>OX596232.1:20527692-23108269 GCA_951394345.1 Salicornia ramosissima
ATTTTCATTTTCCATTGTTTTAAGATTTAAACCTTAAATCCGCTACTTTGAATAGCTGTTTATACGTGGGATCGATAGTTTTTTCTAAAAGGTCTTAGTAAAACTGCTACTTTGAATAGCTGTTTGTATGTTTAAGCGTTTTCCCAGTCACCTGAAATTATTGGCTAGAAAAGAAATTAGAAAAATGTGGACAACAAAATAAATGCTATAAATTCTTTTTATCCATCTCATGATATTTACATTTCAGATGCTCCAAGAACCAAGTTACATTACACTCAAATTGTGCCCTAACAGCTTTTTAACTTGGCACAGACTAATGATATCTACAATATTCTAAACAACATTCACAACAGACACCCTCTTTTAAAAATGACAGTAAAAAAACAATACAGAGGATAGATACACTACACAAGCAGCTATTAGCTTATCCAAAACTGGGTGCAAAATACATCAACATGCTAACTTGCATTCAGCTTCCCAGGAGGCCGAAGCTGCTTTAAAAGTTGCACAACTTGCTTCATCGTAGGCCTGATCGAGAGTGTATCGACAGTGCATTTTACAGCTAGGTGGAGCACCTCCACCAGATCATCATGCGGACCGCTCTCCCATATCTCCGCTGTGAACACTTCCTTTGCCCGACCCTGTCGCAACAACATGTGGGCCCATGACACGATATTGAACCCGTTCCCATGAGAGGAAAACGACGGATCCAATGCCTTCTTGTCCGATATCAACTCGAGCAAAACCACACCGTAGCTGTACACATCGGCCTTTTCTGACACACGACATGTCATCGCATATTCTGGGGCTAGGTACCCGAAAGTCCCGGCAACACCGGTTGTGGCGTGGGTTTCGGAATTCTCCAAGAGTCGGGATAAGCCGAAGTCGGACAAGTATGCGTTGTGCTCGTTGTCCAACAAGATGTTACTCGGTTTGACATCTCTGTGTATAACCCTAGGATTGCATTCATCGTGCAAGTAGGCGATTGCATAAGCGACATCCAATGCAATCTTGTGAAGCACTCTCCATTTAATGGACTTTGTAGACCTTTCTTGAATGAACTTTTCTAAGTTACCACCAGGAAGATAGTTATAAATGAGGAACATCTCTGTTTCACTTGCATGATACCCAATGAGGGTAACCAGATTAGGGTGGCGAATCCTTCCAAGGGTCTTAACTTCAGCATCAAACTGTTGAATGCAATGAAATCTTCCAACAGCAAGCCGTTTTACAGCCACATTAACACCAGGAGAGACTTCCGCCTTGTAGGTTGCACCGAATCCACCACACCCGATGCAGTTGCCAGCGCTGAAGTTGTCAGTGGCCTTGACAATATTCTGGAATGTCAATGGCACTCCAATGTCAGTGAATACTCTGATCTCTCTTCTTTCATACACTTGGATTCTAGAACTGTCTCTGGGAGCACATTTCCTTGTATAGATGAAGAGGACAACAAGTGCCAACAAAACAAGAACAATAACCGAAGCAGATGCAATTGATGCAATTTCGATTGAATTGAACTTGCTATTTCCATTATATCCACCACCTGGCGGAGATTCTGCACCAGTTTGCAGATCCTCAGCGTTGCTGCTTTGTACACTCGAGGTTGAAGAGGATGAGATGAGTTCTGAAAGCAACCGGGTTTCGTGGGCCCCATGAAACCTTCCCTTTAAAGCAAGGGAAGAGCATCCCGAGCAAGTTTTACTGATGAAAAAAGAGCGGTATGCATTGAGGCCCTTGTTCAACTGATGAGAATCCGATGTCCATGATTCTTTTCTAGCATTTAACTCAGCCACACTAGGAACACAATGGTTCTCAATGAGCTTCGCAGACAACCGGTTTAAGCTCAGATCAACATAAACTAAGCTTTTGCAGCTGGCAAAGGCTCGATCAGCTCTCCCGGTGAAATTATTCAGAGACAAATTTATCATCTCCAAACGGGTGCAACTACCCCAACTGCTTGATATCTCACCCTTGATACCGGCATTTGGTGCCCAGAGAATTCTCAGGTTTGGTAATGTGGTAATCTCCATTGGTATTGAGCCTTGAAAAAGATTGCTTTCGGTATATCTAGTTGCACCATCAATCACCCCATGGAACGAATACGGAACGTCCAAATTGGACAACACAACAACCGACAAGTCACGACAATTTCCAACTTCGGCAGGGATATTACCAGTAAGGCTATTCCTCGAAATATCCAACACTCTGAGCTTCCTAAGCTGGCCAAGCTCACGTGGAATATCGCCTTTTAGCATGTTCGAAAACAACAAAAGAACTCGTAATTCTCGACAATTCCCCAAGCCAAATGGTATATTCCCATTCAATGTATTACCTGACAAATCAAGATACTTAAGATTTCTACAATTACTTCCCCAGATATCAGGAATTTCCCCCTTTAAATGATTCAATGACAAGTGAAGCCCCCGTAACCTTGGAAATCCACCAATGAACGCCGGAATCGAACCCTCCAGCTTATTTGCACCCAAATTCAACAATTCCAACCCAAACAATCCTGAAAATGAATTGGGAATCTCCCCACTAATCCTATTTAATCCCAAATTCAAAACCCTCAATCTACTCAAACCCTTAAAAGAAACAGGCAACTTCCCAGAAAACAAATTACCTTCTAGATCAAGCACTTCCAAGTTCTCTAACCCCCAAATCTCCCCTGGAATTTCTCCACTAAATTCGTTAAACGGAAGTGACAAAAACCTAAGTTTAACCAATTTCGCAATCAAAGGTGACAACTTCCCACCTAATTTCCCCATTCTAGCATCACAAATTCTTCTAATCCCTAGCCCATAAAAAGGAAATTCAGAAACATTAAAACAATTAACTTTCCCCAAATTACTATCATCGAAATTACCTGAATTCCATCCCCTGCCGACAACTTTGAGAGATGAAACCCTAAACTGCGAATCACAAACAACACCATACCAAAGACAGTGCTGAAAATCACTGGAATCATTGACTGAAACCCATGAAACAAGAATCCCATGTGGATCAGAAACTGAAGATTTGAACTTGAGCAAAATTTCTCTTTCCTCCAACAAAGAGAGAGCTTCAACTTTAACTTCCCCAGTAACAAAACTGATAAAACCCAGTAATAGCAGCAGCTGTACTAGTACAAAACTGAACAAACGATGCATCTTTGGATTCAATATTTCGCTCTCAAATTTTTGCAGATATCAAAGAAAGAGATAACAAAAGAAAAAACCAAAAAATTGGTCTTTAGCAGTGAATTTAATTTTTTTTCCTGGGTTTATGAGGAAAAATCAAAATTGATTATTGTTTGATATTGATATTGTTGAAGTGAAAAGAGAAAGAGGGTTTTTTTTTTTTTTTTTTTTGCCCTTTTTTGCTGCTACTATACTGCTAGACTGCAACTCTTTCTTTCTCTCTCTGCAAATTTTTTTCCTCTAATTTTCTCTCTCTAGAATATTATTTATTTTAATTTTTTGAGAATGAGTTTTTGAGAGGATAGAGAGAGAAAGGAAGGGTGGTGGGGGTGGCTTGGCAAGGCCGCCGTTAAAGGTGGGTGGGGCCCATGAAGAGGTTGAAGAAATTAATGCACTAACCAATGAAAGGAGAACACGTGGAGGGTGAGTCCGGTTCAGAAATTTAGACCGGAGAAAAAGGGGAGGAAAGATAGGAAGGTTGTGGGGTTTGGGAATTGGAAAAGTATCTTTCTTTCTAATACTACCAACAACGTATGGTTTAAGTCTTTACTTGGTCGTTATTAAGGGTTCTTTTGTCATTTTCTACCTTTGGCCCTGTTTGACAATTGATTGTTGGCTTTTGATTGGTTTAATTGGCTTGTTTGACCAGCTGAAAATATTAGCTATATGTATTGCCTTTTTAAGTTGGATATTTAAGCCCATTTGTAATAGTTTTTGGTAAAATTAATTGTGGTTATTGTCTGTTTATTAGACAGTTTGTAGGCCAACAAGCCAACCAAAAAAATGATCCATGCAGCTTTTTCATTTTGGCTTAAAAGTTAGCTTTTCATCCAGTCAAATAATCAATAAGCAAACATATTTTTTTTGCTGTTTGACCATATTAAAAAGCTAAAATCCATAAACCAGCCAAAAAGTCAGTTTCCAAACAGGGCCTTTATATTTCTAGGGTGTTAACAGTTTGTTTGGTTATTGGCAATAAATCGCGATGAGAGTGAATTTAAACATATTCTCATTTCCAGGTTTAAATACTGTTTATATTTTTATTATCATCCATCATTATGGGAAATTGTGTAGTAGATGAGAATAAATACTTATGAAAAAATTAAATGAATTGGGGGCAAGCTAACATAACCATGGGAATGAATATTGATTTTTCTAATAAATTTACATATAAATTCATTCTTATTATCGTCATTTATATCTGGTTGTCAAAAGGGATGTTAGAGATTTAGAGTTTTTTTTGGCATTGTTATTCATTGTCGCGTTTTACTTATCACGGTTCACGGTTAATTATAACTAGCATAGCACCTGTGCAATGCATGACAAATAAATCTAAATATTAATTTTACACAAATATTAAACTAGTCTATTTTGATATTTATGAGTGGAGATCTTTACACTGAAAAATAAATCATTGCATGATTACGGTATCAATTATCCAATTAAGTATGGTTGCTTAAAAATAAAAGGCACACATGTATATAAGTATTAAACATATAAAACGTGTTTATATTAATCTAGTGTATGCATCAAATAAGTAATATTCCGGTATGTTTTAGCCGGTATTGTTTAGTGGTGGTGCAGAGGTGTTCACAGGGGTGGCTATAACCTGCACAATGAAATAACACGGTGAGCTAACCCCGGAGTGTGTCTGAGGAAAGACCCTCCGATGCCTAAGTTAGCAAAGGGGATTAAGTATATAGGAAAGATATATGAGGAGAGAGGATAGAGAGATAGAGATTGGTTAAGTATCTGTGTTCTGCCGTTATCAGGCTGGTGAGGTCTTCTATTTATAGGAGATGGCTTGGCGGTCAAATCGTGACCGTCAAGGATGGGTGCTTCCTTAGAGTCAGTTCCGGCAACTCTGATGGCAGGCAACCTGTAATGCTGCCATCACTAAGACGACATCTTTGATACGGCATGGGTCCTCTAATATCGTCGTCATTGGGACGACATGTTGAGAGGTACTGCCTGTGTTGGTTGTCTTTAGTTGACTGTGACCGTTAGCCCTTGTTGTTGGCGTTTATAAGGTGTCTGACATCTTGGCCGTGACATTAGTATTGTAGGTCCTGCCGGTTTACCGGTAGGCCCCATATATACAAGTAACTTCATTTATGTTATTTTATTATTATTGTTACATTTCCTTTATGCTAAGGTTTCACTATGGTTGAGCTAGGTTGCATGGATACTTTATTTTACCCACATATTCCGTATCCGATACCAATACGATACCGATACACGATGCGATACACGATTTTGCGTATCCAATACGATTTATGGCGTATCCAATTTTTGGAGTTTCCGATCATGTAAATACATGTCGTATCCTTTGTAATTTGGTGTATCCTAATACCAAAATTTAAATTAAATAATTTTTAGACTTAAGGCCAATAATATCCATAGTTCAAAAGTAGCTCGCCAACAAGCGAAAAGCACCATAACATCACCGTTTCGGCAATATAAGGCAATTTTATTTATTAATTTTATGATTAATTTATTGAGTATAAACTTACATACGACTCTTACGTTGTTTAACTTTTTCTGTTTTTTAATATATAATATTATATTATATTGTCGTACCCGTATCCTACATTTTTTAATACTCGTATCTCGTACCCGTACCATTCTCATACCCGTATTTGTATCCGTATCCATGCTACCTAGTGGTTGAGTAGAGTGCGGTCTGAACCGCAAACCAAACCGTAATTTTGTGGTGCGGTACGGCTTCCAAAATTTTTGAAACCGCACCAAACCGTAATTTTTTCATTGATCTAAAATATTTAATTTCATAGTTTTTGTTTTGCCTACTATCTTACTGAAGTTATGCCTTTTGTTTGTTTTGTGCCTTACCTAGATTTTTTTAAGCACACAACACTTGAAAGATTCACTAACCCTTTAAGGTTCTAACAAAAATAAATCTAGGTTTTTTTTTTATCTTTATCAATTACTAATTATAAAATAAAAATTTTAAAAGTGGGTTAAACCGCAAACTGCACCGCACCAAACCGAATTTTGCGATGCAGAAAAAATGGCAAACCCTAATTTTGCGGTTGGTGCGGTTTGACGTCCAAACTGCACCAAACCACACCGCGCTCACCCTAGATTTTACATTAATTGTAAAATTAATAAATTTGGCTATCATTTCTTTCTTTTTCCTCCGTAACATATTAAATGCAACAGTTATATGTCAAATCATTGCAATTAATATATTAGGAAAAGAGTATCTCTATTATTAATTAATTATCACATGGGTCATCCAACTTTTTTTTTCAATCTATCCATCTCCTCTAAAAACATTATGGACATACTCATTGTAGAAACTAAAAATGAAAATGCATTATTTTTAGCTACTTAAATCCCTATATGCTATAAATGGAAATCTATACCTAGCTGTAGCTAGTATATTAAATCCTTCAGTACATGCACATCTGATACATGACTTCTTATAAATCAATCACTCTCTTCATAAATCACTTAATCCTCCTCACAAACTACAATGTCATGTTATTCCTCTTATTCTACATGAAAAATTATCTTCAATTAATCCTCCTAAATTAACTTTCTATTTTATAAGCATTTCTTAATTGTCTTCCTTAATCTCTTCAAATCGATCTCTAACTCATAGTCTATTCATTGCCCTTATTATTATCTTTAAACTTCTCCCTTCTTCTTCCCTTTATGAATTTCATCATTGTAATTTCTAACAAAAGATTGAACCCAATCTATATCTATATCTTTATCTATAAGAATAAATCTTTACTTAATATTTTAAAAGGAAGACCGAAATCAAAATAATATCATTCAACTCTTAAAATTACCTCAGATATGACACAGAAAAACACTATAATTCATATTTAAAAGCACATGATAATTTTCTTAAAACTTTTGTATTTAAACATCATATACAAAGTTGAAAGAAGTAACTTAAATAACTTGAAGTTATGGATCATCTACTAAACTTCAATATAACTCATCAATGTGATATGTTTTCTTTCATAAAATTGTATTTTAAAAATATTATTTATGACAATATATTTTATATACAAAATATTTGGTGAGACAATTTGCCAGTCTCACTGTAAGACCAAGTCTTATTATGAAAAGAAAAAAAAACTTGTAAAAGTTACAAAAAAAAATATAAATAATTATTATTTATGTATTAAGCTGGGGTAGTTTTCATGCATGATATAAATACTTATTGCATGTAAGTTTTCTTTGCATGATTCATAACATGTTATTGGATAGTATAGGAGTATATTTGTAATTGTGATTAATAATTAGTTTTATTTTAAGTCTTTATTTGTTTCTCCTTATAAATAGGGACTTCTTCTACCTTATTAATGTACTGCTTAATTAGAAGTTTAGAACATTATTGGTTATTACTGAATAATCGATTCTTATTTCTCTCTTCCTCTATTTTCTTTTTCAATGTTGTATATGGTATCAAAGCCATATCTCATTTGAGATCTAGGTTTTGCTCAAAATTCTCTATCTTCTCTTTCTCGTTCTTCAATCGCTTCAATTGCTGAAGAAATTTCTTCATCCGTTACAGATTCTCCTAATTCCAAAAATTTAGATCCCTTGATTGTTTTAAATTCTGATAAAACGAATTCATCCTTAGTGCATGTGCCTTTTAATGGAAACAACTATGGAAGGTGAAGTCGAGCAGTGAGAAGAGCTCTTGGAGCTAAAAATAAAGAAGGTTTTATCAATGGCGCCATTAAAGAACCATTGGAGACTGACAAGGAGTTTGAACGATGGAAATGTGCTGACTATATGGTCACATGTTGGATCTTGAGCTCCATGGATCCTGATATAGCTGAAGATTTTGAGTATGTTACTTCATCTACTCAATTGTGGCGAGATGTTGCTGAGCGATTTGGTCGAAGTAATGGTCCATTGATAAATCAATTGAGGAAGGATATTCAAAATTTGAGGCAAGAAAATCTTCTCTACTGACATATTTCAGTGAATATGGGATCAATTGATGGATCTAAGGAAATTGCCTACATGTATATGTGGAGCTATGAAGAGATGTACTTGCGATTTATTCAAGAAGCTAGAAGAATTTGAAGAAGAGGATCATTTGATGCAATTTTTGTTAGGTCTTAACAATGCTTACGAGAATGCTGTTACTAATGAGTTAACTATGGAACCATTACCATCCGTGAGCCAAGCATTTGCCATCACACAAACAATTGAAAAGCAAAATAAAGGAAATTAACTCAAATCAAGAAGGAATTGATGATAGCAGTGCAATGGTTGTGCAGAGGAATGGTCGCCAAGCTTATAAGCAGAATTTTACCTCTAAAAAGGAATGGAAGAAAGAAAAGGAAGATCGATTTTGCACTCATTGCAAAATTAAAGGCCATAATGTTGAACAATGTTTCAAAATTGTTGGTTATCCTGACTGGTATCATGCTCTTAAGGGGAAAAAAGGTGACAAGAAGCTTGCAGCTAATGCACAAGTTGACTCTCCTCTTGATGATGCCAACATGGAGGCTGTTGTGAACAATGTTGTCCTGAGCACCATTCGACAAGAGATCAAGAAGGCTCTTGGAGGACAGAAAGCTGAAAATGAACCTGAATCTGCAAGTTACAATGCCTTTGTGAATCTTGCAGGTAATATCTCATCAATTTCTAATTTTAGCATTTCTAAATTTTCTTCCAAAAATGTGTGGATATTTGATTCTGGTGCTTCAGATCATATGATGTTTGATGAATCTTTGTTTTTGGATAAAATAAGATTAGAAAAACCAATTAAAATTGGCCTTCCTGATGGTACTGTGAAGACAGTCACCTTTGTTGGTTCTGTTCTCATAAATAAGGATTTGAAACTTGAAAATGTCCTATTAGTTGTTGAAGAATTTAAGCATAATCTTTTATCTGTTGGTCAATTACTATATAATTCTAATAATTTACTTAAAATATATGCTATTTTCAGGACCAATCTAATGGACAAGTGATTGGTTATGGTAAAAAGGATGGAGGTTTGTATTGCATTCATGCTGCTCTTGATAACACTAAGAGTGCAGGTTTGCTTGATAAAATTCCTGTTTGTAGTTTAGTTGCTACTAGTGGCAATATCAATTCTAACAGAACTGCTACTACTATAATGAATATATAAGAAATGTAATGATGGAGATCTTGATTTTTTACATGCTAGAATGGGACATGTTTCCTTGTCCAAGATGAAACATATTGAAGCATGTAAATGTAAAAGCCTTAATGAATATAATTGCAATATTTGCTTACTTTCAAAATTTCATAAGTTGCCTTTTAAAGTTAATCAAAATAGAGCCAATTCTTGTTTTGATTTAGTTCACATTGATTTATGGGCAGGGTCGGTGAATAGGGCGTGCAAAGAGACCTACCGCACAGGGCCTCATCATTAAAAGGGCCCCAAAATTTTAAATTTTCATATATATAAACTAAAAAAATTACTCATTCTCTTACAATGTTTTAGAAAATTCATATATATGTTAATAATATGAAGGACCTACTTTTTATTTTTAATACAGGGCCTTTATTAAGTTTAAGACGGCCCTGTTTATGGGGTCCTTATAGGATCAAATCTCTTAGTAGAGCAAATTATTTCTTGACTATTCTTAATGACTTTAGTAGGTGTACTTGGATTGTTCTTTTACAAAACAAATTTCAAGTACTTAAAATTGTTTCTGATTTCTTATACATGGTTGAGAGTCAATTTTCTAAGAAAGTAAAAGTAAGTAGGACTGATAATGGGGCTGAATTTGTTCAAAGCCAATGTTTAAAGATGTTTTGTGAAAAAGGTATCTTACACCAAAGAAGTAATGTTGGAGTTCCTCAACAAAATGGTAGGGTTGAGCGTAAGCGTAAACATCTCCTTGAAGTGTCTAGAGCCCTTGGGCTTCATGATAATTTACCTAAGAAATTTTGGGGGTGATTGTTTGCTAACTGTTACTTATCTAATTAATAAAATGCCAACTAAAATTCTTAAATGGAAAACCCCCTATGAGGTTTTGCATAAAAAAATTCCAGTTTATGATGATTTGAGAGTTTTTGGATGTTTGTGCTATGCTTATAATATGGATAGGAAAAGAGAAAATTTTGATCCTAAGGCTAAAAAATGTATTTTTATTGGCTATCCTTATGGTCAAAAGGCATACAATCATATGACTTAGATTCTCATACTAATTTTATTTCAAGAGATGTTGTCTTCTATGAAAATGTTATTCCTTTTAAAAATGAAAGTCAATATGTTTCTCCTAATTTTGATCCTCATTTTGCTCCACAATTGGTTTCCTTTGGTGAAACAGAACAGTTCTTGAACACCCCTCATTGTTCTGTTCCCAGAAACTATTCTTCTCAGGTCATTGAGACAGAACATGGCTTGCATACTCCTACCTCTCATCATATTCCTAATTCAAATCAAAATTTACATACTGAAGATATTTCTTCTAGTGCTTCCATTCAGCATAATGATTCTTTTAATTTGCAGCTGCAAAACACTTCTCAAAATACTTTAGCTGTTGACAATGATAGACCTTCTAGAAGCATTAAACCTCCTGCTAAATTCAAGGATTATTACATTTGTCCTTATCAACCTCATAAAACAGATCATTTCCCTTCTGATTCAGAATCTAAATCCTTTGTTGTGAATTCTAACTTAATTGCCGAGCCTAAAACTTATAACCAAGCCAAAAACCATCCTACATGGGTTGAAGCAATTAAAAAAGAATTAGTTTCTCTAGAATCTAATCAAACATGGGAATTGACTGACTTACCTTGCGATAAAAATGCTATTGGTTCTAAATGGGTTTTCAAAACCAAATTAAGGTCTGATGGTTCTATTGAAAGACATAAGGCTAGGTTAGTGGCTATATAAGTTAGCTACTGTTAGGGTTGTTATTGCTCTTGCTTGTATGAAAAATTGGCAGCTTCACCAACTTGACATTAATAATGCCTTCTTACATGGTTACCTTGATGAGGAAGTTTATATGACACCTCCTCCTGGCTATACTAAAGCCTCTCATGGTCAATTTTGTAGACTAAAGAAGTTTATATATGGTCTGAAACAAGCTTCTCGTCAATGGAATAAGGAGCTTAAAAGACTCCTCTTTTCTTTAGGTTTTATTTAGTCTACTCAAGACTACTCTCTTTTCACTAAAAGCACAGATAATCAGTTCATTTTGATCTTGGTTTATGTTGATGACATACTAATAAAGGTACCTCTAGCTCTCAAATTTCTTATATTAAGCAAGTTCTGGATAAGGCTTTTACCATAAAGGATTTGGGTGAGCTTCACTACTTTCTTGGTATTGAAATTAATAAACAAAGAGGAGGTATCTTCTTATCTCAAAAGAAATATATTCTTGATATTTTAACTGATTGGAATATGCAAGATTGCTCTAATGTTGTTGCTCCCCTTCCAAATGGTCTTAAACTTTCAATTGATTCTTGTTATTTACTCGGCTCTCCTCAGGTTTATAGGAAATTAATTGGTAGACTTTTTATAATTAGGCATTACTAGGCCTGACCTTTCTTATTCTGTTCAACATTTAAGTCAATTCATGCATATCCCAAGAATTCCACATCTTACGGCTGCTTTGCATGTTCTTAAATATTTGAAAGGCTCATTAGATTATGGTTTATTGTATAGGTATAGTTCAGACACTTCTTTATTGGGGTACAGTGATGTTGATTGGAGCTCTTGCCAATATAATAGCAGGTCTCTAAGTGCTTATGCAATATTTTTTTTGGAGGTAATCTGGTTTCTTGGAAGACCAAGAAACAAACTACAGTAAGTAAAAGCTCAGCTGAAGCAGAATACATGAGCATGTCTAGCTCTGCTAGTGAGCTAGTTTGGCTTGAAGGTTTGCTTCAATATCTTCAAGTTTCTGTTCCTTTACCTATCAAACTTTGTGGTGACAACATTTCTGCTAAGATTCTTGCTCAAGATCCTAAGTTCCATGGGAGGACAAAACATCTTAAACGAGATGTTCACTACATTAGAGAAAAAGTAGAATTTGGATTTATTTCTACTGTTCATGTTCCTAGCTCTATTCAACTTGTTGATGTGCCGACAAAGCCCCTTGCTAGTTTGAAGCATCATTCCCTTTAATTTGTAGCAAGCTTGGACTTATTTCAGCTTCCAAGCTTGAGGGTGGGGGAGGGGGGAGGGGTATAGGAGTATATTTGTAATTGTGATTAATAATTAGTTTTATTTTAAGTCTTTATTTGTTTTCTTCCTATAAATAGGGACTTCTTCTACCTTATTAATGTACTGCTTAATTAGACCTTTAGAACATTTTTGGTTAATACTGAATAATCAATTCTTATTTCTCTCTTCCTCTATTTTCTTCTTCAATGTTGTATAGATAGCCATCATATAAACTTTCATCACAATTATGCCCGTTGAAGTATAATTCTTTCTCGTAAATCATCATCATAATTGTAAACTCGTCTTATTATAATTTAGAGAAGTATCCACACACATAACAATTATTATTGTATATAACTAGTGTATGCAATTCAATATGAGATATAGAATACGTGATAATATATGAAACAAAATATCTATATAATGAGTAATGCATCAAACTACATCCTTTACATATATAATGAAAAATGAATTTACCTATGACTAAAATTAAAAAAGCAAAACATCGTACATTGTGGATTTTAGAAATTCAATTTTCTAGTGGACTAGCTAGTAGTCCGTGACAAACTTTTGATCATCACCACTCATATTTCATTGGAACTATAGTCCATGGTAAGCTTTTAATCATCACTAATATTTCGTTGGACTTCTGGTCCATGATAAACTTTTGATTATTTAGTTTCATGTCGACATCAAAATGGGCATATACATATTTCGGATCCCTTATTCACAAGTCCACTCCTACATATGCAATTTATTCATCGGCTTCATCATATATATAACAGTATCATAATATTCTTCAAGATACCATTCGCATGCTATTTTAGTATTTTACAAAGATATCATAATATATTTTCCATTGGTATTATTATTACTTTTCTTATTATTACTTTTCTTATATCATAGACCTACCATCTATTATATAATTCAAATATCTATAATTCTATACCACTTATGGGGGTATTTCATACACTATGGGATTAATATGCTATTACAATTTTAAAAGTGTACGTCAACTATACGTCTGTACTATCTTGCCATATATCATATCTTTATTTTGAAAATGATGGTCGTATAATCTACACTTCAGGGGTAGTGATTCAAGCATAATTGTTTGCCTTGCTTTCTTTTGTTAATAAAACTTTGATTGCTAAAAAATAATACTCCGTACTGATTTACATCATGTTCTAAGAAAACTAACAAACTTTTTCTACAAAGCAATACATCATATACAGATTTACAAAGTGTTGTTAACAAGAGAAAAAATGCTCTACTACTCACTGTACATTAATGTGGAACAAAAAGGCTCCTACGAAACATTTTCTATTACCAATATCACATGCTCTTACCCCTTTCTCCAATCACTATCCTACTTGTTTCGTTAATATAGTAATGTGTTACAAAATTATATGCCCTTACATCATCTAGTAGTGGAAAATCAAAAGATAATTGTGCAAATGTCTAGCTCATAATTGTATACATGAAATTTCCACATAGAACCCTATACTATAAACCCTTCCATAAACATTTTAAAGAGTTAACAAATACTCAAGTGTCTATTTTGAACGGTCCAGCCTTGAAGTGTGGATGCAACATACATGGGTTTCCCCTCACAAAACGCTAAATATTCCATTTTAGTAGGAGGCTGAATGAGATTCGAATTTGTGATTTTATTGTCACGCTGGGCCGCTGGCTCTGATACCATGTTAGAGAGTCATCCCAATCAAAAGTTTGAGCAGAAGATTAAAGATCAGAAATTGGCCTGGCCTGGCCTGGGTTTATACTTTATCAAAAGTATGGTTTAATGAGAGTTTTGGTTGGAGCTCAATTTAATAGCAACAAGTCTTGCAACAAGAAGGGCAAGATGGAAAAGAAACACATGAGAAGCATGAAGGACAAGATGGACAAGAAATATGGGAGCATGATGAGGGGCAAGATGGGCAAGAAGTAAAGGATAAACAAGAAGTGCAACGACAACAATAGTTGCATGAGACACAAGAGCTACAAGAGAAACAAGCGCAACATGAAAGTTTTTTAAAATAAGAGAAAAAGCCTTTACTACGACTACTACTAGGAACTACTACTTGTTGTAAGGCTACACTTGGACTTTTTACGTCTTGTTTTTTTGTATTTTGTTGACGAGGAAATCCTTTTGCTAGAGCATTTTTTTCCGCTTCGCCAAATCTGTAAACACGTACAAATAATTCATTAATATGTAATAATACATTTTTTCTGTTTTAGTATGATAATTTGTGGATATTATGTTTTGAATCAGACCCTACTATAGGTCATTTTAATCAACACACGCGTTTGTAAGGAGGATGATAAGGAATCCTCACAAATGTGTGCGTACAGTAAGAATTGAACCCACGACCTCATGCCTGAAATTTTGAAGATTTAGTCACTAGACTAAGACCTCATCCTCAATATGTGATATACATAGATACATGCATGACACACAAAAAACATACTACGTATGAGAAGAAGCGGATGGTACAGTGGTAAGTATCCTATCTTGCGACTTTGCGGTCGCGATGTCGATTCCTCATACGGGCATTTTCAACACGACTAATATGAACTAGGAGTTGTGCGCTAGAGCCCAGTTTACCCTTAAAAAAAAACTAGGTATGTATATGTAATTATATATGTGTTCAAATTCATTCAATAAATCTTAATGGAAATTTAAAAAACACATTTTTTTAACACGAATTGAATATTATAGACTATATGACTAGGGGTGCTTATTGAGCTGGGTAGCTCGCGAGCAGCTCGAGTTCGACTCGGTTAAAGCTCGGTCAAAGCTCGACTCAAGTTGACTCGTGCTCGCTCGAAACAGCTCGTGACTCGATAATTTTATTAAAAATCAATAATTTTCTACGTTAAATATTTGAAAAACAAAATTCACCTTGATATTTAATATAATAAATTAATAAACTTTAACAATATATAATTTTCATAAAGAAAAGAAAATATAATCAATAATTTTCTTTTGAAAAAATTAAGATTCAAGAGGACTTAAGCATTAAACGAGTAGCTTGTGATCGGCTTGGCTCGGCTTGAAACCTAATGAGCACGAGTCGAGCAACCCCCAGCTCGCGATCGACTCACTCGATAAGCACCCTATATATGACACAATCCAAACCCTTTTGTTGTTTAAAAAAGATAGACAACGTCCAAGTGTTGCTTTTCACGTGAGGATAATTTAATTTCACTTCCCAATTTTATTTTATTTTTTTTGAAAAGTTCCCAAAGTTAATTAATCTAAACAACATACATACATGAGAACTAATAGATTTTTTTTTTTTTTTTTTGCAAGAAAATTTAGAATCTTGAGAGAGAAATGTAATCATGCTATATAACCTCACATCATCATTGCCAAAACAATGAAATGATAAGTCTCCTTTCAAACCTTTTGACGGTCTGACATGATAACTTTTTACTTAAAAAATATAATTTTTGTGCACAAAATCATAACTATTAATAAAAAACCTAACTAATTGAGTTTTGTAAAAAGTAAAAGACTTAGAAAATATAAAGTTATATCACTTATTATAAATGAAAGATCGAAATTAAATAAACTTACACTGGAAAGGCAAAGGAGTAATTGCTATCTTCACTTGTATTAGATTGAAGGGAGATGCTAGAAGAATGAATACTTTCATTCTTATGTTTCTTCTCTTCTTCAACTTGAATTGTTGTAATAATTTTCTGATGAGAATCCTCTTCATTTTCACCAAGAGAATTTTTATCTAATGATGATGATGATGATGATGTTATTGGCTCATCATTATTTTGATCATCAAAAATCTCAGGTATAACAAGTTGATGTTCACCAGGCTTAGATAAGCTAGCAAGTTTAGTCATCTCTTGTAACTCTCCAATAGTTAATTCTCCTCTAGACTTAGTAGGCAATAATAATGCCCCATTATTATTATTATTATTATTATTATTATTATTATTATTATTATTATTATTATTATTATTATTATTATTATTATTATTTTTCTTTAATTCTCCACTTAATAAAAATGCTTGATCATCTTTTCCTATACTAGCATTACCAATATGAAGGCTGAATAATGATTCATTAGAAGTAGCACTCCACTCTGCTGGTATAACTGAATCTGATCTATCAAACACTGTGGATGGGATTCTTTGAGGGTCATAATTTGCATCATCATCGTCTTTACGCATCACCTGAATTATTTAGCGGTGGATCCAGAAAAAATATTTAGAACAAAGGGTCGTAGATTTTATTGGGATCAAATAATTCAAATTACAGTCTAATTTTAAAAAAATTCTAAATTTTACAAGAGAAAATTTTACTCATGCTGTCTCTAAATAAATGTCGTTCCACTTTTCTTTTTAATCTGTCTCAAAATAAATACTTTATTATTACTTTTGTTTATATTACCACTTACAAAGTTACCACTTTTGGTTATAATATTGCCCAATTGTAAACCTTTTTCTACCCAATACAAAACAATAAAATGTACTCCCTCTGTCCATATTTAAGGACTCTATTTTCCTTTTTTGGTTGTCCATATTTATTTGTTCCGTTTCTATTTTAGTAACATTTTTACCCTCCATCCATGACCCACGTTTTCACTATCTGGCAATGTTGAACCCCATATATCATATAGCTTAGTGCACTAGTGAGTGTCTCACATCGGAAGATGAGGAGATACTAAACTAACTTATAAGTCTATGAGTTACTCCTCCTATCACCAATTGGTTTTAGGAAGGAACCTCCTATGGCTTGTAAGTGACATAACTCTTCTCTTCCATATTGGGTTGCCCAAGCCCGTTTCTAATATTCACTCAAATTGGTACAACCTTTAAAATGATCCCAAACCCTTACAGAGCATTCAATTAAAATGGGACAGAGGGAGTACTCATTTAGGATGATTCTAAAGCCATTCATTACGGTAGTCTATAGTCATAAGACAACCACACTGACATAACATAAGGTGGCTTTGCGACTACATACCTGAACGGGCGGTTCACGCATTTGTGTGGAATCCTTATCAATATCATCTTGTTCAGAGAGGCGGCTACTAGTACTGCTAGAACTTGACATAGTTTCTGATATTGTGTGCACAGAAATATTAAAGTCCTCATCTGCAGTTAAAGGTACATTATTACTATTGCTTGTGCTTGGTTGCTGCTCACCAATTAGTTTGTGATCTATTACAATAAGATCCTCAGATGATGAGCTTGAATGTTGTTTATTATGATGGACATCATCATCATCATCATCATCATCATTTTCCACTTGATTTTCAAAATTGTTAACTGAAGTAGTATGAGTAGTAGTAGTAGGAGCTTCTTGGACCACCTCTGGGAATAACACTTGCCAATTTGTTTCCATTTCATGTAAGGTTGTCTCATTTTCTGTATCAGATGATTGAGTTGGGACATTGATGTATCCGGCTCGAAATAAATCACATTCGAATTCATCGACTATCATCTCCAACGAACAAATTATTTAATTAATTAAACTTTGTTTAATTAGCTTCTTGTGTTAATTTGAATTGCATCCACCAAAATATATGGTGATGTTGGAGCTTTATTTGATGAACTCAAGGTCTTTCAATTTATATATCCAAGAAAACTTTGTGGCAATATATACCTGTTCGTTGTATTGCAAGGATTAGAATATTTATTACCATATATTTACAACATTGAAAATAAACACATGCAATAATCTCAAAGAATTAATTAAGGAAAAATCGGTCTTATCAGCACCACCTATGAGTTGGGTGCACAAACCAGCACCACCTAAAATGGGTGCGCATAGCAGCATCAACTTTTACATAGGGTGGCGTAACGAGTAGCACCACTTTTGCAAAGGGTGCATCGAGCAACACTAACTTTTGCAAAGGGTGCGCAGAGTAACACCTTTAGGCGTTACTCTGCACACCTTTCGAAAAAGATGGTGCTTCTCACTACAAAGGTGGTGCTGCTCACCGCACCCTATGCAAAAGGTGGTGTCTCTACGCATATGCTTTAGGTAGTGTTGTTTTGTGCACCCAACTCATAAATGGTGCTGATGAGACCAGGCCAATTTTTCCTATAATAATAAGATATTGAGATGCATAATTGTATAATCTCAAAGAATAAAAACTAACAAGTCATAAAACTATGGAGATGTATAATAGTATAATATCATCAATTTAAGTTAATTAATAAGCTAAGGGTTAATTTACAACATTGAAAATAAATGCTAGTGCATAATAAGTAGTCATGTATATGATTTTTTGAATGTCATGTAATAAAGCCAATTGAATCATCTTATATATGGATAAAAGGAACAAAGTGTTAAAAGGGTTTTGTTTTTTTTTTTTTTTGTTTTTTTTTTTGGGTTCCATGAGCATTTTAAATCTAGGTAATAATGAGACAGAAAAAAATGAAATTTAGAGTATGTGAAAATAATAATAACTTTAAATTAACTAGGTCTATTACCAATTTACCATATGAAATTTAATTAGATTATTACCAATTTACCGTATGAAATTTAGATTATTACCAATTTACCATCATAAGAAGGTATATGATACATAACAAATTAAAGGATAAAGGTCGATTCTTCTAAATCCATTATAGGCATACATACATTGATGTTTCATGGTTAACGCTAATTAATTAATTTTTATTATATTATTATGCTTCCTTAAACATTTTTATTATATGATATGTTTTTGTTAATCAAAAGTTTGTAAATTTTTTTACAACAAAAATAATTGGAAAAATAAACAATTCATTTGCAATAATCAATTAGATAACACACCTTGTTGTAGAATATAATTATAAATGAAAGCATCAATTAGTAATCCAAATGTATTGCTTCCTATTCTCCTGTAAGAAAATCAACAATTAAAACCAATTTTAATTCTAAAAGTAAAAAAATTCAAGAGGATTATCTTACCTAACATGAATTTGAACATTTGTTTTTTAATTGAGAAAAAAAAAATCAAAACCCTTTATTTTTCCCTTTGTAAGATAATTTGTGTTCTTGGATAGTTTTAAGATTCTGGGTAACTGAAAAGACATAGAAAGAGAAAAAGAGGTAGGGGGGAACAGATCAAGAAGGGATTGGAGAATGAATGTATTGACAAGAGGTATAGCGAAGCTCAAGGTAATTTTTTATTAATCAATTGGAATTCCAAGAAAGACTTTTCATTTCATGGTATGTTATTATTGATTTCTTTGACATGAAAAAAAATTACTTTTATTCCATATATCTCTATTATACGAAGTATTATTCAAGAGCTAAGAAAATAATGTCCATAGGTAAGTTACAAATTGTCCTTTTTCATTAGCCAGATCATCTAAAAAATAAAGACGGACTAAAAGAATTATGACACCTTTTTAAAAAATATGAAAATACCTACACTATATATAAATCATGATAGGCTTTGCGTGCTTCTTATAAAAAAAAATATTGTTTTGATCCATGTGATATTCATGTTTGTTAAATGAAATATGATTTTCTTTAAATGACTTAATTAAATATTTAAATTCTCTAAAAATATTAATGAAAATAAATTTTCATATTTTTGTAAAAATATCACGAAATTCTACTATACTGCAATTATGTATCTAAAGATGCATTTCAAATGGCATTTAACATGGTATCTATACATACTATCTATATCTATATTTCAAAAGGTGCAACTTCCGACAAGACTTTGCCTCATGTCACTTTTTTCTTCTATATGTTACATGTTGCCACATTATCTCTACTAATAACATATCATGCCTAGGTTTGAACCCATGACATCTTATGTCCTTATCTCATGCTTTAACCATTAATGTAATACCCCGAAAATTTGGGATATTTTAAATTTTTAATTATTGATTAAATGTATAATCAATTGACTATTTAATTGATTATTATTTAATTAATTGTTATTTTTAATACTTTTTGAGCCTAGCCCTCATCTTTTTATTTTGTTTTGGCCAAAACCGAGCCCAATTATTTTCTTTAATTTTGTTTTGCGCAGTCCATCCTTTTATTCATTTTCTTTTCTCCTAAATATTTTATTTAGTTCCAAGTCCAAAAGGCCCATTATTTTGGACTATTTTTATTTTTAATCTAATCTTTTTCCTTAAATTGGGCCAAAGACCCAATTTTCTCTTCCTTAATCCTCTTGGCCGGTTTTCCCATTTAGTATTGGGCCAATTTTTATTTTTATTTTTCTTTCAATTTATGTAAATACCTTTAATTAATTTAATTAATTTATCTATTTTTTTTTAACAAAAATAAACCTAGATCTATTCTTAGCCCATTCAAAGGATGTTGTCAAACCCTAACCAAATCCCCTAATTTTCCTCTAAACTCACGGCTAGCCTAACAATAAAATTAGGGTTGTTGTTTTTTTTATTTTTCTTTCCTCTCTTTTCTATAAATAGGATCCAAACCTTCACTTGGTTCCTATTTTGTTTTATACACTTTGAACCCTAAAGAAATTATTTTTCTCCCCTTCTTTCCTCTCAAAAAAGTCGAACTGCTTGAGAAAAATTCATCAATAGTGAATTTTTCGTGCCTTGGAAATTTTAGCGATTTAAGGTAACTATGCTCTCCTCTTTAATCTATGGGTAGAAAAACACATATTTAATTAGGAATCATATCATGAAAATTGTAGGAAATTTAATATTGTTTTACTTTGATATGTCGAGCATGAAGCATGAATTTCTTGATTGATTTTTATGTATTTTCTTGATTTTATGTATGATCTTGTATGAATTTATTTACCAATCAAATCTTGTTATTTCTTGATGAATTTTTCATGGTATCTTGTTTACTGTTTGATTATTAACCATGATTTATTTCGTGGCAAAATTCGTCCGTTTATTATTTATAAAAATTTAATCTTTCAAACCGGTAAAACTGTCCAGAATAGGTTTACGAATTTATTAGTGTACTTAATCAAATCTAATGGCTACGAAATTTTAGGTGGAAGTCATTAATACTGTTTTAAAGCTTCTGTAATTTTTTCGTAATTTTTAAAGATCGTTTTCTATGGCAGAAAATTCTGAAACCGAATTCAGCCTAATCTGACTGGTTAGTATAAAATCACTTAAAAATAGTAAAAGGTGTTATTTTTAAACGAAATTTATGCACGTTAAACCTTTAACCCATATTTAACTTCCATTAAAATTTCCAGACTATTCAAGACCTTTAGATGGTTGATCTTAATTTAATCCTTTAAAATCAGATTGTGTAAATTAGTGTAATTTAAATTGTTATATAAGTTTATATGATTAAAAGATGATTATTGTACTTGATTAAATTAAAGCATGAATTTTGGGTTATATATATATATATAATTCGAGTAGATTGAATAAACAAAAATAAGATTTTTATCATGTTTTAGTTAATTTTGACTTATAATCTTTTAGAGATTTAAAAATCTGATTTTTATCTTGCTATTGAATTATTTTGCTGATTGTTATGATTATGGCATGATTTATTTGCTTAAATTAAATTGGTATGATCAAAGGTTGTTAATTATATTTATTTAATTATTATACAAATATTCGGTATTTTCATGAGAACTGTCGAGTGCCTTCAATTTTAGAAGCATAGAATTTGTATCTTGTTTTTATGTATTTTAGATGATTAATTATAATTAATTTAATTAGTGGAATAAAAATGTAATTTTTGGTTACTATTTTTCCTTGAATGTCGAGTGAGATAGTTAGAGGATTAGAATCTTTGACCATGATTTTAGGTAAGGGTTGTTACTAGTTTGAATAATTATTTTTTTTATTTAGATAATTAAATTATTTAGTGATTATATTTATTTAATTTGGATTAATAATATTTAGGTGTAACCCTAATTTGTCGAATGGAGAAAAATAAGGAAAAATATAATTTTTATCATATTTTGGTATTTTGGCAATTAAATTGATTAATTAAATTAATTTAGGAAGATAATTAATTATTGTTATTACTACTAAAATGCCGTGTAAAAGGAGAAGAAATAGTCAATAATAACTAAATTTGACTTATTATTAATTTAGGAATATTTAATAATAAAAGTACTGGATAAGATAATTTTTAGGAATAAGTTGTAAAGTGTAGGGCAAAAGGGATATTATTATTATTATGGTTAAATGGGCCGAAAATAATATAATATTATTAATGTAAATATTTTCGGATATTTATTATAGATAGTATATGATAGGATATTTAGATTAGTATAAGATAAGGTATAAGGTTTGAATTGCATAAGATATTACTAGGGATAAGAAAGGAAACAGAGTAATAGCTATACATGTTATGTTTCGGTCTCTGGCTAGGAAAGACTAGGTATTTAAGATGGCCAATATACGTGCCGCACCTCTCTTTCCTGGGACTCCGAACATTTCATTTCCTATTACGGTCACCTAGTATTTCCCAATATATGATATGAAATAATTAAATGAAGATATAAGACACAATATGGACGCCCACCTAATGACTCGAGTAGTTAGACTGGGTTAAGTCGAGGCCACTGCTCAATTGGGACGAGCACACGAGCTCCCCCGAGCAGTTTTGGGTCTTAGGATATGTAGTCGTCTAGTAGTGGTACACGAGCCACTATTAGGAGTTATGGCCATAGCTTAGGCTTAGTGGTGAAACACGAGATCCGCTACGGTTTGAGTACACGAGCTCACCCCGGCATGTTCTAGGAAAGTTGTGGTGAAACATGAGATCCACAACGAGTTATAGTGACCGGTCCGCCAAAGATGAAAAAGATGATATGATATGAATCGATACGATTATGATATGATATGAAATGAAAGTTAAGATATGATAATAAATGAAAGGTACGATATGTCATGAATAGAATATGATAAGATAAGAATATGAATCGATAAGGTATAATATATGATAGGTTACAATATAAGTTAAGTATATAATATGAGTTATAACATAAGATACGATGATATGATAAGGGGTATAATATAAGATGTAGGTTATGATTTGATAAATATGTGTATTAAAATGATTTAAGTCTTCCGCTGTGTATCTGTGTACGTATGTATTTGAAAAGCATGTATGTATGAATGTATGGGTATGTATGTATGCGAGTAAGAATGCATGTATGTACGAATGTTGAGTGTATATTTGTACGTATTTCTAACCGTATGTGCAGGGTTGATTGTACGTACATTATACGTAGATTATACGTATTCTAACCGTATTTCTGCAGGTATATTTATACGTATTTTGTACGTATCCGTATACGTAGTTTGTACGTATTTTTATACGTAATTTGTAATGAATGAAGTATAGCATATATTAGATTCTCTTATGGTTTTTATGATCTTTTCTATGCTATTATGTGTTTGGTGGTCCCTCGATTAAACGGGACAGCCTAGTTACTCGCCACTGACGGTGGACCCCCCCTCAGTTTCAGGTGACGATGCAGCAGCGTAGAGCGGGCTTCGTTGGATGGGCTTGAGTAGTTTAGTTATTTTCTTTGAGTTTTTAGATTATCCAGAACAGTTTGAGACATTAATTTAGTTTTGATTATAATCCCAGCCTGTTGGAAAGACATTTATTTCATTTATGTAACTTTTAGGCTAGATGCCTTTGACTTTGGATTTTCAGATTACTTATATATAATAAAAGATGATTTATTTTTAGTGCTTGATTTACTTTTAGAGTTTAATCTGGTTAAGTAATGATCCGAGTGTCGATTCCCTTCGTCAATCGACAAGTCGAAAAGTCGGGTCGTTACAGTTAAACTATGTATTACTTTGATGCCACTAATTTGCATAAACACATACTTCAAGTGTAAATCTCATTAAATAAAGTACTCCATCTGTTCCCATTTGTTTGTCCTATTTGACTTTGCACATATGCCAATGCACTTGTTAGACCGTAAATATCCTTTGTTCGTTGTATATGTGTAAAAATTATAATAATTGGATATTAATAACATACTCAGTGAGACAAATTGAATAAAACAAGACCCTATGTTTTATATTTTGACAATAATTTAGGAGATTCTCTCATCTTATGAATAATGTCAAGATTCCAAACAGGAGAAACAAATGAAAACAGAGGGAGTATAATTTAATATGTTTGACATCTTCATTCTTTCATTAGAAAATAAATATTTTTAATTTTTGCAGTATTAATTAGTACCACATTTGATGTTCAATCAACATTCTTTGTAATAACATAGTTCCTTGTTCCGATTTTCATAAATTGTTTATTATTGTTAAATGCTTTGTAAAATCGATTCTCATAATGAATTTATTTGGATGAGTACAATGAATATTTCAATAAGAAACATATTATAATAAATATGGTTTTAGATTCTTACTCATATATTAAAAAGAATATGAAAATAATAATAGCACGATTTGGTGTCTTGCACAAGTTTGACACAAGTTTTAGAGTTACAAGAAGTGATTAATCCATTTGTTCTTTTTGCTGGATAACAGTATGTAACATCATGATGATGTAAGATACGTGTATGCTAGAAAACCGAATATAAGACTCCAAGTCAAAGAAACTACACTTTCTTATTAATTTAATTAATTTTTCTCCATCCCCTAGAATTATCGAATTAAGTAACTAATGAGATACAATGGAGATCCAAAACAATTAACTTTGATGATCATTAGAGTAATAAATCATTACAAAAGGATTTTGTAATGTGTTTGCAATGAACACTCAATGGAAAGATTTGATGAGCATGCAAGTTTTTAGATTGGAAAGTTTATAATTTTTCAAGTAAACTACAATGGCCTATTAATACATCAATTCAACCAATTCAAGGATTCAATCAGCTACGTACATATGAGTGTTCAACCACCATTGAAGAAATCATTAAATTGAATATGATTTAAAGAGCATGTTAATGAGGATTAAACCCACATGTAACTTACAACTCTTAACCAATCAGATTCATGCTAAATCAATGTCTAATAAGGTCCCCCATAAATCATAATAGAGAAGAACATTGAAGAAAACACGAAGGAATCCAATGAACAAGTAGAACACGAATCGTCTAAACAACGTATTTATTGAGACAAAATGTGGTCGCTCAGAGCGACGCCAGGGAGCTTAGCATGACCAGTAACACACATGCAATGTGACGTCCTTGGCGCTCAACACGACTAGGATCTGCCTTGTTTCCTCATTGCATTAAATCATTCTTCCTAAGTTCATATGTTCAAACCCATTTATGTATAAATAATGTTTCAACAATCCGCCTCCCATTTGTTTAATAACTTCTGAGTAGGTTCAATAAGTTCCAATCAGGTCCAGTCAGATCTAATAAGTTCCAATAAGTTAAATATTGTCTAATAAGTTTGGATAAATTCAGTTCAGATAATCTTAGATAAGTTTTAGTTCTAATAAGTTGAAGAGAATGCACTCTAAGGGTGCGTTTAATTCGTCTGAAATTTTCTGATCTGATCTGGTCTGGTCTGATCTGATCTGAAAATTTTTGATCTGGTCTGATCTGATCTGAAAATTTCTGATCTGGTCTGATCTGATCTTTGGTGAAATTTAATTGTACATTATTATAAATGTAAACTATTATTAATATTGTTTAGAATAGAAATAAAAATAAAAAATAAAAATATTAATAGAACTAAAAAAATAATAATAGAAATAAAATTAAAAAATGAAAGTAAAAATAAAAATGAAAAAAAGTAAAGAAAATAAAAATATAAATGAAAATAAAATTTAAAAATGAAAATAAAAATAAAAATAAAAATAAAAATAAAAATAAAAATAAAAATAAAAATAAAAATAAAAATAAAAATAAAAATGAAAATACATATAAAAATAATTTTTAAAAAAAATAATAATATAAATAAAGATAAAAATATAAATAAAGATAAAAATATAAATAAAAATTAAATTATAAAATAAATTAGAAGCAAAAAAATTAAAAAATTAAAAATTAAAAATTAAAAATAAAATAAAAAGAAAGATAAAAAATTAAAATTAAAAATTAAAATGAAAATTAAAATAATAAAATAATAAAAAAAGATAAAAATAGAAATAAAAATAAAAATAAATTAAAAGCAAAAAAATAAATTAAAATTAAAAATAAAAACAAAAAACAAAACTAAAAAAATAAGGATAAAAACAAAATAAAATAAAAATAGTTGCTTCACACGTCTTCCATATATATAATGGTAGTGGTGACCACCAAACGGGCCGGGCTGGGCTGGGCCGGGCCAGAGACCGGTCCGGGTCGGAGGAAGCTGACCCACGAACCGGATCGGTGGGTTACCGGGCCGGACCGAACCGATCCGGGTTCGAGGTTAGGCGACCCATGAACCGGCCCACCCGGGTTGGACCGGGCCGGGGACCGGGTTGGACCAAGTTTGACCGGGTTACGGGTTATAACACTACGACCCATGACCCATCTGGGCCAAAAACCGAGCCGGGTCAACCCGGCCCAGTGGCCACCACTATGTAATGGTAACTAATTAATAATTTAATATCATCATTGTGTATTATGTATATAATTTTCTTTCAGATAAAAAAACTATGTAAATAATTAATAATTAATATTATCCTTAAAAATTGGTCGTAATTTTTTTTTTAATTCATGGCTATAGTATGACTTCCAAAATATAAGCTAAAATATCACAACAATTCAATTTTTTTGTCATCAATAAATATAATTAATCATTATTATGCATAATATTATAATTATATTATTTTATTTTATTATAAAAATAGAAATAATATTAATTGAGTTATAAGGAACAAAGAACAAAATGCTGATCTGATCTGGTCTGATCTGATTTTTTCTGATCTGATCTGATATTTTCTGACCTGATCTGAATTTTTCTGATCTAGTCTGATCTGATCTAATCTGAATTTTCTGAAAATAAGCACAGGAGTGCTTATATAAGTTGAATCAAACGCACCCTAAGTTGTTATTGTATCTTTTTAGAATTTATAAACTTTGACCTTTAAATTCCAAATGTAGGAAAATTATTTTTTTTGATAGAGTGAGTATTATTATTATTATCATTATAATTATAATTATTATTGAACATACAAAGTCATTTAATCTACAAGATCGATGTTAGTAGGGAGCTGAGATAAAATTTGATCTCCTACTTCCCTATATATTGTAAACCCAATCCTATATATTGTAAAACCTCTTGTGATATCCTCTTTCTCCGACACCCAAACACCATCACCTCCTTCCACCCCATGAATAGTGTTCCTTTTCCGTCTCGAGCTTGCTTTATGGTGAAAATAAGTTGTATTTTTGTCCTCATCTTTTAACTCATTTGCTCGGGCTTGTGCGTGCCAGTAAGGCTCCTCCAATCTCCTCAATTCATCCAGCTCTTCTGCAATCTCCTTACATTTCTTTAGGACCTCATTATCCATATGTCTCTGCTTAAAATGATTCAACTCCTTTTCTTTTGTTTTTATTAATTTTTTAATGCCCCCAAACTCCTCTTTTTCCCATGTTTGAAGCTCCGTAGCACAGTTCATCAGTTTCTCTAGAGCGCTCCTGTTACACGACCTTTCCTAAGAATCACGAACGACATGCTCACATTCCGGCCTTGATAACCATAATGCTTCGAACCGAAGCATTTTCTTCTTCGTCCACACATCACCATTGTTCCCCGCATGTGAGAGACTTGGGGCATGGTCTGAGTTCACCATAGGAATATGATGAACCCGAATGGAAGAGTAAATACCATTCCATCCTCCATTAATAAGAAACTTATCTAGCCTTTCTCTGATCAGCGTTTCAGTCGTACATCCCCTTTGCCACGTAAATTTCGGTCCAACGAACCCCACAATCATCACTAGTGGAAAATTTGTTATTTGTTACATCTTATTTATTCCGGTTATATAAGAACAAGAACAAATAATGAGTATTTGTACCGGTTATATTAAAAGTGGAACAAATAAATACTTATTTGTATCAGTTTATAAAAAACCGGAACAAATAATCGACTATTTGTTCCGGTTTTGTTTAAACCGATACAAATAGGTAGCATTTGTACCGGTTTAAAGGAAACCGGAACAAATAGTCAAGTTTTTTTTTTAAAGATAAAACACGGCTGGAAGCAAAGTGGCTTATTCACACAGTCAGTCGATGTTTTTTGTTTTTATATTCCACTAAAACCCCAAAACTCATACCAAGAATCTCCACCACCAGCGACACCGCACACCATCCAACGCCGCCCTGCTGCTCCGGTCGTGTTGCTGCTCTGCTCCGGTCGTACGTGTTGCTGCTCGATCTGCTCCTGCTGCTGCGGTGCGTGCTCCGTGAACCTCTCTTCATCGAACGCCGCTAGGGCTGCCGCGCCACCACCCTATCTACCGTCGACCCCAGCCGGACTCTGCTCTGCCTCGTGTTCCTCCGTGCTTGCTACACACTGAAGGTACATATGTTGTTGTTGTTGAATTGTTAGGGTTTAGGGTTTAATTTGTTTCACAATTTTGATAAGAACTTGTTGATTGATTTAATGGAACTTGCGGATTAGTCGTTGAGCGTTGTTGAAATTAGGGCTTGTAATTTGGGTTATTTGATTTTAAAACCTAATAATTTTCTATTTATTTGATAATTTAATTATAGTCATACACTTATATGTATAATAAGTATTTTTTTCTTATCTTGAATTGAAATATATGTGTTTAATCCGATGTTTATAAGAAAAAACTGTAGCATAATATTTGGATTAGAAATTGGCATATGTTTCGCTAATTACAACTGAAGATTTCTTATTAGCATAGGATGCTTACATGAATGATGTATGACATGTTAAACTCTTATAAATATGATTTAGAGTGAGTGGTGCAAAAATGGGTGCAAGAACACTAAAAACTAACCCAAAATGAGCTACTTGGCTCGTTTTCGTTCCAAAACGCCCTATAGTTGCCTAAAATCATGCAAATAAGTCGTAGGATGCTTACATGAATGGTATAGGACATGTTCAAACCTTTAAAATATGATTTAAAGTGAGTGGTGCAAAAATGGGAGCAAGAACACCCAAAATTAACCCAAAATGAGCTTTTTGGCTCGTTTTCGTTCCAAAAAGTCCTATATTTGCCTAAAATCATGCAAATAAGTAATATGATGCTTACATGAATGGTATAGGTCATGTAAAAACCTTAAGAATATGATTTAGAGTGAGTCATGCAAAAATGGGAGCAAGAATACCCAAGACTAACCCAAAATGAGCTACTTGGCTCGTTTTCGTTCCAAAACGCCCTATATTTGCCTAAAATCATGCAAATAGGTCATAGGATGCTTACATGAATGGTATAGGGCATGTTAAACTCTTATAAATATGATTTAGACTGAGTGGTGGGAAGAAGAAGCCAAGAACACCAAAAATTAACCCAAAATGAGCTACTTGGCTCATTTTCGTTCCAAAACGCCCTATATTTGCCTAAAATCATGCAAATAAGTCATAGGATGCTTACATGAATGGTATAGGACATGTTCAAACCTATAAAATATGATTTAAAGTGAGTGGTGCAAAAATGGGAGCAAGAACACCCAAAATTAACCCAAAATGAGTTTTTTGGCTCGTTTTCGTTCCAAAACGTCCTATATTTGCCTAAAATCATGCAAATAAGTAATATGATGCTTACATAAATGGTATAAGTCATGTAAAAACCTTAAGAATATGATTTAGAATGAGTCATGCAAAAATGGGAGCAAGAATACCCAAGACTAACCCAAAATGAGCTACTTGGCGCGTTTTCGTTCCAAAACGCCCTATATTTGCCTACAATCATGCAAATATGCAAATAGGTCATAGGATGCTTACATGAATGGTATAGGACATGTTAACCTCTTATAAATATGATTTAGAGTGAGTGGTGGGAGAAAGAAGCCAAGAACACCAAAAATTAACCCAAAATGAGCTACTTGGCTCGTTTATATTTGCCTAAAATCATGCAAATAAGTCATAGGATGTTTACATGAATGGTATAGGACATTTTCAAACCTATTAAATATGATTTAAAGTCAGTGGTGCAAAAATGGGAGCAAGAACACCCAAAATTAACCTAAAATGAGTTTTTTGGCATGTTTTCGTTCCAAAACGCTCTATCTATGCCTAAAAGCATGCAAATAAGTCATAAGATGCTTATATGAATGGTATAGGACATGTTCAATTCTTAAAAATATGATTGAGGGTGAGTCGTGCAAAAATGGGAGCAAGAACACCCAAAATTAACCCAAAATGAGCTACTTGGCTCGTTTTCATTCCAAAACGCCCTATATTTGCCTAAAATCATGCAAATAAGTCATAACACCTAAAATTAATCCAAAATTTTGGCTCGTTTTTTATTTTTTTCTTTATACTTTAACAGTTATGTACTTACATTACCCCTTTTTTTGCAGAACATGTTAACCAGACGATCTTTCCCGTATAGCCAAAAGGAATTGGATGAAGTTCGAGAACAATGGGCGGAGTATTTTAGGTTAAATTTTTTATTGTCATAAATTTGATGCATTCGTCATTAAATTTTTAATTTTTAGTTTCTTTTGATAACAATTTTATATGTTTATGTAAACTAAATCTAAATTAATGAATAGTGTAAAAGCTACATATTGTCATTATGTGATAGAGGAAATAATATTTTGTATTTTACGATTTTTGTATTTGGTGGATGAAGTTGAATTGGTAGCTAGAGATCTATATGTTCATTGCATTTATTTTTTTTGGTTTTTTACAATTATACCGGGCAAGGGGTTGAGACACCGAGCGAAGGTTACATGAGGTTGTAGGGCTGATGTTGGGGGTAGGCTTGAGGTGCAGGCTACTGTACTTGATTGTCTTTTGGAATTTGTATATAACAATGTAAAAAAAAATCATTGGTAAAAGGGGGGAATTTTTTTTAATTAAAAAACTTCTATTTGTACCGGTTTTAAGCAGAAAACGACACAAATAATACCCTATTTGTATCGGTTTTAATAGAAAATCGGTACAAATAGAATTTTTTAATAAAAAAAATAGCTATTTGTACCGGTTATTAGAACCGGTACAAATAGAACTTCTATTTGTACCGCCTCTATTTGTATCCTTCTTGAACCGGTACAAATAAGACAAAAAACCCGGTACAAATGGGGGGAATTTCCACTAGTGCATCCACCACTTCACCGAAATCGTCTGCACTCCTCCTTCTACCCGTCACCCCTCTCTCCTTCTCACTTTCATGGAGAACTTCATTAAAATCACCAAAGCATACTACTGGAAGTTGGGAGCTCTGTATGATATCTCTCAATAAGGCCCAAGCTTGACTTTTATTTTGTTGTTCCGCCCAGCCATACACGCCCACCGCAAACCACTTCGGGTTCCCAGCATTATCAACGATCGTCGCAACCACATGATGTCTTGAATATGAGTTGATCCTCACATCTAAATCGTGCCACCAAAACCCCAAACCACCAGAATTCCCCACACTATCAATGCACAAGCCCATATTATACCCACATCTATTTATAATCACCTCTAAACGTTGAGCGTCAATCATTGTTTCCATGACGAAAACAAGATTCGGCCTCTCCCTCCATAACCAGTCCTGGAGGGAGCGAACTGTACGAGGGTTGCCAACCCCTCGACAGTTCCAACCGAATAGTTTCATGGCTCTTCGCAGGGTGGGTTCATCACCTCCGCTACTTCATATGAGTTTTGGATGTTCCCCTCAACCTCCACAAGCCTGCTCCTTTTTTCAATACTACCATACCTCCTTCCTCCATATTTGAGTCAACGTCCATATCCTCATAGCCTTTCCTTTATTCCCCAGTAGCACCATCCCCTTCTTTTGTACACCTCCCCCCCCACCCCCCCCCCCCTCTGTAACCCTTTTTAATTGTAGCTTGATCCTCCTTTTTGGCCTTAGTCCCCTTCCGGCCTCAACATCATTACTACCCAAATTAAAATGCAAGTTAGCATATCCCGTGGGATTGACATATGTAGACTCTCCAAGGGTACCTAAACCCTCCCCTGACATCGCCGCTTCTGCTTCACTTTCAACCCCAGTAGCTATCTCATCTAAATTGACCACTTCTAATTTGTGCATAATATCCTTAACAATCTCTCGTGGCTGAGATTTTTTCCTCTCCTCCATACGCTTCTCCTCTTCCTTCTTCGTGATGAATAATTTTCGAACACACCCACTCGCCTCTTGCTCTTCAGCCCTTTCTCCTCAATTTGCTTTCCATGGGGACGCTCTGACCCAATCTCTAAATTTTCGCACAACCTCCGTATTAAAACCATGATCACCACAATCCTTCTCACCATGCCCTAGTTTTCCACAATAATAGAAAAAAGAGGTAGTTTTTCATATTTAACCCTGACAAAGTCTTTTGACCCACCACATTTTTTTATATTGATCTTCGTAAATAGGGTTTTCCTCACATCCAAACTAACCCTAATTCTCATTGATTTATTTACGTCCACTACATCAAATTTATCAATCCCAATATACCCCCCCTAACTTGTCCCCAATAGTTTTAATATTAACATCATTAAATCTTCCTTGAAGGGGTAAATCATAAATACGTACCCAATATGGAACGTAGAAGAGTGGGTGTGTTGAGGGTTGAAGATTACCTTGAACATTGCCGAGGATTAGGGTATGTCGATTGAAATGCTACGGCTACGCCTCCATAATATTAAATTTATCCCTCCAATAGTGGAATTGAAAGAAAATTTATCCCATCCCATGTCTAGGGTTCCAGATCTGCTTCATCTTAGAAATTAGGGCTTGAGAATTTATGTTCCTTTTAGTCCATACTTTGCATAACATGCCCAGTTCAACTTTTGCCTCCTTCTGGTCCTCCCCTTCCATCGTCCAGTCCACCTCCACCTCCTCTTCATCCACATCCCCCGGTCCCTTATTGAAATCAAGAGTTTGATGAAGAACCTTGTTTGCCATCGTACTCGGAATATCGAGAGAATAACTTCAACGAAGAAGAAACACTTTCAAGGTAGAAGAAAACCCTAACACAAACTAGGAAATTCGCCCTCACAAGAGAAACCTCAATAGAGAGAAAACAACTATTTGGCTTAAAACTATCATGATCTATACCTATCTACCTATACCTAATATATTAAAACACACCCTAAAACATAATTTTGACACATAGGATATCTCATCTTTAAAATTATGACATGTGTCATCCTAAAAAATGTTTCATTTTCCTTTTCCCTTTTTTTGAAATAAAAATTTATTTTTATTTTCTAATTACAATTAATATTAATAAATTTATTTATATTTAATAAAACTTTTCAATTACTTTCAAACTATGAGATTTGCTTTCTTACATCACTTTCTTTTTAAGTTACTCATTTTAAATTTAATGTTATTCCATTTTGAATTCTTCTAAATATGCTCACACTTTATATTTACAAAATTATTTTCCATTATTTTATAATTATGCAAATGAATATTCTTCAAAATATGTACTCGTATATGTTTTTTTCCAAGAAAAATATATGTTATAATCTTAAAAATACTAAAAAAAATTGATATATTTTCATTTTTGATGAGTTATTATCAAATCTTAGTTATTTTCAATCTTATAAAATCATTAGAATTATAAAAACTAAAACATAGAACTATAAACCTAATAAGTATGCACGGGCCAAGAGCCTAGTTTTAAATGAAATACTAGTATGGAAACCTAACTTTATTTCACCTTCACGTGTCAAAAGTTCAAAAACTCTCTATCATCTCCTTGATTATCAACGTAAATCAGCAATTAAAACCAAACCTTCACTCCTTTCAAACTTTGATGGTCTTTCTTCATGGACTTTGACAAAAACATGCATCATTAGATTGAGGTAAATAAAGCAATCAAACAGTTGATGGGATTTTTCTTTTTCTAAATTCTTCGATGAATTTGTTTGTTTATTGCAGCTTTGTTGCCACCATTTTTGTACGGAAAACACTAATGTCTCAGTTGTAAATTTCTTCCCAAAATTTAATCCCATATATTAACTGTAATTCTGCCATTTCTTCCTTCTTCATCGTCAATTTAGTTCCTGGATTTCCCTTTCAGTTTTTCATACCATTTCTCGTTTTGTTAATTGGATTATTTTATTTAGCATAATTAATTTATTTACGTGACGCAATTGCCTTTTCAATTGTGATAAAAGTAGTTCATAATTAACACTTTGAATGTGCTTCAATGGAAAGGTTAATCGAAAATCTGTTCTGATTTGCAATTGCAGGTTTCGGTTGTGAATAGTTTTTTTGGAGATGAAATTTATCAGCATCTTGGAAGATTAAGACAAAGCGAAATCGAAATAGAAGATTTATTGATGCAGATGTCTAGCTTGTTGTGAAGTTTTGCCGTTTTAAAGAAGGAGGGTTTGAAGATGGAGACGCCGGAAAATTCTAGTAAGGCGGAATCAACTGCTCCCAGCAGTGGTTCTAGAACACCCGGCTTTGGCAATTTTTTTGGCTTTTCAGGTGTGAAGAAGAGAGGTCATGGAAGTCGGTCATGGATAAAGATTGATCAGACTGGAAATGCAAAGGTTTTGGAGCTTGACAAGTCCAAAATTATGAGAAATTGTTCATTGCCCTCTCGTGATCTTCGGCTTTTGGACCCATTGTTTATCTATCCTTCTGCTATATTGGGCAGAGAGAAGGCTATTGTGGTGAACTTGGAGCAGATTAGATGTGTAATCACAGCTGATGAGGTTTTTGTGATGAACTCTGTGGATGGCTCTGTCATGCAGTTTCAGACAGAGTTGTGCAACCGGCTTCTTGCAACCAGAGGTCAAGCAGGTAAGTAGTTGAAACTTTAGTAGAGTGTGTTAGATTTAATTTGAAACATTGTTGTATAATTTGCCTTTTAATCCACTTATGTAATTCGCAGTTCGTCCAAAATGGGGCAAAAAAAGCTCAAATTCAACCATAATTCGCATTTTTCGGTTCGCAATTTGTAGGGAATATAGAAAAACTATGTCAAACTGATTTGAAACTTCCCCTTGACAATTTGACATTGCTCCTGCTGCTGATGCTGCTGCTGCTGCTGCTCTCTCTGTCTCTGTCTGTGTGTGGGTGTGGGTGTGGGTGTGGTTGTGGGTGTGTCTGTCTTTGTTTTCCATTCTTATAGACATAAATCTTGAATAGTAGGATTCAAAGTCAGTCAGCTTCTTTATTTAGTGGGCTAACATAAAACTCCTTTCTTATTAGTTGTTGCTCAATGCTCATGATACCCTATGTGCTCACTATTTCACAACCTTAGTTTTAAAAACTGCGGCTCGCTCCTAGGCTCTGAGACATGGGCTTTAGCTAGGTGAGGATTAGCCACCAACGAAAGAAGCACACCTCATGTGAATACTTTGTTAAGGCACGCCTTTGCGCCTTAAGGAAAATAGCTTAGGTTTAAGTTATAATTGAAGAATGCTTGATATTTTTTCTTCCAATTTGAGATTACCTTAGCTTTACATTAGTACTAAATTATCAGTGATCTTTTAATTTTTTTTAAATACAATCAAAGAAAAAAATGATTGAAATAAATAAATAAATACATGCACCTTGCATATAAAAGGTGCGCACTTTCGCCTCACTCCTAGGCTCCATGGACCATTTGTGCCTTGTTGAGCCTTGCGCCTTTTACAACTAAACTCACAACTGTACTTGGAACAATTTTTTTCCTTTAAAAATTTACTCTCCTTGTCTAACAATGGTTGCCCTTGTTGACTTGTCACAAAGATTAGAAAGAATTCAATAATAACCGAGACGGGCTGTAGCTCTTAGTGTAGTAGTATGTTAGATGTGGAGTTGTGAACAGAATCGAGAGTAGGATACTCATTTTGAAGAATCACAAAAAAGAAAAAAAGGATATAAAATTATAAATATTATCAACTCAAGGAAGTTGTCTTTTATTTAATCAAATTATAGATGGAATCAAGAAAAAATATTGTTTTTGAAGTTTCCTGATAAAAAGAAGCTATCTTGAAGTTTGCTTTGAATGTTGAAGCAAATTAATGTAATTAGTTACAGTAATAGCTTTTCTTAAGTGCTTCAACTTGACATGGTTGGAAAACATCTTATCCTTTTCCGTTTTGTTCTATGTGGAAAATCTTAGTGTTTTTGTGTTCAATATATGATGCGTTGTTTCAATCTAAAAAAATCCTGGTTAGATCTTCAGAACACATAGTCCTACGCTTAACTTTCAGATTGATGGTCAGATTGTGTTAAATCTTTGTTGTATTCCTAAAGATGCTGCAGAAGATCCAATCTTAATGTTTTTGTGTGCATCTGTTATTATTTTGAAGCTTTCTTAAGTCTTAGATAAAGAATTCCCTAATTCATGTATTCAAGTAGTGGATGTGTGCCTAATTCATAAGTTCATAGTCATCATAGACAAACAACTTAAGTAGTGGTGGAACATTTTGCTATTGAAGAAGCTTATACCAGCACATGATCTGTGCAAAGGACCCCTACTTGGCATTAATTTTTACTTTGGCTTGTAGTTGGCCCCTTGATTCTAACTTAATACCTATCAAAAGGACAGCTGCTTCTAGTAGAACAATTTTGAAAAACTATAGCAATTAGAAGGAAGGAAAGAAAGTCACTACAGATTTGTCTTGTCATAGGCAAGCTATTCATATATTCACACCCTAGATTTTACAGTAATGCCTGTGGTTTGAATTTTTTGTATTGTGTGCTATTACAGATGAATTGCCGTTTGAATTTAAAGCACTTGAATTGTCTTTGGAATTAACATGCACGTCCCTGGATGCCCAGGTATGCAGCCGAGCTTGATATTTCTTGTCTGATATGAAAGACAAACTAGAAGAAGCAAATAATGACATTATTAGAACATTCTGTTGTAGGACTAAATGACTAATGATGAAAGTATGAAACCTTTTCCGAAATAGCGAGATGTTTCCTCTATCCTGCATTCCTGCTGCAGTGTCAGAATTCCCATTTTGGTTTGCCCTTTTTGTTGTTTTCCTCTAATGAAGTTATATCCATACAGTCGTTCTTCCTTAATATAACTTTTCCAATCAATTCACTTTTAAGCTTCCTATTACTCATTAGTTATTAAAACTTATTCAGTAAAGTTACAGTAATATTGTGACATCAGTAGCACTATTCGACTAGTCAATATGTCAACAGTGGTTTTAGGTCTGAATTGAGGCTGTCTTTTAGGAATATACTATTTGCTATATAGTTACTTATAATGTTCATCAAGAATTGAAGTAATATTATGTTTGGATACAAACATTTCATTTAAAATGATGGATTTGGCCCAAATTATATGTTTGGCAGGTAAAAAAATTTGGAATTGGTTTTGGCCCAATTCCCAACCCAAATCCTAAATGAGTAAAAGATGTGTTTTTCAAATACTTAACAAATCCATATTATTTCAAATTCTAAAAACATCCCAAACAATGAATTGGGATTTAAATCTTAACATTTCAATTTCAGGAATTGAATTCATCAATTTGCTTGATTGAATTCATCAATTGGGAATAAGGCTTTGATTGATTGATTGAATTCATCAATTTGAAATGGATTCCATATATAAAAACGATACCTAACAGAAAATTGAATTTCTGTAGGCAAGAGAGTTGGCTTCAGAGATACGCCCTGTGCTTGACGAATTGGCATCATCTATCAGCACTCTGAACCTGGAACGTGTTCGAAGATTCAAAGGCAACCTCCTTGGTTTGACTCAGCGAGTTCAGAAGGTGAAACTCTTCCATTTACCTTTCCAAGAGTAGATTTAGCCCATAAAGTGGTGTGATTGGAAACAGGCTTTTGCTGCTTAAAGAACATTGGATGATCAGTTGTCAGACAATATGACTGCTAGAATATAGATTCATGTAATGTGTGCTTTCCTTTGATGAAATATCTTTCTGTTCTTTCAGGTTCGTGATGAGATTGAACATCTCATGGATGATGATGGTGATATGGCAGAGATGTACCTGACGGATAAGAAGGAGAAATTGGAGGACATGTCTAATGATCCGGACGACTTGGAAAACATCCCTTCACTTGGTGCAAAATGGCAATCAAAATCCGCTCCAATTTCACCCGTTGCACCTGTTTCTCCTGGGGTCTCAACTGATGAAACTCAAAAGTTGCAGAGAGCTTTGAGCAGTGTTACCAGATCAAGTAGGCATGAAAGCTGTACAAGTTCATACAGTCAGAAGGAAGACATTGTTCAACTTGAGATGTTGCTCGAAGCATATTTCGTCTTTATTGATCATACTCTTAGCAAGTTGTTATCCGTAAGACACTCTCATTCTTCTTTTGGTTATATTTTGCATGCAATCTTTCAACAGACTGAGTTCTAATATCTCTAATTATGTATATATCTATTTTTTTTTATATAAAAAAATCTACATGTTGGGACGAATCCAACGTGGCCACACATGATTATGTAATTATTCTTACTTAAAAATCAGAAATGATGGCCTAGTAAACTAGATAAACAATGCCATTGTGTAAACTAAAAAAAACACGAGGGAGTATTTCCTTTTTACCCTTTCTTTATGTTATTGATGCAGCTTAAAGAATACATTGATGATACTGAAGACTTGATCAATATCAAACTGGTCAGTTTTTGCACACATTAAACCTTCTCTATAACTTTATGCAGGAAGTCTTAAATTTTCTGAATATGTGATAAGTTTTGATTAATGTAGTTTACATTATATTATGACAGGCTAATGTTCAGAACCAGCTGATACAATTTGAGCTGTTGTTAACAGCAGCAACATTTGTTGTTACATGTTTTGCTGTCGTGACGGGTGTCTTTGGGATGAATTTCGAAACCCCGGTCTTCAATAATCCATTTACCTTCAATTGGGTTCTGGTTTTTAGCTGTATTGGGTGTGGGATCTTATACTTCTGCCTTTTTATATATTTCAAAGGCAAGAAATTATTCCCAATCTAGTGATTTGACTGATCGATCGTCTTTGCTTAAATATATTGTAAACTCGAGGTTATGGTGGCGATATCATTCATAATTAGCTTCAAGGCTTGTTGTTCGATTCTTTAGCACAAAGCAGTTTATTCTTATCTTTTTCCTCAGTTCGCTAATTCTCCCCCATGGCTTTTATGGTGTTGGTGTTGGTGGTCGTCGGACATAAACTTTGTAGGCCTGATTAAAACGTATTAAATTATTGGATCTTATTGAACTTAATTTGCCCGATTTTAATTCATCCCGATTAAACCCTCCCGTTTTCCTCCCTGCTTACTGCTTAGTACTCTGTACTTACAAAAACTACATTTTTTTTTGTCAACAAGAGAGCAACGAAAGGAAATGCAACCTACAATAATAGTTTCACACCAGGAGTAGCCTGCTCATGGCTTGCAAAATGAAGTCTCTACGAACATACTAGACTTCTCCTTTCCTGGGCTAAGGCTGAAGGCTCGTCTCCGTTTACATAATGATATTACGGTTCCGTTTGTTTCAATGTATAACTATTTTCAATTGAAGGATTGGAGTATAGAACAAAATAAAACGAAAATATAATAAATAAAAAAAAGTGAAAATGTGAGTAGAGAACATAATAAAAAGTAATAGATAATTAGGTATAATGGAAAATGTGACATATCTTGATTAGGCAATGAAAATGATCTTCCTTCTCAAAAGAGAAAATTTTCAACTTTGAGAAAAGCATTTCACCCCACTCATCAACTAAAACATAGGAAAATGAATAGAGGGAAAGAGGAAAATGTTTTCCTCCAAAACAAAAGGAGCCTTGTGTTTTTCATTTTTTAAATATGCTATAGTTTTTTTTTTTCCTTTTTTTTCTCTATGAAAATAAGATTCGCAATTGCTATCTATATTTATTATAGTTGATTGCTAAACATTTTCAGCGCATTATTTAAATCGCCCACAATACAAAGAAAAAGACAATATTGTTCTTGATTTAAAATTAAACTACAACAACTTTAAGTATATAAACAACGACATCGGACACCACGTCACGACCTCAATTGCCATCATCATGACGGTGGTAATAAAATTTATTTATGAGAATTTATTTCCCAATTAAGTTTATCGATTTTTAACTATTGCATTAACATTAATCTTTTTACTAAAATATGTCAAAACATTCGTACATGGCATGAGTTCTGAACTAGTATAATATGGAGAATATTACAATATGTCAAAACATTCGGAGCCGGCTATGAGGGGTAACAACGTGAATGATCACACAGGGCCTCCCTCTCTTAGGGCCCACTTTTGAATTTTTTTTGTTGTTGTTGTTGTTGTGATTTAATAAATGTATATAATAACTTGAAAAGTACACTGATGAAAATTGATTGCTTAGGATATGAATTTAAAAATGACTATTTTAAATTCTTAAAATGGGTCGGGTATTTGGGTCTTTGAAATCTTAGGTACTTCCTCCGTTCCAAAAAAAAACAAAAACACAACAATTCAAGAGACACAGACTCATAAACAATTTTTTTTTTGTAAGAGTAAAAGTGTTAGAGAAAATGGGTGTGAGAGGGGAAAAAAAAAAGACTTACAAAAATGGACAAAATTGTTGCATTTATCTCGAAGGAATCACATCTGTTGAAAACGTAACTTAAGTTGAAAATTAAAAACTTTAATATGAACCGCTAGATTTAGATCAACAGTTGTGATTTATTTTGATTAAAATAAAAAAGATGATTTAGATCAACAGTTGTGATTTATTTTGATTAACTTAAGTCAGCATTTAATCAGCAGCATAAGTGTTTATCCACTTTTAATTTTCAACGCTCTAATTAAAAGTGTGAATTTCTCAGTTGCTCAGATTAAAAGTTTTTTGGTTATCAACTAAGAGTTAATTTCTACCCGATCTTATTCCTATTTTGAAACTTTCTGAAATAAAAAATTGTTACATTTATTTTGTAACAAAGGAAGTATTAAAATTATAAATTTGGTTCTAAATATATGTTTTTTGTGGAGATTATATTTTAAATTTAGAATGTTATTTGCAATTCTAAATTTCACGAAACTCCAACATTATTATTGTATCAATTTTTTTTTTACTATAATTAGAAGTCCATGACATAACTTATTTATGAGTTATATACATTTTCATTTTTAGTAGAGGTGGGCAAATTCGGGTACCCGGATTTTCGGGTACCCGATTTTCGGGTCATAACTTTTTTGACCCGGATCCGACCCGCATACTTCGGGTACTCGGAAATTCGGTTCCAGGAACAGGGTATTCGGATCCGATTTTTTTTTTCTTATACAACTTTTTTAAAAAAACTGTTTTTTTAATATAAAAAAAATGTTTTGTTTTTTTATAAAAAAAACTGTTTTTTGAATTTTTTTTTTTTAAAAAACTGTTTTTTTAAATTTAAAAAAAGTATTTATAATAATAAAAAAATTAATTTTAAATTAAAATAAAAAACTTTTTTTAATAATAAAAAACTATTTTTTAAAAAGTAAAACCGGATACCGAGTACCCGGTTTTAAAAAAATCCCGATATCGGATACCCGATTTTAAAAAATCTCGACCCGGTATCCGGTTTTACAAACCGGGTACCCGACTCGGTTTTCAAAACCGGATTGAGTACCCGCTTTTTCAGGGAAAAAACTGGGTACCGGTTCGGGAACCGGGTACGGGTTTTTTTACCCGCCCCTAATTTTAGGGCCATTTTTTTGCTATGGGCCTCTAAGGGATTGGAGACGCACGATACTAAAAAAATTCGATTATATTTCCCCATTGTCAAAAAATCTTTAAATTGATTTTATCTAATTGTAATAAACCCATAATCGAATCAGTAAAAATCTAAAAAATTGTTGCAGATAGAAAATTTTTTAATTAATTTTTTTTTAATTCTGGTCTTAAATAAAATGGGGTTCTATGACCCAAGATGTCTAATATTGGGGCCGCCCCTGCTAATTATTATACTCCGTAATAATAATAATGAAGAGATTAGTGCATGACACAGGTTTTGAACTAACATACTACGGAGTAGTGGTGGCCACCGAAAGGGTCGGGCCGGGCTGGGCCGAATCGGGCCGGATTTATGGATAGGCGACCCATGAACCTGCCCATCCGGGTTGGACCGGGTTGGTGGGCCGGGTCAGGGACCGGGTTGGACCGAATTGGTGGACCGAGTTGATCGGGTTGGACCGGGTTACGGGTTATAACACTCCGACCCATGACCCACCCGTTTAGCACCGGGCTGGGTCACGGACCGGGTCCGGGCTAACTGGGTCTGACCCATCAGGGCCAAAAACCGGGCCAACCTGGCCCAGTGGCCACCACTACTGCGGAGTATATTACAAAAATACTTCGAAACATTTGATTATATTTCCCGGCCGTTTTCAAAAATTTAAAAATTCGATTTATCTGATCAAAATAAAATACATAATCAATTACGTAAAAATTTAAAAAGTTGTAGCAAATAGAAAGAATTGAAAATTTCAAACAAATATTTCATGCGTCTTGCTGAGAGGAATGATAAACTCTTAGCACCTATACGAAATCACAATTTTGTACGGACTTGCAAAACATAGAGTGTTTTACCAAAATAATGTTGGGAGCAAAAGTATTTACCAAAATACTGCCAAACCAACAATATTTACTAAAATATTGTGCATGTCAGCCTTGTTTTTAAATTTTTTTACGCAACATAAATCGATATTTAAGATAGAAATTTCTTTAACAAAATCGCTATCTCAAATAGCGATGTTATTGAGGTTAAAATTTTTTCAAACAATACCTTTATTGTAGACAATAATGACCAAAGTTGGGTTGTTATTAAGTTACAGGGAAATCGCTATCTCATATATAACAAAATCGCTATTTCAAATAGCAATTTTTCTACAAATATTTTTTTTAAAAAAAAAATGCACACTCTCTCTCCTACGTGGACATCATTCTCGTAATTATTTTTTCATTGGCAGTATTTTTGTAAATACTTTTGGCCTCAACATTATTTTGGTAAAACCCTCCAAAATATAGTCTTGTGCAATACAATTATTGTCCTATATATAGATGCCCATTAGTTTAGCAGACGTCAATTATAGTCTACACACTTTTCTTTAATTTTTCGAGTTTATTCATACATGGGACTACTTCTTTTTCACCCATGTGTTTATGACAATATGTGTTAGCCTATGATTAGTTGAAATCGTTTTATACTTTTTTTCCTTACAATTTTCTTTTTTTAAAATAATAAAAAATTGAATATAGCTTGCTATATCATATAGCAGCTATTTCCTCACCCATTCTCGTCTTACTGATTGTTTTTGCAAAAAATCATCAAGATGACAATTTAAGGTTGGAACGCGCGATAGCTAGACTAAGGTACGAAAAATAAATGGTCTAAAATAAAAGAGAGAAGACACAAGAAAATGGTGATGCGGAAAACCCAAGAACAAGGGAAGAACCGCGGGTGGCTATGAGTCCACCAATCCACAGGTCCCTCTTTGCAACTTTTTTGTTGTTGTTTTAGATCTCTGTTCTCAACAAATTTTTAATAAGATCTTTTTTCACAAAATGAATGTTTTTAAAGGTCTTTTGTGACAAATTTTTGTAAAATAATTTAAGGCTAGAACAACCAACTATCTTTATTTCTCTCCTCCTTCATTCTCTCTATTCTTTCAAAATCCTAGTTTTCTAAGGGCTACCATCAACCTTTTCGGCTTATGGTAAGCTTTTCTTTTTTCATTTCGCACTTGTTTAATGGATCTAAAGTTTGTATGAATGACTTGTATTTTCATTGATAATTATAATTTAATTCATTGCAACATTTTGAATAAGTAAAGAAAATAAAAACCCTCATGTAGCAAACATTAATGGATGGTGGTAGCACAATTCAAATTTGTCAATAACCATTTAACATTTCCTAGCTGGACAATAATTTGATAATACAAGACAAAATTGAACGTCATTCCGTGTAATGATTAAGTTTGATTTGATTTAATACTTTTTTTTTACAGTATTAAAGACAATCCTAATTTAACTTTTTATGCTAATTAAGGAATTTCTTTCTTTTTTAGCTATACATATAAGTATATAAGGGAAGTTGGGAAGGTGAAAGCTAGTAATTATATGGTTTGAACTGCATATGACGTATCCCTTGGATACAAGGTGGGAGTGAACAAGACTTTGCTACACCTTTAAAATCAACCACCCTAATGGTTGTATTTAGCATTTTTCAATATTAAAAAGGATAAATTAGAAATAACCCCCTAATCATTTCACATTGTAACGACCCGACTTTTCTAGGCTGTTGATTTACGAAGGAAATCAACAAATGGATCATTACCAACATAAAACCTAACAATAATATTATAATTAAAATCTAAAATTCCTTTTATTAACTAAATACTGAAATAATAATCCCAAATGTAAATAAATAAATACCTAAATTACATAATTCTACTGATCCATCCCAACAGACTGGGGTAGCTCATCAATAAATAATAGAACGAAAACATAAAACAGACTACGGGTTCTCTCTGTAACTAAACAAAACACACAGCCCGATCCAACGAAAGCCCATTCTAAGTCTCGGCATCTTCACCTGAAATGGGGGGGTCCACCGTCAGTGGCGAGTAACTAGGTTGTCCCGCTTAAATGAGGGACTGTTAACCATATAATAGCATAGAACCAAATGAGGAAAACATACCAAAAATACATACGAAATACGTACAAAAATACATACGAAAAACATACGAGATACGTACAAAAATACGTAGAACAATACGTAGAAAATACGTGGAAAATACGTATAAAAATACGTGCGAAATACGTATAAAGTGCGTACAGAAATACGTATAAAATACCTGCAGAATACGGCTAGAAATACATACAAAATACGTATACAATACAGATACAGATACGTACAACATACAAATACAAATACGTACAACATACAAATACAAATACGTTCAACATACATATACTCAGAAATACACTTATAAAATACAGACTTACTAGACGTATGCAGCGGAAGACTTAATATTACCGAATTAATACATATATACACGAAAATACACATATACACATAACCCTTCCCGTGAACTACTTATTTATCATATTTTGCCCTTAAACCCTCTTTTAACCTTCTTATCGGACCGGTCATAATGCTCGTTGTGGATCCCGTGTGCACCACAACTTTCCTAAAACATGCCGGGGTGAACTCGTGTATTCAACCCGTAGCCCTCCTTTGCAAGAACTAAGCCTAAGCTATGGCCATAACCCCTAAATAGCAGCTCGTGTACTACTACTTAGACGACTACATATCTTAAGATCCAGAACTGCCCAGAGACCGCAGTAGGGCAGTGGCTTCGACTTAACCCGACCTGATGACTCGTGTATCATCAAATGGGCGTCCTTACGTATCTTGTCTTTTCTAAAGGCCATCGTGAGACCACTAATTAACAAGCAATATCTAAAGGCCATCTTGAGACCACTAATTCATATCATATCTTATTACTTCCTTAATCATATTGTTACTTTCCTTCTTATTCATATTGTTACATTCCTTCATATTATAACTTATCTTCTTTAATTCCTTCTTATTCTTTAATCTTATTAATTCCTAAAATTATAATCTAAATTATTATAAGTCAAAAATTAAACTAAAATTGACCAAAATTACTCTAGTCCATTCGACATTTTCATAATAATACAACAATTAACTAAATTCATCAAATAATCATATAACGATTAAATAATATCATTTAAATTACAATAAATCATTTAAATCAATAATTAAAAAAAATTACATAAAACATGATAAAAATCCTACTTTTCATATTTTATTCCACTCAAAAATTTTGTGTGAAAATACCGAAAATTTCACAATTAATTAAATAAATATAATTATCAATAATTCATCACATAAACTTAATTAAAAATAAATAAATCATACTTTGAACATTAAATCATACAACATGAATCAAAACAAGATCAAAATCAATCCTTTGCTATACATAAATCACACGGCAATCATGGCTAAAAACAACATCAAGATAAATTCCAAGAATTCATAATATCATGATATAATTAAAGATTAAATTCAAAATTACATATTAATTCAAGATTTGTCAAGATTCAACATAAAAATCAGATTTTTAGTTCCCTAAAATAATTCTTTACCATTCGACTTTTTAGTAATATGAACAAGAATTTGTAATTTTAATTCAAGACTTTAATTTAACAATTAAATAATCATAAACATCAAATTAATTCAGGAAAATATCATGAAATCATCATCAAAATAATTATATATCACTCGACTTTTGTTCGAAATATCAAGATCAAGTTTTCAAAAATTGTCATGCAATTATTCAAAATAAATCTATAATAAAATAAATTATTTCATGCTTAGAATTAATTATATCAACAAAGATTCATAAAGATTACATATTATATCAAGAAAATAACATGAACAAACATATCATATGGTTCAAAATTCTTGACCCTAAACATGATACTAATTCTTTAATTTTTCCTTGTTTTAATCCTAATTAACTATATGGAAAATTACCCTGATCTAAGAGAGAAAGTCTAGTTACCTGGATTAGGAAGGAAACAAGAAAAATTCACCCTTTGGAACTACACGGCCACCATATAACTTTTTAGGGTTTTTGTGAGTTTTAGAGCTTTTGAAATTAGGGTAAAAGGATTAAAAGTGTTGTTCCTATAAATATTTTATAAGAGCAAAAGAATTAATAAAAGAAATAGAATAGGGAGGGGGGCCGTGTAAATGGAGAGAAAGTAGGGAAGGGAAGTGGTTTTAGTAGACTTAGTAAAGGGTAGTTAAAAATAAGTTTTTTTACTTAAGTAATTAGATATGGGCTTACCTAAATAAGAATAACCCAAAAACAAAAAGAAAAGAAATAAATTGAAGAAAACCCTAGGGGGGCGTGAAACAAGAGAGAAAAGGGGGAAAAATTAGGGTTGTTACTTCAATTCAAAAGTCGGTTGAGAAGTATGAGAAGACCGGGTAAAAGTCAACCGATCAGAAATAAATAATTAATTAATTAATTAATTATCTAACTGAATAAAAGGAAATAAAATATACCTTTTACTAATATAAGGGCCGGCCAAATAGGAGAAATAAATAGGTTATGGGACCCGGTTCCCGGATAAGATTGACGAAATAAAAGTAAACAGTCCAAATACGCGGGCCCTTTGGACTTAGAGTAATAAAATAATATTTATTAACCGCGAAATTTTCTGGCCCTAAATTTCGGGGTATTACACACGTTTTTAGCAATTACCCCCTTATTTTATTTTATTTTTTTAAATTTAACCCCCTAACATTTAGCTTCGTTAAGCAAATCACCCCCGAATCACTAAAATCCGTTAAAATCTAACGGTAGGAAACATTTTTTACGAATCAAACCATTGCCTTTCTCCCTAATCATTCCTTCATCATCTTCTTCATTGTACCATCCCTAACCACCACCACCACCACCATTTCTCTCTCCTTTGACCACGCCACCACCATCACCACTTCATCATCTTCCTCTTCCTCTCCCAATTGTACTTCTTTCTCGCTCCTTTGGCCCTCCCAAAAGACCCAAATCTCTCTCTCTCTCTCTCTCTCTCTCTCTTCAACTCCTCCGCAACTCAATCAAGCAATAATTAACTCCTTCAGATCAATCTCCATTTCCTCCAAGCTATGGTGGTTTGATTTGAATCTGTATTGATTTCGAAAGGGTCAAATTGATGGTGGCCAGGGTGGTTCGAATTAGTGGTGGGGTGGTTCAAATGGGTAGTGGGGAGGGTTGAATTGGTGGTGGATGGTTGGAATTGGTAGTGTGGTGGGTTGAATTTGTGGTGGAATGGTTCAAATTTGTAGTGGGGTGAGCTAAATTCCTGGTGGGGTGGTTCGAATCAGAGGTAAGGTGGGTTCGATTTGGTTAAGGTCGGTTTGGCTTGGGTTTGGTGGTTGCGGTTGGGTGGCTGAGGTTCGGGTAATAGGGTGGTGGTGGTGGCAGGGGGTGGTCAGTTGAGAGAGAAAGAAAATTGAGGTGATGGTGGTGGTGGTGGCAGGGGGTGGTCAAAGGAGAGATAAAGAAAATGGAGGTGGTGGTGGTGGCAAGGGGGTTGTCAGAGGAGAAAGAAAGAAGATGGAAATAATGTATTAATGACATAGATTAGTGTATTGACAATCCATCTAGTGTGTTAATTATGCTTAGAGTTGTTAATTAACAAATCAGAGGTAATATTCCGTTAAATTTAACGGAATATTATAATTTGGGGGTGATTTGCTTAACAGAGCTAAATGTTAGGGGGGTTAAATTTAAAAAAATAAAAATAAGAGGATAATTGCTAAAAACATGAAAAAGTTAGGGGGTTATTTCTAATTTTTTCTATTAAAAACTAGATTATCGATCATTTTAGAACCTGTACGTACCGAATGGAGAGGTATTTTGGGTAGTGTGTTAGATTATTGGATCATTTTGGATTATTATTAAATTATAATAATAATAAATAGAGTAAGAAACTAATTAAACAGGCTGTCCATTAAGCAGAACAATAAACAATACTCCATAGTACATACTTGGTACTAAAATAGTGTCAAGTGGGAGCACAAAATTGAATATATATTTTATGTGTCTTGTGATTTGTAACGACCCGACTTTTTGGACTTGTCGATTGACGAAGGAAATCGACATTCGGATCATTACTTAAACAATTTAAACTATAAATGAAATTAATTAATTAAAATTAAGCAACTTATATTAAAATACTGAACTAAAATCCAAAAGTCAAATAAGGCATATAGTGCCCCGAAGTGTTACATGAATTAAGTAAATGTCTTCCTAACAGGCTGGGATTATAAATAAAAACTATAATATTGTCTTATAAGTCCTGGAATAACTAAAATAAATCTAAACTTCATCCACACTCAAACCCATCCAACGGAAGCCCGTTTTATGCTGCTGCATCGTCACCTGAAACTGAGGGGAGGGTCCACCGTCAGTGGCGAGTAACTAGGTTGTCCCGCTTAATTAGGGGACCGCTAAACACATAATATCATAGAATATACACATGAAAAACGCACATACAACATGATACAATGTATACCAAAAATATACGAGATACGTATAAAAATACGTACAAAAATACGTATACGAATACGTATAAAATACGTATAAAAATACCTGCAGAAATACGGTTAGAAATACGTACTAAATACGTATAAAAGTACGTATACCATACGTATAATAATACCTGCAAAATACGGTTAGGAATACATACAAAATACGTATACAATAAATACAAGTACGTACACATACGAATACAAATACATATGACATACATACACAGCGGAAGTCTTATACAATTGTTTCTTGACTTATACCGTATCAATTTCATAAAATCCGTAGTCACATCACATCTTAACTTATATCATGTCATATTTTCATATCATATCATTATCATCTTTCATTGGACCGGTCACTATAACTCGTTGTGGATCTCGTGTTTCACCACAACTTTCCTAGAACATGCCGGGGTGAGCTCGTGTACTCAACCCGTAGCGGATCTCGTGTTTCACCACTAAGCCTAAGCTATGGCCATAACCCCTAAATAGCAGCTCGTGTACTACTACTTAGACGACTACATGTCCTAAGACCCAGAACTACTCGGGGGAACTCGTGTGTTCGTCCCATTGAGCAGTGGCTTCGACTTAACCCAGTTTGACTACTCGAGTCATCAGGTGGGCGTCCTTATCTTATTTTATATCTTTCAAATCTTATATCTTATCTTATATCGGGAAATACTAGGTGACCGTATTCGGAAATGAACCGTTCCAAGTCCCAGGAAAGAGAGGTGCGGCACGTATACTGGCCACCTTAAATACCAAGTCTTTCCTAGCCAGAGATCGAAACGATTCGTAATCCTCCTACTTTGTTTCCTTTCTTTCCCTATTAATATCTTATCGTACCTTTTATATCTTATCCCTACTGATTCCTAATATTAATAATAATACTAATAACAACCGTAATATTAATAATATTAATAGTAATATCCGAATACTAATACTAATAATAATAACATTATTATCTACCCTTCTTGTTATAACTTATCCCTGATAATTTCTTTAATTGTAACTGTTATAATTGATTATTCCTAAAAATAATAAGTCAAAATTTAACTAAATTTGACTAAATAAACTGTGTCACTCGACAGTTTCGGATTTTGCAACAATAATTAATTAAATTCGTAAATTACTTTAATTAATTATTTAACCACTAAAATTACTTAGAATATGAAAAAAAATTCTATTTTTCTTAATCTTGTCCACTCGACATTTTCCACTCAAGAACACAAATTTTGTCAATTAATTTAAATACTTTCAATCAACAAGATTAAATAAATTAACTAAACAATAATAGTAAAAATCATATTTTTAACATAAAATCATCAAGGTTGAATACAAACAAGATCAAAGTTCATCTTTCTATTCCTATTTCACTCGACATATTCAAAGCATAAACAAGAACAAGGTTTATTTCAAGGATTCAAATTAACATGATGTAATTAAAGATTAACATAAAGATTAAATTAAAGATTAACAATAATGAATCAAGAATCATCAAGATACATCATAAAAATCATATTTTTAGTTCCCTTTTAATACTAGGTTACTCGAAAAATTCAAGAAATTAATAATAACATATTTTAATAATTCAATTACCCTATTTTACACAATCTGATTTTTAAAGAATTAAATTAAAAACGACCATCTAAAGGTCTCTAATAATCTGGAAATTTTTATGGGAGCTAAATATAGGTTCAAGGTTTAACGTGCATAAATTTTGTTTAAAAATAACACCATTTACTAATTTTAAGTGATTTTATAATTAACAGATCAGATTAGAAAGAATTCAGTTTCAGATTTTTCTGCCATAGCAAACGATCTTTAAAAATTACGAAAAATTTACAAAAGCTTTAAAACAGTATTACTGACTTCCACCTAAAATTTCGTAGCAATTAGATTTGATTAAGTTTAATAATAAATTCATAAACTAAAACTAGACAGTTTTATCGGTTTGAAAGATTAAATTATTTCAAGCAAGAGAAGGACGAATTTCACCATGAAATAAATCTTGATTAAAGATCAAACAATAAAGAAGCTCCTAAAATTATTCTAAGCCACTCGACATCTTAAAACAACAAGAACAAAAATATTCATGCAATTATTCATACAAAATACATAAATAAATAAATTAATTTATGCATAGAATACCTTAAAATAATAAAGATTCATACTAAAATCAAGAAATATCATATTCATAAAATTTATAAGGTTCGAAATAATCTAAACCTAATCATGATACTAATTCCTTTACAATTTTCATGTTTTTAATCCTAATTTACTATGTGTAAAGTTTATTCCCAAAATTAAACGGAGTAGCGTAGTTACCTGATTACGCTAAAATTTCCAAAGAAAAATCACCTCCTTGGTGATATAATGCACGGCCAAAGAGAAAAGAGAGGGGAAGGAGAAAGTTTATATTTTTTTTAGGGTTTAAGTTTAATTTGCAATTAGGAATAAAAGAGTGAAGTGAGTCTTATTTATAGAAAAGGAGAGAAAAACAAATAAAGCCCTAAAATAACTAAGGTAGCCGTGTGGGATGCTAAAATAAGGGAAAGCATAGACTAGGTAAATGGGCTTGGTTGAATAAGTTTAGGGCTAATGAATTTAATTGATTAATTAACATAATTATTAATTAAATTAAAACAAAATACTCATTGGCCCAAATGAGGAAGGGAAACCGGCCAAAGAGAAAGAAAAAAAAAAGAAAAAAAAAAGGAAGATTGGGTCTTTGGCCCAATTTGAGAAGAAAAGATTGGACAATAAAAGAAAACAGTCCAAATTAAATGGCCTATTTGGACTTAGAATTAAATAAATAATATTAATCACCGCGAAATTTTCTGGCCCTAAATTTCGGGTTATTACATGATTATTTAGTGGAAGCTGGCAGGAAGCTTGGTTCTCACATATTATATTATAGCGTACGAAATGGCGGGTGACATTGGCGGAGCTAGAAATTTTTTATTACAGGGCCCATAATCAATATCACACAAAAATAATAAAATGGTAGAGTAAAAAATGTTAAGATTGTAGCTAATGAGATTCGAACCCTAATTTAGGAAAATATAAACAAGTAATGAAACCAATTGAGCTACTATATTTTTAGTATTTATTTTCATTTCATTTAAATATAACATATACTAGCAATTTTTGGGCCAAGGGGGAGGCCAAGGCCCCCGCCAGCCCCCTGGCTCCGTCCCTGGTAGGTGGTGCAGGATATTATATATATATAATATATATATATATATATATATATATATATATATATATATATATATATATATATATATAAATATAGTGGTCTGGTAGTATCAAGGAGTCCAAGAAGTCGGTTCCTAAAATCAAAGAGCAAGGCTAGGTCTAAACAGTTTGAATATGCTCAACAAACCTCTTCACGTGCCTACAAAATAGGAGGGAAGCATTAACAGTCAAAAGGAAGCAGCCCACATGGCAGAAGGAGAAATATATGCAACACACTCCTACATTTCAGCAAGCAGTAAACAAAGAATAGCAAATCAAACCACTAATAACTGCCTACCTATTTTCTAGGAGAGTGGGCAGCAAGGATAATCAACGGTATTATATGCCTATATAAGTGTTGAAAGAAGGCAGAGAAGGGGAGATTCGATGAGAAAGGAAAAGGAAGAACCCTATTAGAAGCTCGTACCTACACAGCCCGTCAAAACTCTGCTTAGCATATACAACCCGAGAGTTATCGTTTGTACTAGAAAAATGCAGGGCATGTCGCCCATGCATCTACGGTGCTACTTATCTAGTTTTAGCCATTTTTAGTTTATATTATTCAAGATATTGTACGTGTATTTAACGGCTTTAATGCCCGAATCATAGTGGATTGGTGGAATCATAGCCACCTGCGGTTTTTACCCCTGTTCTTGGGTTTTCCGCGTCACCATTTTCTTATGTCTTCTCTCTTTTAATTTTTGTCATTTATTCTTCGTACCCTAGTCAAGCTATCGCCCGTCCCAACCTTAAATTGTCACCTTGACGATTTTTGGCAAAAACAGTATCAGAGCCAACGTGACGCAGAGGTGACAGGTTCGAATCTCTCCTCCCTCTCCTTTCTAAGTGAAATTAATTTGTGTCGGGTATGGCGGGGCTTGTGATGCGTCCACATTTCAAACCGAAAGGGTCTTTCATATAAGAAGAAGTGATAGTGTATATAACTTTGAGAGAAGCTCGAAGTCAGGTGGAGAAGATGAGAGCAAAGAAATCAAAATGCCAAAACTTCAAAAGTATATTTCATTAAAGACAAAAGTCTTAACTAATTTTGTACAGTAAAACTAACCCCCTCTAATACAAGGAAACTAATGTATTTATAGAAAAAGAAAAAAAAACAATATTAAAGAGAAAAACATATACTCCTATACTCCCCCTTCAAGTTGGACTTTAGGAATAAGTCCAAGCTTGACACAAATGGAGGAATGTGCAACACCAGGAAGAGCTTTGGTCAGAACATCAGCTAATTGATTGCTGCTTGAGATGTGTTGAACTTGAATGAAACCAGCCACAATCTGCTCTCTAATGTAATGAAAATCCCTCTTGATGTGCTTGTTTCTGTCATGGAAGACAGGATTTTCTGCCATGAAATTGGCTGACCTGTTATCACACATCAAAGGAATAGGTTGAGTAAATGGAACATGCAAGTCTTCAAGTAAGCCAGTTAACCAGACCAGTTCACTTGCTGTGAAGCTCAAACTCCTGTACTCTGCCTCTGCAGAAGACTTACTAACAGTACTCTGCTTTTTTGTTTTCCAAGAAATCAAGTTTTGACCCAAGAAAATGCAGTAGGAACTCAAAGACCTGCTACTAAATGAACAACTTGACCAGTCTGAATCTGAATAAGCTAGTATGTTTGTAGAAGAACTTGCTTTATAAAATAAACCAAAATCCATGGTTCCTTTTAAGTACTTAACTATGTGAAGGGCTGCCTTAAGATGAGGCACTCTTGGGGCATTCAAAAACTGACTCAAGTGCTGAACAGAATAAGATAAATCAGGCCTTGTAATATTTAAGTACATTAACCTTCCTATTAATCTCCTATATACCTCCGGTTCAGTAATTAAATCACCATCTGAAGGATTCAACTTAAGACCAAGGGGAAGAGGTGCAACAGCAGCTTTACAATCAGAGAAGCCAGAAGAAGCAATGATATCTTTTATATATTTTTGTTGAGAGACAAAAAGACCATCAGAAGATCTATGGATTTCTAGACCTAAAAAATAATGCAAGGCACCTAAGTCCTTGATTGTAAAGGCTTTGTCCAAGGCAGTTTTAACTTCATTTATTTGCAATTGAGAAGTACCAGTTAACATCATGTCATCTACATAGACTAGAAGAACTAAAAACTCTCCTTTAGAATTTCTAGTGAATAGAGAATAGTCTTGTTTTGATTGAAGGAAGCCTAGGTGAAGAAGAAATTTAGTTAACTCTTTATTCCACTGCCTAGATGCTTGTTTTAGCCCATAAAGACTCTTTTTTAATAGACACACTTGATCTGATTTTGCCTTAATATATCCTGCAGGTGGCTTCATATAAACCTCTTCATCCAAAAAACCATGAAGGAATGCATTATTTATATCTAACTGACATATATTCCAATTTCTAACAGTAGCAATGGCAAGAATGACTCTAACTGTGGGTAATTTAGCAACAGGGCTAAAGGTATCTTCATAATCTTGTCCATAAACTTGTTGATACCCAGTGGCAACTAATCTTGCTTTTAATTTATCAATTGAACCATCTGGATTATGTTTAACTTTAAAAACCCATTTGTTGCCAATGGCCTTTTTTCCAGCTGGCAATGTGGTCAATATCCAAGTATTATTTGATTCTAAAGCATCTAACTCATTTTGCATAGCATCTACCCAAGCTGGATCATATTTAGCTTGGTTATAAGAAGATGGTTCAATGATATGGTTTGCAGAATGAGGTTTGATTTTGACAGAAAAGGAAGCAGATTCTGAGAAGTCAGGATCTGGATTAGGGTCTGTATTTCTATGAGGAACATAGGTATTAGTAAAGTCTTTGAGATGTGTAGGGGGTTTAATTATCCTAGAGGGGTGAGTAGGGATGATGTTATTATGTGACTCATCATTGACAAAAACATCAGGAATAGCAGTGGAATGAGTATTGTCAAGGTTGTCTGCAAGATGTTCTAGAGGCAAATTTTCTTGGTTTTCACCATCATTTTGTATTTCAAATTCAGAATCAGAATGTGGGACATTTGGTAAAACAAAATTGTCCTGTGAGGAACTGTCAGGTTGTTCAAAAAAGAAATGATTTTGATTTTCTGTCATTACAGGAAGGTTTATAGTTGGGGTATGATCATTCAAATGTAATGAAGAATTTGGTTGTAACAGTATAGTTTTATTATCAATATTATTAGAATATGGAAAAAGTGTTTCAAAGAAAGTAACATCCCTTGAAATGAAAATTTTATGAGAATTTAGATCATAAACCTTGTAACCCTTGAAATCCATAGGATAACCTAAAAAAATGCATTTTTTGGCCCTAGCATCAAATTTGTCCCTTTTGATATCTCTATTATGAGCAAAACAAAGACAACCTAAGACTTTTAATTCATTGTAAGTAGGTAGTTCTTGAAATAGCATTTCATGTGGTGTTTTCCAATTTAGAACTATTAAGGGCAATTTGTTGATTATGTGTGTAGCAGTCAGTAAACACTCTCCCCAAAATTTTTTTGGAAGTGAAGCATGAAACCTTAATGCCCTAGCTACTTCAAGCAAGTGTTTGTGTTTGCGCTCAACCCTCCCATTTTGTTGTGGGACACTAGGAATGCTTTTTTAATGCAGGATTCCTAAAGATTTAAACAGGGATACGCATTGTCTATTTATTACTTCAGTGCCATTGTCTGTTCTAAAGCATTTAATAGTGGTGGAAAACTGATTCTGGACATAAGCAATAAAATTTTTGACTATAGAGTAGACTGATCCTTATTATGCAATAGATAGGTCCAAGTGGTTCTAGTGTTGTCATCAACTATAGTGTAAAAATAAGATGAGCCATTAATAGATTTGACCTTATAAGGTCCCCAAAGATCCATATGGACCAAATCAAAGGGTTTGGGTGCTTTATTTTTGCTCCTAAAAAAAGGTAATTTGTGATGTTTGGAAAGAATGCAAACAGAACATGGATAAGCATTCATATTAGAACAATCACAACAAGACATATGTTTCATTTTAGAAAGAGAGGCATGGCCTAATCTAGCATGTGTTAGGTCTAGTTTACTTACATTGAATAAGGCACTGACTGAGGCTGTCATCTTGGCAGAGGAGTGGGCTTGCTGTGAAGTTTTTATCAGCAAAAAATACAGCCCACCAATCCTTCTACCAATTGCTAGAAGTTTGTTTGTCTCAGCCACAGAAAAATAACATTTGTTGACTGTAAACTTGACTACAATCCCATTTACCTCAGCCAATTTACCAATGGAAATCAGATTATTGGTAAATTCTTTGATTACCAGCACATTGGACAGAATAACTCCTGGACATAAACAAATCTTTCCAACCTTGTGAACTGATCTGATTGCACCATCTGGTAAATGCAATTGCAATGGTTCAGGCAGCAACTCAATATCCATTAAAAGGTTTTCATCATTGGTGACATGATCTGTTGCACCTGAATCAATTATCCACTGATTCTTGTCATTTACCATACATGTATTAGCTTGAGTCATTCCAGCATAGATTGTATGTGCTGCCATCTTTGATCCAGAAGACCCATTCTTGTTAGCCTCTGTTGAATTCTTGCTGTTAATAGCCTTTACAACCTCCTGATAAATTGTTTGAAACATGGTTGGATCTATCACTGAGTTAGCTACAGGGGAGGCAAATTCAAGAGGGGTATCATCCTCACTATCCTCAGGGTTTTGGTGCACAACATGAGCTGAAATTCTTGAAGAGAAAGGTCTGGCATTTGTTTTAGGGGAGATCTTATTATTATGCATTGCAAGATACCAATCAGGATAACCAACTAGTTTAAAGCATTGTTCCTTAGTGTGGCCTTTTCCTTTACAATAATCACACAATCTATCATTTCTGTCTTTCTTAAAATCTTTCTTTGTAAACCTCCTATCATTTCTTCCTTTATATGTTCTTTGTACATTCATGGCCATAGATTCTGAAGTAACATCATTGGAAGCACTAATCTCTTTTTGAGTCTCTACTTGACTAACTAATTGAAAAACTCTACTTAAGTTGGGTAAAGGATCCATAGTTAATATGCTATTGACAGTAGAGTCAAACCCACTATTTAGACCAAGAAGAAACTGCAATACCCTTTCTTCTTCTTCAAAATTAGCCAACTTCTTAACAAAGTCACATTTGCAAGTTTTCAGAATACCACAATTACATGTTGGAATTTTCCTCAAGTTATGCAATTCATCCCAAAGTTTTTTTAGCTTGCTATAATAAGTAACTAAAGGCATATTATCTTGTTTTAAAGAATGTATTTCCTTTTTTAATTGGTAAATCAAGGGGCCATTATAATGTGCATATCTATCATTAAGTTCTGACCAAATTTCATGAGCAAATTCCAAACAATTAAAGTCTTCAACAAGTTCGGGTAAGATAGAATTCAAGATCCAACAAGAAACCAAATAATTGCATCTATGCCAGGCATTAAAATCAACATAATTTTCATCAGGTTCTTTCAAGGTCCCATCTATGAAACCTAATTTGTTTTTTGAACCTAAAGCTCTCTTTATATTTCTACTCCAACCCAAGAAATTTGAACCATTAAAAAGAGGAGTAACAATGGCATTACCTGTGTTATCTGAACCACTTATGTAGTAAGGATCATTGTACAAATTCGTATTTCCAGAATTCCCATTGTTGATGCTGAGAGAATCACCCACAACAGAGCTCGCCATTGTTGATTATTAAAGAAAATGGAAAAAACGAAATTGGAGGAAATTAAAATCAGGAAAGGAAATTGTGAAGAGGAAATGGAGGAAAAAAACAGCGGAACAATGTTGCATGCAAGGAAGAGAGGTGTTCACAGTGAACAAACCTGCTCTGATACCATTTGAGAGAAGCTCGAAGTCAGGTGGAGAAGATGAGAGCAAAGAAATCAAAATGCCAAAACTTCAAAAGTATATTTCATTAAAGACAAAAGTCTTAACTAATTTTGTACAGTAAAACTAACCCCCTCTAATACAAGGAAACTAATGTATTTATAGAAAAAGAAAAAAAAACAATATTAAAGAGAAAAACATATACTCCTATAATAACATATTTTTGGGACTCAACTATCAGCTTAAGCTTTTTATTGAGTTGGCCCTCTTATATTTGACTTGCATATGTTTGGACACTGATCCGTATGACTTGGTTTAAACATCATAATCTAGTGTGCTAATGTTAGCAACTCATTATTTCTGATTAATTAATATTAACACGAAGTATAATATAAGGTTGAATAGTACGTGCAGGAGAGTGCTATGTTCATTTACCAAGTCTTTATTTAAGATAATTTGATGTCAATTGAACTGGCAAATTAAAGATGGCAACGTGCTACCTATGGCACAGCGTGAGAGCCATTTACATACATTAAAAATAATAAGGACCAATTTTACTAAACATACAGTAAAATAATGGAAAATTTGTCAGAAAAAACCTTTTAAAACATTCTTTTTGTAAGAAAAGATCTTATAAAAAAACATTTGTGAACAAGGACCTAAAACAAAAAAAAAAAGAAAAATGTTGCAAGGAAAGACCTTACCTCCATTTTCCGAGGTTGACTGTGAATTTCCGGCGTTGACTCGCTATTTCTCTCCAATTTTCGACGAATCTTTTCTTCTCTATTTAACCTTTACTTTTCATTGTAAATTCATTTTTCCTCCACTTTCCTCCATTTTTCCTCCAAAATTCATCTACATAAACCCTACATTAACGATTCCTTCTCACATCTAAAATTCTCTTCTTCTGAATTAGGGTTTCATCATCTCTTACACCCTTAAATACGAAAGGATTCGTGCGAAATTAGAGAAAAATAGTGAGTCAACGTCGGAAAATAGAGGCAAGGTCCCTCTGTGCAACTTTTTTTTTTGTTTTAGGTCCCTGTTCACAACAAATTTTTAATAAGATTTTTTTTCACAAAATGAATGTTTTTAAAGGTCTTTTATGACAAATTTTTGTAAAATAATTTAAGGCTAGAACAACCAACTATCTTTATTTCTCTCCTCCTTCCTTCTCTCTATTCTTTCAAAATCCTAGTTTTCTAAGGGCTACCATCAACCTTTTTGGCTCATGGTAAGCTTTTCTTTTTTCATTTCGCACTTGTTTAATGGATCTAAAATTTGTATGAATGAACTTGTATTTTCATTGATAATTATAATTTAATTCATTGCAACATTTTGAATAAGTAAAGAAAATAAAAACCCTCATGCAGCAAACATTAATAGATGGTGGTAGTAGAATTCAAATTTGTCAATAACCATTTAATATTTCCTAATTGGACAATAATTTGATAATACATGACAAAATTGTATTTCATTGCGTGTAATTGATAAAGTTTGATTTATTTGATTTAATACTTTCTTTTTTACAGCATTAAAGACAACTCCAATTTAACCTTTTATGGTAACTAAGGAAATTTGTTCTTTTTGAGCTATACATATAACTATATAAGGAAAGCTGAGAAGGTGAAAGCTAGTAATTATATGGTTTGAACTGCATATGACGTATCCCTTGAATACAAGGTGGGAGTGAACAAGACTTTGCTACACCTTTAAAATCAACCACCCTAATGATTGTACTTAGAGATGGCGACGGACCAGATCTGGACCGGATCCTTATGGATCCAGATCCAGATCCGTTTCTCAGGTCTAGATCCAGATCCGCTCCAGATCCGGCGGATCCTCAGAATAAGGATCCAGATCCAGATCCTGCGGATCTTGCGGATCCGGATCTAGAACGGATTTAAAGCGGATCCTCTTATGTTATACCTACTAAATGAAATAATTAAAAATTTTAATGTATTAAAATTGTCACTTCATCACATACACAATTAATATGCAAATTAAAACCATTACTAATTAGTAAGTACTAACAAACTAACATTATCAACATCCTAAAATCCATAATTACATAATCAACTTGGGTAATGGACTATTTGAGCTTTGAAGTATTGGGCATTTGGGTCATATAATTTATAAGGCTATCATTAATTTAGTATATGTTTTATTACAAAAACGGATCCACGGATCTTAATGCGGATCTGTAAACAAGATCCATATCCAGATCCGCATTTTTCCAGAGGATCCGTAGCCGTGCGAATCCAAAATATGAAGATCCATATCCTAAAAAACGGATTTGGATCCGCGGATCCGGGGCGGATCCAAGATCCGTTGCCATCTCTAATTGTACTCACTGGCGGATCTATAGCGGGGCCCGGTGGGGCATAGGCCCACCCATTCAAAATGGAAAAAAATAAAAAATCAAGTTCAATTTGGGGCCTTTGGAACCAAGTAAAAAAAAACACGGATGAATTCATTGAGGGAGAGAGATTCAAAACCAAAAAGAAAACACTAAACTTCTCTACTGCTCTACGCACGGACCGACGGACGCACCACGCCTGACGCCACCACGCCGCCTTCGCTGGTTTCGCCCCATCTTCCGCCGGCCCAGGAGGTCACCGCTTTTCCGATCGTCAATCGTCAGTTGGTGTTCTCAGTTCTCACTGTTCTGTGTTCGTGTTCGTCACTTGTCAGTTCGTGAGTCGTGACCGTTGCTGCTACTCTAGGCGGCTCCATCCGTTCCAGTCGTCCTCGACGTCGTCGACACTCGACAGTCGCCGTTGCCTCACTTGACTGGACGCCTCCGCCGCCCTCGCACGATTGCACATTTGCACATCCGCCAGTGGTTCTAAGGTATGAACCGTAAGAATTCTGATTATTTTGTTAATTGATTTGTTTAATTATTTTTACTTATTATTTGTTTATTTTATTTGTTAGCTTAATTGTTCAATTGATTTTGTTGATTGTTTCATTGATTCTTTGCTGTTTTTTTATGCGTAATATGTTGCATTGTTGTGTACTTGTTTAGTTGTTTTACTTGTTTACTTCAAATTTCATTACTTATTTACTTGTTGAATTATCTAAATTTTCTGATTAATTATGTTGATACATATTTATATAAACAATTTATATAAACAAATTAAATTTTCGGGTGTTTGAGTTGAGATTTTTTGAACATCCACTCAATAACTTCATTGTTGATGTTCGAAGTGATGAAAGATTTTGGAATATTAAGAGTTTGAATGAGCTTTCTATCAAACTTGTTGAGACAAACAAGAGTCAAACTCATCCCAAAGTGTATTTGCTTTTAAAGTTGGTGTTACTTCTTCCGATTGCAACGACAAGTGTTGAAAGAGTGTTTTCTGGTATGAATATAGTCAAATTTACGGTGTGAAATAGCATGGGAGATCAAATGTTAAATGATTGTTTGATAACGTAGCTGTGAAATAACGTAATATTTTAAAGTATTTTTAGGTTGTAAGGTAACTAATTTATGATATTTTTCTTTATATTTTTTCACATATATTGCGGTGTTTATCGTGTTTTTTAATTGTCGTATAATGTTCAACTTTTGTAAGCCGCCGAATCGGTGACCTACCATTATAAAAATCCTGGATCCGCCCCTGGTTGTAGTTAGCATTTTTCAATAATAAAAACTAGATTATCGATCATTCTTGAACCGGGACGTACCGAATGGAAAGGGATTTTTGGGTAGTGTGTAAGATTATTGGATCATTTTGGATTATTATTAAATTATAAATTATAATAATAATAATAAATAGAGTAAGAAACTAATTAAACAGGTTGTCCATTAAGCAGAACAATAAACAATACTCCATAGTACTTGGAACTAAAATAGTGTCAAGTGGGAGCATTAAATTGAATATACATATATTTATGTAGGAATTGATTATTTAGTGGAAGCTGCCAGGAAGCTTGGTTCTCACATATTATATTATAGCCTACGAAATGGTAGGTGGTGCAGGATATTATATATAGTGGCCTGGTAGTATCATGGAAAATAGTCAGCATGCAAAACCACATTATCTAATTAAATACACTTACAATAATATATTACAATAATATATCATAACTTGCTTAATTTCTTCTTACTTAAAAGTTAAAACCATATATTATTGAAGCAACTTTTATTTCCCATCCCAATATCCCATCCTTTGATCGAGCTAATTAATTAAGCTGAATCAATGGCAGAGATTGGCATCTCCATTGCTGAAAAGCTTATTGAAGTAATCGGGTGTGCAGTTGTTAAAGAGATATGTAACATATGGGGCTATAAAGCTGAACTTGATAGCCTCAACGAAACTGTCAACACCATCAAGAATGTACTTGTTGATGCTGATTCCAAGAGAGAGCTGAACCATGCTGAACCATGCTGAGGAGCTCAAGGATGATGCTGAAGATTTGTTCGATGAGTTCCTCACCCTTGCTGAGTTGAAGCAGCTAGGCAGCATCAACAATGATGATAAGTTCCTTAAAAAGGTACGTCGTTTCTTTTCTTCTAAGAAAAAGGGGATGACCCAAGCTTATAGAATTTCTCACAAGGTTAAGGAAATTAAGGAGCAATTGGATTCTGTTTCCAGTAACTATCAACAATTTAAGGTTAGTTTCAGTACCAAACCTATTAGAGAAAGGAAGGAAACAACTTCCTACTTAACTAATAGAAGGGCTATTGTGGGGAGGGAGGATGACAAAGAGGTTGTCCTAGACAAGTTGCTAGCTCCTAATCTTAATATTAAAGATGATGATGTCCCCTTCCTGACTATTGTGGGAACTGGGGGAGTGGGAAAAACCACACTTGCTAAACTAGTCTATGATGATTCAAAGGTTCTTAAAGAGTTTCCAGATTCTAACTTGAGGTTGTGGGTTTGTGTGTCAGATCAAGATGGGGAAAGTTTTAATGTGAAAGCCATCCTTTCTAAGATTATAGCATTAGTTTCTAGTGTTGATAAGCAAAAAATTGATGGTACCTCTACAAGGGAAGAGGTGGAGAAGCTTTTTATTAAAAATCTTGAAGGGAAAAAATACTTGCTTGTTCTTGATGATGTATGGAACGAAAAACGTGAGGAGTGGCTAGATTTGGAAATTTTTTTAAAGATAGGTCAGAGTGGGAGTAGGATTTTGATTACTACACGTTCAGAGAGGACCGCAACAATCATTGGGAATAAGCTTTTCCATAAGTTAGAGGGTCTGTCCCCAGAAAATTCCTGGAACTTGTTTAAGATACTAGCGTTTGACCAAAGAGGGTTGGAGACATTAGACCATCATGTTGAATTAGTGGAAATTGGGAGGAGAATTGTTGCAAAATGTCATAATGTTCCTCTTGCAATTGAGGTGGTAAGTAGTCTTCTATACGGCAGTCACATAACTAAGTGGAGGTCATTTGATCAAGAGAACGGGTCTTTATCTGAAATTGGTAATGGTGATAATAAGATTATGTCCATATTAAAGCTTAGTTACCACAATCTTGAACCCTCCTTAAAAAGTTGCTTTACTTATTGCGCAATATTTCCAAAAGACACGGTGATAAAAAAAGAGAACTTGATTAGTCTTTGGATAGCCCAAGGTTACGTTGTGCCATTTGATAGGGGTCAAACCTTAGAAGATGCTGCTGAGGAACATTTTTCAACTCTGTTACAAAGATGTTTCTTTCATAGTGTATATGAAGTTGAATGGGGTGAAACTACAGAGGTCAAAATTCATGACTTGATGCATGATGTTGCTCAAGAAGTGGGGCTGAGGGAACTATGCATATTGAGTTCTACAACAACCAAAATGGGAGACAATGTTCGTCACATGCGGTGTGGTGGTGAAAGATGTCCAGAAAGCTTTGTCTTAAAGAGTAAAATTCGTTCGTATGTATGTGGACTTCATGAAAAATCAGTGATAGAATCGCATAGAATAGACAGTTGGATGTGCGTAAGGGTGTTAGACTTTGAGGGTTCAAGTTTGGAAAAATTGCCTGATTGGATAGATAAGCTACTGCATTTAAGGTATCTTAACTTGTCTAATAATAAATATCTAGAGACACTCCCAGATTCAATTACTAAAGTTCATAACCTGCAAACACTACTGCTACAAGGTTGTGAAAATTTAAGGGAGTTGCCAAAAGATATTAGCAAATTGATAAAACTTAGGCATCTGGATTTAAGTGGTTGTGATAAATTATATACTATGCCTGCTGGATTGGATAAATTGACCAATCTTACGAAACTCCCATTTGTTGTGGTTCATGAAGGCTCTATTTTTAAAGAACGTGATGGTATTTTTGGATTGAGAAACCTAAAATACTTGACAGCCATAAAAGGCAAAATTGATATACGAATATCTGGCAATTTGGAAGGCATGAATGATAATAATGACACGGAAGAAGGGTGTTTGAAGAGAATGAAATATATAACCCACCTTTGTATTGGTTTTGACAATACCGCACGATCTGTTGACGAAGAAAGAGTGATAGAGAAGCTGGAGCCACATTCAAATCTCAAAGACTTATATCTGTATTTTGAAGCTGGGACGATAATTCCAAGGTGGGGAACATACCAATCGAACTGGGCTAACTCACTCCCACTTCTTGTCAATATCCGAATTTCATGTGACCATTTGGAGCAAATGCCGTGTTTGAGCAAGATTCTTTTAAAAAATTAGAGTACATGGAGGAGAAAACAAGCAACCACAATATTATTATCAGTACAAGTGACGACGGAGAAGAGTGTCCATCAACATTATTCTTTCCCTCCCTTGAATCACTTTCTATTTGGGGTATGAAAATGTTAAAAGGATGGCGGAGAGAGGAGGAAGGTGGCCATATCTCGAAGACAAGTTTAAGATTTTCTCGTCTCTCTCGTTTATTTATCGACAAGTGCCCTAGCCTAACGTCATTTCCGCTCATCATGCCAGTTGGAACTTCCCACAGTGGTGAGGTTATGGGATTGAAAGACTTGAGTATCGATAACGTGGAGCAACTTAAATTAATATTTCCTACGAAATATCATAACCAGAGCCTTCTTTCCTTGGAGTTTTGGCATCTCAAAGATACCCATTTTCCTAGTGCGTTATATGGTATGCAATACTTGACCTCCCTCCACACACTCTATTTTGTAAGTTGTGATAAATTAGAAGCTCTCCCTGAGTGGATAGGCGACTTATCTTCTCTTCAAAATTTGGTCATCGTGGGTTGCAAATCCCTCCGATCTCTTCCTAAATCAATGAAGAAGCTCACCTCCCTTCACACACTTAAAATAAAAGGTTCCCCTTCACAACTAGAACCCCAGTTGAAGGACTTGGCCAAAATCTTGCACATCCCCAACATTGATTACTCAAGTTACGAATAACTTGTGGCTGCTACATGCTTTTGACAACAAGCTAAAGGTAATTTAATTCCATCAAACAAAGATAAATCAATAAATCTAATATAACCTGTTGTGATACACTTATTGATTAAGACTTTATGGTTGCTTGAGAATATTTTCACTCAAACATTTTGAATACAACAACAGGATTATTTAGGATGCAGAGATTTCATTTATGCCGTTGTGGTTATATACTTGTATATATCCTGCATTTTGGGGCAACCCTCTCATCAACTATATATGATATCCATGCGAGGATACTGAGATTACAACCTACATAGCTCCCAAGGTAAAGCCTCTATGGTTTCTGTTTTTTCTCCCCTTCTCATTTAAGTGTCACTCTCTAGGTTCATATATATATATATATATACACACACACTTATGTTAATGTATCAAGGCCTTACCAAAGTCTGTTCGATCTCCATTGTCAAACAGGTTACGGTGCCCAACAAGCTAGGCGTATGTAGTATGTGGTACGTTCTTGAATAAGTAACCTTATTCAGGAAGAAGAGAATGATCGAGCTTATTGTTAGGTGATCCCAAGCATTGGTGTTATCGATCACTTCCTTCCATTGCATGTCCGTGTTGCTCGCTCGCTTGAACTTAATTTTTATCAGTTGGTACTGTAATCATAAAGTAATTAGCAAAAAGTATAAATTATTGTAGTAAGGGTAGGGCAAATGATAAGCAAATGATGCAGGGGTTCATTAGGAGACCCTTCCTAGAAGGTGAGCCTTCTGACCTCAGCTCCTGCTTACTTATGCCCATGTCTTCCAGATCTAGTTTTTATTTTTTTATTTATAGTCTAATCTTTTGAGTGATTGTGAAGGTCTATAGCCCATAAGATGTAATAATTTGTGTCATTGACAATGTTGTTGTAGTGTTGTACGTTTAAGAAATAAAAACAGCAACCCTGTATATATTTGAGGTTTTTTAGTAGTACATATTTCAGTGTTTGCTGCGATTACCTTATTTTTGCAACTGTTTATGGCATGTGTATACTTAGTGTAATATTGATGGATTACTTCTGAAGTTGATATTTTGAGATACTGCTTGATTTAATTAGTAGATAAATCACATAATTTACAACAAATGATCGATTTTTTTTTGTTGTTGAAGATTAATCTAGTAATAAGCCTTGCAATTCTGACCTCACACATGTCTTCCATCTATAGTAGAGTAGAGTAGAGTGTGTTTTCTGATGTATAATCTTTTGTGTAATTCTGGAAGTTTGTTGCACATAAGGTGTTATCATTTGAGTCATTGCTATTGGTTTTGTTCAAGAAATGAAAACAGAAGCACTACAGCTACGGTTTTTGTGTTTTCATCCTTATTTTAGCAACTATTATCGCTTATTTATAATTTATGTGTGTGATTGACTGCTCACTTCCATAAGCCATTTTAAGATACTACTCTACTTGACTCCATTAGTAGGCAATTCATCAACTCATTTCTAGATGTGAAATTTCAAAAATTTGGTGTGATGTAGTGCTCAAAGTTCTAAAAGCTCTCACCGACCAAAATACCAACATAAATATCAAATCGGTAAAAATTATAATCTGCATAGGGCAGTATTTTTTTTTTTTTAAAGATGCATAGGGAAGGATATTAATATTAATATACCCATTAAAAAATTAAAAGATTTTGTGGAGGACAAGGATTGACTTATATCTACGGGTGTAAATCTAGTCATAAATCCGTTGGCCAATTGACCGAGTACAAGTGTGAACTGGACACTGATTAGTAGGGAACTAGACATTATCAATAAACTTTGATAACCAATAACCACGTCAAAAATAAACCACATGGGGATAAACGTTAATAATTTACTTTTTAAAAATAAGCCAATGAAGACTTTGTTGAATGTGTATGAAACGCTTTGACTGGGAATGCAAGAGAAATGTGTATGCAAACATTTTTATATTTATAGAAACTCATAAGGTCATCAAAAAATGCACCATTTCACATCCTTTCAATGAAAGGTTACCACAACCCTTCATTAAAGTTAAATAGCTCACCTAATGAAAGGTTACAAATTACAATCATCCCTTCCTTTGGGTTATAATAACACTACAAATAACTAAGTTACCTCATTTTGAGAGATTAGAATATCATCTCAAAGGGTGTTTTCGTAGTTGGATTTGTTTATATAAGGATAACACTGTCTTTTCACTTTTTTAGTAAAGAAATGGTTGATTCACGGCGTTTAGGGTAAGTTATACTCCCTCCGTAACATAATACATTAATACTAGCAACAATTGATTTTGCACGCATTTTGAGGAATCAATTTAAAGGTACAAATGACAGAATTAGTCAAAATAATTTTAATATTAGCAACTTATAATCACATTCTTGTTTGTATTAAACCCATGTTGACTAATTCCTTCATTTACATCCTTAAATCGCTTCCTCAAAATACGTGCAAAACCAATTGTTGCTAGTATTATGTTATGGAGAGAGTATATATTTTGTTATTTTATGTTGAACACCTTTTAGGGTTAGTTGGGTGTGCAGCTTTTCTAATTAATAATAATAATCATAAGGAATCATCAATTTGTATTATTATTGTTTGTAAGTGTTAATGTTGTTTATTTCTACCGTAGTATGGTTGGAAAAGTTTAATACTACATCCGTTTCTTATTATTTGCAACGATGTGACATAAAGTAGAGAGGAAAAATGTCAAATCGTTGCAAATAATAAGAAACGGAGGTAGTATATATATATACTTCCTCCGGTCCAAAAAAACGCAACAGTCAACATTTTGCACTATTCACATTATATACTTTGACCAAGTTTTGAGCTTTATACATAATAAAAAATATAGTCAAGTAGGATCTTGTTAGATTCGTCTTGCATGTAAAACACTATATGAATATCAACTTTTTATACTTTTTAAATATTCATAATTACATTTATTAAAGGTCAAAATAGTGTCTCGACATACGTAAAATATTAACTGTTGCATTTTTTTTTTTTGAAACGGATGAAGTATTTTTTTTTACATACCGGTTCACTAACTTCGTCAATCGTCAACTTTACGGATTAGCTTTACTGTTTATGAAACTCCATTATTTAAATGAAAAAGTTGCTACTTATTACAATAGTGCCATTTTAGATGTAAACTTTACACCTCAAATTGAGGGATTTGGCATTTCCCATATTGGATAAAGGAGTTTTCTTACTGAAACAGTAAATAATGTCACTCACTTGCAAGTAAGGCCTTCAAGCCTCTTCTTTATTATATAAGTCCAGGGAGGAGTCATGGCGTCTCCCATGGAAATGTTCGTAATGCCCCTAAAAAAATATCAATTAACATCACTCTTATTAATTAAGAAAAGTTATTACAATTTTGGAACTTTATAAGATAAAAATTTTACAAAATATAAAATTCGTAAAAATAAGATAAAAATATCAAAATTCATATTTTTGAATTCTCTATAAATAGACACTCATTTTGATATAGTTTGTCCTATAAAAAATTTATCGTTTGATTGTTGTAGAAATTTGGTAGCTGATTTTGTTCATGGTTGTAAAATTGCTAGATGAAAGGGGAAAGTTTGTTTATGATTATGTGAATGAATATGAATTTAAAAAATATTTTAATTTCTCGAACAAAAATAAATGTTCGACTTTTTTAAAGATACATTTAAAATATCTTTGCGTGCACACAAGGCTAGTATTATATAGGGTCGAGCAACGATTCCGGGTACCCACCCATAGAACCGGACCCGGTTAGAAACCGGCGGATAATTACCTGGACCTGCTTTAACTGGGTCCGGTTCCTGTTCCAAAAATTACTACTGGTCCCAACTGGTTCCGGTACTGGTTCTAGAAATTTTGGACCCGATACCCAATGAGTACCCGGCTGTAATGGTTCCAGTTCCAGGTACCCGGTACCAGACCTGTACCGGGTGGCCGGTGGGTACCCAGTACTGGACCCGATTAACTAATGTTTTATATTCTAATTAAACTGAGTAATAAGCCTAAATATAACAAACCCAATTTTTTTCCTCATTCAAAATTAAAACCCTAAATGACTTGTTGGCTTCACTAAATTCTCTTTAGTCTTTATTCTCCGGCAGACTTCTCTAGTTTTTCACTGCTCAAACTCTAAGATACTTGATTTTCACTATTCCTCTTTGGCTTTTTCAGTATCTCACGCATTAAGCCATCAACAAGTTATTATTGTTGTTGATTTGATTTGTTGTTTATTTTTGATTTTTATTGTTGACTATTTTTATTTGTTGTTTTCTATATATTGTTGATTTGTTGTTTATTATGATTGATTACTGTTTTTTTTTTCTTTTATAATTTTTCTTTTTTTTGGGTCTTTTTTCCACTAAAGAAAAGCGGGTACCCGGTATTGGAACCGGTACCCGGCCGTTCCGATTCCGGTTCCAAAAATACGTTACCCGATTGGATCAGTTCCGGTTCCAAATATTTCAAACCCGGCGGTTCCAGTTCCATTGAAAAAGACCTAGTACCCGGTTTTGCTCACCACTAGTACTATATAGTGTCAGCATTCAGCCAGCACATTACCTCAACCCTGAACGAACATATGTACAATATGAAACAAAAATGGAGTCGCCACTCAATACTTTGACCTGTAGTTTCAAACTTAGTAGTCACTACGAAATCAGTTTCAAGTAATTAAGCAAACCTACAAGAAAGGCAAGACATTGATGGTACGAGCAGAGAACTTGTTCAGCGAATCCACAACATACCGAAAGTCATAGCACCAACATGACATAACCATTACATCCAGCTTTTTCTCTAAATAGCTTTTTGGCACCACAAAGCTTCTTTCAATTATATAATCCAAACAACTTAAGTACTCCCTCCGTAACAAAAAAATGTAAACTTTGTTGAAAACACGCACTCCCATATAAAAGTTTTATGTGGGTTAATTGTGTTGTAATTGTGTAGAGAAAAGAGAAATAAATAAGAAAACACAGACTCCCATGTAAAAATAATGGCAAATATGTAAATTATATGAAGTTTTTTTTGCCATATATAGAAAGTTTTATAAAAGTTGATATTTTTGTGTTACACGCATATTTAGCAAAAGTTTACATTTTTATGTTACGGAGGAAGTAGAAATCTTACTAGGCCAACCCTTGGGGTCCAACTTCCCAAACCTGCTTAAACCTCCCTTTACACAAGACCGATGTCGATAGGGCAATCCCAAGTCCCTTTTGCCCAAAGAATATAATACGAAGTATATATATCTCATACTCCCATATATAATTCGTAACCAAGTATAAGCAAACCTTATATCATATGCTTAAGAAGTGTTCTTCAATACTTGTATCATTTACCAAGCAAGGCTTGATGTAGTTCAGTTGCCCAAAAAAAAAGGCTTGATCTAGTCAAAAGATTGGATTAATACCAATGTTTAGTTAGCTCAATCATCACCCTTCCACTGTATATTAAAATAAAAAAAAATAAAAAAAATTTGAAAAAAAACAAAAACAAAAAAACAATGGCTTATCATCCTAAAAGCATGATTTGAGGCCTGAGCTTATGAGCCATCAATCATACAGTTAGAAGAACACATAACATCTCTATTAGCAAAAGGACCATCACAAATTCCTGACAGCCAATAAAACCACCTCTTCATATATTCCATTTAAAGAAGTGCCCGAGATAAACCTTGATTTATACAAAAGTTAGGACATGGGATTACCTTCTGTTCAAGAAAATAGATAATGTTGGCAAACTATTAGCTTAATATATTAAATTAAAATAAGGTAATATACACATTCACCTTACAATCGTTGTTCAATTCAGGATTCTTCCTTGGTGAAATAACTTTGTGGCAAAGAGAAGTCCTCCTCACGGTTTGGGAACTCAGCATCCTCATCATCTCCTCTCTATAAAACACAACTTAAAACTATGAGTGCAAAATGTGGAGTATCAAAAGCAATTTCCTTGGTAGAGGAATTTTCCATGTGAATTAGAAAAGGTTAATCTGTAAACCTCCCATCAAGGTAACTGTCTGATTAAATCGATCCTCGAAAGCTTGCTTACCAGCATCTCCAAGTTGTAGAAACGATCTAGCAAGCGCATAACCTCTTCAGAAGAGAATTGGCGATCAAAGCTGTTTCAAGCAATTTTGGAAACCCATTTAAGTTTTGCTTTAAATCAGTTCATCATAGGTTAACAAAAATATGGGAGCAAATTCATCATAACATACCTTCTTCGGAGAAATTCCATCACACCATAAAGGACAAAATGGCGATGTATGCCTGGAGCAGAAATTTCTTTTTATGGAATGAAAGAACTAATGTGCAGTACAAAAAGGGAAAAGTAGATATCATGCAAGATACTATATAACACAAAGAAATTATTAATAATGCAGCTACTTAAATTTAGGAGTTGGAGTTGACCTTTTGTGGCCTTCAGCTTGCAAAAAGAAAACCAATATTATAGCACAACATTACCTTCTACTTAAAAAGCATCTCCACCACAAAGCAATGAGACTTCTAGAAATAGATAATTAGATAAACCTCACAAACCACATCCAAGTTTAAGGGCAAGATTAGAATGGAGATAATTTGAAAGAATAGAAGGTGACAAACTAAGGAATGAAGGTGAATGGAGGAAGCAATAGAGGTGATAACTAAGGATGCAAAGAGTAAGGGGGAATAATTACCCCCATTATAATAATAGGACAGTGAGGAGTAGCTTTCAAATCGCTTCAAGCAGGCTTCACACCACCACTAGTACATCTCTACCACAATCTTAATTTACCCTCATCTTATACCCCGTTACTACAATGCCCTCAATCCAAGCAAGTCTTAAATGGAGAGGTGAAGTATTAAATGATTTAATGATTTAAATCAAATGATTTGACTGGTAACAAATTGATGTTAACGCATTGTTTAGAGAGAAAGGGTAAGGAACATAAGGAAAAAAATTCCATGTTTGGAAAATAAGTTGGGGGAAGGAAGGGAAAAGAGAGAGGAATGCATTTCCTCCCTCCTTTAATAACCATTATCTCTACAAAGCTAAAGAGATTTGGAGGATAAATGGAGCATATCTTCCTCCTCCCTTTCTTTCCCCTCCACTTCCTCCTTTTACCCTCCCAATCATTTCCCCTCTATATTGTTATCCAAACATAGTGTAAAGGAAGCTGAAACTTTATAATCTTATTTTCTAGACCTTTGGGTAATGGGTTGGGCCTCATCTGTCCATCTGATGAGCTGTAGAGTACTCAGCAGTCAGCAACTCAGTTGTCTTTTTTATCAATTGAAATAGGAGGTACTAGCTGCTGTACTGTTTCATTCAGGCTAGGATAAAATTGAAGGTTTTGAAACAAAATAAGAACAAAGTTCAAGAAACTGAAACCACGAATGATTGATGAAGAATTATACAACTTATACAAACCGTTCAGAGCAGTAGCAGTTATCTTACGCTTTAACAGCAAAGGCACCAAAAGCTGTACAATTGGCTCTCAAATATTGTCTAGGATCCTTATACTTCTTTCGTTATGTGCTATGTCCTTGAAAAATTATCTGCATTCCTAATAGTGCTTATAAAAAACTTCAAAAAAAGAAGAAAAAAAAGATATAGGGCCATGTTGAAAGCTGAATTCGAAATATATAGATGTGTACATATATATATATATAGGAGCCCTTAACTATCCGTAATTCCGTATAGCCACTGCAGAAGTTTTATCAGAACAGTCTTTGGATATCCAAAAAGACAAACTAAACGGATAGTTTGTATAGCAAATTCGAAATACAAACTTCAGCAGTTTTTGGATAATCCAGGGGCAAGTGTTACCCAGGACCCTACATAGTTCGCCCCAGTTTTAAAGACAAACTAAAACAGAAAATCTAACAATCTTCTAAAGATAGAGTAATTAACAAGTCACTTATCGCAATTGAGCTTCATCCAAATGATGTGTTCCTTGAGACATCTACTATAGCTGAAATTAACAACCAGCTAAAAAACTGCAGACGAAATATTGCAAACAAACTCCATTCCCAAATGTGTTTTAGCAACAGATACCAAGGCAGTAGACGAGAGGTATTGTAGTTGGTAAGGGTAGGAAAAGAAAAAAGGTTATACCAAAAGAGGAATATAGTATGAAGAACATTTAAGAATGAAGAGAGTAACTGAAATGGCAAATTAGTTACAAGCAATATGCTACCTGTAAGGAAAAATGCCCAAATCCTGTGACCATTTATGGTTATAGCAAGAAATGAGTTCGAGTTACATACAAGTATTGAATTCTGTCTATAGTCCCGATACAAATGTCTACGGTTTTGGCAATGCCTATAGAAGTGTCTTCTGTTTAGTTGATTTTGTTTATTCATAATCTTCTCTTCAGCCTTAAGACAGCCAAAGCATTACTATAATGAATAGTTAATTCAGTTTCACCAACATACATTTCTAAAGAATATGTTGAACATTTTTTTCAAGTTCCTTGCCAAAGCTCTACTAAGCTTGAATCGCTATGAATCAGCAATAAGTCCATAGGTTCTCCATGGATTCTCAGTTCAACTTCTGATTCAAGATGTATCCAAAACAACTCCTCTAAATCTAGCAAGTCAACACGTGTCCACAAACCATGAGCAGGAGATGAACGGTTGGTTAATATCTCATTGGAAGTACAAAAAAGTCTAATTTCATTAAATTATTTAGGGTTCATTTGGTATCGTTGTGGTTTTCAGTTTTTTGTTTTATATAGAAATGATATATGTTATACTTCGTATGTTATATAATGATCCAAAAACTGGTTAAACATATTGACATTATTATAATTTTGAAAATTAACTTGGTTTTCTATTTGTGGTTTTTAGTTTTTACAAAATCTGAAAACTGAAAAAAAAAAAAAAAAATCGAATGAGCCCTTAGCTTTTTTTAACCTCCTCATTTGATCTCCTCACCCTCCCCCCTCACCTTTTAAGTTTTAAGCCCATCTGTTACTTCAATATCAAAATACTCCAGTTGGTTGAATGTGAATACAAGTAATAATAAACTAATAATGCATGACATCTACATTGAACCACAAAGAATTTTCAATACATGGCGCAATATGAAAACACATTGATCAATTCAAACAACAAGATTTCCACCATAAAAACAGATATTATGGTACTAATTTAACCAAATTCAACTACTGAAAACAGATACTAAATACAAATATAGAAATGAAAAATGAAAAATGAAGTTACATACCTTTTAATTTGCCAGGAGGGTAAATTTCAAGTGCCTCCAAAAATCTTAACTCCAATTCAGCTTGTGACTGCTCCTGTTTATTCAAATTCCAAAAAATAAAAAAAAAAATGAGGAACCACAATTATACACAAAACCCAGAATCATAAACCATCAATAAAGAGCAAAAGAGTGACCTTAGAAAGAGAAGATGCCGAAGAAGGTGGGGCCTTGCAAGGAGAGTGTACGGACATGCCATCTTGTTCTTCTTCTTTGCCACCTCCTCCACCCATTTTCTTCAGACCAATTTCAAAAAAAAAAAAAAAAAAGATCAATGAATTAACCCAATATTATATTATATTTTTGTTTAGTTTGAAAATTGGAATTTGAGTTTTGATTCTTTTGGTTTTTATTTTACAGGAGAAAGTGGGACATTTTATAGGGTTTTATGGTTTTGATCCAAATTGGTCACTGCTAAAGGTTGTTTGTAGCTGGGTACTTGGCTTTGCTAATAGCCTACAGAGCAAATAGAACGCAAAGCAAACATGTTTTTGGGCTTCAAATCTTCTATTACTCCTAATCTCTATCGTACAAGTATATGGTATTACTAGTAGACTAGTAGTTACATATTTTGCTTTCTAATTTGATCCATTCGCTAATACTATGTTTGGATACAATTATTTCATTTGAAATGATAGATTTGGGTCAAATTATATTTTTGGCAAGTAAAAAAAAATTGGAATTGGATTTGGCCCAATTTCTAACCCAAATGCTTAATAAAAAAATGTCGTGTATTTCAAATACTTAACAATATCATGTCATTTCAAATTCTCAAAACAACCCAAACAAATAATTGTCATTTGAATTGTAATATTCAATTTCAGAAATTGAATTCATCAATTTAAAATGAATTCTACATATCCAAATTGTATGTTCTATTTTCATGATTTTACAAATTGAATTAGAGCTACCATTTTGAAATGAACACTACCATTGAAATTGTAAGAATTCTACATATCCAAATTGAATTCATCAATGTTATGTTCTATTTTCATGATTTTACTTTACCGAGCGTTTAATGTGTGCCAACGTGAGTTTAGAGCTCCTAATCTCCTATGCTATGAAATTTTGAATATAATGGATATAATGGTTGTGGCTTGTATAGTTATTTTGGGACTAAATCTGTGCTAATTAGACTTGATTTATTAGTGTTGTATCATGCCAAATTTTTCAAAAGAGTTTTAAGTATGTTTCAAGCCCAAGCATCACCATGTCATACTTACGTATTTAAGCAGAATTAAGTTTATTTTAACGTACTTTGTTGTGTCATGTAATATTGTATTGTGTTATGCTGTGCTTTTTTTAAAAATATATTGTCTAGGACTAGCACAAAACTCAAAATACAAAGTAACATGACATTTTACGTCATGTCATACTTTTTTCATGCTAGGTCATGTCATCCGTCAATCTGACTTAATCTAATACTTTGTTTAATGATGGTTGGGTATTTTATTATATAGAATCGAGTTAAATATTAACGGATCGTGAGCTACGAATTCTTTCGATTCGTGTCTTTGCACTAAAGTGTTTGGGTCCACTCGTGTGATTATTTGTTTATATACATGTTGATTTCATGCTTATTATTGGGCCAAATTTAAATGTTATGAATGAAATTAACCTCCTTCCTACAAAGTCTGAAATAAATTATTTGGGTGATGCCGATGTAATTTTTGGCATTAATCTGAAGAAAAGTAAGGACAATTTTCCTCTAAGACAATCTCACTTTGTAGAAAAGCTAATTAGAAAATTTAATTTATCTAATTTTTGTCATGTAAGACTTCATATGATCCTAACTTGAAGCTAGTCAAGAATAATGGATCTTGTGTGTCTCAAAAGAGTCGATTAGGACAATGATGTTACTCAATGAAAGTCCTTTAAGTCGATTAGGACACATGCAGACATTGCATATGCGGTGAGCAGATTTAATAGATACACATTGTTTATTGTTTTTATGTATTTGTTAGTACCAGTGGTTATCTTTTTGCTTTCGATGGAGATGTCATTCAATGAAAGTCCTTTAAGCAACTATGTCTAACACGTTCCACCATCGAAGAAGAATTCATTACTATTGAGCGTGCAGGGCAAGAAGTTGAGTGGTTAAAAATCTTTTTGGCCGACATCCTATTATGGGTGACTCACAAACGATGTCTTTTCATTGTGACTCACAAGCGGAAATTAGAGTGGATAAGTATAATGGAAAAAAGAGATGTCTCCAGGTTAGATATGGATTGGTGAGATAATTTCTCAAGAAAGGGATGGCAAAAAAGTCGAATCTGGACAAGGTCTGTCTAGACCTAGATCTTTTTTTTGAGACTACATCCAGATGCAATCCGGGTCTGTCGGGTCTGGATTTCATGGATCTGATGCCAAAATGGATCTTAACTGAAAATGCTAAAATAAACAAAGGCAGTAATCGTTTATTAATAATAAACAATATGAAGAACCCTAAATTCAGAATATATAATATGAACCCTAAATTCATACTCCCTCCTTTTTTATTGGAAAATTTGATGGGAATAATCCCAACTTTTACACGTCTGCTCATTTTGGTCCCTACTTTGGATTAACTCAATATAATCCAAAGTTGTACAACATCTTCTCAATTTGGTCCAACTTTCACACATCTACTCATTTTGGTCCTTGGTTTACCTTAAGTTACTTGATACAGCATGTCAACAATAGCATTGGGACCAAATTGAGAAGATGTTGTGCAACTTTGGATTATACTGAGTTAATCAAAAGTAGGGACCAAAATGAGCAGACGTGTGAAAGTTGGGATTATTCCCATAAAATTTTCCCTTTTTTATTAGATGTAACACTTTTATTTTTCACACTTGCCGAGACACAACTTTAACCGACTATATCTTTAGTTGTATAGTTGTAAAAAATAGGAAAATTTGTCTAAAAAACCCTAGAAGTTCTAGCGTTTTGTGAAAAACACCCTGGAACTTTTTTTAAAAAATTTAACAACACAAAGTTGTAGAAAACCTTTGATAGCACAACTTTTGGACAGAAACTTTGAAATATAAGACAATTATTCTAAAGATTTAGCCTTTAGGAACAATTCAATAGAAAAATAATTGGAAAGAAGAACACAATTGAAACTCTAATTGATCAAATCCTCATTTTGAAGTTCATTTACCCCCCCATATTTCCCATTTTTTTATCCAAAAGTTGTGCTACTAAAACATTTCTACAACTTTGTGTTGTTAAATTAAAAAAGAAAAGTTCTAGAGTGTTTTTCACAAAACGCTAGAACTTTCAGGGTTTTTTAGACAAATTTTCCTAAAAATTATTAAAAAAATATTTGGATAATGTGTACTGAGACGAATCCAACAAGATCTACTTGACTATAATTTACCTTATGTATAAATCGTAATTAATAGTCAAAGTGTTGCATCTCATAAAAAACGGAGTCAGTATTAAATAACATTAACGAATAACAATTTACATCAAAACTTCCCACTCAAACGGAGTGTTGCGTATGAGCCTTGAGAGCATAAACATGAAAAAGATATTAGGTGGCAGCCAGCAAGTTCTACCAGAAAAAGAAAATGAAGAATTATTCTAAATAAATACAGTGTTCATTTTGGGAAGTTGATTAACAAAATGAATAGAAAATTTATTGATTAAGGGAATCCTGAATTTTGAGCAATGACTCTCACCCATTGTTTTTTGTTCGATTAGAAGGATAATTGAGGAAAATTGTTTTTTGATTAACATTTTTGTTAGTTTTTTTTATAACATAGAAAGGGAAACATAGTAAAGGGATGACAATAATGCATCTTGATTAAAAATAAATTGTAAGTACAAGAAGTTTAAATAGGCTAAAAACAAATATAACAACTCCCTAATATTAAGCAAAACTAAACCCACTACATCACTAACAATTTTTAATAACTGCAAATTAAAATTACAATGGCCTTTGCTCTTGTCCCAAGGAAATGTTTTTTGATGGTAAAAATGTAAAATATTGGTTTAGATTCATTGAATTTGTAGCCAAAAAAAACAATGCTGGGAAAAAAATTGAGTGTCATATCCAAATAGGGATCCTAAGAATCAACACTCTATTTTAATTTTTTTTCTAGATTGGGGACACGATCAATAAGATTTTTTGACAATTTGATCAGATACAGTATTATTAAATAAAGCATCCAAAAAAAAATAAAAATCGGACACTTTACAAATAAAAATTAAAATTATAAAAAATGCCCAAAAAAGTTGTTAATAATTAAACTCTTTGTATATAAAAGATGTATAGTTCTCAGAAAATTAATGAATAATTAGATATTGTTTCAATGTTTCTCTTTCCTACAAAAATAAAAACATAAAAAAAGGGTGAGTAGGTGGTGAAGTGAAGTGCAAATTTGAGTACCAAACTTTGATAAAAGTTGCAATTTGAGTACTCAAGTTGTAAAAGTTGCAAAAAGAGTACTCTTCACTATCACCGTTAAAAATTCCGTTAGTTTCTTTTGTTAATATTATTACTTTAATATATAACCTTTGAATAATTATATTAAAAAAAAATGTGTGTATTGTCACTCTCTTCATTTTTTTCACTTTCCTTTTTTGTTTCATTGCTTCGTGTTCCTCTTGATTTCACTACAACCCTTATCTTTTCAAATTTTCTCCCTCCAATCTATTTAATAATTTAGTAGACTTTTTTATTGTAAGAGCTCCAAACCCCCAATGGAGGCACCAAATTTTTTTAACAATTTTATATTTTTATATTAAAAAAAACTTATGATTAACTAATTAATCAACTTAAGAAACTACTTCCGCTAAAAAAAAAAAACGTAAGAAACTAACTACAAAATGTAAAATTCACAGAATAGCTATTGATATTTTGTTGGGTGGGATATTGGTTTTTTTGGGTATTTGCTATAATTTTGTTTATTTAGTAAATACAAGAATAGCTAATTTTTTTTTACCATCAGATCTTTGTCCATGATTTTGGTGAGTATTAATATCGAATTAGTAATTTTTAGTAGTTTTACGGAAGTAATTGGCAATTATAATTAAATGTTAAAAGTTCCCTTAAAAAATCAAATGCTAAACGTTAAGAGTGATTAACCAAAATAATGCTCAAGCAAAAAAAATTACAAAAATACTGCCATACAAAAAGTATTTACGAGAATATTGTCCATGTAAGCATTATTTAATGTTTTATTTTATGCAGCTTAAATCGCTATCACAAATAGCGACATATTTTAAAAAATCGCTATTCTAAATGGCGATTTAAATAAATTGTCATTTAGGATAGCGATTGTTTAAGGTAAATCGCTATCACAGATGGCGATTTTGCCTCAACCTAAAAAAATTTGTCCTTATCCTCTCATTCTGCTCCAAACACACGAAGTAGCAGTAGCACCATTGACTCAGTAAAATCGCTATTTAAAATAGCGATTTACCTAACAACATCGTTACTTGAAATAGCGATTTTATTAAGTAAATCGCGATTTTATAAAGCGATTTTAATTAATAAAATCGCTATTTCAAATAGTGATTTTGTAGCTACAAAAAAAACTAAACCCCTTTTTGTCCTACGTGGACAATATTCTTGTAAATACTTTTGGGTTATTCCCATTGGTACACCTACTTGAAAATTTAACAAATTTCACTGATACACCTAAGTTTTTTAAATTCCCAAAAATAAACTTGAGTTTTTTACAATTCCCAAACATGACATTTAGTAGGAATATTCCGTTTAAAAACATAATATTCCGTTAAATTACTATTCATTAATTTTTAGTACGCATTTGAAGATGAATATCGCCGTTTTTTGCAAATTTTGACATCAAATTTGACCCATTAAGGGCTAAAACGACACTAAAACCATTGATTGAGTAATTTATTTGTCACACAAACCAACTGCACATAAATCAAGGCAAGTAGTTAACGGTCTTGGTTAATAAATGTCACGTTTAGAAATTATTAAAAACTCAGGTTTATTTTAGGGAATTTAAAAAATTTAGGTGTACCATTGGGATTAGGGCCGGGCAAAAAAACCCGTACCCGGTTCCCAACCCGGTACCCAATTTTTTTTACTCGAAAAAGCGGGTACCCAGCCCGGTTTTGAAAACCGGGTCGGGTACCCGGTTTGTAAGAAACCGGGCTGGGTACCCGGTTTGTAAGACCGGGTACCGGGTCGGATCCGGGTCGGGATTTTTTTAAAACCGGGTACCCGGTTCCCGGTTTTAATTTTTAAAAAATAGTTTTTTATTATTAAAAAAAAGTTTTTTTATTTTTATTTATAATTAATTTTAAATTATTATAAATACTTTTTTTAAATTTAAAAAAAACAGTATTTTTTTTAAAAAAACAATTTGTTTTTTTAAAAAATTTGGAAAAAAAAGTTTTTTTAAAAAAAATCAAAAAACAGCTTTTTTTTATGAAAAAATAAATAGTTTTTTATATAAAAAAATAAAATGTTTTTTATATTTTTTTTAAGAAAAAGTTGTATAAGAAAATAAAAAAAAACCGGATCCGAGTACCCGTTTCCCCGAACCGAATTTCCGGGTACCCGAATTATCCGGGTCGGATCTGGGTCAAAAAAATTGTGACCCGAAAAACCGGGTACCCGGTTTTCGGGTACCCGAATTTGTCCACCTCTAATTGAAATTTGTTAAATTTTGAAGTTTACCGGTGAGAATAACCCAATACTTTTTGTATGGTAGTATTTTCGTAAATATTTTTTTTACTTGAGCATTATTTTTATTAATCACTCAAAAGTTAACTTAAAAGAATTATGTTTAGAGTACCCAAACTGCAACTTTTATCAAAGTTGAGTACTCAACTTTGCTCTTAACTCAGTAGGTGGCAATGTGGCATAATTGAAAGAAAATTAGAAAAAGTTACAAGATATGTGGGGCTAAATTAAAAAGAAAGTGACAAATAAAAAAACATTTTGCCAAAAAAAAGTGAGGTAAAAAAAAAGAAAAAAAAAAAAGAAAACCAATTTGAGTTGATTTTAAATAGAGGGGCGAAGATCTGCACTCCTCACCTCTCACATATAGTCATAAGACTGCGTGATTTTATTTAAAAAGCATGAGTGTAAATTTTTTTTTTTGTGAATTGGGAGTGCGGAGATCAATTTTCAAAACTGAGACACAAACATAAACGCATCATCTCTCTCCTCCTTTCCTCAATAAGTGACACACCAACCAACACTAGCAAGAGTAGCAACTACACCAACAAATATCACAGCAATTACACTGGATATTTACCTTCAAAATTGCAACTCTAAGGCGAGTGAAACCCCCCCAAGTTTTTTTTTTTTTTTTTGCACGGCGGAAAAAAAAAAACACTTAGCTAAGGTTTTGAATCGTGTTTGTTTTTCTTCAAACCCCCAATCCACTCTCGGCCCATATTACATATCTACCGTTTTTTGCTCAAACCCTAATCTGGAAACTTCTTACACTTTTTGGTACACCATCAATTGAACTATGTTCCCCTGTTTTCATTGTTTATGCTGGTTGCAAAAGGACCCTTGTTGCCTGTTTCAGATCCTTCCAAGATATGTGGAATTGATACTTAAACCAAAGCGCGTCGCACATCATGTCACGACTCGTATCGAGTTGACACGTGATATTCGGCCAGCCTGGGGGAGTGAATCAGGTTACCCATGGTTCGCAAAATTTTCAGGCCACCTATCAATGATCTCCAGCAAAGATGAATAAGGTTCTTTATCTGCTTAATTTCAACAGTGATAGTGAGAGGAATTGAAGACAAATCAAACAAATTATTCTGCCCGCCAAACTCTTTTGCATCAAAACAAAATTTTAGGGTGTTATATTATGTCTAAATATCATTGGCTCGAAAACTTTGTGAAAGTCAGCTCCACATTCAAATGAACAGCAAAGCTCAAAAGCCCAAACATGAAAAACGCCTCAAAAACCCAAATAAGTTCAAAGGTTCAAGCCCGAACATGAAGAAAGCCTTGAAGACCAAAACTGATAGGCTCGAAAGCCCAACATCTCAGCATCAACTCTTAACAAGAATGGCAGAAGCCAAGTTTGACAGATTTGCTATGATAATTGATAAATTTGTTCATACAGATTAATCGAACCAATAACTGTAACTGTATTCATCGGGGATTTAAGAGTTGAATAAATTAAAAAAACGACTAGGATTAGTTTTGTATTATTCCTAAGTAGCCAAAAATATCTTGTGAGAAAATTTTTCTGTAACGAAAATATTAAGGGGCTAAAAACTAAAAATGATACATTAATAAGAAACCACGATCCTAGGCCGTAGCCAAAAAAAAAGAAGAAGCTTACTTTACAAACAAAATGCCGCATCAAGCTTATGTAGGCAATTCCAAATTGGAATCAGCGGATGTTTGAAAAAAAAAATCTATGAGACATACTCAGTGTTGTAGGTCAGATTGAAGAGAATGTTTCTGCGACTTTCAGTTCCCAGTGTGATTCTGCACTGCCTGGCGAGGGAACTTACTTGATCACTGCTGTCATAATCAAGCTCTCTAATGCATCGCCTTTTGACCTTCTTTAGTGTCTCCATTGATGGTTCAAAACCAGCTTCCACCTGACAAAGCATTTTCATATCACAGCTTTGAGTTAGTAAAATTAGCATCAACACAGAACGAAAAAAGGGAGGGGAGAGGGGCTTACCATCGAGTTAAGAACGGTAAGAGCAGCCTTAGGATCACGGTTGATGAGATGAGCATCAACAAGCAAATTATACGACATAGCATTTGGTTTCACACCTAAACTACATAGATGTTCAAATACCCTTGTAGCTTCAAACGTCTGCTTCCACAACAATTTCAATAAATTGAGCATCAATCTTAAAGTACCAATTAGTTGCAGTGACGAAAAAAAACAAAAAAAAAACTTGGAAGTAAAAAGGTTTAAAACTTTAAACAAAAGAGATGAGAGCTAACATACCTTCCTTAACTTTCCAAATGCAGACATTAAAGCATTATATGAATGTATATTAGGGTTCAATCCAAATGTTGAACTAATTGCTTCAAATGTTTGGTAAGCTCGATCAAGGTCCCAGATATTCGCACAGCCTAAAATCACACAATTCAGAGCAGAAACCGATTTGAAAGGGGGATCTGCATGGCTCAGATTCTCCAGTTGAAAATACACCTAGGAAATCATACAAACATAAAGAGTAAACATACAGATTTTACTGATGTATGCATGTCAGATTGCAGATGTTACTTTTCCAATGTTCCAGCAAACAGAACTTAAAGTATATAAAGTTATCAACAAGAGATGATAAATAAAAATTTAGATTTGAGTGCTCCAGCACGCTAAATAAAAATTATGGATTATTTCCATCATTCACAAATAAAACTTGCTTATTTGTTATCAAACTTAACGATCTTATTGATAACATACTCCATTGATTTCATTCTATTTTAATTGCACTTATAAACTATATGTTACTTTTACCACTTTTGATAATTCATACACTAGGTTGCACGGAGTCGGATTCGGGGTCAAAAACGGGTACGGGGACGGAAAACGGTAAAATTAAAAATTCCAAAAAACAGGTACGGCTTGGGGACGGCAAAAAAATATTTAAAAAAAAATTAAAACTAATAATTTTAAAAAAATCACAAATACAACATTAAAAAGATAAATTTCTTGTCTTAAGCAATAAAAATACATATTAGATGACACTAGGTTGTATTGAGAAGTCTTAAACAACAAAATACAGAGAAGATGCAAGTACAAATTCGAAAAGAACTGAAGCAAAAAGATAAGAATTCAAACAACAAAATAAGGGCTTCGAAGTCGGAAAAAAAAAAAGAGAGAGAACAAAGAAAACTCGAAGAACATGGTGGTTGGGTGGTGGCTGACCATTGGTAGCGTGGTCGAGGATGAATGTCACAATAATAGTCAAGTGGATCTTATTTTAATACTCCGTAACTTTAACTAATATGTAACTAAAAATATTAATGTTAAAGCATTAAAACCCACACGTTACAATAATAGTGAAAAAGATACTAAGAACTAGGAAACATGGTCTTTCCCAAGGTAAATAACATTTCACACAAACATGGCTGTGGTCTAATAAAGAAACAAAGGAACACATGGAAGAGTATTAGTTCCAAAACTATACAAGGATTTTGGAAACATGAAAAAAAATATTTACTCACAAGATTTTGAGAGCTACCCCTCCGTCCAACGAAAAGCAAGAGAGGGAGAAAGAAAACAAGTGAATACCTATTATACCAAAACTTCACCAATCATGAGAATCAAGAGCACAAGCAATTAAGCTTCAAATTTGCAACAGCATGTCAGCATCAGAGACTCAACACTTATTGGTGGCAATACCCTATAGTTGGAGCTTGGAAGCAAGGGATTAAGAGTCTAGATGGCATGACTTAGTGCCTAGTTTCTAGCTTTTTGGGTGCTCAGTTTTATCCTTCATAAAACTCGTACAGAAAAGTCACACGACTGCTAATTCACCATATCCCCATCTCAACTAGCAAAATCACTCAATCATGAACCTATCCAATTTTCATCTATACTTTGAGCCCCACAGAGACCCAGATCCAACAAGTGCATACGAGTAGCTGCCAAAGACCAAACATGGTTACTCTAACATATAGTGTAGCCCCCTCCCCAAAACATTGTCCCACAATAGCTGATCCATTTTCCATTTTGAGTTGTGCCAAACTTCAAAAACATTGCTCCATAACCTAAAATAGTATGTGATGCTTGGATTTTTCTATCACAAAACATCCACTCAACCAAGAGATAAACTCGGTGCCAAAAGCAAATACAGCAATAACCGGGGGATTGAGGGAGTAACAAACTGAGAAAAAAAAATCCCACATTCTAGAAGCAGAAAATTCAACAATCACCTTGGCAAAACTGTGAAAGACAATAGCTTAACTGCTTTACTAAACACTACTTGGGAAGCGCACTGAAAACTTTTGTGGCAGATCACTTTTAACAGAACTGAGATGTCATCAGCACTAGGTTTCCAGAACCAACTGTATTGTCTGTATATAATGTGTATAAACACTTTTGGATTACACTTGTGACTTGCCTAAATGATCACAAATTTGGCTTATACAGTTGCATAAGCAAATGCTACGATGGATCTTTCCATATAGAATTTAATGACTTCATACACCAACATACACAATTGTATAAACAAATGCTAGGATGATTTTTTTCCCACGTAGAATTTAATTCATACACCAAGATACTTGCCACTGCCGGAAAACTGAAGATGGGAAGAAAATTCATATAAAACAAAAGGAAAAAATAGAAGACTTACCAAGTCTAAAGTTTCAAAACCTTGCTTCGAACATGCCGTGACCAAAGGATAAAGAGAAGTAAATGGTGACAACAGATCCTCCTCAGCTACAGCAGTACTTGCATGTGTTTTTTCAAGTTCACTCAGAGTGCTAAAAGCACTCTGCAAATTCCCCAAGAAAGCAAGGGCATTTATCTTAGCCAAGTAGGTTTCAGGCTTAGGTGACCTTTTTTCACGCAAGGATCTTTTTAAAATGGCCCATGATGCATCCAAAAGAGTAGAGTCGTAAGTTCGGGCAGCTGTGGAAAGAGAAGAAATAACCAACCCTTCATCAACAGAGTGATAAACAGGAGGCCTACTATTCTCACCCAGTTGAATCCATCTAGCCATGAATCCCAATGCTAGAAAAGCTAGTTTGCTATTATCATTCAACATTGCAACCTCTGCAAGGTTGTGGCACAAATTCCAGCTGGGGCTCAGAGCCTTATTTTGGTCCATAGCCTGATGATTCACAGAAAAAGTCCATGTGAGAACAGAAACTCATACTGGCATAACTCTCCAAGCAACAAAGGAAACAATACCTTGCACTTTTCAATAACCATCACCAAACTCTCCAATCTTTGCTTACTAACACAGCTTTGAACACAGTCAACAAAAACCCTTGTTGACAACATATAACCAGACTTCAAAGCTAAATCAATATATTTCAAGGCAGTGTCAATCTGGTCTTGGCGAAACAGCATGCTAATAACCAGATCATATGACTCCTCATCGGGCTGAGATTGTTTCCCACTCTGAAGCATCCTAGACAAAATATAAGAAAGGATTCATCTGTAAGAGGCTAATTTAATTACTGCTCAGCATAGGAGCACAGAATATCATGCACAATGTATACATTTTGGACTACATGTATTAATGTAACAAGCTACTCAACAGCCTAGAGGCAACATGGTGATTTCAATTTGTGAAAGGATCTTCAACCATCAATTTTGGACTACATGTATTAATTTATAACATCAAACCACAATAGCAACGATACTTACCCTTTAATTGATTATTTATTTTACTTGCACAAATTCCCATTTTAAAAAAAATTGCAATTATTTGCATCATTGTTTTGGACAATCTTTCCTCTCAGCATCTCAACTACCATATGAGTCCTTTTTTTTCTTTCTATCTCTCTTATTCACATGGGCTCCTTTATTTTTAGTGCAAAAGCTATTGATGCAAGTAATAACAATATAAAAACTTCTAGGTTACTGTAGAAGAATCTAAATAGCGCTCCATATTTGCACTTCAAAATAAACGGAAAACCAACAGAACAAATCCAAAAAACATACTCACGGACCAGCTTCACTTCAGCCTTTATTATGTGCAAAAGGCTAGGGAAAACATATTAGCAAAAGGAGACTTTAAAAATCAGGGCTAAAGCATCCATGTAAGCAAGAAGCCAACTCAATATATTAACTATGAAGAGTTAATTATATGTCCCATGGCCCTCATAGTTATGTTCTTCGAAGGCAAATAATTTCTATTGATATTCGATAGCAATTTCCTGCAGCCATTGTTATTTTAATTTGAAAGGCTATTTTTATAAATCAGCCGCAGTTTTTACCTTTCATTTGAAAGGCTATTTTTATTTTAATCTTAAAAAGTTATGATTAGTTCCTGAGCTATTTATTTTTCAGATTGTTAAGTGTGGTTGATTACATTCTAATCATATAGATCAGATTAGCCAGGCCGGCTAATTGAGGATACCAGATAAAGTTTTTCCACCATCTCTTCCTTCCCTTAATTTCACCATAATCATCTTCCTCAACAAATACACATTGAATCTATGGTCTAATGTTCACCGGAATGAAGAAAAAAATGTCTAAATTCGAATCTATGGTGGTTGATATTAGTTTTAGGTTTCAAATTTAAAGTTGTAGCAATCGAAATTATTTGTACCGTCGATTTTCTAGCTATATGTTGTATGTGAGGAGTAGCGATGGTGATGCAGGTGTGATTTGGTGGTTGTGACGTCAATGAGATTTTGTGCATGGTGGCAGTGAGATTCGGTGGTTGAAGCAATGGAGGTGTTAGTAATAGTGATGTTGACAATTGAGGTGTTGTTGATGATGACAATGGTGTAGTAGTGATAATGGTAGGACTTGGACAGTTGGATGTTATGTATAAAAAGGCTCAAGGCGCACCAAGGCGATTGGATTTCCTAGAGCCTTAGGCGCGCCTTAGTGCGCCTCATTTAAGAAGGCATGGGAAAAAACTGGAAAAAAATCTGGGAAAAAAGAAAAGGTGCGCCTTAGGATGCGCCTTAGGGTGCGCCTTAGGGCGCCTGGGCACGCCTTAGGGCGCCTCAGTGAGCCTCAGTTGCGCCTAGCCACAAGCGCCTCGCCTTGGCCAAATTAAGCGCTTAGCCCCTATCGCCTTGCGCCTTAGCGCCTAGGCGCGCCACAACCACCAACTTGGATGGTGGTGGTAAGTTGGTGGGCGAGAGAATTGTTGAAGCAAATAATGGATAATTGGGAATCCATATCCCATGGGTGATGGAGGGAATCATGAACAACAACTTTAGGGTGAATCTATGCAACAAAGTTAATTTAGGGGAATAAAAAAGGTTGTACCAAACAGGCACTAAGGGGGTTGTTTGGTTCAGTTCAAGGGAAAGGAAAGGAATAAACAAAGGGCCGGATAGCCCCTAAGAGAATTTAAGGAGGGATTCCCTTTTCCTTTCCCGATTACCCTCAACCAAACAATCCCTTAAAGTTGTGACCTTTCAGCAAACTCGAACGGAAACTTCGAGCTATATCCTTTTTTACTTAATTGTCATTTGACTGATGCCTTCACAGACGCCAAAATTATTTTTAAAAAAAATCAAATTTCCTTCCAAATTACAAATTATTAGCAAACAATCAGCCCACTACAATCAATCCCCCCCCCCCTATTTGCTAAGGTAATAAAATAAATTAGGTTTGCGAAAGTTAGCCTGCATTTCCATTACTTTCAAACATTTACACACAAATCATTCCAAGCTAAGAGGAAAAAAGGATTGCATCTTGAAGCCCAAATCATGTAATCAGTTGATCAAATAAGTACATTCATCCGCTCAGAAGGGCCAATATGTACGCTTTAGCATTATCCAATTTCAGCTTCTGCTTCCGCAACAGGAGCCACATTTGCACAATGTACACACATAGGCAATTCCCAAATTAGCCAATTAGCCACTAATAAAATAAATAAATGAATGAATAAATAAATAAATAAATAAAAGGAAATTCAGCTCAATTGCTCCAATCCCTTCTAAATAGATCATGTCCCCGTTCCCAGGCACCATTTAAGCATGACCCTGAACAATATCACTGTTTCCAGCTTTCCAAGTGAATTCAATATAGCTACAAAGGTCTCAAGTACCGATCTTTTGTTATGAAAAATGGAACATTATGAAACTGGAACTCTGAAAGCACATCAATATAGTCTTCCTGATTCTTTCAAAATCCAATACAAATATGCCAATCTTGCATTAATCACTAAAATGTCGGTTAATCAGGCACCATAAATAAGCAACAAAAAATCATATACTGATCAATTATCCTAGGATAAATTTAAAAAAAAAAAAAAATCAACCAGTTCATATTGTAGCACAAGTGCACAGCAAGGGATCATTACCTCTCAATTAGCTTTTCAGCAGCATCATTCTCTCTAGCTTGATGCATAGCCTTAAGCACCAAATTAAACGAAGCAGTATTTGGTTCTACGGCAAACTCCTCCATCAGACTAACCACATCAAGCAACTCCCCAGCAGAAGCTCTATCCATAAAATGCGCCCTCATATAATGATTAAAAAGCTGCACATTTGGCTTATTAGGTTTCCCGTTTGCATCCAAAGACTTAATCCAATACTCAAACAATTGTTTCACATCACTCCACCGTTTTGCAGTAACCCAATCAGCGAACAAATTCAACAATGAATTAGCATCCTTTTTCTGCGCAAGTGAAGACATACCAGCTGTCTGATTGAGATACCCAATTGGAATCACAGATTGATTGCCAGTGTATGGAATAGGATTTCGCCAATTTTCGTGGTAAAGAGGGCTTCCAGAAGAAGGGTTTGGAGGAAGCGGTGAAGGAGATGATGATGATGGTGGTGGTAATGGTGATTCTGCAAGCTGAGCTTCTTGATTGAGAAGAGTGAAAGTTGTGATTGATTTGATTAGATTAGGGTTTAGGGTTTTCAATAGTGCTCTTGATTTGTAGAGTATCGCCATTTTTGATTGCATCTCAGAAGAGTGATAGATAGATAACTTTAGAGGTGATGAGAGAGGAGAATTGGCTAGGGTTTAGCACTTAGCAGAGGGGGGGGGGGGGGGGGAATAAAGTGATTAGTGCATTTTCTGTTAGTCGAGTGAAGGTTGCATTGATTAACTAATTGATGATAAATTGGAACTCCTATAATTTTTTAACCTAGTTGGCTTTTAGGGATGTCAATGAGCCGATACACTCGTGAACAGCTCGCGAACAAGCTCGGTCAAAGCTTGGTCAAAGCTTGTTCGAATATAAATAAACGAGTCCAAGCAAAATTTTCAAGCTCGATTAATAAACGAGCTTTACTCGAACAAGGTAGTGTTCGGCTTGTTAAGGCTCGCGGACAACTCGTTCAAGTTCGTTAAAAGCTCGTTCGTAATCATTTAATACTCGTTAGAAGCTCGTTAAAAACTCGTTTATATAATTCAAAATTTAAAATATATTTATTTATAGTATGCATCATTTATATTTTAAAAATATATGTTTTTCCATTTATATGAGCTAAATTTTGGACTATAGTTTATCTCTTCTGAAATTATGCTATCCAATATCTATAATAAACTATTACGGAGTAGTCCATTATCCTGCTTTTACTTTCATTTTCTTGAGTCTTAACCAAATTAAATTTTGGGCTATAATTTTTGTTTCTTGTATTACTTATGTTTGGGAAAAGGTTAAAATTAGAAATTAATATCACAATATGTACAAAGCTCATTTCAACATATACAAAGCTCGTTTATTAATGAATTATCTTAGCTCGAGCTCGAGCTCGAATACATAAACGAGCAAGCTCGAGCCGAGCTCGAACATGAAAAAATTAAACGAGCCAAGCTCGAACAATGTTTTTGAAAGCTCGGTTATACTCGAGCTCGGCTCGAACTCGATAAATATTAATCAAGCCTAGCTCGAACAAGTTACTACTCGGCTCGGCTCGGCTCGTTGACATCTCTATTGGCTTTTAATGGTCCTCGACTCCTCGTGCAAGTCATCAGCCTCAATTTGGCGGATACGCATATCTACAAAGAAAAAAAATAAAGAATCCTTAAAAATGCTTGCGATGAGGTTCGATTCGAGATCTTAGGTCTCTTATAAGAGTCACACCTCATGATAAATTGATAATGTATAAGAGCGCCAATTTTTAGACAGAAGCATATGTACACTATGTATCATGTATACAGTTTATATTTGTTTGATAATTTACTTCATGTTGTTTGGTAATTTACATCATAATTTTGGTATTTAATAAACTAATGATAAGTTGCCAAATTAGTTTAAATAATTGTTCATTTTTTTATACATACATTTCGTTGGTATCGGAAGGACACAAAGGTTCGACCCGGCATATTTTAGGAAAGTTGGGAAGTGCAAAGGTGTAGCAACAAGCATAGACCGGGCCATAGTTTAAGTAAAGAAAGTTAAGTACGATTAAGGAGTATTTTATTAAATGATAAGATTTGAAGGAAATGAAACAAAGTAAAAGTATATTATTTTATCTTGATCTCTGGCTATGAAAGGCTTGATATTTAAGATGGTCAATATACGTGTAGCACCTCTCTTTCCTAGGACCTCAAACATCTCAATTCTGATTACGAACACCTAGTACTCCCATTATTTATTACCTAAAAAGATTTTTTTCTAAAGATTTACGAAATGTGGGTGGTTCCCACGGGAAGACGTCTTAAGAAGAGTTATGTTAGTGTTATATGATTGTTAATTAAGTATTTATTTGTTAAGTATTTGTGTTATATGATTACCGATGTGAAGTAGTCATTGGAATGAACTTTCACCCTCCAACTTCAATAGCCTTAAAAAGATGAGTATGTAAAAAGTATTGGCCTTTCAAAGTTGACCTATGCTCCAAAAATGGTGGTTATGGTCTTGGCTTTGCGGCACACTTCTCAATGCTTCTCGGGACCTCTCACAACCCTTGTCGACTTTCAAGAATTGCTTTAAAAACACGCAAAACACTTACATGAATGAACGCAAGGTATAAGTAACGCAAAAGTGTTCAATTATTATTAGCAAAAACAGAAAGAAAAAACATTATTCAACGAAAACGCAACTAAGTCCTAAACTAAGCTAAAAAAAAGGCTCGAAACAATTGTTTGAGTATTCAGCAAGAAAGGCGGCTTTCCATTTGTTGTGTTGGGATTTTGTGGATTCTAAAATTTTGTTAACAGTTTGGTTTATGACCTTTTTACCTATGATTGAACAACATAGATAAGTTTCTAATAAAATTATAGAGTTCATATTTGAAATATTATTGGTATATTGGAAGGAAGGTTTATAAAAGTTGAGATTTATAGAAAGGTGACTTTCCATTTGTTGCGTTGGGATTTATCTCATGTAGATCTAGGATGGACTTATGGGATGTAGGTTTCAAGTTGTAGTGACCATTTGGAGCAAATAATATAGGCAGTCTCAAGTAGCTCTAAAATGGAATAACAAAACCCCAAATAAACTTGCAAGGACTTGTGGGCTTGGTGCAAGTTACTCTATAACTAGTAAACTACAAACAATCTATGAATAGCTTATAAGGTTAAGAAAATAGACCATATAAAACGATAACTTTTCACTTCCTCATAATTCAATATTTAACAAGTATATTACAGTGACATTTTTGTAATTTTGTTGAAAATATAATTCTAAAACACCGTTATTTAATTGGTATCCTGAATACCTCCCCTTAAAGTTGCTCAAAATTACTTTAAAATGACATGTGCTATATTTATTAGATATGGAATTGTGAGGAACTCGGTTGTCCTCAAATAAAACCCTAAATAAGCTTCCTTATGTATCAATTGTCCCATATATGCTAAGGTAATAAAATAAAATACTCCATACGTAACATAAAAATTTCAACAATTATTTTTTTTACGCATTTTGAGGAAGTTATTTAAGGGTGTAACCAAAGTAATTAATCAAAATTGTTTTAATACAAACAAGAATATTATTATAAGTTACTAATACCAAAATTATTTTGGTTAATTTAATTTGGTCGTTTACATCCTCATATTTATACAATATATATTAAAAGGCGCTCAAGACACTATATGGTCATGCCACATAAGTTGTCTATGTGGCACTCCCTAAAGCACATGTGTCATGTAAGCATTACCACATCATTTAACAAAATAAATTATGCTTAGATTAGGATTCGAACCTATTACCTCTTACAATTTAAGATCACACACTCAACATCTCAACTAACTTTTAGTAATGCTTTAAATTTGCATATAACATTATATATTATTCTCCTTTTATTTCAGTAAATTAGAGGTTGAATGTTTTATAAAAATTTCATAAAGGTAAGACAAAATCACACAAATATCTATCAACGGAAAAAGGTAACACTTAGGGCAACGCCCAAGCCAACAAACTAGTTGTTTTCTTATAATGCATGCAAAAACGATTGGTGAAATTTTGTGGTCGTTTGGTTCACATGGGAATTCATTTAATTTACCACAGGAAGTTATAGTTCATGAAAAATGAATTCCCTTGCTAAAATGGGATTTGAGATTTTTGTGTTTGGTTGGCACCCTATGAAGTAAATTCCCATGGTAAATTTATATACAACTAATTCAAAATACTACTACATTATCATCTTCTTTTTCTTAATTAAAAAAAAAAACTCCCCTTTTTCTGACCCTCTTCCTCCTCAAAACACTAGACCCCTGTGAAACCCCAATTCTCCATGGCCACCAACAATTCAACACACTTCATCATTCAAATTTATTTTTTTTTACATTTCATTAAACCACCTCACCACCTCCAATCAAATTGACCTTCCAATAACAAAAATCCATCTTTCTCTCTCCTCTTTATTGAAAATCACAATCTTCATCACCCCTTCTCTCCTTTATCACGGTGAAGATGAAGGTTGAAGGATGACAGTGAAGATAAAGGTGGGCGACGGTGAAGATGAAGGTGGGTCACGGTGATGATGGTGGTGGATGTTGATGGTAATGGTGATGAAGGTCGGTGATGGTGATGATGGAGGTGGGTGACAGTGAGTTAGTGATGGTGAAGGTTGAAGTTGATGTTGATGGCAGTAGGTGAAGAAGGTGAATCAGGGTGATGAGGAAGGTGATGGTGCAGATTAAGATAAAAGATGATGATGATTATGGTTAAATAATTACGGGAATTTTGATTCACCATGGGGGTGTTGGTGAATCAATTCCTACATCTTGTGGGAATTAATCCCATTTCCTACACTCACTCCCCTCCCACAATTCCTAGGAAGTATGATACCCGAATGCCCGAATACATCTTGTGGGAATTTATTTTATTTTATTTTATTTTATTTTATTTTTAACGGAAAGATACACACACGAATACCCTTACAATCGTCCTATCTCAAGAAACAAGTGCAAGGGGGAAGGGGATACCAAGCCACTACCGATCATTGATCCCATCCCGGGTGGGACATGGGTAAGGTGTGATACTCACCAACTGAGCTATCACTAGCTTGGTCATTCTCTCTAGCTTCATGCATAGCCTTCAGCACCAAATTGAACAAAGCAGTATTTGGTTCTAAGGTGAACTCCTCCATTTCTAACTTTAACTCGTTCAATGAATTCCCTTGCTAAATTCTAAGGTGAACAAAATGTGAAATTGATTTACTCACCCTCGTTCAATGACAGTTCTCACCTAAATTACCATGAATTGTAACTTTTCCTTATAATTTCCAAACAACTGAGTCCAATTCTTAAAATTTTTAGAAGAGAATTGAATTCCTAGCTACAATTATAATTTTTCATATAAAATTAATTACCAGTATAACTGAACAACCCCTAATTACACATAATAATTATGGTGGAGCGGTCGATATTAATCTAGGCTCAATCTCATCTGCGAGCCAAAATTACAAGAAAAAATGTTAAATCCACTTTCAAAATATTCAGCCTCACTCTCATTCTCCATTTCACATGTAGCATAGAAATTATAAAAAATGTGGATTTTTTTTTCTAATGCCACATGTCAAATGAAAAATGAGAATGAAGTAGAGGTAATCATGGGTCGGGCCGTGATCGGGCTGAGCCAAAGCAAAAAAATCAAGCTCATAAAGCGGGTCGGGTTTAGTTTGGGCCCAAATTTTTTAGCCAAAATCTGAAAATTTAGTGTAGGCTTGACGGGTTTTTCAGTCTTTTTTCGGGGTGGGCCAAAAAAGTAACCAAAAAGGCTAATTTTAAATGTCCAAGGCCCATGTGAAAAAATAAAAAAATTTGACCAGGCCAAACCCAAATTCCGACCTAATTTTCATGTCCAAAGCCCGTAAAAAAACGGGCTGGATCAGGTCGAGCCCGCGAGCCGGGCCACTTTTGATTAGTTTTAGAATGAAGGTGAGAGTAATGGTTTTTAAAAGTGAATTTAACCTTAACCAAAGTGGGGTTTAGATTCTAATTTCTCACAACCCACTCCAGTTTATGACCGTTTGTACGGCCACTGATCTATAAACACATTACACATACACATAATAACATGAAACAGACCAAACAGTACAATCTCTACTGACAAAGCAAAAACAAAAAAAAAATTGAAATCTCATTTCCCAAAGTTCCACGTCACTGATCACTCTCCCGGTCTCCCCAAGACCCCAACCCCTCAAACTTATTCTTTGAAGAACCAATAATACTACCTCAGTCCCAATTTAGTTGCACCAAGTTCCCTTTGGGCATTGTTTACATGTGAATGTTGACTTTATTTAATTTAATATGCGTAAGAAAAATATAGCCATGATGGATCTAGTTTAATTAGTCTCAACATGTACTTTTCAAATATATAATTTTTTATTATATATAGTTAAAAATATTTTTATTTAAAATTGTGTCTCGTGAGGTGTGAAAAAGATAATGTAGCAAGTAAATTGGAACGGAACATACTCCCTCCGTAACATAATAGGTGCAATGATTTGGCGTAAAGTAGAAAAAAATGTCAAATCGTTGCAATTTGTTACGGAATGAATACTTCGTATGTGTGAGGATCCTCTCCAATTCATTGTCTCTATTTTCTATTCTAAAATCATGACAACTTATTTTAAATTAAAATACAAATCTAAAAAAATTCCTTATTTTTTCCTTTGATACACCCTCAATCATTGATGGAGGAAATGGACTCTTCATTTCTTGCAGGAACGAACAATTGTCTTTGCATGTTTTATATGATAATTACTTTAAATAGTTTTAGTACAAGAAAGAATGAGATTCTATGTTACTAATCTCAAAATTATTCTGATTAATTTTTTCATATACGCCCTTAAATCACTTTGTTAAAAAGCATGCAAAATCAACAATTGTTTATTCTCCGTACTATTTTGTTACGAATGGAATATTAATCTACTCTGTTTTTTTTTTGTTTTTTTTGCAAAAAAATAAAAATAAAAATCTGCTCCGTTTTTTTATGAAGTAATATAATAATAAAAAAGGCATACACCATCTAAAAAAAGAGTTTTTTTAAAATTAATTTATTGATAAAAAATCATACACCATCTAAAAAAATCATTCAATATCTAAAATAGATATAAAAACTAACAAATACATAGAGTACAAAGTAATATGAATTGAATAATATTCAAATTAAACAAAACTATAATCGTTGTATATAATATTGACAATGATGCAATCCTCTTCCACATTGTTATTCTATATGCAACCTTCAATGAGGAGATTTTTCGATCTGTTATAGTTTTGAATCTGATTAAATTTTAACCCAAATGTTTGTAGACATAAAAATTGACACATGTTGCAATCACATAGAAGTCTTCATTAACAAATTAAATTACCCACTAAAAAATAAAATGCTAAGCCCTAAACTCCCACAAAGAGAGATAAAACCCAAAATATAGGTAGATAACTAGACATAACCCTGTGGTAAAACTCCGAAGAGAATGAAGATTTATTATTGAAATAAATAGAAAAAATAGTGCAAAAAGGAAAAGGAATGACTTACCATCCATCTGCCAAAAAAGCAATAAGTTGAGATCATATCATAACATAAAAAATAAATTTATATCAGATCAGCAGATATCAGGTGAATCATATATAGCCTAATTATCTAGTTTTAATGGTTGCTTCAATAATCTCTATTATATAAGCCAATGATAGTTTTAATTAGTGGTGAGCAAAACCGGGTACCCAGTCTTTTTCTATGGAATCGGACCCGGAACCAGAACCACCGGGTCCGAAATATCTGGAACCGGAACCGCTCTAACCGGGTAATATGTTTTAGGAACCGGAACCACCGGGTACCCGATTTTTTTTAATAGATGTGTATTTTGTCCAATTTCTTAAATTTAAATAACAATTCGGGTTAATGGTCAACAACTACTCTACTACATATTTAATTATTTACCACTAAACATTCACAAAGATAGTTTCCTTAAACACAAGTTTACAATTTTAAGATAAAACATGCAAGTTTACATAAAGTCATAAACACAAGCTCACACAAATTACATACAAGTTTACATAAACATAAAAATTTTGAATGAAAAAAAAATAGGCTCATTATATTTTGGTTTAGTCAGTAGTCACTTCAATACTTCACTATTTACCATTGGATAAAAGTATAAAACCTAATTCAACCGTATCGAGAACGGGTCTGGTACCCGATACCCAGAATTGGAAATGTTACAACTGGTGGGTACCCAATCCAAAATTTTTGGATCCGGAACCAGAACCAACTGGGATCGGGTAGTAACTTTTGGATCCGGAACCGGACCGAATTGAACCGGGTCTAGGTAATTACCCACCGGTTCCTAACCGGGTCCGGCTCCGTGGGTGGGTACCCGGAACCGTTGCTCGGCCCTAGTTTAAATGGCGTCCCCCTGATGAAGTCCATAGTACCCACTAAAAATTCTAAAAAACCAATTAGCATCACTCATATTTATTATGGAAAGTTATTACAATTTATGAACTTTTTAATTACCGGAAAAAAATCGTAAAAATAAAATAAAAATATCAAAAATCACATTTTTGAATTATCTATAAATAGACACCCATATTGATATAGTTTGTCACCTAAAAAAATTCACATTTTGATTATTGTAGAAATTTGATAGGTGATTTTGTTCATTGTTTATGATTATGTGAATGAATGCGAATCAGATAAATATTTCAATTTTTAAAAGAAACATTTAAAATATCGTCGCACACAAAACATGCACACAAGGCTAATGTCTCGATTACTGCAACAAATATCTCAAACATCACAATTGAGAAATACTCTTTATACTTTGTGATTATGCGACAAATATTGCTCAAACATCACAATATGCATCACTGAAATGCGAGAAATACAAATTTCAGATTTATATTTTGTGCACCAATTTGTATGGGTGCCTACCAGTACACCGACAAGACCTACACATATACTGACGTCCCCTCGAAGCTACCAGAATCTTTATTACCGCCATTTAGGCGATATCGGGTTGAGAGGGCTCAAAATGCCACAATCCACTAAACGACAAGTAAAGCCTAAAGATGACGTCCTAATTCTCAACCTTGCTTCTACGTGGCACCCGTTCAGGGCACCAACCCTAACAAACTAACTAACTAATGTTTGTAGGGTCATACAAGTGACGATTATCCTAGTACCCGCTTGAGTATATGACTAACGGAATGCTAGCACTGGCCTCATCCAGTATCAGCAAGACACGTGTCCAGGACGACACTGCCATCCTCCACATCCAGCACCCTATAAATAGGAGCTGATTACACTACTATAAGGTACACACTCTTTCACTTACAAAATATCTTTGTCCCTCTTTCTCGATCTCTCTGAATCCCTTTGCTAACTTAAGCATCAGAGAGTCTTTAATTTCTCCAAAACAACCCCGAGGTCAGCTCACCGTGTCTTTTCTATGTGGCCTCATCGCGACCAACACCTCAAGGCTCAAGCCATCTTATTGGTGGAGGAACTGGACTTCGTCAGAACAATTAGCGCTGTCTGTGTTGACTACTCAATCAAGTTCTTTGAAACTCAAAAAGTCAAAATCCTAAAAATTAAACTTTCTATCTCAGCTGAAGTTGATATCCCAAATTAAATAAGATCGCAATAAATCATTCACATTACTCGATTAGTCTAATAAAATTTGCGAACATATTGCGATTAATAGGAATGATTAATACTGAAATGCGATAGATCGATATTGTTCAAACATCTATTACAATCTCGCATAATCAAACATCGCATAATCATTATTTGATTTGTATTAATCAATATAGTTCGAACATCACAATCCGTATTACTCTTCAATTCAGATGATTTTATCTCGAATTTGTGCAAGTTGATTCGAATCACTTAATGATTTTAGATTCTAACATATCATAACCAAAAAATCGGTATTTTCATGTTGGAATCTAAAATTGAGTTTGAACATCCTAGTTTAATGGTTTTAATCTAAAGAGTAAAAAATAAAAAATCTGAAATTTTAATGTTAATGATTCCAATTCGATTACTCTTAGAATCTGAAATTTAATACTTCATATCTGAAAATTAACCCTAATGATAAAAAATTTAAAACTTAGAATCGGCTATTAAATTATTAGAATTTGAAATTTAATTAACTCTTAGAATGAATATGATATGAAATTCATGGAATATGAAATTTAACTCTTGAATCTAATAGTAAACTCTAAGAATCTTAAAATGAACCCTTAGAATATGATTTTATTTTTATATTTATACTTTTATAGTCTAAATCTTTTCTTTAGAATTAAAAGAAATTGATGGATTTTTTTAAGGCAAAAGGTAAAATGTTAATAAACATTTTTACATACATAAATTTAATAAAAAATATTAAAGAGTTATATATGTAGTAGCATTGAGTGCTAAGATATGTTGAATGCACGTAATCAGGGGCGAAGCTAGGACTATGAGGGCTCTCTGCAAAATCATTAAAAAAAATACCTAAGACCTCATGGGGACCTATCCCTTAACATTGGTCTATTTAAATTTGTTTTATTTATATTTAAAAAAAGTAAGATAATACTCATATACCAACCATTTGATCGAGGCCCTCATTAGTTCAGAGACCCTGTGCAGTCTACCAATCATGAGTCACGACATACCCAGAACCATCCTTGCATACAATTAACCATAACATGAAAAAACTTGAAAACCTCTAATGGTAACTTAAGGGTTAACAATCATATTGTAATTGGATTTTCATTGGTCAGGTATGTATTAAATCGTTAATTTTAATATAATTTCTCTGCATTTATTTCGATATTGTGTATCGATAAGATTAACCCTTTAAATGATCGAAAATATTTGTTTAAGCATGCAATGCTTGTGATCTGATTTTAAAATTCGTTAATAACATAATTTTGAAATATAATTAATAAGTTCACACATAATTCTAAAAAACTTTTAAATAATTTTTTAAAAAAAATTTAATCTAGTTTTTTCTTTCGCTCTTACATAGTAAAAAATATTGCAAATTGAGTAAATAATTTATTTCTCTAAAAGATTTATTATTTATGAATAAATTTTGATTAATTTTATAATTAATTGTACTTACGGTTTTTAAAATTATGTTTACTTGCTTTAAATAAATCTATTAATTTGATTAAAAAAATAAGACTATTAATGATTTCAAAAATCAAATATCATTATGGAATATTTTTGTACACAAATAATAAAATTGTCTTCATTTTAACTAACAATTATGAATAATGAGTAAAAATAATGTGATAATACTGGACACACAATTGCAACCTCACCCTTTTTCTTATACTCTGTTCCCCGTATAATAGAGATATTATCCTATTTTAAATTTCAAAAACCATGTAATAAGTAGCCAGTAGGTACTCCTTAGTCCTTAGGAAGTAGTAACTGACATTTTTAACTTACTTTAAAATGATTTTAATTCTTGTAAAAAAATGATTTTAATTAATTAATTAATTATAATAAAAAAAAATTAAAGCCATCCCGTTTTGTTTGTAACTTGTAAAGGAGTAAATATGCAAATGGAATGGGGGTATAAAATGGGCCAAAAACAGCACAAATACTCAAATAGCAACGCTTATTACACAAAACTCCACTCTTTCTCTATTCTCTTCTCTTCTCTTCTCTTTCTTCTTCACTTCTTCCATCACTTCCATCTTCTTAGCTTTGCTCTGAGTTTTTTTTTTCCCTCCTTTCACTTTCACTCCACTTAATCCCTCTCAAAAAAACCCCCCTTTTTTTGGGTCCAAATAAAGAAAACAAACCTCATATCCTTCACTAAAAACCATGTCAGTATTGTTGCTCTTTGCTGTTTTCCTAAGCTTGACTGGCTATTCAAGTAAGCCTTCCCTTAATTTATTCATTCTCTTCCTTTTTTTTGGTGTCTGAACAATAAAAGATTTGATTTTTACCCCAAAAAAGCAGATGGGTAGATTCAAATTGTTTTATTTTTCTTAGATTCATATATATATGTATTTCATATATATATATATATATATATATATATTTTTTTTTTATTGTTTTTAATGAAAAATAAATAAAAAAAATGGTGTACTTAGGTGGAACATACTGCATATGTAAAGATGGAGCATCAGATCCAGCAGTATATGTAAAGGTAATAGACTATGCATGTGGAGCAGGAGCAGATTGCAGAGCAATACAAGATAATGGACCTTGTTATGTCCCTAATAATGCTAAAGCCATCTGTGATTATGCTGTTAATAGTTATTTCCAGAACAAAGGTCAAACTCCTGAAGCTTGTCAATTTTCTGGTGCTGCTACTCCTTCCAACAACCTCCCTTCAAGTAATATATCTTCTCATCCCCCCCTCTTTTTTTATTGTTTTTTTATTTTCAACATTTTTTACTATTTTTATTTTCAACATTTTTTTAATTCTATTTTATGTGAATTTATTTATTTCTTTTTATTTCTTTTTTCAGCTGTGCCTAATGGGTGCACCTTTCCTACTAGTGGAAGGTATGCTTTCTCTCTTTGAAATTTGAATGTGTTTAATTAGATCTTGAGAATTTGAGATGTCTTGAATTGAGGGGTTTTTTTTTTTGGGTGTTTAAAGTATGTTTTCTGAAATTTCTAGGATTCTGATGAATGTGTGTTTAATAATTAATACCCTGTTAGCTGTTAGTCATAGTTGATGACTAATGTTCAATCTGATCTAATTTTGAAATTTGATTAATGTACGTTGTGACTTTTGCACATGGATGCGTCTTACCTCCGAAACGAATTTGTATGTTATTGATATTTGCTGCATTTTGCAAATGTTTTATGGGAGAAAAATAAGCAAAAAAGTTTGGATGATGTATTTTGCACCTTAAACCAAACTGTGATTCCACTAAAACAGCAACTCAACCTGTACTTTCTCCCTAGCTTGAAGTTTCTTTTGAAAATTCACTCTCTTTTTAATGACATAATAATTGTACCCTTTTTGTGTGGATAATCATTCTCATATTTGAACCCTTTTATTTTATGCTTTTATATATGTTGTAAATTATATAGCCTTTTCATGGGTGGGTTACCCATGCCTTTCTTAATTTGTTAGCACTTTTTCTTCTGGGTGTTTTTGACACTTGAACAAGCTCTACCATGAGGAAGTATTAGTTAATTATTGAGATTGGTGAATGATGTAAACTTTGATCCAAATAATTTCAAATATGCCACTAATTAAAACATCATTATCAAAGTATTCCTATATATGGGTAAATTGAATTGCCAACTTAAATGACTTCTGCTTAATACGAATTCGGATCTTATGTTCTGATTATTTACCTAATGTGTGCTATTCAACTTACAAAAAATATTGCGTAAGTCGAGCTTACGTTAATTTTACGCTAAGATCTTCAATTTTTGGGTAATTTTAATCACTTTTATTGTACTTTTAACTTGTAATGGTTTTTACTATACATTAATAAGCATTTGTTTTAACATGAGTTTTACTTTTATATATTATGAATATTTGTTATGGATAAATATTTTATCTAAACAACAAAACAATTTGCATCAAATCTAGGCTTATAATATTTTTAAAGTAATTGAAATCGTTTTACACCCAAATCACACAGTCACTACAATTTTAATTTTTTTTTTAATTCTTTTCAAAATGTTTGCTATTTTTCAATATGGTAAACTTTCTCTCTGGTTTTTACATATATGGTAAGAGTCCATTTATTTCAATTTTCTAACAAATTACTTACGGCCTTTTACATTCCCTGATTTGTGTGAATACTGAATAAGGATAATATAGCAAAAACCTTAAAAAAAAAGGTAATATAGCAAATGTTTTGGGGTTGTTGTCCTCACAATAATTTCGAAATACTCCGCAAATCAAATTTTACCAATTAAAATTAGATTATGTTTCATATTGTTATTTTTTTGGTATTGAAAATGGAATCAAATAACCGGTTCCCTTACCTATTGTTTGATATAAAATGTCTGCAACGCATTCTGTTTTACAAAGAGAACAATTACTACCATTTTTGTATTTTTTTTCAACCCGGTGGAAACAAAATCATTTCTTTTTTAATTACACCCAAAAACAAACAATGCCGACAATGGCGGAGTCAAGAATTCAGAAATGGGGTGACGCGGTATATGAACATTGAACATTAAGGAAACATAAAAATTTAAAAACAAAACTATGACAAATAATAACGAAGGCTTAGTTTGGTGGACATAGAATGCTAGACAAACGGTGGTGGTTGTAGGCTGGCATGAGGTCGAACTGATGCCGAACATAGTGAATATCGTGTCTTTCTTAGATCTTTGTAAAATGGTGGTTGGTATTTGCATACTTCTGTGTTGTGAATTTAGTTTTGTTATGTTTTATGCTTTTACACTCATCTTTTGTGTTTTTGGGTGTACATACACTAAAACCATGTTCAGCTTTATTTTAATACTATACTCTCATAAAATAATATCCCCACCTAATTAGATCAGATCAAATCAGATTAGTTCAGCTTTGTTTTAATATTATACTCTCACAAAATAATACCCCACCTAATCAAATCAGATCAGATCAGTCCTAAAGAACAGGGCCTAAATTGATACACTAGAAATAAAAATTACCATAAATATATTAAAAGTTAACGTTAATAAAAGAGTCTCTTTTCTAGATGTTTTGTGTTTAGAGTAAATTTATCTTAAATTAATGTACATCCGTAAAAATGGGGTACATTTGTCACTTAATAGTTTCGTCCATGAATGCGTTCATTTAATATTAACCTTTGCCATAATTTGTTTTATTCCTTTTCCATTCCTAAATTTATACCAAACACCCGTTAAAACAGTTTGTTAACGGCAATGCAAAACAAACATCGATCTCATTTGAAAAAAATATTCTATACATATAAAGTACATCTCTAGTGACACCAAGAAAGTACTCCTTAGTTTATTTGGAGTGTTAGGTGTTTGTATTTACTGCATGATAATTGCGAGAACCTTGCTGCTTGTGAGTGTTTGTTTGTCTGTTTGTTCAGTACTACTCCTAGCTTGTCCCTTTTCTCTTACTCTTATACTATTGTTTAAATTGGTGCGCATGGTGTAATATCATGTGGGATACTTCCTTCAGTTTTTCTATTTCTTGCACCATTTCAATTTATTCTACCAGAAAGCAATGTGTATTTGATGAACATATTTATGATTTCTGACAATGTGTATTTACTTCTAAGAAATGTGAGGTGGTGAATTTCAGTGGAAGTAGGTTAGCTTGAGAATTTATAAATCAATATCAAATATTACTATAAATAAATGATACTGTGAAGTACGACTAATTAAAAGAATCTTAACCTTACCCCACATGATGGAAATAAGTTAATCAAGATATAATAACATACGGAGTATAATATTAGGAGTTAGGGTAATATGATTTGGTGGTAAGCCCCCTACGTCCCGTGACCAATGTTACGAGTTCAATTCTTACCCGATAATTATTCAGATTGTACTTTTGGCTCTTTTTGGCATTATTTTATATGCATACGGAAATTCTGGTCATTTGGGTTCTTACTTGATTCGTCATGATATGTATTTTTCAATATATGCTTTTTTCTTAAATGTAATTAGAGATATTAAGTTTTAAGGTTGTATTTCGTCATGATATATATATATATATATATATATATAGAGGGTTGGGTTCCAGTGAGAAATTCCTTATTGTGAGAAGAGATAAATACATCAACTATGACCTAGAGGTACATTGATTAACAACTATAGGTACATTTAAAATATACTATAAATATATTGAGTAAAAATACATTGATTTTATGCCATAGATACATTGGCTCCAAACAATAGAAGGAGAAAGGAGGGAAAATCAAATTTAATCTTAGTAATTCATTTATTGATCAAAGGGTTGTGGTTGCTTTTCACCAAAACTACATTTCTCACATGATCCTATTTCTATTTTGACCAAATAAAGTGTTCTATTTTGACCAAAATTCTTGGAAAAAATATTATTTGGTCCGAGAACAATAATTAATTTGGTCAAAAAAGAGTACTCCGTAGTAATTTATGATGGGGGGAATAAGTAAATATGATTAATGCCTCATGGGTTACAATGACTGTTTTTTTGGGGTTTACTAGCAAAAACTACAATGACTGTGTTGATACGGACTGTTATTGACTACTTGTATGATTTTGACCGTAAACTTAACCAAAAGTATATCTTTGGTATATGAGAAATTCTTAAATGCATAAGTTTTATATTTACTAGGAAGTACTCCGTATTTGATAAAGTCACTCCTTTTATCAATGTAGTCTCTTTGTCCACAAATAAATGTTTTTTTTTGACCAAAAAACTCTTATAATTTTGATCAAAATGGAGCACTTATTTGTGGTCGGAGGGAGTAAAATCGATGTACTTCCTCCGGAACATATTAATGGCAGCAAGTTATTTTGCACGTACTTTAAGATAATGATTTAAGGATGTAGATGGACAAATTGATCAAAATGGTTTTAGTACAAGTAAGATTGAGATCATAAATTAGTAATCTTAAAGTTGTTTTTGATCAATTTGTTCGTTTGCACCATTAAATCGTTTTCTTAAAGTGTGTGCAAAATGAATTGTTGCCATTAATATGTTACGGAGGTAGTACATAAGATTTGTTGATTTTGTTCTAGGTATTTTTTTTTCATTTACTCTTTCCATCTCAAAATAGTGCTTTGTAAGTATCAAAAAAATTTGTGGTTTACAAGTTGTGCCGACACTTGCATATATTCCCATGCCAAAATTTATTACTTTATTGCCATTATTGGTATATCCGGATATATGGTTAAATTTTCAACTTGGGTATTCTAGCAGTGTTGTGTCTGTTTTTGTGTAATCTAACTTGGTTAGCTATTGTTTTTAAAGAAACTAATGATGTTGAGGTACCAGCCTTAACCTACTGGTTAAGTCTTGCGAATGTCAACTTTGAGGTTTTGGGTTTGAAGGATTTTTAATTTTACTTCTTTTTAGATGCGTGTGTCGGCTAAATTAAGTCGGGTGACTTGTAGTAGTGTATGGTTCAAGTTACTGTACCACCTGCATTATTTTTTACAACAAACTACTATTGATTTTAAATAAAATGATGACATTTGCTTGTGGTGGTGTGATGTTGATTTGCAGCCCGACAACCGGTGGCACTGGTGGCACAGGCACAGGTACCGGGACTGGTACAAGCACGGGCATCCCTAGCTCAACTCCTGGAGGCGTAACCGGCGGCCCTGGCACCAGCACCGGCATGGGCACCCCTGGATCTTCTACCACTACCGGCATATATAGCCCTACCGGACTAGGCCCCACGGGCGCCATTACTGACATGAACCCAAACGGGAGTCGCCGTACATCTTTTCAAGGCACCCTATTCTTGGCCACTCTAATCTTCTTTTCGGGCTTGATCTTGTGGGCTTAGAAGAAAGCGGCAGTGTTTTTTCGGGCTTTCGAAGGGGTGAAGATCAATGGATGGATGAGATTTTGGTGTGATTGTAGGCAAGGGAATCATCCAAAAGGGACGGTCCTAAACCCCATTTTAGGGTATAATTCATGCTTTTTAATCTTTTTTATTTTTTTTGTCAAGAGAAATTATTCCAATGTTTCATCTTTCTTTTCAAAAGTGTTATTGTGGGAATTAGCTGGCTTCATTGTGATCTCAAAAGTTTAGGGTATGTGGGCAATGATTCCATGTTGAGAGTGTGGGCCATTAGAGTTGATATTCTTGATGAATTAACATCCTCATCTTAGTAGATGCTTTTTTTTCCTTTTTTTTTTTTTTTTTTTTTGGGTTAGTGTACTAAAAATCCTTTTTTCAATGTGTACATCTATATGCTTATTTAGCTAGCCTAGAGTGTTTAGATGTAGTAGTACTATCATATTTGATATTATAATCTAATGAGAATATCAAATCCCATTTACCTGTCTTTCTCTGGAACAAAAGAATCTTGTTTTATTGACATGTTTGTTCACTTTCTTTCTGTTTTTTTTTTTAAATTTGTTTTATTCAATATAGGAACAGCACTAGCTCAGCTCAATTAAAGTAGAGAATTAGAAAAAGGAGAAAAAGAATGAATACTTTTTAACATTTGTAAACCGGGTTAATGCGAGGCTACATCACAAAATTAAAGTATAGATAAGAAATATATATAAGAAAATCGGAAAAAAAAAATGAAAATCGAAAAAAAAAACCCACGGACGAATAAATTTGAGTTATAGTCGGTTTGTCCACATTTATTTGCTACATTTTTTCTGATTAGAATATTCAAAATAACTTGTCATATTTTTTTTTGAATATCATGATCAGAAAAATGTAATTTAATTATCGTCTAATCCAATCCATTTTAAGCTATTCTAATCCTTTTAATTTCTTCAATCCATTCTAATTTCTAATCCATTTCAATCCAATCACATTATTTCAATCCATTCTAATCAATTCTAAACTATACTATTCCAATCTAATCCATTCTAATTCTCCGAATAGAACAAAGTCATAGTCCTCTCATTTTCTGTAGTGTACCCTCATTTTTATTATTTTCTACATATCTCTAACATTTTAGCCTTATTGGTAATTTCTTCTCATTTAAAATCTAAAATGTTTTTGAGAATTGACATTTGATGTAGTGGCATAAATTTCATCTTGCATTCTAGAGATGCCATGTTCAATTCTCATCAACAACAAATCTCTTTGGCACCCCCATTCAATACGAGTGTCATATACTTGTGAAATGAATCACAAATTAAAACTCAGCCTACCTTACTATATAAAAAAGCTATATAAAATATATTCCAGCCTTATTTGTATTTTTTTTAACGCGAAACCCATCCTTCCCATAAAAGACACACTTTCGATCTCCTAAACAACGAATGCCATTTTTCTGTAGTCCAAATATATGCAAACAATAAAAAGGAGTTGTTATTCATTGGCTCATTGTCACATTATTACTAATTATCATCCCAAATTTTAAATAAAAGAACAGTATTACCTTTAACTTTGAAAAACCAAGACAACAACAATTTTGATTACTTGGACAACGGCCTTGAAAAACACGCAACCCGAACACAATGACGACCACCACCATGAACGTTGACGATGACAATTAGAATATTTTATTTTTTTTTAATTTTATGGTGGGGTGTTTGGGTTAGAAGCCCCACTCTTATTTTTTAGCAATCCACCATTATCTTAGACGTTCGTGGTGTTCGTGTTCAGGCGGTGTGATTTTGAAGGTCATTGTTCAAGTGATTGAAATTGTTGTACGGGGTAATGTTTTAAAATTAATAAGAACAATAATATCATTTTATTTAAAATTTAAGGTGATTATTAGTAATAATGAAATCACGTTTAGCGTTTCACAAAAAGTAATGTAAAGAAAGAGAAACGTAAATAATTTGAGATGGAAGTGAAAAAGTAACATTTTAAGTTTCATAGTTTTTGCAAACAAAAGCATCGATAATGAAAATTATTTTAAAAAAGGGTGTTTAATTTAATTTAAAGAGAATAACCAGAATGACAAAGTGGTCTGGAACATGTGAATAGTTTTGGCAGTAAGCGTTTTAAACTTTTTATGCATTATCGAGTTTAAGTTTGCAATAATACATGATTTGCATCAGCTAGCTGAAACAGTACTCAAAGGCTCCCACGTGAGAATAGAGCATCCACACTATACTTTTACGGCCCGTTTGTTAGCCGGTCATAAATATGGGTAATGAAAATGAATTTATAACTAAGGGTCCGTTTACTTTAGTGTAAAATATTTTCGATGTAAAATGATTTTCCATGAAAAACATGTTAATTTGGAAAACTCATTTTCATATAAGTTTTCCAATGTTTACCTGCACGGAAAATAAATTTTACTCCCAAATTTGGAGGAAAATGATTCCAATAAGGTGTAAAATGAGTTTTCACCCAAAGTTTTACATTTTATTTTTTCACCCAAAGTAAAGATGTAAAATAGAAAAACTGTTTTCAGGGAAAACATTTTTCGCTCTAGTAAACGGACCCTAAATTTGGAAGAGAAATCAAAATCCATTCCCATGGTGTAACTAATTTAACTCTAATTTATCTAATTTTCTTCACAAATATTCATTCATATCTAATACCACCTTCCCCTATGGTAATGGAAGGTAATGGAAAATAAAAAGAAAATTTAAGTTTGGGTTTGAAAATATGTTTTCCATATAGATTATAAGGTTTTTCCTTCACAAAATTACACTTTAAATCCATTACCATTACCACAATTTATTACCAACAATCAAACGGGCCGTTAGAGTTTCAATTTGATCTTGAGTTCTATAAATGATAAATGGGCGGCTACAACCGAAATATAACACGACCCAACATATACAAATCAAAACAAAGTAGGCAATATATTGTCTATATAACACGATTAGGTGATACGATATGACACATTGTGATTTTTATTTTAATTAAATGGATACATCATAGGATTAACAATATTAGATACTTTAAAAATAAAAGCTCGTAAGACAATCTATAGTCACAACACGTTACAAGTTATGAGATGACATGACATGTTGGATACGTATTTTATATATTAATAGTGTATATTGTCATAATTTAAATTCATAAGTATATATTTTCAAATATTTTAAAAATTATGGATTTAAAAGCTACACATTGTGAAGCTTTTAGCACAACCTACATGATTCTCTTCTTCTTATATATATCAACACTCAACAGACAACAGAGCAAGTTTCATTCCTGATAAAAAAAACCAACAAGGCAATTAGAGCTCTAATTATATGCAAATAAAATTATACAAGTTTATTGTATATTTTACAGCTATAAATATATGGAAGTAAAATTTGTTTCTAAAAATTTTTGTTATGCGTTGATTGTCAACTTATATTATTTGCAAATTTAATGAATATTTTTTTTCACGGCATATTCTTTTAAAAAGTCGTACTTTTATTTGCTCAATTGTTTACATTTGATATACTTTATCGGCTTTTTTTAGTTGCAATCATTTAATTTTATTACTATTTATTCATTATATTTTGACTAAATCTTATGATCTATTCATAAGAAAAAATGTACAAGAACAACAATAATATATATAGTATTGTGGGTTGTATATCCAATATGTGGATTAGCCCTTGTTGTAACGGAAGCTCGAAAGCAGACAAACTATAATAACAAACAATGAAAAACACTAAACCCACACAAAGATTTAACGAGGTTCACTATCGATGTGATAGCTACGTCCTCCTGGCCGGTACGAAAATGTTTCACTATAGAAATCAAACAAACGGAATATAATCGAGAGACTGGTAATTCTCCCAAGAATTCACTCACTAAAACTCTCAATATGTTTTTCCTCTCAAATGTGGCTTAAACTAATTCGCATAAATAGAAACAAAACCCTAGAAAATTGAACGGAATACAATCGAGAGATTGGTAATTCTCCCAAGAAACCCGCCCGGGTTTACGAGTGAAATAAAAACGAAGGCCCAGGACCCACCTGGGTCTCCAGAAACCCGCCCGGGTCCGTGGAGCAGATAACTCCACGAAGACCCAGGACCCACCCGGGTCTCCAAAAAATCCGCCCGGGGCCGTAGCTTCAACAACCATCAGCACAAACACAAACCCGCCCGGGGCCATGCATACCCGCCCGGGGCCGAGGCTTGTTCCACCTCACTCGTCAACTAGCCCACCCGGGGCTCCCCATTCCTGCCCGGGTGCGCGACCTCAATGCTTCAACACCTCCAAACTTCGTCTTTCATTGCGGAACTACTTCGTAACCCAAATGTATGACTTGGTAATACAAGTCACACCCAAAAACACCACAAATCTCCACCTTGACTTGTATTCACCAATACATGCCAAGACCAAAACAAACACTAACAAACCAATCAGCACAAACGCCCTCCTAATCCCGGGGCGAGGATTGCCTCCACCTTGAGGCACAACTTATGAGGGTCTCAAACATGGCTATCAACATTCAACAAGTCCAAACAATGTTTGAACTTGCGAGCTGGAGCCGGCTTGGTGAACATATCAGCTGGATTACCAGCAATACCAATCTTCTTCACCTCAACACGCTTCTCATTCCTAAGGAAATGATAACGCACATCAATATGTTTAGTTCTATCATGATGAACCTGATTTTTAGCAAGACAAATCGCACTCAAACTATCACAATAAACCGTAGCACGATCATGATGAATACCAAAATCACTAACAAGACACCGCAACCAAATACACTCTTTTGCAGCAGTGGTTAACGCCATATACTCAGCTTCCGTTGTAGACAACGTAACTGCAGATTGCAAAGTGGCTTTCCAACTAATCACTGAACCTCCAAGAGTGTAGACATAACCCGTCACAGATCTTCTGGTATCAACATCACTTGCATAATCAGAATCACAATACCTAGACACTAAACATTGTGTCTTATTGCCATAAATGAGACCAACATCCGCCGTTCCAACCAAATAGCGAAAGATTCGCTTCACACACTGCCAATGCTCCTTCTTAGGTTGAGACATAAACCTACTAACCACACTAACAGCATGTGCAATATCAGGTCTAGTACAAACCATTGCATACATCAAACTTCCAACTGCACTAGCATATGGAACACTAGACATGTACTCCTTCTCTTCATTAGACTGAGGAGTATACATAGAAAGACGAACATTAGAAGCAATAGGGGTATCTATAGATTTAGCATTTTTCATACCAAACATGTCAAGAATACGCTGAATATAACCCTTTTGTAAAAGAAACAACTTCTTCTTGGCACGATCTCTATAGATTTCCATCCCCAAAATCTTGCGAGCTGCTCCTAAGTCTTTCATGTCAAATTCAGAACTCAGAAGCTCTTTCAACTTGCGCACATCCGACATTTCCTTAGCTGCAATAAGCATGTCATCAACATATAATAATAAATAAATATAAGAAGATCCATTCTCCACCTTACTGTGATAAACACAACAATCATGAGACTTTTGTTGTAGCCATGCTCCACCATAAAAGTGTCAAACCGCTTGTACCACTGCCTAGGCGACTGCTTAAGTCCATATAAAGACTTCTTCAAGTGACATGCATAAGTTTCCTTCCCAGAGACAATGAACCCCTCAGGCTGACCCATAGATATCTTCCTCTAGTTCCCCATGTAAAAACGTTATTTTTACATCCATTTGCTCAAGTTCTAGATCAAAATGTGCCACTATTGCTAGAAGCACCCGAATAGAAGTATGTCGAACCACCGGTGAGAATATCTCATTGTAATCCACTCCTTTCTGCTGTCTAAACCCCTTAGCAACCAACCGAGCTTTTTATCGAATTGGATCCCCTTCAGAAGTACCCTCTTTTCTCTTGAAAACCCATTTACATCCAATTAACCTACGACCCTTTGGTAATTGCACAAGATCCCATGTTTTGTTTTTGTGAAGAGACTCCATCTCTTCATTCATAGCAACCAACCATCTATTTGACTCGACACTAGCAACTGCTTCTTTGTAAGAAATTGGCTCAGGTGTCTCAATATCCTCTGCAACATGCAAAACATATGCTACCAACTCCTCTACACAACAATTCTGAACCGGAACATGACGTCCCTCCATCTCCTCATTTAGTCTCTGAGGCTTCTTTCTCAGTCGTTTAGAACCAACCTCTGCAGTGTGATCAATCTCAGAGTCACCTGTTTCATCAATAACAGGCTCATCTGCCAACTGATTAGTAGTCACTGGACTCTGCTCCACCTGAATCTGCATACCATCCTTGGCAATAGACAAAGGTTCTATTTCAAACCCATCATCACGAACAATGCTATCATCTCTGTTGCCTGCATTTTTATTAATAGACACAAACATAGTATTTTCATCAAAAGTTACATCTCTACTAGTTATGACGTGACTTTCTGATGGGGACCAAATTCTATATCCCTTGACACCATCTCCATATCCCATGAAACAACCCTTTATGGCTCTCGGTTCTAGCTTACCATCATTCACATGATAATAAACAACACACCCGAAAACTCGCAACAAAGAATAGTCAGCACTTCTTCCGGACCACTCTTCACAAGGTATTTTACAGTCAATACCTGTATGAGGAGCATGATTCAACAAATAGCCAGCCGTTTTCACGGCTTCCGACCAATACCATCTAGTCAAACCTGCATCAAAGAGTATACACCTAGCTCTCTCAAGCAAAGTCTTATTCAACCTCTCTGCAACACCATTCTGCTGTGGTGTTTTCCTAACGATACGATGTCTAACAATTCCTTCATCCCTGCAAAGAGCATTGAACTCATCACAAACAAACTCAAGACCATTATCTGTTCGGAGACGTTTTACTTTTTTGCCAGTCTGATTTTCAACTAACACCTTCCAATGCTTGAAGATGTTAAAAACCTCTCCTTTCTGCTTCAAAACATAGAGCCATGTGTACCTCGAGAAGTCATCAATAAAGGTGACAAAATATCGATATCCCCCAATACCTTCAACCCGTGATGACCCCCAACAATCAGAATGAATATAATCCAAAGTGGCCTTTGTGACATGCACCCCTTTACTAAACCTGGCACGATGTTGCTTACCCAACACACAAAATTCACAAAATTCAAGATTCTTCACCTTGTGACCACCAAGAAGGCCTAATTTAGACAATGATTGCATACCACGCTCGCTCATATGACCTAGCCGCTTATGCCATAGCTTAGTCATCTCATCTGAACCCATGGATGCTACAAAAACAGAACCAGTCTGTAACGACCCTGATTTTCATGATATTTCTGTCATGATTTATGTGTATTTATGTGGTGTTATGTATAGTTCAAATTTATTTTTTTTGAACTATTTATTTTATTTTATGTGAATAATTTCGATTTAATTCGAATTATTTTATTTGCAGTTATTATTATTTATTTTAATTATTATTTAATTAATTAGAATTTTATTATTTAATTTTCTAATTAATTATTTAATATTTTGGGCTAAATCGATTTAAGCATGTTTAATCATGCGGTTTTTGTAAATTAGCCCAATTGATCATGAAAGCCCAAATTTGGCCCTTTTCTCTTGCTTGGCCGGTTGGCCCTAGTATTTGGTGGCAAATTTTGCCACTTGCCTCATGTTCACACCTTAACTAACTCTATATATAGAGGAGTTAGTAAGGCTTTTGCTCATTTTTGCCATCCTTGCCATTTTATGCACTTGCCATCAAAAGTTCAAATACAAAACTCCCTCTCATTTGCTCCCAAACCCCACGCCATTTTTGGCTATTGATCATCACCAATTGTTCATCATTCTATCTAATCCCAAACTTAAAGATTCAACCTCTATTGATCTTTAAGTACCAAAACACAATCTAAACCCAATTATTTCATTCAAGATCTATAGTTCGAGTTTGGTTTTGGGTCTTGTTCGTGTGGATGTTCGAGTGGTGGTCGTGTGGTGCCGTGCAAGGGTCGTGTGGACCGTGCAAGGGACGGTGGTGCTCGTGTGGTTCGTGATAGGCAGCCGTGGTGCTCGTGTGGTTCGTGGTGGTGTTCGTGCCAAGGCCGTGCCGTGCGTGGTGGTCCGTGTTGTTAGGGCCGTGTGTGTCTCGTTCCGGGCAGCGATTTTGTGTTGATTTTGTGTGTATATCTTCAATAAGGTAACATACTTTCTCAACTTGATTGGCATACTATGTTTCATAGTATAGATTAGATGACTAGAATTGGATTTTTAATGAAGTTTGATCATGTTTTTGTGTATGATATCAAATCTGATTTTATGTTGTTTTAAATGATGATTTGATGATGGAATATGGTTATTTTATGATTGAATATGTTGGATTTGTGATCATGATGATTGTGTAAAAGTTTGATTAATTTTGGATAATAGTAAGTTGGTAATTTCATGGTTTGATGATGATGATATGCGTGTGATGTATGGTGTTTGGATGAGTTCTTGATTGAAGTTCTTGAATCTTGATTGAGTTCTTGATTGAAGTTCTTGAATCTTGGATGAGTTCTTTATGGTTTCTTGTTGAGTTCTTGTTTAGTCTTGATGAGTTCTTGGTTGAGTCTTGGAAATTAAAGAAAGTGATTAAGATGTTAAAGAAAGTTAAAGATAATGTTAAAGATAGTTAAAGAATGGTTTTAAGAAAGTGGTTAAGTGTTGGTTAGACTCAAGATTAAGGCGTAAAGGCAATTCTTGAGAATAACTTCGTGATTTAACTGATTATTTTCGAGAATCAAGGCGCAAAGGCAATTCTTGAAATTAATTATGTTATGATTAAGTTGATTAAGAATTAATGATTTAGCTTGATTTCGTAACTAGACGCCTGAAACTTAGAGTAAGATTCTATGTTTTTGGGTTAAGACGTTGCCCCTATTCCATCCGCGGTATTGGGATAGTTGGAGTCTTACTATGTTGTCTTCGGATGTGGATTTCCAGTAAGATTGGTTTCACGGGACTTGGGAGTAAGATTCTCATTTCCTAACATAATAGAAAGTTCGAATGCGTAAGATGCGTTCGTACGTGCGTAGTCCGGTCTAGTATATGAATGATTGCGCCAAAGATAAGTTTGGATAAGATATTTCGAGTCGAGGATGTTGTTGGATGATTCTCGCATATTTTGGACGTTTGGTTGGTTATTTGATTTGTGCTATGTTCATGTGTATTCCCGTTAGGGTGAGTCAGTTATGTTACTCGCCACTGATGGTGGACTGTTGTTTGTTTTTCAGGTAATTCTGATGATGAGGTTCTTGCTTAGCTTTGAGTTGGGCGAGCACCGTTATTATGCTTTGTTGTACTTTTCATTGTTATTTGATTTTGGGTAGTTTTTGGACTGTAGTATGGACTCGTATACGTTGGTTTTGGACTCTGACATGTGTTTGGAGTTTTATCGTATATTAGACTTTTAGTTTGACTTTTGGTTTAGTATTGTACAAACTTGTGGGTATTTGTACTTTTGGAGTTATAATAATAATATTTGAGGTATTAGTTTTAATTCTTAAGTATTTTGAGTTGTTAGTTATGACTATTCGACTCGTCGGTTTCTTCCGCGCCGATTTAAGCGAGTCGGGTCGTCACATAGTCAACACAGTACCAAGTAAATAATACAAAGTACCCAACTTAGTACCTTTCAGCACTACCTTCGAACCTTTCAAAACACACAATTCCCCATCTGAACCCGAAAAAGTAAATCCCTGCTTGTCAAGTGTATCAAGAGAGATCAAATTTTTCTTTAGTTTCGGAACGTGTCTAACATCCAACAAAGTACGTATCTTTCCTTCAATTGTCTTAATTCTAACAGTACCTCTACCCACCACTTTACATGCAGCATTATTACCCATGATAACTTCACCACAATCAACAGATTCATAGGTAGAAAACCATTCTCGACTAGGACACATATGAAAAGGACATCCTGAATCTAACACCCAACGATCCGTAGACTGACTACCTTCACTAAAAATTAAGGCCATATCTTCCTCTGAATCAGAATCAGAACTTTGTTGTGCAACATTAACATTGGAATTATTCCTAGGATTTTTAGGACACTTATATTTCCATTGACCAGGTTCTTTACAGTAGTGACAAATATTCTTAGGCTTACTATTATTACCCTTAGAATTTTTCTTTTTCTTAGTGTTCAAATTATTAGTTCCAGAAGAACTAACTACCAATCCAGCCTCAGAATCAAAACCACTGTCATTATTTGTTACCGCCTTATGGCGCAACTCTCTAGTAAAAAGTGCTGACTTTACTTCTTCTAGAGTAACAGTTTCTTTTCCCACCACAAATGACTCAACAAAATTCTCAAAAGACACAGATAAAGAAACTAACAAAATCAAAGCAGCATCCTCATCTTCAATCTTAACATCTATATTACGTAAATCAAGTAAAATAGAATTAAGTTTGTCCAAATGATCCCTTAAAGGCGTACCTGACTGCATTCGTAGAGAATACAAACGTTATTTTAACAACAACTTGTTGGTGAGAGTCTTTGTCATATAAAGATTCTCCAACTTTGACCACAAACCTGACGTCGATACCTCATCCAAAATTTCTGTGATCACATCATCTGCCAAACTCAGTAATATGGTGGAGTGAGCCTTCTCCTCCATCGCCTCAAATTTTGCTGCACTCAAGCCCTTTTCAATCAAATCCTTTTCTTTTTCAATCAAAGGTTTCCAAATACCTTGTTGTTTCAACAAGGCACACATCTTGATCTGCCATAGCGCGAAGCTATTCCTACCCGTAAATTTCTCAATCTTCGTGTTAGTAGTGTTCATCTTCCCGGATCCTAAATCCCGCTCTGATACCAAGTTTGTTGTAACGGAAGCCCGAAAACAGACAAACTACAATAACAAACAATGAAAAACACTAAACCCACACAAAGATTTAACGAGGTTCACTATCGATGTGATAGCTACGTCCTCCTAGCCGGTACGAAAATGTTTCACTATGGAAATCAAACAAACGGAATACAATCGAGAGACTGGTAATTCTCCCAAGAATTCACTCACTAAAACTCTCAATATGTTTTTCCTCTCAAATGTGGCTTAAACTAATTCGCATAAATAGAAACAAAACCCTAAAGTCCTATTTATACTAATTACAAAGTTATTCGACAAATAGACGAAAAAAACCCTAGTAAATGGAACGGGCCCGGGCGGGTATGAAGAAACCCGCCCAAGTTTACGAGTGAAATAAAAACGAAGGCCCAAGACCCACCCGAGTCTCCAGAAACCCGCCCGGGTCCGTGGAGCAGATAACTCCACGAAGACCCAGGACCCACCCGGGTCTCCAGAAAACCCGCCCGGGGCCGTAGCTTCAACAACCATCAGCACAAACACAAACCCGCCCAGGGCCATGCATACCCGCCCAGGGCCGAGGCTTGTTCCACCTCACTCGTCAACTAGCCCACCCGGGGCTCCCCATACCTGCCCGGGTGCACGACCTCAATGCTTCAACACCTCCAAACTTCGTCTTTCTTTGCCGAACTACTTCGTAACCCAAATGTATGACTTGCTAATACAAGTCACACCCAAAAACACCACAGCCCTCAAGTCAACTACACATTGCCGTTTCTGACTAGCCTATGAGCTGGCTGACGCACCTCATTATTAAACACTTGGGCTAGGGTTATGCATGAGCCGGTCTTATGAAAATTTCATCATAACATAACACATAATTAGTGGGTTAGATCATAGGCAGACCTAACTAGATTTAAAGCATATGGGTCCAATAAGGGACACATCATACCACAATCCATAATTATCTTCCGCCTTGAGTATACAACACATTGCTCTTTCAATGTTGTGTCCTATCCCTCAAGCGACCAAACAGATTACATCTTTCCTCAATAATTGGATGAAGAACCCAGTTGACAAGACTTCCACATCCCCGTGTCAGAAATTCAAAAACAAAAGGCATGCTTGTAACGACCCGCATTTTAGCAACGTTGTTTTCGGGGAAAACAACAACACAGATCATTAATAAACGACTTTATAATTTCAAAACTTAAAACGAAAGCGGAAGCTCTAATACTTAGTCGATTATTATTAGAAATCTTTTTAAAACACACCTAGAAATATCCCAAAGGTTTTACTTCAACTACTAAAATACTAATTACAAGCTAGATATACTAATCATAAGGTTAGGACTATTAGATTGGGTAGCTAAACTACTACGCTTGCAGACTCACGAATCCCAACCCATGCTAACATCCGGCTTATTCCTCTTCATCACCTGAAAGGGGTTTGGGGGGGTCCACAGTCAGTGGAGAGTAATTAGAATATTCTACTTAATCGTAGAACGCAATTAAGCATATAATAATCAGAATAAAAATCCACCAATCATACAGATAAACCAACATCAACAATTATAACAATAATCAGTCAACGCAGCGGAAAAACATACAACTAACGATAACCATTCTATAAACTCTGCTAGGGTCACCTCAAGACTCTGGACTTCTTAAACTCTTAAGTATCAACTTCCCAATTCATTCCATCAATCTAAACCAAAATCACTGTAACGACCAAGCTATGACTAGACCTTCTATTCAAGCTAGCATTGACTCAAGACTCTAGACTTTTCATTCCTTAACTTTCAAGTTCCAGTTCACATTATTGTTCTAATCCGTGACACAGTCATATGCTCGTAGGGGAAAACCTTAACTCTATCCCCAACTTTCCTTGTCTCATGCCGGGTCAACCACTTTTGATCTACTTCCCGAGCACTGGGATCCAGAACTGCCCCAAAACCGCAGAAGGGACAGTGGCTTCGACTATACCCATGTTCGTGGCACTTTAGCCACTAGATGGGCAGTCACTTCATAGGATATTAACTTTTCAAGTTCATTATTATCATTCACTATCATTTATTATGTATTTTATATGGTGCTCATATCGGCCGTTAATTCCTTAATTATCGGCATAATTGTCCGTCAATTCCAATTATCAGTATATGCCAGCCGTCAATTCCTTAAACCCGATAAAGTATACCATAATTGGAAGTACTAGGTGACTGTAATTGGAACTGAGATGTTCGAAATCCCAGGAAAGAGAGGTGTGGCACGTATATCGGCCATCTTAAATACCAAGTCTTTCATAGCCAGAGATCGAAACAAGACAATATCCTCTTACTCTATTTCCTTTCCTTCATTATTATCTTTTTATTTTATTCGGACTTAAACTTAGACTCTAAGTCAACTCAACTTATCACTTAGTCAACTATAGGTCAAACATCCTAACTTTGACTTCTAGACTCGATAACAACTTAGACAATCCACTACTCAATAACTAAGCACTTCAATCACTCGAAAACATCACACAAATTCAACAAAGATAATTTCAACATGATCACAAAGCAAAACAAATACTTCTTGAAAATACATAGTTAATAAATAGATTCCAATCATCTAATAATCAAACAAAAATCCAAAATTTATTTATAAATAATATTCACAACATCTCAATAGATAGTAATTAATAAAACATAATTAAAGAATTTAATTAATTAAATCAAGATTAACAATTTAATTCAAGAACTTATTCACTTAGTAAAACTAGAATCAAGAAAGTCATAAAGAATCATAATTTGAACAAGAGATTCGACAAGATATACTTTAAAAGTATTTTAATAATTTAATCACACTATTTTACAAAATCTGATTTTAACGATTTAAATTAAAGAACAACCATTTAAAGGTCTCTAAAATTCTGGAAATTTTTATGAAAGTTAAATATAGGTTCAAGGTTTAACATTCATAAATTTTGTCCAAAAATAACATAATTTACTAATTTTAAGGGATTTTATAACTAACCGATCAGATTAGACTATAATCAGTTTCAGAATTTTCTGCCATAGAAAACGAACTTTAAAAATTACGAAAAATTAGCAAAAACTATAAAACAATAATTCTAACTTGTACCTAAATTTTAGTAGACATCCGAGTTGAATAAGTATGTTAATAAATTCGTAACTTAAATCTGGACAGTTTTATCGGTTTGACAGATTAAATTGTTATAAGCAAGAAAAGAACGAATTTTGCCACGAAATAAATCTTGATTCATAATCAACCAGCAAATAAAATCCCACGAAAACTTCATCAAGAAATAACAAGATTTGATCAAGAAATAAATTCATACACTCAACAACACACTTATAATCATTCAATTGTTTAATATCAATAATAATAATTCAAACATAAAAAATACAATCTTTAGCAATTCTAAACATGTTCTAACAATTATATATTGAATCTTGTTCTAAAATTAGGTAAAACATCTAATTACCTCAATTGATGGGTCAAGATTCGGAGATGGTGGATGTATTGGCCGTGTATGATACTCGAATAAAGTTGGTGTTGTTCTCTTGTTTCAATCTTTTTAGGATGGTTTGTTGTGAGCTTCAAGATTTAATGTGAAGTTTTTATTTGTAGAAGAGAAAAGAAAGAATAGAAAAATATTGATGTTTGGTGTTTGATGATGCTGTGAGTTTTGAATAGCAAGGGAGGGTTTTTATAGATGCTTGGATGGTTGGGTGAACTCCTAAAATTTAGGAGAGAAAAATATAAAAGTAGGATCTTTTCTTAGATATGTTTTTAGATTAATAGAAATAAACAAATTAATTAAAAGGGATAAATAAAAAGGGTTTTGGTTTCCTAAAATTTAGTGAGGTGGTTAGGAAATAAAAATAGGATTTTTAGGTAGGGTCAAAATAGATATAGTTTACTAATTAAGGTTGATAATAAAATAAAATTAATTAAGGGGAAATCATCAAAAGGGCCGTGGGTTAGGCGTGTATATGAGGGCTATTGGGCCTTGGTTTGGGCAAGGTAAGGTAGATAGCTCGGGCCTAGATCAAAGATTAAGCCTACTATAATCCTAATTCAATAATTAATTAGATAATGAATTAATTAAATAAAATTTAAAATAGCCCAAAATTTTGGGGTATTACAATGCTACTACGAAGCACACCAACAGAAATAACGTTTATTGGATCCCTCTCCCAGTTAATACTTTCAAACTTAATTTTGATGGTTCAAAATACAATTCCAACAATACAGCAATGGGCTTCATTATTAGTGATCATAAAGGAAAACTCATACTTTCAGCAACCAAACAAATTCATTCCAATGCAAGTATTCTATTTGCAGAGGCCCTAGCTCTAAGAGATGGGATAAAACAAGCCATTTCCGATAACCTAGCGGTTATTAATGCACTTAGAAATATTTGACATATTCCTTGGGAAATCCATAACCTCATTCAGATTCTAAAAAAGACCTTAAGTCTTTAGAATATGTCTTATTAATCAATCCTATAGAGAAGCTAATAAAGCAGCAGAGTACACTGCAAAACCTAGGACACAACTTTAGTTCCATGACCTGTTGGATGCACCCTTATGATGCTTCACTTTCCTTTATCATCCGCAAAGATGCTTTTGATTCCCCCTTAGGGGGTCAATCGGTTTTCCTGTCATATATATATATATATATATATATATAAGGATAGCTAAACCAAGATCACTCAAAGAATATGTTATTAGCATTCATTTTTCCTTAAAAAAATAAAATGCTTACATTCTCGAATCCAAGGCATATAATTTTTCTTATAAAATGATTTATATCTTTATGGGAAAAACTAATTATGAATGTATGTCATGCATAATAATGTTGTAGATGAATTTGATGATAAGAACAAGCAAGAATCAAAACATAAAGATAATTGATGAAAATGAGAATCTTCAAGGCATGTAATCGCATTTCTAAAGACTATTTCAACATTAACCAATAGAGCATGGGTTATTTTCGAAATCGTCTTAGAGATGCAACGGAGTAAGAAAACAAGAATGATGGATGCTTTAACCAACAATGTCACAGTGTATTAGAATTTGAGTATGGAGAATGTATGTTTGCAAAGTGATGAAATCAAGAACTGAAACCTCTCCCATTAATGTTATGTTCATAAACATATTTATAGAGAACCAAGACGCTCCAGCGATTATACATCGTTTCGCAGAAAAACGAACATCAAAAGCAGGTCGTAGGGTGCCCGCGACCTTTGCTCACATTGTGCAACTTTATTCTATTTCACACAACTTTGAACGCTTGCTTGACGCGGGTCGTGATCTAGATCATCATGAGCCGCAAAGAACTTCTATTTCATTCGACACTTAGACAAATTCCAACAGCAACCTTGCCCTACGGAAATTGTACAAGCTTAAATTATACCCAATATTCTAAATCACTTCCAACAATCCTCCCCCATTTAGAATCAGCATTATATGCCTTCGATTGAGATCAAAAAAAATTTAGACGAATTGAACACAATCTAATTTAATAAAAAGTCTTATTTGTTTTATGTTTTTTAATCTAATTCTATCCCAATTAATTATTTTTTCTTAGTATTTTATTTCAGTTCAAATCCATTTAGTCCAGTAAATAGTACATGGACCCTTAGAATCAAAAAAGTAAAAAATGCACAAAGACACAATTTTCTTTTCTTTATAGACAACTTGCAAATTGAATCAATGAATCACACTGCAGTACTCCTATCTTTTAGAGACTAATCAATGTCAGTATGTCACACACCTGTTCTAACAATTTACAAATCCTCTGTCCATTTTAATCACGGCATCAACACAGTCCAAAATTCATTGAATTTTTTTTAAAAAAAACCTAGCTTGGGGAAGATTGACCTAATATTGGTTACTGTTTATTTTTTAAAAAATAGGGTGTAAAGTACAATCATGTACCAGGGTCATTTTCTAACTTATATTATGAAAGATGCTTAATTAGCACTTGTTCTCCAATCATGTACTCATATATAATATGATAATAAGATTGGCTTTAAAGCAGTACAATGTACATATATTTATATATATAAATAATAAGTTATATGATGCATAAGATTGTGACTTTATATATCTATTTCAGCAGAGTACTCCACATTACATATTCTATATGAGTTCTCTGGTACAATTGAGTTGAGTAAGAACACAAAAGTAACACCTTAGTCCTGATGATCTACAAATTTGAGGATCAAATTCGCAACATCGGATGGCTTTTCGACATGCGGAATGTGTCCACAATCTGGTATTGGACGCAGCATGGCGTTTTGCATCTCGCCCCGAAGCCTCTGGGTTTGTTTTTGACATATAACAAAGTGATCAATGCTTTGTTAGTACAATTCAATCACAAGGTGGATGTAAGAGAATGTGATAGATAGAATACTTGATATACGAGTCCAAATTGAGTGACATTACCCCATTCCAATGAGGGCCAAAATTATTGCTCTTCGATAATGATTCAATCAAGAAATTCGGATAAATTTTGAATATTTTAGATTGGATATCCGAATTTATCTAGATCGGATTTATATCATACCTTTTCAATTTTTTGAGATATCCATTTATTTTAATTTACAAATTAGTATATTTTGGATTGGATAATAATGATAATAATCATATATTGACTAGCTTAAAAGGCAAAACATAGCGAGTTTAGGTAAAGATCGAATGAATTTCAAGAGGAACGCTGTACTTACGTATGCAAGCATGTAGCGGATGATCTGATCATCTTCGCCCCAGATGATAAGCGTTTTTTGCCTGACCTGTCAAGGTCAAGTAGCATACATATTTACTAACCAGTATAAGAAGCTAAGTATGGTTTAAGTGAAACACTCATTTCTTCTGTAAGTGAAATAGTCTTTACATAATACAGTATGTTGGAGGAATTAAGACTATCAACAGAACAGAAAAATCTCATGCCTGATTTTCAGAAATTCTTCATCCAGTTAGTTAATCACAAATTCTCAATCCATATTCTTGCTCAGATTTTCTTTTTTCATTTTTTCTGATTCCTCGCTTTGCATCTATGTTATTTCGACACCTTTATTTACCACAGAAAACGTGTTTCTACTCGTGATGTGGCATACACGTCAAGATACTTGATATTCCATCTTTAACTTTAACTACAAACTTGTGAATTTTTCTCAAATTAGCCAAGTCAAACACTTGGATACCCAGATCTAGTCCTGTTCAACGGGTCGGGTCAGGGCCGGGGCGGGCCAATTGTTTGGTGGGTCGGGTCGGGCCGGGCTTCACACATTCTTTAACAGGTCGGATTGGGTTAGGCCCTATTTGACCCGGCCCGGCCCACACTATCTAAGAGGAAATTAAGGAAGTTTTTGGGAAATATAAGAAATTTAAGTGGCCCTTTAAAAGCTCGACCCGGACCACTTAGGCCCATTAAGCTGTTGACCCTATTAAAAGCCGCCCCATTTCTAAAAAGGGTTGGGCCACAAAAATGTTTTTTAATGGGTCGGATCAGGATTTTAAATGAGCCCCCGCCTCATTAAACACGCCTACCCAGATCCGAGTGGACACTTTATCTGTGTCTAAGTAACATAGCTTTACATCATCCTACAAATAAAAACATTATCTATATTTACCCAAGAGGCAACTCTATTCTCAGTATTTAGCTATGTAGCATAGGTACTTCATATGGGTAGCCGTCTCCGTATTCGGGACGATTCTGATTCTTCATGTTATAATGGCAGTACCCATTAACATTATTTTTTTAGATTTGCCGTTTTCGGTCCTCGTATCCGTTTTCGTTTCTGAACCCATTCTCGACTCAGTGCATCCTAGGTATTCAGTCAACCACTTGGTGCCTTGAGCAATTCTAATTGGTATATCAAGGCAACATTCTCCTGATCCTCTCAAACAAGATTAATCATACAATATATTGTGAATTTGTGATGCAAACACACTCAAAGTTGAATATACTTTTGTAAAAGATCAACTTTTAACATTTACTTGTGCAATCAACAATAAGCATAGACAACTCAGGAAAATTAGACCATGAAAACCAAAACTGGCTTATAATTTTGAGATGGAATAGACTAGTAATATAGTACATGTTATGTGCATCTTAAGAACTTGATGTTAATAGTGACTGAATATGAAATGCACAGAGTTTCACACACTGTTACATAATTCCCTAAACATCCTGCGAAATGTGAATCGAAATAAGCAGAATATAGAAGCGAATTAAATAGCGAATTTGGTAGCAATAGTTTCGGATATGATACAGCAGATGACAGTAATTTAAATGCTCTCAATTAAACACACCGCACAGTGCTTGATTCTATATGTACATCAATGTCTAAAGACGAACCTTGTTTATCAGAGAAGTAACATTGTAACCTCCACTCGCAATGAAGCCAAGAGTTGCGTCCTTCCACCAGGGCAAAAGGCAATGTAATCGACCTATCTGTAAGGTTGCATTTGAGAAATCATTACACCTCAAAAATCAAGGTCATATGAAAATTTCACAAAGGCTGGAATTATATTTAGACAGACTCACATTCATCCAATCAAAGCTGGTGCTGAGCGATATATTCTTAAATACCAACTTATTCACAAACAGGCGAAGTGGTATGCTTTTCAATAGCTCAAGCTAGGGGAAAAACCATTACATTACATTAATATGAACACTTAAAAAAAATAATAATAAGATTAAGGGTACGTTCTCTTCGTCTGAAATTTCTTGATCTGATCTGATCTGAAAACTTGCGAGAAGTGGTGAGATGAGATCTGATCTGATATAAATCGAAGAAAACACACCCTAAGTAAAGTTAAGAGTATTATATGAGAAGCAGTGGAACTCACACCAGTTGCAGCAATAATACAGGGAAATTGTGTCATTTCACCTAGACCTTCTGCATACACACTTGCATCAATAAGAACCAGTTTACTAACCTGAAACCATGATACATAGTTCAATGATTGTTGTGACTAACTACTCAAATTGTTTTTAAGATTGCATATCATGAGTGTTTGGTTACTCACAGCCTTGGGATGGTTCACTGCAAAGTCCACTGCGAAAGCAGCCCCTAGACTCGGTCCCACGAGTATCATTGGCCTTTTGATGTATGATTTCCAAAACTGTAATTTTCGAGAGACAGCTTGAATACTTGTAAAAGAAAAAAGGGTTGGTTTGAAAGGAATGTGTGATACCAATGTCTATAGTATTGAATATAAGTAATGAAAAATGTATGAAAAAAATTACGTTTTGGAATGTAATTCAGAGAAGCTACACCCATAAGTACCATACAAATGCAACTCAAAATGAATTAATATTCCTTAAGTTGATGATGAATGCTCATTTGGTCTAATTTTGAAATTTGAATAATGTTCATTAAACCTTGTACTAATGTTCGTTCAAATTGAACTAATGTACATAATGTGAGTACCATTATATTGGAATGTAGTTGCATTACAAAATGAGTCGTAAGAGATAATGGCTACCTGATACATATGTTCACGCTTGGATGCCACATCACAAGATGGAAGTTGCTCTGGTAGACATGAAGGTTAGATTAAAATCTCCTCCGTTTCACAATAGTTGTTACATATTGAGCAAAAGGCGCTCTCATATTTCATGGTAAAATGTAACAGCTATTTTGAAACGGGGAAGTAAGAAAGAACAAAGCACAATAATAGGGATAAAAAACTAAAAAGCTTCTAATGTATGTATATCATACCTAAATTGGAAAATCCCCAACCAAGAATGTCAATGGCCCAACTCTCTGCACCAGCTTCTTCAAGTAATGGATACACACATCTCCATTCTAAACAAGAACTGAAAATTTACGTAGTAATTAAGCAACATATTCTTTTAATTGACACACAATACGCGCACTCATCAATGGAAAAAAAAACAAGGAAACAAAGAGACCTCACCTGTCAAAACCATGTAGGAGAACAATTGGATTCGACTTTCCTTGTAAGCTTGGCCTGATGCAGCTACTCATGATGCAGGTTTCGGAGAATGAGACCTGTACTAATAACAACGTTAAAGTGTGTTCGACTTCCACATTCATTTGGGAACACTAAACTTGATCAGATGCCAAAAATGCCAAGAAACATCCTCCGAAACAGAGATTAAGAAGAATGTGCATTTTATTCCCTAATGTATCATTTTGAGAATCCTAAGATATGTTTTTATACATAACATACAATTATCCCTTTTGCACAGATTTGCTATGTTTGATGGTTCTACCTCTGCCAAGTTATAAGAAGGTCCATATGACTTCATGTTTTGGGATAATACTTAGGAAATTCTAGATGTGATCATGGGCCGGGCCGGGCTTAGTTCGGACCAAATTTCTTATCCAAAGCCCGAAAATTTAGTGCGGGCTTGTCGGCCTTTTCGAATCGGGCCTAAAAAATTCACCAAAAAGTCTAATTTTAAATGTCCAAGGCCGTGCGAAAAAATTAAAAAAATTGGGCCGGGCCGGGCTCAAGTTTGGGCCGAATTTTCATGTCCAAAGCCCACAAAAAAAGGGGGGGTCGGGCCGGGCCGGGCCACTTTTGATCAACTCTAGGAAATTCTCAAGATAACTTTACTGTATCAACTACATATCTTTAGACCCTAGCAGTTGTTAGTTACAAGAAAAGTTTTAGATTTGCCATATATTTAGACTTGTCATATCTAATATGAAATTAACCTGCGACCCAACTTGTTTTAACTCAAAAATCCAGGCACCCACACACCCGTGAGCCGTGACCTGAACATAACCCATATTTAAGACACCTTAACCCAAATTGCACCAGACCCACATTGACCAAAACCCGAATCACACCTATATAAGAAACACCCAAACTCAACCCACACCCAAACCCAAATACACCCGATTTAAATCCGCTTCAACCCGATCCGATTCACACCCGACTCATTTCACACCCGATCTGATCCACACCTGACCCATTTCATACTAGAACCGATTTCACACCCGATCCAATCAACACCCGACCCAATCCGAATGGAACGGAACTGACTTTATATATAAAACTACTACTCCCCGTAGCTGTTTTATTTAGAAACCTAGCTTTTCATATGAAAACTGCTAGTGGGATTGTGAGAATAGAGGTTTTCTATTGCAATATAGGAAAAAATTAGTTAATTATGTTTTGCTAACGTGAACATTTTTGGGAATTAGAAAAAAGAAGGCTGTATTTTGAGAATTAAACAAATTTGTGCAATTTATACAACAAATTATTGGCTGGACCCGGGACTAAAACGACATCGTTTTGCTCTTTTTTTAAATTAAAAAAAAAAATCATTTTAAAATACTGCAGTTTTCTTCGCTTCTTCATGCTGCTTCATTTTTGCACCTCCATTTTTGTTCTTATTCATCAAATTTTGAGCATTTTATTTTTTCGAATTTAGTTTTTTTTTTAATTTAAAATTTCTATTATTTTCTTTCTTTTCTAGCTGCAATATTTACCAAAATATTCTTTTTTTTTTTAGTGAACATTTGTGCTTTATGGGCAATATTTGTATTTAATTGGTGATATATAAATTTTGTGAACATTTATTGTTTAACTGATGAACATTGCAGTTTTAGTGAACATTTGTGATAGATATTTATATTTATTTGGTGATCTGTAAGTGTTGTGAACATTTATTGTTTAAATTAGTGATCATTGTTATATAAAACTGGTGAACATTGTTATTGGTGAACATTTGTGTTTTATGTGGTGAATATCTATATAATAATAATAATAATCTATATTAAAAGACGCTCATGAGACCATATTGCGCCACATAAGATGTCCATGTGGCATTCTCTAAAATATGTGCGCCATGTAAACATTGTCACATCATTTAAAAAAAAAAAATTATGCTTAGAATAAGACTCGAACCTATTACCTCTTATGACTCAAGATCACACACTTACCGTCTCAACCAACCTTTATTAAATAAATTTGCACATAACATTATATATTCCTCTTCTTTATTAAGTAAATTAGAGGTTGAATTTTTTAAAATAAATTTCACAATGGCAAGACATAATCACATAATATATTAACTAAAAAAAGTAACACTCTAGACAACGCCGGGCTGCAAACTAATTTAATTGGTGATATATAAGTGTTGTGAATAGTTATTCTTTAACTGGTGAACATTGTTGTTTAAATTGCTGAAGAACAAGCATATGATTTGTGCCTTACATTGCGAAAATTTGTACAAGCTAGTGAATATTGTAATCATAAGTTTACATGTAACATTCTAACAAAATGTAATGAATGTTTGTGTATAATCGTGTGAACATCTCTCCTTTTGTGTGTGAATATTTATAGTGTGTGGTGAGAAGCGTGCATGCTTTTGTTCTTACGCGCAGGGACACATGGGACCACAGAAAGTTGTGTGGTCCTGAGTCCATCTATTACCTATTGAATTTATACTACATCTCTAGGCATACATATACCCAAGAATTATTTGCGGAAGTGTTGTTTCCAGGGTGCTCATGTTTTTATGATCGCTCATTTTTTTTCCAATTTGTTTCCAATAATGATCTTTATTAAGTGGTTTCCTATTGCTTTTTTTCCATCTTATTTCTTTCAGTCCGTAGTGGTGGTGGGCTGGTGGCAGTCATTGTTATGGTCTAGTAGTGTGATTTTCGAGATCGTTGACTAAATAATCACGATTGTTGTAATGTTGTTGTAAGTCAACAGCAATATCGTCCTTTTATTAAAAAAATTAGGCAATACTAAAGTATTATTTGGTTGTAATGAGAATAAAAGTGGATTTCTTGAGAATTAACATCCAAATGTATTTAAAAAAAATGGGAATTTGGTATTATTAATCATATGAGAATTCTCAACAATTTAAAAAAAATACATTGATCAATGGTTGCCTACCAAATTGGTTATTGCTGCAGCTACAATGCTAAGTCACCAACTTGCCCAACTACACACTTTCATCTTAAGGGAATCTGTAATAACGAATTTGTTATCAGATTTGTTTTACTCCAGAACTTTTAAAGTATGTCTACAAACCTCTTATCATGGAATTAAAACTCGGTCGTTCCGTCACGTAACGGCCGTTCTGTACCTGTTTCTGAGATGCCGATACGCGAAATGCCGTTATACCGGTGGGAGTTGGAATTCACACAAAAATCGCCGTGATGTCGTTTCATAACGGTAGAACGCCCATTCTATAACGTGTTTTTGCAAGAAATGACCGTTATTTATACTCAAATAAAAATTAAAAAAGAAACAGCTAAGACCATACTTGTACTTTGCAATAGTTTTTATTTTTTAATAAATAAGTTGGATTAATAATAAATTTTAATAATAATAACTAATAAGAATGGATGAAGATTGAAAAGGTTTAATATTTAGCTTATGTGATTTTTTTGATAAAATTCACGCCGAAATAGCCGCGAAACGTTCTTTTTTTCCGTTACAAGCGATTCCCGCGACAACACGGCCGTTTCCGCGAACGCGACCACTATTTTTTCCATGCCTCTTATTGTTGGGAAAATATTGAATTTGTACTTTGATGGGTTATTTATTTATTTATTTTTAATGAGAGCATATTTATTTTTTATAATGTAGATTGTTGGAAAGATAAGACATGGTAGATAATGAAAATATATCGTGTGCAGATCCATGTGCAGATCTTTGAATAAGTTTGTTATTGATACAAAAAAAGGATTGGTCAGAACTCAGAAGATTGCATATACTGTATTTGTGATTTTGCACATGTAAAAGGAGTGGAACAACTTCAACATTGTGGATTCATCATGCCCAACTTCATAAGAATTTGGAGAGGCCTAGGGCCCCAAGTTTTGGAACACCCCCCACCCTCACAAATTATTAAGAGTATACATCTAAAATGCTGCCAAATGCATTGATTACCGGGCCCATATGACTTTATAATATATACAGGTACAATACTTCTTTATAAATTTGTACTCTTTTTAGGAAAAAAAAATGATTAACCTTCTTCGGAAAACCAACCACGGATGTCCTTTCAAACAATAAGGGAAAGATTATAATCAAACGGATAATACCAAAAGATCATATTGCGATAATTATATCCTAAATTGGCAGGGTATTCTGATGAAAAGTTAGCTTCTCGATAAATGTACTGAATTGAGTAATGCTTTCTCCGTCTCTTTTTTTTGCAACAATTTGACAATTGTTATTATTCACTGGGTAATTTTGACTCTATAATTTTATACATGTAGGAAAAAATATAGTCAAATCGGATCTTGTTTATTCGGCTCGATGCATACTTTTTTAATATATAATTTTTATAATTTTTTATTATATTTATTTGAAGATATTTTCATTTAAAGGGACAGACGACAGAGCTAGTAGTCAAATTATCACTTTGTTGATAAGAGTTTGATTTAAATTTTATTTTTAGTTTATTTTTAAAAAAAAAATTGGTACACTTTTAATCATTTCATAAATAAGATCAGTAAAAAATGAGTTATGAGTATATTATTATTATATTTGGGATCACTTCATATCACAATTGTCTCAATATTTTCTAGTTTCATTCATGGAGAGTTAACAAAATATATTTAATGGAAGTTTTTTTTTTTTTTTTTTTTAAGATTCCACTTCAAATATCAACTGAAAGTTCAACTAAATTCCAAATGTATCAAATAAAAACAACTACGCAATTCAGTAATGCTACGTTTAAATACAAACATTTTATTTGAAAGTATTGATTTGAATTAAATGATTGTACACGTTTGTCAAATAAAAATTTAGAATTGTATTTGGCCCAATTACTAACCCAATCGTTAATAGATAAATTTAGTGTATTTCAAATACTTAACAAAAAAACATGTCATTTCAAATTTTAAAAACAAACCAAACAAATAATTGTTATTTGAATTGTAACCTTCAATTTAGAAATTAAATTCATATATTTGAAATAAATTCGACATATCCAAACCCTACCTAAATCAATTGTATAGGCCTATAGAGGAAAAAACTTGTCTAACCCACCGGGTAGAATACCTACCATTAATAATGTATTGTGGTTAATGTTGATAGTGGAATCCTAGTCATCATATAATTAGTAATATTTTATTATCTCTATTAGTAGTGAATAGTCTACGCACCGGTTAGGTGTAGCAATGTCCGCATATAGGTACGGTATAAAATACTCCGTATATTAGTGGAAATTGAGGTGAGGAGAGAACATTGGGAAACTAATGCGGATGCTACTAAGCTAGTAGATACTTACTCCAAATGTCCAATGTTAATTGTATTATTTGACTTTAAAAAAGAAAAGAAAAAGTAATACTCCTAGTATAAGTTTTATGAAATTCTGAACCCCCTTTGCTTTAAATTCACAACAAACTTAACATAAAAAAACATAAACATAAAGAAAACATAATTTTGGACAGAAAACCAAAAAAAAAAAAAAAAAAAAACCAAAAAAAAAAAAAAAACAAACTCATTAGAAAAAGAAAAGAAAAAAACAGAAGAAGAAGAAGAACCTGAACAGGTAGGCGTTCAATTCGGAAAGCCAAGTTTCGAGCAAAAGGGTCTTTGATATTGTGGATTTGTTTGGGAAGAAAAGAGGGGAAATCTTGATCTGCTTTTACTCTGAAACACCCTCCTTTGTTGTTCAACACTCTGCTGTAGTACTGCATTGTTGAATTTCTGCTTCCTATTCTTTCTTTGTTATATTTTCCCAAACAAAACTGCAAAAGGAAATGAGCTTTTACTTCTCAATGTTCTAACCCTTTTGTTTTTTGGGGAAATGGAGACTATACTATACTAAATATGGTATTGGCCATTTATTAGTATTTACAATAGAACAAATCTTTACCAGGTTTGTCCTTATGCCACATCATTAATATATAAATCGTTTTTTGAGAATTTTATTATCAATAATAGACAAACCTATTTAAAGGTTTATAAATAGACCCACTATAGAAAAATCAAGATTATGTAAGGAAAAAAATACTTCATCCGTTTCGAAAAAAACGCAACAAATTAGATGGCACAGACTCCTAGTTCATTTTTTGTTGTAAGAGTAAAAAAAAAAAAAAAAGAGAAAGTAGGGTATGTGATGATGTGAGCGATAGGAAGAAAAGACTTACAAAAATGGAAAGATTAAAATTGTTGCATTTATTTTTTAAAATTCCTAAAATAGAAATTGTTGCGTTTTTTTCGAAACGGAGGAAGTAAATAAATTTTGAGCTACAAACCGATTACTATCCCCATACCTATCCTCATGGACAAACCTAGCGCTGTCAGATTGGGTTAGAACTGATTTAACTGAACTTAACTAATTGAAATGTTTTGGGTCGACCTGAAATTACCTGAAACTGAAAGTGAACTTAACTGATAACTGAAAGGCAACTGAAAAATATTGAACCGGAGTGAACTGAATCTGAAACCAACTGAAACTAAAGTTAACTGCGAAATATCTTAAGATAACTGAACTGAACTGAAAATCGAGTATCTGAAAATAAATGAACTGAACTGAACTGAAAATCAAGTATTTGAAAATAAATGAACTGAACTGAAACTGAACTGAAAATTGAGTATCTAAACTGAACTGAAAAGAGGATAATTGAAGCTAAGTGAAACTGAACTGAAAAAATGATAACTGAATCTAACCGAAACTAAAAATGACTTGAAACTAATTTAATTTGAATATTACTAAACTGAATAAAAAATGATACAATATTATCCGAACTGTTTTGAAACTGAACCAATACTGCACTGAAACGAAATTGATTTTAACATTAATTGAAACTGAAACTAATTTTAACCGAACTAAAAATGAAAATAAACTGAAATTGATTATGTAATTAATAATTTTATACAACCATGTGAACATGATCAATTTATTATAAAATTACTTGTGAATTGTGACATTTGTGAGTTGTGACTTGTAGTATGGTTGGAAAAATTAATAATAATTCAAATTTTATTTAAAAAAAATATTTAATATTATTAATTAAATCAATATATTAAAAGTAATCATTGAAATTATAATATTAATTGGTTGTTTAATGGGTAACATAAAATTAATCAATTAATTTTAGGGTTTTTTTTATATAACATTTGGTGTACTTTTGTTTTCTATAATGAGTAGGTACAATTCAAAAGTAATTCCTAATAACAATTTAAAAATACAAAATAACACAAAACATAGAGAAAGAGTTGTTTTATAGATGTTGATTAAGTTACCCACAAAACATACAAGTTGTTTAAAAAAAATGTACAACTAAAAAATTACAAATATTTAAAACTATATACCTTTGTGAACCTTGTTGAAAATTGAAACTTTTTTTTAGCAACAACTATTTTTGCTTCTTTCTTCTGGGTTGACTTAACATCCTTAGGTCAAGTTGCAAATATAAATCACAAAAGTGTTGTCTATATATGGGCTCTCAAGTCAAATAACAAAGTGAAAGCCAAAAGGCTTAATTATTGTTATATGAAGACTCATCATTGAGAATTTGTCCCAAAAAAACTCCAAATAGATAACCAAATAAAGGCTTCCAACTTAAATATTTAACTTATTTGATCGTTAAATAAGATCGTATAAGCAATTAACCATGATACACATATGAAAGTATTAATTTACTCACTTTCCTTTTTGGGATGTATTTTTTTTTAATTTACTCATTTCTTACATTTATTCTTCTACATTTATTAATTTATGATTTCCAAATGCATTTTCCATACTCTCTCTTTTACTTTAGACTAACTTCAATAAAATTACCTTCTTTTCTCTCTTTTCAATTTCATACTCTTTCTCCTACTTTTTATACAACTTTTAATCATCATTTATTCTTTTTCTTCAACTTCCAATACTTTTTTGGTTTTGATAAAAACTCAAGTGAACAAACTAAAAAAAAACGGAGAGAGTATATCAATTAATTAGTATCAATATACAATTTATTGATATCTCAAACTAATTTTTTTTAGGAAAATTTGCTTTTAATAATCCAACTTTCGAGTTTTGGTAACGAATAACCCAACCTTTGGATTATTAGGGAATAATCCAACCTTTGCACTCTAAATACATACAATAATCCAACCTTTCGATTTCTAGCAACCAATGAACTAAACTTGAAAATAAAAGGTCAATTATATGTTGATCTATTATTTTCTTGGGTTTTGTAATCAACTACACATTAAAAGACTAACATTTACCTACCTTTACAACTGCTAAAACTCAAAAATGAGAGGTTCGGGTTCATTGGTTGGATTTTAGTGCAAAGGTTGGATTATTTCCTAATAATCTAAAGATTGGATTATTAAAAGCAAATAATCCTTTTTTTTATTATTTCTAATGTAAAATTTTACATGTTGAGAAAATATGTAAGCAAGCATGCATGACCTTAGGGAAATCGCCCTGGGCGCAAGTTCAATAAAAATTTTACATGCGCCACGGATAAAGGCCCAAGTTCCGAGTTCGTATAGATGTAGAAAATTATAGTCAATAATCTCAAGATATATACAATGACATATTGCATGCATCTAGTTTTAACGCAAACTAGTTTTTGAGCACGTACATTGCAAGGCACAAGTTATTTTGTAAAAAAATATCAAAAAAATAATAATAATTTTGGAAAATGATATAGAATTTTATTATTGTATTTTATATATTAATGCTTACACCAAATCAACCAATGGTCACTTGGAGAATTCTCAAGTTGGCTTCAAAATTAATGCACAAAACACTAGAAATAGGAGGAAGTATGATAAAAGGGGTAATCAAAATGGCTATAATTAATATTGTTCAAGAAAAAAGAAAAGAGTTAAAAAATTGTCTTAAGACGATGACACTTGGCAAAGTTCTTGTTTTAAATATTTAATAACTAGTTTTTTGCCCGTTCGATGAACGTGGTGATTTAAAAAAAAAATTGAGAAAGAATATTATTAATTTGAATCAAATTCTTGTTTTTTTTTAATTAAAATAAGGTTTAAAATGTATATAAGGCTCTGTTCTTTAGGATTGACCTGATCTGATCTGATCTGATTTGAGTTTTTCTGATTTAATTTTATTTTTATTTTTATTTAATTTTATTTTATTTTATTTTATTTTAATTTTAATTTTTGTTTTATTTTTATTTTTGTTTTTATTTTTATTTTTATTAGGGACAAAAATTTAATGAGCCCAAAGCCTCAAGCTCACTTCATTTCACCTCTTCAATATTTTACTTTTCATTCTTTTCAAACCCTTCATTCAATCTGACTCCAAAACCGTCACCGAAAAAGTGGACCGAATAATCACCGCCGGAAAAGTCATTCCGAAAACCGTCGTCGGACAAGTCGTCCCGAAAATCGTCGCCGGAAAAGTCGGTCGAATAATCACCGCCGGAAAAGTCAACCAAATAATCATCACCGGAAAAGTCATTCCGAAATCAGTTGTCGGAAAAGTCCTCCCGAAAATCGTCGCCGGAAAAGTCGGCCGAATAATCAACGCTGAAAAAGTCAGTCCGAAAACCGTCGTCAGAAAATGTCGAGCAGAAAAAACAATGCTCGAAATAATAATAATAATTTTTCGTGTCAAGGTGTGCAACAGGGTGATCCTCTTGGTCTGATGCTTTTTGCATTAGTTTGACATCCCTTGGTGTGCAAAATCAGGAACACCTTTGATCTGTGTCTTCAGGCGTGGTACTTGGATGACGACACCATTGTTGGTGATACTTTGGTGGTGGGAAAGGCATAGGAGTTGATTATGGATCAAGGGCCTCGTTACGGGTTACATCTTAATGTAGAAAAAACAGAAGTTTACTGGCCTATGGAAGACCCTCGTAGTAGGCTTGCAGGTGTTTTTCCCGCTAATATCTCACGACCATTGCGAGGTGTTAAGTTGCTTGGTGGGCCTATTAGTTTGGACTCAGTGTTTAGTGCCGAACTTGCGAAGACACGTGTGGACAAGACTATTATGTTGATGGACGATGTTGCCAAGCTTGAAGATCCACAATGTGAGCTATTGTTACTTCGTGCATGTACAGGGGTTTCAAAGCTTTACTTTGCTTTGCGGACCTGTTCTCCTTGTGTGTTTGAGGAAGCTCAACTCTCTTTTGATGAAGCTCTTCGGTCTTCATTGGAACGTATTGTCACTGCTTCGGGGCCGGGGTTTGGTGATTGGCAATGGCCTCTTGCTATCTTACCTTTTTCTTGGGGTGGACTTGGTGTTTATTCTGCAGGTGATGTTCGACATTATGCTTTCCTTGCTTCACGATTGCAGTCTGTTGATTTACAGGCTAAGCTTTTACATTATGCTGGTGTTGCTGGGTTTGGTCGTGCTTTTGAGGATGCACCAGGCTTGTATAATATGATTGTGGAGACTAACCTTTTGCATAATCCTAGTGAGGTCGCTACCCTTAAACTCATGAAGAAATTGGCAGATATATATTTCACTAAGATTACTGCAGCTGCAGAGTCCACCTTCTCTTTATCTTCGCGTCAATTGGCATTGTGGAAATCGCAGCAGGGAGACCACACATCTGCTTGCTTCAAGCAGTCCCTATCTCGGGTCTCGGTCAGACGGTGAATGCTAGGACTTACCGTTCTGTTCTATGCAACCAGCTAGGAGTTCCTTTGTTCTCAATTGTGGAACCCTGCTCTACTTGTTCGAGGATTTTTGAGGGGGATGTTTTTGGAGACCATTCAGTGTCATGTCCTGGTATGGTGGGTATTAAGCATCGGCATAATGTTGTTCGGGATACTCTTCTTGATGTTTGCTACCAATCTGGAATTTCAGCAAGGAAAGAGGTGAATATTGGTTTAACAGGGGGAAATGATGGAGCGCTGCGACCTGCCGACGTTTTACTATATGCCTGGGATCAAGGGCTTGATTTGTGCGTGGACTTGGTAGGGTCTTCTCCTTTAACTCATTCTGGGTTGGCTGACTTCATTCCGGGTCGTGTTGTGACGGGTGCAGCTCTTCGTAAGCGGGCTAAGTAAGCAGATAGGTGTCGGGCATTGGGTTATGGGTTCCTTTCTTTCTCTTTCTCAACCTTAGGGGAATTGGAAGGAGATGTTGTTGCCTTGTTGAAGCGAATTCAGGTTTTCTCGCGGACTGCGGATGTTGGAGCACGTGCGGCTGCTCACATCTTCACAAGAATTGATTTCTCCATAGCTAGGGGAGTGGGGGCCCATATTGTATCTCGGCTTCCCACTAACTTCTTGTAAATCTGAACATTTTGTGTTTTCTTTCCCCATAATAATAATAATAATGTCTGATCTGATCTGATTACTGTAGCTTTTAAGTCCAAAAGAACAGGGCCTAAGTTAATAAAGATTAATTAAGAAATAATAAAAGAATTCTAGAGATCTAATGATAAATAAAGGGGTAAGTGTTAAAATTGTTTTGAGAAAAAAAAGTCATCAAGCTTAAAAATGACACGTGGCAGGACTTAAGCATGGATCAACAAAGGGATGACACGTGTTAGATAAAACTTCCTATTTTAAAAAAAAATAGATGTATAGATTATAGATTTGTTACGCTACTTTGCCAAAAAAAAAAAAAAAAGATTTGTTACGCTGACCACTCCCATTGGATGATTTTTTTTTTTTTTGTTAATTTTTCCTCACATGCTAGTGTTGTTGGAAATTTGGAATCATCCCATCTTTAGTTACTTTTTCATAGTAAATGCTTCCCCTCTTCTTTAAAGTTTGCTATATTTATTTTTCACGCTTTTTAAAACAGAACTTTAAATGAATATATATTTAGATGTATATAATAAAAAATTATAAAAATTACATATTAATAAACTACACATTGAGCCGAATCAAACGAGATTCCACTTGACTATATTTTTTCTTATACTTATTAAATTAGAGAAAGTCAAAGCTACACAATAAATAATGACAAAAGTCCTTATGCAGCAAACAAATGGAGACGGGGGAAAAATATATTAGGAAAAAATTATACTACTTTTGTTTTGGATTGTTTATTTAATCTTTCTGTTTTAGAGAATGTGTAAGATTTAGAAAGGTATAATGTTTGTTTTAGTTTTTAAGTTAGGGATATTTTTGTCATTTTAGGTTTAAAATTTTACCAAATTTAGAATGATATGAATTGTTGTAATTATTATGTTGCAACTTTAATCAGAAATATTGCATATAAACTAATACATAAGAAGTATTTTTGAAACCTAAGTTCGTTTGTTTTTTTAATCTCCTAGTATCAATTTTAAGTTACAAACTAGCTTGCTTTTCTTGAATCTATGTATTTATATTCAACGTAAACGTCGTATGACTATTTATAAGTGAATTTCTTCTATCTTCCCTGCCAAAAAATAAATAAATAATAATAATAAAATAAGTTACAAACTAGTTGGTGTCCCATGTAATAGTCAACACTCAACACTCAACACTCACAAATAATTTTAGGCAAAATATGATGATATTATTACTCGGCATCTATTTTCCATTGAACATTTTTTTTTAGTGTTTAAAGAAACTACATGTGAATTAAACGATTCGTTTGGTAGCCGGTTATAAATAGAGGTAATGAGAATGAATTTATAACTAGATTTGGAAGGAAAATCAAAATTCATTCCCAATGTGGTGCTACCTTAACTCCAATTTATCTAATTTTCTTCACAAATATTCATTCCTATCTAATACAACTCTTCCATATGGTAATGGATGGTAATGGAAAATAAGAACAAATTTTAAGTTTGGGGATGAAAAATATGTTTTCCATGGAAATTTTGAAGTTTCTCCTTAATAAATTACACTAAAAATTTATTACTATTACTCGAATTTATTACCATCAACAAAACGGGTCGTAAGAGGTATCAGGGCATGTTTATCCCTCAGACTCACTCTTATAATTCAGACTCTGCCACATCTGCTTTCCACTAACTTTTACCAATTCAGACTCATACAAGTTTTTACACTTTATCTCAAATACTATAATACAAACTCATTTATCCATATAAAAAAATAAAAAGTTGTTTTTATAAAGACTTACATTCAGACTCAGACCCAATTTGTATAAGATTATCCCTAAAGACTCAAACTACCTTTATTAAATCTGTGGGGCCCACGAGTCTTGAGTAGAGTTTTGAAAACCAAAACTTGCATTCAGACTCGAACTCAGTTTATTTGTATAAGATTATCCCTAAAGATTCAAACAAAACTTACATTCAGACTCTAATTCAGACTACCAATAAACATGGGTTTGAAAATTCACTCATGTGGTTTTTAGTTTAGATTAGATATATAAAAGCAACATGACACAACGTTTTGTCAATTACATCTTGAAAAAAAAGTGGAGGATCCACGTGGTGGAGTTTCAAAAAAAACGACGTCTTTTAAATAGACTGTATAAATTATTAAACTAAAACTTTATTAATTAGTGCTTAACATGTATGACGACATATATAATTATGTAAAAATTGGTAACTTTAAAATATTAATTTTTTTGAAAACTCTCTTATGTTTACAAGTTTTTATGGATACACCCGTAATTTTTTTTGGGTATAAAACCCTATAATATTTTGACACGTTACCAAATACACCCACGCATGTTATAATTTCGTCAAATATACAATTGTACCACTTAATTTCTAAAGTTTTTTCCCCTAATAATGTTATGATGTTCCTCAATTCCCAAAATGCGATTCCTCTTTTTTTTATTTTCCAATTTACCGTCCACGCACGTCAGCACAAAATAAAAACCGTTTTTATTTTATTTATAAATGGCAGCAGGTAAATCGATACCCGTTTTGTCATAAAACCGCTACTAGTGTAGTAGCGGTTTTTCCAGAGAAAACCGAACTCCCAGTAGCGGTTTCTCTGAGAAAACCGCTACTAGTGATTTTGGGTGCTATTTTTTTATACGTTTATTTGGGTGTAAATTGAGCAAATATTATGTAAAAGATAAACCTAACTCTTTTTTTTTTTACCCAAAGGAAACCACTACTGGTAATAGCGGTTTTCTTCTTTGAAACGCTGTTGGTAGTAGCGGTTTTGTTAAGTAAAACCGCTGGTTTATCCGGTCCACAGTAAAAAAAAAAAAGATCCATTGAACCGTCTACGTAGACGGTAGATTAGGAAAAAAATAAACAAAAACTGTATTATTGAAAAATAATAATAATTGTCATTGTTGAAATAATCATACATTTTCATACATTTGTTGAAATAATACATTTTCATATAAAACAAAACAAAACGGGTTAATTGTTGTTGTTAACAAGAATTGATATCTTAACCCTAGTTAATTTTGAGAGTGATTGAAATTTTCATATTTAGAAATTTTGCTAGGAATATTTGAATAACAACTTTGGGGCAAATTTTCTACAATTGATATCAAATTATTCTTTGTTGGAAAAAATAATTATAAGTTGAAATAATAATTTTCATACATGAAATAATAATAATGATAATAATTTTCATAGTTGAAATAATTATATTCATATTTGAAATTATTATAAGTTACATAATTTCTTAATCTCCTATACATGTACATACTAAAAATAATAATTATAATTAAGTTAAGTTAACTTAAATTCAGTTAAGTTCAATTCAGCAGCAATCATTTCAATTCAACTGTTTTCAGCCGAAACAAACAGCCCTTAGGAGCATAAAATGGAAATAAAAAAGAAAAAGGCAAAAATAATTGAAAAGAAAAGAAAACAAGGAAGAAACCTGGAAGAATGGATTGAAGGCAAGAGAAAAATCTGGGTGAGTTGTAACAATGATATGCTCTGTTTGTCTCCTCCATCTTTCTGTCTTTCTTTTTCCTCTAATCTCTTCATCAAAACACAACAATAACAAACCATAATTAACAACAACAGATCAAAACACAACAAAATTTCAAGAATTAAAAAGCAAAAAACCACAAATTATTACAAATAAGTATAGCATAAACAAACTACCAAATGAAAAAAAAACAAAAAAAAAAAACAGGGGAGAAAAAAAAGAACCTGATGATGAAACGGCCGGTGATTTTGGCACACCCCAATTTGATTTTGGCACTCCTCAAAGTTACTATTCATGTGAAAGGGGAAGAGTGCCAAAATCAAATTGGGGGTGCCAAAATCATTTTCCTGATGAAACAAGTGCATGTGTAAATTGTTGTTGAAAACAAACAATTGTGATTTTGACTAATCAGATTTTGAATTGAACACTTAAAATATGTCCCTCCGTTTTTTTTTTTTTTAAAGGGTGATTTTGATTCATTTGAACTTTTCTGATTCTAACATTATCTATCAGAAAATCAGACTACCAAACTAGAAAGTTTTAAATGTGAAAAAAACAATCTTTTGATATAAAGATTCTAACATTAATCCCAAATTCTGTCACAGTTAACAATAGGTTACCATTTGGTAACTTTTTCAAATTTGAAAAAAAGAAAAAGAAAAAAAAAATCAATAATGCCAGCATAATTAAAAAGAAAAATTGTCAAGAATAAGCCAACCTTTGGGCGATCTTCCAGAAATAAGCTAACATTATTATCATTTAAGCCAAAAATAAGTCAAATGATTATTTAACATGTTATTTTGCTATTGTTTTTATCACTATTATTCAATTATTCAACCTATTTTTTTGCTTTAAATGATAACAGTAACTTGAAACAACAGATAACTAATAGATTAAATAATCGTTTAAACTATTTTTGACTTAAATGATAACAAGGTTAGCTTATTTCTGGATTTTTAAAAGGTTGGTTTAATTGTGGAAGATCGGCCAAAAGTTAGCTTATTCTTGACAATTTTTCCTAATTAAAATCACGTTCCATAATTAAACTCACATTTCAAAAAATATAAATACAAGAGTATCAACAAAATAACAAAACTTATTTTGAATAGTACATATCTATTACCCGGAGTATATAAATAAAAATGCACATGCATAATTAAAGTACACAATGAGTGTGTTCTCTTCATCTGAATTTTTTTTTGTAGCATGAGAAGCATGCGATAATTTTAAAAGTTTTGTATTATTGTTGTAAATATACAAAATATTCTTTCTTTTAGTAATTGAATCTGGTTCAAAGTGAAATTTTTTGGGAACCGAAACTTTTTAATGTATGTCGATAATGCAATACAAATAAGTGTATTATATATAGATTCATAAAATAATGATTGTTGTTGACTTATTTTGTATTGATTGAATGTTTATTTTAGGCAAAAATTTTGTGTATATTGATTTTGGTTTGTTACACAGTTTTGTAATATAACCTTCATCCCTATATATTTGTTGCATAATTAAGGACTCTTGTCAATATTCAATATATAAAGTTTACTTTCTCTAATGTTATACATATAAGAAAAAAAATTAGTCAAGTGGGGTATCGTTTCGACTCAATGTGTACTTTTTTAATATATAATTTTTAATTTTTTTTATTATATATATTTAAAGACATATTCATTTAACATTATATATTAGGAAGCGTGAAAAAGTAAATCTAACAAACTTAAAGAACAGAAGAAGTTTAGTTTTTTTTTTTTTGTTATTTAGTTGGGCAATAGTGTAGTTTACTTGGACACCGCCGCGGCCTCCCCGCTTCCCTTATATAATAGAGATTTTGATGGAGATAGAAAATAGAAAATCTTGTAACAAAAAAGTACACAATAAGTTATAGATTTATTTATTTATTTATTATTATTATTATTAGAGAAGGTATTGTGTCGGACTGGTCTGACAGTAACCTTACTTTCAGACTAGTCCAACTGAACCTGGACACATTTTGTTGAACCTAGACACATTTTGTTGAACCTGGACAGTTGAACCTGGACAAAAAAAACCTGGACCTGGATAGTGAACTTGGACTTGGACAGTTGAACCTGGACCTGGACAGTTGAACATGGACCACGACAGTTGAACCTAGACAAATAACCTCTAACCTGAACAAATAACATCTAACCTGGACAAGTAACTTATATGAAACGGTCGTTTTTCATCTGCTGCAAATTCACTTCACTTGGTTCTCAAAGATCATCAGTCAAGTCATTAATATGTGTGGCCTTTAGGCCCGGACTAAGATCTTTAGTTTAGTTACTTTAGTTAATAGATATCAATTCTCCTTTCAGTCCTTTGGTTGGAAGCTATATGCCCTAGCCCATGTGTCATTAGATAGCTATTTATTACATCCAACAAGAAATTAACTTCAGTTCACTGTTTGAGCAATGAATTTGATGTAGCGTATGAAAGAGTGCTGTGTAATCAGTTTTGTCATTGATAGTATGTATTGTATTGTTGAAATGAGTTTAACTTTGAAAAACGTTGAGAAGATTTTTGTTTTGTATGCTTGTTTTGCGTTTGTTGTTCATCAATGTGCTTCTGGGTATCTTGTTTTCGTAGTGTTGTAAAATGGAGCTTTTACTGATCAAGGGCATATGTTGCTGTTTGTGATGATGTGATTGTCCTTGTGGCTGCACAAATAACCTCTAATCTGGACAAATAACATCTAACCTGGACAAGGAACACCTAATTTGGACAAAATATCTAACCTGGACAAAACAACATCTAACCTGGACAAATAACATCTAACCTGGATAAAACAACATATAACCTGGACAAATAACACTAACCTGAACGAAATAAGCACTAACCTGGACAAAATAAGCACTAACCTGGACCTAAAAATGACTAACCTGGACAAAACAAATTTATCACTTAACCTGGAAAAAATTTGAGGACTTGGACAAAATTAAAAAAAGACCTGGACAAAAATAAAATGAAAGAGCAGAACAAATTTTCTAGTACATGGATGAATAAAAGGAAAGGCTTGGACAAAAATTTTCAATACCTGGACAGTATAAAAACAAACCTGGAGAGTTTTAAAAGATCAACCTTAACAACATAAAAATCTAACCTCGAAATTTCCAACTAAAACCCCCAATAAAAAAACCCCTCTACAATTTCTGAGCAAGCCTAGAAGAATCTTGAGCAAGCTTCTCAAACATATCATTATGATACTTATAGCTTTGCTAGAAATAACAATATTTGGATTATCTTGTTTGAAAACTTTGAAGATGTAGATCTTGTAAGTGTCTGACACTTTTCTTTGATCTCTTCTTCTTAATCTCAAGTAGCTGCACCAACTTCCTTTGGATGCTTCTTACCGACTTTGGGCTTCTTCTCTGCCGGCGATTTTTAACGACGTCTTCGGTTGGCTTTTTCTCCGATGGTTTATGTTATCTACCTTTGGTGCCATTGATGATTTTTTTAGAGAGAGAAAATGATGTTTTGTAAACTTATGTGTAGAGATAGTTAAGGAAGGGATAATAAAAGCAAGGAGTGAAATAACCATATCTTTCATTCTCTGATATGTCTTAAGAAATGAATTTACGGGTCAGCTGTCTGACGGTAACATTGGGTCAGACAGTCTGACCCAATACTTTCACTTATTATTATTATATTTAAAAACAATACAAACTACAATATCCAAAGAACTACAAGAAGTTAGAGGGAGTCGAGAAACAATCTAGGCCTCCACTTCTCTAGGTATAGCGAACCATAACCTGGAGAAAATATGAGCAGCAGCACGTGCCCCAATATTCTGAGCCCTGGAGAACACCTGGATTTGCTTGAGAAGAGCGATGACCCCCTTCTCTAATTACCCCAAAGAAGAAAAGAAAAAAGGAAGGAAACCGTAACCAATAGCTGAGCAACGCGCCACATACTTGTCCCGCTTTCCGATGACAATTTACGATCAAATTATTTTTGGTGACATTTTTCAACAATTTTTTATGGCAAAAGTTTTTTTTCTTCGACTTATTCCAACAACCTATATTGATAGAAAAAAATCCCCGCGACATTGCTCACTACATTTTCTGGCAATGTTTTTTTCCGCCAATATTTTTTCTCAGGCACATTTTATTCATCTAATTGAAATTAAAAACTAAAATAATTAATAGAAACATTAAAATTAGAAAAAAATAGTAATAATAAGTAATAATTTTTTTAATAGTGCATATAAATATATAAATAAAAATGCAAAATCAATTATTATTACAAATAAATGAATGTGTAGTTCTTTTAGACTTATTATTAGTTGATTTTAGTTAATAATTTTAATTCATTTTAGTTTAGTTTTGTTTAGTCCAAAAGAATGAGTCTTTAAAGTACTTTTGGGATTTAAACTCCTCATTGAAACCAACTTTTAAATTATAACTAGTAGTTTGGCTAGAACAATGTCTCCAGTTGGTTACAATAATTAATGATATCTCGTACGGAGTATTATTCTTTATAACTTAGTAATTGATTTCGGTACTATATTAATTTTTTGTCTAATGTGAATTGATATCGAGGATTGTTATGATGTGATAATTGTTGGTGTTACCACCAAAAATATGGTCCAAAAAAATGAGCAACATAGGCCCAACCGGACAGAGGACCCCGAGGGAGATCCGGCCAAGACCACTAGCCTAGACAAAGGCCCACCATAAGCTACTATGTGAAGAACCATGTGGCAAGGCACTACAGGGCCACGTGGCAGCATACTATCGGTCCACGTGGCAGAATAATATTGGGCCACGTGGCACATTCCTAAGAAGACACTTGGCACTCATGGAAAATCAGCACAAGAAAACTTAGGCAAAATACCAAATGGGAGAAATATATAAAAACATGAATCCCACATTGATAGAATACCAAGCAATGTAGGAAGATTCTTGTAACCTTTTATGAGTTGATTGATGAGACACATTCAATGATTATAGATTTGACAACACATTAACTTATAAATTGTCATTAGTATTAATCTAATCTGATTAATTGTGATTATAGTTATAAAACCTTTTATGAGTTGATTGATAGGACACATTCAATGATTACAGATTTGACAACACATTAACTTGTAAATTGTCATTAGTATTAATCTAATCTGATTAATTGTGATCGTACTTATCAATATTCTTTCTTGCATATTTAATTATATTTACATTTAATTTCCTTTTATTTGCATTTTTGGATAAAGGTTGTAGCATATATTTCGGGTAGCCCTCACCTTTGTTAAAAAACCCTAAAACAGTTGGGGTTTGCAATCCAAGTCCCACATGTAAAAACATAACAAAGTGTTGTTTTGATTATAAGTGTGCACATACTTTATTAGTATGAGGCCTTTTGGAAAGGTGTCCAAAAACAAATATGTGTGGGTTAGGCTCGAAGCAAACAATATTATACTAATGCCGGTGTCCAGGTGTGTGCGGCTGCCATAGAGTGTTGTGGGTGTCCCTCATGTATCCTTGAAGTTGGTGATCTAGAGTGCATGTGTATCAAAAGTCTGGGAGGTTGCCTTGAGTTCGACAGTGATGCCCTTTAACTCAATGCGAGTGGTCATGTTCGGTGGGCATGTGCTCGGTGGATGGTTCATGGAACCATAAAAGCTGATGGAAGTTCAGGCGACGATTTTCGTATGGGATGCTGAAATGCTGGGGGTATCTCTATCTCTCCTCTGCCCAAGCAAGGTATATACGACGGTACTGAAAGGGGAACAAATAGAACTAGGGAAGTGATTTTCGTATGGGATGTTGAAATGATGGGGGTATCTCTATCTCTCCTCTGCCCAAGCAAGGTATATACGACGGTACTGAAAGGGGAACAAATAGAACTAGGGAAGTACTTTATATAGTTGAGCTCGCATATATACATCAATAAGACTTTTTGGGGGAAGCTCAAAAACAAAGCCGTGAGGGTTAGGCCCAAAGCGGACAACCGCACGATATTGTTGTTTCTGTGTGTGAGTATGGTTCGGCAACCCAACAATAATCAATAATAAACTTTAAAAACTCTTAAAAGGATTTTTGGAATTAAAAGAGTATTAAAAAAATTGACATAGGACGATAAGTAACAATAGGTTTTTTTGTTGTTAATTTAGTAGGTTTGTTTAAAAAGTACACTTTTTATGTAGCTACACCAATCTACAAGGTTCTACTCCCTCAGTCCAAAATACTTGCTTCTAGTTTTATATGCGAAAGAGAAAACATGGCAATGTGGAATCTCATTTGATTCGTGCCGTCTTGGTGTATATTTTTCAAATATATATTCTTATTATTTTTCCATGTATGAAATTATAGATATTAGTGTACAAAATTGTGTCCCGAAAACTATGTAAAAGAAAATGTAGCTAGTAATTTAGAACGGGGGAAATATTATATTTATCTTTAAATATTCAACCAACAAATTAGAGTGCTTTGGGCCTTTAGTGGTTAAGAGTTTACATTTTATCAAACAATATTAGACTCAAAACATATATTTTCCAAATTAGTAGCCTTTTACAAAGTATATAATTAGCATTAGTTTTTTTTTTTTTTTTTTTTTTTTTTTTGTGGTTGACATTGGGTCAAGCTCTGCCTAGTTTTCCAGGTCAACAGCCGAAATTAAAGAAAAAAAAAACAGTTTAAATGACAAAACATAAAACATTTTAAATAATTAGTTTGATAAGTAAAGTAGTTAGTAGCATAACTTCATTGTTCATAGTCTTCGATCATGCTAATGTAGCCTTCAATCATGCTAATGTATTGTGTATATGTTTTGAATATATTCAAAATAGGGAGTATATTCTAAATTTCTAATATGAACACTGTCAACCAGGTCATAATCACGTTTACCGGTATTAATTTTTCCAACAAGTTTTGAAGACTGTTAACCAATGAGTAAGGAAAAGAGATGAAATTAACAATGCCTCACATGACTATCTTTCTTTACGAGTCAGTACAAATTGTAGTCAAAGTGAAAATTGTGAGTCGAACGACATTTCATTCAGGCACGATGAACGCGGGCCACTAGGCCAGGGAGCACGGCTGGTAGCCTGAAGCTGCAGTTTATCAATCTCGAGCAACATTAGTAGCCTGAATCTGCAGTTTATCAATCTCGAGCAACATTAGTAGCCTGAATCAGCAGTTTGATATTCTCTTCCATTGGCAGTAGCCTGAGACACAGATCTTGTTCCTCCAAACACAGGACGCATAAACGCATTGTCAAATTTCCGCCAATAAAAATGGACTATGTGAGTCGGGGTAGACAAAAACATGCGTAGATTGCTGCTCGGTTCAGAATCAAGCCTATAGCTCAATAGTGGTGAGGTCAAGGGATTTGAATTAGATGATTCTGAAGATACAATGTTGTCTAAGTACTTTGAAGAACCAAGTACAAGCCCAAGGAATGGCTTTGTCAACAAGCCACTCACCTGAGAATATTAATAAGATGATGAAACTCATTAGCCAACAGAAAAGGTACACATCAGAAGAGTTAATTACGACTTACGAGATCTAATTCAAGATTAAGTAATGAATTTTCGACAAGAAAATGACTATCTAATTCATCAGTTTGTTTGAACATGTATAGACAGAAAATGAGGAATCTTCATGTGTAATAATAACAATTATATATTAAGCTGGATAATATTGTTGAATTGAGATTAAAGGCTAACCAGCATAAAAATCTTACCAGTGTACTGAAAATAACTACGGTTATTGTGCTAGTAATCATAATAGCATTCCCGCGCTGCTGTGTATGGCCAGATCTTGCAAACTGCATTGTTGTATGGCACAATTGTATCACCAAATGCAAACATATGTATATGAACAGCAGCAGGTGCAAAAGTTGAGAGGCGAAAAAGTACTAGCATTCATCAATATGGCACATAATCACATATGGATATGCTGCAATTCAAACTGGTTAATAATTATGGTACATTATAATATAGCAAAGAATCAAAGATTGGATTTGGAATCTCTGTTAGTGCTGATGTAATAGTGGGCGGGCAGCCGGGCATGAACCTATAAAATTCGGATTCTCTGCTGGAAATTCTAAGGGTTGGAAGTCATTCAAGTCAGTATGTCATATTTTATGATTAATATAACTGCTTGTTGGAAGCAAGTCCTTCCAACAAAGCAGCCTTCGATTTTATCTACAGAAGAGGTCATGCCTTCAAAACCTTTGCGTTTATTATAATTCAAGAAGTCTTAAAATGAAAAAGGAAAAGACTGCAATACAACAAGTGTTAAAAACAGGAATTCCACATAGTATAATCAAAACAGTGTCATAGCTAAATAGCTAAAAGCTTGATTGTACAAATGTACTAATGCATTTACACATGAAATGGAGCTGAACACATGATGTTCATTGATTTTTTACTACTAACAAGCTTCTTCTGAAAATGAGATAAAGCTTGTAAAATTCTTGTTTATATAAAAGAGGGAATTAAATAGCATTTTTTTTAAAACACTTGTACTAGAAATGCATAAGTTACGGATGTTCGAACTTCGAAGCCTCTCTATCTACAAAGAAAGGAATAGTAATAGTACATAGCTAAGAAGGCTTACAACTTTACAAATTTCAAGTCACCTTTCCATGTTTGTTCACTCAATGCCAGCTAAACAGTTTAAAGTATGCATTTCGTAAGAAGGCAAACTACGTTCCAAAAGTTTTTTTTTAATTAACCTGATTATAAGCAAGTGCCAAAGACACCGATCCTCGCATCAGTCCAGCCCACCACACAACGACCTGCAAGATTTTCAAAACCATGGTAAATTGGATTCCTTAGAAGTGAAAGCAATAAAAAAAAAGGCGGAAAAAAGCATTTACCTGATGCCTAAAATCTAATTTCTCAGCTGAACCCTTTTGTGTAAGACTGATAAGGAAAGAAAGGGGGAAAACAAATGCTGCCCGACTAAGCATGACAAGGACTAGTAGAATTGCACTCACACCAACGGATGTACAAAGGCTATGAAAATAGGCAGAAAAAGGAAAAAGGGATTAGAGACAAACTTTCTACAAAACATTGATATTTTCTACAAAGATATCCATGTCATCATTTTTCAGCATCCAAATTAGTTCATTAAATCCAAAGCTCCAAAAAAAAAAACCTTTATCTAAGTGGTTCTTGTAAATTCCTTTGTTGAAGAGCGGGCAATGGTACTTTCTTAAACCAATTATAGTTTTTAACAAATTCATTTTTTGAACTTGGTTGATCCGTACTGTACAAAAGCAAGCCATTTGGTATAGTTTTGACATCCTTCGCATATCCATGTTTACATGCCTTATTGTATTCAGGAAGCAACATTGAGAGCTTAAGATGTAAAGGTTTTTGCACGAGCTTAGAAAAAATTAACACATCTAGGTTGGGAATACCTACATCCTTTTTGTTACTTTACATTGATGCATGCTTAAGATGCAAGTTAAATGCTCCAACCTGTGAAGCATGTGGAAAATTGGGACATTTGAAAGAGAATTGCTGGACGATTATTAGGTATCCTAGCTGGTATGGAAAGAAAGAAGGCAGTGAAAGCAGAGGTGAGACAGGTTGCAGGTGGAACCGTGGTGGTGAGACAGGATGCGGAGGATTCAAAATTAATGAGGACTCAAAATTTGCAGCACACTCACAGATGCAAACTGGAAATGGAAGGATGTTGTCCACACCATCAAAAGAAAAAGGTGCAGAATCTCATGTCCATACAGAAATTCATAAAAGATAATGCATGGAATGTGGAGTTCGATTAGAAGCACCGCGTTGTGCACAGTGCAACTGGAAACCAGTTGAAAGCTATGGGAAGAGAATAAAAAGGGCATGCATTTTCTAGAGGAAAATTTCCAGACAAATATGAATGCATGAAAAAGGGAAGAAGTGAAGAAAGGAGAAAGGATGGTGATAGATGCTCAGTGCAGACTTAGCACTAAGTGTGGAGACTGTGAGAAAGAACGTCTGATTTGTCTTCAGGGTAATTCACAAAACTGCCATTTGTGCCGAGCACTTAAAAATTAGAAGAGATCTTTGAACTAATACAGTAATACACATTGATACTTGGGGACCGCAGAGGGTCCTATCAATGAAAAACCATGGATATTTCTTAACTATGGTGGATGACTGTTCTAGGAGACATGGGTGCACGTGCACCTACTTAAGCAGAAATCAATGAACATGGTTTTGAAAATCTTGCAAGAGAGAAGCCATCATTTGGATTTAGACTATCACTACATCAGAGACAAAGCCAAGCAGGGATACATTGGATCCATCTATGCGCTCCTCAAGACAGCTGGCAGACATACTGAGCATAACTTGCTGATGTCCAAGCTGGGAGTTCAGGGATCCCCTTTAGTCCTTTACTACCACATTGAGGGGGAGTATTGAAGTAGTGGGCTGGTCTAGTGGGCCATTGTAAATTAGTTAGTAGTTGTACTCCAGTAATGAAACGAGTGAAGTTAAGTTTTTTGTTCAGTACTCCAGTAGTAAGCTAAGGTTTTTGGGGAGTTGTGCCTCCATATAAAAATAGAAAAAGGCCTTGTAATGAGCAAGAGAGAAAAACACTGAAACATAGAAATGAATGAATGAAAGAAGCAGAGCAAGCTTGAGAGCTAAGAAAGTTGCACCATTACGACATTACTTGCATTGCTGCATTAATCTTTGTTTAGTCATCATGTATGAAAAAGAAAAAAGAGAAATCAATACTGTACTCCCTATTAGATATAGTAGGGATAGCTCAAGTTATGAAACATACCTATCAAGGACAAATTTCCACTTCTCAACATCCAAGGCATCCATACCAACATAGAGGAAAATGAAGGTTTCAGCAATAAATGACATTGTTGCAATACCATGCCTACAAAGTAATGCAATGTAAATAAAGATGATATATAAAGTAAAATGGCAACCTTGCCAAACCACAAAAGGATAAAGAAAATATAATCAGCAGTGAATGATGCATATGCTATGTCCTTTTGAATGAATGACTTACCTTATTGTAACTCTTGAGCTTGCAGTCACATTATGCCAGGTATAGTGTGACATAATTATCCCACAAAAGAACACAGAAAGAATACCGCTTAGATTGAAGAGCTGTGAAGTGAACAAACTTGTAAATTAGAAATTTACAGGAGCACTGTTAAATCAATTACATTAGTAAAATTAGTTGCTAAAAAGGAAAGGAAATTTAATTCAAGATTATGAGAAAGACTCACTTCAGCCATCATGTAGGAAAGGTAAGCCATCAGAAGCATAACAGCAATTTCACGGTCCGTAGAATGTCTGAAATGTGGCAATAGTAGCAGTTTACATAGCAAAACCTGAAGTACTAACAGCTACAAACATAATGCTAGGCGAAACAATGGATACATCACTAGAGCTCATACAAATAAAATTATCATATTGACTCAACAACCTAGCAAATACCTGTTGTTTTACGAGAGACTAGTTCAATATATATGCCAGATTTACACCCAATAATAGCATCCTAGAGGTTCTCAAATTTTCAGAGGGAGAAATGAAAATTTGGCTTGAACAGCAGAGAGCACCAAGCAGACTTAAATTTCAGTAAAGCTACGGTATCATATAATGGGATAGCACCAAATAACATAGACAATTTACAATTTTTATTGCCAGATTTATATAACAGATTAAAAATTGCAAATTACACAGGTTGCCAAGCTATATCATTGGATCATATGAGCCATCGAGCACAGGACTCCGCCTTGACCATAATGAACTCTTAAACTGGAAAATGGCGGTCAGAAACGTGCCATTTAAATAATACGCCTGTGTCAACCATGGATGTTTAATTTTTCATCCCCAACTTTGAACTGTTATCCTATATGGTCCATAAGCAGCAGATATTGCATTGAAACTGAATCACTGAAGTCAAGTGATCGAATAGCACAACACCTGAATGCTAGTTGTGGACAGCTAGAGCAATAAGAAAATTATGAAGCAGCAGCTCATACTGTTTTCCACTCAAGCACAGTTGTGACCTGGGCAGGATATACTAGTTTACAACGTTACAATTACAAATGCTTCATAAACCGCCAAAACAAAAACTAATTTTGCCTTCATCCAAAACTAATCCACACTTACGAATTTGCAGTCAGATCTCACCATCTATGCCCATTCATTTATCAGATGGCCAAAGTAAAGACCTCAAAATAATAATTTTTTCAAGATTTCTTAAGATAAATTTTTAAAAGCACAACTCATAAATTCTGACAAATATATGGTCAATAACAGTGAGCTTTGATCACTGAGGCAAATGTGAAGCATACTCTTTTTTATCGGAGGTAGCACTTAAATATCAATTATGGAATGAGAGAGAACAAATAAATCCTTAACCTTAATGTTTACCTTCTTAAATAGAAAAAACAAAACTATGACTATGAGAAATTGAGTTAACAGCAATCAAAATAAACCATAAACCAATAAAATACCTGCCAAAACACAATTGTTTTGTTATATATGCACACAACAATCCAATCTGCACATGAAAAAAGTTACAGCTCAAAAAAATATTAACAATAAAAGTTACATTTTGTAAACATGACACATGCACTACCGGTCAATCATTCAAGAATGGGATTATAATGACAAGAATAAACATAGAAGACAGGAGCAAAGCATTTTAAGTCTGTGTTATTCATAAATTGATATTCACATAGAGGATAGAGCACATCAATTTTATTTTTTTTAAAAATTTATATCTTTTTGTCTTCAAACAATCAAAAGATTTTCTTTCTCAAAGCAATCATGTGAGGATATAAGTTCATACATATTCTCAAGATAAATATAGACTGTGGCCCTGTGCTAATATAATTTCCAGTGTGTTTTTGATTGCCAAAGAAAACACAAAAAGCATATCATAGGAAACTGATGCTGCATTTTCTTCCTCCGAAGAAAAAAATAATACTATCATTTCTACCATAGACTTTTTATTTTTGGGTCAAAGAAACACTCATTTGACAACTTAATGATACATTTGTGTCTGAAAAGTGGGTTAAAACTTACTGCCACACCAAGGAAGGTACTGGAAACAAATAAATAGGAAAACTCTCCAAAAAAGTGTAGAGCAACAATTGAGCTGCCTGGAGAATGTTTAAATTTCTGGATTACATTGAAGAGCACAACTGATGTTGCATCATTAACCACACTTTCACCAAAGACTAGACTATAAACTAAGGGTGTCTCTTCCTGGTTGAGAACCTGCAATCACAATGTAAAATGTGAAATATGTGGCCTTTATCAGGATAATATTCAAAGCATAGGGAAAATCATGAACCTGCAAGACTGAAACAGAATCCGTAGCTGCAAACATTGCTCCAATGGCTGTAAAGTGTTTGACCAATTACAGGCAAATAAATAAATAAATAAATAAGCAGAAAAGCTAAAAATATATTCATATAGAGAGATATTTGGAACTGTCAGTCCCCTCCAAGGATGCAAATGACTCAAATTTCTTCCACAGCACTATATCTGGACATACATTTTAACCACAATACTAGTAATAAATATGCTATCAGGCTATCAGCAATATTTACATATTATTCATCCTAGAAAATCCATATGTATAAATAAAAATGTTGATAGGCATTAGGTTAAGGAAAGGATCATATATCTAAGAGAATTTCCGAGTTGCAAACTCCATCCTAAGTCCAGAGAGGGTAAGGAGGAGAAGGAAATACTGGACTACTGTTGAGGTTTATTGATTTAGAATATAAATGTATATGATTATGAACATTGATAATACTAGACGTAGTGTTATGTGTTATAAGTTCGTAATTATGCAAAGTTTAATTAGCGATTTACGTCGTTAAACGTTGAGAAAAGTAAAGCAGAAACAGTGGCAAATCGCAAGTCGTGACGGATGCTCGCGACACGCGAAAACAGACCAAAGTGCCAAAACAAGTCAGTAAATTTTCGCGACTCGCGAGTTTCGTGATTTGGTGACAGTTTCGCTCGGTTTATTCTCGTTGCGTTGTATCCTTTCAGGATAACTGCTGTACGTTTGATAAGTTATAAGATAACTTATTATCAGAAGTGAAAAGACAAATGAAGAAATATTCACATATTTTCACAAACTCTCTCTTGCATATCATAAGTTCTCTCCATAAGTTGCAAAGAAGTTTACACATACAAATCCTTACTCATTTGTAGAGATTGAATCTAGGCTTGATTTCTACGGTTTACTTGTTGTATCTTGTTGACGATTTTCTTGTAACTTGGCCTACGAATTGGGTAGAAATATCGTTTTCAGGATAGTGCCCCGGGCACGCCTCAAGTGTTTATCCGTCATACTATTACCCAAATTTATGAAAATTCCCCAACAATCTGAAAACGATATAGTTTAGTATGTTTAGGATACATTTTGAGGGTGTCGAAAAGATGCAAAATTTTGTTGTCATCATTAGAAGCACCTATGGAAAAGGATGATAAAGAGGAACCGATTGAAACGACAAGGAGGAAGAATTAATGGAGGGATGCATGTCCTCATGATTTAGGCATGATTAAAGCCACTTCAAGTAAGAAGTTTCTTATTTTATGATTATGTTAAGTATTTATCTTATCATTTCTCTATGGTTTTTTACAAGATTCGAGGTTTATTGATGTTGTCTTGTGTATTATTAGAGATGATTGTCATTAAAGATGATTGATAAAAATCATGGTGATTAGTAAAAATCATAATGATTGATTTATATCATGATGGTTGGTTAAGACCATGTAAAAATAACATTGTTGTTAATGGATGAACAAAGTTTATTGTTCATGAAATAAGTATTGTCAATGTAAATTGATAATATGAGATTTGTAATTTTGACGGTATAAATCTATGATATTATGATCATAGAAATTTGTCAAATATGATATAAGTCGGTAATACAAGTCGAAAATCATTCGGCGATTATTATTTTAGATGTTGATCTATCCGAATGTTTGACAGTTATCATACTATGGTATGATTTATTTTTCTGGTTCAGTCCATAGTGCCGGTTATTTTGTTGAATATTACTAATCTTAACAAGTTAATATGGCGGTTACCTTTGATGGAAGAAGGTAATGTAAATTTTATCTTGTTATTACTTATTTAATTGTTGGTTACATGTTGGTTATCATGGAATAACTTGCAATGACGGTTGTCTATGTCGATTTCATGCACTATTTTTTTTTTTAATTTCCTCCTCCTTTGCATTAGTGTGGCAGTTTTCTCTATTTGCACTATTCTTTGCCGAGAGTTTTAATTAATTTCACTTTATTAAGTGAATCTTGTCCTGACTCATGAGTATATTCAATTATTTTTGTCAAAGCAGTTGTTTTTATTGCTAAGTATAAGTTTCTCAGGTTAATGAGTGTAACAAGCAAAGTTATATTTATTTATCTTTACTTGGTCTTCTTGGTATAAAGGAGTGATTGACATAAATTAGTGATTAATTGTTTAAAGTTAATATTCTATGGCTTAATAGAATAAAAGGGTTACAATGAAATCCACTAGTGGGTGGATATTGTATTATGTTTATTGCAGTAATTAAATTAATCATGGAATTATAATCCTTTGGTATAAAGGATTATGAGTTATATGTCGATATAATTTTGGTCAATATATTTTGATCTGACTTAGTAATAATCTAAATCTTGGTATTATTACTGATTATTAACAACCAATTGAGATATGTATGTGGTCAAGCATATGGAAAATATTCTAAGTCTCTTTAAGTAAATTATTTAATTAGTTTAAAACAATTGTGTATAACAAAAGTATTTTGTTAGATTGTTTTATCTAATTAAATATGATTCTTATGTTAAGTGGTTGTTAATGGGTAATGACATGTATAAATGATTAATGCTTTTAAGGTTATTATTCTATGGTTTAATAAGATAACAAGGATGAATTGAATTTAATGTTATAAGATATATGTATGCAAATATTGCATAGTTACTGCAATTCATTAATCATGAGGAAATAGTCCTCGGGTTTAGAGGATTATGTAATTTATGTAATTATGTCAATGCTCAATTTAATTATTGATATTTTGTTCTACAGTTTAGTAGAACTGGTACTTGTTAGTATTGTTCATGTTTTCTATTCAAATAATTTGAATAGTGATAATCACATTAAAGATTGTGAGTAATTATCCTTTAAAGGATATATATTAGACAAGTATTATATATTTCATTACAAGGAATATGTGATGTATAATTTCACAATATTGTGAAAATGATATTTGACAAATTATAAGATATAGACCTATTATAGGAGGTGAATAGCTCGATCCAAATCTTTCCAACATTTATAAATTATACATGAGTTAATATAATTGATACACTACAATGTAGTGGTGTGGCTGAAAGAAAGATAGTGAAGGTTAGTTCCATGTCATTCTATTCAGGTTAAGTGATGGTATATGGGGAAAAGTTTTCTTAATGACATAAAAGTTGTCTTAATGGCATGTTATTTTTTAAATTGAAAAAGGAATTAAGCATCCCCATATGAACTATGGCACTAAAGGAAAACAAACATGAGTTATTTCAAGGTTTGGAATCCAAATGTAAAAGATCGGATAAAAGTGGAGTTGAACGCACATATGAACTATGGTACTAAAGGAAAACAAACATGAGTTATTTCAAGGTTTGGAATCCAAATGTAAAAGATCGGATAAAAGTGGAGTTGAACGCATCAATATAGGATATGCGGTATAGCAAATTTTATGGGTTCTATGTTATTGAACAATTGACATTTAGTTGGTTTATACCACCATATGGTCAAAGGATGCAACAGGTAATTAATGGAAAATTATTTATCACTTCCTAAATTAAAGGATGTAACTCCAAGTACCAATTTTAAGAAAGTGATCATAGCGTATATGATCAGGACATAGATGATCAAACTCAGATTGAGAATGATACATTTATATCATCACAATTTAGCAAGGTAATATGGCTAAGGTAAGATGCATGTTTTCATGTATTTTTAATTAAAGAATCAAAGCTTTGTTTTGACAAAGGTTTCAATATGTCTCATTATGGAAGGTGATTCTTTAATTTGTCGAGGTTATAAAATCTTAAGATATTCTTTACAGAATGGGATTATTTATGATGAGTTAAAATTCATCATGAGGAAAATATTTGGTTTTTAGTTGATTTACTCCTAAAAGTAAACCTATTGGGTGAAAATGAATTTTCAAAGGAAATTGAAAATGGAGGAACACTTAATCCTGTGCTCTAAGCCCGGTTGATGGCATTCACCCATTGCAAATATTATTATTATAAGTTATTTATAAATCCTGTAACTATTTATAATCTTATGATCCATCAAATAGATGTCAAGATAGCATTATTGAGTAATAAAAGGTTTACATACAACAAACGGTAAAGTTTGATGTGTAAGGTCAAGGATTTAAAGTTAAGTTGATTAAATTTTGTATGGGCTTAACTAAGTGCCAACAATGAAATCAAGATTTTGATTACAATGTGTTATCTAATGGATTTCTATGAACAATTCAAACAAGTGTATATTTACTAAATTGATGATAATGGTTAAGTTATCATGATTCTTCTATATATAGATGACATGTTTTATTTTAAAACGGTTTTGTCTCTATGAAAGATCTGGAGGAAGTCAATTCCATTCTGGATATAAAAGTTAAACACCTATGTATACTAGTTAAGTTATTACCGAGTAAAAGGTAATGCAAGTTATAGTTTGTTACTATAAGTATTGACGAATGTCATTACAACACATTGAAGTTAATTATTCGTCATGTATTAAAGAAACCATAGTTTTGGTTTGTTTTATAACAATTTTTTCGATTGTAAAAGGGAATTAAAATGCAAGTTGAAAGTTATTTTTCTTCTATTGGATGGGTTTTCCTCCATGGAAAGATGATATTTCATTATTTCTTAGGTTTTCAAGAAGCAAACATGCGTTGTAAACTCCTTTTGACAATAGAGTTTATTGTTATGTGTTTGGCTGGTAAAGCTGGATGTATAAGAATTTATAGTCAAGTTTATGAAATGGTGCACTATAACTATTGACTATGTCTATGAAAAGAAACTAGCGGTTTAGCTAGAGATACGGTATAGTAGTGGATGGCAATCAGTTTAGATTGAAGCCCCATGATTAATCACATTTAAGAGGATCTCAACTTGACGCCTAATAAGACGTTAGGTCTCAAGTTCAATGAGATAAATCTTCTTGCATGATGATTGTGGAATTGTTTTCATCCAAGTTAGTTCCAAGTTTGTGACGGTATAAGGCGGTATTCATTGGTTGTGCTAGAGTCATAATAGCATGTTGACCAAAGAATAAGCCTATGTGAGTGCGAGGTGTGGCCGCTTCAAGGAGCTTGTGGGAAGAGCTTTGATGCATTCATGAAAGATACGAACACATGGCCCTATAATTGTGTTGATATAATGAGTTCGGGTATTTAATCTTGTGTGTATAATATCTTCAAGTTATCATTATGTATTGAAAATAGTTCAATCGTTTACAATAGCTTGGAATGTGTATTATACTATGTGGAAGTTCAAGTCATAGTACACTTTCATTTACGCGTGAGATTGCTTGTAACATTGGAATTGTTTATGCAAAAGGTTTATTTATATTCTAAATGGGGGAAGAAATGTTGAGGTTTATTGATTTAGAATATAAATGTATATGATCATGAACATTGATAATCTAGACGTAGTGTTATGTGTTATAAGTTCGTAATTATGCAAAGTTTAATTAGCGATTTACGTCGTTAAATGTTGAGAAAAGTAAAGCAGAAACAGTGGCAAATCGCAAGTCGTGATGGATGCTCGCGGCACGCGAAAACAGACCAAAGTGCCAAAACAAGTCAGTAACTTTTCGCGACTCGCGACCCTACCTCGCAACTCGCGAGTTTCGTGATTTGGTGACAGTTTCGCTCGGTTTATTCCCGTTGCGTTGTATCCTTTCAGGATAACTGTTGTACGTTTGATAAGTTATAAGATAACTAAATCAGAAGTGAAAAGACAGATGAAGAAATATTCACATATTTTCACAAACTCTCTCTTGCATATCATAAGTTCTCTCCATAAGTTGCAAAGAAGTTTACACATACAAATCCTTACTCATTTGTAGAGATTGAATCCAGGCTTGATTTCTACGGTTTACTTGTTGTATCTTGTTGACGATTTTCTTGAAACCCGGCCTACGAATTGTGTAGAAATATCGTTTTCAGGATAGTGCCCTGGGCACGCCTCAAGTGTTTATTCATCATACTATTACCCAAATTTATGAAAATTTTCCAACAACTACTTCATATGCTTTCCGCACACAATCCTTACTGGACTACTTCATATGCCAACTTCCCTAAAGGCTTTTCTTTCTAAGTCTATATGAAGATACATGTTTTTCCCAAACACAAACACCGTAAGTTTCATGCAGCTTCACAACAACAATAATAGTGTTTCTTTAATTTAACAAAATTATCCAAAAAAAAAACTAATAACAGATTAGATCCTTAAATAGCTAATTGCAGAGAACTTGATGTAAGACTTAAAATCACACATGAAGAAAGAAGAAGAATACCAAGATAATCTTTAAACTCCAAGAAAACAACATCAAGGTGCTTGAATAACTGCAGAGCACCTGAGCCATAAATAAGAATATCAGGGATAAAGAAAGCAACGTTGAACAGAAAGCTGAAAATTTTAGTTCTGAACAACTTTTAGGCTATAGCCGCTATACCGGTGTAATAAATACATAGCACATAGAACAAATTCCTATAAAAAACATAGCACCTAGCACATAGATAGTACAAGCTAATGATGAAGAGGAGTCCTTGATCAAAACCATATCAGAAAAGAAATAACTATAGTTGACACAGACAACTGCTGATCTAACTCATTCCTATAAAAAGACATTTGATTACCTCAAGCAGAAGGTTTTGCAGACTTGAAATTGATGCTACAACATCAACCTAGCTGAAACTAAAATGCATTCATTCATCTCAATGCCATATGCGTGAAGTTGATGGTAGTATGGTAGTATATATACATCCAGTATCTAAACCCTGTTTACATATTTTAACCTCCTCAAAATACTGTGCAGATCATTTGGGACATACATCTTCAACTAATAAGGGTATGTTATTGAGTTGTTTCTAGAGCTGGCAAAACTTGACCCAATCCAATAATCCAACCTGAACCCAACCCAATAATAACGGGTTGGGTTGAGTTTTTCATCCCGTTTAGCTAAATGGGTTGACCCAACCCAACCCGTTTAGTTTAATGGGTCGGGTCGGGTTGAAATTCTCAACCCGATTTTAACCCGCTTAACCCATAAGAATATACGTTGTAATAAAATTAGTTTCAAGTTGAATTGACGTACTAATCTAATATATCACTTTCATATTTTTATTTTTTATTATGTTATAGATTCTTTACGAGTTATGTAGGCGATTGCAATGTCTTAAAATCTAATGTTTTTATCTTGAATATTATTAGAACTCAAAAGGTTGTCACTTATTAATTAAATACTATCGTGTTAATATGTGTAAACCATGAAAAATATGACTTGTAATATATATGACTATCGTAGGTTATTGTTATTTATAAGGTGGGGTTGGGTTGAGAATCTCACCCCGTTTAATTAAATGGGTTGGGTTTGGGTTGGAGATTTCAACCCGTTTATAATAATGGGTCAACCCGAACCCAACTCAGGTCGACCCATTTACAGCTCTAGTTGTTTCTTATATCCTTTTATTAGTTGAGTATGTAAAAATTGATCAAATGTTTCTGCAGTAGACTAGGAAATCAATCTCGATCTGTAATCCATCATACCTTTGACAAGAACAATTTCAATTCACTTCTTCATATTATTATTCTTTACACTTTCATGAGTCAAATAAAAAATATAGAAGGAAATTTTTAAAAAGTTAAGGCCAAAACTTAAAGATACAATTGTTAAAGAGAGACCCCCCACAGTATGGAAGAGATAGTGTGTCAGAGAGAAGACAATGTTTTGAAATATTGAGGGGAAAATAGGATTTTGATAGATGACAATGCTTCAGCATTATTCAGGGCAACACGGGCTAATGCTAAGGCATCAAGGGGCATCAAGTATGGGGTTTGAAGCATACCTAGTGAAATGATACTGAAAGATATCAATGCACCAATGGCCCCAAACAAAATGATTGTTGAAAAATTGTGAAAGAATTGCTTCTTCTTGACCTGGAATCTGATAAGCATCCAGTGTTAGAACCTGTACTAAAAAGAGTGCCATAAACAGAAATCTTGAATTTCAGGAGGAAGTCATCAAACATTTTCATACTCAGCTAGTTGCATATCACAAAACAAAATAAAAAGGCAAACAATGCATGTCATAGACATTTAATTTCTGAAATTTCAGTTCACTTTAGACAAGTTCACTTCAGCTCAACTTTAATTGATTCTAAGATTTAGATTAATTTAGCAATTCATTTCATTTCGGCTCATATTAATTCAGTCCAAAAGAACAAGGCCCAAGTCTGTCTTAGTAGTGTTAGTACAAAGTAAAACCATTGTATGCAGTCACTATATATGTTGTGATGCCAAAAATCAGCATAAAGGTTAACTCTTTAATGAGCTTTGTCTATGATCTTACTCTTAATTTCTTTAATAAAAATAGCATAAACAAAACAAATTATAAACAAACAAATCAGTATCCATGTTCCACTTACATCTGGTTATGTAATTGTGAAATTTTAATAACTTAAGTATTAAGAAACTACAATACTATACACTTACATATATACAAATATTACAAACAATCCTCAAAGTAAACTACTAAACTTTGTGAGCACTACCAATGGCCGATTTGTGCCAACTAATAAAAAAAATAGAGAACAATTTCCAACATAATCAGTTGTATATGGCTATATGCCATGTTCTTCTACCTTTATTAATTTATAATTTCCATGTTCTTTTACCATACTAGGTTACTTTGACGAAACTTTAGTTAAAAAAAAAAATTGCTCTCTTTTTCATACTTGGCTCATTTTTTACACAATTTTTAATCATCATTCTTCCCTACTCCTCTTAGTTAGTTTCTTGGTTTTGATGAAAACCAGGTGAATAAATTACATGAAAATTCAAGTAAATAAATTCTTGATCAAGATCAGAAAACAAAATTAAAACCCATATATACATTAATTCAGATAGTTTAATAATTAATAGAGTTGAAACCCAAATATACCAATTAAAACAAAATTCAACATTAAACAATTCAGTGAGTAAAAGCTTATTACCCAGCATTGAAGATAATAGGAGGAAGAATATAATTGAAAAAAAGCTGGTCATCGAATTTGAAAATCAGAGAACTTGTTCCATTAGAAACGAATAGTATAATTACTCCTGTTCCAAAACCCTGCATGCGTAATTCATGATCGCTCAAATTAATACTCTTTAACACAATTAAGATTATTAAATACAAGTATAATTTAGAAAAGAAAAAAGAGTGAAAAACTTACAAGAAGAAGGTCAAGAACAGTGTTACTAATCCATCGAGATTTCTCCAGGAAACGACCAAGTAAAATGCAGATACAAAGTAAAACCACAAACAAAGAAATTGATTGAACTGATGCTTCATCTGATTCTAAACCCATAATTGAATTTCTGTGATCAATGCTTCAATCTCCCTTAATTGATGTTGTTATGGTAGGAGAGTAGAGTAAAAGATGGATAACTTTGTAGAGGTACAGGGTGTGTTTGGTCCATGAACGCCATTTGCGTGCTAAAACCCAGAGTTAAAGAATTTTATACGGGGCGTATGTACGAGCACAACTAACAACCTTAACAAGTCGGGAATTGCATGCATGAATCACATGATACACAGAACTACAAAAGTAATAGTAGACCGTCTCGGTCTACATAGCCACATTTTTTTTTACCGGTAGCTTATATTTTCTCCTTATATTCAAGGAAAAGATTTTAATCATTATAAACAACCTTCAGTTAGGGCTTGTTTACATTAGCTGAATAGAGATAAATTGAACTGAACTGAGCTAAACTGAATAGAAGTGTATTAATTGAACTTAATAGAGATAAACTGAACTGGGTATAATTTGAAGTAAACAAGCCTTTAATGTTTAACAAACTGTCACACACTCACATAGCTAGACGATCCATTCAATTACTTCATCTGGACCACCTTCTCCCAAGTTGTACCCAAACAAAAAGTCACTTCAACTGATACATTATTTCTATTATATAAGCCAAGGGATAAGCCATGAGTGTCCCCTAGAAATGTCCATGTTACCCTCCAAAAGTTTATAAAAATTCAATTAGTATTACTCCTAACTACGAAGTATTAAGGAAAGTTATTAGAATTTTTAAATTTCTTAAAACATAAAATTCGTAAAAATTAAATAAAGATACAAAAATTCATTTTTTTTTAATCCTCTGTAAAGAAACATCCATATTAATATAATTTGTCACATAAAATATCATCACACGTAAAGCGTACAAATAAGGCTAAAAGAAAACAATGGCAACCCATTTATCATTCCCTTCCCAATATATCACTAAATTCTATCGAAACTGCCATTTTATAACTAAAATAAAGATGAGACTTCAAGTCAACCATATGATTTGTTTAAAACTAATTATGGTTGACTTGAAGTCTCATCTTTATCTAGTTTGTAAATGAAATGATTATTCAAAAATCACAACTAATACAAAGAAAATCTATAACTAATTACTAAAGTAGAAGATGCTTACAAGCAATATCAACACTCGCGACATTCTCAAGTAATTTTTTCCATTCAAAAATTCGTTTGAAGTTTTTTTTCCATTTTTTTTCCAAACATTGTTTGTTTATTTGCTAGATTATTAAAGAGTATTTCTTTTCAAAATTCATTATGTGATGGTGATGTCCTTTTGCTAAATAATCTACTACTTGGTTAATTAGTTTTTCTGTAAATGTGATCAATAGTGTAGTGGTCGAACTTAATAATCTCTAACTGGATATCTTGTATTAAGCTATGTATTTCCTAACAAATTTTCCAACTTTTACGGATAAAATTATTAATAACCATTAAAGTATCTCCTTCAATTCTTTTTGAATATATCATATATTACTTTTCAATTCACTTTTTAAATTCTAAATAATCTAGTTGATATATTCCATGTTCGAAATTTATCTTAAATTAATTATTAGGTTATGTTCTTTTGGATTTATTTTTAGTCCGATTCAATTTTACTCAGTCCAAAACAATGGGGCATTATCTCCTTGCCAAAAAAAAAAAAAAAAGACAGAAATCTATTCCTATTTTCTTTTATGAGGTAATATTAGTTTTTTTTTTTTTTTTTTTATTAAAAATAGATGTTCAAAGTTAATTTAAAAAAAGAAACAAATTCACCTTTTTTTTTAATACATTTATTTTTTGTTCTCAGTACATCAAAAAAAAAAAAAATCTATCTTGATTAACTTAATTAAATAAAAAAATGCAATAAATTATTACAAACATTAATTGAGTTCTAAAATCGGCTATTTCAATTAAAATATTACGAAGTATATAACAACCCCACCATGGAAACAAATGGAGTAATAAATAATAGGATAATTTGTTTTAAACCACCTTTTAAAATAGATTTTTTGTCAAAAACCACCTTATAAAATTTTTTTTTGTTAAAAGAAACCAAAACCAATTTTTTTTTTTTGTCAAAGAAAACCAAATTGCACTAATCCAAGATTTGACTACAATTAAAGGCATTGACCTTCAATTAGGAATAACCTAAGCTAATTTTAATTAAAACAATTATTCACAATATATTAAGATTTTTTTTTAAAAAAAGGAAAACTGAAAAAAAAATCAAAAATCAAGAATGGGTGGTGGCAGTGATGCAGTAGGGGCGAGTGCGGTAACGGCGTGGGGGGCGGGGGGGTTGGGTGGGGAGGCTTGTCGGAGGTGGTGGGGGGTGGCTGAAGTGGGCGAGGGGAGGGTTTCAGGGGTGGGGGTAGCTTAGGGATTCGTGTTTGGGAGTTTCAGGGTAGGGGGTCGTCGGGTGGGGGGAGGGAGGTCTTCGACGGTGGTGGGGCTCAGGATAGGGAGCATCAGCGGCGTTTGCCATGGCAGGGGAGGGAGGAATCGAGGGAGGTTCGGGGTTCTCTAGATCACGCCGGGGAGCGAGTTGCTGGGGATGGGGTGCGCCGGCAAGAGTTTGAGCCGAAGAGGGCGGCGCCGATGATGGGTTTGTCAGGTAGTGGGAGAATCGATAGTGGGGGCCGGGTTTGGGAATTTGATGGGTTTTCTGGGTTGGGGAAGGGACTGACAGGGAGGGGTTGCGCCAGGGACAGGGCTGCCGGGGGGTTGGTGGGGATGGGGTAAGGATTTTTTTTATTTTTTAATTATTTAGTTTTTAAGGTTTAATTAAGGTATATTAAAGTTTAAGGTTTAATTATGCATAATAATTGTACATAATCAAAGTCAAAGTTAATTAATCTATGGTCAAACCCTAATTAGTGCAATTTGGTTTTCTTTGACAAAAAATATTTTAGTTTTGGTTTTTGACAAAAAAATATTTATAAGGTGGTTTTTGACAAAAAAACTGTTTTATAAGGTGGTTTTTGACAAATTATCCTAAATAATAATCCCCTAAAAAGAAACTGGATTCACAAAGTTAGCATACATAGTAACAAAGAATCTCACTCACTATAACAAAGATTTACAAATATTATAAAGGCTTATAACCTTTAGTACAAAGATCTTGTATACAATAGATATACAAAAAATTATTATACAACGGGATTAAAATTGCTTCAAAATGTTAAAAAATAACCCGTAATATGAGCACCAACTCGATAGGTTATGGCCACATAATTCGGAACCAATGACTAAACAAGCTAAGATATGGCCACACAATTCAAACTCTTGACAAATTACCACAGTTTTTCTCAGCAAATTTGATAATCAAGTCAGCAACCGATTTGGGCTTCTCTACGTGAGGGAGATGGCCACATTCTGATATTTGGCGCAAAACTGCATTCTGAAGCTCACCGTGCAATTTCTGCAAGTATTTTACAAGTGCATAAGCATTTTATAAGTAAGAGTCAAGGTCAGTTAAAGAATAGCTGGGGTTCAGCTTAAAAATCACATTAAAATAGTTACAGAATAAAGCTTCAAAATCTCAACTTATTTGCAGAACAAATTATTCACAAATGTTCAAGCAATACTGAGATTGACAATTGTACTGAAATTTAGTAGTGATCAAGATTCGAGAAATGCTCACCAAGCCTAGCTTGTAGCTGATTATCTGGTCATCCTCGCCCCATATAATTAGTGTCTGCTGCTTAACCTACCAAATCATGTCATAGCAGATAAGATTCATACAAACATAGCCCACGTGCCGACATTTATACAGTTCCATGATCAAATATTTAAAATTCCTTCCTTGATAATATAAGCAATCATCATGCTCTGTAACACCATTTTGAGTTCGGAACAAATGGCTGAATGGGTGAATCATCTTTACCTTATAGGACCTAAGGGGCTGTTTGGTTGATATAAGGGATAGGGAAAGGAATAAAGAAAGGGAACCAAGGGGAAAGGAAAGGAATATCATTAAATTCCCCCTTGTAGTTTGGTTCAAACTGAAAGGGAAATTTATTTCCTTTGAGATTGTTTGGTTCAAAAGACAAGGAATCAAATTTCTTCCTACAACATGAGGTACCTTCATTGTTTTTGGTAAATCATTTCCAAAATTACAGCAAAATCCTTTTCAGAATTACAGTAAAATCCTTTCCAAAATTACAGCAAAATTATAGCAATTATGAAGCTGAAAAAAGAAACCAGCAATTGAAACAAAATCCTTTCCAAAGCTGTCCACTTGTTTCTTTCTTCCTTCATCGCCATTGATGTGGCTCAAGCAACATCACAGCACCAACAACCACATATCGAACAAGAAGCATCATAATTCACTTTCCCACATAACTCAATCATCATATTTCTAGATTTTCCACAATCTATTCCCTCTTTAAATCAAGCGAAGGGTAATGAAAGATTTAATGATATTATTAGGGATTTTTCAGATCGAACAACGAGGCTTTGATTTCGTCGTCTGCTGATCGAACGACGACAGTGATCGGACGGCGAGGTTGATCGGACAGCGAGGTTGGTTGGACGGCGACGGAGGCTCAGAATCATGGCAATGGCTAGGCCACTAGGGTTTAGCTACAGTGAGGAGAGAAGAATGAGTATGGAGTGAAATAGAATAAAAGTACAGGAATGGGTTCTCAAGTACCTGGATAAGAGGAGAGAATGAGAAATGCCTTAAATGGGGGAACTCTTGGAATTAAAATGGGGAAAGAGAATGAAGAAAAAATAAAAACAAACACAGGAAAGGGAATAATGACCCTAAGTTCCCTTTCCTTTTCCCAATTCCCCCGAACCATTATTTGAATTTCTAGACCTGATTGAATTTGATCAAACTTGATTGTAAGGTACAATGGAAACTTATTAGAGCTGATTAAAACTTATTGAACTTGCTAGACTTGATTTCAGCTTATTTGAGCTGATTGCCTCTAAATACGTACAAGTATTTATTTTTAAGGTGAAGACATTTATGGAAATTTCAGGGGTGCCATTCTTTGTGAGTTTGAGGTATTTTCTTTCATTCGAAAATATCAGCCAAAAAGTCGCTTACTTCACCCTTTTATATGGGCGCACAGTCATAGACAAACAAGCACAATTTATATACCTGGTTTATTAGAGGGGCAACATTGTAACCTCCACTTCTCATGAAATTAACAGTTGCATCCTCCCACCAAGGGTATAGGCAATGCAAACGACCAATCTGTTAGACAACATTATAGAACAAAACTTTGAATATCCAATATCTTAACTTTATTGAAACTTTAAAAAAGTAGATACTTACTTTCATCCAGTCCACGCTGGTACTGAAAGATATGTCATTGAAGGCTATACGATTCACATAAAACCGTAAAGGCACACTCTTCAGTAAAGAAACCTACACAAACAAGATATTAAGGCATTTGCAGTATTGGAATATAAAAATGGTGGAATACAAATCTACAAATCTATGTTGTATTGGTATTAAATCATGTAAACAGCCACAAATTGGTATTAAATCATGCATTGGTATTATTGATATAAACACGAGATTAAATCATGATTTCCATGTAAACAGCCACAAATCATGTATTGGTATTAAATCCATTTGACATCCATATTGTATTGGTATACAAATCTCCCTTTTATCTGATCTATATCATTTGTGGCTGTTTCAATGAATTCCTTGTCTAAACTAGAGTACTTGGGCATCTTTTGACCTTGATTGTTTGTTTAGTCCACAGCGGGAACAAATAAAGTTGAAGAATATTTATTAAAAACAAAAAAGCCTTAGCATAATTAATACTTAACTTAAAGAAACTTTAAAGAACAGGAAACATAGCAGAATTTTCATCTAATTTGCAATCATCAACTAAAACAAACCCTAACATTAGGATCCAAGATTTTGGGTTAAAGAAAAGAATAACTACCTAGCAAACATTGCCAAAAAAAAAAAAAAAAACTACCTAGCAAAAGACTCTGGGAACTCTAGTTCTTCCTATTTTTACCTTAGGATGGAAAAAAGGAGCAAAATTTTGGGTTAACTATTGGGTTTTTATATATATATATAAAAAAAATGACTAACTTTTGCTTTGCACAATTTTTATTTTTTTTTTATTTTACCACCTTTTCAAAAAAAATTTAAAAAATTATTACATTAAACTTTGAAAAATCAGTTAAACTCCCACCTTTTAATGGCTGATATTAGAAGTTTAGAACGATCCATTAAATTAGGCCCATTGTTCAATAGACTTATGGTTTTCCTCCTTTTTAACCCTATCTAAGCATGTTTGTTCTTCCTTTCAACAACCATGATGGTAAAATTGCAATTACAAGTGGTTTGAAGGCATGAAATTGGCAAAAACGGATGTTGAGTATTGATCAAGAATTCAAGACAAATTTACATGGGATTATTGAAGTTGCAGCGATTCAAAGGTACGAATTTGTTGTTTCAAATTCTGGGGTTTGAGTGTTGAACAGAAATTGAATTTTTTAGGGAAAAATAGGTGAAGCAATTGCTTACAGCAAATGAAAACAGTCGATTCCTCTTAGTTACGGAATGTTAGTTTCAATTAAGTTTTAATTATACACAGTTGGTCATTGCATTGCTAAATTTGATAATATATTAAAATTAGGAATATTTGATTTTAATAATCCAACCTTTTAGCCATTCGCAAATAATAAACCAACCTTTTGATTATTCTTAAATAATTCAACCTTTGTACCAAATTTCATAGAGTGAACCAAAACCAAATTTTAGGTGTCATTTTGGGGTTGGTTTAAGAAGAGTTTTGGTAGTTTAGCACTAACGTTGTTGACCACTTACCTAAAGACACAAACAACACTTAAATTAGCCCCAATATCACACCTAAAATTTGGTTTTGGTTCACTCTATAAAATTTAGTACAAAGGTTGGATTATTCAGGAATAATCAAAAGGTTGGTTTATTATTTGCGAATGGCTAAAAGGTTGGATTATTAAAATCAAATATTCCTTAAAATTATGCAGTGAGAGGAGAACCTAGGGAAAACGTTGGGGACTATTTTTGGTGAGTGGAAGTTGAGGACTTAATTTGTACTTCATAAACAATTTTTGTTGGAAGCAATTGTATTGCTTAATTTGATTTCAATTAAGTTTTAATTTAAGGCATTCATGGAGTGAGTGGAACCCAAGGAGGAGGATGCCTGTTTTGGTGGGTGAGTGAATAACTGAATATATACAAAAATCACAGAGGAGAGAAGCTAGAAGCTGTAATTTTTAAAGAGAAAGAGAAATGGAATTTATAGGGGTTGAGATGACAAGGAGGAGAGAGGTTGAAGATTAATATAGAATAGGCCCAACTTGAAGGATTATCTAATGTCTATCATTGAAAGGTTGGAGTTTAACTGAGTTTGCAAAGTTTAAGGTGGTTATTTTTTAAATAAAAATGAAATGGTGGTAATATAAAAAATGTGCAAAACAAAAAGGTGGTAAAAAATCCTTAATTATATTGAACAAAGAATGGGAATGTACAAGGTTTACTAGAGAGGAAACCTTAATGAGGAGATGTGGTTTATTCTAATCTATTGGTGGTCTTGCCATGAGGAAAATTTGATCTTAGGTAGTTGTTAAACAAAAACATACAGTAATATTCTCTAAAATTCAACTTTGATTAGGTAGTATTCTCCCAAACTCGGCTTTTACGTTTTAATCATTTCTGACAAGAAGATAGGGGAGGAGCTATATATGACTAGTACTCACACCAGCATAAGCAAATAGACGGGGTAGTTTGGCCATGTCCCCTGTACCTTCTGCATATACGCTTGCATCAATCAAAACCAATTTGCTCACCTAATTGATGAGATGAAAGAAATATTAGAAATGCTTGTTCACCATTACAGTCAAAGCTACATATCGATCTGCTGTAAAAAAAAAATGACTCGTATCGGTGAATATGCAATTTTGAGTAGTACGGAACTACTTACAACTTCTGGATGATTAACTGCAAGGTCGATTGCAACAGCAGCCCCAAGACTTGGACCAACAAGTATCATTGGCCTTTTGATGTAAGATTTCCAAAACTGTGACAGCATGAGGTTGAATTGGAATGACAAAGTATCTTCCAAAAAGGAGAAAGACCTTGAGAAAACTAATTGTTTCATTTGCTTTTTCTAACTTAAGCAACTTAGTAAATAGTTGTTTGAAGATGAGTTAACCACTCAAGACAGTCAGCAACATTGTGTAATTTTTTATCAAAGAGAACAAAGGACAACCAACAGCTTTACACTAGAGATCCTCATAATATTACCTGATACAGATGATTGCGCTTGGATGCTACATCACACTGAGGAAGCCTTTCTAATACCCAAAAGAAATTGAAAAAAATAGAAAAAGAACAGAAATGGAGTCAAATAAAGAAAAGGTAAAAAAAACTAAGAGGGGAATCATACACACAAAAAAAAAGCTCAAAAATTTGAGTTTGAATTTCAAACAATAGCATACCTAGATCAGAAAAACCCCAACCGAGAATGTCAAAGGCCCAACTCTCCAATCCGGCCTCCTCAAGTAATGGATATGTGTATCTCCATTCTAAACAAGAACTGAAGAATGAATGCAATGAACTATGAAGCAGCTATAAAAAAATTTACTTCAAAACCAACAATGTGGTCAGAATTGATTACCTATCAAACCCATGCAGAAGAACAACTGGATCAGACTTTTCCTGCATCATTGGCCGCACACAGCTACTCATGACAGAACTCCCTGAGGATGTCAACTGGATAAGATTAACGGGTGCATTAGTTAAATGCAGACCGCTTTTGGATCAGCAATTACTGATAAACCTGTCTATAAAATTTTACTAATAAGGATTTTAACAAAGTTCAACAAAACAAAAGCAGAGCCTCAAAGACAGTCACAACATAGACCATCATTCATGACCAAAAAAAGTGCTGAAAAGAACACAAATGGAGGAAATGGTTTATTTAACCTCCATTGGTAAGTGGAACCCCCTATGGATATTTACAGTTTACTAAACGTTTTTTTTTCCACTCTTATAGGAAATGAAACTTCTTGGAATCGCAACTTCTTTAATTCAAGCAAATGACCATCAAGTCACAACTCACAAGAAAAAGAAAAGCATAAAAATGCCACTACCTTAGCTTTAAAAAGCATGCCTCAACGCACACCCAAGCTCTGGGAAATGGGCTTTAAACAGGCAAAACGAAGTAAGGCGAGGCACAAACACACATGAGAAGCACACTAGAGTAGTAAAGTGCCTTATGTGAGGAGCTTCTTTTCCCTTTTGGGAAACTAACTTAGTTTGTGTAATAAATTGAAGAACGATCAAAATTTCTTCAAATTGAGATATAACTTGGCTTCACATTTATCATTACTTAAATTACTAGAGATCTTTTAATTATGATTAGATACAACCAAAGAAAATAATTTGGAAAACAAAGCACCCTACCTACAAGAGGTGTGCACCTTCACCTTGCGCCTCAGCTCTAGGGACCATTTGCACCACAATGTACTTTGTGCCTTATAAAACTAAGGTCATTAGATGCATTACTATAATTATTCTCTAACGAAAAGAGAAAATTGTAACTGGCTGAAAGGTCAATCCAACCCAACTCTAGTCACAGTGTCACACACACATGAAGAAGCTATACCACAATCACGTAGGCATAACCATAGTACTATTAGCAAGGTTTCAATATGTAGCTATCAGCAAGGGTAGCCATTTTCCATCCTATTTTTTCCCCTCGTAGAAAGCTAGCCGGAAACTTTGATAACTTCATACTAATATGGAACACTGCCCAAAAAATATGGACAACCCACTACCATAGCTAACCACCAAGCGACATGAGTAACTCCCAACTAGCATGGTACACCCTTCTTTAAGTGTCATCTCCTTTGTAGATCTACTTAACCAAGAATCAAAGTTGAATGTATGAGTCATCCTGCTGAGCATGCAATCTACCCGTAGGTCCAATTCATTCAAATCCCACCAACGAGTCACTCATAGTTCTTACAACACTATAGGACCCCCTTCTATGCAAATAAGTCCCAACTAATAGGGTGGCTTTTAGAGACATGGTTTCCCCATAATGAAGCTTATACTTATTTTCTATTTTTTTAAAATGCAAGGAATAATAATAAACTTACATTGTCCTATACTCTATGAAATTCATCAAGGCGCTGTTGCGGCCATGTCATCGTCTCTACAACAAATTATATAGCACTAGGAAAATAATATGCTACGCCATGTCAATGGCCGTGTCCTAGCACTTGAAAGTATACTTTTCTTTGGATTTTTCGATTACCTTACCTCTAGAACTTGAGAAGGCTTATGTTTATAGGCTCAATATCTTCTACAATTTTACAATTTTGGAGTATACAATACTTTTGGGGTATACACATAGCATGCATGCACAAAACATTTGGTTGATACCAAAAATGGTAAGAAATTTTCATAGAGTTAAAAATTGTGAAGGTAAAATTAGTCAAGAACCAAGCAAGGAATGGAGGGGGGAGAAGCACTAAACTATAGTGTTTCTTATCATTATGTTATTCTTCACATGTCAACATGGTCCAAACTCCAAATTGCTTGTAAATAAGTGTCAATCACTTCACACATACATACTTAGAAGAGGAATATCTCTAAAATGTAGTTTTTCAACTTCCTTCTTTTGGAATTTCTTCCAAGGACTATGATAAGGGGTTAGAAGAATTACAACCTCAAGGATGAAGTGTTTTAGGAATTTACATGGTCAACATTTTTCAAATGTCATATGAAACATAGGTATTATTCCATTCAACCTACCAAAAAAATGGATTATTCCCTTTAACCTACCAAACAATGTGATAATTAACCATTTCCACATAGATTACACAATCTAATAGTTCTTACATTGGAATTTGAAAGCAATTGACTTAAAAACAACACAATTGAAAAAACATTTCATATCAAATAATCAGAATGAGATTTTCCACTAGGGCTCCGTTTTCTGGATCCTCTATTCATTTTCCTTTGTTTGTTTTGCTAACGGAAGAAAATGATTTTCGGGTGGTAAAATTCTCTTATAAAAAGGAAAATCATTTTCCTTCTCTAACTAATGTATGCCACATTTTCCAGTTTCCAACCTACTCGTTAACTTTGCTTTGTTCTCTACTCCCATCCTTCCATGTTTTTTGCTTCTATTTTTTGGAAAATTAAAGAGCAAAAAATGTAGTTAGTGAGACTTGAACCTTAGTCTAGAGAAGTACAATCAAACCAATTGAACTACTATACTTTTATTATTTATCTCCACTTTCAATTAATATATACTAACAATTTTGGGGCAAGGGGGAGGCCAAGGCCCCCGCCTGCCCCCTGGCTCCGCCCCTGAGTGTGAGACGAGTTTGGGTGTCTGAACCGACCGGGTTAGATCTGACCCGATCGGGTCAACTTGTCAGTTTCAATTTTGCGAGTTTTACGATTTTCTGTTTTAAAGTTCTTATTTTAATATTTGTTTTCTATTTTTTAGATTTGTTTGTTAGTGAATATTCTTTATTCTTGGAGGCCAAATATTCTGATAAAAAATATATTTTTAGGGTTTCTTTTATTCTATAAATATGTTATTTGGCTTCAAGGTTCAGTGTGCCCGTAACAACAAATCACATTAGTGAATTTATCCTCTTCCTCCGCCATATTATTGTTTATTTTTGCTATTTCTCAAATTTCTATTATTCTCAATATTTTGCTTTAAGTGATTGAATTTGCAATTGACAACAACGAGACAATTCTTCCGCATAATTCCTAACGTTTTTCCCCCTATATTTTCCTACATATAGCCCAACAAACACAAGAAAATGTGTTCGAAAAATCCTGTTTTCCATTAACATTTATTTTCCGTCAAAACAAACAAAGCTTATGTTCCATGAGGTTGAAAAATATTGATAGGATAACTTTGTAGTCGTAAATTTCTATAAACCTTAGGAGCACTTGTTAAAAATATTCCCTCTACAAATATTATTCATGAAAACCATTAATTTGTAACCATACACACAAACAAGAACAAATACTGCAATATCGCATTGAGCAAAATCAAAAAATTACAAAAGTAAAACCTCCTAACACCCATACGAAAAGGGGGAAAAATCTTGAATAAGAAGAAGAAATGTGAATAAAGAAGAAGGACCTGAACGGGCAATCTCTCAATTCTCAGAGCCAAATTCCGGGCAAAAGAATCTTTGATATTGTCAGTTTGTTGGGGTAGAAACGAAGGAAACCCATTTGCGCAAACCTTAAAAAGCTTCCAACTTTGAAATTTGTTTGAGGGTTTCAACGGTGATGAAGAGCAGCAAGTTGGTGTTATAGTCATCAACATTGCTGCTTTGCTTGGGTGGGAGTAATTCCATCGCTGTTGTATAAGCGACGGCTAACGGATATGCGTTAGCCAAGTGGTTTTAGCTCAGTCTCTAGTGGGATGACTGTGGCCCCATAACAGGACTGTTCAAAATGATCCAATCCGTGATTCGGGCGATACGATCTGAACAAATTGGATAATTATTATATAAAAAATTTCAGAAATTTCGGATCGAATATCTGAAAATTTTGAAATCGGATTCATATTGAGGAATTTTATATTTTAGATATTTGAAATATCCGAAATATTAATAGAATTTCAGATCGAATATCCAACATTTTGGATCGAAGAACACCACTAGCTCTTATTATCTTGTAGGCTCGTCCTATCCCGGGGACTAGGAGTGCAGAATGCAGATCAACATGTATGATAAGAGAGTTTGGGTCCAGTAGAGTTTTATAAGAACTCTACCAAGTAGGGTTCAATCCTAACCATACATTTTAAAATTAAGGAAAAATTATAAAAAAATAAGTTAACCTTTAGCTGGCTTTCTCAAATTAAGTTAACATTTTGATTAACTCAAAATAAGTCAACCTAGTATACATGTCTTCTTAAATTAAGTTTTTTCAGTAAATATTTGTTGATTAAATTAACATTTTGAATGGAAAACTATATAAACATGAACATATTAATGCACTGCTTTGATTTTTCATTAAAATTGTTAACCTTCTCCATTATTAAATTGTACAAAAAATTTAATTTGAGCAGATATGTGTAATAGGTTGACTTATTTTGAATTAATCAAAAGGTTGACTTATTTTGAGAAGATCGGTTAAAGGTTGATTTATTTTTTACAATTTTTCCTAAAATTAATTGCTCAAGAATTATGGGGATTTTTGGAGAAAATATAAAAGGAATTTTGATAAACACACACACACACACATATATATAGGGTTGAATTTCTTATCGTGAGAAATGTGAGAAGAGATGAATACATCAACTATGACCTAGAGGTACATTGGCCACTAACTATAGGTACATTCAACATATACTATAAATATGAGGGTCATCCAGTAAATCAATTTGAGATACAAAGTTTGTATCTCGAATGACATTTTAAGGTAATTTTGACAAAATTACAAAAATGTCATTTGATATGTTTGCTAAAAAAATCAATTTGATTTACTAGCTATTTCCCCTATAAATAAATAAATATATATATATATAGAAGTAGACTCATGTCAGAAATGTAGTTTTGGTGAGAAGGGTGAGAAGCAACCACAACCCTTTGATCAACAAATGAATGACTAAGATTAAATTTGATTTCCCCTCCTTACTCTCTCTAGAGTTTGGACTCAATGTATATATGACATAAAGTCAATGTATTTTTACTCAATGTATTTATAATATATGTTGAATGTACCTATAGTTGGTGGTCAATGTATCTCTAGGTCTTAGTTAATGTATTTATTATCTCTTCTCAAATTTCTCACGATAAAAAATTTCTCACCGGAACCCAACCCTATATATGTATATAGAAGTAGGCTCAAGTGAGAAATGTAGTTTTGGTGAGAAATTTCTTATAGTATATGTTGAATGTACCTATAGGTTTGGGTTCCGGTGAGAAATTCCTTATCATGAGAAATGTGAGAAGAGATAAATACATCAACTATGACCTGGAGATACATTGATTAACAACTATAGGTACATTAAAAATATATCATAAATACATTGAGTAAAAATACATTGATTTTATGCCATAGATACATTGACTCCAAACAATAGAAGGAATAAAGAGGGAAAATCAAATTTAATCATAGTCATTCATTTGTTGATCAAAGGGTTGAGATTGTTTCTCATCCTTCTCACCAAAACTACATTTCTCACATGAGCCTACTTCTATATATATATATATATATATATATATATATATATATATATATATATATATATATATATATATATATATATATTGTATGGGATCCAAACTGTAGATAAGAGTTCAATCCTCATATATATTCATGATGTGAATAATATATTAATATGAAATTGTATGGGAGCCTACCGGTAAACCGGCAGGACCTACCATACTAACGTCACGGCTAAGATGTCAGACACCTCTTAAAATGCCAACAACAAGGACTAACGGTCACGGTCAACCAAAGACAGCCAACATAAGCAGTACCTCTCAACATGCCGTCCCAGTGATGACAGTATCAGAGGACCCATGCCGTATCAAAGATGCCGTCTTAGTGATGGCAGCATCACAGGTTGCCTGCCATCGGAGTTGCCGGAACCGACTCTAAGGAAGCACCCCTCCTTGACGGTCACGGTTTGACCGCCAAGCCATCTCCTATAAATAGTAGACCTCACTAGCCTGATAACGGCATAACACAGATACTTAACCAATCTCTATCTCTCTATTCTCTCTCCTCATCTATCTTTCCTACATACTTAATCCCCTTTGCTAACTTAAGCATCGGAGGGTCTTTCCTCGGACATACCCCGGGGTTAGCTCACCGTGTTGTTTCATTGTGCAGGTTACAACCACCTCTGTGAACACTTCTGCACCACCACTAAACATTACCGGTTAATTCATACCGGAACAATTGGCGCCGTCTGTGGGGATTTCTTACAAAAATCCACCTAAAAAACCAAAAAGCACCCTAACTCCAAAAGACATAAAATAACCACCCCCAGTCAACCAGAAAAGGAGGTCAGCCCAAAACCCTCTCACAGTGAAAAAACTGTCCACACTCCAATAACAGAGCGTGAGAAAATCCCTGAACCTAAACCAGAGGCAACTCCAAACTCTGGTTTAGAAATATTCAGCCAATTCACACCAGAGCAGCTGCAAAACGTCGTCGCGGTCCTCAGCGCTCTAGCAGCGGCCAAGAAAAAGCCTAGGACACGTCCTACACCAGGGTCTGGAATCCTTAAAAACAGAACAAGAGGAAGAGTTAGAATGGGACTTTTCTGAGGCTGAAACTAAATCCAGACCCCCACCTGGGTACTCAGCAAACGTCAAGGCCACGGCTGAGAATAGAGTTACCTCCAACAGGAGGTTAGAAACGGGATTCGACGACAACCTGGAGAGAAGAAGGGCAACACCCAGTAAAGTTGCCGGTCACATAGAGAAGGTCCTTCCTCAAGGGACCCCTTTCATCGTGGCCATCAGCGATGAAGAGCTGCCAAGGATTAAAATGCCAAACTGCAAATACGACGGCACAACTGACCCAGCGGATCACATATCCGCGTATGAGGGTCACATGCAACTATACACCACGGTTAACAGCGTTTGGTGTCGGGTCTTTCAAACAACCTAACCCTTACCGGCATAGCTCAAAGTTGGTTCAAATCCCTGCCAAACTTTACTATAGCCCGATGGAGCGACTTGTCTTCTCGATTCTTGTCGCATTTTGTCAGCAATAAAAGGCGGCAAAGGCTGACGAGTGAGTTAATGGGAATACAAAAAAGGCAAGAAGAAAGCCTTAGAGATTTCATTGCTCGATTCACGGCAGAAACCGTGACTATACCCGATATGCTGCAAGAAGTGGCAGTCTTGGCACTGATGTCAGGGCTACAAGAGAGCCCATTCCGTCAGTACTTAGGACGCAAGAATCTAACAACTCTGGGGGGTGTCCTAGGAAAAGCTAATGAATACATCCGGGCAGAAGAATTCTGTCGGATAGGTGCCGGCGCCTCAACAGAAAAGAGGACGGTAGAAGAAAAAAGCTACAAGAAGGAGATCAAGAAGGAAGCTCCTTCCGAAAGGAAGGAGTATTTCACTAGAAACGCGGAAAAAAGGCGCGGAGAAGAAGGGGGCATATGGAAAAGAGACCGCGAACAGAGAAAGGTGGCGGCTACACAGAGCTCAACACCCAACTTTCACGGATTTATTCACTCCACAAACAAGATGAAAAGTGGAGGCACCCAAGGCAAATGAATGCACCAAACCGCGACCAGTCTAAATGGTGCGAGTTTCATAACGACTATGGGCACATCACTGATAAGTGTGCCCATCTGAAAGAAAACGTCGAAGAATTAGTGAGAAGAGGGCGGTTGGCCCAATATAAAAAGAAAGATGATTCACCTCACCATCAACAGCATGGCGATAGGGGTTGGAAGGGGAAGCAAAAACAAATAGACTTCCAACCCGACATATTGGTCATTACAGGGGGACCAGTACATGGAGGAACCCTTAGCGGCGCCCGGGCAAGTCTCCGGGAGGTCCGCCATCAAGTGAACTTTAATGACCGCCATCATTGGGCAGGATCAGCAGACGTGACGGAGATGACGTTCACAGCTGAGGACACTAAGGGAAATCATATACCCTCATGATGACCCCTTAGTAATCAATTTGTCCATTGCGAACTGCAAAGTCCATTGCGTCCTGGTCGATGGCGGTTCCTCTGCCAATATCCTATTCCGGGAGGCCTTCAACAAACTTGGAATAGAAGAAAAATATCTGAAACAGGTACATTACTCAATCAATGGTTTCACGGGAGCCAGGGTGATACCGGAAGGCATAATTAGACTGTCGACACAGCTGGGGGAGGGCAGGCAAGTCAAATGAACAATGATAGAGTTTCTGGTGGTCGACATACCATCTGCTTACAACGCCATCATAGGGCGGCCAATGATGAATGACATCAAAGGCATGCCCTCTACCTATCACTTAACTATGCTATACATTGCCGATGACGGTTACCCAGCAAAATTGAAAGGAAGCCAAGAGGTAGCACGTTCATGTTACGTGACTGCCATTAGACCTCCACCTCCACCTCAGCTCAACACCAACAACAACAAAAGAAAACGACAACCAGAAGTCTCCCCCATCTCGATGGACGACATCAATGGTCGCCCAGGTGACGACGGTCTCCCACGACCAAAACCAGACGAGGACGTGGAGGATATACCTTTATGCACCACGGATGTCTCCAGAACCGTCAAGATAGGGAAAAATTTGCCGGCACAAATGAAGATCAACTTGGTTCAATTGCTGCAAAACAACGCTGATGTCTTCGCCTTTTCTGTTGATGAGATGTCAGGCATCCACACATCTGTAATACAACATAGGCTTAATGTAGATGATAGTGTTAGGCCTGTAAAACAAAAGAAAAGATCATTCTCGGCTGAGAAGAATGAGGCTATTGAGGCTGAAATAAATAAACTTTCTTTGGCAGGGTTCATAGAACCTTGTGACTATCCTGAATGGTTAGCTAATGTGGTGATGGTAAAGAAACAAAATGGACAATGGTGAATGTGCATCGACTTCACTGACCTAAACCGCCATTGCCTAAAAGACTGCTATCCACTCCCAAGGATAGATCAGCTAGTGGACTCTACAGCGAACCATGCACTACTTAGTTTCATGGACGCTTTTTCAGGATATCATCAAATTAGCCTTCTAGAGTCAGACAGACCCAAGACGGCATTCGTGACTAATGCTGGCGTCTATTGTTACAAAGCCATGCCTTTTGGGCTTAAAAACGCCGGTGCAACCTATCAAAAGCTGGTAGATAAAGTCTTCATCAAGCAAAAAGGAAGAAATGTCGAAGTGTATGTTGACGACACAATAGTAAAAAGCAAGACCGAAGGGGAACACCTTGCCGACCTCGAAGAAACATTTGCAACACTTAGGAAATTTCAAATGAAGTTAAACCCTAAGAAAAGTACATTTGGCGTCACATCCGGCAAATTCTTGGGATACATGGTATCAGAAAGAGGGATAGACGCCAACCCAGACAAGGTAAAGGCCATAGCAGACATGGTGGAGCCAGACAAGGTAAAGTCCAAAAATTAACAGGTAGAATGGCAGCTCTAACTAGATTTATAGCAAAGTCAGCGGCCCACGCCTTGCCTTTCTTCAAGGTACTTCGATCAAACAAAAAATTCGAGTGGAACGTATTAACCGGCGCTGAAGTCAAATCCCTTTCTTCAAGGTACCTCAAAAGCCTACCCACAATGACCAGGCCTGAATAAGGAGAACAACTGCAAATATACATCTCAGCATCCGACAACACAGTGGCGGCAGTATTATTGATTGAAAGAGAAAAAACTCAAATGTCGGTATACTTCACCAACCACGTATTAACCGGCGCTGAAGTCAGATACTCATCAATTGAAAAACTGGCATTAGCAATTATGGTCATGGCGCGACGCTTACCATGCAATACCGGATGTCAGGCAGAATGATGAAATGGGGAATAGAGTTGTCAGAATACGACATCTCTTTCAAACCCAGAAATGCCATTAAGGCACAAGCTTTGGCAGACTTCATTGCAGAAACATCGTTTGCCGTGGCAGACCCAATTCAAGAATGGAACATAGCCACGGACGGCTCATCATGCAATACCGGCTCTGGTGCCGGCATCAGGCTAGTCAGCCCCGATGGTACCATCCACCGGTATGCTCTAAGATTTAGCTTCAAAGCAACAAATAATGATTCAGAATACGAAGCCGCCATAGCGGGTATCCAGCTGGCAATTGCGTCCGGAGCAGAGCAAGTTAAACTAATAACAGACTCCCAATTGGTAGCCACTCAAATGGAGGGCACAGCGGAGGCCAGGGAGCTTACAATAGTCAAGTACAGGGATTACCTTAAGCAGCTAACATGCCAACTAGCATCCTTTGAGATACAACTGGTCCCAAGGGAGAACAATCAATTCGTCGACGCCCTTGCAAGGCTGGCAACATCACCTCTGGTAGATTTAGGAGGCAATATCCTCATTGAGCTCAGGGCCACTAAGGTGATCAACTATGTTCTCATTACCACCGTCGTCGCCACGGAGGGGGAATGGTTCCATTCAATACTTGCCTTCAAAAGTCTAGGAACTCTCCCAGAAGACAAGACACTGGCAGCCAAGATCAAAAGACAGGCACCTTGGTATTGTGTATACCAAGGCCTGCTCTACAAAAAATCTTTCCACCTACCTTTACTTCGATGTGCTATCAAAGTAGAAGCACAGAAAATTTTGGAAAAAATACAAGAAGGGATTTGTGGGAATCATATTGGCGGAAAGGCCTTAGCACTCAAAGCGCTACGTGCCGGATATTATTGGCCCCATATGCTCAGGGACGCCCAAGGCTACGTTCAAAAATGTGACAAATGTCAACGGTTTGCTCCAATGATCAACACTCCACCAAACGACCTACAACCAATCTTAAGCCCCATACTATTTGCCCAATGGGGGATGGACATACTGGGACCATTCACAAAGGGCAAAGGGGGACGAAGATTCCTAATAGTGGCTATTGATTACTTTACAAAGTGGATTGAAGCCATCCCAACCGTTTCTATCACCACGGCCCAAGTTAAAAAATTCATATGGGAATAAGTGATTACAAGGTTTGGGATACCACAGGCAATAGTCTTCGATCATGGGACCCAATTTGACTGCAGGTGTAACGACCCGACTCGCTTAAATCGGCGCGGAAGAAACCGACGAGTCAAATGGTTAGAAACTACAACTTAAAATACTTAAGAAATAAAACTAATTCCTCAAATATTATTATCGAACCTCAAAAGTACAAATACCCACAAGTTTGTACATATACTATTCCAAAAATCAAACTAGAAATACTAAAAATTACAAGTAACTCCAACCACACATCGGAGTCTAAAACAACATATAGAAGTCCATTCAACAACGTATATAGTCTATATAACTCCATCACTATCTAATACAACAGAAAACAGTAATAACAACGTCGCTCGCCCAACCCAAAGCTAAGCAAGAGTATCATCACCAGAAATACCTGAAAAATATACAACAGTCCACCATCAGTGGCGAGTAACATAACTGACTCACCCTAATGGGAATACACATGTACATAGCACAAATCAAATAATCAATATCAAATCAATAATCTAGAGTACAAGATCAACCCAACCATGAACTCGACTCAAACCAACTTAATCAACTATCTTTGGCGCAATCATTCATATTCTAGACCGGACTGTGCTCGTACGGACGCATCTTACGCATCCGAACTTTCTACTATGCTCGGATTTGAGAATCTTACTCCCAAACCCCATGAAACCAATCTTACTGGAAATCCATGTCCCGTGAAACCAATCTTACTAGAAATTCACAAAGATCACATAGTATGACTCCAACTATGTAACGACCCGACTTTTTAGCTTGTCGATTTACGAAGGGAAGCGACACTCGGGTCATTACTTAATCAAATTAAACTATAAGTCATATCAATTGAATGGAAGAAATGTCCTTTATTAATATAACTACTACAAATCCATAAATATTCCAACAATCGTTATTACATAGAAGATCTGAAAATACTGTCCCAACATGCTGGGATCATAAGATAAACTAAGTAAAGGTTTATACTGTTCTGGAAAATACTAGAAACCTTAAATAAAGACTAAATCTCTCAAGCCCATCCGGCGAAGCCCGCTCTATTCTGCTGCAACATCTCCTGAAACTGAGGGGGGGGTCCACCGTCAGTGGCGAGTAACTAGGCTGTCCCATTTAATCGAGGGACCACCAAACACATAATATCATAGAAAAATATCATAAAAACTGTAAAAGAATTAATACATGCTTTACACAAGATACACAAATTCCATAAAAACGTACGTATAATATTACGTATAAAAGTACGTATAAAATACGTATACAAATACGTATAAAAATACGTATATATACCCCTGCAGAAATACGGTTAGAATACGTATAATTACGTATAAAAATACGTACATTCAACCCTGCAAATACGGTTAGAATACATACCAAATACATTCCACATCCGTATAATTATACATACACGTACATGCTCATAAATACAGAAATACACAGCGGAAGACTTACAATATGCTAAACTTATACTTTATACTATACATCTTCAATCCTTAACTTATTCTTAACCCCTCTTAAATTATATCATTATTAAATCTTAATCATAATTTCATCACATTCCCTTCATCATATAAATCTTATCATAATCATATCATGTCTTTCTTATCATATTAGATCATATCATATCTTATCTTAATCTTATCATATCATATCATATCTGATCATATCATAACTTTCTTTAGAAATCATCTTATACTTCATCTTATGATTTCATCTTATCAATCGTATGATCATCACATATCATCTTCGTTGGACCGGTCACTATAACTCGTTATGGATCTCGTGTTTCACCATAACTTCCTAGAACATGCCGGGAGGAGCTCGTGTACTCAACCCGTAGCGGATCCCGTGTTTCACCACTAAGCCTAAGCTATGGCCATAACTCCTAGTAGCGGCTCGTGTACCACTACCAGACGACTACATGTTCTAAGATTCAAAACTACTCGGGGGAACTCGTGTGCTCGTCCCATTGAGCAGTGGCTCTGACTTAACCCACTAACGACTCGTGTATCATCAGGTGGGCGTCCATATTGTATCTTATATCTTCATTTAATTTAATCATATCATATATTAGGATAATACTAGGTGACCGTAATAGGAAATGAAATGTTCGGAGTCCCAGGAAAGAGAGGTGCGGCACGTGTATTGGCCACCTTAAATACCAAGTCTTTCCTAGCCAGAGACCGATACATAACATGTATAGCTATTACTCTATTTCCTTTCTTATCCCTAATAATATCTTATGCAACTTCATTCTTATAACATATACTATTCCTCATATATCCGTATACTTATATCCTTATCCTTTCGGATATTAACCTTAACATTATATAACAATTCCGTAACGTTATCCAGAATATAATTATAAAAATTACCAAAATAAGATAAAAATCATATTTTTCAACAACATTCATCAAGATGAACATCAAAATAATATTTTTAACTCTTCTTTTAATTTCTATACACTCGACAATTAGAAGATAATAACAAGATTTAATTTTTAATTCAAGATTAATCAATATAATTCAATACTATCAAGATTCATCATAAAAATCATATTTTTAGTTCCCTTTTAATACTTAGGTCACTCGAAAATTCAATAATTAATAATAGCATATTTTAATAATTCAATTGCCCTATTTTATACAATCTGATTTTTAAAGAATTAAATTAAAAACGACCATCTAAAGATCTCTAAAAATCTGGAAATTTTTATGGGAGCTAAATATGGGTTCAAGGATTAACGTGCATAAATTTCGTCTAAAAATAACATCTTTTACTATTTTTAAGTGAATTTATAACTAACCAGTCAGATTAGGCTGAATTCGGTTTCAGAATTTTCTGCCATAGCAAACGATCTTTACAAATTACGAAAAAATTACACAAGCTTTAAAACAGTATTACTGACTTCCACCTAAAATTTCGTAGCCATTAGATTTGATTAAGTATACTAATTAATTCGTAAACTAAAACTGGACAGTTTTATCAGTTTGAAAGATTAAATTATTTCAAGCAAGAAAAGATCGAATTTTGCCACGAAATAAATTATGATTCAAAATAAAACAGTAAACAAACTGCCACGAAAAATTCATCAAGAAATAACAAGATTTGATTAATAGATAAATTCATACAAGTAATTATTCAACAATTAGAGATTTCAAGAAAAACATCAAATCATGAAAATACATGAAAATAAATCAAGAACATCATCATCCATATACTCGACATTCTTGAGTAAAAACAAAGATTAAATTCCTACAACTTTCATGATTAATTCCTAATTAACTATGTGATTTGCTACCCTTTAATTAAATGGGAAAGCGAAGTTACCTTAATTCGCTATAAAAATTCCAAAGGAAATTCACCAAAGGTGATGAATTTAGCACGGTTCTTTGAGAGGAAAGGAAAGGAAGAAAGTTGTAATTTTTTTAGGGTTTTAACTCAAAATAGCAATTAGGACCCAAAAAAGAGAAGGGGTCCTATATAAAGAAAACAACAACAACAACCAAACCCTAAGCCAAGCCCTTGGGGGCTGCCGTGAACATAGAGAAAGAGGGGGAAGAAGTTTGTTGGTCAACAACAAACATTTGACAAAGTAATTAGTAATAATTTAAATTAATTAAATTAATTAATTCAAATATTATCTAATAATCAATTAAATAAACCAACCCAAAAATTGGCCCAAGTGCCTAAGAAAAACCGGCCACCACTAAAAATAAAGAAATAAATTGGGTCTTTGGCCCAATTGAGAATTCAAGATGAAGCTGCCAGTTTAAAAGATGAGGCTTCAAGCTGCCGGTTTGGTCTTCATAAACCGCCGGTCTTGGACCTTGCAAGCTGCCAGTTCTATACCGCCGGTTTGGTCTTCATAAACCGCCGGTACTGGACCTTGCAAGCTGCCAGTTCTATACCGCCGGTCTTGGACTTCACAAGCTGCCGGTTCCATACCGCCGGTCTTGAACTTCACAAGCTGCCGGTTATGAGACAATATTCTAGGGAAATCACATTAATAACCGCGAAATTTTCTGGCCCAAAATTCCGGGTTATTACAAACTATCCCAATACCGCGGATGGAATAGGGGCAACGTCTTAACCCAAATACAATGAATCTTACTCAAAGTATCAGGCGTCTAAAAATGAAATCAAGCTAATTAATTAATTAAATCCTTTAATCATTTTAATCATATTATTCATTTTATATCCCAACATAACTAAATTAAGTTCAAGAATTGCCTCTAGCCTTGATTCTCGAAATTAACTAGTTAAATCATCGAAGTTATTCTCAAGAACTGCCTCTAGCCTTAATCTTGAGTCTAACCAATCATAATCCAACATTCAATAATCATCTTTTAATCATATTAGACACTTTCTTTAACTTTCTTTATCATTTAGACCATTTTCTTTAACTTTCAAGATTCAACCAAGAACTCGTAAAGACTCATCAAGAACTCATAAAGAACTCAAAGAACTCATAAAGAACTCATAAAGAACTCATTCAAGATTCAAGATCTTCAATCAAGAACTCAATCAAGATTCAAGAACTCAATCAAGAACTCATCCAAACTCAACTAAACTACACGCATAATCATCATCAATCAATCGAAAATCCAACTTTTACTCATCCAAAATTCATCAAACTTTAACATAATATTCATGATCATAAATCAACATATAATCAATCATAATATCATGAAAAATCATCATCAAAACACCATACAAACACATAAAAATCAGATTTAGAAATCATACATGAAATCATGGATATTCATCAACAATCAACCCAAACATGCATTTAATCTATACTATAAACATAGTATACCAAAAAGGTTGAGAAAGTATGTTACCTTAATCACGAATAACCTCAAAAACGTACCAAGAACTTGCTGCCCGGAACGAGTCTTGCACGACCATCAACACTCGGCTACACTTGTACACGAACATGGCAACTAACACGCCACCACATGCCAGCCAAGCACCAGCCAGCACGGCTGCCTACTGCTCACACACGGCTGTCCATGCTGCACACACGGCTGTCCGCATAACCACCGCTGCCACTGCACGGTCCTTACTGCCGCACCTTGCACGGCCCACTGCTGCTCCTTGCACGGCCCACTGCACACACGTCCTCCTCTTGGACCACGTACCAAACCCCAACCAAACCCGAACACCCGAAGTCTTGATTAACATGATGAAGGCTAATGCGATTTTAGTCACTTAAAGATCAAATAGAGGTTGAATCTTTAAGTTTTGGGTTAAGGTAAAAAATGAACAATTGTTGGGTTTACTAGCCATAAAATGGCGTGTGAGAAGGAGTGGAAAGGATAGAGAGAGAGTTTGCCTTTTAAATGTGATGGCAAGGGATGATCAAATAGCAAATGGTGATTAAATGAGCAAATGCCCTTAAGGCCTTACTAATTCCTCTATTTATAGAGGTTAGTTAAGGTGTGAATGCATGGCAAGTGGCAAATCCTTGCCATGAACAAGAGGGGAAAACCGGCCATGGGCTTAATAAAATGGGCTCAAAGTTCACTTGGGCCATTTGCACTAATTCATGACTAATCATGATTAATTTTGCACTTGGCCCAAAACTAATTAATTAATTAGAAAATTAAATAATAAAATTCTAATTAATTTAAATAAAATAAAATTAAGAAATACTAAAACATTAAATAAAATGGCTACACAATAGCAATTAAAATAGTCTAAATAAATTTAGACCATGCACCGGGACAAACTAATCACTAGCAAACCAACACGAAACTAGCCCAAAATCTGGGGCGTTACAGCAGGCCCCTGAGAGAATATCTTGAACCTCTGAAGGTAAAAATGGCGTTTGCATCCGTCACTCACCCTCAGAGTAACGGCCAAGCCGAGGCGGCAAATAAGCAAATCCTAAATGCCTTGAAAAAGAAGTTAGACGACCTAAAGGGCAAATAAGCAAATCCTAAATGAAATAATCATAAAGTCTAATTCAATTTACTAAGTAACCAAGGTTTACTAAGGTCCTCAGCCACTAAAATGACCATCCAGCGGAAGCCCGAATTAATCAGCCGCACCTTCACCTGAAACTGAGGGGGGGGGTCCACCGTCAGTGGCGAGTAACTAGGCTGTCCCGTTTAATCGAGGGACCGCTAAACACATAATATCATAGAATATCGCATGAAAACCATACAAAAAACCTAATACATGCTATACAGAAGTCAACACGGGGTACGTATAAAAATACGTACAAAAATACGTATACAAATATGTACAAAATACGTATAAAAATACCTGCAGAAATACGGTTAGAATACGTAGAATCTACGTATAATGTACGTATACCATACGTATAATCATACCTGCAAAATACGGCTAGGAATACGTACAAAATACACGTATAACACACTCATACACTCATACATACATGCATACATACATACGTACATACTTACATACAATCTCATACGAATACAGAAGTACACAGCGGAAGACTTATACTATTCTCAATACATATCCTTATAACATTACACTCTTATAACCCAATCATCCCATTTCCTTTAAATCATAACCTACATCTTATGTTATACATCTTATGTCATATTACAATATGTATATCATATCTTATATTATTCATTAACTTATACTATATCTTATCGAACATGTCATTCATATCATATCTTATCATTCGTATCATTCATATCATATCGTATCATTTCATATCATTCTTATCTTTCGATGGACCGGTCACTATAACTCGTTGTGGATCCCGTTTGCACCACAACTTTCCTAGAACATGCCGGGGTGGGCTCGTGTACCCAACCCGTAGCGGATCTCGTTTGCACCACTAAGCCTAAGCTATGGCCATAACCCCTAATAGCAGCTCGTGTACTACTACTAGACGACTACATATCCTAAGACCCAGAACTGCGCGGGGGAACTCGTGTGTTCGTCCCATTGAGCAGTGGCTTCGACTTAACCCAGTCTGACTACTCGAGTCATCAGGTGGGCGTCCTTATCTTATCTTATATTTCAAAGATTATATCTTATCTTATATCTTTCAATATTATATCTTATCTTATATCGGAAAATACTAGGTGGCCGTAATCGGAAATGAAATGTTCGAAGTCCCAGGAAAGAGAGGTGCGGCACGTATATTGGCCACCTTAAATACCAAGTTTTTCCTAGCCAGAAATCGAAACAATTCATATTCCTATTACTCTGTTTCCTTTCTTACCCTTTTAATATCTTATCGTATTTTATATAACTTATCCCTACTGATTCCTAATATTAATAATAATACTAATAATAATCGTAATATTAATATTATTAATAATAATACTCGTGTAATTGTAATAATAATAATAACAATATTATTATCTACCCCTTCCTGTTACAACTTATCCCTTTAACTGCAACTTTTATAATTAATTATTCCTAAAATATTATAAGTCAAAATTAAACAAAAAAATTGACTAAATACTTTTAGGCCACTCGATAATTCTAGTTAAACAACTTTAATTAAATAAATTCATAAATTATTTTAATTAATCAATTAATCACTAAAATTACTTAAAACATGATAAAAATTCCATTTTTTTATTCCTTTGTTCACTCGACATTTTTCACTCAAGAAAACCAATTTTATCAATTAATTTAGATAACTACAATCAACAAGATTCAATTAATTAACCAAACAACAATAATAAAAATCATGTTTTTAACATAAAATCATCAAGATTGAATACAAAACAAGATCAAAAAATCATCTTTTTATTCTTCAAACCACTCGACACATTCAAAGGGCAAAACAAGATTTAATCTTCCTCCAAGAATTCGAAATAACTTGTTTTAATAATTTAATTACACTATTTTACACAATCTGATTTTTAAAGAATTAAATTAAGAACGACCCTTTAAAGGTCTCGATTAATCTGGAAATTTTAATGGAAGTTAAATATAGGTTCAAGGTTTAAATTGCATAATTTTTGTCCAAAAATAATGTCATTTACTATTTTTTAAGAGATTTTATAACTAACAAATCAGATTAGGCTGAGATCAGTTTCAGATTTTTCTTCCATATCAAACGATCTTTAAAAATTACGAAAATTTAACAAAAGCTGTAAAACACTATTACTGACTTTCACCTAAAATTTCGTAGCCATACTATTTGAATAAGTATATTAATAAATTCGTAAACTAAATCTGGACAGTTTTACCGGTTTAAAAGATTAAAATTTTATAAGCAATAAAAGGACGAATTTTGCCACGAAATAAATCATGATTCATAATCAAACAGTAAAGAAACTGGCACGAAAAATTCATCAAGAAATAACGAGATTTGATTAATAAATAAATTCATACAAGTAATTATTCAACATTTAAAGATTTCAAGAAACTACATAAAATAATCAAGAAAATACATAAAACAAATCAAAAATCAAATCATCATGTACTCGACATTTTCGAATCAATACAAACATAAAATCCTACAATTTTCATGATCAATCCTAATTAACTATGTGATTATCTATCCCAAAATTAAAAGAGAAAGCACAGTTACCTAGAATCGCTAAAAAAAATTCCAAGAAAAAATCACCCTTTTGGTGATATGAAGTTCACGGCCAAAAGAAGAATAGAGAGAAAAGAAAAATGTAATTTTTAGGGTTTATGAGTTATTTGCCAATTAGGAACCAAATGAGAGCATTAGGTCCTATTTATAGAAGAAAACAAGAAAAAAAAACAACAAACCCTAAATATAACTAGAGAGGGCCGTGAGAAAGGAGAAAGAAGGGGAAAAAAAGTTGAGCTAAATTTGGGTAGTTGTTTAACAAATTTTGAATAGGTTTTAGGAAAATAAAATAATATAATTAAATTAACTTAATTAATTTAATTAAGTTATTAATCAAATTAAATCCAAAAAGGAAATAATACTTGGCCCAAAATAAAGGAGAGAACCGGCCAAGTCATAGAAGTGAGGAAAAGATTGGGTCATTGGCCCAATTTGAGGGAAAAGATTGGACTAAACATAAAACAGTCCAAATTAAATGGCCCTTTGGACTTAGAATAGAATAAATAACATTAATAACCGCGAAATTTTCTGGCCCAAAATTTCGGGGTATTACAGGTCAGACTTATCACAGAACTCCGCCAAGCAGCGTACAAAGATCAAATTAAAAGGGCGTACAGTAAAAAAGTACATCACAGGCCTATGCAAGATGGCGACTTGGTTCTAAGAAGAACTGACGTCACCGGCAAGCATAACAAAGAAGGGAAAGATGACCACTATATACCTGTCAACTGGGAGTTGGCGGTGTCGAAGGAGAATGAAACAGTGATGGTGCCTCCTGTCAGGTACTTCCCAGTTTACTTGGCGCACTTCAGATGGGGTCTTAGGTGCCCCATGGTAGGGTTGGGATCGGTGAAATCCAAAGGGAAGTTAACTGGAATCCTTCCGGCGCTTTTACCCAGAACCACTTGCCCATGTAGTTCTTATAGGAGCTAACTTTGGGGTACGCCAATAATTTCCCAGGGGCCGACTGGAAAGCGTATCGCCCGGCAGCCGAGCTGTTTCTCTTCACGAACATTCGCCGCCAGTCCATGTCTTGACTTCAGTCAGCCAATCCGTATAAGGGGTGCGAACCAAGGGGTGTTCCTTGTCATCCTCTGGGACGGCACCAAATTGCAATGCCTCAAATGCTGGTAACGACAGGGCATCCAGACCGTCAAACCACTCTTGGCCGGCCTCTTGCCAGGCAGTGTTAACTAAACGGGCGTCACCCGGTTCCATGTCAACTACTGCAATATGCAACAACAAAAAAGAGAGAGGGAAAAGAGTAAGAAAAACACGTATGAGTAAAATAATTACCAAGTTCTGCAAATGGGTTAGGGCGTGACGGATCTTCATTCGAGCCATATTGGTCAAACTCCAAAGCAGACCGCAGTGAAGAAAACCAATATCGCTCGGACATCACGGTCCACATTGGGTTGCCGGATTTACGCAGAACGCCGCGAAGATCCTTAAATTCATGTTGCTGCTCATAATTGAAACTTGACGGATTACGTGTGCCCTCACAGTCCGCATTTCTTTTAAAAACTAAAGAAAACTCAGGAATACGCCTTTGCCTAGGCACAAGTCCGCCAGGCAGCAGTGCAGCTGTCGGACGAACATTGCCAACAACTTTACTCCCGGTTTTCTTACGGCGTGAACGCTTGGATGCCTCCTCTCCTCTTCTCGAATGAAGAGGGCATCCTTTTTTAAGTTTAAGATTGCGGGAAACACAAATACACACGCCAGGCTCCTCTAACTTGCCGGCAATGACCTCACTGACGGTGGTGCTAGTAATAGCTCGAGACGACGACTCACCTTCTGTAGGGCATGGCGACAACGAGGTGGACGACTTAGACAAAGACGAATCGTCGCTGTCGCTGCTCTCTAGAATCCTACTACCGTTTTGACTATCACTAACATCCGACATCGTTTGAAAAACTGCCAAAAGGCATAAAAGTTAAAATACAACAGCCACAACAAACATGCACCAGTGCAAAGGTAATAAAAAGAAAGAGAAACATTTTCGAAATAAATTTCGAGGTCTCTCTTCTTCAAAATTCACTTTCAAAATTATTCAGGAAAACTGAAAAAGTTCGAAGTAAACCTCCCCTTTTTTCGAAATTCTTTTTCGAAAGTACCAATTTGAAGAAGAATAATTTTCAATTTACACTCTGGAAAAACATTTTTACAAAACAAAATTCGAAGTACACATCTCAAATAAAGCATAAAAGGGTAGCTAACCTGAAATTATGCAGAGTTCGAAGCTTTTCTACAGCTTTCGTACAGTAACAATGGTGAAATAATAAACTTCTTTCAGAGGCTCGAGGAAGAAGACGTTGGAAGTACGCACAACGAACAGTTAGAGAGAGAAAGAAAGAAAAGAAATTTTTTGAAATTTTTTGAGGTGAAGAAAGAGAAAAAAACCCATCAAGACAGATATATATGATGCTGTGGGACCCACTTTCCAAAAAATCAAACGTTTCATATTTTGCTGACGCGTGTAAAGTGCAAACGAATGGGCGGGAAAATTCAGCCTAACATCTTGTTGGCGACTTATTTTTTGAAAAAGCATCACCAACGTGCCGGTACTGGTACTTTTTGGGGGGGCTAGTTGTATGGGGGCCTACCGGTAAACCGGCAGGACCTACCATACTAACGTCACGGCCAAGATGCCAGGCACCTCTTAAAATTTCAACAACAAGGACTAACGGTCATGGTCAACCAAAGACAGCCAACATAGGCAGTACCTCTCAACATGCCGTCTCAGTGATGACCGGTATCAGAGGACCCATGTTGTATCAAAGATGACATCTTAGTGATGGCAACATCACAGGTTGCCTGCCATCAAAGTTGCCGGAACCGACTCTAAGGAAGCACCCCTCCTTGACGGTCACGGTTTGACCGCCAAGCCATCTCCTATAAATAGAAGACCTCACTAGCCTGATAACGACAGAACACAGATACTTAACCAATCTCTATCTCTCTATTCTCTCTCCTCATCTATCATTCCTACATACTTAATCCCCTTTGCTAACTTAAGCATCGGAGGGTGTTTCCTCGGACACACCCCGGGGTTAGCTCACCGTGTTGTTTCATTGTGCAGGTTACAGCCACCTCTGTGAACACTTCTGCACCACCACTAAACATTACCGGTTAATTCGTACCGGAACAGAAATCATATTCACATCATGATGTTCAAAAAATAATACACGATGTTCTACATATTATGAAGATACAATTAGCATGAAACTGTTTTACGTAAAGGCTCCTGGTGTTCGTCATGTACCAACCACCATCTCTTAACAACTGTGTTTTACCGTGTTTTTCCTTTTCTTTTTTTTTAATAAAAAATCATTAATAGTCTTATTTAAGATAAATAATGACAATTAAAAATCTTAAGTACATTAATTTTAAAATTGTATTATTCAAATTCTTTTAACACTCAAAATTTATTCATAAATTTATTAAGAAATAATTTATTCAATTATCGCAAGTATTTTGTGCATAAAAAACTAGTTTAATCAGGGTCAATCAAATCCAATAAGTTATAATCAGGTCAAATCATGTCCAATAAGTTCTAATCAGGTCAAATCAGGTCCAATAAGTTATAATCCGGTCAGGTCTATAAGGGTGCGTTCTATTGAACTTATTCGAACTAACCTGTTTTGACCTATTAAAGCTGACTTGATTATAACTTATTCGACCTGACCTGACCCGATTAAACTTGATAAGTTCTAAGACCTGATAAAATAAGTTGAACAGAATGCACCCTAAGATCGTGCATTGTTCTACACAGGGTTTGTAACTAGGTTGCATGAAAACGAATACAAATACGGATACTGATACAATATGGGTATATGAAAACACTAACTTAAAATTTAAGGATACGGGGACAAGGGAATATAATATTAAAAAATATATATTTCTATTTATTAAATTATTAGAAAAATATATAATGAAGAAGAAAAATTATTTTTAAAATTGATTGTCATTATAATGATAATTTTAATGAATATTCGACGATGTTTGTAATTTACATTTTACTTTTATGAAGTCACAACACACATTATAATATAAATTCTCATTTAAATTAAATATACAAGTTATAAAAGAAGTTTAGAATATATCTTATAATTGTCCAATATGTGTCTCATAAATGTCCATATAACTACAAATATTGGACACGTGAGTTGGCGTGTCCGACACATATTTAGGCGTGTCCAACGAGTGTCGGTGCCCGATACGCGTCACACACTGGACACATCACTTGTTAGAAGTGTCTATGTAACTTAGCTTTTTACTAGTACTAACTTTAAAAGAAGGGACTTGTTAAACGTCGCCCGCATATTACTTAAAATCGCCCACGATTAAAAGTAAAAAGACAAATTTGCCCTAGATTTAAAATTACACCACAACAACTTAGATTAAATATACAACGACGTCGGACACCACGCCATGACCTCGACCACCACCGCCATGGTGGTGGTTAATTTTTTTTTTAAATAAGGGAAGGGGCGTCCAGATCAGACGCCCCAGCCCCTTCCCTTATTTTTAAATTTTTTTTTTTAAAAAAAAATTTTAAAAACAAAAATTAAGGGTAGGGGCGTCATGGTTGGGGCGTTTGATTTGGACGCCCCTACCATGGTTGGGGCGTCTGATCTAGACGCCCTTTTCCTTATTAAAAAAAAATTTAACCACCACCATGGTGGTGGTGGCGATGGTGGTCGAAGTCATGGCGTGGTGTCTGACGTCGTTGTATATTTAATCTAAGTTGTTGTGGTGAAATTTTAAATTAAGGGCAATTTCGTCTTTTCACTTTTAGTTGTGGACGATTTTAAGTAATATACGAACGATGTTTACCAACCCACTAAAAGAACAGGCAAAATATCATTAAAATGGGTCCCACAATTAATTCTCTTCCATCATTCAAAGTACCAAGTATAATAAATAGATTAGCCTTTGGAAGAGGATGTATAGTAGTGGTACTAAGGAGTAGCATCACCGAAGGAAGTTACTCGGAAATTAGAACTGCAATAACAAAGTAACATAATCAACGCATGGATCCTCAACAACAGCAACAGCAAACTCCTGCTCACCGCCCTCCACGACCACCACCTGCCGGTGGTTCAGGCCCGCTCTCTGGCCCGTTGCCCTTACTTTTCTTCTTCATCGCTGCTTCCTCTGCGGTATTCTTCTCTGCTTCCTTCCGCACTTTTAATCCTACTTTTTCTTCAATTTGACATCATTTTTCACTTTACTTTTCTGATTTTAATTAGGCTGTTCTACTATCAAAATGTGGCTTTAATTTGGTTTCAATTTTGCATTTTTTGGTGTTGATCAAATCAATGACCTTTTCTGCTGATTATTATCTGGAATTTCTAGTCTACGTTGACGTTTGAAAGTAGGTTCCTTATTGAAATATTCTTTGCTTAATAAGATTGTTCAGGAATATCGATCCTGAAGTGTAGAAGTCTAATGTTACTCAAATGATCCTCTTGTTCAATATTATTTGAAATGTTTAATTTAGGCTTGTGAAAAGTGCACCAAAATTATTCTTCCTTAGGTTTCCAGCTTACCAAAAAGATCTTCAATCAATTTGACGCCTAATTACTAGTTTCCATTTTCAATCTTATTGATTTATGCTCTTATATTAAACTAAGAAATCGAGAAATTCCTTGGTTCTAAGCCAGCATTGAGCTAGCAAAATTCAGAATCATGTACTAGTATTGAAAGAAAAAAAAAAGGAATCAATCTTCCTTGTGCATAATTGGTGTGAATTGTCTTTTTTGTTTTAAAATTTATTTCTATTATTGATATTCTAAGGTTAAATACTTAATTATAATCTTTGGAGGTTATTTATCTATGATGTGTAGTGTTGGACTTGCAATTTATATGATAAGCTGTTAAAACTTAGCAGATTCTACTTTCTTTCACGTCCACGGACAAGATTAGCTTGACCATCTTGCACCAAGTCCCAGAAGGTCATGTCGGTGTTTACTGGAGAGGGGGAGCCCTTCTTAAAATAATCACAGCTCCTGGTTTGATTTCGCTCCTCCTGTCACTTTTTATACTTTTTAGTGTATTATTATGGAGGCATAAAATCTTATAAGAAAATTTCAGGATTTCACTTGAAGTTGCCTTTAATTACCCATTTTGAACCGATACAAGTGACACTTCAGACTGACCAGGTAGTTCCAATAGCTCTTGTAACTTTCTTTATTGATAAGCACCTTATCTAGCTTCTATAATCTATATTATAGTTGGATTTGAATTTTAAAGCTGTACTGTGTAGGTTAGAGATATTCCATGTGGCACAAAAGGGGGTGTTATGATCAACTTCACTAGAATAGAGGTATGCTCACTCAGAGGCGCTTTGCTTAAGCAGCACTGTTCTTTGTCAATTGTTGATGCTTTTTTTTGCTTTTTCTAGCTGAGTTGTATTGCTGTAACTCACTCAATTCTCTTCAGGTTGTCAACAGGCTAAAAAAGGATTATGTGTATGATACTCTTCTGAACTATGGTGTGCACTATGATAAAACATGGATCTATGACAAAATCCATCACGAGATCAATCAGTTCTGCAGCTCTCATGCTCTTCAACAAGTCTACATTGATATGTTTGATCAGGTGAGCAAAAATATAAAAGAATGTTGCTTTTGAATTTAGTTTAATATTTTTTTTTGGGGAGAAGTTTAATAAAATAGTTACTATGTTCTTAGTTTTGGAACAAGCTAGGTTGCTTGCATTTGATCAAAGCATTTTCTTTTTGAGCTTTTATCTATAAGTGTACTGGGAACTGTGTGCAGTGGCCAAACATCTTCCTATTTTTGAGTCGACTCCCTGCTTTCACCCCAATCTATATTCCAAAATAAGAATCACCATGCATATATCTATTGATGAGCTCCTTGGTGGTTAATTTGGAAGTCGCCATGAATCTCTTCTAGAAGAAGAACTAAAACAATGAATAGGGGGTTGTTAAAAAAACAATGGAGAATGAAAGGTCAGATTCTTAGTTTTAAAAAGCGAGCCTCGGACGCGCTTCGCTCCTAGACTCTAGGAAATGGGCTTTTGCTAAGCGAGGCTCAACTACCTACGAAAGGCATGTGCCTCGCACACCTTATAGCGCCTTAAGGTAAATAGCTTTAATTTAAGTTATGAATTGAAGAATGATTGAAATTTTTTCAAATTGAGACTTACCTTGGCTTAAATATATGATATATCATTACCAAAATCATTAGGGATCTTTATAATTAATATTAAATACAACGAAAGAAAAATATAATTTGATAAAAATAAATAAATGTGCCTCGCCTACAAGAGGTGCTCGCCTTTGCCTTTGCCTTTGCCTCTGCCTCATGCCTAGGCTTCAGGGTCCATTTGCGACTTTCAAAACTAAGGTCACGTTTAGGCTCCGTTTGATTTAGAGGAAAGCATTTTCCTAGAAATGATTTTCCTCTCTATATTCATTTTTCTTTAGTTGTTTTGCTGATGGGATGAAAATGATTTTCTCAAGGGTGAAAAAATTATCTTTTAAAAAGGAGAACCATTTTCCTTTTCTAACTTAGGTATGCCACATTTCCACTTTATTCTTTACTTTTGTTTTGTTCTCTACTCCCATCATTTCACTCTTTTTTACTTCTATTTTTTTTTCTTTCCCTATATATTTTTATGGTCAAACAAAGGAAAATGTGTTTGACAATCATGTTTTACATTGAAAATTGTTTTCCTTGGAAAAGGAGCCTTGAAGAAAAACAGAGCAGCAGAAAATTAACACAAGTTGGAAATCACCCAACTTCTAAAACCCTAGAAACAAATATGAGATTGGGACACCCTACTTGAGCATTATAATTTGGGTATCAGGTTCTTGATTGACCACAACCACCAAGTAACACTAGTCATCCAAATAGAATAACAAGATTACACTACAATAAGAATCAACTAATTATAATTTGGACCGGCAATTTTGAAGTCATTAAAACTTTCCACCAGCCAGCAGCTGGACCAGTGGAAATCAGGATTGTCATGCAAAACTTTATCAATCTTAACCAATTCAGTTTTATTAGATGCACAAAAATCAATCGTGCTGCAGTTCTGCTTGCACATGATTTGGCTGTGTCTCTTAGGAGACAGTGCTAGGTTTTTTGTCTCAATTTTTATCTTCTAAAAATCCCATAAGATTTGTTTTCCATATAATTAATATAATAGGGATTAGAGACTAGCGAGAAGACTTTAAAACAGTAGGGATCAAGGGGTCTACCCACAGACAAAGCCACACATATGACTGAAAAGGAATCCACAATAATGTTGAACAGTAATGACAAAGCAACAGATCAACATTTATGGCACCCACAACAGCAGCTAGCTATGACAGCAACCAAACAGCAGTAGCATGGCAACAGTCACCAGCGGCGAAAGAAACTACAGTGGAACTTGGTTGAGTCACAAGAATGTTGGCAGTAACACAAAGTCAGGAGCGAGGAAGTCAAGCTTCGATGTGAGCAGCAGCACTCAAAGACAGCAACTACAATGCCAATCTTCAGTTTGATAGAGAAGGAAGTGGTTTCGTTTTTTTGAAATACTTGTATGAATTTAGGATAAACGTTAGCTCTTGCCACCCCATAGAATGGGGCAAGCAATTGACAACAAGCCTTGGTGCTCATTATCAAGGTCTAAGTTTCGATGGAAATTTTCATTTTGTTTCTTCCCTTTGATGCCGGCCTCTTCTCTGATACTATTCTCCTCTTCTCTGACACTCTGCTGCTATAACTGTGATGCAGATTGATGAACGGATGAAAGAAGCCCTCCAAGGTGACTGTACTCGTTATGCTCCAGGTGTTGAGATCATTAGTGTTCGTGTCACTAAACCAACCATTCCAGAGAGTATAAGGCAGAATTATGAACAAATGGAGGAAGAAAGGACAAAGGTACAACAGCAATTTATCAATTTACAGCATTGTGTTGTGTAAATTGGCCTTTTCTTCTATCTTTGAGATTGGGTTAATAGATAAGCAGTTGGAGTGTTGGATCAACTGTTTGCAGATCCAGTTTTAGTTCTATACCTTGCTTTAGTAAAAGTAATTGAAGTTTTTGTATTAAAAGATAGAAGTATTCTGGTCTGGGTCATATTTGAAGATGTGCTTCTTTTCATTGTTTTTTTTTTTTGGTAAGACTTCTTTTCATAGTTCTTGTCAAGTTTACCACCTTATCTGCAGTGTAGCTCTTTTCATCACCCCTTGCCCTCCTAAAATTAATAATCACTGGAGACCAAGTAGCTGTAATTGTCAAAGTTATTGTTTTTTTTAATAAAATTATTATTATTATTATTATCATTATTATTTTTTTTATAATCATGTCATGGATATTTTGCTTAACGTTTCTAAATTTTTTACGTCCTGCACTTATGGTTTTTCTTAGATGGTTTGTCTTATGTTTTCTTGATTGCTCTTGCTTAGGCTTTGATAGCCATTGAGAAACAAAGGGTTGCTGAAAAGGAGGCAGAGACACAGAAGAAGATTGCTATATCTGAGGCAGAAAAGAATTCATTTGTGAGCAAGATCATCATGGAACAGAAGCTGACAGAAAAGGAAAGTGCTAGGAGGCAGCAGCAAATTGATAATGAGATGAATTTAGATCGTGAGAAGAGTATGGCTGATGCCTACTATTACAGGTTAATCCCTAATTTCCAAGAAGTCCTTGGAAATTTGGAATTTCACTTCCTTTTTCCGGAGAAATAGAAAGAAAGAAAGAAAAAAGTAAAGTGAAAGTTTATAGGTTATTCTTATTAAAATGGTTGATGCTGCTTTTCCAGATTAGTCAAAGAAGCAGAAGCTAACAAGTTGAAGCTCACACCCCAGTATCTTGAGCTCAGATATCTAGAGGCCATATCGAATAATACTAAAATATATTTCGGCGAAAAGGTATCCTAACCATATAATTTTAGAGCAGTTTTGTTGCTCCAATATTTATGAATTTTTTACTCATGGTTTGCTATGCAGATTCCAAATATGATCTTCGATCATATGTCACTGGGGAACTATCTGGAAAATGTTGCCAAAATGCCGAGTAAAGCAATTTGAACAAATGGAACAGTTGGAGAGGTCAGATTCACTTGATGATGACAGTTCTTTTTTGGACTAATTGATCCATAGTTTGGTTATAGATCGAAAAGGGTCTCATGTTTCTGGATTCCTTTGCTTGGGGAACAAATATTTTGATTGGTCTATTGTTCCTCTTGCTGGTATACATCCAAGGATCGTTTGATAGTTTCAAACGAATAGATTTATGCTTAGAAAAAGTAAAGGAAAACAGAGTATTGTACTATTGTATTTTTATTTTTTCATCTGTTTTGCTCATTTTCCCTTCCCCCCATTTTTTGACACTGTAAAATACCTGGGTTTGTTTGGAAATGAGGATCTATTTCCCTTGTGTTAGCTAGTGTAAATGAATAAAGACTTACAAATACTATATCAAATTATCGTCTTTCATTGCCTTTTCTTTTGGTTGAAATTGTTCTCCATCATTGGTTTATTAGTTTTTCTGTTAAAGAAAAATGGCAAAATTGGCTATGGTAGCGCAAATTATGGGTTACGTGCATAAAATAGTACTAACCTAATTGGGGTTTGCCAGTAGCATGAACTATGAGGTGAGGTGCGCAAATTGGCTTAAACTATCCTATAATTGTTGATAGAATCATAGGTGGAATGTTCACTAATCTATGCACTCATCCTATAGTTTATGCTACTTGGTACACTCGGAGTTGCGGATTAGTTTGTTCTATTTTATGTGCCTGGCATATGAAAAAGATATGAGTTTTTCCTTTTTAAAAGAGAATTTTTTTACCATTGAGAAAAACCATTGAGAAAATTATTTCTCCTCTTTGCAAAACAAAGGAAAATAAATATTGGAAAACATTTTCCTCAAAAAGGGAAAAAAAGGAAACCCCAAATCTACCTTCCAAATGACGTATCTTAATTGGCAACGTTTGACTTTGATTAACCAATCATGCATGATTAATGAAAACTTATGATTTGAGTAATTCTACTCAAGCATAGTACTATTTCTTTCAACGTGTAATACTGTCCATAAATCAAGTAGCCAACTACCCAATCAAAACAGCTCATTAGTATTTTTTTATTATATATAAAAACAAGCTCCTTTTGTCACACACTTTGGACGGAAGCAAACAAATGCAACTTTTATTTATAACATTTCTGCAACAGCCAAAGTATTGGGCCCCCAATCCCATTATCAAGAAACTAAAAACTGATTTTTGGGAGTTTGTAACTTTTAAGGATTCAATGATTCTGTTGTTTTTTTTACAGTGTCAGTAGCTTGAAAGAATCTGAGCTTTTGAATCTGGTTCAAGTTGCTATTTAACTGTTTTATCCTCTTCTCTAAGCCTTGAAGTGTATTCTTCTCAACCAAATTCAATCTAATTGGTATGTAATCTTTTACTTTCTGCTGATTTTGTTGCATTTTTTGTTTTCTGGGATTGTTTAGATTCTTGTTTGTCTGTATTTTTTTCAAAAGTGTTGGTCAATGCTTTAATGATCAAGCTTTGCAATATAGATTTTGTTATATAGATCATCTGAAAATGGATTTTGTTATAGCTTGATAATGATAAAGCTTGAATCTTTGAAGATTTTCTTCCATCTTTGATTTCATTTCAGCTTGTATTATCTTCTTTACTTTCATTCGTACTAAACACCTTGAAGTTGCAATGGTTCTAATGAAGGTCCAGTCATATAAGGAAATTCAGGCCAAATAAAACCAGAAAATAAATTAATCTAGATTATAAATTTAAGGTTAAATATAAATTATCTTCTTTACTTTCATTCTTGCATTGATTCTGCTATCAACAGCTTAAAAGTTAAAATGGGCTATAAATTAATCTAGTTTATAAGTCTGCAGAACTTAGAGATTTGAGTTCTGCACAATTTACAAAAAATTGGATCACTATAATCTAGATATGCTTGTAGATAAAACAGAATACTAAACATTTATCAAAGTATTATTGTATTGTAGATTTGTAGATCAGTATAATCAACCTAGTTAAATCTTAAACTATTATTTTTGCTTAGTCCTTGCCTGTAAACTGTCTCGAAAGGTCAGCAATTCAAATTGCTATATAATATGGTTTTATCATCAATTTGTTCAAGTAACCGTAAAGATCATCTGTTGAGATTTATGTTTTCAATCTTCAATATTCATAGTTTATGCATTTTTAGTCCAAAGAAACCGCAAATGTATCAGTCTCAGCCTATTGGTTAAGTCTTGTGAACGTCAAACTTGGGGTGTTTGGTTCAAACCTCACTGCACGCATTTGTGAGGATTCTTTATACTGGTGTGACCTGTAGTATGGCCCGGTTCAAGGCCTAGTACAATAGCACCCACATTATCAATTTTTTTTTTTAAAAATGTTCAACAAAAGTGCAATATAAGGCTCTTTATAACAAGGTATTTTTGATTCAGAAGAATTTTGCAGGTGAGATTGAAGATGTATATGGTAGAGAGCAAAGGAGGAGCTATATTTTGCATGCTTTTGTCTCTATTCTTCTTGGGGACATGGCCTGCTGTTTTGGGGTACCTCGAGAGGCGTGGTCGTCTACCTCAGCATACTTATATTGACTACACCATTACTAATCTTTTAGCTGCCACCTTCATAGCACTTACATTCGGTGAGATTGGAGAGAGCAAACCTGGCATGCCAAATTTCTTGACCCAACTTTTTGAGGTAACAAACCCTTATTTTTTTCTCTTTTGTTTAAGGTTATCTTTCATTGCTTTAGGAGAAAGTTCAGTTACATTTTTATGTCATTTGATGACTCAATGAAGGCTTAAATTATGTAGATTCATTGGCTTGCCAAGTTTAGAGCCTATCAGCAAAGACACAAATGTATGAAGTTCTGATGGTAGGATATTAATCTTCTTGGCCTGAGACTTTGAATTCAACTGAAAGAGACATTGATTACTTGTTTTACACCTAAAGTTTCAGTCCAAGTAACATAAATCCATTTTCTAACAGTGTTTACGTTGGTTACATTTAATCATGTTTCATAATGTCTTTCTTTTTCCGATTTTGGTAGGTTCAAGACAATTGGCCTTCAGTGTTAATTGCAATGGCTGGTGGAATTGCCCTTAGTGTAGGGAATCTATCAATACAGTATGCTATGGCTTTAGCTGGACTATCAGTTGTGGAGGTTGTTAGTGCTAGCATTACTGTCGTGATTGGTTTGTTCTGATTCTTTTTCTCTGTCATTTTCTATAACAGCATTATACTAAGATTCAAGAATCTGTTGAATTGATACTTGGAAAAACTAAAATTGATACTTGTTTTTCTAATTAACAGGTACTACAGTTAACTATTTCCTGGATGACAGAATAAATAGAGCCGAAATCCTGTTCCCTGGAGTAGGCTGTTTTCTAATTGCAGTTTTCCTGGGTTCAGCTGTTCATAAATCTAATGATGCTGATAATACTGAAAAACTTAAGAATCTGGAGAGCAAACTCCAAGAAGAGGAAAGGTATGCACTGTGTTTACTAATCCCTCAGTCGTCCTTGCTTATGGTTAACACCCAAAAACAGATTTCCCTACTTTAATCTTTGAAGCTGGAAAACTTTTCAAGATAGATTATACGAAAAATTAGCCTTAAACAGCACAAACTTTGGTTTGGGTGCATTCAGAAGCATGAACTTTGATTCTAGGTGCAAGGACCGAGGAGTCACATAAATGTAGTATAAGGTTGGAGATTCTCCATGAAAATTATGATAAATTTAATTGTCACAACCTTAATTACAAACATCAAGCAAACAAACCCATGAAATTTAATTTAAGCATAGGGCCAATTCAAATTCACATATTTATGTCACGCTTTGCACCCAACATCAAAATACATATATGCTACTAGGTGTACTCATTAAATTTCGTGTTGTCGGGTGCACCTAAGCCAAAGTTGGTGCCATTGACGACCAATCTCCCTAGATTATAGGGATTTTGTGAAACTGTATGCAATCTGTCATCTGCTACGAAGTGCAGTACTAACTAGTGTAATTGTGTGCATGCTTTCATTTTCGTTGGTGTAATAAATTGAATGTGGCAGACTTGTGACGCCACAAAAATCTTTTGACAGGTTAACCGATACTTCAGCCTCAGATGGAACACCTGCTCAAACAGGTTGAGAAGTTAGGACATATTCTGTTACATAATAGTGCATACCGCTAGGCTAGGTTTAGAATTTCTCAACTTGCTCTTGAAACTTTCAGTTCCTACGGACCCTGAAAAGGCCAATGAAACCACAGAGGAACCAGAGTTTGGGACTGCAAAATTCCTCGTTCAGCTTGAGGAAAGAAGATCCATAAAGGTCAGTTGCCAAGTAATGTATGTTGGTGGTCATTGGTATCACTAAGGCTTTGTTCTTTTTGACTGAATGAATATGAACTAAACTAAATCCTAGACTCAGTACGAGCTGAATTAAACTGAGATTATCTGAAATTGAGTCCAAAAGAACAGGGCCTAACTTAACTTGATTAAGCTTCAATTATCTAATTGGTTATCTATTTGTAGGTGTTTGGTAGAAGTATCTGGATTGGATTAGCAATAACTTTTTTTGCTGGTATCTGCTACTCCCTCTTCTCCCCACTGTTCAATATAGCAACAAATGACCAGCTTCATGAGTTAAGAAAAGGGGTGCCTCATTTGGTTGTTTATACCGCTTTCTTCTACTTCTCGGTCTCCTCTTTTGTAATTGCAATCATCCTCAACCTCACCTTCCTATATCGTCCTATTTTGGGCTTGCCAAAGTCATCATTTCGGGCCTACCTTGAGGACTGGAATGGACGAGGGTGGGCTCTTTTGGCTGGAGTGCTCTGTGGATTTGGAAATGGTCTTCAGTTCATGGGTGGTCAGGCTGCAGGATATGCTGCAGCTGATGCAGTTCAGGTCAGTTAAAATGCATACAAGATCACATCATTTTCTTTTAAACCATTACTAAAGACTAGTTCTACTTAATTCCTTAATATCCCTGCGAATTTTGAACTGAAAATAAATCAATCATGGTAGATTCAGGCTATTTTTGGCGCATTTGGGCGAATTGCAAATTACAAAAGCAAACTAAATAGCAACTTAGGTAACACTAATAAAGACAAACCTCTAAGTTTACACAAGTCATCAATAAATTCCATATTTTGCTCATTACATCTCAAATTAACACAAAAATGTGCCTATAACCCAATGTCCCCCCCCCCCCCCCAAACCCCCCTACCAAGCCAAGCTAGCAGCCTAGATTTTTTTTTCTCCCATGAAATTAGCTATGTTAGATCTAATCTAATGTTATCTTTGTTATTGGGTGTGTATCAATATATCAGGCACTTCCTTTGGTGAGCACCTTCTGGGCAGTAGTTGCATTTGGGGAATACAGGAGATCATCAAGAAAGACATACATACTACTTGTAAGCATGCTGTCTATGTTCGTCATTGCTGTTGCGATCCTGATGGCATCATCAGGCCACAGAAATTCCAAAAAGTCATAAGTTAGACAACAAACAATGTTCACTGTCGTTTGTTGATGAAGAACACTATTTGTTGGTCAAGATCTTACATTTATTATGCTTTGGTGGGTGATTATTTGCTGCTTATTCTGAGATTTGTCATAAGTTACAGATTCAAAATTTCTCAGAATATCAGTTTGGTGGACAAAATAGTTCTTGTTTAAATGAATTTTTGGTTAAGAGAAACAAGGTAGGATGGAGAAGTATTCTCTTATTGTGGGAACAAAATGACATTGTCTCCTAGGTATGTTTACTCTTCATTGTTGCTTCTTGATGCAAAAAATTCTACATTATCACCCTTGTACGTATTACTACCATTTAATAATTTCAATTTTTTTACTACTACATTAATTTTTGGCAACTTTTTTTCCTCGGAATTAATGAAAGAGCAGTTAATAATGGTTATATTAGAATGCGTATGCCCCTCAAGGGCTATATGATCTGCCTTGATTTTCTTCTTTGTAGGAATATATGTAATATATGTATAGTTCAACTGTTTTAGTAACTTGGCATCTTGTCCATTAGATAAGAGAATTTCCCGCCAACACTAACTACTGACAAACTTCAATGGGCCTAGTCCCTACCCTAGGCCAGAGGAGAGTCTTACTACATACAAGTTTGGTGGGTTTCAATTATAAAACCAATTGGTAATATAAGGACTAGCTCATCAAACTTATGTATTAGTTATTATCTCTCTAATTTTTCAATGTGGGACACATATGTGATATACTATCATACCTCTACTGTTCAAATCAAATCAGACTTGTCCTCAAGTCTGAAAATTAGGATTAGCCAAATCAAGGAATGCAGATTGAAAATCAGCAATATCCACCCATATGTAGTTTCATACTCTGGACAACCTTTCCAATGAACTAAATATTGCTGTTAAGGACTTCCAATGAGGTTAATTGTCCTTGATTGGATTATTGCAGCTAGCTGGGAGGAAGCTATCTCCTGTCTTGTCTGATCAATCAGGGACATTAGTAGTTAGGGGAGGAGTTCCAATCCATGAAAGGCTTTGAGATGAGAAACATGAAACACATCATGTATCTTTACTGATGTAGGCAACTGCAGCTTATAATATGCAACTTTACCAACTGTAGCTAAGACCTTAAAGGAACCATAATACTTGGGAGTAAGTTTATTATTTTATCTGGCTTGTACTGACATTTGCCTCTAAGGATGCAATTTTAACCAAACCCAATCATCTACATGAAAATGTCTTTTTGACCTTCTCTTGTCTACAAAATCTTTCATCCTATTCACCATTCAGCCACAGGAAGCCACATACACCAAACCCGTGGGTATATCACCACACGTCCACATATGCACCTGAGATATGTTGGAATTATTAATCTAGAAAAATCTAATTTATTAAAATCTAGAATCATTTTAGGAAAACTCTAGTGATGTAACATTCTAGAATAATCAAGTACAATTAGGATTTATAAGAAGTTAGGAGAATAATCTAGAACTAGAATACACTAGAGGTGACATAAAATATAGGATGAATATAGAATATTCTAGATTGTGTTATGTCACTCTTATAAATATGTCATATGTGTATGAGTTGCAGTGTGGAGTCACAAGTAATTCATTAAACTTCCGCAAGCGCACAACCTAAAAATTTCTATCAAGATATGTCTCCAAACATATATTCACCATTTCTGCTTGACCATCTAACTCTGGGTGTAAACTGCTGACAATTGAATTCAGTTCCATGAAGAGAAAACATAAAATCTAAATTCCCATTATTATTTTATTAAATTTGTTTAAAATGTTTCTGGTGAAATAATTTATTTTCTTTATATTGTGTTGTCATTTTTAAATAAAAACACTTTAAATGTTTGCTCCAGAAATGGGATTGGCTAGAATATGGTAGTTAGTTTCAGTTGATGGATTAACGGACCATCATCATTATGTACAAATTTCATGAAGAACATGATTCAATTGGTTGTTTTGCAAGTTGATTTTCCTTTAGCACAACTTGGGCCCATTATCAGTGTAGTTACGCCCAGTTTGCAAATGTTTCTATCATCCGTAAACTGGTTGGATCAAGACCAATTTGTCTTCATAAGCCCATATGCCCAGAGTTTCTGTGAGGGGTGAAGGGTAAGTGTTTGCTCTTTCAATTCGTAATGACTAATTTGAGCTTGTTAAGTCGAAATGGAACGTAAAATGTGCGATTTGATGCATATTGATCTTTGGGGTTAATTCCTATAAAGTGGTAGCTCTTAGTGTTATATTTATTAACCATTGTTGATATGATGATGATAGTAGGGTTCGATGGACTTATTTGCTGCATAATAAAATGCAAGTATATAAACCGTCACTGGTTTTTTGAGTTATGTTGAAAGAAAATTTTAGAAGAGATTAGATCTGATAATGGAACTGAACTCATAAAGCTACAATGTTTGAAATTGTTTCAAGGCATATATAGTTCATCAAACAAGTATTGCGGGTGTTCCCCAACAGTAGGGTAGAAAGGAAACATGTGCATGTGTTAAAAATGTCTTGAGCAAATTTGATTGACAATTGCAGCTTCATGCAAATTTGCCAATTTTTTTGGGGTGAATGTTTGTTAATAACATAATGTGATTGACAATTGCCAACAAGAGTTCTTGATGGGAAAACTCCAATTTAAGTGTTTTTTTGGTAAGGCACCTAATTACGATGAACTGAGAGTGTTTGGATGCTCGTGTTTTGCATATAATATGGGTAGGAAGAAAGACAAATTTGATTCAAGAGAAGGAAATGCGTAATGATTGGTTATCCTTATAGAAAAAAAAGCTTACAAGCTTTATGATCTTGAGTCTCATGTTGTGTTTATGATTAGAGATGTTGTGTTTCCTAAGTCTATTTTTTCTTCCAAGAATAAGACAATTATTTAACAACCTAGCATGACACATTTTGTAACATTTAGAACTAATCAGCATGCTAGAACAACTTCTCAGGTTTTATCTACAGACTCATTTGTCTTAAACACTACTAATCATCATTTACACTCTGCTTTTATACCTTGTTGAGTCCTTTGGATTTTGAATGATGACAAACACTGACAGGGAACAATCGAGTTGTACATGTGTTATTCAGTTGGTCAGAAACCAATTGAGAGTAGTTTCCTGTGGATATTGTGTAATTAAGTTTATTATAAAAGTTTATCCACTATTTAAATTCTCCCTAAAATTATTCAATTTTCAATAAACATATTTATTGCCTTTCTCCATCTATACTTTATCTATTAATTAATTAACTTTAACTTTAACTTTAACTATTACTAAACAAAAAATGCTTACATCATCACTGACACTATGACACATGTCAACATCTCTTTAAACCTTTTTCCCACCAAACTTCCTTTGTTTTTTTTTTTTTTTTTTGTTTTTTTTATTGTTTTGTATTTTTTTTCTAAAACATATAACTTTATCAATATCTTATAATTTCTTTTGCAATTTTTTCCTTTCTAAAGTATTAGTATAAATTTTAAAATATTAGTATTTATATATTAAGTTAAGGTTTTACTATTACTGTATTCTATCTTTGTTAAAATTTCTATAGCTTATTTGTTGTATTAAAAAAAAAGACATGTTTATAACCTTATTATGACAAATTTTAACACATATAAAAACAGAGTGTAACTTTACTGCTCCCTCCGTCCCTTAAAGATTGCCCAATATAGACTTTTGCTACTGTTCATTTGGTAACTTTGATTATCTATAATTTTATACATGTAAAGAAAAATATAGTCAAATGGGATCTCTTTTGATTCGGATCGATATGTAGTTTTTTAATATGTAATGCTTATAATTTTTTATTATACATATCTCAAGATATTTTCATTTAAAAATGTATCTCGGGAGATGAGAAAAAGTAAATGGGCAATCTTTTAGTGACGGAGGGAGTATAAAGTAAAACATAAGCCATTAAACTTTACAGATAACCGCTTTACAATTATTTTCCTATCTAAACTACTATTCTATGTTCATTTTTTTTCTTCAAATTTGATTAAAAAAGTAGTTTTTCCAAAGAAAGATGTCAAATGAGTCAAGTTAAAATCGGAGAGTTGTAACACAATTATGCATACTATTAGAACTAATTGTCCTTGCACGAACTTAACTACAAATTCATATTTTTTAACTCTATGAAAAAAAATCATTATATGAAAGAATATAATATGAAATTACTCACAATATATTTAAACATTTAAAATTATGATGGAAACCCCACATCTATTCTTATATTGATATTTGAAAGTGATAAAAAGTATTTTTCTTTTTATATATTATTGATATCATCCTTTACTTACAAAGCTTAAATTATCATAAAAAAATTCACCGATTATTTTTTTTAAAAAAAATCGGGTTGTTAACCTAGTTAATACTAGCTTTCTTTGCACGCGATGCATACGACAATTTTGAAAATTTTGTATTGTTGTTGTCAATATACACAATATTCTTTTAAGTAATTGAATCTGGTCCAAATTAAACTGAAATTTCTTGGGTTTGAATCAAAACTTTTTCATGTTTGTCAGTAATGCAATACATATAAGTGAATTATATATGGATTCACTAGCTTTATTTCCACGCGATGCGTGCAACAATTTTGGAAATTTTGTATTATTGTACGTAGTTAATATACACAATATTCTTTTAGTGATTGAATCTAGTCCAAACTGAAATTTTCTAGGTTTGAACCGAAACTTTTTAATACATGTCGATAATGCAATACAGATAAGTGAATTATATATGGATTCATAAACCAATGATTGTTGTTGACTTATTTTGTATTGATTGAATGTTTATTTTAGTCAAAGATTTTGTATGCTAATTTTGGTTTGTTACCCAGTTTTGTAGTATAACATTCATCCCTATATGTTTGCTGCATAATGACTTTAGTCACTATTCATTGTGTAATTTTGACTCTCTCTAATTTGTTTACATATAAGAAAAAATGTAGTCAAGTGGGATATTGTCTAATTCGGCTCAATGCGTACTTTTTAATATATAATTTTAATATTTTTTTATTATATATATCTAAAGATATATTAATTTAATGTTATGTTTTAGAAAGCGTGAAAAAGTAAATGTAGCAATTTTAAAGAAAGGAAAGTATGTTTTTGTGTTACTTAGTTAAGAGATGGGGTAAAAGTATAATTCACTTGGACACCGCCGCCACCTCACCCTTACCTTATATAATAGAGATAATACAGTAAAGTATGCTGATGTAAGCAACTAAGCATGACATCAAAATTGCTTACGTGTCAAGCTATGAAGAATTCGTTTCCCTTCAAAACTTAATTGCATATACATTGATGTAATCTTGCATTGAAAAATAAAATAAAATAAAATGCTTTATAAAAAAACTATTGAAAGAATGTCCTTGAAATTTCTTTAAATGATGTACATATATACATAAAACTAATCGTACATAACATTTAAATTCTATGCTTAAAAACAATAATTCATTAACCTTCACATAGGCTAAAGTAAAGAAAATCAAGATCAATTTGTTACTTCAGCAAGAAAATCAAGTTTTATACTGAGTTTATAGAAGAAAGTAACTCAGTTACACAAAAAGAAGAAGAACAGTAGTAGTGCTTTTATAATATCAGCACTAAAGACCAAAAAAACCGAGGAGGAAAATAATTCCCTTAACAAAATAAAGAAATAAAAGGAAATGAATAAAAAAAATAAAAATACAACTCAATACTCCTCTTAAACTCCTATACCCTCCCTTCAAGCTTGGAAGCAGAAATAATTCCAAGCTTGGAACAAATAGTATGATGTTGGAGACTAGCCAAGGGTTTGGTTAGAATATCAGCAAGTTGGTGATGACTTGATACATGCATCGTTGAGATAAATCCAGAGTTGACTTGCTCTCTTATGTAGTGAACATCCCTCCTCAAGTGCTTTGTTCGCTCATGAAATTTAGGATCCTGAGCAAGAATTTCAGCAGACATATTATCACAACAAAGCTTATTAGGCAAAGAGATAGAAATATTAAGATCTTGTAAAAGACCTTCTAACCAAACTGTTTCACTAACAGTACTAGACATGCTCCTATATTCCGCCTCAGCAGAACTTTTACTAACAGTAGATTGCTTTTTAGTTTTCCATGAGATTAAATTGTTCCCAAAAAAAATAGCATAAGAAGAGAGAGATCTACTGGTAAATTGGCATGATCCCCAATTAGCATCACTATAAGCTAATAAAGAGGTACTAGGTTGAGCATAATACATTAAACCAAAATCAAGAGAACCTCTAAGATATTTAAGAACATGAATAGTAGCTCTTAGATGAGGCACTCTAGGACTATGCATAAATTGGCTAAGATGTTGTATACTATAAGATAAATCAGGCCTAGTCATGCCTAAATATAGCAATCTACCAATTAATTTTCTGTAAACTTCAGGGGAAGAAATGACCTCACCTGTGTCTATGGACAATTTCAAACCTGAGGGTAAAGGGGCAGCAGCAGTAGTACAATCTTCCATGTTACAATCAGCAAGAATATCATAAGCATATTTCTTTTGAGATAAAAACATACCTCCTTTACATTTGATGATTTCAATACCAAGAAAATAATGAAGCTCCCCCAAATATTTTATAGTGAAAGCATTATCCAAAGCTTGTTTAACACATGAGATTTGAGATTCACAAGTTCCTGTAATCAACATATCGTCTACATATACCAAGATTACAATAAATTGAGAATCTTGGTTTCTTGTAAAAAGTGAGTAATCTTGAGTAGATTGAGTAAAACCTAAAGAAAACAGTAATTTCTTTAACTCTATGTTCCATTGGCGAGAAGCTTGTTTCAAGCCATAAATGGATTTATTTAATTTGCAAACTTGACCATCCAAACATTTGGTATATCCAGGAGGAGGAGTCATGTAAACCTCATCATCTAATATCCCATGTAAGAAAGCATTGTTTACATCTAATTGATGTAAACTCCAACCACTCATAATAGCACAAGAAATAACCACTCTAACAGTGGCCAATTTTGCCACAGGAGAAAAGGTTTGATTGTAGTCAATACCTTCAATTTGTTGATAGCTTATAGCAACTAACCTAGCCTTGTGTCTTTCTATAGAACCATCCGGATTTAATTTAGTTTTATAAACCCATTTAGATCCTATAGCTTTCTTTCCACTAGGTAACCAAGTTAAATCCCAAGTTTTATTTGCTTCTAAGGCTATTAATTCTTTATTCATAGCTTCAACCCATTGAGGAGAATTTTTAGCTTGCTTATAATTCTTTGGCTCTAAATTAATATTAGAATTTGCAGCAAAAGAATTTGATTCTGAATTATCATTCAAATCTGTCCTATGTGGTTTATAAGAACAAATAAAATCCTTAAATTTTTTAGGAGTAGTAACATTTCTACTAGACTTGGGGAAAGTAGGGGAAGTTAAAGGTAGAACATTTGATTGAGTGGGCTGACAATCTTCTGAAAGCAACATATTATTATCAGATATACCAATAGAAGAAGCAGAATCATATATAAAATTGTGCTGAGCAGGACTAGAGGCTGTCCTGTCCTGATCAGAGGCAGAGAAGTTTGTTCTGTTCTGATCAGTGACAAGCTGATCCTCATTTCTGTACTGATCAGCTTCATGATCAGTATTGCTATTTATGCAAACGTCATGCTGTTCTCCAAAAGTAACCATAGAAGGAGCAAATTCATGATTAGTAGCCAAGGCTTTATCTTTATAAGGAAAAATATGTTCAAAGAAGACAACATCTCTAGAAATTAAAATGGAATGAGAATTTAAATCATACAACTTGTAAGCCTTTTGACCATAAGGATACCCAATGAAAATACATTTTTTAGCCTTGGGATCCAACTTATCTTTCTTTCTATCAAAATTATAAGCATAGCACAAACACCCAAAAGTTCTTAATTCATCATAAACAACAGATTTTTGATTAAGAAGTTCATAGGGAGATTTCCAACCTAAGGTTTTGGTAGGAAGCTTATTGATAACATAAGTAGCAGTCAACAAACAATCACCCCAAAATTTCTTTGGTAAATTTGCTTGAAGCCTAAAAGCCCTAGCAACTTCTAGAAGATGTTTATGCTTCCTCTCTACCCTTCCATTTTGTTGGGGAACACCAACAACACTTTTCTGATGTAAAATACCTTTTTCACCAAAAAGTTTTAAACATTGTCTTTGAATAAACTCAGTCCCATTATCAGATCTTATGACTTTTATCTTTTTGCAAAATTGAGTGGCAACCATGTTAATAAAATTTGATAAAATTTGAAAAACTTGCATTTTATTATTCAATAAAATGGTCCAAGTACTTCTACTATAATCATCAACAATGGTCAAGAAATAACTTGCTCCACTAAGGGACTTAATTCTATAAGGTCCCCATAAATCAATGTGAACAAGATCAAAGCAAGAAAGAGCTCTATCTTTGCTAAGTTTAAAAGGCAATTTGTGAAATTTTGAAAGAAGACAAATGTTACAATTATATTCATTAATACCTTTGCAATTACACAAATCAATATGTTTCATCTTAGATAAAGAAACATGTCCCATTCTACTATGTAAAAGATGAATATCATTTTGAACATAAATTTTATTCATAACACTACTAGAAGTTTGAGATGAAGCAATGTGTTCATTGACAACAGTAGAATTATAAACACATTTATTCATCAAACCTGCAGAATTATCTTGGGAAATATCAGCATGAATGCAATATAACCCTCCTTCTTTTCTAGCATAACCAATCACATCTCCATTAGATTGGTCCTGAAAATAGCATATATCCTTAGTAAATTCAATTTTAACATTAGTATCCTTAAGCAATTGCCCAACAGACAACAAATTATGCCTAAAACCTTTAACCAACATAACATTGTGAAGTTTTAGTTTATCGTTAATTTGCACAGTACCAATAGTATGAACTAATTTCACACTATTATCTGGAAGACCAATTTTAATTGGTTTATCTAAAAATCTTTTATCAAGAAATAAATCTTCATCATACATCATATGATCAGAAGCACCTGAATCAATAATCCAAACATGATGCATAGCAATATTTGAAAAAGCACATTTTAAAGAAGAAGTGGCTATACCAGAGAAGTTAATGGCAGCACTATAATTTGCAGCAACGTCTGCCTTATTCTGATCTGCTATGGCCTTCTTTACCTCTTGTCGAATCGAGTTCAAGACTGTAGTGTTAATGCTCACAGCAATATCTTCATCAGCATCATCAAAAGGGGGGTTCAATTGTGTGTTGGCAGCAAACTTCTTGTCACCTTTAGAACCTTTGAGAGCATTATACCAATCCGGATAGCCAACAATCTTGAAGCATTGTTCGACATTATGTCCCTTCATTTTGCAATGAGTGCAAAATCTATCCAATTTTTCTTTCTTCCAATCCCTTTTATTTGCACCACCTTGTTTAAAACCACTTTTCCCAGCCTTTTGTGAAGCCATGGCACTGCTGTCAACAGTGAGTTCTTGTTGGCCTCCAGATATCTCCATCTTCTTTTCGATTTTCTGCACCACTGAGAAGGCATGATTGATAGTAGGAAGTGGTTCCATGGTGAGTACATTATCCACAGCATTATCATACCCTGCGTTTAACCCAAGCAAAAATTGATGTAATTTCTCTTCCTCTTCAAAATCAGCAAGTTTCTTGAAGAGACCACAAGTGCATTTATTCATTGCACCACAAACACAGGTTGGTATTTGCCTAAGATCTTTTAATTGATCCCATAGCTTCTTGATTTTGCTAAAGTATGAAATCAAGGTCAAATTCTCTTGCTTCAAATCTTGAATCTCTTTCTTTAATTGGTAGATTAATGGACCATTACTTTGTCCAAACCTTTCTGCAAGTTCACGCCATAATTGAATCGAAGTGGCAACTGATTCAAAATCTTCGGCAATATCACTGTTCATGGAACTCAATATCCAACAAGTGACCATATAATCAGCACATTTCCACTTCTCAAAATCTTTATTGCCTTCCTCAGCCTCCTTAATCACTCCATTAATGAATCCTTCCTTATTTTTAGCCCCAAGTGCACGCCTAACACCTCTACTCCATCGATTGTAATTGTTTCCATTGAATAGCACTTTGACCAAAGATGAATTAGGGTTATCTGAATTAGAGATGAAGTAGGGATCTATGGTGTATGAATTTCCATTTGTTGTTGAAATTGCGGATTCCGCGAAATCACTCGCTGCCATTGTTAGGTCACGGAAGAAAAGAAGGAAAGGAGAAAGAGAAAAAAAAATCGAAGAAGAGTAAATCTCAATTGAGAGTATGCTCTGATACCATAAAGAAAATCAAGATCAATTTGTTAATTCAGCAAGAAAATCAAGTGTTATACTGAGTTTATAGAAGAAAGTAACTCAGTTACACAAAAAGAAGAAGAACAGTAGTAGTGCTTTTATAATATCAGCACTAAAGACCAAAAAAACCGAGGAGGAAAATAATTCCCTTAACAAAATAAAGAAATAAAAGGAAATGAATAAAAAAAATAAAAATACAACTCAATACTCCTCTTAAACTCCTATATAAAGTCCATGTATAAACTCTTAACATCCTGTCTTCATTCCCCTTTAATCCTTTTAATAAGATAAGATATATGATAAGATTAGTTCATTAATCTATATAAAACAAACAAGATACTAAAATAGAAAAAACATTCTATAACCCTTAATCGTATATGTGTTACTTTTATATGCAACTTTTCCTGCCTAAACAAGTGATGTCATCTTATTTATATATTTCTCTTTAATTAGTTTATAAACAATTAAATAATTAAATCATGGTTGTGTCATTTCTTTGCTTTATTATTTTAATCTTTCGTTTTATAATTATACTATTTGTATGATCTAAATTAATGACTTATTACATATCGCACGAGGCTAATTAGGGACGTTAATGAGCTAATACACTCATGAACAGCTCACGAACAAACCCAACAAAGCTCGTGCATATATAAATGAACGAGTCCGAGAAAAAATTTCAACCTCGACCAATGAACAAGTTTTATTCGAACAAGTATTCGACTTGTTAAGGTTCGTGAACAACTCGTTTAAGTTCGTTATTAATTAAGCTCGTTTGTAATCATTTAATACTCGTTAAAAGCTCGCTAAAAATCATTTGTATACTTTGAATTTTTAAATATATTTAATTATATTATATATCATTTAGATACCATACTTTTTCTTACTTATAAATTTGGAATAATATCATACTTTGTATTATATTTTTAAATTTTATATTACTTATGCTTGGCCAAAAGGTAAAATTGAAAATCATTAATAAAACAATAGATATATATAAAGCTTTTAAACATATGCTCGTTCATAACTCAGCTCGAGCTCGAATATGTAAACGAGCAGCTCAAACCGAGCTTGAACATGAAAAAAATTAAATGGGCCAAGCTCGAACAAGGTTTTTGGAAGCTCGGTTATGCTCGAGCTCAATTAATATTAGTCAAGCCTAACTCGAACAACTTACTACTCGGCTCTTCTCGTTGACATCACTAGGGTTAATCTAGTTATACTACATAACAAAAATCCAACAACTCTAGTAAGAATCTTAGTATACTCCCTCCATTTTTTTAAATTTACAAATTTGAGTTTCCATCAAAATCAGATCGATCGAGAAACTCATTGGGGGTAGGAGAAAAAATAAATGATAAAAATAAGAGAGTGAGTTTGTAAAAATCACTTAGGAATCATGAATTAATAAATGTCGAATAAAAAATGTAGGAAGTGAGTAAATTTTTAAAAAAAATTATAATAAAAAGTTAGTAAATTAAAAACATGCAAGGAGTATTAATTAGTTATCGACCAATTGACCAAATAGGTATATAAAAAAACACCCTTTTGCCACATTAGTATAAAAAATTACAAAAATGACAAATTAGTATAAAAGCTAGCTTCGTATGAAAAATGAGTATAAAAATTTAGCTTCATGTGACATTTGAGCCTAATGTCAGGTACAATTTTATTATTTTTTCATTTTCCAACCTTTTTGTTTTATTATTGTCTTAATTATTATAATTTAATCTTTGCAGCTAATTTATAGCGCCCCTTTGGTGGGATTTTGGGCTAGTACCCCTATAGTGGGTGTTGTTTTATTGTGTTTGAGTTCGTCAATTTAAGTCATGTACAAATTAGTTAATTTCTTAGACGGCACATTACGTACCACGCCCAAACTATTGCAGAGACGTCCCAGCTAGGCATCCCTATCATGGCATACGCGTCTGATCTAGATGCCCCATATATGGGAGGGATGTCCCAGCCATGATTTTGGCTTCAATTTTGTTGGGAGTTCGCCGCAAAATTTGACGATAAAAAAATTACTGGCGGCGGTGGTACTGAAGAAACGTTCGAGGTGGCGACCTTCTTGCTTCTCTTCTTGGGATATCTTTCGGACACCTCTTTTCCATGTCATTGATTCATGGTGGTGGTGTTAGTGTGGTGGTGATGGTGCAATGTGGTGGGATGGTGAGTAGTAGAGACTAACGAGAGATAGAGTGAATTAGGGGCGTAAGTGAATTAGGGGTGTAATTGTTGTGTAGTGGAGGGAGGGGTGGTCCTGCTCGGGAATTTCTCTCTTTTGATCGAGTGTGTTTAGTGTGTTTGAGTTGACTTCGAGGGCTCCTTTTTTAGGGTTTGACCTGCAAAACAATGAAAGGTTGCTAACCCAGGGTGGAACCCGGTAATACCCCTCCGATGCTTAAGTTAAAGATCGGAATGAAAATGAGTCAGAAGTATAGAGTTTGTGAATTATGAATTGGATACCTGACAGCTGACCTGACTGGTCCTTTTTATAGGCGTGTCTTCCCGATATTATAAGAATGTTGAGTCAGCGACAGCTGGTATGGGCTTGGCCCATGACACGTGTCACTTCGGTGTTACTTTTGCACAATAACGAACCCTAGCATATCAGGGTAGTAGCTGCCAAGGTCCATGGGTCTGTTGACTGTGTCCATGGGCTAGAACAAGGGGTGTGGGTTATATGTAAGGGTAGTTTAGGTTGTTGATTCATGGTGGTGTTGTTAGTGTGGTGGTGGTGGTGTAATGTGGTGGGGTGGTGAGTAGAGACTAGAGAGAGATAGAGTGAATTGGGGTGTGAGTATTGTGTGGTGAGTGCAGGAAGGGGTGGGGGGGTTATGTAAGCGTAGTTTAAGTAATTCAATATTTTTCCGGGTGATCTTAAGTAATTGTGGAGCTACAATTAACAACCTTTTAATAAATTGTACTTTATATACATACTCGAAGAAGACATTAGGCTTATATGTCACACGAAGCTAAATGTTTATACGGTTATACTCATTTGTCATAGAAAGCTAACTTTTATACTAATTTGTCATTTTTATTATTTTTTATACCAATGTGACAAACTGATTTTTTTTATATACTTATTAGGTGAATTAGCCATTAGTTATCATAATTAAAGATATATTTTTCTTAAATCTCCCCCTATTTCAAGCAACACAAACAAAAGGTTTGTAATTTTCAAGAGAGAATTAATACATTTGTACTTCATAGAATCACAAGTGACCTGTTCCATGAAAATGATACTCAGAATTTTGACAAAATAAAAAGAAACTATAATGATAATGATGCAAATGTCAAAAAAATAAAATTAATGATAATGATGCAAACAAAAAAAAAGACCCTACAACGCTACAAGGCTACAAGGCTATTTAGTGATGGAATTTTTTTTCTGGAAGGGATTTAGACATACATTTAGTGATGAGTATCGATACTATGGTTATTAACTATTATTTTATTTCGATACCAATTAAACGTTAGTCAGTACTAATCTAGTGTAACTAAACATTCGTCTATATCTATCTAGTAGACCTGTCAATCAGACCGTTCCGATCGGATTCAGATCAAAACGTTTCGAATCGGACCGTGTCGCACCAATTCTCTTTTGGACCACTTTCGGATCGGATCGTTTCGGATTCGAACTAGGTTCGGACCGATTGATGTGCTATTCGGACCGGATCGAGTTTCAGACCAAAATCGGATTATGGTCAATTCGGGTCGGATGGTTTCAGATCAAATCATTCTCGGATTGGATCATTTCGGGTCGGACCGTTTCGGATCATAACATTTCAACAGTACTTGTTTGATTTTTAAAAAAAATTACTTTTGTAGTTTTGATTATAATTTTCATCCATGCTTAATAACAACAAAAAAATTCAAATTCAACGATGTGTGATAACAAACATGCTAAAATTAAAGCAAAATAACTTTTGTATACGAATGATTCTTTTATTGACTACAAATTTCGTTTCGGGTGATTCATTTTATATTTGGAATCTTTCGATTTATATAAATCTTTTTTATTGGTCTTTGATTGAAAACACTTATTATTACAAATTTTCAATGCCATTATTAATTAATTAAATCTTGATTGTGATTTGAAACAAACATTTGCATGGCAGAATACTCAATGTCATGGATAATATGTTTTTAGTGAAATAATTTGTATTTTGTGAGCTAGTAGCTATTGTATTATGGATTACAATTCCAAACAATCTGACACTATGAAAGATATTCTCAACAAAATATTGTGTATATTATAAAAGATTCTATAAACAACAAAGATTTGCGCCCTCTTCAATTTATTTTATCAGGTCTCAGAACTTATCAGGTTTAATCAGGTTAGGTGGAATAAGTTATAATCAAATTAGCTTTAATAGGTTTAAACAGACCAGATCAGGTCAGGTCGAATAAGTTGAAGAGAACGCACCCTTAACTTATTAGAGATATTGTTATGTTTGGATACAAACAATTCATTTGAAATGATGGATTTGGGCCAAATTACATGTTTGGCAAATTAAATAATTTGGAATTGGATTTGGCTCAATTCTCAACCCAAATGCTTAACAAGAAAATGTTGTGTATTTCAAATACTTAACATTGCCATGTCATTTCAAATTCTAAAATAACCCAAACAAATAATTGTCATTTGAATTGTAACATTTCAATTTCAAAAATTGAATTCATTAATTTGAAATGAATTCCACATATCCAAACGCTACCTTGTTCAATTCAGATAGTTTCAAGACTAATAAGTTAAAGAAAATACACCTTTATTTATCATATAAAATATACATGAGTAGTTCTTTCAAACATATAATTATGCCAAAGCCAATTTTTGCTACTCATCATTGTAGAAAAGAACGGCTTATAGTTGCTGTGGAAGCGCTCATAAAAGAATGGTATTCCAAGTGATGGGTCCCAACCCTACATTAACAAGAATTGAAACTTGAAAGGTAAAAAGATGTGTGATTTTTGTTCCATCACAAAACCAAAATTTGATAGAGCAACTTCATAGGAAAGCTATAATAACTTTTAGTTTTGTGTGTTATATTATATTTCCAAATTACAGAGTATAATATTTTCAAGCTTTACAATTGTAGGAAATGGTAGTGTAAAATCAGATTGAGGAAAGAAAATTTGGAGGTGGAACGAATGCTGTGACGTGCTGAGAAACACTATATCTTAGAAGCAAATTTCGCCTCGACACGGTCATTGAAGAGGTTCTGTAACGATCCGACTTTTTAAACATGTCGATTTACGAAGGGAAATCGACAACGGATCATTACCAAAACAATTTAAACTATAAATTAGATTGTTCAATTAAAATTTAGTAACTTTTATTAAATTAACTAAACTATCATCCAAAAATCTGAGTAATTCCCAAAAGAAACGTAATTACATGAGTTATTCTAAAACCGTCCCAACATGCTGGAATCATAAATAAATGAAATAATCATAAAGTCTAATTCAATTTACTAAGTAACCAAGGTTTACTAAGGTCCTCAGCCACTAAAAAGCCCATCCAGCGGAAGCCCGAATTAATCAGCCGCACCTTCACCTGAAACTGAGGGGGGGGTCCACCGTCAGTGGCGAGTAACTAGGCTGTCCCGTTTAATCGAGGGACCGCTAAACACATAATATCATAGAATATCGCATGAAAACCATACAAAAAACCTAATACATGCTATACAGAAGTCAACACGGGGTACGTATAAAAATACGTACAAAAATACGTATACAAATATGTACAAAATACGTATAAAAATACCTGCAGAAATACGGTTAGAATACGTAGAATCTACGTATAATGTACGTATACCATACGTATAATCATACCTGCAAAATACGGCTAGGAATACGTACAAAATACACGTATAACACACTCATACACTCATACATACATGCATACATACATACGTACATACTTACATACAATCTCATACGAATACAGAAGTACACAGCAGAAGACTTATACTATTCTCAATACATATCCTTATAACATTACACCCTTATAACCCAATCATCCCATTTCCTTTAAATCATAACCTACATCTTATGTTATACATCTTATGTCATATTACAATATGTATATCATATCTTATATTATTCATTAACTTATACTATATCTTATCGAACATGTCATTCATATCATATCTTATCATTCGTATCATTCATATCATATCGTATCATTTCATATCATTCTTATCTTTCGATGGACCGGTCACTATAACTCGTTGTGGATCCCGTTTGCACCACAACTTTCCTAGAACATGCCGGGGTGGGCTCGTGTACCCAACCCGTAGCGGATCTCGTTTGCACCACTAAGCCTAAGCTATGGCCATAACCCCTAATAGCAGCTCGTGTACTACTACTAGACGACTACATATCCTAAGACCCAGAACTGCGCGGGGGAACTCGTGTGTTCGTCCCATTGAGCAGTGGCTTCGACTTAACCCAGTCTGACTACTCGAGTCATCAGGTGGGCGTCCTTATCTTATCTTATATTTCAAAGATTATATCTTATCTTATATCTTTCAATATTATATCTTATCTTATATCGGGAAATACTAGGTGGCCGTAATCGGAAATGAAATGTTCGAAGTCCCAGGAAAGAGAGGTGCGGCACGTATATTGGACACCTTAAATACCAAGTCTTTCCTAGCCAGAAATCGAAACAATTCATATTCCTATTACTCTGTTTCCTTTCTTACCCTTTTAATATCTTATCGTATTTTATATAACTTATCCCTACTGATTCCTAATATTAATAATAATACTAATAATAATCGTAATATTAATATTATTAATAATAATACTCGTGTAATTGTAATAATAATAATAACAATATTATTATCTACCCCTTCCTGTTACAACTTATCCCTTTAACTGCAACTTTTATAATTAATTATTCCTAAAATATTATAAGTCAAAATTAAACAAAAAAATTGACTAAATACTTTTAGGCCACTCGATAATTCTAGTTAAAAAACTTTAATTAAATAAATTCATAAATTATTTTAATTAATCAATTAATCACTAAAATTACTTAAAACATGATAAAAATTCCATTTTTTTATTCCTTTGTTCACTCAACATTTTTCACTCAAGAACACCAATTTTATCAATTAATTTAGATAACTACAATCAACAAGATTCAATTAATTAACCAAACAACAATAATAAAAATCATGTTTTTAACATAAAATCATCAAGATTGAATACAAAAAAAATTAAAAAATCATCTTTTTATTCTTCAAACCACTCGACACATTCAAAGAGCAAAACAAGATTTAATCTTCCTCCAAGAATTCGAAATAACTTGTTTTAATAATTTAATTACACTATTTTACACAATCTGATTTTTAAAGAATTAAATTAAGAACGACCCTTTAAAGGTCTCGATTAATCTGTAAATTTTAATGGAAGTTAAATATAGGTTCAAGGTTTAACGTGCATAATTTTCGTCCAAAAATAATGTCATTTACTATTTTTAAGAGATTTTATAACTAACAAATCAGATTAGGCTGAGATCAGTTTCGGATTTTTCTTCCATATCAAACGATCTTTAAAAATTACGAAAATTTAACACAAGTTGTAAAACACTATTACTGACTTCCACCTAAAATTTCGTAGCCATACGATTTTATTAAGTATATTAATAAATTCGTAAACTAAATCTGGACAGTTTTACCGGTTTAAAAGATTAAATTTTTATAAGCAATAAAAGGACGAATTTTGCCACGAAATAAATCATGATTCATAATCAAACAGTAAAGAAACTGCCACGAAAAATTCATCAAGAAATAACGAGATTTGATTAATAAATAAATTTATATAAGTAATTATTCAACAATTAAAGATTTCAAGAAACTACATAAAATAATCAAGAAAATACATAAAACAAATCAAAAATCAAATCATCATGTACTCGACATTTTCGAATCAATAAAAACATAAAATCCTACAATTTTCATGATCAATCCTAATTAACTATGTGATTATCTATCCCAAAATTAAAAGAGAAAGCAAAGTTACCTAGAATCGCTAAAAAAAATTCCAAGAAAAAATCACCCTTTTGGTGATATGAAGTTCACGGCCAAAAGAAGAATAGAGAGAAAAGAAAAATGTAATTTTTAGGGTTTATGAGTTATTTGCCAATTAGGAACCAAATGAGAGCATTAGATCCTATTTATAGAAGAAAACAAGAAAAAAAAAACAACAAACCCTAAATATAACTAGAGAGGGCCGTGAGAAAGGAGAAAGAAGGGGAAAAAAAGTTGAGCTAAATTTGGGTAGTTGTTTAACAAATTTTGAATAGGTTTTAGGAAAATAAAATAATATAATTAAATTAACTTAATTAATTTAATTAAGTTATTAATCAAATTAAATCCAAAAAGGAAATAATACTTGGCCCAAAATAAAGGAGAGAACCGGCCAAGTCATAGAAGTGAGGAAAAGATTGGGTCATTGGCCCAATTTGAGGGAAAAGATTGGACTAAACATAAAAACAGTCCAAATTAAATGGCCCTTTGGACTTAGAATAGAATAAATAACATTAATAACATTACAGGTTCAACATCGTAGGCAAGGATCAAGGGATCAGTTGTAGCAATTACAACGATTAGAATTTGAAAACTTGTACCGCACACGTGTCACGAATATGACACGACACACCAATCTTCCAATGTGAAATAGAGGAAACTCACATATAAAAATGTGATAAACAAGGATAAAGTTTTAATGTGGGACAAGTGAAAGGAAGAAATAGGTTTATCTTTTTCAAGTCCAAATGATTCTAACCTTTGCATTTCTAACAACAACAAGTAACCTCTCCCAATGAAAAACTATAACTACTTGTAATTTTTGTAGGTCCCACATAAAGTTGAAATGGTAAAATGTGAATATGTGATACAAAAGGTACATACATGTAAAGTAGACACAAGAAAATTTGTTGTTTTGTGGAGCAACTTAGCTCACACAAGCTACAAGTTAAATTTCACTTCAACTAGAAAGCTAGCAGCTACAACTTTGTTAAATTTGCAAGCGGGTCCCTCTTGGAGTGGAGTTGCTCTAAGGCACGCAGGTAAAGTCAAGTGAGTGGCACAACTTTTAAAAAAGTCTTACTCAAACAACTCGAACTCATGACATGTGCCGTTTTACTAGACTCTTTAGTCATTTCATTAGTTTTTAATTTAACTTAGAATCGTCCCTTGTTAGTTGAATAGTTGCTGCCTTTGTGATTAACACGTATGGAGTAAAGGATTTAAAATTTTAAACCAAAAAAAATAAAAAAATAAATAAAAATATTCCACCTTTTCAAAAGATTCTAAATAAAGTCATAAAAAAAAGTAAATGAAAATGATTCCACAAATTCGGATTCTCAGCCGAACATTTGGTGGTTCCAAACATCCAAATTCTAGCCAAGTAACCAACCAACCACAAGTCCACAACATTCTCTATTACCTAAGGGCCTGTTCACTTAAACTGAATCTGACTGAACTGAACTGAACTGAACTGAACTGAATTGAACTGAACAAAACTGAACAAAACAAAACTGAACTGAACTGAACTGAACTGAACTGAACTGAACTGAACTGAACTGAACTGAACTGAACTGAATAAATAGAGTGATTTAAGATTTGGATTAGTGATTTGTAATATTAATTAGTATTATTTGTAGGTTAATTAAGTAATGGGTAATGAATTAATTATTATATATCTTAAAATAATAATGATTAATGGTAGTTACTACTGTCAACGTTCATTTTGTTATTTTTTTTTTTAAACTTGTTTTTGTAGGGTAATTTTGTATTGTTACTTGTGGATTTGACTATTCAACCCTTTTTACCTAATTAATGTTTCAAAAAAAAAAAAACAAATATTAATAATAATAATAACTTCTTACCTAAAATCTCATCACATATCCTCATTTGGCCGCCTCCTCTCACATCCTCATCTCTCTTTCTTGCTTTTTTTAAAAAAAAAAAATAAATTAATAAATTAAGATTTAAAAAAAAAAAATAGAACATCGGAGAATAAATAGATCGGTGACATCATCGGAGGATAATCAATTCGGCGGCATCATCGAAGGCGGATAATCAGATCGTATTCAACCCATCTTCTTCCAAGCAAATACAGGTAAATTTCTAGAACTTTTATGTTTCAATCTTCTGATTTTATCTTGTTCAATTTTTGTTGGTTAGTCGAATTTTCTGAATTTTTTTTGTTCAAATTATTTTGTTCAATTTGCTTAATTTTTGCTGGTTACTCGAATTGAGTCGATTTTTTTTTTTTTTTTAATTATGACTTCAGTCGATTTTTTTTCAGAACTTTTTTTTCCTATTTTGTCGATTGTTGTTGGGACTTTCAACAGTTAATTGTCTGAGAGAATATTTGTCATTAAATCGACCTTATGCAGTCTTTGTTGTTAAATTGTTGTTGCTGAATGTATGTTGTTTGAGTGGAGATGAAACTAAGTCATCATTTTGTTCAATGTCTAGCTTCATTTGGTTGTTTGCAATGGCACAACGGGTACATTTCACCACAGACGTTAAATTGGTACTTTTTTCAATCCTGCCTGACCATGTTAGCCCCTCTGGGTCGAAAATTGAGTGGCCTATTGTTGCTGAAACGTTAAATACACGAAAAGGATTGGATATTCCATGGCTTTCGATTAAGAATTGGTACGCATATGCAAAAGAAAAACACAAAGCTTGGAATGAATTAAAACAATGGACTGGTATTGGATGGAAACAAAATGGTTGTCCTGATGTTGATGTTACCAGTGAAAAATGGAAAGCCTTTCATAAGGTACTTGGTGACTGCCTTTTATTTTTATTCAATTGTTCCATTATGTGTGAAAGTAGTATATTGTTTTTGAAACTTCATTTTATTGCAGCGATATAAAGCCATAGCTAAAGGGTTTCTTAAAAATCCATTAGAATTTGAGGAAGAATGGGATAAGATTTTGCGTAGTGGTTATGCAACGGGTGAAAAATCTTATACTCCATCATCGGTACCAGAGAAACAAAAAGAAGCTGAAACTGTTGCTGAAGGGGAACGTGAAGAATCTGCTGACTCTGATGATGTGCAAGAAGTGCAAGAATTGACAACACAAAACAAAGAAGTTGCCCGCACCGAGCCAAAAAAGCGTACGAGTGTTGAAACAAAATCGCAGCCCTCTAAAAAAAGTTCTAGAAGTTCTAGGGAGGAGGACATTGATACATGTCTCCATCAAATGAAGAAATCTTCCGCGAGTCAATCTTCAAAACAATTTAATTCATTTGATGAAGTTCAAAATAAGTTGGAGTCCATGGGGATTGTGGAGAAGTACGGGGATGAATTTGTGGTGGATATCCTAGATAGCTTTCGCCGTACTCCGGGGGCCGTTGATCTTTTTAACTCTCTTCGTTCTGATGTTGGCAGACTTCATTTCTTGAGGAAGCACTGTATGCTTGATGACGAAGTTTATAGGCCACTAATGCCTATGGATGAAGATGAAGGTGCTTTTAATGGCTAAAACGAATCTGTTGTTCCAACTGTAACGAATCTGTTGTTTGAAATTGTGTTTCTTTATTAGTTACTTAATGTTTATGTATTTGGATTTTAGTTGAGCATTTGAGTTTCATGTGTTGTTTGTTGTGGATTTGAGTTGCAGCAGTAGTTTCTTGTGGATTTGGATCTGTGTTTGAAGTATTGTTATGTATTTGGATTTGTTGTTTCAACTGTTGTTTCTTGTCGATTGAACTAATGTTATGTATGAGCTTTCTTGTGTTTCTATGAGCTTTCATTAAGATTATGTATGAGCTTTGTGTGCTTGTGTAGAATGGATGATGAGTTGCAGGAAAGTTTGACACGTGTAGCGTTGCATGAGCTAAGGAGATTGACAACTGGAGTTCAACGGTTGCCTCTTCATTGTGGTGGTGAATCAGGTCATCAGTTCATACATAGGATGCTCACAGGCCATCACAACTTGTGCAAAGAACAACTTCGGCTAAGTAGAGAAGTGTTCATAAATCTTGCTAATGTCCTTAGAGAACAGCAATTGCTGAAAGATGGTAATGGTAGACATATGGGAACTGAAGAGCAACTTGGGATGAGTGTGTACATGCTAGCCAAACCTGCTTCTGTTCGTGACAGTGCAGAAAGATTTCAACACTCGGTAAGCACCGTTTCAAAGTATTTCCATGAGGTATTAGGTGCTTTAGAGACATTGTCGACTCAAATAATTCGACCATATCAAAGTTTGAATGAAACTCCTCATGAAATTCAGAACAGCAGCAGATTATGGCCTTTCTTCAAGGTACTTTCAATGTCATTTTTAATATTACTTAACAATAACTTTCTAATTTTATATTAATGTGTAACTAACATTTTTGTGTCAGGATTGTGTTGGTGCCATTGATGGTACCCATATACCTGCAGTTGTTGCGGATGCTCAAAGCAAAGCCTTTAGAGATCGTCATGGGAACAAATCATGGAATGTGTTGGCAGTGTGTTCACTAAACATGTTGTTCACTCACATCAATGTAGGCTACGAAGGAAGTGCACATGATTCAACCGTATGGAGGCGAAGCTTAGGAAATGCAAAAATGGGCTTCCCTCATCCCCCGTCTGGTACAAAATAAGCTTAATTACCTGTATAAAATGTGCAAAGAACATCACTTTGATAAACTAACATCCATTCTGTTGTATAGGAAAATACTATGTGGTCGATTCGGCGTATCCAAACACAGTCGGGTACTTGAGTCCACATGTAGGACATGGGACGAGATATCATTTGCCTGATTTCAGACGCGGGACTCCACCACAAGGAAAGTATGAGCAATTCAATTACCGACATTCTTCGTGTCGAAATGTAATTGAGAGGATCTTTGCGGTTCTAAAAAATAGGTGGAAGGTCCTACAACCTAAGGGGATGCCACAGATGACTTTGGATTATCAATTGCAAATTATCGTCGCTTGTTGTACTCTACACAACTTCACTCGTTTACATGATCTAGGGATTCCTTTCACACACCAAATTGAAATGATTGAACCAAGTGAAGATCATTCTATGTACGATGATACACGAAAACAAACTATGAACATTGTACGAGAACAAATAACTAATCAAATATGGGAGTCAATTCAGGCAAATATCCCGGAACCGGAGGATGTTGATGGAGAAGACCAAGATGATGATGATGAACTAACCGACTATGAAGACTAGTAAATATAAAAAATTAGTCGATGTAATAAAATTAGTAGATTATGGAGACTAGTAGATGTAAAAAAAATATTATTGTAAATCTTATTAGAATCATATTAATATCAATATTATTATTATTAGTTTTATTATAATTATTATTACTATCATTAAAATTATTATTATTACTATTCTTGTAGCTTATAGTTACAATAAATTTTATTATTCTTAATTATTATTTTCTCGCAAATTTTAATGATAAAATGTGAATATTAAATATTATAACACAATATTAGAACACAATAAATATTAGAGTTACAAAATAAATATTAAATATTAATACAATGTCAACATTGTAACTTGTAGCTTAGTTTGTGCAAAGAATAGAAAACAAAATTAACAAAATTAACAAACTAATTAACATAATGAAGGAAAATGTCAGAACTGAACTGAACTGAACTGAACTGAACTGAACTGAACAAAACAAAATTGAACTGAACTGAACTGAACTGAACTGAACTGAACTGAACTTATGATAAGTTTAAGTGAACAGGCCCTAAGGATGACAAATCAGTTCGAATCTGAGCATAGTTCGACACGATTTGTAAGAAAAAATTCTGATTTGAATTCGAAAAATAAAATCTGCATTGGAATCCATCTAAAAAATTACAGCTTTGAGTCAAGTCACAGTCGATGTTGGAAAAAATTCGACAAATTTGTCCAACTTTGACATCTAGTTAGATTTTTTATTTTTCCAAGTTGTTTTTAATTGAATTTGTATAGTTTTGTAAAAATTATTTGGTAGTCATTATATATTTTATTAAATATAATATCTAAGTTTATATTAATGATAAAATATAAAGTAAATTTAATATAATATTAGACATTTGTTTATTTTACGTTTAATAATTTATTAGTTCGAATCTAATCCTAGCCCGACTTGATCCGTAAGAAAAAATCTTATTCAAATTCGAAAAATAAAAATTAGCACCCGACTCTATCTAAAAAATCCGTCTGCGGCTAGTATCGAGTCAGAATCGAATTGAGCATAATCTGACCAGAGTCAGACCCGTTGACGTCATCAAACCAAACAAATATCTTTCCTTATTTAAAAACCAAAAATAAAATAAATGAATCCTTCTTGTACCGTTTCAAAATATTTGCTATACTTTATAGTTTGGGATACTTCAAAATATTATTCTTCGTATGTTATAAGCTTTTAGGTGGAAAAGTAAACTCATGGTGGCACAAACAATTAAAATTTCCTTTCCGCTCTCATCTTTTTATTCCAATTTTCTCTTCCCATGATCTCGCATGTATTAAAAAGGGCGTGTTTGGCAAAGGGTTTTTTTTTTTTTTTTTTTTTCTAGCTTTTAGTGGTGCAACTAATTAGGGTGGGTTTGATTCAAAATATATAAGCACTCCTGTGCTTATTTTCAGAAAATTCAGATCAGATCAGACCAGAAAAATTCAGATCAGATCAGAAAATATTAGATCAGATCAGACCAGATCAGATCAACTCAGCATTTTGTTCTTTGTTCCTTATAACTCAATTAATATTATTTCTATTTTTATAATAAAATAAAATAATATAATTATAATATTATGCATACTAATGATTAATTATATTTATTGATGACAAAAAAATTTGAATTGTTGTGATATTTTAGCTTATATTTTGGAAGTAATACTATAGCCATAAATTTAAAAAAAAATTACGACCAATTTTGAAGGATAATATTAATTATTAATTATTTACATAATTTTTTATCTGAAAGAAAATTATATACATAGCTGATCAAAAGCGGCCCGGCCCGACCGCTTTTTTGCGGGCTTTGGACATGAAAATTAGGCCCAAATTTGGGCCCGGCCCGATTTTTTCCGTGTGGGCCTTGGACATTTAAAATTAGACTTTTTGGTTACTTTTTTAGGCCCGGCCCGAAAAAGCCCGAAAAGCCCGCACTAAATTTTCGGGCTTTGGCTAAGAAATTTGGGCCCGAACTAAGCCCGACCCGCTTTATGGGCTTGATTTTTATGCATCGGCCCGGCCCGAACCACGATCACCTCTAACATAATACACAATGATGATATTAATTAGAGCCGGCAAAAAGTAACGCAACCCGCTAACCCGACCCATTAATAATGGGTTGGGTTGAAATTTTCAACCCGTATAGTTAAATGGGTCAACCCAAACCCGACCCATTATTATATGGGTTGGGTTAAGGTTGAACATTCTAACCTGATTATAACCCGTTTAACCTGATTATCTGTTGTCTTTAAATTTTAAGCAGTTGTTTCAACCTACATGCTCTATTTTACTGAATTTTAAGCTAATACAAACTAACTATTACCAATTAGATTTTAATATTCAACTTTGTTGAAATGGTAAATTCTTCGTTGTTGGGATATAATGTAAATACTTCATATTGTAGAATAAATTTTTGGCAAAAAAAAATAAATGAGTCGACCCGAACCCGACCCGTTTATTTTCAGGTCGGGTTAGGTTACAAAAACTGAACCCGTTTAATAAATAGGTTGGGTTTGCATTGAGGGCACATGACCTGATAACTCGACAACCCAAACCCAAACTCGACCCGTCAACCCGATTTGCCAGCCTTAATATTAATTAGTTACCATTATATATATGGAAGACGTGTGAGCAACTATTTTTATTTTATTTTGTTTTTATCCTTATTTTTTTTTAGTTTTTTTTTTTTTTGTTTTTATTTTTATTTTTAATTTATTTTTTGCTTTTAATTTATTTTTTATTTTCATTTTAATTTCTATTTTTATCTTTTTTTTATTATTTTTGTATTTTAATTTTAATTTTCATTTTAATTTTTAATTTTAATTTTTTATCTTTCTTTTTATTTTTATTTTAATTTTTAATTTTAATTTTTTATCTTTTTTGCTTCTAATTTATTTTTTAATTTAATTTTTATTCATATTTTTATCTTTATTTATATTATTATTATTTTTATTTTTTACTTTTAACTTTATTTTTATATGTATTTTCATTTTTATTTTTTTATATTTATATTTATATTTATATTTATTTTTATATTTATTTTTATTTTTATTTTTATTTTTATTTTTATTTTTATTTTTATTTTTATTTTATTTTATTTTTATTTTTATTTTTATTTTTATTTTTATTTTTATTTTTATTTTTATTTTTATTTTTATTTTTATTTTTATTTTTATTTTTATTTTTATTTTTATTTTTATTTTTATTTTTATTTTTATTTTTATTTTTATTTTTATTTTTATTTTTATTTTTATTTTTATTTTATTTTATTTTATTTTTATTTTTTTTATTTTTATTTTTATTTTTATTTTTATTTTATTTTTATTTTTATTTTTATTTTTAATTTTATTTTAATTTTTTATTTTTACTTTTATTTTTATTTTTATTTTTTATTATTTATTTTCTTTACTTTTTTTCATTTTCATTTTTATTTTTTTTCTTTTTAATTTTATTTCTATTATTATTTTTATTACTATTTTTATTTCTATTCTAAACAATATTAATAATAGTTTACATTTATAATAATGTACAATTAAATTTCACCAAAGATCAGATCGGAAATTTTCAGATCAGATCAGACCAGATCAGAAATTTTCAGATCGGATCAGACCAGATCAGAAAATTTCAGATCAGATCAGATCAGAAAATTTCTGATGAATCAAACGCACCCTTAGTCCAACCAATACTTGGTCAAAAAAAATTACTCGGTATTTGTTTAATAGAGTAGAGTTTAACTAGGTGTTAGCAACCCCAATTGTTTTAAATGTTACTACTCCTAACATTTGGGATAAAATAACTGCGTAACAAATGAGAAGTGTTATTCATCATCCCCCTAAAATTACTAAGTATATCACACACAGGGGCGGAGCCAGAAAAAATTATTGAAGGGGGCCGGATACATGAAGCCAAGAAAATAACTATGACTTAAGAAGAAAAAAATTTAGGTAGAGAAATTTGATATGGCCCATAATTGATGTATGCCCTCACGATCTCTTCTTGTTTTTCGGAAGGATAACTACTAATTGGCTTTCGTAAAGCAGGATCACACATTAAAGTAGTGCTACCAACCCTAATTGTAGATTCAACTCTAGGATAAAATGAAGGTTGTTCATTGGGAATTTGACTTGAAGTACCTATATCGACATCAATTGTTGGGCCATTATCCTGGTTAGGATTTGTGTTATCCTCATTAACATTTGCGTCATGAACATCTGCTTGAGAAGTAGGAGTTACTTTTGCAAAATATAAATCAATTGTTTTCCTTTTCATATTGACCTAGAAATTGGGTAATTGATCAAACATTAGTTTAACTGTTTAAGTAAATTAGATCAATCAATTCATCACAATAGAAGGAACTCAATAAAAATTATAAAGTAAAATGTACAAATCAATGACCGTCTCTCTAGCAAAACTAGAAATTTTAATTTATTAGGGCACTAAAGATAAACAAATTAATCTAAACTTGAAAAAAATAAAGTTTTTTTGCAAAATTAAACTAGGGTAATAAGACGACATAATAAGAATTCAGGATTACTACTCTTATAGTCTTATAGTCCTATATCCAAATTATAATACAAATTTAAAATCAAAGAATCAATATATGCAAATATTTAATTAAAAATAATAAACCATTAAACATTCATAAAAAATAGTTAAACAATTGAATAAATAAGAAAGGACAAAATAAAAATAAAAAAAAAACACTTACCTGACTGACGCAGCAGTGCAGCACGGCAATGGCAGCAAAATAGGAGTAATTCTTTAACGTAAATTCCACTAAGGAATTGAAAATGACAACTCAATTGTTTAAAAAAAGTAATTCTTGGTACTATAGTATTGTAGAGTACTAGAGTGTAAACTGTACTACTGTAGTATAGACTGCAGAGTTCTACAATGCTTTTTTCTTTTTCTGACTTTTCGACTTTCTTTGTCGTTTGTATTTGTGTGTTTGTCTTTATTTTATTGGAAAGTTAGGGGTTTTTTTTAATAAATAATTGGGCCTACTCTTTTTTTTTTTTTTTGGGTACATGAGGGAGGCCATGGCCCCTGCTGGCCCCCCCTCCCTCCGCCCCTGATCACACAAATCTTTAAATAAAACAACGTCACAACAATTTTAGTCACTTGGACAATATAATGACCATAGAAACTAAGTCGCCCGAATACAATAACCAGCAGCACCAACACGAACTACAGTTCAATTTTTTAAATTATTTTTAAGGGGTGACACCCCGAACATGGCCTCGAACCAGCAAACTCTCCATGCAACTTTTAAAAAAAAAAGAACCACTGTGCTCTTTGTCATTCATGGCGGTGGTCATAGTCGTTTTCGGGTGCCGTAGTTTTCGTGGTTATTTTCCAAGCGATCGAATTTTTTATGGTGTTATTTAAAATTAAGGGCAATACTGTCATTTTTTTTAAAAAATTTGGGCGATTTCAGAGCAATGTTTAGCGCTCTAACTTTTAAATCATCAAAACCCCCTACCAACACCTATTTTTATTGTCATTTTCTCCATTTATTTGCTCCTCCTCCATTATCATCTCAAATCATCTTAATTTAAAATTTGAGTTTTTCTAAAATGTACCCTATGCTTTTAAAAATTCTTAGTTGTAACATTGAACTAACTTATCTTCCTAAGTTGTTCCCCTGTTGCTTCCTCCATTCTTTTTAAATTGCAACAATTTTTGTTTGTGGAAATTTCTGTTTAGCTGCAACAATTGTCTCTTTACCTTATTAGGATACATTTCCTTAATTACTTTTTACTTCTCCCCTCATCACATTTTTATCTACCTCTCTCTATCTTTTTCGCTCTCAGATCACCTACGTAATTCACTGGAGTCCATGCAACCAGGTATTTTTTTGGGACTAATTGATGGTGAGATTATTTTGAACACATTGCCAAAAAGTGGGATTATGAGAAAAAAAATAAATTCTATCAATGTTTAGCATTTCTTAATTCAAAATTTTATGGTTTTGATGAGATTAAGGGTTTTTTTTAGATACCTATTGAGGGAATTAAGAATTTAGGATAGGCTTTTTGAGATTTCTCATGTGAAATAACACTTAAATTTGTTATTAAGATTTTACGCTTATCATTTTATCAATACTTATTTGTCATACTTCTTCTATTTCAAATTAAATGTAACAAATTGTTTTACACATATTATTTTAAAAATACATTTTACACACAATTTAAGGAAGAGATTTAAAGGTGCAAATGTGAAGAAAATTCGAATAATTGTAAGACAAGTAACATATTAATTAAATAATTGTAATAATTATTTAAAAATTTATTTTTTATGAACGAAATTCACATTAATTAAGACGGATTTAATAAAAAAATCCAAATGATCCTAATCTTTCTACATATGTAAATAAAAAAAATGGTAAACTAAAACTGATATAAATAGTGTTAGAGTTGAATGTAATGTACGCCATTTTTTAGAAGTTAAATGAAAATTTATTTTATGGATATGACATGTTGACATCAATTAGTCTACACACCAATCAAAACAATAATACGCTATGCTAAAATCTCATCTCAATTCTTGGGTAGTCACTTTTGAATTTCGAGTTATTTCAATAAGAAAAAGTTGTGAGTTATTGATTTTGGATTATGTTTTTAGAAACAATTTTTATAACCAATTTAATTTATGAGTTGATTGATGATATAATTTTTTGACGAGGTGATATATTTTTTATAATACTTTATTTAGTTTTATTTATTTATTGTTAAATTATGATTAATTTGAAGGAAATTGTAGGATAAGATTAAATTATTTATTTGAAACCCTAAACCCTACATTTTTGGAAGCAAATGTTGAAATGCAGTACATCGAAACTAGAAGCTAAATCCAAAGCATCATCAATACAAAGTTGTACATGAATCCCCTAGCTAGTGGTTTTCTTTGAGAGAACTTTTATATTGTGAAATTAATACATATTACATATTTAATAACTATTATCACTGCGATTATCATGATCCTAATCTGATATGCATTAATGAATAAATAATTCAAATCAAATAAGTTCAAAATTTTACAATTTAATACAGAGTAACTATTATCAAATCGACGTCACATGAGCCATTGAATTGCTAAGGCTAGCTTCTCCATAAATGATATGTGCATAGTGCGGGTAAAATTGTAATTTTTCTCTATTTTTGTTCATGCTCAATAAGATTACAATAGTATATAGTATCATGTGTGTTTTTATGCAATATGATATATCTTAGCTAGTTTTATATACTTCCTCTTTTCCAAAAAAACGCAACAAACCATTTTGCACGTATTTTAAGGAAATGATTTAAGGTTGTAAATGAGCAAAATTAATCAAAATAATTTTAACATAAGTAAGAATGATATTATAAGTTACTTGTCTTAAAATTACATATATTAATTTGATCGTTTAGACCTTTAAATCCCTTCCTTAAAATGCGTGCAAATAAATTTTTTGAGTTTTTTTTTTTTGGAAAGGATGAAGTATATTTATTAGTAGAATCTAATGTCAAAATTGTAATTTTAATCTAGTTTGTTCCTGTTTGAAATGATTATAGTGGTATGCAATATGATCTTTGTGTTATGCAGTATGACATATAATATACTCCCACTATTTCAATTCAAACTAGTATTGTGGCCCGGGCGTTGCCCCGGATAATAACTTTTTTTTGTGAAAGGGTAAATACGGTTGAAATTAAAACAGTTGGATCAAATAAATCTTATGGTCAAATTAGGTTCTTAGTTCTCATTTTAGGATTAGGTTCTCACATGATCCCAATTCTATATACTTCCTCCGTTTCAGGAAAATTGCTACACTTTGACTTTTCTACTTTTCATGCAGTATACTTTGACTAACTTTTATGATCAAAACATAAAGTTAAATATAGTCATGATGGATCTTATTTTGTTCGTCTCAACATGTTCTTTATTAAGATATAATTGTTATAATTTTTACAAGAGCATAATTGATGAAGATAAAAAGGTTATAAAATTTATCTCGGTAAGTGTGAAATGAGAAGTGTAGCAATTTCCCTGAAAAGGAGGAAGTATATAGAAAGAAATATAATGAAATTGTGGTTATAAAGATAGTTATGCAAGTTTTGAAACTAAAAACAATACGGAAATATCTTAATAGTAAAGTTTTAAAAATTAATACTCTAGGAAATTTAATTCTTTTTTTAAAAATAGTAAGTTGTATTTTAAAGTAAATTTCAGTGATTGACCCAACTTTAATTGATTTAATTAAGTTTGACTATGAAATCCCAAAAAATTACATTTAATATTTAATTGTGAATATGCACAATAAGTATTATAAAGAAAAAATGATTTAACAATAAAACAATATGTTTAAAAAAAAGAGGGATATATAAGACAATAATCAAAGTTGGTTAAGTTTCTAAGTGCGTGTAATCTGATAGGATAAAGTTGGATTCAAATTTTCTTTAATTATATTTCTTAATTAAATGAAATGGCATAATTGATGAATTTAACATTATAACATAGGTAATCATAACATATTTAAATTATTTTTTAAAAATATCTCACGTTTATTATCAAAGTATAATATCTATTTTGTGATTGAAGAAGTTAAAATATTATAAGATTCAAGAACTTATTGTTGAATGATAATAATTTTTATTTATGTATCAAAAGGGTCTTATTTTAGTTATTATTAAATTTTTTAAACAATAAAATTTTCATTTCGTATAGATTAGTTGGGTCACACGATATATTATTGATTTTTAAGGGAATCTTAACAATGGAACAATATTCTTAAAAAAATTTAGTAATAGCAAATTTGTAAATAAATAGAATTTTTTTACCAAATATGGTAAGTTTGAGAAAGTTGCAAATATTATGTTAGGCCCAAAATGGCAAAAGTTGCAATTATTTTGTTACGGATGAAGTAGTATTTACGCCTGGGCGTTACCCCGGGTCATATAAATTTCATCATTCTCAAAGTATGTGATATATAAAAAGCAACATAGTGAAATTGGGGTTGTAAAAATAGTTGATGAAATTTTAAAATTTGATATAGTACAAACTTAATACCTTTAATAATGTATTATGGTCAAATGATGCTCTACTTTTACGTGCATTAATCCAAGTGACCTAAGTAAAAAGAATTAACGCAAGGAGTTTTGACTCAACTTGGAAAAAATATTATATTTCTTATTTAATTTCAACACTGAGAGCTATAAATAATGTAAAGGACACTTTAATTATAAAACAATATGTTTAAAAGAGGATATAACAAACAATAATAAACTTTGTTGAGGTAGTGCATATTATTGTTTGATAGAAATTTAAAGTGTTTGGTTTAATTTTTGCATTGTGAAACAAATGTACATTGAAAGTTATCATAATATTTATGAGAAATAAATTAATTGAATCAATGTGGATTAGTGGTTGATTAGTATACTCTGAATCAAGAGGTCATGGGTTCAAATATGTCTCAAAGCATAACTTATTTAATTTTTGGTTAAATAACGTTGTAAGCTTACATGGCAATGGTGGAGTGATGTGTGCGCTTATGTGGCATCATATATTTGAAGGCAAGTGCCACATGGCATACTCTCGGTGAGTGTAAGTGCCACATGGCATACTGTCGGTGAATGCGCACCTTTTAATAGATAGTATAGATAACCTGCTCCCCTTTGATCAAAAAGCTCTCACAATTTTGGTCAAAATTGAGAAATTATTTTGGGATGAAGGGAGTATATTATATATAGTAGGATGATATCTTATAATATGATGTCAAATATAGTTATTTAATTTTAAAAAATTAAACAAATGTTGTCCTTTTGTGTTAGGCCGGGCTAAACTTCCTAATTATTGTCATAATTGTAAAAAAAAAAAAAAATATTGTTAATTAAGGTCATGCATAATGATCAGAATATGACGTATTGGTATTCCCCATTTGATCATGAATTTTCCTTAATTGTCCGAACATCTTTAGTTGGCCCTATATTAAGAGCTGACCCGTTTTTTTTTTCTAATTTAAAAAAAAAAAAAAAAACTTCCTAATGGCTATATGCGCCAATCAGCTCAAGGTCAGTCTATAATCCATAATAACCTTTTTTTTTGGTGTGGACATTTTTTTTTTTTTTGGGGGGGGGGGGGGGGGGGGTTGTGAGTTGCGACTTGATCACTTCAGTTGATAATGTCACTTTTCATAATCAAAAGTAGCATGTCACTTCATTAATTAGTGGGAGTCAAAATAATATTCTTTAATTTTGTCATGTTTCCCTCATTTTTCTTAATTATGTTGCCTTTAAGTTTTTACGGAGTATCTATTTTATGTAAAAGGTTTTTAATCGATATTTTCCTTCTTTACGCCACGGCCCTATGTCTCCTTTTTTTTTTATTTATTTTTTTATATATGATTTGTGTTATATATTATTCATTGGATTTTCCATGTTCTTGGATGCTTTGGCGGGTTATGAGGGATGTTACTAATCATTAATTTAACATTAATCTTGATGGTTAAGAGTGGTAAGTTAATTGTTGGTTCAATCTTTAGTTTAATCCTCATTAACACTCTCTTAAAACAAATTAAATTTTATTGAGTTCTCAATGGAGTTTTATTAACACCTTTGTTGTGATTGATTGTATCCTTAGTTGATGGCTATAAATAAGTCATTGTAGTTTACTTGCAAAGTGTGGAAAAAATCAAAGATTTTATATCCTCTAAACACTTGTTTGCTCTTTGAATTTATAGCTAATTTTCATAGATTGTTAAACACAAACAAAACCACAAAATCCTTTAGAATTCACTTGATAGATCATAAAAAATATTATGATAAAATATTATGCATTTATAGCTAAGTCATTTTATTCCATTCTTTTATATAATGATTGTTTTTTCTTAAAATAAAAAATATTGAAATTGTAAATTCTCTTTTTTAATTCTAACAAAAAATATCACATAGCCCCAAGAGTTTTTTCGTTAGGATATTTTTTTAAAATTTATCATTATTGAGACAATACTAACGAAAGCATTTGGAAGCGCTGAATTGGGCTGATATTATATGAATTGTATACCCCTAAGAAGCCAAGTGTTGGATTCTAATTTTCACTACATCAATTTCTATTAATAAAGTATTAATCCATAAAATAAACAAATAGATTCATGTGCGTTGTACCATCTATATAGTTTTTTTTTTTTTAATTTTAAGGAAACATTGCAAATTAAAAAAAATTAGAGTAGTTGGATCCTAATTTTCACTACTTCATTTTCTATTAATGCAATATTAATCCATAAAATAAACAAATAGAGCCTTGTACGTTGCACGATTTATAAAGTTTTTTAATAAAACATTGCAATTTACAACAAATTAAAGTAGTGCTGAAGAAAAGGTCACTCGAAGTAGTCAACCAATTTTTAAATTACAGACATTGAAAAACAATAATATGTACTGTTCACAATTTTGATTAATGTAAAGCTTCAAATGCTTGTAAATTGCAAAAAAAAAAGTTATAATTTGAAACTAACTACTACACTTTTCCATTTAATATTTTTTTTGTGGAAGAACAATGTAGTTATAATTCATAGGAAACATTTATAGCCATAAAAATTATGTACCCCCAAGAAGCTATGAGGTTTTGTTAAAATATTTTATTTTTTTGAATAGAATTAAACTATTTTTTATATTCTATCAATGTTGAGACAGTAACAACACAAATATTGGAAAGTGCCAAATTAGGTTAATATTATATGAATTGTATATCCCAATAGGTCAATAGTTGGGTCATTGTTTCTCTCTATTGTATTTTTTTTTATCAATGCATTATTACTCCATATATCAAAGAAATTGATTTAATCTAATGCCTTGCATGATTTATATATTTTGCTTTTTTAGAACCAATTAAAGTAGTCAATTTTCATGATATATTTGTTGAAAAACAATCATATTTTTGCAATTTAATTAAGGTAAAAGCTTCAAATGATACAAATTGCAAAAAAAGTAAAACAAAAAATGAAGTGATTGTAATTTGAAAATAAACTATTGCACTTTCGTTTTTAATAAGTTTTTTTTTTTTGAAATAAAAAGGTGTATTTCTAATTTCTTTGGGTTTTGAGAACAACATTTATTATTTGGTTTTGAAAATTTAGAGCATTAATTATTAATGGAAAAAAATGACATCATTATGTATTTTGGAGGGAAATTTTTTTATAAGAGCTTGACATGTGACGATAAGTGATGTAAGCATGTTTTGTTTTAGTATAGATTATTATTATTATTATTATATTATTGTTATATAAATTATTATTCAACACTATTAATATTAATATTATAATGTATTGAGTAAGGAGATGTATGTGGGTGATGACCATTGATATTCGCACTTCTCATTTTTTCGCGTTTATATTGTATACATGGTGTACGGATATCAATTTATAATGTGCGGATATCAATTGGTACAGGTGATGTATTAGAAATTCTCGTTGGGAATGTGTATATAATATTATGGAAATGACAAAGATTCAACAAAATGGAATCGGAGGTCAAAGCCATGTCCACCAAATCATGATTTCCAACCAATCAAAGCAATCCACAATCGTCCATAAAAACCCAGAAAAACAGAACCAAATATCTTGCTTGTTCACAGCCCACCAACTACGAATACACACACATTAATACAGTTCTGTCACTCTCTCTCGTCACCATTATTGTTGACGATTGATTCTCCATTTTTTTATTTTTTTTTATTTCTTAACTGCAAATTCATCAACCATAAATAAAATTTATTGGTTTTGGAGAATTGTTTTTCTCAGATTTATCCAATTTCACCATCACATCCACTACATCACTCATTGGTATTTTTTCGGTAAGCATTTTCTCTAATCACAATGTATTTTTTTGGGGGGTGGTAGTTTGCTTATTTGGGACATTTTTTTTTGTTTTTGTTTTGGTTTGATCACTGCATGTTGTGGATTCAAAACTCATAATTGTCATGTGATCTTAATTTTTAGCTCAATTGTGGGTGACAGAGTATATAACATATTCCTGGGCCACAACTATCGGTTTAAGCTTTTGGTTGAGATAATCATCTAACATGGTATTAGAGCCAACGTGACATAGAAGTCACGGGTTTGAATCTCTCATCCCTTTCCGTTCTAAGTGAAATTAATTAGTAACAGGTAAGGTGGGCCTATGTTGCATCCACATCCACATTTCAAGCCAAAGGACTTTTTAGGGGGAGTAATAGAATATATAACATATTCCTAGGCCATAATCATCAGCTTAAGCTTTTGGTTGAGATGGTCCTTTAACAGTGGGGTTATTCCGTTATTTTACTCCTTTTAGAATATTTTTTTTTTGAAGATTTGCCCTGTTTTTCCCCCCCTAAATTTCTTGGGGCTTTTTTCCCTCTTTCCTTGTTTATTTGCACCTATTGCCAAACTGTGTTAGAGCTTTTTGGATCAACGAGTGCAAGAAAATAAAAACAGAGTGAACCCGGTGATTAATGATAAGGTTGTGCACTTGTGCAAAACATAAGACTTCACAAATTAAAGAGCTTTTAATTTACCATTATTATTATTCCCTTTGTAACACTTAAACTACTAAAAATGGGTTAACATGTGCTCCAAAAGATAATATGTTAAGTGTAGAATTGAATATTTGTTAAGATAAAGTAGGAGAGAGGGGATCACATAGGGAGAAAATCAAATGGGACATATAATTTTGGTTTATGTTATAAAGTTAGGGTCATTATAGAGATTTCATGTTCAAATTTATACCAAATATGAAAAGTTGAGAAATTGTTGAAGTTATTTTGTGACACCCATATTTAGAATTGTTGCAATTAATTGTTTCAAAAAAAAAAAAATTGTTGCAATTAAAGCGTTACGGGCGAATTATATTATAATTGAAAAATTGTGCTAGAGTATTTGTTTTAAAATTAAAATTTTTTGGTGTCACATTGACATAATTAAGGCCTTAAAATTTTTGAGAAGGCCTTTCTTAGTATATGGCTATATTTGATAAAATGCTTACAAATGATGAACAGGAATATAAGGAAGGAAGATCAATAATATCAAATCAAAAGTATAAAAAAAAAAAAAAAAAAAGAAAAAAAAAAAGAGGAGATCATTAGAAATAATGTTGTTGGTAGAGAGCAAAGGAGGAGCAATATGCTGTATGTTGCTATCACTGATGTTCTTAGGGACATGGCCTGCTGTGTTAGCCTTCCTCGAAAGGCGAGGCCGTCTTCCTCAACATACTTACCTTGATTACTCCATTACTAATCTCTTGGCTGCTGTTATTATTGCTATTACTCTTGGTCAATTGGGTGATGATAAACCTTCCATGCCTAATTTCTTCACCCAACTCTCTCAGGTTTGATTTCTCATCTTCATTTCCAATTCTAGAGTTTACTTTTGTTTGCTTTGTCAACTAATTATATGAATTGTTTTGGATAGTGTTTCTGGAGGGCTGCCTAATCTTTCAAATTGAGATGTTTAAAACGCACACATCTCAAATAGCATTATTATAGCAAATAAGTGAAACATTTTTTAATTTTAAAAAAACAAACTTTCACTTAACTTGTATGCATGATGCTACTATAATGCCCTTTGAGATGTGTTCTAAACATCTCAATTTAAGGGATTAGGTATTTCCCGTATTTCTCTCTAGATTTGGAAGTGGTGGTGTTATGGTAGGTCTGGTTTCAAAGAGTTGAATTTTGGGCTACTCTTGGCTACTCAATTCGATCGATCTAATTAACTCTACCACTTTGAAATCTAGAGGTTCCAAACACGTATTTCCTTGTTCTATGCATTGATGATCAACAGAATTATACTTTGCTTTTTGAGAGGTTGGGGTATGGGGGGTTTGGAGCTTTGGACGGGGTCGAATTAGGTTTGGTGCGGGTTAAGAGTAGGTCCGATGTTTATGACTTATCGTTTAGAAGTTAGTAGCAGGTGGGGTCAAGTCAAGTTGGATTTATTGGCAGATCAAATGTGTACAAGACAATGATATTTCATCCCTTTCTTTTTTATACAATAATATTTATCGCAAATGAAAATTTGATATTAGATCTAATAAATGGTTTCCTATTTTCATATTAGGATTTCATTTTCTTTTATCAATTTGTTTATGACCCGTTTGTCTATACCTCTATCCACTAACACTCGTTAACAAATTTTTCTTAGGAGACCATGCTATTAAATTTGTTTTCTTTAGACCTTAACTTTGTCTTCTATAACTAAACTAGTTTTAACCCCGTGCCTTGCACGGAATTTTGATTGACTTATAAATTAATTATACAAGGAAAAAATTACAATGTTTTACCATAAATATATAAGAAACATCTATTTATATATACCAAAATGTATATTAATTAAAAAAATAAAGTAATTGGACATGCATGTAAATAAGAGCTTTCTCCTTAAATAAGAGTTTAAAAGCATGCATTTACTATTAAATTAAGATATGGAAAAAATTTAAGAATTAAAAAAAAGACAAAGTAAAGAAGTAGTTAAAGAGATTAGAAAGATGATTAGGTAATTTATCATTAATTTTTTCTTTTTAAATTATAAATTCAATATGATTTGAAAGAATGTCACATGGATTAACATATCTTGTTTTAAATATTTAATATAGTTTATAAATTATAGATAAATATTAAATAATAGTACTTTAATATAGCGTAATGTAAAATATGATCGAAGAACATAACTAAGTGGATAAATAATTTGCAATGATACGATATATAAGATGATAACAAAAAATATTCAAGAGAAATCAAAGTAATGGCAAGATAAGTTGTAGTAGTGGTAGCAACCTTTAATTACATAATAACCACATAAATAGTAATTAATTGGTGATGGAAGATCAATAGATTAAATATTGCCCAGGCAATGCCCCAGGTCGCTAACTAACAAACCTATACATATATATAATTCTTTGTTAGATAACATTTTGTTAGATATTTCTCCATTATATTTTCATCAATTATAATTTATATATTTTGGTACTTCACAATAAGTAATGACATAAATTAGTAATGATCTGCCATTAATTTCAATAATTGGATTTATAAGTTGAGATGACTTTTCATTTCGAGAATACGAAAGAAAAAACGACTAAATTCGAGTGAAAATGGAGTAATCGAATGGGCGCTTGTTTGTTATATTATACATCAACTTCATCTAGTTTATAATTATTAAAATCCTCTTTTTACGTGCAAGGAAGAGAGATAGACTAATGGTTTAAACCATTAGTGTATGAAAATGAGGTTGTGAGTTCAAGGCTTGTAGTACTTTTTTTTATATAAAACAAATTTAGGATTTTACCTTTTTTCCTTTTCTTAGTATTTTTAAAAATTTATTTTTATTTTGATTGAATTTTGGATGTTATTTTCTACGATTTATGAAAGTCAAATTAAAATAGAAATACAGTAAAAACCTCAATAATGCAAAAATAGTGATCTTAATAAAGATCTAAATTTACAAAAAGAATAACAACTACTTGTAATGATTTTTACTCTATATTTTAATTAAAGAATGATAATCGGTAAGTACTTGGAGTAAAAAGGTAAAAAAGAAAAGTAGAGTTATATGAGTTTAGGTAAGGAAGTAATGTAAATAATAATGAAGGCATTGAGTTGTATTTATATCACCTTAATAATAGTAGTAGTACCAAAAGTGACAATTTATGTTGAGAAAGTGGAGTTAAGGCAAATTAAGGAGAAGAGGAAAAATTTATTGTATTAAAAAAAAAAAGGAAATTAAATAGGGTTTTTTCAGGGAATGACATATGGACAATAGAGTTCCTGTTTTAAATATTTAAGTATAGATATCCAGAGTAGCATTACACGGGGAGATTGTAGTAGAGGTGATCATCGGCCATGCCGGTCCGGGTTCGGGCCGGGCCGATGCAAAAATATCAAGCCCATAAATTGGGTCGGGTTCGGGCCAGGCTTAGTTCGGGCCTAAATTTCTTAGCCAAATTCCGAAAATTTAGTGCGGGCTTGGCGGGTTTTTCGGGCCGTGCCTAATAAAGTAACAAAAAAGTCTAATTTTAAATGTCCAAGGCCCGCGCGAAAAAAAAAATCAGGCCGGGCCGGGCCCAAACCCATGCCTAATTTTCATGTCCAAAGCCCGAAAAAAGAAAGTCGGATCGGGCCGGGCCACTTTTGATCAGCTCTAGATTGTAGCTAGAGATAAACGAGGCCCACGGTTGCTGCCCCAAATAAGAGCACTACCCCATTTAATCGAGTCAAAATCCTCTTCATTTCTTACAAGAAATGAAGAGTCCATTTCTTCAATAGAGAGTCCATTTACTCAATAAATGATTGAGGGTGTATCAAATGGAAAGTCCATTTTAATCCTAAATAAGTTGTCATGATCTTAGAATAGGAAATTAAGGCAAAGAAATGTAAATGATTCTCACACCATTTAATCTACCTTTTATTTGAAGAATTATGCTACGTAGTACATTGCTATTTAGATCCTCTAGATTTTAAAGTGACACAGTCGGATATAGTTGGACAATTAAGACTAAATCTTGGCATTCAAGGAAGATTATTGAGCAATTATATGTATTAGAATAAATTAATAAAATAGTAATATATATCAAATAAATTAGAGAGACAAATTATATAACATAAATGTCTAATATATTCTAACCAATGAAAAATCAATATTTCCCACCAAATTTCTGACCCTCCAAAGTTCAATTCGTATTTTGCCTAACTCTATTATAACTCCATCACTTTAAAATCTACTCCCTCTATCCCTAAAAGATTGTCCCATTTACTTTTTCTCGTCCCCCGAGACACATCTTTAAATGAAAATATCTTGAGATATGTATAATAAATAATTATAAGCATTACATATTAAAAAAGTACACATTGAGCCGAACCAAATGAGATCCCATCTGACTATACATTTTTTTACATGTATAAAATTATAGAGAGTCAAAGTTACCAAATAAACAGTAACAAAAGTCAATATGGGGCAATCTTTAAGGGACGGACTATCTAGATTCAATACATTAGTAAGCAACCAAAAAAAGGGTCCCATTTGAATTTGGGGAGGGTAGATATTAACCGTTGCTGTTGGTCTTATAGTTCCATTAATTTTGTTGCACAAAGAAAGGTACAAACAAGTCTTTTCGAAGTTCGTAGTACCTTTTTTTTTTCCCTTTTGAAGGGATACCAATCTTTTTCATGTTTTTATTTTTTATTTTTTTCCCTGTGCTTGGAGTGGCCTATTTTTACATTTACATCCTAAAAAAATGCGGGAGTATTTATTCTTTTTGTCTACCGCTTAAAAAAATGCGGGAATAAGGATATGTTTACATTTATTGAATACAGCTGAATTAAAATAAATTGAACCGATTTGAATAGAGCATAAAGTAATATTTTATAAGAGAAGATTATTGAGAATTAAACTCAATTGAATTGAAGTTTACAGGCCCTAACGGCTCGTTTGGTTGTTGGTAATAAATTGTGGTAATGATAATGAATTTATAGTGTAATTTTGGTAATAAATCAAATTATCATTGGAGAATGTGATATTTGATGGGGATTGATATTTGTGAAGAAAATTAGATAAATTGGAAATAAAGTAGTACCACCATGAGAATGTATTTTGATTTCCCTTCTAAATTTAGTTATAAATTCATTCTCATTATCATTATTTATAACTGGCTACCAAACGGACCATAAGTTCAAAATTCTCTCCAACTTTTGAGTGGTATCCCCTTTGTAGTAGGAAACAGGGTGTATGCATGTAGCACGAGAATCCCAAAATGTTTTGAAAAGGATCCTTAAAAACAACGAGACAGGGTGTATTGCACCAAGTGGAGGGATAGATTCATTTTTTAAGAACATTATTATTTTGGGTAGGGAGAATTATATTAGAATGAAAACAAACAACTTGTATATGATTATTTATTTAAGATTCCATACATTATTATTTTGGGTAGTGTCATATCATACCATTTCATGCAATGTTTGAAGACCGATGAAATAGGAATATTTTTTTTACTAAAAAATAAAAATTTGACTACTTATTATTTAAAATTTTATTTATTTATTGAATAGTTTGCAATTATAATAATGTACAATAGAATTTCTAGAAAAGTTCAGATCAAATAAGTTTAGATCAAGTCAGAAAAATTTAGATCAAATCAAAATAGAAAAATTCAATTTCAGATCATATAACAAATCCATATCAAATCAGATAAGGAAAGTTCAGATCAGGTCAGAAAAAATTAGATAAACCAAATGCACCTTTAATAAGAAAATACTACATTACTACCCACATACACAAAAGTGTGTATGTTGTTTTTTAATTACCTTTCAAAAGTTTCTCTTTATTTTTCTGCTTCTCCAATTTTTTTGTTTTTTTTAAAAAAAAAAAATCCTACTACCATTTTAAAACAGAACTAGTTTTACGCCTATGTACTCACGGGATGATTATTATTATTACTATTACTATATTATAGATTATTTTTAGTCCCACTGAAGGATCAAGTATTTAAGTGATTATTACAAAAATGTTTATTAATTTTTTTTATTATAAAAAGTTTAAAGTTGTATAAGATGATAGTATTAAATAATAGTAGTTTAATATAGCATTTTAAGCCAAATGAGACACATAAATATTAAATCATACTAGTTTTATAGTGTAGTGTAAAATATGATTGAAGAACAAAACTAAGAGGATAAAGAATTTGCAATGATACGCTGTATAAGATGATCACCAAAAATATTCAAGAAAAATCAAAGTAGTGTGGCAAGATAAGTTGTAGTAGTGATATTAACCTTATAAACAACTACATAAATAGTAATTAAGTGGTTATAGAAGATCAATAGATTAACTAAAAAAGATATTAAAGTTTTATCACAAAAAATATTCAAGAGAAATCAAAGTAGTGACAAGATAAATTGTAGTAGTGTCATTAACCTTTAATTACCTAATAACCACATAAATAGTAATTAAGTGGTTATGGAAGATCAATAGGTTAACTATAAAAGATATTAAATTTTATTAATTATTAAAAAAAGATATAAAAAAAATAGTTACAAGAAAGTGACATGTGGCAGGATAAACTTCCTGTTTTAAATATTTAACTTGTTTTTCAGCTCGTGCAAGACATGTGTTATTTTGTAAAGATATATCAAAAATAAAAATTAATTTTAGAAAATGATATATAATTCTATTATTGTATTTTATTTATTAATGCTTGCACCAAATCAATCAATGATCACCTTGAGAATTCTCAAGTTGGTTTCAAAATTAATGCAAAAAACACTAAAAATTGAAGGGAGTATGATAATTGATGAAGGGGTAATCAAAAGGGCTATAATCTAAACTTAAATATTTATAACAAGAAGTTTTAAATGCCACATGTCAACCATTCATCACTCTTCTAACATCTATGTCTTTAAAAAAATTTGTACATGCAGTTAACCTTTCAATTTCCTTTTTAAAATTTCATATAGTTACAATTTTTCTCTTTCATTCCCTTGTACGTGCAGTTGATCGGTTTGGCAACCCTTTATCCTTCTTCTTTAATTTGAATGATGTTCGATCTATGACAAGATATATGGTAGAAATTTAAATCTAAACTTAAATATTTAAAACAAGAAATTTTAGATGCCACATGTATTGTCAACCATTCATCACTCTTTTACCATCTATGTCTTTAAAAAAATTTGTTTAAGACCATCTACAATCGAGAAATTCCCAATTTCTCAAAAACGGGGTATCTCAAAATATATCAAATGTCATTTTTGTAATTTTGTTGAAAATATATTACTAGAATGGCCCCTATTTATTTGGTGCTTGAATCTCTGCCCCTAAATTTTGTGAAAATTACGTGAAAATGCCATTTTGAGATACAAATTTGTATCTCAATTTGAGTAACCTGATATCCCTCATCTACCATCAATTTACTCAACATTTCAATTTTCTCCTTTTTAAAATTCCATATAGTTGCAATTTGTCTCTTTCATTCCCCTGTACGTGCAGTTGATCGGTTTGACAAGCATTTAGCTTCCTTCTTTAATTTGAATGATGTTCGATCTATGACAATATATATGGTAGAAAACTTCTTATAATCACTTTTTTTTTTTAAAAAAAAAAACAACCTTCTCAAGATCAAATTATGGGTAATTCTCTTTCTCTTTATTTTATTTTTTAAATTGGATGGTAGGGATTCATTTTTTGATGAAGAATTAATAAGTTTAAGAAGGCATCGCTGATCAATCATTATCCTCTTTGATTATTTTTTGGTCCATTTCTACTTCGTATTTTTCTACTTCGTATCATTGTACATCTTCCTTTTGCTAATTTTATGGATGTATGTGTTTGTCTATTTTTGAGAATCATATATGAATATGATTTTAGAGTTTCCCCATAAATGTGATAGAAAATTCAAACTTGATAATAAAAATTCTATATCATTTTCTAGAGTTAATTTTTATTTTTAATATTTTTTTAACATAACCCGTGTCTTGCACGGGGTCAAAAACTAGTTAATATTGTTCAAGGAAAAAGAAAAGAGTTAAAAAAATAAGTGTCTTAAGAAGATGACACTTGGCAAAAAAAAAAGTTATAGAATTATAGATTTAAATATAGAATTATAGATTATAGATTTTGTTAGATGGTTTTTTTTAAAACAAATTAAAAAAAATACTATGGTTTAATTCATTGATTGATTACTCCTTAAAAATAGTTTGGACTATATATATTGATGGGTTAGTCAATAGTAATGGGCCGGGTCATTATCATTTGCCAATAGAAAATTTTGGTGCACGGTCCAAAATGATATTATTTTCATAACAAATTATATGATAATTCCAAATTAGGAAAATATAGCAATTAAATCGAATGAACGAAATGCATTTTTTTATTAATTATTTAAAGCCATGATGAACATTGAATTTATTTTCTCATCTGCTTAGATTGGACCATTGGCGTTGGTAGATCCAAGTTTATTTTATAAATTTTGTTAGGATTGTGTGATCAAATTTTTTATTAACAAAAAAATTGAAAATTCCTAAATTAGGTAAAAAATAATGTTCCCTTAAAGAAAACGTACTTTTTCATATTCAAGTAGGGTGAAAGGACCCTACTTGAATCCGCCTCTAAATTGGACAAAACGTTAAAAATTGACTCATACTCTTCTTGTCTTCTTTAATATCCCTTTTAAATGGTTTGAAGTTATTCATTCTTAGGAGCCTTTTAGGATCAAATCTAGCTAAAAACATCATTTTCTCAATATGGTTTTGATTCAAGAATATGATTTTGGTTTGAATTCAAGAATATGATTGTTTAAGGAAGTTCTACTTCTAGCAATTGGTACAATAATGTACAAACCTTAGTTTATGCAGTTAATTGGTACATGCTTAAATAATTCGCATTTATTTCACTTTTATAATTCACGATTTGACCAAAATGAGCCAAAAATAGCCCAAAAAAATCATAGTTTGATCGCATTTGTATCGGTCGTTTGACAATTCATATGGAGTTTAGAAAACTACATAACATTGGTACATATTCTTCCTCCACCTAGGTGTGAATTGTTCATTGTGAATACAATAATGTTCACTTAAAATGGTGAAGTTACATGGGAGCATAATGAGACAAAGAACTCATCATTCATTACTTATTTGTTGTCTTTGATTGCCAATGCATGAATTTAACAAAACTAGAAAAATATACAACAAACTTAGCTAAGGAAATCAATCAACACAGTTAATATTTCTAGGATTTTTTTTTTTTTTTGTGTGATTTTAAAAGAAAAAAGTGATGAATTATATTAACCAATATTAAGAAGTTTGTTGCAGGATAATTGGCCTTCTGTTTTATTCGCAATGGCGGGTGGAATAGCCCTCAGTATCGGAAATCTTTCGACTCAATATGCTTGGGCACTAGTTGGGTTATCAGTAGTAGAGGTGGTCTCTAGTAGCATTACTGTTGTAATAGGTAGTGTAATTTTCTTTGCATTTTTTGCTGTAAATTCAATCTTTGCTTTGTACAAGATTAAACCTTTGTTTTGTTTTACTGATATGATTTGGGTTTTATATTTACAGGCACCACATTTAACTATTTCTTGGATGACAAAATTAACAAGGCAGACATTCTTTTCCCTGGTGTTGCATGCTTTCTGGTTGCTGTTATTTTGGGCTCACTTGTTCACTCATCAAATGCTTCTGATAATAAGAAGAAGCTTGGCCATTTGTCAGGTGGGTTTCAAGACAAGCCACCAAAGGACCCCGAAAAGGGGACTGATGGTAAGGTACAAGCGGAGTTTGGAACTGCTGAATTCCTCGTTGAGCTCGAGAATAAGAGATCTATTAAGGTATGTTCATCAATTGAACTTAACTGAATCTTAGACTCAACAAGAGCTGAACTGATCTGAACTTCAGTCGAAAAGAATAGTCTGATTTCCTTGGATTTTAGACTACATTGGTCTGAATTGAAATGAAGTAAGCGAAATCTTAGACTCATCAGGAGTTGAATTGAACTGAATTTGTGTGAAATTAAGTCCAAAAGAACAGAGCGTGGATTTTACTGCTTTATTCTATTTCTGAATTTACATTTGTTATGAAATCTATGATTTATAGGTATTTGACAAAAGCATTTGGCTTGGTTTGATCATTACATTCTTTTCTGGAATTTGCTTCTCTCTATTCTCTCCTTCATTCAATGTGGCAACAAATGACCAATTCAACCTCCTACCAGAAGGAGTTCCACATTTGGTGGTATACACAGCATTCTTCTACTTCTCAGTCTGTTGTTTCGTGGTAGCGATCATCCTGAACATCATATTCCTGTACCGGCCCATTTTGAACTTGCCCAAGTCGTCGTTTAAGGCCTACTTGGCAGACTCGAATGGAAGAGTTTGGGCTTTACTTGCAGGCCTTCTATGTGGGTTTGGGAATGGCCTCCAGTTCATGGGTGGCCAGGCTGCTGGTTATGCTGCTGCTGATGCTGTTCAGGTCTGTCATACTTTCATCATCTTTTGAGCCTTACATAATCTATGATTCTATGGTAATGAATTGTAGTCCTCATGTAATTAGCGTGCACGCACTAAACAAGTATATGTTAGTGTAGTTAGGTTCTTTTCTTTTAGACTGAATGAAAGTTGAACTGAACTTGTCTGAAACTAATTCCAAAAGAATAGAGCCTAAAAACCCTATCCCCGAATTTAGGCTTCATTTGGTTCAGTAAAAAACATTTTCCCAAATTTGTTTTTGGCTATAACTTACATTGTAATTTTTGTAAATTATTTTTAACCCTATCAAACTGAGATTTAGCAGGGATTGATATTGGCACAACTAAAATTGATATAGGCACAATTATTGTGAGAGAGACATAAGAAGATGTTCTCTCACAATGGGGTGTGCCCATATCAATTTAAGTTGTGCCTTTATCATTTTCCAGTTTTAGCCCTCGATGTACTGGTCGAGAAAACTAATTTTTGCAACCGAATAAACATAATTAATTGGTTGAGACTTAAGAGAATTAGAGAAAAATAGCTTCAAATTAACATGTGTAAAAATTTTATATGGATTTTTCAGGCACTCCCTTTGGTCAGCACATTTTGGGCAGTACTATTATTTGGAGAGTACAGAAAATCCTCAAGAAAAACGTACATATTACTTGCTAGCATGTTGTTAATGTTCATGGTTGCCGTCGGTATCCTCATGGCATCATCAGGTCACAGGAAGTGATTTATTCTAATTTGGTAAGAAAGCCATCAGATCTTTGCTGATATGAGGATTTAAACATTTGAAATATAAGATCAGAGATGGAGAAGAAGCCATTGTTTCATATATCACTTCAATTGTCACACAAAATGATTTATTTCAGTTGTGAAAGAGAAATTAAGATGGGCATTTTAGGTGACATTTTCTATGTAATAGTATATAGTTAATTATATTATACTCTGTCCCAAACATGGTGGCCTTCAAATTTGAAGATGAAGTGGCCAATTTAGTATTGTATTAGCTAGTCTAATGATCCTTATTATATAGATGATAGTTATGTGATTGTATGATTTGTATCTAATGGCCAATGGCCAGTATTTAGTTCATCTTTACCAAAAGATTATTAACATTTGTTAAAGGGTCATCTCAACCAAAAACTTAAACTGATGGTTGATGCCCAGAAATATGTTATATACTCTGTCACTTTCCATTCACTACAAAAAATGTGTTCAAGAAGGACAATTAAAATTGCCCTATTTGATACAAAATTTGTCTTCTTAGGTTATAATGACAGTTTTAGTATTGTCCTCATATTGCCCTTGTAACCCCGTTGTATTAGGTTTCAAAGCCAATTTTGATGTTTCGCCCTCTTTGATTCAATTCAAAAAGGGCAAACAAAATTGCCTTCATTGATTATCAACAAAGGCAATAAATTTTGTTTTTCTTGATTTAAACACTTTATTTATTGTCAAATAGGGCAAAATAATCATATTGTCTTCATTGTTAATATCAATGAGTGCAAAAATAATTGCCTTTGTAGGCATCATTAAGTAAAACAATACTCATATTGCCCTCTTTAATCATGATAAATTGCCCTCGTTGTGTGAGTTTTTTGTAGTGATTTTCCTTTCCATCTTCACCTCTCTTCGTCTGCAGGGCATGGTGGTGGTGGGTTTAGGAGGATGCATAGTGGACTCTAGGTAATGAGAGAGAAAGGAAAAAGACTGTGGGCACGATTATATGGTGGTGGTGGTGGTGGGTCTGTTGTAGCACGATGGTGGGGGTAGGGGTGGTGTATTATGGGGTTATTTTTTTTAATTTTTATTTCATGCTTTTTATATATTTTAGTGCTAATTATTGGCTAAGTTGTATTATAGATTAATTTTTAGTTGATTTAAGGTGGCCGGTCAAAACTCAATTAATCTTGGTCAAACTGGTTAATGTTAAATTTTACCTTTTTATTTACAGGGTATTTTTAAATGGGTACATTTTGAAAAAATGATATATAAAGGTGTGATTATTTTGAAATATATTAAAAGTGAAATTATTTTGATTAGACAAACTACAAAGCAAGGTAGGATTATTTATTCCTATTTTTCCTTAAAAATTTGCATTGGCAAACAAGAAAAGTTATAAAATGTACGTATACAATGTGGAACTAGCGTAGTACCCGTGCGATGCACGGTTTATAAATGTAATTACTCCGTATTAATTATTAATCCCGTGTGAAAAAATAAATCAATTTACTATAAATGGCTTATTTACAAAAAAAAATTAACCATTTCAATATTAGTCATTAGTCGCAATTGTAGCTAGATAATGTTATTTATTAGATTTAAAAAATAAATAATAATCCCGTTACAAGGTTATTTATTTAATCTAACATAATTTTTTATTTTTACATTTTTTTAAAAAAATGTATAAGAGAAGCGAATCATAGAGCGACACTTGTCAGCTCCACATCGATCCGCTTCTCTTTTAGTATAAGATACTAGCCATATATGCATGTTTTGCGTGCGATGATATTTTAATTATATCTTTTAATTTGTTTAAACAAACAAAAAAAATTAAGGTTGTTTGTTCTTTCACACGCATTCACAAAATCATAAACAAATTTTTTTCCTTTCATCCGGCCATCCCACAACAATGAACAAAAGAAAATTTTTATTTATTATATTTTTTCGGGTATTAGTTTTTTACAACAATTGATTTGTAATTTTTTTAAGTGACAAACTACATCAATATGGGTGTCTATTTATAGAGAATTCAAAAATATGATTTTTGGTGTTTATATTTTATTTTTAAGAATTTTATATTTTGTAATATTTTCATTTTAAATAGCTCAAAAATTGTAATAACTTTCCTTAATAGTTAGGAGTGATAATAATTGAATTTTTGGAAAATTTATGGGGATAAAATAGACTTTTCCAGGGGGACACCATGGCTCCCCTTGGCTTATATAATAGAGATAGATTTAGATAGATAGATAGATAGAATATATATTTATATGCAAACTATATACTCCCTCGTCCCAATTTACTTGCTACATTTTTTTTTCACACCTCCCAAGATATAGCTTTAAATAAAAATTTCTTTAACTATATATAATAAAAAATTATAAAAAAATATATATTTGAAAAGTACATGTTGAGACGAATTAAACTAGATCCATCATGACTATGTTTTTTCTTACGTATATTAAATTAAATAAAGTCAAAGTTCATATGTGGACAGTGCCCAAAGTCAAAAGTCAAATTGAGGCAAGTAAATTAGGACATAAGGAGTATATCATAACATTTACTTATTTTATTTCGAACAGAATTAAGATCAAAACTCTTAAAAAAAACCCCAAGTACCTAATATGTGTAATGTGTTTTAAAAAGGAAATTATTTTAGCACCCAATAATTGATATTGACACCAAAAATTTTCTATATTTTCCTCTTAAAATAAGGTGCCAAAATTAATTTAAAGTATGTCAAAATCACTTTTTTGTGAAATGAAAAAAGATTCAACAGATTTGGATTCCTAGGTCAAGGTATCTCCCTTAAATTATGGGTTCTAATTAATCCTAGCATTTACAAATGTCTATAAATAAAACACTAAATAAAACAGAACCAAAAGCACTACGGATATAATGTTACTGTGCGACTCTGTGTTAAACTCTTGTCATAATTTTTGCTGATTGCTTTTCTTGTTCATTTTCTTTTATGGCAATAAAATCACAATTCCATCGTCAAAGAGAAACTTATTGATTTTGGAGATTTGTTTTATTAAAAAAAAAAAACCCTTTTTGATTACAAAGTAATTTTCACGATCATCCCCAATTGACTTCATTCCCATCACAACATCTTGGTAAGCATTCTTTGTAATCATATTTTATTAATTACGTTTTTTTTTTTTTTTAATGTGTGAAAGTTTTTATTTTGACATATATTTTGGACACTTCATGTTGTGTTTTGTGAATAAAATAACATTTCATGTTGTGTTTTGTGAATAAAATATTCCCCCATTGCATAATAATTTTTGTCCCATAATCTATTTTTTTATAATTGTTTTTTTTTTTTGGGTCAAATAATACAAAGGTTAGGTTATTTCAGTTGTTAGTGATGTCTCATATTACATTTGATTTGTTTTTAATAACCTATTTATGCTCTTTCTTATTGTTTATCCTAAAATTAGGAGGAGGTATAGAATAATGGTTTTACCCTATTTTTGTTAGTGATTCAATGTTCATCTGATCAACAATGACATGTTTTAATTTTTTTTTTTTAAAATTAATTTGAGAAAAAAATAAATTAAAGTATCAAAATCACTCGGTCTTGATTTATACGGGTATCGTTTTATTTTATTTATTACAAAATTTATGGCATTTTTGTTGTAATTTTCACCCCTTTCATCTTATTTGGGAAACAATTTTCAAATTAATTATGACTCCATCCCTTTTCGATATGCTTTTACAAGTATTTTATTTGTTTCTATTTTAGTTTGCTTCACCTAAATTATGGGTGATCGCAGTCTGATTTGATTTTCAACACCAAATAATTACGTACCTACCAATTTGGTCGATTCATATTTGAGTTGATGATAATTCAATGTCAGGTAGGTTTGAGTCAAGTAGAGTTCAGGCTTTATGCCAGATAGATTTACACGGTATGATAATGTTATACACATTAATTCAACATAATAACAAGTGAATTTCGCTTATGTTTTAGGTTTTGGGTTGAGTCACTTTCTCCGCTCCACCTCTAATAATAACAAGAATAATATAGTAGAAGGTATAAAGAAGAGTAAAGTAATAAAAGAAGAAGAATGTTGTTGGTGGAGAACAAAGGAGGAGCAATAGTATGTATGCTGGTGTCCTTGGTGTTCTTAGGGACATGGCCTGCTGTGTTGGCCTTCCTCGAAAGGCGGGGCCGCCTTCCTCAACATACTTACCTTGATTACTCCATCACCAATATGTTGGCTGCTGTTATTATTGCTCTTACTCTTGGTCAGTTGGGCAATGATAAACCTTCCATGCCTAATTTCATTACTCAAATTTCTCAGGTTTGATTTCTTTATATATATATTACTCTTTCCCTTTTTCTTTTACTTGTTTTTGTTTTGCTCTTTCTCATATGCAATTGTTGGGGTTTTTTTTTTATGTGGAAAGAAAAGCCGGTTAATCTTGTTCCCGAGATCAACCATACACATTCATCCTTTCTGATCATTAAGGAAAGGTTATTGTCTACGTCAAAGGGACTAGAAATGCATAAAATCATAGTTATGACGACCTGAATTAGCAAGAGAATTATGCTATGTGTACGTAGAATGATTATTTGAGGAAAAGTTAAAGTTCAGGTTAGGTTCGCTGGATACATGTTACGAATCATCTTATAAGGGTTAGTAGCAGGTCGAGTCAAGTCGGACTATATGCAAAATAACAAACGATCAAGTTACCTTAATCTTAATCTCTATCCTAATTCTCTCTTTCGTTCCCTTTGATGCCAAGTATCATGTTTTAATAGGTAACTTAGCTATTATATATTATAAATTGATATTTTAAAATTGATATTTTAAAATTCAATTATAATTTTAAGTTTTCTAACAATTTACGACTACCTTTATTTAAAATTTAATTATGAATAATCTTTAATTGCTAATATGGTATGACTACAACTTTGAAATCAAATAAATTAGGAAGCTAATTAATAGGGTTCCATAAATGATAAAATCACATTTAGTATAGAATTAAACTATACAATAAGTGTTTAATTATATTTCTAAAATAATCCATATCATACTTTATGATGAACAACATAGTTTGCAAATTTCATGTGAATAATCCCAACTATTGGAGGTCTTCCAATATTAATCCCAATTATAGGATGTTACACTATAATCCAAACTATAAGGGTAGTTTTATGATATTAGTCCATACTAACTTTTGACCGGCTCCGATTCCCTTCATAGAAAAGGAGGAAGATATAATCAAGTACAATACATAGGGGAAGAGGGAAGATAATGATTAATTTTTGAATTGGTGGCTGATTACAATAGTTTAACTATGTCAATGGACTAATATCATAAAATAACTCCCAAAGTTTAGATTATAATATAAAAACTAATAGTTGGGATTAATATTGGAAGACCTCCAATAGTTGGGATTATTCATATGAATTTTTCCTAATTTTTAACAACAAAACTAATCAAAAAATAAATGTACGTTCCAAAGAAAACATCAGCGACCATTCAACACAAATTAAACTAATATGCATATTACTGTTACATATTTATACCTATTATATTAAAACACCCCCAACACGTACCTTTGACAAATGTACTTTATAGATCATATCTCAATAAAATGCCATATGTCGTCTTTATAAAAAGTGTTTCATTTTTTTGGGTAACAAATTATTTTTCTTTTCCAGTTACAATAAGCATTAATAATTTATTTACATTTAATAAAACTTTTCAATTTTTCTCAAATAATAACATTTTCTTTCATAAATCACTCTTCGTTTTAAGTTACTCATTTAAAATTTTTTTTTTTCAATTTTGAAATTCTTTTTAAATGAACTTACACTTCATATTTATAAAATTATTTTCCACTATTTTATAATCATCCAGACGAATTATTTTTCCAAAATGTATATGTTATAATCTTAAAAATAATTATAAATTGACAGAATTTTATTTTTTTATAAATTATTAAGTCTTAGTTTCAATTTTAAAAAATCATTATAAATGAAAATTTTAAACATACAATTGTTAACCTAATATGTACAAACCACGTGCATTATGCACGAGCCAAAAACCTAGTTTGCATATATTAATCTAGTTATGTATAATATTCCATGTTAATAACATAATATATATAATACTATATGTCTATTATTGTTATGTATTTGCATATATGAATATTTATTTATTTAAATAAAATTCTATCTGGTACCACTATGTTTTTGGCTTTTCTACATGGTATCCAATTTTTTTTTTACTTCCACATGGTACCACTCTATTTTGTGTTTGGTCTCTGCCATGACCAGGCCATCCGTCACAACTTAACGACCTTTTTCTTTTGCTGTGGGATTTTTCACAAAATTAAAAGGATAAAAAACTCTTAACAACAAACTCACAAACTATTCAACACTCTCTCTCACTCACATCTCACTCCCCAAAACTCTTCCTCTCTCTGCTTTGCTCAATCAATGGAGCCCTAAATTCTTGGTGAGGAAGAAAGATTTGTTTTTTTTTTTCGTTTTCGTCCAGTTCATTGGAGGTCATCAATTGCTGAAGGTACGATTTTCATCACCAATGTTTGAGTATTTATTTTTCGTTATTTTTTTTGCCCTAAATATTTAATTTTAGTGTTTGTCTGAAATCTATGATAATAATAAGAAGAAGCCATTAGAAGAAGAAGAATTGGGAAGAAAAAAAACCCTAACAAACAAATGCTTAGACCAAACACAACAAAGGGGGATGCCAAATGAGTGAGAGAGACCAAACAAAAAAAATGGAAGGGTTTTATTAAAAACATTTCAGAAATAATAGAAGCACAAAATCCCACAACAAAAGCAAAACAACGTTAATTTGTGACGGAGGGTCACGGCAGAGACCAAACACAAAATAGAGTGGTACCTTGTGGAAGTCAAAAAAATTTTGGATACCATATAGAAAAGCCAAAACCACAGTGGTACTAGGTAAAATTTCCCTTTATACAAACGTTGCTAATTGTCTATTATTGTTATGTATTTGCAATTTTGCATATACTAGGTGTTCGCTATAAATTAAAAATGAAAATGAAATGAAAACAAATTAGACAGGGAAACGTTAATATTGAATGATATCATTATTATTAGTTTTGTTTCGATTAGGAAATTAAGGGCATGTGTTAGCAATATCTCTTATCAAACAATAGGTAATAATGCAAATGTTTTTCATCCATTTCGAGCATTATAAAATAACAATATAATATCAAACATGTTCTAAGAACCATAACCGAAGCTGCTCGGAAAAAAAGAGCTCAATACTAACTCACTATTAGAAAAAATGCTATGTACGATTGAAATTTTCATCGCAAAAATGTATTCCCGTCGTAGAAAGGGGCGTAAATGATTTTTTTTTCATCGTAAAAATATAACCCCGTCGTAAAAAGAGGGGGGGGGGGTTGCAATCCCATTGTAAATGCGTCAAATTTAATAGAGTTTGAGTTAGGTATTAAATGAATTTTAGTGGTTGGCTCAAAAACGCGGTCATAAAAGATCTACATTTGTGACACAATTTTGGCCCGTCATTAATGTGTACCTGTCGTTAATAGACCAATTATTTGTAATGGTTGGATGTCATTTCACAATTCTAGGAAGAAATTTTTTTTTGTGGTTTTAATAATTTAAATGAAACAATGGTAATTTTTATTAATGTTAATTAACCAACATTAGGATGGTTGTTGCAGGAAAACTGGCCTTCAGTGTTACTGGCAATGTTGGGCGGGATAACCCTCAGCATCGGAAATCTATCGACTCAATATGCTTGGGCATTAGTAGGCTTATCAGTAGTAGCCGTTGTCGCTAGTAGCATTACTGTTGTATTAGGTATTCAATTCAGTTCTATTCAGTTCAGCTCAGCTCTTGTTGAGCGTAGCATTTACTTTAATTCATCAGTTCACCTTAGAATAATTTCTTAGTCTTTTTTTTTATTATTATTTATTTAAAAAAATACAATGTGAGTGAGATATGATTTTGGTTTGTGCATTATTATATTAATAATTAAATTAATAGGCACCACATTCAACTATTTCTTGGATGAAAAAATTAACAAGGCTGAGATTCTATTTCCCGGTGTTGGATGCTTTCTGGTTGCTGTAATTTTGGGTGCATTTGTTCACTCATCAAATGCTTCTGATAACAAGAAAAAGCTTGGTCATTTGGAAAGCGGCGTTGAAGGCAATAATGCAGCAGTGGATCCTGAAAAGGGGAATAATGAAGCTAAGGAAGAGGCTAAATTTGGTACTGCAGAATTCTTGATTGAGCTTGAGAGTAAAAGATCTATCAAGGTATGTTAATCAACTAAAATTAATGATCTCCATGTACGGTCCATTTTGGCAGGTTGTAAAATATTTTAGGGTGCCTAAAATTTTTTCAATGAAAAACTCATTTTAATTCAATTTTTTCATGGTTTGGTTGCAATTAAAATAATTGGAAATGCTAGCTAGTATTTTCAATTATTATGTTGAATGACTGAAATTATTCAAAAATATCATAACTTTCAATATCATTGTTGACAATTATCCAAGTGGTTTTTGGCCTTTTGACTATGATTTTACGGCCACCAAAAGTGTTTTTCAATGAACAAAATTTATTTTTAAAATTTGAGTATTGTCATTTTAATGTTAATTTTAATGAATATTCGACGATGTTTGTGATTTACATTTCACTTTATGAACCCACTTCACACATTATAATAAAGAATCTCATTCATACTAAATATTTAAGTTTTTAAAGAAGTTTAGAATGTGTCCTATAAGTGTCTAATATGTCATATTAGTGTCCATATAACTAAAAATATTGGACACGTGAGTTGGTGTGTCCGACACATCTTTAGGCGTGTCCAACGAGTGTCGGAGTCCGATACGTGTTGGACACGGGAAATGTCACTTGTTAGAAGTGTCCGTGCAATCTAGTTTGCAGGTAGATTCTTATTATCTGTTTTGTTTTGTGACTAAGAAAAACATAAATTTTGGCAAGAGTGGGAAAACCACTTATGATAACTGAAAAACCACTTTTAGTTGCTAGAAAACTGTGGTCAAAAGGCCAAAAAATCACTTGGGTACGGGTCAACAAAATAATTTTGAAAGTTAGTGTATTCTTAGACATTTTTTGTTAGTTCAGATAGTTTTTGCAAAGTCCCTACAAGTTAGATAGTTTGGGACAAAATTGATTTTCTTTTTTACTCATTCATTGTTTTCCTGGAAGCAAATAAATCAACAGTGTTATCGATCTGTTAGGCTAAAGCCAATTCCATTATATTATATTAATCCACAGGTATTCAACAGAAGCATATGGCTAGGACTGATCCTAACATTCTTTGCTGGAATAAGCTTCTCTCTATTCTCTCCAATGTTCAACCTTGCAACAAACGACCAATTCAAGCTGCTACCAAAAGGGGTCCCACATTTGGTGGTTTACACGGCCTTCTTCTACTTCTCGGTGTCGTGTTTCGTGGTTGCCGTAGGCCTGAACATCATATTCCTATATCGGCCCATTTTGAACCTGCCCAAGTCGTCGATTACGGCCTATGTAGCCGACTGGAATGGAAGAGGGTGGGCTTTTCTTGCTGGTTTTCTTTGTGGGTTTGGGAATGGCCTTCAGTTCATGGGTGGTCAGGCTGCTGGTTATGCTGCTGCTGATGCTGTTCAGGTACGTCCCTTTTCAATTACACCCCTTAAATTGTTTGTGAGACTCACGTAACTTTTCTGATCTGATCTGATCTATCCAAAATTGTTTGTGAGCCTTACAGGATGTGCACTAAAACCCAAAATATGGATCTCACAATCTATCACCTTATTTTCACCAAAATTACCGTTAATTAGGTTGTTAAGTTACATATTGTTTTGATGATTATAAACAAATTATGTTTATCTAACCAACTTGTGTGTTAAGATGTGTACATTATATTACAATGAACAAGTCACAAAAGATTTTTCATAATACTTTACTGAGTATACAACAATGATAAGTGAAGTTCCTAACGAGGCCACCGGACTTCAACAGAAAAAAGATGACGTTTCAAAGTGGGAACCCAAAACAAAGTATTAAGCTGAAGTCTTGCAAAGAGTAGATTCGAAAAAGACGTACTCATATTTGTGATAAACCTGGCGCCTAGCGCAACTCCACTATGTTGACTCTATTTAGTTGCTCGTAAAATATTTTTTCACACAAAATAAGACTTTTCACGGTATACAATTTGCAATGGAAAAACTTAGCTTAGTGGAAAAACTACTTTTCCATTGTATAGCTCCATGTAAAAAAAATCAAGGAGAAAAGGAAAGTGGGAGCAAAATATTAGAGGACGGATGTGAGGGGGGTAAATAAAATTACAATAAGAAAATTTATGTGTTTGGATAAAAGGAATTGGAGAGAAGAAAAAGGGAAGGAGAAATTATTAGTGCATGCACAGTTGTTATGTGTACTTATCAGTTACAGGACAATTTTTTTTTTTTTCTCAAGAAAATTGGTAAATTTTCTTTGTCCTTTAGTTGATATGTACACATAACAACTATGCACCAACCATATCTCGGAAAGGAAGGGGATAAAATTTCTTTATTTAGAAAATAGGTTGGGGAAAGGAAGGGGATGGAGAAAGATGAATCTTTTTTCCTCCCTCAGCTCGTTTAATAACCATTATCCATTCAAAGTTGAAGAGATTTTGAGGGAAATTGGAAAACGTCTTTAATTAATTTCACTTTGTAAAGAAGGGTTCGTTGTATGAGATTCGAACCCGTGACCTTCGTATCACGGTAGCTCTGATACCAACCAAAAACTCAAGCGAATTGTTGAGGTCCAAAAATATGTTATACACAAATAAAAAAATAGTAAAATAAGGATCATTAATGTTCGAAAAAATATTTTTCATCTTATCAAACGGAGTTAAGCCCATGATGTACAAGCCAAGGAAGCCAATAATTTGCAACTAAATAATGATAATTAATTGGTTGAGACTTATATGGAATTAACATGTATAAAAATCTTATATGGAATTTTCAGGCACTTCCTTTGGTGAGCACATTTTGGGCCATACTTTTATTTGGAGAGTACAGAAAATCTTCAAGAAAAACGTACATATTACTTGCTAGCATGCTGTTCATGTTCATGGTTGCTGTGGCTGTCCTCGTTGCATCAGCAGGCCAAAGGAAATGATTTAAATATTTTATTAGTTGCCAAGAAAACAAAGTAAATAGGCATCTTAATTAGTGAATTTTAATTTCTATGTAGTTATTATGCTCTGTTTCAAACACTATGGGGCTTCTAATCTTGAAGTGGCCAATTTAACTATTATGTCTTAGTATAATATGATTCCGATTATGTACTCTAGGATATTGATTTGTTTGTAACTAATGGCCATTATTTAGGTCTTCTTTATAATATTTCCGGAGCGGGTCGGAACAATTTGTCCATCTTTCGGGAACGGCTCTATTCAGGTTCAAGTCATTTCGGTCGAATCAAAATGAATACAGTCCAAAATCATTCAAGCTATAACATGTTATTTTCGGGTTTTTATTTAAGTTGTTTTGGGTTCAAATAAAGTTGTTCAATTGGCCGATATTATTAAGTTTTTCATGTTGATTCTTGTTACATTAATTAATATAGATGGTATGTATTGTTAAAATTAAATTAAAAATATAAATGTCAAATTATCGCAAAATTGAGCAAGTCATCCATGCTATCACTTGTCAATTATCATGCCGTTGAAATTTTGACATGTGATGTCAACTTAGTTTTTAACAAAAAAAAATCTTAAATTTTACCATAAATCATAATATTTTACATAAACAAGCATAATTTGTTGTGTTAAAAATAATAATTTTATGATAAAAAGCTAAAAATTTTAAGTTTAGAGTATGACTTTGACTATTATGCACGGTCTAATAGAGAAATAATAAGCCTTAGGCCCTATTCTTTTGGACTTAAAAACTAAAGTAATCAGATCAGATCAGACTTAATCAAATTAGATAAGATCAGATCAGACATTATTATTATTACTTCCTCTGTTTTCAAAAGATTGCAACAAACTATTATTATTATTATTATAACCTATATTATCAAAAGTTCAAAACCAAATCAAAAAATAAAACCCTAATTATATTAACTAAATAAAAAATAATAATAAAAACCCTAATGAATAATAATATTATCAAAATTTAAAAAAAGTAATAAAAACCCTAATTATATTCAATAATCCAACAAAACAGAAAATTAAAAATGATATAATCTAATAAAAACATAAAGAACACTAACAAATAAATTATAATTAAAAAAACAAAAAAAAAACAGAGGAATAGTATATCAAAAAAAAAATACAGAGGAAAAATAAAACAAAGAAAAATTAAACAAAAGGTATGTACGGCAGCTGTACACGGCACGGTGGCATGACGAGCAGCAACGAACGAAAGGCAGCAGTACGGCACAACGAGCAGCAACGAACGAAAGGCAGCAGTAGTGGACGAAAGGCGCTAGTGCGAGCAGCGGCACGGCGAGCAGGTGGAATGATGAGCAAGCGGCACGTCAACCTTGGCTTCAAGCCCTCAATGGAGGAAAAATCAAAAAGGGTGACGGGGTGAATGAGAGCTTGGAGTTTGTGAATGGTGAGGGAAACGGCTGAATGGCTGATAGATGGTGAGAGAGATGTAATTAGGGTTAAGGGTGATGAGAAATAATGTAATGGCAGTCTTTGTTTTTTTTTTTTTTTATATGGACTTTTGGATCTTGGGCTACACAATTGGGCCTTGGGCTACACAATTGGATCTCAGCAATGGAATTATTTAATTTTGTTTTTGAAAGAGGCATTTGGTTTGTATTAAATACATATATATGTAAATATAATATATATATATATATATAAATATATATTATTATCGAGTCTCACGAGCTTATCGAGTCGAGTTTATTGTTGCTCGACTCGGCTCGTTAATATCCCGAGTCGATCACGAGCTCGAGCTGAGCTCAATTGAGTCGAGGTTTGACCGAGTTTTGACTGAGTCGAGCTCGAGTAGCTCGTGAGCTGCTCAGCTCGATAAGCATCCCTACATGGGAGAATTAGTAAGCCATATATGTATACACTAAAAGTTGAAGGGTTAGATGTAGCATTAATGGATAGGATCATGCGTTATTTTTTATTTATAAACATGGCACAACGGAAATTAATTGAAGATAAATTTAAACAAGAAGAAAGTATATTTATTAAATTAACGGTGCGTGGAAATAATACAATAGGTAGAATTACAACATAACTAGGATAGCTTGGCTCTTGGAATCTCCTAGTTGCCATCCATCATTTATATATATATAAATCAACCATCAAAATCACACATTGATCAAACTTAATAGGAAAACATACAGAACAATCCATACATCCAAATGAAAATTTCATAAGTGGATTGATGACAATAAGCACTCATCACACACTGAAAATAAAGGGAGTAAGACATATATATAAGATAAGAAACCACAATGCACATATACATATATAGTTAGGTGCATGATATATGTGGCTAATTAATCAAATACTCGACTTTTATATATTTTAGGCGCATTGGTACACTCCCACAGCGACAGCAACACAATTAAGGTCACAACAATTGTCATCCACTCTGGGGACACATGAACCCCCAGGCTTGAGCACACACTCACATTGGTTGCTGGAGTTGCATACAAGCCCTTCACAACATTCACGATCAAGGCCACATGAATGACCTACATGGTCCTCACATGGAGGTTCACACTTGTAAACACCTTGTTCAACTTCAACACATTCAAGACCTTCACAACATGCTGGAGTCCCGTTAACAACACATGAATCGTCCTCGTGGAGACATCCATGATCCGCATTCACCCAAAGGAGTTGCAACATCACTTACATCCAAAAAAAATGAAATGAAAATTATTAAACATTATTGGCATTCAAATTATTAGCTAGCTAGTATAGTGTATATATGGTTCTTTTAATAATAATAATAATAATAATAATAATAATAATAATAATAATAATAATAATAATAATAATCTCTATTATATAAGCCAAGGGGAGCTATGGTGCCCCCCTTGAAAAAATCTACACTACCCTCAAACTTTTTCTAAAAACCAAACTGCATAATTAAGGAAAGTTCTTACAATTTTTTTTGAATAAAAATAATAAAAAAATATATAAATTCATATTTATTAATTCTCTACAAATAGATACCCATATTGATATATTTTTGTAAACTAAAATTTTACCTTTTGATTATAGTGGAAATTTGATAGGAGAAAAAATATAGTAGATCAACTTTATCATTTGTTCATTTTTTTGGTATGAAAGAAATTCAATTCCTATGTTTTTCCCCAATTTTCTTACTATCACAAAATGGATGATATCTCAGATGCAAACCTTATTCTTTTTCCTTACTACCGAGTAACAACTATATAAAAAAATATTGACGCACGCATAGCGTGCATAAAAAGCTTAATACATATATGAGTGAAGGTCGAAGGGAGAAATGATTATGATAGATAATTTTTGTTAGTTATAATTCTAAGTAATTTGTTTTTAGTTACTATTTCTATTTAAATCAATTTTTTTCCTATCGAAAATTAGATGTCAACTTCAAAACAAACTTTTCGATTTATCTGACAATTAAGTTTTATTTAAGTTCCAAATTTTACGCATATATATCGTGCATAAAAATCTATATGTACTATAGAGTATAAGGAAAGGGGGAGCTATGGTGTCCCCTTTTATTATTTACTTTTTTACCACATAGTAAAAGTCCCAAATTAGCAAAGCTACACAAGCAGTGTAAAATTCACAATATTATAATTAGTGGTCATAATATCAATTGTAATTGACATTAAATTTCATCAGAACACAAAATTAAAATCGTTGTCATTTTTACACTTAGTGTTTAGTGCACGCGATGCATGCATTTATAATTTTTAGAATGTGTTTGATAAGGAGAAAATTATTCTTATAGTATAGTTTGTTGACTATTAATTAAACAATTCTATCTGTAATAAAATATAAAATATATAAATAACTAAAAATGTGATCGCACGCACAGCGTGCATATACAGCTAGTAATAATAATAATAAGATGATAATATGATAGTAACTAACTAATTAATTTGCATGCATGTCACAGTTAATTCCCCAAAATATGTAAATGAATTAGAGAAAAACTTGAGAGTACAAAGTAGCAATAGATTGAGCTTTAATTTGCAAATGACAGATTAAGATCGAATTATCGAATATATATGAGGGAGTAAATAAAAGAGAATGAACCTGTTGCAAGGAAGAAGTACGAAACTAAGTTCATTTGTTTGTAATTAGCCGCCTTTGCCATTGTTTTTGATAATATTTCAATCAAATTTTAATGAGATTATTTGTGTTAGAGTTTTTAGAGAGAAGCTAATAAGATTATAGATTGGGTTTGTTGATTAACCAAGAAGCTAGATGGGTTCAATTTATAAAGGTATCGTTGCTCAAATGTGTAATTTTAATAATCAAATATATATGTTAACCAAAATATCATAATAAATATTCTTTTTGGTGTGTAAGAATGTTGTTATATATGCCTATTTTTCTATTTTTATATGCCTATAATAGTATTAAAGTGTGTTGTGAGTTGTAACCTTATTCTATGTATGAGTCATACTTTGCTAATTATTAGGAGTACATCTAATGGTTGACTTTCTATTTTATCAGCATATATAGCTTCAATTTTTTTTTTCCATAATGATGATATACAAAATTACTCTCTCCGTCCCAAAATAAATGCTCCATTTACTTCTTCACTTCACATGAGACACAACTTTAAATATAAATATATTTAGTTGTATACAATAAAAAATTATAAAAATTATATATTTTGAAAGTACATATCGAGATGAATCCAAAGAGATCCCACATGACTATATTTTTTCTTATATATGTATAATTAAATAGAGTCAAAGTTACAAAGTGAACAGTGCCAAAAGTCAAAATGTATCATTTAATTTGGGACAGAGGGAGTAAAAATTAATCTACTCCCTGTATATGACGACCTTAATATATTGATCAAGATATGAGTAGGGTAGCTAACTTAAAAAAAGCGTGGGTTAGGGTTGATGGTTTCAACTTGTTTAATTAATGGGTTGACATGGATAACCCGTTAAATTAAATGGGTTTCAACCTATTTAACTAAGTCCTCATAAGTTATAATAATTATTTTTCCTAATAATGTGTGCCCAATAGCTAGTAAATTTTAAAAATTATATTTAAGTAAGTATAACTTTTAATTAAAACAAAATTTTAACGTTTAAGAATCGATTTTTTTTAAGGAACTCGTAAGTCATAACCAATCAAGTAACACTAATATTTACTTTACCAAAAAAAAAAAAAAAACACTAATATTTACTAATTATAGTGAAAAAAGTCACCCAACATCTATCTAAAATATATTTTTAATAACAAAGGAAACTAATGTAATTAATAAAGTCGATCTATTTTTATTTTTATAGAACTCGACACGCATTCTTGAATTATATATATATTGTCTCAATACAACTTTCTACGACTGTTAATAACATGAGATGAAGACCCTTGTGCTGCGAAAACTTACTAGATTGTAAAAGAACAATTAATAATCATTGCAGAAGTGTACATTTATAATCTACTAATGGTGATTATGAATCGAATCGAGCTCGAGTATCATTAAGTTCGACTCAAACTCAAAAAAATGATTTGAGTTCGAACTCGACTCGTTAATTATGAACTCGAGCTCAACATGAACTACTTGTCTACTTAACCCACACTTGAACTCAAGCTCGACTCCGACTTGAGATGGACTCAATCGACTCAAACTTGAGAAACTTGATTTCAAAAATCCCAATATAAGGCACATACTAGCATATCTAAAAAGACTCTTGTGTCGTATTCACAGTCGTAGTTCGCCTAGGGCGAGCGGGTAGCGGCCCTGGCCCCATCTCAAAAGCCCAATATTCATATAAAAGATATATTATTAGCGGCCCTGGGCCCATCTCAAAAGCACAATATTCGTATAAAAGCCCAATATTCATTTAGTTGCTTTTTGTCTTTGGTCTTGTTGTCAAAAAAAAAAAGAAAAAAGATAAGCATTTGGTAGCTTAGTGGGAACTAGGACTAAGGTTAATGACTTAACGGGTACTGGTGTGTTTGGTTCATTAGGTTGGAATGGATTGGTATGGAATCTCATACCACATGCGTATGGATTCTAAAACACATACTACTTTAAAGTTGTTTGGTTTTGTGGTTGGAATGGATTCTAAACTTCATTAAAAGATTAGATTGTGAATCTTAGGCGGAGGTAGGTATGGGATTCAAGGGGTATGGAATGCAGTTAGAACCCATGGTTATGAGATTCCATAGTTTAAAAGTTCAACCAAACAAAAAAATAGATGGAATGAATACTAACTCCATTCCAATCCATTAAAAAAGACACAACCAAACACACCATTGTTGTCCTTGGGGATTTGATTTCCATTGGCCTCATTTTGGCTCCTGTTTCTTTTATCCTTTCTTTCTTTCCTTTTTTTTTTTTTATTTAAACTCCCATTGCTCACATTCTACTTCAACCTTTCATTATTTAATACTCCGTAAAAATTATGATTAATAATCAACCTAAGATATAAATAAATTCTCATTCTCTATATAATTCAATATATTATTTAAAGGAAAATTTGCTTTTAATAATCCAACCTTTCGAGTTTTAGCAACCAATAATCCAACCTTTGGATTATAAGGGAATAATCCAACCTTTGCGCCCTCAATCCCTACAATAATCCAACCTTTCGATTTCTAGCAACCAATGAACTAAACTTGAAAATAAGAGATCAATTATATGTTGATCTATTGTTTTCTTGGGTTTTTTAATCAAATACACAATAAAAGTCTAACGTTAACTTACCTATACAACTGTTAAAACTCTAAAATGAGAAGTTAAGGTTCATTGGTTGGATTTTGATGTAAAGATTGGATTATGTGCTAATAATCCAAAGGTTGGATTATTGGTTGCTAAAACGCGAAAGGTTGGATTATTAAAAGCAAATAATCCTTATTTAAATGTGAAAAAACCTTTAAATTATCCTTCTTTTTTCTCTTTATTATCACTTCTTTCTTTCCTTTTTCATTTTAACTTCCATTGCTCAAATTTTATTTCAAGCTTTCAATATTTAGCTAGTGAAATTCATGGTTTAATTTATCCACCTATACATAAGTTCTCATTTAATTTTTCTCTAGCTATAATTCAATTTAAATTTTAAGCAAAATCCAAACTATAATCTACTTTCTTTTTTTTTTTTTAAAAAAAAAAAAAAAAAAAAAAAAAAAAAAAAAAAAACTATTGCTTCTTAATTGAGGCCCATATTCTAGTTCTTCCCTAGGCCTCCAAATTCTCAAATACGAGCCTTAGCGTATTTATATATAGCTTTTCACAACCAATCTATTTTTAATTTCAATAGTTTAATGTGGTATTGTGAGATAATTGTCACTATTATTCCCTTATGTTGCCTTCATTCTACCTAGTAATTTCACAAGGGTTTAATTTGTCAATGTGGGACAAGTTACATACGTAATATTAATTTAAGCATATCGCATACTTACATTATTAAAAAATATTGCATACTCACAAAACTATTTTTATTGTTTGTTTATTTGTCATGCATACTTTACGCTCAATTAATAACCTTTACAATGGTAACACATTGATTAGTTTTATTGCTTATATTGAATCGTCTAAACAAATTGTAAAATTTTATTCAATACGAGTGTAAACCACATTAATAAGTTTCGCTTATTTTGGGTAATAATGTTTTTAAGTTGTTCAAATTTTTAATTCTGATCTAAAATTATATATATAACAAATTAATCGAAATACTCACAAGCTTTTCGAGTCGACTAATGAATTATTCAACTCAACTCGCTAGAGTCTCGAGTCAAGTTCAAACCGAGGCAATTAACTTAATCCCTGCTATCACCATTGATCTTATCCTAGCTGTGGTTACTCATTCTTTGCAAAATTAAATATCTGAAAAATATAAGAGAAAACTCTCATTAAAAATAGACAAACATAAATACTTATTTTTTTTTGGTGTACCACCCGGTTCACCCTTTTAGGCTAATCCGGATTCGGAGTACGTCCTTGGGTTAAGGTTTTAAACTCCTCTCAACGTGTTTGCGGGGATCGAACTGTGGTTCTCGATCCTACCAAGTCTAGCCCCTGACACCACTAAACCAAGACAGCATTGGTAAATACTTAATTTTATTGGCTTTAATCTCCTATTCATTGGCGGATCTACACTTGAGCACTGTGTAGCGTGTACACCTGGTCCAAATAAATCTATATATATAATTTTCTGCATTAATATAACACTAAGCAATAATTGGTTTAGTGGTGAAGGGCTTCTGAAGGCATTGTACCACGACCCATTGCACTTGGGTTCAAGCCCTATGCTAGTGGCAGCATTTTTTCACTTTTTTTGTTTGTTGCAACTTGGAATTTCTCAAATTCTTTAATCATTTTTATGCAATTCTTTTGTCCTTTGTTTTTTTCCAAGAATTAAATCCCATAAACTTAGCCATTATAATTCTACATTTTTCAATCACAAAATTTGCTCAACATCACATTATATTCGATTAGATAATTTTTAAAAATAATAAAAGCTTTTGAACTAAAAGTATGAGAATATTTATAATAGTGTGTGGTAAGAAAAAAATAGTTCGGATATAGAACATTTAACAAGAAAAAGTAAGGGAAAGTAATAGGACCAATTTATTAAAAAAATAATAAAAGTATGTTTGAAAATGAAATAAAAGCACAATGTACAAATCTTTGAGCAAGGCCCATTTAGGGAATTGTTCAAATCTTTGAGGAAGGGAAAGACCAAAAGAGTATTAATTGTGATTAGTGATTTTGGGAATATTATTGTAATTTTGCACTATAATAATTAAAAACTCAAAAAAAAAATCTATATCCAAAAATCACGTAATAAAACGATTCTTTTGTAGGCCATCAATCACTAATTGCTACATATTGTCGGATTAGAAAATTGGTGCTAGTGGTGAGCAAAACCGGGTACCCAGTCTTTTTTATGGAACCGGAACCGCCGGATCCGAAATATCTGGAACCAGAACCAAAACCACTGCAACCTGGTAATATGTTTTTGGAACCGGAACCACTGGGTACCGGTTCCAATACCGGGTACCCGATTTTCTTTAATGGGTGTGTATTTTGTTCAATTTCTTAAATTTAAATAACAAATCGGCTTAATGTCCTTAAACACAAGTTTCCTTAAACATCAACTACTCTACTACATATTTAATTAATTTGACACTAAACATCAACAAATAAAGTTTCCTTAAACACAAGTTTACAAATTTAAAATAAAACATACAAGCTAGTTTACTTAAATTCATAAACACGAGTTTAGACACATTACATACAAGTTCCAAATGCCCTTTAAATTTAAGCTTGTTTTTGCTGAATGCCCTTACTTTTTTGCAAAAACAAGTTTAAATTAATTAAGCTTGTTTACTTAATTAAGGGCACCTAATTCAAGTTTTTAAACTTGCACCGAAAATTAAGGGCACCTAATTAGGTTATAACCTGAATGCCCTTACTTTTTTTAAACTTGCATTAGGTGCCCCTGAGATCAGTATAAATGACCAGAATGTCACTACTACAAATTCCGACCTCAAATCAGGGCTAATTTGTTCATTTTTTGCAAATTCCGACCTCAAATCTGACTCATAAGGGTTAAAATGGCTCGTAAAACCTTGAGATGACAATTTTTGCGCGCATATATCTACGTCTTGATTGCCTCGATTTGCACACTTTGATCTACATGTTTTTTAAAAAAATTCCTCTTAAGATTTTATGGGTCATTTTAACCTTAAGGATCAGATTTGAGGTCGAAATTTGCAAAAAAAAAAAAAACAAACAAATTAGCCCTAATTTGAGGTTGGAATTTGTAATAATGACATTCTGGCCATTTATACTAACCTTAGGAGCATCGAATGCAAGTTAAAAAAAGTGGGGGCATTATGGCTATTAGGCCTAGCCTCAGAGGTACCTAGGAAAATATCCCAAAAAAATATATACTTCCTCTGCTCCATAATTCTTGCAATTTGGCACTATTCACAGTCATTCACATAACTAGTTTTTGTGGCTTATACTTGTAAAAAAAATATAGTCATATGGGATCTTATTAGATTCATCTCAATGTGTCATGTAATAAAATCTAATTTTTATATTTTTTGATAAAACATAACTAAATATATTAAAAATATAAATTATTACAAACTTTGCAAGAATTATGGAGCGGAGGAAGTATATATATATATATATATATATATATATATATATATATACTTTGTAAAAGTCTTTAAAATTATGTGAAAACTTATTAATTTTATTATCAAATTACCGTTGGGTAAACAAATATTTTAGGATTATCGCACGTATTGCTTGCATTAAAAAAAAAAACTAGTTTATTTATAAAGAAAGACAAGACGGACAAAAGGCTTAAATTATCTAACCAAGTGAGAATACAATGAATCAAGATAAGAAAAAGAACGGAAATTGCCATCTATCTATTTATAACTATTACTAAAATAAAAATCGTTGACATCTATCATCATTTGCCACATATCACTTCCTCATTAAAAAGTTTCCCTCCAAACTTTTATTTTACATTTTTTTTTCTCTTTTTTAAAACTTACCCTCTATTTATTGTTTTTTTTTCTCAATACTTTCCTTTCCAAAGTTTTTTCTATATATATATATATATTATTGAAAAGTTGATACTTAGGACGCATTTGATTCGTCGAAAATCATCTGATTTGAACTTAACTTTTCTGATTTGATCTTATTTGAACTTTTCTTATCTGATTTAAAGTTTTCTAATTTGATCTTATTTGATTTTTTTTGTACCTGATATGATATTTTTTTATTGTAGTTTTGTTATAGTTATTTTTACTTTTTTGATTTGATCTGAATTTTTCTGATCTAATCGAACCTTATCATAATTTTTCAGATCTTATCTTATCTGGTCTAAATTTTTTTATCTGATCTGAACTTTTCAGAAATAAGTACTCCGTACTATATGTCTATATTTCTTAATAAGCTGAATCACACGCACCCTTATGTGTATTTAAATATAAATATTTATTTTTAGTTACAACTTATTAATAAGATAAGATCAATCATACTAAAATTTTTATAAGATAAAGTTGTTGCACTAATAATCTTTTTAAAATCAAGTATATAATTTAATTAAAATTATATAAGTGTAATGAAATTTTTTTTTTTGTCAAAATTATTGTACATTTTCAAATGTAACCTTACTACAGAATAAAACAGAACATGCTAATAATAATAATATTTTTCTATACATATGGGCATTGTAGTTCATTTTCCTTATTAATTTTGACTTTTACTTACACTATATAGATTATCATTATTATAATAAATTTTTACAATTATTTTTTAAAAAATTATGCATCCGCACGGGTGCTAACCTAGTATAATTAACTTATACTAAAACAACACATTGCTTGCATCATCAAGGACACGTGTCAAATTTTCAATGAAAATTATTCTCCCTCCAAAATTAAATATACATCATCCTTTTAAAAAAAACAAAAAAAAAATAATAATTATAAGTGTTGGGAATTTCAATTATTACAATACATGCTAATATGCTATTACAATTTACAATAAAATGTTGTCTTGCTTCTTTGAAAAATAACAAGATGGTAGAACTAATATTACAATTTTATTATCCCTCCATCATTTACATAATGCATTTGGCTACGAATTACTACTTAAATTTCAAAATAAAATTTAACTGAACTTAACTTAACTTAATAGAGATGAACTGAACTGAATTTAATCTGAAGTAAACAAGCCCTAAGTAATTTCAATTTCCAAATCATTTTAATTAAAGCTTCTAAGCAATTTCAATATATATTACTCCCTCTGTTGCACTTTGTTCTAACGTTTCTATTTGTAGTTTTCTTTTTTAGTTTTAGATTTACTTTATTTTTTACCTTTTATAATTTATTCTCAACCACTCATTTTACCACTTGTAATTTTTATATTTTTTTTAATTCCGTTATTAATAAAAATTTCCAATTTCAATAATAACTTATTCACATTTTACACGTACATTTTCAAGTAAGTGCAGTTAACATTCTCAATTTAAATAATAACATATTTACTGATTTTATGGACATAGTACAATTCTACCCATTCCATCCCCTCATTAGTATGTACAAAAGTGGACGCCTAAAAAGTAATCGAGATGGACAGAGTAGTAAATGATAAGTCCTTGCAAAAATATAAAATCAACAATAGTGCTACATATTTACGAGTCAAGATCATGTCCATTTTTTTAGAAAATGGATGATCTTTTTTCATAAATCAATGACTGAAAATGTATGAAAGAGGAAATAAAGGGAATTTTTGTAATTTTTGTTAAGGTCCGTTTACTTGAGTATAAAAAGTTTTCGATGTGAAAAACATTTTATGATGGAAAACTCATTTTCATAGAAATTTTCCAATGTTTATTTGAACGAAAAATGCGTTTTACTCCCAAATTTGAGGAAAAATATTTTAATTAGGGTGTAAAAATGAGTTTTCATCCTAAGTAGTTTTACATTTTAATCTTTTACGCAAAGTATAAGCAATGTAAAATGGGGAGAAGTATTTTTAGGGATCTACAAAAAAATTGATCCATTAGCGACGGGTTCACATTAATGACGGGCCTAAATCCCGTCGCAAATGTAGATTTTTTGTGATGGTAATTGAGTCCGTTGCTAAAATTTACGTAATACCTAACCGTAACTCTATTAGAATTGTTTCATTTGCGACCCCCCTTTTCTGCGACGTGGTCATATTTTTACAACGGAAAAAATCATTTGCGACCCCCCTTTTTTACGACGAGATCACATTTTTGCGACAGGAATTCCCGTCATAATTGACACATTTTTTAATAGTGGGAAAACAATTTTCTCTCTAATAAATGAAGCCATAATGTTAAATTAGGTGTAAAAATCTTAAAATAAAAAATGAAGAAAAAGAAACAGAGAGTTAATAATTAAGAAGGTATGTAGACGAGAATAGCATCGGAAAGCAACAGAAACTCAACAGATGCATTATTATTGCATGCAAAAACAGTACATCTGTAGTACAAAGAACGAAGCATCACGTACAAACAATTCCAATAATAATAAATGTAATTTACCTAAGTAGCTACACCCTAGCTAGTAATTAAATTAATGTAAATTACATTAATTACTAACAAAACCCCAACTGTAAATACATTCATTCATCTTCTCCATCCTACTGTACGTATACCTTTTCTTATAAATATGCTCTCTCTCTCATATTCCTATAAAATAACAAACCAACTTTAAATTAAATTAAATTAAATTAAATTAAATAAAAATAAAGCAATACCAAAAAAGAAAAAACAAGGAAAACTGCAGAGAATGGATAAAGCCAAGGGTAGTGATGATGGTGATGGCGGTAAGAATAATAATAATAATAATGGAGCTGGTGTAGATATGCTGAAAGTGGGTGCTGCAGTAATATCAGTGTGTTGGGGGATTTATACTATGTTTTCAGGCATACCTGATAAGAAGATGAAGGCTCCAGGCCAACAAGGTGTTTACATTTCCAGAAACTCCTTCGAAAAGAATCCTTCATCCTATTTTCGTGATCTTCGCAAAAACTGATATCCATTTGAATATATAATTTTTTCATTTCATTCTCCTTCATCTTATTATCTTAATTAATCGGCAGGCATGCATCGTTTATTATTAATTACTATTACTATAACTATATAATTATTATTATGTTTTTTTAATTTCGTTATCTGCGTCGTTTTAGGAAGTAATGCTTTCCATCCTCAATGTATGTATTATCATGCATGGACTCATGGATTTAACCTATATATCTATCTACTGTATTAATTAAGTATTAATAATTAATGCTTAAGTATTATTTTAAGCTGTGTACGTACTCAAGCAACCGTTTGGCTTTCGCTTCTTTTTTACTTATTCATGCTTTTCTTGAAAATTCTAAGGTAGTCTTATGACTTCCAACTATCTTAATGTACGGATGAGATCTCTTCATTTTTGATTTTTTAAAAATACATAAATCTAATTTTAATTCTTTTATTAATTACTTTAATTACCTTTTTTATTTTAGGAAATTCATTTATAACGTTTTCTAAATTCATTTTTAATTAACTTAAATTACTTTTCTAAAATCAATTTTTTTAATTAAAAACATTTTAATCTTTTCTTTAATTTATCAAAACATGTTATTAAAAACATTAAATTAAAAAAAAAGCCTTAGAATTTTCATTGTTCTTCGTATGGCTTTTAGGGTTCTTCGTGTTCATCATCTTCTTCAATGGGAAGTTCGACAATCATACTCGCGTTCTCCTCAATCTCATGCTTAGTACATCTACATTCGTCTGCAAATCTCCATTATTGAATTCTTTATGCAATACGGTTTTGGGTTTTCGATTCATGTATGCAATACGTTTCAGATTTGATAATTATTGATGTTATTATGATCGAGTTGTTCAAATTGGCTTCACAAAACAAAGATTTTCCCCATTAATAATGTTATGTTTATGGATCTGGAAAACTTCATTGTAGAAGATGAAGCCCCTTTGTTTTCTTTTTTTCCCCTCTGTTTCAATCGGAAAAAAATTCGTATTTTACTTCAGATCTGTTTGTGTAATTGGTAATGTCATATATATGATTTGGTAATTTCCAATAAATCAGGAATAAGTGGTGTTACGAAACACCTTTGACTTAAGTTTTAGATCCGTTTGTGTCATTTGGTGTTGTCCCATATTACATTTGGTCATTTCTAATAAATCTGGAATTAGTTATGTAATCAATACGGAAAAAAATGGAAAATCTAATGGGAACAATCTCAGCTTTTACACGTCTGCTCATTTTGGTCCCTACTGTTAACTCAATATAATTCAAAGTTGCATAACACATTCACACATTGGTCCCAATGCTATTGTTGACCTGTTGTATCAGGTAACTTAAGGTAAACTAAGGACCAAAATGAGCAGACGTATGAAAGTTGGGACCAAATAGATAAGATGTTGTGCAACTTGAGTGAACCCAAAGTAGGGACCAAAATGAGCAGATGTGTGAAACTATGGATTATTCCCATCAAGTTTTCCAAAAAAACAAAAAACAATAAGATGTTGGGTTTTATACGTATTCTGCAGGTGTATTTATACGTATTTTGTACGTATACGTATATGTATTTTGTACGTATTTTTATACGTATTTTGTATGAACGTATGTAAAGCATGTATTAAGTTCTGTACGGTTTTTATGTGCTTTTCTATGATATTATATGTTTGGTGGTCCCTCGATTAAATGGGACAGCCTAGTTACTCGCCACTGACGGTGGACCCCCCCTCAGTTTCAGGAGAAGATGCTGCAGATTAACGGGCTTCGATGGATGGGCTTCGAGTGGCTGAGGACTTAGTTTAAGTAAACCTTAGTTACTTAGTTTATTTTACGATCCCGGCATGTTGGGACAGTTTTTAACATTACTTATGTAATATTGAATATTGATTATTTTGGACAATTAGTAGTTTATCTAATAAAAGTTATCCTTTTCATTCAGATAATCTAATTTAATGTTTAAGTTAATTTGGTAATGATTCGTTTTTCTATTTCCCTTCGTAAATCGACGTGTCTAAAAAGTCGGGTCGTTACAGTTGGTATCAGAGCCATAGGTTTGACCCTAAGTTACTTCTTCACAGGTAACTTCGAAAGATGAGCGCTTTATAAACCCGAGCGAAACTTAGCCTAATATGGAAGACCTAGGTGAGTGGAACCATGGGTAGAAGCCAGGGTTAAGACGTCTGTCCGTTTTCGCTTCCGTGTGCCATTCGTGTGCATTGTTCGAAGAAGGGCAAGTCCGGAACCATCACTTAGTGGCCGTGACCGGCGTTGTATATCAGAGTGGCGCGGCGGAAGTGTGGTGAGCCATAACCCACAGGTCTCCGCCTCGATCAGATCGTTTCATGTTCTTGATGTTTTTGTTGTTCCATTGTTTTCTTACGTGTGCTTCCTTTTTGAAATTTCGAGGACGAAATTTTCTTAAGAAGGGGTGACTGTAATAACCCGAAATTCTGGGCCAGAAAATTTCGCGGTTATTAATATGATTTAATTAAATTCTAAGTCCAAAGGGCCATATAATTGGACTGTTTTTATTTTAAGCCCAATCTTTTCTTGCAAAATTGGGCCAAAGGACCCAGTCCTCCTTTTCTTTTCTCTTGGCCGGCCTTTGTCTTTTAATTGGGCCAAATGCTAATTTTGATTTAACTAATTAATTATTAATTAAATTATTTTAGATAATTAAAATTATTTAAATAATTTAATTTATTTTATTTTAGTTATTCAAAGTTTGTTGATTGACTCAACAAACTCCCCCCTTGTTTCTAATCTCACGGCCCCCCCCATTATATTTAGGGTTTGTTTTTCTTCCTTCTTTCTTTCTCTATAAATAAGAACTAATACCCCCTTCTTTGTTCTTATTTTGCAATTTCACAAAAATCCTAAAAAAAAATATATATAATTTCTCTCCTCCTCTTTCCTTGAGAGTGCCGTGAGGTATCATAAAAAAAAGAGTGAATTTTTGTTGTGTTTTTGGAATTTAAAAGCGAATCCAGGTAACTTCGCTTTTCTATTTAATCTTGGGTAGAAAGAACATATAGTAAATTAGGATTGATATCATGAAAATTGTAGGAAATTTAATAGTGTTTTATATTGAATATGTCGAGTATATGTATGATATTTCTTGGATTATTTTCTTGAATTTTCTTGATTTTTATGTATTTTCTTGATTTTATGTATGATCTTGTATGAATTTATTTACCAATCAAATCTTGTTATTTCTTGATGAATTTTTCGTGGTATCTTGTTTACTGTTTTATTATTAACCATAATTTAATTCGTGGCAAAATTCGTCCGTTTATTATTTATAAAAATTTAATCTTTCAAACCGGTAAAACTGTCCAGAATAGGTTTACGAATTTATTAGTGTACTTAATAAAATCTAATGGCTACAAAATTTTAGGTGGAAGTCATTAATACTGTTTTAAAGCTTCTGTAATTTTTTCGTAATTTTTAAAGATCGTTTTCTATGGCAGAAAATTCTGAAACCGAATTCAGCCTAATTTGACTGATTAGTTATAAAATCACTTAAAAATAGTAAAAGGTGTTATTTTTAAACGAAATTTATGCAAGTTAAACCTTTAACCTATATTTAACTTCCATTAAAATTTCCAGACTATTCGAGACCTTTAGATGGTTGATCTTAATTTAATCCCTTAAAATCAGATTGCGTAAAATAGTGTAATTTAAATTGTTTATATAAGTTTATATGATTAGTAGATGATTATTGTACTTGATTAAATTAAAGCATGAATTTTGGGTAATACATATATATATTTCGAGTAGACTGAATAAATAAAAATAGGATTTTTATCATGTTTGGGTAATTATTGTTGTTAGTTGTTATTTTACATGATTATTTAATTTGATTCATTTAATGTTTGATGATTGTGTTTAATTGATTTAAAGTATGAGCTTTTGCTAAATTATGAAAATGTCGAATGGCCTTGTGAATAAAAAGGTTGATCTTAATCTTGTTCTTTGATTGAATCTTGATGTTTGATGTGAAAAAATATGTTTTTTTATGATAATTGTTTATTTAATTTAATTAATTGTTGCAGATTGAATTATAGAAATTAATTTAAGAATTTGGTTAAAATTCACGAAAATGTCGAGTAGGAGAAATAATGAAAAATAGAATTTTTATTATCATTTTGGTAATTTTTAGTAATTAATTAATTGATTAAGATAATTTAAGAATTAGTTAATCATTGTTTGAAAAGTGAGATTTACGTGTAGAATTATTTGGTTTAGTCAAAGTTGGTTAAGTTCGAATTATTATTAATTTAGGAAATAATTAATAATAAAAGTTTCGGATAAAATAATTATTAAGGATAAGTTATAAGTGATGATAAGATTTGAGAATAGTACAATATAAGGTTTGAATTACATAAGATATTACTAGGGATAAGAAAGGAAACAAAGTAATAGCTATACATGTTATGTTTCGGTCTCTGGCTAGGAAAGACTTGGTATTTAAGATGGCCAACATACGTGCCGCACCTCCCTTTCCTGGGACTCCGAACATTTCATTTCCTATTACGGTCACCTAGTATTTCCCCATATATGATATGAAATAATTAAATGAAGATATAAGATACAATATGGACGCCCACCTAATGACTCGAGTAGTTAGACTGGGTTAAGTCGAGGCCACTGCTCAATTGGGACGAGCACACGAGCTCCCCCGAGCAGTTCTGGGTCTTAGGATATGTAGTCGTCTAGTAGTAGTACACGAGCTGCTATTAGGAGTTATGGCCATAGCTTAGGCTTAGTGGTGACCACGGATCCACTGCGGGTGAGCACACGAGCTCCCCCGGCATGTTCTAGGAAAGTTGTGGTGAAACACGAGATCCACAACGAGTTATAGTGACCGGTCCAACAAACGATACGATTTGATACGATTGATTGATAAAGATGATACGGAATCCGACGTATAATACGTTATGGATACGAATGAATGATACGATATGATACGGAATCCGACGTATAATACGTTATGGATACGAATGAATGATACGATATGATACGGAATCCGACGTATAATAAGTTATGGATACGAAAGAACGATATGATACGATTGATTGATAATGATGATACGGAATCCGACGTATAACACGTTATGGATACGAATGAATGATATGATTAAGGAATAATTATTACAAGATAAGATTATGAAACCATAGGTTATAATATAAGATAAGTTGACTGAAGGGTTGGGTTACGATATATATATATATATGGAATATTTATGTTATGATATAACATCGGATATAAGATAAGGTACAAGTCATGATATAAGGAACATGGAATAATACGAGTTATAATATTGTTAAACCATAGGTATAAGTATAGGAATGATGTAAGACTTCCGCTGTATGACTCTGTATATCGTATGTATAAGTGTATATAAGTGTATGTATATGATTGATGAATGTATTTTTATACGTATAGCTAACCGTAAAATGCAGGGATGATTGTACGTACAATATACGTAGGAATTACGTATTCTAACCGTATTCTGCAGGTGTATTTATACGTATTTTGTACGTATACGTATATGTATTTTGTACGTATTTTTATACGTATTTTGTATGAACGTATGTAAAGCATGTATTAAGTTCTGTACGGTTTTTATGTGCTTTTCTATGATATTATATGTTTGGTGGTCCCTCGATTAAATGGGACAGCCTAGTTACTCGCCACTGACGGTGGACCCCCCCTCAGTTTCAGGAGAAGATGCTGCAGATTAACGGGCTTCGATGGATGGGCTTCGAGTGGCTGAGGACTTAGTTTAAGTAAACCTTAGTTACTTAGTTTATTTTACGATCCCGGCATGTTGGGACAGTTTTTAACATTACTTATGTAATATTGAATATTGATTATTTTGGACAATTAGTAGTTTATCTAATAAAAGTTATCCTTTTCATTCAGATAATCTAATTTAATGTTTAAGTTAATTTGGTAATGATCCGTTTTTCGATTTCCCTTCGTAAATCGACGTGTCTAAAAAGTCGGGTCGTTACACTGGAATTAATGTTGTATATGTTAACTTAGTCCTGACCAACAACTATTAGTAGTAATTATTTTGAAAATCTCCTATTTATAGTGTGGACAATGCCAATTGAGAGTTGTCTATTTGTATTATAAGGCTCTGATAATATGGAGAAGTATTCCACCCAAAAATGGAAAAGTGAATAGGCCATGAGTTTGTAATAATTTAAATGATATATGAATATTCTTTCACTATTCTGTCAACACTAATTTACTACTTCATTTTTCCTATTTCGATTTATTGCCTACTCTAATGCACTACTTAATAATGAACGTAGATGAATACAAAAAATTTAAATTTAAAGTAGGATTAATCTTAGAGGTTACTTTAGTTTTATATTAGGGCATTCTCCTAAGTAATTATTTGTAAATATCATAATTGTCAGTCAAACAACGTAGGGGTGAAAGTAACCCGGGTAAAACCGAAAATCAATCCGAAACGCACCGAAAAAAAGTTTGGGTTGGATTTTTTTTAATTTCGATTGGATTTGATTGAAAAATTCAAGAATGTTGTATATCGGGTTGTATTTGGTTTTGGCAATTTAATAACTAAAAACCATATTTCAAAATGAATTTAAGTTCAAATTGTTAAGTTAATTAGGTCAATGAGTAGAATTTTGGTTGATGATTGACCTTATAAATGAAAGTTTGAATTGAAAGTCGAACTTTGGTGGATTTTAAAATAATAAAAAAATGTCCACACTCAACTTGGTCTTGTTTTCTTTTGTTTATTAAAACCAAAATAAAACAAAATTGTGTTTGACAAAATAATTTTAAAAGGTGTTTTCTATGTTTTGTTTTAAAATTGGGTCTTTTCCCTTCTCTTCTCTAACATGCGTTCATTTCTCGCTTATTAAATTATATATATTACATTATATTGTATATGACATTTTTATACTACTACTTTTAATCGGTCCTTAAAATCGTTTATAATCTTATTCAATCAATAAATTCATTTTTACCTTATGTATACTTTATTTGTTTTTTTAAAAAAAATTGATGATAAAAATTTGAAAAAATTGAATGCTTTTTTTTAAATTCATTTAAATTCAAAACAAAATGAAAATAGTTTTGATATAAATTAAATTGAATACTTAACATTGTTTTTAGTTCTTAAAAATCAAAAACCTGAAAAACCAAAATGATGTTGAACACACGCTAAGCTAGGAGATATTCTATAGTTCTTATTGTTTTATAAAGGATTTGACATATGTATTTATTGGTTAATACCAGAAATAATATAAAAGTTGTATGTTGATCTGTTCAAACAAACAGGTCCGTGTTTCAAAATTTCAGGCTAAAATGCCTACAACATAACCTTCCAGAATTATAGCGGCTTCATGCGTAAGTTGTGACACACAAGCCCCCTATGTAGCTCAAATACCACAATTAAAATGTATAGAAAAATTAAAGAAAAAACTAAATGTATCTAAACATACGAAGTAGCATTAAAACCATACAAGTTTTCAAGTACCAAAACAACCAAAATTAACCAATTATTTTTCAAACCAAACTGCCTTCCTTTCCTAATCTGAAAAATATTCCGCTCCCGATTCATATGCAGCATCGGTGTTTTGTTGATGTCATTCATCAGTTGAAGCAGCTGAGGGTTGTGGCTGCCGTCCATCATCAGGTTGTCCTACACCAGAAGCATCTGACCAATGTAAATACAAACACAAATTGAAACAATAATAAGCCACAGTACAATAGCTAGCACAGCCAACAACAAGCCTACATCAAGAATGTCATAACAGCCAACAAGCCACAATACTGCAGGGATGACCTAGGCACAACAATAACAACAAGAATTATAATAGCCAAAAATAAGGAATGTCATTGCCATTATGTATGACAATATTCGAGTGACAACAAAGTTAATGTCCAATTAAATGATGTGTCATTACCAACATTGGTAGTATTCAAACCATAAATTTAATTAAAAAATTAGAATGGTAATATCCAACATGTGTTAATGTCATTACCAAATAAAAACAGAGATCATGTATAATGGTTTGGTGCAAAATAAGAAATGTAGAATTACCTTCTTGTTGCAGACGAGAATTAGCCTTATGTAGAATCTGAGCCATCTTGTCTTCAGTGAATGTGTTTGGATACACACTCATTAACATCTCTTGTGTAACAAGACATGACAGCTTCACAGAGGCTAGATAAGGGTCCTTGGTCGAGCTACCCTGACCAGATTCCCCCTCGTCTGTGTCCCCCATTTGTTTCCTCATAGTAGGACGAGGTGGCTGCTGCTGCTGTTTGTTTCAGTGAGGGGCACGCTTGATCTCCAAGGATTTCCAAACTCCCTGATCCGTGTCAAAATAGTACCCCAATGCATTTTTGATGGTTAGATATTTGAAGGGGCTTGATGCTTTTGAAACCGCTTCATCGGTTAGATCAACCTTGAAGCTCCTAAAGACCCGAGTCAGCCACATCCCATAAGGGAGAAATCCTTCAGGTGTGTTTTTCGCCTGTGCGGCTTTCATGTAGTCAATCATCATACGCGACATGTTCATCTTCATGCCGGAAAGCACGCAATACATCACTAACATGTCGAGGTATGTTAGTGATGAAAGATGACCACACCTAGGGTTGAAGCTCCTAAACAAAACCAAATGTAGGAGGCGTGTTTGCAGTGGCAAAGCTTCAATTGATGGCTTCTCATCGGTCTCAGCATCATTGTCCTGCAGTACCATCTTGACACATTCCATAGCATCGAAACCCTCAACTTTGCTTCATTTCTTCCCAGGAAGATCATGGATTCCTTTGCGTGGCAGACCCAGAATGCTGCCCAATACATTTTCATCAAGCTTTATTTCCTTTCCCTTCACCCATGTGTATATTACCCCCTCCTTTTTGTTGGCTAGGTCAAAGTGACAATAGAATTGGCGAACAAGATCAGGATACGTAGGCTCAACAACCTCTAGCAGCTTGTCCCATCCCTGACGACGAAACCATATTCTCAAAAAATCAGCGTTGTCCAGCGAGTTAAAATCTACATTTCTGGACTCGCTTAATGGTCGTCTATGGTACGTGTCATAGTACAATTGTCGATATAGCGGTGTTTTAAACGTCTCATACCGCTTTTGGTTCGACGTCGGCCTGGTAGTTGCCTCAGAAGGACTGCCTCCCATAGACTCGCTATTTCTTGTTCTTCTTGGAGAAGGTGTTGGAGGAACTTCATCAGATACCCTTTGCCTTTTCCCCGACTGGTTTGTTTTCCTTGGACTCTTGCCACGTTTAGCTACTGACTTGTATCTCACCATTATTTTGTAAAAACATTATACAATTATGGTAAGAATGAAAATAAAATCCAACTATTCAATTTTCAAGACAGAACAACACATATAAAATCCAAAAAGTATATAAGCAATGGAAAATGAAAACCAGGTGCTAAAAGATTACAGTTCTTTATGACATGGATCAAATAAACCCAATAAATTGCATGCTTATATGCAATATCCTTAATATATAATAGGACATAACAAATGTGGTTAGTTTCATGACAAAGCAAATATATGCAATATGTAAAACAGGTGTTGGTAACTACATATCATGCTCAGATGAATCAAATCAACCCAATACTTTCCTAGATAATATGCAGTTAAACATATATAGTCATTGCCATTAAGAATAATTAGGATGCAAAATGCAAAACACACCAACACCAAATTACATATCATGCTCTGGTGAATCAAATCAACTCAATAATTTATAAGTTAATATGCAATTACTGAGTTGGACAATGCCAATAAGCATTATTGCCAAAATGGAAAATAAACTTATAGGCAAACCAAATTACAGTTCAACTTTAGAGGAATCAAATGAACCCAATAATTTGCAAGGTTATATGCAATATCCTAAATATATAAGGACATAACAAATGTGGGTGAGTTTCATGACAAACCAAATTTATGCAATATGTAAAAGAGGTGTTATTATTATTTATCAACATGATACGAAGATGAAGGCTGGTGTGGATATGGTGAAAGTGGGTGTTGCAGTAATATCAGTGTGTTGGGGGATTTATACTATGTTTTCAGGCACACCTGATAAGAAAATGAAGGCTCCAGGTCAACAAGGTGTTTACATTTCCAGAAACTCCTTCCAGAACAATCCTTCCTCCTACTTTCGTGATCTTCACAAAAACTCAAGATTCATCTCACAATAATCAATCTATCTATCTATCTATGATTTGATTATCTTTTTTCATTTCATATATTCTCCTATCTATTATGAATTTATGATTTAAATTACTACTTTACTCTACTCTACTAATGTTTTAAGCGTAATTTATTTTCATCCTCAATCTATGTATGTATGTATGTATGTATCGGCCTGGGTTTATGCTATATATATATATCTACTAAGTATTAATTCTAATTATATATTAAGCTGTGTACGTACGTGCTCAACTGTTCGGTTCTTTTTTCCCGTATTATATTCATGCTTTCCTTTATTTTTTTATTTATTTTTTAATTATTGTGTCCGTAGCATGCATAAGAATTTCAACAATTATTTTTTCACATAATGAAAGAAATTAATTATAATGGTTTTAATACAAAGATGTGATTATAATTTATAAGTTACTAATCTATATTGGTTTTTTTTTATTAATTAATATAGTTGTTTACACCATCAAGTTGTTTCCTTCAAATGTATGTGTGTAAACATAATTGTTGTTGGTTTTTTTTTTTTTTTTTGTTACGGGGAGAGTATTATGATTTTAATATTTAATTTTTAGTTATATTCTATGATCGAATTCCATGCTAATTAAAGATTTTTTATGTAAATTTAATTTTTATTGCAATCAAACCACAACACTAATAAAGTTTGAAGAAAATTTTAAGGTTGAAATGGAAAAGGGAAAAAGACAAGAATCCTTTTTAATATAATTGTATCTTTGACATGCATCCATCGATAAAATTACATAAGTGCTAATAAATTGCATTGGTTGAAATTGAAAAAAAGCGATGTATTTTAAGAGTCCAAATCTTATTTCCTGCTTTATATGTACTATTTGTGTGCAACTAATTTTTATTGATTGAGAAACATTTTTTAAAGAGAATAGAGGATGTTTCTTTAGCGGTCGTCGAAAAAACGACCACCGAAGTCAAGAAAATCTAGACCGTCCATTTTGTTGATTTGACTTGATCTTATTTTTTAATAAAAATAAACATTTTAAAATTATTTTATTGTAATATAAATTAGTTTTAATTATTTTTTGTATTTACATAAATTAATTTAATATCTAATACTTTTTGTAATTTAAAAAGTAAATTAAAAATTCAAAAAAAAATCTAAATTACATCATTTATATTAACACACGTGATCCACTTCAATTCATTTTACAAAAAAAATTAGAAATTAAATCTTTTGTTTCACGTGAATCATTAAACCTTAAAAAAAGATTCATCATCATATTAATCTCCAACCTAATTATCCTCATACCATTCCTTCAACCCCAACCTATCTTCAACTACCCCCATTGAAGCTTCAACCTAATCGCTCCTATAAATTCGAATAAGTTATTATTGATTCAAGTCACGAATTGAAGATGATGATGCTAATTGGATAAGAAATTCCTGTGAATGTTTATGTTATAACCTCCATGGCTAATAAAACCTAATTGTCGAAAGAAGAAGATGATGCAGTAGCGTTTGAGTTCGTCGTCGTCGCTGTTTGTATTTGGCAATGTCCAACATGTATTTGGACATTACCTGATGGAAAATATAGACATATTTTGGAAGGAAGTTTTCAACATTTTTATAGTAGTTGTGTTACTCTTATGTAATGTCCATAACAATATTTGGACATGTCCATACAAATTTGAATAGTAATTAAATTTGAATTTGGAAAAATGTATGTCTAACTTATTAGTTGGTCATTGTATATTTTTAAACTTTCCATATTTCAAAGATTCAATTACCATAAAACAATAGTTAACAAACATAGTTAGATAACATAGTATTTTTTTTCAGTGAACTTGATTATGTCATTAAAGTAAACTAGTTTTAACCCCGTGTCATGCACGGATTTTTATTTTTCAAAAAAATAATTAAAAATATTAGTATTTATATATTTTTTCTCTTGTAAGACATTATTAAATTGAAGGACGTGAATCAATCATGAAATTAAATTATAAAAAATGATATAAAAGCAAAAGACATGAAACATAAATAATGATGAGAAATTGAAACATTTATGGGAAAATTAGGAATACCAAGCAATAGAGAAATAATAAAGCAATTAATTTTTTTTTTCTTTTCCTAATAAAGCAAAAATCAAATAAAGAGGAAATGATAGGAAGATGACACGTGGATGTTAGTGTTCCTGTTTTAAATATTTAAGTATAGATATGTTCTACTAATTTTTAAAATTTTTTTTTGATGGTATAAGCTATAGTATTTCTAAGTCACAACATTAAAATTTTATTTGATCATAACCAAAATTCGAATCGCGGCCCTGTCCTATATACATTATGGACATTGCATCGTTAATATTATTTATATATAGGTGTATGTACAAATTTGAGGCCATCTTAAAGGATTGTACAAAAAGAATTGAAGGCAATATACTTCTCTAAAAAAAACCGCAATTCCTCCCAAAAAAGGTAATTTTTAGTAGTATGTGGATTAAGGAAGATTTGGTACGTAGCAATTGATTGAATCCCAAATAAGGTAATCTTGTCATAATTGATTTTTTTCTTTGAAACAATCATAATTGATTTAAATTAAGGGTATAATAGTATTTGCATGGGGTTGAGGGTTTAGGGTTAAGGGTATAGGGTTTAGGGTTAAAGGTTTAGGGTTTAGGGTTCATGGTTTAGGGCTTGGCGTAATAATTTGGTAATATCTTATACGTATTATGGACATTACTACAGCAATGTATGAATTCTTTTCCATTAAACTAATATATAATACATTGATGTACGAGGTATAGTATAATCAATATGAGCTAATAATACATGAAGAGGTTAAATCTAAGATCTGGTAACGTTTAATAAATATTTTTACTTTGGTAAAAACATGTACACCTCTACTATGCATAATTATTGCTACACCAATACTAAATTGATGTTGATTATGAGCTTATTTTGTTCTTAAGATATATTAGCCCTGTGCGGTCGATGCACGGGTTTTGAAATCTATATTGTATGAACACATCTTAAATTAATACGTAATAGGGTGCATAAATTCTATTACTTCCTCTGTTTTTAAACTCTTGCATGGCAACAAATGCCTATTCCTGCATACCGCAATAATGCTTTAAAGATTAATATTTCAAATTATGTATTAGTAAAAATTATGAACTAGATGATAAAAACTAAGAAGTATATTTTTCTTTTTGCATAAGTGATAAATTGCAATTAAAGTAAAAATTGTTAATAATGTCAAATGTACAATTGTGTCAAGAATTTAAAAACGGAGGAAATAAATATATAATTTAGGAGCACGTTGTAATAATAGGACTCCAAACCCTAATGGAAGTCTTACATTATTAATTGTACTTAAAATTATTTATCAAGATACAATTGAATTTCACACAAATTGTGGTTTCATAAAAATATATATTTCATAAGAATTTAAAAATTAATTGTATTGTTTTGTATACGGGTATATATTCTGTATTTATCAACATATATTTCAATTTTTAAATACGTAGTAATTTGCATATAATTCATATATATATATATCCGATGCATTTGGATTGGTCCACTCTAGTTTATAAAAATTGAAAATGATTTGTTTCATTCTCCAAACTAGTAATTTGAAAATACATTTCTTCATACTCCAATAAATTAAAAATATAGTGATACAAAAAAAATTTGAATTTGAAAAAATATGGAAATTTAGTAAAAAGATGAATTTATTATATGCACATGGTAATGACATATCCAAAGTCACAAATAATATTGTTAAGTAACAATTATATTTTCAAAATCTTTGATTATATTTAATGTTTCATATAAGTAATGTTTGTTAAGTTTTGCTCGAAAAAGTTGTGCAATGACCAATGGGTAATATCCAGTTAAAAATGTGGATATTACCAAAATTCTGGTGCCTATTAGCAATCTAACTCTGTTTTTTTCTTGAAAAACGCAATCTGAATATATTTGTTAAGTAATGTATTATGGTAATTAAATCTTTGAAATTTGGAAAGTTTACAAATATGCAAAGAACAATCATCAATAAATTGGAAATAACATTTTCAAAATTCAAATTATTGTAAATATGTCCAAATCGTGTTATGGACATTACATATGATTAACCCTGCTTCTATTAGGATGTTACAATCTGCTATACGGTAATGTCCAATTACATTGTGGACATTGCCAAATAAAATCAGCAACGAATTAAAACGCAACGAGTTTGAACATCATCTTCTTCATTCATCATCTAGGTTTTAGTAGTCATGGAACTTATAACAAAAAATTACATAACCAATTAATGGCGGCTTGAATTGAGGACTTGTTCATTTGACCAATTCACTATATATCACAATTAATGAAGATTGGTCACTTATTATACGTCTGGAATTTTTCGCACCTACTCCTCCAATGGAGGTTGTATCTAAAATGGGGGTTGGGGATGAAGGTTAAAGGTTGAATCACAGAACCAATTAATGGTTGAATCAAAAACTTATATTTTTTGACTAATTTGCTACCACAATTAACAAAAGGAAATTGATTACTTATTTCATTTCTAAAAATTTCGAACATATTCCTCCAATGAAGGTTGAATGCTTCAATTGAGTTTGGATCTACATTGGGTGTTGGCATAATATTTTAATCACCTTGGAGATTAACTAGTTGAAGCTTCAATGGAGGTTGGGGATAAAGATGTGGGTTGGAGATGAAGGTTGGGGCCGGGGTTGGAGATGAAGGTTGTGTTAAAGTTTCAATGGGGTTGGAGTTGAATATGGAGGGTTAAAGAATGGTTGAGGATGATAATGTTTAATTTAATTAATCTTTTTTTTTTAAGTTTAATGAAATCAATTAAAATTTTGAATAATTTCTAATTTAAAGTTCATTAAAAAATTATGTGTAAAAATTGAATCCCTAAAAAAAGATTTTTAATTTACTTTTTAAATTACCAAAATATAAAATTAATTTTGGTAAATACAAAAATAAGTAAAATGAATTAATTCAATTAATATTAAAATAAAATAATTTTAAAAGGTTTATTTTTATTAAAATTAAAAGTCAAATCAAATCAACAAGATAAACGGTCTAGATTCATTTCACTTCGGTGGTCGTTTTTTCGATGACCATACAAGAATTTTCAAGAATAGGAGGATGAGTTTAGGGTTTAATTAGGGCAAGGGTAGTATAGGAAGTTTAGGTGAAAATACGGGCGGTATTGAGTAATTTTTGTGCGGTATTTAGTAAATAGTAACTAGTATTGTAGCCCGGGCATTGCCCCGGGCCATACGGTTCTATTATGTCTATTGGATTCTATCGTTTATATATATATATACATGTGTGTGATTTATAGAAAACAATATAATGAAACCACTTGTTATAAAGATAGTTATGCATGTTTTGAAACATAAAACAATACAGAAATATCCTAATAGTAGTTGTGAAGAAAGTTTTAAAATTTAATACACTAATTAAGAAATTTAATTTTTTAAAAAAAAATTTTGTAAGTTGGTTAGTAAAAAAGAGTTAGTATTTTTAAGTAAATTTCAATAATTGACACAACTTTAAAAAATGATTTAATTAAGTTTGACTATGAGATTAAAAAAATTACATTTAATATTTAATTTTGAATACGTGTAATAAGAATTACAAATGAAAAAGATGATTTAACAATAAATCAATATATGTTTTAATAAAGAGGGATATATAAAACAACAATCAAAGTTATTTAAGTTTGTAAGTGTATGTTATCTGGTAGGATAATGTTGGATTCAACATTTCTCTAACTATATTTCTTAATTATTAAATGATTTGACATAGTTGATGAATTTAACATTATAACATAGGCAATCATAACATATTTTAATTTTCTTAAAAAGTGCACACTTTAAAATCTATTCTCTTCTTCTAGTGCCTCACTCCTCTCTTTGCGACAAGTGTCATGACTTGTAAGCTTTCATTTCGCTGTCACTTAGACAAAGACACCCTAAGATGCGCCACATGTATTCCTATGTTGCATGCTCTAACTGAATGGTGAATTCTAAAAAGGAGGAAAAAAGTTATACAATGTTCGAACCCGTGACCATGAGAAATAACAAAAGCTAGACAACGACTACTCTACACTCTCACTTATTATCAATATTATTCATTCCCTCAACTATATACAATCAAATATCAATACTCTTTTTCTAAAACGCGTTGAGTTTTTTCGCAATCTAACATGTGTCGGGACAAGTCATTTTTACATATGTCACCACATGACACTACATGTCATATTTTGTCATGTGTCACCATTTTTCATAAAAATAATTTTTACAAAAAAAAATTAAAATGCATTTACTATTTACTAAGATTTGAACTCACTATAATAATTTTTACAAAAAAAATACGTTTACTAAGATTTGAAATCGCCATCTCTATAATACTGTAACTCTACCATCTCATCTACACCATTTTATTATTCAAATTGACATATCAAAATGTATAATATCATGTATGAAAAAAAGTTTAAATTTTTATTAAAGAATCATCCAATCGAATAAGTGTAAATTCACAATTTTCCATCAATCATATCCACATACCTTTTTTCATCATCAATTCATCAAACCAATATATCTTAAACAAATTTATTGTCAATCTAACATTAGAAAAATTCAGATCTTATAAGATTACATTAAAAAAATCAGATGAAAAGAATGCACCAATAAAGGAGTTTAATTTTTAATTTTGCAAAATAAGAATATTTAAATTAAAAATTCATTCAGTGTCCCGGGACATCGTCCGGGACAAAATCTAGTTACTTCCTCCATAATAAAATAAATGTTACACTTTACTTTAATAATATTTCACTTACGTTTATTATCAAAGTATAACATTTATTTTGTTATGGAAGAAGTTAAAAAATTATAAGATTCAATAACTTAATGATGAAAAATAATGATATCCTCTTTTATTTGTGTATCACAAAACCTTAATAAAATTTATATTTCGTATAGATTAGTGTGTCAAATCTAACACTTTTGTCAAAGGTCGTGCAACATATAATTGTTTTTAAGGAAGCCTTAACAATAGAACAATATTCTTAAAAAGGGTGATTATTGAAACAATAATTAGAGTTGGTTGAGCTGGTAATTGTGTGTCGCATTCACGGTGCTTTGCGCACCTTTTAAATAGTTGTTATAGATGCCCTTGTTTATCCTCGTGGTTGTAGAATAGAATACTACTCCTAGAAAAGTAGAAAGTAATACATAAAGGAAGACTTTGGGCCTCCAACTCTCAGAAGTCAAGAAAGGAAGACTTTGGGCTCAAAGTAAAGTCCAGAGAGGAAACCCTAAAAAACCCTAGAGCAGAAGTATTTAAAGTTGGTCATCCCCCATTGCGATCGAAAATTGACAAAACCAGTATCAATGGAAAGAGGGAGGGAAGGAGGGATGGCCATAGCAATAGAGAATTATTTTCCAAGCCATGCTGAATGTACGTTCAAATTCAAAAATAAAAAAGCTTTAATCGAAATCGAAGAAGAAGAAAAGGAAAAAAGTGTTGAACCTTGGGAGTTAGTAAAATGTAGCTGGGAGAAAGAATCAAAATTGAGTCCGTATGGAGGAGGTAGTCGAAAGCGAAATCGGAGCTGCAAAAAGGAAAGGGAGGAAGAAGAGGTTGAGCTTGATCCTGAAAAGGTGGAGCCTTTTAGCGTGCGTCAAGGCCAAAAAGTGAATATCGTATCCTTATTGACGAGCAGTAGCCGCGAATTCCTGGTAGACAGCGATGGCAACCAAGTTAAGGTTAGTAGTAGCCTCGAGGGCAAATACATATTTCTGATTTACTTAGAGATTCCTGTTACTTGTAATTCAAGTCAAGGTGTATTATGTTGGGCACTTAAGCGTATTCTCCCTGAATGGGGAACCCATGTTCAGTTGGTCGTCGTTCCTAAATTTTATCCCACTCCTAATTTACATGATCATGATGATGAATTGGCTTGTTTCAAGTCTTTTTTATCCGGATTCCCTTCTGGTTCTTGCCTAGCCATTCCCATCTCTGATTCCGCCTCGTGTCGCCGTGTTTCCGCCTTTATCAGGAATCCTGGTAGTTCTTGTCTTATCTTAGACCCCTCCGGAATCATTCTGCAAACTTCTGCTTTTAATTTCATTGAATTTGGAGCTGCTTCTTTCCCATTTACTCGTAATCGTATATCTGCCCTGTTTCATAATCACTCGACCTGGGATGATGAGCAGAGACCCGTCCTCCTCGAGAACCTCTTGGGCGTTCCCGTTACTCATTCCCTGGCTGCCCCTGCCCCCAACCCCAACACCATACTTGTCTCGGAGCTCAAACACAGGCTTGTGGGGCTCTACCTGTGTCTCACGGGGGAATCTATGGACCGTATTCACCAGGCATATCAATATTGTCAGGCTAATCAGCTCGATTTCCAAGTGGTGATGGTTTACCTGCCTTTGTGCGATGACCCGTCTCATTTCATCAGGTGTGCGAATGCTGCATTGAGGGACAAGGGGATTTCGTCGTGGTGGCTATTGCCCTTCGACGACTCCACAAGCCGCAGTTTGTGGACCATTTGCGAGCGATCTCGCTCTGATCGGCTCATCATTGTTGGTCCTGGAGGTCAATTTGTGGACACCCGCGCAATTAACATTATCAAGAACTCTGATTCTGCTCCTCTTCAAGATACGTATCCCTTTGCCGCTGAATTTCTTGCTAGCCAAGAGACGGACAGGCTTATGAACCTCACTCTTGACTCCCTCTTATCTTGCTCTCCCACCAAGTGTCTACGTCGTGTTACCCAGAATGCCAATGCCCCTATTAGTCGCCGTTATCTGGAGGGTAAGATTGTTTGTGTTTTCGTTGCCAATTGTGACGACAAACACTACGATCATTCACTTGAAAGGATGGCAGATTGGTGTCATGAAAAGGAAGGTGGTAAGAACAAGAAGGATCCTCCTTGTTCTAATAATGTATTGGTGTTCGTCCCATTTCATTCAGGTAATCATATGAACAAGTTGTTGACTCGAAACTACTCCGATCCAAGAATGTCATGGCTCCGGGACCCCTCCATGTCTTGGCTGATATGCCGTCCTGATCCTGATTGCGAGGCTTCTATTGCCAAGCACGCTGCTCCCAGGGGTTTGCGCTTTATGCCCTATGATATGGCGTTCCTCGTGTTCGGAAAGGATGGCAAATTGTTTTCAATGGGTTCCCCGCATCTGTCAGAGATTGAGGCCAATCGTTTTCCTCCTCCCGGCGAATTGTACGAACAAGTTCTCGAAAAATACTTGGAAGGTTTTAATTATCAAGGGGATGCTTTTGATTATTTTTGTTAGTGCTGTTAGTTTATCATAACTATATTATTGTTATTATTAAGATTTATTGTTCATGACTTTATTATCTATCTATATTATCTATCTATCTATATTGGACTATGGGTCAATGATGTTTTAGTCAATGCGATATATTTTGACATTTGACGTTTGAGAATTTACAGGTTTAGTGCTGACATTTAAAGATCGAAAGTGTGGCAAGTGATGCCCCGTATCCAAGAGATACTGAGTTAATTTCTATAAAATAAGTGGTTTAAAATTGTTACTAGCAATTAGCTTCCGATTTTCCTTAACTCAAACGAGTGGATTTTAATATTTTATCCAATTAAATTTTGTTTCATATTTCCTTGTTATGGTTATTATTCTTGCTGCTGTTGATATATATATATATATATGATAGGACTAATGAGATTATCAAAACATTAGACAATTAAATATACTATATGATAAACCCCAAAGAACAGTGCCTATACGTTCATAGATTATAAAAATCGATTAGTTCATCTTGTCTAATGCCACAACAAATGATCTTATGTTCTTTAAGTGTGCATAATTGAAAATTTTATTTAGTTAAAATTCAAATTGATAATATTTCACATAACAACAAATAAAAAAGACGAAAGAAGGAGCGAATTGAACGAAAACGAGCAGAAATTGTGAAATTGAACTTAGTGAGTCAATATAAAAATGTACTTATACATATATATAATTAATAGATCACACTCCTAGTAAAAGATGTTATTTCTGTTGTGAAAGTGTGACCCTTCTAGAAAATGGAAGTCGTTAATGATTTTTTCCGTCGTAAAAAAGTGTCCCGTCCTAGAATAGTGGAGTCGTAAATTATTTTTTCTGTTGCGATTTCGTTGTAAATAAGTCACTTTTAATAGAGTTAAGGTTAGTTAGATATTTGGTAAATTTTAAGGACGGGCCCAAAATTGACATAAAATACTTACATTTATACCGTCATTAACATGTACCCGTAGTTAATTAGGCCCTGTTCTTTTGGACTTAAAAGCTACAGTAATCAGATCAGATCAGACATTTTTACTCTTTATTATTATTATTATTATTATTATTATTATAATAAAAACTAAAAGTCAAAATGTCTACAAGAAGTTAGTGGGAAGCCTAGATACAATCTTGGCCCCCACTCCCCTAGTTACAGCAAAGCTAATACGAGTGAAGATGTGAGCAGCAGCACGCGCACCCCAAAGTAGTGCAACAGCATCCTTCTCGAATTCGCCAAAAGTAGAGAAAGAGAAAGGAAGGAAACCATACCCCAAAGCAGCACATCGATCTGCATACTTACACCGTTTGCGAGAAGCCGCATCCTGCACAGCACGACCAGGAACAAAATCAGCCAAACCAGACTGAGTCAAAGGTGAAGACCCCGTCAAATCCACAAAAACATCGCGACCATGGGCCCATGAGTAAAGCAGCAAATCCGCAGGACGAAGACCCCCGATCTCTGTGCTCATCCCAATATCAACCTCCTTACCAGCAGAAATCCCCGAGCGATTGCAGATATCAAAAAGAGTGTCCCGCACCACATTATGACGATGCTTGACACCCACAATCCCAGTACACGACACAGCATGATCCCCGTAGATGTCACCCACAAAAACCCTCGAACAAGCAGAACAAGGTCCGGAAGCAGAAAATAAAGGAACACCCAACCTGTAGCAGAGCATGCATCGATACGTCCTACCATTCATAGCCTGACCCAACCCTGAGATCGGAACCATCCTAAGCCAATCAGAAGTATGATCCCGCTGTTGCGATTTCCAAAGAGCAACCTGTCATGGAGATAAGGAATAAGAGGTTTCAACAGTCTGAGTAACCTTTGTGAAATATTTATCTGCCAATTTCTTCATGAGTTTGGGGGCAGCGATCTCACTAGGATTACCAAGAATGTCCTCACCCACAAAACCAGTAAACGTGCCTAATGCATCATCAAAGGCAGGTCCTGGATCCATAACGCCAGCACGACGGAGAAGCTTAAGCTGCAACCCAGCAAACTGCAGTCGCGACGCAACAAAAGCATAATACAAAACATCCGCAGCTGAATAGACCTAAGCCACCTAAAGTAAAGGGTAAGGTGGCCAGCCTCCATTGCCAATCCCCAAAACCCGGCCCAGACGCAGTGACAATACGCTCTAAAGAAGAGCGGAGTGCACCATCGAACTTCTGCTGAGCCCCCGCAAAGATGCGAGGAGGACAAGTACGCATCGCAAAGTAAAGTTTTGAAACCCCAGTGCACGCACGAAGAAGCAACAACTCACACTGCGGATCTTCAAGCCCAGCTACCGCATCCATAAGCTCAATAGTCTTGTCCACACGCTTCACCACAAGCTCACTACTGAAATCAGATTCTGCACTAACTGGCCCACCAAGCAGCTTCACACCACGTAAAGGCCGAGTAATGTTGGGTGGGAAAACCCCACCTAACCTACTCCGAGGATCCTCTGTCAGCCAAAACACTTTAATTCAGTCTTATCAACATTGAGATGGAGGCCGTAAGAGGGCCCGTCCTCCATAATCAGGTCCAAAACCTTACCCACCACCAAGGTGTCACCAACAATAGTCCCGTCATCCAAATACCAAGCATGGAGACATAAATCAAAAGAGGCCCTAATCTTACACAACAAGGGATGCAAAACCAAAGCAAAGAGCAAAGGGCCAAGTGGATCCCCCTGCTGCACTCCCTGAGAAGACCATAAGATGTGCTCACCATAATACAACCTAGCCGGGCTAGAGTAACAGAACTTAACCCATCTCGAAATAGCTGGACATCGGAGTCGCACCTCACTTAACATAACTTCTCGATCCACCAAGTTGAAAGCGTTCTTAAAATCAACCAATAGCATAGACAAACCAACAGTGTCCCCACGTCCCTCAACCAACCGGTTAACAACATGAAGAATAGCCTCACTACCCCCTGGGATGCCAACACCGAATTGTAGATCATCAAAATAACCACTCAACAACGGGCCAGCTGCAGCGGCACAAACCTTAGAAACCAGTCGCCTCCATACAGTACCCACAGCTATAGGTCGAACACCACCTCCAGACTTCACAAGAGGTGTAAGAGGAGCACTAGCAATGTACCCACCCAATTCCTCAGGACATTTCCCACATAGAAAAAGATTGACCACATGAGAAATAGAGTCAACAAATTCATCAGAAACGGCCATAGCAGCACCACCCAAACAGTCCATGAGGTGCTGCGCACGCAAACCATCCCTTCCACATGAAGTGCCACGTGGAAAACTCTTAATTTGATCCAAAACAACGGCAGGGGTAGCATGTAGTGGATGGTGATCAGTAGAGATATCAGGTAAGGAGGGTGGTGAAGAGTATGGGTGCTTAGCCTGTAAATCTGCAAGAGTAGCCTCATTATAAGGAGCAACACCGGAAGAGGAAAGAACACGGACTGCCGCAGTATAATGGCCATCATGAATCTTCCTGTTGCACTGCTTAATGTTATGATTACCGGACCCTAAGTCCTCGTCAACATCCACCTAAGAAGGTGAATCCCCAGCCAAAGTCTCCTTAAAAAGCTGTAAGCTTCCCCCAGGCTCACCCCAAGAACGAATCGCAGTAGTAATACACTCCTCCTGTCGCTGACGCCTGGTAATAGAACGACGCTCCACATTGCTTCTCGGACTGAATGTCTTAAGAATACAAAGTGGTAACACAAGCAGAGCAACCCAAGCAAAGACGTCCGAAGGCCTACTAGAAACCTTATCAAGAGCCCCTTTCAAAACCCGAGAAAAACCCAACCTACATTTGGGCGGAATAGATTTAACTGTACGTAAACGCTTAAAGAGTAAACGGTCTAAAAGCGCAACAGTAAATCCTTGATCTTGCTCCACATTTGCAGCATGTTCAGACAGTCCAGAAGAAGGTGCTTGTGGTTTAGGCAAACCGTATAACACATACCGAAAAACCCCATCCCCAACATCAGGAGGCTCCACAAACGCTGAACCCGAGCCATGTCTACACTTTGAACGATGAGCATGAGTCTTAAAACACACCCCACAAAGCCAAATCCCCATAAGCCGAAAGGTCATCTCGGCCTCCGAAAAAACATCCAAGTTAGTAGAAAGAGCTTGTTTAGTAATTTCCCGGGCATCACCATTACAATGTCGATCACTTAGATGAGTGATCAATGAATTTCGCGTAAGGCCATTCCCATCACCATCGCGACACCCACAAAGCCCCACAAAAGCATAATGAAACCGCACAAGAGGAGTGAACATAGGAAGCACAAAACCCCAAAACTGTACCCACAAACCTGCAACAATTCGAACACCACAATTCGAACCACCACCAAAACTGTACCACCACCACCTGCAACAATTCGAAAACCACCACCTGTAACAATTCGAACCTGCAACAATGGAGGCAACCACCACAATTCGAACACCACAATTCGAACCAGTAGTAACAATTCTAACACCACCTACACCACCTGCACCACCCAGAAACCACCTGCATAAAACCACAAAGCCCAAACCACAGTGCCCAATTGCAGTCCCCACTTGCTTGAAGTCCAATTTGCCTGAAGTCCACAGCCCCGATGACGGCCTGAGCAAAGTCCGACGAAGCCACCACAATTCTGACCCAAAGCCACCAATATTCTGACCCGAAGCCACCAATACGAGACCCTGCACTGCGGCCCAGAACACACCACAATACAAACCCAAAACCAACACAATGCCAAGCACAAATCAAACCACAAATCAAACCCAAAACTACCACAATTCGAACCCCGCGTGAACCAACACAACAGAACCGAACCTTGCCTGAACCTGTGACGTAGACCCAGAAAACCACCGCTGAGACCACTGCCTCGACGAACCCAGCCGGAACCTGCAACGAAGAACCCAACCTGCACCCGCGGCGTAGACCCCAAACTGTACCCGCAAAGAAGAACCAAAAAGAACCCGTGACGAAGAACTTGTGGCGAGAGACCAAAATTGCAGCCCCACCACCCCTGAAAAAGGAAATGGTCGGTCGAGGAGCAGCAGCGACGAGGGTATACCGGCGGTCGGACGTGGAAGGGCGCCTGCGAAGGTGGAAGCTGGTTGTGCTTGGTTATTATTATTATTATTATTATTATTAGTTTTTCGGGGACTGTTTTTTCCGCTCGACATTTTTCAACGACGGTTTTCGAACTGACTTTTCCGGTGACGATTTTCGGGACTAGTTTTCCGGCAACAATTTTCGGGACGACTTTTCTGGCGACGGTTTTCGGGACGAATTTTCCGACGGCGGTTTTCGGACTGACTTTTCCGGCGACGATTTTCAAGCCGAGTTTTTCGGCGACGATTTTCGGGACGACTTTTCCGACGACGGTTTTCGGATTGACTTTTCCGGTGGTCATTTTCAAGCCGACTGTTCCGGCGACGATTTTTAAGCCGACTTTTTGAGCGACGATTTTCGGGACGACTTTTCCCACGACAGTTTTCGAATTGACTTTTCCGACGGTGATTATTCGGTCAACTTTTCCGGCAACGATTTTCAAGCCGAGATTTTCGGCGACGATTGTCGGGACGACTTTTCCGACAACGGTTTTCGGAATGACTTTTCCGGCGGTGATTATTCGGTCGACTTTTGCGGTGACGGTTTGGTCGAATTTTTGGACGGCGATTATTACTATTACTATTATTATTAATTATTATTATTATTATTAGTATTAATATTATTATTATTATTATTACAATTATTGTTATTATTATTATTATTGTTATTATTTTTACTACTACTACTACTATTATTATTATTATTATTATTATTATTATTTTTAAGAATAATTTCAATATACTATTATTAGTGGATATAAAAATAAAAATAAAAATAAAAATAAAAATAAAAATAAAAATAAAAATGAAAATAAAAATAAAAATAAAAATGAAAATGAAAATAAAAATAAAAATAAAAATAAAAATAAAAATAAAAATAAAAATAAAAATAAAAATAAAAATAAAAATAAAAATAAAAATAAAAATAAAAATAAAAATAAAAATAAAAATAAAAATAAAAATAAAAATAAAAATAAAAATAAAAATAAAAATAAAAATAAAAATAAATATAAATATAAATATAAATATAAAAATAAAAATAAATATAAAAATTAATATAAAAATAAAAATAAAAATCAAATTAGAAAAACTCAAATCAGATCAGATCAGACAAACTCAAAATAAATCAGATCAGATCATACCAGATCAGTCCTAAAGAACAGAGCCTGATCTGATCTGATCTGATTTTAATTATTTTTATTTTTATTTTAATTTTTAATTTTTTATTTTAATTTTTTATTTTTATTTTTATTTTTATTTTTATTTTTATTTTTATTTTTATTTTTATTTTTATTTTTATTTTTATTTTATTTTTATTATTTTATTTTATTTTTATTTTTATTTTTATTTTATTTTATTTTTCTTTTTTATTTATTTTTTATTTTTTATTTTTATTTTTATTTTTTTTGATTTTTATTTTTTTGATTTTTATTTTTATTTTAATAATTGTAATACTTATTTTTTTATGATAAATGTAATACATGATTATATTTATTAAAATAATATTAATTATTATTATTATTATAATTATTATTATGATAGCCCATTTCATTTCATCTCTTCATTCAATCTCACTCCAAAATTTCAAATAATAATATTAATACTAATACTACTACTACTACTAATAATAATAGTAGTAGTAATAATCACCGCCGAAAATTTTGACCAAACCGTCATCGAAAAAGTCGACCGAATAATCACCGTCGGAAAATTCATTCCGAAAACCGTCTCCGAAAAACTCGGCCTGAAACCCGTCGCTGGAAAAATTGGCCGAATGATCATCGTCGGAAAAGTCAGTCCGAAAACCGTCGCCGAAAAACTCGGCCTGAAAATCGTCGCCGGAAAAGTCGGCCGAATAATCACCGCCGGAAAATTCAATCCGAAAACTGTCGTCGGAAAAGCCATCCTGAAAACCGTCGCCGAAAAAATTGGCCTGAAAATCGTCGCCGGAAAAGTCGGCCAAATAATCACCGCCGGAAAAGTCAGTCCGAAAACCGCTGTCAAAAAGGTCGTCCCGAAAATCGTCGCCGAAAAACTCGGCTTGAAAATCGTCGGCAGAAAAGTCAGCCGAATAATCACCGCCGGAAAAATCGGTCGAATAACCACCGCAGGAAAATTCAGTCCGAAAACGGTCGTCGGAAAAGTCGGCCCGAAAACCTTCGCCGGAAAACGCGTTCGAAAACCGTCGTCGGAAAATGTCGAGCGGTAAAACGATGCTCGAAATTAATAATAATAATAATAAAAATAATAAAGAGTAATAATGTCTGATCTGATCTGATCTAATCTGATCTGATCTGATCTGATTTGAGTTTGTTTGATTTGATCTGATCTGTTCTGATCTGATTTGATCTGATCTGATTACTATAGCTTTTAAGTCCAAAAGAACAGAGCGTTAATGAGCCAACTTTTTATTGCCAGCGGGAGTTATAATGAAATGGGCTATCATCATTATGTCAAAAATTGATGCTTTGATATATATATAACTAGTCAACCATTAGATGATTTATTATATTGCTAATTTTCTAAATTAAAGCAAAAAAAATATACCTTATATAGTATATGCCATAAAAGGTCCAAACCCAGTTCACAATCCGCCATGACAGCAGCTTGGGTCATGAATAGAAGAGAATAAACAATTAAACATATAGGCATATAACAACATTCTTACACACCACAAGGAATAATTATGATATTTAAGGCGGTTAGGCCAATATATATATTCAATTACTAAAATTATTATACATTTGAGAAATGAAACTTGTATAAATTGAACCCACCTGGCTACTTGGATAACCCACAAACACAGTCTATAATCTTAGCTTCTCCATTAAATTAAAACTCAAAAACAAATAATCTCATTAAAATTTGATTGAAATATTATATATCAAAAACAATGGCAAAGGTGGCAGGTAATTACAAGCAAATGAACTTAGTTTCGTACTTCTTCCTTGCAACAGGTTCCTTTTTTCTCTTATCCATGGTCATTAACGCAATTTTTTAGTGTTATTAATAGAGTACCATGCATGCAAATTAGTTTGTTATTATGATATTATCATGCATCTTATTATTATTACAAAGGATTATTATTATTTTTTTTAAAATAGAAACATATAGATTATACTAGCTAGTTTGAATCGATGTCAATGTTTAATAATTTTTAATGTTTTTTTTTTTTTTTCCAAAGTGATGTTGCAAATCATTTGGGTGAATGCGGATCACGGGTGTCTACACGAGGATGATACATGCGTTGTGAACGGGACTCCAGCATGTTGTGAAGGTCTTGAATGTGTTGAAGTTGAACAAGATGTTTACAAATGTGAACCTCCCTGCGAGGACCACGTAGGACATTCATGTGGCGTTGATCGTGAATGTTGTGAAGGACTTGTGTGCAACTCTAGCAACCAGTGTGAGTGTGTGCTCAAGTCTGGGAATTCATGTGTCCCCGGGGTTGACAACTGTTGTGACCTAGACTGTGTTGCTGTTGCTGTGGGAGTATACCAATGCGCCTAATAAAATACTAATTTAAATGTATAAGTATTATTAAGGCACATATATCATGCACACTGATATATTTGTGTTTGTCTTCTCTTATATATGTCTTACTTTCTTTATTTTTCATCATATGTGTGATGATCAACTATTCTGCTGCTTTCCTATTATGTTTGATTTCTACGTATTGTGGTGAAGCGAGCTAGCTAGCAATGATGTTTGTTGGCTAGCTCGACAGCCTATAATAAAAATCGTGTGATAAGATAAATGTACCTTATCGTAAAAAAAAAACATGATGTTGGATTAATATTGCCTACTAGGATATTCTAGCAATCTAGCTATAGCTATGCTACTATATCTATTGTAATATTACAATGCAAACTGCATCTAATAAAATCTTTCTTTCTTGTTTAGACTTTTCTATGACTATCTTTCATACGGACTACAATTACTAATTAAGGCTCTTTTTGTTTTGAAGGAGAATGAATTTTTTTTTTTAATTTTATGGAAATTCACTTTCTAAGGAAAATAATTTTTAATGAAAAACATAGATGCAAGAATAAGAAAGTTTTCCTTTGGTTGTTTGATTAGAGAAAAAATTATGAAGGCATGAAAGAAAAAATGAAATATAAATGAAGGAAGATGGGAGTAGTGAATACAGTAGAAATAAAGAGTGAGAAGGAAAAAGAGACATTCATTATCTACAAAAGGAAAATGCACAAAATGGGTTTTCTTTTTCAAGGTGACATTTTTCACCTTTAAAAAATAATTTTCCACTCCTTTCAAACCTAAGGAAAATAGAAAGAGGGAGGAAAGTTATTTTCTAAAAAAATATTACGTTTTTCCATCAAAACAAAAAGAACCTTAGAAAAAATCTTATGCATGCTTTGATCCGATATAGCTCCGCCCAAGTGCCCAACCATTCAACTAGCTAGGGATGTGATGCATAATTTTCGATTTATAAATTTAATAATCCCATCTAAAAATTCAAATTCTCGGTCCTCATTTTTGAAATTCAAAAATTCGGATCAAAAATTCGATTTCTTTAAACATGATACCAGATCAGATTTGGATTGGAGTTAATGAAATTCGAATTATCTGAATTTTCGGAGAAAAAATTAGACATCTGAATCTAAAACTAAAATCTGAATTAAAAACGGGTATACGAACTAAAAACTGTATTATTCGAATTTTCGAACTAGATTTTCAGACTTCAGATTATCCAATCTGGATTTTCGATCACGTTTTTTTGATAAAAATGGTTACACAATTAGGAATCATTAATTCAAATTTTCAATCTTGATTTTCAAATATCCAATTTTTTGGACCGGGATCTGGATAAAAAATTAATTATAAAAAAAATTGTTCATTGACCATATAATTATTGTTTACTAATTTTTCTAATGTTGTTCATGTTTAAAAATTAAAAGTGGTAAATTGTACAAATCAAACCATAAATTAGCATCAAACCACAAATTAGCCACGTACTCGTAAAAATATGAATGAAACGAGTATATACAGAATATTGTAGTTAAAAAACAAAATTGGGACGCTAGAAGGAGGGTTCGAACCTCCGACCTTGTGGTTAACAGCCACACGCTCTAACCAACTGAGCTATTCCAGCTTGTTAATATTAATTGATATAGTACAATATATAATCCCTAAAGTTACAATTCCCAACTGCAAAGTATTACTCTACCATTTACAAACTGATGGAAAAGCCAGAAAAAATGTAGCACAGCAAAACCAATGTGGAGAAGAAGAGCTTTTTCTCTGTTTCAATCACCATTAACAAAACTCTATTCTTCCACAACATCTGAAGAAACTCCATCTCTTTATTCTTTCCTTCAACCCTCACTTTTTTCCCAGAAAACCCAATTTCCACCTTCTTCTTCTTCTTCTTCAAAAACTTCTTCCAAAACCCCAAACACGCCCTTAACCCCAGAACAAAAAACCAATCTTGAAACCACCCTTCAAAATTCCCTCTCTTCTTCCGACACTGATGAAGCTTGGAAATCATTCAGGTCTCTCACTAACAATTCCTTTTTTCCTAGTAAGTCTCTCACAAATTCACTCATTACCCACTTATGTTCCTTTTCTGATGTTCATAATCTCAAGAGGGCTTTTGCTTCGGTTGTGTTTTTAGTTGAGAAAAATCCAAACTTGTTAGATTTTGAAACTGTTAAGAGGGTTTTGAGTTCTTTGGCTGCTGCTAATACTGCCGCTCCTGCTTTTGCTTTGGTTAAATGTATGTTCAAGAATAGGTTTTTTGTGCCTTTTGATGTTTGGGGTTCTATTCTTGTTGAGATTTGTAGGAAAAATGATGGGTTTGTTGGGTTTTTGGGTGTTTTTCATGAGAATTGTAGGATTGCTCTGGATGAGAAATTGGAATTTATGAAACCTGATTTGAATTCTTGTAATGCTGCTTTAGAGGGTTGTTGTTTTAGTCTTGAGTCAGTGAAGGATGCTGAGAGGGTTATTGAGTTGATGTCATTACTAGGGATTAGGCCTGATGAAGTGAGTTTCGGGTTGCTTGGTTATTTATATGCAGTGAAGGGTTTAGAAGATAACATCACTGAGTTGGAGAATTTGATGGGTGGATTTGGAATTAATGATAGATTGGGGTTTTTGAGCAATCTAATACGGGGTTATGTTAAGGCGGGCAGTTTAGAATCAGTATCAAAAACAATCATACGAGGTATGAAAGAAGGAGATGGACATGGTTTGAAATTCAGTGAAGAGATTTACTGTGAAATTGTTAAAGGATATGTAAAACATGGGAACATCAAGGGTTTAGCATCATTGATTGTTGAAGCTCAATTGTCAGAACCTGAAAATGTTATAGGGGAAAAATCTACAGGGTTTGGAATTGTTAATGCTTGTGTTGGACTTGGGATGTTGGATAAGGCACATAGTATACTCGATGAGATGAAAGCTCGTGAAGCTGATATTGGACTTGGTGTTTATTTATCAATCTTAAAAGCCTACTGCAAAGAGCACCGGACAGCTGAGGCTGCACAAATGGTGGCAGAGATGAAATATTCTGGCCTCACCTTGGATGCTAGTTCTTATGATTCTTTGATAGAAGCATCAATGTCAAGCCAAGATTTCCAGTCTGCTTTTTCTATATTTAGGGAAATGAGGGATGCACGAATATTAGACTTGAAAGGAAGTTATCTTACAATAATGACTGGTTTGACGGAAAATAATCGTCCTGAATTGATGGCAGCATTTCTGGATGAGGTTGTAGAGGACCCGCGAATTGAAATTGGTACACATGACTGGAATTCTATTATTCATGCCTTCTGTAAAGCCGGTCGGCTAGAAGATGCTAATAGAACATTTAGGAGAATGGTGTTTCTTCAATTCGGGCCTAATGCACAGACATATTTATCCTTGATTAACGGTTATGTCGCTGCAGGGAAATACTTCAATGTTTTGATGCTATGGAATGAGGTTAAAAGGCGCGTCTCGCCTGAAGATTCAATAGGGCTTAAGCTGGATCATAGCTTGGTTGATGCTTTCCTTTATGCAATGATAAAAGGGGGCTATTTTGATGCTGTTATGGAAGTGGTGGATTGCTCTCGGGAGCTGAAGATTTTTGTGGACAAGTGGAAGTACAAGCAAGCATTCATGGAGACCCACAAGAAACTTAAGGTATCAAAGCTGAGAAGGAAAAACTTCAGGAAGATGGAAGCTTTAATTGCTTTTAAAAATTGGGCAGGCTTGAGTATATGAAGCTTTTAAGAATTCATGCCTGGCAATGGATTGAGCTCCATTGTTCTCATGGTTGTGAATTTTATCTGCTGCCTTTTTGGTGAATCTTGCCGGGATTACAGCTTTATCAGGTATGGAGTGTTGTAATAGTTGCTTTCATCTCATGCATTTGTTGTGGTAAACACCACTTCTTCACCTTTTTTTTTTAATAATCATAAATGATCTTTGGATACTCTGGGGTTTTCTGTCTCATTGTTTTGTAATTTGAGATAGATTGCATTTTTGTCTCAATGTATCTGCACAATGGTACCATTTTTCAACTCGTCATCCCCAGGGTGACTTTCTACATCCTCAATCTCCAGAGCCTTCTCGCTGTCTTTTGGTTTGTGTGTTTTCAGCTTAGATAGTTATTGGTTTGTGTGTTTTCAGCTTAGATAGTTATTCCCATATTTTTTTTCTTGCCACCCAGTTTGCACCTCTTCCATTGCCTGAGCTACTCCAGCAGCTACTGCTCTGCTTATGGCGTCTTCTTGGCACTTCATGGACCCCTCCATTCGAACCATTCGACTTTCTAGGGTTGCGAGCTGCTCCTCGAAACCGTCGACTCTCTGTGTGGTTTTCACCATGGCTCACCTCCTCTGATACCACCTGTAATGAAATCAAAGCTATTGGCTTGAAGTAATAAGATAAAACAGAGAAAACAAATAAAAATGGATCAAAACAGATTGAAGGTTGTATGCTTGATTAATGGGGGAGATGAATACAACGGCAGCTTTAGGCTGCTAGTCTCTAAAGTGACTTGAGGTCACAACTATCAAAATGTGTTTACAAGTTTTCTGGATAATTCCCTACTCTCTCTCTCTCTCTCTCTTATTATATACACATTCTACTGCTTCAATCCCCAAAAAGGTGTTCTGATTTGGTGTGCATAGGTAGCAGCTTCTGCCTCTTCTTGTGCAGTGGTATTGGGTGCGATTGTAGTAGTGGTGTACCTTGCATTCTTGTCGCCTTGACTGCCTTGCACACATGCTGCGCTAAAAGTTAAGTTGAAGTTGAACTTAATCAATCTTCTGCCTGCTCTCATAATAGGCACTCCAACAAAGGGAAGACAGGGTGCAGACCCCATAAGCTCTTGAAAGGAATCCACCGTTCCTTTTGAAAATGGTCAGGGTGAGTCAGCTTAACCTCATTTGCATCATAAAGTGAGGTCAAGAAAATCTTTCCTTGAATGTAGGAAAGATAAAATTATTATGTCCATCGCCCAATTTTAACTATTGAATTCTTGAAAGTGGTTTCCAAGAAGACTTCTCCATACTTGAACATTTCTTGAACATCTTATCGCTGTCTTTTTCCTAAATATGCGGCTGAAATCCGTTGGATCAGTAGCAAGCTGACTTTAAATATGATCCAATTGCTCCCTCGCCCTTTCTATCTTCTGTTCTGTATCAGCTGAATATTCAAGGCTTTATGCACCACTTTAAGGCTCTTTAGCTTACCCCAGACTTAGGCATTGCATCCCCTGACATGTATTTTTTTTTGCAACAGTTCTCAACCACTTGCTGAAACTCCTCATGTCAAGCCATAAAGTCGAAGAACCTAAAATGGCCTCCTTTAGAAATAAGGTTGAATGATCTGATATGCTGGATTCAAATAATCCATCTCTGCATCCACACATTATTCTCAAAGTGTAATGGACTGACATAGCCAAAACTGAAATAACTATGACACTTAGCAAGGATAATGAAAATGGATGGATTGAAAATGGAAATATTACATTAACTAAGATATAATACACACTAAGTAGTACAAAACATGACACTAATACTCTCATCAATATTCATCAACATATGCTTTCTCTTCCTCTTTTAGCTCTATTTATAGACCTTAAATACTCTAAAATCTCCTAGTATCTATATTATTGTAAATTCCCTAAAGTACCCTTAACATACTATTACTAGTTCATTACACAAAGTAGCTATCAATCCTAGTATCCTGCTATACACTCTAGATTCACTTTTACTTATCACTTCAGATTTCAGATCCTTGCTTTCTTTACTTAACCAGAACTAGTAATTACTTATTTCCCTTTAATTACCTGTGAAATAATGGTTGATTGTATGAGTTGGTTGTACAGGTTGTAACAGACTAACATCAGGGGTTGTCAGTTGGGTTTGTTTGGGTAAAGCTTTTATTGCAGTAGGTTGTGGGTAGTGGTAGTGGAGGTAATAAGTTGCAGGTTGTTGGTTGTGACAGTGAGGCACTGATGCTGTTTTCTGTTTCATTGGTGGTGGGGGCGGTGCTCGCTACTGTTCTGGGGGAATGAAGGTTCAATGTTGGTGATATGGGGCAGTGGGTTGGTGGTGAACTGGTGGTGGTTTGGTGTTCAAATATCCAGTTTATTGTTTCTATCATGGATTACCTGTAATCACTTTGGCAACAAAGTAATCATATCTTTCAATTTTTCATGCAATATTGCATAAGACCTTGGGCAATACACCAAATTTGCATCCAAAATCCAGTGGAAGTAGATAAGAAATTTATAACATCAGCTACCAAAAACAACGTTGATAAACGAAGAATATGACTGAATCTAGCTTATTGGTAAAGAAAATAATGTAGTTTCCAGGCTAGTATTTCAAGTTGGTTCAGTAATAGGCTTTTTCGCATTTGTTCATTTGTGTTATACCTTTTGGAAATGATGTGGCAAGCTTCTAATAGATACAGCAAGGTAAATGTGTCAAATACTTGTGAAGGGCTTTGCGTTTTGATTTTTTTTTTAATTTTATTTTATAGATTTAGATGTAGAAAGACTACTTGCTAAATAATGAGAAATTGGTCCTGATAACAACAACTTTTTTTTGTTGCATATTTTTCCTGGTTGGGAGAGGGAGATGTTACTGAAAGATTTAACTTTCTGATAATTATATTGATTCTTGACTTTTATTTTTATTGAAGGCTCTTATATGGCTGATAAGATTCAGCAAGAAGAAGCTGGTTTTAGACAATGAACAGGAAGCAGAACTCGGAGAAGACAGAAGAGTCAACATCCTGGATTGGAACAAGTGTACCAGAACAAGTTCGAGTTCTTGCTCCTTGGAAAGTGAACACCAAAGAAAGTTGGTAGAAAATAAGAGAAAAGGAGGATGAAACAATAAAAGATTAAAGTAAAAAAATAAAAAAAAATCTTCTTGTATTATGCTGTTTGATAGTACTTTTGTAGTCTTTGCTGCTGTATGTACTACAGTACAATGATATTGCTATGTGATGCTAAAATGTTTGATGCATTTTAGTAGCTACCTGGTTCTAAATATTCTGCATTTAGGGCTTGTTGAGCTGAGCTGAGCTGAGCTGAATACAGCTGAAAGTAATATTTTATAAGAGAAGGAAATTGAGAGCTGAGTTGAATTGAATTGAATTTAATTTGAAGTAAACAAGTCCTTTATGAATTTTCACCACTTGAATAGTTGGATCCCTCTTCTTTTATGCAAAACATTGTTTTGTATTGAGAATTTTTTAATTTGTATAATGATGTTATTTGTGTGCTTGCGAGAATTTCTAATATTTGAAGGACTGTCAGAATTTTTATAATGGTGGGTCATCATCACCTATAACGAATACATATTTTTAAAATTCGACCTAAATTGGTTTGTTTTATGCTGCAAAAATGGCAAGGAGAATTCTATATCCCAAATTGACCAATTAGGTATATATATATAAAAAAAAAAAACAATATTGTAACATTGGTATTAAATTAACAAAAATGAAAAATTAGTATAAAAGTTAATTTCGTATGACAAATAAATATAAAAAATTAGTTTTATTTGACATTTAAGCTTAATGTTTTCTTCGAGTATGTGGATAAGGTACAACCACCACGCAGGGTGGGAGTCGAAGTGGCTTGAAATACCTACCTTCGACGGGAACAACCTGGATGGGTGGGTCGTTCGGGCGGAGCATTGATAACTTGGTTTTATATGTATTTTCCCCCCTTATTTTGTATAGTTTTATTATGCTAATTGTGCTCTTAGAGCCATTTTGCCACTAATAAGTTGGTTTGGAGTGTTTTGTGTCTTTTTTATGTTTTTGATAGGATTATGAAAAAAGATGCTCTAAATGGGACAAAAACCATCAAAGTAGAACAATCTAGGCACTAGAGAAGCATTGAGATGTCATGGTGAGTGTCGAAGAGGTTTTGGTGACAATTAGTGAAGAATTGGCTTGAAGTTATTTGATTCAGTTCGAATAATTTTGACCACCTCTCACTATTTTAGACATAGCTCGAGCTATGAATATCGTATTGAAGCGATTTTAGTGGCGTTGAAAACTAGATTCAAAGAGCTTTAAAATGGTAGGTCACACGCTTGATTTAGACTTAAAACGAAGAAGTTATGGCTATTTGAAGTTGCTAGTCAGATTTGGGCCCGAGAAACCCTTTGGCCCAATTGGAAAACGTGTGTTTCCCATATTTTTCCCTATAATATAAATATCCCTTTGTAATACCATGTGAACTTGTCTTTAGACCATTCATTGTTTTATTGTTTTAGTTTTAGGGTTCAACCTTTATTTTCTTTTCTTTTGTTAATTAAATTCTTTAATCTTTAATGCAAGATTTAATCTTTCCTTATTCAATTCGGCAATTTCTTCTTCTCCTTTTTCTTTTGTTATGTTTGATTTAATATTTATGCCTTTTGATCTATTCTTTATTATTTTCTTTGATTAGATCTCCTTCCCTCTAGGGTTTAGGGGATCTATGATTAATTGAATGGGTTGATTAATTTTCATTGTTCTTTAATCCGTGATTTGCTTTTAACTTACTAAAATCTGATCTTTATCATATAAGATTGAGTAAATATCAAATTGGTAGCCGAGAGATGAAAATTTCATATAGAGTTAAGATTTTAGGTGAAATTAATCTAGTAAAATACGATGGCCTGTTAGATTAATTCTATAGATATAATTAATTGTGAGAGTCTGTTAGATCTTGGTTAAAGCTTATATGTGAATTATCGAACATTGATATTTAATCAATTCATGATTTTAATTATAGTGAACCTAAACCCTAGGCCTATAAAGTTTTGATTTTTATTTGTTTTATTTATTTGTTTTCTTTAGTCTAATAATATTTCCCTAAATGTCCTTTTACAATAGTTTGAACTTTTTAGGATTAAGAGAAAATACGTACCTCCATGTGGATTCGACCCTACTTCCCTATCTATATTAGTTAGAGTTTCTAGGTTATTTTTTATAGGTTAGCAACAGCCTCATCAAGCATTACTTTGACTATTATCGGTTGACGGAGGATGAGAAGCTTGGGACAATGGTAGTTGCCCTCGATCGGAACGCCTTGTCTTGGTTCTGGCATGAAAATCGAAAGCGGGAAGGACTTAAGGGGCTGATGTTGAAACATTTTCGGATGACGGCGACCGGATCCCTTCGCGTGCAGTGGTGTACATTGAGGCAGTACGGAACAACGTACGAGTACTAGTGATCCTTCATAGAGATGATGGCTCCCCTTGAAGACGTTTCAGAGGCTACTGCCCTAGGTCAATTCATGAATGGTTCGAAAAAGGAAGTTAGGGTTGAGGTGAGAATGGCTGGGTCCAGGAGTTTAGATCAAGCCATGGATCTTGCTTTGATGGCTGAAGAAAAGGCAAGGGAAGTGCAACCCGTGAGGGGGCCCAACGAAATCATAGCTACTTCACTAGACCTATTGTACCCAGGCCCAACCCCAACCTTGCTTCAAAAAATACCCTAACCCACAAAAACAACCCCTTCTCCTTCAATACCAATATTACCCCAGGCCTAAACCAAATTTAAAATATCTAGAAAATGGACCACAACCAAATTCTTACCACTTTAAACCCACCCCATATTATTCCGGCCACGTGCCTAATTCCATTAATTCCTCTAACACCTTGACTCAACTCACCCCCCAAAAATACACCAGCCAAGTCCGACAGTCATGGACCACCGGAGGAGTACGCCGTCTCTGTGACCAGGAATGGAGGCACCGGCGCAATAACGGGTTGTGCTTTCGATGTGACGGAAGTGGGATGCAAATCACAAATGCCCCAACAAGGAGCTCAGTGTGATGTTGATTGGGGAAGAGGTCGAAGACGGCAGCGACAGAGAAGATTGGGGGCTGAAATTGAGGAGGAATTCGGCGAGATTAATGCTGTAGAAGTCTCTCTGTGGTGGGGTTGTCCAACCCTAAGACAATGAAATTAAAGGGGCGACTCCTTGGGAAGGAAGTGGTTGTAATGGTTGACCCCGATGCCACCCATAATTTTATTTCTACCTCTCTCATCCACGAGTTGGGAATTCTGGTGGAAGCGGGGCAGAACTTTAGAGTGTCTCTAGGAAATGGGACGGTGATTAAGGGAAGAGGCCGATGCACTAATGTGGAATTGAAACTTGCGGGGGTAAATTTGTGAGAGGATTTCTTACCTCTGGATGTGGGGAACTCCGACATTAGTTTGGGTCTCCAATGGCTAGAGAAGTTGGGAGAAGTTACCACTAACTGGAAGTCTCAAACGATGAGTTTCATGGTGGAAGGGAAGCGGGTGCACCTCAAGGGGGATCCCACGATGGAGCGAACTCAGATATCCCTAAAGGCCATATTGCGGGCTATTAGGAAGGAAGGAGGGGGCTCATGGTTGAGCTAAGTCAGCCAGAAGGGGCTGCCACCACATGAGGGGAGGCAGAGGCTGCTCTAGGTTTACAGCCGATTTTGGAGCAACACATGGTGGTTTTCTCTATACCCTAGGGGCTACCTCCAGAGAGGGGTCACGTACATGATATCAACCTCCATGAGGGGAGTAATCCTGTAAACGTGAGGCCATTGGTACTTGCAAGTGCAGAAAGGGGAGATTGAGAAGCTAGGTGGGGAAATGATGCAAGCAGGATTGGTCTAACCCTCCACAAGTCCATTTTCTAGCTTGGTCCTATTAGTTAAAAAACGAGACGACTCTTGGTGTTTTTGTGTGGACTACCGGGCTCTTAACAAGGAAACGTTGCCAGATAAGTACCCCATCCCAATTATTGATGAATTGTATTGTTCCTCGGCGTACTCTAAAATTGACTTAAAATCTGGATATCACCAAATTCGCATGAAAAATTCTGATTTTCACAAAACTGCTTGTCGTACCCACGAAGGAAATTACGAATTTTTAGTGATGCCCTTTGGATTATCTAATACCCCACCACCTTTCAATCTTTGATGAATGATGTGTTTAGGCCTTATCTTAGGAAGTTTGTGTTGGTATTTTTTGATGACATATTGATTTATAGTCATGATGAAAAGCACATGTAAAACATCTTGAGATAGTACTTGATACCTTGCAAAGAAACCAGCTTTATGCCAACAGAAAAAAAGTGTGAATTTGGCAAGGCTGAACTTTCCTATTAGGGCCATATCATCTCCCAGAAGGGGGTGGCGGTCGATGGGGAAAAGGTGAGGGCCATGCTTGAGTGGCCTCTTCCAAAGAACTTGAAGGAGCTGAGAGGGTTTTTGGGTCTCACGAGATACTATAGAAAATTTGTGGAAGGCTATGGTAAGACAGTGGGACTTCTGAAAAAACAGTTGAAGAAAGATAATTTCAAATGGGAACCGAAGCTACGAGGGCTTTTGAAAAACTCCAGCACGCCATGTCAATCGTACCAGTGTTGGCTCTCCAAGATTTTTCTCGTGAATTTGTAGTGGAAGCTGATGCTTCGGAGTATGGACTTGGAGCGGTCCTCATGCAAGATGAGTGGCAAAGTTAATGGGGTTCGACTTCACTATTCATTACAAGCCGGGTATCACTAATCGGGCTGAGGATGCTCTCTCACAAAGGGAAGAGCTAGCTATGGAATGCCATTCCTTGGTGACAGTGGGAGGGGTAGATTGGAGTGAGATCGAGGAAAAATTGAAAATGGACCCCTAGATTCGAGAGTTGAAGGAGCAAATACAAGAAGGGGCAAGTCCATGGAAGGTTTCTCCATCACTAATGACCGGGTATTGTATAAGGGTAGGGTTGTGGTACCTCCATCATCAACTATTGTTCGAGATGTGCTTTGGGCTTATCATGATAGTCCGGTAGGGGGGCATTCCGGGGAACTCAAGTCCTACTTGAGAATTTCCTAAGAATGGTATTGACAAAGCATGCGGAGGTCCATCACCAACTATGTTCGGTCTTGTCGAACATGTCAACAAAACAAGGTCTCTTGCCAAAGCCCGACCGGGCTCCTACAACCACTCCCCACTCCTACTCGAGTTTGGGCTGATGTTACTATGGACTTCATTGATGGGCTTCCTCGTTCTAATGGAATTGATACTCTCATGGTAGTGGTGGATCGATTCACCAAGTATGCTCATTTCTTGGGGCTTAAACATCCTTACACGACAATTACTGTGGCAACACTCTTTGTCAAGGAGATCGTGCGATTGCATGGTTTTCCGGAGTATATTGTCTCGGAGTGTGACAAGGTTTTCATGAGTCAATTTTGGAAGGAGCTTTTTCGACTTCAAGGCACCACCCTCAAGCATAGCACCGCGTATCACTCTCAAACCGATGGGGAATCGTGTCGAAGATTGTGAACAAGGCTCTTGAAACTTACTTGAGGTGCTTTGCTAATGGCCAACCTAGAAAGTGGGCGACTTGGCTTCTGTGGGCGGAGTATTGGTATAATACGTCCATCCACACCTCTACTCTCATGTCATCTTTTAAGGCTCTTTATGGGAGGGATCCTACCCCTCTTATCCGGGCTACCCATGGGCATACGACCATAGGGTCCTTAGAGGTCCAGCTGCAAGAACACGATGCCATTTTGGATGATCTTCGAGTCCAATTACTTAAGGCTCAACAGAAAATGAAGCACCATGCGGATAAGAAGAGGAGGGAGTTACAAATTTCCGTGGGGAAATTCATGTATCTCAAGCTACAGCCATACCGGCAGCACTCACTCTCTTTTTCCCATTTTCTAAGCACCTCGGTACTACGACCCATATCAGGTGGTACAGAAGGTGGCCAGGTAGCTTACAAGCTGCAGCTAACCCCCTCACTCCAAAATCCACCCGGTCTTTCATGTGTCTCAACTTAAGTTGGCATAGAGGCCACTTCCCCCACCACGTGATCCCCCACCTCAGCTTAACTCTGACCTGGAGCTGGACGTAAGGCCAGAATTTGCTCTGAACATCCGTCATTCAAACAACCCTCCACAAATGAAGTGTTAATCAAATGACAATGATTTGAAGACTTTGAGGCCACTTGAGAAGATGTCACCACTCTTCAAAATCGTTTCCGTTCCTTCCATCTTGAGGACAAGATGCATCTTTGGAGGAAAGGTAATGTCATGCACCAGACCAATCAAGAGAAAAACTCTCCTGCCATATTTACTTATCAGATGAGAAACAAATACACTTTGAGAATTAATGAGTAATGATTGTCTTATAATTTAATATCCTTAATGAGGTGTCTTAGGAAAAGACAAAATAAGAATGATTAGGGATTTACATTATGAAAAATATTTGTATTAGGGGTCATTAAAAAAACAAGTCTTATTTTATGTTTTTGCTTTATTTTTTGTAAAAAATCACTTTGGGAGTTTGGAGGTACTTGAAAGTTCTCTCTCATCATTTGAATATCATTCTGCCCCAGGACTACTGCTCATTTAGTGTTATTATTACTATTTTCTTTATTCTTTTATATTCTATGAGATGATGGTTGTGTGTTGTACTGTTACTGTGAGAATGTCGAGGTGTTTGCAAGTGGTGGCTGGTAGCGGACTATAATAGATTGTTTAGATTTAGATCACAATATGAATTTATAAAATCCAAATTACTATACATAATCATTCTAGAATTTAAATACAATATTAACTCGTAACTTATAATTTAAAACAAAGGTGATTTCACTTAAAAATAAAACACAGTTTTTGGTTTTTTAATTTCTTGTATATTTCATGAAATGGTTACACCAATATATATATACATATACTTTCCTTATTTAACTGTAATTATAATAAGGAAATACCTCTAATTACAACCAGTAATTTTCTCCAAGAATCATTCAATCTACCTAAAATAAAGAGAGAAAAATATTCACAAAATATTCTGTAATTTCTAACACTCCCCCTCAAGTTGGATGGTAGGATTTCTAACACCCAACTTGTCCAATGCCTTTCTGAATGCTTGAGTGGAAACAGCTTTGGTTAGAATGTCTGCTAAGCTGATCTTCTGACCGAACAAATGGTAGAGTTATTATTTTTTCATCCAGGTTATCTTTTATGAAATGTCTATCTATTTCCACATGCTTTGTTCGATCATGTTGGACCGGATTTTCAGATATGCGTATAGCAGCCATGTTATCACAGTATAATTTACAGCCTTTCGTAGGTGTGAACCCAGGGTCTCTTAAGAGTTTTCTAAGCCATAGAACTTCGGCGACTCCTTTTGCAATTCCCCTAAACTCAGCTTCAGCACTGGACATAGAAACTACCTTTTGTCGTTTACTTTTCCAGGAAACCAGATTTCCACCCACAAGAGTGAAATATCCAGAAGTAAACTTTCTACTATCACGATCTGCTCCCCAATCTGCATCGGTAAAAGCATGGAGATCTAGGTGTCCATTCCTCTCATACAAAACTCCTTTTCCAGTAGTCCCTTTTAGATATCTCAGAATCCGGTATACTGCTTCAAGGTGATGTTTCTGAGGTTTGTGCATAAATCTACTCACAACTCCGACAGCATAGGCGAGATCAGGTCGTGTATGAGATAGATATATTAATTTTCCAACGAGCTTCTGGTATTGAGCTTGATTCACTAATTCAGCTTCTTCAATAATTTGGAGTCCATGATTCATGACCATAGGGGTATCAGCTGGTTTGCAATCCAGCATACCTGTTTCAGTCAGGAAGTCTAAAATATATTTCTCTTGGGATATGAAAATGCCCCTTTTTTATCTAAGCACTTCTATTCCCAGGAAATACTTAAGATTTCCAAGGTCCTTCATTTCAAACTCATGAAAGAGTTTTTTCTTCAATTGTTCCATTTCTTCTGCATCATCTCCTGTTATAATCATATCATCAACATATATGATAAGGCAGGTTACTTTAGTACCTCTCCTTTTAAGGAACAAAGTGTGATCAGCATTGCTTTGTTTATACTCAAATTTTTTCATTGCCTTAGTGAACCTCCCAAACCAAGCTCTTGGTGACTGCTTCAGCCCATACAGGGCCCTTTTTAGTCTACATCCTTCTCCTTCTCCAAAGTCATGTGAGAAGCCCGGTGGAGCTTCCATATATACTTCCTCAGATAAGTCTCCATGAAGAAACGCATTTTTTACATCAAATTGATATAAGGGCCATTCTTTGTTTGCTGCGATTGAGAAAAGGACTCTGATAGTATTGAAGTTTGCCACTGGTGAGAAGGTCTCATCGTACTCTATCCCATAAGTCTGGGTGTATCCTTTCGCAACCAACCGCGCCTTATACCTTTCGATGCTGCCATCTGCTTTGCGTTTTATTGTAAAGACCCATTTGCAGCCAACGGGTCTTTTTCCAGAGGGTAATATGCATTTCTCCCAAGTGTCGTTTCGTACTAATGCATTTATTTCTTCTTCCATTGCTGATTTCCATTTTTATCTCTCAGAGCTTCTTCTGTTGTGGTGGGAATGTTTTCTGAATACACAGCTGTGTTGTAGTTCTTTGCTCCTTGAGACAAATTTCCTTCACCTGGCTTATTCACAGGGTATTTTGACCGTTGAGACTCCAGTTCTGGATCATATCTCCTAGGAGGAACTCCTCTTGTGCTTCTTGGTGGCAGCTCGTATGTTCCATGATTTAATGCCTGATCTTTCTCTGGACCTGGTTCTATATTTTCACTTTCAGAAGGGATATTAGTAGATTCAGATGCCCTAGATATATGGTTGAATTCTGATGTACATACCTCTATGTCGTTCTGAACTGGAGGCTCAGATATGGTTGGATTAGTGAGCATGGTTGTGACGACCCGACTCGCTTAAATCAGCGCGGAAGAAACCGACGAGTCGAATAGTCATAACTAACAACTCAAATACTTAAGAATTAAAAACTAATACCTCAAATATTATTATTATGATTCCAAAAGTACAAATACCCACAAGTTTGTACAATACTAAACCAAAAGTCAAACTACAAAGTCTAATATACTATAAACTCCAAACACATGTCAGAGTTCAAACAAATGTATACAAGTCCATACTATAGTCTAATACTATCCCAAATCAACAAATAATGAAAATACAATCATATTAAAATATCGACGCTCGCCCAACCCAAAACTAAGCAAGAGCCTCGTCATCAGAATTACCTGGAAAATAAACAACAGTCCACCATCAATGGCGAGTAACATAACTGACTCACCCTAATGGGAATACACATGAACATAGCACAAATCAAATATCCAAACCAATCATCAATCATGCGAAAATCAATCAATAACAAACTCGACTCAAACATCTTATCCAAACTTATCTTTGGCGCAATCATTCATATACTAGACCGGACTACGCTCGTACGAACGCATCTTACGCATTCGAACTTTCTACTATGTTAGGAAATGAGAATCTTACTCCCAAGTCCCGTGAAACCAATCTTACTGGAAATCCACATCCGAAGACAACATAGTAAGACTCCAACTATCCCAATACCGCGGATGGAATAGGGGCAACGTCTTAACCCAAAAACATAGAATCTTACTCTAAGTTTTAGGCGTCTAGCTACGAAATCAAGCTAATCTTTAAATAAATCTTTAAAATCTTAATATCTTAATCGTAACTTAATTAATTTCAAGAATTGCCTTTGCGCCTTGATTCTCGAAAATAATCAGTTAAAAACACGAAGTTATTCTCAAGAATTGCCTTTACGCCTTAATCTTGAGTCTAACCAACAATAATCAACATTCTTAATCCATTCTTTAACTTTCTTTAACATTTTCTTTGACTTTCTTTAATCAATACTACTTTCTTTAACTTTCAAGACTCGACCAAGAACTCATAAAGAACTCATCAAGATTCATAAAGAACTCATCAAGATTCATAAAGAACTCATCAAGATTCAAGAACTTCAATCAAGAACTCAATCAAGATTCAAGAACTTCAACCAAGAACTCATCCAATCATACATACATCACACGCATAACTCAACTTTTCAACCATGAAATTACCAACTTACTATCACCCAAAATTCATCAAACTTTAACATGATCAACATGAACTTAAAACCAACTTATTCAACCATAAAATCAACATATTCAATCCCCAAAATCATCATTAGACCACATAAAATCAGATTTGCAATTCATACATGAAAACATGATCAAACTTCAACAAATAAACCCATACATGCATTTAATCTATACTATAATCATAGTATACCAATTAAGTTGAGAAAGTATGTTACCTTGTTGAAGATTAACACACAAATCAACACAAAAATTGCTGCCCGGAAATACCCAAAGAACACGGCCCAGCCACGCACAACACACGAACACGGCACGGCACACACACACGGCACGGTCCTTGCACACGAACACCACTTCGAACACGGCCCTGCTGCACGGCTGTGATGCACGGCCACCACCACGGACCACCTTGATCAACACGGTCCACCACACGAACCCACTCGAACCACACGGCTCCCACACGAACACGATCAAACCAAACCCGAACCAACGATCTTGATTGAAACAATTGGGTTTAGATTGTGTTTAGGATACTTAAAGATCAATAGACTTTGAATCTTTAAGTTTAAGGTTAGAATTGATGATGAACAATTGATGGTGATTATAGCCAAAAATGGCGTGGGGTTTGGGAGCAAATGAGAGGGAGTTTTGTGTTTGAACTTTTGATGAGCAAGTGTGTTAGAATGGCAAATGAGCAAATGGATCATCAAGCCTCACTAACTCATCTATATATAGAGTTAGTTAAGGTGTGAACACAAGGCAAGTGGCAAAACTTGCCATGCATAAGGAGGGGCCCGATTTTGGCTTGCAACATGGGCCAAAATTGGGCTCTCGTGATCAATTGGGCTAACTTGCAAAAACCGCATGATTAATCATGCATAAATCGATTTAGCCCAAAATATTAAATAATTAATTAGAAAATTAAATAATAAAAATTCTAATTAATTAAATAATAATTAACATAAACAATAATAACTGCAAATAAAATAATTCGAATTAAATCGAAATTATTCACATAAAATAAAATAAATAGTTCAAAAATAAATTTGAACTATACATAACACCACATAAATACACATAAGTCAAGGCAGAAATATCACGAAAATCAGGGTCGTTACAATGGTATTAGAGGGATCGTACTGAATTATGTTGTCAGTTGCTTCGGTGGTAATGCCCACTTATTCTTTTGGGTTAGGAACATTCAGCTCTGGATAGGTTAACCAGTTTAGGTCCTCACTAGAACTCTCCCCCTGAGAACAAAGATGGTGGTAATAGAATTTGTTTTCAACAAAGTCACAGTCCATAGTGGTATATATCCGCTGTGTAGCTGGATCGAGACAACGATATCCTTTTTGGGTGGTTCCATAACCCACAAAAACACATTTGACAGCCCGTGGTTCAAGTTTATTTCTCTCTCGTTTAGGTAAGTGTACATACACAACGCACCCAAAGACTCTAGGTGGTAATGTGTGAGTGGTAGGGACATTGATATGTTGTTTAAGAGTATCCAATGGTGTGGAGAATTTCAGGCTTTTTGTGGGAAGAAGATTGGTAAGGTAATTGGCTGTGGAAATGGCTTCAGGCCAATAATAAATAAGCAGGAGCAGAGGATGCTATCATCATGGCTCGAGTCATTTCTAAAAGGGTTTAGTTTTTTCTTTCGGCTATGCCGTTTTGTTGTGGGGTGTCACGACAGGTTGTTTGGTGGATAAGGCCATTTGTTTTTGTGAAGGTTTCCATATCAATGTTCTTATACTCAGTGCCATTGTCAGACCTAAGAATTCTAATTTGAGATTGGAATTGTGTTTGTACCATTTTGTAGAAAGAAATAAAAGTCTTATAAACTTTTGATTTATTTTTGAGAAAATATACCCAACTCATCCTAGTGCAATCATCAATAAATGTGACATAATATAGAAAATGTAATAACCCGAAATTTTGGGCCAGAAAATTTCGCGGTTATTAATTGTATTTATTTAATTCTGAGTCCAAAAGGCCCATTTAATTTTGGACTGTTTTATTTTTAGCCATTTTTTTTTATTTCATCAAATTGGGCCAAAGACCCAATTTGTTCTATTATTTTCATTTGGCCGGTTTTAGTCCTTCTTTTGGGCCAATGGGTATTTTTAATTTAATTGGGTAATTATGTTAATTACTTAATTAAGTTCATTAGGCCTAAGGATTTATTTAACCAAGCCCATATTTTTGGCCCTTGCTTTGACCCACACGGCATGCTACCCCCATTTTTAGGATTTCACATCCCTTCCTTTGTTCTATAAATAGGGCTCATGTCCCATATTTTTGGTCATTATGCAATTAAGCTCTTAAACTCCAAAAATTAAAGAACAATTTTCCTCTCCTCTTCCTTCCACAAAAAGTCGAACCCCACTTGATTTTCTCCTTGGATTAATTTAGCGAATCCAGGTACCTAGCTATTCCGTTTAATTTTGGTACTTACTAATTCACATAGTTAATTAGGTTGTATCATGAAAATTTGTAGAATTTAGGAGATGTTTAATTCTGAAAATTTCGAACCATGTGAAATACTTTTCATGTCATCCTTGATGTGTTCTTGTGATCTTTATGAATCTTTAAATGTTTTAATTAATTTTTATGCATGGATTGATTTATTTAAATTTATATTGTATAATTACTTGTATGAATTTATTGGTTAATCAAATATTGTTATTTCTTGATGAATTTTTCGTGTAGGTTTCTTTACTGTTTTATTATTAATCATGATTTATTTCGTGGCAAAATTCGTCCTTTTATTATTTATAATAATTTAATCTTTCAAACCGGTAAAACTGTCTAGATTAGGTTTACGAATTTATTAGTATACTTAATCAAATCTAATGGCTACGAAATTTTAGGTGGAAGTCAGTAATACTGTTTTAAAGCTTGTGTAATTTTTTCGTAATTTTTAAAGATCTTTTTCTATGGCAGAAAATTCTGAAACCGAATTCAGCCTAATCTGACTGGTTAGTTATAAAATCACTTAAAAATAGTAAAAGATGTTATTTTTAAACTAAATTTATGCACGTTAAACCTTTAACCTATATTTAACATCCATTAAAATTTCCAGACTATTCGAGACCTTTAGATGGTTGATCTTAATTTAATCCTTTAAGATCAGATTGCGTAAAATAGTGTAACTTAAATTGTTTATATAAGTTTATATGATTAATAGATGATTATTGTACTTGATTAAATTAAAGCATGAATTTTGGGTAATATATATATATATTTCGAGTAGATTGAATAAATAAAAATAGGATTTTTATCATGCTTTAGTTAATTATTGTTGTTAGTTGTTATTTTAAATAATTATTGAAATTGATTTATTAATTTTTGATGATTGTGTTTAATTAATTTAAATTATGAACTTTTGCTAAATTATATATATATATATATGTCGAGTATGTCAAATGTATGAAAGGTGGAATTTTATCTTGTTTTTATGTATTTTATATGATTAATTATAATTAAATTAATTAATGGAATTAAAATATAAATTCTGGTTTTAGTTGTCAAAATGTCGAGTGGTACTAGTAATAAAGTTAGGACTTTTGACCATGAATTTAGGAAGTAGTTGTAACAGGTTTGAACAATTATTTTATTTTGAATAATTAGTTATTTAGTGATTATAATTAATTAATTTAGATTAATAATATTTAGGTGTAACCCTAAATGTCGAGTGGGGTAATATTTAAGAAGGGATTTTAGTTTATTTTTGGACTTATAAAATAATTATTAGGGATAAGTTATAAGTATATGATAAGATATCAAGGACAGTATAAGATAAGGTTTAAAGTTGCATAAGATACTACTAGGAATAAGAAAGGAAACAGAGTAATAGCTATACATGTTATGTTTCGGTCCCTGGCTAGGAAAGACTTGGTATTTAAGGTGGCCAATATACGTGCCGCACCTCTCTTTCCTGGGACTCCGAACATTTCATTTCCTATTACGGTCACCTAGTATTTCCCAATATATGATATGATATGATTAAATAAAGATATAAGATATAATATAAAGAATTGAAAGATATAAGATAAGATAAGGACGCCCACCTGATGACCCGAGTAGTCAGACTGGGTTAAGTCGAAGCCACTGCTCAATGGGACGAACGCACCTGATGACCCGAGTAGTCAGGCTAAGTTCCCCCGAGTAGTTCTGGGTCTTAGGATATGTAGTCGTCTGAGTAGTAGTATACGAGCTACTATTTGGGAGTTATGGCCATAGCTTAGGCTTAGTGGTGAAACACGAGATCCGCTACGGGTTGAGTACACGAGCTCACCCCGGCATGTTCTAGGAAAGTTGTGGTGAAACACGAGATCCACAACGAGTTATAGTGACCGGTCCAATGAAGATGATATGATTTGATATAATGAAGATGATATGATATAATAAGATATGAAATGATTATAAGATATGTTATGGAAATATAAGATATGACTGATAAAGGATAAGCTATGATATTTCTAAGTTATGATATAACTACGAGAGTATGGAACCATATAGTATAAGCTAAGTATTTAATGTATAAGTCTTCCGCTGTGTATGATTCTAAGTATATGATATAGTCCGTCTTCCTCAGTACCATGCCCAATAATCTCCCCTGTTCGAGTATTCTGAACAGTACATCCATGTGAGTGCATTATAACAATACAATTTAGATCCTTTCTCAATTGGCTAACAGAAAGCAGTTTGTGGGATAAATCTGGTATAAAGAGGCAATTAGAGAGTTTGATATTATCAGAAATTTTGACAATACCTAACCCCTTTGTCTTAATTACTTCTCCGTTGGCTGTCTGTATGTGATTTTTTCCAGATGGATAATTTTTTTCAATGTCATTAGCATCAAATGTCATAATGTCAGTAGCCCCACAATCAAAAATTCATTTGTTGTTTTTATTTTGTTTGCAAATTAAACCAAGATTGCATGGGTTAGTTTTTAAGTTATGTGTTTGGGCTATATTGTTTTTGGAATAATCAAAATTAGGCCCCACCTCACGTTTGGGCTGAGTGTTGAAGCTTGGTGAGTGCTGATTATTTTTAGGCCTTATATATATATATCATGACAAAGTGATTCTAGAGCATTCTTAACATCAGAATTCAAACCAAATAAATCTAGGGTTTCTGAGTTCATACCTTCTCCTTTCTCTAACAGACTTGAGGTTGAAGAGAGTGCCGCCGTCCCTCCTTCGCGGCTTGCCTCCGGTGTCACCAGCGGGCTGCTGTTCGCGATGTTGCTAGTGCCTCTTTTTTCTCCCTTTTTTTTTCGGTCTCCCCACCAATATGGGTATCCAATTATTTCAAAGCACCCCTTCTTTGTGTGTCTCGTGCCTCCACAGTGGGTACACTTGAGTCCCGCCTTTTCATCTGAATCTCGCTGGAAATTGGGCCTTTTTGTTCGCCCTCTTACGGCGAGTCCACCACCAATTCCCGATGATTCTGTTGGTGAGGGTTTTTGTGCTGCTTTCATTATCTCTCGTCGGTTAATCACCCTTTTGATGATGGCAAAGGCTTCCTCCGGTGTAGGAAGAGGTTCCTAATTGAGAATGTCCTGCCGATCCTTGTCAAGAGTTTCATCTACTCCTAATAGGAATTGATACAGCCTGTTTTGTTGTATAATTTGGTTGTATGTGGTTTGGTCTTCTGGGCAGTTCATCGGGTTCGGTGACCAACTGTCGATTTCCTTCCAAATTCCAGTAAGTTTACTGTAGTATACCTCAGTCGGGTCCCCTTCTTGCTGGATTTTGTTTGCCTTGATCGTAAGATCGAAGATCTGAAGTCCGTCCTTTGTCCCACCGTATAGGGTTTCAATCCATTTTCATAAGTCTCTTGCAGTAGGATAATCGAGAAATTGATTTTTTAATTCCGAGTCGATATTTCCGATTATCCACGAGATGACTAGCGAGTCCCGTTGTAGCCACTTGGTGTATTCTGGATCTCCTTGGTTTGGCGGGTTGGCCGTGATGTGACTGAGCCTTCCTATGCCACTAAGCTCGAATTGCATAAGTTTTGACCATTTCATGATTTTTGTATGATTTAGTTTTTCAGGGATTTGGATTGGTTGTATATTTTGGTTAGGGTTTTCAGTGGTAGGCTTATTTGTGTTTAACTGTGATAATAGTTGCATTAAGTCTTCCATGGTTACCTGTTTTTGGACGGCTTTACTATCGGTTTCCATGGTAGATGATGAGATTATGGGTTGCCGATCACCGGAGATCGGAACCCGGCACTGATACCAACTTAAAAATAAAACATAGTTTTTGGTTTTTTAATTTCTTGTATATTTTATGAAATGGTTACACCAATATATATATATACATATACTTCCCTTATTTAACTGTAATTATAATAAGGAAATACCTCTAATTACAACCAGTAATTCTCTCCAAGAATCATTCAATCTACCTAAAATAAAGAGAGAAAAATATTCATAAAATATTCTGTAATTTCTAACAATTTCATATAAAATTACGGCGTCCTTTTTTCAGACAATATAATTTTGGCCATTCTCCTAACTTGTTTTCCAAATATCTATTTTGTCTCGTATTTTAACTTTTATAAATTTAATTTTTCCGTTGCGTAAATTTCACCTAAAAATTGCGATATTAATAATAAATAATAATAATTAATAACTTATATACATTGATTAAACAAAAAGTAAATTATATTTATACTTAGGCGAGGTAGGATGTGTCAGAAAACTTCAGATTTTATATTTATTGTAGCACATTAAAAAAAATATATTTTAGTCAATTTAATAAATAAAAATTTGTAGTGAAAATTATTTTAAAAACTACAAATTATTGTGTCAAGTTGCATGTGTTCAATACATAACATCAAATTTAAATAAGTATCAAGTAACATTTGAATTTACTTGTTTTTTAAGGTTTGGTTTCTTATTGAATACATATATACTAACACGTATGTATGAGAATGACAGGGTGCCGCAATACATAAAAAATAACTTAAGTATCAAAATTAATGTAATATTGATAAGCAGGATCAAATCCACAAAAAGATAAATTAATTTTTTTTATCACTAAAAAGTATGAATCATATAAAGGGAATTGGTGATTGAATTAATTCAGAAACTAATAGTTAAAAGATAACAAATATAAATTGATTAAATAAGATTTGAAATTATTAAAGGAAATCCTAGATTTTAGGATTAATATGAATGAAATCATTAAATAATTACAAAAACTAATGTTCAACATTTTTTAACAAGTTTTAACCAAATTCAGCAGGCACTCGCAATTTATTAGAGATACAAATTTATCTAAGTGAAAGTATTGTGTCGGACGGTCTGATCGTCGGACCGTCCAACACTTGTTATTTTTATGCCCAGACTCAACAAAACATGTCCAGATTTAACAATATATGTCCAAATTTAACAATATGTATCCAGGTCCATGTGTCCATGGTAAACAATATGTTTCCAGGTTCAATAAGTTTCACCAGGTTTACAAATTTATGTCCAGGTTCAACAATATGTGTCCAGGTTCAATACTATGTGTCTAGATTTAATATTATGTGTCCAGGTTCAACAACATGTGTCCAGTGTTACAAATATATTTTCAGGTTTACAAATTTGTGTTCAGGTTTACAAATATGTGTCCATGGCTAACAACACTTGTCCAGGTTTAACAACATGTGTCCAGGTTCAACAAAATTTGTCCAGGTTTGACAATATGTGTCCAGGTCCATGTGTTCAGGGTAAAAAATATGTTTCCAGGTTCAATAAGTTTCACCAGGTTTACATATTTATGTCTAGGTTCAACAATATGTGTCCAGGTTCAGTACTATGTGTCCAGATTTAATACTATGTGTCCAGGTTCAACAACATGTGTCCAGGTTTACAAATATATTTTCAGGTTTACAAATTTGTGTTCAGGTTTACAAATATGTGTCCAGGGCTAACAATACTTGTCCAGGTTTAACAACATGTGTCCAGGTTCAACAAAACTTGTCCAGGTTTGACAATATGTGTCCAGGTCCAGTTGAACTGGTCTGACAGTAACCTTATGTCGGATTAGTCTGACACAATACCTTCTCTTTATCTAATAAGTTCTCGCAATTTATTAGATAAATCAGCCTAAAATCTTAAATCTATATGATGTTTTCACCTCTTAGTTATCGACTCAATATTCAATAAAATTTATAACATCAAAAACATATTTTATGAAATTAAAACAATTCATAAATTGTAGAGACCAAAAGAATTCAATTAAATCAATCAATCAAATTAAACATAATTTAGTAAACCCTAAATCTAAAATACTACTCACACATATCTAAAAGATTCAAAGAATTAAACATAATCATGATTAAATGCATAAATTAATTAGACAAGAAAGAAATATTAGGATTGAGGATGAATGATTAAATCTTAAATTAGAATAAATTAATTATTGACTAACATCGACCCCGGTACGGGGTACATGCACCCTGGTACCGAGGTTTATGTTGGGGACAATTTGCAACTTTTTCAGATCAAAATCAGGGTGTTTGGAGAGACCCGGTACGGGTTACATGCACCCTAATACCGGGATCTTGTCTGATGTACCAATTTTGAACGTTTATAACTTATTTGTTTCAAGTCGGAATTGGACGTGTGACCTATCGTTAGAAAGCCCTTTGAATTTAGCTTCTAACTCCACTGAAATCATTTCAATCCGATATACATTTCTCAAGTTATGTCCAAAATAGTAATAGGTGGTCAAAATCATTTGAACTGAATCAAACAACTTCAAGCCAACTTTTCACTAATTGTCATCACAACCTCTCCGACACTCACTGTGATATCCCAGTATTCCTCCAGTGCCTAGCTTGGCATACTTTGATTGTTTTTGTTCCATTTAGAGCATATTTTATCAAAATCATGTCAAAAATATGGAAAATACACATAATACTCCAAACCGACTTATTAGCGGTAAAATGGATTTTAAGAGCACAACTAGCACAATAAAACCATGCAAAATAAGGGGGAAAATACAAAACAAACCAAGTTATCAGAGAACAAGCAAAGAGCAAGAGAGATTCTTGAAAATCTCGTTCATTTCATTTAAAAAAGTAATGAGCAAATCTACAATCCTGTAAACCCTATGCGTATGAAACTATTTAGATAAATTGTCTAATTGGATCTGCTAAAACCCTAAAATAAGTTGAAAACTAATTTTTTTTTTTATATGAACTGTTAAATTTAGATCAACAATTGTGATGTATTTTGGTTTTAAAAAAATGGAGAGAATGCTTAGTCAGCAGCAGCAATGTTAATCCACTTTTAGTTTTCAACGACTCAAATTAAAAGTTTGAATTGCACAATGGTTTAGATTAAAAGTTTTTAGTTTTCAGCTAATAGTTTGGAGTCAATGTATCTATGACATAAGGTCAATATATTTTTACTCAATGTATTTATAGTCTATGTTGAACGTACCTATACTTGGTAGTCAATGTACCTATAGGTCATTGTTGATGTATCTATCTCTTTCTCAACTTCTCACAATAATGAATTTCTCACCGGAACCAAACCCTATGAGACCCTGCTTAGCTGCTCTGCTTGCTCAAGGGTTTTTGTGGGAAATATTTTTGGAGATCATGTAATGTCATGTGCTGGTATGGTGGGTATTAAGTATCACCATAATGTTGTTCGTAATACCCTTGTTGATGTTTGTTATCGGTCTAAGATGTCAGCTAGAAAGGAGGTGGACATTGGTTTGATTGTGGGGAGTGACAGAGTTCTACGACTTGCTGACGTATTACTTTATTCTTGGGATCAGGGACTTGATGTGTGTGTAGACTTGGTAGTATATTCTCCATTAACACAATCTTGGTTGTCTTACTTTATTCCGGGTCGTGTTGTGACTGGTGCTGCTCCGCGAAAGTGGGTTAAGTATGCAGATAGATGTCCCACATTGGAATATAGATTTCTTCCATTTTCTTTTTCTACATTGGGGGAGTTGGAAGGGGAAGTTGTTGCCTTGTTGAAGCGGATTCAAAAATTCTCTTAGCCTGTGGATATTGGTGCTCGCGCGGCTGCTCACATCTTCACCAATATCGGTTTGGCAATAGCTATGGGAGTGGGGGCCTATATAGTATCTCGATTACCCACTAATTTCTTGTAAATATTTTGAACTCCTTTTTATAATAATAATAATAATAACAATAATAAAATTGTATTGTATTCACATACTCAAAGAAAAAATTAGGCTTTAATGTCGAACGAGGTTAACTTTTTATATCCAATTGTCATACAAAATTAACTTTTATACTAATTTTTTTTATCAGTTTTAATACCAATGTGGCAAAATAATTTTTTTTTATTTAACTATTTGATCAATTATTGGCCCATGATATTCCTTAATGGGACCGCAACTATGTGTATTTGTAATGGAGTATAATAAGAGTTTTTGTTTTCCAAATAATGCTAAGGGGTAAAAAAAATTAACACTTGTTCGTTTAAAAAATAATTGCATGTATATAATATCGTCCATGTACACGTGGTGTAGAGATTTTTTTTAATAGTAAAAATACAAAGTCTCTATTGACGATTGGGATTTACTACAATAAGTCGTTATTGACAATAGAAATTTATCATTGTACCTGCAAAAGATGAGCTAGACTGATTGATATATATTGTTCACATTTGGATCATCATCCTTGTTCTTTATAGCTTTAATGACCTCTTGGTAGATGGATGGCACCATATTAGCAGGAACAACTAATCTTGGGTGAATCAACTTCTTGATGCCCATAGGAGACATTAGGCCCATAGGAGACAATGGCTGTCATTCTGTATCTAGCACTATTACTAAAATTATCATTACTAGTATTACCATCCCCATTTACTCTTTTATTCTTCAAAGAATTATACCACTCAGGATAGTCTATTACTTTGAAACACTGCTCATCAAGATGTCCTTTAGCTCTACACACTGTACAAAACCTTTCCATCTTTTCCTTCTTCCAATCTTTCTTGCCAAAAGTACCTACCCTTCCATACTGACTGCCTTTATGAAATATTTGCACAACAAATGCTTGATTCTCATCAACATTTGCTGTGCCTTTTGGGTTAGTAAGACATTTCTCTCAGGAGCACTTTCTTGCACAGAAGTAACCTCCTTCTGTTTTTCCACCTTTTGAACAATACCAACAGCCTTGTTCAAAGTAGGCATTGGTTCCGTTGACAAAATATTTGTAACAGTATTCGCATAATTGCTATTAAGACCAAACAAAAATTTCATCAACCTATCCTCCTGATCCAACTCAGTGGCTCTCTTAAGATAATCACACTTGCAAGTACTCATAATGTGACGACCCAACTCGCTTAAACCGGCGCGGAAGAAACCGACGAGTCGAATAGTCAAATCTAACAGACTAAAATACTTAAAATTTAAAACAAAACCTCAAAATGAATATATATACTAATTCCGAAAGTACAACACCCACAAGATTGTACATATCTAATCCCAAATGTCATATTACTACTACTAACAAATGTAATGTAAACTCCAAATGTATGTCAGAGTTAGAGAAATACACAAGTACTACAACTATAGTCCAAAACTAGAAAATCGTAAAACAATAAAGCAACGACTAAATAACATTGGCGCTCGCCCAAACCAAAGCTAAGCAAGAACCTTATCATCAGAATTACCTGAAAAACAACAACAGTCCACCGTCAGTGGCGAGTAACATAACTGTCCCACCCTAACGGGGATACACATGAACATAGCACAAATCAAACATACAACCATACATCAAAACATACAAACCAACATATCATACTACCATCCATCAATAATAACAAGTAATCATGCTGACTCGACTACCTTAACCAACAATTAACAAATCTTTAAACTTTGGCGCAATCATTCACATACTAGACCGAACTCTGCACGTACGAACGCATCTTACGCGATCGAACTTTTTGCTATGCCAGGATTGAGAATCTTACTCCCAACCCCATGAAACCAATCTTACTGGAAATCCATATCCGAAGACAACATAGTAAGACCACCAACTATCCCAATACCGCGGATAGGATAGGGGCAACGTCTTAACCCAAATACTTAGAATCTTACTCTAAGTTTTAGGCGTCTAGTAGCGAAATCAAGCTAATCTTAACTTTAATCGAAGTTTACATTCTTAGTTAATTCGTAAGTTGCATCTTACGCCTTGACTCAAGAAATAACATGTAAACCAACAAATCTTGGAACCTCTTATAACAATCTTTAACTTTCTTTAATTAATACTAACTTTCTTTAACTTTCAAGACCCGACCAAGAACTCATAAAGAACTCAAAGAACTCATAAAGAACTCATCCAAGATTCAAGAACTTCAATCAAGAACTCAATCAAGATTCAAGAACTTCAACCAAGAACTCATTCAAGATTCAAGAACTTCATCCCAAAACTCATCAACATACACGCATGAAATCAACAATTTCAATCAATGAATTCATCAACTTCCTATCATCAAAACTTCATAAAACTTGAACATGAACAACATCAAACATAATACTAACATAATCAATCATGAAATGCATATAATCAAGTAGAAACCATCATAAAATCATCACCCAAAATCAGATTATAATCCGCACATAAACATGGGTACATAACATCAAAACGGTCTAATCTAATCACTTAATCTATACTATGAATCATAGTATACCAATTAGATTGAGAAAGTATGTTACCTTAATGAAGATTACACAAATTAATACACGAAAACTTGCTGCCCGGAAGTGAAAACACACGGCCCAACACACGGCCTGCACCCATGGTCACACACGAGCCACACGACCACGACCCCGGCTGCACGGCTCACGAACACGGCACGATCTTGGGCACGGCTTGCACGCACCGCCACCACGGCCTGCACGAAACACCACCACGAGTGCACGAATCACCTTTTCAGCACGACACCACACACGAACCACACGGCCCCTTCTACACGAACTCGACCCAAACAAACAACCCCAAAAATACAAACCCGAACTAGAAATCTTGATTGGAAACTAAGGAGATTATTGTGTTAAAAGTCACTTAAAAATCAATAGTAATTAAATATTTAAGTTTTGGAAGAGTTTGGATGATGAACAATGGTTGGGTGTTCAATCATCAAAAATGGCGTGTGACTATATGGCAAGGGAGAGTGTTTGGCTTTTTAATTGTGGCTAAGTGATGAGCAAGGATGCAAATGATGGCAAATGGGTTCAAAAGCCTCACCAACCCTTCTATTTATAGAAGTGGTTTAAGGTGTGAACATGAAGCAAGTGGCATAATTAGGCCATTAAACACATGGGGGCCGGTTTTAATAGGGCTCAAATGGGCCTAATGGTGATCAATTGGGCTAATTGCACTAATGCATAACTAATCATGCTGAAATCGATTTTGGGCCAACGAATATTAAATAATTAATTAGAAAATTAAATAATAAAAATTCTAATTAATTAAATAATAATTAAATAAATAATAATCAACCAAAAATAAATAATTCGAATTTAATCGAAATTATTCACATAAAATAAAATAAATAGTCCAAAATAAATTTTGGACCATACATAAAATCACATAAATACAAATAAATACACGACAAAAATACCAACAAAATCAGGGTCGTTACACATAACCCCACAAGTAAGCTCAGGAATAGCCCTTAAATCTTGAAGATCCTCCCATAATCTTTTCATTTTGCTATAATAGGCCATAACATTCATGATTTCTTAATTTAAATTTCCTAGCTCTTTCTTTAATTGAAAAATAAATGGACCATTTGCCTCACGGAATCTCTCATTCACATTATTCCATAATTGAAGTGCTTTCTCAATATATTGAAAATCATCAGATATATCACTCACCATAGAACTCATAATCCAACTACTTACCATAAAATCAGCACGTTTCCATTTTGAGTAATCTTTATCAATGTATTCTTTTGGTTTAATAGTTCCATCAATAAAACCACTTTTGTTTTTAGCACCCACGGCACAACGTATATTCTTACTCCATCTAAAGAAGCTATTACCATTGAATAATACCACAGTTAAGGATGCAATAACACTATCAGAATTAGCATTGAAATAGGGATCAATTGTACCTCACCTCTGAATCCATCAAATCAGCCGTAACAACCATTAATGCTCAAGCAAAAGAAATCAAGAACTCCAAATAACCTGAAAGAAACTCAATCAACCATTCCATCCACCTTAATTGTCACGACCCGACTTTTTAGCTTGTCGATTTACGAAGGAAATCGACATTCGGATCACTACTTAATCAAATTAAACTATAAATCAAATAAGTTGAATGGAAGAATTATCTTTTATTAAATTAACTACTGAAAATCCATAATAATCCAAAAGTCACTAATACAATATAGTTTGGCAATACTGTCCCAACATGCTGGGATCATAAGTTAAACTAAATTAATGTCTTAAACTGTTCTGGGAAAACTAAGTACTCAAAGTAAAACACTAAACTACTCAAGCCCATCCGGCGAAGCCCGCTCTACTCTGCTGCATCGTCACCTGAAACTGAGGGGGGGTCCACCGTCAGTGGCGAGTAACTAGGCTGTCCCATTTAATCGAGGGACCACCAAACACATAATATCATAGAAAATATCATAAAAACTGTAAAAGATTTAATACATGCTTTACACAAAGATACGCAAATTCCGTATATACGTACGTATAATAATACGTATAAAAGTACGTATAAAATACGTATACAAATACATATAAAAATACGTATAAATACCCCTGCAGAAATACGGTTAGAATACGTATGATTACGTATAAAAATACGTACGTTCAACCCTGCAAATACGGTTAGAATACATACCAAATACATTCCACATCCGTATAATTATACATACACATACATGCTCATAAATTCAGGAAATACACAGCGGAAGACTTACAATATACTAACTTATACTTTATACTATACATCTTCAATCCTTAACTTATTCTTAACCCTTCTTAAATTATATCATTATTAAGTCTTAATCATAATTTCATCACATTCCCTCCATCATATAAATCTTATCATAATCATATCATATCATCATAAATCATATCTTAATCATATCATATCATGTCTTTCTTATCATATTAGATCATAACATATCTTATCATCTTTTGAAATCATCTTATACTTCATCTTATGATTTCATCTTAACATATCAATCGTATGATCATAACATAACATCTTTGTTGGACCGGTCACTATAACTCGTTATGGATCTCGTGTTTCACCATAACTTCCTAGAACATGCCGGGAGGAGCTCGTGTACTCAACCCGTAGCGGATCCCGTGTTTCACCACTAAGCCTAAGCTATGGCCATAACTCCTAGTAGCGGCTCGTGTACCACTACCAGACGACTACATGTCCTAAGATCCAAAACTACTCGGGGGAACTCGTGTGTTCGTCCCATTGAGCATTGGTTTTGACTTATCCCACTAACGACTCGTGTATCATCAGGTGGGCGTCCGTATTGTATCTTATATCTTCATTTAATTTAATCATATCATATATTAGGATAATACTAGGTGACCGTAATAGGAAATGAAATGTTCGGAGTCCCAGGAAAGAGAGGTGCGGCACGTATATTGGCCACCTTAAATACCAAGTCTTTCCTAGCCAGAGACCGAAACATAACATGTATAGCTATTACTCTGTTTCCTTTCTTATCCCTAGTAGTATCTTATGCAACTTTAAATCTTATAATATACTATCATATACTTATAATCCTATCCTTTCGGATACTAACCTTAATATCATATACTAACTTGTAGATATTATTATTAATAATTGTAATAGCCGAATACTAATAGTAATAATAATAGTCATATTATCTATCCCTTCACTTTACAACTTATCCCTGATAACTATTTAATCTGTAACTTTTATTATTAATTATTTCCTAAATTAATAATAATTCAAAACTAACCAAATTTGACTAAATCAAATAATTCCACACGTAAATCTCAATTTTCAAACCATAATTAATTAATTCTTAAATTTATCTTAATTAATTAATTAATTGCTAAAATTACCAAAATATAATAAAAATCCTATTTTTCCTACTTTCACCACACTCGACATTTTATATCAATAATAGCAAAATTATTCAATTAATTTATATGAATTCAATCATCAAGAATTAAATAATTTAACTAATTAATAAACATAAAAATCATATTTTTCAACAACATTCATCAAGATTAACATAAAAATAATATTTTTAACTTTTCTTTTAATTTCTATACACTCGACCATTAGAAGATAATAACAAGATTTAATTTTTAATTCAAGATTAATCAATATAATTCAATACTATCAAGATTCATCATAAAAATCATATTTTTAGTTCCCTTTTAATGCTTAGGTCACTCGAAGATTCAATAATTAATAATAGCATATTTTAATAATTCAATTGCCCTATTTTATACAATCTGATTTTTAAAGAATTAAATTAAAAACGACCATCTAAAGATCTCTAAAAATCTGGAAATTTTTATGGGAGATAAATATGGGTTCAAGGATTAACGTGCATAAATTTCGTCTAAAAATAACATCTTTTACTATTTTTAAGTGATTTTATAACTAACCAGTCAGATTAGGCTGAATTCGGTTTCAGAATTTTCTGCCATAGCAAACGATCTTTAAAAATTACGAAAAATTTACAAAATCTTCAAAATAGTATTACTGACTTCCACCTAAAATTTCGTAGCCATTAGATTTGATTAAGTATACTAATTAATTCGTAAACTAAAACTGGACAGTTTTATCAGTTTGAAAGATTAGATTATTTCAAGCAAGAAAAGATCGAATTTTGCCACGAAATAAATTATGATTCAAAATAAAACAGTAAACAAACTGCCACGAAAAATTCATCAAGAAATAACAAGATTTGATTAATAGATAAATTCATACAAGTAATTATTCAACAATTAGAGATTTCAAGAAATACATCAAATCATGAAAATACATGAAAATAAATCAAGAACATCATCATCCATATACTCGACATTCTTGAATAAAAACAAAGATTAAATTCCTACAATTTTCATGATTAATTCCTAATTAACTATGTGATTTGCTACCCTTTAATTAAATGGGAAAGCGAAGTTACCTGGATTCGCTTAATTAATCCAAGGAAAAATTAAAGGGGTTCGACTTTTGAGAGAGGAAGAAGAGAGGATGATGATCTTTAGAATTTGGAGTTTATGTGCTTAAATGCATAATGGCAAAATAAGGGACAAGAGCCCTATTTATAGAACAAAAGGAAGGGTTGCAAGTCCTAAAATAAGGGGAAGGGGGAGCTGGTCGTGTGGACTAAAACAAAGGGGCAAAGTCATGGGCTTGGTTGATAATTACTTAGGCCTACTTAATTGGTAATTAACATAATTACCCAACTAAATTAAAAATACCCATTGGCCCAAATGGAAGAACAGAACCGGCCAAAAGGAAATAAAAGAACAAATTGGGTATTTGGCCCAATTTGATGAAAAAGAAAGGGCTAAAAATAAAACAGTCCAAAATTAAATGGGCCTTTTGGACTTAGAATTAAGACATATCATTAATAACCGCGAAATTTTCTGGCCCAAAATTCCGGGTCGTTACATTAATTGTAATTAACAATCACTCAAAAGAATTTTGCATGCGAGATTTCACAAACTCGCTTCCACTCAAGATTATGAATCAATTGAAGTTAGAAAGGAACGAAAAAACCTCAATTCACAGAGAATTATGCTCTGATACCATGTAAGAAATGAATAAGATTGAGATTGCAATTAGAATCAATAGAAGAGTTCAATTACATAACTAAAGCACTAAAACCCTTATTTATAGAGAAAGGGAAAAGATGAACTAAACAGGAGAGAATAAGATTAACTAAAGCTTAACTAACTTAAATAACTAACAACTAACCCTCTATGTTCTAATAATCACATAAGTTTTTTTGAAGAGGGATTTATTTGATAAGTCACTATTGTTAATAACGTTTTCACGACCACTAATTTTGGTAGTCCACCTTTGATTTATGCACTCAATCTCTTTCCACATGAATAGAATGTGAGAGGAGATGAAATGCATAAATTAAAAGGTGGACTACCAAAATCGCTACAACCAGCAACAAATTACTGTGTTAAAAAAAAGCAAATCTACCTTCGATCCTAAGTGGACGGTATGTATTACGAACCAACTATTTTTTTTAGGAACGGACTAATTATTTTTTAAACCAACACTAAATGTATTTTTTTATATAAAAAGAATCATATAAAGATGTAAAACAAACAAAAAACTGCCGAAAAAAAAAACCAAAAAGGAGAATCTATAACTACGAAAATAAGCTATTACTGACATTATCATTAGACATTTTTCGGATTTTCATGAAAAAATTTCCCTAAATTACTAACGATGATAATTTTTTATTTTAAAATCTTATTCCCCTAAGTTTCAAAAAATTAATAAATATTGCTTTAAAATTAATGAAAATTTAAAAATTTAAAAATAAACAAAAAGAAAATTTTGTAACTACTAAAACAATCTATTGCTATTTGCTAACACAATCATTTGCCAATTGTCAAATTTTCATAAAAACATCCTACTAATGATTTTTTTAAACCTAAATTCTTTTTCTCCCAATTTCAAATATAAATAAAAATTCCCTCAAAAAAATTAAGTAAATACAAATTATTTAAAATTTAATGAAATTATAACTGCCACAATCTAGTTGAAAAATTAAAATTTGAAAGTATCCGGAGGATAGATAGGTGTTGTTTGGTTGAACAAAGTTTATGTGGGAATGGGAAATTTATGGAAATTGAGTATTTATGGGAATTGAGTATTGAAAGAGTTGTTTGGTTGACAACAAAATTTAAAAATGTAGGAACTGCAAATTCATGGGAATTTCTCACTAAACATGGGAATTTAATTATCAAATCTCCCTTGTAACTCAAAATTACCATAATTTTCAAATGCTTTTTTAACAACCAAATAACTTTGTTTAATTCATGGAAAATTTAATGGAATTTAAATTCCAATAAATTGTAAATTCCTATAGGAATTTTGTTCCTACATCAACCAAACAATGATAGATTCTATAAAGATGGTTCTCCCCAAAAGCATATGCTTTGGAGAAGCTAATTCATCGGCGTAGGACGAGACCCGTCATCTAATTAACAATATATAATATAATCACTGAGTATCAAGTCAACAACCATGTTTACCCTTTTTATTTATAATAATAATAATAATAATAATAATAATAGTAATAATCCGCCTTTTGCAATTCATCAAACCCCCTCATCATAAAAATAAATCATCGACTTCTAGTGTGACTGCAGGTCTGCAGTTGTAACTTGTAAGTTCACATTTTCTTCCCTTTTCTATTTTTTTTATATTGGTTTAAATATATTCTACTGTACTGAGAAAAAAAAAAAGATTTGACCTTTTCTTTTTATTATTATGGTTGATACATTTCATATGATCATAGTAGGATGGTTTTCTGTTCTTCAAATGATGTTTGTTGCACCAACTTGTTCAGTGAATGGATGAAAATTGTTCCCTTTTGGTTTTTTGTGCTAATGAAATCATGAACTTAAGTTGTTAATACAAGTTTGGGAAGTTTAATCTTGGTAAAAATGAAACTTGCATTGGGGTCTATAAAATTTATAGCAAGAACTCAATATAGGTCTCTCTTTCTTTGACTGTTTCTGGTTATTCTTTGTTTTGAAATGAAGAGTTCAGTGATGTTTAGGTCACCTGTAAGGAAAATTAGAGAAATTAGATGATGTATTGTTTGCTAAGTCTTAATCTTGTCTTAAATTCATGCAATTAAAAGTTATTGGAAGCAGGAATCAATTGAAATGCACACAAGTAAAATTGAAGATGTCAGAAGCATAAAAATTAGGCTAATGCCTAGCTATGTGAAAAGGCATAGCTCAGTGGCATTTTAGTCAATGTAATCAAAACTCCAAAACACATGTCACACATCTATACCTAGCAAATCGGTCAATAAAAGGTCGGTCAATATTATTAAAGGAGTTTTCAGTCAAAAATGGGACTCCGTCAAAAATGGGCTTTAAATTCTACTTTTCGGTTTCGGGTTTGGGTTCGAGTTCGGTCAAATGGGTCAGTCAGTGTTATTTTCAGGTCGATTTTCGGTTCGGGTTTATTTTTGCCAAGTATACACACATCCATTGGTAATTTTGACCTGCAAAATACTAAAATGCCCATGTGCTACATTAGTTAAACAAAGCTCGAGCTATGTTGGATATTGCTATAAAAATTATATGTAGAATGTTATATTCTTGGGGATAGGGTGGTGGAGACATGTTATGAATCTTATGTTTTGGCATATATATTGAGCATAATTTGAGCTATTACATGTTTTATTCTATGGAGGGTACTCCTAATTGTGGATGGTCTTATCTTACTGGCCTAGTGGCATTGGCCCAGTCATGGCAGAAATTCCTCCATGAATATCTGGAGATTTTTTTTCCTGTTTAGTTTGAGGATATTACAGTTATTTTCTTGTATTGAAGGTTCCGATCATATGTTGTATACGTTGCATGCATTAGGCATAACAATGGAAAAAAAAGAATTTACATGACATTTGTTGTATGTGAAATTCACAAAGGTTTCATGATCAATTCTATATCCTAAATTTGACCCAAGTGTTTAATTTGTTATTTCTTTGAACAATTTTAGGTTTTGAAGGAGATGAGAGGCTTGTTGTTTACTGTATGTGTGGTCTTTTTGGCTGCTACATACATTCAATGTGTTGTCTCCCATGGGGGTCAACCCCTGTCTAAAATTGCTATACATAAGTCAACAGTTGCTCTTCATGATGAGGCTTTTGTTAAAGTTTCTCCTTCATTACTTGGATTTGGAGTAAGCTTTAATTTAGTCAGCTTTAGATTTATTGTTTGTTATGAAAATTAGAACTTAATTCATCCAACTAGAGTTGCTTACTAGAAGTTCTTATGTTGTCATTTGGCTCTTGATTTGTAATAGGGAAACCATAGAGAATGGATTACTGTAGAGTTTGGCCACCCGAAACCCACAGTAGATGATTGGATAGGAGTATTTTCTCCTGCAGATTTCAGGTAATTTTTATATACATATATAAAAATAATTGCTAGGTTGTAACGCGAGACAATGGGAATGAAGTTTAACGAACAATGTTTTTGACTTTGCCTTCAGCTCATCTACATGCTCAGCAGAAAATACAAGAGTTAACCCTCCTCTTCTTTGCACTGCCCCTATAAAGGTGGGTACCGAAGAGTCGATGATCCTTCATTACTTCTAATTTTTTTACTAAGTTGATCAAGCAAAGTTTGAGCTCTTTTATCTTTAATCTGTTTGTTTTGCAGTATCAATATGCAAATTTCTCAAATCCAAAGTATGTGGACACAGGAAATGGATCTCTGAAGCTTCAATTGATCAATCAGCGAGCTGACTTTTCTGTTGCACTTTTCGCTGGTGGATTGCTTAATGTATGATTCCTTTTCTTCAAATTTATTCGTCTCTTTCTTTTATTGTAACTTTGTAAGTCATGAGTTTGTGACTGCTATATGGATGTATGTTTCTCTTTGGTCTGTGTACTGTGGGAAATTTAATGATAAAATTTTGAACTCTTGCTATGAACTGGCATAGCTGAACTGAAATCTAGATGAGAAAATACAAAATAGAGAATAAGAGATGAAAATGCTGATTAATGGAAGATAATGGTGTTGATTATGATGGATTAGAAGTAAACACTAACTAAGATAGACTATCAAGCATTCGAGAGGCTTGATTCTCTCCCAATAGAAGCATTCGAGTGGCTTGCTCACTCCCAAAGAGATTAGTCTCAAAATACATTCAATATTCAATATGACGACTTTTCCTCTCCCTAACAATCTCTATTTATAGAAAATATACCCTAACAAACATACTAGATTCCTTATTATGTAATTCCTAAAATAACCTTCCTACTAATATTAGTGCATAGCAAATCTGCTGTTAAAAAAGTTTTAAAAATTCAACTATAGGATGTTGCATTCAATTTTCTCAATATTTCTATTCCAGTTCATCAAAGTTTTTGTGGTGAACTGATGTTGCATTGCCAACTACTTTTGTTTTATCCTGTGAAGTGTTACTAATAAAACCTAATTTTCTCCTTGTAACAGCCAAAGCTGGTTGCCATTTCAAATATAGTTTCTTTTGCAAATCCTAAAGCACCTGTATACCCACGTCTCGCACAGGGAAAATCATGGGATGAGGTGAGCTCCATTTTCCTATACTCTGTCATTTTGTCGTACATGGTGCATAACTGTATATCAAGTATAGCCAAAATGACGCTTTTGTTATTATGTTCAATTGTGTCTGCTAAACATGTATCTAAATCAATTAAGAAAGTTTTCACCTTTTTTTTTCTCTTCCCCTTATGGCCCTACCATAGACAAGTCTATTTGTCAGCATTCTGGATATAACTAATATTAGTGGAATGCCAAGGTGTTGTTTCCCAAGCTCTTGTAAAGGCCTCAGCAAATTGATTAGGCACAGTGAAGCTTGAAAACCTATGACCGCTTCTTTCTGTATTCTTTATGCTGGAAATATTTTTACTATTGTTGACCATGGGTTGTACTTTGGCGTTGTTCTTTTGGACTTAATTTCTGAAATTTCAATTCAGTTCAGAAAAATTCAGTTTAGTTCAGCTCCCGATAAGTCTAGGTTTTAGTTCAGTTCAGATTAATTCAGTCCAAAAGAACAATGCCTTTATCATGCACTTCCTCCTTAACACCAGAATTGCTAGAGCTGTGGCGGCCTTAATTTCACAAGGAGTTGGTCTGTCAATATCTTATTTTAAACACATTGAACCCTTGTTTCTAAACAAATTTCCACGATTCGTAAGGCGTGCATCTCTAGGACCTCTATTGCTAATATTTTCTTTAAACATTTTAAGACACTACATGGACCATATATTACATAACTGAAACATGTGTTTGGCATGATACTAGATGACAATTACTTGGACAAGTGGGTATGGAATTGAGGAAGCAGTTCCTGTTGTTGAATGGGGTTTGCAAGGAGTGAAAGGGACTATTTCACCAGCTGGGACACTAACCTTTAGTCGTGAAAGCATGTGCGGTGAGTGTGAATTTTTTCCTTCTCCTTTGCACCTTTGGTCTTATTCAAAGCTTTGTGAATAATAGAACATTCACATTTGGTTCCCTCGGGATATTTTTTTCCCCTTACAAGCTTAGGAACTCCAATTTGTTTAAGAATGTGTATACTTGTACAGGTGCACCAGCAAGTACTGTCGGATGGCGTGATCCTGGTTATATACACACTGGTTTCATGAAGGAGCTGTGGCCCAACTTAGTGTATGTTACTTTCAAGTCATTAATGCATTTCTATCTTACATTGTAATGACCTTTATTTTTCCCTGAAGGGACTCTGATGATTTTTTTAGAAGTCAAAGACATACACTACTTAGTTAATTGATATTCAGAACATTTTCAAATTGGTAATCCATGTTCAGAAAATTGATTAGTTAATTTATATTAAAGCTTAAAAGATATAGATTGTATTACTAAATGTATTACAATCTATATCTTTTTCAATACAATGTAAGAGAGTTGTATTGTGTAAATTACACTGATCTTTCAATACAATCACTTATTCTTTAACCTTGTTTTCTCTGCCTCTGTATTTTCTTTATCAGTCCCAACTTTAACTCACAACAGAATGTTCCATTGCTCCTTCTTGAACTTGGTATTTATAGTGTTGTAGTTTGATCAACCTTTTGTTGAGTCATTATGCAGCTTTACCTTCCAGCATTTGATTAAATAAAAATCAGTTACCTGAAAAAGAAAATCTGAAATAAACCGTGTTTGTTATAGAGGAACAGGCTTTTAGTTTATTGACTGAACAAATGCAAAAGGAAAAACTATTAGCTCTCACTTTTTGATTGAAAGCTTTTATAGGCTCTATTACCATGATCTGTCTTCTTCATGCTATGCAGGTACAAGTATAGAGTTGGACACAAAATGCACAATGGAACATATATATGGAGTGATAATTATCACTTTAGAGCATCTCCTTACCCAGGCCAAGATTCTGTTCAAAAAGTTATCATCTTTGGAGATATGGGAAAGGTATGTGATACCGGATAGGATGGTTGATAAACTATCACTCTTCAGGATCCACTGATAATCTCTAACCTTGTGTTATATTGGTGAATACTGCTGTTTTTGAGGCATATATGGTCAACTATTAATAATTAGTTTCATGTAAAATTAATGAAAAGGCATATGTAATGACATTAATCAAGCAACTCTAGTTGGAGATATATCAGGCATCTAAATATCAACCCTCATGCTTGTAAAGGAGCTCCAGTCTTCGGAGTCTTATAAATACGGCCTTACAGGCTTATCCCTAAGATAAGAAACAAGTTGTTTTCAATTGAGTAATAGTGCAAAATTATAAATTAAAGGGTCCTAGGCCCAGACATGAAAATTTTATGAAAAATATGAATGTCTCTGGTTCAAAATGAAGTGTCCAAGTGGCATACCAATGTCCGACACGGGTACTTGATGTGAAACAAAGAGTGCGAATAGCATAGGAAAAAGTACATGCTTTGTAGTAGAGAATAGAGATGTATCAGTAAAGATATCTACATTGGACATTTCTTGTTAAATTATAGGAAATTATGTTGCCAATTCCTTAATCTATATGACTCTGGGTAAACTTACTGTAAAACAATTAACAGCCTTGTAATGGTTTGTTCCCAGTTGGCAGCAGTGACTTCAAAATTATTGAAACCTTTATTAATTTATCTTGTTTTAGGATGAAATTGATGGCTCCAACGAATACAACAACTACCAGCGTGGTTCTCTTAATACTACTGGACAACTTATCAGTGATTTGAAAAACATTGATATAGTCTTCCACATAGGAGATATATGCTATGCTAATGGTTACCTTTCTCAGTGGGACCAATTTACTGCTCAAGTTGAGCCCATTGTCTCGGCTGTTCCATATATGATTGCTAGGTTGGTTATTTCATGTATCACAATCCCTTTGGCATTTCATGTTTGGAATGTGTTTCTTCATGTTAATATATTTTAATTTTGGTTTGCAGTGGAAACCATGAGCGAGACTGGCCTGGGACAGGATCTTTCTATCAGAATATGGATTCAGGAGGAGAATGTGGCGTATTAGCTCAGAATATGTTCTATGTTCCTACTGAAAACAGGGAAAAGTTCTGGTATATATCTCGACAATGTGATTTAATAAATTGGGATGCATTTAGTTGTACTAAGGGTCTGTTTGGTAGGACGAAAAATGTTTTTCCTTAAAATTGTTTTCCCTGTTTTATATTGTCTGGTTTGAAGATTAAATGGAAAACTTAGGTTGAAATATTGATTTACGCCATGTTAGAAAACATTTTCCCCCAAAATTTAAAGGAAAACCGTTTTCATTCCTCATTCCACGCGCATGTGTTTTTCTAGTAGCATATTAAAACCTTATAGGAAAGTTGGTGTTGTGGATATTGCGAGCAAGCTAAGAGAAAATCGCTTGCGTTGGTTTGGACATGTAAAACGGAAACCCCATGGAGCACTGGTACGAAGATTGGAAGAGTGGGATTAGGGAAATTTCCAAACGAGTTAGGGAGCGACCGAAAATGACTTGGCGGGAAGGAGTTAGAAAAGATATGAAGCAAATGGATTTACAAGAGATTGAGGCTTTCGATCATAAGGGGTGGAGGAGGAAAATCTTTGTGGACGACCACCCGAGATAATCACTTTGGTTCATGTAGCCCACTTATGGGAATAAGGCTTTGATTGATTGATATTTAAACCTTTTTTGGGGCCCTAGTTGATAGGAGTAGTTGATATTCAATTCAACTAAACAATGGAAATTGGAAAATGATTGACATGGAAAATCATTTTCATTACAGTTCTCTATTGTTAGATGTTTACCATGGAAAAACATTTTCAATTAAAAATGTTTTACACCCCATCAAATGGAACCTGAATTGATCTTCATAATCAATGTTAGCCATCAGAGTAAAAATAACAGCTGCTGTGTTCTTCTGCAGGTATTCCACTGATTACGGAATGTTCAGGTTCTGCATCGCTGATACAGAACATGATTGGAGAGAAGGGACAGAACAATACAAGTTCATTGAACATTGTCTAGCATCTGTAGACCGACAAAAGCAGCCATGGCTTATATTCCTTGCACACCGGGTGTTGGGTTATTCCTCAGGCGACTTTTATGCTGATGAAGGATCGTTTGAGGAGCCAATGGGCAGAGAAAGCCTTCAAAAGTTGTGGCAAAAATACAAGGTTGACATTGCTGTTTATGGCCATGTACATAATTATGAGAGAACATGCCCCATCTACCAGGTTTGTTTCACTTCCTTTCGTATGCTCCGGTGTTGGGAAAATAATACTAACATCATTAAGGAACATAGTTGTTCACGTGTTCCTTAAAACTTTATAAAGATGCACCCTAGTATAGTAAGTCCATTCATAATTAAGACAAGTTCATGAAGTTGAATTGTTTAAGCTAGTGTTTAACAAACAAGAACTTACTGTGCTAGCTAGTGCAGGAAACTATCTGGCTTTTTTAGACATCTTAAAATAGCAATGCTCCATTTACTCATCATCACACCCTTTTTTGAGTTATGTTGCAGAATATATGTACCAACCAAGAGAAGCATGATTATAGGGGTACGTTGGGTGGAACGATACACGTGGTTGCTGGCGGTGGAGGGGCTAGTCTTGCACAATTTTCAACCTTGAAGCCAAATTGGAGTATCTTTAGAGATGAAGATTATGGATTTCTTAAGCTCACAGCATTTAACCACTCGAGCCTTTTGTTCGAGTATAAGAGGAGCAGTGATGGGAGAGTTCATGACTCATTCACAATTACAAGGGATTACCAGGACATCTTAGCATGCACCGTGGACAGTTGCCCTGCAACAAGCTTGGCGTCTTAGTAAACCATGCTGGGGTATGAGTTATTTGCAGTTTTTTCACGGGGTTCACAAAATTCACGAGACAGTCTTATAATGCACTCAATATCCCTAACGTTCTAAACAAATGTACTAGTTGCCCTTTTATGATTAAAAACGTGAGTTTTTTAATGTTATTTTAGTGTCTCAAAAGTATGATTTGATTACAAATAATTGGGAAAAAAATCAACCTAAGGGATAATACATGGTGAATTCTAAAAACAAAAAGGGTATCTCGTGAATTTTGTGAAACAGCAAGGTATCTCGTCAAAAAAACCGTATCTTTTTAAGCATGGTGCAAATCATTTCAAATTTTTGCCAAAGAAAATAAAAAATTCTCTTATGATCTCTGGTGTGTAATCTCGACCGTGTTCCAGGTGTACATATGAACAAGAACCAGTTCTGGCTGTTTTTCTTCCATGGAACCTCCATTGATGGGATCATTTCTCATATTTGATTTGATTTTGATTTGGGTTTGGTTTTGATTTTCGGCAAGTGTGGACTATGGTGAAGGATAGAGCTGAGGAGTGAAGAGTACAATTTGTTGCAAGCTCTGTGTAAATTCAACATGGATAGTCCATTCTTTCCTTAAATTTAAACTATTGGAATCATTGTAATTTATCAAAATTCATATCAATTTCGTTATTATTCAAATTGCAAATATGAACTACTTACTCCGTAACATAAAAATACCTACTTTTGTTTTTTCATACATTTTGAGGAAACGATTTTAGGGTATAAGCGAAGAAATTAATCAAAATAGTTTTAATACAAGCAAGAATGTGATTATAAGTTACTAATATCAAAATAATTTTGATTAATTTGGTCGTTATACCCTTAAATCGCTTCCTCAAAATGCGAAAAAACAAAATTAGATATTTTTATGTTACAGAGGAATTATTTATTATTTAACAGAAAAAAAAAAAAGACACCTGTGTTCTTGAGGTGCAAATAGGTTATGTAATGGGTTTGGTAATTTGATAAATTTTTAGGGTATGTTATATTCACTTATTGGAACTTATATGAACAATTTATCTGAACTTATTGAAACTTATTTGAATTTATTGAAATTTATCTTAACTTATTAAATTTGAAACTTATTTTTTTTAAAGTATATTTAGGCCTTATTAGACCTGAACTTATTTGAATTTATCTAAACTAAATTTATTTGAACCTATTGAAACTTAATTGAACTTATTGGAACTTATTGAAACTTAATTGAACTTATTGGAACTTATTGAAACTTATTTGAGCTTATTGAAACTTATCTTAACTTATTAAACTTGAAACTTATTTTTTTAAGGTGTATTTAGGCCTTATTAGACCTGAACTTATTGGAATTTATCTAAACTGGACTTATTTGAATTTATCTAAACTAAATTTATTTGAACCTATTGAAACTTAATTGAACTTATTAGAACTTATTAGAACTTATCTGAACTTATTGGAATTTATCTGAACTTATTTGAACCTATCTGAATTTATTTGAACCTATATGAAATTATTGGAACTTATATGAAATTATTGGAACTAATCTGAAATTAGTAAACCAGAAACATATGTTTTTAAAGGCGAAGGTTACGGTGTGTTCTCTTCACCTTAAAAATATAAGTTTCAGGTTTAATAAGTTTAGATAAATTCCAATAAAGTTAAATAAGTTCATGTCTAATAATGTTCAAATGTACCTTAAAAAAATAAGTTTCAGGTTTAAGGAGTTCAGATAAGCTAAGATAAGTTCCACTACCACATGCTGACTTTGGGTGTACTTTATGTAGTTATGTGTTGCTTCTTGCTTGCACTAAGCATATATAATACGGGAGGATCAAGTCATAGCCCAGTGGTTAGGGCTTCAGAATTCCAGGCATGAGGTTCTGGGCACGATTCTCACCGCACGTATTTGCGAGGATTCCTTATCATCCCCCTTACAGATGTGTGTTGGCTAAAATTGGGCCGAATTATCTACAATAGGGCCGATTTCAAGGCCTAATATCCCACACATTATCCTTAAAAAACAAATAATACGGAGTACTTACTTTTTTTATTTTAGATGCAACTCTTTTGGTTGCGTAGACTGACAGATTCCTAAGTAATTTTTTTACTTGCCAGTAAGTATGGTAGGAGAGCTATTTGATTTTGTTTTTATTAAAGAAAAGTGAACCTAAAAGTTAGAAGACGTGTGATTTATTTTATTTTATTTTTTGAAGAAAGATACGTGATTTATTTTGTTGAATAAGGAAGGAAAAAAAGTGTTGTATCCAAAATCTATTTTTAAAAGAAAGTGCTGCATCTTAAAATTTGCAGGGGGTACATTTAATATTGTGAAAATAATAATGCATACTTCATTATTGATCAATGATTTACTTTTGTACAATTTTTGTAGCTACTTTGACTAGCTAGATTTATTATTATTATATTTACTTGTGCAACAACGTTTTATAGGTATTTGCTAGTTTGAAGCTATTCAAATTTGGTGTAATATTAGTAATTTTAAAATTGTAATCTCAAACCACTCTTAAAAAAGCCCTTAAAACTAGCTTTTTTGGAAAGCATAACCCTTTAAAAAAACCCAAAAAAAAAGTCAGGCCTCCAACCATTATTTCAATCCTCTCTCAAATTTTTTTTTTCCCCTAAATGTTGTCGGAAATCTATTTTTATTACCTGTCATCCAAATTTTTTTTTGGGTTTTTCTCACTAGTATCCATGTGTTTTTGCATTTTCTCAGGTGTACCCACTTTTTTTCAACTTTCTCTGAGGTACCCATCAATTTAGCATCGATAATGATATATACCCAATTTAATGATGAAATGTTAACTTATTATTTTCAGGGCTAATCGAGTCATTTTTTGTAAATTCCGAACTCAAATCTGACCCATAAGGGTTAAAATGACCTGTAAAACCTTGAGAGAAATTTTTTTTACTCATAATTAATGCGTGCAAATCGAGGCGAATCTGGAACGTAAATCAAAGCTAATCGGGTCATTTTTCAAATTTCGACATCAAATCTGACTCTTAAGTTTTAAAATGACCCGCACAAAACCTTGAGAGAGCAATTTTTTCAAATTAGGAACGTAAATCTGGGCGAATCTATACTTTTTTTTCTTCAAATTTTGACATCAAATTTGAAACTTCGGGGTTAAAACGACCCGTAAAACCTTGAGAGAGCTTTTTTGGACATACATATAAATAAGTGCAAATTGAAGCGAATCGGAAACGCAAATCGGAACGTTTTTAAAATAATTTATAATTTAAATAAAAAATATTCAAATTAAAAAAAGAATAAGAAAAAAATTTTAAAAAAGGAAATATAAAAAAAAAAAATTCAGTTCAGCAAAATTCTGTCCAAAGAAACAGTTCTAATTCCCTCTTATTTTTTATTTTTCATTTTTTTAATTGCATTTGAACTTAACTAACGTAAGTAATTAATCTTACCTAACGTTGTTAGTGATGATGCAAATCAGGTTATGGTTGACTAATGGTGGATCAGCTGATGGGTACCTCTGAGAAAGTTGGGTAAAAGTGAGTACACTTGAGAAAATGCAAAAACACATGGGTATTAGTAAGAACAACCCTTTTTTTAATCAATTTGTCGCAAAATTCATTTTATTTACCAAATTGTCACTAGGTGTTCATTTTTTTTACCATTTGGTCAATTGGTCTCAAATAGGGATGTCAAATTAGGTTAACTGTACACGTTAGGGTTGACCCAAACGGGTTCGGTACATTTTCAGTTCAGGTTGAATCAGGTTATCTCGTCCAACAGTTTAGTTCAGGTCAAGTCAGGCTATTTCGGTAGCAGGTCATAATAGGTTGTCTATCTCTCTGTTACAGTACAGTTCAAGTCATTAACGGTCGGGCCTATATCAGTTCAGTCCAAAAATATTCAGGTTAATACGGGTCAACGATAAAAACAGTATGTTTCGGGTTGCAACCAGTTTGTATCGGGTTTAATTAGAGAGTCAATTAGATCGGAACTTGACAATATTTTGGGGTTAACATATGTTAAGGTTTACGTATGTATGTACATACATATGTATGCATAAAAAAAGCATTTTAAGCTAACGTCCATATAAATCGAGTCAAATGATTTTTTTCTACGAGGAAATAATAATTTCATTCATTCATCAACAAGATCAGATCTTATTATTTTCAATATTTCCTCCAGACCTTCTAAAAATTTGAGTCAAATGATTATTAACACTCGGTGAAAAGTACTTTCAAATCTGATTACAACTAGTACTCCACCCATTTCATAAAGTGTTCCATATGTACGTGAACGGAAACTTTCGTATATAAAAATGTTTCATATAGAATTATCCAAGTAAAATGTTTCAGGTTTTAGTTCATTTCAGTTTAGGTTAGGTCTCAGTTCAGGTCAGGTCTCAGTTCAATTCAGGTCTCAGTTCAATTCAGGTCTCAGTTCAAGTCAAATTATGTAACGGGTTGATTACAGTTCAGTTCAATTCAGTTCAGTTCAATTCAGTTCAGTTCAATTCAGTTCAGTTCAGTTCCCTGAATTTTCAGGTTCGAGACAGGTTATTATCAGTTCAGTTCATATTCAGTTTGGGTTCAGGTCAGTTCAAGTTATTAACATATGGGTCACTTTCAGTTCAAGTTATTAACATATGGGTCACTTTCAGTTCAAGTTATTAACATATGGGTCACTTTCAGTTCAAGTTATTAACATATGGGTCACTTTCAGTTCAAATTATTAATATATGGGTCACTTTCAGTTCAAATTATTAATATATAGGTCACTTTTAGTTCAGGTCAATTTAAGGCTATGAGTCACTTTCAGTTCAGGTTATAAATAGTTCAATTAATCCAACGAGTCTCAACCCAAACTGAAACCTTAAATACTCTTATTAAAGGTTTGGACTATCTAGGCTTTGAAAACTAACATTTTCAAAATAAATTAATACTGTACAAAATTAATAGTAAAGTGGTGTTATATAATTTTTATTTTGTAAAATACAAAGTATGATTTTATGAACGGCAATATTACTTTTAACAAGTAAAAAGCAGTCACATAAGAGTAATGTAAAATTTATTGCAAGAGATTTTGAAATTGAAATGAAGTATATATGAAAGAAAGTAGACTAGCGACGTATATTTATATAAATGAATAGAATATAATATTTGAACATAAACCAAAATTTTTTTTGGATAAAACACCTAAAACAAAATAAGAACATCAAACACAATAAAAAAAAAGCTGGAGATGCGGGGGATCGAACCCCGTGCCTCTCGCATGCAAAGCGAGCGCTCTACCATTTGAGCTACATCCCCAACGTTGATCTTAATCTATGTAATATCTATTTAATTTAATACCTACGTCGGAAAAGTAAAACAAACTTTTTGGCCCATGCAGGTCTCGAACCTGCGACCTTCGCGTTATTAGCACGACGCTCTAACCAGCTGAGCTAATAGGCCAATTTATTCATATGTTGTTGGGATACTAATTAAATCCATGAAACGTGTTCAAAAAATAAGAAGGATAAACGGCGTCACAAATACTGTATGTGCCATTAAGGATTTAATAGTTTTACAAAATTTCATGGTCACACGAGTATTTTGTTATTAAATTAAACTAGTTTTCCCCGTGAAATTGCACGGTTTTTTTTTTTTTTAAAAAAAAATTGAATGCATTGTAATTAGTTTAACATTTTCTTTTTATTAGTATTTTTGAAAAAATTATTTGGATTTTGATTCAATTTCGGATGTTATTTTCTACGATCTATAAAAGTCAAATTAAAATAAAAATAGAGTAAAGATTTAAAAAATCTCAATAATGTAAAAATAGTGATCTTAATAAATACCTAAAATTACAAAAAGAATAACAATATGTAACGATTTTTACTTTTTTTTTTTAATTGAAGAATGATAATCAGTAAGTATTTGGAGTAAAAATGTAAAAAAAAAATTAAAAAAAAATAGAGTCATATGAATTTATGTAAGAAACTAATCTAAATAATCATGAAGACATTGAGTTGTATTTATATCACCTTAATGGTAGTAGCTAGTAGTACCAAAAGTGACAATTCATATTGGGAATTGAAGGTGAAGTAAAGGCAAATTAAGGAGAGAGAACAATTTGTTGTATTTAAAATAATGAAATTAAAAAGGGGTTTTCAAAGAATGACACATAGACAAGAAAGTTCTTGTTTAAATATTTAAGTATAGATTTGTTATACACATAAACAATGTTCTATTTAATCTAATTAAATTTATTATCGCATTGGATCATTTTATTTTGTATTTTTATTGTAATTTAGACTTGTATAGTTGTGCACTTGTGTATTGGTATGAATTTAGGGTTTATATTCGATTATCCAAGCACCAAAATGTTCGGTCTTTGATTAAGCTTGAACCCTCTTGGTACATATCCTGGATCTGTCATTGTTCACAAATAAATGTGATAAAAATCGAAGTCATAACCTTGTGCCAGAAATTTGAGGTCTTAACCACTAGACCATCAAGACTTCATTTTAATTTATTGGAGAGTATATCAACTACTCCTTCTGTAATATATTAATTGCAACGATTTGACATTTTTCCTCTCAATTTTATGTCAAATCGTTGCCATTAATATGTTACGGAGGGAGTATATCTATAATACCCAAAACAAACTTTGTAGGAAAAAACTGACGCCAAAACCAAAGAATCTTCCAACAAAGGATATGCCTCAAAATTCATAAACTTGAAGTAATAAATATCATGCCCCGCCTAACAAATCTAGGATGTTGAATTTGTGGCACAAAACCAATAATAACTTGAGGACTCCATACAGTTGTAGCTTGGATAAGGTTATACTCTCTCCGTCCCTTAAAGATTGTCCCAACTTTTGCTACTGTTTATTTGGTAACTTTGACTCTCTACAATTTTATACATGTAAGAAAAATATAGTCAAATGGGATCTCGTTTGATTCGGCTCAATGTATACTTTTTTAATATGTAATGCTTATAATTTTTTATTATACGTATCTCAATATATTTTCATTTAAAGATGTGTCTCGGGAGATGAGAAAAAGTAAATGGAGCAATCTTTCAGAGACAGAGGGAGTAACAATTAATAACACCGATCATTTTTTGACAACACAACAAAAGTGAAAAAATTATAAAACTGGGGGAAAGTTTGGGGGATATTGCCGCCTAAAATCTATTTTTATAGGGAAAATAAGAGTATTTTTTTTCCTCAATTGTTCCCCTCTTTTTTTCCAGCAATTAGTATAATTTCATTTCACTCATTTTTTGTTTTGTAGATTACTAAACGCCGCCAGTGCATTATTTAAAATTTCTCATAATACAAAGTACAAAGATAATGTTTCCCTTGAATTAAAATTACATAATATATAACAACTTTGAATACATAAACATCGGACACCGCGCCATGACCTCGATCGCCACCACCAACATGATGGTGGTAAAAAAATCATTTTTTTTAGTATGGGCCGTCCAAATCAGACGCCCCAACCATGGTAGGGGTGTCTGGGCTGGATGGTCGGGGGTGTCTGATCTGAACGTCCTAATATAAAAAAATAAAAAAAATTTATTATTTTTTAATAAAAAAAAATACTTCTTCCGCTCCATATTTGTAATAACCGGTATTTTTATACAATTATATTTATTTATTTTTATTTTTATTATACTGTATTTTATTAAATTATATATATATATATATATATATATATTATGTTGATATAAAAATTAAAAAAAAGGGGATTTACTTTTAGGAAAACCAAAGTCATTCTACATCCTCCAAAGATCAATTTGGTCTTATCTATTAGACAATAAACACCTAGGTCATTTCCTTCTATCTTGTTTGCAATCAATTCCATTATTTTTCAGTTTCAACAAATTAAACAAGGATTCCAACGTACTCTTCAATTCCTCCTCCACAACAATACACTTTGATTTAACTCTTCAACTCCTCAATGCTCACAATTCTCCACACCTTTATATATATGTATACCCCATTTACCATCAACATTTTTTTCCACTACGTTACTTAAAATAAGTGAAGATGAACTTAACCCTCCTTCAACAACAATATTAAGTTTGCTAAAAAAAAAAACAACAATATTAAGTTCAGAAAAGAAAAAGAAAATTTCAACCCCATTGTTGAACTTCTTATCTCTTCCCATATCTCATGCTCCATTACGATTTCTATGCTGGATGATGACATGATGTCAACCTATTTTAAACAATGGTTTTCTTGTTTTAATAATTTGTTTTCTTTTTTTAAACAAGTTATATGCTTTTAGACTAATAGTTTTATAACTTTTCTTCCTAAATTTCTTTTTTTTTTTTTAAAGTTTTAATTTAATTTAATTTAATTCTCAATCTTACTTTTCTGAATTCCTACAATTACGTATGTGCATAGTCCGACTTACTAGGTAGTCTAATTTTGGACATGCCTTATTTGAAGACCGACGTTGAGTAGGGTGCTATTTGGAAAATTGCTAGATTGATAGTTTACGCGCTTACGAGGTAATTTTCGATGTCCATCAACTTTAGAATCCCGTTAGGGTGTAGTTTATTTGAGTATTATAAATTTTATAACCGTAACAATAATTTGTTGTCATTGGTATTATGAATAATAGTATTCGTGATGATATTTCATTATTTATATATACACGAGTATGGTCGGATGGTTATAATGTTGATTGTGTGACTTTAAAATTGTTATGATGGTTATAGATGTACACTATGGGATCATGTATGATTTATTGATTTATACCTTCTAAAAATTGTTCGCGTGACTAAATTTATTTGATATATTTATTTTTTATTAATTAGACATATTTTTTGTAATACCCTAAAATTTTGGGCTATTTTAATTTTTTTAATTAAATATATTAATTAGTTAACTATTTAATTGATTATTATTTAATTAATTATTAACTTGGCACTTTAGTGAGCCTAATTATTAACCATGACCCATATCTTTACTTAAATTGTCAAAACCCAAGCCCAACCTTTCCTCTCCTTTCCTCACACTTCACGACCCCTTATTTTCTTTTCATTTAATTGTTTTATTTTATTTTTCTAACCAATAATACCAATTCATATCTATATTTGACCTACACCTAAAAAGTCACACCTTTTATCCTAAACACACTACTAAAATTTAGGAGAAGAAAACATATACCCTTTATTCTCTTAAACTACATGGCAGCCAACAAGAACAACAACAACAACTTGGTACAATTGGTATTCTATGATGGTCGAGTGTTTCTATAATGAATTGATGATTTTATTTTATGTTCTAACATAAATTTATGCATGTTATATTATTCTTGCCATATAAACTTGAAGATTGAATTGTTGAATATTGTAGCTTGGACTTGTCGAGTGGTAGCCGTGCACCTAACATGTTCTTCGAGTGTTTTATTTAATCAAGAATTGATCTTTTTGTTATAATCTTGCTATAATAATATTCTTGATGATTTTCTTGATTTATCTTTTAAATTAATTAAGTTCTTGAAAAGCAAGTATGAATCTGGGTTAATGTTGATATTGTCGAGTAACAACACTTCTTGATGGGTTTTTCCATTCGAAATTCTTGGCTACTAATTAAAGTATGTATTTTTATTAAGTTAGTCTAATTAATTGTTTTAATCTTAATGATTTAAATTAAAAAGGAAAGATTAAATTTTGTTATATTGTTCCCACAAGAGCCGAGTGACTTATTAAATAAAAAGAGTGAATTTTCATTAGTTTTATGATAAAAAGATTGGATTTGAATACTTTCTTGAAATTATTTTTATTAAATTAATTAAGGCTTGTAATTTAATTAGATAATTGATTAGATTGTTTAAATTATGAACGATTATTTATTGTGACACTTGATGGTGAAAGTCGAATGTATTGAAGGATTATGGACAAGGTTTGATTTCTATTTTCTTATTTAAATATTGTTTTATAATTACAGAACTATGAAATTTGCATGAGATATTGTATGAACTTGTTGAATTGAAGTAATTTTGGTTGCATGGTAGTTTTCGAATGGTTATGAGGATATGCGTAAGAAACGAATTGAGTCTAAGGGTCTTGAGTCAAGTAAAGTTGAACTAGAACTGATTAAAAGTCAAGTCTTGTCTATAAAGGTTAAATTGTGAACTAGAAGGTTGAACTTGAAAAGATAATAAACTATGAAGTGACCGCCTATCTAGTGGCTAAAGTGACATGGACATAGGTATAGTCGAAGCCACTGCCCCTTCTGCGGTTTTGGGCAGTTCTGGATCCCAGTACTCGGGAAGTAGATCAAAAGTGGTTGACCCGGCATGAGACAAGGAAAGTTGGGGAAAGAGTTAAGGTTTTCCCCTACGAGCATATGACGGTGTCACGGATTAGCACTTGAATTGAGCTAGAACTAGAAAGTCATTAATGAAGTCTAGAATTCTAGGATTGGATTAAGCTTGTCTTGAGAGTCTTGGTTGAATATTCTATTGTGATTGTTTCCGCTGCGTGCTTGAATTTGAATGTCTTTGAATGAGTTTCCTGTTGACTTGTTTGATTGTTCTGTTGATCTATTCTAATTATTATGTTTCTAATTGTGTTCTACTAATTAAGTAGAAAAATCTAATTACTCCCCACTGACTGTGGACCCCAAAATCCCTTTACAGGTACGGAGGAAGAATGATTGGGGATACGCAAGGGCTGGGATTGTGAGCAGGCGAGGATTTTAGATTATTTCTATGTCTTTCCTAGCCTTTGTAATAGCATTTTAGTGGACATTTCGTAGTTTTGATAGCAATAATGGACTATGGATTTTTATCTGTATTGGACATTGGTTTTGTTTAATAAATTGAATTAAGTTCAGAGCTTCCGTTGTTTTTATTAAATTTGGGATTATAACTTAGAATAATTTTGATTCGTATTGTTGTTTTTCTTCGAAAACAACGTTGATAAAATACGGGTCGTTATATTTTTTGTATATGGTTTTGAGAGGAGAAAGAAACCCAAAAGGGTGATGAACAGGTTGCCCTGCCATATGTTGTTCTATTGGTGCACATTTGTGGATACCCAATAGGCTTCTAGTACGTTCGATTATCTATATCAAAATGCTTTCATTCTTCCTCCTAAGTCTATTGGTGCGCGGTTAATTGCGGATACCCATTAGATTAGTGAGGGGTGTGCACACTAGGGACATTCTGTATAGATATCTTATGGCCAAAAAATTATAGGGTGATGCGCAACCTTTAAAAAAAGTAGGTGGCCAATTGGGCCACTAGCGTTCTCTTTCTCTCTCATGTTGGTTACTATATTTTATTTTTATAGTGTTATCATTTTTGATTTGTGTAACCTAGGCATTGGATTTATATTTGGGACGACATAAAATTTATTTACCTCGTTAGACAAACTAAAATATTTTGCATTATATGTTAGTAAATTTTCTTACTAGATTTATCAATTACATAAATTTTATTTATTTATTTTTACGGGATGGAGTCGTAATTATTCAGTTTTTCTGATTTTCGTTCCTTTCTTGTTTGTTTTTATTCTCTAACTGTTGCAGGTGGGTTTGGTAGTCATCGTTGAGTGAGGATGTAATAGACCTTGGTTTGTGGACCTATTACTATAAATAATGTCTAGAATTTTATATTGTTTAAAAGAACTTTTCCCGAGTGTCATAAGTTAGATTATTTTTGGTTTGTATTGTAATTTTGAATTTCTACTTCATATGTAGTGTTTTTAGTTTTTATTTGTGGTTTAAAATTTTTTTTTACTTTGAAATTTTTCCACTAAAACCCATTTCCCTAGTGAACTGGTTCTTTTTAAGTAACGCTCCCATAGTTCGGAACCCGAGGTCGATTGGATTGCCTTTAGTCACTACAAGGTAGATGGCTTATAGCAACAATCAAAAAGTGCTGCTATAACCCTTCTTTTTGTTACTAAAGCCCTATGGCAACGGTTTAAAAACCGCTACCAATAGGTGGTGTTGCTAAAACCTTCTTGCAACATTTTTTTTTTGCATAATGCAACACTTTTAGAAATATTGTTGCCAAAAATATCTTTAGCAACACTTTTATTTAGCATCGCTTTTGACTTTAAGAAACACTTATATTTGAAGTTAAGGCAACACTTAAAAACTTTAGACAACAGTTTATTACCAAAGTATGACTACACTTTTTCAATTTACAACAACATTTATATTTAAAGTTTTAGCAACAGTTCAATGTTTAGGCAACAACTTTACTCCAAGTTAAGGCAACACTTTTTGTAACATAATATAACGGGTGAAACAATTTTTATGACAATGGTTATTAGAATTTTGGCAGCGGATATGGTAACAACTTTTGAATACATTTGCATTGCTCACAAGCTTATTCACTTGAATTAGTTAATATAAACTATAAGCTATTATGATAAGTCCAATCTCAAGTATTTTTAAAAAAATAATGAAATAAAATAAACCAATCTATTTCAAATGCACTCATAAATAATCAAAGTGAGTGTAAAGACATAAGCTTTATATAAAAACGATAACATTTCATCCATTACATCCATTATTCGAGCACTCTCATTAGAGAGGAAAAAATAGCCCACCAAAGGAAAAAATAGGAAAAGTTAAATTTGGGTGTACTACATCAGTAAGGAAGAAGCCAAAAAAAAAAAATTCGCCCACGCGTAAATTGGGAAACGCCCGTTGAAGCGGCAAAAGAGAGGGCTTTGAATCTTGTGCACCAACTGGCAAATGATGGCTAGCTGCAGCATTGCACAGTACAAGTAGTGAATTGCAAGGCACTTGTATCTCATGTTTCAAGAAACCAGCCAGTCAGCATGCGACAAGTGGCAGGTATGTCTGTTTTTTTTTCAAACGGTAATATACATTTAACTTTTATTTTTGGGCTAAATAATTAATTAAAAATAAAAATTAAAAATAAAAATTAAAAATTACCAACAGTTATAAAATTTTAAGATCTATAAATAGACACCAATTTTGCTATATTTTGACAAACTTCAAAAAATCTTCTATCTCTCTATAATTTCTTAAAATTAGCCATCTTCTCTCTATAATTTCTTGAAATTCCAATTTTTTTAATTTTTTTTTAACATTTCAGTGTTTCTACTAGTTTTCAAGTATTAATCATAAAAATTCTACAAATAAATAAATAATAAAAAGTAAATAAATAGGAAATAGAAAAGTGGTGGGGTATAGTAGATAATAAGAGAGAGAAAGTGGTGGGTTTTTTTTTTTCTCACTATTGGTGGAGCTTTTGTAAGAAAAAATTAACCCACGAGATATGGTTATATGGAAGAGTGAGAAAGTAGGTAGAGAGAGATTGGTGGGCAGTTTTTTTGCTTGCTATTGAGAGTGCTCTTCTAGCTAGTGACAAAGTTTCAAATCTAAAATAACATAGATATAACTCTAAAAAACGATCGAAAGTCGACCAAAACCTAAATAATATTTACACAACCAAATTCCCATAGAATTTCTCATATTTGAATCTTGTAATAGTTGGCCTTCTCTTCATTCATCCTGTAACAAAACACAAGAAAAATAATGAAAACATGAACTAAGGAAATTTAAATTTTTTTTAAAAAAAGGAACAAATAAAATAAGAAACGTATATTCAAAACAATTAATTTGTTTGGATATAATAAGAAGGGGTCGTGGCAAAACAACATCCAGTGCTGACAAGTCGAACAAATTGTGCACCTCTCAACTAGCATACCGCCCAAAAACAACAGCAACAACATTATCATAAAACTCAAACTCAGCCCATATCCTTGATAACCCGACCCAAATGAATCAACATAAGATGCAACAATGCATTATCATCAGTAGTAGACCCCATAACACAAGCAAACTTAATACACAAACTCACCTCATCACCACCACTTATAAACTCAGGTTTAGGTTCAGCAGCAATTCAGAGCAAGTCATCATCAGCAAATGGCAACAACATCAAATCCTAGTTTCTAACCAACGTTCAAAAGACAAGAGTAGCAAATTCCAACCACCAACAAAAGAGTTCCCTGACTGTAATCATAACATAAGATGATCATACACATCATCTCTATAAAAGCAAAAATGTCTTGAACACTTTTTTACAAGGGCAAAAGATTTGGCCCCCTACACCATCCTTAGCAAAAGTATCATCTAGAAATGTATTTAAATCTTGTTTAAATTGCTATGATCCTCTACGATAGTTCTTCCAATTTTTATCCACTAAAGAAACTATTCTAAAATGGTAAAGATAATTATACATAGAGAAATAATTGATTATATGTATATTATTCACATCAATTAAATTAAAGTCAAAAGAAATTCCCTTGATGAAGTGATACTATCTAGAATTTCCAGAAACACTTTCACATTCCCTTTAATAAATGGAGTAATTACATAGACATAAAAACTATCTTTTACAAATTATATATATATATATATATAGAATAAAAGGAGCACATCACATTAGAAAATTAGAGTCTTACAACAAGTGCCACAACATAGAAACAACACAACAACAGAATACAACATCCCCAACGAAAGCAAGATAACCCAAGAGCACAACTTACAACATCAAAGCCTCTTCTAAACCAGGAACTAAACAAGGGCTGATGTAAACCGCCAGCAACAGCAGCTAAACGAGACAAACAAACATAAACAACAACAATACAACAACAGTCAACATAAACCATCAAAGGAAGATCTCTAATCAAGGAGGGTGAGAAAAATGTAGTGAGAGAAAGCTTGAGAGAGAAAGCTCTCTTGGCGAATTAAGGGAGATTCCTTTAACCTGAAATTTGGCCATGAAAGCAAAAATTTAGAAGTAAAAATCTTCCACTTTCCTAATATTTTTCATTCTTGTTTCTCCGACGAGCAAGCACCTCCCTATTTTCTCACTCGGTGGCTCATGGTGGCAAGGAATGCTGAGTTTTCACCATTATTAGCACTCCTCAGATTTATTTGCTGTAGTGCTAAGGTGCTGAGTCTAATTTTTCCACGATTCAAGTAGGAGGCTAGTGACCTCAAAGTTGGACCTTTTCTAGCTCTGCATTACACATTCGTGTATACTTGGTTACTACTGTGGTCTCATTTAAAGTGAGGACTTGTTATTGGATGATGGCTGTAGTTGCAACTCTTCCTCCAATACGTTAGGAAATACAATATAAAAGGGCATGGCCATGGACGGTTATCCTTGGCATTTTCGTTACCTTATGGAGATTTTTGATGGTGATTATGGTGTGATGCATGATGCAGGTTCAGGTAGGGGATGGCGGGGTGGCTAAGTCCATCTAACTTGGGTCCTACTGCGGTTTCTTTGCAACTGCTGGTGATGCTCGGGGAGCTAGTATTGGGTAGAATGTAGTGGCGCTGCAACTGCTGCCTGGAATGCAGTGGCGTTGCAGCTACTTCCTGCTTCTGGCTTCTGGTCCACTGCAGCATAGGACTGTTGCAATTCAAGCAGTCTATGCTTGGGGTTCAGATCAGTTTTTTTTGTTACGTTGAAGTGTAACCGGGTCTCGGCTGCAAACTGATATGGTTTCAGTAGCTTTAGCTCTACTTCAAGGAGCAAAGAGATGGTGTAAAAGAGGTTCAAGGGCTCGATGGTGTATGGTTATGCCAGGTCTTGGCTGAGTATGACCTTGAATTGAAGCAATCGAGGGAGGCAACGAGCGAGGAAACTACTTCAGGGTTGCTGTTGACATGTAATTGAAGAATTTGCTCATAAAACCCCTCACATGTGAAACATGTCATTTTTGGTTATTTTTGGCTGTTTTCGTTCCCATTTTTTGACACTAATCCCTTGACCAGTATTACTTGCCAAGCTAGGATTCTTGCAGTTCTAAACAAACTCTACATATCCTTCAAATTCTGCGATACTCCAACACAATAGGTAGAGGCTTCCTAAAGCATATATTTGAAATTATTAGAGCTCGTGTAGAAACCCACCGCTCATTGATTAATCTATAATTATGCCACTACCTTCATCAACAACTCAATAATAAAGTCGTCTTGATTATAAAAGTTGATAGCTAGATTGAGAGAGGGCTTGGGGATTAGAGCCAGCAGAATGCCAAAGCAAAATAACAAATTAAAATTAGTTAGCAATTGAAGCAGGCTTAGTTCATGGATCATGTACATTACCCAATTCAAATAGGGGTAACCTAATTAATAATATATCTGTATGTGGGGGGTGGGGGGGGGGGGGGAGGGGAAGATAGGTAAGGAAGCTAATGACTTCAAACAAGGGCTAAAATCATATAAGTTATAAAAGGTTTAACTTTAGATTAGTTGTTATTAGGCCTTTCTTTATGTGGACTAAAAGCATCAAATTAAATATTAAAATCACATGACTGGATCAATAAAAAAAAATAATAATCTCTCAACAAGAAATAACCATAACAACACCTACAAGTTGTTATATTGTTACCTGCTTAGTTTTACATTTGTTTCTAAGGAAGACTTCAGCCTGCTCTGACACTTCGCTAACTCATTCAAAGTACATGTCAACTAAAACCAAACCAAAAAGAAATCTATAAGTTAAACAGGATAAAAAACTTATCAACTAAAACCAAACTATAATGGACACTTATTTCTAAACAAATGCCAATTTTTATTAATCAACATTGAACCAAAACACAAGTAAGTTTAATTAGTAATAGGAGTTGAGCCGTACAAAATTGGTGTTAATAAAGTCGAATAGCACATATTAATTATTACTAATCAAATAAAAATTTAGATCTTATACTTTCTTATTATCAAACATACTTTATAATGACTAACACAAAACTTTCTTAAACCCAACAACCACATCCTTAAGTCACTAATTTAAATTGGACAAAAAAGGTTCCATTGTAAAAAAAGAAAGTAAAGATGCAGGATTAAAAAAACAATCAATACCACATAGATCCCATTAGAAGAAACTTACATCATATTCTTGTGGTGCTTAATGTCAACATATATCCAAGCTCCGGAAACCCATAAGCAAATCTGATTAAACAAATCAACCAAATGAGAAATTGACTAAGCTAATTAAACAACTTAGGGAAATCAGGCCAATCAACGACCAAACTAATGCAGTAATGTACTGTGCACCAAACTTTTGCCAACTAAATATTGTAGATATTCAAAATGTTTGTTAAACTAATCAGATTAGACGGATGAATGATATTAAAACAATAAATAAGCTAATACTCCGTTCCAAATCTTTTGACAACCCATAATTTGTTAAATTCATCAGATCTAGTAAAATTAAATTTTTAAGGCAAAACCAATCGAACAAATTATATCAAATAAATCAACACAAAATCAGAATTGTTAATGCCAAAATAAATTAACGCATAAATCACTGTAATTAAGCCAAATACAATGAGCACATAACCAAGAACCGCAAATGCCCAAAACAGAGAAAAGAGGTAGGAGAAGAACTGACAACATTCATGTGAAAAATCATTGGAAGATTTAGGATTTTATATGAATGAAAGTGGTTTGGTTTCTATAATTTCAAACTTATATCAACAATTTTAGGGTTTATACTAAACAATGGTTTATATCAACAACAAACCAACAACTAAAATCAATAAATAAAACCCAAAAATCAATTTTAGGGTTTATATACTTACAAAAATCACAAATTTAAAAAAAAAGAGAGAGGAAAGATTGAAGAGCATACCTGAACTCAATTGTGGCAGCGGTGGCGGCAACGACCGTCACTGGCGATTGGAGCGGCAGCGAGGCCAGAGGTGAGCGGAGCTGCAGATAGTGAGAGGAAGCGAGATGCTGCGAAGTAGTTTTACTGACCATGGAGTTTATAAGCGTGAGTGGGAAATAAATAGGCAGTTCGCTGATATTTTTTTTAAGCTTATTAGGATCGTGCCTTTTAACGCACGATCCAGATACCTATTATTTGAATCCAATTAACCGTTATTAGGATTGTGCTTTTTTAGGTATGATCCTAATAGTAGTTATTTGGATCGTGCTTATATAGGCACGATCCAAATAGGTGGTTACAAATAGAGTTTTTTATTTTTACTAGTGTAATGGAGTTGTTGTTGTCTGGAATGATTGAGTGTTTGAGATTTTTTTTTTTGGATTGGACAATCACAAAATCTGAAGTAAGAGTGATTGAGTTGAGAGAATTAGGTTATATTCTCGCGCCTCTCCTCATTTTTTTTACTTGTTTGTTTTTATTTTATTTGGTTATAAGATATGTTAAAACTAAATAGAGTTATAAGTGTTACTAAAGAATGGGCTCTTACCTATCACCCCAAAAGTGCTGCAATAGTTTTAATATGGCAACAATTTTTCAAACTAAAAAATCAAACTAAAAATCTGCTACCAAAACATATCTATAGCAACACATAAAATACTGTTGCTTTAGGTGGCGTTGTCATATCCATCTTTTCTTGTAGTGAGTAATCCTTCTTAAGGGTCTCTGAAATATGGGGGAGTTACAATATTAGTTGCAACATTGGCAATTTGGGCGCTATTCATAATTACTCTTATAATTCACTTTTGTGCTTTAGATGTGTAAAAAACATGTAGTCACGTGAGATTCTCTTTTGAATCGTCTAAATGTGTTCTATATTGTATTCTAATTTTTTTAATTTGGTAAAATGGAATTAAAGAAATTATAAATATAAATTATACATTGGCAAGAGTGAAAAAAAGGAAAGTTGCAAGTAATATGGAGCCGAGGAAGTAATTTTTTTTTTTAAAAAAAATAAATTCAATATCTAGCGCAAATCATGTCGTAGTACCGGGTATCGCACCCGCTGAAGACTCATCGTTGGAGCAAAGATCAGTTGGCATCACCCCCCATACTCATTGGTGATCTCCATTTGACAGCCCTGTAGACACCTAATTCTTGCACCTCAGTTAGCTCCCAACGGTCTATGATGAATGTACCCTGTTGCACAGGTCCGGTCTTGAGCTAGTATGCCAAAATGTCATCTCTTTACCCCTCTCATACCACTCTCACACTGTTTATAGGCGTTTTAGAGGCTCACGACTCGTTTTAGGATTTTTCGGACATTTCTTAGGATTTTTATTATTTTTCATACGTATTTATTTTCTAAGGGAATTTTAGTCATTTTAAATTGCATAAAACAATTTTCCTAGGTTAAATGCATTTTTCTAGAATTTTTGGTAATTTTTCCATAATTTTCCGAGTTTTTTATCCATTTTCTATGAATTTTTGAAGCATTTTCCATTCTTAGGGGTATTTTAGTAATTTTACACCTGCATCGTCCACTTTTTCTCGAATTTTCACTCATTTACATTTTTCTAGAATTTTTCCATTTTTTTTTGGCATTTTTAGCGCATTTTTTGAAAATAGTCCGAAAAACCCGAAAACAGTCGAAAACAGTCCAGATTAGCCCGGATTATTCTGTAACCTCGCGAAATCTCCCGGAATCTCAAATATTACGATAATATTACGTAATCATAATGATCTCCGTAATCGTATCGTAATCGCATAAAAATCTCGGAGAATCACGCGTAAAATAAGCAAAAAAATCGACCCGAATATAGCTTGGACTCGCGCCTAGACGCAGGTCACAAATACTGACCTGCGTCTAGACGCAGGTCATGTAACTGGACCTGCGCCTAGGCGCAGGTCTGGTGTCATTCCGGGACAGTTTTTGCCTCTACTCGCCTATAAATATGGCCCTTGTCCGGCCTTTCAAAAGCACAAAAAAAAAACATAATACTTTCTACTCTTCTCTCTACTACATAGTTTCTCTCTAAAAATCATTCAAAAACTCTGTCAAAATCGATACTAAGCACATATAAACACATTTCAATCATTTACAATCACTGAATTTGGCATTTGGCGTACTAGTCTCGAGGCCGTAATCGACCGCCGCACATTCCGGTACACATTTCTGAGACCCTTTTTATTTCAATTTCAATATGCTTTCTTTTGTTTTAATTTTCATTTTAATTTTTGACTTGCGTTAATCATAATGACATGCTTTTTTTGCTTTTTTGTTTGTGTTAATTTATGTTTTAATTCTTGTGGCCTTTTTTTTTTTTTAATTTTTAATCCATGTCATGTCTTATTTTTCTTGCTTTTTCCATGTCTTTCTCTGTAACATTTATTTTATTTTATTTATTTTGATTTTATAATTGCACGGGATTCGAGGTACGTTCGCATTTTTCCATATCATCATCATGTTGATTTCTTCTTTTTATGTGATTTATGTGAACTAAACCTTGATTTTATTCGGACTTTTGGACTTATTCTAGTGTAATAATATTAACTGATTCCAAAGTGGTCACAAAATAATTTTAGGCTAATTTGTGCATTAATCTGAACCGACTTAGTAATCGCAAATTAGGGCTAAAATTGAGTTATCTCTGTTGCTCTGAAATTGAACAATGATCTTACAAAAGAGACCTAGTAGAGACCGCTTGCAGGCGGGCGTGCCCAATGCACGATTGGCTCGTAACCTGTCCCTAAACCCATACTCTGGTGCACGACCATATGGGACCGATTGCTCTTGGCTTTCGGTACTTCTTCGGTGTCCGTGGACCGTATAAACGCACGGTGGCGACTCCTACTAGTCCGTATTCACGTACGGCATTAATGAGCATTCAAACAAACTCGTGACGTAGGCGGCCGGGTAAAAACGACCCCTACAGTTTGGCGACTCTGCTGGGGAATATCACTCCTTAATGGTGTGGACAAACTTGAAAAGTTTCGTAAGATCATTATTCAATTTTTGAGCATGTGACATAGTGACCTTCCGCATAAGGTCACACTTAGGCCCATGTCTCATATGAGCATGTTCTATGCTCGAGACCGACCCCGGTGGGTTTGATTATGGTTACTTGTGGTACTCGACCTCAATAATCGTAATCGGCCCATCCCAGCCACGACGCGTGATCCTCATTCCCGATGAGATCATAATGAGGGACTTTTTAACAGTGTGTCATTCAATGTGAAGAGTGACTAGATCGGTTCAGTTTCCCTCTAGTCATGGTACCTTTTGACCACCCAGGACTGACCTTAGAAGACCATCATTTGCATATTCTAGGACTAGTGTGTTATGTGTGCATTTGGCCCATTAATCTAGCCCAGCCCAATTTACTTCACTCATCAACCATAAGGATAACTCAATGTCAAATCCATAGTCCAAATCACCAGACCTAGTCCACCAGTCTCATCTCTTCAACTAAGTCCTTAGTCCACAGTCCATCTCTTGCGTCCAATTCTCAAAATGGGGTCCATGTCCTAGTCCAGTCCAACTTTCTCGAGTCTAAACACACTTTAGTTTGCTATAGTTTCAGTTCATCTCACAGTCTCAGCACAGTTCACCGCCAGTCTCACCTCCGTCCAGTTCACAAGTCTAAAGGGTCCTAAGTAGGCATAGGTTCACTTTAGCTCTCTTCAGTGTCAGTCACAAACCAAAAGCCTTATACCTTAAGACAGAATTAGGTTCAGGCTTAGGTCCATCCAGTTTACATTCAAACACAGTCCAGTGTTAGTTCCTCCACATTCACATTCTAGAACAGAGTTCTCTTGGTTTCAGCTTCGATAAGCAAAGGCTCCTTCGATTGGCCCAAAGAGCAATGAGAAATCTTAAGCCCATCCCTACAAAATCCATCCACATCACAAAAGACCATGTCCATTGACCCTTCATCATCTTCCATAGTCGCAAAAAAAAAGATCAATGACACCTTGACCCAAGTGGAGAATGACCAAGCACCACAATCACAGAGGCCCAACACCACATACAAATAGCCCAAACATCCAGTCCAGTCCATCTCCAACCCTATGAGTCACCCCAAAGCATGGTTCAATGAACCATGCGGCCTTCTTGTGAGTCAAATCAATGAGTCTTCATCCTAGCCCACTGACCCTTTCACTTTCCATCTCGAGTCTATGTCATACACACTTTGACCTTTCCACTTTCCACCGAATGGCCCGCCACATTTCCATATCCTCCAATGTCATTTTCCAACTCTATGCAGGTCCAATCACTTACACGGCTTCAATTGATCAATTAATAAAACTGACACCTTCACACACTGACCTCACTACACTTCCACACACTGACCTCACAAGCAATATCAATAAACACTTTCACACACGACCTCACGAGGACATGCTTTCAAATGGTCAATGGCAAGTCATATTGGGAGAATGGTGCAATGGCCTCAAAATAAAGAAATCAAAGCCCAGGCCCAGCTCAATTACAATTCATAACGGAGTACAGGAGATTAAATGGCAGCACTCATAATCAAGGCTCATCCGCACCTAAGGGGCTTAAATGCCAAAGATCATTTGAAAGCATTGTCCAGAGCAACAAAAGACAGCAACTTCATTCAAGCAAAAGTCGAGGCAAAAGAAAAAGACAAAAAAAAAAGACAAAAAAAAAGCAAAATAAAAAAAAACAATTCAAGATTAGGCCCACAGAACTACGATGGTCTGATTCCGCAAGGATACGTAGGAAGCCTCTACTCGGGGTCCGACCACATTAATAAAAAATCAAACGAAGCCTAGCTGCCGAGTGACTCTACCCGCTAAGAGTTCAATAATAACATTTGCTAATCTTTGACACGTACATAGACTCAAACTTGAACCCACAATTCTAGCCAACCCTACATCTTATCCACATCCATTTTCAACCTCAAGTCACAAATTTTTGACCTTTCTATTTTTTTCGAACCCTATCCCATTCTTTGGTCACCTTCAAAGACTCATTGACTAAACTCTCTAGGAGGTAAAGCCACCTAACTCTACTGAGGGTTAGCACATTATATTTGGGGGCTCATCACCATATTGTCCCTACTCCCGTCTCTTCACAACATCATCCTCATTCTTGGGGGGGCTCCTCTGTTTCTATGATCTAACCGTCTCAGGTTTATCTCATCAAGCTGAAATCAAGGAACTCCGTCCATGGACCCCATGTCTTCTTTGTCTTCTTTCACATCCCAGTTCAAATTGAGTCAAACTTCGTGTCTAGGTCAAGCACCGTGTCTAGGACAACCTCTAATCACAATTCTCTCTCATGTCATTAGCACCCCTTGACAAGACATTGAGTTATCCTGTCTCCTCCTTTGCATGGGCATCATCATAGCTTGCAATAATCCCAGACCTTTTAAGTCAATCTTGCCCAGACCTACACTAAACCAAAATATTCTTACTACCACAGATCACTGCCAAAGCTCATACAACTACAATTTCCAGTTCAAACTCAGACTAAGTTTACTTTTTCTTATGATAAACCGACCTTCACAGGATAGCATGGCATACATCTGACCTTCCCACTCTTTTGTTCGATAAACCTGACCTTCGCACTCACTCAGACACCGACTCAGACATCGACTCAGACACAGACCCAGACTCTTTACCTGTGATAAACCTGACCTTCACAGGATTGCGTGGCATAAATCTGACCTTGCCACTCTTTTCCGTGCGATAAATCTGACCTTCGCACTCGCCGACACCGACACCGACGCCGACGCCAACTCAGACTCTTTTCCTGTGATAAACCCGACCTTCACAGGATTACGTGGCATAAATCTGACCTTGCCACTCCTCTATGCGATAAATCAGACCTTCGCACCAACTCAGACACCGACTCAGACTCTTTTCCTGTGATAAACCCGACCTTCACAGGATTGCGTGGCATAAATCTGACCTTGCCACTCTTTTTCGTGCGATAAATCTGACTTTCACACTCGCCGACAACGACACTAACGCCGACTCAGACTCTTTTCCTGTGATAAACCCGACCTTCACAGGATTGCGTGGCATAATTTTGACCTTGCCACTCCTTTCCAATCATACCTGTCACTTCACTGTTGACACTTCTTACTGTTTTCACTTCAATGCATTTTTTGTTGTGTAATTACATGTTTGTGTGTTTACTTGTCGCATGCTCGTTCGATCGTCAAATCAATTGGCTTTTGAACATCACTTTTAAGATCATGTTGCACCGATCTCAAAGGGGCTAGCTCATTAGTTATTTCCTTTGGGATCATCATACATAAGTCGCGTAGCGCACCTTTAAACTTCGTCTTACAAGACTTCGTCTCTCCAGACTCGGTCAAAGGGGGGGCTAACTGTAGACACCTAATTCTAGCATCTCAGTTAGCGCCCAACGGTCTATGATGAATGTACCCTGTTGCACAGGTCCGGTCCTGAGCTAGTATGCCAAAATGCCATCTCTTTACCCCTGTCATACCACTCTCACACTGTTTATAGGCGTTTTAGAGGCTCACGACTTGTTTTAGGATTTTTCGGACATTTCTTAGGATTTTTATTAATTTATTTTTATTATTTTTCACACGTAGTTATTTTCTAAGGGAATTTTATTCATTTTAAATTGCATAAATAATTTTCCTAGGTTAATTGCATTTTTCTAGAATTTTTGGTAATTTTTCCATAATTTTCTGAGTTTTTATCCATTTTCTATGAATTTTTGAAGCATTTTCCATTCTTAGGGGTATTTTAGTAATTTTACACCTGCATCGTCCACTTTTTCTCCAATTTTCACTCATTTACATTTTTCTAGAATTTTTCCATTTTTTTGGCATTTTTAGCGCATTTTTTGAAAATAGTCCGAAAAACCCGAAAACAGTCCAGATTAGCCCGGATTATTCCGTAACCTCGCGAAATCTCCCGGAATCTCAAATATTACGTAATCATAATGATCTCCGTAATCGTATCGTAATCGCATAAAAATCTCGGAGAATCTCGCGTAAAATAAGCAAAAAAATCGACCCGGATACAGCCTGGACCTGCGCCTAGACGCAGGTCCATATTACAGGACCTGCGCCTAGACGCAGGTCACAAATACTGACCTGCGTCTAGACGCAAGTCATGTAACTGGACCTGCGCCATTTCAGGACAATTTTTGCCTCTGCTCGCCTATAAATACGGCCCTTGTCCGGCCTTTCAAACGCACAAAAAAAAAACCTTCATACTTTCTACTCTTCTCTCTACTACATAGTTTCTCTCTAAAAATCATTCAAAAATTCTGTCAAAATCGATACTAAGCACATATAAACACATTTCAATCATTTACAATCATTGAATTTGGCATTTGGCGTACTAGTCTCGAGGCCGTAATCGACCGCCGCACATTCCGTACACATTTCTGAGACCCTTTTTATTTCAATTTCAATATGCTTTCTTTTGTTTTAATTTTCATTTTAATTTTTGACTTGCGTTAATCATAATGACATGCTTTTTTTGCTTTTTTGTTTGTGTTAATTTATGTTTTAATTCTTGTGGCCTTTTTTTTTTTAAATTTTTAATCCATGTCATGTCTTATTTTTCTTGCTTTTTCCATGTCTTTCTCTGTAACATTTTTTTTTTTATTTTGATTTTATAATTGCACGGGATTCGAGGTATGTTTGCATTTTTCCATATCATCATCATGTTGAATTTCTTCTTTTTATGTGATTTATGTGAACCGAACATTAATTTAATTCGGACTTTTGGACTCTTTCTAGTGTAATAATATTGACTAATTCCAAAGTGGTCACAAAATAATTTTAGGCTAATTTGTGCATTAATCTGAACAGACTTAGTAATTCGCAAATTAGGGCTAAAATTGAGTTATCTCTGTTGCTCTGAAATTGAACAATGATCTTACAAAAGAGACCTAGTAGAGAGCGCTTGCAGGCGGGCGGGCCCAATGCACAATTGGCGCGTAACCTGTCCCTGAACCCATACTCTGGTGCACGACCATATGGGACCGATTGCTCCTGGCTTTCGATACTTCTTCGGTGTCCGTGGACCGTAGAAACACACGGTGGCGACTCCTACTAGTCCGTATTCACGTACGGCCTTAACGAGCATTCAAATCAACTCGTGACGTAGGCGGTCGGGTAAAAACGACCCCTACAAGCCCTTTGTTGCTGCACCCGGAGAATATGCGTCGTCGGAGCAAAGATTCGGTCTTCACCAGCTGGAACCAGAGTAGAATCGGTTTAATTATAAACTTTGTTGCTGCAACTGGAGAAGAATCAATCATGTAAAAACAAAATTTGCAAAAAAAAAAAAAAGAAATAAATGCAATTGGATTGGAACTCCAAAAAAAATTCAAATTCAAATTCAAAATTTTCAGAAATTCTGATTTTAATTTGAATGAAAATTGCATTTATAAAAGGGGTGGGCCATTTACTTAGCCAATAAGCACTAGTTATAAGTTACAACTATTGTAACCATAGCCTTTTCCATAACTTGAGGAATGAATTGCTTTTTGCATCTAGCATAGTCCTAAAAGGAACAATATTCATAGCCTAGGATTGTTATAAGTATTAAAATCCCTCAATTATCATAGATATAAATATATAATCAATCTTCTCTGTTTATCATTTTAGCCTATACGAGGTAATACCTGAGCAAATGATCGATTTATCTAACTAATGTTTTAAGACATGAACTAAAAATTTTATTTCCATATACAAAAACTTATACAGAGTTGATGGGAAAACTTTTGTTAGCAATTTCTTTTTCTAATAATAATACTACCTACATTTTTTAATTTTTATTTTACTTAGTTTGACTTTGTCACTATTCACAAAGTATACTTTGACTATCGTTTGTGATATATACATAATATAAAACATAGTCTTGTTGGATTTCGTTGGATTCTTTTCATCATGTTGTTTTTTAATATCTAATTTTTATAATTTTTACAAACATACAATTAAAGATATTAATATTCAAAGTTTTGTCTCGACAAGTGTGAAAAGTGAAGCGAAAAAATTAAAAAACCGGAGGGAGTATATGCTAAATAATACTCGAGTTGTGCTCAATTTTCAATAAGTTTATGCAACAATTTGATGTTGGTTTGTCCACTACAATTTTTTTTTTACAAACCTTATTATTTGCATTTCCTCCTCGTATAACTCATAGAGCAGATTTTATTTATTGAATTTGGATATTAACCAATCAAATTAATTTTTTTTTACGGAACCAATCAAATTAATTTAGCTTCATAAATTTTCCAATTCTTTCAACACTGCCAATGCGATATTCTACGGTTTATTTATTTATTTATTTATTTATTATCAATTTATTCAAATTTATCTAACTAATGTTTTAAGACATGAACTAAAAATTTTATTTCCATATACAAAAACTTATACAGAGTTGATGGGAAAACTTTTGTTAGCGATTTCTTTTTCTAATAATAATACTACCTCCGTTTTTTAATTTTTATTTTACTCAGTTTGACTTTGTCACTATTCACAAAGTATGCTTTGACTATCGTTTGTGATATATACATAATATAAAACATAGTCTTGTTGGATTTCGTTGGATTCTTTTCATCATGTTGTTTTTTAATATCTAATTTTTATAATTTTTACAAACATACAATTAAAGATATTAATATTCAAAGTTTTGTCTCGACAAGTGTGAAAAGTGAAGCGAAAAAATTAAAAAACCGGAGGGAGTATATGCTAAATAATACTCGAGTTGTGCTCAATTTTCAATAAGTTTATGCAACAATTTGATGTTGGTTTGTCCACTACAATTTTTTTTTACAAACCTTATTATTTGCATTTCCTCCTCGTATAACTCATAGAGCAGATTTTATTTATTGAATTTGGATATTAACCAATCAAATTAATTTTTTTTTTTACGGAACCAATCAAATTAATTTAGCTTCATAAATTTTGCAATTCTTTCAACACTGCCAATGCGATATTCTACGGTTTATTTATTTATTTATTTATTATCAATTTATTCAAATTTCTTCTTAGGAGTCATTGTATGAGTTTGCGGCAATCCGTGAATAGGATTACACTGTACAAGTTGAGTCGTCTCCCTTTGCGCAACCCCTTTAGAATAGCTAGTGCTTCTGCCTGTGTTGGAGAAATGGCATTGACTACCTTATTTCCTATATCATAATTCCGACCTCTGAACTGGATTACCCATCCAACCCCGGCCGACATGCTACCTGATTTGTGTTGTTTCCATGCCCCATCCACAAAAATAAAGTAAGTACTCCCGTCCGGTGGTCTACCATGGACAACTGCAAGGTCCCGTGGCTGACTATTTGGCTGTTGTAAACGGGTACAAACCCCGTGTTGTCTAGGAGCTGACACGTCACGCCCTAGTTGATGGATATGCTCTATGATGCTTCCTGGATTGGGGGGAATTTTTCGGAACAAAACATTATTTCGGTGTATCCAGATTGCCCATAGGATAAGCAGGAACTCTAGAATTCTCGGACTAGAAAGCCCGTCTTCCTGCAAAAAGTAGAGTAGAAAGTTAGTTATCCATGAATGGATTGGGGTTGTTACCTCATGCTCCAAAATAAGCCCCAGTTGTGAGGCTCTCCAAATGTGGACCGCAATGTTGCAGTCTCGAAAAATGTGTATAGCCGTTTCATCATTTTGGCCGCAGACTGGACATCGGGCCTCCACCCAAATTTGCCTTTTGTTAAGGTTAGTTTTGGTGGGTAGGGCATTGTGTAATAATTTCCAAATGAGAATTTTGCACTTCGGCCAGATGTCAAGTTTCCAAAGTAAACACCAGATTTTTTCCTGAGGGTTGCCTGTTATCTCGGGTTTTTTCTGCTTCATCGGAAACCAGTAAGCTGATTTGGTACTCAGTGTGCCCGAGGCGTGGTGAGACCAAAAAAATTGTATCTTCCTCTTCTTGTGGTGGGATGTGAGTGGAGAGAATATGTCTAGCTGTGTTGTCAGTGAAATTATGCCAAATGAACATTGTTCTCCACTGCCCTGTCTGTTGGTTAATCAGATCGCATAAGGTTCGGTAATCTGTAACCAGGTTTGAAGTCGGGGATGTTTCCATTAAGCCACCTATTTTTTTTGACTTTTGTCGTTGAATTCCTTGAAATCGAAATTCCAAAACCTTCCCTACATCTAGCAATGGCAATGCATAGGCCTCGAAAACCCTAGGATGCAGATTTAGGTATCTTCCCAGTTATTCACTAGTAGAAAATTGTCTATTAGTATCGCCCCAATAGTATTGTTTATTTGAAAAACGATAGTAATAATGCTATAATTGTATCGTTTTTGGAAAAAAGGATAGTAATAGAGAAATTATTAGTATCATTTTTAATAAAAACGATAGTAATAATGCTATATTAGTATCGTTTATAAGAAAAACGATAGTAATAGATACAATATTAGTATCGTTTTTAAGAAAAACGATACTAATGGTGTATCTATTACTATCGTTTGGAAGACAAACGATACTAATAGTATAACTATTACTATCGTTTTTAAGAAAAATGATACTAATAGTGTATCTATTATTATCGTTTTCCTTAGAAACGATAGTAATGTGTTTTTTTTTTAAAAAAACAAGGCTATACGTACATTACAACTTGCAAGGGATTTCTCAGCCAAATTAAAATTACTTCCACCAAATTAAAACCCCTAAATACTCCTCACCACCAAAACCCCAACTGCACCACTGCACCACCACTGCCGCTGCTTCTTCCTCCGTGCTCATCTTCGTGCTGCTACTGCTCGAGGTTCTCAAAGCCTCGTCCTGCTGGTTCTGTTGCGCTACTGCTCGAGGTTGGAGCGAGTGCTACTGCTCGAAGGCTGGACCTGGTTCGACGGTGGTTGCTCGAAGCTTCGTCCTGGTTCTGCTATTGTTCGACGGTTGGTTCGACGATGGTTCTGCTCTGCTCGAAGGTTCTCTACTGCTCGAAGCTTCAATTCGTGCTCTGCTTAGAAGGTTTGTTTCCTCTTTTTTTTTTTTTAATTTTTTGTTCTTTACTGTATTATCTTAGACATGGGATTGTTATTGTTGATTTGTGGTTGAATTTTAATGAGAAATGCTTTAGATTTACTATTATTATGTTCTTTATGTGAAAAATCACACTACTAGTTCATGCCCACAAGGTGTTTGTCAAAATGCTTGAATGATAATTAGTAAGGAAATTCAATTTGGTAGCCTTGTACTTTCAATTTTATATGCGTATATTGCTCTATTGGAAATTTATATTTGTTGGATTAAAATATGTAAGAAATTATGTAAGAATATTTAATATATGTGAATTATGTGAAATTAAAATTGTTCTATTATATTTAATTCAAGTATCTAACATACGGAGTTAATGTACTCTTGGAAATTATTGGTGAATTAAAATAGTTGGAAATTTGTATGTTAATTGATTTCTTGTTTATTGTAATTATCAACATTTTGTTGTTGCCTAAAATAATGCTGCCATTCTCAAAGCTGCTACACGAAAGTGCTGATATTCTTTAAAGGTTGAAGTTACTTTACCAATAGCTATTTCTGCCTGTTTTCTCCTTCGAGGACTTCCCAAAAATTTTGTTTATTTTCACTTAATTAAGTGTAAAGAAGAATAAATATACTAGTTGTAAGGTTGTATAGTAGATTGCTCTGTATATATTTGTATGCGTGTATTGTTGGGAGAAGTTTTTAAACATAACATACATTAACTAGGGTTAGGTTAGTAAATTTAGATATTAAGGTTATTTAATTAGTTACAAATTAGTCATTGGTTAGCCATAAATTTGGTTATTAAGGCCACTATGTGTATTATTCAAAAGTTCATGGTCAATTTGTGAGCAAAATTGTATTGCTTGATACCATATAGAAAAATTGAAAGTTCAAGGCCACCAAATAGAATTTCCTTAATTAGTAAATTATTAACTATTTTTTTATGAGTATAAAAAAAATTTAGAAGAGATTATTTTATAGTGTGTAGCTTAGTTTGTTTTTACATATTCTATGCCAAGTTTAGTTTTTCGGATTTTACCTCATTGAGAGCATAATGAAGAGTCAATATTTGCCTAACATGATATCAATAAAAGAGCTATGATTTACATCCATATATTAAATTAAACTGTATTCGGTGTACTTTTTGTATGGAATTGGTGTTTGTATTCATTATCCATACAATGATTTATAATATGCCTTGTATATAATTTCTGATTGATGAAATGAACAATTATTTTGTATAACATGTTATGTGATTTATTTTTTGTGCTAGTATGTGTTGTTTTGAAATGTTACAAAAGTCTACTGCTATATAGTTGTGATTAGAGTGATCGTTGTTTTGTTCTTAGAAATGAATCGTAGTTGGATGTATGGTGATCGACGGGATAAAGCATTTCAAAAGGGGATTACAGAATTCCGTAATGCAGTGTTAGAACATCAAGCTGCCGAAGAACGGAGGCTAGAATATAAGCCATTGATATGTTGCCCTTGTCGTGATTGTAGTAATGTAAAGAGGTGGGCGGACATAGATTTCATAGAGAATCACTTGTATCGCCGTGGATTTAAGGCTGATTATGAGGTTTGGTATTGGCATGGTGAAAAATTGGCTTTTGGGGATGATGATGATAACAACAACGATGTGCAATTAGGGGAGAATCCTTATGAGGTCAATGACACTACAGAGGATGGGAATGATGTCATAGAGGAAAATGAAATGAATGATATGATGGATGCATTTGGAGATCATCTCAATGAAAAACCTCGCATGTTTGAGGATTTGTCAAATGCTGCTGAGACGCCTTTGTATCCGGGTTGTATTAAGTATACCAAGCTCCCAGCAGTCTTAATATTCTCAAATTTACAAGCGAAGCACGGTTTGAGTGATGTGGGCTTATCAGATTTTCTGGAAGCTTTTGAGGACATGTTGCACCCCGAGAATGTTCTGCCTAAGTTTGCTTACTATGCTAAGAAGTTGATAAACCCGTTAGGATTAGGATACACTAAGATAGATGCGTGTCCTAATGATTGTGTGCTTTATCGAAAGGAGTATGAGAACTTGGATGCATGTCCGAAGTGCAATTTGTCGCGCTATAAGAAAGTGGAAGGTGATAGCCGTAGCAATAAGAAGTTACCTCCAGCTAAGGTGTTATGGTATCTTCCAATTATTCCATGATTCAGGAGACTTTTTTCAATTCCGGGTGATGCAAAGAACTTGGTGTGGCATCATGAGGGTCGAAGAAAGATGGGCTAATCAGGCAGCGCGCCGATTCCAAACAATGGGATGACATAAATAAGGAATTCCCAGTTTTTCGTGATGAGCATAGGAACCTTAGACTTGGTTTAAGTGCAGATGGGATGAATCCTTATGGCACACTTAGTACCCAACATAGTTCATGGCCAGTTTTGCTAACTATATACAACTTGCCTCCGTGGCTTTGTATGAAGCGCAAGTATATAATGTTGTTTCTTCTTATATCAGGTCCAAAGTAACCTGGAAATGATATAGATGTATACATGGCACCCTTGGTAGAGGATTTGATCTTGTTATGGAATGAAGGTGTGTCCATGTTTGATGCACATACAGGTACAAATTTCACACTCCGTGCGATGATTTTTTTCACTATAAATGATTTTCCGGCTTATGGAAACTTGTCGGGGTACAAAGTCAAAGGTGCAAATGCATGCCCGATTTGTGAGGATGATGCAGATGAAGATTATCTTGAGTTCTCGGGTAAGAATGTGTATAGAAGTCACAGAAGATGGCTCCCTCGACATCATCCATATCGAAGGATGAAATCACGATTTAATGGCCAAACTGAGAATAGGGTTGTTCGTGAGCCATTGTCGGGATTGGAATTGTTTGAGAAAATGAAGAATGTGAGTACGGTATATGGTAAAGAGACTCCAAAAAAGGTTAGAAAGAAGAGATCAGATAAGGTTCTAAAAAAGGGTCAGGCTAAGGGCATAACAAAGGGTCCATCGTGGAAAAAGAAATCAATCTTATGGGATCTTCCTTACTGGAAGTACTTATCTGTTAGGCATTGCCTTGATGTCATGCATATCGAAAAAAATGTGTGTGACTCAATTGTCGGGACTCTACTAAACATGCACGGAAAGACAAAAGACGTTATCAAAGCGCGACAAGACATGCAAAAAGAAAAGGTTAGACCCAACTTGTGGCCAGAGTATAACGATAACAACAAAGCATATTTACCACATGCTGGCTACACTTTGTCCAGGGAGGAGAAAAGGACTTTTTGTGAGTGTTTGCATGACATCAAGTTGCCTTCTGGTTATTCTTCGAATGTAAAGCGTTTTGTATCTCTAGCTGATAAGAAGTTGAATGGTATGAAGTCCCATGATTGTCATGTCATGATGCAAGTGTTTTTACCAATTGCACTAAGAGGATCGTTGCCTAAGCATGTAAGAGAGCCCATCATCAAGTTGAGCTTGTTTTTTAATAAGATTTGCAGTAAGGTAGTTGACCCAGTAGAGCTAGACACTTTGCAAGAAGAATTAGTAGTGACATTGTGCAAATTCGAGATGTATTTTCCACCTTCTTTCTTTGACATAATGGTTCACGTGATGATACACCTTGTTCGTGAAATTAAAATGTGTGGGCCTGCTTTTCTACGGTGGATGTATCCTATTGAGAGATACATGGGTTTCTTGAAACGACTGGTTAAAAATCGGGCAAGGCCTGATGCAAGCATGGTAACAAAGTACATGGCTGGGGAGGCTTCAAATTTTTGTGCTGTTTTCTTGGAAAAGGCTAAGGAAATAGGTTTTCCAAAGTCTCGTCATGAGAGTAGACTCCAGGGTTATGGAATCAATCGTCGTGACGTTATACCTCCCGCTGAGAGGTTGTCTGTTGCTCACCGTTGTGTTCTACAACACCTTTCTGAAGTTCACCCTTACTTGGAAAGTCATATGTCTGAATTGTGTGCACGTCACCGTCATCTAAATCCCTTTGAATTAACGCAACAACACAATCGCACTTTTGCCCAATGGTTTCAACAGAAAGTGCATCTTGCATTGAAGGACCATAATCACAACATCTCTGATACAATTCAGTGTTTATTTAGGGGTCCACGACAGTATGTTACTGCTTTTGATGGTTATGATATCAACGGATATACCTTCTACACTAAGCGCCATGATGAAAAGAGTGTCCACCAGAATAGTAGTGTAATGGTTGTTGCTTCTTCTACAGAATATTCCAGTGCCAGGGATACCAACCCCATTGATCTGACACAAGTTTACTATGGTTTTATTGAGGAGATATGGGAGCTTGATTATATTGATTTTAAAGTTCCCATTCTAAGATGTAAATGGGTGGATAATCGGCGAGGTAAGAAAGTTAGCGATGATGGGATGACAGTAGTTGATTCAACTCGTTTCAAAGAGACTAAGGAACCTTTTGTGCTAGCATCACTAGCTAAGCAAATTTTCTACGTCAAAGACAATATCGACCCTCAATGGTTGGTAGTAGTTCAAGGGAAGAGAGGAATTGTTGGAGTTGAAGATGTGGTAGATGAGGAAGACTATGATACATGGGATTCCACCCCTCCACTGTCAACATGTATTCAAATTGTCCAGAACGGCCATAACGTTGAGGAAGATGTAGTGTATGATCGCGAGGAAGGAGTTTATGTTGATGTTGCAATTACTCGCACGTAGAGTGTAACCGTGCAAGTACATGGGGTAGACTGTTATGTATATGGGGGGTATTATATTGTAATGGATGGGATGAAAAAGATTTCACTTATTAATAAAATGAATTTTCTCCATTAATTTTCTTTCTCCAATAATTTATATATGTATATTAAATTTTCATTCTTCATTAATTTATCTTTGATTTAAAATATCAAAAAGCATTGTTTATGTTTTTAAAAAAAAAAAATTACATATATTTGATTCATGTGGTTTGTTTGAAGTTTTAAAGATATTAAAGATTACGATGGGCCGGAAGGAGGCAAAGAATTATGAGAGACTGAGGGCATTAAGGATGGCCGAGAATAAGGCAAGATTGGAAGCTTTAGGTTTGTCAAAAATGGTAGACACATTGATGGGATCAAGACGAAAGATGACACAAAAAAGAGTAGTAGTGAATGAGAAGTTCGATGTCGATTATGAGCCTGATAGTGATGACGACACTTGCAACGATAGTAGTGGTAGTAGTGATTATGATTACACGTGTGAAAAGGTAAAAATATTACTGTAGTTAGTTTAATGATGCATGTTCTTCTATGCTTTTGTTTTTTTTACTAATGTGAACTTTGAATCTCGTATCTTTTTCTTATCCTTTTGTTTTTTTACTAATGTGTCATTTTTTGTATTACTTCTTCAGGAAATAGAAGCAATGGATTCGAGGAATGACGAATTACGTGATAAAGACGAAAGAACGGATTGTAGGGAGGATGAAGTTCCTCATGAAGACCAACCGTCAACTTCACAACCCAAAAAGAGAAAGACAGTGGGTAGAGGTCCATCCAAACTCGTCCAATCGTCAAAACCAATGTTCCTTGAGTTTGATGAGTATGAATTGCCGACGGGTGAATTTGAAGAAAAGTACGGCAAACAAATTGGACAATGTGCTTATAGGATTAACATCAATATCCGTAAATGGAACAAAGTGGATCAAGTGCAAAAGGATGCTTTATGGGCAGAGACTAAGGTGCGTATCTCATACTGTTTGCATTATGAAGTTGTTCACTCCTGCAATGCACTCATTCATTTACTAACACAATCTTTCATTCAGAAATTGTTCCACATTGAAGACCCAACAGGAAAAAGAAAGAAGACTTTCGAAAGAGCAGTAGGTGCTCGCTTTCGTCACCACAAATCTGATTTGGTAAGACGTTTCATTGATAAAAGCAAAGCACCTGCAAAAGGTAATCCAAATGTGGATAAGGAGCCTTGGGAGTTGTATGAAGGCTACATAACTAAGGAGCAGTGGGAAAAGTTTGAAGAATACACTCAATCCCCTGAATTCAAGGTAAATTATGTGATAGTCTAGTAGTATAAGTATAAGTAGGCATTCAATTGTAGTAAGCACTAGTAGAGAAGACAATAATATAAACAAGGAATTGTAAGCAATAGTATGTATTTTTGCTTTTTTTAACTATTGAGCACAAAATTTTTTGTTGTTTGACACAGAAAAAAAGTGAGATAGGCAAATTGTGTTCCAAAGGAAACATCCATCGCCATACACTTGGTCAAAAGAGCTACAACCGAAAAAGGAAAGATTGGGTGAAAGAGGACAGACTTCCACCTTCTGCTATTTACAGCTCTACTGAAGAGAGTAGTATCATGAGCAACAAGATGCAAAATAGAGCGCTCGAGTGGTGTTTAGCACATCAACGCCGTACGAAGGATGGAAAATGGGAAGTTGATCCAACTAAAGGCGAGACTGTTAGAGTAGTGAACCAAGTGGTAAGTTGTTTTAGTTATTATAGACACTTGAAGTATTTTCTTGCCTACATGTATGAATATTTGGAAAAGTATTTTAATGCTTACAACATTTAATGATGCCAATATGCTATTGTTATTTGCATCTCATATTATTTATTTCTTCTTACAGATGGAACACTTGGAAAAGGAGTCAAAGGAGAAAGAGAATGGAGTTGCGTCTGCTTCTGCTTCAGAGATCGAAAATGACGCTTTATGTAAGGCTCTTAGGAAGAAGGACTACTATGGTTATGTCAAAGGAATTGGTCGATCTGGAGTTGGAATTGGCCACCGACAAGCCTTTGGGAAGGAACCTCGAAGGGGAAGGAAAGATAGGGATGAGGAAATGGACGCACTAAAAGCAACTATAGCTCGATTGGAATTGAAGATCGAAGCCATAGCCTCATTATCCTCCATGAACTTAGCGGGAAATAATAAGGAAGTGAGCTCGAAGCCACCTTTCCTACTGAATTGGAAGACTCCTCTAGAGGTATAATTGAGTAAACTCCACACTTATTTTATGGTATTTGGCTCTCTGTGTTGTGCTATATTGCTATTAATTCATTAACCAAAACCTATGTTCCCCGATAACATCATGCTTTGTTGCCTGTGTTTGGTTTCCTATTATAGGCGGGACCCCAAAAATGTCGTCTTGCCATGACTGATGATGACGGTAACCTAGTGGTTGTTGCTGAAGGAACTTGGTATCCTAGTGAAACCTTCGTGATTCATACATCATCAATGCTCCCCGATCACTATAAGGTCAGCATCGACCATCCATATGAGGAGTATCACTATAAGGAGTTGCCTATCCCATCACCTGATGGTGAAACTAAGCTTGGCAAAGCCAAGGATTATTTTGTGAGTTGGCCTAAATCTATGGTACTATTTGAGGACGCGGTTAGTATGCAAATCCTTACATTTAGTTTATGATTGTGCATGTAACTCATTTCCATATTACTTGAATTTGAACTTTTAAACTACAACTTTTAAAATGCGTAGGATGTTTTCAAGATGACAGCGTCGTAAAGCAAAGAAGGCGTAGGTAGCTGTGACCCTCTAAGAACACAAGACTCACAACGCACTGACAACCTAACTTCTCAAATGGGTGCACTTTCCGATCTTCCGGAGTGTGACTTGTTATACATGCTGATGACTGAGGATAAGCATGAAAGTGTATGTGTTTCATTCAAGGCACCAACGTTGTATCTCCAAGAAGACCAACATATTTACGTCACATCCACCGACGTTGATGAACTTGTTAGAGGAGTGTGTATAAATGTGTCGGTGATCCATGTGTACATTGGTAAACCTTATAAACATAATGGCCAAATTTTTTTATTTCCTGTTATGTTGTGCTTACAAATATGTGTTATAATTTTTGGTTCTTTTTGTTTTGAATTACAGCTACCTCCTTACAGAATTTATCTCTAAGTTTGAAGGGGGACACATAACCTTTTTGTGTCCCCATAGATTGTCTGGAGCAGAATGCAAGAGAAGTTTCTTTGATGTAGTTAAGTATGTGAAACACGCTTTCAACAGCGAACTAAAAAGGAAAGATTCAAAGTCCCACCTTATTTTAGCACCTTACAATGAAAGGTATGAACTAGTTTCATCCTTAATTTTTAGCAACTTATTTGCATGCAATTTAATTACTTAGTTATTTTTGTATATGATGATCATGTGTTATGTTTATTGTAGCAACCATTGGATTCTCATGGCCATTGATTTATGTGACGGTATAATTTATCAACTTGACCCATTGACACATCAGGCACCACGTCAACTAAGCTGCGAAAACGTGTTTGACCTGTAAGGATTATTGTTCTAGATTATCAAGCTTTTCGTTTGTGAATCACGATTTTATAAGATTAATTCTTGCCTTATTTTGGTATCACTTTGGCATATTGAATTTTTTTCAGCGCTTACAAGTCGTACAGAGCAAGGATCAAAGCAAATACTAAAATGGTGTTGGAGGTCAAAAGAATCGAAGTATGAGTGACTTATATTTTGTTCTTTTTCGAATATTATACAATTTTTTATTGATACAATAATATCCATTTGTAATTTGTTTTGACCCTAGTTTTTTGTAAATTTGTTAATGCGCCTAGCAGACCGGTGGTTTGGATTGTGGCTACTATGTCATGAAGTACATGAATGAGATAGTCAAGAAAGTTGGTGAAAGTAAGGGTGATGTCAAGCAAATAAGGGTAAGTTACCTCATGCCTTAATTTGTTGTGTTTTGGGAATTTGGTGAAATTTGCTATTTTAGTACTCATAGTTGGAGGTTTTTTGGAAATTTGGTGAAGTTTTGGAGAGGAAGTGGTTATGAACACCACTTCCTTTTACTATTGTTTAGTTGATTGTATTGGAAGGCGGTGGTTTGTTTAGTGACGATATTTGGAGGTTTATTTGGGATTTTGGTGAAGTTTTGGAGAGGAAGTGGTTATGAACACCACTTCCTTTTACTTTTGTTTAGTTGATTGTATTGGAAGGCGGTGGTTTGTTTAGTGATGATATTTGGAGGTTTATTTGGGATTTTGGTGAAAGTTGAAACAAAAATTGATAATTAGAAAAGAACTAAGGTGATCCAAAAGAGATAAAGAAAATATAATCTGAAGAGAAAAATGAAAACAGAAATAAGGTTTTTAAGTTGATATTCAATAGTTGTTAAGAAGAAAATAACACACATAAGGTTGGAACACGAGCCATGGGGAACGCTGGCAGCTACCGGTGGTTCGGACAGCAACAACTGACCACCGGCAGCCACAACAGCTCACCGGCAGCAGCAGCAGGCCACCGGCAGCAGCAGCAGGCCACCGGCAGCAGCAGCAGGCCACCGACAGCAGCAGCAGGCCACCGGCAGCAGCAGCAGGCCACCGGCAGCAGCCACAACAGCTCACCGACAGCAGCAGCAGGCCACCGGCAGCAGCAGCAGGCCATCACGAGCAGCAGCAGGGGTGGTTACAGCAGGGGTGCTTCCTCATGGCCTCCGTGAGTGGTGGTTACAGCCAAAACAACCAGCCCGAGAACATTATAAAATCTTTATTATTTCAGAAAAATTAAAGAACGAAAACAGAAAATAATCTTATAAATAATAGCCAAGCCTTGGGGTCAAACCAAATTATTCTAATGTAATTTATGACATCTTAAATTGTTACTTTCTACCTTCATTTAGTGGAAAATTCTCATTTCCATATGAGGATAGTAGTGTACTCTATGTTAGGATCCAAATAGAATGAACATGCATTTAGTGGAAAATTCTCATTTCCATATCACTCCTTCCAACAACCCATTTAATTGAACTTAATCACACACTTAATTTCTACACAAGAAATTAATAAGAGAAGCAGAATAAAGACACAAAAATCAACTTAAGACACAAATAATGCAAATAATATTGTGGATCAATAAACACAAAGTGAAGAACAAATGCAAGTTAACACTAAAGTTTCTAAGTTCAAAAAGGCGAAAAGCACAAATGGAAAGCAAAGAACACAAATGGAGAAAAGTACATTTGATCTGATATTACAATTATAAATGCTATCAATTGGGAATCAATAAAATTATTATATATTACTACTGAAAATATTTCAAACTTAACCAACAAAAAGGAAATGGAGGGAGAGCTTGCACACTTAATGTATATCAGGTTTTAAGCTAAGATTACTCCAAGTTTAATTTAGTGCAAATTATCTTTCATTTGCCCGTCATAGCTTAGGTAGGTGTATATAACAGAACATCTTTTTTTTAGTTTGCAAATATTGTGGCCCTAAAAGTCTAAGCAATATGGCGTCTATAATATTACTTATATGTTTTCTTTTCAATCTTTGATTTTGAAGGACTACATTCGAAGATCTGCCCCATATACCAAAGGAGAGTTGGATGAGGTTCGCGAGCAATGGGCGAGGTTCTTCAGGCTAAATTTCGTATTGTCCGATTCAAATTAAATAAAATTTGTATTAGTAGCACATTATTTATACATTTTATTTATAGTTACTTCGTAAACATCGATCGTATCAAACGTTCTTGTAAACTATATATATTTTATATGAATACATCGAACTTGTATTATATATGTATCGTTTAAAAATTTTAATTAATTATAAAAATATTATATTATTGTACATTATACAGAATTGAACAGGGCTACAGATAATGCCGAAAGGGCTGCAAATAATGCCGAAAGAGTGCATATTTATAAATATATAGTATATATATATATATATATGTATATAGCCTAATAATCAAATATAAATTCAAATAAAAAAAATAGTATTAGTATCATTTGTTGCAAAATGATACTACTATAGAGTACATTACTATCGTTTCTTATTAAAAACGATAGTAATAGATATCGTTTTTAATAAGAAACGATAGTAATAGATAGTCTATTACTATCGTTTGTAGTAAAAAACGATAGTAATAGCTTCTATTAGTATCGTTTTTTCTTGAAAAACGATAGTAATAAGATTAATATTACTATCGTTTTTTATAACATACGATACTAATAGAACTTATTACTATCATTTTTTACAAACGATACTAATAAGAATCTCTATTACTAACGCCTCTATTAGTATCATGTGAAAACGATACTAATAGGCTAAAAAAAACGATACTAATTGGGGATTTTTCCACTAGTGATTCCTAGCTGAAGGGGTGAGCCTTTGTACTTTGTTGTAACAATTCTGGCATATAGTCACTGGGGCTGATAGTGCAAATGGGCTGCCTATTTTGCCAAAAGTGCCGTATTAAAATCCCACATGTTTCGCAAGCCAAGGCCTCCTTCACCTTTGGGCTGCTGTAGGAGTTGATTGCTTCTCCAATAGATAGGCTTCTTGTTACTCGAACCTTTCCAGAAAAACCTACAGAGTAAGGAGTCTAGCTTGTGGATGATGTATTTTGGCAGCAGAAATACGGCTAGAATATGGGTGCTAAGAGAGGCCAAGATGTCGTTGCCTAGGACCAGACGTCCTGCCGGTGATAGCGTCATGGTTTCCCATGATTCCAGTCTTGATCGGACACGGTGAACTATGTCTCTGAAACCCCCCAGTTTACGCCCATCAATGTCAATATTACACCCAAGGTAGGTATCAAGAGATAACTGTGTGGATACTTGGAAAAAAGTTTTTCCTTGTTCTCGCAACGAGTTCGGAGTGTTTGGGGAAAAAGAATGGTTGACTTGTTTAGATTAATGACTTCCCCGAAGCTTCACAAAAACTTTTCAACGTACCTGCCAGTGTCGGACATGATTCTGTAGTTGCTTTAAAGCAGAAAAGAGCATCATCTGCAAAAAATAGGTGGGACACTTGTGGGGCGTTGCGGCAAATACTTATGCCTTCAATCTTTTTTGCTTGGACCTCCTTTGTGATCATTCTAGATAGAATTTCCATGATCAGGATGAAAAGGTACGGGGAAAGAGGGTCCCCTTGCCGAAGGCCACAAGTCGGTCGGAAGCGCTGCGAGGCATCTCCATTAATTACCAAAGAATAAGAGACTGAAGTAACACATTCCATAATCCGGTGAACCCAGGTGGGAGGAAAATCCATTTTAATGAGAACCCATCGAAGGAAACCCTAGTCAATGTGCTCATAGGCCTTATTAAAATCAACTTTGAGGATTGCAGACTAGAGTTTACCTCTTTTTCATTTCTTTACATAGTTCAGAATTTCATGGCCTAATAGACAGTTATCCGAAATTAGGCGGTCTGGTACGAAAGCACTCTGGGATTCATCAATGAGATCTGGAAGAATATGTTTCAATCTGTTGGTGATGAGCTTGGAGATGATTTTGTAAAGAACGTTGCATGAGCTGATTGGCCTGAAGTGTTCAGGCTTAGTTGGATTTTCCACCTTTGGGATGAGGGCAATATGAGTGTAATTCAACTGTTTGAGCAGATACCCATGGTAAAAAAAGTAGTGGATTGCTTGAGTGATGTCTTTTCCCACTATGTCCCACTGTGTTTCGTAAAAAGCCGCAGGCGCACCATCAGGTCTTGGAGATTTTAGGCTTCCCAGCTGGAAAACTGCTTCTTTTATTTCTTTATAATTTATGGGATGGTTGAGGTTTGCCAAATGATCTTCATGTAAAGTTGGTGGTAAGACATCTAATAACTCCGGGTGTAGACGGGGCTCACCACGCTGAGAATCACAGTTGAAAATGGAAGTGCAACGACCCAAAAGGAGATCATGAATTTCTTCCTTTGTTGTAACCCACTGATCATTTGAACCTTGTAGCATTAGAATTTCATTGCGCCTTTGACGAGCCTTTGTCTTTCGGAAGAAGAATTTTGTAGCCGAGTCTCCAAGTTCTAACCATTTTGATTTAGCACGCTGCCTCCAAAAAGACAATTGAAGGAGAGCACGATCGATGCTATCCTTTCATACCATTTGTTTCTGGGAACCATTACCTGTGAACTCAACTTCTTCTTGACTGATAGAGCAATCATGGATAATATCCCCCCATACCAAGTGATGCAACTTTTGGTACTTGCGGCACCACTTGAAAAGTGAAAATCTTGTTTGGTGAATTTTTTTCTAGCATCGGTAAAACGGGGATCCTTGTTGTAGGCTTTGCCATTCTTCTTTTATGACTAATTGGGCCTCTGGGATGTGCAGGAACCAATCCTCCATTTTAATTGTGGACTTCCTTTTGTTAGTACTATTTTTGGTATCCAGGATGATGGGAGCATGATCTGAAAAAATAATTGGGAGATTGACTATGAGGGCATCTGGATGCCAATCTAGCCAAGCTGGGTTAGCTAAGGCACGATCAAGTTGTTCATAAATTCGATCACCACCACTTCTATTATTGCACCAAGTAAATTTTAGGCCGCAAGAGGGGAGGTCACAGAGGCTATGGAGCCACTTCCAGTCGAGAAAAGTATTGAGATCTGGGATAGTTAAAGAGCCACCAAGTTTTTGGTCCAAGGAGTCAATTTGATTTATGTCACCTTGGATTAAGAACGGGTTGTGGCTGCGGAGAAAAATATGAGAAATTTTACTCCAAACTAGACTTCTTGACTCTACATACGGAGACCCATACAGAAAAAGAGCATTCCACTGCATAATATTAGAGTTACAAACATCATCTAGAGAACACCAAAAGAAATTCGGATCCTTACAAATGACAGACAAACTAATACTACGACTCCATAATAAAGCATTACCACCACTACCCTGACTAGGGTTTACAACATCAAAAGCATAAAAAGAAAGTAAAGAGCATAAATTAGACACTGCTACATTTGTTAACTGAGTTTCCATTAAAAAAAGAACATGGGGTTTAAAATGGCGGATCAACCAGATGAGGAAGGCAATTGTAGGGGTGTCCGTCGATGCAAGACCTCTACAATTCCACGAATTTATCTTCATTTATGCACCTTGGGCTGCATACGCCCAGCCCCCAAGCTCAGAAAAATGTCTTTGCGAATCTCATCATGAAGAACTCGAAGTTTTATGGCTGCAACTTCCTCCTCTTTTTTTATTTTGCTTTCTTCTTCTCCCACTAATTCGTTGATTTTTTGCTCAGCTTGTTCAATGTCTTTCGTAAGTTGTTCCTTCATTCGATTAACAGTACGGTCGGCCATAGTTTCAAAAGTGTCAGTCAAGTCCTTCATTTGTTCCTTAGCACCTTCAGCCCACAATTCGTACTTAGTTTTTTTCTTATATTTGATGGAGATTGAAGTATATAATAATAAAATCAGGGAAATGCTTTTCATACATTAAAACCAAGAATTACAAAAGAACATTTATAAACTAAGCAATAAAATAACTAACTAAGATAATGGACTCTAAATTAGTGGGAACATGACCCCACTATTCACCTAATAAACTCAACCATCAACTTGACTAAGTCATACCACTAACAATAAACAAAGACTTCTAATACTTAGAAATAGGAAATATATATCTAACACTTAATTAAGCAATAAGCTTTGAAGCACTTAGTCGAACACTCCCACTTGCTTCAAATGTGCACACACCAACAAGCTGACGAAGATAAAGATATTTAGCATGAGGGAGAGCCTTTGTTAAGATGTCTGCAGCTTGATCATGAGTTGGACAGTAGTGCAGTTCCAACTCCCCTTTTGCTATGAGACTTCGTATGAAATGATATCTGATGTCGATATGTTTGGTTCGACCATGATAAGCTGGATTTTTGGCCATTGCTATTGTTGCCTTGTTGTCACAATATAATGCAGTAGCTGCCTCCTGTTGATGATGCAAATCAGCTAGCAAACGTCGCAGCCATACAGCTTGACATGCTGCAGAATTTACAGCAATATATTCAGCTTCGGACGAAGACAAAGCTACCATATCTTGCTTCTTTGAGCTCCAGGAAATAGGTGCTGAACCCAAACTGAAAATGTTGCCCGAAGTGCTCTTTCTATCATCTACACAGCCGGCCCAATCGCTGTCACTGTATCCATGTAACCTGAAATCTGCATCCTTGGAGTACCATAACCCGAACTCTACAGTTCCTGCAATATATCGAAGCACACGCTTTGCTGCTCCTAGATGTTGTTTTGAAGGCTTATGCATATACCTTGACAACACACTAACAGAGTACATAATATCAGGACGTGTGTGAGTCAAATAATTCAGTCCACCAATCAACCTTCTGTAATAAGTTGGATCTGCAGCTTGTGTACCATCTTCAATCTGTAACTTCTCACTTGCATTCATGGGAGTTGTAGCAGGCTTACAATTGTGCATCCCAAACCTGAACAACAAATCATTTGCATACTTCCTTTGTGAAACAAATATCCCATCATCTACTTGTTTCACTTCAAGGCCAAGGAAAAATTGCAACCTCCCCAAATCTAACATTTCAAACTCACTCTGCATACAAGACTTAAACTCAGCAACAAGAGCATTAGAAGAGCCAAAATAGATCATATCATCAACATATATGCAGACAAGTAAGAATTCCCCATTATCATGCCTTCTCACATACAAGGTAGGCTCATTTTCACTCCTTATAAAGCCATTTTGCAGGAAATAAGAGTCAATTCTCTTGTACCACGCTCTCGGTGCTTGTTTAAGCCCATAAAGAGCCTTTTTCAGCTTATACACCTTCTCCTCTTTGCCATTAACAACAAACCCATCAGGTTGGGACACATAAACTTCCTCTTCTAGTTCCCCATTTAGAAAGGCAGATTTCACATCAAATTGAAACACGGGCAGATTCATTTTAGCAGCTACACATAAAAGAGTTCTCACCGTTTCAAAACGAGCAACCGGTGAGAATGTTTCATCAAAGTCAATACCTTGATGTTGAGCATAGCCCTTCGCCACGAGCCTAGCTTTAAACTTCTGGACACTTCCATCGGCATGGTGCTTGATTTTGTAAACCCACTTTAAGCCAATGGGTTCTTTCCCTTCCGGCAAATCAACTAACTCCCATGTCTTATTGTGCTCAATTGCTCTCATCTCCTCCATCATAGCATCTTGCCATTCTTCAATGTCAATTGCTTCTTCAAAACATGCTGGTTCGGTCACATATAAAGCAAAGGAACATGATTCATAAATCTCTTTCAATGATTTGAATTTTTTTGGAGGTGTTTCACTAGAAGGAGAATCAAGTACATTTGAGTGTGTAGAGGAAGGGGTCTTTTGTGGAGAATTTTGTGGAGAAGTTTGTGGTGAATTTTGTGGAGTTATATGTGTTTGGGAGATATCATGATCAGGTTCATCAGGGTTTGACAAGGGGAAATCAGAATTACGAACATCAGAATTAAAGTTCCAGCATGCATTTTCATTGAACACAACATCCCTACTTATCAAAACTTTACCACTTACTGGATCATATAACTTATATGCTTTGGATTGAGTACTATATCCCACAAAAATGCATTTTACAGATTTATCATCAAGCTTTTTCCGAGTTTGAGAATTATCCAAAGCATAAGCTATACATCCAAAGACACGGAAGTGGCTTACCTTTGGCCTGTGACCTCTCCACGCTTCATACGGAGTTCGATTGTAGACTGCCTTGGTAGGAGAGAGATTGATGATGTAGACTGCTGTAGCTACTGCTTCACCCCAAAAATGCTTCGGAACACCTCTTGCATTCATCATGCTTCTGGCCATCTCAACGATTGTACGATTCTTTCGTTCTGCAATCCCATTCTGCTGAGGAGTACGAGGTGCTGTGAGCTCTCGGCGAATACCATGGTCTTCACAGTACGTATCAAACTCGTCAGACACAAACTCACCACCTCTATCAGTTCGAAGTGTCATGATTTGACACCCACTTTGTTTCTCCACCAAAGACTTGAACTTCTTGAAGTAGTCAAATGCCTCAGACTTGTATGTCAGAAAATACACCCAACACATACGACTATAATCATCCATAAAAAGCAGAAAATATCGACTACCACCCAAGGATTCAATTGACATAGGACCACAAATATCCGCATGAACCAATTCTAGACATTTCGACGCTCTCCAAGCCTTACCAACAGGAAATGAGTTTCGACTTTGTTTGCCATTGACACACCCCTCACAAAAATTAAGATTATCAATTTTAGGCAATCCAACAACCATTTCTTTATTGCCTAATAATTGTAATCCCTTAATATTCAAATGCCCATACCTCAAATGCCACAAATTTTCTTCAGAAGATTTTACTACAAGTGCACGATTTTGGCAAACATCAAGGGGAAACATTCTGTTTGAGGTCATGTTAACTTCAAAAATTTTTTTTCCAGACTTCTTTTCATGAATGCTACAAGACTTGTCATCAAACACAATTGAATAACCACTAAGCATTAATTGTCCGACACTCAACAAATTTTGGGCCAAGCAAGGGACATATTGCACATCATTTAGGAATTTAACAGTACCAAAAGATGTTTTAATAGAAACGGTACCTCTGCCTTCAACTTTGAGGAGTTTTTCATCTCCGAGCCGGACTTCGGATTTGACTGACTCATCAAGCTCCTTGAACATGGATTTCTTGCCACATATATGGTTTGAGCATCCACTATCTATGAACCATACATTATTGAGGTCTCCATCATGTGCCGAATGAGCTATGAACAGCTTGCTCTCTTCCTGCTGATTATCAGATTGTTCCGTGAAGTTGGCTTGTTGTTCTTCTCTCTGTTTCTTCCAACATTCAACCTCCTTGTGACCATATCTTTTGCAATAATGGCACTGGATGTTGCTTTTGTTCGGACGCTGATCATTGGAGTCGGTATATTTGTACTGACGTTGATCACCAAATTGCCCGCGGCCTCTGCCATTACCGCGACCTCTTCCACGGAAACCACCTCGTCCTCTGCCACGGCTTCCTGAATTATGATATTTTGGCTTAGACGACTCCCCCTTCACCTGGAAAGCCTTCTCTTCAACCTTTTCAGCCGACCTACCCATCCTATCTTCATAGGCTAGTAATGAACTCATGAGTTCATCAAAGGTGTAGGTATTAAAATCCTTAGTTTCCTCAATGGCAGTAACTAAAGGATTGAATTTTGGAGCCAAGGTTCTCAACACCTTCTTCACAACAGTGCTATCACTAATAATTTCACCATAAGTCCTCATTGAATTAACAATTTCAGATACCTTTGAAAGGTACTCTTGAACAAATTCTTTGTCCTTCATTTCTAACAATTCAAAATTGCGAGAAAGAGTTTGCAATTTCACAGTAATTACCTTCTTATCTCCAAGGTACTCTTGCTTGAGGATGTCCCATGCTTGTTTGGCGGTGGTGGCGGCCGTAATTCGCGAGAATATGCTCTCGTCGAGGGCTTGTTGGATGAAGAACAAGGCTTTGGCATCCTTCTTTCGAGTTTCTCGCAATGTTTGATCAATCTCCTTAGCATCCTTCTTATCTTCAAAACCATTCTCAACCAAATCCCATAGATCTTGGGACTTGAACATGGTTTGCATTTTCAAGCTCCAAAATTGATAATTTTCCCCCTTAAAGATGGGAATTAAGGGGTTAGCAGTAAAATTGGTACCAGATGTTGACATAATTTGATGTAGAAGAGAAGGATTTTCACTCAATTTTGCTGATTTTGTGAATTACACTCCCTCACTGTGGTGCACTCGAAATTTTTTTTTTGGGTTTTTTGTTTTCTCTCACTTACTGTACCAATTTGGGGTTAATGGAAGTTGCCTGCAGTGGCTTGTTTCCTTTTGCGGGCTCTGATACCACTTTTGATGGAGATTGAAGTATATAATAATAAAATCAGGGAAATGCTTTTCATACATTAAAACCAAGAATTACAAAAGAACATTTATAAACTAAGCAATAAAATAACTAACTAAGATAATGGACTCTAAATTAGTGGGAACATGACCCCACTATTCACCTAATAAACTCAACCATCAACTTGACTAAGTCATACCACTAACAATAAACAAAGACTTCTAATACTTAGAAATAGAAAATATATATCTAACACTTAATTAAGCAATAAGCTTTGAAGCACTTAGTCGAACAATATTTGGGTTTTGGATCACCGTGGTCCTGCTTCCTTTTAAAACCCCTTCACCCCTCAGCCCGCTCCGCTTCTCGGACCGGATGGCCTGCCCCAATTTGGTTCTTTCCTCTACCCACAACACTGGTGATGGCCTCCTTCCCTTCCATTAAAACCGTTGCATCAGTGGAGTCCACCCCATTAATTAATCCAGTAGCTTTATCATTTAGATCTAATTCTAGAGCAAGTTTTTTTATTTTGATCTGACTCATTGGGTAAGTCTTTCAAAGTACTTTCTCCTTCATCACTCACTTGCTCTGTGTTGACCCTTTTTTCTACAGCTTTTAAACAGGCCCCAAGCTCATGAATTTTTCCTTCAATTTGTTGGGGTGCAAACATGGAGGTTGCTACCGGTTGTGCCATTAAAGCTTCCAAAGATCCTAGAAAAGGGATTGTCACTTGAGGGACAAAAGAAAAGTTGTTGAGTAAGGCAAGGTTTATGCGTAACTGGGCAAATTCATCATTGGGGAGACCTGGAACAGGGGAATAATAAGAGCTCGAGCTTCCTGATGCGAAGTCGAAAAACGGGCTGTACGGACCCTTTGGAAGCGGTGTGTCGGGCGATCTGCCTTGAGCTAGACGTTGGAAAAAGCCAGACCAATCAAAGGAGCTAAGGGTTGGGATAGTTTAGATGTCTTCAGTAGGAAAAGAGGGGAATGAGTTTTGAGAGAATAGGATTTCATTATTTATAGCCCCATTTAAAGAAGTGATAAAGTCCTCATCTTGTGGTTGTTGAACTGTAGAATTACCCAAATTATTGAAAAGAGTGTTGGGGGTAAAAAGGGGAACTAGATTAAAGGATGTGTCAAAAGTTTGACCTTGACCCATGTGCATGGTGCTATTTGAGGTCAGGTTATTGAATATAATATCAGGTTGGGTAAAGGGAATATCTGTATTTGAATTATCATTAGATTCCATGTTGTTGTTTTTTGATGGTTGGAGAGAAGTAGCCAAAGAAGAAGACTGATCGAGGTGAAAATGATGAGTGAGATGAGGATGTGGTTTGGTTAAAAGTAGTAAAAAGTGGGGATTTTTTCTTAAGTGGGGGTTTTCTTATTTTATGATTGGGTTTAGTGGAGAGAAGATGATTATATTGTTTGGGTTAAGGATGTTTAGAAGGATGAGAGTAGGTGGGGTCCAGCTGGGAAGGGTCATTAAAGTTGAAAAGAAGTGATGGGGTGAAGCAAGTTGACAGGAAGAGAGAGGGGGTAATCCCCCATGTTGACAAGGAGAGAGTGATGGGCGTGGGTAAGGGTGACTAGTGGAGAGAGAAAGGGGGGTAATTATGACATGAGGGGAGAGAAAAAGTCGTATAATGGGATTTTGAAGGGGACTTGGTCTGCAAGTCAAAAGAAGGCCCAGCTGTCCGGTTTTCCAACCCTTCCAAACCCGATTCAGTGGACCGGCCCAAATTTTCCATAAAATTCAAACTACACTCATGCACGGGGGGAAAACCAGGTGGGTGCATGGGCGCTCGTCGACTAGATTCGCCAGCTTCCCTCGGCGGTACTCGTCGTTTGCTATCCCGGTCACCACCTGTATCATTGGGACCTCGTGCATTAGAGTTGCGCGAGTCGGGTGATGAACTATCATGGCTATTTGGACTACCAGCAAGTCGACGTCGACGGGATCTGGAGGGGCGGTGGCTATCATCATCACTATCCCCATCGCGGCCATCCGAGTATGGACTTGGCGGGTACCACTTTTCAGCCTCCTCACGTGGATGGATAAGGTTGACCCTGGTGGTGCGAAAGTCTGGGGTGTTTGGTAATCCCTTAATTTTGTTTGTGTATAAAGGTGTTGGGATATTACCAAAAATGAGCTCATGATCCTGGCTATTGCAATGTAGAGCTAAATTTATATCAAAATCTGCCTCTTGCAGAGATTTAGAACAATCTTAGATAAGATGTCCTGTTATTCCACATCTTTTACAGAAATTGAAAACTCCTTGTAGGGGTCGTTTTTACCCGACCGCCTACGTCACGAGTCGATTTGAATGCTCGTTAACGCCGTATGTGAATACGGACTAGTAGGAGTCGCCACTGTGCGTTTAATACGGTCCACGGACACCGAAGAAGTACCAATGCCAGGAGCAATTGGCCCCATATGGTCGTGCACCAGAGTATGGGTTCGGGGATAGGTTACGGGCCAATCGTGCATTGGGCCCGCCCGCCTGCAAGCGGTCTCTACTAGGTCTCTTTTGTAAGATCATTGTTCAATTTCAGAGCAACGGAGATAACTTAATTTTAGCCCTAATTTGCGGATTACTAAGTCGGTTCAGATTAATGCACAAATTAGCCTAAGATTGTTTTGTGACCACTTTGGAATTAGTCAATATTATAACACTAGGATGAGTCCAAAAGTCCGAATAAAATCAAGATTCAATTCACATAAAACTAAAAAAAGTTCAACACAACGATGGCACGAAAAAATGAAAATGAAAGCGCGAACGTACCTTGAATCCCGTGCAATTAGAAAATCAAAATAAAAAAAAATAAAATAAAAAAATAAAATGCTACATAGGAAGATGCATAAAATTCATGGATTGAGAAAAAGCATGAAAATGTACATGGAGATGACATGAAAAAATGCAAGAATTAAAGCATTACATGGCTTATGAATTAAAAAAAGAAAAATTACATGAAACAAAACATAGATCTGAGTGAACAGAACAACAAAAATTACATATTATCATGATGAACGCAAGTCATAAATCAAAATGAAAATTAAAAAAAAATTAATCATATTGAAATTGAATAGAAAAAGGGTCTCAGAAATGTGTACCCGAGTGTGCGACGGTCGATTACAGCTTTGAAATTAGCGTGCCAAATACTGGGTTCGGTGATTAAAAATGACTGGAATGTGTTTTATATGTGCTTAGTATTGATTTTGATAGAGTTTTTGAATGATTTTTAGAGAGAGAAACTATGTAGTAGAGAGAAGAGCAGAAAGTATGAAGTTTTTTCGTGCTTTTGAAAGGCCGGACAAGGGCCGTATTTATAGGCGAGCAGAGGCAAAAATTGACCCGGAATGGCACCAGACCTGCGCTTAGGCGCAGGTCCAGTTCCATGACCTGCGTCTAGACGCAGGTCAGTATTTGTGACCAATATGGACCTGCGTCTAGGCGCAGGTCCAGGTTGTACCCGGGTCGATTTTTCTTGCTTATTTTGTGCGTGATTCTCCGAGATATTATGCGATTATGATACGATTACGGGAATCATCAGATGATTACGTAATATTATCATAATATTCAAAATTCCGGGAGATTTCGCGAGGTTCCGGAATAATCCGGGCTAATCTGGACTGTTTTCGACTGTTTTTGGGTTTTTCGGACTATTTTGAAAAATGTGCTAAAAAATGCCAAAAATTAAGGAAAAATATAGGAAAATTCTAGAAAAATATAAATGAGTGAAAAGTGGAGAAAAAGTGGACGATGCAGGTGTAAAATTACTAAAATGCCCCTAGGAATGGAAAATGCTTCAAAAATTCATAGAAAATAGATAAAGACTCAGAAAATTATGGAAAAATTACCAAAACATCTAAAAAAATGTATTGAACTTAGAAAAATTATTTAATGCAATTTAAAATGACTAAAATTCCCTTAGAAAATAAATATGCATGAAAAATAATAAAAATAAATTAATAAAAATCCTAAAAAATGTCCGAAAAATCCTAAAACGAGTCGTGAGCCTCTAAAACGCCTATAAATAATGTGAGAGTGGTATGAGAGGGATAAAGAGGTGAAATTTTGGCATACTAGCTCAAGACCGGACCTGTGCAACAGGTTACATTTATCATAGTTCGTTGGGAGCTAACCGAGGTGCCAGAATTAGGTGTCTACACTCCTTCAAATCGAAAGTCTACCCAAATGATCCGACCTTCTTGATGCTCGATATAGCAGCCCGGAATTAAAGGTAAGTTGAGGTTTAGTTGCACGAGAGCTCTCATGAAACGCTTTGGCCCCGGCAGTTGGGATTTTTCATCAAGCATGACAACTGGTCCGACATTAGAGAGCAGGTGGCGCACTATACTCTCTGTGCTTAGAATGAACGGGAGTCCCTCTAATTTCACCCATAGAGTTGCATCACCAAGGTTGAGATTCGTAAAGGAGGTGGTTGGGCTCCATGCATGGAGCAGAAGGATGGCACCTTTGAATTTTAGAGTGTGGTATTGGTGTCTTAAATGAAGCCAGTCGTCTACGTCTCTTGGAAAGAGGTAGTAGACATCATTATCTCTTTGAATCTCTATAGATCTCCGAGTATTCCACGTTGCAATCCAGGTTTTCAATTGGTGGAGTGGGAATACCCTATTATCCTTAAATTTTCCAATGAGCATCATTGCGAATTCATGATGTGGGTTTGGATTGATAGGAATGGGAAATTTTAAACCTCGCCTCCGCAAGGTCGAAGGGAAATCCCTGCATGGATTTGGATTCATAATCCTGCAGGGTAGACAAATTAGAGAGTAAGGACGATTGTGGGGGGGGGGGGGAAGTGGGATAGAATAGAAAAAAACTAGTTAGGAAAGAAGATTACTAGTGGATGAAAAAGGAGATGAGTGTATGCATGGGAAAACTATTTACGTAGAAAAAAAACCACTAACATGGTTTAGGAAGAGAGAGAAAACTAGAGGGAACCTCTAGGAATACAAGAGATGTGCTATGTATCGAAATTAATCCGTTGTAATGAAATGCAACTTTATAACTATTAGAATACATTACATCCAAGAAGTTTTCTTTCATATTTTATTAATAATAAAAATTAGTATTTCCAAATGCAACACAAAATATTGACAATCAAGTACTTATTGAAACTTATATACAAATGAATAAAGATATGTAGAAAATAAAATTCAAATACGAAAGTATAATTGAAGAATATACAAAAATTAATACCGCAACAAACTTAGAGCTCATTTGGTTGAACACGGAATATTAATTCCCATGGGAAGTCTTATTTCATAGGAAATAAATTTCCTTATCAATTTCGTAGAAAATTGATATTTGTGTTTCGTTGACCATAAGAAATTGAAATTAACACAGAAATTTTTATTCACGTACCAAGGCGGAGGTAGATGATTAATTTCCTACACTTTATGGAAAATTTATTTCCCTTAAAATTTGAATTTCTTGTATTTATGTTATTTCATGACAACCAAGCATGAAAGCATTTGACTATTTCTTAGGAATTTGTATTTCCAAGAGAAATACAATCCAACTAAACGAGCTTTTATACTTGCTATCTATATGGCATAATGGAAAAACAAAAAACTAAATGAAAATTTGTCAGAAAAGACCTTTTAAAACATTCACTTTGTAAGAAAAGACCTTAAAAAAATTTGTTGTAAATAAGGACCTAAAACAAAAAAAAGTTGCAAAGAGGGACCTTACCTCTATTTTCCGACGTTGACTGTGAATTTTCGGGGTTGACTCGTTATTTCCCTCCAATTTTCAACAAATCCTTTCTTCTCTATTTAACCTTTCCTTTTATTTTCACTATAAATTCATTTTTCCTCTACTCCCCCTCCATTTTCCCTCCTAAATTCATCTACATAAACCCTACATTAACACTTTCTTCTCGCATCTAAAATTCTCTTCTTCTGAATTTGGGTTTCCTCATTTCTTACACCCTTAAATACGAAAGGATTCGTGCAAAATTGGAGGGAAATAGTGAGTCAACGCCGGAGATTCACAGTCAATGTCGGTGATGTGTAAACAAGGTTCGAAACTTGCTCACAAAAGGATTGGAATACGTGTGTTGTGTTTAGACTAATTTAGGGATGTCAAATTGGAGTAATCAAGAAAGTTTAGGGGAACTCTTACCCTTAACTTGAGGATATAACAAGGAGGAACTCTCACTCACTTGTTTGGGCGTAGTAGTGATTAGGGAACTCTCACCTACTCGACAACTACAAGTTTAGGTCTTAGGAACTCTCACTAAAACACAAACTCTTCAAATTGAGGTAACTCTCAAATTTGGAAAATAAACCTGACTAGCACAAGCCAAATTTAGATCATACACTCGTGTGTTTTGGGGCAAATTTCTGAATGAATTTCATTGATAATTGACACGCTATTTATAGCTTAGAGTTACATCCAATAATTGCCATTACAACTCAGCAAAATAAACTACAACAAAACTGAAAATAAAACTGAAATAAAAGGTAGATTAATTGGCTCATAACCGTCCAAATTAATCCCCATTACAACTATAACTTTCCTAATAAAATGAGCTTAAAATAAGGCAGACAACTCGCCAGCTATAACTCCCCAAAACTGTCCAATTGTGCCATCAAATAGTTCCTTGATTTAAGCCTTGTAACAGCCACAAATTAATCCCCTCATTCAAGCCTCTTTATTCCGTAATTAAACCAGATTTAAACAGCTAATAACACCCATTAAATAAGTTAAGAACCCAGCTTAAAATCCTCCTTAAAATATGCTCCAAAACGGCTAAGAATTAATCACCAAAACTGTTTGGAATTATCCCCTTCTAACCGTCTTCTTACACGAATTAAGGCATGTTAATTAGCTCCATCATCCAGATAATTAGTCACACTTAGCAAGGTGCAACCATTTGAGGAACCATACGGACCATGCATGCCAAAATCCATAGGAGTAACATCGAACAAGGACTTGGATAAAATCAACTCCCTTGCATTGGATTCTTGGACTAGATCATTTGAACCATTCGACCCTTGACCACTTTGGTCAGTCGGAAAATGGAGGTAAGGTCCCTCTATGCAACTTTTTTTTTGTTTTAGGTCTCTGTTCATAACAATTTTTTTATAAGGTCTTTTCTTACAAAAAGAATAATGTTTTAAAAGGTTTTTTCTAACAAATTTTCCAAAACTAAAAGCTAAAAAAACAACAATGAATTATAGAAAAATAAATAATGCAACAAGAAATAAGAATAAATTAGTTTTGACAAGAAGATAATTTTAAAAAAGTTAAACATAGTTAGGAAATAATTTAGGAAATCAAATGGTAGTTTAGTTTATATATATAGAAGTAGGCTCATGTGAGAAATGTAGTTTTGGGGAGAAGGGTGAGAAACAACCACAAGCCTTTGATCAATAAATTAATGACTAAGATTAAATTTGATTTTCCCTCCTTATATTTATTAGTTTTGGTAGTTTAGATTATAATTGTAATACTTATTTTTTTATGAGAAATGTAATACATGATTATATTTACTACAATAATAATAATTATTATTAATAATAATTAATATAATTATTATTATTATAATTATTAATATTATAATTATTATTATGATAGCCCATTTCATTTCACCTCTTCATTCAATCTCACCCCAAAACTTCAAATAATAATATTAATACTAATACTACTACTACTACTACTAATAATAATAGTAGTAGTAGTAATAATCACCGCCGAAAATTTTGACCAAACCGTCACCGAAAAAGTCGACTGAATAAACACCGCCGGAAAAGTCATTCCGAAAACCGTCGCCGAAAAACTCGGCCTGTAAACCGTCGCTGGAAAAGTTGGCCGAATGATCATCGTCGGAAAAGTCATTCCGAAAACCATCGCCGAAAAACTCGGCCTGAAAATCGTCGCCGGAAAAGTCGGCCGAATAATCACCGCCGGAAAATTCAGTCCGAAAACCGTCGTCGAAAAAGTCATCCCGAAAACCGTCACCGAAAAACTTGGCCTGAAAATCGTCGCCGGAAAATTCTGCCGAATAATCACCGCCGAAAAAGTCAGTCCGAAAACTGTTGTCGAAAAAGTCGTCCCGAAAATCGTCGCCGAAAAACTCGGCTTGAAAATCGTCGGCGGAAAAGTCAGCCGAATAATCACCGCCGGAAAAGTCGGCCGAATAATCACCGCCGAAAAAGTCAGTCCGAAAACCATCGTCAAAAAAGTCGTCCCGAAAACCGTCGCCGAAAAACTCGTTCGGAAACCGTCATCGGAAAATGTCGAGCGGAAAATTCAGCTCGAAATTAATAATAATAATAATAATAATAATAATAATAATAATAATAATAATTTTAATAATAATAATAATAATAATAATAATAATAATAATAATAATAAAGAGTAATAATGTCTGATCTGATCTGATCTGATCTGATTTGAGTTTGTCTGATCTGATCTGATCTGTTCTGATCTGATCTGATTACTGTAGCTTTTAAGTCCAAAAGAACAGGTTTTACTCCTCCAATAGTTTGGAGTCAATGTATCTACAAAAGTGAAGTACAAATTTGGATACCAAATTTTCAACCTTAGCGGGTTAGGTCACTTTTTGCCGGCCCTAACTGCCACATGTCACATTCTCATGAAAAATTTTCCCTCCAAAAGAAATGATGACATCATTATTAATTACACTCTCAAGTTTTAAAATAAAATAATAAATATTTCCTATAAATTATAACTGTATTTTTTTTCCACAAATAATTTTTTTAAAAAATATTAAAAGAAAAAATGTTGTAGTTAATTTCATATCACAAACAATTTTTTATTTTTTTGCAATTTACAGTTATTCGAAGCTTTACATTAATTAGGTTGCAAGCATATGCTTTAATTTGAAAATTGACTACTTTAATTTGTTGTAAATTGCAATCATGGTTCCTTTAAAAATATATATATATATATTAAAAAATACTATATAAATAATGAAGCACAAGGGTCATTCTATTTGTTAATTTTATGGATTAATACTGCATTAATAGTAAATAAAGTAGTGAATATAAGAATCAATCTCTTGACTTCTTTGGGCTATAAAATTCATATAATATCAACCCAATTCAGTGTTTCCCAATATTTTTGTTATTATTGTATCAATATTGATAAAAATTTTATAAAATTATTTTAACAAAAAAACTCTTAGCGTCTTGGGGTATACGATTTTTTTGTTAGAATTAAAAGATGTGAAATTATAATTTCGATTTTTTTATTTTAACATAAAAAATTATTATATATATAAAAGAATAGAATAATGAAAAGTTAACATTGAATTACGACACATTTAAATAATAATAAAAAAACTACCAATATAAATTAGATTAACTAATTACTTTGTTAAAATCGTGCATCGCACGGGTGCTAATCTAGTTTTAGTATATAATATAGATATACAAGTAATAAATATAGATAGGAATTGTTTTTTTTTTTCCTAGAGCAAAAAAAGAAGAAAAGAAAAGGAGAAAAAAAAAGACTAAAACATATGTGAAAAATGAAGAACACTTAATATCATTATGTAAACCGAGATACCAACGTTGTTTTGGTCTAGTGGTGCCAGGGGCTAAACTTGGTAGGGAGAACCACATTTCGATCCCTGCAAGCACGTTGGGAGGAGTTTAGGTTCCGTTTACTTTGGTGTAAAACATTTTCGATGTAAAATGATTTTCCATGAAAAACATTTTACGTTAAGTTTTCCATTGTTTACTTGCACGGAAAATAAGTTTTACTCCCAAATTTGGAGGAAAGTGTTTCCAATAGGGTGTAATGAGTTTTCACCCAATGTTTTACATTTTATTTTTTCAACCAAAGTAAACGATTTCAAATAGGAAAACTGTTTTCAGGGAAAACGTTTTTCATTCTAGTAAACGGACCCTTAAAACCTTAACCCCGGGACGCGCTCCGAATCCGGACTAACATAAAAAGGGTGAACCGGGTGGGTACACCAAAAAAAATAAAATTTATGTAAATGGAGACGAGCTGAGCCTTCAACTTTAGCCTTACCCAGGAAAGGAGAAGTCTAGTACTCCCTCCGTCCCTTATTATTTGCCCCATATTGACTTTTGGCACTGTTCATTTGGTAACTTTGATTCTCTATAATTTTATATATATAAGAAAAAATATAGTCAAATGGGATCTCGTTTGATTCAGCTCAATGTGTACTTTTTTAATATGCAATTTATATAATTTTTTATTATATGTATACAAAGACATTTTCGTTTAAAGTTATGTCTCGTGAGATGAGAAAAAGTAAATGGGGCAAAAAAAAGGGACAGAGGGAGTATTAATGATGGGATGAATAATAATAATAGTGTTATGTTTGTTCCTAGAGACCTCCTTTTGCAAGCTAGCCCATTAGCAGGCTATCTCTAAACAGCCAGTCTTATATATGTCCGACGACCACCAACACCATAAAATTAAAGCCATGGGCAGGGCCGTGTGGGGTAGGTGTGTAAGAAGACCCTCTGCACAGGGCTCTGTTTTTCATAGGGCCTAATTTTTTAATATTTTTTAAAAATTATTTTGTCTTATTGTTATATTTCTAGATAAATATATCATTATCTAAAAAAAAAACTTTGATATATATATATATAGGGTTGGGTTCCGGTGAGAAATTTCTTATCGTGAGAAATGTGAGAAGAGATAAATACATTAACTAATACCTAGAGGTACATTGACCACCAATTATAGGTACATTTAACATATACTAAAAATACATTGAGTAAAAATACGTTGACTTTATGCCATAGATACATTGAATCTAAACTATAGAAGGACTAAGAAGGGAAATTCAAATTTAATCTTAGCCACTCATTTGTTGATCAAAGGGTTGAGATTGCTTCTCACCCTTCTCACCAAAACTACATTTCTCACATGAGCCTACTTCTATACATATATATATATATATATAGAGAGAGAGAGAGGGTTGGGTTCCGGTGAGAAATTTCTTATGGTGACAAATGTGAGAAGAGATAAATACATCAACTATAACCTAGAGGTACATTGAGCACCAATTATAGGTACATTCACCATACACTATAGATACATTGAGTAAAAATACATTGACTTTATACCATATATACATTGATTCCAAACTATCAAGGAGTAAGGAGGGAAAATTAAATTTAATCTTAGCCCTTCATTTGGTGATCAAAGGGTTGTGATTGTTTCTCACCCTTCTCACCAAAACTACATTTCTCACATGAGCCTACTTCTATATATATACTACCTCCTTTTCTTATTATTTGCAACGATTTGACACTTTTCCTCTATACTTTATGTCACATCGTTGCAAATAATAAGAAATGGTGGTAGTATATATATATATATATATGTTGTCAATATAATTATATAATATTAAATTGTGAAACTATTGGGTCAGACGGTCTGACCCAATAGTTTTCGTCGGACATGTTTTGGGCTGGGCTGGGTACGGGCTTTTAGATATGAAAACCGCAAACTCTTATTTTGATTTTAGTGCGTTATTCTTTTTTTTTTTCCACTTCAATTCAAACTCTTTTCTTCTTCACATTCTCTTCCTATTTCTCTCAGTAACCAAATTTCATTCTCATTTGCGATTTCTCAAACCTATTTGCGATTTTGCATCTTCTCTCCATTCTTCTTATTTTTCTGCTCTGCATTTGAATTCTTCTCATTTTTACATTAAATTGCTGCATTGTTCTTCAATTTTTCGTTCAAATATTATGGCTTCTCAACAATCTCAAACTTCCAAATCTCAATTATCATCCAAAAGGTCAAGAGATGCTGCTGACAGGTAGTGTTGTAATTCATCTCTACTTTAACTCTGTTTTTCGTTTCTTAAATTTTTGTTTGTGATTAATTTTGTGTGTGTTGTTTTTTTTGGATTTTTTCCATTTGTTCTAGCTCTCGTGTTGCCAAGGTTAAGAAGGCTAGGCCATCAAAAACTGCCAACAAAAGTGATGAGTTCAATTTGAAGTAAGTTTTCAGTGTTTTGTAATTGTTTTATGCAATTTTTTTGGTGTTTTTTTTTTCTTTCTATTTTTAGTTTCTTTGCTTGTTTATGCATAATTTCTGTAATTTTTTTTGAATTTAGTCGAATTTAATTATTTTTGTGTGCAAGTAATTTATGTTCATGATTACAAGTCAGTGTCCATGTTTACAAGTAAATGTCCAGTTTTATTGATTTATGTCCATGTTAATAATATATGTCCATGTTAAATAATATATGTCCATGTTTAATAATATATGTCCAGGTTATGTAATATGTGTCTAGGTTCATTGATTTAAGTCCATATTTAGTCATATACTTCTAGGTTTAATAATGTAAGTGCAGGCTTAGTAATGTAAGTCCATGTTTGATACTATATGTCCAGTTTTTGTACTATGTGACTAGATTTTGTACTATGTGTCCAGATGTTGTGATATAAGTCCAGGTTTAATGATATATTTCCATGTTCAGTGATCTAAGTCCAGGTTTAGTGATATTAGTCCATGTTTAATAATATATTTCTAGGTTTTGTACTATTTGTCCAGGTTTAATAATTATATGTGATCAGGTTCAGTAATTTGTTTGGATGTTTAATAATATATTTGTCCAGGTTTATGATTGTAATTTTTATGTCATCTTTTTCAGTGATTTCACACCCGAACTTCTACAAAATGTACATTTGCATATGATTTCTCAATGCAAATACATTACTGAAGTAGTTTCTGCGTTTAGTGATGAGCAGAAACAGGCTATGAGGGAAATAGGTTTTGGATGTCTATTGGATCTTGGTGATATAGACATCAAGGACGACCTTTTCCTTCCATTCCTGCTCAATTATAATGGTAGTGCGATGAGTTTTTCAAACGGGAAGGAAACCGTTTTGATTAATAGCAGTACCATTAGAGATGTTTTAGGGCTTCCTCTCACTGACAGAAAAGTTGAGATGGAGGCATTTGTTAGGAAGTCTATGTCAGAGGATCGTGTGAAGTGGAACAAGTTCATTGGAGCTAGGAATAGTAGTCACTACTTGGGCAAGGATCACTGGAAGTTACTTTTTACAACATATCCTAGCGGTGATTCGTTCAAGCAGCTGTTTGTAATGTACTCCATGACTATGTTCCTGTGCACACGGACTGATGGTTGTCCATCCATCAGTTACTGCCCTAGTCTGAATAAGGCAGATGAGATTGCAACGTACAATTGGAGTGGGTACGTTGCAAATTATCTTTGTGATGGGGTGAGGAAACTACATGAGTCACTCCTATCTAGGAAGAAGTCAGGGGAGCTTCTGGATCCTTCTTTGAGGCAATCTAAAACCGAGTCTACGAAGACAGAGTCAAAGAAGAAGCTTGAGACAAAACTCAATATCAAGGGTTGTATGCTAGCCCATGTTCTTGCTGTTGTTCACAAGTTCAAGGTTCGTGATATGGACTTCTCTAAGGCCCCTACTCCGTATATTTTGTTCTGGAGAGAGGGGTCTAAATTAGCTGATGTTGCGAGGGTTTTTGGTCTTAATATCAAGAGTACAGTACTAGCAGTTGATGTGTCTGCACTTGCTAGGTCTGTATTGGGGCATGATGTATCCACAATCGATCGCACATTTAAGAAGGTTTCCAAAAAGAGGGTTTATGAGGAGGATGCTAGAGTTATTACCCCTAAAGCTGTTCAGAAGTCCCCTGTTCTTTCTATTGGTGAAGGTGATTCTGGTAGGGAGCTCATATTGAGGCTTCCTTCTCACCTGAAGACTGATGCTGAGATTGATGCTGAAGATGTTCCTGTAAGTTGTTTTGTTATTTTTTTGTAATTTTTATTTTGTGCTATTGCTTATAAATGTGGTTATTGTTTTTTGTATTTTTTACTTTGATACTGATAGTTGCATGTTTTAAAATAAGTGTCCAGTTTTCATAATATATCTCCAGGTTTAAAAGTAAGTGTCTAGGTTTTATAATATATTTCCATGTTCAGTACCAAATGTCCATGTCTTGTAATATATGTGTATATGTGGTAACAAAAGTAATTGTCCAGGTTTTATAGTTTATTTCAAGGTGTTATTATTTGTCTGAGGTTTTTGTGGTTTTTCAAGGTGTCCAGGTTGTACATTTTGTTTTCAGATTTAAGAGTGTTAGTCCAGGCTTGTTAATATAAGTCTTTGCTAATTACAGAAATCCAGGATTAGTAATAAAAGTCTAGTTTTGGTAATATATGTCCAGGTTTATTAGTGACTGTCCAGGCTTTAGTAGTATATGTTCAGCTTTTGTATTATATGTCTAGCTTTTGTAGTATTTGTTCAGCTTTAGTAATATATGTCCAGGTTTAGTAGTATATGTCCAGGTTTAGTAGTATATGTCCAGCTTTATTGGTATATGTCCATGTTTACAATAATCTGTCCAGGTTTAGTAGTTTTGGTAATATATGTCCAGGTTTATCAGTGACCGTCCAGGCTTTAGTAGTATATGTTCAACTTTTGTATTTTATGTCTAGCTTTTGTAGTATTTGTTCAACTTTAGTAATATATGTCCAGGTTTAGTAGTATATGTCCAGGTTTAGTAGTATTAGTCCAGGTTTATTGTTATATGTCCAGGTTTATAAGTATATGTCCAGGTTTATAAGTATATGTCCAGGTTTACAATAATCCGTCCAGGTTTAGTAGTTTATTTCTATATTTATGTTTTAGTGTTCTATGTTTTTTTTTATTTCTAGGTTCCTTTTTTAATGTCCAGGTTTATAATGTTTTTTTTTTATGTTTTTAATTTTTTTTTTCTCCAGGAGCTTTCAAAGAAGATGATGAAGGTTCAGAGAAATGCTATTGCTATGTGCGAGCTTAATTTAGAGCTCGTAAAAGAAGTTAGCGAAGATGCAAAGCAGCAGTCCCAAGAAAGCATGTCCCAAGAGGATGATCTTGTGATGAATGATGATTTCTTTGCTGAGATTGATGCCATTGTTGCTAGCTGCATCTCATAAATGTACCAGGCCAAAAAAATGGAACCAGCAAAAGCCAGTCCTGTTGTGAGGAAGGCAGTTACCTTTGATATGGATCAGAATCAAGTGTTTGAGTATCAAAAGGAAGCCAGTCCAATTATTATTCAGAGGACTACTGGTGTTGAGAGTTCTCATCATTCTGAAGACGTTTATGATGTGCCTGAAGTAGAAAATGAGCATCATTATGATGAAAGAAATGATGATGTGCCTCATTTTAAGAATGAAAGTAATCATAGTGTAGTAGTTGATACTAATGTAGATAATGATAATGTACATAAGGATGTAGATAACCATAATGACGCTTATCATGATCAAAATGATCATGATGATGATGTGTGTGATGATGATAAAAATGACAATGCTGGTGATGGTGGTGATGATGATTTCAATGGTGCGTCTGGTGGTGGTGGTGGTGGTTCTGTTGTTGTTAGTGGTTGTGATGGTAGTGGTGGTGATGTTGGTGGTGGTGGTGAAGGTAGTGCTCGTGATGCTGGTGGTTCTGTTGGTGGTGGTGGTGATGGTAGTGGTGGTAGTGATGGTAGTGTTGTTGATAGTAGTGGTGGTGATGGTATTGTTGGTGATAAGGAAAAATCTTATAGTAAATTGGAGAAGAGATTTTATTATCAATTTTATAAGCGTTTGAGGGCTGGAAAACGTTATAGCCCTATGTCTCCTCCAGTTCTTGGTCGTTCTCCTTCATTTGAGCTGCTCACACCAAGTCCTCCACTTTCCACTGCCACAACTTCTACCATTGATGAACCTACAGTAGTTGTGAGCGTTGCTGCGAGTTCGACGCCTCAAGTGATTTCAGTTGCGTATATGCTTCCTCTTGTCTTTTTTTTTTCTTGCTTTTTTTTCATTATTTTATTTTTAATTCATGATAGTTGTAATGTTGTCCATGTTCTAAAGTTTGATGTCCAGTTCAATCTATTTAACTCTTTATTTAGTTCTTAACCACATTTTTTTTCTTTAATTTTTAGGTGGAAGGTAGTAATCTATGCTGTGAACCAACAAGACCTACTTCTGCTGTGATCACACCGACTGTTGAAGTGTCCAATTCCAATACCCCCATTATTCATGACACTAGTATGGTTCTCAGTCCTGGTGGTGGACAGACATCTGAGAAGTCTCCAGTAACTGATGACAAGGTTTTTGTAATTGTTTTATGCATTTTTTGTATTTTACATCGATTTTTGAATTGTTAGTGTCCAGGTTTAGAAGTGAGTGTCCAGTTTAGTAATGTAATTGCAGGCTTAGTAATGTAATTTATGTGACTATTTGTCCAGGTGTTGTAATATATGTCCAGGTGTTGTAACATATGTCCAGATTTTGGACTATGTGTCCAGATGTTGTGATATAAGTCCAGGTTTAATGATGTATTTCCATGCTTATTTATATAAGTGCAGGTTTTCTTGTATAATTGCAGGTTTAGTGGAATAATTGCATGTGTAGTAATATACTTCTAGTTTAAGTAATATAATTCCAGCTTTAGTTATGTCTAGTTTTACTACTAATTTTTACTTTTAATTATATATGTCCAGTTTTTATAGCATATAATTCCAGGTCTTGTAATCTCAAGTTTAACTACTAATTTCCACTTTTAATCATATATGTCCAGCTTTTATTAAATATGTCCAGGTTTAATAATTTTTGTCCAGGTTTTTTTAAAGGTATCCAGGTTCAATAATTTATGGTCAGGTTTAGTTATGTCCAGGTTTCTTTTTTAGTGTCCAGGTTTGGTAACTGATCTCCATGTTTATTAACTGATGTCCATGTTTGGCAATTGATGTCCATGTTTATTAACTTGTGTCAAGTTTTTTTCATTCATGTTCATGTTTGTGCTTACTAATCCATGTTGTTAAGTTAAGTGAATATGTTTTATGTTTTATTTATTTTAAATTTTTATCTAGATATTTTGTTTTTTTTTTTTAGGTTCAAGGTAGTAGTTTTTCAGTTCATTCTGATATTATGGACATGCTTAAGGATCCTAAGCATCGTTTGTGGTTTCAGTCTGGTGATAAACTTTCTACCCCTTCTGTTGAGTATCCGCTTGTGTTTACTCCGGGGTCAGCGGAGCTGATCAAAGGGTGGGATCATGATGAGACTCCAAAAGACACTCTTCCTCGTCTTAAATCTACTCCTGAAAGGCCTTCCATTCACATCGATATATCTGATGATGATGGTGAAACACTTGGGGTTAACGATACTGTGGAGGATATAATTAAGAAGCATAATTCCTCCATTACTCGTGAACCAAGTCAGGAGAAGACTAACAAAGTAGAAGAGAGTGGTCCATCTGACTGTGAGATGGATAACGTTGTCAAGTTGGAGTCTGAAAGTGGCGCTACCCTTTCTTCTCCTGAAGTTGTCTACAAGGCAGAGCCAATTGCCCAGTCTGTTGACACGGGCACCTGGCACAATGATATTATTCTTGCGAGGTCACTTCAGGGCTCCAGCTCGGGGTTTCAATTCATGGACGTGCTTCAACCGAATATCAAGTCAGTGGTGGATTTCCTCTTCTACGATCCCTTTTTAGAGGTCATGGAGATTCCTGCTGATGTCAATGACAGCGAGGCAGAGGAAAAAAATGAAGAGCTACAGGAAAGGCTTTCAGGTAATTTTTTATGGGAGTCATGAATGAGTTTTAGAGTTGTTACCGCTTGAGTTTTATGTTAATATTAATCAATGTGAATTGTTTTTGTCTCTTTTAGGAGATGTTCTTGCAGTAATAGGAACTCCTGATCATCATCAAGCTGGTTATAATGATCCAAATATATTACTTCAGAAGGCTGATTTTTTGAGCCTGGCTCCTAAATCTTGGCTCACAAGTAATATTGTGGATGCTTTTGCATTCATATTTAATAGAAAAGAGGAGCAGGCTTCTGGGCAGATTAAAAGATTCTGGTTCAGCACATATCCATATGTAAGTGTTAGCTATTAATGCAAAATGAATTAAAAGGTTTTTTTTTTTATTTCTTATGCTATATATTTACACTTGTTTATTTTTTGTATTATTTGCTGTGGAATGTATTCCTTTTTACTTGGGTGTTTGTGTTTTAATATGTCCGGGCTTGTTATTTCATCCAGGTTTGATTTGAATAGTGTAAGTGTAATTTGAATAAATATGTCCAGGTCTATTATGTGCAGCCTTGTAAGTCCAGTTTTAAATAAATATGAAATATAATTGTAATTTGAGAATATGTCCAGGTTTAGTAATATAAGTCCAGGTTTACCAGCATAAGTCCATGTTTAGTAATACAAGTCCAGGTTTAATAGTATATTTTCAGGTTTAATAGTATATATTGAGGTTTAATAATGTAAATGCAGGCTTAGCAATATATGTCCAGGCTTTGCACTGAAGGTCCATGTTTAATAGTATAAGACCAGGTTTAGTACTCTATGTCCAGGTTTTGTTTTATATGTCCAGATATAATTTTATATGTCTAGGTTTAGTGATATATATCCAGGTTTAACAATATAAGTTCATTTTTGTTTCTATTATTCAATTATATGTTTGGGTTCCAGGTTAACTTTTTGTTTATTTTTTCCGTTTGTAATATAGACGTGCTTGAATTTATGGGAAAAGGAGAAAGATAAGAAGCTTAAGCTAGAACAACTTATTGCACAATTGGAAGTTGATGCGAATAATGCTGAAGACGACCAAGTAGCAACTGCTCTTGCAAAAGTTGAAAAAGCTCATCAAGAACTCAACGGTATAGATCTTCCTAAATATGGACAAGAATGTAGGCAATCACTCAGCAGTTGGAGTGCGTTCTTCAATCAATCACTTATTCGTAATGCTGATTATGTAAGGAGTAATTTTTTTTTTTTTTTATATATACTTTGATTTATATTTTTGTTATTACACTTTTTTTAGTTTTTTTTTTTTTTGTGACTTAAATTTTTTATTTATTTATTTGATCCAGATTTTTGTTCCTGTACATAGAGACAATCACTTTACGGTTCTCGTTTTTAATATGAAATACAAGCAAATTGAAGATATTGAAAACCGTAGTGATCATAAAGGTTTCACATGATATGGTGGAACGCTAATTGAATTTGTAAGCTTTACGTTATATTATTTCCGCATGATTACATACTTTTTTAGTATTTTTTTTTGTTATTTGTTTGTTTTGATTTATATTTTTTAATTGTTATCAGTGTAATATCTTTGAGGACTTTTTGCGCGGGAACTCCATTTGCCGGAAAGACTGCAGCACACTACGTTCTTGGAATCAAAGGACACTTATGTTTCCATTTCGTAACAATACGAACATCCACGACTGTGGTGTTTTTGTAATAAAGGCAATGGAGCACTTCACCGGCGAAAATGAAAAAGACCAAGCAATGAAGGATCTTAACAGTGTAAGTGTTTAAATTTTATTTAATTTTGTTTTTTTTTTTTTCTGGAAGCTGGAAATATTTTGTGGAAGATGGACAATAACTGTACAACCTGGACATATTTTGTGGAACCTGAGTTTAGTATTATTTCTCCATGTTTTAAAATAAGTGTCCAGGTTTTGAAGTTAATGTCCAGGTTTTGAAGTAAATGTCCAGCTTTTGAAATAAATGTCCAGGTTTAAGATTTTTTGTCCATGTCTTAAGATATATGTCCATTTTTAATAATTCATGTTCAGGTCTTAAAATACATGTCCAGGTTTCTGAAAATATGTCCAGGTTACATAATAAATGACCAGTGTTTATAGTATGTGTCCAGGTGTTGAAATATATTTACAGGTTTTAAAAAAATATTTATGTTGCATTCTGTTGAATTATGTGTTAAAATAAATATATGAATTGTAAATTTTTTTTTTATTAATTCTCATTCATAATTGTTGGATTTTAATTTTTTTATTATTTTTGTGTTTTGCTTAGGCGAGTGATAGGAACTTGGTCAGGTGTAATCTTGCCTATGAACTTGCCTTTTCACCCTACAACCAGTCGCTGCATTCTTTACGTGAGAGTTGTGTTGCGTGGTCGAAAGATAAACCTGCCCTGCATTTGAAGCAGAAGTTTAGGAAGGCAGACGACAAGAAGTTGTATGAGGTAGGGTCAAGTTCCAAGAAGAGCAACAAAAGCTTGCCAAGTTGGCTGCACTGATTGAACTCGATAAAAAGAAGAAAGAAGATCTTCATAATTCAAAGATGAAGTAGTTTCTATGTAGTTTATCTTTTATGTAAATAATTTTTATAACTTTTTTTCTCACATTGTCCCTATATATATGTATACATTTGTAAATAATTGTAAAATTTCATTTAAAAAAATTTATAATATGTGTACAATTTTATCTTTCATTTGTTAATTATTGAGTACAGTTTTTGTAATATGAGTACAATTTTATTAATGTATGTGAGCAGGTTTAATAATGTTAGTGCTGGTTTAGAAGTCAGTGTCCAGTTTTAAAGATATAAGTCAAGGTTTAGTACTATTTGTCTAGGTTTAATAATGTAAGTCCAGGATTTGTAATTTATGTCCATGCTTAATAATATTTGTCCATGTTTAACAATAAAAGTCCAGGTTTAGTACTATTTGTCCTGGTTTAGTAGTTTTCGTGCAGGTTTAATAATCTACGTTCAGGTTAAGTAGTTAATGTCCAGGTTTAGTAGTAATATAATATTTGTTTAGGTCTAGGTTTTAAAAGAATTGTCCAGGTCTTTAAGTAATTGTCCATGTTATATAATATATGTCCAGGTCTAGGTTTAACAATTTCATTTGTGTCCATTTTTTAAGGTGTTCAGCTTTTAAAACCCTTGTCCAGATTTGTCTGAATATGTCCAGTTTTAACTAGTGTATGTGCAGGTTGGATTATTATATATCCAGGTTCAATAATTTATAATATCCTTCTTTAGTAACATATATCTATTTTTTTGTAAAATATGTTCAGGCTTAAACAATAATTCTCCATGTTACAAGAATGTTTTATATATATCTATATATATATATATATATATATATATATATATATATATATATATATATATATATATATATATATATATATATATATATACATTATTCACAAATGAACCATCAATGTTTGTACATGTCCAGGTTTAGTAGTTAATGATCAGGTTTAGTAGTAATATAATATTTGTTCAGCTCCAGGTTTTAAAAGAATTGTCCAGGTTTTCAAGTAAGTGTCCATGTTAAATAATATATGTCCAGGTCTAGGTTTAACAATTTCATTTGTGTCCATTTTTGAAGATATGTGTTCAGGTTTTAAACACTTGTCCAGGTTTCTCTGAATATGTCCAGTTTTAACTAGTGTATGTCCAGGTTGCATTATTATATATCCAGGTTCAATATTTTATAATATCCCTCTTTAGTAACATATATCTATTTTTTTATAAAATATGTGCAGGCTTAAACAATAATTCTCCTTGTTACAAGAATGTTTTATATATATATATATATATATATATATATATATATATATATATATATATATATATATATATATATATATATATATTATTCACAAATGAACCATCAATGTTTGTACATGCTTAAAATTATACGTATAATAAGATGATTCAAGGGTTTGAGTTGTTTTCAGCTTCTATGTTTAGCGTTTTTGTTCCATATTCATTTGGATGCCTTGTCCTCATTTTTCTCTTCTCAAAGTGTCCTTTTATTCTCCTATTCCCCTTTGGAGGTCTTCCTTTTGTCTTTATTACTTCTGGGTTTTGGACTACTTCTAGGCCCGTCTCCTCTTCTTCGATTTCCTTTAGCTTCTGTTCGTCCGTCTTGTAGAGCTCCTTGACTATTTTGTAAAGCTCTTTCATGTTGTTTTTAAACTTCTTCCTCGCTTCCTCGTCTCCTTGGCATATTGAAGCGAAATTGTAGAAATTCCTCGTGATTGTGTGCCTCCATGGCGTCCACAGCTGTGGATTTTGGTTTGTTTCGTTATCATCTGAAATTGCAGAGCATAGCCAGGTTAGTTAGTTAATTATGATTCTTGTAGAAAATGACAAAGGTTTAGCACATGAAACGAAGTTATCTTACTCTGTTCGGTCGCCCAAATTGTGGACTTTGCCAGTCTTGTCCACCTTTTTAGTATATATCTTTCAGGGATCTGGAAGATGTTGTACAAGTGCATCACTCTTATGATGTGGTAGCAGATCATTCCGGTTTCGTAGAAGCATTGGCACGAGCAAAAGAACTCATTGGTGTCTTCATTATACGCCACTTTGTTTCTGTTTCGAAGGATCTCAGGCAAGATGCCATTGCCCATTCGTATTCAGTCTCGAAATCCTTGAACAGGGCCAGAGTGTATACTTTTGCTGCGTGCTTCAACAGCCTTGATTTTGACTTGATCGCTTTAGGACGCTCAGATGTGTTTCTGAAGTTGTCACTGGTCTCGGTGCTCCTCCACCTCTTAACTGTTTTCTCAAAAATGTGGTAGAACTCAAATAGGTTTGTTGTCGCCTTTGCGTTGAAGGATATCGCCTTATTTGTCACCTCGCTCCTCTGAGAGGACAGGATCCCCGCAGAAAACATGTCCCTGTTCAGGGCAGTGCACCACTTGTGCCTCTCGTCATAGATCTGGTCAAACCAGTCTGGTTTTTTATATCCATACATCTCCATCATTTTTGCCCACAACGCCTCAAACTCTTCCTCCGTGTGGCATCCTATAAGGCAGTTTTTGAACATGTTCTTGAAATCCTCGTTGCTCTTTAGGGATCCAAAGTGGCTCACAAAGTTTTTTTCTATGTGCCAAAGACAAAGTCTATGCCTGGTGTTTGGGAGTACCTATTAAGATTACAGTTAAAAAAAACATATCATTAATTGTCCAGCCTTTAATGATAGTTGTTCAGGTTTTATAATATCATTCCAGTTTTTAATATATTCTTTCATGTTTTAAAATATATACTTGTTATGGAAAATATTTCCTGGTCTTTTAATATAAGTCCATTTTTTTTGCACATGTGTCCAGGTTTTAAATCTTTTTCCCATGTTTTATAGGTATTCTTCAATTTTTAAATTGTAAATGTAGGTTTGAATTCTTAGTGTCCAGGTTTAGAAGTCAGTGTCCATGTTTACTGGTATAAGTCCATGTTAAATAATATAAGTGCAGGCTTAGTAATGTAAGTCCAGGTTTTGTAATTTAATTCCAGGTCTTAGTAATATATGTCTAGGTTTAATAGTTAATGTCCATGTTTTGTAACTTATGTTCAGGTTTAGTACTATATTCTGCAGGTTTAATAATGTAAGTCCAGGCTTAAGAATGTAAGTCCATGTTTAATAATATAAGTCCAGGTTTTGCAATTTATATCCAGGTTTTGTAATATAATTTCAGGTTATGTAATATAGTTTCAGGTTTAAGTATTATATGTCCAGGTTTAGTATTAAATGTCCATATTTTAATAACTTATCTTCAGGTCTAGTACTATATTGGGCAGGTTTTAATATATATATATATGTATGTATGTATGTATGTATGTATGTATGTATGTATGTATGTATGCATGCATGTATTTATTCATGAAGTGTACTATTTTTTTTTTTTTACCTTTCAATAGCATTTTCCATCGCCTTGTCCTGGTCTGTGAATATCGTCTTTGGCTCCATTTGGCACATTGAGCGCTTGAAGGTTTCTAGCAGCCATTCGAAGCTCTCTTCCTTCTCATTGGTAATGAATGCACATGCAAACATTGTGGTCTTCCAATGGCAGTTTATGCCAACAAAAGGGGCACATATCAGACCATATTTGTTTGTTCGGTATGTTGTGTCGAATATCACAACATCTCCATATGCTTTGTAGTCCTCGAGCATCATTGAGTCCCTCAAAAAGTAGCTTACAATATTGTTGCTCTCTCCAAATTTGAGTCTGTAGAAGAACGAGGGATCTTCATCAGCCCGCTGTTGCAACAGATCAAGGACACTCTGCATGTCCTTTCCATCCACCATCCTAGTCCTGTATTGCGTTACATAGTTTAGGTGGTCTCTTTTTGTGTGGCCTACCAGTTCCTCAGACCCAGCCTCATTGCATAAGAAGTTGTAGGCTTCCATGGGTCTTATTCCGGAGTCGACCATGCTCTCAATCAGCTGTGTCTTTTCCTCTGTTATTTGCCTCTGTGATTTTAGATGATGTCGCTCCTTTTCAATTATCATGTCATGGTTGTGCTGGAGTTCATGTGTCACAACCACAAAATCATCACCTGGTTTTTGTTGTTTGAACCTGACCATCGCCTTGCAACCTGTTCTTGTCTCATTTATTGTTCTCGTCTTTCTCTTTTTGCTTGGCGTGTCCTTTTCCTGGTCTGGTATTTCAAGTTTTTCGGCATCGTTATCTTCTTCCCCCTTCTTGCCCTTGCCCTTTGATGATTTGGATGCCCCTTCCTTTGAGCATACCAAATAAAACTCGTACACTGTTTTATCCTGCACTCTTCTTCGCATTGTCTGTCTCCTAATGCTGAAACCAAGTGCCCTTGCATGTGCTTGGTACAAGTTGTATCCATCTTTCATGTCGTTCACTGATCTTCCAACAAGGCTGTCCTTTATGTTTGCATCATCAAAGTATTCCAAGTGTCCCTCGTCTTCTGCACTTCATGTTTTTAGCATTACATGTTAGATGTCATGTGTTCAGGTTTACATGTTAATATTAGTTGTATAAAATTTTTTAAAAGTTTTAAAATATGTCCAAGTTCCAAAAATTATTTTCAAAGTTTTAAACCTTGAAACTTGTTTTGTAGCATTATTTTGTATAGTTTTATTTTGTATACTACTAAATGGAAAACCTGGACATATTTTGTAGAAGATGGACAATAACTGGAAAACCTGGACATATTTTGTGGAATCTAGGTTTAGCATTATTTCTGCAGATATTTAAACATTTGTCCAACTTTATAAGTAAGTCTCCAGGTTTCATAATGTATGTCCAGGTCCAGGTTTAATATAATTCATGTTCAGGTCTTCTAATTCTTGTCCAGATTTTTGAAAATATGTTCAGGTTTTTTCCTAAGTGTCCAGGTTTTGTGCTATATGTCCAGTTTTTATTTTATAAAACATATTTTGTCCACCTTTCATAATATATGTCTAGGTTACAATAATTCATGTTCAGGTGTTAAAATATGTCCAGGTTTTACAAAATATGTCCAAGTTTTACAAAATATGTCCATGTGTTAATATATGTGTCCATTTTTAAAAATTCATGTTTAGGTTTTAAAGTAATTGTCCAGGTTATTTAAAATATGTCCATGTTATATAAATTCTGTCCAGGTTATTCTGTTCAGGTGTTAAAATATATTTCCATGTTTTTAAAAAAATTGTAAAAAATTGCAAAAAAAATTCCCATGTTTAATACCATACGACCAGGCCTTGTAATATGTTTTCCAGGATGTTATTGTACAAATTTTATGTTATATTTACAGGTTTGAAAATGACTGTCTAGTTTTACAATCTATGACATACCTTTATTAGGATTTGTGAATGATGATTTTGATCTTGAATCTTCTTTGCTGTTGCATTCTGTTGAATTATCTGGAAAAGTACATAATTAAAATGTAAATTTTTTTTTCTGATTAATTATAGAATTTTTTTTGCCAAAACTTACCGTTTGTTTGATCTTCTATGTGTAATGTATGTTGATCGTGAAAACTTGTTGAAGTTGAGCCTTCAAAATCTGGCATCTGCATTCTTTTTTGATGTTTATCGAGTAGTAGTTGATGATTTTAATGGCGGAAAATGGAGATTAAAACGAGTAACTGCGTCGTGTATTTTTTTTTTTTTGCTGTTTATTTCTGTTATTTGTATTTGGGTCTTATGTTGTTTTAATTGGGCTTATTTTGTCGCGTGTTTTAATTGAGCTTATTTTCTCGCGCGTCTTGGCCCTAAGGTTTGCGTTCTCGTCCGACAGTTGGTATTGTGTCAGACTATTAAATTATATATCGCATTTACTAAAATATCAAGGGCCTAATTAAAATTTTAGAATAGGGTCCCAAATATTTTCGGGACGGCCCTGGCCATGGGGGCCATAGAGTATTAGAGAACTTATAAGGGAAATGATAAGAATAATTATAACTGCTTTGTGCTAAAGAATCGTACAACAAGCCTTAGCTTGCATTGCAGTTAATTATGAATTATATCTATCATCGCCACCATAACCTTGAGTTTACAATATATATATATATTTAAGCAAAGACGATCGATCAGTCTAATCACTAGATCAGATTGGGAATAATTTCTTGCCTTTGAAATATATATATATATATATATATATATATATATATATATATAAAGGTAGAAGTTGTATAACATCCCACACCCAATACGGTTAAAAACCAGAACCCAATTGAAGGTAAATGGATTATTAATTGAAGACCGGGGTTTCGAAGTTCATCCCAAAGACACCCGTCACAAATAATTCATTTTCGTTTCCCCCTCCTTTTTCCCCCCTTTTCTTTCTTTTCTTTTTTTTTAAAATTTCACCGACTTTGCCCCCCTACCCAAAACCTATAAATAAACATTCTCTTTACTCATCATCTATCGTGGGTGTATTCGATCACGAGACTTCATTCACCCCCCAAAAAAAAAAACAATGGGAAAGAGGAAGATGGGAGATTACATGGATGGTGTAACTGATGAAGATTTTGAGTGCGCTCAAAATTTACTCTTCTTAAAATATTCATTTGATGATTCAAAATCTGAGGAAATTAATAATCCAATAAGAATTATAGAAAAAGGAGAATGCAGTGGTTCATCAAACCAGAAGAAGCAACCTCGTATATCACTTAAACTTACGATTATACCACCAAAACAGAATGTGTCTCCTCCTATTGAACGCATATTGGAAAGGTTCGGGCAACGTGATGTTGCGTACGGTGTGAAGCGTGTGGCTACTGCTGCGTTTCTGACTGAGACAGATACAAAACCACACCAGGCACGGCTATCCGTGGCCCGTTCGAAACTTGACAGGGAGCTTGAAGAAAGGACATTTCTAACCGAAACAGAGGCGAACACCATAGCAGAGCCCAAGGGTCATATTTCGGTGAAAGTGCGGGGTTCGTTTTCTGAAAAAGAGTATGATATGTGTTTTGCAAAGTGGTTTTACGATTCAAAACGTGGGTTTGGATATGTATGGATGAGTGGTTGGAATCAATTTAGAGTTGATAATGGCCTTCAAAAAGATGATCCCATTACTATCGACGCCATTCGACGACATCACGATGGTGTTCTTTGCTTTGCCATCCATGGTGGTCGTCGCTCGTAATTAATACGTACTGGTGGTGGCTGCGGGCAGTGATAAAAAAACATTTACAAAAACCACCCAGCAAGTTAATCTCTTAGATAGCTTAGTTAATTATTATAATTAACTTGATTAGTTTATTATTGTCTCGATTGATCTTAGCTTTGATTTCATTCATTCATTATTCTTTTACTAATCAACCCTTATTATTAGTGATTAAAACCTGGCATGTGACGGTTTGGCAAGTTTAATTGTTTTATGCAATATGTATTTGCCTGCTTCTTGAATTGAGATTATTAAAATAATAAAACTATTTGAATTTGATGTTTTAGTTTCCTTTGCTTTTTTTTAGTCCAAGTTTGCAATATGCAGTATGCGCGTATCAAACAAGAAGATGAATGAAGACCTAGCTGATTCTTGGAGAGTAAATAAAAAAAATATCAGTTTCAATTCTTTTAATTTGGTGTGCAAAATTATATACATATACTAGCTTTCTTGGTACCATAATATTATGTTGGACTTAAAAAAGAGAATTGATCATCATATTTAAATTATCAAATACTATATATGATTTGACTTTGAAAAATTATTTTGATAATTTATGAACAAAACTTCATGTAAATTTGGGTACCAAACTTTGATAAGAGTTGCAGTTTGAGTACTCAAGTTATTAATAACTAAGTAACTAACTTAAGAGAAATTTCTTATCGTGAGAAATGTGAGAAAAGATAAATATATCAACTGTAACCTAGAGGTACATTGATTACCAACTATACATACATTCAAAATATACTATAAATTCATTAAGTAAAAATACATTGATTTTATGCCATAGATACATTGACTCAAAACAATAAAAGGTGTAAGGAGGGAAAATCAAATTTATAAGTAGGCTCATGTAAGAAACGTAGTTTTGGTGAGAAGGGTGAGAAACAACCACAACCCTTTGATCAACAAATGAATGGCTAAGATTAAATTTGATTTTCCCTCTTGACTCCTTCTATAGTTTGGAATCAATGTATCTATAGCATAAAGTCAATTTATTTTTACTTAATGTATTTATAGTTTATGTTGAATGTACCTATAAGTCATTGTTGATGTATCTATCGCTTTCTCACTTTCTCAAGATAAGAAATTTCTCACCGGAACCCAACCCTATATAGAAGTGGGCTCATGTGAGAAATGTAGTTTTGGTAAGAAGAGTGAGAAGCAACCACAACCATTTGATCAGCAAATGGATGACTAAGATTAAATTTGATTTTCTCTCCTAACTTCTATTGTTTGGAGTCAATGTATTTATGGCATAAAATCAATGTATTTTTACTCAATGTATTTATAGTATATTTTGAATGTACCTATAATTGTTAATCAATATACCTCTAGATCATAGTTGATGCATTTATCTTTTCACGATATATTTATCTCTTTTCACATTTCTCACGATAAGAAATTTCTCACTGAAACCCCCAACCCCTAACTACTGAGGGTTCACAAAAATAAAAAAGATGGATAACAATGGTGTGGTACAACAATGGATGCCATACAACAACTATTATTATGATGATGATCATCTTCAAGTGAGATACAACAACAAAACAAAAACAACAACAACAACAACAATGGAGGACATGCTACTAGTCTTTTCAACAACAACAACAACAACGTAACAACAACTGTAATGGAGGTCATTCTTGATCATCTTATGATGTTCTTTTTGATGATCGATCATCTTTCTTGATGAATAATATAATATATTGCCTGGTTTTGGTTTTCTTAAATGATTATTATTATTATTATTATTATTATTATTATTATTATTATTATTATTATTATTATTATTATTATTATTATTATTATTATTATTATTATTATTATTATACTCTTTCCAATACTAGTTGATAATTTTACTAGTTTCCATCTTTCTTCATCATCTTATGATAATTTTTTGACGATCGATCATCTTATTACTTGATGAATAATATATGGCCTGTTTTGGGTTTTCTTGATTTTCTTGAATAATTATTATTATATTCTTGGTTTTTTTCGTCGTTTTCCTGTGATTAATAATTATTATATGGGTTTTCTTGACATTATATGAAGAACAAATGGGGTTATATATTATATGACATTGTTGATTTTCTTGAATAATTATATGATGAGAAGGTATTGCATGTTTCAAACTGGTCTGACAGTAACTTTTCTGTCAGACCAGTCCCCTAGACCTGGACACATATGGTTGAATTTGGAATAATATGTGTTTCACATCGACACATGTTAAATCTGGACATGTATTGGTAGGCCTGGTCACATATTTGTAAACCTGGACACATATTGTTAGACTTGGACACATATTGTTAAATTTGGACACATATTGTTGAACCTGGACACATATTGTTAAACCTGGACATGTATTGGTAGACATGGACACATATCTGTAAACTTGGACACAAAATTATAACCCTGGAAACATATTTGTAAACCTGGACACATATTGTTGGACCTAGACATATATTGTTAAATTTGGACATATATTGTTGAACCTGGACACAAATTGTTGAACCTGGACAAAATATTTTAAAATTTGATGAAAACTTGTTTAAACTGGACACATATTATTAACACTGGACACATTGTGTTACCCCTCGACACATATTGTTAAACCTGGACACATATCTGTCTAACTTGAACATATATTGTTAAACCTGGAAATCTATTTATAAACCTGATACCACTTGTAAACCTGGTGAAACTTGTTTAGCCTGAAAAAATATTGTTAAACCTGGACAAATGTTGTTGGACCTGGACACATATTTCTTTGACTTGGACACATATTACTAAACCTGGATCCTCTCATGAATTGTTAAAAAAATACAAGTGTTGGACGGTCCGACGGTCAGACCGTCCGACACAATACTTTCACTTATATGAAATATATATTTTTGGACTTGTATATATGTTCGTTGTTTCTTTCTTTCTTGAATTACGGAGTATTTATTTTGTGTTTTGTTTCCTGATAAACTATATCAATATGGGTGTTTATTTATAAGTTGTCACATCTTGGATTTACATACTTCTACGTACATTCATATCTATAATAGACTCATTGGCTAGTGAGTTGATGTCTATGACATGCAGATCTTTTACAAAAGATATTATTGACTTAAGAAGAAAAAAGGTGACGGACATACATGAATTGAAGAACAAAATGGTTATTTTTCATTAACTTACCAAGATATTATTGTTCGGGTGTTTTAGACCTTTCGAACGGACATCATAGCTCCCTTTTGCCTTGTATAATAAATCTTAATTACTTGTGATTGTGATCAATCAGGAGGCTTCAAAAGAGATGGATTGTCAAGTGTCCTTCAACAATGTTATGAATAACAATAACTATGATCACTTTTCATTGACGCCGCCACCACCATCCTATGATCAAGTTTGCTACAACACCATCCTATGATCAAGTTTGCTACAACAATGTTGCGAACAACAATAACTATGATCACTTTTCAACATCACCGTCGTCGTTGCCAACACCACCACCACCACCACCATTCTATGATCAAGTGTGCTACAATAATAATGTTACGAACAATAATAATAACTATGATCACTTTTCACCACTATCACCACCATCATCCTATGATCAAGTGTGCTGCAACAATGGAGTCACTACTACTCTTTTCCATAATTATTCCTCTCCTCAACTTTCGGTAATTATATTCTTTTTATTAGGGAAATTAATCGTTTTAAATTATGATCATGAAATTTCAATTATTGTGTGATGAAATTTCAATTTGTCTAAGTTTTAAAAGATGAATTTTTATCTAAATTATGTAAGTTGTATGCTTAATCTATGTGTATTTAATTATAGTTATGTAATCTAATTTGTATGAATAACATGATACTAAAAGTTGGAAAATTTATTGTCCATACACTATAATATTAGTCGATTGGTTTATTGCATGAGTTTAGTCGTGTAATAAGATAGTGCGTAATTTATTCTTGAAACTATGTGTTGACTTAATCATTGATAAGGACTTCTGATGATTAAAGATCAATCATAATAGGCGAGCAATGCGTATAAAATTTTAGAGCATGCATGTCTTGATTTGTTTAACTTATCCAAGATAGTATTTTTAATTATATATAATTATTACAACTTGGAATTAGGTTTTTATGTGAAAATTTGGAACTTTAAACCAAGATATAATTTGTTAAAAGTGCATAAGGGGCCCATTTAAGTGAATAATTTCTGCATTTGCTAGATCTTTTCCTTTTTTTTTGCATATGTTGTTAAATGAGATAATTTATGGGTTGTATTTTGTTTCCCTGTAATTTTTTTCCTTTTCTTTCTTGATTGCATTATGCTGTTAATAGTATATCCATGTCACATGTTTTAGAATCTAGAATGATCAATAATGTCTAGAATCCCCTTTTTTCAGTCATGAATATATGATTAAGTAGTTACAATGAGAAACCATGCAAATCCCCATATAATAGGCCATATCTTTACATGGACAAGGAATACAAAAAACTAAAACCTACAACCTTTTAGATCATATCACTATATCAAAATATCTTTAAAATTCAAAACATTTTCTAAATCATCCAATTTTCCCTCATCTTTTTCGTGCTCCTCTTTTTTACTTTATATTTTCTATGGACATTGCTCATATAAATGGGAAGTTCGCTTAAAAACTGCAAAAAGAGGCAGGAAATATAATCAATTACCATAACTCATCAGAGTAGTGGGGTATTTGTTGATCTTGTACTAATAGAAACACAACTTTTTACTCAATAGTTAAATGAAAAAAAATGTCATATCAATGTGCATCTGTTGGGCAAAGTGGTTGATAATGAAGCTAAATGACAGATTATCTCAGAGTGGCATTATAAACAAAAAAAAAAACACTCACTGCTAACAGTGCCAAGCCCAACTACCATTTACACATAACCCACCAAAGGTGCAACTTAACAAATAAATAAATAACTAAAGAAGATGATGTTGGGGTTTGCAATCCAAGTCCCACATCGGAAAAATATCAAAGTGTTGTCTTGCTTATTAATGTTCACCAACTTTGTTAGTATGAGGCTTTTTGGGAAGAGAGGAATAAAATAGTAATCTACTTGGACACCGCCATGGCTCACCCCCTCCCTTATATAATAGAGATAAGCTCTACAATTTTTTTGATCAAAATGCAAGAGATTATATATTAATAAAAGACTAAACGACACTTACAAATCCATAATATCTCCAAAGACATTAGATTTAAAACAACAATACATATTTTAATTTCAACTTTACTAATTGCTCAGCTTCTGCCCGATTGCAGAATCACTTGGTGATTTTTGTTCGACTTCATTACGTCTTGTCTAACTGCTGCCACCTTCTATATAGATCTGAGGGAGAAAATATATATTTGAAGCTGTTCCTGTTCTGGAACTTCTGTTGAATGGTCAACGATCTTGGGTATATGACGTGTACTCTGGATGCTCCTTGATGAGGCCGTGACCTGCAAAATGAACAGAGATTGCTACCCCAGGGGGTGGATGTAATAACCCGGAATTTTGGGCCAGAAAATTTCGCGGTTATTAATGTGATTTCCCTAGAATATTGTCTCATAACCGGCAGCTTGTGAAGTCCAAGACCGGCGGTATAGAACCGGCAGCTTGTGAAGTTCAAGACCGGCGGTATAGAACCGGCAGCTTGTGAAGTCCAAGACCGGCGGTATAGAACTGGCAGCTTGCAAAGTCCAAGACCGGCGGTTTATGAAGATCAAACCGGCAGCTTTGGAGCCTCAGCTTTTAAACTGGCAGCTTCATCTTGAATTCTCAATTGGGCCAAAGACCCAACTTTTCCCCTTATGAGGCCTTGGCCGGTTTGTTCTGGTTGCTTGGGCCAATTTTTTTGACTTGGTTTAATTAATTAGATATTAGTTAATATTTAATTAATTAATTTAATTAATTTTAAATGAAATTAAACCCATTCAAATGTTTGTTGTTGACCAACAAACTTCTTCCCCCTCTTTCTCTATGTTCACGGCAGCCCCCAAGGGCTTGGCTTAGGGTTTGGTTATTTTTGTTGTTTTCTTTATATAGGACCCTTCTCTTCTTTTGGGTCCTAATTGCTATTTGAGTTAAAACCCTAAAAAAAATTACAACTTTCTTCCTTTCCTTTCCTCTCAAAGAACCGTGCTAAATTCATCACCTTTGGTGAATTTCCTTTGGAATTTTTATAGCGAATTAAGGTAACTTCGCTTTCCTCTTTAATTAATGGGTAGCAATTCACATAGTTAATTAGGAAATAAGATCATGAAAATTGTAGGATTTTAGTCTTGTTTCACCTAGTTTTTCGAGTGGATTGATGATGTGATTTGGATGTATTTTTTTTTTCCATGATTTTTCTCGATTTAATTGTATGTTTATGCATGATTTAATTATTGGGAATTATTATAATTTAAATCATGGAATTTATGCAAGTATTCGAATTTTGGTATGATGAAATCTTGATTTGTTTATAGGAATTGTCGAGTGGAATGTGATGTTACTTGGAATGGTTTCTTGAAATTTTCTTGAATTTTATATGTTAATCTTGATTGTATAATTAATCTAATTACATGAAAATTCTGATTTAATTATTTTTACCACTCGAAATTATGCATAAATAATTTTAGATAATTGTTCTTGATTTCCTCTAAAAATGTCGAGTGACAGGCTGTTTTTGTAGTAAATTTTTCGCATGGTTTCTTGATTGTTTCAAGCATGATTATGATGTGTTTAATTAATTAAATTAATATCATGTATGTAAATCTACCTACTCTCGGGATTTTCCCGAGTGAGCTAAAGATTAAAGAGATTAAAAGTATTATTAACCTTCTTGATTTGTGATGCCGTGAAGATGGTGTGTTATGAAGCATGTTAGTTTTAATCTTGATTCTTGATTTAAATCATGATAAATGTTGTTAAGTATGAATTTTATGATAATTGTCAATTTAAATTAATTATTTATTGTTGGTTGAATTTATATAATTTAATTGAATAATTTTGGTAAAATTGGTGAAAATGTCGAGTGAAGAAAAATTAGGGAAATAGAATTTTGATCATAATTTTTGGGTAATTCTAGTAATTAATTCGATCAATTAAATTAATTTAAGAAATTAATTAATTATTATTTAAATTATGAAAATGCCGTGTAAAAGGAGTGAAAATAGGCTTATTCTAATTAATTTTGACTTATTATTAATTTAGGGATAATTAATAATGAAAGTTTACGGACAAAATAATTATTAGGAATAAGTTGTAAAGTGTAGGGATTAAAAGAACAATAATATTGATATTATACTATTAGGCCGAAAGGGTTTAGTATAATAATATAATTATATTCTGGATAATGTTACGAAATTATTATATAATGTTAAGGTTAGTATCCGAAAGGATAGGGATATAAGTATATGAATATATGAGGAATAGTATATGTTATAAGAATGAAGTTGCATAAGATATTATTAGGGATAAGAAAGGAAACAGAGTAATAGCTATACATGTTATGTTTCGGTCTCTGGCTAGGAAAGACTTGGTATTTAAGGTGGCCAATATACGTGCCGCACCTCTCTTTCCTGGGACTCCGAACATTCCATTTCCTATTACGGTCACCTAGTATTATCCTAATATATGATATGATTAAATTAAATGAAGATATAAGATACAATATGGACGCCCACCTGATGATACACGAGTCGTTAGTGGGTTAAGTCAGAGCCACTGCTCAATGGGACGAACACACGAGTTCCCCCGAGTAGTTTTGGATCTTAGGACATGTAGTCGTCTGGTAGTGGTACACGAGCCGCTACTAGGAGTTATGGCCATAGCTTAGACTTAGTGGTGAAACACGGGATCCGCTACGGGATTGAGTACACGAGCTCCTCCCGGTATGTTCTAGGAAGTTATGGTGAAACACGAGATCCATAACGAGTTATAGTGACCGGTCCAACAAAGATGTTATATTATACGATTGATATGTTAAGATGAAATCATAAGATGAAGATTAAGATGATTTCAAAGATGATAAGATAAGTTATGATCGTATATGATATGATATGTTAAGAATATGATAAGATATGATTATGACAAGGAATGAATTATGATTATGATAAGATATGAATTATGATGAAAAGATATGATTATGATTTATTAATGATATAATTTAAGAAGGGTTAAGTATAAGTTAAGGATTGGGATAATTTAAGAAGTATATTATAAGTCTTCCGCTGTGTATTTCTGAAATTATACGAACATGTATGAGTATAAATATACGGATGATGTATGTATTTTGGTATGTATTCTAACCGTATTTTGCAGGGTTGATTATACGTACTTTATACGTGAATATACGTATTTTAACCGTATTTCTGCAGGGGTATTTATACGTATTTTTATACGTACCTTTATACGTATTTATATACGTATCTGTATGCGTATTTTGTACGTACTTTTATACGTATTCTTGTATGTACGTTTATACGGAATTTGTGTATTGATGTGTAAAGCATGTATTAAATTCTTTATAGTTTTTATGATATTTTTCTATGCTATTATGTGTTTGGTGGTCCCTCGATTAAATGGGACAGCCTAGTTACTCGCCACTGACGGTGGACCCCCCCCTCAGTTTCAGGTGATGTTGCAGCAGATTAGAGCGGGCTTCGCCGGATGGGCTTGAGTGTTTAGGCCTTTATTCTTAAGTTTCTAGTATTTTCCAGAACAATTTAACATTTATTAGTTTATTATATGTTCCCAGCATGTTGGGACAGTATTTCTAGACTTTTGGATGTAATAACAATTAGTGATTTATTATGGATTTTAGTAGTTATATTAATAAAAGATCATTCTTTCATTAATATTGATAATTTATTGTTTATTAAGATTAAGTAATGATCCGAATGTCGATTTCCCTTCGTAAATCGACAAGCTAAAAAGTCGGGTTGTTACAGTGGAACCCGGGAACGCCCCTCCGATGCTTAAGTCAGATATCGGGAATAAGGAGTTAGAGTAATATGTTTGTGCGTCTGATATTGCGTACCTGAAAAGGTGATAGGACTGATCCTTATATAGGCGTAGATTACCCGGTTTGGGCTCCTACTAGGCCGGTTAGGCTAGCGTATGGGCCGAGCCCATGGAGACCAGGTCAAAAGTTGACATGTGGCAGCTCTTTATTGGCCAGAGAGCATCAGGCATAGACCTCTTGGGCTGATAGCTCTGGGCTGGCAGCTCCAGGCTGGCAACTCTAGGCCGGCGGCTAAAGGCTGGCAGCCCTGGGCTGGCGGCCACAGGCTGGCAGCTCTGGGCTGGCGGCTACAGGCTGGCAGCCCTGGGCCGGCGGCTACAGGCGGGCAGCTCTAAGCTGGCGGCTACAGGCGGGCAGCTCTAGACTGGCCGCTCTAGGCCGGCAGCTTTACGTTGGTCAAGAATGCCAAGTCAGATGACACGTGGCGTCATCCTAGCTGTTGTAGAACATCTGATGTGGACCTAGCCCTATCTGAACTGGGCCTAGGATTTGGGCCCACTAATTCGGGTCTGACCACCTGGGTGGGCCCGGAACAATTAGCCCCACGCTCGGTGTAGAACGGGAAACTTTGGACGTTGGACGTCGAGCGGAATACTATCGGAAAAAACGGCACTCAGAAACACCTACACCCCCATGATAACCTCGATGAGGGCACATCCCAGGATGTCACCCTCGATCGAGGTTACCTCGATAGAAGGTTCCATGAGGCCCACACTTTCCCTCGATGATAAGGCCCAGCTCCCACGCTTGTGCAGAAAACCTCGATGAGGGGTGTCATCTATCGAGAAAACCTCGATCGAGGTATTGGCCAGACACTCTTCAATCGTTTGGTGGCCAAAATACCTCGATGAGGTGTACCATCTATCACGAAAAACCTCGATCGAGGTACTGGTCAGACACTCTTCAATCATCTGATCGCCCAAAACACCTCGATGAGGGGGAAGATAGCCTCGATCGACTTGTATAGCAAAGCGTCCGTGCTTCTTTGATCGAGGATACCTCGACCATGTGAGTTTCTTGATCGAGGTACCCTCGACCAAGATGGTGAATCTACGTTCCTCATACCAATAGAAGCCTCAAAAACCCTCGGTGAGACCTCTGAGACCAAAGCTGTGGTCATTTAGGTGTTCCATCGCGGTAACCTCGATGGTATGAGGCCACGATCGAGGTAACCCTTGCTGGAGGCTGAAAAGACTCGATGAGGAGTTACTCCTAATCCAAGCAAGGAAAAATTTGCTGAAATTTTCTAAGTGTTGGACCCATCTCTATTTCCGTGATCGTTGTCCCCTCGGTCGCAGTCTGGAGCAAAACTTGATGATTCTTACCAAAAGACGCGATGATATTTCTAACCGCGATAGACATGCTCAGCACTGAATATCATCATCGAGGTAAACAAAGCCTCTTCTCTTACCACGACCGTGAGGAACTCCTTCCTCTGAACTTGCTCTAGTAACCCTTAATTTTTCTAAGTGTTGGACATTTTGAGCACACTATTTTGACGCGATGATACTTCTGTACCTCGATGGGAATGACATGCCAAGAACTACCTTTGATCTTTATGAAAATTTGGCTAAGTATATTTTGTTAAGTCCCCTTATTTGCCTCGATGATACTTTTACCTCGATAGTGAGGGTATATCCATGAAAGGTGACGAGTTGATGGCCAATGAATCTCCCTATTTACCTCGATGAGCCTTCCTACCTCGAGTGAGTTGAGCCACACCAAGTTGGATAGAGCTTTGGCCTAAGGTGGCCAACCAACCCTCACGGGCTAATGAGCCCCAGGGTATGGCTAGCACCTGTCCGGCCTTCCACCATGCTTTGATGGTGCCTGCGTTGAGCAGGGCTTTGTTAATGATCTTTGATGCTTCCCTCAAAGCCAAAGGGCTAATGAGCCCCAGATTGGGTTCTCCATCTACCTCGATGGATGCCCACATTGAGTGGGGCTTGAGCCTAAGGTGATCAACTGGTACTTGGGGGCTAATGAGCCCCAGGACATGGGTGATACCTGTCCAGCCTCCCATCTGCCCTGATGGGTGCCTACCTTGAGCAGGGCTTAGGTATGGGCCTAAGGAGCTTTTCCAAAGCCTAGGGGCTAATGAGCCCCAGGGACCTTGAATGCCTGTCCAGCCCTTCCATCTCCCTCGATGGATACCTATATTGAATAGGGTTTTGATTGATGAGGTGGAGGGTTTGACCAAAAGTCAAAACCTAATGAAGTAACTATTCACCTCTTAAACTCCATCACTGATGTCGTTTCAGATCCTAATGCAGTAACTGTTCATCTCCTAAACTCCATAACTGATGTCGTTTCAGTTGGTTTTTTTTTACCATAACGAGGTAAAAACCCGTTTCACTTTCTTACCTCCTATAAATTCATCTTTCCTTAATCATTTTCTCGTAAACACTTTCTCACTCTTCAAAATTTTCTCTCTCTAGAAGCTCTCTTGAAGGTGTCTTGAGCTTGTTTAGGCAGCCCAACAGTAGCGTTCGTGTCCAGGTAACTTGTCTTTCTTTTCTTGTGTTTATTTGAATAAGTCTTTATTAGACATGTCAAGCACTTCGCCCCTTCTTCCCTTTGAATGCACTGGGGTCCTTCGGGTCGAGGGCGATGATGGGATTAACTCCCAAGACATCCCTGAGGCCGTCCCTCTTCCTTCTGACTCGGATGGGTCAGTGTCAGGGGGAGAAGAGGTAGAAACCCCCTATCCCTGGGAGCCATCTATAGCCCACCCTAATATTTATCATTCTGTATATGAAAAACGTGTAGGTATCCTTAGCATGAATCTCGATGGCCCTTCAACCTCCGGTCAGGAGGAGATGGAGAACATAACTTACCCCAAAATACCACCTGAAAAAGGACCAAAATATTTCTTTATCTCCCCTACCCTTAACCATCGTATGAGACAAGACATACGATCCTTTGGTGCCCAGTGGCAATTTTCTGAGCCTTATGTTGTTGTTCGCCCTATTAACCTTCAAACCGTCCATTCACCCCCTGACGGATGTGTGGCAGTGTACAGACTCGCCATGGTCAGGGGACTTAGATTTCCTTTGCATCCATTCATTGTACAACTTCTTTGTGAATACAATCTATCCTTAACCTCGTTGGTACCCAACTCCTGGGCATCAATCAATTCTTTCATTTGTATTTGTAACATGCTTAAAATAACCCCAACCCTTACCCTTTGGAGAAACCTTGCAAAACTTGTAGAAAGTCGTAGTGTAGATCATGGAAAGGGTTGGTTTAGTTTTCAAGTCCGGCGTGGCTATAGACTTGTAAACAATGTACCCTCTAACCAGGAGGGTTTTAGGCATGAGTTCTTTTTTGTTTTCAATAGCGAGGGTTGGAGAGTACCCAGGGTTGTCGAGGGTGAACCCAACTTTAACTTAAACCGCCAAGTACCCAAAATGTCCTCGGCGGAGGCCGTGGTGGCTATCTACTGCGAGCTTGAGGAGAGGGATGACAAGGGGAAAAGGGTGGCGGTTCCCTACAACTGGCTTCCTTCAACTGAGGACTTGAAGATTGATTTCTTTTTGTCTGCACTGGGGTTAAACCCATCTTATCCTGAGGGTAGGGACACTCAATCTAAAAAATACTAACTTTTTAATCTTTGAGTTTATTGTGCTGATCTTTCTCCTTCTTTTTCAGTCGTTGCTCGTTCGAAACTTGATTCCATTATGGCCTCAAGAATGACCGCGCAAGCCATCAAAGCCAGGGCTTTGAAGAAGACGATCGAGGAAGGAAAAGAGAAAATCCCTGAGCCCCCTCAGGTATTGTATTATTCACTATCATTGCCCCTTGTGTTTTGTTTCCTCGATCGTTGTGGCTGATGCTTTTCTTTTGCAGGACCCTAAACAAAAAAAGAAGCCTTCTTCTAATGTGCCAAGACCCAAGAGGGTGAGGGACACCAATCCGTTTGCTGCAGAGCAAAAGGAGGAGAAGAAGAAGCAGAAGGTCTCAGAGGGGCCTCAATCTATGTCTCCCCCTCAGCCTCAGTCTGAGGTGGAGGCGTTTAACGAGGGCGATGATACTGAGGATGTCCTTGTTGCCGCGGGGAAGGTCATTAGACCTTCCTCCTCGAAGGTGGAGGTTGCTGGAGGCGACCGTCCTTTTGGGGTTATTTCCCATAAGGATCGGAACAGGCGTTTGAACAAGGCCTTCCGAGCAATCTACTCTCCTGTTGATGAAGAGTTCATCATGAACTCTAAGAGCGAGGAGGCCTTCGATGATCTGCATGCAAGCTGGCTGGAGGTAGTTTTCTTGCTTACTTTGCAAACATCCATGTTTTGTATGTACTTCTTTCTAATATTTGCCTTTGCAGATGTCGATCCGGATGCATGCTGCGTCCAAATATATGCTGAAAGGGGGGACCTCTGATGCTGGCGTTGATCAGGCCAAGGCAGACTTGGCTAAGGAAAAAGAGGAGCACGATGCCACCAAGAAATCCCTGGCCAAAGAGCAAGAGGAGCACGCCTCCGCCGACGCCAAGGCCAAGTCTTTGGACGAGGAATTGGCAGCTGCAAAGGCTGAATTGGAAGTGGCTAATTCCTCCATCCACAGTCTTGAGTCTAAGCTGAAAGATGTTCTCTCTCAGCGAGACTCGATCAATAGGGCCAAGAAAAAGCTGACGAAGATCTGGCCAAGGCTGAGAGGAGCATCAAGAAGCTCCAACGGTCTCGTGACAAGGCGGTCGAGGCTATGAGGAACAAGGAAGAGGCCATTGTCAACCAATGGCTTGACTCCGAGGCCGGGGAGACCTATAAGGCCAATCTTCGCCTAAATGGGGCTGCTGAAGGTGCTGGCCTCCTGATTGCTGACACAATGAGCAGGATGAAGAGGGTGCTTGAGGAGAAGTTTCCTGGGGAGTGGGCCTCCATCGAGTCCAGGTACCAAGTGCTGGAGGAGGAGGATGAGGCCCAAGACCAGGAGGCTTCTCCTGAGGACTTGCAAAGGGAAGCAGCCCCAGAGACCAAGGTGGAGGTCACCAAACTCGTTTCTTCTCCTAGTCCAGGCGAGGAAAGTGACATGTCCGCTGTTGGTAAGGCGAAGGAGGGTCGTGGAGGTGAGCAGCAAACCGAGGACCAGCCTTCCAACAACCAGTTGTTAGACGATCTTCACATCTCCATTTAGTTTTTATTTTTGTACTTAGTTTGTATAGTTTCATGTTGTTTTTCCTTTGTACTTAACTTAATTTGTAATAGATGAATATAATCTGTAAAAAGTTACTTTTGACAAAGTATTGGCCTTTTCATCGCCCCCTTTTTTTTTATGCTTTCTTTACAGCCTTCTTTATTATTTTCCTCGTTGATACTCATTAATCGTGCCCGGCAAGGGCAACAATTAAAACTCGATGAACCAACAATAAAAATAGAACGACAATTAACACCAACTCGACCCTGTTAGGGCTTTAAAAGACAATGTTTATTTCAAGAAAATGCCTTGTTAGGGACTTTATTCAAAGTAGAAATCCAACTCCAATGTTTATTACAAAGCAGCTCCCTGCTAGGGATTCTAGTTCATGAAAAGAAAAGCTAAGTATAAAATTTCCTTAAGTGATCAGCATGCCAAGGCCTTGGCAGTGGTGTTCCTTCTTTGTTGACGAGCCTGAATGTCCCTGGCCTTATTATTTCTTGGACTCGATAGGGTCCTTCCCAGTTAGGTCCTAATTTGCCTCGAAGAGCGGTCTTTCCTGTAGCCTCGACCTTTCTCATTACCCAATCCCCCAGTGTTATTGTTCGAGGCGACACTTTTCGATTGAATTGCCTTGTCATCTTCTGCCTGTAGGCGATGGACTTGAGAAGCGCGTTGCCTCTTGTTTCTGGCAGCAGGTCTAAGTTGATTACCTTTTCTTCTTCGTTCTGATTGTAGTCGTACAAGGTGTTGGTGAGGGTATTCCTACTTCGACAGGTAATACAGCTTCACTTCCATAAACAAGTGAGAATGGAGTGTTCCCCGTGGCCTCCTTGATAGTGGTCCTGGCTGACCATAGGATTCCTGGAAGTTCATCCACCCAAGACCCCTTGATTGCCTCTATTTTCTTTTTGATGCCTTGCAATATGACCTTGTTAGCTGCTTCGGCTTGGCCGTTTGATTGAGGCCTTGCCACGGACGTGAACCTGGTTTGTATATCAAATTGAGCACAATAGGCCTTGGTTGGGCCACTCTCGAATTGCCTGCCATTGTCTGAGACCAACATCCTTGGAATGCCAAATCTGGTTATGATGTTTTTCCAAATGAATTCCTGGATTTGCTTATCAGAGATCTTTGATAGGGGCTCTGCCTCGACCCATTTGGTGAAATAGTCGACTCCTACAATCAGAAATTTCTTCTGCCCCACGGCTGGAGGAAAAGGCCCGAGTAGGTCCATTCCCCATCTGTCAAAAGGTAGGACAGCTTGAACAGTTGTTAATGCATTCGATGGTTGTCTTGGGATGGGAGCATGAATCTGACATTGCACGCATCTCTTAACAAGTTCGATAGCATCTTCCTTGAGAGTAGGCCAATAGTATCCAGCTCGAAGGGCCTTACTCGCGATCGTCCTTGCCCCTTGATGGTTACTGCAACTTCCTTCATGAATTTCCCTCAAAATGTAGTCTCCTTCTTCAGGGCTTACACATTTCAAAAGGGGATGTGTGTAGGATAGCTTGTAGAGCTCTTCGTCGTGTAACGTGAACCATTTGGATTTTCTTTTGATTTCTTCAGCTTCCTTATCATCCATTGGGAGGGCCCCATGTTTCAGGTAGTGTATGATGGTGTCCTTCCATGTTTCTCCTCGAGCTAGAGTATTGACTTCAGACTCGTTGATGCTCGGTTCTTTCAGGACCTGCCACTGGATGACTCGTGGCTCTTCTCCTTCTGCAGAACTTGCCAGCCTCGATAGGGCGTCAGCCTGCTGGTTTACAGATCGAGGGATGTGTTTAATGTCGAAGGATTCCAACTTCGCAGTGAGTGTTTTCAACTTTTGAAGGTACATCTTCATGCTGTCTTCCTTTGCTTCAAAATCTCCTTTGAATTGCCCTACAACCAATTGTGAGTCAGCCTGGGCTTTTACATGCCTTGCTCCAGCAGCTATGCACATCTGAATTCCTAGGATGAGGGCTTCGTACTCTGCCTCATTGTTTGAGGCCGTGAAGCTGAATTTGATGGCATATTCTAGTCTATCGCCGTTGTCAGTCTTGATCAGTATTCCTGCTCCTCCTCCGTTCTGCGTTGCAGATCCATCAGTAGACAACTCCCAAATTTTGGAGTTATCTGGATCTGGGGAGCTTGGCCTGTTAGTACATTCCACAATGAAATCAGCCAATGCCTGGGCTTTGATGGCTCGACGAGGTTCATATTCTAACCCAAAGTCTGACAATTGGTTTGCCCACTCAGTTATGCGGTTTGAATGATTCTTTCCCTCGATGATCTTTCTTATTGGTTGTCCGGTTAGGACTTTGATTGGATGTGCTTGGAAATATGGCCTCAGCTTTCGACTGGCCATGACCAAGGCAAAGATCAACTTCTCAGTCTCTGTATATCTGAACTCTGCCCCTCGAAACGCATGACTGATGAAGTAAACCGGGTGTTGTTGTCCTTCTCTCTCCGCGATTAGCACTGCACTCAGGGCATATTCAGATATGGCTAAGTATATATAAAGTGTCTCTCCGTGCAAGGGTGAGACAAGCTTTGGAGCACCGGCAAGGTATTGTTTGAGCTGCATAAAAGCGTTTTCAGCTTCGTCGTCCCATTTGAACGTTGATCTTTTTAGCACTTGAAAGAAGGCTTGGCTCTTATCAGCAGATCGGGATAAGAAAAAACCCAACGCCGCCATGCACCCTGTTAATCTTTGGACCTCCTTGACTGTCCTCGGAGATTGCATATTGATGACGGCTTGTATTTTGTCTGGGTTGGCTTCTATGCCCCGTTCATCGACCAGAAAACCAAGACACTTGCCCCCTTTTACTCCAAAAACACATTTCCTGGGGTTCAGCTTCATACCATATTTCCTTAAAGTCGATAGTGTTTCTCTGATGTCTTTAGGGTGGTCTTCTGCTTGCTTGCTCTTGATTATCATATCATCCACATAAACTTCCATATTTCGCCCTATTTGCTCGGCAAAGATGGTATTTACTAGTTTCTGATAGGTTGCTCCAGCGTTCTTGAGACCAAAAGGCATCACACGATAGCAGTAGACTCCCTGATTAGTGATGAAGGCAGTGTGAGCTTGGTCCTTTTCTGCCATCGGTATTTGGTGGTAGCCGGCATTGGCGTCCATAAAGCTAAACATTGCATGTCCCGCGGTAGAGTCGACTAGGCTGTCGATTTTTGGTAGAGGATAGTCATCCTTGGGACAGGCCTTATTGAGATCAGTGAAATCAACGCACATTCTCCAGGTGCCATTTGGCTTTTTGACCAACACTACATTGGCCAACCAATCAGAGTATTGGCACTCTTTGATGAAACCGTGCTCCAGTAACTTTTTTACCTCGGCAGCGACTGCTTTATTTCTTTCTTCGCTTTGCCTGCGCAACTTCTGTTTTACTCCTTTGAATCCTTCTTTAATATGTAATTCATTGCACATTACTGAAGGGTCAATACCGGGCATTTCTGAGACATCAAAAGCAAAGACGTCGCGGAATTCTCTGAGCAGCTGAACAATTGACCCCTTCATTGTGGAGTCCATATCAATGCCTGTTTTAACTGTGTGCTCAGGATTGTCATCGATGAGGATTTCTTCATGACCCTCGATAGGTCGAGGTCGAGCGTATTGTTTGCTATCTTCAGCTAGAAATACGTCTTCAGAAGGCTCGACTAACTCCCTTCTTTTGTGTCCTACCTCGACCGATGGTGATGTTGTCTTGATGCTGTTGATGTAGCACTGCTTGGCAGTTCTCTGATCACCATACAATTTCCCAACTTCTCCATTATCTGTCTCATATTGCAACAAGAGCTGGTATGTGGAGATGGCAGCTTTTATCTTATTCAGCAGTGGACGTCCAAGTATGATGTTATATGGAAGCTTAACGTCAACGACAGTAAAAGAGACTGGCAAGTTACGTCCTTTGCCTTTCTCGCCAAGCCTGACTGGGAGCTTGATGATCCCCAGAGGGAAAATGGGCCTACCTCCGAAGCCAAACAAGGGTTTTTCCAATGGGGTTAGATCAACTACCCCATATTTTAGCTGTTGCAAACAATCTAGAGTTATTATATCGGCGGAGCTTCCGCTGTCCACTAGCACTCTCTTCACCCTTGAGTTTGCTACTTTTACCTCGACCACTAGGGGGTCGTTGTGAGGAAAGCAGGTGGGTCGAGGAGGAGATGCGTTGAATACCATGGTTGGTGCGGATGGGGGTTGCTCGACCCTTCCCTCAGTGATTTTGAATGTCGAATTCCTGAGATCTCTCTTGAGTGCTTTATTCGAGGGGGTTTCTACCGAGAACCCACCTGCGATGACATTGATCAAGTTATCAGTGTCGTTGCTATCAACGCGTTTTTGTTTCTTAGCCCCTTTGTCCTCTGCTATGTAGGGGTTGAGTTTACCCTGATCTGCCAATTTACCCAGTGCTTTCTTCAACTCCCTACACTCCTTTGTAGTATGCCCACATTCGTGGTGGTATTCACACCAGAGTTTTGGATTTCTCCTATTGATAGAAGTTCGCACCGGGGTTGGTTTTGGGAGGATATTCTGATCTTTGATGTCCAAGAAAATCTCTCTTCTGTTGGCATTGAACCTGGACTCTTCACCCTCATCACGAGTATCCTTTTTTGAGGGAGGCACCCTGCTAGGGCCACCCCTTTGAGATTCTTTTCTTTTGTTATCCTTCTTCTTGTCAGACTTCTCCACCGGGTTGTTGATATCTGACGCCTGGACGTATTTGCGTGCCCTGTCCATTGCGTCAGTGTATGAAGATACTTCATTCTCCAGCAGGGAGAATTTGAATTTTCCCCTCTTTAAGCCTGACATGAATGCAGCATAAGCTACCGAATCTTCGACATTCGGTATTTGCAACAATTCAGCGTTAAAACGCTTCAGATAATCTCCTAAGAGCTCATGCTCTCCCTGTTGACAAGCCATAAGATGAATGCTCGTCTTACGTTGCTTCTTCCCAGCCACAAAATGGTTGAGGAACATTGTTTCCAGTGTTGCGAAGCTTATCACCGACCCCGATGGAAGATCTGTGAACCAAGTGAGGGCAAGGCCCTTAAGAGTAGTGGGGAAATACCTACACCAGCTTGCTTCGCAACTTGTCTGTACCGCCATCTGGGCTTTATAAGCGGCCATGTGTTCAGCGGGATCAGTCACCCCGGAGAAAGGCTCGATGGTGGGAGCTTTTACCTTCCTGGCATCGGCGGTGTATAACAGTCTCTGGCTGAAGGGCGTTTGGAAGACGACTTCTCCCGCCGGCCGTGCAGGCTCGATGACCGGGGATTGTCTCCTGTTGTGGTCCCGGTTAGGGACTGGAGAGTGGCGTGCCTCTTTATTGCGGGCGGAGACAGCAACCGGTCTCTGATTCCTTGCGGTAGTGTGGTGAGATCTTTCTGGAGATCGCCGAGGCCGACTTTGACTCACATGCGTTCTCTGATTTGTGACTTCCTTGGCTTTTGAGGCTGTTTGTGCCCGACGTGACTCGATGATAGTGCGGGCGTCTTCACGCTTGGAATTGATAATCCCACGTGCATCGCCAGGCCGTGAATCTCTTTGCGACCGTGCCCCTGCTGCCCGGCTAGGGTTGGGGCCTCTGGATGGACCTGCAGCATGGGATGGAGGCCTCAATTGCCCAATCATGGCAGGTATGTTGTCCCTCAGCTCTTGCAAGCTCTGCTGGAACTTGTTGTTCATCGCTGTCACGATGTCTTGGAAGTCCTTGCGCGAGACCATTTGTTCCTCGCGACGGTGACGATCACTCGCCCTATTGGACGAATTGTCATCCGTGACATGTGCTTCTCGCCCGTTAGGCGATTCACGAGGATTTTCCTCTGGTTGATTTGATCTAGACGCCCTTGCTCTAGTGTCTGCCATGACTTTTGTTTCTATTCCCCACAGACGGCGCCAATCTGTTCCTGTTCTGGAACTTTTGTTGAATGGTCAACGATCTTGGGTATATGACGTGTACTCTGGATGCTCCTTGATGAGGCCGTGACCTGCAAAATGAACAGAGATTGCTACCCCAGGGGGTGGAACCCGGGAACGCCCCTCCGATGCTTAAGTCAGATATCGGGAATAAGGAGTTAGAGTAATATGTTTGTGCGTCTGATATTGCGTACCTGAAAAGGTGATAGGACTGATCCTTATATAGGCGTAGATTACCCGGTTTGGGCTCCTACTAGGCCGGTTAGGCTAGCGTATGGGCCGAGCCCATGGAGACCAGGTCAAAAGTTGACATGTGGCAGCTCTTTATTGGCCAGAGAGCATCAGGCATAGACCTCTTGGGCTGATAGCTCTGGGCTGGCAGCTCCAAGCTGGCAACTCTAGGCCGGCGGCTAAAGGCTGGTAGCCCTGGGCTGGCGGCCACAGGCTGGCAGATCTGGGCTGGCGGCTACAGGCTGGCAGCTCTGGGCTGGCGGCTACAGGCTGGCAGCCCTGGGCCGGCGGCTACAGGCGGGCAGCTCTAAGCTGGCGGCTACAGGCGGGCAGCTCTAGACTGGCCGCTCTAGGCCGACAGCTTTACGTTGGTCAAGAATGCCAAGTCAGATGACACGTGGCGTCATCCTAGCTGTTGTAGAACATCTGATGTGGACCTAGCCCTATCTGAACTGGGCCTAGGATTTGGGCCCACTAATTCGGGTCTGACCACCTGGGTGGGCCCGGAACAGAAGCCATAAATCTTTGTTGATGATGACCATAACTCTCCAACTCAATGATTGGATATAACTCATTTGAGTAATAACAACCCACATACTATGAGAAATAACAACCCAACAAAGGGAAAGCAACAACCCACATGAGATGGGAAATAACAACCTACACAAGATGGGAGAAATTAAACCACCAGAAATGTAGATCAAGAATCATCATTAAAGATGAAGAGTAATTATTCAAAGATTAAAAAACTAAAAGAAAATTAATAAAAATAATAAATTATAATTAAATTGGTGCTTTCCACCGATTAGATTGATGAAAACTCCTTTAAAATCACCAATGGAGCAAGAAAAATAAGAGAGAAAAAGGAGAAAAAAATAAGCTAGGGCCTAAGCTCCACATTTAGAATTATATACCAACTTCATCATTTTTAATGGCACATTTTTTACAATTTTTTTTAATACCTATATGTAACTTCCTCACATTGGTAGGAACAACTCTAGTCATCAGACCAAGGGTACAATTTGTGCTCAACCATAATGCAAAGCTATTAAAATGTGTTGGTATTATTAGGGCCCGTCTTGTAATCATTTACTAAAGAATTGTATTCTTCACATGTTAGTATTTTCAAGATAACTTTCCTGCCAAGGCACTGGTTATTTTTTTCATTAATTAAAATATAAAATAATTATAAAATCTCTATTATATAAGCCGAGGGGAAGCCATGGTGTCCCCCTATAAATATCTTTTTTACCCCTAGCAAATTTTAGAAATTCAAATAGTATTACCATTAAAATTGATGATGTTAATAAGGAAAGTTTTTTTAAAAAAAAGTTTTTTAAAATGAAAATATTATTAAATCTATAATTCAAAAAAATAAAATAAAAACATAAAAATTTATAATTTTGAATTCTCTACGAATAGACGTCCATATTGATATAAATTTCTTAGATAAATTTTAGAGTTTTTTTCTTCTATCGCAAAATTGATGTCAACTTATAAGAACTTTTGATTCTGATGATTTGTTTGATTATCCTTTGATATTTCAAACTAAAATGTTATGCACGCATAGCGTGCACAAAAGGCTAGTATTCTGTACCTAAACAATTAGGACGATCAATAACTACCCAAACTTTTTTATTATAAAAAATTATTAAATTTGGTATTATTATTGTCTCATTGAATTCATTCATTAACTTGATTTGTTGTTACATTATTTGCGAATTGAATATATTGCATACATGCACTTGTCGAAAGCTGCGTGTTTTCTTTAATCTAATTCTAGAATCTGGTCTATCGTGTTTTTAAATAATATATATATGGCCGCTGAATTGAAGGAGTTGACAAATGATGACCGTGATGAGTGTTATTCGTCTTTAAACAATGGGTCTATTATACATCTAGATGTACGTAGAGATATACTAGTGGGTGGACCATAAAAAAAATTCCGGCTTTCATATTAATCTATCTCAAGTGCATGTCAAAAACCTATTTTCTCCTACTTTTCCTCCTCTTCCACTGTGAGCCAGTAACATCGCCTTTCCATTATTTAAATAACTCATTATAAAAATAACTCCCATGAACTTTTTTATTTTATTTAATTCCTAGAATGTACAACGTTATTCAAATCACCTCCAATTCTTAGCAAACGTTAAAACCTTTGTTATGTAGGGCCCACATCTAAGTTTATATAACTACCTTTTAGCTCATATCAATTGTTAAATTCATTTCTCACAAGAGCAAAACAATGATAGAAAATCATTCCTCTCTAAAATTTGTGTTCGATCAATTCTCCTTCAAAAATCAAATCTTCAGTGCTACAATCTTCTTCCAAATCAGGTGAATATGATATTATAAGTTCTAATTTCAAGAGTTAGGGGTTTGTAGTTACTCAATTACAAAATGAAATTTGCGTATTTCTGCTTCTAGCAATGTTCATTTTCTGAAGTGCAATCTTCATTATGTTTTAAACAAAAATCTTCATTTCTTAAATTAGAAACTTTATTTTTTTAAATTAAACTATAATCTTCATTATTTTCTTAAACATGAATCTTCATTTTGTAAAACATGCGCTTGCAAGCTAAACTAGAAATTCATTAGACATTCTCTCTCTTCATTTTCAAATTCACTCTCAAACCTCTTCAAATTATTGAACCCTAAATCGTTCAAATTCGCCACAAATCTGCAAAAAACCTCCTGTTGAATCTTCATTTTCAGTAAAAAAAAACTCATAAAATAATTGATGAATCTGTAAAAAAAAAAAAAAAAAAAAAAAAAAAAAAACAATTAGAAAACTGTTTCAATTTTGAAAAAAAATTGCTCGAATTCACCAAAAAAATTATCACGGTATTAAACTTTTTGAACATTTTTAGATTTTTAATGGTATATTGAATATTCATTTTATCATAAAGAACCTGAACATAAAATCAAATTGACACCAAACTAAACTTAATCTTCATTTTCTTATTATTGAATATTCATTTTTTTAAATATTGAATATTTTTTTAATACAGAATATTCATTTTACCGCAAAAAAGCTGAACTTACATTCACTTTTGCAACAACTAAAATGAATATTCATTATTGTATATCGAATATTCATTTTGTTAATATTAAATATTCATTTTATCACAAAGAACCTGAACTTACAATCAACTTTGCACCAACCTAAAGTTAATATTCATTTTTTTATACTACATATCCATTTTATTATACTAAATATTCATTTTACCACAAAGAACTTGAACTTACATTCACTTTAACAATAACAAAAATGATTATTCATTTTTTTAGTACGGAATATTCATTTTTTTAATACGAAATATTCATTTTTTTATATTGAATATTCATTTCTTCATATGGTATTTATTTATCAACTAAACTTACAATTATTTTTACAACAATCTGAACTAAATCTAAAATGAATATTCATCACCAATACAAAAAACAAAAAAAAAAATCAATAAAAACTTAGTGTTATCATCTTCAAGAGCTTAAATATCATTACAACCCTCATATGCCAAATTGCAAGACTCAACAACATCTACCATCACAATAACTACAAATGAAAATTGCGATTGAGATTGATTATTGAATATTATGAACGAAATCACTCAGTTAGGAGGAGAGAGAAAAAACAGCAACAAAGGATGAAGATGATCAAATGAAGAGGAGGAGATGAAGAGGATGTGAGAGAAACGAAAATCAGAGGAGATAGAAAAAAATCAACTGAGTTTTTTAAAAAATAAATAAATAAAAACACCTGGGACCACAAAAAGCTAAGCGGTCTCGGGTGCACCTAATAATTTGTGGATTTTTGGGGTAAATTGAGAAATTCGTTTAGGGTTTTAATGTTTTGGAGTAAATTGTTAAGTTTTGTTCTTCTTGCCCTTTGCACTAATTACTTCATTATCTTCCATTTTTAGGGTTTTTTTTCTAGTTAACTAACAATTTGGAGAGAGAAAGCTGAGTAATTCGAAGAGAAGATGAGGAAAACCTTAGTCTTTGGAAGAGAGAGACAAAAATTTCGTTCTGAATAGTTGAGGAGAGAGATTGGTTATTGGTGTAATTAGTGTTAGGAGTTAGATGTGGGCCCTACGTACATAACAAAAGTTTTAACGTTTGCTAAGAATTGGAGTGACTATTTTTAAAATGAGGCAAGTTACTGGAGATTATTTTCAAATTTTCCATTATTTTTTTCATCCTTTTGCCTCAAGGTTAAACCTTTATCGATTTCTATTAACATATTCAAGCCATGATGATGGTGTTTGGTGATTCGGGTTGTTTTGGTGTTGTCCTTGGTGTTTGTCCGTAGAGTTTGGGGTGTGTGAGTCGGCCGGGTACCGCGAGGTGCATTTTAGATCTTGGTTGAATTAAAACGGTTGAGAACCATGGACTGTCGTCTTATGTGGTCATGCGTGTAGGGTGATTTTGTGACGGATGTTTCTTGGTGTCTGAAATTGTTAAAGGTTGATCCTTTAATTTAAGATGATTTGTTAATTAGATATAGTTCTCGATTAATTTGCATGTGTAAAGTATAGTCAAATGCAATCTTGCATGATTACATGCATCTAAACATATAATCATAAAAAAAATTTGTTTTGGGAAATGTAAAAACACAAATATAACAAACTTGAAGGGACAGATAAAGTACAAATTAGAGGATCTCAACATTGAATCCCGTTTCTTTCTTCTTCTTTATTCATATAAATATACACGAAAGCTGTAATAGGAAAAAAAATGAGCCTTAATTCTTTAATCTTCATTTTTTTTTATATTCCAATTTGAAGGTTCATTAAAGAGGTACGGATATCTAATTTGAGTTTTTAACTGATAAAAAAACATTATTGCGGCCATAACAGAATTAATGTTTGAAACTTGACAACCGATATGCTCTACATAAATAGAAATATAGAATTATAGATGAAAGGCAAAAGTTTATGTTTGGAACTTAATGTCATCAGACTCAGCCCAAAAAAAAATATTTCTTAATGTTTTTACTGTTTGATAATTAATATTTTGTTATTTCTGATGTAAATGCTTAATTAAAAGGAAGAAATAGATAGAGTTATAAAGGGGAAATTGTGATTTTGTAGTTTGTGCATTAATTACTAATTGTTGACTACTTCATTTAAATAATAAACTAGTTTTAACCCCGTGCTATGCACGGGTTTTGATCATTTAAACCAATTATTATGTAAATTTATGGATTTTTTTTCTTATTTGAAGCAAAATGTATGATTTCTATTTTGATTTTGAGTTATTTTAAGTATGACGATTTGATTTGTTGTGATATGTGATTGGAAAAATTAGATATATTAAACCAAAGTTTGGGTGGTCTCCATCTATTAATCCCATCTTTCATTTATTTTTAAATAATCCGAAGTTTGAGGCCAATCTTCAACTATTGATCCAAGCAGGTAATCAACCTGTTTAGCATGTTATAAATACTTGGGGCCCACATGATAATTATTATTATTATTATTTTTATTTCTATACAAAACATATATCTAATACAATAATTAATTTTGTAAATTGTAATCATATTAAATAATTAATAATTAATTGTAGAAATATTTTTTAAAAAAAACCCTCCCAAAATTAAATACCCTGTAATCGCCCACCACCACCACTACCAGCCACCCCTGCCCACGGTGAGCACCGTCCACCGCCCACTGCCATCACGCAAAACCAACCCAGCCCAAGAAGAACCACCAGTGGAAACAAACCCCGCAACCCACTCAGCCACCCACGAAACCCCTCACGCAACAAATTAATAACTTAGCACCCTCACCGCCGCATAAACCTCCATACACCTCATCCTCCTCTTCCTTCCTCTTCTGCCGCCGCCGATCAACTCTCACCCATTGCCCCCTTTCACTTCCCTCAATTTTCTACTTTTCTTCATTCCCACCTCAAATCGACTCAATTGACCTTTCCCAAATCTTCGTCGTTAACACCAAGCAATGGGTGCTGGTGGCGTTAACATTCAATTCGTCATCTAGAACGCCAACCCCGATCAAATTGGTGTTGGTATTGGTGGCGCTGGTGGCGGCAATGTGGATTCTTTGACCAATTTGGGGATTATTTTTTCGAGCTGGGGTTGGAGCAATTGATATAGCAGACTAGATGAAGATGTCGATTGTGGCTTGCTTTCAACTGAAAAAAAAAAGTAAAAACAAAAAGAAAAAAAATGAAAAAGAAAACAAGTAATGGTAGAATGGTAGAAACATTGGAAGAAAAAGAGGAAATGTGATGTTTGAATCTGAAATAAAAAAGAGGAGAGAGAGAATATACTCCTAAGTCCTAATTAACAACATTTATACACTTTCGATACGGTATAAAATACCTTTAAAAAAACACTGTATAAAATATGTATTTTGTACATAAATACAGCAAAATAAAAAAGAAAAATGAAAATGAGGTGAGCCCCACATCTTTTTAACCTGTTTAACAAGTTGCTCACCGCCTTGGATCAATAGTGGAAGATTGGCATTAAACACCGGATTATTTAAAAATAAACGAAAGTTCGGATTAATAGATGGAGACCGGCCAAACTTCAGATTAATATATCTAATTTTTCCTATGTGATTTCACAAGATTGAGGATCAAAGTGGAATTCGAGTTATAGGAGTAAGGAGACATTTAAGGGGTTTTTTTTTTTAAAAAAAAAACAAATAGAAAGAAAGTAGGAAGAAGTGACAAATGGATGACACGTGGCGCTTAAAGTTCCTGTTTTAAATATTTAAGTATAGATATGGTGTTATTTTTTAGGTTTAATTTATTATGTTATGTATCTAAGATAAGAAGGGATTGAAGAGGGAAAATTTGGAGATTGGAAGGGAAAATTACTTTTTTTAGTGGTTACTCATTTAGTAGTATATATAGATAGATAGATAGATATAGATATATAGATATAGATATATAGATAGATATATCGATATATAGATATAAATATAAATATAGATATATAGATAGATTTAATTGTTTAATGGGTGATTTGATTGTTTATGTAATTCGTTCCGTGGTACAATGAACGACATTGGATTCCAGGTATGTTTTGGGTGAGTCTATTATATGATATGATAACTTATTATTATTGATGATAGTGTAAGATGATATTTATATATTGTGTTCTAATATTATGGTTATGATGTGTTATGTTCTTAATTGTTTAATATGGTCTTGCCTGATATTGTTGAAGTCTACATTTGTTTGGAAACTGCTACGTCTGCTAGTTATCCCCCCCCCACCTCCCCCCCCCCCCCCCCGGGCCCCTCACTGATTGTGGACCTTCATTTCTACATTGTAGATAAGCTGGTGGAGTAGTTGCTATAACTAATGTAGATGGGTCACAAGTGAGGATTTAGGTCAGTTTCTTTTTTTTTTTAAATGCTGGTTTTGTATGGATCTTTTGTATATGTTTTCTGAACCCAATTGTGTAATAACACTACCTAAGTTATTTATCAACACTCATATCCTGTTTTAGCATGCCATGTCTGATAGTTATCCTGTTCAGAATTGTTTCAATTTAATTATCTGTTTAAGACATTCGGGTCATTACAGTAGTTTACCCAACCCTAGCAATATTAATCACATTGTGTTTAAAGCATAAAACGGTTAATCAATTTAAAATATATACCCACACATTCAAATATTCTAATGATCTGATCGACAAAAATTGCATTCAGAATCAGAATAAGCAGAAAATTACCCACCAAAATTCACAATATAATAACCTAATTCTAATTTTTCAGAAAAAAAAATTTTCAATTTAATTTTATCAAATTCAACTATTTATCCTCAAACAAGAAAATTAATGAAATATCAGAGAAAAAGTATAGAGAAAAGTTTACACCTCTCAAATTTTGGGAAAATGTTGTCCCCAAATTTGATTTTGCAAAACCATGGTGATCATGAGTAGTGGTTGCGATGGCTCAGAAGCATTGGTGTTCAATTCGTGATTCTACATTATGGGTCCGTTTACTTGAGCGAAAAATATTTTCGCTGAAAATATTTTTTCTATTTTACATTGTTTACTTTGGGTGAAAAAATAAAATGTAAAACTTTGGGTGTAAACTCATTTTATACCCTATTGGAAATGTTTTCCTCCAAATTTGGGAGTAAAATTTATTTTCCGTGCAAGTAAACATTGAAAAATTTATATAAAAATGAGTTTTCAAACATAAAATGTTTTTCATGGAAAATCATTTTATATCGAAAATGTTTTACACCAAAGTAAACGGACCCTATATGTGTGAAAACTGAGAAGGGAAGATTGAATTTTACTTTTCTTTTTTCATTATTTATTTTATGAATTATATTTACATTATATTAAACGGTAAAAAAACAACTGATTAGGATGAATGAATTGAGTTGTTAATTTTTTTAAAAAAAATAAAAAATAAGACAGTTACTTATATAGATTTTAAAAATAATAATTTATTGGATTTTTTTTTTATGTGTGTGACGTGACGGGATTATGCTATATATCATTCCCCAATTAATTTAGAGAATGACTTGAAATCTCTTATCCCATAAATTTTATAACTATTTAGTGCAAAAAATTGGGTTCATTTCCTTGTTCATTTTATATTATCAAGTTTCATCCTTAATAGTATTATTATACTTTTAAATTTATTTTCATTACCACAATTTATTACCAACAACCAAACATGCCGTAAAGGCTGTAAAATTACAAAGTAAATGGTACCAAAAGTCAAAATGGATCAATTTTTTTTTTAGAAGTGTGAGTATATCTGTGCAACGGGTCGAGTATATCCCATTATGAAAAATAAATCATAAGATAACTTAAAATGCATTCGTTAAATGAAAATAATAGAAAGTACATACCATCAGCAAAAAACAAAAAAAATAAAATTGTGAAGAAATATACCTGCAGCAACTTGTTTATTCATAAATGGAGAGAACATATGCTAAAAGATCAAAAGAAAACTTAGAGTATATATGAAATTGATATTCGATAATGGGAAACTAAAATCTAGAGTATGAATTTGATAATTAATGCTAAAAGATTAATCATATCTCAAAACTCAAAATCTACTTCAATGGAAGAGAAGAACTTGAGCACACACGCTTTAATAGAGAGGATCAGAGGATAGACAAATCTAAACTTAAATATTTAAAACAGGAACTTAATTGGTTGTCCACGTGTCAATTTTTGAAAAATTCTTCCTAATTTTTTTTAATACAACAATGTGTATTTCCTATCTTTAATTAGTCTTTAGATCTTCCATTCTTCCTTTACTCCACCTTCTCCAATATAAATTGTCACTCTTTAATGATATATTTTATGATATTCTTATTTGAAATCCATCTATCCTCAATTTCTCGACTTATTGCTTTCATTAGGTAGTTTGTTCTTCATTAATGTCAAACTCTCATAGATCTCAAATTTTCAATTTCAAATGCTTCTTTGCTCACTTTTAATAAAGATGTACAAAAAAAAGGATACATTCAAAAATGATAATTTATTTTTGAAAAAAAAAATGAAGTATGTATCACTCACAAATAAATACTAAATCAACTTCAACACATTGAAAGTTAATCTTTATGATAAAACAAAACCCGTGCATAGCCGGGCTTAGAACTAGTTTACAAATTAAATCACAAATTCTTAATTATTAAGAAAAAAAAATGGGGTTTCAATATAGCCCATTAAAGGCCCTTGAAAATCCTTGTCCAACCCATTTAATTTTCAAACTCTTTAAGAGCCCTAACCCTTATAATAATGGGCTGGGGTCGAGCTGCTAATGGGCTTCCAGCCCGTTCAACACCTACCCTACGTATGGAATATGTTGAGTCGGTATCATTTTTTGTACAAGTCGCAAATTGTGTATGCAAAAAGATACAAAACCAACTATTCAACAAAATGTTGCTATTTAAACTTAATATAATTCTCCACCTCCTTCGTAATTTGCTTCAACAGGTACCTATATATAAAATAAAAGACAAATAAAATTAAAAATTTACTAAAAGAAACTAAAGATTAAATAATTTAAGCTTCATTATAGTTGTTTTTGAGCATCTTATCTACAATGAATATTAACAAAGAAATCGTTTATTGTTATAAAAAAAATACAAATAACAAATTGGCTAGTAGGGGGCCAAGAAAGAGTTGGTTGGCTAGGGTAGAAGGGGGCCAGGAAGGGGTTGGCTAGTGTAGAAGGGGGCTAAGGCTGGGATTCCTGGGAAGGGAAAGATAGCAAGGGTGGGGGATTGTTAGGGCATCATTATCAGCAAACCCACAAAAAAACATTCATACATTTCTCTTTCCATTTCTCTCCCATCCAAATCACTCCAATCAAATCATTTTCAATTCATCTTTTAACAACAAACCATAAAAAACAGTTCTATCTTTTTTTCTTCCACTTTTTTCACCCCACCATATTTTCTCTCTTCCATTATTTATATGACAAGAAACTATATCAATATGGGTGTCTACTTGTAGAGAATTTTAAAATATGAATTTTGGTATAATTATATATTTTTTTTACATAATCTATTTTGAGTTATATAGATTACAAATTAGTATGAGCAAATAATTTTCTCTCTCCTCTCCCCTCCTCCACGTGGTGGTCATTGAAGTTTTTTTGGCTTAAAACTGGTTTGCAAACCAGTTTGGTTTTCCGAACTCCTACCTATTGGTTTGCAAGCAAACTTTTATTAGTTTGCTGTTATGAGATACAATAAAAGAGGAGGGGATCTGCTAGTCAATATTTCTTCCCTCATGCAACTAATTTTTACTCAACTTTCTATACTTCCAATTCAATTGTGGTAAATTATTAACAGCTCCAACAGAGACCAAGTGGGTCTGCTGCAGCAGTAACACGTTTTAGATGATTGTTTGCCTCTCAAAATTGAATCAAGCACCACCAAAACCTAAGAACAGAGAGCAACTCCTAGCCTTTCAAAATTCAACCCAAAAAAATGTAAAATATTCTTATAAATTTAAAAACAAAATTATGAATAAAGAATGTCTAATAGGCAAACAGAAGGAAAACAAGTAAATAACACCATAACCATACATTCTTACATAAGATTATAAAAACATCTAATAATATAGACATTTTGGAACTATTCTAATAGTTGATGTTATTAAAATCTATCAAGACATCCTAGAAATATTCTGTTAGTTGATAATGGTTGATTATAACCATCAATAGTTTACATTCTGTTTATGCCAAATTCTACACATTGTGGAATCTGGCCGATTCGGCTACGGCTAGACTGTGATATTGAGGATATAGAGAAAGAGAAAAAAGAGAAGACACACACCAGGATGGTGACGCAGAAAACCTTTAAATAGGTGACAAACCGCGGGTGGCTATGAGTCCACCAATCCACTAATTATATAATCTTTTACAAAGTATAAAGGCTTGAGTTTTGAATATGAAATGGAGTATAAATAAACTCCCTAAGATCTTTTCTAAACAAGCAAATATAAACTAGAACAATGATGGAAAATAAGAGTTGTTGAATGAATAGCAAATGAATGAATATGCCCGTGAACCATCATCCCTTTAGACGATTTGCTCCTCTATTTATACTCGCACATCCCCTCCAGCAGTAACCGTTGGCCACCCTAAAAATGGGGAAGTTGTTGCTAACTTGACCCCGGCCAGCAATGCACAACAGAAAATCACCAATTTGTTTCCTTGTTTATCTCAACTAACCTTGATTGGGCTAATGTTCCAGAATATTCCGCTTCTACGTGTCCCGCCAAGCTTGCCAAATCAGCTAGGTAAAATCTGGCCATAACAATTGCTCCCAGCTTGTAACTCGGGGTGTCAAGCTCGAGATGCAAGCTGAAGCTATCCCTGGCGAACAATGCCTTAAGGCGATGTGCTGTAATCCCCCGTATTTTTATACCCTAATATAGAATTATATATACATAAATACACGATTTTTATACCCTTAAACAAATATCTTATGCGTTTTCTGGATTGAAATTAATAAAATAATTTGATTATTTTATTTTGTGGAAATATTAATGTTTTAAATGTCTTAAATTATTTTTATAAGAAATTTTTGGGACGTATTTAAAGGTTTTAATTATCTGTTTTGGGTGTTGTACAAAACACATACTTATATACTTCGTATATATAAAAATATGTATTTAGTTTGAAAAAGTATAAAAGTTTTAGGCATTTTGTCACAAGCCCAACCTAATGCCAAACCTTAATTTTTCAGCTTTTAGCATTATATATACCCCCAGGATGAACCAAATTAGGTCAAAAAGCAAAAAATAAAAAACAAAAACTCTCTCTCTCTCACCGTGACCCAAGCAGGAGAGAAAAAAAAACTAAAAAAAAATTTCAAATCTCAATAACCCAAAACCTCCATACCCATCTTCAACCTCACACCCTCAATCCTCCATAACCACCAAAGCACCACCGTCGTTCAGTCGCCGGTCCCTGCAGCAACCTCCACCCTCGCCGGTTGCTACTCTAGATTTTCAAAAAAAAAAGGAAAAAAAACAAAGAAACAGAGCACCCCTCACGCAGAACCGCCAGTCACTGCACCACCACTCACCGCCGCGTTGACCGAAGCGCCGACTGCGAGCCGCCGTTCGTGGTGTCCGTAGGTAGCACCGTGCTTTGCTGACTTGCTATTAAGTATATACATATGTATATGCATATATGTACTCTGTATATGCGTGTATGTATATGTATATGTATATATATATACACACACACACACACGTATATGTACATAATAAAAAAAAAAAAAATTATTTATTTTTATTTATTTTCTTTTAAAATCTTGGATTAAAGAATGTAGTTATACAATTGATTAAGTAGTTAATATTATCATCGGGTAATTTATGGAAAGTCTTAGGATAGGTTAGAGCTGCTGGATATTTTAGGACTCGAGTTAATACTATTGTCTTTTATATTATAGGTGAGGAATATTACTTAGGCGAGTTTTGAAAGGAAAATGTGGAGTACCACCAAGTTTATTCAAGGTACGCGTGATTGATAAGTTTTCAGACGTAGTATCATGTTAGGACTTTGCGTATTTCTATCATGATTGTCAAGATATGTGAAATTGTGGAACATGACTGTTTGTGATGAATTTAATTGTTTGTATAACCTGTGTTTGCAAACCAATCAAGAAAAGAATAGGAAGGATTATTTTATGTTCTGATTATAAAAGAGAATATTGCATGAATAGGTTCTTTGAATATTTCATGCTTCATTAGTAGCAGTTTATTTTGCATATGGACAGGTTGTCCCTTTCAAGTTTATTAGTAATGCATGAATAGATTCTCCGAATATTTCATGCCCCTTTTAGTAGCTTTGGGATACCACTTAAGGCATAAGTTCTTAATGGGAATCTCCCTAAATAGACAAGAGTTCAGTGTGTTTTATCTGAACAACAAATTAAAACAAGTGTTATGTGAATTGTATGTGTGTGCTTGTTATGTGTAACTGTAACGACCCGGAATTTTGGGCCAGAAAATTTCGCGGTTGTTATGTTATCTATTAAATTCTAAGTCCAAAAGGCCCTGTAATTCGGACTGTTTTTATTTTTGGGCCTAATCTTTTTCTCAAATTGGGCCAAAGGACCCAATCTCCCTCTCTTTTCCTTCTTGGCCGGTCCTCTTAAGTTTTGGGCCAAAGTTTATTTGATTATTTAATTTATGATAATTATTATAATTTAAATAATTAAATTAATTAAACTATTTTAAACCCTTTTAAACCCATTCAAAGTGAGGCCAACAACCTAACTAAAGTCTCCCCTTTTTGCTCCTCTACCCCACGGCATCCCTAAACTAACTTAGGGTTGTTGCTTGTTTTGTTTCCTTTAAATAGGATCAAGTAAGTATACCTTATTCCTATTTTTTTTTGCATTTAATCTCAAAACCCTAAAGAAAATCTTTTCTTTCCTCCCTTACTCTCCAAAAAGTCGAACTACCTCCTCACCTTGGATTAATTATGCGATTAAGGTAACTTCGCTTTCTTCTTTAATTTATGGGTAACAATTCATATAGTTAATTAGGAATTAATCATGAAAATTGTAGGAATTTAATCCTTGTTTTTGGTACATGAATGTCGAGTGATGATATGTTATTTCTTGATTTATTTTCATGATTTCCTTGATTTCTATGAATGACTTATGCATGTTTTAATAATTAAAATTGTATAATTTAATTCATGAAATTATATGTATGATTCGAATTATTGATGAATTCATGATCTATATTTCTGATTTACATTTGAAGATTTTCGAGTGGCATGAAGTATGTACTGATGTTTTTCTTTAAATTAATTTAAGCATGATCATATTTATTTTATTAGTATATTTAAATCTTGCATTGGAATATAAATCTATTTGTTCTCGGAATGTTTCCGAGTGAGCTAAAGATTTAAGAAAGAATAATAAAGTTATTTCTATGATTAATCTTGATCACATGAATTATTTACATAAATCTTGATTTAAATCTTTAATTAGTTCTTTAGATTATATCATGTGGTATTGTGTTCTTGAATTTATAGAGATATGTTCTTGTTTATATATGTATGTGTGTGTGCCGTGTGGGTTGATGATCTAATGGCATGTTTTGTTCTTGTTCTTGAATTTTAATCTTGCTATTTGATGTTAAGTATGATTTCTATACTAATTGTCTATTTAATTTAATTATTGGTTGAAGATTGAATTGTATAAAATTATATGATAAATTTATGTTATTTTTAGGAAAATGTCGAGTGACCAAAAATAAATAAGATAGAATTTTTATTCATACTTTGGTAATTTTAGTTGATTAATCAAATTAATTTAAGAAAATAATTAATTATTGTTATTAGTTTGAAAATGCCGTGTGAATTGGGTTGAAATAGTCAATTTTGATTAATTTTGGATTATTATTAATTTAGGAATAATTGATAATAAAAGTTTCGGATAAAATAATTATTAGGAATAAGTTGTAAAGTGAAGGGATAAAAGATATTATTAGTATTATTATTAAGAGGGCCGAAAATAATATTAGTAATTTTAATATAAATATTTTGGATATTGTTACAATAATATATGTTACAATATTAAGGTTAGTATCCGGAAGGATAGGATTGTAAGTATGTATATATATATATCAAGGTTAGTATATATATAAGAATTGAGAAGTATAAGATATGATTAGGGATAAGAAAGGAAACAGAGTAATAGCTATACATGTTATGTCTCGGTCTCTGGCTAGGAAAGACTTGGTATTTAAGGTGGCCAATATACGTGCCGCACCTCTCTTTCCTGGGACTCCGAACATTTCATTTCCTATTACGGTCACCTAGAATTATCCTAATATATGAGATGATTGAATCAATTGAAGATATAAGATACAATATGGACACCCACCTGTATGATACACGAGTCATTAGTGGGTTAAGTCAGAACCACTACCCTATGGGACGAACACATGAGTTCCCCCGAGTAGTTTGACCTTAGAACATGTAGTCGTCTGGTAACCGTATCTGCGAGTCGCTACCAGGAAGTTATGGCCATAGCTTAGACTTAGCGGTGAAACACGGGATCCGCTATGGGATTGAGTACGCGAGCTCCTCCCGGCATGTTCTAGGGAGTTATGGTGAAACACGAGATCCATAACGAGTTATTAGTGACCGGTCCAACAAAGATATTATATTAGAACCATACGATTTGATGAGATGAAATCATAAGATGAAGATAAGATGATTTCTAAGAATTGATGATAAGATAGATTATGATCTAATATGATAAGAAAGACATGATATGATATGATTAAGATAAGATTTATGATGAAGGGAATGTGATGAAATTATGAATAAGATTTGTTAGTGATATAATTTAAGAAGGGTTAAGTATAAGTTAATGATTGGGATAATTCAAGATGTATAGTATAAAGTATAAGTTTAGCATATTGTAAGCCTTCCGCTGTGTGTTTCTGTATTTATGAGCATGTACGTGTATGTATAATTATACGGGTGTGGAATGTATTTGGTATGTATTCTAACCGTATTTGCAGGGTTGAATGTACGTATTTTTATACGTAATTATACGTATTCTAACTGTATTTCTGCAGGGGTATTTATACGTATTTTATACGTATCTGTATACGTATTTTATACGTACCTTTATACGTATTATTATACGAACGTTTATATGGAATTTGTGTATCTTTGTGTAAAGCATGTATTAAATCTTTTACAGTTTTTATGATATTTTCTATGATATTATGTGTTTGGTGGTCCCTCGATTAAATGGGACAGCCTAGTTACTCGCCACTGACGGTGGACCCCCCCTCAGTTTCAGGTGATGTTGCAGCAGATTAGAGCGGGCTTCGCCGGATGGGCTTGAGTGTTCTAGCATTTATTTTAAGTATTCTAGTTTAGTCAGGACAATTTGAACATTTATTTAGTTTATCCTATGATCCCAGCATGTTGGGACAGTTTTCCAAACTTATGATGTAATAACAAATATTGGATTTATTACGGTTTTTAGCAGTTATATTAATAAAGGATAATTTCTCCCATTTATTTGTTGATTTATTGTTTAATATGATTAAGTAATGATCCGAATGTCGGTTTCCCTTCGTAAATCGACAAGCTAAAAAGTCGGGTCGTTACAGTAACAACTCTCAAGACACTAATCACTTAAAGTGAAAGATTCGGGTAAGCATTAAAACTCTCGACAAGTGCACGTCGTGAGTATTGGCATAGATGTGGGTTGGGGTCACGGCAGGACTCGTGACTTTAAGGGAACCGTAGGATCCACGTGTTCCATTAGCGGATTGAGCTCATTCCTTTATTTGTGACGTGGGTAGTTCCCATTGTCACCTTCTAGGCATAGACAACTCGCCTGGTGCTTACACTGGCTTCGGCTCTAGAGGGCCACTTAATAATAAATGTGTTTAACAAGGAATAATAACTAATTATTCACCTTAGCATTTAAGTTTGACGTGATTTTTATATGCAATAGATCTGTATGCTTCTTTAATTGTCGTACTCAACTTTGCTGACGCCGTACAAATTTGGTCTTGTTAATATCTTGACCCTGTGATGACCCAATTATTGGTGAGTAGTCGTTCAGGGTCAAGGTAAGTTTGTGCAGGAATTCAGGGACGCTTATGGGCTTGAGTGACGAGTGGTATTTCTGAAACATTTATTTACTTTATGAAATATTTTTCAAATTCGATTTAACGTTTTAGTTTGGGAGATTTTAGACATTTTCATTTATTAAGTTGGATTTATTTCGTTTAAGTTGATTTAATAAATTTCAGGGCCTTAATGGTTCCAAGTTGTAACAAGATTTAGTTTTATTTTAAACTTAGTACTATTTTATTTCCGCTGCAAAATTCTGAGTAAGCCGATACGTTTCCACACGTGGCGATAACACTTTAATAATTCTCAATATTCCTTGAAAATAGCATTATAACTTGATGAGAATTATTGGGGTGTTACATGTGCCTTGTTGTTTTCCCGGCGAATAACGCTTTTAGGCACCACGCCTTTTTGTTCATGTCGTTACTTGCCGATTCCTGGCGATCAGGCGAGTAGCTGATGTAATTTGCCTTGTCGTGCTGGCATGCCTCTTTTGACTGGTACTAGGACCCCTAGGTGGCAGGTGTCGTGCCCTTTCTGTTACTAGTACTGTGACCTTTGGTTAGCTGGCGTTATGGCCTTTTCATAGCTGGTACGCAGACCTTCGGTTTAGCTGGCGTTATAGCCTTTGCATAGTTGGTGTTGTGACCTACATGAGACGGGTTAGGGGTGACCGTTGGTGTTTCCACCAACGGCCCTCCGATGCTTAAGTCAGTAGAGTATTCGAATGATCAAAAAGAAAATAATAAATTAAACTTTGGAAGAGGAACGATATAGTAGGTGTTACCTCTTTCTTTTTTATTAAAAATTATATAGCTTAAGGTGTGAAGCATTCCAGCTTCTAGGAACGAGTGTACCTTCTGGGGTAACTAGCTGGTAGGTGTTTTACGATCTTCTCGGTTCTCGTAACGGGAAGCCTTGTCTTCTTCAACACGCACCTCGGCTAAAGCTCTTATTTTCACTTCATTGAAGGTGGCGCACGGGTACCTAGTTAGGTTATAATGTAGTCGAGACTTGTGCAAAAGACCCCTTCGGAAAGCTTCTATTGCGGTAGATGAATGTAGATTATGGATGGAAATCATTTCCTTGTTAAAGCAATTCGGGTACGCTCTAACCGACTCGCCTGGTTTCTGCACTATCCGGTAAAGATCACTTGAATGCTTCTCCATGACCCGGCAACTTGCGAATTGCTGATAGAACTTGCTGGTCAGGCCGCCAAAGTCTGGGATGCTAGCCGGCTTCAGGTTGATCAGCCACTGCAAAGCGGAGCCGCATAGGGTAGACCCAAAGGATTTGCACATGGTGGCTTCTAACTGGTCAAAGGGGATAGAGAGGCTCCACATTCTCTGTTTGTACTGGAATACGTGTTCCACTGGGTCCTCGGTCCCATCATACAACTTGGGCATAGTTGGGATGACTAAATTCTTTGGGACTAAAGTTTTCAGGATTCATTCTTCAAATGGGGACCGGGCGTAGTCATCCTTTGTTAGCAAGGTGGATGGGGTAGGCGCACCGGGTAGTCTGGTGAACAACTTCATCAACCTCTGGTTTTGAGATACTAGCCGAGCCATTCTGCTATCGAGGTCAAGGTTTTCCTCGTTCTCATTATGCTTTTTGCCTATATCAGTCGCATCATCTTCCTCTTCACTAGGGGCGTTGTCACCTTCTAGATCTTGCATGTTGGGGATGTTGTCGACGTTTTTCCTTAGTTTTGATTTCACACTTTTGACTGATTCGATCTCCATGCGAAGGTTCTGGGATTCAGAGGCGAGTCGCTTGTTCTCCTCCATGGCTCTAGCGAGGTCTTCCTGTATTTTCTTCATGAACTCTTGCATCTCCTCGACGGTCTGGCTTTCTGACTTGCCGGGATTGGATGCTACCATCACCTTTTTTTTGTTTAGGCGAAACCAAAAACTTCTAGCCGTAGCCCCACGGTGGGTGCCAAACTGTTTATGCCAAATTCTACACTTTGTGGAATCTGGACGATCCGGCTACAGCTAGACTGTGATATTGAGGATATAATAACAATAATGGCGGAAATTAAAGAGAAAGAGAGAAAAGAGAAGACACACACCAGGGTGGTGACACGGAAAACCTTTAAATAGGTGACAAACCACGGGTGGCTATGAGTCCACCAATCCACTAATTATATAATCTTTTACAAAGTATAAATGCTTGAGTTTTGAATATGAAATGGAGTATAAATAAACTCCCTAAGATCTTTTCTAAATAAGCAAATATAAACTAGAACAATGATAGAAAATAACAGTTGTTGAATGAATAGCAAATGAATGAATATGCCCGTGAACCATCATCCCTTTAGACGATTTGCTCCTCTATTTATACAATTATACTCGCACATCCCCACCAGCAGTAACCGTTGGCCACCCTAAAAATGGGGAAGTTGTTGCTGACTTGACCCTAGCCAGCAATGCACAACAGAGAATCAACAATTTGTTTCCTTGTTTATCTCAACTACTCTTGACTGGGCTAATATTCCAAAATATCCTGCTTCTACGTGTCCCGCCAAGCTTGCCGAATCGGCTAGGTAAAATCTGGCCATAACACATTCTATGTGATTTGCTAATATCTTTAATTCTAATGATTGTATATAACATTTGAGGGGGTTTTTTTTGTGTTCTTTCTATAGCTAAAATAAAATTTACGTTCTGTGTTCCTTTGTCTCATGGTTTTTTCTATGTTTTTAATATTACAAAGTTGCTTTACCTAAAGGCATGTTGTTTGCTGTGTATATTCTTTAGATTTTTTGGCTACACCTTATTATCTTGTTTGGTTTTTCTGAAGTGCATATTTTGTCAAGAATAATAATTCTGTTTCTTGAAGTAAAAATTCATATAGTATCTTTTTTCCACAAACAACAATGCAAGCAAGATCAAGTGTTTTAAAAAAAAGGCCCATGTTGGATCAATATCAGCTTGAACAAAGAGACAGAAGGTTCAAGCATCAACGAGAGTGAGAATAGTTCTGAGATCAAGTTGGATCAATATTCAATATAAGGATCAAGTCAGAATTTCATTTTCTTCACTCTTACCTAGCCTATGTAATGCTGATTTTGGCCCTAATTACTCATTTTGTTGTCTTTAGCTTTTACATTTCCAAATGCTTATTTTGAACAAACTGAACCATAAAATTGATAACTGGATATTGAAAATTGAATAACTGGATATACTCAATCCTAACAGAAAATTCAGGCAGGAAATTTATACTATAAATATAGCCTGAATATAGCATGATGAAATGTAATCAGACATACCTCTTGATGTTACCACGGTAGTGGTTGTTGTTGTCTAGGAGGTGGTTGGTTTTTTTTTTTTTTTGGGGAGTTAATCGGACGTACACCTTCTCTTTCTCTATGATGATGGGCCCTTCAATGGATCAGAAAAAACCGACAATACCGAATGACAGGGCCGTCCTTGCACATGTGCAAGGTGACCAACAGTACAGGGCCCCCAATTGTAAGGGGCCCATTTTCATATTTAGCCTAGTATAAAAAAAAAACAAAGAAAGAAAGAAACAAATTAACCGTAATCTACAATAAATGTCAACTAATTGCTCCAACTTTCCATATTCCATTTTCACATTAAAAAGAATCATTTATTAATTGCAAATCTTAAATTTTCATGAATTAATTCTTCATCTTCCTATTTAGGGCCCAATATTTTTGTATGAGAACAGGGCCCAAAATTCAATGGGACGGCCTTGCCCAATGAGTCATGACATATAGACACTTAGCTATTACACCAGTATACATCATATTTGCAATTGTGACTAAATAATAGCACAAACATTGACATTAATCCATATATTTTGTTCCTCGCCCCTGAAGTAAAACTTTGGAATAAAAAATCAATCATTTCTTAAAAATCAGGCTTTGGTCTTGCAAACAAATTCAATAATCCAATGCATCTTCAATGAAATATGTTAACAATAGTCTTTACAATTAAACTCAAATGAAACAGAAATTTAAGGTCTGTTTACTAGAATGAAAAATATTTTCCCTGAAAACAATTTTTTATTTTACACCGTTTACTTTAGGTAAAAAATTAAAATGTAAAACTTTGGTTGAAAATTTATTTTAAATCCTATTGGAAACATATTCCTCCAAATTTGGGAGTAAAATTTATTTTACGTGCAAGTAAACATTGGAAAATTGACATAAAAATGAGTTTTCCAACGTAAAATATTTTTAATGGAAAATCATTTTATAACGAAAATGTTACGTTTTACACCAAAGTAAACTTACCCTTAACTCAAAAGATTTGAGAAAAACCTTCAAATTTAGGGTTGTTGCTGCTTGTCTTCTCTGGTGGCAGACAAAAGAAAAGAAATGGGGTTTTGGAGTTTTTTAATCACAATTTTAATCTCTAATTGCCTAAGTCCAAGATTTTATATCTACCTACCATACCATAAAGTTCATGACATACACCTATAGAATTGTTTTCTTCGACCAAATTGAAACTCACGGAGCACTTAGAAATAATGTGGTAAGCACTAAATTAAACAAACAAATGAAAATAATAAAGCAATCAATATGATAATCAACTTCAAGCTTTAGAAAATAATTATCAACAGTCTTCATACTTCGAACTCAAATAAAACTTAAATTTAACTCAAAAGAACTCAGAAAAACCTTCAATTTAGGGTTGTTGTTTTTGGTTGTCTTCTCCGGTGGTTGATGAAAGGGGAGACGACTAGGGCGGCGTTGGTTGTCGTTCGTTGTTGCTGGCCTAGTTGTCGTTCGCTGGTGGTGTTTGCGATTGTCGTTCACTCATTGGTGGATCCAGGATTTCAGAGACGCTTGGTCATCATAAATGATTGATCGTGTCAAAAAAAAATTAGGGTCTAGTACATAATTGAGTTCATTCAACATAACATTAAACAAATTCATATTACAACGAACCAAATAATGTCACAAAAAAAAATATAGTACTATAAAACTATCAATACTACAAAAGATACGATTTACGACAAGTATTCTAGTCGTAAAAATTTGATGACCCCGTCCTAGAAAAGGGTATCATAAATGATTTTTTCCGTTGCAAATATGTAAGTCGTCTCATCCTAAAAATGAGGATTCCTAAATGATTTTCTCGTCGCGAACTCGCAATCCCATTGCAAATAAGTCAATTTAATTTAATAGAGTTTGGATTAGGTATTATGTGAATTCTAATGACAGAACCAAAAACTACCATAAAACATCTACTTTTAGACATGATATGATTTAGGCCCGTCATTAATGTGCATTGTCATTAATGGGCCAATTTTTTATAGTGTAGTACAATAGTTCATGAAAACTTTTCATGTTTTAATATCCATTTATGATATCATTCATTCATTTTAATATGATAAACAAATCACTCTGTACAAAAATATACCAAACAATCATTCGACATTTGATCTCGATTGCTATTACGTAATTTATGTTTCACAATCATCCTACCATAAAATACCCTTTCGAAATTTGTCGTTGCAATGTGAAGAACGATTATCAACTTCAAAATCAAATATAACCTAATTTATTATAAAATATTCCGAAAATTCTTGATGATCCCTGGTGAGTCACTGGACCCATCAGGACCTACACTACCTCCGCCCCTGAATGGAGTCCAAATCTAATGAGCTATATAAGCCTACACTACTAGCGCTTGAATAATTACTCCTGGCAGGGAAATTGTTTGATTTTTTTTTTCTAATAAAATCAATTATGTATGCACAATTAGCATTGTGAAATTGAGGTGCGAAGACAATATGAACTAATGAAATGAAGTGAAATATATAAATTGTGTTAACGGAATTGAATCTATGGGAATAGAAAGTGACCCAAAGTGTTGTCTAGGTGCATGAACTCAAATGAAACTGAACGTAACTGAACTACTCCTAAGTTGATATTAGAATTGAAACCTGATTTAATTTGCATCGAACTAAACCAAACATGAACATAAATAAATTAAAATAAGTCAAAATTGAACTGAAATAAACTCAAATTTGACAAGATCAAAACTAATAATGCTTATCATACTTTGTATGAACTCATACTCAAATCTGTTTACATAGACGATTTTTTTTTTTTGATAAGAGAACGAACAAGCAATACCCTAGTGAATTTGATGAGTATGTGGCAAAACAGAACAAGCTAGAAAACTTAATTAACATATTGTGATCTCTCATTCTTGGTTTTCTCTCCAAGATGATGTACTTGGTCAGGTCGTTGTGCAGCAAATGTATTGCAATATGAGGAATCCTTCCTTTAGAGAGTATGCTGCTACCGCCATAACACATTGTAGGGTGGCTTATTTTGTGTCACAAGCCCAAAATAATGCATTGCCACTGTGAAGTTTTGTGCCACTCATGACTTTCAAAGCACAGTTGTTGAGGTTGGGGCGGATTTTGTGAAAATTGATGGCTATAGTGGCAACATTGGTGCATTGACTACCCACTAGAAAATTGTTAGCTTCATCTTCAATTCTTCACCAAATCATAACCACTTCAAACCGAATAGATACGATTCGTAGAACAAGACCAAACCAAAGAGTCTTGGGCAGAGCCTAGAGTAGGCTGCAAACACATAATTGAGCGACAAGTGTTAATTTTAAAGAGCTGAAGGAGAAAAGGATGATATTTTCACTCAACCAACCTGCTTAACCCACAGTAACAGATTTATGGTATTGGTGATGGTGTATCTGTTGCAGACGCGATCTATTTTCATTTTGTTGATGGGATGGGCCATACATCAAAATTTAAATTAGCCTGAACAAAACCCGAATAATGCCTTTTTTTAACGTTAACACAATATAATAATAAATTAAATTATTTTGGCTTGAACTTAATATTGATCCTTCTGCAAAGGACTAGATAACAAACTGAATCGTAATCGAAAACAAAGTAAACTGATTCAATCCAAATCCGAAATTGACTTAATCAAACTTAACCGAAAATATTTAATAAAATAAATTGATATGATAGCGTGATAACCTAATAGCCTGATTTGAATTGAATAGAGTACAATGTGTCTATTGCATTGCCACATGAAAACTGCCTCCCACGGTTTACACGTTGGTCAAGTCATTCTATTACCCTTTGCCCAAAAAAAAAAAAGGGTCATTCCATTATGGCTTTAATAAAAAAAATAAATGGACGTACACCATGTGTACGTAGTATTAGATTACCAATCCTTTCCTTCGGTTTGCCCGACACGGCACGGCGTTTCTTGGTCTGTGCAAGGCACCATCTATCATCTTTAATAGGGTTCTAAGTCATTGGCCGGGTATATATGAAGAAAGATGATATGCATACAATTATTGTATGTAGTCGTCACATACAATGGCCAATGAGATTTTAGAAAAAAAGGATTAAGGTGGGAGAAAAATAGAGGGGGATTTTAGAACCACATAATTAACCAATAAAAAGTCATGTGAGGTTTTTAACAATCATTGTATGTGTAGGTTTACCCTTATATAAACTACTCCTTTTGTAACAAAAAAGTTTCAATAATTATTTTTTCATGCATTTTGAACAAGTGATTTAAGGGTACGTGTAAATGAAGAAATTATTCAAAATGATTAATACAATCAAGAATGTGATTATAAGTTATTAGCGTTAATATTATTTTGATTAATTTGGTCATTTATAACCTCCAATTACTTACTTAAAATGCGTGCAAAATCAAATGTTGAAAATTCTGCATTATAGAGGGTGTACATATGATTGTAACTAAGGCTCTGTTCTTTAGGATTGATCTAATCTGATCTGATCTGAACTGATCTGATTAGGTGGGGGTATTATTTTGTGAAAGTATAATACTAAAACAAAGCTGAATTGATCTGATCTAAACTGATCTGATCTGATTAATGTAGCTTTTAAGTCCAAAAGAACAGGGCCTAAAACAATCAAAAATGAAAATAATTGTAATTTGAAAACGACCTTAATTGAAAGTGTTTTGAATTGTTATTCACAGAGGAATGAATAACTTGAACCGAACTTAAATTGAAAACGGTTCAAATTGAAGTTTTGTCTAAAATCCGAAACATTATTATTTAACTGAACTTCATCTTGGTCATCCAACAATAGAATTTGATTAAACCTGACTGAACTCACATTTTTTTTCCCTTTGAAATAGTTGTATTCATCTTATATCTAATGATTTGACACTTTATTTTTAATTAAATTTTAACTAACCAATGTACTATGTATATTAACTAATGTAACACAAATAATCTACATGAAAAATATAATAATATCAACCAATTGATCACACTACAAAAAATTGATCCAATAACGACGCGTACACATTAATGACGGACATAAATCCCGTCGCAAATGTAGATCTTTTGCGACGGTTTTTGAGCCCGTCACTAAAATTTACCGAATATCAAGCCAAACTCTATTAGAAATGGCTCATTTACGATGGGATTGCAACGGAAAAAATCATTTGCGACCCCGCTATTTACGACGAGATCATATTTTTACTACGGAAAAAATCATTGCGACCCCCCTTTTCTACGACGGGGTCACATTTTTGCGACGGAAATTCCCGTCCTAAATAGCATTTTTTCTATTAGTGGCAACTCTTACTCGAAACAAATTAGAGAAACCTGAAAAATAGTGCCGCAGCCACCGCCACCACCGGCCTAGTCACCGACTTATATATAGTTTTATTTATTTTAAACTTAATAAACATTATCAAGCTAATGGTTAGAGCCCAGGAATATGTTATGTACTCTATCATTAGCTTAAGCTTTTGGTTGAGATGATTCTCTAACAAAAACCGAAACCATTTAGGTGTAGAGTTTTACACACATTTTCAACTATGAGACTAATGTCAGCATTTCATTTATGAAGTTTGTTTTTTGTAAAAGCAGAAAAAACGTTGAGTGGTTGAAAGAAGCACAAAATGAAACGAATCCTCAAGATTATAAACTTTATCCATCCCATCAGATCATTCAGCTGATTCAAGTACTTCATAAAACCTTGATAATAAGAAGAAATTAAATCTACTTCATAAAACCAATTCTTTCTCCTTGTTTTTAATTTAATTTTGTAACGAATATGTTGCGCAAAAAAATATTTACTAAAAAAATAATAAAATCTAAGATATTCAAATAATAGACATCTATTACCATACTTTCACATAAAATCACTTGTCCATAGCTTCATACAATAATTCATGTTTAGAAGGATGAGGTCTTGGTCGAGTTAAGTAAACAGTTTGGTCCTGAACTTTTACAAAATACATGTCATATTATGCATGGTATCCCCCTTCCTTCAATTAACACTTGCTATTAGACCTATCAAACAGGTTGGGTAGGGTCAGGTTGTGGTAAAATATTTTCAGGTCAGGTTTGGGTTGAGCGGGTTAGATCATATGCGGGTTCAGGTTTGGTGTGCTTATTAACGACCCTAAGTTGTCGGATTTGGGTTGACCCAGGTGGTTTTGTACCTTTTTTAAAAACACTTATATAAATGATAATATGTACCTATCGTGATAAAAAAAATTACAAATTGTAAGATATAATATAAGGTACCATAAAACCGGGAAATAGTCATTATCTTCATTATAACAAGTTAGTGCAACAATGTACTACAATTGCAACTTAATAAAGCACTTCATAGTCTAATGTTTAATAATTTAAGAAATAAAACATATACTAAAAGTCGTCATCTATTTATTTGCTCATCTATTTATTTTATGCATATTTTAGTACTCCATCCGTAACACAAAAATGTAAACTTCGTAAAAAACACGGACTCCCATGTAAAAGTTTTATGTGGGTTAATTGTGTTGTAATTGTGTAGAGAAGAGAGAAATAAATAAGAAAACATGGACTCCCATGTAAAAGTAATGGCAAATGTGTAAATTGTATGAAGTTTTTTTTGCCATATATAGAAAATTTTGTAAAAGTTGATATTTTTGTGTTACACCCATATTTAGCAAAAGTTTACATTTTTGTGTTACGGAGGGAGTAGTTACTATCACTCACACTGTTTTTTTAATAGTTACAATTTGACTTTTGGCAATATTCACATAGTACACTTAAACCATTATTTCTAGTTTATAGGTAAACAAAAACATAGTCAAGTGGAGGAGGTCTTGTTAGATTTGTCTCAATATATGTAGTTTTTTTTATTTTTTTATATAAATTTTATAAATACATAATTAGAGATGTTAATGTTTAAACTTTTATTTCGACAAATGTGAAAAGTAGAAGTTTAACAATTTAAAAAAAATGGAGAGTATTTTTTTTTTTATTATTATTTGTACATACATGACCCAACTTTTACACTGGGTCTAAATATTTTTTTCAACCATTCATAACATTTCTATAGCTATCTAATCTAAATGCAAATTAGTCTCTACTTACAAAACCTTGTAATTAATAATATTCATTTATTTTCCATCAAATAGTGTAATATGTAGACTTTGAGCTAGTTATCGAAGTGTACAAAATATATGGGGTACAAATTTTGAAATTTGGAGACAAATAGATGGAGACAAATATGTGGAAAATAGATGGATTCAAATTTGGACTAACATATAATGGAGTGGTGGAAGCTGTTTTTAAAAGTCTTGACAGTGTGGCCCAAGCCATGAAAAATCGTACGTCTGTGATTCCTAAATTCTACACTATTATTTTTAATTTTCACGGTAATCCCCAAGAATAATTCACCTATAGCCCTAAAGGATGATGTTTACTTTAAACTATTATGATATGATGTATGTGTTTGGAATGTGTTAAAACTATTACGTGTGTGATATGCTATAGAAGAATTTTCACTAATACCTCATTATTATTTTTCTTATTTTGGAAAATTTATACACCAATTTTCGATATTGATAAAAAAAAATTGATGTTGACTAAGCTGCAAAAAGACTCGTTCGCTCAACATCGAAAAAGATTCGGTCATTCAAAAACAACTCGGTCATTATTGAAAATGAATTATCAACACTGCTCAAATAAAAATGACATTGTACTTTATTTACTTATAGAAATTTACAAAAACGAGTTGTAGCATATATAAATCTTAATTAAATAAAAAAATGGCAATCAATTTTGACATTTATACTGATTACAACCTGTAATTTTTTTTATAATCGACTTATTTAACATGCATGCGTAGTGATTACAACCAACAAAAAACTGTTTGACAGCGAACAAAGTTAACCTAGTATCGATTATGTCTTGATCAATAAGAACTTGACCCAAACATACCGACATTTGCCAAAAAATTTACCGAACAATGAATACTTGTACTTGGTACCAAAGAGGCAAAGAGCTTTATGCCCTGTTTGGGAGTTAGCTGTTAGAGGCCGGTTAGCTGATTGAATTAGCTGTTTTAACTAGCTGTTTTTGATAGCTGATTTGACTAACTGATTTATATTAGTTGTTTGTGTAAAATTGTTTGGTAAATAGCGGTCATTTGTTAGATGTTTCAGAGTAAAAAGATGTAAAAAGCTATAAGCTCTTCCAAAAAGTTTCTCATATGAGCTGATTTGATTGACCAGTTTTACTAGACATGTTTTTTAACCTACATTGCATGCTAGTGGCCAATAAACCGTACAATCACATTTGAATACGCTATTAATTCAAGTATCACAAAACCAACCAATAAAATCAAGGGACAAAGATATTGAGTCCCCATTATATTAATTACTCCACGTTATTACATAGATAGTACACTACTACAAGCTACGTACATACGTCGTTCTCAGCCGTTGATCTGATAAGATTTTAATTTGGCAACAATATCTTGGGAACTAATTGATGAAATGCTTAGCAATTAACTTTAACTAATAAAGACCATATTTTTAATATAATATAATTTAATTAGAAACAAACTTAATGGTGAGATCAGTGATGTCAATATTCTCAGTCCCAGAGCTTGGCACAATGGTCACTTGTATAGCATCATCATCTGAAGCGCCAATATCCTCAAGCAGCTTGTTAAGCGGTATTTTCATACGAGTCTTCCTTTTAGGCTTCATCATATGATCTCCCTTTCCACCATGAACCAACCTGGTAAACGTTTGAGCAAAATTTGTACCAACCATAGTCTTTTCACCTGGCACGTGTTTATAATCATCATTTATATACACGTCAAACTTAATTACATCCGATGCCATTCCTACATTCAAGTCAATCAGCAGAACCTCCTCTAGTTCCTCCTTCTCGTCGCTGGTCCGAGACGTCTGTGGCCGGACCACCTTGGTTGTAATCACTGAGTCTAACTTCCTTGGGAGCGTAACCACCTTTACGCTGGCTACGGCCGGCTTAGCCGCCGGTGCAGAAGTTTTCTTTGATAGCCATGGTAAGTCCTGCTGCTCGTACTTGTACCCGAGCTTTTCAATGTCGAAACTGTCCTTGACGTAGACTCTAACAGGGTTAGCGTTTTCATCGTAGAAGACGAAGCTAGTGTTGAGGTAGTCAGGGTCAGTAATGTCTTTTCTCGAACCAGGAAGTTCTTTTCTCCATAAATACCACATTCTGTCAACGTTAGCATGGTGACAGTAAAAGGCTGCGTCCCGGCCAGCTGACCAGAACGCACCCATGTCCTGCCGGCTCCACAGAGTTGTGGAGCCGGTCCAGAGATGGACATTGTTGTGCGGGGCCGTCTCGAGCGCCCCCGCACCAGCTCTGGAGACGGCTGTATCGCCACCTCGATACTCCTCCCCGAAGAAAACATCAGGTTTGGACGGGTACAACATCTGCTTACGAATAAGCAGAAGGTTCTCGTCGATCTGCTTCTGTTCGGGGAAATCACTCTCCACGTTACTCACAGAGAAGGACAGGTCCATGACCTTATCCATATGAACCGGGTTTCGGTTCGGGTTAAAAAGAGGGGAGTTGATGTCTTTGAACATCTCAGGCATTCGCATGCCGTCGGGATGGTCCCAGTTCCAGTACGGCATCGCAAACCCGGGCTTGTTAATGAGCTTAGCCATGATCCGCTCGAAAAAGTACATGTACCACCTGTGGAAGGGGGCAAAGAGCCAGCTCCCGTGAATTTCGAGCTGTGTTTCAGGGTAGCCAAGCACGGGGTAGGCACCGTCACAATAAGCACAGTGCACCCTAGCTTGTTGCAGGAAGCTACGAGGGTCAGTCATGGGAAGAGACTTCATAAGAGCAGTTGCTTTTTTATAGTCCTCTAGCCATTCCGGATCTTGCATAGCTAAATGGGCCGGACGGCGGATCTTCATAACCGGCTCCGCGTAGTTTTCGAATTTGAAGTCGGATAGTCTTCCCGGGTCAACGGTTGGTGGGCAACACCTGTCGCCGACCGAGTTGTCCCAGTCGGCGTTGGTGAGAGTACATGCCTGCATGTCGGGTGCCAACGGCTCAGCCAGGGCGTTTCCACCGGAAGTGATGGCTGCGCCGTACATGCCACCGAGCCCAATCAGCATGTTTCGTCTGTCAAGGTGCCATGGTGTGTCGTTATTGTTGTTGGTTTGAGCTTTGCATGAGACAATATTATTATTATTATTATTATTATTATTATTATTATTGGTTTTGGTTGAAATAGAATGGAGGAGAGTGTGGGTTCGTGTTTTGAAGCTGCGGAGTTGAGGTGATTTTGGGAGAAAAGGGGTGTGAGATGTGGTGGTAATGGTGGGAGAAGATAAACTAGCCATAGTGAGTGAGTGAGTGAGTTAGAGGAAGATAGCGAGCTGAGGTATATATGGAGTGAGTGAGTGAGTGAGTGAGTGAGTGAGTGAGAAATAGTGAGCACCTGCAGGGGTTTATAAAGACATACTTGATCGTTTTTTGACATGCTTTTTTTTTTTTTTTTTTTTTTATAAAAAATGTTGCATCTAAAAAACGGAGGAAGTAAGAAAAAATAAATAATTGAAAAGATATTCTGATTTCACTAGCTATAGCTAAAAAATAAGAGAATTTAACATCCAAGAAAGGACTGATATCAATGTGCATGGATTATAAAGGGAATAAAATGATTTTAGCACACCAAAATTGATTGGTTATTATTCATGTGAGAGGGAGAGGGGTACGGTTCCAAAGTCATCACACATTATAAAGACATAGATACTACTCCCTTCGTCCCTTAAAGATTGCCCTATTTTGACTTTTGATACTGTTCATTTGGTAACTTTGATTCTCTATAATTTTATACATGTAAGGAAAAATATAGTCCAATGGGATCTCGTTTAATTCGGCTCAATGTGTACTTTTTTAATATGTAATGATTTTAATTTTTTATTATACGTATCTCAAGATATTTTCATTTAGGTTCCGTTTGTTTTGATGGAAAACATTTTCTCGGAAAATGATTTTCCTCCCTGTTTTCATTTTTCTTTGTTTGTTTTGGAAAAGGATGGAAAACAATTTTCTTTGAAATGGAAAATGTCACTTGAGAAAACGAAAACCATTTTCCTTTTGTGGAGAAGGAATGCCACATTTTCCTTCCTACTCTTTACTTCTCCCTTATTCACTCCTCCATCTTTCCCTCATTTTTTCTTTCCTTCAAAAGTTTTCCTCTAATCAAACAAACAAAGGAAAACTTTGTTTACATCTATGTTCTCCATTGAAATTATTTTCCTTAGAAAATGATTTTCCATGAAAATTGTTTTCCTCCAAAACAAACGGAGCCTTAAAGATATGTCTCGGGAGATGAGAAAAAGTAAATGGGGCAAGCTTTTAGGGACTAATGGAGTATTCTTTTATCTTCACATGTGAATTATTAGCTCCACAATATTGATTTTTGTTTTTTTTTTTTTTTTTTTTTTTTTTGGTAGTCATAATATTGAATTTTTCATTCAACTCTTGTAACCACGTGAAAAATGCGCTCCACTGCATGTAGCCATATAGTATTCAACCCTATCTACACATGGCAACTGGACCAATCTTGAACCATAATAATAATGATGATAATGCAATACAACCAGAACAATTAATGCAAAACAACAACAATAAAAAGAATTTATTTAAAAAATAAAAAAAAATAAAAAATCCATAATCTAAACACTCAAGGGTTATATGAGGGAGCTGAAATGAAAATACTACTCCGTAAATTAATTAGGAAAATTTGTCTTGATGAAATACCTATTAAAATGTTCAATTCTAAAAACAACTATCTGATAATTTTTTGCGTTACAAAACTAGTAGCAATACCACTGGACGGATTGAATTTTATCGTAATTAAATAAGTTAGAGCCCAAAACTATAACTTTCCCTCTTTTTAATCCAAAATTTAGTTCAATTTTTCTCCTTTTATCCTTCCTCTTAACCTTGTGCAATCACATATCCCACCATTTTAAAACCTAAACTTTATCAGTTGGAGGTTTTGATTTAAGTTGTACAAATGTGCATTGACAATAGAAAAATAGGGATCTAAATAAGTTGCAACTTACAAGTGTAACCTAATGTCAAAAAGTACAATAAAATCCGTCTAATGGTTTTTTGATTAGCTATAGTTTTCAAAATTAGACATTTAATAGGTATTTGTAGATAACTTTTCCTTAAGTTATACCAATGAAGCATGATTTAAGCATGTATTTTAAAATTATTACTACTTTGAGAAAATAAATAAATGTTTATCTAGCACTCCCAGGACCCTCGCTAACAATATCCAAATTAAATAATATAAAATAATAGCATTAATAATAAAGTAGTTGAATACGCATATAATGAAAATTTAATGGGTTCAAAATATAGAGATGAAATTGAACTAACTCATCAACAATATAAAATATTATTTCAAACTAAATCTAATCCTGTTGTAGGTCTTTATTTATTTCTTGTATTTATGCTTATTTATGGCTTCATAAAATCGGTTCTAACCATACATGATACTACATACAACCTTTTATATTTTACCTTTAACTAACCATACAATCTTTTGATTATTCTATAATAATACAACAATTATACCTTACCTCTTTGAATAAAATAAACCTATATTTTAACTTTAAGATATAAAGCAAAATAATTTATTTTTTGTGTGTAAAGGTAAAAGCAATAGCTTAGGTCATATTCAATGATAATGTCTTTGGGCAAATTAATTAAACCGAGTAAAAACAAAGATAAAAATAATCTTTAACTTGCTTAAGAAAATTGAGGTGTAAAGGTAATATATATTAATATATTATTAATAAATAATAATCTAAATGTTGTATTGTTAAAAGTGAACCACAAAAAGGTTAATGATGATGTTAGGAATTGACTCGTAATCAACTTGATCTGGATTAGAGGATGTGTTTGGATGTATTTCAAAGAGGATTTTGGACAGTAGTTTTTTCACACCCCGCGAGAAATCTACTGGAAGTTGGGTGCCAAAATCACAATTCGAGGCAGTAGCAACATCACGGGGCGCGATGTGGAGCTCGCACCCCATGACGGGTGGGTCACACCCCGCGACATTGGCTCTATTTTGGTCCAGTTTTTTCCGCGTGTTTAATTACTCGATTTTAGGGTTATAAATACCCAATTACTCTTTGATGGTTTGTTATTTGTTTTGGCTCTGTTTTGGTCAAGTTGATTGAAGGATTTTCTCACCTTCCAATTTTGGTTTGTTATTTGTTTCTTTACTATTGATTTCCAATTTCATTTTACTTCAATTTACGATTCCAATTGATCAAAGTGCACCCACAGATAAATTTTTTATCCTATGGAAAAGTAAAAAATATGATTGATGTTGGGAAATTTACGAAAAAGTAAATAATTTGAATTTAAAAAAAAAACCCCCACGAAAAATCACTTTCTAAGGCTGTCCCTGGAATTGATTAATTTGACAAGTACTGATGAAACATTAATGTTTGCATTTAATAAATGGAAAAATTGGTTGCAATAGCTCTATATTAGAGGGTTTTTTTTAAAAAAAATGACAAAATTGGCACGCTAATAAAATCAACAATAACATAGCAATTTTATTAAAAATTAAAAGTGACATAAACTTGCAATTTTAATATATTGTGGTGTTTACTTTAATTTGATGCAAAATATTTTCAGCATATATAAATTGATTTTCGTGGAAAATAATTTACAATAAAAAATACAATTTTCAAATGAATTGGAAAAATTGTGAGCAAGTATCACCTAAGGCTGTGGGTAAAAAAAAAAAGCAAAACAAAAAGAAAAGAAAAAGGGTAACATCTAAGGAAATGTTTTGTATAAATCTATGAATAGAAATGAAATAAAATGAAAACAAATTATAAAGGAAGTGAAATACGGTTGTTAAGAGATGGTAGTTGGTACAAGACGAACACCAAGAGCCTTGACGTAAAATAGTTTCATGCTAATTATCTTTTCATAATGTGTAGAACATCATGTATTAATTTTTAAACACCAGGACCTCGTATTATTCACATCATGAATTACTTTTTGTGTAATAATTGTGGTGAGACTTATTAGAACTGACCTGATTATAACTTATCAAACTTAACCTGACCTATTCAAACCTGATAAGTTCTGAGACCTGATAAAATAAGTTTAAGATAACGCACCCTTAATAATTAATAATAATAATAATAAATTAATAATAATAATAGTAATATTATTATTAATAATAAAAATGTAAGTAGTAATAATAACAATAGTTATTATAATTATTTCAACAACAACAATAGTAATTAATACTGAAGTAATAAAATTTAAATAATTAGGAAAGAGTTGAAGTTAGGTGAGCAGAAATAGGTTGAACTAAAGTGATGTCGCCTAAAGTCGACTGAAGTTGTCTGAATTTAGCTGAACTGAAATGAAAAACCAGAAAAATAAGCCCAAAAGAATAGGGTTAGAGATGGCAGCGAATCAGATCTGGACTTGATCCCGATGGATCCAGATGCGTTTTTCAACCTGGATCCAGATGCGTTTTTTAACCTAGATCCAGATTCGCTCCAAATCTGACAATCCATAAAATAAGGATCCAGATCATGTGGATCCAAATCTAAAACGGAACCTCTTGTATTATATTTATACCTACTTAATGAGATAATAATTAACTATTTTAATGCATCAAATACATTTAAAAAAAAGACCACTACATTGAAAGTGTGAATATGTGATATTGTGAAAGTGTGATTATGTGATGTTAGTAACTTGAAGACTATTTGGATGTATTGGACTATTGGGGCTTTGGAGTATTGGGCATTTAGGCCTTATAAATTATATCAAGTCACCAATAAAGTATGTGTTTTATTATAAAAACGGATCTGCGGATCTTGCAGATCTGGATATTGATCCTTAAACAAGATCCATATCTAGAAATGTATTTTTTCAGAAGATTTGTATCCGACACAAATCCGCACTGATTCAAAATATGATCAGTTATATCTTTAAACAGAGCCTTAGTTTATTCTTTCATTTTTTAGAAGATACTCACAACATAAATTCTTATACCATTTTAAATATGACATGAATTTTGGAAACCAAATATGGCGATAAGGTTAGTGGTTTCTACGGTCTAAGTGTCTAACTACGAACACGGGGTGCACGTGGTACACTTCTCCCAAAGGGAGAAAAAAAATACATAATTTGAAATTATAATAACTGGGTCACTGCGGTTTGTTTTGTTCTTTTGTTTGTTTGAATCATTTTATTCTTTTGTTTTATACTCACTAGTTCAATTCTTTTGTTAACTTGTTTACAATCCGCTTAAACTTTTGATTGACATATTTATGATGCAAATGTCACGAGTTTGGTCCGTAATTCAAGTCTCAAGGGTTATTGGTCCTTTAGTCAACGCATGCATCTGTGAAGAGAGGATAAGATATAACCATAAATTTATGTAATAAGAATCGAAGTCAGGATCTCGTGTCTAAAATTCTGAAATCTTGACCACCAATACAGGACCTCATTATTTTTTTATTTTAATAATTCTGACTGGCTATACCCACTTGTTTAAAATTCAAATATCTTATAGGAAAAAAAATGCCATGAGAACCCAAACTTTTTTTTTTGTGAATAATGACCCCTTTTAAAAAAAATTGGCATTTAACCGCCCAAAAAAAAAAAGTTCTGAGAAGGGACCTTACACTTCTTTTCCGACATTGGCTCTAATTTTCCGGCGTTGAATCTAATTTCCCGGCGTTAACTATAACAAGACGAACCCTAACTAACCTCATTAAGAAAAGATATTAGCAATTGAAATTATTTGGGAGGAATAGAAAATTATAAAGGGGTATAAATAGAAAATTATAATTTAATTAGAAACAAACTTAATGGTGAGATCAGTGATGTCAATATTCTCAGTCCCAGAGCTTGGCACAATGGTCACTTGTATAGCATCATCATCTGAAGCGCCAATATCCTCAAGCAGCTTGTTAAGCGGTATTTTCATACGAGTCTTCCTTTTAGGCTTCATCATATGATCTCCCTTTCCACCATGAACCAACCTGGTAAACGTTTGAGCAAAATTTGTACCAACCATAGTCTTTTCACCTGGCACGTGTTTATAATCATCATTTATATACACGTCAAACTTAATTATTTTAGATTTTGATTATTTTATTGTTTGCTTTTAGTTATTTCTTTTTTTTGTTTAATTGATTTTGAATTTTGAATTTTGTCGTTTCAATTTATTTAGTTTCATTGTGGTTTTAGTATGATTTTGATTTAAGTTTCTGGTTGTTTTATCTGAGTTTTTTACTTATGGTTTTATTTTCTATCTTCTCTTTGAGTCTAATTTTTATTGTTTTTAGTTTCTGATTTTTTGAGTTTGTAACTCCTTAGGAGAAAAGTCTAATTTTTTTAGTCTATGTTTTTTTAGTTTGATTTTTCAATATTCATATCTTTTTCTAATTATTTTGGATTTTTTAGTTTGGATTGATAGATTAGCTTGGTTGTTTTAGTTAGATGAGTAAAATATATATGCTATTTTTTGCTCAATATGTGAATTTTTTGTTTGATTTTCTCCTAATGTCCATCATAAGTATCCTATATCCAATTTTCAAATACAGAGTCGGCCACTACACAAGTCCAAATTTTCTCCCACCTCATCACCTTATAACTCAATTTCTCTTTCCTTACTTCATTTCCCAGTAACATTTTTATATAAGCATTAATTTCCAGTGACTGGTATTTCTTCCTTTGCCGGTACAGGGTCAGGTTCATTGGTACCTGGGCTAGCCTTTGTGGAGAAGAAAATGAAGAAATACGCATCCAAATGTGAGGAAAATGGTTACAAGTTCATTCCCTTTGCTTTTACCACGTTCGGGGAGCTTGATAAGGAGGCTCTTGGAACACTTTCTTGTATTAAGTCCTTTTTATGTAGTCATTCCAATAATGCTAGGGATAGTATTTATATTTTGCATCGTTTGAGATTTTTTTTTATGTCTCCATGCATGGTATTTGGATGACGGGACTATTGTTGGTGACACCTTGGTGGTGGATAAGGTTTTGGACCTGATTATGGAGGACGGGCCCTCTTTCGGCCTCCATCTCAATGTTGATAAGACTGAAGTGTTTTGGCCGACAGAGGATCCTTGGAGTAGGTTAGGTGGGGTTTTCCCACCCAACATTGCTCGGCCTTTACGTGGTGTTAAGCTGCTTGGTGGGCCGGTTAGTGCAGAATCTGATTTCTGTAGTGAGCTTGTGGTGAAGCGTGTGGATAAGACTATTGAGCTTATGGATGCAGTAGCTGGGCTTGAAGATCCGCAGTGTGAGTTGTTGCTTCTTCGTGCATGCACTGGGGTTTCAAAACTTTACTTTGCGATGCGTACTTGTCCTCCTCGCATCTTTGCGGCGGCTCAGCAGAAGTTCGATGTTGCACTCTGCTCTTCTTTAGAGAGTATTGTCACTGCGTCTGGACCGGGCTTTGGTGATTGGCAATGGAGGTTGGCCACCTTACCCTTTACTTTTGGTGGCTTAGGTGTCTATTCAGATGCGGATGTTTTGCATTATGCTTTTGTTGCGTCGCGACTGCAGTTTGCTGGGTTGCAGCTTAAGCTTCTCCGTCGTGCTGGTGTTATGGATCCTGGACCTGCCTTTGATGATGGATTAGGCACGTTTACTGGTTTTGTGGGTGATGACATTCTTGGTAATCCTAGTGAGATCGCTTCCCCCAAACTCATGAAGAAATTGGCAGATAAATATTTCACAAAGGTTACTTAGACTGTTGAAACCTCTTATTCCTTATCTCCACGACAGGTTGCTCTTTGGAAATCGCAACAGCGGGATCACGCTTCTGATTGGCTTCGGGTGGTTCCGATCTCAGGGTTAGGTCAGAAACTGAACGGTAAAACGTACCGTTGTGTGCTCTGCTATAGGCTGGGTGTACCTTTATTTTCTGCTTCAGGGCCTTGTTCTGCATGTTCGAGGGTTTTTGAGGGTGACATCTACGGGGATCATGTTGTGTCCTGTGCTGGGATTGTAGGCGTCAAGAATCAGCATAATCTTGTCCGGGACACTCTTTATGATGTCTGCATTCGTTCTGGGATTTCTGCTGGTAAGGAGGTTGACATTGGGTTAGGCTCGGAGAGTAGGGCTCTTCGTCCTGCTGATTTGTTGCTTTATTCTTGGGATCGCGGTCGAGATGTTTGTTTGGATTTGACGGGGTCTTCGCCTTTGACTCATTCTGGTATGGCTAATTTTGTTCCTGGTCGTGCTGTGATGGATGCGGCTTCTTGGAAGTAGGGTAAGTATGCAGATCAGTGTGCTGCTCTGGGGTATGGTTTCCTTCCTTTCTCCTTTTCTACTTTTGGCGAATTCGAGGAGGATGCAGTTATGCTGCTGAAGCAGATCCAGAGGTTTTCTAAATCGAATGATATTGGCGCGCGGGCTGCTGCTCACATCTTCTCTCGGGTTGGCTTTGCTATAGCTAAGGGTGTGGGGCCCAGATTGTATCTAGGGTTGCCACTAACTTCTTGTAGACATTTTGTGTTTTCGTGTATAACAATTTTTTTTTAATAATAATAATAATAATAAGACAAAGGAGGTTCCACCTTAAAAGTTAAAACCATTGATAAACGAGTCACGAACGAAACTTTCTCCAAAGTTACCAATTCTACTAAGACTCAACTTTCAAAATGGAAAGCTAACTCCATCTCCCAAGCTGGCAGAACAGTTCTTCTAAATGCAAATCTATCTAGCAACAAAAGCTCGTTACCAAATGCAAAGTTTTTTACTCCCCTCGGCTATCATGAATCAACTTGATAAAACTAATAGGAATTTTTTCTGGAATAAAGACCCTAACTCAAAAAACACCAACCTAATTAGCTGGGATAGAATATGTAAACCAAAAAAATTTGGTGGACTGGGAATCAGGAAAGCCAAGACTACTAATAAAGCTCTCCAACTTAAATTATTATGGAAAATAGTTAATGAACCTGACAACATATGGGTCAAGCTAGTTAGCAAGAAATACTTAAAGAAAACTGATATTTTTAGTTATAAAGCAACAACTGCAGTGTCGTGGCAATGGAGGCACTTAATGAAACTAAGGCCATTATTTAAAAAAGCATTACGATGGCAAGTGGGGAATGGCAAAAAAATTAATTTTTGGAAAGATAGTTGGGTTCTTCCTAAGCCACTAGTGGAAATAATCAACCAAGTTAACATCAATCCCCAAGAGAAGGTTAAAGAGTACATAACAAAAAAAATCAATGGAACAAAGAAAAACTAATTCAAAATCTTCCCAACTGGATTGTGGACCTAATACTTTATATTCCTATCCCAAATAATGCCTTACCAGACAAACTTTTTTGGGGACCTTCACCAGATGGCAATTTTTCGACAAAGTCATCAGCCCTATTCTTGCAAGGATACACATACCATAATAAACCGAATATTGTACCTTATACTTGGATTTGGAAACTAGATATACCACCAAAAATCAAACATTTTTTTATGGAAAATTTGTAACGATGGTCTTCCCACAAATGAGAGGCTAACTCGTAATAATGTGGCAATCCCCGCTTATTGCCACTCTTGTAATCATCACTTAGAAGTCCTGAGTCACTTACTTTTCAAGTCCCCGAAAGCTACGGATATTAGGAATATATTAGAGCAACAAGGATGGAAAATTCCCAAACATAATGATAATTTAGATATGATGCAAAATCTATGCAACATTAAAAATGAAATTGGGTTTGAAATGTTTTCAAAATGGAGCGTTGTCTGGTGGTTCATGTGGATTACCCACAATAAACTTGTCTTTAATAACCAAAGCTTTTCTAACATCCAGATAATAGAAATGACAAGGAACTATCTGATAAATTTAAAAAAGAGTAAGGACGCAAACATTGATTTGGATTTTCATAACACAACAAATAATATGCCACGGAAAATAAAAGTTCTCCACACACAGTAAATTGGGAACCGCCCCCACAAAATATGTTCAAGTTAAATTTTGATGGATCAAAAATCAATAATAGCTCAAGTGCTCTTGGCTTTATTATAAGAGACCATAATGCAAATATAGTGATTGCTGGGGCAAAAGCCCTGCATAAAAGTTCATCTATTTTGTTCGCAGAAGCCTCAACCTTAAAAGAAGGAATTTACCAAGCAAGAAGGCTAAACATTGATTGAAGGAAATAACTTAACTGTTATAAACGCGATAAAAGCAATTTGGAAGACCCCTTGGGAATTCAACTCCATAATCCAAGATGTTAAGCTAGACCTACAACGCTTTAGTAACTACAACATTTCACATCGAGTCCGAGAAACTAACCAAGCAGCGGATTATTTAGCTCACAAAGGTCATGCTCATACCAATTTAATTTGCTGGTTCTATCCGATGGACCACTACTTTTCCTTAATTTTGTGCAAGGATGCGCTTTGCTTATCCTTTGATCGGGGATAGTCGGATTTTATTTCCTTTTCAAAAAAAAAAAAAATAATAATAATAATAATAATAATAATAATAATAGTAGTAGTAATAATAATAATACAGAGGAAGGGCGATTTGGCGATTTTGGGCAAACGCAGCCTTCTTCACCATTCGCACCACCGTCCGACAGTCGTTCTACCCTCGTCGACGGTGCTCCACGACAAGTTATCTCACTTTTCAGGGGTGTTGGGGCTGCAATTCTGGTTCGTCTTCATCTTATCACGGGTGGTTTCTTCTTTGCAGGTTCGTCTTCATCACGGGTTTAGTTTGGGTTCCTCGTCTCGGTGGTTCAGGTGGGTCTGCGTCACAGGTTCAGTTTGGGTCTCAGGGGTCTCGGAGGTCTCGGTGGTCTCAGTGGTTCGGTGGTTTCTTCGTTGCAGGTTCGTCTTCATCACGGTTTCTGTTTGGGTCAGTTCAGGTTGGGGTGCCGTGTTTAGGGCGGATTCTGGTGGTTCGGTGGTTTGTAGCTTCTGGTGGTTCGGTGGTTCATAGCTTCTGGTGGTTCGGTGGTTCAGGGTGTTGTGCTCTGTTTTGGTGTGTGTTCGGTGGTTCAGGGTTGGGCTTCTCTGTGGTTCTTCATAAGTGGCCTGGTGGTTCGGTAGTTCGGCATTGGTGGTTCGTTTCGATGCATTGGCACCCAATTTCCACTCCTATTGTAAGGTTTCATTGCCCTTTTGTGGGTCTTTGTGGATGTCGCGATGGTGGTGGGAATGGACTTACGCGGAGTTCCTTGATTACTCATCTATGTGATCGACATTGTAATGGTGATGCCCGGGAAATTACTAGACAAACTCTTACTACTAACTTGGATGTTTTTACGGAGGCTGACGTGACCTTTCGTCGAATGGGAATTTGGCTTTGTGGGGTGTGTGTTTAAGACCCATGCTCTTCGTTCTAAGTGTAAACATGGTCCAGGTTCAGTGTTTGTGGAGCCTCCGGATGTTGGGGACGGGGTAGCTCGATATGTATTATACGGTTTTCCAAAACCACAAGCACCCTCTTTGGAATTGTCCAGACTTGTCGTTAGTGTGGGACAAGATCAAGACTTTACTGTTGTGCTACTAGACCGTTTGTTCTCCAGGCGTTTACGAACTGTTAAGTCTATTCCGCCCAAATGTCGGTTAGGCTTTTCTCGGGTTTTGAAAGGAGCTCTTGATAAGGTTTCTAGTAGGCCTTGTGACATCACTGCTTGGGTTGCTTTGCTTGTGATGCCACTTTGTATTCTTAAGACCTTCAGTCCGAGGAGCAATGTGGAGCGTCGATCTAGTACCAGACGACAGCGACAGGAGGAGAGTATCACTGCAGCGATTCGTTCTTGGGGGGAGCCGGGGGGTGGTTTACAACTTCTTAAGGAGACTTTGGCTGAGGACTCTCCTTCTTGGGTGGGTGTTGATGAGGATCTGGAGTCCGGTGTTCGTAACATTAAGCAGTGTAAGAGGAAGATTCATGATGGCCATTTTACTGCGGCTGTTCGTGTTCTTTCGTCTTCTGGTGTCGCTCCTTATAATGAGGCTACTCTTGCTGATTTACAGTCTAAGCACCCATATTCTTCACCACCCTCTTTGCCTGATAGCACTACTGATCTCCATCCAGTTCTTGCTACTCCTGCTATTGTTTTGAGTCAGATTAAGAGTTTTCCACGAGGTACTTCATGTGGTAGGGATGGTTTGCGTGCGCAACATCTCATGGATTGTATGAGTGGTGCTGCTATGGCTGTTTCTGATGATTTGATTGGCTCTATCGCTCAGGTGGTCAATCTTTTCTTATGTGGGGAGTGCCCGAAGGAATTGGGTGGGTACATTGCTAGTGCGCCTCTTACACCTCTTGTGAAACCGGGAGGTGGTGTTCGACCTATAGCTGTGGGTACCGTTTGGAGGAGGTTGGTTTCTAAGGTTTGTGCTGCGTCAGCGGGTCCGTTGTTGAGTGGCTATTTTGATGGTCTACAATTCGGTGTTGGAATTCCTGCGGGTAGTGAAGCTATTCTTCATGCAGTTAACCGGCTAGTTGAGGATCGTGGGGACACTGTTGGTCTTTCTATGCTTTTGGTTGATTTCAAGAATGCTTTCAACTTGGTGGATCGTGAAGTTATGTTACGAGAGGTGCGCCTCCAATGTCCGGCTATTTTGCGATAGGTTGAATTCTGCTACTCTAGCCCGGCTAGGTTGTATTATGGAGAGCACGTCTTATGGTCTTGTCAGGGTGTGCAGCAAGGGGATCCGCTAGGCCCTTTGCTTTTTGCTTTGGTTTTACATCCCTTAGTGAGAAAGATTCGTGCCTCTTTTGATTTATGTCTCCATGCTTGGTATTTGGATGACGGGACTATCATTGGTGACACATTGGAAGTGGGTAAGGCTTTGGATCTGATTATGGAGGACGGGCCCGCTTTTGGCCTCCATCTCAATGTTGATAAAACTGAGGTTTTTTGGCCAGTAGAGGACCCTCGGAGTAGGTTAGTTGGGGTTTTCCCGCCCAACATTGCTCGGCCTCTAAAGGGTGTTAAACTACTTGGTGGTCCAGTTAGTGCAGATTCTGATTTCAGCAGGGAGCTTGTGGTGGGACGGGTGGATAAGACTATTGCGCTTATGAATGCGGTGGCTCGGCTGGAAGATCCGCAGTGTGAGTTGTTACTTCTTCGTGCCTGCATTGGGGTTTCGAAACTTTACTTTGCGATGCGGACTTGTCCTCCTCGCCTCTTTGAGGCTGCACGGCAGAAGTTCAATGTTGTCCTGCGTTCTTCTTTGGAGCGTATCGTCACTGCATCTGGTCTGGGCTTTGGAGATTGGCAATGGAGGCTCGCCACTTTACCCTTTACTTTTGGTGGGTTAGGTGTCTATTCTGTTGCAGATGTTCTGCATTATGCGTTTGTAGCATCGCGGTTGCAGTCTGCTGGGTTGCAGCTTAAGCTACTCTGCTGTGCTGGTGTTGTTGATCCTGGTCCTGCCTTTGCTAATGCATTGGGTCTACTTAATGCTTTTGTGGATGTTGACTTTCTTGGTAATCCTAGTGAGAATGCTGCCCCCAAACTCATGAAAAAAGTGGCAGATAAATATTTCACAAAGGTTGCTCAGACTGTTGAGGCCACATTCTCATTATCTCCACGACAGGTTGCTCTTTGGAAATCGCAACAACGGGATCATACTTCTGATTGGCTTAGGGTGGTTCCGATCTCAGGGTTGGGTCAGGCTATGAATGGTAAGACGTATCGATGCGTGCTCTGCTACAGGTTGGGTGTTCCTTTGTTTTCAGCTTCCGGACCTTGTTCTGCTTGTTCGAGGTTTTTGAGGGTGACATCTTCAGAGATCATGCTGTTTCGTGTACTGGGATGGTGGGTGTCAAGCATCGTCATAATATTGTGCGGGACACTCTTGTTGATATCTGCAATCGCTCGGGGATTTCTGCTGGTAAAGAGGTTGATATTGGGTTGAGCACAGAGTTCGGGGGTCTTCGTCCTGCGGATTTGCTGCTTTACTCATGGGACCATGGTCGCGATGTTTGTGTGGATTTGACAGGGTCTTCTCCTTTGACTCAGTCTGGTATGGCTGATTTTGTTCCTGGCCGTGCTGTACAGGATGCGGCTTCTTGCAAACGGTGTAAGTATGCAGATCGATGTGCTGCTCTGGAGTATGGTTTCCTTCCTTTCTCTTTCTCTACTTTTGGCGAATTCGAGGAGGATGCTGTTGCACTGCTGAAGCGAATTCAGATGTTTTCTAGAGCGCATGATATTGGTGCGCGTGCTGCTGCTCACATCTTCACTCGTATTAGCTTTGCTGTAGCTAGGGGAGTGGGGGCTCAGATTGTATCTAGGCTTCCTACTAACTTCTTGTAGACATTTTCACTTTTAGTTTTTTATACAGTAATAATAATAATAATAATAATAATAATAATAATAATAATAAGACAGAAAAGATTGAAAACAAATTTGGGCCGGTGGCCGGTAAAGTAAGTACCCCATTACTTGGGCAATAAAGAGAAAGAGAAAAGATATGGGGCTACTCTCCTGACCTCCTCTGCACTGCTGATGCTCGAACAGCTATACGACACCCACAACACAAGGCCACATTTCCATTATACACAATCATTGCTCACTTTTATGCTACCAGGTGCCTGGACCTCAACAAATCATACAAATAATTCAGTAATAATAATAATAAACAAAATAAATAAAACCCCCCACCCTGTTTATATCCATTGAGATTTACTCTGAATTTTTTTATTATAAAAATCCTGTATACATCTGTGTAGGCCTACATCAGTGTACAATTTTTTTTAAATTATTTAATCTAGAAAATTTTTGATATGTCTAATGATTAGAATAAAGCGTATAAATATCTTGTAAAAATTCTTCAAATGTTATTAATGTAACCGTCATAGAAAAGGGGTCGTACGTAAATAATTTTTCCCATCGTAAAAATATGACTCCGTTGTAGAAATGTAACTTCGTTGTAAAAATGGAGGTCGTAAATGATTTTTTCCGTCGCAATTCCGTCGTAAATGAGTCAATTTTAACATAGTTTGGGTTAGATATTGAGCTAATTTTAATAACGACCTCAAAAAATATCATATGAAAGCTATATTTACGACATTATGTTAGCCCGTCATTAATATATAATTATATATCCGTCGTGAATGGGCCAATTTTTTTGGTAGTTTGTAAATTAAAAAAAAAAGAGGGAATAATTGACTAGTCCAAGTAAACAATTCAAGCTTAAACCGACCTCTCATCTTCGTAACCAAATTAAATCAAAGCATAAGATAGTTTAACGATTTAGGCAATGCCAATGAAATGCATGATGAGGAACTTCATTCTTATTTTTGTCTACTACTACTCCGAATTTGCAGCACGCATATCCCACCATTATAGCATATTCTCTAACATCTTAAGATTCTTAACAATACTCTATCTTTCAGTGGCAATAATAGATTTGAAACCTAGCTTATTAGATGGTGAGAGTGTTTTGGATCACTTTTAAGGGGTGTTTTGTATAAAATTAACGATGAGAATTGAGATGAAATCAAATTAGAAGAGGAAAGGTAATAATAAGTGATACAATTATTTTTTATTTGGCATGATTAAGGAAGTAGAATGAAAACAAAGGCTGGTTTCTTTTAATTGAATTTTACTGAACTGAACTTGTGAGAACTTAAGGGAAATGAACAGGACTTAATGGACCTGAAGAGAACTGAAGAGAACTTAGGATGCGTTTTCTTCAACTTATTCAACCTGACCTGATCTGACATGACCTAACCTGATTAAACCTATTAAAGCTGACTTGTTATAACTTATTCAACCTGATCTGACCTGACCTGATTAAACTGATACGTTCTAACACTTGATAAAATAATTTGAAGAGAACGCACCCTTAAGATAATTGAACTGGACTTTTTAATTATTTTTTTATTTTAATTTTCCAAATATTTTAGTTTCTAATTTTTTTATTTTTTTACCTTTTATTTTTACTCTTTCCGTTCCTATTTGTTTGTCTTGTTTTGACTTTGCACATATAGCAATGCATTTGTTTGGCCTTAAATATCTTTTGTTGCATATATGTAAAAATTATAATAATTAGATATTAGTAACATATTCATTGAGACGAATCAAACAATAACTCACATGACTATATTATGTTTTATATATTGTGAATAATTAAGAAGATTTTCTCATCTTATGAATAGTGTCAAGATTCCAAATAAGAATAACGAATGGGAACGGAGGGAGTAATTTCTGTACATTTTGTTTTTAAATTTTTTTTAAATTTTAATTGTTTTTTCATTTTTAATTTTTATTTAATTTGTATTTTATAATTTTTATTTAAAGCGGGCCGGAAACCCTCGACGAAAAAGTCGGCCCGAAACCATCACCGGAAAAGTCGGTCAAAAAATGGCGGAAATAAAAATGATGTCGGAAAATAATACTTCCTCTACTCCACAATTCTTGCAACGTTTGGAATTTAACGATTGTCAATGCATAATTTATAGTCTTAATTTCTTTAGTTATGTTTTACTAAAAAATATAAAAATTAGATTTTAATAAAGTACACATTGTGAGTAATCCAATGAGATCCCACATGACTATATTTTTATACACGTATAAATCAAAGCACAAAAACTAGTTATGTGAGTGAACATGAATAGTGTCAAAATGCAAACGTTGCAAGAATTATAGAGCGGGGAAGTGAATAGTAGTAGTAATAGTAGTAGTAGTAGTAGTAGTAGTAGTAGTAGTAATAATAATAATAATAATAATAATAATAATAATAATAATAATAATAATAATAATAATAATAATAATAATAATAATAATAATAATAACAACAACAACAACAACAACAATAATAAGTTTTATAAGAATAATAATAATTAAGTTGAACTGAACTTAAGAGAACTTAAGAGAACTGAAAAGAGCTAAAGAGAACTTATAATGTATGGAATTAAGTCCAAAGAAACAGGGCCAAATTAGATTTTATATCAATGATGTGTATGCAAGAGGGAAACAAAATATATCACACTAAGGCACATAAGAATACACTTTCCTATTAATTTAATTCTGCCTCTTTAGGATCATCGGTTTAACACAAAATAACTCATGAGATAAAATTGAGAGAACAATTTACTTTGATGCATGAATTCATGATCTTCAAAATAAATCAACAAAAGAAATTTGTGTTTTGGTTTGTGATAAACCATCAATGAAAAGTTTGCAAGTAATTTCAAAGAGCTAGCATGTGTTTTTTGAGAAAAAACTTTCTCATTTTTCCACCTAAATATGAACCCTAACAATGATTTATTTATAGTCATAAACGGTGATGTTAAGAGTAAAGAATTATGAGCATTCAACAACAATCAAAGCCAATAAAATCTTAAATGAATATATTTAATTGTGTGTAGCATCCAAAATGATAACTTACACTGTCAAGCATCATTAACAATAAAAAATTAAGAAGCTTATTTCATCAAAATAAAATAAAATTAAGTAGCTTAATAATCATTAAGAACTCCCATAATGCACAATAATTTAACATCAAAAGAATCTAATAATGAAAAAAATCCAAAGAAATAGTCATTTCTTCTTTGCTTCAGTTGTTCTTCCTATGTTCATGTGTTCAACTCCATTTATGTACCTCAAACCTCGAAAAGATATATATCTTCTTGAGCAATTGGAAACCACCTTATGATTAGTGGTCAGTGATGCAATTGCTTCCACCGACTTGGCCACGTAGTCAACGACCACAAGGATATACATGTTTCCACTTAGTCACATAGTCAAGTGGCCATCTGTAATAACCTTATAACTGGAAAACTTAATATGTTGATAGCTTGTGTGTACAAACTTAGAACAGTAGAGTAACATTGAAGTAGACTACTAGTCTAAGTAATATTCCCCCGATTTACCTACTAGTCACATACTCTTTACGCGACATTGAAGTAGATTACTAGTCTAAGTAATATTCCCCCGATTTACCTCACTTGGATCCTTTCGTGAGGTCCATGATCTAGCAAATTTTTTTCCTTAAAATTAATCTAGTGTATAATACTACTTATTATTATGATTAGACCACTATATATACATACACACATATTTACCTCACTTGGATCCTTTCGTGAGGTCCATGATCTAGCAAATTTCCTTAAAATTAATTTTTATTTTATTTTAAGAAAGTAATATATATATATTACTTTCTTAAAATAAAATAAAATAAAATAAAAATTAATGTTGACTACCAAGTTGCTGGCAGTCAGTAGGAAATTTATTTTATTTTTTATTTTATTTTTTGAAAACTTCCCCGATAGCAATTTTTTTAGTGCGATTAATGCTTAAAAATCCAAAAGGCATAGCAAACGACTTCAAAAAAAAATCATGAAATTTTACATAAAACTCAAGAGCATTATAGATAGGTATTTTATACATTTTTTTTTTGAATTTGTCAAGCCTAAAAATAGTCTGAATTTCACAAGATCCTAAAGCGGTTAACTGGATATAAATTAATTATGTTTAACTAGCATAGCATCCGTGCGATGCACAGCTTAAAATTTTTAATATTAACTTTGTAAATAGTTTTGTAAAGATTTACATAATTCACTAATTATGTGAATTTTTTTATTTTTTATAAAAAAATTATACATGATTTAAATCTTAGACAATACGATATCGTCAATAATATAGTTGGAAATTAAAATCTTACTTTATCACTATAGCCGCACATACAAAAAAGTAAGTGTGGGTTCGTCCACGTGTTTTCAATCATAACAAAATATGAGAAAAAAGCCACGTTTAATTTTTTAAAAGGTATTTTTTCACAAATTTTTCTAATATTAAATAAAACTTCATATAATAATCTGTATATATTATTTCATAAAATTCAATAGAAGTTCCTTTATACCATGGTCATAAAATATATATTGTTTTAAATAACATCGATTATATATTACATATTTTCGTAAAAAATGGAAATTAATTTTTTTTCCAACTGTCTACTATGTCCTACTCTAGTAGTTTTCCACCACTCACCTTATTCTTTTAGAAATTCATCGTGATTTTTGACATATAATTATTGTAAGGTAAATTTTTTTTTTATTTCACCCTACTTTTTTAAGTGTCAAAGTTTTAATCTTCATCTTTACCAATCTCCGTAAAAACACAATCTGAACCCCATTTCATAAGTGGGTAGTTCATAACTTGCTGACTCACATTTTCAATCATATATAAACTTCTAAGACTTTTGGTATTCATGGTTATGATTTTAGCATAAGTGCTCATGCAATGATATAGTATACAACTGGCATAACACCCGTGCAATATACGACTTATAAATCTTAATATTAACTTTGTAAATTGTAATGTAAGGATTTGTATAATTTATTTCCTGATATAGTGATTTTAACATCATATTAAAATTTTAACTTATGAATAGCAACCTATATTAATATCCTCATAGTTTTTTTTTTAATTAAAAAAACCCATACTAAACAATGAGTAATCTTTATAAAAAAATCTTGACTAACCCCCATACAGAACATTAAGTAACCATTACACTAACACTCGGTAATTCATATATTATATACATATATAATAAACTTTTTAGTAATATTTTGATTGATATTCAATTCGATAATTGCTATGCTTAATCTAATTTAAAAATCAAGATCAATGCGTAAAAAAAAAATTATTAATTTAATTTTTCAAATTATTGTGATATATGGATAAGAATAAAAAAAATTGTGGCAGAAGTCAACGAAATCAACAAAAAAAATATTGTATAAGGTGATACAATTTTAGACAATTTTAGAAAACAATTTAACCCGCGATGATCGTTATCAAACGTTAGCTAGTTATTAATTTTTAAAGAACAGTTTTGATAAAAGAGAATAAAATTACTTTTGTATGTTATGAGTATTTTTTTGAAATACTTCTCTTATTAAAAAATCTGAAAGATGAAGTTTTAGATTATAATAGTTTTTCTTCCAAATACTTCTCTTTTACTATACTTTTATATATGGATCAATTATGTTATGGAATTGTTCTAATTAAACATATAGCAATAATATAGATTCTCTATAAAAAATATATATAGATTCAATTTTAGAAATTTATTTTCTCATTTAATTTCTATGGAAATTATAGTCATACATACAAAAAATATATAATACAATCAAAATTTAAAATATACAAAATAATTACATTAAGCTAAAACTTATTTTATCACAACTGTTAAGGGAAAATAAAACTAAAATGTACATTTTTTTTATGATTTTCTAATTATTATAATCCTAAAAAAATTGATAAGTTATTATAGAGATTCTTCGAATTATATATAAAGTCAAGTTATGCATGTCAAAATAATAAATCAATAATGATACTCATTTCCCCCAAAAAACAAGTAGCGGAATTTTTATTATAAGAATATGTATTAGCAATAAATGAATAATATATCGAAAGTAATTTATAAACATAAAAATATATATGAAATTAATATATGATCAAAAATAAATTACTTATAATAAAAGAATTAAGGTACAAGTATTATTATTTATAGGAATTAAATCATATAATATTTCAAAGATATGTTATATTATATATCAATTTTTATTAAGGTAGAAAATATATTAAGATTGAATAAAAAAGTTTCTTTTTTTAGATTAAGGGAAAAGGGCGGAAATTTTTTTAATAAGAGCGCGACATGTGGCAAGATGTGGATTTAGTTGCTTCTCTTATAGTATATATATTGATTCTGTTTCATTTTTTCTTTTACGAATTACTCCGTATTTTTTTCCAGTCCAAAAGTAATAAAGTGATGGTAATGCATAATGAGTAAATATTGAATCAAATTACACAAACATAGAAATTTTTAAGTAATCAATAACATTGCAAAACCAATTAATAACACGCAAATCATAAGGCCATAACCAAAATAGAAATTTGAAACATAATTTGCATATGATCATACAATTGCCAAAAGAATTTTTTTTTTAAAAGTCGAATAACCTAGTGTCTATATATATATATATATGATAAAATTATACATTATTTAAGGCAATAAATGTTTGATTTAAATTTTTATTTACATTTTCAACTTCTTATATGGAGCCCTAAGGGCTATGTATAACATTTTTCTATAAAAGCACACTTTATTAAGCTTTGCTGCTACTACTTTTACGGCCCGTTTGATTTTTGGTAATAAACTGTGGTGATAGTAATAGATTTAAAGTGTAATTTTGTTAAGTAATAGCCTTATAATCCCCATAGAAAACATGTTTTCATTTCCATTTTTGAATTTCTTCCTTTTTCAATTACCATCCATTACCATTGGCGAGGATCATATTAGATAAGAATGAATATTTGTGGAAAAAATTAGACAAATTAGAGTTAAATTAGCACCACCATGAGAATGAATTTTGATTTATATTCCAAATTTAATTATAAATTCATTCTTTTTACCACCATTAACATTAACATTGATATTGTTCATCATGTCAAAAAAAAAAACACATTGATATTGTGGGAACATAGAACATTAAGCCATTTTAGGATCATCACTCAAGCGATTTTCTTCACAAATGAGGGCTCAGCAGTCAGCACAGCACTAAGGAGCTTCTGTTGCGATGGACGTAGGGACTTCTGGAAGCTTGGCCATTAATTTCATCGTATAAAGGATGAAATCATTTTTTATTTTATTTTTTCAAAAGATTAAATCATTAGTTCGATTAACAATTTATTAAAATTAATGCTCTGATTTTTGTACGTTTAAATAAATATTAGCAAAATTTGTTTGTCATGAAAGTTTTATGATTTATTTTGGTCACTTAAAGGTCAAATTTTTAGTCAATATCTACACTAACAAAAAAAAAAAAAAAATTGGATTATATGGTATAAAGCATCTTTATTTACTACGCGCCTCGATTTTTGTAACGATAAAATCATCCAAATAATATTTCGGGAAATAATTTTCTTTTTCAAGATCAAATTTTACCTTAATTCTAATGAATTAGCTATTTTTATGATTTAAATACTTTTGAATGTAAGACAACAATTAAGGACTATCAATAAGAAACATAAAAATTACTTAACAATGAGAATTTCCCATTAATTAATTAAATTAATTATAATACAAATAACTTACGTTGCCTCTTGCTTTTGTCTTGTTTTTTTAATTAAATTCATTTATTTACAATGCTCAAGCCCCCACTATAAGAGGTTATGCAACAAAAAAAAAAAATTTGTGATACATAAATTATTCATTTGTAGTACACAACCTACTACGGAGGTAACATTTTTGGACTAGCATTTTTGCGTGCTCCTATTTCATAGATAATCTGTTTCCGTGTGTGTGCAACTATAACCCATCAAGTTAGATAAACAAGCTAACCATTAGATTATGTAGTCCACAAAGGACATGCTTTTATAACAATTCAACTTGCTCGTTCCATCCTCTCGACTACCCTCTTCCTTAAATTTTGCGATTGGCTTATTCTGTGATAGGGCATAGTCAGTTTTCCTTTCCTTACAAAAATAAAAATAAAAATAAAGTCTGCTACAAAGCTAGCATTTTTGTGTGCTCCTATTTCATAGGTAATCTGTTTCCATATGTGTGCAACGAAAAGTGATTTTAGCACACTTTAAATTAATTTTGACATCCCACTTCATGAGTAGAACATAGAAATTTTTTCTCTTAAAATGAGTACCAAACTGCCAATATCAATTATTGTGGTGCTAAAATCATTCCCCATGTGCAACCTATTGTCCTCTACATTTCTCAGGACCCAAAGCAATCATGCAAGTAGAGTTAAGCGAAATCATGAGTGGGCAACTAAAGCCCAAAGTGAAAAGTCATCCCGGCTACAGCAATTGATAAAGCCCAAGCTCGGGCTAGCAAGGCGTAAAATTTTTTTATGTAAAATTATTTATCTGTATTTTCAGTTTTACATTTACTTTGCAAAATAAGATTAAATTATTTTAAAGAGAGAACTAATTTCCTTACCTTACCACTTTACTTTTCATTTCATTTTTATTTTTTTTTCTTAGGAAAACTTATTATTGTGTTTCCCGTTGTTAAATTTTTCCCACTAAAATCATTTTACATTAAAAATATTTTACATCCATATAAACAAAGCCGAAAAGAAAAAACGAAAGATATACGCTTGGGATTAAATCCAAACTATCCAAACTTGAATGATCGTAAATTCATAATTGCATATTTGCAGCTTGGAAAAACATGTCCTACACCGAGGAACAATAATACATATCCTTAACCCTGATAAAAGTGTTTTTAGATTGGAAGAAAAAATGAAAAATAAGAAACAATACAGTTGCAAAATAAAAGGGCTTACAACTGCAAATATAAAACAAAGATTAGATAATAATCTGTTTGATTTCTACATCAGAATCCAAAAAAAAAAAATTAAAAACAATCCCAGATGAAAGCAGATAAGTGAGCGCTAGAGCAACTTTTTTTTCTAGCATTCATAGCACAAAATTTCCGCAACCATGATTTTTAGCATCCCCGATATAACCACAATTGCCTTTTGAGAAAAAAAATATATAAATTAGGGGATTTAAGCTACGCCTTTTACGATAAGGCAATAGGAAGTTCGATCAGTGCTGCTCCTGACAGAAGATTAAGCAAGCTTATAACAAACGTACAACAAGTTGACGAGACATCAAAATACAGCAACTTACTTATGCATCTGCAGGTTTCAATTCCTCAGTTTTGGGGTTCTCCTCACCTGCATGAAACCAATTGGGTATCATACATGGTTTCTCCTTGCAAACAGTTCATATTTCCGATCCAATCATGGTTTTACCTCATCATCAAACATTAGAGTATCTTTTTAAAAAACACTAACGCTATGTTTGGATAGCTAGCAATCATGAAAAGGAAAGGGAAGAGACTGGGGGGAAGAAGAGAGAAAGGAAAGGAAGTGTGACCTATTTTCCTTCCAATATCAGAAAGATTTAGATCACTTGTAAAGAAGGGAAACTAGTGAAAATAGTTCCTTTACTTTTTTTCCCTCCAAACCCTTCTATCCAAACATAGTGTAAATCTGAGACGCTTACCCAGTTATTGACCAACAACTTTTAACAAATGAAAGTTAATTTTCCAACCTTTGACTACAAAGGTCAATCAAGGTCTATACTCTGGGCAGCAAGCATAAAACATAGAAAGCTTGGACAAGTACATGTCTAACATTATTTAAGAGTCAATAGGATATATACCTCCATCTTCGGGTAAATCGGAAGTCCATAGAGTGAGATTGTCTCTCAATAGCTGCATAATTAGGGTGCTATCCTTGTATGACTCTTCACTCAATGTATCCAATTCCGAAATGGCTTCATCAAACGCTTGCTTGGCCAAATGGCATGCTCTGCAATACATTAAGGGGAAAATATGAATGAACAGATTCGATTCAGCAGGTAAGAAGCAAGAATGTTTTGAGTACCTTTCCGGGGAGTTCATAATCTCATAGTAGAATACAGAGAAGTTAAGAGCAAGACCAAGACGGATGGGATGTGTAGAAGGCAAATCTGTATTTGCTGTGGCAGAAGCCGCCTAAACAAAGGATTGCAGCAGTTAGACACAAAAAAATAATAAATAATAATAAAAAAATAAGATGGATAAATCAGCTTTCCTAAGGTGGGTCAGCAGATGGAGAAAAGAAACATACCTCATAGCCCTTCAATGACTGATCAGCAGCTTCCTTCCTTTCCTGATCTGACTTGAACTCAGCAAGGTAGCGAAAGTAGTCACCTTTCCTGTGGATTAGAAACAAACATAACTAAGTAGGAAGGGGAAACATTGTTTGGCATATGTAAGCAATTTAGCACATGGAAATTTTCGACAAAAACAATGCTCATTTGGTACCATTGTCACTTTAATTTTTTTTGTATATAACTATTAAAAGTCTGTCATGTAATCTGTGGAATACAAATAAAATTAGTTACTAGTATTTTAATCATGCATATTTTGAAAATTGACAATGAAACTTTAAACCACTTTTCTCAATACGTTACTATAGTTTTCTGGAAATATTAAAAGCAATAAACAATAATGATGATGATGAACAGGCCCTAAATTTAAGTAAAAGGCACTATGACTTACATCTTGTAGTAGAAAACTGTGGCTTCTCCGCTACCAGAATTAGGGACTAGATGTGAGTCTATAATAGCCAAGATGTCCTGGCATATTTTAGCGAGTTCATCTTCCACCTTCCGACGATAACTCTTTATGAGCTTGACATTGTTATCATTTCCTTTTGACTCTTCTTTCTGCTCAATAGAAGACATTATACGCCAAGAGGCTCTTCGAGAACCAATAACATTCTTGTAACCCACAGAAAGAAGGTTCCTCTCCTCCACAGTCAATTCGACATCGAGTTTTGCTACTGTTTTCATGCACTCAACCATTTCTGCAAACCATGGGTTTATTCGGTAAAATACACCAATCAGCAATCAGATATATCCAATTTCAAAACAAATTAAACAAATCCACTGCCACTAATCATTTGCAACATCAAAGAACCAGATTTTCAAACAAACAAAAAATTGAAGTCCAAGCACTTGAAATACCATGGTAAATATGTCACTGAGGTTATCAATATATAATTTATATCAAACAATAACTAGTATGACCTCCAGTGATCAAGATTAATTAAGATGGGAAAGCAGTAAAGTTAGAGATGAAAACTGACAGAATGATTGGTTATGGTAGTACCCAGTTCAGATTGTTTAAAAGGTACTCCCTCCGTAACGAATTACTAGCAAAAATTTCCATTTTTAGATGTAACAAAATACTTGCAACAATTTTTTCCAATTTCATTTTATTCCTTTTTTGGCAAAAAAAACAACACAATACCCCACTTACTTTTCTCTTTCTTACTTTTATCATCATACCACATCATACCTCATTTACTTTTCCTTCTCTTACTTTTCTCTTTCTTATTTTTATCATTATAACACCTAATACCACAATTAACCTATTTTATCTAGGAGTCCGTGCTAGTCCAAATGTTGCTACTAATTCGTTACGGAGGGAGTATATGGTTTTTATCCAGGTTAGGGGAATTTGAAATCTGATGTCCGTGACACAAGCTTCTCAGTGAGCTTAACAAGTTGGTACTCATGTTAGAATCAAATTATTTCTATAAAAAACATTTACTTTTTATCGCTCTTTGCATTTGATATGATATGATGGTACTAAATTATTAAGTATATTTTAATAAGCTACTATATACTAGCTTAATAAATTATCCAAGGTATGGTAATCAACGAAGGAAGAAAATATAAACAAGATATACTAAAGTGAAATGAGATTACAATGATAGATGGATAGAGGAAGGGTACCAACTATAAAAGTACAGAATGTGAAAGAGTGAGAGCCCTTCCAAGCTCCATATTTTTCAAGTTTAGGCTAAAGTTCTGTGTTCAAAACCCAAAATTATAGCAGAGTCAAATTATGCTTGTGAAAATTAATGAAAATGCCCCAAGTACTGAAATTAAAGCCGAATTTCAAATAAACATTCTAATTCTAGTCTTTACTAGTCCACCCCCCCGCCCTCCCACCAACCAAAAAAATGGGATTGTTCGAAGTACTATCTCCTCTCCCCAAAGTCCAAACACTTGCATGTGCTTTGCACGTTACAAATGCAGCTAGACATAATTCATGACTTTGGGTAATGTTAAATGGCATCCCAAAAATGGTAAAAATTCAAAGATATGCATGTGAGTACCAATAGCATAGTACACACACATGTAAATTGGTTTAACATTAGTATAAGCATTCATGAACAATTTCAAATTTCAAATTTTGGCCAAATGAATATTTGCATTAATTTAATGAACATGTATTCATTGTTGATTTTATTTTTATAATTCAAAGAAGGTACACCGGTGACTTCTTAAATTAAGGTACACTCTATACAAATGCAACCTACCCTGAATAGATATTCATTAAATTGATGACGAATATTCAATTGATCTAATTTTAAATTTTAAATAATGTTCATTCATTCCATTTTATTGGTAATCAGTCCTGATTAAAATTAATTAAAGCTGACATGACTAAAACTGATTAAACTTGACCTAATTAATCTTATAACTTCTGAGACCTAATAAAAAAATTTGAAGGAAAAAAACGCACCCTAAATTGTATAAATTGTTTTACGAAAAAATATCTTCCTCTATGTAGTCACTAGTATACCTCTGTTAAATAAAAAATTGGGAGCCATCTTGAGTAAAAATCCAATTCTTGTTAAAATAACAATCCAATCCCTTTTTCACCAATCACCATATCACTTGATTTTATCGTCTTGCCCTCTTATTTTAATCTATTTTCAGAACTATGGATTACTCTATGTGTTTCAAAACTTTTCATCAATTTTGAGTTTTGACTCTAATAAGATGGGTCAACTTATTACAGCATCCGATAGTTACTGCTATTGGTAAGGATTTTTAAGAATGTTAACATTCATTAACATTTTTGTGTGGGGTATTAAGTATTGAACTAGACCTGCTGCAAGTCACATGCATCTATAAGGGGAAGACGAGGAATGCTGACAAATACGTGGTGAGAATCAAACACAAGACGTGCTTGGAATTCTCAGGTATTAACCACCTGGCCAAAACCTCATCCTCAAAAAGATTATAAACATTCATTAACTTGGGAATTGGGAATTACATGTTTGTCTAATGTAGTCACCACTTAAAACAATGCGATTCAGGACACACTAGTCATGGATAGACAAAATAGTGTACATCCAAAGAAGCATTATAATGTAGAACTACACCTTCAATCTCATTTTGATAATTATTAATCGCAAACCAAATGGTGATAGTATAAATTAAAGATTACCAAAAGCAAGGCCTGTTTTTAATCACAAAATTACAAACTGAAACGAGATTATACGGATCAAATTACAGAACTCAAATTGCGTAGAAATCCGGATATAATTCATCCCCATATACAATTTCTTTAAAAGAATTATTCAATTTCTACATTAATCCTTGGAAACAAGTCAGAAATTCACCGATTCAAAATTGTGTCAAAACGCCAAACGATAATACGAATTACAAACAGAACAAAAAGATGATACAATAATCAATCAACACAGATCTAGAAAAATAACAGATCTACAAAAGGAAAAAAAAAAAAATCAAAATTCAAAAACAGAATATAATCGAAAGAGAAAAGGAAATGAAATTGCCTTCATAGCGTTCTGCCTGTTCGGCGAGTTTGGCCAAGTAAACCTGAGTTCCTCTCTCCTTTTCAGTCGACATTGTTGGAATAATTTAGAGAAAAAAAAATTGCAGGAAAAATGAAAGTTTTGTAAGAAAACAAAGGCTGAGGAAGAAGAGAGAGAGAAATAGGAGAGTTGAGGCGACAGAAAAGGGGGGTTTATATAGTGGAGAAGAAGAAAAATTAGGCTTTCATTATTTTTCTGCGGAAAACAAACAACAGGTCAAAAGGAAGACTGAATCTCCACCATTGGATTTGCGTAGTTTTAAAGTGTAGCGCGCAAATCGGAGGATTCCAATTATTTCGTTCATTTTTATTTTTTTTTTGTCTAAATATAGACAAAATATGAAATGGGGAAATAAAGATTTGATTATAAGGTGGTGTTATTGAGAATTTTGTGATTTATTTAACTAAAAATAGTAAATAGTACTTCTTGTTCTTGGGCTGTGCCTGTGTCATGGGCCATGGCTCATGGGCGGTCATGGCTAAATAGAGGAAATAAAATCTTTGTAAAGCGGAAAAAGTGTCAAACAATAATATTTTCTACGTCTAAAAATGAATGCTCTATTTATTTTGATCATAAGGGCATTAGTAATAGGAGGATTGTGCAGAGGTTTGTTTTAACTTTTTTGAGGTTTGTTCACAAACCTCCTATTGTTGGACAAAGTTACAATTTTATAGTTTTGTTAAGGTTACTAAATAGTAACCGGTTTGTATGTGGTTTATTTTATTTTTTTTGTGAGATCTTATTATTTATTTATTTTTTTGAATAATGGGTTACATGCACAAACCTTTGATGAGGTTTGTCTATTGTTGGTGAAAAGTTTGTTTATATAGAGGTTTGTACAACAATGATGTGGGACATAAACAAACCTCATATGGGTTTGTGCTATTGCTATTGCCCTAATGGAGCATTTATTTAATTAAAATGGAGCTTTTAATTAAAATGGATCATTTATTTTTGGACGGAGGGAGTAACTCATAAGTGACCGTAAGAGTATAAAACTACACATACAGTAATGATTCGTTTGGTAACCGTCATAAATAATGTACTACCTCCGTTAATTATTATATGCAACGTTTTTCATAAAATGATACTAAAAATTATTTGCAACAAATGTGTTTTTTCTTTATTTGGTAAACTTTTAACACTTAAATTACAATGGTCTCCACTTTTATCTTTCTTTTACAACTTAATCAAAAAAAATAGTCCCAACTTTCTCTCTCTTTTACATCTTAATCACATGTCCACTTAAAACTAATTACACACTAAAAAAATTGCCTAAGAGTTTGTGTATCCATATTTGTTGCACTTATTCATTAACGGGAGTAGTAATAAAAATAAGTTTATAGGGCAAACTCAACATTGCACGAATTGGGCTCAGCACGGCATGAGTCCACTATGAGCACAACACGGCACGAAGACACGACTTGTGGGATATGGATCACGCCAACATTTTAAATATTTTTACGAGTACGGTGAGTTGGCCCGCAAGCTAATTATAACATGCTTATTTTGGCTAGAATTTCATAATATATACAAAAAATTATAAGGAACGATGGCACGCCACAAAACGTGGGTTAGGCCATGCATGAGTCTTAAATTTTATATCTTGACTTGAGCTCAGCATCGCACAAACTTTTCTTGGCCCATTATAGACACGATCGTGCCCAACTTTAGTAGTGGATGATAATAGAGTATAGGAAGAAAATTAATATTTGAGAATGAATATACATTTCAATGAATTGTATGTGGTCCCCACATATTAGAAATGTGTGTTGCTTTTGCTATTGGGATTTTAAAATCCTCAAATTTTTGAAAAAGAACTTGCAATTACCCAAACTTTCAGGGTTTTGTAAAAAATGATACCAACTTGGCACACTATTCGATTGACACTAACATGGGTGCTTTATTACAAAAAATGAAATAAACTTTACAAATTTAGTATAGAATATACTAGCACTTTAATGTAAAGAATATGGTGTCATTTTATATAGCTTTTATAAATTTTATTTAATTTTTTTTGTCAGCTAACTTCATGTGGATTTTATTAGTTGGTCAAGTCCATATCATTTTTTTAACGCCAAAGTTTTGGCCATTGCAAGCCATTTTTTTCTTCTCCAATCCTTTTTTTTCCAAAATCTAATTGCCTTATGTATAAGTGTATAAGTGTACAAGTGCAAGGCAATCTCAAGCAAAAGGTTTAGTTAAAATAAAGGAAAATTTGTCTAAAAAACCCTGAAAGTTCTAGCGTTTTGTAAAAAAACACTCTAGAACTTTTCTTTTTTAATTTAACAACACAAAGTTGTAGAAATGTTTTAGTAGCACAACTTTTGGATAAAAAATGGGAAATATTGGGGGGTAAATGAACTTCAAAATGAGGATTTGATCAATTAGAGTTTCAATTGTGTTCTTCTTTCCAATTATTTTTCTATTGAATTGTTTCTAAAGGCTAAATCTTTAGAATAATTGTCTTATATTTCAAAGTTTCCGTCCAAAAGTTGTGCTACCAAAGGTTTTCTACAACTTTGTGTTGTTAAATTTTTTTTAAAAAATTTCAGGGTGTTTTTCACAAAACGCTAGAACTTCTAGGATTTTTTAGACAAATTTTCCTAAAATAAACTAGATTCTGCCAAACATACAAATGAAACCATCCATATATCTTCTAACCTTCCACACTACCAATCCACCCTTCTGCCCAAAAAGCGATTTTAGTAAATAATCAAATATAATACTTGAACTAAGGGTGATTTTGGTAATTTTTCCTTACATCTTCACCCCCTGTAGTCAGGTATCAATGGTATCACATAGGCTTCCAAAAATAAAAAGCTTTGAATACTAGAAGAAAATGCTCCTAAACCTAACAAGATTAAGACCTTATTTGATTCACATTATTTCAACACCTTATCATTTATTTCAGATCATATTAGATCGGATTAGACTATATATTAAATTTGATGTTTTTAAACTTTAAATATTTTTCATTTCGTAACAAAAAAAAATATTATTAAAATTACATATTAAAAATCTACTCATTAATACAAATAAAATAAAATCTCAATTGATTTATAATTTTCCCTATGAATTATCATATATACACGCTCAAAGTTTAATCAAATAATACAATTAGTTAAGATCAAATCAGATTAGATAAGTAAATACAAGGTGAATCAAACATAGCCAATATAAATGTCCAATATTGTAGTCATTTTATTTCTATTTTTCCCGCATAACCCAAGAATGGAAAATATTCTTCAAGCGTCTTAGGGCTCACTCAGAAGTGCATGATAAATAGCACCAAATCCCAAAATGACGAACGAAATTAAGTGAAGACGTGAAGTACTCCATATACAAAGTATGGAAAAATGTCTATAACGTCTCAACTGTGTCCTATCCCCCAACCTAGAGTAGAGGTGAACATTGGGTCGAGTCGGGTTGGGTTCGTGTCAACCCGTTTACAAAAGCAGGTTGAATCCCCTTAACCCTAACATGTTCCGTTTAATAAACATGTCGTGTCGTGTTGAGCCGCTTATTTAAAAGGGTCAAACCCCTCAACTCAAACCCATTAATAATGGGTCGATTTCGGGGGACTTCTACAACGGTCTCCTTAAAAATGATCACCACTACAAATTAAATCTCAACCCTTGAAATTAATTTCTTTTATTTTTTTTAATTGTATTTTTCTATTTTATTGATTTTCTTAAATTCAAAAATTATTTTTTAAATAATTATTTCTATTAATTATCCTGCTTCCTTCCTCTTCAATAAACCTCTTCCAAACTCATCTGCTTCCTTCCTCTTTCACCCCTTCTTCTATCCCGTCCACCACCACCAACCCCATCTCCTCCGTCACCACCACTGACCGTGCAGTACATGGCAAATTAAAAACCGGCGCTGAGGGTTTGGGTGGGTCGTGTGTTTCGGCGGATGGGGTTGGGTGGGTCTTGGGTTTCGGCGGTCGGGTTAGGTGGGTCATTAGATTTAGCGGTGGAGGTTGGATGGGTCGTGGGTTTCGGCGGTGGTTGGGCATTTGCTGCTTGAATTTGGCTGAATTGGGGCATTTTCGGTGCTTGGTTTAGGCAGTTTTGGGGTTGTCGTGGTTGGGTTGAGGCGGTGACTGGTGGTGGTTAGTTGTACGGCTGCTACTGCTGGGTTGGACGGTGGTGCCATGGTTGGGTTGGACGGTGGTGCAGTTTATGTTGTATGGTTGATGTTCTTGAAGTTGTTGTGTTGACTGTTGAGATACTTTTTGCTGGGCAGTAGGCACTAATTGGGAGTACTTGTTCATAATTTTTTTTTTGGATTAATTAAATCAATCATATGTATAGATTTGATCGTTCATATGTATAGATTTGATTGTTCATAATTTTTAAAAATTGAAGATCAATCTTATATTTTCAGTATATAATTAAATTTTTTTAATATTAGAAAATTAATTAAGTGTTAAATTAAAATTATAAAAATGTTTTAAAGTTGAATTACTCAATTATAATAAATCAAATAAAAAGAAATATAGATTTAAAAATAAAGGTAAAAGAAATTATTTTGGATGGCTAGGATTAAGTGATAGTGGTGGTCATTTTCAAAAAAAAATGACCGTTGTAGAATAATTGGTCGATTTCGTGTCGGGTAACTTTTTAATTCTAAGTTGACAATTTAGATATAATCGTATCGTATCGTGTCAATCCGTTTACTTAAATGGGTCAAACCCCTTGACCCAAACCCATTAATAATGGGTCGATTTTATATCGGGTTAGTGGGTCGTGCCAAATTATCCCACCTCTAACCTAGAGTAGTTAGGTGGGGAAGAAAAATTAATCTTTGCTTATACATCAACTTCTCTGTAACGAAATGAACTACCTCAAGTTCATTGTTCCGCCCACTACAATTAATCCAGCATGGGATGTGATGCAGGACGGGATGGTCCAACAAGCGGCTTCAACGGTCAACAATATCATTTCTCGTTCACTATTTACTTGGCTAGTTTTAGCTCTTAATTTTAGTTTACTTTAATTTCATGCTTTTCGAATTGTAATAATTAGCTTAAAGTCTTGTTTTAATGCTTTATTTAGTAGTTAACTAGGCTTGTAATAGCATGAGAGTAAATTATTAGAATGGCTTAAAGGGGCTAAAGAGGGGCTACACGGCCTTACAAGAGCAGTGCACGACCGTGCAAAGCAAGTTGTGCACGAAAATGGGTGGAATTGAAGGTGCATGATTGTGCAAGAAGGACTGCACGACCATGCAAGCAAGTTGCACGACCGTGCAGGCTTATCTTGCACGATCGTTCATTAACGATTCAGTAGCTTTGATTTGACGTGCACGGTTATACAGCACGACCGTGCACGGGTGTTGTACGCGTGATTGCTGTTTTGCTTTCTCTCTTGTTTTGTTTAGTGTCTTTCTAATCTTGGCCCTTGATTATTATGAGATTAATGGCCTAGATTAATACTCTTATTAGGGTGAATTAGCTCTTTAAATAGCTTATTTGCCTCTTGTAAAAATCAGATTTTATTGAAATAAAAATTGAGAGTTTTCTCTTGAAGAAGTCCTTTTTGAGCTTGTCCATCCTTGGTGGTTGGTGAAACCTTGCAAACTTTATGATTGTAAGTCATTTTCTATTCTTTACCTTTGTGATTTAGAGTAGATTATGGTTAGTTCATGATTATAAGTCTTTAGTGAGCTTATTTTCATGTTCATATCCCATTTTTATGATAGTTTTCATGTTCATATCTGGGACCTGAGTTAGACCTACGAAATTCTTGTTCTTTTATGAAATTTGGGTAGTTTTTGCATGTCTTTGATACCCCATCCTACATCAATTGGTATCAAGAGCCTAGGTTTCAATACCTCCAAAGATTTTGGTGATATATTGCTTAAAATTTTCAGATAGTTGTTGTTTAATATTGCATAGAAGGTGTTTGATTAAATACTTGAATGGATTTTTTTCATCTTTAAACCCCATACATCATTGCCCAATCTTTAAGGGACATTGAAATAAGCCTAAACTCCACAAAAAAAGTAGTATCCTCCTTCACCTAGCACCATAAAATTCTTAGCTTGTTTGAAGTTGTGATTGTTGATTGCACTCTAGGTGTTTATTAAAATATCTATGTGAGTTTTCCTTCTTTAAACCCTATATTTCCTTATCCTATCATCAAAGGATTATTGAAATAAAGCATTTAACTCCACAAAGAAGTATCCTCCATCACCTAGTCCACAAATTTCTAGCCATATTTCATACATTCATACACCATGGGTGGTGAAAGGAGGGATGATGGGTTTAGGAGAAATACATCGCTAGATCGAACTAGCCTTGATAAAGTTGAGAAGAATATTGAGGAGTTAACACAACAAGAAAATCTCGTTCGCCCGACCGATTTTACCGACCGCCATTTTCCTAGTCGAAAAATACTGATTGTTCCTGACTGAAAACAGTCGGGAATTTTTTTCCGACCGTAATGACGGTCGAAAAAAGTTTTTCGATCTTCAAAACGGTCGGTAAATTCCGTCCGAACATAGACAGTCGGAATTTACCGACCGTTCTGTCGGTCGGAAAACTTTTCGACTCTTTTTTAACACAATCGTGATTTTGAATCACAAAATTCTTACTCTCTCTCTCTCGAAAAACCTCTGAACCTCAAACCCTTACTCTCTATCTCTCTCTCTCTCGAACCTCCGGCCTCTTTCTTTCTCTTTCTTTATCCTTCTCTTTCTTTCTCTTTCTTTATCCTTCTCTTTCTTTCTCTTTCTTTCTCCTTCTCTTTCTTTCTCCGGCGTCGCTGCTCGCCGCCGTTGCTCCTGTGCCGCCGTCGTCCTCCTCAAGGGTTTTTTTATTTTTCAATTTATTGAATTATGTGTATGTATGTGTATTTGTATTTATTTGTATGTATTATGTATGTATTTGTATGTATGTGTGTGTATGTGTATGTGCATGTATTATGTATGTATTTGTATGTATGTGTATGTATTATTTATGTATTGTTTTACTTTGAATTTATTAAAATTTTATTGAATTTTTTTTTCCAAAAATTTCTATGAATATGTATTTATTTATGTATTTATATGTATGTTAATGTATTATGTATTTGTATGTATGTCTATGTATTATGTATGTGTATTATGTTAGGTTTTTTTTTAATTATTTTGAGTTGTATTTATTTGAATGCTACATTCCTTTAAAACTCAACAAACTTGTTCCCCATAGCTTTGAATAATGAAAATAAACTTGAATGTGGTTTGAAATAACGAGATATGATTGTTTGGGCAAGTAAAACTTATTAAGGGCGAAAATGGCTAAAATCTGCGATTTTTTTTCCCAACACAACCGTAGGACCCCTAATACTCGACAAACTCATTCCCAATATAGCTTAAATAATGATAATAAACTTCAATGTGGAAAAAATCAAGAAATATGATTGTTGGTTGAAAGTTGAGTTGTATTTATTTTCAAATACAAAATTGCCTCTGTATTTAGTTTATTATGAATCTTTGTAATTGTTGTGAATTAATACAATTAAAGTAGAAGTAAATATGACTTAAATATATATACATGTGCATTACATAATAAAGCTTTAAGAAGAATTAAGAAAGGCTAAAATAAGATAGGAGTGAAGACATTGAAGGATGTTTGAATGCTTTGAACTGATGTTTGTTAATGGCTTAGAATAGGCTTAATCGAAATGAAAAGGAACATGTCAGATTCAAAGTGAAGACATTGTGATTTCTGTCAATTACTATTAACCGTGCGAATAATTTACTCATTACTTTATGCAGGAACATGTCAGATTCGAAGGCTTAGAGCCAGAACTCCCAGACCCACCAGCATTCTCCCTCTCAGTCTTCGGTTCATCCTATTGCGTCTACGCCGATATTGCGTCCTGGTGACCTTCATCGTCGTGTTGAGTCGTCTAGGAGACGATCGGTGATTTCACCTTCCTTTCCTTCTCAGCCTCAGTTTACGTTACCTCCACCACCACCGTTTACGTTACCTCCAGTACCACAGCTTCGGCCTCGGCATCGTCCTCTTCGTCCTCAGCTATTTGTGTCTCAGGCTGCTATGTCTCAGCCTACGTCATCTTCGTTTGATCCTACTCCTACGTCTGAGACTACTCCGGAGTCTTAGCCTACTCCATGCTGCCTCAGATCACTCCTTTGTCTCACTCTACTCCTTCGCCTGAGACTACTCCGATGCGAGAACCCGAGGGACAAACTGGTGAGGTTGAGGGTGGTGATAAGGATCAGGGCGAAGCTTCTACGGCCACAGCTAAGGTTCGAGAATTGGACCCTGGATGGCCTATGGTGAGTTTTTGTGTAATTTTTTAATGTTTTAACTATTGAAATTAAGTTGTATTCATATGTTGTTTAATCTTACTATGTTTCGTGTGCAAGGTTTGACAAGGGCGGTGTTGTTCGATCAATAACACACGTCATTAAGTCCTACTTCAATCAGCCTTGGAAGAACTACACTGAGGTAGATTAGGCGACCAAGGTACATTGGTGGGACATGTGGAAGGTGAGTAAGACGAACTATGTAATTTGATACAAATATTTTTTTTTAAAATATAATCTCTTACATTAACATATTTCATTGTCTTTGGTCTAATGCAGAAACAGTACACTTGGAGGCCTAAGCTCGAGGGCACTGTGCGGGATGCGTATGAGACCAAGGCTGGATTACGGTTGAAGGACATATTCAACGACACAGTGCACAAGCGGAAAGACCGACCAAATTGGCTTGGTGATGAGATGGACGCTTTCATGAGGCAATTCGGTGATCCGTCTTCCATTCCTCGACGATCGCACAGACGGTTCTAGCGGTTCTGGAGCCTTCGTAGTGTAGTTGTTTGTTAGATTTCGGTTTATTATAGTTTACGTTTTTGGAAACTGTAATATGTATTACATACTCTTGTGTATTACGAATTATTTATATAAATAATATAAAATATTATTTCGTATATTTAATCTGTTTTTCATTAATAAATAATTTAATTTCTTTTGTAAAGGTTTTTTGTTATTTAACGAAAGGAAAAAAAAAATAAACACAACAATTTAACGACCGACAAACGGTCGGTATCCAAAAAGAAAAAAACCGCGAAAATGGCAAATATTAAAATTAAAAAACCGCAAAAATTAATATACCGACCGACAAACGGTGGGTACATTATTAAGCCCAAAAAAATAAATGGCTGGAAGAGCCTATTTTCCGACCGTCTTGCGGTCAGCATTACCGACAGACGTCACGTCGGACGGTAATATCGACCGCCAGACGGTCGGAAAAAGGCTCTCCAACGTTTTTTTTTTTTAAATTTGGTCGGTACACGGTCGGTAAATTTGTCCCGACAGACAGTCGGTCGGTAAAAAAAATTTACCGACTAATTATCCACCGACCTCCTTTTACTGACCGGAGGCGGTTGGTAAATTGGGTTACCGACCGTTAACGGTCGGTAAAAGTCGGTCGGCCGAGCCTTATTTTCTTGTTGTGTAAAAGCGGGGATGGCAAAATTAATTGACACCTTTGAGAGGAATTTTAGGAGTAGTCCTAGAAATCAACCATATGAGGATGCCATGGAGAAAGAACTTGAGGTTGAACAACCTAAGAGTCCAAATGATCGTGACATCAAACATGAACTTCTGGAATTCGATGGTAGTTTGGACCCTAATGACTTCTTTGATTGGTTGAGGAGCATTGAAAATATTTTTGAGTGCAAGGGCTATGATGATGAAAAGAAATGAAAGCTAGCCATTGTGAAACTCAAGAAACGAACATGCATCAATTTGGTTTGAAAATTTGAAAAATCGAAGAAAGAAAGAGGGTAAATCCAAGATAACCTCATGGGAGAAATTGAAGAAACACATGCAAAAGAAATTTGTTCTAGAGATTTCACTCAAAGTGCCTACCTAAAGATGAATTCTCTCAAGGAAGGTTCTATGTCGGTGGAAAGCTACACAAGGGAATTGAGAAGCTCTCAATCTTATGCAATGTTGATGAAGCTCCGGAACATAGAGTTGCTAGATACATTGGCGGGTTGGAAGGTAAATTGGGGAACAAAGTTGAGTTGCATGCCCATGACAATCTTGATGATGTGGTTCAACGTACTCTAAGGTTGGAGAAACACTACAAGAGGAAGAACAAAGATCACTCTCCTATTGATGATGCCATAGTTGAAGAAGACAATCATAAATTGATAATTCGAGCATTTCCAACCAACAAAATGAAACCAGTGGTTACTTCTTCACGGTTGACTAAAGTTAAAATTCCATTAAAGAGCATTTTCAATAGGCGTATTGCGTACCCGGCCATTCCGAACCAAAACATGTCTCCGTACCCTTTCCATGCGACCTAGCCTTCTAGTACTTTGTATCGATCTTTTGCTTGATTTTTGGCATTTCCATGTTGAAATTCAAATTTGTTGCATGAATTTGAAATTGAAAACATTCTTTTTATTAATTGAGTTATTTTTTATTTTATAGCTACTGTTAGAGAGAACTAAATTAGCCTCCGTGCCACACGCGGTTTATACGGAATATTGTAGATTGGTTTTTTTTTATTTTTTTAAAAAAATCTTTCAATTCTTATTGAATGAAAAATGTAGGAATAACAAAAAAATAAAATAATGGCAATATGGTAAAATTATTTAGAAATGATTGTTTGAATAGGTATGAAAAAAGTCAAAAATATTAGTGTATTGAAGAAATAATAATAGCACTAATTATTATTTTCATGATTTGCATTTAATGTAATTTTTTTTTTTTAAAAAAAAGATGATGTCACTGATAGTTTTTGCCGGAAATTTATTTCTTGAGGGCGTGACATTGATTACATAAGCAATGGCCTATTTGTAATTAGTTATAGATTTGATGTTTTCCAAATGGGAATAGAAAAGGTATTGTCATTTAACGCCCGCATTTTACTAATAACGTCCACACTTTAAACTTAATTATTAACTAAAGTTACTAAGCTACCCTTACTCTACTTACACCTCATTACACGGTTACACCATCTCTCTTCCTTCCCATCACTTTTCACTTCCAACAACTTGCACCAACCACCACCACCGGCACCACCATCACCGCTTGCAACTAACCACCGCCACCACTGTGCAACCGCTGCCACCATAATTATTGCAAATAAAAACACAAATTACGGAGTATAAATCTAATTAAAGCATCCTGAATAATTATTTTCATACATAATCAAACATGATTAATTGCTTAAAAAAACATCATGCCATAGAACTAGCAAAATTAAACGAAATTCAAGAGTACCAACAAATTCAAAAGGGGAAAAAAAATCAAGAGTGTCATTAAATGCATACCCACACCAACCCAATATCGGCCCAAAAAACCGGTGGTTCCATGGGACTACCGATCCAAAAACCCGGTTATCCCGTGGACTTACCGGATTGTTGGTCTGGCAGTGGCGGCGGTGGATGCATGTCAGCGGTGGCTCTCTAAGGGAAGATGAGAGTTTGAAGAGAAGAGAGAGATTGAGAAAGAAAGTGAAGGAATGGGATATCAGGGGGTGAGTGAATAAGGGTATTTAATGTTATTTGCTCTCTTTGCCGAAAAAAAAAATAAAATTGTGCAGGCAGTATTAGTAAAACACGGGCGGAAAATAGCAATTCAGAATTGTGCAGGCAGTATTAGTAAAACACGGGCGGAAAATAGCAATTCAGAATAGAAATTAAACTAAAAATTTTTTTACTGATAGTTTACACTTGACATGCAGGACCATATTTTAAAATGGGATCCCTAATCCAGCTTTTACACTTTTACCTATTGGATACTGTAAAAGAAGCCACCAGCAGCCCATCAGAAAAATAGTTTTCTGAAAGAAGCAGAAAAATAGTTAAATACAACAAATCATGAATTAGCATAAACAAGAATGAAAAAATTGAGACAAACCCTTCAAAAAAAAAAATTTGAAACAAACCCTTCAAAAAAAAAAAAAAAAAAGACAGCTTCACTATTCCACTCAGATGAAAGATGTCATTTGTTACATATCATGGTTGCCACGCTTTCCTCTAAAACAAAACGGTAATTCTTCATTACAGATCACCAAAAAGAAATAATCAATGGGGGAAAAAAGATGAAAAAGAATAAAGAACATAGACAAAACCTTGCGGGACGAGATGGGAAAAAACGAAAAAAAAAAAAAAAAAAAGAATAGATTGCTACAAAAGCTTGGCCAAAAAATTTGCAGCTATTTTTCTGCAATGAATATATTCTTCTAATCTACAACTTCATTCTGTCTGTGATCAGGGATGAAGATACCGATAACCAAATTCATCAACAGCCCAAGCAGCTTCTGTATGTATATTCATGTAAACTCTGCACTGTAATAACACAATCAATAGATCAATTTATCAGATTTTTTTTATGTAATATAAATCAATTTATCAGTTAATTGCTATGAAGCTCAGTAAACAAAGGTCTTATATTTTCCAATTTCTAGTTTCAAGAGTGAACTGACTCATTGTTTATTGTCAAGTGTCTCCTTTTCCTTTATTTGCTGGAAAAGTATAAGCTAATAACACAAAACACTAAACAGTGATAAAAGTACTGTTTGTGATTATTGATATTGGACAGGTTTGTCCATATAAATAAAGATACTGTATTTGATTTCCTTATTCATATGATCAAAAAGGTTAACCTTTACAAAAGTATAAACACTTAAATTGATAAATACATATACAACTTTGTAAAACAGACACAATTTGATCGTCACTTGTTGGTATCATCAATACTTTATATTGATTTTATACCCTCTCATCATCACTTCCAGCTTCATTGCCCAATTCCATCAACGGCCCGTTTGATAGTTAATAATAAATTATGGCAGTGGGCTCATTTGGTAATTAGTAATAAATTATGGCAATGAGAATGACTTTTTAAGTACAATTTAATAAAGGAAACAACATTACTATCTCCATCAAAACATAATCTCGTTGCCAAATTTGTATTTTCAATTTTTCTTTCATATTTTTCATTACCTTCCATTACCACTTTAAAGTGGATGAGAATGAAACCTTATGAAGAAAATAAAGTGTTTGGAGGTGAACTAGCATCAAACATGGTAATGGATCCAAAATTATATACAAAATCTATCCCTATTACCTTAATTTATAACCAGATATCAAAAACATAAAGGTAAGCTTTTTCTCTAACGTTGGGCCCCATATTTATGTCACCCGTTTTTATCCTATAAACACATAGTCATGCCACAACCAACAGTTCAGGAAAATTACCAGAATAAGTCAGGCCCTTGCTTTTTGAAACTCCGGATGATTAGAATGATTATTTTCTCAAGAATGGCTTTTGACAAACAAGAAGCCTCTGATCACTTCCATTTTGTGGATCAATTACCCTGGCTTCCCATCGGATCTGAGTAGCATGTGTACGTGCCATTTCTACAGCCCCAACATTATCGGAGAGAACAATCCAACCCTATTAAGAAAATCAAGGTTTCGGTCAAAACATGCAGTTCAGAAGTGCAGCAAAAGTCCTTAATATTGGCAAGAACAAAAAACAGCTTGCACAAGTACTGCACACTTGCACAGATGATATGACTCGATATAAACTGACCAGAGAAGACAATTTACTATTTCCTACACTGGTGTGAGGAGAATCTCCTTTCCTCCTACTGCTCCTATTTCTCCTTTTAGACTATGTTATTGAGTCATGAGTATCCATCCATGTCCGGCATGGGTACATGTCCAACTCGACAAATTTATGAAACTTTCTATGACTTTAGCCCAAAATAAAGTGCCAACCCACAGTATCAAATACTTTGTTTAAAAAAAAACACAACAATTGGGAAGGTAAGGACTCCTAGGCAAATTTTGGCTGTGAGAGTAAAAGGGTTAGAGGGAGAAAGTGCGGTATGTGATGATGTGAGAAATAGAAAGAAAAAACTTACAATAATGGAAAGATTAAAATTGTCATTTATTTTGAAACTTCTTGACTGTTGCATTTATTTTGAAACAGGGGAAATATTAAATACGGGTACTTGCGGTAAAATAAAGAGTCCCATTAATATAGCTCGAGTATGCGGGTCTGAGTACAATGACTTCCAGAATCCAGATTAAAATAGATGTCAAACAGGGAAAAAAAATCAAGTCAGCTGACCAGCTTCTACAATCAAACAACTATATGCAATTTAATTGTTCTAGAGTATTAGAGTAAACCCATCTCCACCACAACACTTACGAGTACAAACAACCCATGCCACCACTGTAAAAGCAACCGCCACCGCCATTAACAACAATGCCGGTAGAGGTGAATTTTTTCCCCCAACAAATATTTGATGGTAATGTCTTAAAATCCGGTACTGCTATGATAGTACCAGTTTTTTAAACTAGGAAAAAAACAAAATAAGCATACCGGCAAAACATTGATGGCGGACTTGGTGTTGTTTGTAGTGGTTGTGAGGGAGAGAGGGATGGGCGGGAATTAATTAGGGGTAAAATAGGAATCTTACTTAAATAGTTGAATGTATTAGTAAAAGTGGGCAGTGCATAGCAATCCAAATACAATACTATTTTATTCCAACTTCATTTTACATGCAATTATGATCGATATTAGGCACAATCAGTAGACACTTCACTTTGGACCAAAAGGATTTGCAAGTTTTCATTTTCAGAAACAAGTGCATCATATTACTCGAACAGAGATATGACTCTGGACACCATCCGTATCCAATATTAGTACTCTAACAGTAGCAGTAAGGCAAAAACAGAAAGACATACCTCTGGTCGTAAAATTCTATCCATTTCCAGAAACAAGTCCATCATACTACATTTTGCAGGACTCAGAAGTGAGAGAAGCCCACTGGCATGAAGCATGTCATAAGTTCGAGGATATGTCGGGAACGGCTCACACCTATAACAATATGATTATTGATCAGTAGTCAATCAATCAATTAATAATATAGAAGGGTGTATTTTCAGGAGTTTAGAGCATGCTACACTACCACCTAAGCCTATCATATCACAATTTTGATAAAGTTTAGATATATACATCAGAAATTCAAAATTTTGCTACAATTAGAAAAAGCATGAAAAAATATTTCAAACAAGACCCATTCACAATACACTTATTATTTAATGTTTACAATATACTTAGTCACGCAGCTCATTGGAAACATTACCACTGATAAACTTACAATATGCTTCAATCAACTAATAAAAAAGAGTTTAATGTGGATAGTTTATTTTTATGCTTGAATATACGATGACAACTGGAATTTGTGGTATATGAATTTTCTGAAATGATAAAACAATTCTATTTCAGTTTTAGGATAAATTAAGATTAGGAGTAACTTAGATAATTACCTTTTAAAACTTGCATAAGTACCTTTTAAAACTTGCATAAGTACACTTTATACTGCCTCTATGAAGTACTTCCTCCGCTCCATATTAATTGCAACAGTTTGACCAAAAATCTCTCACATATTTGGTCAAAATGTTGCAATTATTATGGAGCGGAGGAAGTATCATTTATCCCATGCATAACACAAGGTTAAAGGCTAGTAGTATAATTAGTGGAACATTTCCTTTATGAGGTATGCTACTTAAAAACCCTAATAAAGAGATTCATCCTGCTCTTAAAAACATCAAGCATCTCATATACCACAGCGCATAGTAGAATGAGAACTCAAAATGTGTCGATAAGACACTAAAATCTACTCCGAAAACAGATCATCCACTGGCAAATTCCTCAAGATAAAACAGATTAAGGAAAAAGGTAATTGCTAACATTATCCTTGCCATTCATCCAATCAGCAACAGCAACAAATCTCAAATCAAATAAAAATGTTTTTGCAAAACTAAGACTTCAAAAATCAACAGAATGTTCCGTCTACTATAGCAACAGAGAAAATACTAATGCAAATGCACTGGATTTGAGCATGGTTGAATACAAGACTCTACTCCCTAAAAGGAAAAACTCCCTCCAATTGTAATACTGGATATATATGTTATTTGAGGTTGAATGATGATCATCAACATTGTGTATTAGAAAGGACTGTTAATACTTTTTATAACTTGCACCAATGTAGTTTGAACTTTGAAAGTTTTATTTCATGAAAAGTGGCCTAGTAGGTGTCTTATATCATGAATTGGAGGGAGTCTGACAGCCTCTGGCTTCAACCTCCTTATAAACACTGAAAATGTAACAACAACGAAAGCTTTACACGTAGACACAAAACTTTACCAATCATGCAAAACACCAGCAAAGCCTTGATCAAGTATAAGGGGAAGTGTATTGCGACTCCCCACGGGAACTACATTCATAACCCATGCCGATTTCTTCCCAGCCAAAAGTGCAGCATTAAAGCCCCCATAATGAGCATTCATGTCCATCATGTTGCGCACCATGTTATACGGAGGTAATGGATCTTCATCACCAGGCCGTTTTGGGTGGTCAGAGAAGATCAAGGGGGTAAGCAAAGACCAATAATTTCTAAGGGCTGATCTCCAGTATTCCCTGTCTTCATAAAACTCTCCAAACTGAACACCTGCAAGAATATGAGGGGAGAGAAATCAGCAAACCAGCAATCCAGTAAACCTTATTGCTAAAAAATTGAGAAATTATTTAGGCAAGATATAATTGGAGCAATACTTTCCATGAATTTCCAGTTCTTCCAAGGTCAACCGAGAACCATTGGACCTATTACGAATGGGGGCCCATCTTCGACTGCGTGTCCCACTGATACATTTGACAAGGGGTTGATAATATGATTGACTATCATGTTCATCCTGGCAAAGTGGCAGCCCTTGCCTCCTATAAATCCAGGAAAAGAAAAGTAAACTTTCTGCAAATCAATGTATCTATAGGATCCAGAATGGTCCCAACAGGAATGATGTGGCATAAAGGGCAGACCAACATATTTGGCTAAAATCCACACCAACCACGAAAATATCAAAAAAAAATCTACATAGAATTCTCACCTAGCTGAATAACAATGTGCATCTGTTGTTTTCTGCCAGATTAAAGTATCATCTTGATGATCCAGAAGAGTCCAGCATATTCTTTTGGTGAAATCCTCAACTGGCGTCAACATGTTTCCTTTCTTTGTTGCCAACAAGCTTCCATGTTCTTTGGGTGTAGGAGAGGTTAAAACAAAGTAACCTCCAGGCTTGAGCAACCGGTCGATTTCAATAATAAGCATTCCATCTGTTGCACAAGGCCATTGTAAGACTTGGGATGCATATATGAACAGAAGAGGTGCAACACATGATTTGGCCTCTTTAGCAACTGGAATAGTAACGCAAGGAAGTGAAAGCAGCGAGTATTTGAATTTACCATATCAGTATGAAATTTTACATTAAATATGAAACCAATTTTTCCACAAAATGTGAAAAATGGAAAGCATTCCATATTGAACAAACAATCATAGAGATTCAGAAAATTGTGCAGCATAGAAAATGAACAAAGCACATAAAATCCACATATTACTCCTTCCGTTTTCATTTATTTGCTACATTTTACTTAAATAGCCGTCATAAAATTTTTGCTACATTTCCATTTTAACATGTGGGGCCCACTTATATTTTACCTATTTACCCTTATGTTTGTTCTTATCATATTAACCAACTAGTCAAATACCCTACTAATCAATCACCTTTCAACAACACCCATTTTTTCACTCTCCTATTTTAATCACATGGCTGCCACACTTCTCCTAAAGTCCTGTGCATTTGGCAGAGTGGCAGAAATTTTGAGTGAGAGAGAGAGTAAAACATATTGCAGATAATTTCACAGCTGGCATGGCTAAAAGCAAACAGTTTTAAAAAGCAACAATTGTTCCAAGACCTCTTCAGATCCTCTGAATTTCAAGCCTTAAGATAGCAAATGGTACATTTTGATCCAGGCCTTGTTATACCCGTTTACATCTCCTTTCTACAGCTACAGCAAGAATATTATCTCCTTTGCAACCTCAATTGAACTCCCACATCATTTTCAATAATTAAGTTTTAAGGAAGGGTGAAATTTTACAAAAAAAATGAAGTGCATTTCCTTTCGTCCAACTTATGTGGAAAGAAATCCCACAAAAGGTCAAAATAATTAATTGTATTACTTAAGCGAACTCGGAGTAGGAGGTTAAAGTGCGTGCAGCAAAGAAATGTATGTCCTACTGCTCAATAAACTTTATGACCAATTTGTTTCACCAACTATAAAAGGGCTTAACCCTTTGTAGCAATAGGATTTAATAGGAAGATAGAAAAACAACTTCACCTATCATCATATAGAAAAAACAACTGTTGAAAAGAAATAGTATCCCTTTTTCCGGGATCGATCAGATTTTTTTAAGTCAACGCTGTAAAATATTTTGTCAGTTTAAAGAAAAAAAATGCTATAAGGTTGTGATAGGTGAAAAATAAAAAATGTAAAAGGTTATCTAGCAAAACAAGCATTTTAAAAAGTCATTTTCCATATTGATTATCTATCTATTTTTTCCTTCTAAGTATAAAATAAAAGTGTGTTATATAAATAGTAATAACAAATTAAGAAAGGTAATATTAAAGACCAATAATGAATGAATTAAAAAGACATTTTGAAAAACTCCCATAATTAAATACAGGGTTCCTTAGAATTTTTTTTTCTTTTAAAAAAACACTTATGACCATTTAGTTGGCAGTAATAAATTGTGGTAACAAGAATGAATTTAAAGTATAATTAAGCAAGAGAATAAATAATATATAATCTCCTTGGAAACATTCTCATTCTCAAGCTTGAATTTTCATCATATTTTTTATTACCATACAGATAATATTGGATGGGAATAAATATTTGTGAAGAAAATTAAATCAATTGGACATATCTTAACACCACCACGGGAATGAATACTAATTTTCCTTCCAAATTTACATATTAGGGGTTGTTTGGTTTAGCACAAGAGTAAGGAATGAAATTATGAAAGGGAGAGGAATGGAAAGAAAAGGAAAAACCCCTCATTACCCTACTTGTTTGGTTACAGAAGAGAAAGGGCTGGTTTAACAGCCCAATGTCATTAGTTGAGTTTGGTACAACAAAAACAAATAGAAAAAAGTCTACTCTTCTTCCTCCATAATTCTTCTTTGTTGTGTACTTCAATAAGTGAGTGCCGCCATCAAGCTTCATCACTCACCATCAACCTTCACCACATTAAACCTCCATGACTCCATTCCAATGACTCTCAGCAGTAACAAAATTTATTTGGCTTCAAGTAAAAAAATTATTCACTTATTGAAGTTATTGAAGTTATTGAAGTTCTTTAATAGAGGTTATTTTGTTTATACCTTCTTTCTCATACATTTCTCCCCCATAATTTAATCTGTTTTAATTGCTTGGTTGAACAATTTCAAGGTTGTTTGTTGAGATCTGAGATGGGGTGGACATCAGTAGTGGGTATGGTGGTTGGAAGTTTGGGTGGAGATGGAGATCGACGGGTTTCGTGGGTGTTTGGTGGTCGGGATTTTAGATGAAGTTGGAGATGGTGAATTTCAAATGGAAGTGGGTCTTGTGCAGTTGTGGTGGTGCAGTGAGTGAGTGAAGAAGATAAATGAGGAATTCAAGTCCCAACTTATAAGGTGGGAATGACCAAGAAGATAAAATGGGGAACTTTAAAAATTAAAAAGCTGAAAGGGAAAGGGAAAGGGAAAAAAAAAATGTTAAAGGCAATCTAAGGCCAAAGTTCCCTTTCCTTGTTCCACCCAAACAAACAACCCTTAAATTCATTCCCATTACCTTCAATTATAACAGGTTTCCAAACGTGCCTTTAGGGATAAATGTTTACAAATTATTCATAAAAAAAGGATAAGCCAATGAAAGTTCTAACGAAGTGTTTGACAGCAACTCGTCGGCAAGGGGTATAGCTTAGAAAACTAAGTGAGTTCAGTAGTGCAGCTGAGGATTTTGAACCATGGATTACAAATTTGAAAACGTAAAACCTCACAGAACTACGAAAAACTCGAATTAATTGAAAACGACAAGTGAGTAGTGACTAAAGCACATCAATAAAGTTGCTAGAATTTTCTTCATATGAATCAGTACCAAAACGAAATAATTGGTTGGAGTGAACAAGAACAGGTGAGACGGCAACTACTGTATAATACAAAACTTAACGATAAAAAGAATATACTTGAACATTTTCGAACAAGAAGAGGAACTTATTAAAATAATTTGAAACTTCTAAGCAAGTTGTTGCATACTTACATGTATTAACGACACTATAATTTAAGCGCCACCCAAAAGCATTCCAACTGAATAAGGTGCTTAGTATGAGGATAAAAGGAATCTAACACAACCAAAAGTCCAAAACTATTGAAAGATTTTGAAAGGAAGTTTTTTACAATATGGAGCAGAGAGATCATCCGTCAATTATCAATAGAGCATCATAGAGACATTAGTTTGGATCCATTCATCTTAACCTTCCGAAACTTGAAACATCTCCCCTTATTCCTAAATGTTTATCCTATAGGGAGATTTTACCCCAATTCATAATAAAGGGAATGTTCTGAATTCTACCCGACAAAAATAAACATAATCACATTGCCTCTTATTTGATTAATCTTAATGATTATTATAAGAATATCAAATTTTTATATTTTTTGCTAATTTAGTAATACGTAAATAGAGCAAGTACGAGTAAAAACATGCAATTACAAACGTGCAAAATAAAAATAGAGTGATCATTTAGAAATAGAGAGTAACATGTGATAAAAAGGTCATTCAACGATATTTCAACTAATCAAACATAACTTTATTCTCATTCCCCTACATTGTTTAAGTATTATATCAACACACATAATATTAAAAAACTAAGCATTCAAGACAAAAAAAAAAAACATGGATCTAGCAAAATTCGAAAACTTCACTAATAATCATTGTTTCATGGAAATTATCTATCACATAAAGGCCATGGCTATAGTAATCAGGACCTGTTCGATATCGGTTTTTTTTTTTAGTTTTCATTTTCAATGTTTCCGGTAAGTTTGACTAATTTTTATATGATTATAGGACTAATATCAATGACTTTGAAAACCAGAAAACCACAATAATACTAAACGGGCCCAACTTGTTGGTTTTATCCTATTGATTCAACTCTTACTGTTATCTTAAAGAAAGATGCTTTAGGCTTTTCTTTTGACAGAGGATAATCAGGTTGTCTCACCGAATCAAATAAATAAATAAATAAATAATAAAGCAAGGGATGCTTCGTTTTTTTCCAATGAAATTAGTCTATTTCTTTTCTTTCTTTTTTTGAGATCAGGGAAACTTCACATTCTATATTGCATCCTTTGAATTGACCTTCTATGTGAGGACAAATTGAAATATTCTCTATATATCCCTTTCATGATTTCATCCCATATCAGCTAACTCAAAGAAGCGGATACTGACAAACTTTCCACAAATACAGAGAGCAAAAGTTGAAATACAAGATGTAACGAATTGAATATACCACCCATTACCTTTTCCATCCCAGTCAATACCACATTGAGCACAGTGAATCATGTCGAATGACAACGATGGATATGGAAGTTGCCTAGAAATGAAATTGCCAAGCATTGCTGGGAGACCTCGCTCAAGGGCCAACTGCACTTGGCTGCCAGTTACCTGATATGCCGCAATACAAATCGGTGTCAATTTCAAAGAGATCAAATGGGCCCCAAAACTTCCAAAACCACAGCCAATGTCAAGCACAGTTTGCACCTGTAATTGAAAACCCATCAGGTACCTGGAAAAAGTCATTCCCTACTTTTCTATATATTGATACAAAACAAAAAGAAATGTTTCAGTTCCAGCATGTTACATCAGAAGTTGAGCAGGCAAAGACTTACACCAGCTTGAAGGAAGTCCAAGTCACTGCCCAGTCCTATAGACTCTGCAAGTTGGCGAGTATAATCTTTTACCCCATCGAAGATCAACCCATCATCATTGTGAAAAGCAATTTGGTTCTCTTCCAGTAACATCATCCTAGAAAAGTCAATAAGGAAACACAATTTCATTATAAATTAATGAGATAATCCAATTGCTTTCTTACAAAATTTAGCTTCATATAGAATAAACCTACCTCTTAGTCATGCTTCCAGAATGAAGGAAATCATCTTTTGTGATCTTCACATTCCCACTCCATATTACATCTCGACCAGCAGGCCACCGCAAGGGAATCTTATACTCCTTAGGGGACCGAACCAAACACCGGTTTTCATTCCGAGACAACTCACAATGACGATCATATTCCTCACCACCCTCATACCCCACCTCTAAGTTGGCACTCAAATTGTAACACGGTACAAAATTTTCCCTCTCCTTCCCACAAAGGGGCAGCTCCTTTTGCCTAGGATTAGTCCCTGATGTCAGTGATCTCAGGTCGAAATAATCAACAACCGCTTGCTCCTTTAATTTCCTATAGTTGGTGTACACATTGGACAATCTAGGGGGTCCTACGGAATCCAATTCTTTCAATGATGATGATGACGAGGAGCTCAAAAGTACAACTAATGCAAGAACACTAAGGAGGCACAAAAGGAACCAATTATGGCGAATTCTATGACCAAAAATGAGCGACAATTTATTGAACCAAGAGCTTCTCATGTCCAATTTGTACCAACTTTCCTTCAATAGCTCATCTGAAACAATAATTCCTTCCCTATAAGGAAACCAAATTCTCAATTATACTCTAATTATCCCAAATCTCCAAGAATTGCGAAAACCATAACCTCTCATATCAAACACCAACAATTTGCCTAAAACAACAAATTCGCAATCACAGATCTTAATTAAACAATCAATAACTACACAATAAACAAGCGGTTGCAATTAAATTGGCATAATTGTGCATTTAAAACAATCAAAATCAAACCTTAGAGTTTGACGAAATTCAGATCAGAATCTTTTACTCAGAACACTATCAACTCGAAGAACAATACAACCTCAAAACTTCAATTGAAGAACCAAGGGTTCGAGAGAATGCGATCTCTAAAATATAGGATCGAACAAAACACCACAATAATGCTGGAAAACAGTGATCAGTATTGCAACATGCTCAATGTACCACAACCAAAAACGAAAACCGAAAAAAAAATCAATGAAAAAAGCAAAATCAAACAGAATAATAGAAAAAGAATAAAGGAGGGAGTAGAAAAATGATGAAGTAGAAAGAGAGCTCAGGATACAGCAATGACGAAGAGAGAGAAAGAATGAATGAGTTCAGTGAAAGTCGGAGTATTCAGTTTTTTTGGTTGGAATTTTTTATTATATTGTGTGTGAGTGAGTGTGTGTTAGATCTAGGAGAGAGAAGGGGAAGATAAGCAAACACTATGAAATCGTATCACATTTTCCATTTTTATTTTCAAGTAATTAATGATATATATATCTATGGCCCGTCAAAAATTAATGATATATCATATATGTATGGAAGCCAAGCCAAAATAATGCATGAAATTAATGATTGAGGATTATAGAAATGGGAGAAAAGGATTGCTGGAAATCTATGTCATTGACCCTATTTTTATCAATAATGCATCTACTATAATAATAATGCATCTCTTTTTATATTTGGTGTAATTAATTACTCCATAAATTTTTTATTTTGATAACTTGGTGGTGGTAGTACTAGGTCTTGATTCTTGAGTTGGTTCTATTGCAGATCATCTGATCTAATTTAGTCAATGCACGCACTTGGGAGGGGTGATAAAGAATCCTCACGAACTTAAGACTTTGTTCCTTGAATTATGAGGTCTTGTCGTCTAATTAAAATACATATATGTCAACGTAAGAAATTGTTTTTAGTTAATTAAATTTTTGTAGTCTAAACTCTAATGTGGCGTGTTCTATATAAATGGTACTCCCTCAATCCTTTTTTATTTGCTACCTTACTTAAAATTAAACTGATAAAACTGTTCATATGTAAACTTTAACCAAATCGGATTTTGTTTACATGAAGAATTACGATTGTTTTTGTTTCTTTCGCTTGAAAAGTACTTTTCAAACATATAATTTTGTATTTTATATAGATAAATATACTTTTCATTTAAAATAGTGTCTGAAAAAGTTGATGTAACAAGTAAAAAAAAAAATTGAGCAGCACCTCTTCATTACATGATTAGACAAAAATGGGTCAAATTAATACTAATCTACTCTAGACCTCTAGTGGGTAAAGCGTGACCCTTGTGCCACAAACAATAACCTTAACGGCCCGTTTGGTAGCTGGTTATAAATCATGGTAATGGGAATGGATTTATCACTAAATTTGGAAGGAAAATTAAAATCCATTCCCATGGTGGTGCTACCTTAGCTCCAATTTATCTAATTTCTTCACAAATATTCATTTCCATCAAATAACACCCTCCTCAATGATAATGGATGGGAATGAAAAATGAGAAGAAAATTGAAACTTGGGATGAAAATTTGTTTTTATAGAGATTATAAGGTTCATGCTTAACAAAATTACGCTATAAAATCATTATCATTATCACAATTTATTACCACCAACCAAACGGGCCGTAAATGATCTTATTTCAATTTTTACTACTGTATTAGAGCTGGGATGGACCGATGAACTCTTTTGTTTTGACAAAAAGAGAGAATAAAACTATTTTAATAATCATTAAAAGGTCGTTTGAGTAGGACTCAAATACCACAAGTAGTTATCAAGTGATATAAATTATAATTTGGTGAGGATGAGGTCTAATACTGGTGGTCAAGACATCAAAATGCAAAGTATGAGGTTCTGCCGTCATGGGTTAGATTATTCTCACCGCATGTATTTATGACAATTTTTTATATTTTCTTACAAATTTGTCTGTTGACTAAATTAAATTGGATAACATGTAGTAGGATCTAGTTCAAAACCTAGTACCCACACATTATCTAAACTATAAAAATAAATAATAACTTGGTTTTCGGCGTGGTACAATATATAATTTGGGTTTGGTATGGTAAGAAATATATAGCCAATAATGTTTGGAATATAGTTTATCCTAATAGTTGGGATTAATGACATTAATTTTCCTAAATTTTATTTGATATATACGAATTATAATTATAAATATAGTATTAAAGAGTAGCTACTAGCTACTATAATTGGTTAGATGTTCCCTCATTGTTGATTGTCCTTTATTCACATGCCTCACAAAACACCTACCTCTTATGCTAATTGCTAAGAAAATAAATAAAGGACAATAATACATGTTAGGGGTAAAAAAAATTGCCGCATTGTCTTTAAATTCCAAGGCTAAAAAAGTTGACCTTTGTAAAATGCATTATACTACCTCCGTCCCTTTTTGTTTGCCCCATTCTGACTTTTGGCACTGTTTATTTGAAAACTTTGACTCTTTATAATTTTATACATATAAGGAAAAATATAGTCAAATGGGATCTCCTTTGATTCAGCTCAATGTGTACTTTTTTTAATATGTAATTTATATAATTTTTTTATTACATGTATCTAAAAATATTCTCATTTAAAGTTATATCTCGGGAGATGAGAAAAAGTAAATGGGACAAACAAAAAGGAAAGGAGGGAGTATATAATAACTTACACCATCTTCCAACTAAGACAAATAAATGCTTTTTTAAAAATTTTTTATTTTAAAAAAATTATTTCAATCATGGAACACATAATATTTTCCTAGTTTATACACACACGATATTTAAAAAAAAATATGGTGAGGTAAACCCATAAAACTCATCTCATAAATATATCCAGTTAATATTGTCCGAAGAAAAGGGGGCAACAAGATTTAAACTAGCAAACTCTCGGTTGCAAATTGTGTGTATATATGAAGGGTTGACTAAAGGCTAATAAATAAATTGTTGAAAACATAAAACTTAATTAAAGGAGTACACGTTATGTTTAAAGGGGTACAATAGATTAGACATTTAAAAAGGTAAATGTGACTTATGTGACATAATTATGAAAGTTATCAATATTTACAAATTAAAAATATTAATAATAATTACACGTGTGTGTTTCAAAAAGTTCACCCCATCTTCATTTTACAAGCTTGCCAATGCACTCATTTAAATTTAATTGCTTTAACTTTACATTAGTAAAAGTTATAAAATTTGATATTATTATAGTGCACTTCTAGATAAATCCAAAGACATTTCACATGACTATATTATTCATTCTTATACATTAGCACTAATTTAAAAGATTATCTTTTATTATGAATAATGTTAAGTTTGTAAATGGGCAGGTTGAACTTGTAGAAACAAATATAGATACTTGTATATATAATTGATAAAGTTAAAAATTTGGTTTTCCTCTTGTTTATGCCAGATTTCACTCGATGCTTAAATTGGCTGATTCGACTACGACTAGATCGTTATTTCAGCAAAAAGTAACGAAACAGCTCAGGCAGTGTGGATGAACACACGAGAATGGTGACGCGGAAAACCTTTAAATAGGTGACAAACCGCGGGTGGCTATGAGTCCACAAATCCACTATTTTAATATTGATTATTGCGTACAATGGAATTGTGAATGTAATGGTTTACAGAGATGGTGAGAAATAGCTTAGTTCGTACACTTTTCTTACGTAGGATTATATATCCTTTACAAAACCCTAGAATTCACTATATATAATCATCCTTGGTTGCCGTCCTAACCCCTAGAGAATAAGTCTCCACTGCAACGGATTGCTGACGTGGCATCCTGCTTGGTCAAGGGAACTTGAATTACTCCTTAATAAGCTCAACTGTCGTGGACTTAATCTAAGTCTAGGATTCCTGGAGAATATTCCCTTCTAGGCGTGCTGACTTTTCTAGCAAGCTTCGCGTCCCTGCAAGGAAAAAATTCTAGCCATAACAATTGCCCCCTGCTTGTAACCCAGGTTGCCAAACTCGAGATGCAAGCTGATGCAAAGTACTTTCATTCCTGGCGTAGATAAACTGTGTTGAGTGTCGTTGTCAGCCGGTACTTGGCGTCTAGGCGTATAGCTCATGATAACTTGGCGTTTCTAGCCTTTGTAGCTGGTACTCTAACCTAAGACTGTCGCGTTCCTTCACTGGCGTTAAAGCCTGCAAAAAATGGGTTAGGGGCGATCGTTGGTGTTTCCACCAACGGCCCTCCGATGCTTAAGTCTGTAGGGTATTCCAAGGAATAGAAATAACACACATGAAAGGAGCGTTGATAGTTGTTACCTCTTTAAAAATGATATAGTTTTAGGTGGGACGTGTTCCAACTCCTGAGGATGTCTGTCTCGTCTGGGGTTACTAATTGGTAGGCCCCCCTGACACGCTTGATTTGATAGGGTCCCTCCCAACTAGTCCCCAACTTACCTACGTTTAGCTCCTGCATGTTCTGAAACACTTTTCTCAACACCCAGTCTCCTTCACGAAAGGACTTTGTTTTGACATTCTTGTTGAAGCTTCGTGCCACGATGTTTTGGTAGTTGGCCATCCGGATGAACGCGTTTTCCCTTAGGTCTTCAATGGTGTCCAAACTGTTGGCTAACTCTATGTCGTTGGCTTCTGGGGTGAGCAAGCCATACCTAGTTGTTGGCGTAGTTACCTCAGGTGGGATGACAGCTTCGCACCCGTACACCAGGGAGAAGGGTGTTTTCCATGTTGATGTCCTTGGTGTCGTGCGATTTGCCCATAAGATTCGAGGTAGTTCTTCAACCCATTTTCCCTTCTTAGCTTCTAACCTGCGTCTAATGCCATTTATTATTATTTTGTTGCTGGACTCAGCTTGTCCTTCGCCTGTGGATACCTGGGGGTTGACGTAGTAAGTGTGATGTTCCACTCTCGGCAAAAATTTCTTGTTTTGTCACTGATAAACTGGGATCCGTTGTCACAGACTGTAACGACCCGGAATTTTGGGCCAGAAAATTTCGCGGTTATTAATTATATTTATTTAATTCTAGTCCAAAAAGGCTCATTATATTTTGGACTGTTTAATTTGTATTTCCTATTCTTATTTCCAAATTGGGCCAAAGACCCAATTTTTCTTTCTTTTTCTACTTGGCCGGCTCCCCTCTTTTTATTTGGGCCAAGTATTGTTTTTATTTATTTAAATTGGTTAATTAATTTTTTTGATTTAATTAAATTAGTTTTTAAAGCCCTAAACTAATTCAACCTAGCCTAGTCATACCTAACTAAGTCCACTCCACCTCCCTATTCTTTCTCCTTCTTCACGGCAGCTTCATTAGTAGCATTAGGGTTTGTTTTTTTTTTTATTTCTTTTCCTTCCTCTCTTCTATAAATAGGACCATTATCATTTAGTTAGTCCTATTTTTGCAATTGTTCCTAAACCCTAAAATACATTTTCTCTCTTCCCCTTCTTCCTCTTCTCAAAAACAGTGAGCCATCATTTTCCCTTGGAATTTTAATAGCGAATCCAGGTAACTATGCTCTCCTCTTTAATCTATGGGTAGAAAAACACATAGTTAATTAGGAATCATATCATGAAAATTGTAGGAAATTTAATATTGTTTTACTTGGATATGTCGAGCATGAAGCATGAATTTCTTGATTGATTTTTATGTATTTTCATGATTTTATGTATGATCTTGTATGAATTTATTTACCAATCAAATCTTGTTATTTCTTGATGAATTTTTCATGGTATCTTGTTTACTGTTTGATTATTAACCATGATTTATTTCGTGGCAAAATTCGTCCGTTTATTATTTATAAAAATTTAATCTTTCAAACCGGTAAAACTGTCCAGAATAGGTTTACGAATTTATTAGTGTACTTAATCAATTCGGAATGCTACTAAATTTTATATGGAAGTCAGTGATAATGTTTTACAGCTTGTGTTAAAGTTTCGTAATTTTTAAAGATCGTTTGATATGGCATAAAATTCTGAAACCGAATTCAGCCTAATCTGACTGGTTAGTTATAAAATCACTTAAAAATAGTAAAAGATGTTATTTTTAGACGAAATTTATGCACGTTAATCCTTGAACCCATATTTAGCTCCCATAAAAATTTCCAGATTTTTAGAGATCTTTAGATGGTCGTTTTTAATTTAATTCTTTAAAAATCAGATTGTATAAATTAGGGCAATTGAATTATTAAAATATGCTATTACTAATTATTGAATTTTCGAGTGACCTAAGTATTAAAAAGGGAACTAAAAATATGATTTTTATGATGAATCTTGATAGTATTGAATTATATTTATTAATCTTGAATTAAAAATTAAATCTTGTTATTATCTTCTAATTGTCGAGTGTATAGAAATTAAAAGAAGGGTTAAAAATATTATTTTTATGTTAATCTTGATGAATGTTGTTGAAAAATATGATTTTTATCTTATTTTGGTAATTTTTGTAATTATATTGATTAATTAAATTAATTCTAGAAAATAGTTAATTATTGTTATATTTTTTTTAATAATGCCGTGTAGAATTGATGAATTAGTCAATTTTTGATTAAATTTGATTATTGTTAATTCAGGGAATAATTAATAATAAAAGTTACGGACAAAATAATTATCAGGGATAAGTTGTAAAGTGAAGGGATAGATAATATGACTATTATTATTACTATTAGTATTCGGCTATTACAATTATTAATAATAATATCTACAAGTTAGTATATGATATTAAGGTTAGTATCCGAAAGGATAGGATTATAAGTATATGATAGTATATTATAAGATTTAAAGTTGCATAAGATACTACTAGGGATAAGAAAGGAAACAGAGTAATAGCTATACATGTTATGTCTCGGTCTCTGGCTAGGAAAGACTTGGTATTTAAGGTGGCCAATATACGTGCCGCACCTCTCTTTCCTGGGACTCCGAACATTTCATTTCCTATTACGGTCACCTAGTATTATCCTAATATATGATATGATTAAATTAATTGAAGATATAAGATACAATATGGACACCCACCTGTATGATACACGAGTCATTAGTGGGTTAAGTCAGAACCACTACTCAATGGGACGAACACATGAGTTCCCCCGAGTAGTTTGACCTTAGAACATGTAGTCGTCTGGTAACCGTATCTGCGAGTCGCTACCAGGAAGTTATGGCCATAGCTTAGACTTAGCGGTGAAACACGGGATCCGCTATGGGATTGGGTACACGAGCTCCTCCCGGCATGTTCTAGGGAGTTATGGTGAAACACGAGATCCATAACGAGTTATTAGTGACCGGTCCAACAAAGATATTATATTAGGATCATACGATTTGATGAGATGAAATCATAAGATGAAGATAAGATGATTTCTAAGAATTGATGATAAGATAGATTATGATCTAATATGATAAGAAAGACATGATATGATATGATTAAGATAAGATTTATGATGAAGGGAATGTGATTATGATTAAGATTTGTTAATGATATAATTTAAGAAGGGTTAAGTATAAGTTAATGATTGGGATAATTTAAGATGTATAGTATAAAGTATAAGTTTAGCATATTGTAAGTCTTCCGCTGTGTATTTCGGTATTTATGAGCATGTACGTGTATGTATAATTATACGGATGTGGAATGTATTTGGTATGTATTCTAACCGTATTTGCAGGGTTGAATGTACGTATTTTTATACGTAATTATACGTATTCTAACTGTATTTCTGCAGGGGTATTTATACGTATTTTATACGTATCTGTATACGTATTTTATACGTACCTTTATACGTATTATTATACGTACGTTTATATGGAATTTGTGTATCTTTGTGTAAAGCATGTATTAAATCTTTTACAGTTTTTATGGTATTTTCTATGATATTATGTGTTTGGTGGTCCCTCGATTAAATGGGACAGCCTAGTTACTCGCCACTGACGGTGGACCCCCCCCTCAGTTCCAGGTGATGTTGCAGCAGATTAGAGCGGGCTTCGCCGGATGGGCTTGAGTGTTCTAGCATTTATTCTAAGTTTTCTAGTTTATCCAGAACTACTTAAACATTTACTTAGTTTATTCTACGATCCCAGCATGTTGGGACAGTATTTCCAAACTTATGATGTAATAATGAATATTGGATTTATTATGGTTTCTAGGAGTTATTTTAATAAAAGTCAATTCTTCCATTTATTTCATTTGATATATTGTTAATATGATTAAGTAATGATCCGAATGTCGACTTCCCTTCGTAAATCGACAAGCTAAAAAGTCGGGTCGTTACACAGACTATTTCCGACGGTATGCCGAACCTGCAAACAATATTATTCCATAGGAAGGAGACAATTTCTGTGTCGCGTACCTGTTGGTATGCCCCTGCTTCTATCCACTTAGAAAAATAATCTGTTAGTGCTAAGAGAAATACCTTTTGTCCAGGAGCTGGGGGAAGTTTTCCAACGATGTCCATCCCCCACCTCATGAAGGGCCAAGGTGTTAACGATGGGTGTAACGATTCAGAGGGTTTATGTATCATACCTGCATGTCTTTGACACTTATCACACCTTTTGACGTAGTTGTCGGCGTCTATCCGGATTGTTGGCCAATAGTAGCCGTACGATAGGATTTTGTTCGTCAAGGACCTTCCTGCTATGTGGGAACCACATTCTCCATCGTAGAAGTTCTGGAGTACTCCCGACCATTCGTGCTCCTGCAAGCATCGTTGCAAAATACCTCTAGCAGATCCTTTGAATAATACATCCTGAATTACCTGATATTTTGATGCTATGGATTTAATTTTCCTTGTTGTCTGCTTATCGCGTGGCAACACGTTGTCTATCAAGTAGTCTGTGATGTGCTTCATCCAGCTAGCTGAGTCAGGTTGGTTGGTAGATGTTTGATCATCCACGTTGTTAACAATCAAATCTGGTTGCGCCTTGGTTATTGTCAGTTCGGCTAGATGGATAATTGGTACTGATTTGAAATTGCATTTCTTCAGAGCTGATCCCAGGTTGGCAAGTGCATCTGCTTGTGTATTCTGGTCTCTTGGGATCTGTTGTATCGTGAAAGGCTTGAAGAAGCTGGATCTCTTCTTGGCTACTTCTACATAAGCTGTCATTTTCGAATCTTTTGCTGCAAATTCACCTTTCACTTGGCTAACGACTAATAAGCTATCGTTGTAGACGTCTAAACCGGTTGCGCCTAGTTCCCTTTCTAGCTGCATACCTGCAATTAAAGCTTCGTACTCTGCTTCGTTGTTAGTAGCTTTAAAATCACATATTATTGATTGTACTACCTGGTCCCCTTGTGGCGACTTTAGCATTAGCCCTAATCCGGCGCCTCTAAAGTTAGAGGAACCGTCTACAAACAGCTTCCATACCTGTTCGCCTGCCACTGTAGTGTGTTTTGTTTTTCGATCTCGGCTTTTTCCTGCAAAGTTGGGCTAAAGTCTGCCACAAAGTCGGCTAGGGCTTGTGATTTTATTGATGTTCTTGGGTGAAATTGGATTTCGTAGCTACTTAGGGCGATAGCCCATTTGCCCATCATTCCTGTTAGTTCTAGTCTTTTTAGCACGACCTTAATAGGGTAGTTAGTCATCACTACTATGGTATGTGTTTCAAAATAGTGTTTTAACTTCTTAGATGCTGTAATTAGGGCAAGTACTAGTTTTTCTAGCGAATTGTACTTAGTTTCAGCATCTAAGAAGCTTTTGCTAACGTAGTATATTGGTAGCTGTTGATTGCTAGCTTCCCTAGTTAATACCGCGCTTACCACTTTGTCACTTACTGCTAAATACAATTGTAAGATCTCACCTGGTTCGGCTTTAGAGAGTACTGGTGGTGTTGCTAGATACCTCTTTAGTTCTTGTAGTGCTACTTCATGTTCGTTGGTCCACTGGAATCCTTTATTCTTCCAGAGTACGTTATAGAATAGATGGCACTTGTCGGAAGATCTTGAGATGAATCTATTCAGGGCGGCTACTCTACCTGTGAGCTTCTGGACTCCTTTCAGGTTCTTTGGTGACTGAATGTTTGCTAAGGCCCGCACTTGGTCTGGGCAGGCTTCTATGCCTCGTCGGGTAAATATGTACCCCAAGAATTTACCTGCAGCAACTACAAAAGAACACTTTGTAGGGTTAAGTTTCATATTATATTCACATATTACCTGGAATGTTTGCTAGAGATGAGAGATATGATCTGCTGACGTCTTGGATTTTACTAACATGTCATCAATGTATACTTCCATAGTGTCACCTAGCTGATTTTTGAACATCTTGTTTACTAGCCGTTGGTAGGTAGCACCTGCGTTTTTTAATCCGAAAGGCATGACTTTGTAGCAGTATATCCCTTTACCTGTAACGAAGGTTGTCTTCTCTTGGTCACTCGGGTGCATCAAGATTTGATTGTAGCCGGAGTAGGCGTCTAAGAATGTGAGTCGTTCATGTCCAGCTGTGGCGTCGACCATGGTGTCGATGTGTGGTAGAGGGAACGGGTCTTTTGGGCACGCTTTGTTTAGGTCTGTGAAGTCTATGCATACTCTCCATTTTCCATTCTTCTTCCTGACCACTACAACGTTTGCTAGCCAATCTGGGTATTTTACTTCTCTTATTTTTCCGGCTTCGAGTAGGTCTTGCACTTCTTGGTTTATGGTATGATTTCTTTTAGGTGCAAACTTCCTCCTTTTTTGCTTGATCGGTTTGGCTGTTGGGTCGACGTTTAGTGTAACGACCCAGAATTATCGGTATTTCTGTCGTTGATTTATTTGTATATTTATGTGATTTTATGTATGGTCCAAAATTTATTTTGGACTATTTATTTTTATTTTATGTGAATAATTTCGATTAAATTCGATTATTTTTATTTTTGGTTGATTATTATTTATTTTAATTATTATTTAATTAATTAGAATTTTTATTATTTAATTTTCTAATTAGTTAACTAATATTGTTGGGCCAAATCGATTTAGGCATAATTAAACATGCAAGAGTGCAATTAGCCCAATTATTTATCGAAAGCCCAATTTGGCTCATTTCCTTAGCTTTGGTCGGCCCTTTTAGTGATGTGGCTTAATTTGCCACTTGCTTCGTGTTCACACCTTAATCACCTCTATAAATAGAAGGTGATGGCAAGGCTTATGATTTCATTTTGCCATTTAAACACTTGCTCATCAATTAAAAGCAAAACACCCTCCATTTGCCCATCATTTCCCACGCCATTTTTGGCCTAAGACTCCACACATTTGTTCATCATCCATTCAAACTCAAAACTTAAAGATTAATCCTCCATTGATCTTTAATTATCTAAACACAAATTAAACCTCCATAATTCCAATCAAGACTTCTAGCTCGGTTTGGGTTTTGGGGTTGTTCGTTTGGGTACGAGTTCGTGGGGTGGTCCGTGTGGCTCATGTTGAAGATGGTGGTGCAGTTGGTGGTTCGTGCAAGCCGTGCCGTGTTCGTGTTGCACCGTGTGATAGGGCCGTGTATTTTGGGTTTCCGGGCAGCGAGTTTTGAGTATTATCTTGCTTAATATTCAAAAGGTAACATACTATCCAAATCCTAGTAGGTATATTATGATTCATAGGGTAGGTTAAGTGATTAGATTAAACCGGAATTGATGATTTTTGGCCTATAATATGCGTGATTATGGGGCTGATTTGGGGGTGATGTTTTTGTGTTGTTATTGCCATGATTCTATGTATTTTATGTTGTTTAAAATAATTCCATGTTTGATGTTGATCATGTTCAAGTTTTGTGAAGTTTTGATGCATGTAAGTTGATGAATTGTTGTTGAACTTTAATGATGAACATGCGTGAATTTTGGTGATGAGTTCTTTATGATTTCTTGTTAATCTTGTTGAGTTCTTGAATCTTGATTGAGTTCTTGGTTGAGTTCTTGAATCTTGATTGAGTTCTTGAAATCTTGTTAAGTTCTTTATGAGTCTTGGATGAGTTCTTGGTCGAGTCTTGAAAGTTAAAGAAAGTTAAAGAAAATTAAAGAAAAGTTAAAGAAAGTTAAAGAATGATATTTGAGGTTTCCAGATTTGTTGATTTACATGTTATTCTTGAGTCAAGGCGTAAGATGCAACTTAAGATTAACTAAGAATGTAAGTCTCGGTTAAAGATTAGCTTGATTTTACTATTAGACGCCTAATCTTAGAGTAAGATTCTAAGAATTGGGTTAAGACGTTGCCCCTATCTTATCTGCGGTATTGGGATAGTTGGAGGTCTTACTATATTGTCTCTTGATATGGATTTCCCATAAGATGGGTTTCATGGGGTTGGGAGTAAGATTCTCAATCCTGGCATAGTAGAAATTTCGTTCGCGTAAGATGTGTTCGTACGTGCATAGTCCGGTCTAATATGTAAATGATTGCGCCAAAGTTTAAGATTTGTTAATTAATGATTAAAGTTAGTCGAGTCAACATGGTTACTTATTGTTATTATTAATTATTGATGGTATGATATGTTGGTTCGCATGGTTGTATGTTGTATGTTTGATTTGATTGCTTGATTTGTTCTATGATCTTGTGTATCTCCGTTAGGATGGGACGGTTATGTTACTCGCCACTGACGGTGGACTATTGTTTATTTTTAGGTAATTCTGATGATGAGGTTCTTGCTTAGCTTTGGGTTGGGCGAGTGCCGATGTTATTTAGTACTTGTTTTGTTGTTTTACGATTCTAGTATTAGACTATAGTAGTGATACTTGTATATTCTAACTCTGACATTTATTTTGGAGTTAATGTTGTTGTAGTAGTAGTAATGATATTTGGGTTTAGATATGTACAATCTTGTGGGTGTTATACTTTTGGATTTAGCATATATTCAATTTGAGGTTTTGTTTTAATTTTTAAGTATGTTAGTATGTTGGGACTGACTATTCGACTCGTCGGTTTCTTTCGCGCCGGTTTAAGCGAGTCGGGTTGTCACATTTAGCTTATGAGTGATAATTTCTGGGTCGATTCCTATCATGTCTTCATGAGTCCAGGCGAAGCAGTCTGCATTTTCTTTTAGGAATTGAATCATTGTTTCTCTCTCTTCTTGCGGCATACTGGCTCCAATTTGAACTACACGATCCAGCTTGCTTGGATCCAACGCTACTTCGTCTATCTGCAAATCCCGTGAAGCCTCTGGCGCTGGATCTTGCTGTAATTGCTATATGTTTTCTTTCTTTGGTTTCAGTGTTATGCTGTAGCAGCTTCTGGCTATCTGCCTGTCCCCTTTCACTTCTTGTACCCCCCAAGGGGTGGGGAACTTAATGGCTTGGTGATAGGTAGAAGGCACCGCCTTCATCTTGTGGATCTAGGGGGTTCCCAATATGACGTTGTAGGCTGATGGGCAGTCGACTATGCTGAACTTAGTAGACATGTTGAGGCCTCCAGCAAATGTTTCTAAAGTGATTTCTCCGACGGTGTGTTTGGTGTTCTCCGCTGAATCCCACAAGGACCTTAGGTAGGGGGTGATGTAACGACCCGACTCGCTTAAATCGGCGCGGAAGAAACCGACGAGTCAAGTAGTTATAAAACTAAACTCAACACTTAGAAAATAATACTAATACCTCAAAATATTATTAAACCATAAATGTACAATAACCCACAATCTTGTACAAACTAAGTCCAAAAATCAAATGAACTGAAAATAAAAGTCAAGTGTAACTCTAACCACATGCTAGAGTCTTATACAACAAATGTATATCATAAATCCTGAATCAACGTCTAACAAGTCTAATGCTATGAAACAAACGAAAATAAACAATAGGAACAAAACACACAAAGCGCCGCTCGCCCAACCCAAAAGCTAAGCAAGAGCATCATCGTCAGATGTACCTGGAAAACACAACATATCCACCATCAGTGGCGAGTAACATAACTGACTCACCCTAACGGGAATACACAAGTACATAGCAATAATCAAATAACATCATACATACAATCCTCGAAGACACGAGACAACCTCAAACTCGTAATCCCAAAATCAACTCATCACTCGACACCATCAACCATACGTCATCTCTATACTCAAATCTAACTCAAGTGCAATCATTCTAGTTCTAGACCGGACTAGGCCCGTACGGAAGCATCTTACGCAACCGAAATTCTACTATGTCAGGACCGGGCATAAGCCATACACCCAAATCCCACGAACCCAATCAATCTGGGAAATCGTGTCCCTAATCCCCAATCATTTTGAGCGTACTAGGAATAACATAGTGAGACTCCAAAACTATTCCGATACCGCGGACGGAAATAGTGGCAACGTCTTAACCCAAAAACTAAGCATAAGCCATACACAAAGTCAAGGGCGTCTAGAAAAGAAATCAAGCTAACCATCATACCATCATTATCTTTTCATCATAGTTAAATTAAAGACAAGAACAAGCCATACTCTTGAATTTAACAACTAAATCATCGAAGTTAACCCAAGAATTGCCTATAGCCATACTCTTGAGACTAACCAAACATCATATAATCATTCTTAACTCAATCTTTAATCAACTCATCCCAAATCTTTAACTTTCAAGACTCTTCCTAACACTTTCTTTAACTTTCAAGAACTCTAAAGAACTCAATCAAAATCCTCAAAGAATTCATCTATGACTCAAAGAACTCATCAAGAACACATTCAAGATTAAAGAACTTCAATCAAGAACTCATTCAAGATTCAAGAACTCAATCAAGAACTCATACAACTCAAACTACACGTATGAACCCTCATATCACACGACATCCTTAACAAATTTAATCAAAATTCAACAAAATCAAACCCAATCACCATGATTTCCAAAATATCATAAAAATTACCTTAAAACATGAAAACCACCATTAAAATCATCATTTAATACTTCAAAATCAGAATTAAAGATTAACTTCAAAAAAATCATGAACAATCATCAACAATTCAATCAAACATGCATTTAATTAAGGCTATAAACATAGTACTACCAATTAAGTTGAGTTAGCATGTTACCTTATTGAAGATCAACACACAAATCAACACACAAATGCAATCCACGAACACAACCCACACGAACACACGGCTGCTGCACACACGGCCTCACTCGACCACGAACCACCACGAACCACGGCTTCACACACGGTTTCACACGAGCACTCAGCACGAACACCTCACTTGCACGGCCTCAACCAAGGCACACACGGTCACCACCACGAACACCCACACGAGCAAGGACAATCCGGAAAACAACCCAACCAAAAGATCTTGAAAGAAATTGTTGAAGTCTAGATTGTGTTTTAAGGCTTAAAGATCAATAGAGTTTGAATCTTTAAGTTTGGAGTTCAAAAGATGGATGAACAAAGTGTTGATGATCAATGCCAAAAATGGCGTGTGGAAGAGAGTATGAGAGGTTTTGTGTTTGATTTGGATGGCAAGAGTTTATGATGGCAAAAATGAGCTTAAGCCTTACTAACTCCCCTATAAATAGAGTTAGTTAAGGTGTGAACACAAGGCAAGTGGCAAGCCTTGCCATGCCTTTGTAGAACCGGCCAAGAGAAGCAAAATGGGCCTTGTGATCCATTGGGCTAAATTACTAAATTTACATGACTAATCATGCAAAAACCGGCAGCTTGTGAAGTTCAAGACCGGCGGTATGGAACTGGCAGCATGCAAGGTCCAAGACCGGCAGTAAAGAACTGCCAGCTTGCAAGCTCCAAGACCGGCAGCATAGAACTGCCAGCTTGCAAGGTTCAAGACCGGCAGTTTATGAAGACCAAACCGGCAGCTTGAAGCCTCGTCTTTAAAACTGGCAGCTTCATCTTGAAGTCTCAATTGGGCCAATTAATAAAATAATAACTAAAATAAATAATAAAAAACTAAGAAATAAAACATTTCGATTAAATCGAAATTATTCACATAAAAATAAATAGTTCAAAATAAATTTTGAACTAGCAAATAAACACATAAATACACACATAAACACCGGCAAAAATACCGATAAAATCTGGGTCATTACAACCTCCCCTCCTTAAAGAAATTTCGTCCTGAAATTTCAAGGTGCAGGAGATCGCTCCCCATCGAAAAGCTCAGGGTACTTCTGCCGCATAGACGCTTCCGTCTCCCAAGTCGCTTCTTCATGGTGTTGATTTCTCCACAACACCTTGACAAGCGGTACCTGCTTACGCCGCAGGGTCCTCTCCTCCCGATCCAAGATCTGGACGGGTCGCTCCTCATAAGTCAGATTCGGCTCGATTACGACCGGATCCACTGAGATTATATGAGTAGGATCATGTACATATTTCCTTAGCTGGGAAACATGAAATACGTCATGAACATTAGCCAGACTAGGTGGTAATGCCAATCGATAAGCCACCTCCCCAACTCGTTCTAGTATCTCGTAAGGTCCCACATATTTCGGTCGAAGTTTACCCTTTTGACCAAAGCGTACAACTCCTTTGAAAGGTGAAACCTTAAGCAAGACTTTGTCACCTACTTCAAAAGCCAGTGGTCTACGTCGATTATCGGCGTAAGATTTCTGACGACTCTGAGCGGCCTGCATCTTAGACCGAATGACTCGAACCTTCTCGATAGTATCGCGTACCATCTCAGGTCCTAAAGCCACAGTATCACTGATATCATTCCAGCAAATCGGACTCCGACATTTCCTGCCATACAGGGCCTCGTATGGAGCCATCTCAATGCTAGAGTGATAGCTGTTATTATAGGAGAACTCTACCAAGCAAAGCATACGCACCCAAGACTGATGATACTCCAGAGTGCATGCTCGAAGCATATCCTCCAAAGTCTGGATGGTCCTCTCAGTCTGACCATCAGTCGCCGCATGAAAAGCGGTGCTCAACTTCAATTTCGTCCCAAAGGCTTCCTGAACTGATTTCCAGAAACGAGATAGAAACCTCGGATCTCGATCAGAAACAATCTCCCTCAGAACTCCGTGAAGTCGGATTATGTCCTGAGTATATGCCTCAGCTAGACGCTCCATCGACCAGGTCATTTTCATCGGAATGAATCTAGCGACCTTAGTCAACCTATCCACAATGACCCAAATAGCATTCAAGCCATTGCAAGTGGGTAAGCTCACTACAAAGTCCATAGAAACAGACTCAAACTTCCAGGTCGGAATAGGTAGTGGCTGTAATAGACCTCCTGGTCTCTGATGCTCAATCTTGACCTTCTGACAGGTCAAGCACCGAGCGACAAACTCTGCCACATCCCTTTTCATCTTAGGCCACCAGAACTGGCCTTTAAGATCCTGGTAAAGCTTATTACCACCGGGATGAACAGAATAAGGCGAGTTATGTGCCTCGGACATGATCCTGTTCCTAAGATCAGAACAGTCCGGTACACACCATCTCCCTCGAAAGTGCATACTACCATCAGAAGAAATCGTGAAACCAACGGCTTTACCTTGCCGTATAGCCTCTCGAATCCTAGTAAGCTGTGGGTCGTTCTATTGACCCTCACGCATTTCCCGAATCAAATCAGGTTCGGCACTCATCGGTGTCAGACGAAGTCTGACGGAGCCACGGCTTCTACTGAAGCTCAAGCGATGTTTGCGGCTTAGCGCATCTGCAACCAAATTCGCCTTGCCCTCGCAATAGTTGAGCGTCAGGTCGTAGTCCTTAATCAACTCAAGCCACCGCCTCTGCCTCATATTGAGGTCTTTCTGAGTGAAGATGTACTTGAGACTCTTATGATCCGTGAATACTCTACACGAACCACCATAGAGATAGTGCCTCCATATTTTCAACGCGAACACTACAGCTGCTAACTCCAAGTCATGCGTAGGATAGTTACGCTCGTGCACCTTCAGCTGTCTCGATGCGTAAGCGATGACCTTCCCACCCTGCATGAGCACACAACCTAAGCCACTCTTCGAAGCATCACTATAGACTTCGAAGCCCTCTTCATCGTTTGGAAGAGTAAGAATCGGAGCAGAGACTAATCTCTGTTTCAACTCCTGAAATGCTTGCTCGCAAGCTTCTGTCCAAACGAATCGAACCTCCTTTTGCAGGAGACTAGACATCGGTCTAGCTATTTTGGAGAAGTCCTGGACGAATCGTCGATAGTATCCAGCCAAACCCAGAAAACTACGAACCTCCGCCACATTTGTCGGGCTACTCCAATCTACCACAGCCTTAATCTTAGCTGGGTCTACTTTAATGCCTTCTTTGCTAATCACATGACCTAGGAAGGCTACTTCGCGAAGCCAGAACTCACACTTGGAGAGTTTCGCGAACCACTTATGACTCCTCAATATCTCGAGTACCATCCGGAGATGTTCCGTATGCTCGGACTCATCTCTAGAATAGATCAAGATATCATCTATAAATACTACGACGCACTTGTCGAGTAAGTGGTGAAACGTCCGGTTCATCTGGTCCATGAACACGGCTGGCGCATTAGTGAGGCCAAAGGGCATCACCTCGAACTCGTAATGGCCGTATCTAGTACGAAAAGCAGTTTTTCGGGATGTCTTCCTTCTTGACTGGAATCTGATGATATCCAGACCGAAGATCTATCTTTGAAAACACTCCTGCTCCTCGCAATTGATCGAACAGGTCCTCAATCCTAGGCAATGGGTACTTATTCTTGATAGTTACCCGATTCAACTCTCGGTAGTCTATGCACAGGCGCATACTACCATCTTTCTTCTTCACGAAGAGCACAGGAGCTCCCCATGGAGAAACACTCGGCCTAATGAAGCCCTTATCGATCAAATCCTGGAGTTGTGTCTTTAACTCCAATAACTCAGACGGTGCCATCCGGTACGGTGCCTTCGAGATCGGCGCTGTCCCAGGTACCAAGTCGATATGAAACTCGACGTCGCGCTCCGGTGGAACGCCTGGTAGCTCGTCAGGAAATACGTCTCTGAAATCCCTCGCTACAGGTATATCGTCCAACAGAGACTCATTAGTCAAGTCTCGGACCTGACATAAATACACCATATCGCCCTTCTGGCGATGCTTCCTCATTTTCAAGGCAGAGATTACCTTTACTCCTTTCTTAAGGACGAACCCAGAGTAGGTAACTCGGTTGCCCTGAGATCCTCGGAATGTCACTGACTGATCTCGGCAACGAATGATTGCTCGATACCTCGATAGCCAGTCCATACCAAGTATAACGTCGAACTCCATCAGCGGGAACTCTTTCAGATCGGCCGTCGCTTGCTCCCCTACTATCACGATGGACACTCCTCGGAACTCTCGCTGACAAGTAAAATCCTCTCCTGAAGGGAGAGTAATAATTGAACTAACAGGAAGGCTGCCTCGAAGGTTAGACCTCGAGACGAAACTACTAGCCACAAAAGAAATAGTAGCACCAGAATCAAATAAGACTAATGCTAACACACCAGAGACAAGAAATCTACCTGATACAACGTCGGGCTGAACCTCGGCCTCCGCCTCAGTCATACAGTAGACTCGGTTCTTCACCGGAGTCTTTGTCGGTGCTGGAAGCTGCTTAACCTCTGAATCTGGCCTCCTCTCGGGACAAACCGTCGACTTGTGGCCTACCTTATCACAAGTGAAGCAAGTAATCGGAGAACCGTCACACTTCTTTCCTGGATGGAAGTCTCTGCCACAGCCTCGACACTTCGAACCATCACTACCCTTATGCGAACTCGGGGCTGAAGGGGTACTGCTAGATGTGCCAAACCGAGGCTTCTTAAACGAAGCTGTAGTCGTCGGAACTGGAGCTCTCTTCTTGCTCGAATCCTCCTCGGTAACTGATGCCTGTATCTCGAGTGCTACCTCGTAAGCCTGCTGGAACGTAGCCGCTCCACTGCTGATCACGTGAACTCGGATCCTCGGATCTAGCTTTTTGATGTAGCGCTTGACCCGATCCTTCTCCGACGGAACCACAGACGTAGCGAACCTCGATAACTCCGTGAATCGATCAGTGTACGCCTGGACAGACATCTTACCCTGTGCAAGAGTAAGAAACTCCTCCTGTTTCTGCCACCGCAACTCGTCGGGGTAGAAACGCTCCTGAACCTTATCGATAAAATCGGTCCAAGACATCGCATGCAACGGCTGGTACGCGTCCTTCGCTAACGTCCACCAGTTATCAGCCTCCCCACGTAAGTAATATGCGGCGATCAGCACCCTCTCGTGATCGGGGCAAAACGTCGCGTCGAAGAGCTTCCCCATTTCGCGGATCCAGCTCTCCAAAGTAATGGGGTCGGCAACCCCGTCGTAAGTCGGAGGTCGATGACGAGCGATACGATCGAACGTCGACTGCATATTCGGCGGTTGACGACTATGGTGCGCCAAAGTAAGGATCGCCTCCTCGAGTGCCCGCAACCTCTGTCGTCCAGTACTCGACCGGCGAGGTGTAGACATGCTGAAAAAACATCACAACAACAAACATAACAGAGATAGCAAGTCAGTAAAATACCCCACCAAATACATACTAAAAATAAGAAGAAAAGGAAAAATAGAAAGAATCCTATCCCGGTCTTTCTACCCAACTCTTCTCCCTTCACATAGCCTAGAAATGGTTTAATCACTCGGGAAAAAAATAAAGCTCTCATCTCCCGGGTTTAACTCGAATTCCTAGAAAACTTCACTTAAACCTATTCGGCTCTGATACCAACTGTAACGACCCGACTCGCTTAAATCGGCGCGGAAGAAACCGACGAGTCAAGTAGTTATAAAACTAAACTCAACACTTAGAAAATAATACTAATACCTCAAAATATTATTAAACCATAAATGTACAATAACCCACAATCTTGTACAAACTAAGTCCAAAAATCAAATGAACTGAAAATAAAAGTCAAGTGTAACTCTAACCACATGCTAGAGTCTTATACAACAAATGTATATCATAAATCCTGAATCAACGTCTAACAAGTCTAATGCTATGAAACAAACGAAAATAAACAATAGGAACAAAACACACAAAGCGCCGCTCGCCCAACCCAAAAGCTAAGCAAGAGCATCATCGTCAGATGTACCTGGAAAACACAACATATCCACCATCAGTGGCGAGTAACATAACTGACTCACCCTAACGGGAATACACAAGTACATAGCAATAATCAAATAACATCATACATACAATCCTCGAAGACACGAGACAACCTCAAACTCGTAATCCCAAAATCAACTCATCACTCGACACCATCAACCATACGTCATCTCTATACTCAAATCTAACTCAAGTGCAATCATTCTAGTTCTAGACCGGACTAGGCCCGTACGGAAGCATCTTACGCAACCGAAATTCTACTATGTCAGGACCGGGCATAAGCCATACACCCAAATCCCACGAACCCAATCAATCTGGGAAATCGTGTCCCTAATCCCCAATCATTTTGAGCGTACTAGGAATAACATAGTGAGACTCCAAAACTATTCCGATACCGCGGACGGAAATAGTGGCAACGTCTTAACCCAAAAACTAAGCATAAGCCATACACAAAGTCAAGGGCGTCTAGAAAAGAAATCAAGCTAACCATCATACCATCATTATCTTTTCATCATAGTTAAATTAAAGACAAGAACAAGCCATACTCTTGAATTTAACAACTAAATCATCGAAGTTAACCCAAGAATTGCCTATAGCCATACTCTTGAGACTAACCAAACATCATATAATCATTCTTAACTCAATCTTTAATCAACTCATCCCAAATCTTTAACTTTCAAGACTCTTCCTAACACTTTCTTTAACTTTCAAGAACTCTAAAGAACTCAATCAAAATCCTCAAAGAATTCATCTATGACTCAAAGAACTCATCAAGAACACATTCAAGATTAAAGAACTTCAATCAAGAACTCATTCAAGATTCAAGAACTCAATCAAGAACTCATACAACTCAAACTACACGTATGAACCCTCATATCACACGACATCCTTAACAAATTTAATCAAAATTCAACAAAATCAAACCCAATCACCATGATTTCCAAAATATCATAAAAATTACCTTAAAACATGAAAACCACCATTAAAATCATCATTTAATACTTCAAAATCAGAATTAAAGATTAACTTCAAAAAAATCATGAACAATCATCAACAATTCAATCAAACATGCATTTAATTAAGGCTATAAACATAGTACTACCAATTAAGTTGAGTTAGCATGTTACCTTATTGAAGATCAACACACAAATCAACACACAAATGCAATCCACGAACACAACCCACACGAACACACGGCTGCTGCACACACGGCCTCACTCGACCACGAACCACCACGAACCACGGCTTCACACACGGTTTCACACGAGCACTCAGCACGAACACCTCACTTGCACGGCCTCAACCAAGGCACACACGGTCACCACCACGAACACCCACACGAGCAAGGACAATCCGGAAAACAACCCAACCAAAAGATCTTGAAAGAAATTGTTGAAGTCTAGATTGTGTTTTAAGGCTTAAAGATCAATAGAGTTTGAATCTTTAAGTTTGGAGTTCAAAAGATGGATGAACAAAGTGTTGATGATCAATGCCAAAAATGGCGTGTGGAAGAGAGTATGAGAGGTTTTGTGTTTGATTTGGATGGCAAGAGTTTATGATGGCAAAAATGAGCTTAAGCCTTACTAACTCCCCTATAAATAGAGTTAGTTAAGGTGTGAACACAAGGCAAGTGGCAAGCCTTGCCATGCCTTTGTAGAACCGGCCAAGAGAAGCAAAATGGGCCTTGTGATCCATTGGGCTAAATTACTAAATTTACATGACTAATCATGCAAAAACCGGCAGCTTGTGAAGTTCAAGACCGGCGGTATGGAACTGGCAGCATGCAAGGTCCAAGACCGGCAGTAAAGAACTGCCAGCTTGCAAGCTCCAAGACCGGCAGCATAGAACTGCCAGCTTGCAAGGTTCAAGACCGGCAGTTTATGAAGACCAAACCGGCAGCTTGAAGCCTCGTCTTTAAAACTGGCAGCTTCATCTTGAAGTCTCAATTGGGCCAATTAATAAAATAATAACTAAAATAAATAATAAAAAACTAAGAAATAAAACATTTCGATTAAATCGAAATTATTCACATAAAAATAAATAGTTCAAAATAAATTTTGAACTAGCAAATAAACACATAAATACACACATAAACACCGGCAAAAATACCGATAAAATCTGGGTCATTACAACCTCCCCTCCTTAAAGAAATTTCGTCCTGAAATTTCAAGGTGCAGGAGATCGCTCCCCATCGAAAAGCTCAGGGTACTTCTGCCGCATAGACGCTTCCGTCTCCCAAGTCGCTTCTTCATGGTGTTGATTTCTCCACAACACCTTGACAAGCGGTACCTGCTTACGCCGCAGGGTCCTCTCCTCCCGATCCAAGATCTGGACGGGTCGCTCCTCATAAGTCAGATTCGGCTCGATTACGACCGGATCCACTGAGATTATATGAGTAGGATCATGTACATATTTCCTTAGCTGGGAAACATGAAATACGTCATGAACATTAGCCAGACTAGGTGGTAATGCCAATCGATAAGCCACCTCCCCAACTCGTTCTAGTATCTCGTAAGGTCCCACATATTTCGGTCGAAGTTTACCCTTTTGACCAAAGCGTACAACTCCTTTGAAAGGTGAAACCTTAAGCAAGACTTTGTCACCTACTTCAAAAGCCAGTGGTCTACGTCGATTATCGGCGTAAGATTTCTGACGACTCTGAGCGGCCTGCATCTTAGACCGAATGACTCGAACCTTCTCGATAGTATCGCGTACCATCTCAGGTCCTAAAGCCACAGTATCACTGATATCATTCCAGCAAATCGGACTCCGACATTTCCTGCCATACAGGGCCTCGTATGGAGCCATCTCAATGCTAGAGTGATAGCTGTTATTATAGGAGAACTCTACCAAGCAAAGCATACGCACCCAAGACTGATGATACTCCAGAGTGCATGCTCGAAGCATATCCTCCAAAGTCTGGATGGTCCTCTCAGTCTGACCATCAGTCGCCGCATGAAAAGCGGTGCTCAACTTCAATTTCGTCCCAAAGGCTTCCTGAACTGATTTCCAGAAACGAGATAGAAACCTCGGATCTCGATCAGAAACAATCTCCCTCAGAACTCCGTGAAGTCGGATTATGTCCTGAGTATATGCCTCAGCTAGACGCTCCATCGACCAGGTCATTTTCATCGGAATGAATCTAGCGACCTTAGTCAACCTATCCACAATGACCCAAATAGCATTCAAGCCATTGCAAGTGGGTAAGCTCACTACAAAGTCCATAGAAACAGACTCAAACTTCCAGGTCGGAATAGGTAGTGGCTGTAATAGACCTCCTGGTCTCTGATGCTCAATCTTGACCTTCTGACAGGTCAAGCACCGAGCGACAAACTCTGCCACATCCCTTTTCATCTTAGGCCACCAGAACTGGCCTTTAAGATCCTGGTAAAGCTTATTACCACCGGGATGAACAGAATAAGGCGAGTTATGTGCCTCGGACATGATCCTGTTCCTAAGATCAGAACAGTCCGGTACACACCATCTCCCTCGAAAGTGCATACTACCATCAGAAGAAATCGTGAAACCAACGGCTTTACCTTGCCGTATAGCCTCTCGAATCCTAGTAAGCTGTGGGTCGTTCTATTGACCCTCACGCATTTCCCGAATCAAATCAGGTTCGGCACTCATCGGTGTCAGACGAAGTCTGACGGAGCCACGGCTTCTACTGAAGCTCAAGCGATGTTTGCGGCTTAGCGCATCTGCAACCAAATTCGCCTTGCCCTCGCAATAGTTGAGCGTCAGGTCGTAGTCCTTAATCAACTCAAGCCACCGCCTCTGCCTCATATTGAGGTCTTTCTGAGTGAAGATGTACTTGAGACTCTTATGATCCGTGAATACTCTACACGAACCACCATAGAGATAGTGCCTCCATATTTTCAACGCGAACACTACAGCTGCTAACTCCAAGTCATGCGTAGGATAGTTACGCTCGTGCACCTTCAGCTGTCTCGATGCGTAAGCGATGACCTTCCCACCCTGCATGAGCACACAACCTAAGCCACTCTTCGAAGCATCACTATAGACTTCGAAGCCCTCTTCATCGTTTGGAAGAGTAAGAATCGGAGCAGAGACTAATCTCTGTTTCAACTCCTGAAATGCTTGCTCGCAAGCTTCTGTCCAAACGAATCGAACCTCCTTTTGCAGGAGACTAGACATCGGTCTAGCTATTTTGGAGAAGTCCTGGACGAATCGTCGATAGTATCCAGCCAAACCCAGAAAACTACGAACCTCCGCCACATTTGTCGGGCTACTCCAATCTACCACAGCCTTAATCTTAGCTGGGTCTACTTTAATGCCTTCTTTGCTAATCACATGACCTAGGAAGGCTACTTCGCGAAGCCAGAACTCACACTTGGAGAGTTTCGCGAACCACTTATGACTCCTCAATATCTCGAGTACCATCCGGAGATGTTCCGTATGCTCGGACTCATCTCTAGAATAGATCAAGATATCATCTATAAATACTACGACGCACTTGTCGAGTAAGTGGTGAAACGTCCGGTTCATCTGGTCCATGAACACGGCTGGCGCATTAGTGAGGCCAAAGGGCATCACCTCGAACTCGTAATGGCCGTATCTAGTACGAAAAGCAGTTTTTCGGGATGTCTTCCTTCTTGACTGGAATCTGATGATATCCAGACCGAAGATCTATCTTTGAAAACACTCCTGCTCCTCGCAATTGATCGAACAGGTCCTCAATCCTAGGCAATGGGTACTTATTCTTGATAGTTACCCGATTCAACTCTCGGTAGTCTATGCACAGGCGCATACTACCATCTTTCTTCTTCACGAAGAGCACAGGAGCTCCCCATGGAGAAACACTCGGCCTAATGAAGCCCTTATCGATCAAATCCTGGAGTTGTGTCTTTAACTCCAATAACTCAGACGGTGCCATCCGGTACGGTGCCTTCGAGATCGGCGCTGTCCCAGGTACCAAGTCGATATGAAACTCGACGTCGCGCTCCGGTGGAACGCCTGGTAGCTCGTCAGGAAATACGTCTCTGAAATCCCTCGCTACAGGTATATCGTCCAACAGAGACTCATTAGTCAAGTCTCGGACCTGACATAAATACACCATATCGCCCTTCTGGCGATGCTTCCTCATTTTCAAGGCAGAGATTACCTTTACTCCTTTCTTAAGGACGAACCCAGAGTAGGTAACTCGGTTGCCCTGAGATCCTCGGAATGTCACTGACTGATCTCGGCAACGAATGATTGCTCGATACCTCGATAGCCAGTCCATACCAAGTATAACGTCGAACTCCATCAGCGGGAACTCTTTCAGATCGGCCGTCGCTTGCTCCCCTACTATCACGATGGACACTCCTCGGAACTCTCGCTGACAAGTAAAATCCTCTCCTGAAGGGAGAGTAATAATTGAACTAACAGGAAGGCTGCCTCGAAGGTTAGACCTCGAGACGAAACTACTAGCCACAAAAGAAATAGTAGCACCAGAATCAAATAAGACTAATGCTAACACACCAGAGACAAGAAATCTACCTGATACAACGTCGGGCTGAACCTCGGCCTCCGCCTCAGTCATACAGTAGACTCGGTTCTTCACCGGAGTCTTTGTCGGTGCTGGAAGCTGCTTAACCTCTGAATCTGGCCTCCTCTCGGGACAAACCGTCGACTTGTGGCCTACCTTATCACAAGTGAAGCAAGTAATCGGAGAACCGTCACACTTCTTTCCTGGATGGAAGTCTCTGCCACAGCCTCGACACTTCGAACCATCACTACCCTTATGCGAACTCGGGGCTGAAGGGGTACTGCTAGATGTGCCAAACCGAGGCTTCTTAAACGAAGCTGTAGTCGTCGGAACTGGAGCTCTCTTCTTGCTCGAATCCTCCTCGGTAACTGATGCCTGTATCTCGAGTGCTACCTCGTAAGCCTGCTGGAACGTAGCCGCTCCACTGCTGATCACGTGAACTCGGATCCTCGGATCTAGCTTTTTGATGTAGCGCTTGACCCGATCCTTCTCCGACGGAACCACAGACGTAGCGAACCTCGATAACTCCGTGAATCGATCAGTGTACGCCTGGACAGACATCTTACCCTGTGCAAGAGTAAGAAACTCCTCCTGTTTCTGCCACCGCAACTCGTCGGGGTAGAAACGCTCCTGAACCTTATCGATAAAATCGGTCCAAGACATCGCATGCAACGGCTGGTACGCGTCCTTCGCTAACGTCCACCAGTTATCAGCCTCCCCACGTAAGTAATATGCGGCGATCAGCACCCTCTCGTGATCGGGGCAAAACGTCGCGTCGAAGAGCTTCCCCATTTCGCGGATCCAGCTCTCCAAAGTAATGGGGTCGGCAACCCCGTCGTAAGTCGGAGGTCGATGACGAGCGATACGATCGAACGTCGACTGCATATTCGGCGGTTGACGACTATGGTGCGCCAAAGTAAGGATCGCCTCCTCGAGTGCCCGCAACCTCTGTCGTCCAGTACTCGACCGGCGAGGTGTAGACATGCTGAAAAAACATCACAACAACAAACATAACAGAGATAGCAAGTCAGTAAAATACCCCACCAAATACATACTAAAAATAAGAAGAAAAGGAAAAATAGAAAGAATCCTATCCCGGTCTTTCTACCCAACTCTTCTCCCTTCACATAGCCTAGAAATGGTTTAATCACTCGGGAAAAAAATAAAGCTCTCATCTCCCGGGTTTAACTCGAATTCCTAGAAAACTTCACTTAAACCTATTCGGCTCTGATACCAACTGTAACGACCCGACTCGCTTAAATCGGCGCGGAAGAAACCGACGAGTCAAGTAGTTATAAAACTAAACTCAACACTTAGAAAATAATACTAATACCTCAAAATATTATTAAACCATAAATGTACAATAACCCACAATCTTGTACAAACTAAGTCCAAAAATCAAATGAACTGAAAATAAAAGTCAAGTGTAACTCTAACCACATGCTAGAGTCTTATACAACAAATGTATATCATAAATCCTGAATCAACGTCTAACAAGTCTAATGCTATGAAACAAACGAAAATAAACAATAGGAACAAAACACACAAAGCGCCGCTCGCCCAACCCAAAAGCTAAGCAAGAGCATCATCGTCAGATGTACCTGGAAAACACAACATATCCACCATCAGTGGCGAGTAACATAACTGACTCACCCTAACGGGAATACACAAGTACATAGCAATAATCAAATAACATCATACATACAATCCTCGAAGACACGAGACAACCTCAAACTCGTAATCCCAAAATCAACTCATCACTCGACACCATCAACCATACGTCATCTCTATACTCAAATCTAACTCAAGTGCAATCATTCTAGTTCTAGACCGGACTAGGCCCGTACGGAAGCATCTTACGCAACCGAAATTCTACTATGTCAGGACCGGGCATAAGCCATACACCCAAATCCCACGAACCCAATCAATCTGGGAAATCGTGTCCCTAATCCCCAATCATTTTGAGCGTACTAGGAATAACATAGTGAGACTCCAAAACTATTCCGATACCGCGGACGGAAATAGTGGCAACGTCTTAACCCAAAAACTAAGCATAAGCCATACACAAAGTCAAGGGCGTCTAGAAAAGAAATCAAGCTAACCATCATACCATCATTATCTTTTCATCATAGTTAAATTAAAGACAAGAACAAGCCATACTCTTGAATTTAACAACTAAATCATCGAAGTTAACCCAAGAATTGCCTATAGCCATACTCTTGAGACTAACCAAACATCATATAATCATTCTTAACTCAATCTTTAATCAACTCATCCCAAATCTTTAACTTTCAAGACTCTTCCTAACACTTTCTTTAACTTTCAAGAACTCTAAAGAACTCAATCAAAATCCTCAAAGAATTCATCTATGACTCAAAGAACTCATCAAGAACACATTCAAGATTAAAGAACTTCAATCAAGAACTCATTCAAGATTCAAGAACTCAATCAAGAACTCATACAACTCAAACTACACGTATGAACCCTCATATCACACGACATCCTTAACAAATTTAATCAAAATTCAACAAAATCAAACCCAATCACCATGATTTCCAAAATATCATAAAAATTACCTTAAAACATGAAAACCACCATTAAAATCATCATTTAATACTTCAAAATCAGAATTAAAGATTAACTTCAAAAAAATCATGAACAATCATCAACAATTCAATCAAACATGCATTTAATTAAGGCTATAAACATAGTACTACCAATTAAGTTGAGTTAGCATGTTACCTTATTGAAGATCAACACACAAATCAACACACAAATGCAATCCACGAACACAACCCACACGAACACACGGCTGCTGCACACACGGCCTCACTCGACCACGAACCACCACGAACCACGGCTTCACACACGGTTTCACACGAGCACTCAGCACGAACACCTCACTTGCACGGCCTCAACCAAGGCACACACGGTCACCACCACGAACACCCACACGAGCAAGGACAATCCGGAAAACAACCCAACCAAAAGATCTTGAAAGAAATTGTTGAAGTCTAGATTGTGTTTTAAGGCTTAAAGATCAATAGAGTTTGAATCTTTAAGTTTGGAGTTCAAAAGATGGATGAACAAAGTGTTGATGATCAATGCCAAAAATGGCGTGTGGAAGAGAGTATGAGAGGTTTTGTGTTTGATTTGGATGGCAAGAGTTTATGATGGCAAAAATGAGCTTAAGCCTTACTAACTCCCCTATAAATAGAGTTAGTTAAGGTGTGAACACAAGGCAAGTGGCAAGCCTTGCCATGCCTTTGTAGAACCGGCCAAGAGAAGCAAAATGGGCCTTGTGATCCATTGGGCTAAATTACTAAATTTACATGACTAATCATGCAAAAACCGGCAGCTTGTGAAGTTCAAGACCGGCGGTATGGAACTGGCAGCATGCAAGGTCCAAGACCGGCAGTAAAGAACTGCCAGCTTGCAAGCTCCAAGACCGGCAGCATAGAACTGCCAGCTTGCAAGGTTCAAGACCGGCAGTTTATGAAGACCAAACCGGCAGCTTGAAGCCTCGTCTTTAAAACTGGCAGCTTCATCTTGAAGTCTCAATTGGGCCAATTAATAAAATAATAACTAAAATAAATAATAAAAAACTAAGAAATAAAACATTTCGATTAAATCGAAATTATTCACATAAAAATAAATAGTTCAAAATAAATTTTGAACTAGCAAATAAACACATAAATACACACATAAACACCGGCAAAAATACCGATAAAATCTGGGTCATTACAGGTGATGTCTTCCGCTTTCAGTCCCATCGCTTCGAGGGCGTCTTTGAAGATGATGTTAGCTGAGCTGTCGTTGTCTACCAGTACCCGCTTCATAAGGAAGTTGCTGATGTGTATAGAGATTACTAGTCCATCATGATGTTCTGATTCGTCAACTTCGGAATCGTCGAAACTGATTGTCATGTTTTGCAGGTCTCTCTCTTGTTTGCTGATTGGCTTCTTAGGCGCTCCGGGTTCGGCTGGGCTGGTTCTTGCAAACCTTTTAGCTGCTGAATATGTTAGTCCACAAATATCAGATCCACCAGAGATTAAGTTAATTACCTTGGTGTTTTCGGGTGGCGGAGGTGGTCTTTTTGGCTTCCTGCCGGTTCCGCTTCCGCTTCCGCTAGCCCTGTCTCTATCCTTTTTTCCCATCAGGTGATCCAAATGGCCTTTCTTCAGCAACCAGGCTACCTCTTTGCGGAGTTGGTAGCATTCTTCATTTTTGTGGCCGTGATCGTTGTGGTAACCGCACCATTTGGTCTTATCTTTGCTTTCATCTAGCTTAGCGGATCTTTTTGGCCATCTGACTAATTCGCCTAGGCCTTTAAGTGCCTCGATGACTCCTGCTGAGTCTACGTTGAAGCAGTAGGTTGCGAGATTGGGCCATTCCGTCTTGCTGGATGGTGTACCTGAGTCCTGCACAGGGGAAGAAACGTGATGTACCTGATCCCTTTTAGGGTATGTTTGATATCGCCAGTTGTTACGCTTTTGATGTGGTGTCTTTCGCTCTTCCCGACTTTCGTATCGAGAAGCCTCATCTTCCTTGACTCGTACTTCGGCTAAGGCCCTTATCTTCACTTCGTTGAAAGTGGCACATGGGTATCTAGTTAACTCGTAGTATAATATGGATCTGTGTAGCAGGCCCCTTCGGAAAGCTTCGATTGCCGTAGATGAATCTAGGTTGCGGATGGAAATCATCTCCTTGTTGTAGCGGTCCAGATATGCCCTTACCGATTCGCCTTGCCTTTGAGTGATACGGTAAAGGTCACTTGAATGTTTCTCCATGACTCGGCTGTTGGCGAACTGTTGGTAGAACTTGTTTGTGAGGACGCTGAAGTCTGAGATGCTAGCTGGCTTTAGGTTTATTAGCCATTGCAGAGCTGGGCCGCTTAAGGTGGATCCGAAGGATTTGCACATGGTTGCTTCTAGTTGTCGAAGGGGATGGGTAGGTTCCACATTCTTTGTTTGTATTGGGCTACATGTTCTACCGGGTCTTCGGTTCCGTTGTAGAGTTTGGGCATATTTGGGATGACTAATTTTGTAATACCCCGAAATTTAGGGCCAGAAAATTTCGCGGTTATTAGTTCTATTTATTTATTCTAAGTCCAAAAGGCCCGTTAAATTTGGACTGTTTTATTTTGTTTCTGTTCTTTTTTTCTCAAATTGGGCCAAATGACCCAATTTTCCCTTTTTTCTTTGGACTTGGCCGGTTCTCCCCTCTTTTGGGCCAAGTACATGTTTTGTTCTAATTAATTAATTTAGTTAATTAAATTAAATTAATTAAATTACATATTTTTTAAAATTCCTAAACTAATTCAAAGGTAGCTTTGATGACTACCTAACTTTTCTCCTTTGCTCCCCCTTTTTCTCCAATTGCACGGCCCCCTTTAGTATTTTTAGGGTTTTGCTTCTTCTCTCTTTTTCTATAAATAAGGCATATATCATCCTTTTGGTTCCTATTTGCAAAATACTCATAGCCCTAAAAGAAAAATATATTCCTCCTCTCCTTTCTCCATTTAGCCGTGCACTTCAATCACTATCCTAGTGATTTTTCCTTGGAAATTTTAGCATATCGAGGTAACTTCGCTATCTCGTTTAATTTTGGAACAAAGTTAATCATATAGTTGAATAGGATTAAAACATGAAAATTGCTAGGATTTAGTATCATGTTCATCTAGGAAAAGTCGAACACCATGATGATGTTATTATGTAATTATTCTTGATGATAGTATGTAATATTTATGAATTATTATGAAATTTTCTTGATTATTTTATGTAGTTTCTTGAAATCTGCAATTGTTAAATAATTACTTGTATGAATTTATTTCTTAATCAAATCGTATTATTTCTTGATGAATTTTTCATGGCAGTTTCTTTATTGTTTTATTATGAATCATGAATTGTTTCGTGACAAAATTCGTCCTTTTATTGCTTGAAATAATTTAATCTATCAAACTGGTAAAACTGTCCATAATTGGTTTACGAATTTATTAGGATACTTAATCAATTCGTAATGCTACGAAATTTTAGGTGGAAGTCAGTAATAGTGTTTTACAGCTTTTGTAAAATTTTCGTAATTTTTAAAGTTCGTTTGATATGGCAGAAAAATCTGAAACTGAATTCAGCCTAATCTGATTTGTTAGTTATAAAATTCTTTAAAAATAGTAAAAGATGCTATTTTTGGACGAAAATTATGCACGTTAAACCTTGAACCTATATTTAACTTTCATTAAAATTTCGAGAGTAATAGAGACCTTTAAAAGGTCGTTCGTAATTTAATTCTTTAAATATCAGATTGTGTAAAATATTGTAATTAAATTATTAAAACATGTTATTTTGAATTCTTGAATTCAATCTTGATCTTGTTTGAACCCTATGATAGCCGTGTGGTGTGATGTAAATAAAGGAATGATTTTGATCTTGTTTTAATCCATGTTTTATGATTTAATGTTTAAAGTAAATTAAATTGTTTATTATTAAGTTTATTTGATTAATTGTTGTTAATTGTATTTAATTGATCAAAAGTATAATTTTGGTATTTTTATTCAAGAGTGTCGAATGGCTTGTTGTGATAAAAATAGGATTTTTATCATATTTTGAGTAATATATGTTGTTAATTGTTAAATTGTTTATATGATTGTTAATGAACTGATCTGATTATTATGTTATAACTAAAGAAATGTCGAGTGGCCTTTTTATTTTGATCAACTTTAGTTTATTTTGGGACTTATAATAATATTGGGATAATTTTAGGAATTATTATTAGTATTAGTATTCGGATATTACTATTAATATTATTAATATTACGGTTATTATTAGTATCATTATTAATATTAGGAATCAGTAGGGATAAGATATAAAAGGTACGATAAGATACTAATAGGGAAAGAAAGGAAACAGAGTAGGAGGATTACGAATCGTTTCGATCTCTGGCTAGGAAAGACTTGGTATTTAAGGTGGCCAATATACGTGCCGCACCTCTCTTTCCTGGGACTTCGAACGGTTCATTTCCGAATACGGTCACCTAGTATTTCCCGATATAAGATAAGATATAAGATTTGAAAGATATAAGATAAGATAAGGACGCCCACCTGATGACCCGAGTAGTCAGACTGGGTTAAGTCGAAGCCACTGCTCAATGGGACGAACACACGAGTTCCCCCGAGTAGTTCTGGGTCTTAGGATATGTAGTCGTCTAAGTAGTAGTACACGAGCTGCTATTTGGGAGTTATGGCCATAGCTTAGGCTTAGTGGTGAAACACGAGATCCGCTACGGGTTGAGTACACGAGCTCACCCCGGCATGTTCTAGGAAAGTTGTGGTGAAACACGAGATCCACAACGAGTTATAGTGACCGGTCCAATGAAAGATGATAATGATATGATATGAATTATAAGATATAGTATGGATGAAATGAAATGTTAAGATATGATATGAATACGGAATTATGGAAACCATATAGTATAAGCTAAGGATTAAATGTATAAGTCTTCCGCTGTGTATGATTCGAAGTATATATATTATGAGCAGGTACATTATATGCATATATGTACTCGTATGATGTGATGATGTATGTATATGTATTCGTATAATTATATGTATCTGTATTCGTATGTATTGTGTACATGTATATTTGTGTTGTATTCGTATTTTGTATGTATTCCTAACCGTATTCTGCAGGTATTATTATACGTATGGTATACGTACCCTTATACGTATTTTATACGTATTTTATACGTATTTCTAACCGTATATCTGCAGGTATTTGTATACGTATTTTATACATATTCCTATATGTATTTTTACACGTATTTTTATACGTATCTCGTATAATTTTTGTATACATTATATTATGTTCTATGCGTGTTTTCATGTGTATATTCTATGATATTATGTGTTTAGCGGTCCCTCAATTAAGCGGGACAGCCTAGTTACTCGCCACTGACGGTGGACCCCCCCCTCAGTTTCAGGTGACGATTCAGCAGCGTAGAGCGGGCTTCCGTTGGATGGGCTTGAGTAGTTTAGATTCATTTTAGATTTATTTAGTCATTCCAGAATATTTAAGACAATAATATAGTTTTTATTTATAATCCTAGTCTGTTGGGAAAACATCTATTTTGATCATGTAACACTTAGGCCCATATGCCTCATTTGACTTTTGGATTCCAGCTTAGTAAATTAATAAAAGTTGATTTATTTTAAATATTTAATTTCATTTGTAATTTAATTTGTTTAAGTAATGATCCGAATGTCGATTCCCTTCGTAAATCGACAAGTCAAAAAGTCGGGTCGTTACAAATTTTTTGGGGACTGGTGTTTTGAGGATCCATTCTTCGAATGGAGATTGGGCGTAGTTGTCTTTGGTTAGTAGGGTAGATGGTGTTGGTGCATCGGGTAGCTTGGTGTATAGTTTCAATAGTTTGTGGTTTTGGGATTCTAGGAGGGTTATTCTGCTATTGGGGTCGAGGTTGTCCTCGCTTCCGTTAGGCTTGCCGATGTCATTGAAGTCTCCGTTGTCTTCTTCGTATGGGGAGTCGTCACTACTTAGCTCTTGCATGGTGGGGATGTTATTGGTGTTTTTCTTTGGTTTTGACTTCGTACTCTTGACCGATTCAAGTTCTGTACGAAGGTTTTGTGACTCGGAAGCGAGTTTCTTGTTTTCTTCCATGGTTTTTGCAAGTTCTTCCTGCATCTTCGTCATGGCTTCCTGCATCTGCTTGATGGTTTGATCGCCAGAATTAGATCCAGCCATCATTTTTTTTATTTATTTTTTTGGAATTTTCTAGGAGAAAAGAGAAATTTCTAGTCGCAGCCCCACGGTGGGCGCCAAACTGTTTATGCCAAATTTCACTCGATGCGTAAATTGGCTGATTCGACTACGACTAGATCGTTATTTCAGCAAAAAGTAACGAAACAGGGAGTGGGGATGAACACACGAGAATGGTGACGCGGAAAACCTTTAAATAGGTGACAAACCGCGGGTGGCTATGAGTCCACCAATCCACTATTTTAATATTGATTATTGCGTACAATGGAATTGTGAATGTAAATGTAGAGTAAAAGCGAATCTCTTGTAATGGTTTACAGAGATGGGTGAGAAATAGCTTAGTTCGTACACTTTTCTTACGTAGGATTATCTATCCTTTACAAAACCCTAGAATTCACTATATATAATCATCCTTGGCTGCCGTCCTGACCCCTAGAGAATAGGTCTCCACTGCAACGGATTGTTGACGTGGCATCCTGCTTGGTCAAGGGAACTTGAATTACCCCTTAATACGCTCAACTGCCGTGGACTTAATCTGAGTCTAGGATTCCTGGAGAATATTCCCTTCTAGGCGTGCTGACTCTGCTAGCAAGCTTCGCGTCCCTGCAAGGAGCAAATTCTAGCCATAACACCTCTTTACTCCTTTTATGGTTTGGAGACAATGTATCCATTGAATAATAAAGTCAATGTATTTTTACTTAATATATTTGTATTTTACATTGAATGTAACTATAATTGATAGTCAATGTACTTATAATTCATAATTATCGTATCTATCTTCTTCTCAATTTTCTCACACGAATTCAACCCATTTTATAGAAATATCGCCTATCAGGAGCAAAAGCTAAACAAATTTTCAACAATAAATGATTCGGAAGAACAATAATAACGACAAAAGTAATGTATTTGCTATTAGTCTATTACGCAACTCCAATAATAGGAAGCAGGAGTAAATTTTAGTATAATTAAGTGATTTGGTAACCATTGTTAATTAGATGCTATATATTAAATCTAAGGCTCATACTTCCTTCTGATTGGAATCCAACCCTTTATAAAAAGAAGGCGAAAGCGGTAAATCGTTTGACGCTTTGTCATAACTTTTAGCCTAAAATTTGTAACATTTAAGTATAAATTCAGAACTTTTTGCATATTTTATTAACCTTTTTATGCAAAGTTATTGTTTTATGTTAAAAGGTTAGAAATTTTTTGCAAAAAGTTATTCTGTCAGACCGACAGACGGTCTGATAGGAGACTTGCTTGAGGGCCTTGAGGCGGTAGTTGTGGTGCCCACATGAAATTACTATCCTGTCCTTAATGAAATTTGTTCTATACGCATTACACGATTAATGTAGGCATTATAAGTAATTACATACAATATATAATATATTATTCATTGATATTTTCAAATTTTATTATAATTCTAACAATTTACAACTACCTTCATTAGAAATTATTTATGAATCTTAATTAAAAAATATGACATGAATACAACTTTAAAATCAAATAAATTAAGAATCTAATTGGTAGTGTTCTAAAAATGATAAAATCACGGAATCTTACCTTTTTAGGAAGATTTTAGTTATAACTTATAAGTATGACTTTCAATTAATGTCCGGTTGTCAATACTCCATAGGGAAAAAAAAATGTAGTTAAAAAAAATTGGTTAACAAATAACAAAAGGCTGATTATTTGGATGTGGCCATGTGGGTAGATAAAAAGGAAGGCTATCTATTCTATACTATTAAGGTGATAAATAAATCTGGAAATTGACAACTCTGAAAATGATACAAGTACGTATTATATACTCCTCAAAATAAATATTCCATCTTTTATTTTTGTTGTCCCAAAATAAATGCTCCATTTCTACTTTTTACTACTTTTGATATTATGACCCACCTATAAATTTGCACTTACTACTTTTATATTATGGTCTACCTATACCAATTACAACCTTAAAAATCACTTAATTTCTCTATATAGCATTTAAAAATGGACAGACGTAATATAAAATAAAGTTTTTGAACTGTCAAAGTTGGAGAATAATATATTATAGAGTATGTATAGTATAAGTACTCCGTATATTATTAAGATGGAAGGTCCATAATTAAAGTTGGTGGAGTAATGAGATAGCTCAGCATAAGAGGACGAATAACCATAAATTAATTACTTGTAAATGGTATATATGTATACGCCATACTGAGTAGTAAAAGCTGGACAATTTGAAGTGAGTCATTATCATTCTTATCTGTGTCTGTGACTCTGTGTGTGTGTCAATGGTAGACCACGATTGTAGAATTCTTGTGCGGCTGTAAAGTGTTTTTTTTTTTTGAAAGTATTGGGAAATGATTTTGGCACTTCCCAATTTGATTTTGGCACTTCTCCCCCTCTCTCATGAATAGTAATATTGAGGAGTGCCAAAATCACTCCCCGAAAGTATTGTGTCGGACGGTCTGACCGTCGGACCGTTCAACAATTGTATTTTTTTATGCCCAGGCTCAATAAAACGTGTCCAGGTTTAATAATATATATCCAGGTTTAACAATATATATGTCCAGGTTCATGTGTTCAGGGTAAACAATATGTTTTCAGGTTCAATAAGTTTCACCAGGTTTACAAATTTATGTCCAGGTTCCACAATATGTGTCAAGGTTCAGTACTATGTGTCCAGATTTAATACTATGTGTCCAGGTTCAACAACATGTGTCCAGGTTTACAAATATATTTTCAGATTTACAAATTTGTGTTAAGGTTTACAAATATGTGTCTACGGCTAACAACACTTGTCCAGGTTAAACAACATGTGTCCAGGTTCAACAAAATTTGTTCAGGTTCGACAATATTTGTCCAGGTCCATGTGTCCAGGGTAAACAATATGTTTCCAGGTTCAATAAGTTTCACCAAGTTTACAAATTTATGTCTAGGTTCAATAATATGTGTCCAGGTTCAGTACTATGTGTCCAGGTTCAACAACATGTGTCCAGGTTTACAAATATATTTTCAGGTTTACAAATTTGTGTTCAGGTTTACAAATATGTGTCCAGGGCTAACAACACTTGTCCAGGTTTAACAACATGTGTCCAGGTTCAACAAAATTTGTCCAGGTTCGACAATATGTGTCCAGGTCCAGTTGAACTGATTTGACAGTAACCTTATGTTGGACTGGTATGACACAATAACTTCTCTTTTTTTTTTTGCCCTTGTTTTTTGTAAGGATTTGTCCTTTGCAAGTTTGGTGACTTCTCAAATCTCAACTACGTACTGTACTGTAGCGCTGTCAGATTGGGTCAGAACTGATTTAACTGAATTGAACTAACTGAAACTGAACTGTTTTGGGTCGACCTGAAATTACCTGAAACTGAAATTGAACTGAACTGAATGAACTGATAACTGAAATGCAACTGAAAAATATAGAACTGAATCTGAAGCGAACTGAAACTGAAGTTAACTGCTAAATATCTGAAAATAACTGAACTGAACTGAAACTGAACTGAAAATCGAGTATCTAAAAATAACTGAACTGAACTGAAACTGAACTGAAAAGTATCTGAAATTAACTGAACTGAACTGAAAAGAGGATAACTGAAGCTAACTGGAACTGAACTGAAAATATGATAAATGAATCTAACTGAAACTGAACCTAACGCAAACTGAACTGAATTAACTGAAGTGAAATGAACCAAGAACCAAATGATTCATAACTGAAATACTAACTAAAACAAAATGAACTGCACTTAACTAAACTGAAACTGAACTTAAATCAACTGAACTGAAAAAGTTAGACTATTTAAAACAGTTTTGAACTGATCATAACTAAAGTGAACTTCACAAAAAAATGTTTTACATTGTTAGTTGACTAAACCCAAATGAACTGAAAAAATGTTAAATTATTGGTTAACTGAACTAAAATGAACTGAAAATTGTTTGAACTGTTGGTTAACTAAACCAAAATTTCAATTACAAATTTAACTCCCCTCCCAAATGCCAATTACAAATTAACCTTCCCTCCAAAATTTCAATCAACTTTCCTTCCCAAATTTCAATTTAAATTAACCTGCCCTCTAAAATTTCAATAAAAAAATTAACTTCCCTCCAAAATTTCAATGAAAAAATTAACTTCCCTCCAAAATTTCAATGAAAAATTAACCTTATCTTCCAAATTTCAATGACAAATTAACCTTCCCTCCCAAGCTTTAATGAAAATTTTTGAACTGTATGCATTCTAGTATACGGCTACAATGCCTACAATATCTTGAGACCTCAACTCTCTTACGCATATCACATATTATACATATCACATATTATGAAATTTGTATCAAATTAAAAATAGGCTCAAATCTTATTATTGTTCTTGTTCTCGATATGTTACTACTATTATTGACATTATATTATTCATATATATCAGATCAATCACCATCATCATTGGTATCATCATCAATTCATTGTTGTTGTTGTTAATTGCTAGCATTATTGTTATGATCGTTGTTATCGTCAATTCAGTATCACCCATTATCATCTTGACTGTCATTTACACTTGATATTAATACTCAATACACGCTTACACATTTACACCTAATATTAGTACAAGGATAAATTGATCTATATAAAAATTGAAACATAATAAATAATAACATTAACGTGCACCTTAACTAAATAATCAAATAAATTAACCCGTTGCAAGGCAAAACACTTCAACAGCTAAACCGACTACGATCCGACCATATTATTTAGGGGAAAAATGCAAGAAAACTCGGGTAAACCCATTAATACTCGATATCTACCTTGATCAAAATCGTTAAAAATGTCCTTACAAAACTAAAAATGACCATAATGTAACTGAATATAATCATTTACAATTAACAGATAATAACTGAAATCGTACGGATAGAACTGTATTTAACCAAACGTAAGCTGAATACAATCGGAACCATTATATCAACCGTTCACAATGAACTAACAACAATTGAAATTATACGGGTAAAATGAAGACCAACCATAGAGTTATATCCGAAAAAAATTAACTGAAATTGAAATAAAAACTAAACTACAAATTAATTGTAACAAAATTATAATCTCAAATGACCTGAACTAAAGCTAACCGAACCAAAAAAAACTGTAACCAAAACTGAACTGAACTGTCGACATTTTGAACTGAACTGAATTGCACCCGTTTGTATTTTTAACTGATTGGTTAAACTGAACAATTAACTGAAACTGAACTGAACTGAAATATGTCCGTACAAAAACTGAACTGAACTGAACTGAAATCAAAACTAACTGAACTGAACTGAAAAAAAATTATCTGAAATTAACTGAACTGAAAACGACCCAAACTGATTGGTTAAAACCAAAACTGAACTATTGACCTGAATTGACAGTGCTAGTGTACTGGGATATGTATCTGAGTCCATGGTGGAACTGTATGCTTTGTTACCGCGATGGTACAAGTGTTGATTACATTATTGGTCACTTGAAAATGCGACTCTATTGCAGGTCACCCAACTCAATTCAACTAACACGCGCATCTGTAAGGAGAAATATGAGGAAACCTCACAAATGCGTGCGTGGAGAATCGAACTTAGGCCAATACCTCATCCCGCTGCGGGTATTCCTATGGATGGGTAGTGAATTTTAAGGAAAACGATACTAATCGTGAGGTTATACAATTGAATATTTAATTATTATACGTGTATTAAATTAGAGAGAGATATTATATAAAATTAATATTTTAATGTATTGTTGACATATAAAAATGTAATATAGAAGAGTTGTCAAACCTTAGGATTACTCAATCAACGAATTTTATTATTTAAAATTAAATTGTAATTAAATATCAAATCCCACAAATTTGTTTTTCAATTTAAGCGAATCATGTATGCTTAGGGTTCCAAAATTGGACTAGAACCAGTTGGATAAACAGATTGAAATTCATATTTTAGATCGGTTGGGCTGGTTTTATAATTTACTAATGCATTTTTTTATTCGTGAAAGCAATATGTACTCAATTTTTTCTAAACTTTAGATGGATCATGGCCGTCATAGACTCATGGGTCCTTGCATAAACTACAAGAAATTCACACATTGAGGGCAATTTATCATGATTAAAGAGCGCAATATGAATATTGCTTTCCTTAATGATGCCTACAAGGGCAATTATTTTTGCACTCATTGATATTAACTATGAAGACAATATGATTATTTTGTCCTCTTAGACTTTTGAAACTTTGCCCTATTTGACAATAAATAAAGTGTTTAAATCAAGGAAATCAAAATGTATTGCCTTTGTTGATAATCAATGAAGGCAATTTTGTTTGTCCTTTTTGAATTGAATCAAAAAGGGCAAAACATCTAAAATTGGCTTTGAAACCTAATACAACGGGGTTACAAGGGCAACATGAGGGCAATACTAAAATTGTCATTATAACCAAAACAAATTTTGTATCAAATAGGACAATTTTAATTGTCTTTCTTGAACACATTTTTTGTAATATAGTTGTTGTGAAGGTGGCAAATCCACCAAACCTACCCCTACAATAATTGTATGAATTTAATGAGACTAAACTTTTTTTTTTTAGGTTCACCACCTTATTCGTATATTTTTTTTTAATTTACTACCCTTTTCTTTCAAAGGTGTTTACGATACTCACTGAGTTTATAAATTATTTTTCCAGTGAAGTATTATAGCCTTATAGGTCAAGTTCCTTTAAATATTCCTTTCCTTATAGTTAATAATCAATGGCAAATTGATAATGAACATACCTCTAGTGGTGTTCATAAACGCTTAACATCGCTTAATCGAACTGTTAAGGCTTAATGGTTCGGTTAACCGTTAAAACGGTTACTAGTTTTTTGTAACCGTAACCGAACCGTTAACAAACGGTTAACTATAACGGTTAAGAATAATGGAAGATAAATTAATGATGAAAAATGAAAATATAAAATGATAAATGAATCATAGTTATGCATATGGGGGCTATAGGGTTAGGAACATATGTGGGTTTGTTAAAAATAATGTATTTAAGACATTTGAAAATTGAGCTAAGCATACTTAATGCCTCTTAAAAAAATTAACAGTTAACCGTCGGTTAACCGTTTATGAAAACCGTTAACCGTTAAGCTTAACGGTTCTGTAACCGTAACCGTTAAAAATTAACGGTTCGGTAAATTAACCGTTAAAAAGTACCGGTTACACGGTTAACGGTTACGGTTTTTTTTAGACACCCCTACATACCTCTAGACAAGTTTCTGAATTAACTCAGTATGTTCTTTTGCATATATAGCTTACTTTACCTTAACTTAGGTTACATGTCAAGTCATTGATTCTCTGATCATAGAATTTTCTATGTCTAATATTACAAACGAAAATTAAACATTTTATATCTTTCCCAAAGTCATGTAATGGCTTTATGCCTTTATGTAGACTTGTACAACTTCGACACAAAAATAACTACTCCCTACGTAACATATTAAAGGCAACAATTTGACATAAAGTAGAGAGGAAAAATGTCAAATCGTTGCCATTAATATGTTACGGAGGGAGTATAATTTTTATTTTCATCATTTTCTTTAGTTCTCTTCCTATTTATGAAGTATTAGTTTTTGCGGCTTTTTCTCACAATCACCTATTACAACACTTCCAATTTTTTTTGAGAAGGTATTGTGTCAGACCAGTCCGACATAAGGTTACTATCAGTCCAGTTCAACTGGACCTGGACACATATTGTCAAATCTGGACAAGTTTTGTTTAACCTGGACACATGTTGTTAAACCTGGACAAGTATTGTTAGCCCTGGACACATATTTGTAAACCTGAACACAAATTTGTAAACCTGAAAATATATTTGTAAACCTGGACACATGTTGTTGAACCTGGACACATAATATTAAATCTGGACACATAGTATTGAACCTGGACACATATTGTTGAACCTGGACATAAATTTGTAAACCTGGTGAAACTTATTGAACCTAGAAACATATTGTTTACCATGGACACATGGACCTGGACACATATCGTAAAATCTGGACATATATTGTTGAATCTGGACACATGTTGTTAAACCTGGACAAGTATTGTTAGCTCTGGACACATATTTGTAAACTTGAACACAAATTTGTAAACCTGAAAATATATTTGTAAATCTGGACACTTGTTGTTGAACCTGGACACATAGTATTAAATCTGGACACATAGTACTGAACCCGAACACATATTGTTGAAGCTGGACATAAAATTGTAAACCTGGTGAAACTTATTGAACCTGGAAACATATTGTTTACCATGGACACATGAACCTGGACACATATTATTAAATCTGGACATATATTGTTAAACCTGGACACATATTATTGAACCTGGACACGTTTTGTTGAGTCTGAGCATAAAAAAAAATAAAGTGTTGGACAGTCCGACGGTCGGACGTCCGACACAATACTTTCACTTTTTTTTTTTATCTTGCATTGCATACTCAACTTGTCTTAATTGACTCTTTTTTTTAAAAAAAAAAATTGTTTTTATTTAATTCTATCTTCCTCTTCATAACACTCTTCTCTTTCCATCATATTATTAATGTCATCTGGATCATTTTCTTCTCAACAAGAGAAATTTCAATCTCCTCTATTTCGCTATCTTTTGCATCATACTATTGAATGTTGAATAAAAAATTTCATCTTCTGAAATTTATATGTATTCCCAGCTTTCAAAAGACTTCACTAGCTTAAGATTTGTCTTCTTACATTATTCTATTTGCATAATGTCCAGATTGTCCACACAACCAACATGCACTTGCAATTTCTTTTCTTTTTGAGAAGAAACTTACTAGTCCTTTTCATAAGATCATCCTTATACTTCCTTTCAGATAACCATGGAAATAGAGCGGTCAAAATTATAGAAGAGTAAATTAAACCGAATAGAAAGGTCACTTCCGCCTCCCATGGGCCATGCCCTAGATCTGTTAAGTGTTAAACATTGACCCAACTTGAAACCATACACCAAACCGATACGAAAATAGTAAATTTTCCCACACCAAAAAAAAAAAAAAAAACATTTTGAACCCATTAAAGGCAACTCACTTTTAACCAAATCAAACGCGTTATCAATCCAACAGGAAAACCATTAATACTGTATATTAAATTTATCATATAATGAGAAACTTTGCACAAAAACACTTTCAGCCATTCTTTTATTTGCCTTAAATTGAATCTTAATAAAGATATTTCTTATTATTTGTAACTGTTAAAACATGTAAATGACATTGTGGCACATAGATAGATATATAATATTTCTCAACCCAGTGAATAACTAAAACCTGAAGACCTTGTGTTATAAAAAAAACTAATACTGACCCAAACCCATGTTGAAACCCAACCCGCTACAACCCAAAGCCAAAAATATTTTACTCTAATTATGTGTCAACCCTCGAGTACTTCTGAGTTCAGATAAATCTGAAACTTCCATTATTTGGAAAACAATTGTATAATTATGGGCCTATGGCTTCATTAAAAAAGGCCCAGAAAATATAAAACAGAAACATTGGGAAGGCAAAATAATGTAGCAATGCTGCAACAGTGTTGACTGTTGAGAGTACAATCAACTTGTACATCTCAAGAACTCCAAGTAAACAGGAGAAACAAGATAATGTAAAGAAATGCATAAAACAATTAATAAACCTCTTGAACTTCTTCTGAACGACCATTTTCTTCATACCCATATCCTAGGCTCCCAGTTCACGGTTTAGATAATCCACAAACATCCTCTTCGCACTTTCTGTATCTGCAGGAGGAGGCGGGCCACTTAAACTAGTTTGCCCCGTCAATTTGATAAAAGTCCTACGAAGCCTACGTAATTCAGGAAACCCAACTAAGTTTTGCATTTTAATGTCTGGTAATCCCTCACCAATAGAAAGTTTAAGAGGTCCACTAAGTGCCTGGGATTGAGCTGCTATGATCATATTCATTATCTCTTGTGTTGCCTGGTCCAACTCATAAAGAGAATTCCCTACTGTATGTCTCCCACTTTGTGTAGCAATTGTAGGCTGCAAAATTTTGATGTCCTTTGTTTTTGAGTCTACCTTTTTGGTCAAGTACAAGACAGCATCCAATATGGCAGGAGAGGACTTGTCTATCCTATCTATGGATGGGTGCAACTCAAACAAAGGAGAATCCCATCTATTTCTACTATTAGGAGTCTCAAACCTTCTCACTAGATCATCAAAGATATGTTCATCATATGTTACTTGTCCTTTTTCTTTGCGATTGTCATTCCATTTTCGACAATCAGTTTCTTCTACATCACAGTATACTACACAGTATCGAACTCCTGCTGCACGTGCCAAACACCATAACTCATATCGATAACCCTTTATGCTATTCAAGGAATCTACTATAACAATATTGTCTTTTGACACTGATCTATCGACTTCAGACCTCAATACCCCTCGTACATTCTTTTCAGCAGTCATATTGGCGTAACTTTGGTTGCGGTCTAAGTGAAAGGAAGTTTCATCAATAATCCTGACATTTACCTCAGATTCAGAGTCTCTGAGAGCTTCCGCTATGCTTTTTGCAGCGGTTGATTTTCCACTGCATGGCTGTCCACAAATCACCACCAAAGCCATTTTTTTCCAAAAAAAGGGGAGGATAAAGCTTTATTATGTACCACTGACTAGATATATCAGCAAGAAATATCGACAACACCTGAAAATTCGCATTAAATAATTGATTCTATGTTGATTATCACAATTAATAAGAGCAAACCTTAGAAAACATATCTCAGTTTCTCATAATAGGAATCTAAATCAGTCTGATTCTGAACCAGATTGATCACATGTAAATGAAAAGTTTGGGATTGCAGAAAGGACAATAAACTGGTTCCATATGCATTGGCATTCTTAATTTTGTGTTTCATGATGAATAAAAGGGAGACAAACTTTCAAAGTAGAAAAAGGGAAAAGCATGTAGCATAAATGCTAGAAAATTACAACACTGTACATGTCAGCACTGACAGTAGATCAATATCAATTCAACTACCAAATTACAGCCTCATCTATATCCCGTATAACCAGAAAATAGCCATTTCCACCACAAAAGACAGTCAGTAAAGCTTAAAAGTTAGAATATGATACAAAAACTACATATTATACATACGAGAACACTGAATTTAGACATCATTCATGAGGCACTTAACAAATTGGATAGGGTTTCCAAAAAATCCTTGCAGTTAAAGCAAATGTCCAACTATGATTCGTGCTTCTTTACAGCACCCCAAAAATAAGTCCAGAGACTTGATTAAACAAAAAAAAAAAAAAAAAAGTTAAATAGATCTGGTTGGCTAATTTAGGTGATTCATATTTTTTTAATTTGATAAGAAATCAACTAGCTCATTAACTATTATAAAGCTCTGAATGTCCAGCCCCTTTTATTAGATATGGAGGTGGAGCCATCAATTCAGGACTCAAGTGATTGATGATGAGATATGGATTTGTGAAAACAGTGTACAATGGATAAAAATCCTAAACTAAGTGAAGGAAAACAAGAAACCAAATGGAAAAAATAATAAGTTATTTCTATAGACGATCAGCAAAAAGGTGAACAGAAACTTCAGGCCTCTTGGCTACATAAAAGCATGGAAAAGGGCTTGCAGCATAAGAGCGTGGAAAAGGGCTTGCAGCATAAGAGCATGGAAAAGGGCTTGCAGTATAAGAGCATGGAAAAGAGCTTGCAGCATAAGAGCATGGAAAAGGGGTTTCAACACAATTATTTTTTAATAAAAAATCAAGTACACATTAAAAAACGAGTATAATTGTTTAATGCTATATTCAAGCCAATCTCTATTGTTGAACCAAGAAACAACAGCATTGTCTTTGAAGGAAGTTATAAGTTTTTGGTTAACAAAGTTTTTTAAGAATGTAAGATGTTCTCACCGCATTTCTTTTATTTGGGGGATATTCCATTATATTCGTTCTTAATCCTGAATCATGAGGGAGAAGCTCAACATCATATGCTAATTCTTCCTCTTCCTCCCCAATGGGTTCATTACTAGTAATTGGATCTCCCATTATTAACACATCAATTGGTCCATACACACATCCACATCATTAAGAGGTGTCTCACTTTGTCCGGTTGAAGAACAAGAATTTTCTTTGTGATTTCAATTTTTTAAGCGAAGATCAGGTTGTTTGTTTTCCCATTGCCTTAAACTTTTTCGAAGAACTTGAACTTGAAATATCATAATTAATTAAATAAAAATTTTAAATCAATAAACAATGTTTTACTTTTTTTTAAGCAATAGTTCCATACTTCAGTAATCCTTGTTCGTAACTTCTCATAATCTCATTTACTAAGACTCTAAAATTCAATTCACAAATCAAAAATTCACAATCACAAATTAATCCACATATTTCAAACCAACAATTAGCATTAAAATTAAACAAACTAATCCACAAATACCTAATAATAACAAAGTTAGGAAGTTAATAAATTGAAATTCTGAAAAGTGAAAACTAGGGTTTAAAAATTACCTCTGTTCTGATCTACTTCTCTGTCGAGTGTCGAATTCCGGAGGAAGAGAAGAAGCAACCGGCGAGGCGGCGAGTCCAGCGACCCTTTCTCCTTCGTCCCTTCGATTGTTCGAGCCTCGAGGACTCAGTGCTGGCTGAAGAGTGAAGACGCGAAGTGTTGCTGACCTTTTCTCTTTCCTTTTCTTTCACCCTTTGCTCTCTCCTTTTTCACGTGTGGCCTTTCTGAGACCTGAGTGATGTTGTGATGCCCTCCCTCGAACCAAACTCAATCTTCTACTCGCACCTTGAGATGTAACCCCCGCACACCAACACGACGGCCACCTTCCTCGGACTGAACTGCCCAACTCTGATACCGCTTGTACGGCCGCCGAACCAAACTCATACACATACTAATATTGTCCGTTTTGGACATTAACCTGCACGACATTGTTTTTGGGCTCCTTCCCAAAAAGCTTTGTACTAGTATATATTGAGCACTACTGTATAAATAGCTTCTCCTCTTGCTATTCTTTCGATGTGGGATTTGAGATGCACTTATTTTCCCAACACTTATAAACATTTCAATTTGAGTTATTAGGTATTTCACGCCTTTCTTAAATGGGTTCAACCATGAATAGGGATGCCTAGTCGTTTATGTTTTATTATTTTATATATATATATATATATATATAATATAAAAAAAAAGGTTTTTGCTTTATTTTACAGTATTTTATTTTATTTTAGCAAACCCTTGCTTGAACTCTTGAAGGGTAAGATTAATGATTTATGTGTAAGACTCAAAATTCTGTTCGATATTCAATTCAAGATTTATATTTAAACTAGTATGGTCGCAAACTCGCAATCTTTCTTTTTTTATTATTTTTTTATTATTTATCTATTGTCACCTAACTTATTATTATCAATTAAAGTTGCTTATAATAATTGCAATCATTTTATTATCGTTTTGTAAGAATTGTATACAATATACTATATCATTGCACGAGCACTTATATTAGATCATAACCATGAATGATAAAATCCTTAGAAGTTTATGTGTGATTGAAAATGTGTGTTATCAAGTTATGAATACCTACTTATAAAATGGGGGTAGGGTGTTTTTTCATGGGAAATTGGTAAAAATGATCATTAAAAAATTTGATACTTAAAAAAGTAGGATGAAATAAAAGAATATATTAGCCTTGTAATAATTATAATTACTTCATATATGTTAAAATTCACGATGAGTTTCTAAATGAATAAGATAAATGGTGGAAAACTACAAGAGTAGGACAAACTAGGCAGTTGATAAAGATTTTTTCAAAATTTTCACTTTTTATTACTAAAATATGTAATAATCACTACATAATTAAGTATGCTTTATGGACTCCTATTTAAATAATAATTTAAAGAGATAGATGGAGTGAAAAATGAATAATTAAGTGAACCCACAACAAAAGTAAAGTTTAAAAAAAAAAACTACACATGGGTAATTTTTTCAATAAAAAAAAAGTAAAAAAAACTAAATAGTAAAAGGCTACACATGAGTAATTTGTTGCAAATATTGTGTTACAGCCCCAAATGACAAAAGTTGTGAGTATTGCGATACGGAGGTAACCTCGTATGTAATCACAAGTACAAATGAATTATATTGACTTTTATGAAGTATATATATACATAGGTGTTGTTTGGTTGAACAAAATTTATGTGGGAATTGAAAATTCATTGGAATTGAATATTCAGGGAGTTGTTTGGTTGGCAACAAAATGTAAAAATGTAGGAAATGCAAATTCATGGGAATTTACAATTCCCACAAAACATAGGAATTTAATTACCAAGCCCCCTTGGTAACTCAAAATTCCCATGATTTTCAAATGCCTTCTTAACAACCAAACAAGTTTGTTTAATTCATGGGAAATTTAATGGAGGATTTAAATTCCAATGAATTGTAAATTCCTATAGGAATTTAGTTCCTACATCAACCAAAGAATACCATAGTATATGAAGTTTTATTTAATATTATGAAAATTAGTCAGAAATACATTTTTTATAAATTGAACGTAACTTTTTTCGCATATATTTTTATGAATGAAGACACGTGAACGAATCTACACTTAGTTTCTTGTATGTGTCGTTGTAGTGATAGAGTGAGATTTTAATTTTCAACTATATTATTGATAATATCGGACTGTCAAAATTTAAATCATGTATTTTTTTTAATTAAAAAAAATGCAATCTTTCACATAATTCAATTCACTAATTATGTAAATCTTTACATTACTATTTACAAAGTTAATATTAAGATTTTTAAGTTGTGTATTGCACGGATGCTATGCTAGTGTACTATATATATGGATTAGAATCATAATGAAAGGCATAATTTTCCACTCAAAATTTCTTTCTCCTTTTTCATTAATTAAAGATATTACGAATATAAATTATACATTGGCAAATGTGCGGCTGTTGTCTTTGGGCTGAAGTTGACGCAGAGGTTTGGGTTCTCCAAAGTAATCCTAAAAGGTGATTCCATATATCAATGTATTCCAAGGCATTAAGGGCAACAAAATGGGTTTTACTCCTTGTTTTCTATTTTTAGATCAAGTTAGAAGCATTTGTATGGGGTTTAATTCTTTTTGTTGTAATCATGTTAAAAGGAATGGGAATATTGTAGCTCATTTTGCAGCTAGATGGGATGTTAGTATTACTCCTAAAATTGTGATGTATGCTCCTTTACATCCAACTTTGATGGAATTGACTGATCTTTATATCTCTTAATAAAGACATATTTATATTAAAAAAAATTATACATTGACAAACATGAAAAAGGAAACGTTAATATGGAGCGAAAGAAATATATTCCATCCGTAATATAATAAGTGCAACAATTTGACATAAAGTAGAGAGAAAAAAACGTCAAATCATTGCAGTTAATATGTTACAGAGGGAGTAATAAAGATCACAAGCTTACTTAATGTAGAAAAGATTCTTATTTGTCACCATTTAAAGTTTTTTAAAACTTTGGGCGGGAATGTATCCCCTCCGTCCCTGTGAGGTGGTTACGTTTGGAATCCTGGTCTCCTTATACAAAGAGTAATAAATTTTAGCACAAAAAGTCAAGAAAAAATATTCACTAATTCTTATATGTGGTTGGTTGCACCTATATTATAGATGTGGTTAGCTGCACCTATGTTTGTAGATGTGGCTAACCCAATTATAAACTCACTCTTAACCCTTCCTTGGACAATGATTCCCGTATAATGGTAGGATTTTTAATCTGTCACCAATCCTCCAATGCCACCCTCGATAAACACGCCAACGATGATGTTTCAATTGATGTATTCACCATCATAATCAACAACCATTATAAGAAGAACGACATTCTGTGGGACTGTGGGTAATGGCTATGGAAGGGTTTCTTTGGAGAAGAAGAATGACAATTGAAGATGAGAAAGGAGCAAGGGAGAGTTGTTTTAGTGATGCATGAAATGTTTGAGCAAAATTATAGAGAGATTCAAAGCTTCTTTACTTCCATTAATGGAGGTTAAATGAAAAAAAAACGTAACGTGAATAAGAAGAAAAATTACGATCGATGATGTTGATGATGAATGTGATGTTTTATTTTTTTTTTCCATTTTATTTTGTGGGTAATGAAAGAAAATGCCCTTAAAAATTGGTGGACTTATTTTTAATTTCATTTCCTTCCATATTATTGCTGGTAGGAATTTTCAATTGGAGATTTGGCTGAAATTAATCTATTGGATGAATGTTATTGAGTTTTTTTTTCATTAGGGGTTAATGGGTTATATATATGGCTGGCATAGGTCGACTTACTTTGGGTTCGTGTTGATCCCTTAATATAAACAGGTTAAAATCTCCAATTCAAACCCAACTCATTTAATTAAACGGGTTGAGATTCTCAACACAACTCAACCTTACAATAAATGGGTTGACCCAATAACCTATTTGGTAAATCATCACTTTTTAATTTGCATCAATAAAGTTAAACCACCATATATATGTATATACTATTATATACGTCGTAACAACAACCCTCGATAGTCATACATTTTACAAGTCATATTGTTCACAATTTATACACAAAAACGGTAGTAATTAATAACTAACAACCTTTTGAGTTCTAATGTTCAAGATGAAATAATTAAATTTTTAGACGTTTCAACCACCTACATAACTCGTAATATACTATAATACAATAAAAAAGGAAAATTACTTTTAAAAGTATAAACTATTGGCGGTCCAATTCTAAAGATATGAACTTTCAATTATACCTGAATAGTACCAACTATGTCATTTACTTGCAATGAAAGATATTAGTAAGTTCGAAACCAGCTATTAAGGGTCAATGTGATAACGTATAAGTGTCTTTGGTAATAAAATTCCTAACTGCTATTGCAAAAGACACCCGCGTTAACCCTTAATAGCATGTTATGAATTTACTAATACCTCCCATTGCAAGAAAAGGTCATAATTGGTATTGTTCAGGTATAATTAAAAGTTTGTACCTTTAGAATTGAACCGTCTATATTTCATACTTTTAAAAGTAATTTTTTCTAAAAAAAAATATGAAACTAAATTAATTACAACATATTTACTGAATGAGATAATCGAATTGAGAATTCCTACCTGACCCAACCCATTAAACTAAACGTAACGGGTTGGATTGGATCAACCCATATAGCTAAACGGGTTGAAAAACTCAACCCAACCCGTTATTATTAGGTCATGATCGAGTTGGATTATTAGGTTGGGTCAGATTTTACCGGCTCTAGTTATATAGTGTTATCCAATGGGTTACTATTTGCTATGAAGCTTACTAAGTATTCTTATAGTTTTCTTAATGTATTATTTCGTGGTTATTTAGTCTATTATATTATTTGAATTTACTTAGTTTTATTTTATGTTTCTAAGTGTTTTTAGTGTGAGTTTTATGAGGTTATTGTTCGATTTCTTGGTGTTCTCATGGGTTACTAGGTATATTTTATGGGGTTACTAATTAAATGTAGTATATAGGGGTTATTAATTTTGAGTGAGTAGGCTTAATAAGAGTGAGTCAATGGGGTTACTAAGTGTACTGTAAATCAGTGGGGTTACTATTATGGTTTAGAGGGGTTACTCTGAGTCAGTGTGATTAGAAAGTTTGAGTCAGTAAGGTCATTAAGTGTGAGTCATTAGTTTTACTATATATATAGGGATTACTAACTGAGAGTGAGTGAGATTACTAAGAGTGAGTCAATGGAGTCATTAAGGGTAAGTCAATGAGATTGCTATTATGGTTTAGAGGGGTTACTAAGTGTTAGTCTATGGGGTTACTAACTTTGAGTCAGTGGGGTTACTAAGAGACTAAGTGACAATAGGGTTACTAGTATGTTATAGACGGTTATTAACTCTGAGTGAGTGGGGTTATTAAGAGTGAGTCAGTAAGGTTATTAAATATAAGTTAGTGGGATTACTAATGTGGTATAGAGAGGTTAATAACTCTGAGTGAGTGGAGTCACTAAGAATGCATAAGTGAGATTACTAACTGTGAGTTAGTGGGGTTACTAAGTGCAATCGGGGTTACTAAATGTGAGTCATTGATGTTACTAAGAGCAAGTGAGGTTACTAAGTGTGAGTTAGTGTGGTTAGTAGCGTGGTATAGAGGGGTTACTAGTATGGTATAGAGGGGTACTAACTCTGAATGAGTGGGGTTACTAAGAGTGGGTAAGTGGGGTTACTAAGTGACTAAGTATGAGTAAGTAGGGTTATTGAATGTAAGCGGGGGTTACTAAGTGTGAATAAGTGGGGTTACTAAATGTAAGTGGTGTTATTAAGTGTAGTGAGTCAGTGGGGTTACTAAGTGTGAGTAAGTGAGGTAACTAAATGTAAGTGTGATTACTTAGTGTGAGTCAGTGGGGTTACCAAGTTTGAGTCAATGGAGTTAGTAGTGTGGTATAGATGTGTTGCTAACTCTGAATGAGTGGGGTTACTAAGAATAAATGGGGGTTACTAAGTGTGAGTAAGTGGGATTACTATTATGGTGTATAGGGGTTACTAACTCTGAATGAGTTACTAAGAGTGAGTAAGTGAGGTTACTGAGTGACTAAATGTAAGTAAGTAGTGTTACTAAGTGTGAGTCAGTAGAGATACTAAGTGTGAGACTGTATGAATACTAAAAGTGTGAGTCAATGGGGTTAATAATGTGGTATAGAGGGGTTACTAAGTGTGAGTAAATGGGTACTATATATTATGTTGGTTTAGTAAGGTTACTAACTATGGGTCAGTGAACTTATTAAGTGTGAGTCAATGCGGTTACTAGGATTAAGTTAATGGGGTTATCAAGTATAAATCAGTGGGGTTATTTATATGTGGTTACCAAATATTTATATTGGATTACTAAATATTTATATTGAGTTACTAATTTTTTTTGGGGGGAATTAAGTATTTTGTGGGGTTACTAAATGTTTTAAAAAGGCTAAAAATTTAATGTTATAAAACTATATCAATATGAGTCTCTATTTGTATAGAATTAAAAAATATAAATTTTGATATATTTATTTTTTTGAGTTATAGTTTTTTGTAATATAAGCATTTGAAAAAAAATAATAAAAGTGAGTAGATATTTTCTCTCTCCTGGAATGAAATGTTGGAGAATGCAATGCAACGCCTACTTGTTTTTTTTTTTTGGTTGACATTATAACAGTCACACAGAAAAGAGTTATGTGGCTGATTGTACCAGAGACCAGCTCAAAAATATTAGTTTAAATAATTATATTGGAAAATTTTAAAATTGGATGATGAAATGCAAATTCCACAAATTATGCTGACCCTATCATTTGGGAGTCAAAGAAAGGTGACAAGCTGACAAGTGACAACTGATAATAGAGAGGACGAAAAGGGAAGTCTCAACTCCCTAGTCCCTACACCTTTGCAAGACGGAAAGTAAAAGAAAAGGCAAAAGGAGGTGCATTTAAAGTTGATAAACAACGGAACAAATTCCACTGAAAAACTTAAAAATAATTCCATCCTTCACGTACGCCATTTGCATTACAACAATATACTGGGAAATGATTTTGGCACTCTCAATTTGATTTTGGCACTTTTAATTTGATTTTGGCACTCTCCAATTTGATTTTGGCACTTCTCCTCCTCTCACATGAATAGTAACAATGAGAAGTGCCAAAATCAAATTGAAAAGTGCCAAAATCACAAACATAATTCAAGTCAAAATAAGGAGAAATGATAAAGGCATATTCAAAATTGATATGGGTATATTTTATTGTGAGAGTATATCTTTTTGTACTACTCTTATAAAGGGTGTCTCCATATTAATTTTTTTTTTTGTGGCAATATCAATCTCCCAAACAAAGGGTTCGTTTTGTAGGGTGTAAAAGTGTAAAACATGTTTAGGTGTGATTTTCTATGAAAAACCTTTTACATTGGAAAATTCATTTTCACAAATGTTTTTTTATTGTTTGGTTGCATGTAAAATAATTTTTCATTGTTTCGTTGAAATGGAATTTAATTACTTCAATTGTAACGGAAAATGTTTTCCTTGCATTTGTGATGCAAAATATTTTCCTTCCAATTTGAAGGGGAAACGTTTTCAATAAGGTGGAAAAAGATTTTACATCCCAGGTTTTACATTATAATGTTTTACTCCAAATCAAACAATGCAAAATAGGAAAACAATTTTCAAAAAAAATGTTTTACATACTACCACTGTACCACATAAACCCTAAATTTAAAAGTGAATACCCTCCCAGCTTTCTATCTCATGTGGGTTTACTCTCAACCCTCAAGCACAAGTAAACACGCCGCCAATTCCCCATTTGCTATATTTCTACTCATTTTATACTGCTAAGAGCACTGCCAGCAGTATGTAAAAATAACACTCACGTGAAGAAAAAATGGCAATGGCAAAAATAATTGCATCCCATCAGCAAGTAAACCCAAAAAAAAAAAAAAAAAATACCTCACGAGAATCCCACGACTCATGGGAAATTTTGAGCTTTGAATTTTGTTCCAGCTGCGCCACATGTCAGCCGCGCATTGGCCGACACGCGCGTGTGGCACACGCGCCCGACAGGGCTGATGAAAGATGCAACAACTTTACACGCGGCATGCATTGATTGGTTGAGTTACTGTTCATTATTTGAACGGTAATATTAACTTCAACGGCTATTTTGATGAATTTTTTTAATTTAAAAAAAAAAATTACCAACGGTCATAATTTTTCGAGATCTATAAATAGACACCCATTTTGCTATATTTTGATATACTTACAAAAATCAGTTTTGTTAAAAAAATTAGCCAAATTTCCATTCTTCATATAATTTTTTCCTCTAAATTTGAAACCTTCATATATATTTTTTTTATCAAAGTACTATAAAATATTTAAGTAAATGGATCCATTTAACTTGAATAATATTGATCCTAATTTGCTACAAAATCCAGAATTCCAAAAATTTTTACAAAATTTTGGAGGAAATGTTTCAAATATTCAATTTCCTCAACAACAACAAACATCTCCTTCCAATGTCCATGATGTTCATCAAATGTCTGATAATAATGATTACTCTCCTCATTGTTATCAAGGTAGTAATAATGAATTTCATGGCCATCAAAGCGAAGATGAAAGCGTTCCGGAGACCCAAGAACCGATTATGTCTCCTCCGGTGGTGTCGATTCAACCACGTGCTATGTCATCGGCTGCACGTAGTTGGTCGGTAAAAGAGGATGAAGCTTTAATCGCATGCTACATGGAACATTGCACTGATGCTATTATTGGTACCAACCAAAAAGCGTCTGTGCTTTGGAGGAAAGTGGCAGAATCGTGGGATGCTGCTCAAGTGAATCGACCACATGAGTTGCCGGTGAGAACCTCAAAAATGCTGGAAAATCGATGGAGACGAATGACTAGCGACATAAATCTATGGGTTGGTTGCTATGAAGAAGCAAAGAAGGCAACGGGTAGCGGTTACAACGAGGACAACACAGTTCAAACAACTCACACTTTATTTCGAGCATCAATGACACCTACAAGGAACTTCTTGTGTGAGCATGGTTGGAGGATGCTTTGTGAGTATCCAAAGTGGAGGCGAAAAATGAGGTGGGCCATGTCGAAGAAAGAAAGGGAATCCGCAAATGCCGAAGAAGATACTGAAGGAAGTGCTAGTAGTGGAAAAAGAAATAGAGTTGATGAAGATGGTGACACAGGCATGGGAATCGGTAGCTTCACTTCGGGTGGTATCAATAGGCCTGATGGTGTTAAAAAAGCCAAGGCTAAACGAAAGGGTAAACAGGTAGCACCTGATGTTGCTATTTCAATAGATAAACACAATGAATTGTATTCTTAAATGATGGAGACACGCCGCAAAAAATTAGAGTTTGAGGAGAAAAAGTGGGAGGCGAGGCAAGCAGAAAATCACGCTGCTTCAATGGCAGCAAAATTTGACATGCTGAAAGTATTAGTAGCAAAGCAATCACCTACTGAGGAGGAGGAGATGTTTAAGAAAAAATTAATTCAGCAGCTTTATGGTGAAATGTAGATTAATGTAGCAAGTTATGCATTTTACTTATGAATTTTAGTTATGCATTTTACTTATGAATTTTAGTTATGCATTTTACTTATTAATTTTAGTTATGCATTTTAGTTATGTATTTTAGTTATGCATTTTAGTTATGTATTTTAGTTATGCATTTTAGTTAAGCATTTTAGTTATGCATTTTACTTATGTATTTTATTTATGTATTTTATTTATGAAGTACTTTTTCCTTGCGTTTTAAATTTACATTTACACTATGCAATTATGTTGATTTTTTTAAAAACCGAAAAAATACGAAATACAAATACGTGAAAAAGCTATGTCAAAAAACAAATACGGGTCTAAAAAAACGTAAAGAAATACGAATCACGAAAAATACGGGTCCGAAAAAAATACGAGAAAAAAATACATGAACAAGGAAATAAATACGGAAAAAAATACTAACACAATACATATTTTCGTAAATTACGAGAAGAAAAATACGAATAAAATAATACGGGTATAAAATACAAAAATCAACATATTACATACATGTAAACAATTAAATATTTGTAAAATAGTAAATTTGTAGGAAAGAGAAATGGGTGGGGTATAGTAGATAGGAGGAGAGAGAGTAGTGGTTTTTTTTTTTTTTGCTCACTGTTGTTATAAGTTTTGTTAAAAAAATTTGCCCACGAGATTATGTTATGTGGAAGAGTAAGAAAGTGGGTAGAGAGAGATTGATGGGCATTTTTTTTTACCATTGCTGAGAGTGCTCTAAAAGACTTACTACTAAAAAAAGTTTATTTTCTTCCCAAACCCTAAAATTTTCCTCTCTACCTCTTCCTTCATCAAACTTATTACTATTATTACTAGCTTTTTATGCACGCTTTGCGTGCACGTCATCTTAAGCTTGACTACTACTCAATAGTGACAAAATCAAAATTGAAAGTATGTATTTATTATTAGTAGTGAGTACATGTGCAGAATTAGAAAAGATATATGCAATTGAAAATGAACAACAAATAACCTGATCGAGAAGAATATAAACTTTCACTATTCATGCATTACTTACTCTTCTACATAAGAATAAATAAAAAAAGTTCTCTTTCAGTTCTCATAAGTCATAAAAATGAACAAAAGAAAATGTTGATTTATTATATATACTATTTCTCTTATCAAATTAGTACTTTAATCAAAAGGTAAAATAATTTTGTAAAAATCTACATCTAAATTGGTATATATTTGTAGAGAATTAAAAAATATGAATCTTGGTGTTTGTGCTTTGTGTTTTTTAATTATATATTTTGTTATATTTTTCAGTTAATAAAATAAAATAACTCCAAATACTTCCCTTAGTAATTAGTATTGATATAGATTGAGTTTTTCAAAACCTTAAAGGGTAGTTTACACAATTCTAGAGGGGTTACCATAGCTCCCCTTGGCTTATATAATAGAGATTATTATTATTATTATTATTATTATTATTTAAAACTAAAAGTCAAAAAGTCTACAAGAAGTTAGTGGGAAGCCTAGATACAATCTGGGCCCCCACTCCCCTAGCTACAGCAAAGCCAATACGAGTGAAGATGTGAGCAGCAGCATGCGCACCAAAATCATGCGCTTTAGAAAACATCTGAATCCGTTTCAGCAGTGCAACAACATCCTCCTCGAATTCGCCAAAAGTAGAGAAAGAGAAAGGAAGGAAACCATACCCCAGAGCAGTACATCGATCTGCATACTTACACCGTTTGCGAGAAGCCGCATCCTGCACAGCACGACCAGGAACAAAATCAGCCATACCAGACTGAGTCAAAGGTGAAGACCCCGTCAAATCCACACAAACATCGCGACCATGATCCCATGAGTAAAGCAGTAAATCCGCAGGACGAAGACCCCCGTTCTCTGTGCACATCCCAATATCAACCTCCTTACCAGCATAAATCCCCGAGCGATTGCAGATATCATAAAGAGTGTAATTATTATTATTATTATTATTATTATTATTATTATTATTATTATTATTATTATTATTATTATTATTATTATTATGCTATATGCAGCCCTTAGGGCTGCATATAAAAGCTAAAAAAGGAAATAAAGAACATTAATTATGCATTTATTACATTGATCAATGTGTAATTTTCACATAAATTCACAACTTATTTCCATATTAAGTAATGTAATTAATGCAGCCCTAAGGGCTGCATATAGCATTTTCCTTATTATTATAAAAGATAATATCATAAACTAAAAGAGCAAATGTCTACAAGAAGTTAGTGGGAAGCCTAGATACAATCTGGCCCCCACTCCCCTAGCTACAGCAAAGTTAATACGAGTGAAGATGTAAGCAGCAACACGCACACTAATATCATGCGCTCTAGAAAACCTCTGAATCCGCTTCAGCAGTGCAACATCATCCTCCTCGAATTCGCCAAAAGTATAGAAAGAGAAAGGAAGGAAACCATACCCCAGAGCAGTACATTGATCTGCATACTTACACAGTTTTGCGAGAAGCCGCATCCTGCACAGCAGGACCAGGAAAAAAACCTTGAGAGGTCAATTTTTTTACACATAGATTAATGCGCGCAAATCGAGGAGAATTGGGAACATAAATATGGGATAATCGGGTCGTTCTTTGCAAATTTCGAACTCAAAAATGACCCTTAAGGTTTAAAATGGCCCGTAAAACCTTGAGATGACAGCTTTTTTAACACATAGATTAATGCGGACATATTGAGACGAATCGAGAATGTAAATCGGGCTAAATCAGATCGTTTTTTGCAAATTTCAACCTCAAATCTAATCCATAAGGGTTAAAATGATCGTAAAACCTTGAGAGAACAACTTTTTTACAAATAGAAGATTAATGCGCGTAGATCGAGGCAAATCGGAAACAAAAATCGGGGTGAATCAGGTCGTTTTTTTTTTTTTTTGCAAATTTCAACCTCAAATATGATCCTTAAGGGTTTAAATGACCCGTAAAACCTTGAGATGACATTTTTTAACACATAGATTAATGCACACAAATCGAGGCGAATTGAAAATGTAAAACGGGGCTAATCGGGTTTTTTTTTTTAAATTTCGATCTTAAATCCGATCTTTAAGGGTTAAAATGGCCCGTAAAAACTTGAGATAACAATTATTTGACACATAGATTAATGTGAGCAAATCGAGGCGAATCGAGAACACAAATAAGAAAAATAAAAAAAAACATCAAAAAAATTAAAAATTAAATAATAAATAATACGGAGTAAGTAAAAAAAAATAAAAATTTTGGAAAAACAAAATAAGGAAAAAAATGTTCATTTCAGTTCTATTTAGTTCTCATCTTAAGATCTATTAAGTTCTCTTAAAAAACATGTTCACATTTTTATATGAAAGAAATTATGTACTTTCATTATCATGACATTTTTTCTCAAACATTAGATTATAGAAAAATTAAACTTTCTTGCCAAAAAAAAAGAAAAACAAAAAAAGAAAAATTAAATTGTGGATCGCACGGGTATTATCTAGTTTCCATTAATCTAAGAATTATCACTACTAGATCGGTCAAACATCGATCCGATTCGAAACACATAATCAATCAGACTCAAAATTAGTGGGGCTATTTTGAACACATTAAATTGACTCATTTTTAAACCGATCCAAGGTGAAAAGACTGAAAACTAATCTTAGATTATACGGAGTATTATTAACTGATCATATTATGATTTATGAGAAATTATTTTTAGGTAAAAATACCTCTAACTATATAATTTTGGGATTTCTTAAGAATACCCATGTGGTTTTTGAAATTCTCGGATGTGCCTATTTTTTTTAGGGTTTCTCATGGGTACCCACAATTATAATAAATTTTATCAAACTTAACCAAATATAATTCTTATATTAACTTTTTTTCAACTTTCCTGTTAACTTTAGCTTTTGATAATTAATTTTTATTTGTAAAAACGTTAAACAATTCACTATCTAACCATCATCACCGAAGATACATCCTCAAAATTCACACCACCTTCTTCACTCATCACAAAAACCCATTACACACCCACATAACCAAACACTCACACCACTGAACACCCCCACTACACACCCTAACAACCCAACAATAGCCAACCACGAGTAATCAAACTGCAACACACCACCCTATTTACCCACACCATTCACGTCACAATAGACAATCCCAACCCAACATCGACCCTCAAACCACAAACACCAGACACTAACCTCATCGACATGATGAGTGAAGAAGGTGGTGTGGGTTTTGAGGGTGGATCGTCGGTGGTGATGGTTAGATAGTATCTGAACTAGTTAATTTTTTTTTTTTTTTATAAAAATAATTATCAAAAGCTAAAGTTAACAGTAAAGTTGGAAAAAAGTTAATTAAGAATTAAGTTTGGTTAAGTTTGATAAAATTTAGGATTAAGGCCCCGTTCTTTAGGACTTCTATAAACTTAATTTAAGTTAATTTCATTTAAGTTCAGTTCATTTCAGATCAATTCAGTTCGTTATTATTATTATTATTATTATTATTACTATTTTTGAGTGGTAAGTAAGAATATATTGCACAAAACAAAACTTTTTACAACCTAACTAGCTCCTCACAGCCCAATTAAAGGCTAAGGAACCACTTCTTATCATCACAATTTCGGTCAAATTTTTTATATAAAATGGGAACTCTATGCTTGACTATGGATTTCATCTCACTTATAACTTGAACCTGTGTCCTCCTGGTATTGTTCCATACCAAGTCATTCCTTGCGGCCCAAATAGTGTAAACCAAAGCATCACATGCCAAACTAAAAACCCTCCTTTTGAGACTCCTACCCTTGTAGTTATTATTATTATTATTATTATTATTATTATTATTATTTATTATAATTATTTTATAATTTAAAGACAATACAAACTACAATATACAAAGAACTACAAGAAGTTAGAGGGGAGCCGAGAAACAATCTGGGCGCCCATTTCTCTAACTATAGCGAACCCTAACCTGGAGAAAATATGAGCAGCAGCACGTGCCCCAAAATCCTGAGCCCCGGAGAACGCCTGGACCCGCTTGAGAAGAGTGACGACCTGTAACGACCCTGATTTTCATGATATTTCTGACATGATTTATGTGTATTTATGTGATGATATAGTTCATATTTATTTTGAACTATTTATTTTATTTTATGTGAATAATTTCGATTTAATTCGAATTATTTTATTTGCAGTTATTATTATTTATGTTAATTATTATTTAATTAATTAGAATTTTTATTATTTAATTTTCTAATTAATTATTTAATATTTTTGGGCTAAATCGATTCATGCATAATTAATCATGTAATTTTTGTAAATTAGCCCAATTGATCACGAAAGCCCAAAATTGGCCATTTCTCTTGCTTGGGGCCGGTTTTCCTCATGCATGGCAAGGATTTGCCACTTGCTTTGTGTTCACACCTTAACTAACTCTATATATAGAGGAGTTAGTAAGGCTTGATGACCCTTTATGCTCATTTGCTCATTTAAACACATATTGCCATCTCTTGCCATCAAATTCATAACACAAAACTCCCTCTCTTGTCCTTAGTCCACACGCCATTTTTGGTCATGAACAAGCCATCAATTGTTCATCATCAATTCTACCCTTAAACTTAAAGATTCAAAGTCTATTGATCTTTAAGTATCCAAAACACAATCTAAACTCAATTGTTTCAATCAAGATCACTAGTTTGGGTTGATTTCCGGGTTTGTTCGTGTATCTTGCTCGTGTGGGTTGATTCGAGTGGGTGCCGTGTGGTTGAAGCCGTGTGAGCAAGTGGTGGTTCGTGAGGTGTTCGTGCAGTGGACAGCCGTGCAGTGGCCAGCCGTGTGGTGGTGCCGTGTTGTTCGTGTAGAGGCCGTGCGTGTTGTGCCGTGTGATAGGGCCGTGTGGCTCGTTTTCCGGGCTGCATCTTGTGTTGATTTTGTGTGTTAATCTTCAATAAGGTAACATACTTTTTCAACCTAATTGGCATACTATGTTCCATAGTATCGATTAAATGAACAAGATTGGTTTATATGAAGTTTTGATCATGTTTTTATGTATGAATGTAAATCTGATTTTGGAATGGTTATATGATAATTTTATGATTGAATATGATGATTTTATGAATGATTATGTTAGTGTTGAGTTGTTGATTATCATGTTCAAGTTTGGTGGATTTTGGATGATGATAAGTTGATGATTTCATATGTTGAATTGATGAGTTTATGCGTGTGATATGATGAAGATGGATGAGTTCTTGGTTGAAGTTCTTGAATCTTGATTGAGTTCTTGATTTAAGTTCTTGAATCTTGATGAGTTCTTTATGAATCTTGATGAGTTCTTAATGAGTTCTTGGTCGAGTCTTGAGAGTTAAAAGAAAGTAGTATTGATTAAAGAAAGTCAAAGAAAATGTTAAAGGAAGTTAAAGAATGGATTAAGAATGTTGATTATTGTTGGTTAGACTCAAGATTAAGGCGTAAAGGCAATTCTTGAGAATAACTTCGTAATTTAACTGATTATTTTCGAGAATCAAGGCGCAAAGACAATTCTTGAAATTAATTATGTTATGTTTAAGATGATTTAGTTTTAAAGATGTTTAATTAAAGATTAGCTTGATTTCGTTGCTAGACGCCTAAGACTTAGAGTAAGATTCTTTGTTTTTGGGTTAAGACGTTGCCCCTATTCCATCCGCGGTATTGGGATAGTTGGAGTCCTACTATGTGATCTTTTGATGTGGATTTCCAGTAAGATTGGTTTCACGGGACATGAATTTCCAGTAAGATTGGTTTCATGGGGTTGGGTGTAACGACCCGACTTTTTAGCTTGTCGATTTACGAAGGGAAATCGACATTCGGATCATTACTTAATCATATTAACAATAAATTAAACAAATTAAATGGAAGAAATATCTTTTATTAATATAACTGCTAAAATCCGGGATAAACCACTAATTGTCATTACATCAAATGTCTGAAATACTGTCCCAACATGCTGGGAACATATAATAAACTGAATAAAGGTTTAAATTGTTCTGGCAATACTAGAAACTTTTAAAAATAAAGGCCTAAACTCTCAAGCCCCTCCGGCGAAGCCCGCTCTAATCTGCTGCAACATCACCTGAAACTGAGGGGGGGGGTCCACCGTCAGTGGCGAGTAACTAGGCTGTCCCATTTAATCGAGGGACCACCAAACACATAATAGCATAGAAAAATATCATAAAAACTATAAAGAATTTAATACATGCTTTACACATCAATACACAAATTCTGTATAAACGTACGTACAAGAATACGTATAAAAGTACGTACAAAATACGCATACAGATACGTATATAAAAATACGTATAAATACCCCTGCAGAAATACGGTTAGAATACGTACAATTACGTATAAAAATACGTACATTCAACCCTGCAAATACGGTTAGAATACAGACCAAATACATACATCATCCGTATTTACATACACACGTACATAATCATATAATTTCAGGAAAATACACAGCGGAAGACTTACATTATACTAAACTTATACTTATTACTATACATCTTGAATTATCCCAATCTTTAACCTATACTTATCCCTTCTTAATTTATATCATTAATTTATCATCATCATTACATTATCTTAATCTTATCATATCATAATTCATATCTTATCATATCATCATTCATTTCTTGTCGTAATCATATCTTATCATACTCTTAACATATCATATCATATACGATCATAACTTATCTTATCATCTTTGAAATCATCTTAATCTTCACCTTATGATTTCATCTTAACATATCAATCGTATAATCATAATATAACATCTTTGTTGGACCGGTCACTATAACTCGTTATGGATCTCGTGTTTCACCATAACTTCCTAGAACATGCCGGGAGGAGCTCGTGTACTCAATCCCGTAGCGGATCCCGTGTTTCACCACTAAGTCTAAGCTATGGCCATAACTTCTAGTAGCGGCTCGTGTACCACTACCAGACGACTACATATCCTAAGATCCAAAACTGCTCGGGGGAACTCGTGTGTTCGTCCCATTGAGCAGTGGCTCTGACTTAACCCACTAACGACTCGTGTATCATCAGGTGGGCGTCCATATTGTATCTTATATCTTCATTTAATTTAATCATATCATATATTAGGATAATACTAGGTGACCGTAATAGGAAATGAAATGTTCGGAGTCCCAGGAAAGAGAGGTGCGGCACGTATATTGGCCACCTTAAATACCAAGTCTTTCCTAGCCAGAGACCGAAACATGACATGTATAGCTATTACTCTGTTTCCTTTCTTATCCCCAGTAATATCTTATGCAACTTCAATTCTTATAATATACTATCCTTAAAATATACATATACTTATAATCCTATCCTTTCGGATACTAACCTTAATATTATATCATATACCAATTTTGTAACATTATCCAATACAATATAATTATATTAATATTACTAGTAATATTTCGGCCCTAATAAACATAATACTAATATTATTGTTCCTTTTTATCCCTACACTTTACAACTTATCCCTAATAATTATTTATTTGCAGTTATAACAATTATTCCTAAAAATAATAAGTCAAAATTAAACTAATATTTGACTATTCCATTTTGGTACTCGACAATCCTACTAAAATAATTAATTAATTTCCTACATTATTTAATTAATTAATTAACCACCAAAATTACCCTAAACAAGATAAAAGTACCACCCTTTATTTCTTTAACCTCACTCGACACTCTGGACATCAACACCAAAAATTCATCAACTAAATAAATGCGTAAAATCAACAATAATTCACATTAACAATTTAAATAAGCATCTAATCTAATAATTAACATCATATGATTACTAGATCATGGGAAAATATTGCTTTGCACACACAATCCACTCGACATACATATATGCATGATCCAAAAATTAGTTCTTATAATTAAATAACTACATTCATTTATAATCAATTTAAAAACCAATAATAATTAAAGATCACATTTTAAACATGCTATCATCAAGATTTGGGTGAAGAACAAGATCAACATTAATCCATATTGAACATGGTATCACACGGCTACTTGGCCAACACAACATGATCAAGATAAATTTCAAGAATGCAAAATAACATGTTATAAATAAAGATTGACAATAATAAATCAAGATTGAGCAAGATTTTAATCCCTAAAAAAGTTCTAAGTCACTCGACAAACATGAGATAAATCAAGAACAACAATTTAAAATTGATCATGTAATATTCGAGTGTTATACATAAATAAGTAAGATTAATTTATGCAATTTAATTAATTAAACATACACAATCCATACATTAAATCAAGGAAATACAAGAAACAAATCAAGAAAATCATCCTATCATACTCGGCAATCATGAATAAAAACAATAATTAAATTCCTACACTTTTCATGATTAATTCCTATTTTACTATGTGATTTGCTACCCTTAAATTAAATGGAAAAGCGAAGTTACCTTAAATCGCAAAATTAATCCAAGGTATAAAATATGCTCGGCTGACTTTAGAAGGGGAGAAAGAGGAGAAAATCTTTAGGGTTTTGGAGCAATTAACAAAATAGGACCCAAAAGGAATGGAGGGGTCCTATATATAAAGAAAATAATAAAAATAAAAATAAAAATAAAAAATAAAAAAAAAAAAAACAAATCAGCCCTAAACCCCTTCAAACTGCCGTGTACACATGAGAAAAAAAAGGAAGAGTAGTTGTTGGTCATACAACTACTTTGAATGGGTAATTAGCTCAATTTAAATTAATTAAATAAATTAATCATAAAAAATATTAATTAAAATTTAATTAATTAACAAAACAACCTTGGCCCAAACAAAGCAAGGAGGACCGGCCAAGAAGGAAAAGAGAAGGGGATTGGGTCCTTTGGCCCAATTTGAGAAAGAGATTAGGCCCAAAAATAAAAACAATCCAAATTACATGGCCTTTTGGACTTAGAATTTAATAAATACCATTAACAACCGCGAAATTTTCTGGCCCAAAATTCCGGGTCGTTACATTGGGAGTAAGATTCTCAATCCTAGCATAGTAGAAAGTTCGATCGCGTAAGATGCGTTCGTACGTGCATAGTCCGGTCTAGTATATGAATGATTGCGCCAAAGATAGTTTGGTTAGGATATTTGAGTCGAGTTCATGAATTGGATGTTTCTCGCATGTTTTGGATTATTGGTGGATTATTTGATTTGTGCTATTTTCATGTGTATTCCCATTAGGGTGAGTCAGTTATGTTACTCGCCACTGATGGTGGACTGTTGTTTGTTTTACAGGTAATTCTGATGACGAAGTTCTTGCTTAGCTTTGGGTTGGGCGAGCGACTTTTTTATGCTTTGTTGTATTTTCCTTTATTATTTGGTTTTAGATAGTTTTGGACTATTGTATGGACTTTTATACGTTGGTTTTAGACTCTGACGTGTGGTTGGAGTTACTTGTATTTTAGGATTTTAGGTTGCCCTTTTGGTTTAGTTATGTACAAACTTGTGGGTATTTGTACTTTTGGAGTTCAATAACAATATTTTGAGGTATTAGTTTTAATTCCTAAGTATTTTGAGTTGTTATTTATGACTATTCGACTCGTCGGTTTCTTCCGCGCCGATTTAAGCGAGTCGGGTCGTCACAGTTGGTATCAGAGCCGAATAGGTTTTAAGTGAAGTTTTAGGATTTGAGTTAAACCCGGGAGTTGAGAGCTACTATTCCTGAGTGATTAAACCAAATTCTAGGTTAAGTAAAGGGAGAAGAGTTGGGTAGAAAGACCAGGGTAAGACCTTTTCTATTTCTTTTCTTTCTTTATTTTTACTTGACTGTGGTGGGGTATATGACTGACATTATATTCTTGTTATGTCTTTGTTGTGATGCGTTGCAGCATGTCTACACCTCGCCGGTTGAGTACTGGACGACAGAGGTTGCGGGCACTTGAGGAGGCGATCCTTACGTTGGCGCACCATAGTCGTCATACGCCGAGTACGCAGTCGACGTTCGATCGTATCGCACGTCATCGACCTCCGACTTACGACGGGGTTGCTGACCCCACTACTTTGGAGAGCTGGATCCGTGAGATGGGGAAGCTCTTCGACGCGACGTTTTGTCCCGAGCACGAGAAGGTGCAGATCGCCGCATATTACTTATGTGGAGAGGCCGATAACTGGTGGACGTTAGCTAAGGACGCGTACTTGCCGTTGCATTCAATGTCGTGGACCGAGTTCGTAGATAAGGTCCAGGAGCGTTTCTACCCCGACAAGTTGCGGTGGCAGAAACAGGAGGAGTTTCTTACTCTTACACAGGGTAAGATGACTGTCCAAGCGTACACCGATAGATTTACGGAGTTATCGAGGTTCGCTACGTCTGTGGTTCCGTCGGAGAAGGATCGGGTCAAGCGCTACATCAAAAAGCTAGATTCGAGGATTCGCGTTCACGTGATCAGTAGTGGAGCGACGACGTTTCAGCAAGCCTATGAGATAGCACTCGAGATTCAGGCATCGACGGCTGAGGAGGATTCGAGCAAGAAGAGAGCTCCAGTTCCGACGACTACAACTTCGTTTAAGAAGCCCCGTTTCAGCGCATCTAGTAGTACCCCTCCAACCACGAGTTCGCATAAGGGTGTTGATGGCTCGAAGTGTAGAGGATGCGGCCGAGACTTCCATCCAGGGAAGCGGTGCGATGGTTCGCCCATTACGTGTTTTATATGCAGGAAGGAAGGCCATAAGGCGTCGACATGCCCCGAGAGGAAGCCAGACACCGAGGTTAAGCAGCTTCCAGCACCGACGAAGACTCTGGTGAAGGACCGAGTCTACTGTATGACCGAGGCAGATGCCGAGGTTCAGCCTAACGTCGTATCAGGTAGATTTCTTGTTTCTGGTATGTTAGCCTTAGTTTTATTTGATTCTGGTGCTACTGTTTCCTTTGTGGCTAGTAGTTTTGTCTCGAGGTCTAATCTTCGAGGCAGCCTTCCTGTTAGTTCAGTTATTACTCTCCTTTCCGGAGAGGATTTTGTTTGTCAGCTCGAGTTCCGAGGAGTGCCTATCGTGATAGCTGGGGAGCAAGCGACGGCTGATCTGAAGGAGTTCCCGCTGATGGAGTTCGACGTCATACTTGGTATGGACTGGCTGTCGAGGTATCGAGCGATCATTCATTTCCGAGATCATTTAGTGACATTCCGAGGGTTTCAGGGCAACAGAGTTACCTAATCTGGGTTCGTCCTTAAGAAAGGAGTAAAGGTAATCTCTGCCTTGAAAATGAGAAAGCATCGCCAGAAGGGCGATATGGTGTATCTATGTCAGGTACGAGACTTGAATAAGGAGCCTCCGTTGGACGATATACCTGTAGCGAGGGATTTCGGAGACGCATTTCCTGATGAGCTACCAGGAGTTCCACCTGAGCGTGATGTCGAGTTTCATATCGACTTGGTACCCGGGACAGCGCCGATTTCAAAGGCATCGTACCGGATGGCACCATCTGAGTTGCTAGAGTTAAAGACGCAACTCCAGGATTTGAACGATAAGGGCTTCATTAGGCCAAGCGTTTCTCCATGGGGAGCACCTGTGCTCTTCGTGAAGAAGAAAGATGGTAGCATGCGCCTGTGCATAGACTACCGAGAGTTGAATCGGGTAACTATCAAGAATAAGTACCCGTTGCCTAGGATTGAGGACCTGTTCGATCAGTTGCGAGGAGCAGGAGTGTTTTCGAAGATAGATCTTTGATCTGGATATCATCAGATTCCAGTCAAGAAAGAAGACATTCCGAAAACTGCTTTTCGTACTCGATACGGCCATTACGAGTTTGAGGTGATGCCCTTTGGCCTCACTAATGCACCAGCCGTGTTCATGGACCAGATGAACCGGACGTTTCACCACTTACTCGATAAATGTGTCGTAGTATTTATAGACGATATCTTAGTCTATTCGAGAGATGAGTCTGAGCATACGGAACATCTCCGGATGGTACTTGAGATATTACGTAGTCATAAGTGGTTCGCGAAACTCTCCAAGTGTGAGTTCTGGCTTCGCGACGTAGCATTTCTGGGTCACGTAATTAGTAAAGACGGCATTAAGGTAGACCCGGCTAAGATTAAGGCTGTAGTGGATTGGAGTAGCCCGAAAAATGTGGCGGAGGTTCGTAGTTTTCTGGGTTTGGCCGGATACTATCGACGATTCGTCCAGGACTTCTCCAAAATTGTTAGACCCATGTCTAGTCTCCTACAGAAGGAGGTCCGATTCGTTTGGACGGAGGCTTGCGAGCAAGCATTTCAGCAGTTGAAACAGAGATTAGTCTCTGCTCCGATTCTTACCCTTCCGAACGATGAGGAGAACTTCGAGGTCTATAGTGATGCTTCGAAAAGTGGCCTAGGTTGTGTGCTCATGCAGGGTGGGAAGGTCATCGCTTATGCATCGAGACAATTGAAGGTGCATTAGTGTAACTATCCTACGCATGACTTGGAGTTAGCGGCGGTAGTGTTCGCGCTCAAAATCTGGAGGCACTATCTCTATGGTGGTTCGTGTAGAGTATTCACGGATCACAAGAGCCTCAAGTACATCTTTACTCAGAAAGACCTCAATATGAGGCAGAGACGATGGCTTGAGTTAATTAAGGACTACGACCTGACGCTTAACTATTGCGAGGGCAAGGCGAACTTAGTCGCAGATGCACTGAGTCGTAAGCATCTCTTGAGCTTTAGTAGAAGTCGTGGTTCCGTCAGACTTTGTCTGACATCGATGAGTGTCGAACCTGATTTAATTCAGGAACTGCGCGAGGGTCAGCAGAACGACCCACAGCTAGCTAGGATTCGAGAGGCTCTGCGGCATGGCAAAGCCGTAGGTTTCGAGATCCCTTCCGATGGTAGTCTGCGTTTTCGAGGGAGGTGGTGTGTACCGGACTGTTCTGATCTTAGGAACAGAATCATGTCTGAGGCACATAACTCGCCCTACTCTGTTCATCCTGGAGGTAACAAGTTATACCAGGACCTCAAGGGCCAATTCTGGTGGCCTAAAATGAAGAGGGACGTAGCAGAGTTCGTAGCTCGATGTTTAGTCTGTCAGAAGGTTAAGATCGAGCATCAGAGACCAGGAGGTCTGTTGCAGCCACTACCTATTCCGACCTGGAAATTCGAGTCGGTATCTATGGACTTCGTGGTGAGCTTACCCACTTGTAATGGCTTAAATGCTATTTGGGTCATAGTGGATAGGTTAACCAAGGTCGCTAGATTCATTCCGATGAAGATGACCTGGTCTATGGAGCGTCTAGCGGAGGTGTATACTCAGGATATTATCCGACTTCACGGAGTTCCGAGGGAGATTGTTTCTGATCGGGATCCGAGATTTTTATCTCGCTTCTGGACATCAGTTCAGGAAGCCTTTGGGACGAAGCTGAAGTTGAGCACCGCTTTTCATGCGCCAACTGATGGTCAGACTGAGAGGACCATCCAGACTTTGGAGGATATGCTTCGAGCGTGTACTCTGGAGTACCATCATTCTTGGGTACGTATTCTCTGCTTGATAGAGTTTTCCTATAACAATAGCTATCACTCCAGCATCGAGATGGCTCCGTACGAGGCCTTGTATGGCAGGAAATGTCGGAGTCCTATATGTTGGAATGATATTAGTGATTCTGTGGCTTTGGGACTTGAGATGGTACGCGATACTATCGAGAAGGTCCGAGTCATCCGGTCTAAAATGCAGGCCACTCAGAGTCGTCAGAAATCCTACGCCGATAATCGACGTAGACCGCTGGCTTTCGAGGTAGGTGACAAAGTCTTGCTTAAGGTTTCACCTTTCAAAGGAGTGGCACGCTTCGGTCAGAAGGGGAAACTCCGACTGAAATATGTGGGACCTTACGAGATACTAGAACGAGTTGGGGAGGTGGCGTACCGATTGGCTTTACCACCTAGTTTATCTAGTGTGCATGACGTATTCCATGTTTCCCAGCTAAGGAAATATGTACATGATCCTACCCACATTATTCCAGTGGAGTCGGCCACGTTTGAGCCGAATCTGACTTTTGAGGAGCGACCCGTCCAGATCTTGGATCGGGAAGTGAGGACCCTTCGGCGTAAGCAAGTCCAGCTCGTCAAGGTGTTGTGGAGAAACCAACAGCATGAGGAGGCGACTTGGGAGACAGAGGGGTCCATGAGGCAGAAGTATCCGGAGTTATTTGAGGGTGAGCGATCTCCTTTGCCTTAAATTTCGGGACGAAATTTCTTTAAGGAGGGGAGGTTGTAACGACCCTGATTTTCATGATATTTCTGCCATGATTTATGTGTATTTATGTGATGATATAGTTCATATTTATTTTGAACTATTTATTTTATTTTATGTGAATAATTTCGATTTAATTCGAATTATTTTATTTGAAGTTATTATTATTTATGTTAATTATTATTTAATTAATTAGAATTTTTATTATTTAATTTTCTAATTAATTATTTAATATTTTTGGGCTAAATCGATTTATGCATAATTAATCATGTAATTTTTGTAAATTAGCCCAATTGATCACGAAAGCCCAAAATTGGCCATTTCTCTTGCTTGGGGCCGGTTTTCCTCATGCATGGCAAGGATTTGCCACTTGCTTTGTGTTCACACCTTAACTAACTCTATATATAGAGGAGTTAGTAAGGCTTGATGACCCTTTATGCTCATTTGCTCATTTAAACACATATTGCCATCTCTTGCCATCAAATTCAAAACACAAAACTCCCTCTCTTGTCCTTAGTCCACACGCCATTTTTGGTCATGAACAAGCCATCAATTGTTCATCATCAATTCTACCCTTAAACTTAAAGATTCAAAGTCTATTGATCTTTAAGTATCCAAAACACAATCTAAACTCAATTGTTTCAATCAAGATCACTAGTTTGGGTTGATTTCCGGGTTTGTTCGTGTATCTTGCTCGTGTGGGTGGATTTGAGTGGGTGCCGTGTGGTTGAAGCCGTGTTTGCAAGTGGTGGTTCGTGAGGTGTTCGTGCAGTGGACAGCCGTGCAGTGGCCAGCCGTGTGGTGGTGCCATGTTGTTCGTGTAGAGGCCGTGCGTGTTGTGCCGTGTGATAGGGCCGTGTGGCTCGTTTTCCGGGCTGCATCTTGTTTTGATTTTGTGTGTTAATCTTCAATAAGGTAACATACTTTCTCAACCTAATTGGCATACTATGTTCCATAGTATCGATTAAATGAACAAGATTGGTTTATATGAAGTTTTGATCATGTTTTTATGTATGAATGGTTATCATGATAATTTTATGATTGAATATGATGATTTTATGAATGATTATGTTAGTGTTTTGTTGTTGGTTATCATGTTCAAGTTTGGTGGATTTTGGATGATGATAAGTTGATGATTTCATATGTTGAATTGATGAGTTTATGCGTGTGATATGATGAAGATGGATGAGTTCTTGGTTGAAATTCTTGAATCTTGATTGAGTTCTTGATTTAAGTTCTTGAATCTTGATGAGTTCTTTATGAATCTTGATGAGTTCTTAATGAGTTCTTGGTCGAGTCTTGAAAGTTAAAAGAAAGTAGTATTGATTAAAGAAAGTCAAAGAAAACGTTAAAGGAAGTTAAAGAATGGATTAAGAATGTTGATTATTGTTGGTTAGACTCAAGATTAAGGCGTAAAGGCAATTCTTGAGAATAACTTCGTGATTTAACTGATTATTTTCGAGAATCAAGGCGCAAAGGCAATTCTTGAAATTAATTATGTTATGTTTAAGATGATTTAGTTTTAAAGATGTTTAATTAAAGATTAGCTTGATTTCGTTGCTAGACGCCTAAGACTTAGAGTAAGATTCTTTGTTCTTGGGTTAAGACGTTGCCCCTATTCCATCCGCGGTATTGGGATAGTTGGAGTCCTACTATGTGATCTTTTGATGTGGATTTCCAGTAAGATTGGTTTCACGGGACATGAATTTCCAGTAAGATTGGTTTCATGGGGTTGGGAGTAAGATTCTCAATCCTAGCATAGTAGAAAGTTCGATCGCGTAAGATGCGTTCGTACGTGCATAGTCCGGTCTAGTATATGAATGATTACGCCAAAGATAGTTTGGTTAGGATGTTTGAGTCGAGTTCATGAATTGGATGTTTCTCGCATGTTTTGGATTATTGGTGGATTATTTGATTTGTGCTATGTTCATGTGTATTCCCATTAGGGTGAGTCAGTTATGTTACTCGCCACTGATGGTGGACTGTTGTGTGTTTTACAGGTAATTCTGATGACGAAGTTCTTGCTTAGCTTTGGGTTGGGCGAGCGACGTTTTTATGCTTTGTTGTATTTTCCTTTATTATTTGGTTTTAGATAGTTTTGGACTATTGTATGGACTTTTATACGTTTAGACTCTGACGTGTGGTTGGAGTTACTTGTATTTTAGGATTTTAGGTTGCCTTTTTGGTTTAGTTATGTACAAACTTGTGGGTATTTGTACTTTTGGAGTTCAATAACAATATTTTGAGGTATTAGTTTTAATTCCTAAGTATTTTGAGTTGTTAGTTATGACTATTCGACTCGTCGGTTTCTTCCGCGCCGATTTAAGCGAGTCGGGTCGTCACACGACCTCTGTAATACCCCACATTTTCACTTCTTTTGAAAGTAATGATTTTTGTGATTTAAATAATAAAAACATTATTTATTCATCTTCGATAACTAAATTTTGAAATAAAATATTTGAAATGAATTTTGGGCGCTAAGTTATTTTTAGAGAAAAAATTCTACTTTATATTATTAATCTATTTTCGTTTTCAATAATAAATTTACCTATTTTTGAAAAATATTAATTGTTTGATAAATTTCTATTAGTGATTTATTTTCACTAATTGGTTTCCAAATATATATAGCTATTTAGTTGAAAGTCTTTGGGATATAATACCCGTAAATTTTTGTGCTTTATTTACGTGAATATATTTTGTGTATTTTAATTATTTAATTGTTTACTTTTATAAGTCTTCTTTATTTAATTTTAATATTTAAATAATCATGAACATATGTATCTAAAACGAAATTTTTGTTTTAACTGTCATGATCTTAAATAGGTATAATTATTATTTTTCAATATATATATATATATATATATATATTTTTCGTATGTATGTATATATATGTGTCTTCCTTATATATTTACTATTTGCCGTTAATTTACGTATTTGCGTTATATTAATATTTACATGTAGTTACGTCATTTTTGAGTATTAAGTGTTTATTTAGGGAATTTATTCTGTACCTTATTTTCGGATTTAACTAAATGTTTAACAAAAAAAAAAAAAAATATTTGGATGATAATTATCCTAGGTGGCCGGTTGGCCTAGGGTGCCAAAACGATAGGAACTCTTGGTATTTCAATACTTATGAGCATCCAACCTCACTAATGAGCTAATTAATCAATTAAGTAATTATTTAATTAAAAAAAAAAAGAAGGATGGAGAACCTCCTAGAAGCCGGCCCTCCTCAATGCACCAAGGGGAGTGGAGACTTTTGGCTTATCTCCTTAAGTGCATGTTTAATACTCATTAGGATGCTAATTAAACCTATTAACTAATTGATCCTAATTAATTAATTTAAAAAAAAAAAAAAACATCATCAACTCCTCACCTCCTAGGCTGGCCGGTTGATTATATAAGGGAGGAGTGATGCTTATTGTTCATTCATCACTTAAAAAAAACAAACTCTCTCTAAGTTCCTTTGGTTTTTGGGCATTTTCTGGTGGATTCTCAAGCACTTTTCAATCTCCACTCAACCAAAACCAGGTAACTAACGTTTAACCCTCCTATAGTAGTCACATGAATAGTAGTTCCGAATTTTCGATCACAATACAATCAAAATGGACTATATAAGCTAAATAGTAATTTTATCGGTAATATGCTATTTTTAATGTTTAGGACAAATATTTTTGTGGGTGATAATTCTGAAATTTTCGTGTGAAATGAGATGAATTTTGGGTGATTTTCATGAATTTTATGGGTATTGGAGTATTATGTTGGATTTGATACATAGGTGCATGTTTATATGAAATTGTAATGTATGAATATTTATCTATTTATTTAATTAAAAAAAAAAACGTGTGGGTCATGTACATAAGGGACGAATTTTGGCTTGAATATGTGACTAAGTTTTTGATCTTATGATGCTTGATGCTTGTTGGTATTATTGAACATGTTGTACAATTATTTTTGTCGAAACGGTTAATTTTACCAACTCGATTTGAGCCCAAAAAGAGGCGAAATGCTGCCGAAATTTTTAGTGAAATTTTAGTGATATTATAACCTGATTTTTAGGCTTGGATATTGGATTTTCGTGAATTAGATGATTTATTTATAATTGATTGTATAAATTGTGAATTAAATGTAAATAAAAAAAAAAATAATAAAAAAAAACTTCTGCCAACCTAAACTGCTGGCCGTGTGATATCATGTAGTTGTAGCATGTGTTGAATTTTTATTTCTAAGCTTAATATTTAATTGGTAGTGTTATCGGTAAATTTCGGTGTAAATAGAATTAATTAAATAAATTTTGGCTTGAATTTACAACATTTATAAAATCTTGGCAGCAGCTCTTGAAGCTTAAAAAAAATTAGTTATTTTTAATATTTTGGACCCCTAAATGTTGTAGTAAATGTTGCTAGTGGTTAGGACTTGCTAAAATAAGTTTCGGGTTAATTTGCAATGTGTAATTTATTTTCCAATAATATTATATATCGGTAAAAAGGAAAAATAATGATAATGTTAATAGCAAGAATGGTTGGATGATGTATGATGGTATTTGGAATTTAATTACTCAAGATGAGTGGGTAATTGTGGAATAGTTGGATGTTGGAATTTAATTGTGAGAGCAATGTTAATACTCAATATTTTGCTAAGTGAAATTTAAATTAATTAAAAATTAAAAATTTAACTAAGATGACTTGTTGATAGTACGGAGCTATTGGGCTGCGGGATTCAATGGTTAGATCAGTTATTTTCTTGGACTGCGGGATCTGAGATATTTATTTTATTTACCCGGGTTAATTGTTGTTGTAACGACCCGACTCGCTTAAATCGGCGCGGAAGAAACCGACGAGTCAAGTAGTTATAAAACTAAAACTCAACACTTAGAAAATAAACTAATACCTCAAAATATTATTATTAAACCAAAGATGTACAATAACCCACAATCTTGTACAAAAACTAAATCCAAAAGTCAAATGTACTAAAACAAAGGTAAAGTGCAACTCTAACCACATGCTAGAGTCTTATACAACAAATGCAATATCATACGTCTGAAACAACGTCTATAGAATCTAATACTATGAAACAACTGTAATAAACAACAACAAAGCACACAAAGCGCCGCTCGCCCAACCCCAAAGCTAAGCAAGAGCATCATCGTCAGATGTACCTGAAAAAAACACAACATAATCCACCATCAGTGGCGAGTAACATAACTGACTCACCCTAACGGGAATACACAAGCACATAGCAATAATCAAATAACATCACACGTAAAATCCTCGAAGACACGAGACAACCTCAAGCTCGTAATCCAAACTCAACTAAACACTCTACATCATCATACTACATCACCATACGACATCACTATACCAATTCTAACTCAGGTGCAATCATTCTAGTTCTAGACCGGACTATGCTCGTACGGAAGCATCTTACGCAACCGAACTTCTACTATGTCAGGACCGGGCATAAGCCATACACCCAAATCCCACGAACCCATTCCATACTTGGAAATTCGTGTCCCTAATCCCCAAATCATTCTGAGCGTACTAGGAATAACATAGTGAGACTCCAAAACTATTCCGATACCGCGGCGGAATAGGGGCAACGTCTTAACCCAAAAACTAAGCATAAGCCATACACAAAGTCAAGGGCGTCTAGAAAAGAAATCAAGCCAATCATCATACCATTATTATCTTTTCATCATATCATCATAATTAATTAAAGACAAGAATAAGCCATACTCTTGAATTTAACAACTAAATCATCGAAGTTAACCCAAGAATTGCCTATAGCCATACTCTTGAGACTAACCAAACATCATATCATCAATCTTTAACTCAATCTTTGATCAACGTATCCCAAATCTTTAACTTTCAAGACTCTTTCAACCTCTTTCTTTAACTTTCAAGACTCTTAAAGAACTCATCAAACCTCAACAAGAACTCTAAAGAACTCAATCAAGAACCTTAAAGAACTCATCTATTACTTAAAGAACTCATAAAGAAACCATTCAAGATTCAAGAACTTCAATCAAGAACTCAATCAAGATTCAAGAACTTCAACCAAGAACTCATACAACTCAAACTACACGCATGAAACATCATCATCAACCACACGGCATTCTTCACGATTTTAATCAAAATTCAACAAATTTAAACCCAATCACCATGCTTTCCAAAATATCATAAATCAATCTTAAAACATGAAAATCCACCATTAAAACATCATTAAAAATACTTCAAAATCAGATTAAAGAAACAACTTCAAAACCATGAACAATCATCATCAAATCAACCAAACATGCATTTAATCAAAGCTATAAACATAGTATTACCAATTAAGTTGAGTTAGTATGTTACCTTATTGAAGATTACACACAAATCAACACACATAAGACCATAAAACCCGCTGCCCAGATTCGAGTCTTGCACGAACATCACGGCTGTCCAGCAGCACTTGCACGCTACTTGCACCTCCTCTTGCACGGCTGCCACTGCTGCCCCACACGGCTACTGCCCAGCCACGGTTGCTGCCCAGTCTCGGCCACTGCCCAGCCACGGTTGCTGCCCAGTCTCGGCCACTGCCCAGCCACGGTTGCTGCCCAGAAATCAGCCACACACCAACACCCAAAACACCCACCCAACTAGTGGTCTTGAATGAAATTGTTGGGGTTTAGAATATGATTTAATACTTAAAGATCAAAGGATACATAATCTTTAAGTTTTGGTTTAGAAAAGATGATGAACAATGATGAGTGTTCATCTAATCAAAAATGGTGTGAGGTTGATGGAGAAATGAAGGGAGGATTTGCCTTTGAAAAGAGATGGCAAAGGATGGCAAAATGAGCAAATGAATCCTCATGCCTTACTACCACTTCTATTTATAGAAGTTAAGTGAGGTGTGAACATGAAGCAAGTGGCAAAATTTGCCATCAAACAAGGAGGGAAAAACCGGTTGGGCTTACTAAATGGGCTCAAATTGATCACTTGGGCCTTTTTGCATTAATTCATGACTAATCATGATTATTTTGCACTTGGCCCAAAAATAATTAATTAATTAGAAAATTAAATAATAAAATTCTAATTAATTAAAATAAAAATCAAATAAAGAAATAATAAACCATTAATTAAAATGGTTACACTCAAGCATTAAAAATAGTCTAAAATAAATTTTAGACCATGCACCGCAACAAAAATAATTACAATAAAGTAATTACGAGACTAGCCCAAAATCTGGGGCGTTACAATCTCCCCTCCTTAAAAGAATTTCGTCCCGAAATTCAAGCAAAGGAGATTATTCACCATCAGTAATCCGGGCTCGACACACAAAAAGTCAGACGAAATCTGACAGAACTTTCGGCTTCCACCAACGATCAACCGATCCTCGCGACTTGATGCTTCAGCCACTCAACTCGACTTGCCTGCACGATCGAGAAGCGTTCGTCGAAGTCCCGAACAAACTCCAACACTCTTCGACGCACCACTCAAGACCTCGGGACCCTCCTCGTTGCTTGGAAGGTCAAGATAGATGCAAGTCTATCCTTTACTCCAACGACGAACCCAGACTTACGAACTTCGGTCACATACTCAAGTTACTCCCCTCGACTACAGACTTAACTCTTAGAGGTGTAAAAACAATCAAATGACCGAAAACTGGTATATGGGTTATGATCGATTGATCAAATTTGAAATGCAGGTACAATCGGTCGATTAGGGTAAAAGTAGAAAAACAATCAGTTGTCTTGGACGATCGAATAAAATTCCAAAACAAACAATTAATTTCAAAATTCCATATCAGGTTTAGAATATCTGGATTAGAATGCGGGGATCGAAACAATGCCCACCTTTGAATGAAAAAAATAACAAGGACGTGAATAAATGCCTGATATGAATATCGAATACTATATACGGAGATTAAAGAACGTCTCAATGAAGTATATCGATTCACGAGAAGTAGGATAACTATGATTACAAAATAATAAATATATACATATACACATATATATATATATAGGGATACAATAGAAATAATGATACGAAGGTGTGTAAATGGCATAAATTATCCATCGATAAATCCAAGTGATGATGGATGATATTAACAACAACAATGGCCAAAAACACGGTGGATGACACAAGGTGAAATGATGTTAAATACGGGGTTGGCCAACATGAATAACGTTAATGATTTATGATGGCCTCAATTAGATATGATGATGATAACATCGAAGATGGATGATCACAGATGACAATAACGATTATGATTGACGATAACGATGACATGAATGATGATAATGGATTACGACGCTCATGACCAAGGGTTAAGAACTTATGACGTCGAATAAGGGAATGACAATCAATATAATAAATTGTCCTGAATGATGATGAAGGCATCATGAACAATAAAGAATTGACTAGAACAAGGTAATAACAATATTGTTAACAATTAGAAGTAACAATGAATCGATAGTGCTACTTAAGTTAACAATGAGAGTACTCACAAAAATAAGTTTAACATCGGAAATAAGGTTAATCGTAAATCAATTGTAAGGGTGATCAAATAGGTTTAGTTCAATTAGATTCTGGTCGAATACGGTAGGTCAAGCGGTTTCCTGACCACAATTACACCCCTATAAGTTCTAGTCTGGTCTACCTTAACACCTTCCTTTGTTGAGTACGTGACCCAGAAATACAAATTCGCGAAGACAAATCTCCCACCTGGAGATATTCGCGAATCATCTTCTGCTCCATAATATCCTTAGTGCCATACGGAGATGATCTGCAAGCTCAGACTCGTCTCTCGCTTAGACTAAGATATTATCGAAGAAGACTACGACGCACTTATCGAGTAAGTGATGAAAAGTCCGGTTCATCCGATCCATGAACACGGGTAAAGCGTAAACGAAACTGACAACATCACTTCAAAACCCGTAGTAGTCGTATTCGTACGAAGAAGCGGTCTTCGAAATGTCCCCATATCGCCCTTCTGGCAAAGCTTCCTCATCTTCAAGGCTGAGATTACTTCCACTTCTTTCTTAAGGACGAACCCAGAGTAGATAACTCGGTTGCCCTGAGATCCTCGGAATGTCACTGACCGATCTTGGCAACGAATGATCGCTCGATACCTTGACAGCCAGTCCATGCCAATAATGACATCGAACTCCATCAGCGGGAAATTCTTCAAATCGGTTGTCGCCTGCTTCACCAGCTAACACGATAGGCAAACCTCGGAACTCGAGCTGACAAACAAGATCCTCTCCAGAAGAGAGTTATAAATGGACTAACGGAAAACCGAGACTCCATCGAACTGGACCTCTGCTACTGCCTTGGTCGTACAACGGACTCGATCCTTCATTGGAGACTTACCCAATGTCGAAAGCTCCTCTCCTGCCGATAAAACATGCCATAGGCGTGTCGTCACATCGCTTCCCTGGGTGGAAGTTCTTGCGCAACTTCTATACCTCGAACCGTCGAAATCCTAATGCGATCAAGCGGTCGGAGGGGGGGGGGGTACTGCTAAGAGCACTAAATCGAGCTTCCCAAAGGATAGCAACATCCTCGGGGTCGGGGTCTTCTTCTAGCTGGCATCCTCCTCGATAACAGACGCCTGAAAGTCGAGTGCTACCTCGTAAGCTTGCCGTAACGACTTCGCTCCACTGCTGATCATACGAACGCGAAACCTCGTATCCAACTCCTTGACGTAACGCTTGTCCCACTCCTCCTCGGATGGAACGACTGACGTAGCGAACATTGATAACTCGGCGAAACTATCGGGGTACGCCTGAACTGTTATCTTACCCTGCATAAGAGTAAGAGACTCCTCTGGTTTCCGTCACCGCAACTCGTCGGGGTAGAACCTCTTCTGGCCTCAGCTACGAACTCGTACCGCGATATCGAATGCGGGGTAAGCGCGCGTTCCTAGCTATGCTCCACCAGTTATCGACATCTCCTCGCGAGTGATAGGCGACGAACTGATCCTTCTCGTGCTCGGACAAAACGTAACGTTGAAGAGCTTCCTACCTCGTGGATTCAACTCCTCAACATCGTAGGGCCGACAACCCATCGAAAGTCGGTGGTCGAAGATGAGCGATACGATCGAACGTCGACTGCGATCCTGATAGTTGTCAACTAAAATGCGCTAGCGTATAAATCGCTTCCTCGAGCGCTCGTAATCTCTGTCGTCCCGAACTCGACCGGCGAGGTGTGAACACGTCGAACCGTAATACGTTAAGGACACAAATAAACACACCATGTTAATCAAAATCACACTTAAGTCAAGAATACACACAAAAGAGGATAGGAAAAAGAGTCTTATCCCGGATTATTCTACCCGTCACTCTTCTCCCAACACATAATCCTAGAATTTGGTTTATACACTCGGGAAAATAAAGCTCTCAACTCCCGGGTTTAACTCAAATCCTAGAAACTTCACTTAAACCTATTCGGCTCTGATACCAACTGTAACGACCCGACTCGCTTAAATCGGCGCGGAAGAAACCGACGAGTCAAGTAGTTATAAAACTAAAACTCAACACTTAGAAAATAAACTAATACCTCAAAATATTATTATTAAACCAAAGATGTACAATAACCCACAATCTTGTACAAAAACTAAATCCAAAAGTCAAATGTACTAAAACAAAGGTAAAGTGCAACTCTAACCACATGCTAGAGTCTTATACAACAAATGCAATATCATACGTCTGAAACAACGTCTATAGAATCTAATACTATGAAACAACTGTAATAAACAACAACAAAGCACACAAAGCGCCGCTCGCCCAACCCCAAAGCTAAGCAAGAGCATCATCGTCAGATGTACCTGAAAAAAACACAACATAATCCACCATCAGTGGCGAGTAACATAACTGACTCACCCTAACGGGAATACACAAGCACATAGCAATAATCAAATAACATCACACGTAAAATCCTCGAAGACACGAGACAACCTCAAGCTCGTAATCCAAACTCAACTAAACACTCTACATCATCATACTACATCACCATACGACATCACTATACCAATTCTAACTCAGGTGCAATCATTCTAGTTCTAGACCGGACTATGCTCGTACGGAAGCATCTTACGCAACCGAACTTCTACTATGTCAGGACCGGGCATAAGCCATACACCCAAATCCCACGAACCCATTCCATACTTGGAAATTCGTGTCCCTAATCCCCAAATCATTCTGAGCGTACTAGGAATAACATAGTGAGACTCCAAAACTATTCCGATACCGCGGCGGAATAGGGGCAACGTCTTAACCCAAAAACTAAGCATAAGCCATACACAAAGTCAAGGGCGTCTAGAAAAGAAATCAAGCCAATCATCATACCATTATTATCTTTTCATCATATCATCATAATTAATTAAAGACAAGAATAAGCCATACTCTTGAATTTAACAACTAAATCATCGAAGTTAACCCAAGAATTGCCTATAGCCATACTCTTGAGACTAACCAAACATCATATCATCAATCTTTAACTCAATCTTTGATCAACGTATCCCAAATCTTTAACTTTCAAGACTCTTTCAACCTCTTTCTTTAACTTTCAAGACTCTTAAAGAACTCATCAAACCTCAACAAGAACTCTAAAGAACTCAATCAAGAACCTTAAAGAACTCATCTATTACTTAAAGAACTCATAAAGAAACCATTCAAGATTCAAGAACTTCAATCAAGAACTCAATCAAGATTCAAGAACTTCAACCAAGAACTCATACAACTCAAACTACACGCATGAAACATCATCATCAACCACACGGCATTCTTCACGATTTTAATCAAAATTCAACAAATTTAAACCCAATCACCATGCTTTCCAAAATATCATAAATCAATCTTAAAACATGAAAATCCACCATTAAAACATCATTAAAAATACTTCAAAATCAGATTAAAGAAACAACTTCAAAACCATGAACAATCATCATCAAATCAACCAAACATGCATTTAATCAAAGCTATAAACATAGTATTACCAATTAAGTTGAGTTAGTATGTTACCTTATTGAAGATTACACACAAATCAACACACATAAGACCATAAAACCCGCTGCCCAGATTCGAGTCTTGCACGAACATCACGGCTGTCCAGCAGCACTTGCACGCTACTTGCACCTCCTCTTGCACGGCTGCCACTGCTGCCCCACACGGCTACTGCCCAGCCACGGTTGCTGCCCAGTCTCGGCCACTGCCCAGCCACGGTTGCTGCCCAGTCTCGGCCACTGCCCAGCCACGGTTGCTGCCCAGAAATCAGCCACACACCAACACCCAAAACACCCACCCAACTAGTGGTCTTGAATGAAATTGTTGGGGTTTAGAATATGATTTAATACTTAAAGATCAAAGGATACATAATCTTTAAGTTTTGGTTTAGAAAAGATGATGAACAATGATGAGTGTTCATCTAATCAAAAATGGTGTGAGGTTGATGGAGAAATGAAGGGAGGATTTGCCTTTGAAAAGAGATGGCAAAGGATGGCAAAATGAGCAAATGAATCCTCATGCCTTACTACCACTTCTATTTATAGAAGTTAAGTGAGGTGTGAACATGAAGCAAGTGGCAAAATTTGCCATCAAACAAGGAGGGAAAAACCGGTTGGGCTTACTAAATGGGCTCAAATTGATCACTTGGGCCTTTTTGCATTAATTCATGACTAATCATGATTATTTTGCACTTGGCCCAAAAATAATTAATTAATTAGAAAATTAAATAATAAAATTCTAATTAATTAAAATAAAAATCAAATAAAGAAATAATAAACCATTAATTAAAATGGTTACACTCAAGCATTAAAAATAGTCTAAAATAAATTTTAGACCATGCACCGCAACAAAAATAATTACAATAAAGTAATTACGAGACTAGCCCAAAATCTGGGGCGTTACAGTTGTCGTCCGGGAGGTTCGGAGGTGTAAGTCCATATTTTGGGCATCCATCCGGCACCGGGAGTTTGGCCATTCTTAGACCAGTCGGCTGCGGGATCGACTGTGGTAGTGTAAGTCCATATTTTGGGCATCTATCTGACAAACCTTAGGAAGTGGTACTGCGGGATACCACTCTGGATCCTTCCATCTACAACTAATTTAATTTGGATAATAAATAAAAGGAATCATTATTTATTTAAAGAAAAAAAATTAAATTAAATTAAATAATTATTAATATTCGAAATATTAGTTGGAATGCCATTTGTGATATTATTTTACTTCTCTTGTATAGCTAATTTATATTTTGCAGGAGAATGGGATTCGAGGTAAGTCTTACGTGTTTATATGGAATATATGATGACTGTCTGTATTGTGAGTGGCGTGATTTTCCGTATTCCTATTTTTGTGAATTTCTATGTTGGGGAGAACTGTTAGTTACTCGCCACTGACAGTGGAGTTGTATTCATTTTTCAGATGCTGACTAACCGCAGGATTTTAAAGGTTTGGGCAGTGTGTGTGTGAGGATTGGCGTTAGGAATCCTTTCCATTAGTTTAGACATCCCAGTTTGTGTGGCATGACCAGAATTCCCTAGTTTATGATTTCTGTTTAAGTAGTTTCGATTTCTAGACTTATGTATAGGTGTTCATACCTTGTACTTCGGACTTGTAATTGTATTGAAATTTCTTTAATCGAACTTTAATGATTTCTTTTGGGTTATGTTTTCTTAGAATTTAAGTGGCATTCCCGTCTAGTGCCCTATCTTCCGCTTGTATCCTCTGTTTTTAAGGACGGGGTGTTACAACCTCCTTCTCTAATTCCCCCAAAGAAGAAAAGGAAAAACACGACCAATAACTGAACAATGTGTTGCATACTTGTCCCGCTTTCGCTGCGTCGCTACTGCCACAACACGACCAGGAGAGAAGTCGGACAACCCGGATTGAGTAGAGGTGAAGATCCTGTTAGATCAACACAAACATCAAGACCGTTGTCCCAAGAATACAACAACACATCCGCAGGGCGAAGAGCACCGTCAATCCCACTGATGATCAACCCAACATCAACTTCTTTGCGAGCAGAAATACCAGACCGGGAACAAATATCAAGAAGGCTATCACGCACAACATTATGACGATGTTTAATACCAACTATTCCGGCACTAGACTAGACATGATTGCCATAAATGTCCCCATCAGAAACCCGCGAACAAGCTGAAACGGAGAACATTGGAACACCCATCCGGTAACAAAGAAACGAACGGTAAGCCTTACCGTTCATAATCTGTCCTAAACCCGAGATCGGGACCACCCGATGCCAAGCAGAGACATGACCCCCTTGCTGTGATTTCCATAAAGCTACCTGACGATGAGACAAGGAGAAAATGGATTATGCAGATTCAGTAACCTTTGTGAAATATATATCTGCCAATTTCTGCATAAGCTTGGGGGCAGCGATCTCACTAGGGTTACTCAAAAGGTCAGTCTCCACGGTCCTGTTAAAAAGTCCCAAGGCATCATCGAAAACTTGACCATGTCCAAGAACACCAGAAAACCGAAGAAGGGTAGCCTGCAAGTTTGAAGACTGCAGATGCGACGCAAGAAAAGCATAATAAAGAACATCACCCGCCGAATAAGCACCCAAACCTCCACATGCAAAAGGTAAGGTAGCAAGCCGCCATTGCCAGTCACCAAAACCAGGCCCCGAAGCAGTGACAATGCGGTCCCAAAAATATGAGGGGGACATGTGTGCATAGTAAAGTAGAGTCTCGAAACCCCAGTACACGCTCGAAGAAGTAACAACTCACATTGAGGATCATCAAGCTTAGCAATAGCGTCCATGAGAACAATGGTCTTCGACACCCTTCGCGAAACAAGCTCCCCACAGAAAGAAGAATCCGAACTAACAGACCCACCTAACAAACTAACCCCATACAAAGGACGAGCAATATTTGGTGGGAAGACACCCTTGATGTGACTGCGTGGGTCTTCAGAAGGCCAAAAAACTTCCGTTTTCTCAATGTTAACATGGAGGCCGAGATGAGGACCCCCAGCCAAGATCAACTCCAAAACCTGCCCCACCACCAGGGTATCACCTATAATCTTTCCATCATCCAAATACCAAGCCTGCAAACTCAAGTCAAAAGAGTCCCTGATACGACACACCAACGGATGTAGAACCAAAGTGAAAAGTAGAGGGCCAAGTGGATCACCCTGCTGAACACCTTGGCAAGACCATAAAGTATGCTCACCATAATAAAGCCTGGCAAGAGAAGAGTAACAAAATTCAACCCAATACGAAAGAGCAGGGCAACGAAGAAGGACCTCGTGCAACATAGCCGTACTATCAAATAAATTGAAGGCATTCTGGAAATATACCAACAACATAGAAAGCCAACCTCATCCCCGCGAGCCTCCACCAGACGATTAACAGCATGAAGGATCGCCTCACCCCCAGCTGACACTCCCATTCCAAACTGCAAGTCGCCTAAATAAGAGCACATATGAGGACCAATCAAAGCAGATCCAACCTTGGAAACAAGGCGCCTCCAAACAGTATCCACGACAATGGGTCGAATATCACCACCAGGTTTAATAGTGGCGTAAGAGGGGCACTAGCAATGTATTCTCCCAACGCAGGAGGGCATTTCCCAGCAAGAAAGAGATTAACCACCTAAGAGATACAGTCCACTAACTCATCAGAAATAACAACTGCAGCACCACTTAAGCAATCCAAAAGGTAGCCGTCATGGCCACAAGACGGTCCTGTAGGGGTCGTTTTTACCGGCCGCCTACGTCACGAGTTGTTTTGAATGTTCGTTAACGTTACATGTGAATGTGTCTAGTAGGAGTTGCCAGCGTACGTTTATACGGTCCATGGACACCGAAGAAGTACCAATGCCAGGAGAAATTGGCCCCATATGGTCGTGCACCAGAGTATTCATTTGGGGACAGGTTACGAGCCAATTGTGCATTGGGCCCGCCCACTTGTAAGCGGTCTCTACTAGGTCTCTTTTGTGGTTGTCCTGTTATTATTCCCGAATTCAAAGATATCCTGTATTATACCCTAAAGAGCGCATATTACTAGGTGGGTTGAATTATTACATTTTAAGACTAATTATTGTGACCACTTTGATTTAAGTCAGTATTAAAATCCTAAGAAAATAAATCAAATAAAGAAGAAAAATAAAATAAATCTATGATTACAAAAACTCATAATAAAAGAGATTCAAAATAATATTTACAAAATTAAAACAAAAGGAAAATGAATTGATTGCGAAATCAAATTTTATGTACGATATGTTATAACGCATAAGTGAATTGTTAATCACAATGCAGATATTTAGATCATATTAAAACTAATGAAATAATCAAAAATTAATCATAAAATGGTGATTAAAAACAAGATCAGATGATTATAAAAGTTATAAAGAATTATAAAAAAGTTGATTAAAGCATTGAAAACTTATATGTATGTTTAACTAGGATTTTCATTATTTGTTATGAATTCATCCATTATCATCACTTATCTCCATTTTAATCACCATTTAATGAGTCAAATAATGAAATAAAAACAAGTAACAAAAGTTTAGAAGGGTATAGACTTCAGGAAATAGTACCTTGTAATGCCTTTAATCAAAACAACGTACCAAGGGGTAGTTGATGATGAATGCAAGTGTTTGTTTGAAGTTGATTGAGTTGGTGATTTGTTATCTGTTAGATGATATTTTGAGGAGATGTTTGATGTGGTATAAGTGTTTGGGATTGAAATATGCAATGCAAGAGAGGGATTGGTGGTGTTGGCGTATGTTGAAATGCTTAGAAGGACGTGTATTTATAGGCCAGAAACAGCAACGATCGACCCGGGAACAGCAGTGACATGCGTCTAGATGCAGGTCTTGTAACATGACCTTCGTCTAGGCGCAGGTCAGGACTGATCCGGGGCCGATTTTTGATTGATTTTGCTTGTGATTTCTAAGATTTTATCCGATTTTTATGCGATTAAATAAATATTCTATAATATTTTGATATTCCGGAATATTTCGGGTTGTCTCGGGATTCTCCGGGATGTCCCGGAATGTTCTAGGATGTTCCAGAATGTTCCGGAATGCCCATAATGTTATAGAAACCTCCAGAAAGCTCTAAAAAATTACAAAAAAATTATGAAAAATTATGAAAAACATTAATATGCTTTGCGTAAAAATTTCCAACAATCGTAAATGACAAAAATGCCGCTAAGCATGCAAAAATCCTAAAAAATCTATAAAAAGCTCTAAAAATATGATAAAAATACAGAAAAATAGGAATAAATTATAAAATTATTAAAATTATTTTTATGATTTTAAAAAATATTTTATGATGCAAAATGAATTATTTATTTATTTTTTATGAATATAAAAAACTGAAAAATGTATGGAAAAAATATGAAAAATTCCAGAAAATGGTGAAAAAATATGAATAAATCCCGTAATCACCGCAAAACCTAATAAACGCTTCCAAGGCAATTCAAACATGGTTTAGGCAATTATTTGAGGTGTATTATGCATTTTCATCATCAATTCCCCTTAGTTGGATCGTATGGCAATACGGTACCTTTATCATTAGTCTCTACATTGGGGAGACACATTTAGGTGTCTACAGTTCCTCGCGGAAAACCCTTGACCTGGTCCAAAACAACAGCAGAGGGAGCAATAAGATGATGATCCACAGGGCTATCTGGTAAGGAAGGAGTCGGACAAGAAGGGTGTTTAGCATGTAAAGCACCAATAGTAGCATCGTTATAAGGAGCCAAACCAGAAGAAGAAAGAACTCTTACAGCAGCAGAGTAATGCCCATCAGAAACCTTTCCCTTACATTGTCGAATATTGCGCTCAAGCAAATCACGATCCTCATCAGCAACCCAAAAGGGAGGAGACACACTAGCCAAGAAATCCCACACAAGTTGCTCTGAACCACCGAGCTCACCCCAGGAACGAATAGCAGAGGTGATGCTCTCTTCTTGTTGTTGGCGCCGAACAACTGAAGAACATTCACGGTTACTCCTCGGAGAAAAAGTCTTAAGAACACAAAGAGGCAACAGAAGCAATTAAACCCAACAAGAGATGTCATCAGGCCTGCCAATTACTTTATCAAGTGCACCTTTAAAAACTCGCGAGAAACCCAATCGGCACCTAGGAGGTATTGATTTCACTGTACGCACCCATAAAGATATAATACTATCAAGGAGAGAAACATTGAAAGAGAAAAGCTCCTCACTATGAACACTATGAACACCACCAGACTCCTCAGCCGAAGGACATTGAGGTTTAGGAAAACCGTAAAGTACAAACCGAATAACACCATCTCCAGAGTCAGGTGGGGCCACAAAAGCAGAACCACGCCCATGACGACACTTTGAACGAAGAGTATGTGTCTTGAAACAATCACCGCATATTATTATTATTTTTTTGGGGGAATTATTATTATTAATTTCGGGCATCGTTCTTCCGCTCGACTTTTTCCGACCATGGTTTTCGGATTGACTTTTCCGGCGGTGATTATTCGGCCGACTTTTCCGACGACGATTTTCAGGCCGAGTTTTTTGGCGACGATTTTCGGGATGAATTTTGATAACTTGGTTTATTATGTGTTTTTCCTCCTTATTTTGTATGGTTTTATTGTGATAACCGTGCTCTTAGGAGCCGTTTTGCCGCTAATAAGTCGGTTTGGAGTGTTTTTTGTCTTTTCCATGTTTTTGACAGGTTTTTGATAAAAGATGCTCTAAATGGGACAAAAACCATCAAAGTACACCAATATAGGCAAAGGAGAAGCATTAGGATGTCACGGTGAGTGTCGGAGAGGTTCTGGTGACAATTAGTGAAGAATTGGCTTGAAATTGTTCGATTCGGTTCGAATGATTTTGACCACCTCTCACTATTTTGGATATAACTCGAGATATGAATATTGGATTCAAGAGATTCCAGTGGCATTGGAAACTAGATTCAAAGAGCTTTCAAACGATAGGTCATAAGATCAATTCCAACTTGAAACGAAGGAGTTATGGACGTTTGAAGTCAGTGTATCAAACCAGAACCCTGTACCGGGGTCTGTGCAAACCTTACCGGGATTCATGCACCCCGATTGGGGTACATGCACCCCGGTACCGGGGTGGTTTCTGCCCCTGCTCCTCTCCTTTTCTTTGAAGCAAGAGTTCCCCAGCATCGGCCCCGGTACCGGGGTACATGTACCCCGGACCGGGGTCTCTGCACAGCGCGCTCTTCACTCGACATTTTCCAGAAGTACGTACCTGACTCCAGTGACAACCCCGGTACCGGGGTGCATGTACCCCGTACTGGGGCCGGCGTTACGGGCTCCGTTTAAGCCCAATTTTGCCTATAAATACCAGTTTTAATCCCTTGTAACGATCTTATGCATTCTTTAGGTTTTCTTTTCTGCTTTTAGGGTTTCTTTATCTCTCTTTTATTGTTAAAACACATTAAATTCAATTGAATTCAAGTGAATTAAAGATTTCAATATTTTTCCAAATCTGTTATTATTTCTTTCTTATCTATTTTATTTATATTTTTATTATGATCATGTTTATTTCTTTGTTTCTTTCAAACATGTGTGAGTAGTCTTTTAGATCTAGGATTTGGGAAAATTATGTTTGAATGATTAGATTAATTGAATCTTTTGTTCTTTAATTCATAACTAGTTTTAATTCCCTAAAATCTGTTTTGATCATATAAATTTGAGTAATAATCGAGCCGGTAGCCGAAATGTGAAAACTTCATTAAGACTAAAGATTTTAGGCAGATTTATTTAATAAATTGCGAGAGCCTGTTATGTAAATCTGTAGATCTAATAAATTCCGAAAGCCTGTTAGATCTTGGTTAGAATTGGTTAATGAATTATTGAACATTGGAATTCAATTAGTTTATGATTTCATTCATAAAACCCTAAACCCTAGAATTTCCTTCATTTAATTAATTGCAATAAAAATTCAAACTTTATTTTCTGTTCTTTATTTATTATTTCTTTAGGTTAATTCAATCACAAAGGCCCTTTACATAGTTCATACTTTTTAGTAATAAAAGGAATTAATTTGCTTCTCTGTGGATTTCGACCCTACTTATCACTGCTACATTAGTTCTGATATTTAGGTTATTTTTGACGGGTTGAGACGCCCTGTCAACTTTTCCGACGACTGTTTTCGGATTGACTTTTCCAGCGGTGATTATTTGACCGACTTTTTCGGCGACAATTTTCAGGCCGAGTTTTTCGGCGGCGATTTTCGAGACAACTGTTTCGACAACGATTTTCGGACTGACTTTTTCGGCGGTGATTATTCGGCCGACTTTTCCGGTGACGATTTTCAGGCCGAGTTTTTCAGCGACAGTTTTCGCGACGAATTTTCTGGCGACGATGGTTTTGTGCCAAGTTTCCCGATGACTATTTCCCAAGAGACTTTTCCGGCAATGTTTTTATGCTTGACTTTTCCGCCGATTTTTCACTACCTACTTTTTTGGCGACGATTTTTCGACGGACTCCTAGACCAACTTTCTGACCAACGTGTTCGACCGAATTATTATTATGATTATTATTTTCCGACATCTTTTTTCCGCTGGACATTTTTTGACATCGCTTTTATTTTCGAGGATTTTTCGCCCGATTTTTTTTACGACGATTTTTAGGTTGATTTCCCCGGCGGTGCTTGTTTGGTCAACTTTTCTGGTGATGGTTTGGTCGAATTTTCCGGCGGAAATTTCCCGATGATGGTTTTCAGGCCGATTTTTCTGGCGGTGTTTTTTTGAACGACTTTTCCGACGTCGGTTTACGGGGCCGACTTTTCCGGCGGTCTTTTTTCGACCGACTTTTCCGGAAGTCGAAAAAGTCGGACAATGATTGTCGCCGAAAAATTTGGTCGAAAAAAGACCGCTGGAAAAGTCTCCCCCGTAAACCGACGTCGGAAAAGTCGGTCGAAAAAACACAGCCGAAAAAATCGGCCTGAAAACCATCGTCGGAAAAGTTCCGCCGGATAATTTGACCAATCTGTCACTGGAAAAGTCGACCAAACAAGCATCGCCGGGGAAATCAACCTGAAAATCGTCGTCAAATAAAATGGGCGAAAAAACCTCGAAAATAAAAGCGATGTCGAAAAATGTCCAGCGGAAAAAAGATGTCGGAAAACAATAATGATAATAATAATTCGGTCGAAAACGTTAATAAAAGCGATGTCGAAAAATGTCCAGCGGAAAAGAGATGTCGGAAAACAATAATTCGGTCGAAAACGTTGGTCAGAAAGTTGGTCCGGTAGTCGGTCGAAAAATCATCGCCGAAAAAGTAGGTAGTGAAAAATTGGCGGAAAAGTCTAGCAGAGAAACATTGCCGGAAAAGTCGCCTGGGAAATAGTGGCCAGGAAACTTGGCACAAAAACTGTCGTCGCCAAAAAAGTCGTCCCGAAAACAGTCGCCGGAAAAGTCGGCCGAATAATCACTGCCGGAAAAGTCAAGTCGTCCTGAAAATCGCCGCCGAAAAACATAGCCTGAAAATTTTCATCGGAAAAGTCGGTCGAATTATCATCGCCGGAAAAAGTCAGTCCAAAAACCATCGTCGGAAAAGTCGTCCCGAAAATCATCGCCGAAAAACTCGGCCTGAAAATCGTCGCCGGAAAAGTTGGCCGAATAATCACCGCCGGAAAAGTCAGTCCGAAAACCATGTTCGGAAAAAGTCGAGCAGAAGAACGATGCCCGAAATTAATAATAATAATTCCCCCCCAAATAATAATAATAATAATAATATGCGGTGATTGTTTCAAGACACATACTCTTCGTTCAAAGTGTCGTCATGGGCGTAGTTCTGCTTTTGTGGCCCCATCTGACTCTGGAGATGGTGTTATTCAGTTTGTACTTTACAGTTTTCCTAAACCTCGATGTCCTTCGGCTAAGGAGTCTGGTGGTGTTCATAGTGAGGAGCTTTTCTCTTTCAATGTTTCTCTCCTTGATAGTATTCTATCTTTGCGTGTGCATACAGTGAAATCCATACCTCCCAGGTGCCGATTGGGTTTCTCGCGGGTTTTTAAAGGTGCACTTGATAAAGTAATTGGCATGCCTAATGACATCTCTTGTTGGGTTCAATTGCTTCTATTGCCCCTTTGTGTTCTTAAGACTTTTTTTTCTGAGGAGTAACCGTGAATGTTCTTCAGCTGTTCGCCGCCAACGACAAGAAGAGAGCATCATCTCTGCTATTCGATGATTATGGGATTCATTCATAATTTTTCACCATTTTTAGTATTTTTCATATTTTTCCGTGCATTTTTCCATGCTTTATATTCATAAAAAAAAATCATTTTGCATTATTAAATATTTTTAAAAATCATAAAAATAATTTAATAATTTATTCATATTTTTTTGTATTTTTTATCATATTTTTAGAACTTTTTATAGATTTTTTAGGATTTTTGCATGCTTAGGGGCATTTTAGTCATTTTCGAATGTTGAAAATTGTTCCGCAAAGCATATTAGTGTTTTTCATATTTTTCATAATTTTTATGTAATTTTTAGAGCTTCTGGAGGCTTCTAGAACATTTTGGAACACCCCGGAACATTCTGGAACATTCTTGAACATTCCGGGACATCCCGGAGCATCCCGGGACACCCCGGAATATTCCTGAATGTCAAAGATTACATAAGAAAATCGTAATCACGTCATAACCGAATCATAACCCCGGAAATCACGCACAAAATCAAGCAAAAGTCGACCCTGGATCATACCAGACCTGCGCCTAGACGCAGCGTCTCATATCAAGACCTGCGTCTAGACGCAGGCCATATTGTACTGACCTGTGTCTAGGCGCAGGTCACAGGTCCTCCCGGGTCGATCGTTGCTCCTTCTGGCCTATAAATATACGTCTTCCAAGCATTCTAACACACGCCAACAACTCCTAGCCTTCTTCTGCATTGCATACTTCAACTCTAAACATTCATATCTCATCAAATAACCCTCAAAACATCATTAAACACATCACAAAACTCCAACTCAATCAACTTCAAACAAGCATTTCATATTCATCATATATCGTTGATCCTTCCTTGGTTGTTTGATCAAGGCATTACTAGGTACATCTTTCTAAAGTCTCTATTTAGTTTCTTATTCTTTTATATATGATGATTAATGACATGATTTATGATAATGGTTAATATAAAAAGCAATACAGATTATTCATGTGAATTATGATACTTTAATCAAATTTTATGAAAACAATGTCATTGTATTGATTATCATTTTATAATCTCATTGGCTATGATCTGTAGTTGTTTGCAATATGAATGCGTAATGATCTTTGATTCATTCACGTATTTTGCATGACCATATATTAAATTTGACTCTCATATTAATTCATAATTCAGGATAATAATGTTTTAACTTTGATTACTATTTGATTCATAGCGCGATCTATACAATACGGCTTTGTCATTTAAATTCTGTGTTATAAAACGATCGCTACATTTTTATAGATCTGTTAATATAATATTATTTTTTATAAATCCCAATTAATTCATATTGTCAAAGAGTCAAATATATAGATCTGGCCCAACGGATAATAAAACTGACAATTAATATTATAAATGATTTTTTTAAAATATTGGAAGTCACCTTGAATAATCATATTAATCATGTATAAAGTTGTATATATTTTCTATAATCGTTATCATAATCATTGTCTTAATCATCATAATAATTACATTCATTGTGCTTATTCATGTTTTAATTATTTGATTTTATTTTTAGGACTTTTAATACTGACTTAATTCAAAGTGGTCACATTAATTAGTCATGACTTGTAATATATTCAAACCCACATAGTAATATGCGCTCTTTAGGATATAAAACTGAGATATCTTTGTATTTTGGATTAATAATGATTTGACCACAAAAAGAGACCTAGTAGAGATCGCTTACAGGCGGGCGGGTCCTGTGACGACCCGACTCGCTTAAATCGGCGTGGAAGAAACCGACGAGTCGAATAGTCATAACTAACAACTCAAATACTTAAGAATTAAAAACTAATACCTCAAATATTATTATTATAACTCCAAAAGTACAAATACCCACAAGTTTGTGCAATACTAAACCAAAAGTCAAACTAAAAAGTCTAATATACGATAAACTCCAAACACATGTTAGAGTCCAAAACCAACATATACAAGTCCATACTACGGTCTAATACTAACCAAAATCAACAAACAACGAAAATATAATCATATCAAAATATCGGCGCTCGCCCAACCCAAAATTAAGCAAGAGCCTCGTCATCAGAATTACCTGAAAAACAAACAATAGTCCACCATCAGTGGCGAGTAACATAACTGACTCACCCTAATGGGAATACACATGAACATAGCACAAATCAAATAACCAAATCATAACACCAAATATACGAAAATCATCCAATAACAAACTCGACTCAAATTTCTTATCCAAACTTATCTTTGGCGCAATCATTCATATACTAGACCGGACTATGCTCGTACGAACGCATCTTACTCATTCGAACTTTCTACTATGTTAGGAAATGAGAATCTTACTCCCAAGTCCCGTGAAACCAATCTTACTGGAAATCCACATCCGAAGACAACATAGTAAGACTCCAACTATCCCAATACCGCAGATGGAATAGGGGCAACGTCTTAACCCAAAAACATAGAATCTTACTCTAAGTTTTAGGCGTCTAGCTACGAAATCAAGCTAAATCAATAATTACATCTTTAAATCTTAATCATCTTAATCATAACATAATTAATTTCAAGAATTGCCTTTGCGCCTTGATTCTCGAAAATAATCAGTTAAATCACGAAGTTATTCTCAAGAATTGCCTTTACGCCTTAATCTTGAGTCTAACCAACACTTAACCACTTTCTTAAAACCATTCTTTAACTATTATTATCTTTAACTTTCTTTAACATCTTAATCACTTTCTTTAACTTCCAAGACTCAACCAAGAACTCATCAAGACTCAACGAGAACTCAACAAGAACTTAAAGAAGTCAACAAGAAACCATAAAGAACTCATCCAAGATTCAAGAACTTCAATCAAGAACTCAATCAAGATTCAAGAACTTCAACCAAGAACTCATCCAAACACCATACATCACACGCATATCATCATCATCAAACCATGAAATTACCAACTTATTATTATCCAAAATTAATCAAACTTTTACACAATCATCATGATCACAAATCCAACATATTCAATCATAAAATAACCATATTCCATCATCAAATCATCATTTAAAACAACATAAAATCAGATTTGATACCATACACAAAAACATGATCAAACTTCATTAAAATCAATCCTAGTCATCTAATCTATACTATGAAACATAGTATGCCAAATAAGTTGAGAAAGTATGTTACCTTATTGAAGATATACACACAAAAACAACACAGAAAGCTGCCCGGAAAACGAACCACACGAACACCCAACACGGCACACACGACACGGCTTGGCTTCAACCACACGAACACGGGCACACCCACACGGCACCACTGCATGGCTGCTGCACCCAGTCACGGCTGCTGCACGGCTGCACCACCACGCACACACGACCCTCTTTCACGAACACGAGCACCACCTCACGATCAACCCACACGAACAAGGCACACGAACCAACCCGGAAAACCACCCAAACAAATGATCTTGATTGCAACAAATGGGTTTAGATTGTGTTTAGGATACTTAAAGATCAATAGACTTTGAATCTTTAAGTTTAAGGTTAGAATTGATGATGAACAATTGAAGGCTTGTTCATCTCAAAAATGGCGTGTGGAAATAAGGCAAGAGATGGAGTTTTTGTGTTTTGAATTTGATGACAAGAGATGGCATGTGTAAATGGCAAATGAGCATAAGGGATCATCAAGCCTTACTAACTACTCTATATATAGAGTTTAGTGAAGGTGTGAACATGAAGCAAGTGGCAAAATTTGCCATCAAACATAAGGCCAACCGGCCAAGCTAAGGTAATGGGCCAAAAATGGGCTTTCGTGATCAATTGGCCTAATTTATAAAAAATTACATGATAAATCATGTATAAATCGATTTAGTCCAAAATATTAAATAATTAATTAGAAAATTAAATAATAAAAATTCTAATTAATTAAATAATAATTAACATAAATAATAATAACTGCAAATAAAATAATTCGAATTAAATCGAAATTATTCACATAAAATAAAATAAATAGTTCAAAAAAATAAATTTGAACTATACATAACACCACATAAATACACATAAATCATGACAGAAATATCATGAAAATCAGGGTCGTTACAGGTCCAATGCACGATTGGCTCGTAACTTGTCCCCGAACTCATACTCTAGTGCACGACCATATGGGGCCAATTGCTCCTGGCATTGGTACTTCTTCGGTGTCCGTGGACCGTATAAACACATAGTGGCGACTCCTATTAGACCGTATTCACGTACGGCATTAACGAGCATTCAAACGACTCGTGAGACGTAGGCGGCCGGTAGAAACGACCCCTACAATTTGGCGACTCTGTTGGGGAATATCACTCCTTAATGGTGTGGATGAACTTGAAAAGTCTCGTGGTCTTATTATTATCATTCCCGAATTTTTTTAGGCACATTGCATGTGGCCCTACGAATAGATGCCACAACATAGGACCTTGTCTCATATGAGCATGTTCTATGCTCGAGACGACCTCGGGGGTTTTGATTATGGTTACTTGTGGTGCCCGACCTCAATAATCATAACCGGCCCATCCCAGCCATGGCGCGTGATCCTCATGCCCGATGAGATCATAATAAGAGATCTGTTAATTATGTGTCACTCAATGTGTAGAGTGACTAGATCGGTTAAGTTCCTCTTTAGTCATGGTACCCTCGTGACCACCTAGGACTGACCTTTTAAAGACTGTACATATTGTATCATGCTAGTGTGCTTATTTGACAATTTGGGCTCTAGCCATGTATTTTTGTTCACTATTCTATAACGACCCGCATTTTTGGGCCGTAAAATTTCGTGTAAAATTAAGCCTTAAAGTCCGAATCATCCGATTTGGGCCCAAAGACTTAATTTTTATTTAATTGATCAAGCCTATTGTCATGCTTTCATTCCCTTGGCCGGCCCCCCTAGTTATTTCCCCTTATATCCACTTCCTAACCTAACTCCTAAAATCTAGTAACCTTACATTTATTCTCCAAAAGTCCAGCCTTTTTCCATTTATTCATTATATGAACTAAAACCCAAAACAAAAACATCTCCTTTCTTCTCCATACTTCACGGCAACCTCAACAACAAAAACACAAAAATATTGTCTTTGCTCTTCAAATCAAGCAAACATCAAAGATTGGTCAAACCTTCAACCCATTATCAACTAGAACCAAGAACCCTTGTTTGGACGTATTGCTCGTGCCGTGCGTGGTATTGAGGGTGGCTTGTGTTTGGGCGAATTTCCGTGCATGAGTTTCGGTTTGATCAAACTAGGTAACTAGATCTCTTCTACTTACGATTAGGATTAGATTACATAGGATAATAGAATTAGATAAATTTTGTTGATTAATTGTGTTATGCGTGTATTTGTAGTATGGTAAAAGCATGTAATCTTGTTTTTTTTTATTTTATCAATCCTTCTTGATTATCTTGATGATCTTGATTGCAATCTTGGTCTCCTTACTTTCTTGATGACATGCGTGTGATGGGTAATCAAAGATTTGATTTTGCTCTTGTTATAAACCATGCGTGAGTCCATGTGGCTACAAGATGGAGTTTTTATTTGGCTTTTATAATTAATGGCTAATCCATGAATCAATTCATAATCTTGTTGGACTAATTTGTTATGGGACTTGTTGTAAAGATTAGGAATAATTGCATTGATGTTATAAGTGCCGTGCGTGTGATTGAGTTGACCACAGCATGCTAACTAATTGCGTAATATATAAGTATATTTTGGAGTATGAGTTTTGTTTGATTATAAGAACAATGCGTGTTTTGATTCGTGTTTTGAGTTGATGGCGTCTTTGGTCTTTTGAGTCTTGTCGAGTCGTGTCGTGTCGAGCGATTGAAGACCGAGAGTCTATCGGTTTATTTGTGATAAACTAAGCGGGTCTATCGGTTCATCGGTGATGAGCTGAGCGGGACAAGTTTTATGTGATTGTTTGAGAGTCAGAGTCATGTCGTGTCGAGCGGTTGAAGACCGAGTGTCTATCGGTTCATCGGTGATGAACGGAGCGGGGCAAGTCTGTTATTGTTGGTCATGTTATCGGTTGTAGACCGAGTGGAGTCTTGTTATTGTACTTGAGAATTGTGCGTTCATTCATGTGTATGCGTTGACTAGAATTGATTGATAATGTTGTTGATGACTGTTATGTTTCCGCTGCTAACTCTGATGATGAATTTGTTATAATCTGTGAACGTTGATATATCCTATGTTCTAAACCTGTTATTTTATGTAATGTGGTCCTACTTCTAAGTAGGACAGTCTAGTTACTTGCCACTGATGGTGGACCCCCCAATTCTATTTTGCAGGTGGGCAGAATAGAGGCTAGAGTCGGGTTGAGTTGACGAGCGTCTAGGCCCCTGTTTTCCTTTCATGTTTAGTAGCTGTAGTTTATTTTCAAGTTGTAGGACTATATTTTTGGGATTAATTAGTTAATTTTTCATTTGGACTTTGGGATCCATTAATAATAAGTTTGATTTACCTTTTTCCATGAGTTTTAGTTATATTTTCCATTATTGAATCGATTGGTGACTGTCTGTTTACGACGTTATCACCATTAACGTCGTTGCTAAAATGCGGGGTGTTACAATTTACTCACACTTCATATAGTCATGGTCATCTTCTAGTTCATATAGTTCACAATGTTAGGCCTTAGTGTCCTTACATGTAGTCCATATAGGCTTTGACCTTAGTTTGACCCTAGGTTTTAGCCCAAAACCTTAGTCGTTCCTTTAATTGGGCGTAGGTCCACTCCTCATATAAGTACCCTCATTCACATGCATTACATAATTCATGCCTTTTGGTGCCCTTTCAAAAAAAAAAAATGATGATAATAATACTAAAAAAAAAAAGAAAAAAAAATTGAAAGGACACCTTGCATTTATGCATTTTAGGAAAGATGGCCATAAAATTAGGACATGCATATACATTTACATTTGCATCCATATCACAATGATTAAGGGGGTTCACTCAGTTTTTTTTGGTTCCTCTCAAACAACAGTTTCAGAGCGGTCTAAACAGTTCCAATTCGATCCAAACCCAGTTCTTCCAAAACTTCCTTGAGAAAACTCCAATCAATAGTATCATAAAACCTTCATGAGATCTACTTTGATTAAGCATCTAGGAGAAATATTTGATCTAGTGTAGCCTTTAATTAGTTGAATGGCCAGAAGTATGATATCAGAAATATGCCTTCCTAGGACAAACCTATCCTGACATTCATTAACAACCTTTGTGACAACTTGTTTCAATCTAGATGTCAAGATTGATTAAAATATCAGAAATATGATCAAGATTGTTTCAACCTTTGTAACAACAATATGAATCGTCGAAACTAAATACTTTCAACAATAACTTAAAGAATACACAGCGGAAGCTCTAAACTTAATCATTTTATTAATTAAAATATTAAAGTCTTTCCAAAAACAATGGAACTGCCAGGTCTACTATTACAACTCTAAAACTACTAAAATAGGAAAATAACTGGAAAAATAGTAGGAGCCTAATATGCTAGACAAACAATCAACCCGATCCATACGAAAGCCCACTTATTCATCAGCATCATCACCTGAAATGGGGGGGTCCACCGTCAGTGGTGAGTAACTAGGCTGTCCCACTTAAATGTGGAACCATAAATCATATAATATCATAGAATCAACCAAGATACACATAAAATACATGAATAATCATACGAAATACATACATATCAGAAATACGCAGCGGAAGACTTAACATAACATGCTTAAAATCAACATATTAAATACATAAATAATCATAATAAATACATAATTAATATACCAACCCGATGAATTCTTATCTTATCATATTATTACCCAAATCCCATCTTTAACCATCTTTCTTAATCCATGGACCGGTCATTATAGCTCGTAAGGATGCCCGTTTACATCCCAACTTTCCTAGAACATGCCAGGTAGGACCCGTGTATCCTACCCGTAACCCTCCTTTGTAAGGATTATGTGACGACCCGACTCGCTTAAACCGGCGCGGAAAAAACCGACGAGTCGAATTGTCGATCTAACAAACAAACTTACTAAAAATTAAAACAAAACCTTGAAATTATTATTACTATAACCCAAAACGTACAATACCCACAAGCTTGTACAATACTAAACCCAAATGTATTAATACTAATGAATAACTCAAAACACTATCAGAGTCAAAATATACGAAATACAAAAACTATATGTCCAAACTAAAAACATAATGTAGTCTAGAACAAGAACACTACAACGGCACTCGCCCAACCCAAAGCTAAGCAACACCGTCATCATCAGAGTTACCTGAAAAATTAACTACAATCCACTATCAGTGGCGAGTAACATAACAGTCCCACCCTAACATGGATACACATAATCATAGAACAAATCAAACAAACATATCAGACTACCAACCAACATACAATATAAACATCATAATAATAATAATCGTAAAACTGACCAACTTTAATTATTCAAATTTAAATCATAAAACATCTTTGTCTCTACCATTTACATTTTAGACCGGACTATGCACGTACGAACGCATTTTACGCGAACGAACTTTCTTACTATGCCAGGAATGAGAATCTTACTCCCAAACCCATGAACCCCATCTTACGGAAATTCACATCAAACAGACAACATAGCAAGTAATACACTATCCCAATACCGCGGTTAGGATAGGGGCAACGTCTTAACCCAAGTCTTAGAATCTTACTCTAAGGTTAGACGTCTAAAAGTAAACTTAAGCTAAATCTTTACTTACAACATCAATGTTATTCTCAAGATCGCTTCTTTCACCTTTTCTTGAGTCTAACCATAATCAATACTACTTATTAAACCATTATTTATCAAATCTTTAACTTTCTTTAAACCTTTATTCAACTTCTTTAAAACTTCCTTTAGAAAACTTTACAAAACTTTGCTTATCTTTAAATAAAACTTTGAAAAACATCAATAAACTTGCACTTTTAAGAACATATGACCAACTTTCAAGATTTCAAGATTCAACCAAGAACTTATCAAGAATTCAAAGAACTCATCAAGAACTTATCAAGAACTCAACAAGAACTCAATCAAGAACTCGACTTCAAAACATACCATTCGAAAATCCCCATCAAAACATGCATGAAAACTTAAGCAAGTCATCATAAAATCAATACCCAAATCCATACTTAAAAATCACGCATAACATGATAAACAATCATCAAAAATTCATCCAACATGATCACTTAATCTATCCTATAATCATAGTACACATATTAAGATAAGATAGTATGTTACCTGATTGACGATCAAGCAAATCAATCATACAAACTTGCAGCCCGGAAAACCCAAACCACATGACTAGAACCACGACACACACGGCTCACACGCACGGCCTTGCACGAACATGGGCACGGCTTTGCACGAACACCACCACGGACCACCGTCTTCACACGACACCACCACCACTACAAGGTAGAAGCCTTATAGCAACAGCCAAAAAGTGTTGCTATAGCTCTGCTTTTTGTTACTAAAGCCCTATGACAACGGTTTAAAAACCGCTACCAATAGGTGGCGTTGCTAAAACCTTCTTGCAACATTATTTTTGCATAAGGCAACAATTTTAGAAATACTGTTGCAATAAATATCTTTAGCAACACTTTTATTTAGCAACGCTTTTGACTTTAAGAAACACTTGTATTGAAAGTTAAGGCAACACTTGGAAACTTTAGACAACAATTAATTACCAAACTATGGCTACACTTTTTCAATTTTTAGCAACGTTTATATTTAAATTTTTTGCAACAGATCAATGTTTAGGCAACAACTTTACTCCAATTTAAAGAAACACTTTTTGAAACATATAGTAACGGTTGAAATAATTTTTGTGGTAATGGTTAGTATTTTGGCAATGGGTATGGTAACAACGTTTAAATACCTTTGCATTGCTCACAAGCTATTAAGATAAATCCAATCTCAAGTATTATTTTTAAAAAAATAAAAAAATAAAATAAAATAAACCAATCTATTTCAAAGGAACTCACAGATAATCAAATAAGCTTTATATAAAGAATGATAATATTTTCATCCATTACATCCATTATTCTAGCCAGTGGCAAAGTTTCAAATCTAAAATAACCTAGATATAATTCCAAAAAATGACTGAAAGTCATATCATCAAAACCTAAATAATTATTTACACAACCCAATTCCAATAGAATTTCTCATATTTGAACCTTGTAATAGTTGATCTTTTCTTCATCCTATAATGAAACAAAAGAAAACTGATTAAAATATGAACTAAAGAATTTGGTTGAAATTAAAAAAAAGAATTAAAGAAATGGATATTATTATTCATTGGTAAAAAAACACTACTAAGGTAAAGCAACTCTGCAAAAAAAAAAAAAAACATGTCTGCTCTCACCTTCATCATTCACCAAGAGAAAAATCCAAAGAAAAGTCCAGAAATATGATAAGGTGATTGTTCAGAGGAGAATGAATTAGAGCTTATAATAAGGGCTTCTCAAAATAAGGATTCATGTAAAATGAGTTTAGAAAAGTAGATGAGTTTTATTGTTGGTTTGAGTTAGTATATAAATTTTTGTTTAAAATTTCTAATTCAAATAGGAAGCTACTTAACATTTATTTTCCAAATTCGACTTTTAATCATCGTTTTATTTTGTTTCACAATATTTGATAATTAAATAACCACCTATGAAACTATTACTAGCTAATGCTGTTGGAACATGGTATGAAATGTGTAGAGGAAGTTGAAGTCTTTGTGAGTACTAGTACTTCTGTTGAGATCCATCTGTTTAATTTGTTAGGAATAGTAGGCTCATCCATTGTTGACATATTCCTTTATGTTTTGATGATGACATAAAGTTCAAACTTAATTACTAATAAGTGACTTTGAGTTCTTGGAGAATTTTAGATCTTGAAGATAAAACAAAGTATTGAAGATTCAAACATGAAGATTCAATCATTTGAAGAAACAAGATGGTGATTTAAGCGAAGGTTCGAATTATGAATCAAAGGTGTTGCTATCAAGTTTCTACAGAGAAATAAGAGAAGTTCCTATAAAGAATTCAACAAGGAACATGAGAAAAACTTCAAGTATTCCAACGAATCACTTGTTGAAGAAAAGAGAATCATCCATGAATGTTATAATGTAATGTTCTAGGGTATATGTAAGTATATTAATGCATTTAAGTCTGGTTGGAACTTAGTCGTGTCTGTCAGAGGAACTTTGGGTCATTTTCCTAGAGGAACTTGTGTCGAGTCAGTTGGTTATAGTGGTCCACGTCCTTTGCTACATTTTAGGGTTAGTTTGAACAAACTTTTGACTGTTTTAATCAGTTTAAAAGGTTCAAAAACTGACTGGAATTATATACCCTTAATTTTAGGCACTATTAACTAACATTTTTTTACCTTGTTATTAGTCTTAGGTTATGTCCTATTTTACAGGAATAAGTTGAGCAACTTATTCTGATTAAGTTAGTGGTCAAAGGTAGTTAGGTATTCTGATTTTATTTTAAAAAAAAGAAGAAAAAATTCAGAAAAATGAAAAAAGAAAAAAGAAAAAAACGGTTTTTTCTTTTTTAATTAGTTTTGACTGAGCTAATTTTTAGGGTTAGTTGTTTAGCTTTTTATTTCTGATTTAGTTGGTCAAAATGAGGTGGTAGGTGTCCTATTATTAAGGAGTCAAAGTTTGTAATACCCCGAAATTTAGGGCCAGAAAATTTCGCGGTTTATTAGTATTATTTTATTATTCTAAGTCCAAAAGGCCCAGTTATTGGACTGTTTAATTCTTATTGCTTCTAGCTTATTCTGAAATTGGGCCTATGACCCAATTTACTCTCCCTTGGCCGGTTCCCCTTTTGTTATGGCCAAGGATTATTTTTGCTTTTATTTCTTTTTGGGTTATTATTAATTAGGTAAGCCCATCACTAATTGCCTAATTAAAAACCCTAAAGTGTACCTACCTCATACTAAGTCTACTAAGTTGAGCCAACAACCCTATTTTCACTCCAAATTCACGGCCCCCCTTTCACCTTGTTTAATTTTGTTTTCTTTTTTGTTCCTTATATTATAAATAGGGAACAAGCCCTAAACCTATTTTTCTTTTACACAAGTCTTTTATACACTCTAAACTCACAAGAAACCCTAATATTTTACTCAAGAGGGCCGTGTGGTTTTTCGAATCCCGAAGGGGTGATTCCTTGGATTTTTAATGCGATTCAGGTAACTAGACTTACCTTCTTAAATCTGGAACAAGTTTTCCATATAATTAATTAGGGTTAAATCATGAAAATTAATAGGAATAGTATCATGTTCACCTAGTATTTTTCGAACCATATAGTATAATTTATTATGTTACTTTCTTGATGTTTCATGAATCTTTAATTGTTTTATGAATTTTTATGTGTGTATTAGGAGTATTAGAGGTTGAATTTTTATGTTATTTTCTTGATTAAATCTTGTTATTTCTTGATGAATTTTTCGTGAGAGTTTCTTTACTGTTTGATTATTAATCAAGATTTATTTCGTGGCAAAATTCATCCTTTTCTTTCTTATAATAATTTAATCTTTCAAACCGGTAAAACTGTCCAGATTTAGTTTACGAATTTATCAAGATACTTAATCAATTCGGATAGATATGAAAATTTAGGTGGAAGTTACTAATATTGTTTTACAGCTTGTGTTAAATTTTCGTAATTTTTAAAGTTTTTTTGCTATGGCAGAAAAATCGGAAACTGATTACAGCCTAATTTGATTTGTTAGTTATAAAATCCCTTAAAAACAGTAAATGACGTTATTTTTGGACGAAATTTATGCACGTTAAACCTTGAACCCATATTTAACTTCCATTAAAATTTTCAGATTATTCGAGACCTTTAAACGGTTGATCTTAATTTAATTCTTTAAAATCAGATTGTGTAAAATAGTGTGATTAAATTATTAAGACGCCCTTAAAGTATATCTTGTCGAATCCCTTGTTCAGATTATGACTCTTTATGACTTTCTTGATTTAATTTTTACTAAGTGAATAAGCTTTTGAATTAAATTGTTTATATGATTAATTGAATATTTAAATGATTTATTTAATTGTTATATGATTATTTAATGAATTTATTTTAATTATTATTTTGTTATTAGTATGGTCGAGTGTCCCTATTAAGTTAGGATCAGTTTTAGTTTAATTTTTGACTGGTAATGACATTAGAATAATTTTAGGAATTATTGTTATTATCATTATTATAATTATTATAATTAAAGGAGTCAGTAGGGATAAGTTGCAATAGGAAGGGAAGGTATAATAATATAATAATAACGAAGGAAAGGAAAAAGAGTAAAAGGACATTGAATTGTTTCGATCTCTGGCTAGGAAAGACTTGGTATTTAAGATGGCCAATGTACGTGCCGCACCTCTCTTTCCTGGGACTTCGAACATCTCAGTTCCAATTACGGTCACCTAGTACTTCCCGTTTTGGTATACTCTACCGGGTATTAAGGAATTGACGGCCGGTATGAGCACTAATATAACAATAATTAGTGGTCTCAAGATGGCCTTTAGAAAAGACTTAAAAGAAATAGTGGTCTCACGATGGCCTTTAGAAAAGATAGTATGTATTACGGACGCCCCTTTGGTGATACACGAGTCATCAATCGGGTTAAGTCGTTGCCACTGCCAGACTGCGGTATCTAGAATATGTAGTCGTCTAAGTAATAGTACACGAGCTGCTATTTAGGGGTTATGGCCATAGCTAAGGCTTAGTTCTTGCAAAGGAGGGCTACGGGTTGAATACACGAGTTCACCCCGGCATGTTTTAGGAAAGTTGTGGTGCACACGGGATCCACAACGAGCTATAAAGACCGGTCCAATATTATGATTTGAATATGATAAGATAAGATATTTATGTTTTGAAATGAAATGATATGGTATGATAAGACACGTATTTACTAAAGAGTATTTGATATGATATTATAAGATATGCATTTCATGAAAGGTTGCTGTTGTATGTAGGTATTGTATGTTTTTGTATATATGTATACGTATTAGGTTGTAGTTTAAGTCTTCCGCTGTGTACGTCCGGTATTGTATGTTGTACGTATTTGTATATGTATGTTGTACGTATTTGTAATTGTATGTTGTACGTAGTTATGTTTGTATGTGATACGTATATGTATTTGTATGATGTACGTATTCTGTACCTGTATTGTACACGTATTTTGTATGTATCCTAACCGTATTTTGCAGGTATTTTATACGTATTTTTGTACGTATTTCGTAAGTATTTTTGTACGTATTTCCATATGTTCTATATGATTTTCCTTGGTTGATTCTATGCTATTATGTGGTTAGCGGTCCCTCATTTAAGCGGGACAGCCTAGTTACTCGCCACTGACGGTGAACCCCCCCCCCATTTCCAGGTGAAGACGCAGAGACGTAAGTGGGCTTGCGGTGGTTCGGGATGTCTGTTTTGTTTGAGCGATAGAGAACCCATAGTTTAGCTTATGTCATTTTATTCTTTATCTATTAAGTATTTATCCCAGCCTGTTGGGATTGAACAATATTTCAGTATGTATTTTAGAGTTTGTCTTTGGATTTTGAGACTAGTAGTTATTTCTTCAATTAATAAAAGAGCAATTAGACTTAAAATATGTTAATTATGTTATGTTTATGTTTGGTAATGATCCGATTGTCGATTTCCTTCGTCAATCGACGGTCCTTAAAAGTCAGGTCGTTACAAAGTTAGTGGCATGTGTGTGTTAGTGGTGGATGGTTAGTGTGATAGTGGAGTGGTTGATTAGGTTTTTCTCCAAGTAATTACTACAAACATTCAACTATAATTACAGACTTAATTTAGACACTTAAGAACACACAACCAGAGCATATTTTCAGATTTATATTATTTGAGTTTTGTGTCAAAAAGTTCCAGTCTAGTTTCTTACACGCATTCCAATATACTAGAGTTATTAATTTGAGTTGTAATTGAGAAGAAGAAAAGAGAAGTGTGAGAACATAGAGAGAACAGAGAAGAAAGAGAAGTGAGAATAGAAAAGAAAGAGAAAGAGAAAAGAAAGAGAGAAAGAGAACAGAATCGTAAGTTCCTACAGGAACTCACGAGGTCCAGAGAGAAGTCTAGGATTGTAATAGTTTACAAGGCCTCTATATAAAAGTGGAGTTTTTCTTCTGTGGGCTAGGAAGTTTTTCTCGTTGAAAGTTGTCTCTTTACATTTAGTTTTTCTCAAAGTTCCTTTCGTTTTTAATTATGTCGAAAATCTGTGCTATAAGTTCCTCATAGCAATTCACCCCCCTCTTGTCGTGTTCCTACAGGAATAACAATTGGTATCAGAGCAGGAACTCAGACCGTTCAAGACACCTTGACGAGAGATCCGGGCAGTATGAACACTTGCGAGAAATTGGAAGAAGGGTACTCATCTCAGAGACCTCCCATGTTTAATGGGAAATTCTATGCATATTGGAAAAATCGGATGGAGATCTACATCAAAGCCGAAAATTATCAGGTATGGAGAGTCGTTGAAGTCGGTGACTATAAGGTAACCAAAAATAATGCTAATAATGAGATAGTTCCTAAGGAAATTTCTGAATATGAACGTGAAGACTTTGAAAAAATGGAAATAAATGCAAAGGCCATAAAATTGTTTCATTGTGGTCTTGGACCCCATGAACATAATCGTATTATGGGGTGCAAGAGCGCAAAACAAATATGGGATTTATTAAAGATAACTCATGAAGGTACTAATGAAGTTAAAAGGCCTAAAATTGATTTATTAATCTCTAAATATGAAAGGTTTGAAATGATGCCTAAGGAATCTATTCAAGATATGCTTACTCGTTTTACTAACATCATAAATGAGCTTGTTTCCCTTGGAAGAGACATACCCATTGATGAACAGGTTAGAAAGGTCTTGAGGAGTCTTCCACAAGACGATAGATGGAGATCTAAAGTAACAACTGTAACGACCCGTAATTTAGCAGCGTTGTTTTCGGAGAAAACAACAATCACAGATCATTAACTTCTAAAACTTCAAGATTAGATTCATAAACTACAGCGCAATCTCTATAACTTAATCATATTATTCATTAAAAATTATTAATTAAACCCCAAAATAATTATTATCCAAAGTCCTTTACTATTACAAAATAAAGATTAGACTACTAAAACCAAAAGAACATGATCAACACTAGTCATCAGGTCACTTCTAAACTGGCTAGCTCACAATCCCAGCCCATGCGAAACCAAAACTCAATCACCACCTGTACCTGAAAGAGAATGGGGGGTCCACAGTCAGTGGTGAGTAATTAGATTGTTCTACTTAATCAGTAGAACACAATTAGAAACATAATAATCAGAATAGATCATCTGAACAGTCGAACAAGTCATCATGCAAAGAAATCAAAGGCAAACACATCAGATACGCAGTGGAACATACTTAGCATAACTAAATTATACCTTCCAACGGTCACCTCTCAACATCTCATAATCTGAAACAACTTATCTTTCATTATTCCATTCTATAACTTCTATCGGTCCAACTTCAACGTACGCCAATCGTACTCCATCGTTCCAATGGTCCAACTTCAACGTACGACTAATGTACTTCATCGTTCCATTGGTCTAACTTCAACATACGATTATTGCACTCCATTGTCCCGTCAATCTCTTCATTGGTCCAACTTCAACATACCATTGTTGCACTCCATCGTTCCAATGGTTCAACTTCAACGTACAACAAATGTACTTCATCGTCCCATCGGTTCAACTTCAACATACAACAATAGCACTCCGTTGTTCCATCAACCATACCACACGACAATTACCCCTTCTTGCAACACTAATCAACTCATACTCTTAAATAAACCCAATATCAATCTTACAACTCAATAGAATAAACCCATAATCGTATCAACTATCAATAGTTATTGCTTAAAACGTAATAAAAATCATATTTTTCCCACACACAACCATTCGACAATCATCAAAGAACAACATAAAAATCATTCTTTAAATCAAATTAACATATACACCATGAATCAAACATATAACTTAACAATAAATCATAGAATCATAACATGAGCATATAATCATCATACAAGGACTAAAACAAGAACAAAACCAAACCTTTCATACATCATACTACACGGTTCATAGTAATAACAATAACAACAAGATCAAAATCAAGAAACCAACATATCATTCTTTAATCAAAGATTCAAATCAAGACTATCATCAAAGAACAATCACATATCAAGATTTCAACTTAAAGATCAAGAATTAAACATAAAAATCATATTTTTAAACCAAGAAACTATTCGACATTCATAAAGAGTACACGGCTTAACATCATACAACATTCAAGATCAATCAATAATTCAATACAACAATTCTACACTAGCAAGAATCATGAAACAAGCATAGGTTAGTAGTGAAACATGCAAATAATTCATCAAATCATCATAGAATCCCATATAAACCACTCGGACATCTTCTAAATAAACAATTAATCAATTCAAAACCAAATCAACATGATTCTAAGCAATCCTACGTTGTTCTAAACTATTCCAAATCAAATTCTAAAGACTATGAAACTAATCTATCCTAAAGATTAAGTAAAAGCAATCTAATTACCTTTGAAAGGGGAAAGGTTCGAACAAAGTTCCAAGACCACACGGTTCTTGAAGGTTCTTTAAGGTTTCTTTAATGTTCTTTGATCGATCTTTAAGGGTTGAAGCAAAAGGAAAGGGTTAGGAATAGTTTTATTGATTGATCTTTGAAGGAAGATTATTAAAGAATTTGGTTGGTGTAGTTTCTTTCCTTGGCCGTGTAATATGGGAAGAAAATAGGGTCTTAGTTTCCTATAATTCAGTAGAAAAGGTAGGAAACAACAATAGGATTTTTCTAGAATAGGTCAAAATAGATATAGCATTTAATAATATAGGGTGAAATAAATTAAAGAAATTAATCAACAAGAAAAGAATAGGATGGCCGAAAATATTGAAAGGAATAGGAGTTAAAAGTTCCTAAAATTTAGTAGAAAAGATAGGAGGCCAAAGATAAAAATAGGATTTTTATAATAAGTCAAAATAGATAAAGAATAGTAATATCGGTTTAACAAATTAAATGAAATAATTAAAAGGAAATTAATCAAGGGAGCTGTGTAACAATGAAGGGGAAAGGGTTGTTTCCTTCCTAAAATTTAGTAGGAAGTTTAGGAGAACAAAGATTAGACCTTTAGAAAGGGTCAAAATAAATATGGTTTAATAAATTAGGTTGGAAATAAATTGAATTAAATTAGAAGAAAAGGGAACAAGGGGGCCGTGAGTCTCTATGAATAAAAAGGGGGTTTTATTTTGTAGTTTTTATTTGCAGTTTAGTTTTTTTATTTGTAGTTTAGTTTTTTATTTTTAGTTTGGAAAATAAATAAAATAAAAACAAAGGGGTGATGATCCTTAAAATCTAGTAGGGAGAATAGGTAATCAAGGATTAGGGTTTTAGGCTTAGTTACAAAACAGATAAAGGTTTAATAATAATATTGATCAAAACAAGAGAAACAATTTAATTTAAAGAAATGGCCAAGAGGGCCTGAGATAAAGATAGGGAAAAGAAGAATTGGGCTGGGGTTTAACCTGACAGAATAAAAAGGTTCGAGCCAGGATTAAAATAATTGGACCGCTACAATAAAAGTATTAATTAATTAAATAATAATCAATTAAATAATCAATTAATTACATATTTAATTAATTAAGAAAAAATTTAAAATAACCCAAAATTTCGGGGTATTACAACAACACTTATGGAAACAAAGGACTTTACGAAATTCAACATTGAGCAATTGGCGGGTTCTTTGCTAACCCATGAACTACATCTGGGAACCAGCGGAGAAGGTTCCAAAAACAAAGGGTTAGCATTAAAGGCAGAAGAAAGTGATGATACTGAAGGAGACGACGAGACTGCAATGCTCGTTAGAAGATTCAAAAGAGCCTTCAACAGAAACCGAAGTTCCTTCAGGAACTCTAGAAAGAAATTGACGAGTTCTAAAAAGGACTTTGGATGTCACAAGTGCGGCTCCACTGATCACTTCATCAAGTAATGTCCAAAGTGGGAAAATGAGAAGACAAAGTTCAAAGGGAAGGAATCATTTAAGGAAAAGAAGGATTACAACAAAGAAAAATACTAGAAGCCTTCTTATTCCAAAAAAGATGTTCGCAAAGCAATGATAGCTGCATGGGGTGATTCTGAATCTGAAGAAGAAGAGGACAAACAACCTGAAGAGGAAACGGCTCAATTGTGTTTAATGGCAAGATCTGATGTGCCCGAGTTCCCACAGGAACTCGACGAGAAGGTAAGCCTTAATCCTTATTATTTAAACTCTCTGCCTAAACAAAAACTTGTTGATTTAGTTATTGATTTTCATAAAAACTGGATGACTGTTAAGAGGGAAAAGAATGAGTGTGAAAACGCACTCAAAGTTAGTAGGGAACATAGTGATTGGTTTAAGGATAATAAAGTTGAAACTGAAAATAGATTCTTTGACCTATTTGATAAAAACAATGTTTTAATGACTAAGGTTAAAAATCTTGAAAAAGAATTAAGCCAAACAACAATGGAAATTAACTGCTATAAGTTGATTAATCTTAGTTTGAAATCTGAAAATTCGAGTGAAAGTTCCTCCAGGGTTTCTGATATGAAGGAACTCAAGACTGATCTGGAAAAAACAAAATCTGATAATAAGAAATTAACACATGAACTTAGTGAAATAAAAAGGGATAAAGATAATCAACGAGAAGTTCCACAATGGATTTTGAATGCCCAAGCAAAGAGGACCGAAGGTCTGGGTTTTAACTATAAACAAAAAGGGAGCAATCAGAAAAAATATGTAGAACTTCCAAGCAGCAGAGTCTGTCTGTTCTGCGGGAACTCAGGTCATCTGAAGGACCAGTGTTCCAAAAGGAACAACATCTTGAATCTGAATCATAGACATGTTAATCTGAAATGGATTGAAAAAACTTATAATGATGTGTCTACAAAGGAACCCAAGGAAACGTGGGTTCCTCAACCTAACCACTAATTATTCTTGCAGGAACTAGTGAGGGGGAACACCACATGGTACCTCGACAGTGGATGTTCCAAGCACATGACCGGAGACAAATCTAACTTTCTCTCACTAGTAGCCTACTCAGGGGGAACTGTGACGTTCGGTGACAATCAGAAAGGTAATATTATTGCCGTAGGTAAGGTAGGTAAGTCAAGTTCCCATAGCATAGATAATGTCTTTCTTGTAGATGGTTTGAAGCATAACTTATTTAGTATTTCGCAATTTTATGATAAAGGAAACTCTGTACTTTTTACTAATGAGTGTTGTAGAATCATCAACAAGACCCTAATAAAATTATTCTTGAAGGGAAACGCAATGGGAACACATATACTGTGGACCTTGAAGCAATTCCCAAAACTACTCTTACGTGTCTAAGTGTCATTGAAGATGATCCACTACTTTGGCATAAACGAATGGGACATGCTAGCCTTTCTCTACTGGATAAATTGAGAACAAAGGAACTAGTTGTTGGTTTACCAAACATCAAGTTCCAATGTGATAAATTGTGTGATGCATGTGCTAAAGGCAAGCATGTTAGAAGTTCTTTTAAAAGTAAAAAACTCGTGAGCACCACAAAACCATTGGAACTTATTCACATGGATTTGTGTGGGCCCATGAGAGACAAAGTAGAAGTGGAAAATTGTTTGTCTTAGTCATAGTTGATGATTACTCAAGATTTACTTGGACAATGTTCCTTCATAGCAAAGATGAGACTTTTGAAGAATTTGTTTACTTTGCTAAGAAGATACAAAACTCGAGTGGTTATCAACTAATTCACTTACGATCTGACCATGGAACTGAATTTGAAAATCAAAAGTTTGATGAGTTTTGCAGGGAAAATGGCATGGATCATAACTTTTCCGCTCCTAGGACACCACAGCAAAATGGTGTTGTGGAGAGGAAAAACAGGACTTTAGAAGACATGGCAAGAACAATGCTCATTGCAAGTGGATTACCTAAGAACTTCTGGGCTGAGGCCGTTAATACGGCATGCTATATAATTAATAGAATCATGTTAAGACCCATCACAAACAAAACTCCTTATGAACTAATGAAAGGAAGAAAACCTAACATTTCTCACTTGAGATCTTTTGGTTGTAAGTGCTTCGTGCACAATAATGGTAAAAGGAACTTAGGGAAGTTTGATGAGAGAAGTGATGAAGCCGTGTTCCTAGGATATGCCACGGATAGTAAAGCATATAGTGTAACGGCCCTGATTTTATAGGTATTTCTGCCAGGTGATTATGTGTATTTATGTGTTGCTATGTATAGTTCAAATTTAGTTTTGAACTATTTATTTTATTTTATGTGAATAATTTCGATTTAATTCGAATTATTTTATTTTGATTAGTTATTATTTATTTTTATTATTATTTAATTAATTAGAATTTTATTATTTAATTTTCTAATTAATTATTTAATATTTTGGGCTAAATCGAATTAAGCATGATTAATCATGCGATTTTTGTAAATTAGCCCAATTGATCGCGAAAGCCCAAAAATTGGCCCATTACCCTTGCTTGGCCGGTTTTCCTTGAGTGCATGGCAAGGTTTTGCCAATTGCCTCATGTTCACACCTTAACTAACTCTATATATAGAGGAGTTATTAAGGCTTTTGCTCATTTTTGCCATCCTTGCCAACTTAGACACTTGCCATCAAAAGATCAAACACAAAAACACTCTCCATCTCCATCATTGCCACATGCCATTTTGGCTCCATCAACCCCCAACATTTGTTCATCATCCATTCCAACTCCAAACTTAAAGATTCAACCTCTATTGATCTTTAAGTATCAAAACACAATCTAAACCTCTTAGTTTGCATTCAAGATCACTAGTTTGGGTTGTTTTCCGGGCTTGTTCGAGTGGGTTGATCGTGTTGAACGTGTGGGGTTCGAGTGGTGCACGGTGGTGGTTCGTGCTCGTGTGCCGTGGCCGTGCAGTTGGTCCGTGGCGGTGGTGGCTCGTGCTGGGCAGCCGTGTGTGCAAGGTGGTGCAGCCGTGTGGAGCAGCCGTGTGTTCGTGTGGTCCGTGTGGTCTAGCCGTGTGGTTCTAGTTTCCGGGCAGCAAGTTTGTGTTGATTTTGTGTGTTAATCTTCGATAAGGTAACATACTTTCTCAACTTAATTGGTGTACTATGTTTCATAGTATAGATTAAATGATTAGAATAGTTTATTTTGAAGTTTTAACCATGTTTTTGTGTATGAATGTAAATCTGATTTTTAAGTGGTTTGATGATGATTTTATGGTTGAATATGATGATTTTTGTGAATGGATATGTTAGTATTAAGTTTGTTGATTATCATGTTCAAGTTTGATGATTTTTGGATACTTGGAAGTTGATGATTTTCATTGTTGAAATGTTGAAGTTATGCGTGTATTTTATGTAGTTTGGGATGAGTTCTTGATTCTTGAATGAGTTCTTGGTTGAAGTTCTTGAATCTTGATTGAGTTCTTGATTGAAGATCTTGAATCTTGGATAAGTTCTTGATGAGTTCTTTGAGTTCTTGGATGAGTTCTTGATGAGTCTTTATAAGTTCTTGTTTGAGTCTAAAGAATTAAGGAAAGTTAAAGAAAGTTAAAGAAAGGATTAAAGAAAGTGATTAAAGGTTGTAAGATATTGGTTTACACGTTATTTTCTTAAGTCAAGGCGTAAGATGCAACTAAGAATGTAAACTTCGGATTAAAGGTTTAAAGATTATTAAAGATTAGCTTGATTTCGTAGCTAGATGCCTAAAACTTAGAGTAAGATTCTTTGTTTTTGGGTTAAGACGTTGCCCCTATCCTAACCGCGGTATTGGGATAGTTATTACCACTATGTCGTCTTTAACATGGATTTCCAGTAAGATTGGATTCATGGGGTTGGGAGTAAGATTCTTAATCCTGGCATAGTTGGAAAGTTCGATCGCGTAAGAGGCGTTCGTACGAGCATAGTCCGGTCTAGTTTATGAATGATTGCGCCAAAGATAAGTTTGGATAGGTTAGTTGAGTCGAGCATGTATTTGGATGATTTCGCATGATTCGATGTTGTGATTTGCATGTTTGGTTTATGCTATGTTCTTGTGTATTCCCGTTAGGGTGAGACATTATGTTACTCGCCACTGACGGTGGACTGTTGTTATTTTTCAGGTAATTCTGATGATGAGGTTCTTGCTTAGCTTTGGGTTGGGCGAGTGCCGTTATTATGATATAGTTGTATTTTTGTTGTTTTATGATTTTAGATAGTATTGAACTATAGTAGTGAAACTTGTATACTTTTGTTATAACTCTGACATGGTTTTGGAGTTACGTTTATTAGTAGTAGTAATTGACTTTTGGTTTAGTAATGTAAAAACTTGTGGGTATTTGTACTTTTTGGATTAGTAATAAAGAGTTTGAGGTATTGTTTTAATCTTTAAGTATTTTAGTTTTGTTAGTTCTGGCTATTCGACTCGTAGGTTTCTTCCGCGCCGGTTTAAGCGAGTCGGGTCGTCACAGTTGGTATCAGAGCCGAATAGGTTTTAAGTGAAGTTTTAGGATTGAGTTAAACCCGGGAGTTGAGAGCTTTACTATTCCCGAGTGATAAAACCAAATTTAGGTTAAGTAAAGGGAGAAGAGTTGGGTAGAAAGACCGGGATAAGATCCTTTTGTATTTTTCTTTTTCTCTCTTTATTTCGTATACTTGACTGTGGTGGGGTATATGACTGACACTGTATTTCTGGTATGTCCTTTTGTTGTGATGCGTTGCAGCATGTCTACACCTCGCCGGTTGAGTACTGGACGACAGAGGTTGCGGGCACTCGAGGAGGCGATCCTTACGTTGGCGCACCATAGTCGTCATACGCCGAGTACGCAGTCGACGTTCGACCGTATCGCACGTCATCGACCTCCGACTTACGATGGGGTCGCCGACCCCACTATCTTGGAGAGCTGGATCCGCGAGATGGGGAAGCTCTTCGATGCGACGTTTTGCCCCGAGCACGAGAAGGTGTAGATCGCCGCTTATTATCTACGTGGAGAGGGCGATAACTGGTGGACGTTAGCTAAGGACGCGTGCTTGCCGTTACATTCGATGTCGTGGATTGAGTTCGTCGACAAGATCCAAGAGCGTTTCTACCCCGACAAGTTGCGGTGGCAGAAACAGGAGGAGTTTCTTACTCTTACACAGGGTAAGATGACTGTTCAGGCATACACCGATAGGTTTACGGAGTTGTCAAGGTTCGCTACGTCTGTGGTTCCGTCAGAGAAGGATCGGGTCAAGCGCTACATCAAAAAGCTAGACTTGGTACCCGGGACAGCGCCGATCTCGAAGGCACCGTACCGGATGGCACCGTCTGAGTTATTGGAGTTAAAGACACAACTCCAGGATTTGATCGATAAGGGCTTCATTAGGCCGAGTGTTTCTCCATGGGGAGCTCCTGTGCTCTTCGTGAAAAAGAAAGATGGTAGTATGCGCCTGTGCATAGACTACCGAGAGTTGAATCGGGTAACTATCAAGAATAAGTACCCATTGCCTAGGATTGAGGACCTGTTCGATCAATTGCGAGGAGCAGGAGTGTTTTCAAAGATAGATCTTCGATCTGGATATCATCAGATTCCGGTTAAGAAGGAAGACATTCCGAAAACTGCTTTTCGTACTAGATACGGCCATTACGAGTTCGAGGTAATGCCCTTTGGTCTCACTAACGCGCCAGCCGTGTTTATGGACCAGATGAACCGGACATTTCATCACTTACTCGACAAGTGTGTCGTAGTATTTATTGACGATATCTTGGTCTATTCCAGAGATGAGTCTGAGCATACGGAACATCTCCGAATGGTACTCGAGATATTGCGGAGTCATAAGTGGTTCGCGAAACTCTCCAAGTGTGAGTTCTGGCTTCGCGAAGTAGCCTTCCTAGGTCACGTGATCAGTAAAGAAGGCATTAAGGTAGACCCAGCCAAGATTAAGGCTATAGTTGATTGGAGTAGCCCGAGAAATGTGGCGGAGGTTCGTAGTTTTCTTGGCTTAGCCGGATACTATCGACGATTCGTCCAGGACTTCTCCAAGATAGCTAGGCCGATGTCTAGTCTCCTGCAGAAGGAGGTTCGATTCGTTTGGACAGAGGCTTGCGAGCAAGCTTTTCAGGAGTTGAAACAGAGATTAGTCTCTGCTCCGATTCTTACTCTTCCGAACGATGAAGAGGGCTTCGAAGTCTATAGCGATGCTTCGAAGAGTGGCTTAGGTTGCGTGCTCATGCAGGGTGGGAAGGTCATCGCTTACGCATCGAGACAACTGAAGGTGCACGAGCGTAACTATCCTACGCATGACTTAGAATTAGCTGATGTAGTGTTCGCGCTCAAAATTTGGAGGCACTATCTCTATGGTGGTTCGTGTAAGGTATTCACGGATCACAAGAGTCTCAAGTACATCTTCACTCAAAAGGACCTCAATATGAGGCAGAGGCGGTGGCTTGAGTTGATCAAGGACTACGACCTGACGCTCAACTATTACGAGGGTAAGGCGAACTTGGTCGCGGATGCACTAAGTCGCAAACATCGCTTGAGCTTCAGTAGAAGCCGTGGTTCCGTCAGACTTCGTCTGACATCTATGAGTGCCGAGCCTGATTTCTTTCAGGAGCTGCGCGAGGGTCAGCATAACGACCCACAGTTTGCTAGGATTCGAGAGGCTATACGGCAAGGTAAAGCCGTAGGTTTCGAGATCCCTTCTGATGGTGGTATGCGCTTTCGAGGGAGATGGTGTGTACCGGGCGGTTCTGACCTTAGAAACAGAATCATGTCCGAGGCACATAACTCGCCTTATTCTGTTCATCCCGGTGGTAATAAGCTTTACCAGGATCTTAAAGGCCAGTTCTGGTGGCCTAAGATGAAAAGGGATGTAGCAGAGTTTGTCGCTCGGTGCTTGACCTGACAGAAGGTCAAGATTGAGCATCAGAGACCAGGAGGTCTATTACAGCCACTACCTATTCCGACCTGGAAGTTTGAGTCTGTTTCTATGGACTTTGTAGTGAGCTTACCCACTTGCAATGGCTTGAATGCTATTTGGGTCATAGTGGATAGGTTAACTAAGGTCGCTAGATTCATTCCGATGAAGATGACCTAGTCGATGGAGCGTCTAGCTGAGGCGTATACTCAAGACATAATCCGACTTCACGGAGTTCCGAGGGAGATTGTTTCTGATCGAGATCCGAGGTTTCTATCTCGTTTCTGGAAATCAGTTCAGGAAGCCTTTGGGACGAAGTTGAAGTTGAGCACCGCTTTTCATGCGGCGACTGATGGTCAGACTGAGAGGACCATCCAGACTTTGGAGGATATGCTTCGAGCATGCACTCTGGAGCATCATCAGTCTTGGGTACGTATGCTTTGCTTGATAGAGTTCTCCTATAATAACAACTATCACTCTAGCATTGAGATGGCTCCGTACGAGGCCCTGTATGGCAGGAAATGTCGGAGTCCGATTTGCTGGAATGATATCAGTGATACTGTGGCTTTAGGACCTGAGATGGTACGCGATACTATCGAGAAGGTTCGAGTCATTCGGTCTAAGATGCAGGCCGCTCAGAGTCGTCAAAAATCTTACGCCGATAATCGATGTAGACCACTGGCTTTTGAAGTAGGTGACAAAGTCTTGCTTAAGGTTTCACCTTTCAAAGGAGTTGTACGCTTTGGTCAAAAGGGTAAACTTCGACCGAAATATGTGGGACCTTACGAGATACTAGAACGAGTTGGGGAGGTGGCTTATCGATTGGCATTACCACCTAGTTTGGCTAATGTTCATGACGTATTTCATGTTTCCCAGCTAAGGAAATATGTACATGATCCTACTCATGTGATCTCAGTGGATCCGGTCGTAATCGAGCCGAATCTGACTTATGAGGAGCGACCCGTCCAGATCTTGGATCGGGAGGAGAGGACCCTGCGGCGTAAGCAGGTACCGCTTGTCAAGGTGTTGTGGAGAAATCAACACCATGAAGAAGCGACTTGGGAGACGGAAGCGTCTATGCGGCAGAAGTACCCAGAGCTGTTCGATGGGGAGCGATCTCCTGCACCTTGAAATTTCGGGACGAAATTTCTTTAAGGAGGGGAGCTTGTAATGTAACGCCCCAGATTTTGGGCTAGTCTCGTAATTACTTTCTAGTAATTATTGTTGTTGCGGTGCGTGGTCTAAAATTTATTTTAGACTATTTTTAATGTTTTAGTGTAACCATTATTTTTAATGGTTTATTATTTCTTATTTTATTTTATTTTAATTAATTAGAATTTTATTATTTAATTTTAATTTTCTAATTAATTAATTAATTTTGGGCCAAGTGCAAAATAATCATGATTAGCCATGAAATTAGTGCAAAAAGCCCAAATGATCAATTTGAGCCCATTATTTAGCCCATGACCGGTTTCCCTCTTTATTTGATGGCAAGTTTTGCCACTTGCTTCATGTTCACACCTATACTAACCTCTATAAATAGAGGAGTTAGTAAGGCTTTAGAACTTTGGTTCATTTGCTCATTTTGTCTCTTGCCATCATCTTTATAAGGCAAGCACCCTCTCCTTGCCCATCTTTTCCCATGCCATTTTTGATGCCATTAAACACAACTTGTTCATCCATCTTTCTAATCCTAAAATTAAAGATTCAACCTCTAGTAATCTTTAAATATTAAGACATGTTCTAAACCCCATTATTTTCATGCAAGAACACTAGTTAGGTGTGGTTTGGGCTTGGTTCGTGTGGCTTTTGGGGGTGCTCGTGTGGGCAGTAGCCGTGGCTGGCAGTGGCGTCCTGTGGGTGCAGGTGAGGTCGTGGCTGGGCAGTGGTTCGTAGCTGGTGCAAGCAGTCCGTGGCAGCAGTGAACAACCGTGCTGACTGGGGCAGCAACTGGGCAGAACCGTGGTCTGGCTGGGCAGCGAGTGAGGCAGCAATCGTGGCTGGTTCGGGGCTGGAACGTGGCTGGATTCAAGGCCTAAACGTGGCTGGTTCAAGGCTAAAACATGGCTGGTTCGTGGCTGTACAAGGCAGCAGGTCACGGGCAGTGGTATGAGGCCGTGTTGATGGTGCAAGATTGTGTTCGAGTGCGTGTTGCTGCGTGGGCTTTGTTTGTGCAAGACTCGAATCTGGGCAGCGGGTTTTATGGTCTTCTTGTGTTGATTTTGTGTGTAATCTTCAATAAGGTAACATACTAACTCAACTTAATTGGTAGTACTATGTTTATAGCTTTGATTAAATGCATGTTTGAGTGAATTGTTGATGTTTATGCATGATTTTGAAGTAAATCTTTAATTCTGATTTTTGAAGTATTTAATGATGTTTTAATGGTGGTTTTCATATTTTTAAGATGTTTTTATGATATTTTGGAAATCATGGTGATTGGGTTTGATTTTGTTGAATTTTGATTTAAAATTGTTAAAAATGTCGTGTGATATGAGGTTTCATGCGTGTGGATTTTGAGATTTGTATGAGTTCTTGATTGAGTTCTTGAATCTTGAATGAAGTTCTTGATTGAGTTCTTTAATCTTGAATGTGTTCTTTGAGTCATAGATGAGTTCTTTGAGGATCTTGATGAAGTTCTTTAGAGTTCTTTTTGAGGTTGTTTGAGTTCTTGAAAGTTAAAGAAAGTGTTAGAAAGAATCTTGAAAGTTAAAGATTTGAGTTGAGATGATTAAAGAATTGAGTAAAGATTGTTGATATGATGTTTGGTTAGTCTCAAGATCATGGCTATAGGCAGTTCTTGGGTTAACTTCGATGTTTTGGTTATTAATTTCAAGAGTATGGCGTATTCTTGTTTTTAATTAACTTCGATGAAATGATGATGATATGATGAGACCTTTAGCTTGATTTCTTTTCTAGACGCCCTTGACTTTGTGTATGGCTTATGCTTAGTTTTTGGGTTAAGACGTTGCCCCTATTCCGTCCGCGGTATCGGAATAGTTTTGGAGTCTCACTATGTTATTCCTAGTACGCTCAGAATGATTTGGGGATTAGGGACACGAATTTCCAAGTATGAAATGGGTTCGTGGGATTTGGGTGTATGGCTTATGCCCGGTCCTGACATAGTAGAAGTTCGGTTGCGTAAGATGCTTCCGTACGAGCATAGTCCGGTCTAGAACTAGAATGATTGCACCTGAGTTAGGTTTGAGAATAGAGATGTCGAATGATGATGATGTCGAGTGATGAGGTTGATTTTTGGGATTACGAGCTTGAGGTTGTCTCGTGTCTTCGAGGATTGTATGTGTGATGTTATTTGATTATTGCTATGTACTTGTGTATTCCCGTTAGGGTGGGTCAGTTATGTTACTCGCCACTGATGGTGGATATGTTGTGTTTTTCAGGTACATCTGACGATGATGCTCTTGCTTAGCTTTTGGGTTGGGCGAGCGGCGCTTTGCGTGTTTATTTTCTATTGTTTATTTTAGTTGTTTCATAGTATTAAACTTGTTGGACGTTGTTTCAGGATTTATGATATACATTTGTTGTATAAGACTCTAGCATGTGGTTAGAGTTGCACTTGACTTTTATTTTTAGTTCATTTGACTTTTGGACTTAGTTCGTACAAGATTGTGGGTTATTGTACATCTTTGGTTTAATAATAATATTTTGAGGTATTAGTATTATTTTCTAAGTGTTGAGTTTTAGTTTTATAACTACTTGACTCGTCGGTTTCTTCCGCGCCGATTTATGCAAGTCGGGTCGTTACAGTTGGTATCAGAGCCGAATAGGTTTAAGTGAAGTTTTTAGGATTTGAGTTAAACCCGGGAGTTGAGAGCTTTATTTTCCCGAGTGTATAAACCAAATTCTAGGATTATGTGTTGGGAGAAGAGTGACGGGTAGAATAATCCGGGATAAGACTCTTTTTCCTATCTTCTTTTATGTGTATTCTTGACTTGAGTGTGATTTTTGATTAACATGGTTTGCTTATTTGTGTCCTTATCGTGTTACGTTTCGACGTGTTCACACCTCGCCGGTCGAGTTCGGGACAACAGAGATTACGAGCGCTCGAGGAAGCGATTTATATGCTAGCGCATTTTAGTTGTCAGCTATCAGGATCGCAGTCGATGTTCGATCGTATCGCTCGTCTTCGACCACCGACTTACGATAGGGTTGTCGACCCTACGATGTTGAAGAGATGAATCCACGAGATAGGAAGCTCTTCAGCGTTATGTTTGGTCCGAGCACGAGAAGGACCAGTTCGTCACCTTCCACTCGCGAGGAGATGTTGATAACTGATGGAGCATAGCTAGGAACGCGCGTTTACCCCGCATTCGATATCGTGGTACGAGTTCGTAGCTAAGGCCCAGAGGAGGTTCTACCCCGACAAGTTGCGGTGACGGAAACCAGAGGAGTTTCTTACTCTTATCCGGGGTAAGATAATAGTTCAGGCGTACCCCGATAGGTTCGCCGAATTATCGATGTTCGCTACGTCAGTCGTTCCATCCGAGGAGGAGCGGGACAAGCGTTACGTCAAGGAGTTGGATACGAGGTTTTGCGTTCGTATGATCAGCAGTGGAGCGAAGTCGTTACGTCAAGCTTACGAGGTAGCACTCGACTTTCAGGCGTCTGTTATCGAGGAGGATGCCAGCTAGAAGAAGACCCCGACCCCGAGGATGTTGCTATCCTTTGGGAAACTCGATTTGGTGCTCTTAGCAGTACCCCCCCCCCTCCGACCGCTTGATCGCATTGGGATTTCGACGGTTCGAGGTATAGAAGTTGCACAAGAACTTCCACCCAGGGAAGCGATGTGACGACACGCCTATGGCATGTTTCATCGGCAGGAGAGGAGCTTTCGACATCAGCTAAGCCTCCAATGAAGGATCGAGTCCGTTGTACGACCAAGCCGGTAGCAGAGGTCCAGTTCGATGGAACCTCGGTTTTCCGTTAGTTCGTTTATAACTCTTCCTTTAGGAGAGGATCTTGTTGTCAACTCGAGTTCCGAGGTTTGCCTATCATGTTAGCTGGTGAAGCAGGCGACAACCGATTTGAAGAAATTTCCGCTGATGGAGTTCGATGTCATTATTGGCATGAATTGGCTGTTGAGGTGTCAAGCGATCATTCGATGCCGAGATCAGTCAGTGACATTCCGAGGATCTCAGGGCAACCGAGTTACCTACTTTGGGTTCGTCCTTAAGAAAGGAGTGAAGGTAATCTCAGCCTTGAAGATGAGGAAGCTTCGCCAGAAGGGCGATATGGAGACATTTCGAAGACCGCTTCTTCGTACGAATACGGCCACTACGGGTTTTGAAGTGATGTTGTCAGTTTCGTTTACGCTTTACCTGTCTTCATGGATCGGATGAACCGGACTTTTTCATCACTTACTCGTTAAGTGCGTCGTAGTCTTCTTCGATAATATCTTAGTCTAAGCGAGAGACGAGTCTGAGCTTACAGATCATCTCCGTGTGGTACTAAGGATATTATGGAGCAGCAGATGATTCGCGAATATCTCCAGGTGGGAGCTTTGTCTTCGCGAATTTGTATTTCTAAGTCGCGTACTCAACAAAGGAAGGTGTTAAGGTAGACCAGACTAGAACTTATAGGGGTGTAATTGTGGTCAGGAAACCGCTTGACCTACCGTATTCGACCAGAATCTGATTGAACCAAACCTATTTGATCACCCTTACAATTGATTTACGATTAACCTTATTTCCGTTGTGGAACTTATTTTTGAGTACTCTCATTGTTAACATAAGTAGCACTATCGATTCATTGTTACTTCTAATTGTTAACAATATCGTTATTACCTTGTTCAAGTCGATTCTTTAACGTCCGTGATGCCTTCATTACCATTCAGGACAATTTGTTATATTGATTGTCATTCCTTTATTCGACGTCATAAGTTCTTAACCCTTGATCATGAGCGTCGTAATCCATTATCATCATTCTTGTCATCGACATCGTCAATCATGATCGTTATTGTCATCTATGACCACCCTTCTTCGATGTTATCATCATTATACCTAATTGAGGCCATCATAAATCATTAACGTTATTCATGTTGGCCGACCTCGTGTTTAACATCATTTCACCTTGTGTTATCCACCGTGTTTTTGGCCATTATTGTTGTTAATATCATCCATCATCGCTAAGATTTATCGATGGATAATTTATGCCATTTACACACCGTCGTATTATTATTTCTATTATATCCATATATATATATATATGTATATATATATATTTATTATTTTGTAATCATAGTTATCCTATTTCTCGTAAATCGATATATTTATCGAGACGTTCTTTAATTTCTATATAATATTCGATATTCATATCAGGCATTTATTCACGCCCTTGCTATTTTCATCATTCAAAGGTGGGCATTGTTTTGATCCCCGCATTCTAATCCAGATAATCTAAACCTGATATGGAATTTTGAAATTAATTGTTTGTTTTGGAATTTTATTCGATCGTCCAAGACAACTGATTGTTTTCCTACTTTTACCCTAATCGACTGATTGTAACTGCAGTTCAAATTTGATCAATCGATCATAACCCATATACCAGTTTTCGGTCATTTGATTGTTTTTACACCTCTAAGAGTTAAGTCTGTAGTCGAGGGGAGTAACTTGAGTATGTGACCGAAGTTCGTAAATCTGGGTTCGTCGTTGGAGTAAAGGATAGACTTGCATCTATCTTGACCTTCCAAGTAACGAGGAGGATCCCGAGGTCTTTAGTGGTGCGACGAAGAGTGTTGGAGTTTGTTCAGGACTTCGACGAACGCCTTTCGATCGTGCGTGCAACGTGAGCAGAGTGGCTGAAGCATCAAGTCGCGAGGATCGGTTGATCGTTGGTGGAAGCCGAAAGTTCTGTCAGATTTCGTCTGACTTTTTGTGTGTCGAGCCCGGATTACTGATGGTGAATAATCTCCTTTGCTTGAATTTCGGGACGAAATTCTTTTAAGGAGGGGAGTTTGTAACGCCCCAGATTTTGGGCTAGTCTCGTAATTACTTTCTAGTAATTATTGTTGTTGCGGTGCGTGGTCTAAAATTTATTTTAGACTATTTTTAATGTTTTAGTGTAACCATTATTTTTAATGGTTTATTATTTCTTATTTTATTTTATTTTAATTAATTAGAATTTTATTATTTAATTTTAATTTTCTAATTAATTAATTAATTTTGGGCCAAGTGCAAAATAATCATGATTAGCCATGAAATTAGTGCAAAAAGCCCAAATGATCAATTTGAGCCCATTATTTAGCCCATGACCGGTTTCCCTCTTTATTTGATGGCAAGTTTTGCCACTTGCTTCATGTTCACACCTATACTAACCTCTATAAATAGAGGAGTTAGTAAGGCTTTAGAACTTTGGTTCATTTGCTCATTTTGTCTCTTGCCATCATCTTTATAAGGCAAGCACCCTCTCCTTGCCCATCTTTTCCCATGCCATTTTTGATGCCATTAAACACAACTTGTTCATCCATCTTTCTAATCCTAAAATTAAAGATTCAACCTCTAGTAATCTTTAAATATTAAGACATGTTCTAAACCCCATTATTTTCATGCAAGAACACTAGTTAGGTGTGGTTTGGGCTTGGTTCGTGTGGCTTTTGGGGGTGCTCGTGTGGGCAGTAGCCGTGGCTGGCAGTGGCGTCCTGTGGGTGCAGGTGAGGTCGTGGCTGGGCAGTGGTTCGTAGCTGGTGCAAGCAGTCCGTGGCAGCAGTGAACAACCGTGCTGACTGGGGCAGCAACTGGGCAGAACCGTGGTCTGGCTGGGCAGCGAGTGAGGCAGCAATCGTGGCTGGTTCGGGGCTGGAACGTGGCTGGATTCAAGGCCTAAACGTGGCTGGTTCAAGGCTAAAACATGGCTGGTTCGTGGCTGTACAAGGCAGCAGGTCACGGGCAGTGGTATGAGGCCGTGTTGATGGTGCAAGATTGTGTTCGAGTGCGTGTTGCTGCGTGGGCTTTGTTTGTGCAAGACTCGAATCTGGGCAGCGGGTTTTATGGTCTTCTTGTGTTGATTTTGTGTGTAATCTTCAATAAGGTAACATACTAACTCAACTTAATTGGTAGTACTATGTTTATAGCTTTGATTAAATGCATGTTTGAGTGAATTGTTGATGTTTATGCATGATTTTGAAGTAAATCTTTAATTCTGATTTTTGAAGTATTTAATGATGTTTTAATGGTGGTTTTCATATTTTTAAGATGTTTTTATGATATTTTGGAAATCATGGTGATTGGGTTTGATTTTGTTGAATTTTGATTTAAAATTGTTAAAAATGTCGTGTGATATGAGGTTTCATGCGTGTGGATTTTGAGATTTGTATGAGTTCTTGATTGAGTTCTTGAATCTTGAATGAAGTTCTTGATTGAGTTCTTTAATCTTGAATGTGTTCTTTGAGTCATAGATGAGTTCTTTGAGGATCTTGATGAAGTTCTTTAGAGTTCTTTTTGAGGTTGTTTGAGTTCTTGAAAGTTAAAGAAAGTGTTAGAAAGAATCTTGAAAGTTAAAGATTTGAGTTGAGATGATTAAAGAATTGAGTAAAGATTGTTGATATGATGTTTGGTTAGTCTCAAGATCATGGCTATAGGCAGTTCTTGGGTTAACTTCGATGTTTTGGTTATTAATTTCAAGAGTATGGCGTATTCTTGTTTTTAATTAACTTCGATGAAATGATGATGATATGATGAGACCTTTAGCTTGATTTCTTTTCTAGACGCCCTTGACTTTGTGTATGGCTTATGCTTAGTTTTTGGGTTAAGACGTTGCCCCTATTCCGTCCGCGGTATCGGAATAGTTTTGGAGTCTCACTATGTTATTCCTAGTACGCTCAGAATGATTTGGGGATTAGGGACACGAATTTCCAAGTATGAAATGGGTTCGTGGGATTTGGGTGTATGGCTTATGCCCGGTCCTGACATAGTAGAAGTTCGGTTGCGTAAGATGCTTCCGTACGAGCATAGTCCGGTCTAGAACTAGAATGATTGCACCTGAGTTAGGTTTGAGAATAGAGATGTCGAATGATGATGATGTCGAGTGATGAGGTTGATTTTTGGGATTACGAGCTTGAGGTTGTCTCGTGTCTTCGAGGATTGTATGTGTGATGTTATTTGATTATTGCTATGTACTTGTGTATTCCCGTTAGGGTGGGTCAGTTATGTTACTCGCCACTGATGGTGGATATGTTGTGTTTTTCAGGTACATCTGACGATGATGCTCTTGCTTAGCTTTTGGGTTGGGCGAGCGGCGCTTTGCGTGTTTATTTTCTATTGTTTATTTTAGTTGTTTCATAGTATTAGACTTGTTGGACGTTGTTTCAGGATTTATGATATACATTTGTTGTATAAGACTCTAGCATGTGGTTAGAGTTGCACTTGACTTTTATTTTTAGTTCATTTGACTTTTGGACTTAGTTCGTACAAGATTGTGGGTTATTGTACATCTTTGGTTTAATAATAATATTTTGAGGTATTAGTATTATTTTCTAAGTGTTGAGTTTTAGTTTTATAACTACTTGACTCGTCGGTTTCTTCCGCGCCGATTTATGCGAGTCGGGTCGTTACATGTAATGACCCAGATTTTATCGGTATTTTTGCCGGTATTTATGTGTATTTATGTGTGTTTATCTGCTAGTTCAAATTAATTTTTGAACTATTTATTTTAATTTTATGTGGATAATTTCGATTTAATCGAAATGTTTATTTCTTAGTTTTTATTATTTATTTTAATTATTATTTAATTAATTAGAATTTTTATTATTTAATTTTCTAATTAATTATTTAATATTATTTTTTTGGGCTTAATCGATTATTGCATGATTAGTCATGTAAATTTGGTAATTTAGCCCAATGGATCACGAGAGCCCATTTTGAGCCCAAACAAGGCCCATATTCTCCCTTGGCCGATTTTCTAAGGCATGGAGTGGCTTGCCACTTGCCTTGTGTTCACACCTTAACTAACTCTATTTATAGAGGAGTTAGTAAGGCATTTGCTCATTTTGCCATCCTAATCCTTGCCATCACTTTAAAGCACTTAAACTCTCTCACTTCTCCATTCCACACGCCATTTTGGAGCAATTGAAGCCTTCAATTGTTCATCATCTTCCTTTGCCCAAAACTTAAAGATTCAAACTCCATTGATCTTTAAGTATCCTAAACACAATCTAAACTCCATTGTTTCAAACAAGATCATTAGTTTGGGGTTGTTTCCGGGTTTGTTCGTGTGTTCTTGTTCGTGTGTGGGTTCGAGTGGTGCACGGTGGTGTCCGTGTGTGCAGTGGTCCGTGTGTTGGGGCCGTGTTGCAGTGCTCGTGGTGCAAGTGTCGTGCTGCAGCCGTGTTGGTGGTGCAGGTGCGTGTTCGAGTGAGGCCGTGTGTGCAGCAGCCGTGTGTTCGTGTGGGTTGTGTTCTTGGACTGCATTTGTGTGTTGATTTGTGTGTTGATCTTCAATAAGGTAACATACTAACTCAACTTAATTGGTATACTAGGTTTATAGTATTGATTAAATGCATGTTTGGGATGTTTGTTGATGGTTGTTCATGATTTTGAATGTATTTTTATAATCTGATTTTGAAGTATTATAATGATGTTTTAATGGTGGTTTTTTTCATGTTTTAAGATTGTTTTTATGATATTTTGAAATCATGGTGATTGGGTTTAAGTTTGATGAATTTTGATAAAATAATGTTGAAATTTACGTGTGATGATGATGATGATGTTTATGCGTGATGTTTGAGTTTGTATGAGTTCTTGATTGAAGTTCTTGAATCTTGAATAGTTTCTTGTTGAGTTCTTTAAGAGTTAGATGAGTTCTTTGAGGATCTTGTGGAGGTTTGATTGAGGTCTTTAGGTTTCTTGATTGAATCTTGAAAGTTAAAGAAAAGTGTTATGTAAGTCTTGAAAGTTAAAGATTTGGGATGTATTGATTAAAGAATGAATTAAGAATAATGAAATGATGTTTGGTTAGTCTCAAGAGTATGGCTATAGGCAATTCTTGGGTTAACTTCGATGATTTAGTTGATTGAATTCAAGAGTATGACTTATTCTTGTCTTTAATTTAACTATGATGAAAGGATGATAATGATATGATGATTAGCTTGATTTCTTTTCTAGACGCCCTTGACTTTGTGTATGGCTTATGCTTAGTTTTTGGGTTAAGACGTTGCCCCTATTCCGTCCGCGGTATCGGGACAGTTTGGAGTCTCACTATGTTATTCCTAGTACGCTCAGAAAGATTTTGGGAATTAGGGACACGGATTTCCAGTAAGGATTGGGTCCGTGGGATTTGGGCGTATGGCTTATACCCGGTCCTGACATAGTAGAAGTTCGGTTGCGTAAGATGCTTCCGTACGAGCGTAGTCCGGTCTAGAATTAGAATGATTGCGCTAAAGTTAGAATTTGGGATGGTGATGTCGTATGATGATGTCGAGTGTTTTGTTAAGTTTGGATTACGAGGTTGAGGATGTCTCGTGTCTTTGGGATTTTCGTGTGATGTTGTTTGATTGATGCTATGTACTTGTGTATTCCCGTTAGGGTGAGTCAGTTATGTTACTCGCCACTGATGGTGGACTATGTTGTGTTTTTCAGGTACATCTGATGATGATGCTCTTGCTTAGCTTTGGGGTTGGGCGAGCGGCGCTTTGCGTGTTATATTCTTTGTATTTACAGTTGTTTCTTAGTAATAGGATTGTTAGATGTTGTTTTGGACTTATGGTTTTACATTTGTTGTATAAGACTCTAGCATGTGGTTAGAGTTGCATCTTACTTTTCGTTAGTTACATTTGACTTTTGGATCTAGTTTGTACAAGATTGTGGGTTATTGTACATTTATGGTTTAATAATAATAATTCGAGGTATTAGTTTATTTTCTAAGTGTTGAGTTGTAGATTTATAACTACTTGACTCGTCGGTTTCTTCCGCGCCGATTTAAGCGAGTCGGGTCGTTACACCGGCGACGACCGCTTCTTTTAAGAAGCCCCGATTTAGTGCTCCTAGCAGTACCCCTCCGACCACGAGTTCGCATAAGGGTTCTGATGGCTCGAAGTGCAGAGGTTTCGGCCGAGACTTCCATCCAGGGAAGCAGTGTGATGGTTCGCCCATAGCGTGTTATATATACAGGAAGGAAGGCCATAAGGCGTCAGTATCCCCGAGAGGAAGCTAGACACTGAGGTTAAGCAGCTTCCGGCACCGACGAAGACTCCGGTGAAGAACCGAGTCTACTGTATGACCGAGGCGGAGGCCGAGGTTCAGCCTGACGTCGTATCAGGTAGATTACTCGTATCTGGTGTGTTAGCTTTAGTATTGTTTGATTCTGGTGCTATTGTCTCTTTTGTGGCTAGTAGTTTTGCCTCGAGGTCTAATCTTCGTAGCAGCTTTCCTGTTAGTTCAGTTATTACTCTCCCTTCCGGAGAGGATTTTATTTGTCAGCACGAGTTCCGAGGAGTGCCTATCGTGATAGCTGGGGAGCAAGCGACAACTGATCTGAAGGTGTTCCCGCTGATGGAGTTCGACGTGATACTTGGTATGGACTGGCTGTCGAGGTATTGTAGCAGTCTAATTATTTTGATCATGGCCCGAACTTTAATTTCATCTTGCCAAAACCCGAGCCCAATTATTTCCTTTGTTCTTTGTATCTCACGGACCACTCCTTCATCCTTTTCTTTAATTAATTTCTTTCATTTCTTTTAATCAATATTATTATTAAACCTTTATCTATTTTGTAACTAAGCCTAAAACCCTAATCCTTGCTTACCTATTCTCCCTACTAGATTTTAGGGATCATCACCCCTTTGTTTTTATTTTATTTTTTCCAAACTACAAGTAATAACTAAACTACAAATAAAAACTACAAAATAAAACCCCCCTTTTATTCATAGAGACTCACGACCCCCTCTTTCCTTTTTATTTAATTCATTTAATTTGTTTAATCAATTTTTATTAGTTAATCTATCTGTTTGACCATTTTCTAAAAACCCTATTTTTATTCCAACCCTTCCCATTCTTGTTACTAGATTTTAGGAAGTCAAAACCCTCCCTATTATTTCCTATTTCACACGGCAACCCTAAGGAGTAACAACCAAATTGTTTTATTATCTTTTCCTTCCAAGATCAATCATTAAATTGTTCCTAAACCTTTTATATTGTTCCAACCCCTTAAAGATTGATCAAGAACCTTAAAGAAACCCCAAATAAACCTCAAAATAAATCCAAAAAACCTTGAAATATTCGAACCCCATCCATAATCAAAGGTAATTAGATTGCTTTATTTAATCAATAGGATAGATTAGTTATATAGTTTTTAGAATAGGTTTGATCATGTTTAGAATAGGTTTAATCATGTATAGAATTGTTTAGAATTACTTAGAATTGCTTAGAATCATGCTGGATGAATTTTGAATTGTTTATTGATGATTAACCATGTTTATCGAGTGCTTCTAATATTATTCCAAGATGTTTTGACAGGTATGAATATCGAATGGTGTTGTTTGATAAAAATAGGATTTTTATTTTGTTTTAAGCAATATCTGTTAATGATTGTTGGTTTATACGATTATGGGTTTATTCTGTTGATTTATTAAATTGTTTATGAGTTTATTTAAGGATATGATTTGATTATTGTTGTTAAGAGGGAATGTCGTGTGGTACTATTTTGGGTTTAGAGTTTTGGGTCAAGTTAAGACGAGCTAGAATTGAATCGAGGATAAGTTGTGTGGATAATGAATTGAATTGTGTAATGGAATCAAGAACAGAACAGAATTGAATTGAAAAGATGATTAACTATGAAGTGACCGCCTATCTAGTGGCACAAGTGCCATGAACATAGGTATAGTCGAAGCCACTGTCCTATCTTCGGATTTGGGACAGTTCTTGATCCCAGTGCTTGGGGAGTAGATCTTCGTGGTTGACCCGGCATGAGCAAGGAAAGTTGGGGAAGAATTAAGGTTTCCCCTACGAGCATATGACTGGTCACGGATTAGCACCTGAACTGAATAGAACTGAAGAGTTAATAGTTGTGTCAAGAAGTCTAGAACTGAATAAGTTAATTAGGAAGGTCTCAGTTATTACGTCGTTATGATTGTTTTCCGCTGCGTACTTGAACGTTATTGTCTATGAATGCTTTTCCTGATGATTTGTTTGACTGTTTGGTTGACCTGTTCTGATTATTATGTTTCTAATTGTGTTCTACTGATTAAGTAGAACAATCTAATTACTCACCACTGACTGTGGACCCAAAACCCTTTTCAGGTACAGGTGATGATTGATTGAGTTACGCAAGGGCTGAGATTGTGTGCGAGCTAGTTTAGCATTTTATTTTTATTCTAATGTTCACCCCTAGCCTTTGTATTATTTTTAGTGGACTTTTCCTTATTTTGTAGCATTGTTGGACTTTAGAATCTTATTTATTTTGGATTATTTAATGGTTTTAATTGAATAATATGGACTAAGTTTAGAGCTTCTGCTATAATTAATGAATCTGAGAATAAAGGTTTTTAAATAACAATGATCTATATTGTTGTTTTCTCCGAAAACAACGCTGCTAAAATACGGGTCGTTACATATTTGGTTCTACTAACGAATCTTTGTGTCAGGAATTTGCAAATTTAAGGAGCAAGGAATTCAAGATGAGCATGATGGGTGAGTTAAATTTCTTTCTTGGTTTTCAAATAAAGCAAACTGAAAAGGGAATTTATATTCATCAACAAAAATACATAAAGGAACTTCTAAAGAAATTTGGGATGGAAACATCCAAAATAATTCACACTCCTATGGGAACTAACACCGGATTGGATGAAGATCCCAAAGGAACTAGTGTGAGTGAAAAGCAATATAGAGGCATGATAGGTTCCTTATTGTATTTAACTGCTAGTAAACCAGATATTTCTTTTAGTGTTGGTGTATGTGCTAGGTTCCAAACAAAGCCAAAGGAGTCACATCTCACTGCAGTCAAGAGGATATTGAGATATTTGAAAGGAACTGATGATCTAACACTGTTCTATCCTCACAATGACACGTTTGAACTCAAGGGATTTGCTGATGCGGATTATGCCGGTGATTTGGTGAATAGGAAAAGCACTTCAGGTATGGTTCAATTCCTTGGAACGTGTTTAGTTTCTTGGAGTTCCAAGAAGCAAAACACAGTTGCTCTATCCACTGCAGAAGCCGAATATGTAGCAGCTGCTTCATGTTGTTCACAACTGCTTTGGATAAAACAACAACTAAGGGACTTTGGTATTAATTATAATTGTATTCCTATATATTGTGATAATACTAGTGCCATTTGTATATCAAAGGATCCAGTTCACCATTCACGTGTGAAACACATTCACATACGTCATCATTTTCTAAAGGACAATGTAGAAAAAGGTTTGATAAAACTTGAATTTTGTCAAACTGAAGATCAAATTGCTAACATATTAACTAAGCCATTGAATAGAGAAAGATATGAGAAATTGCAGATGGAACTTGGGATGATAAAATTAAAGTAATTTGCCAAGAAGTTCCTCCAGATACGTCAAGTCAATTATTAAAGTTCCTAGAATAATTTTCATTGCAATTATGGTGCGAAAGCATGTTCCTGATGGAATTTGAGATTTATATTCGTAAATGTCTATCAATATTACTCTTATTTTCATGATTGCTATTTGGATGATGAATTAAATGTGTGCATTAATATGTTCCTATGATTTTTATTTTTTCTTTCTTTCTTTATTTTTTTTATATAAATTAATTTATTCCACAAATTAATTTATTTTTCCACAAATTATTTTTCTTTTGTAGCTAAAGAAAACTACCCATTAAGTGGGTCCAATTAGAGTGTCACCATGTTTATACCCATATTTAAAAATAAATAAATAAATAATAAATAAAATAAATAAAATAAAATAAAATAAAAATAAAATAAAATAAAAAAATAAAATAAAATAAAATTTCAGAAATGAACCACGTGGGTTTCAAACCCACTAATTCACTTTCCACTTACTAACTTTACCCATCTTCACTTCATTCATCCAATTCACCCAATTCACCTCTCTCTCTCCTAAAACCCACGAAACCCTTTCTCTTCAACCCCAAATTCATCTTCTCCATTACTCTTCTCCAATCCTTTCCTCAACAATGGCTTCCAATGTTTCCACCTCTCCATCCACCAAAGGCTACAATGGTTCTCCCTCTCACCAACCTCCTCCCAAAACCACAAGTACAAAACCCAAAACCCTAACTTTGAAAAAACGGTCACGCAAAGAGGATGAAGCACAATCAACTTTTGATAGCTTGGAATTGGGAGAAGTAGGAAACGACACTACAAAGGAACTCGACCAAACAGCAAGTCATTTTGTTCCCGTGCTCGTGATGAACCGCGAGTGGTGTGCCAAACAAGGGTATGAACAAATCTTGCATGTTTTTAAATTTCAAAATTGGGATAAGATGCTTGGTGATTATGTTGAATTTATGTATCCTGATGCAATGAAAGAATTTTGTGATAATTTTGATTCTCAACAAAGAATTGTTAAGAGTACCGTGAATGGGGTTAATTTTGAGTTTGATGCGGATGTGTTAGCAAATGTATTTGAGATTCCGAATAATGGGTACGATAAATATTTTAAAGGGCCATATAATTTGAAAATTAATGGAGTGGATAAAATGGATATATTGTTAAGTCTAAATGGTGAACCCAAGAAAAACAAAATTGAACTTAACTCACTTTTGCCATTTCACAAACTTTTGTTCAATCTTGTTTGGAAAACAATTGTGCCGCGGTCTTCTAAAAGAAACGAGGCCAATTTACACGATTGTTGCTTGATATATTGTCTGGCAAATGATATTCCCATCAACTTTCCTAGTTTAATAATTTCACATATGCTTGATACAATCCCAAGTGGCAAGAGAGTAGGCTATGGTAACTTCATGACAAAAATTTTTAAGCATTTTCATGTGCCACTTGAGGGATATGAAAAGTTGAGATTAAAGAAAGAACAGTTTATTCAAGGAACTACGCTAGCGGGTTGGCATGTCGGTGTATTAGAAGGACAAACTGCTACTCTTTCCGAAATTCAACAAGTTAACGAAGCCAAATGGAAAACTAAAGAAGCGACAATAATTGACGTCACAGTTGAGGGTAAGGGAACGGTTGGGGTGAAAGAGCCAGTGCGGAAGAGTAGGAGAATTTCATCAAAGCCTAAGGTTGCGGGTGATATTCCACACGTGAACTTAGTTGATGATGAGGAGCTTAAGGATGATGCTAATAAGACAATGGACGTTAACACGGAGAGTATTCTTCTTTTCATATTTTGAAGGAGATACAACACTTTAGGGAAAGAATTGAGGGCTTGGAAGAGCAAGCATCCACATCTCGACAGGATGTAGTTGAGTTGAGGGAATCCAATGATCGACATCACTCTGAAGTTATGAAGAGCCTCGAGTTTCTCCAGAGAGTTGCTACTTCTCACCATCCATTTTCTGTTCCTTCTGGTCCTACTGCTCCCAAACCTGTCAAACTTGTTACTCCTAGACCTGCTGGAACTTCCTCTGCTGTTCCTGAAGGAACTTCTCTGGGCAACATTGTTGGACTTTATGGTGATGCTCGTCAGGACAGCGACTGATCTCTTACTCTTTTCTCCATTATTAAAACAATTCGATATGGTTGTAATATATTTAAACATGGTTTAGGTTTTATTATGTTTTCTTCTTGACATTTTCGTTTTTTCTTTTGCATCTAAGTAGTCGGGTAGTAGCTATTTTCACTTTTTCTTTTGTCTCTGGAACATATATGTGCTATATTTTTCTTACTTCATCCATGATGCTTTTATGATGACTAATATTGCTAGATTGCTACTTGAGTTGTTTTCTTATTCTAGAGATCAGGTATCTGCCATTACTGGTTTAATGGTGCTGCGATGAAAAATGTTTATGGAATGATGCTTTTGATTTTGATGATGCCAAAAGGGGGAAGAATAATTGGCAAACTAAATTATTCTTTTTCATCTTATTCTTTCATCTTATTCTCATATGAAATGAAAGCTTTCTCTAACAGAAATCGTTCCTAACTTGTGAATAGTTTACTAACTTTCTTGATTCCATGTGGAGTTAAGATGTATATAACTTTGGTAGTATAATTTAATTTAGTTCTTAATTAGTTTAATTTGCATTTATTTAATTTTAAAAAAAAATTAAAAAATAAAATTTAAAAAATATTTAGTTTAATGTTTTGATTTTTTATAAAATGGAAAAATAAAAATTAAAAAATAAAAAAAATCTTTTTTCAACGAATTTATTTGTTTTTAGTTTTCAATTAAGTTTGCCTTGGTTTGTCATCATCAAAAAGGGGGAAATTGTTGACATATTCCTTTATGTTTTGATGATGACATAGACCTCAAACTTAATTACTAATAAGTGTCTTTGAGTTCTTGGAGAATTTTAGATCTTGAAGATAAAATAAAGTATTGAAGATTCAAACATGAAGATTTAATCATTTGAAGAAAAAAGATGGTGATTTAAGCGAAGGTTCGAATTATGAATCAAAGGTGTTCCTGTCAAGTTTCTACAGAGAAATAAGAGAAGTTCCTATAGAGAATTCAGCAAGGAACATGAGAAGAACTTCAAGTATTCCAACGAATCACTTGTTGAAGAGAAGAGAAGCATCCATGAATGTTATAATGTAATGTTCTAGGGTAAATGTAAGTATATTAATGCATTTAAGTCTGGTTGGAACTTAGTCGTGTCTGTCAGAGGAACTTTGGGTCATGTTCCTAGAGGAACTTGTGTCGAGTCAGTTGGTTATAGTGGTCCACGTCCTTTGCTACATTTTAGGGTTAGTTTGAACAAACTTTTGACTGTTTTAATCAATTTAAAAGGTTCAAAAACTGACTGGAATTATATGCCCTTAATTTTAGGCACTATTAACTAACATTTTTTACCTTGTTATTAGTCTTAGGTTGAGTCCTATTTTATAGGAATAAGTTGAGCAACTTATTCTGATTAAGTTAGTGGTCAAAGGTAGTTAGGTATTCTGATTTTATTTAAAAAAAAAGAAGAAAAAATTCGGTAAAATGAAAAAAGAAAAAAACGGTTTTTGCTTTTTTAATTAGTTTTGACTGAGCTAATTTTTAGGGTTAGTTGTTTAGCTTTTTATTTCTGATTTAGTTGGTCAAAATGAGGTGGTAGGTGTCCTATTATTAAGGAGTCAAAGTTAGTGGCATGTGTGTGTTAATAGTGGATGGTTAGTGTGATAGTGGAGTGGTTGATTAGGTTTTTCTCCAAGTAATTACTACAACCATTCAACTATAATTACAGACTTAATTTAGACACTTAAGAACACACAACCAGAGCATACTTTCAGATTTATATTACTTGAGTTTTGTGTCAAAAAGTTCCAAAGTTCCAGTCCAGTTTTTTACATGCATTTCAATATACTAGAGTTATTAATTTGAGTTGTAATTGAGAAGAACAAAAGAGAAGTGTGAGAACATAGAGAGAACAGAGAAGAAAGATAAATGAGAATAGAAAAGAAAGAGAAAGAGAAAAGAAAGAGAGAAAGAGAACAGAATCGTAAGTTCCTACAGGAACTCACGAGGTCCAGAGAGAAGTCTAGGATTGTAATAGTTTACAAGGCCTCTATATAAAAGTGGAGTTTTTCTTCCGTGGGCCAGGAAGTTTTTCTCGTTGAAATTTGTCTCTTTACATTTAGTTTTTCTCAAAGTTCCTTTCGCTTTTAATTCTGTCGAAAATCTGTGCTATAAGTTCCTCACAGCAATTCACCCCCCTCTTATCGTGTTCCTGCAGGAATAACATCCATCTTGTGTTAAACTAAATCAGGTCCTAGTTGAAGGCTGAACAAAACCGCGGGATAGAGGCCCGCCACCTGCTGCTGCCTCTATCGGGGCTGTCAGAAACGCCCAGCCGCAGCTAGCGAACTGCTGCTGCTCCGAAGGGTGCTGCCCCTAGCTGCAACCTATAGGGCTGCTGCTGCCACACAGAGGCCAGCCTGCTGCACCAGCAGGCTGCTACTGCCAGGTCTGGGTTGTTGCCAAGTGGTATAAAATACTACCCATCCAAAGAAAGGTCATGTTGTCAAAACATGCTTATTTCAACAGTGGTATCAACAGGGAGTTCTATCATATGCTTTTACTCCCTTTACCAAAATTATGCCGAGTTCTTTTAATATTAAGTAATCTAAACTAAATTCAACGTAATCCTAGACTTAAAAAGAGTTGATCGATGAACTGAATTGAAATTGTAGAAATTAATTGAAGTGACGGAACGCAAAACACCTTCCCTGTAAAATGAAGTCTTTGTGTTTGGAACCCATGAATGAATCATGCAAGCCAATGATTCAAACAGATTCAAACTCAATGAGTCACCCACAAACAGTATCTTCTTTCCCCTCCATTTTCTCAGAAAATACAGCCCATTGAATCTACATCCATCGCAATATTATTTTTCACCATTATGTTTATTAAGTTTCTCACTTTTATTCTTTTTTTTAACATTCTAATAACTTTTTCTATCTATTTTTAAAAGAAATTGTTAATACAACATGATATAACAATTTTTAAAATGAAGTAGCAAAAGGAATTGTCAAATAGGAAGCAAGAGGTTTCTGCTGTAGTTTTTTGTGAAACTAGTAGTAGTAGAAGTATCAAAAACAAAGAGGGCAAAAACAGTAAGTTTAGCATTATATCCATATTGAATTCCTATCATCAAGTACAACTGATGCAAATTATGGTTATGAAAAATGTGACTTCTACTTTGCTTTATATAAATAGGAATAGGAATGAGAGAGAGATAATTTATAGGAAGAATATGAAATACAGTGAACTTTTAAGGAGTAAATAAATAGCTAATAAACTCAGTAACTCTAGAACTAAAGAAGAGATTTTCTAAGTCTACAAAATTGAAAAATAAAACCAATTAACCACAGATCTGAAATAGAAAACCAAAACATCTCACCATGAAGCAGCGCATCAGCGGCAACGACAGCGCCGATGGAGATTAAGCAAAGACGGCAACGAATTTTGGCTGGGAACAAAGGAAGGTCTTCGTGGGATTAGGGTTTAGGGTAAATGAACTTCAAGGCGAGTAAATGGACTTCAATTTTTTGGCGAGTAAATGACTAAATGGACTTTAAATTTTTTATTTTTTTTATGAATTTAAAGTGTTGGCCGAGTAAAAAATAGGGGGGGGGGGGAGGGGGAAGTACTAAAAAAATTGGCTCCATGATTTGTTGTGGTTCTTTTTCACTTACAACCAAAGCAATTGCATTCTGATAATCTTTTTGCTGCGGTTGTTAAGAATATCCCTAACATCCGCAGTAAATAAGGCGCAAATGTGATTTTTGTACTAGTGATTGAAGAATATTATAATGGCGAAAGGGGCTTTGCTATTCATCGATTTTTTTTAATCATTCTGAATATTAGAATGAAAAATATTAGAATTTTTTTTTTGAGTTGAGCGAATTAGGAGAAAGTTAAAAAATAAAAATAAAATTGGAAAATTAGGGTAGGAGGGAAATCCGACGCTTGCTTAATTTTTTTAATTGTTTTATATTTTTATTTTATTTGGTTATTAAAGAGATTAAAGCTAAATAGAGTTATAATTGTTGCTAAAGATTTGGTTCTTACCAATTACCAAAAAAGGGCTGCAACAGTTTTAATATGGCAACAGTTTCCCAAACAAAAAAAATCAAACTTAAAAACTGCTACTAAAACATACCTATAGCAACACATACAATACTGTTGCTTTAAGTGGCGTTGCCATATCCCTCTTTTCTTGTAGTTCACGGACCACCGTCTTCACACGGCACCACCACGGTCCACCACACGAACCAACATGGCCCTTTTACACGAACCACACGAACCACACGGACCCTTTCATGAACACGACCCAATCGAACAAACCCCAATTCCAAACCCAAACTGGAAGTCTTGATTGGAAACTAAGGAGATTATTGTGTTTAGAGTTACTTAAAGATCAATAGAATATTAATCTTTAAGCTTTGGAAATGATTGGATGGTGAACAAATGGCGTGTGGGATTAAAGGCAAAGGGAGAGTGTTTGGCTTTTTAATTGTGGCAAATGATGATCAAAGGTGCAAATGATGGCAAAATAAGCTTCCAAGCCTTACTAACCCTTCTATTTATAGAAGTGGATCAAGGTGTGAACATGAAGCAAGTGACAATTAGGCCACTAATACACAAGGGGGGCCGGTTTTGTTATGGCCAAATTGGGCTTTTGGTGATCAATTGGGCTAATTGTACTCATGCATGATTAATCATGCTTAAATTGCATTTGGCCCAAAAATTAATTAACTAATTAGAAAATTAAATAATAAAATTCTAATTAATTAAATAATAATAAAATAAATAATAAACAACCAAAAATAGAAATAATCGAAATTATTCACATAAAATAAAAATAAATAGTCCAAATAAATTTTAGCCCATACATAAAATAACGTAAATAAAAAAATAAATCAACGACGGAAATACCGATAAATCCGAGTCGTTACAACCTCCCCTCCTTAAAGAAATTTCGTCCCGAAATTTAAGGCAAAGGAGATTGTTCACCCTCAAACAGCTCCGGGTACTTCTGCCTCATGGATGCCTCTGTCTCCCAAGTCGCTTCCTCATGGTGCTGATTTCTCCACAACACCTTGACTAGCTGGACTTGCTTACGCCGGAGGGTCCTCACTTCGCGATCCAAGATCTGAACTGTTTGCTCCTCGAACGTCAGATTCGGCTCAAACATGGCCGATTCCACTGGAATGATGTGGGTAGGATCATGTACATATTTCCTTAGCTGGGAAACATGGAACACATCGTGAACATTAGATAAACAAGGTGGTAATGCCAACCGATATGCCACCTCCCCAAATCGTTCTAGTATCTCGTAAGGTCCCACGAATTTCGGTCGGAGTTTCCCCTTTTGACCAAAGCGAGCCACTCCTTTGAATGGTGAAATCTTAAGCAAGACTCTGCCACCTACCTCGAAAGTCAGTGGTCTACGTCGATTATCGGCGTAGGACTTCTGACGACTCTGCGCGGCCTGCATCTTAGACCGTATGACTCGGACCTTCTCTACGGTATCTCGTACCATCTCAGGTCCAAAGCCACAGTATCGCTGATATCATTCCAACAAATCGGACTCCGACATTTCCTGCCATACAAGGCCTCGTACGGAGCCATATCAATGCTGGAGTGATAACTGTTATTATAGAAAAACTCTACCAAGCAGAGCATATGCACCCAAGACTGATGATACTCCAGAGTACATGCTCGTAACATATCCTCCAGAGTCTGGAAGGTCCTCTCAGTCTGACCATCTGGCGCCGCATGAAATGCAGTGCTCAGCTTCAACTTTGTCCCAAGGCTTCCTGAACTGACTTCCAGAAAGGAGATAAGAATCTCGGATCTCGATCAGAAACTATCTCCCTCGGAACTCCGTGAAGTCGGATAATGTCCTGGGTATAAGCCTCTGCCAGGCGCTCCATCGACCAGGTCATCTTCATCGGTATGAATCTAGCGACCTTGGTCAACCTATCCACTATTACCCAAATGGCGTTCATACCATTACAGGTAGGTAGGCGAACCACGAAATCCATAGATACCGACTCAAATTTCCAGGTCAGAATCGGTAGTGGCTGCAAAAGACCTCCAGGTCTCTGATGCTCGATCTTAACCTTCTGACAGACTAAACATCGAGCTACAAACTCTGCTACATCCCTCTTCATCTTAGGCCACCAGAACTGGCCCTTCAGGTCCTGATACAGCTTGTTACCTCCAGGATGAACAGAGTAGGGTGAGTTATGTGCCTCAGACATGATTTTGTTCCTAAGATCAGAATTGTCCGGTACACACCACCTCCCTCGGAATCGCAAACTACCGTCGGAAGAGATCTCGAAGCCAACGGCTTTTCCTTGCCGTAAAGCCTCTCGAATCCTAGCCAACTGCGGATCATTCTGCTGACCCTCGCGCAACTCCTGAAATAATTCAGGCTCGGCACTCATAGATGTCAGATGAAATCTGACGGAACTACGGCTTCTACTGAAGCTCAATCGATTCTTGCGACTCAGTGCGTCAGCGACTAAGTTCGCCTTGCCCTCGCAATAATTAAGCGTCAGGTCGTAGTCCTTAATAAGTTCAAGCCATCGTCTCTGCCTCATATTGAGGTCTTTCTGAGTGAAGATGTACTTGATACTCTTATGATCCGTGAATACCTTACAAGAACCACCATAGAGATAGTGCCTCCAGATCTTAAGCGCGAATACTACTGCTGCTAGCTCCAAGTCATGCGTGGGGTAGTTATGCTCGTGCGCCTTCAGCTGCCTCGATGCGGAAGCGATGACCTTCCCACCTTGCATTAGCACACAACCTAGGCCACTCCTAGACGCATCACTATAGACCTTGAAATCCTCCTCATCGTTCGGAAGGGTAAGAATAGGAGTAGAGACTAATCTCTGTTTCAGCTGCTGAAATGCTTGCTCGCAAGCCTTCGTCCAAATGAATCAGATCTCCTTCTATAGGAGACTAGTCAATGGCCTAGCAATCTTGGAGAAGTACTGGACGAATCGTCGATAGTATCCGGCCAATCCCAGAAAACTACGAACCTCCGCCATATTTCTCGGGCTACTCCATTCAATTAGAGCCTTAACTTTTGCCGGGTCTACTTTAATGCCTTCTTTACTAATTACGTGACCCAGAAATGCTACTTCGCGAAGCCAGAACTCACACTTGGAGAGTTTCGCGAACCACTTATTCTTCCGGAAATGCTCTGCATGCTCAGACTCATCTCTAGTACCATCCGGAGATGCTTCTGCATGCTCAGACTCATCTCTCGAATAGACTAAGATATCATCTATAAATACTACGACACACTTATCGAGTAAGTGATGAAAAGTCCAGTTCATCTGATCCATGAACATGGCTGGTGCGTTACTGAGGCCAAAAGGCATCACCTCGAACTCGTAGTGGCCGTATCTCGTACGAAAAGCGATCTTTGGGATGTCTTCTTCCTTGACTGGAATCTGATGATATCCAGATCGAAGATCTATCTTCGAAAACACTCCCGCTCCTCGTAACTGATCGAACAGGTCCTCAATCCTAGGCAACGGGTAATTATTCTTGATAGTTACCCGATTCAATTCTCGGTAGTCTATGCACAGGCGCATACTACCGTCTTTCTTCTTCACAAAGAGCACAGGTGCTCCCCATGGAGAAACGCTCGGCCTAATGAAGCCCTTATCGATCAAATCTTGGAGTTGAGTTTTTAACTCCTGCAACTCCGGTGGTGCCATCCGGTAAGGTGCCTTCGAAATCGGCGCTATCCTGGGTGCTAAGTCGATATTAAACTCGACATCGCGCTCGGGTGGAACTCCCGGTAGCTCATCAGGAAATACTTCTCTGAAATCCCTCGCTACAGGTATATCGTCCAATAGACTATCCTCTGTCAAGTCCCTTACCTGACATAGGGACACCATATCGCCCTTCTGGTGATGTTTTCTCATTTTCAAGGCTGAGATTACCTTAACACCCTTCTTCAGAACGATCCTAGAATAGGTGATCTGATTGCCTTGCGATCCTCGGAATGTTACTGACTGGTCTCGGCAACAAATAATTGCTCGATACCTCGATAGCCAGTCCATGCCAAGAATAACATCGAACTCCATCAGCGGGAACTCCTTTAGATCAGCCGTCGCCTGCTCTCCAGCTATAACGATAGGCACTCCTCGGAACTCGCGCTGACAAACAAAATCCTCTCCAGACGGGAGAGTTATGATCGAATAACAGAGGAACTACTTCGAAGGTTAGACCTCGAGACAAAACTTCTAGCCACAAAAGAAACTGTGGCACCAGAATCAAATAAAACAAGTGCTAAAATACCAGAGGCAAGAAATCTACCCGAGACTACATCGGGCTGGACCTATGCCTCTGCCTCAGTCATATAGTAGACTCGATTCTTCACTAGAGTCTCAGCCGGTGCTGGAAGTTGCTTGGTCTCGGTGCCTGGCTTCTTCTCGGGGCAAACTGACGCCTTGTGGCCTTCCTTCCCACAGATAAAACATGAAATGGGCGTCCCGTCGCATCGCTTCCCTGGATGGAAGTCCTTGCCACAGCCTTTGCATCTCGAACTCCCTGATCCCTGAGACGAACTAGCGGTCGAAGGGGTACTGCTAGGAGCACTGAACCAGGGCTTCTTAAAAGATGGCGACGCCACCGGGGTCGGGGGTCCTCTTCTTGCTCGTATCCTCCTCGATGATAAACATCTAGATCTCAAGTGTTACCTCGTAAGCTCGCTGTAAGGTCTTCGCTCCACTACTGATCACATGGCCGCGAATCCTCGGATCTAGCTTTTTGATGTAGCGCTTGACCCGCTCCTCCTCAGATGGTACTACCGATGTAGCAAACCTCGATAACTCGGCGAACTTATCGTTGTAGGCCTGAACCGTCATCTTACCCTGAGCGAGAGTAAGAAACTCCTCCTGTTTCTGCCACTGTCCACCACACGAACCAACATGGCCCTTTTACACGAACCACACGGACCCTTTCACGAACACGACCCAATCGAACAAACCCCAATTCCAAACCCAAACTAAAAGTCTTGATTGGAAACTAAGGAGATTATTGTGTTTAGAGTTACTTAAAGATCAATAGAATATTAATCTTTAAACTTTGGAAATGGTTGGATGATGAACAAAAGTTGGGTGTTCATACATCAAAAATGGCGTGTGGGATTAAAGGCAAAGGGAGAGTGTTTGGCTTTTTAATTGTGGCAAATGATGATCAAAGGTGCAAGTGATGGCAAAATAAGCTTCCAAGCCTTACTAACCCTTCTATTTATAGAAGTGGTTCAAGGTGTGAACATGAAGCAAGTGGCAATTAGGCCACTAATACACAAGGGGGGCCGGTTTTGTCATGGACAAATTGGGCTTTTAGTGATCAATTGGGCTAATTGTACTCATGCATGATTAATCATGCTTAAATTGCATTTGGCCCAAAAATTAATTAACTAATTAGAAAATTAAATAATAAAATTCCAATTAATTAAATAATAATAAAATAAATAATAAACAACCAAAAATATAAATAATCGAAATTATTCACATAAAATAAAAATAAATAGTCCAAATAAATTTTGGACCATACATAAAATAACGTAAATAAACAAATAAATCAACGACAGAAGTACCGATAAATCTAGGTCGTTACAGATTATGTCTAAGTGGGGCCCTCACTCCCAGATTAGCAGTCCGTGTACTACTAACCCGGACGACAACATATTCTAGAATCCAGAACTGCCCAGAGACCGCAGTAGGGCAGTGGCTTCGACTTAACCTAATCTGGTGACCCGTGTATCACCAAACAGGCGTCCACTTCTTATCTTATCTTGTCTTATCTTATCGACATGGCCATCGTGAGACCAATAACATCTTATCATCTTATTCTTATTCTTATCATCAAGTCAATATTTTTTCCTTATCATTTCAACTTATCTTCTTATTTCTTTTTATTCCTTTAATCATTATAAATCCTTAAATCATTAACTGAAATTATTACAAGCAAAAAATTAAATTAAACTGATAGAGGCGTTAGTAATAGAGTTTGTTATTACTATCGTTTGTAAAAAACGATAGTAATAAACTCTATTAGTATCGTTTTTAGTAAAAAACGATAGTAATAGTAAGCTTATTACTATCGTTTTTTAGTTAAAAACGATACTAATAGAGTTCTATTACTATCGTTTTTTACTAAAAACGATAGTAATAGTAAATCTATTACTATCGTTTCTTACTAAAAACGATAGTAATAGCCTATCTATTACTATCTTTTTTAGTAAAAAACGATAGTAATAGAACTATTTTTTTAATTTAAATTTACATTTTATTATTATATACTATATATTTATTTAAATTTACAATAATGTAATATTTTTTTACAATTAATTAAAATTTGTAAACGATACATATATAATACAAATTCGATGTATTCATATAAAATATATATACTTTACAAGAACGTTTGATACGATCGATGTTTACAGTAAATATAAATAAAATGTATAAATAATGTGCTACTAATACAAATTTTATTTAATTTGGATCGGACAACAAGAAATTTAGCCTGAAGAATCTCGCCCATTGCTCGCGAAACTCATCCAACTCTCCTTTGGTATATGGGGCAGATCTTCGAATGTAATCCTTCAAAATCAAAGATTGAAAAAAAAAACATATAAGTAATGTTACAGACGCCATCTTGCTTAGACTTTTAAGGCCAAAATATTTGCAAACTAAAAAAAAAGGTTTAGGTATTTATTTGTATGATTCTACGAAGTAGAAGCTCATTTTGGAGCGAAAAATAGCCAAATAGGTCATATTTGGCTAAATTCTACCATTTTCGTTCCTACATTCGCTCCTACAAGCCCATTTCATGTTTTAAAGTTGCTTTCATGTGATGTAAACATTTATAAATTATTTGCATGTTATTGGGAAAGGTTAGAGGGTTTTGGAACAAAAACGAACCAAATAGGTCATTTTTGGTCCGTTTTTGGTGTTTTCGTTCTAAACTTGGCACCGAGCAACCTAAATAATGTTTTTAAGTTTCATTTACATTCTATAATATTCATGTAAACATTATATGATTTATTAACAAAGTTATAGCTTTTTGGACCAAAAACAAGCCAAATAGGGCATTGACTCGTTTTGGTTGTTTTCGTTCCCATCTTCTCACCAATCAAACTATTTAATATTTTTTAGTGTCATTCAAGTCCTATAATATTCATGTAAACTTTATATGATTTATTTGCATGATTTCGGACAAAGTTAGAGCGTTTTAGAACAAAAAACGAGCCAAATAGGTCATTTTTGGCTTGTTTTTGGTGGTATAGTTCCCATCTTGACCCCGATCAACCTAGTTCATGTTTTTAAGGTTCATTCACAACCCATTACATTCAATATTACTTTGTATGACACATTTGCATGATTTTGGGCAAGATTACAGGGTTTTGGAACAAAAATGAACCAAATAGGCCATCTTTAGCTCGTTTTTGTTGTTTTCGTTCTTAACTTGACACTGATCATCCTAGATTATGTTTTTAAGTTTCATTTACATCCTATGACATTCATGTAAACATTATATGACTTATTTGCATGATTTTGGGAAAATATATTGCTTTTTGGGACAATTACAAGCCAAATCGGCCATTTAGGCTCGTTTTGGTTGTTTTCGTTCCCATCTTCTCACCAATCAAACTATTTTATATTTTTTAGTGTCACTCAAGTCTTATAATATTCATGTAAACTTTATATGATTTATTTGCATGATTTCGGACAAAGTTAGAGCGTTTTAGAACAAAAAACGAGCCAAATAGGTCATTTTTGGCTTGTTTTTGGTGGTATAGTTCCCATCTTGACCCCGATCAACCTAGTTCATGTTTTTAAGGTTCATTCACAACCCATTACATTCAATATTACTTTGTATGACACATTTGCATGATTTTGGGCAAGATTACAGGGTTTTGGAACAAAAATGAACCAAATAGGCCATCTTTAGCTCGTTTTTGTTGTTTTCGTTCTTAACTTGACACTGATCATCCTAGATTATGTTTTTAAGTTTCATTTACATCCTATGACATTCATGTAAACATTATATGACTTATTTGCATGATTTTGGGAAAATATATTGCTTTTTGGGACAATTACAAGCCAAATCGGCCATTTAGGCTCGTTTTGGTTGTTTTCGTTCTCATCTTCTCACCAATCAAACTATTTTGTATTTTTTAGTGTCACTCAAGTCTTATAATATTCATGTAAACTTTATATGATTTATTTGCATGATTTCGGACAAAGTAGTTTGATTGGTGAGCAGAGGGGGGACTGAGGGGCAGAGGGGTGGGCTGCAGAGGGGGCTGAGGGGGGCAGTGAGGGGAAGAGGGGGGGATGGGGGGGCAGAGGGATGGGCTGCAGAGGGGGCAGGGGGGCTGTGATGGGGGCATGGGGGGGTGCTGTGGGGGGGGGAGGTGTGGGGGGCAGTGGGGGGGGCTGCAGGGGGGGCTGGCAGGGGGGAGGGGTTGGCAGGGAAGGTGGCTGGCAGGGGGGGGTGGCAGGGAAGGTGGCTGGCAGGGGGGGTGGCTGGCAGGGGGGGGTGGCAGGGGGGAGGGGCTGGCAGGGTTGGGATGGGGCACACACACACACACAAATACACACACAAATACACACACACCCACACCCACACACCCACACACACACAAACACACACACACCCACACACACAAACACACACATCCAAATTTTAGGTGTTTTATTCTTGTAAGCAATAAATGACTTATTTGCATGGGTTTTGGGGAAAATATGGCGTTTTGGAACAAAAACTAGCAGCATAGGTTATATGTTTATTAAAATCATGTGATTGGTTATATGTTTATTAATTATTAGAGTGACGCGCCGCCCCCGTTTAAGAATCTAATCATTTGCCATGTCAATGGGCACCCATCCCCCATTCATGCTCGACATAGTTAGATTTAGATCCTTGAGACGGCCCACGCAAGCGACAGTGAGATTGTGTAAAGCGATAAGCAAGAGTGTTTAATATTAGAAGCAAGTGATTGGTTATATGTTTATTAATTATTAGAGTGACGCGATTGCGATCTCATGCCACAACTACGCCCCCGTTTAAGAATCTAATCATTTACCATGTCAATGGGCACCCATCCCCCATTCATGCTCGACATAGTTAGATTTAGATCCTTGAGACGGCCCACGCAAGCGACAGTGAGATTGTATAAAGCGATAAGAAAGAGTGTTTAATATTAGAAGCAAGTGATTGGTTACATTGATTTATGCAAGAGCAAAGCAAAGAAAGCAAGTGAAACAAAAACAAAATAAAAAAGGAGTAATTCAAAAGAAATCAAAAGAAATCAAGAGAATCGAACCACAAGGCAAGCAAATTAGGCACATAATTCCCAAAATCATCAAATAAGGTTGTGGCACAACGCCATCAACCATCCAGTGTCCTCAGGTCGGGAACCTCTTGCCCCTAACAAAGCAAACATCCTCAAACTATCGTCTCAATCCTATATCTAATCCTAAAAAACTAAGCAACCAAGAAATGAAAAGGGAGTTGGAAAGAACTCACCGAGGCATCACCATCTTCAACTGTTTTACCCTCTCCATTCTTCATTTAAAATATAGATACTCAAAAAAATTAGCTGAATTGAAATATAATTTAAAGAATAAAAACTCAATTAAGTTATACATTATACAAAAAAAAAACACACACACACAGAAATAGAACAGAATAATACATGAATACATTATACTCCCACTTAGCTAATAAACTTCCATATATAAAAACTTCCAATGACTACATAAGTCTCATTTATGCAATGATCTAAATGAATATGATCCATATATAAAAACGAGATTAGGAATTACTTTTAACTTTGTCAAAAAGGAAATAAAGTTCTCTTAAAAGTTAACTTCAAGTTTACAAGAGATCATGTATATATTTAAAGAGAGATGCCAAATTCATGGTTCCAAACAAGCAAGGGTTAATGATTATATTAAAAAGAGAGCGAGGCCCATTACTAGCTAGCTAATTATATATGTTCCTGTAAAAATAAACACCCTTTAAAGCCAGCCTTATAACATGAAACACCCATTACTAGACTTTACTCTTATAACATGAAACACACCCTTCTATCTGCCACCCTTTATCCCCGCTGCAAACACCTAACCATTCAAGCATATATTTATTGAATATTCGTAGCTAGGTTCATTTTGCTTAGTCCAAAATAAACCCCAAAAAGTTACTATATCCAATCATGCACAAGCAAATAAACTTCCCCCATTTCCCCCCACCTCCCCAGCCTCCCTGCTACTCCCCTTTCCCCCACGTACTGCCCCAATCCCCTGCTGTCCCCTCCCTCCCGTAGCGCCTCTGCTACCCCCCCACAGCCCACTTCCCAAACCCCCTGAACCCACATCTCCCTCCAGCACCTGCACTGCCCCCTACCCAGCCCACCCCTCCCCTACACTGCCCCCCTCCCCAGCCCACCCCTCCCCTACACTGCCCCCCCTCCCCAACCCACCCCCCTACTACCCCTCTCCAGCCCACCCCCTGGTGCCCCCCACCCCCCAGCCCACCCCCTCCCCTACACTACCCCCTCCCTGACCCACACCCCCTTGGAGCCCACATACAAAAGCCAAAATAACACGAAAAAACAAAAAAAAAAAAAAAAAATCAAAACAAATTACGAACCTAGGGTTTCGAGCACGAGCAGAAGCAGAACCCTAATTTTGTAAATCAATCCCACAAATCATAGATCTACAAAAAATCACAAACCCTAAAATGATAAATCAAATGAAAAACCAAATTAAAATTCAGAGCAGAAGCATTACCCCCTTCTTCCTTGAATTCGAACCTAGGGTTTCGAGGAAGAGCAGAAGCAGAGCAGAAGCACGAGCACGAGCAGAAGCAGAGCAAAAGCAGAGAAAAAGCAAGAGCACGAGCCTTCTCTCTTTCTCTTTCTCTCGAGCAGAAGCAGTAGCAGAAGAAGAAGGAGGAGCACGAGCCTTCTCCTTCTCTCTTTCTCGATCTTTCTATCTGAAGTAATAAGGCCATTAGGTCCTAATAAAGACCATTATTACTACCGTTTTAACAAAAACGATAGTAATAGTAAGGCTATTACTATCGTTTTTGTTAAAAACGATAGTAATAGGCACCCTATTACTATCGTTTTTTTAAAAACGATAGTAATAGGCTCCCTATTACTATCGTTTTTGTTAAAAACGATAGTAATAGGCTCTCTATTACGATAGTAATAGAGTTCTATTACTATCGTTTTTGGTTAAAACGATACTATTGGGGCAATACTAATAGACAATTTTCTACTAGTGTTATCTTATCGACATGGCCATCGTGAGACCAATAACATCTTATCATCTTATTCTTATTCTTATCATCAAGTCAATCTTTTTTCCTTATCATTTCAACTTATCTTCTTATTTCTTTTTATTCCTTTAATCATTATAAATCCTTAAATCATTAACTGAAATTATTACAAGCAAAAAATTAAATTAAACTGATCACCCTTTTAAATAGAGCCACTCGATATTTTTAAAATAAAATAAATAATCAAAATCAATTCTTTTAAATAATCACACAAATAATTCAATAAATCAAATAAATCATCAAATCAATATAATAACAAACAATTGTCAAATATTATTGCATAAAATATGATAAAAATATCCTTTTTCAATCCCTGCATTCGAACATCATAGGTTAATTAACAAAAATTGACACCTTTAAATATTAGTCACAATATAAAGAATAAATCATTAAAACTTATTAGATAAATAATAAAATTATAGAATAACTTTGAATTACCAAAACATTAGTCAAAACAAGATAAAAAAATTCTCCCTTTTTAACATCTTAATATTCGGCCATGATCAACATATATCACTCGAAAATTATAATTTAATCCTATACTTTATGATCATATTTTAATTATTAATTTAGTCATATAAATTATAAATTCATAGTCTAACCAGTAATCATGAGATTATAACCAAACATGGATAAAAAACTAAGCCTTTGTACTCCTAAAATATTCGGCCAACAAGAAAATAAAACATGATCAAGATTAATTTCAAGAACTCATGAATTCATATTATCCTATTATTAAATCATCTTTAAACTATTAATTAATTAATAAATCAAGATTAGAATTATAATTGAACAAGAAAAATCGAAACTTTAATTCTTGACACCTTCTTGGTTAACTCGAAAATTTTAAAGAACAAAACAGAATTTTAAATTTAATTCAAGACTTCAATTAGGTAATTAAATAAATTATTAACATGCTTTTAGATCAAGAAAATCATCCTAAAATCATCATAAAATTAAGCATGGAGTTCGACATAAACACGCATGAATCAAGAATCAAACTCAAAAATATCATGCATTTATTCTAATCAAAACATGTAATTTATTAGGATAATAAATCATGAATAGAATTAATTAAAAATACAAAGATTCACTAAAGATCATAGAAAAATACCAAGAAACAACATGAACGTTCATCATAAAAAGTTCGAACCATAATAGCCTATCATAATACTAATTCAATCAATTTCCTAGTTTAATCCTAATTAACTATATGATATATTAATCCAAATTCAAGATGGTTAGTCTAGTTACCTTGAATCAAGAAGAAAACAAAGAAAAACTCTTTGCTTGGGGTTCGAATTTCACATGGCACAACAAGAGTATTTTTAGTGTATTGTTCCCTATATAATTATAAAGAACAAAAGAATCAAATAATTAAATAAAAGAAAAGGGGGCTGTGAGTTATGAGGAGTAATAGGAGGGAGTTGAGTCAATTTAGGAGACTTGGTATGGGGTTAGTTAAAAATAGGATTTTTAGGATAATTAGGATAATTATAAATTAGATATTTAGATATAGAATTATCTAAATAATAATAATAAAAAAAAGAAATTAATCCTTGGCCAAATAAGGAGAGGGTCGGCCAAGGGAAGTATTAATTGGGTCATTGGGCCCAATTTTAAGACAAGAAAAGAAAATAAGATTAAACAGTCCAATTAACTGGGCCTTTTGGACTTAGAATATTAGATGCAATAATAATTAACCACGAATTTTTCTGGCCAAGATTTTCGGGTTATTACAAGTGGTCACCTGTATTTGTTTGGATTTTAGTGATTTCATTAGTGCAAAACCTTTCTTTGACATAAGATGTTAAGTCTCTTAGTGTTTTGATTGATGACAAATAGTTGATAGGAACAATTGTTAAGTAACGAGTTCATACAATTATCTTGAAATAGATGAAGTGTATTGTTCCTCAGTTACTCATTTTGAGTAATAATACTTTTATGTCATATATTGTATATTGTGTGCATGTTGAAGAACTACTCAAGAAGACTGAAGTGAACCAAAATGGATAATCCAAGTGTCCAAGTATTGAAGAACATGAAGACTGAAGTTTAGCCTTAGGATTTTTATTTTTAGTCTTTTTGTTGTAAAGAATGCTTGAGTATGATAATAGACTTGTAATGTTTGATCATTGATATGTTGCAAACAGTAGACCAATGTCTAATGGTTGCAACATGACTGATATGAAGAATAGTTCCTAGAACAGTTCAGCAGACAAGCAGCTTGACAGACTGACTCATAAAATATTTTGTGAAAGGATTAATCTTTGATTCCTAAAAGCTTTTTTTCGAGAACTAGTCAGTATGGCAAGAATATTTAAGTGCTAAGACTTTCTAGAAACTTTAGGAAATAAACAAACAAGTATTCTAGGATCTTTGATAATAGAATATTTGATTGTAAAACTTTCCTAAAATGAACCATGAATTACGACCAAGTGTTTCACCAAAGCTGGCATATTTAGGGCTTCTAAGTTCTATAAATTGAAGCAATTAATCATTAAAACTCTCTAAGACTCTCTAGCATCATATTGAGCGAATTTTTTTAGGGTTCAAACAGATCAAGTAGAACAGTTTACTAATTACAAGAGCATTCATCTCAGAACTTAAACTTCATCTCTTGTAAGCTTTAGAGAAGCATATTTGAGAGACAAACTTTCTGCATTTGTCACTAACAGAGGGATTAGTGATTGGGAGCAAGTGTGAGTTCATTTGCGAGTGCTTGAGAGTTTAAATGTCAAACAAAACTCTTGGGTTGAGAGTGGGGAAATTTGTTGCGAGAGTTTATAGCAGCAAAGTGTACTGCTTTTTGTTTTTTTGAGTTGATTAATAAAAGTTAGTAGCTAGGGTAAGAGAACATAGACATAGTTGCCGAACCTCTTTAAATCTGTGTGTTCTTTGTTTGCACTATTATTCCTATTTTTACTGTTTTCGTATTTCCGTTGTTAGACCAGTTTAATGGTTAACAAACTAAAACAGTTTAGAAAAGAAAATTTTAAGAGGTACTATTTTCACCCCCTCTTGAGTACTAGTGGGACTTTCAATTGGTATCAAAGCCTGTACTTTTTGTAAGGGTAACATCTACAAGAGTAGATCCATGGCTTCCTAAGAGTTAAGTGCAAACGGGTATGACAACAAGACACTCAAGTTTAATGGCAAAAATTATGCTTGGTGGAAGAGCAAGATGGCGAACATAATCTTTGATATAGATTATGATTATTGGCTAGCCTTGTCATTTCGAATTTCCTCCTTAGTGTTAAGGTTATTAACAATAGGAATTCCAAGAGAAATTGTAATCGCCTCAATCGCATTATGTATTTCTGGAGTGACCAATCCAACAGAGGACGAACATGAGGCGATTGGATTAAACCCTCATCATTGTCGCAATGTGAATTAGAATATATCGATCTCCTTCTCCCCCGATGCTATGGTAGACAAAAGATAAATCCTTATTTTGTTCAGAGTAGTTTGAATTCACCTCTATTTTTAATTTTAATACAGGGTTATAAAAGAACAAATTTTATTTTTATTTTTGAGTAGAAACAATGAGCGACGTTTAACAACACTCTTTTCATATTATAAATTATAAATATAAATTTATTTTAGGAATAATTACATTAATAGGTACCCACTATTGCACTTTTTATTTTATAGGTACCAACTTTTGATTATTCACCAGCAACACGAACTATTACATAAAGTTGCAACGATAAGTATGGATGACCTATAAATAAGTATGAATGACCTATAAGTTGCAACAACATTTAGGTGATATACCTATCCTTGCAACTTTATGTAATAGTTCGTGCTGCTGGTGAATAATAAAAAATTGGTACCTATAAAATAAAAAGTGCAATAGTTGGTACCTATCCTTGCAACTTTATGTAATAGTTCGTGCTGCTGGTGAATAATCAAAAGTTGGTATCTATAAAATAAAAAGTGCAATAATTGATACCTATTGATGTAATTATTCATTTATTTTAAAAAAAGAAGAAAGAAAAATGTAAGCTTGACTGATGACTCATCATCCTTCCTCTCTCCACTTTGGTCTGGACTTCCTACCTCGAAAACGACTCAAAACAACGCGCACCATTCTCTCTCCTTCCTTTCTGTCTTTCTCTTTCCTCCATGTGCCGACCACCTCCCTTCATATCCATGGCGCCCCTAATCTAGGGTTTATCTCTTTCATCTTGATCTCACTCAATTTTCTGCTTCAATGACGGAAGAACGACTCACTAGAATTACAGTTCAAGCTTTAGCTAGCGTTGACAAAGCACTAATTCCTCCTTTAATTGTTGTTGATCGTAATGATAATGTCCCAAATATTCTTGATTCTAAGCTCGTTGATTCTTCTATGTCGGAAGTTGGCGCTAAAAGAAAGCGCGGTCGTCCGCCGAAGAATCCTGGAACTTCACCTGCTGCTGCTGCTTCCCCTCCTCCTTCCACCACGATTGCTAATACTAAGAGGTGTAAAAAGGAAGAAGAAGATGTGTGCTTTATTTGTTTTGATGGAGGAAGTCTTGTGCTTTGCGACCGCCGGTGAGTTTGCTTTTTTTTTTTTTTTTTTACCTTCTTTGTTTCTATTTTAGGGTTTTTTTTTTTTTTTTTTTTTTTTTCTCGGTTGGAGTTGAGGGATATTGCTGTCATTTGTTGCTTACTAGCTACGCATTTCTTTCGATGTATTGGTGTATTAGGGACTGCCCTAAGGCGTACCACCCTGCTTGTGTAAAGCGGGACGAGGCGTTCTTTCGTCGGAGCATACGGTGGAACTGTGGTATGCGTTTAATGCTTGCTAACATGTTGTAATTTTTCGTTGCATAGGGTTGAAAAGGGCTATAGGGGTTTAAATTTTAGCCTCTGAATTTTTGAACAATTACGGCAGTTCTTTGGGGATTAGGCTTTAGAGAAAGTTGGCACAATCAAAGATCAAATTTAGTTTCTTTGCTAACTAGGGGCGGGAGATAGATTGTGCTTAAAGTTGGTTCAAGAATAAAATTGCTTGCCTGCTGTTCATATTTTTGGTGTTGAACACAACATCTTGTTACTTAATGTGTAGGGAGCAGGTTAAATTTCATAATTAGTTTGCTTGATGCTCAATTCAAATTTGTGCAAAATTGAAGTCCGAGAAGTCTTTTTGTTTGCTTGTCTCGGTGCGTTGTGTTTAGTAGGAATTATTGTTATAGTTATTATTTTATTTTTTCCTTTTGAGATTTTAATGCAACATATGTAGTGAATGATGTAGCGATGTAACGTTAAAAAAAGATCATGATGAAGGAAGTATGTTTTATTTAAATAAATGAATTGGCCGAGGAAAAAATTGGGTAGAAGCACTTCGAAACAAGGTTGGAAACTGGATGATTAAAGCGATAGTTTACTTACATACCCAAATGTTGTTGTTTATAAATTTTATACCCAAGTGGAAAATGATGTTAAGTTTTGATATGCATTAACTTCTGCAATCACAATGGTGGAATTTGGAAGAAAAGCAAAACATAAGTTTGAACATTCTTGCATTATTTTGGTTAACTATTTGGTTGATTAGAATGGGATAATTAAAATAGGAAACATTGCTCATCATATCTATTTTGAGATTCTCTAGTCTTAATCATGGGTTGTAATTTTGTGGGATTGTAAGTCTTTCACCCTGTATAATGTTTATTTCCTGAATAAGCCACAAAAGGGTATTTTTAATTGTAATTATTGAATCTAAATTTAGTTTTTAGCAATGTTAAAAGGAACGAGATTCAATTCGAAACGTTGTACAGAAACGGGAATGGGGAACGCTACCTTGAGTGAATCTGGAACGTTGGGTCTTTTTTTGCTTAGTTTTATCTATTCAAAAGCTAAAAATAAAATGCAATTTAATAAAAATCGGAATTCTTGATTTGCAACAAACACTTTTGCACGTTTTTTGAGGAAAAAATTTAAGGGTGTAAAATGAACAAATTAATTTTTAAAAAATTTAACATCGGTAACTTCTAATCTCCCTATTGCTTGTGTTTAAATTATACTAATCAATTTGTACGTTTATACTCTTAAATCTCTTCCTTAAAATGTGTGCAAAAAGTTTGTTGTAACTTGTAAGTAAAAAAAAGGAGGAAGTAAAAAGATTGGCTGCCATTCAAAATCGAAATTCATAAAAAATGTGCAGTATAATTTTCAAATTTTATCTTTAAAATTATAAATCTCATCATTATGTAGTAAAATTGACTTGTTGGTTATCACTAGCCAACTACATTTATCAACTAAAAAAAAAGATAAACAAATGTGAGCAGTAACCAACCAACACAAGAATAGTTAAAAAAAGTTAAAAACTAAAAATACATATACAACCAGGTGTTCTTTCTACTTCTTTCTACTATATTCTTTCTTCTTTCTTTCTACTGTCTTCTTCTTTATTCTTCTTCTTCCTCCTCTCTTTATGCTCATAAATGGCGTTATGAAATCTAAACTCAGTACCCTTCTCACCTTAAATGTTCACCCAAAAGAGCAAGCAATCAGCTTTCGGATTCGCTGATGAAGGTGATCTAGGTCTCGTTTGTTCCACGATTGGGACGAACGATGTGAATCGGAGTTCGGGCCTTTGATTTCCGCGTATCACTGGTTTTTAGTGAATGGAGCTGTATGATGTTAGCTACTCTGAAGAATAGAGTTTTTGGAAACGATGATTGTGTTGCTAGTTTTTAAATGTAAGTATTGAAGAAGACTATTTAGGATTTGTTTAGTTCGCCTAATTTCATGATCTTATTCTGTATCTTGATATATAGTACATTAAAAAAAGCTTAGAGGATGTTGGATTTAGAAAAATATGTTGAAACTACATCAGATTAGATAAAAATAGTAATGTCGAGGTGAACTAAACAATCATAATAGCCGTGTTCTTGATAGCATAACACCCATTACAATTGTCTTACATTGAAATTTAAAAATATATCTCATCACGTTGGCGTTGATAAGCAGTTGGCAATTAATGTCCACGTGATACTTTCGTAATGTAAAATAAGGCAATTTATCCTAGCTATTAATTATATACCACATTGTTGGAGTCGAGAAGAAGGTGGAATTAATGTCCACTCGATTCTTTTAAAATGTGAAGTACGAAACATTATCATGTATTATTTGAGTTTGAGTAAGCATGTTTTAACTAACCATGTTTTTGAGATTGCCTATGCCAATTAATACATATATACAACAAAACCCTAGTCCCAAGATAATTAATACCATATATATGGAGAAAAATTGAAATCTCTATAACCTATCAGACTGATCGGATGTTTTTCCTATTTTGGCCTTTTCAACTGAGCTGTGTAAGATTTTATTAGGATACAATTCAAGTTACTTGTTAATAAGTGTGGATAATGGATGATTCCTATATTCAACTTTACTGAGAAGTATAAAGATGTGTATAATTGGGATGTGTTATTTATGATTGTCAGTGTTGAAATTTTCCTTTTATGTATTTTTTTAATTTTTTTAAATCTCTTGAACTCACCATTTCATATGAAATGGTGAAGCTGAAGGATTGTTGAGTGTAGATGATATGAATTGGATAATTGGATTGATTTTGAGATGACAAAGATGATGACTGCTTGACTAGTATTAATGCTATTTAAATTACAGCAAAATGTAGATGATATTCAAGCTTTCGAGAGGCTTTATTCTCTCCTAAGAACTACGTAAACACTAAACAATATTTTTTCCATGAGTTCTCTCTCCCTAATCTTCCCTATTTATAGAAAACTTCAACTCACAAACCTAACTAGATTCTTCTACAAGCTACTAATTACAACATATTTATGTATTTCCTAAAATACCCTCACTAGTCACTACTATTACTGATTCCTGACATTACCCGGAGAGCTGTCAATTTTCGACCCGACTCGAAAAACCCAACCCGTAAATAGCGGGTTTTGGCAAAAAATGACCCGAACCCGTTTTGAACCCGTTAAATACAACCCGCTCTTAACCTGACTCGACCCGAAAATCATTAGTAATGTATTAAACTTATGATATTATAGGAAATTTTAGCAAAAACACTTCCTACTAATAATACTTTTGAATTTAAGATTATTTTTATTGGACCAAATCATCAAATATTTACCATGAATTGATTATTAATGAAGATATTTCTTATAATTTGTACTTTTTAGAGCGTTTAAGGTACATTATAGTGCATATATTGCATTAAAACATAAAAAATTCAAGTGCGTGATAAAACTTCTTAACCAGCTAGGTTAACCCGAACCCAAATAATTTGGGCTATAGAAAGCTAATACCGACCAAAACCCGTTGACACCTGACCCTTTTCAACTTACAACCCGAACCTGCAACTATTTGACACAAACCCGACCCGTTTGACAGGTCTAATTACCGGCCCCTTGAACTTCCACCTTGTCCTCAAGGTGGATTGTAATCAGCTGCATAGCGTCGACCCGGAAAGGCAAGGTCAAATTGTAGCAACTTATTGTAGCTAAGAAAAGCAATTTGATTGAACTGGGCTACAGGGTGACTGAAGTTGGAATGTTGCAGATTGTAGACGTAGGGAGGATTTAATGTTAGTGGATAGGTTTGGTGAGTGGAGCATGCGGTGGATTTAGTAGGATTAGAGGGATGCACTGTAGAAGTAGTAGGAATATGGGTGGCAGAACATATGGAACAATTTGAATTTGAGTAGGGAGATGTGAGCAACATGGTGCTAAAGTTGAGATTTATAGAGTGGGTCTTAGGAGTGGGCCTATTGTTATAAGAAATAAACTCTCTCGTTTTGGGTTTTGATGGGCGAAAAAGGTCTGGAAGATTAAACGTAAATGAGTGGTTAGGATTATTTTGGCTTAGGTTGTATTCATGTGTATGTGTATCATTGAATATATGGGTTTTAAACTTGAGGTAACACAATGGACTGTGTTAGAATTGTGAGCTAGATCGTGTTTAAGTGTGGGATGCTTAGTTTTAAAAAGTGCGCCTCCGGTGCGCCTAGGCCCGCCTCGCTCTTAGGCTCTGGAAATGCGTTTTAGCTAAGTGAGGCTCACCAACCTCTGAAAGGCGCACGCCTTGTGCGCCTTTGAGCGCTTTTTGGCAAGGCGCGCCTTTGCGCCTTAAGAAAAATAGCTTAGATTTGAGTTACAAGTTAAGAATGATTGATTTTTTTTTAAATTGAGACTACCTTAGCTTTACAAATATCAATATTTAAATTATTAGGATCTTTTTAATAGATATTAATTACAATCAAAGAAAATATTAATTTGAAATAAGTATATAAATACATGCGCCTCGTCTACAAAAGGCGCGCGCCTAGGCTCCAGTGACTATTTGTGCCTTGGACCTTGGTGCGCCTTGCGCCTTTCAAAACTAAGGTGGGATGGGCTTAAGATTTAGGTATGGGTTTTCTCGGGATATGAATACGTTAGATTTGTTGTTGGGTGTGACAACCGGTGGTGGAAAATTGGACTTTGGAATCTTAACAATTTGCTTTTCCTTATAAAAAGAACAAGTGGCTTTGAAGTTGGTAGGCCCATGTAAATGCTTGACCTTACTAATAGTAGTAGGCCTTAAGTTGACACTTGATCCTCCATCTATTACCTCAGCCCTAATGTCATGCCATGGGTTTTTACCATATTACCCTTAGCATTAATTTTTGGATTGTTCTCCAACATAGTAGAAATATCATAATTCCTAAGTTTTTAGCATTAATTTCTGGATTGTTCTCCAACATAGTAGAAGTATCATAAGGTTTACCAGCAACTTCTCAAATGGTCTTCTCTAAGTCTTCTTTAGAGCACCACGACTCTTCACAACCAACCAGGTTGATGGCGCCGCTGCCACCTCCTGGTCCACTGCCAGTGCCGCTTCCTCTGACACCACCTACATCAATTAATTTTTGTTCATTTTCCTTCCAATCTTCTACTAAGGAAACCCTTGTCGCCGGTACACTCATCTGCATAGTCAGTACGCCATCGAGCACTGTGTTGTTCAAAATTTCCTTGGTTTAGTTCCTTAAGCCACACACGTTCACCACCATAGATATCTCCTATGTGAGCACTCACAATCACATTTGAACAACTACCAAAGATACTTCCTCCACTATCGTACACAGGATTTTAGTGGAACAAAACTTGCCACCGCTGAAGGAAAACATTGCATAAGCTGCTCCTTTAACCCTTTCCACTAGAAAATTGGTTGCTGTCGATCTTCCCATTCAAACCACCACCACGAGTGCTAAGTTCGATGATGGCAACCTTTAATTTTTCTTCTCCATGTAACCGGGAAAAAATGAAATAATTCTTTCATCTCAAAGATACACATGTGAATTTCTAACATTAAACTCATGTATTTGAAGTTCTTGTCGGATTCTTCGCTCCTCCTTAGAGTCTGCAAGACCTTGCTCTCTTTTGTGCGACATGTACGCAAATTCCTCATGAATCCATGTCCTCGTGAGTTGTGCTGTTTGTGTTTGTGTGACCTCCATTTCTTTCTTTCTTTTTCGCTTGCTCTTTTTTTTTTTTTGGTGAAAATGTGGACTCTTCCAAAACCACCAGATTAACTATGGGTAAATCGGCAATCCTTAAGCCACCGCGGATCGTAAAATTATGATACCAGGTAGTTATGAACTGGATTAATGGAATGTATATTGAGATGACAAAGATGATGACTATATTAATGCTATAGAAATTACTGCAAAATGTAGATGATATTCAAGCTTTCGAGAGGCTTGATTCTTTCCCAAGAACTACGTCAACACTCAACAATATTTTTTCGATGACATCTCTCTCCCTAATCTTCCCTATTTATAGAAAATTACTAACTCACAAACCTTACTAGATTCTTCTACAAGCTACTAATTACAACTTATTCATGTATTTTCGAAAACTACTAACTCACAAACCTTTCATTTACCTTATTTGCCATGATTTTTCTTATACGGTACCTTTTTTTGCAATTGTGTTTTTCTTACATGTCGTTTTGGGTCACAGAGAGGGGGCAAATGATGTTGTGGTGAGGTTAGATGGGAAAGATCTAGCCATGAGCGAGTGCTTTAAATATCTTGGGTCAATCATCCAAAAGAATGGAGATATTGACCAAGATATGACTCATAGGATCAAGTCGGGGTGGCTTAAATGGAGAGTGGCCACAGGAGAAGGGGTGGGCAAAACCGGATATCCGAATTTTCGGATCGCTTATTTTCCAACCCGGATCCGATCCGGATATCCGAATTTTCGGATTTCCGAAAATTCGGATTAAAAATACGGATATGCGGATCCGACTTTAAATAATTACATAATAAAAAAAAAATTAGAAAATAACACCATAAAAAAATATAAACACAACCATTAAAACAATAAATAAAAAAAAAATCCAAAAACCTGAACTAAAACCAAAATAAAAAAAATCAGAATAAAGAAAAAAAAAATGTAAAACCTACTCTATAAATCTATATACTTGGGTCTGCTTCATAAGTGAAAAAAAGAAAGTTTCTGTGCACTACTAATTACTAGTAGACAGTAGTATGTAGTGCATGCTAATGCTAGAGCTTTTTTTTTTAATGTTGTTTTAAAATAAAAACCGGATACCGGATAATCCGGTTTTTAAAAATTGTGATCCGGATCCGATCCGGTATCCGGTTTCAAAAAGCGGATATCCGCTCCGGTTTTTAAAACCGGATCGGATATCCGCTTTTTCGGATAAAAAATAATCGGATACCGGGTCGGAAAACGAATATGGTTTTTTATGCCCACCCGTACACAGGAGTGTTGTGCGATCGAAGCATCCCCTTAAAGTTGAAGAGGAAATTCTACAGGACCACTATAAGACCAGTGTTACTCTATGGTATAGAATGTTGGGCTTCTAAGAAGGAGCATATCCAAAAGGTAGGGGTTACAAAGATGCGGATGTTTGAGATGGATGTGTGGCAACACTCTACGAGATAGAATCTGAAATGAAGATATCCGTAGGAAAGTTGGTGTTGCGGATATTGCGAGCAAGGTAAGAGAAAATCGCTTGCGTTAGTTTGGGCATGTAACACGGAGACCCCAGGGAGCACCAATACGAAGAGTGGGATCAGGGGGATTTCAAACGTGGTAAGGGGAGACCGAAAATGACTTGGCGGGAAGGAGTTAGAAAAAATATGAAGCAAATGGATTTACAAGAGATTGAGGCTCTCGATCGTACGGGGTGGAGGAGGAAAATCTATGTGGACGACCTTGCGGAATAATCACTTTAGTTCATGTAGCCGACCCCACTTATGGGAATAAGGCTTTATTGATTGATTGATTGTTCTTCATTGTAAAATGTTTTCCTTGAAAATGATTTTATATTGAAAGTTTTATACACCCAACCAAACAGAGCTGAAGGCTTTGAGCTATTTCTTTGTTGGACTTTTGCGAAAATTTGATATCTTTGTAAAACTAGAGAAATTAGATATGTAAAAAAATTATTGGCCTAGGGGACAAATGTTTTCATAAGTCATCTCTAAATGACTAAATATATGTTATTTTTTTTTACTTTTTTTTTTTTGGAAGAGGGTGTGTGTGTGTGCGATTGTGTGTGTTGGGGACAAATAGATCCTTTATCCTTCTATTTTTTATTTGGATGGGATATCCTAGTTTTATACAACATGTTCTACATAATGAAAGAGTAGATTGTAGTTTGTTTAATTTTCAGTTTATTCACCATAAACCCATGAGGTTTAATATTATTTCCAATGTCCTTACTAATGAAGACATTGTTTTTGTAATCTATCAAACTTCTTTTTTTTTTTTCTCAAAGGGCAAATTCCAAAACCTAAATTGCTTTATCTTTCTGGTTTGCTGTCACTTCTAGCGTTATTGTCGAGCCATTGCTGGTGTTGTTGGCTAGAAATCTAGAATTACTCACAATTGTAGGAAAATGAATAGGTAACATCATAATTCCAAAAAGTAGAATAACTAAATTAAGTTTTTGATTTAGAGCTGTGTGACCTAATCGAAATAATGTTGGCTTAAAGTTATTATCTCAAATTGATTTTTTTTTCCTAAGTCATCTGAAGAGCATTTTGACGCTAAGAACTTGCCATAAAAGTAGTTTAAGCATCAAAATAAGCTTTGGGTATGCAAAGGACATGGAGGAAGAATTTAATAGCATCTCACTTGCAAGCAAAAGACTGGCATTAACCAAGAAATGGCTTTTAGCAACTAGTTTTTGACAATTTTAAAACTGAACTCTTTTTGGTATTGTTGAATCTATTAAACCTCATGGGAAAATAATGAACTAAGTTTTAATTAATAAAAAGACTTTAACATTGCCTTTAGTGAGGTCAACATTTAGTGTTACATAAGGTCATTTTGAATATTTGAAACAATAAAGATATGGAGTGAATTTTGTGAAGCCTTAGGAGGCAGCACACAAATAACAATGATCATTTTGCTATCACAAATGTTTTTATTATTTACTTTCTTTTCTTTGTCGAATGTTTGTAGATGTTTTAACTAATTAATTTTAGAACTTGAGAAATTAGTTATGACTAACGATTTAAGGCCCGATTTTGTAATTTTCTATTTGCATGATGTATGTATGGTTTTTTTTAGTTTATTTTTAAATTTTAGGTTTTGTACCCATCTTTGATTAAAATGAACCCTGCGTCTTTGGAGTTCTATTTGGATGGGATATCTTACTTTATTGATGAAAGTGATGAAAGAGTATATTGTAGTTTATTTCTAGGAAAAATTGTCCAGAATTACGAAATAAATTTTGAATTTTGAAAAATGAACCCTGCGTCTTTGGAGTTCTGACTTTGTAGCACTACCACTTGCTGTGTTTTCTTCTTTTTTCTATTGTTATAGCCCACCACTTTTGATTTTCCTCTATTTTTTCCCCAAAAAAGTGGTCATTTTCCTCCATTTCTAACCTATGAATGGATCAAAATTTCACCTTTTTTTCTTCAATCCAACTTTCTTCCATTGAAGGTTGAGTATGCTTAGCAATGGAGGGAAATCGAGCAGTTTTTGGGAAAAAACAGAGGGAAATCAAAAGTGATAGGCCATAACATCAGAAAAATGAAAACAACACGACAAGTGGTAGTGCTACAAGATCGTAATTGATTTATTATGTAGTTTTATAACAACTTTTGCAACTAATATCCCCCCCCCCCGCACAAAAAAAAAAAAAAACCGTCTTTGTTTCTGTTCCCTTTTTTGAAACACGACATGCGTAGGGATTTAGAAGTAGGAAAAAATAAACTTTATTTGCTTTGTTTTGTTTATTCACTCTTTTTTGCCCTTTAATGTGTATTGTTTTGCCCTTTAATTATAAATTCAACATTAAGGGCTGTGTATAAGGTGCCAAAATTTTTTGTCCATGATGTGTGGATTGTAGCTGCCTTGTCATGGAATCCTCTGTAAGGCTTCCACTTTTCAATGAGGGCCTGTCCAGTTTCCATGTGCTATGTTTTGATTGTTTGTCATCTGTTTCAGGATGGCATTTATGTAACTTCTGTCAGAGAAATGCTCTCTTTATGTGCTATACATGCCCGTACTCCTTATGTAAGGGATGTGTTAAGCAGGCAGATATTCTGTGCGTGAGAGGGAATAAAGGATTTTGTAGAACGTGCATGGTGACTATTATGTTAATTGAAAATATCCCCATGGAAAACAAGGAGCAGGTATGGCTGATATATCTTTCTTTTCTATTATTTGCATAGCTTTCTCTGTCCAAGGTCTTTGCATCTTTGGTGTTTTTTCCATAAATGTTCAGTGTGATAAGATATTCCTATTTGGCTTTAATCTATTGTATTGTGCTTTGTTTTTTTAAATGAATAGATGGTTTTGTATTTTCTAAGGGAAGGTCATGTGCTTTGATTTTAAAATTTAATTCAAGATGTATGTGATGTTGATGGATTTGGATGGATATAGGAGGAAGTTAATATTATAATGAATTCTTAAAACTATAATTTCTTTTGGGGATACTGTTATTTTTTTCAAGTTAACATACTTTACTACAAACATGGTGTTAATGTTGGACATCAAAAGCTTGGTAGTCATGCTTCTCAACTATGTGGTGTCTATGTAGCAGATTGACCCACCTTAGCAGTTTACCAGAGTTTTGCCCCTTGATACTGACCATTTTTGCACTCAACATGCAGGTTCAAGTAGATTTCGATGATAGTACCAGTTGGGAGTACCTTTTTAAGGTATATTGGATATATTTGAAAGAAAAGGAAGCTCTAACTGTAGATGAGCTGAAACGGGCTACTAATCCCTGGAAAATATCTGGGCATGAAAACTATAACTTTCAACAGAAAAGAGTTGAGACATGTATCAGTGGCATTTCTGAGCTACGCAACAGCAACGTACAATTGGAAACAAACGGTTTAAAAAGAAGAAAGACAAAAAAGCAGCCCCAGTTGCTAAATCTGGATGCTCAAAATGTTGACAAACCAGATGAGAACAAGGCATTAGGTCAGCATGGAGCAGCGGATTGGGCATCTAAAGAACTTTTGGAATTTATTGCACATATGAAAAATGGTGAAACGTCAGTCTTATCTCAATTTGATGTTCAGGCTCTTCTACTGGATTATATAAGGAAAAATGAGCTCCGTGATCCTCGCCGAAAATGCCAGATCATTTGTGATAGAAGGTTGGAGAATTTGTTTGGTAAAGAACGAGTGGGTCATTTTGAAATGCTTAAGCTGCTTGAATATCACTTTAAAGAAGAATCTCGTACCAATGGCGTGATTAGGGGTGCAGCTGTTGACCCTCTAGCTGGGCAACTGGAGAATGAGGGGATTAGTGGAGATATACAGACTCCAAGTAGAGAAACTAGGCGGCAAAGTCGTAAAAAGGCTGAAGAAAAAGGCCGACAAAGTAAACTGGATAGTTATGCGGCAATTGATGTACACAACATAAAATTGATTTACCTGAAGCGAAGTTTGTTGGAAAACCTAATGGTAGATGCTGACAATTTTCATGATAAGGTCGTTGGCTCAGTTGTTCGAATTAGAATATCCAGCAATGATCAGAAGCAAGACATGCATCGGTTGGTCCGGATCATAGGTATGCAGTTGTCTATGGTAGCTTTGCTTAGCTACAGCTTCTATGCACTAGCCAATGTTTTTGCTAACTTTACATGTTTACAATTTATTTCTGAATAGGTACAAGCAAAGCTGTTGAGCCACATAAAACTGGTGATAGGAGTTTCATGCTTAAAATATTAAATTTAAACAAGATAGAAGATATTGGAATTAGTGCAATTTCAGATCAAGAGTTCTCTGAGGTGATTACGCTCTATTTTGTACCTTTTATATCGTGCTGTAGTTCTTTGTATTCAGTTTTTGAGTGCATTTCTCACTGTCTATATTACTGTGTATCTGAATTCTGGTATTGTTGTGGCCAATGACTCGAGTGTTTGTTACTCCAAAGTTCTCATGTGTTCACTACAAATTACCTGGTATTGCCATTCTTCAGTTGCTGTTGGCATTTATCAGTTTATTATGTCAGTGGACATAGATCAGGATACATGCCTGAGCATCGTTTTTTATTTGGTCTGACTTAATGTTCCAAACTCTACAGTGATGCTTTGGTGAGAATGCGTTGGTGATTACTGTTTGAAATCCGCTTATATATTTACTGAATTGATGTTCCGTTGAAATCCTAGGATGAGTGCAGACGTTTACGCCAAAGCATAAAGCTGGGACTTGTAGAGAGGATGACAGTGGTATGTGTCAGAGGAATTGGCTATTTTGTCTAATTTTGGCACGGTAAAGTTTTTGAGGTTACTTGTATAATTTTGTTTTCAGGGGGAAATCCAGGATAAAGCAATGGCACTGCAGACAGTGAGGGTTAATGATGTGAGTACTTTATGATGTGATTAGATTTCATTATAATAAGCTTCAAATCTTCCGTGCAAGCTTTTAAAGTTATGAAAAGCTTGCTGGTTTCCAGTTGTTCTACTTTAGTATTCATAATCTATATATGGATGTTGATGCTCTGCTGCTTATCACGATATTTCTGTTTGGTACAGTGGTTTGAAATAGAGATACAAAGGCTTAATCATCTTAGGGATCGAGCTAGTGAGATGGGGCACCGCAAGGAATATCCTTTAATTCTGTCAAATATTATGTTGGAATTTTTTTTTTTTATGTTCCATTATATGTATGGGGTAAAGTGCTTGAAAGTAAATAAATTAAATGCGCGGAGGAGGCACAGTCAGAAAATTGATCTTTGGTTGTGATAAAAATGGGTAAAAAAAAAGAAAATCTTGGTGTAAATTGCCGATTGTATGCTGGTATTAGCTTTCACTTATTTACTTGCAGTCTTGTACTATTCTCAGATTCGTTTGGTTTCTTTTTTGTTTGTTTGTTAGACTCCATGGATAGGATGCTATGGTTACACTTTTCTCATTAGTTCCTATCACTGTTTCTGTAGTTTTTGTTGTTTCTGCCCTTTGCAATATATTGGACTAGTAAATAATTAGCTTCAGGCTGAGCTTGGGTCTACACTCTACAACTTAGAGCTTACTATATTATCCATATTATGACACAAAATTCTGCTTTGGTATATACATTTAAATTCTAGGATGAACATTATGTTGGATTTGTATTTTTCTTGACAATATGAACGCTTAGAGAATGTGTGGAGAAAATAGAGATGCTGAAGGCACCTGAAGAACGTGCGCGTAGGATTCATGAAGTTCCAGATGTCCATTCTGATCCAAGAATGGATCCTAGTTATGGGTCTGATGATGATTCTGGAGAGTCAGACATTAAGAAGCAAGGTATGCTCCAATGGTGTATGTTTAACCAAAGAATTTGTATTTTCTTTTTTCCCTTTGTTTCCGGAAAGTTTCTAATGACGCTAAATGTGATTAGATGGGTCTGTGACACCAAAATACCCCAATTCCAACGCAAAGAGTGCGCAGGTGGTTTCTCCTGTAAGACCAGGGGATATGTTGAGAGATGACAGGAACAAAGCACTAAAATCCTCTTTTGCTAATGGAGACCGCAAGAGAAAAAGTCCTAAACCTCATGTTGTGAAAGTTGAAGGTACTACAAGATCGCTCGAGTCGTCTCATAAATCTGAAAGAGCTGATACTACATCTAAAGTCTTGGAAGATCTCAACAATCGAGTACGCCCAGGTGCTGTTTCTGGTGATCATGGTGTGACAACTACTGTATCTGTTTCTCAGGCAGCTTCTGATTCTGCAAAAACAAATCTTTCCTCACGGATGCTCCTTGTATCTGACATTACTGAACTCGATAAGATTTGGCATTATCAGGATCCTTCAGGAAAAGTTCAAGGACCATTCTGCATGTTACAGCTGCGCAAATGGAATTCAAATGGTTTTTTCCCTTCAGATTTGAGAGTTTGGAAGATTAACGAAACTCCAGATCGGTCTGTACTTTTGACTAATGCATTAAGGAAGCAGCAATCTAGTGAGCCTGAACCTCATGTTGAGCAGCCTTCATGTTTGCAGTCGTATCATGCAATTCAATCTGATGACAGGAAAGTTAGTTCTGTGGAGGAATTGAGCAGCAACTCTGATGCCCCCTCTGTGGAGCACAAAACAAATTGTGAAGGAAGCAACAAAAACTTCATTGGCATTACTGCTACCCCAGAGGCTGATGAAATTTCAGCGCATGACTGCAGTGATCTTCTAGTGTCCGATAATCAAGGTAGTGTAGGTCATTCTTCTCGGTTAGATATGAAAGCACGGCTAATTGAAAGTTTGTTCAACACGGAAGAACCTAGTTCCACTGCAACTCCCACGGGGTCTTCTGAAACTATGCATGTTACTCTTGATTTTGATTCCTCTTATCCATCGACTTCCACATCAAAGTCTGATAATGCAGACCTGGATAGTCAGGCAATGAAAAGTCAACATTCCAGTCCAATTGATGGCCGGCTAGATTCTGAAGCTGGCTTGGGCTTCACTTCTAATGGATCCAAGGTTACTGATCTTCCAAGTTCAACACCCGAATCAAACCCTGACGACTTGAAGGGTGATAATGTGGAGAATAAATATCAGGTCACATCAAGTGTCTCTAAAGACTTTGATGCCAGATGTGCAACAGTTTCTAGTGCTACTGAGTTTTCTCATTTGCCAAGTCTTATGCCAAAGACAGATAATAAGGATGCCAAGGATCATGATACATATAATAAACATTCGGCTGCTTCAGTTGGGTATGAGCAAAATTCTGGTACAAGCACTACAGTTTCTGCTGGAGTTGATGTTCCTATGCTCCAAAGTGCTACTCGAACAGGGGAGAGCGAGGGCTTAAATCCTCATGCTGCAGAAAATAGACATGCCATTTCTTCAAATACTCATGATCGAGATTCAGAAGCAATCTGGAGTACTATTCCCGGTGAAACTGACATTTCTGTCCTTCAAACCAATAATTCACACACAGAGGGCATGAAAACACATCCCGTAGATGACAAAAGCTATACTGTTCCTGAGCAAGATTCTGGTAACAGCTGGGGTACAATTACTAGTGGGATAGTATTTTCTGATCTACCAAGTACTGTTCTTAAGCTGGAGAGCAACAGTTTGGAGACTCCTGTTGTAGGAAATAGAAATGAAGCTTGTGTGGGTCCAAGTATTCCTGGGCATGATTCAGGAACAAGCTGGAACTCTATGTCTAGAGGAATAGGATTTTCTGATCTTCCTAATACCTCATTGAAGCTGGAAGAGGCCTCAGGTAGTCAAGCCTTGGGAAATAAAAATTCTGCAGTTTCAAATACACCGGGACAAGATTCATGTATTAGTTGGAGCTCTGCTTCTAGCTTAGTAGGCGGAGAAGTACATCTACCGGATGTTGCCAGTGATTGGGGTGCATACTCCACAGTGCATGCAAAACCAGTTGATGAATTTCACTCTGGCCTAGTTTCTACCTCATCTACCAAGCTGGGTGAAATTGCTGGTGACCACATTACCCCAACTTCCCTCAGTTGTCAGTTAACCAATCCACATTGTGATACTTCGAGCTGGCAGCCCATTGAGCTCAGCACTTTAGGTGATGAGTCTGTTTCTGATCTCTTATCAGAAGTTGAGGCAATGGAGTCTCTAAGAGGCATGTCATCACCAACATCTAGGATGAATTGTGGAGAGGACTCAATCGACTCTCCCGGGGATGACTGTTTTGATCCTCTTGGAGGGCTGAGCCCAAATCTTGATCCGGGAAAAAATGATGCATTGAGTTCCACAGCGGATATGCATTTCCGTATCCAGTCTAGTATCACAGATCAGTCACTTGCATCGTTTACAGTTATTCGTGATCTTCCGGGAACCTCTTGTATTCTCTCTATCAGAGGCCGAGAAATTGAAGAAGTCAAGCCAGCAATTGCTTCGATGCCTCTCCAGAATTTTGTCTCAGAAGCTCCAGTGTCTGCCCCACCGCCACCACCTCCACCAGCATCATTGTCGCCGTCACCACCACCACCACCACCACCACCACCACCTCCACCAGCATCATTGTCGCCCTCACCACCGCCCCCACCACCTCCACCAGCGTCGTTATCACCACCACCACCACCACCAACAAAGTCATTACCTTCACCGCCACCACCACCACCACCACCAACAAAGTCATTACCTTCACCGCCACCACCACCACCACCACCACTACCTGCACCGCTACCACCACCACCTCCATCGAAAGAAAAGCCGCCTTCGCCTACTCCACAACCACCATCTTCCAAGTTAAGCCTCAACTGCCCATCAAGCCCCCGTGAGGAGGGAGAGGTGGACCCTGCTTCTCTTTCAGTACCCCATTCAAAAGCAGGTCCCCGTAATCAACCTTCACCTCAGGCTGCAAGCATGAAAGCAGTCACCGCAGACACTTGGAAACAGGGATCTGTAAATACTAGTAGTGGTCCGGAGCCACCCGGGCACCCAAATGGTAAATTTACTGGAACAGGCTCCATTTTGGGAACCCCTAACTTGCATTGGAATAATTCCGGTCCAGGGATGGCTGCTGCTGGTGTGAACACACATTGGAGCACTTCAGTGGCAAGCCAGGGCACAACAAGACCGAGTCAAACATCACCGAGATATAGTCATAGTGTGGGGAGACACTCCGGTTCTAAGGATCGGAGTCATCATCACCATGGCGGCGTAGATACAGGTTTTAGTAAGAATAGGCCAACTTCATGGAGCAGACAACCTTCTTTTGGTGGAGGGGGAGGCTCTTCAAGACTGCCTCCTCCTAGAGGGCAGCGTGTATGTAAATTTTATGAGAGTGGGTATTGCAAGAAGGGTGCATCCTGTAAGTATTTGCACCCTTAATTTTAAAATTACCCACATCCACGTGTAATCCATTAAATAACTGTAGATTGTAATTGTTGTACAACGACATTTGTTTCATAAATTCAAGATCGTTTAGAGCCAGAAGTGCAGGAAATTTTAAAACTCCAGTGTCCAATTGCCTTCATATCAAGTATATTTTTGTAAATTATTTAAAGGTCAGTAAATTTCTTTCATTTTCTTCAACCCCTTAATTTAGGCTATTTTTAGTTCACTAATGATATGATCTGTTATAATTGCTTACGTTGACTTAACACTAATCCTATATGGATAATAATACAGAAGCGAAAAATGTATCAAGTGATTATATTAGATTTGTATTAATATGTAACATTTCAATTATACATGTAATTTTTTTTTCATTGTAGAATTAGGGACAAATAAAAATTCGAGGTGAATAAAGAAGTGTTTAATCATTAGTGGGAGTAACGAGTAATCAATCAACCAAATGGAATGCAAATTTCTTTCCTCAAGCAAGTAGATTAGTACTTGTTCACTTACAACCCTGTCAAAACATCGAAGGTATTGTGTTAAGCTGTTTTGACTGATTTCAAACTATTCAATTGAAAGTTAGCTGATTAATTTCTAAAGTCAATTATTCAATTATTAAAGTTATAGGTGACTAATTTTAGGAATCAAGTGACTGATTTTAGGAGTAAATCAGTTGATTAATTTCTAAATTCAGCTATCCAATTACTCCCCATATAACATATTAGTTGCACCGATTTGACATTTTTTTTCTATTCTATGTCAAGTCGTTGCAATTAATATGTTACAGATAGTGACCATTTTTTTCGGGGTTACTCAGATTTGGGTCAGACAAACAAATACAATTGAATAATGGACATTAGAAGCTGAATTAAAGACCTTAAAAATGGAGGAAATTTTGCAAACATAACGAGGATCAATGAACAAAATAATGTCAGTGATAAAATCTTTTTGAAGGCCATAGAAATCAATGATGTCGTAGAGAATCCATCTGCTCCTCTTTCGACATGAGTATCTTCGTTTTTTTTTTTTGTGGCATTTTAAATTCAGACTTTTGATTATTTTTTGTTATCAATGGAGGAAAAAATTCACGAAGTAACAATGTTTAGGGGTAAAATAGCCCTATCAATATTATTTTGTTTTCAGTTATACCCTTGAAGTATTGAGAAATTCCAGTTGTAGCCATGATTTTAGAAAAATTTCAACAATACCCTTGAGGTATTGGGAAAGCCTAGCTGTAACCAAATTCATTAACATGCCTTAACTGAGACTTAACAAATGTTAAGTGGATTTTTAGGGTTTAATAATATGTTAAAAAAAGAGCGAAATTCAGATGTCAAATTCAACAAGGAATCCAAGGAAAGCCTAAACACTTAACGTCTGTTAAGCCTTAGTTAAGGCATGCTAATTAATTTGGTTACAGCTGGGCTTTCCCAATACCTCAAGGGTATTGCTGAAATTTTTCTAAAATGGTGGCTACAACTGAGATTTCCCAATACCTCAAGGGTATAACTGAGAAAAGCCCTTAAAAATTTGTCAAAATATTAGACAATCCCAATATAATAATAATGAGAAAAATACAGTGTAAATATTGTGGGAGAAAAATTATCACATCAAGACTACAAGACTACAAGGATCTCACCAACAATACTGACAGATATCAAGACAAGTTTGTGACCAAAGAGGTTTGGAATTTTCTTAAGTTTTTTCATTGTTGTTTTATTAGTTCCTCTCGCTTGACAGATGTTATTCCGTAACTCTACTCCTTGCCCTTTGTCAAAAAAAAAGACTACAAGATCGGAACAAATACTAGATTACTATTAGATGATAAGCAAAAAATTAAACAAGTAACATTTTATGAGCCACACATGACATCTTATGATTGTTTCATACTTACTAAAATCCAAAAGCCAAAGTTAAAGAAGCTCAAGAAAACTCAAGTAAAGGCAATCCATATTGAAGAAGTTATGACGCACATTTATATGAGCAATGTCTATATGTTACCACTTTAAATATAATAATTAGGGTCGAGCAAAAAACTAGGGTACCCGGTATCGGACCCAGACCCAGACCCAGACCCGGATATGACCCGACAGTTCCAGACCCACTTTCAATATTATTATTATTATTATTATTATTATTATTAATATTAATTTTTCGCGGACTTTTTGCAATATTTGTTTCGTTGCCTAGCTCCTTGCTAATTATCCCAACAAAAAATACTCTGAAACATCTTGCTCCGTCTAGAGGAGTGCCCAATTCCTCTCAGTTAGATGTGAATTTCACATCTAACATGGCATTGTGGTAAATAACCACAACTTTTTAGTGGCAGTTTTGTAAATAAAACCCTAAACCCCCCACCCAATAACCCCCAAAACTTGTGTTTATTTACCAAAAAACCAAGTTAGATGTGAATTTCACATCTAACTGAGAGGAATTGGGCATTATCCCTCCGTCTAAGAGGAGGCATAAATTGGTGGCATCTCAAAGAACATAACACTTGAACCGCCTAAAAATAACTGTCCCCGAGTCCAAGTGGAAGAGGTGGAATACCAATGAGAAAGAGGGCGCCATACTCACCAATCTACTATGAATTGAAGGAGAGGGTCATTCTAAGCCCTATGGGGGTAGGAGACTCTGGTCTCTATTGCCAACAAAATTAAGAACTAGAGTTCATACACTCTTTGGTCCCTCAGATCAAGGAACTAGTAGCTGATCTGAGGCAACCATTCTAGGGTGCAGGGCACAAGTAAATTAAAGGAGCACTCCAATTTCAGAAATTGGTAGCAGATCAACCACATCTAATTATTGTTGGAATTTGATGTAAAATATAATTTGCGGACAAATATCAAACACGGATCTATACACACATTAATTATGAACCTAATGAATAAAGTGATATACCTTTGTTGCGTGCCTCGTTCATATTAATACGAGCGAGTTATGGGACTCCTTAGAACCTCAAATGAAGCTCCTCTAATGGTAAGCACACCACATGATTGAACCGCATAGAGACAAGACAACTTAGATCACGAGCAAAGTGTTTTCCCACTTTCTCTCTCGCTTTGATATTATGTGATAATTGAATGATCAATGTATATATAACCCATACATATATATATATATATATATATATATATATATTGTGAAGAATGAAATAATAATCTTCCATATATTTTGATTTCATTCCAATATTATTGTCACTATTTTGGGAAAGTCTAATTTCAACATATATGACCACAATATTATTATTGTGTCATGTACAACCCTTGGTTGAATTTGTTTAACATATATTCAATATTTGAAATGATAAAACATTGGAATGACAAATAGTGAAATATGTCGTAGCTTTTTGCTAAATTTTGGGTGTTCCCGTTCACATTTCCACAGTAATCAACATATTTCATGTTTTTAAGCTTTATCTATGTACTAAAACATTTATTTAAGCACTCTATAACTCATTTGCATCTTGTACGTAATAAGAGGTCATTTTGGAACAATAACAAGTAGAATGGATCGTTTTTGGCTATTTTTGGGTGGTTTTCAATCCCATTTCCACATTTATCAACCTATTTCATGTTTCTAACCTTTAGTCATGTCCTATACATATATTTTATCATTTTAGAACCAATTTGCATGATGCTATGCAACAAAACAACATTTTAGAACGATAAGTAGTGAAATATGTCCTTTTTGCTAATTTTTGGGGTGTTTCCGTTCCCATCTCCACAGTAATTAACATATTTTTTTTTTGTTTTTAAGCTTTATCCATGTCCTAAAACATTTATTTAAGAATTCTATAACTCATTTGCATGTTGTACGCAATAAGAGGTCATTTTGGAACACTAACAGGTAGAATGGATCATTTTTGTCTATTTTTGGGTGTTTTTCAATCCTATTTCCACACTTATCAACCTATTTCATGTTTCTAACCTTTAGTCATGTCCTATACATCTATGTTATCATTTTAGAACCAATTTGCATCATTATATGCAACAAAACAACATTTTAGAACGATAAGTAGGGAAATATGTCATTTTTGCTAATTTTTGGGTGTTTCTGTTCCCATCTCCACAGTAATTAACATATTTTTTATGTTTTTAAGCTTTATCCATGTCCTAAAACATTTATTTAAGCATTCTATAACTGATTTGGATCTTATACGCAATAAGAGGTCATTTTGGAACACTAACAAGTAGAATGGATCATTTTTGGCTATTTTTGGGTGTTTTTCAATCCTATTTCCACACTTATCAACCTATTTCATGTTTCTAACCTTTAGTCATGTCCTATACATCTCTATGTTATCATTTTAGAACCAATTTGCATGATTCTATGCAACAAAACAACATTTTAGAACGACAAGTAATGAAATATGTCCTTTTTGCTAATTTTTGGGTGTTTCCGTTCCTATCTCCATAGTAATCAACATATTTTTTTTAAGCTTTATCTATGTACTAAAAAGTTTATTTAAACATTCTATAACTCATTTGCATCTTGTATGCAATAAGAGGTCATTTTGGAACACTAACAAGTAGAAAAGATGTTTTTGGCTATTTTTGGGTGGTTTTCAATCCCATTTCCACACTTATCAATCTATTTCATGTTTCTAACCTTTAGTCATGTCCTATACATCTATGCAACAAAATATATAAAGAAAGTGGGGTTCATAACCACTTTCTCTCCCAAACTACAAATAAAATCAACATACCTGTTGTAAATCACCCTTACATTCGTTGTAAAAGGGTAACTATCTCGTACATGTATCTCATTACGTAGTAGCCATACTCAGTCCCACCAATTTGTTGCGGACACTTGCAATATTACAGAAATAATAAATGTTAATTCACTTGTCATGCATATACATTACAAATAACATCAAAAGGTTCACCAAATACCTCCATTTGCTTAACAACGAAGTTAGGGTTATTGTTTGGCATATCACATGGCTTGATTTTCGCTCTGTATTATTTGTATTGTAATAACCCGAAATTTTGGGCCAGAAAATTTCGCGGTTATTAATGTAATTTAATTAATTCAAAGTCCGATTGGGCCACTTATATTGGGCTGTTTTTATTTTTAACCCAAATCTTTTCTGCAAATTGGGCCAAAGACCCAAACCTTTCCCTTCTCTCCCTCTTGGCCGGCCCTCTTCTAATTATTGGGTCAATATTGATTTTTGATTTAATTAATTAATTCTTATAATTAAATTTAATTAGTTAATTCAAATATGCAAAAACCCATTCAACTAGTAGTTGTAACAACTTAGCTAATTCCTCCCCCTATTTCTACCCTCACGGCTGCCCTATTAAAGTCACTAGGGTTTTGCTTGTTTTTTTTTATTTTCTATAAATAGGACCTACTAGTCTCTTTTGGGTCCTAATTATCAAATTACATCAAAAGAAAAAAAAACCCTAAAAGGAAATCTTCTCCTCTTTTCCTTTCTCTTGAGCCGTGAGCTTCATTAAAAAAAAGGGAGTGATTTGTTCTTTGTTTTCTTTGGAATTAAAAGCGTTTAGAGGTAACTTCGCTATTCTCTTTAATCTTGGGTAGTATAATCACATAGTAATTAGGAATAAAATCATGAAAATTGTAGGAAATTTAGTACTTGTTTGTATATGAATGTCGAATGATATGATGATGTTTCATGATTTATTTTCTTGAATTGTTCTTGATTTATGTATGAATCTTGATTGTTTTTATTAATTTAAATTGCATAGAATTATTCCTTGAAATTTATGTATGATTCGAAAATGTTGTTTGAATTTGATGATTATGTTCTTGATTTAATTTCTTGAAATTTTCGAGTATGAATAAATAATTTTGATGTTTCTTTAATTATGTAAACATGATTCATGATTAAATTTGATTAGTAAAAATTAAATCTTGTTTAGAATTAAATCTTGAATTTTGTTACAAAATGTCGAGTGACACAAATTAAATAAAGAATTGAAAGATTTAGTTTTTATCATCAAATATGTAAGTTCTTGTTGATTCTTGGAATTTATTATGTTAATCTTTAATTTAATCTTTAATTATAGCATGTTGTATGAATTCTTGAATTTACAAAGTTTGTTCTTGATTTGTTATGTAGAATGCCGTGTGAGTCCATGATTATTAAGCATGATATTTTGATCTTTATTCTTCAATTTAATCTTGTTAGTTGATGATAAAATTGTGATTTTTATGATATTGATTATTTAACTTAATTAGTTGTTATAGATTGGATTTGTATAAATTAATTGAAGAGTTTGGGTAAAATTTGACAAAAATGTCAGAGTGAGGGAAAATTAGAAAGAGTAGAATTTTTATTGTAATTTTGGTAATTTTGGTAATTAATTAATTAATTAAAATAATTTAAGAAATAATTAATTAATTAAAAGAATTAGTAAAACCGTGTGAAATTAAAAGAAGTAGTCAAATTTTGGTTGATTTAGAATTATTATTAATTTAGAAAAAAAAATGTAATTTTTATCATATTTTGGTAATTTGGCAATTAAATTGATTAATTAAATTAATTAAGGAAAATAATTAATTATTGTTATTATTGTTGAGAATGCCGTGTGAATTGGTTAAGAAATAGTCAATTTTGACTTGTTATTATTTTAGGAATAATTTTAATAAAAAAAATACTGGATAAAATAATTTTAGGAATAAGTTGTAAAGTGTAGGGTAGAAAAAAAGAATATTATTATTATTATTATGATTAGTAGGGCCGAATTAATATAGTATTATTAGTATAAGTATTTTCGGGTAGTACTATAGATAGTATATGATATTTAGATTAGTATAAGATAAGGTATAAGATTTGACTTGCATAAGATATTACTAGGGATAAGAAAGGAAACAGAGTAATAGCTATACATGATATGTCTCGGTCTCTGGCTAGGAAAGACTTGGTATTTAAGGTGGCCGATACACGTGCCGCACCTCTCTTTCCTGGGACTCCGAACATTTTCATTTCCTATTACGGTCACCTAGTATTTCCCAATATATGATATGATATAATTAAATGAAGATATAAGATACAATATGGACGCCCACCTAATGACTCGAGTAGTTAGACTGGGTTAAGTCGAGGCCATTGTTCAATTGGGACGAGCACACGAGCTCCCCCGAGCAGTTCTGGGTCTTAGGATATGTAGTCGTCTAGTAGTAGTACACGAGCTGCTATTAGGAGTTATGGCCATAGCTTAGGCTTAGTGGTGAAAAAGGATCCGCTACGGGTTGAGTACACGAGCTCATCCCGGCATGTTCTAGGAAAGTTGTGGTGAAAAAGGATCCACAACGAGTTATAGTGACCGGTCCAACAAACGATATGATTTGATTCGAATGATGATACGGAATCCGACGTATGATACGTTATGGATACGAAGAAACGATACGATATGATATGAAAGATAAGATATGATATGATGATATAAGATAAGAAACATTATGTTATAAAGATTATGATTAAGTAAGAATATAAAATATTAAGGTATAACTTATGATAAGTATGATATAAGCTAAGGTTTGGACAATCTAGGCCAATTAATATATATATAAGTATTTGGGTATTTTAAGACTTCCGCTGCGTATGAATCCGTATTTTGTATGTATGTATGTATGTATATGAATGATGGGTGTATGTTAGTACGTATTTCTAACCGTATATGCAGGGTTGATTGTACGTACATTATACGTAGATTATACGTATTCTAACCGTATTTCTGCAGGTATTATTATACGTATTTTGTACGTACACGTCTACGTATTTGTATACGTACTTTTATACGTATGTTTATACGTACTTTTATACGTATGTTTATACGTACTTTTATATGTATTCTTATACGTATTTTTATACGTAGTTTCGTACATTTATATAAAGGCTTGTATTAGATTTCTGTACGATTTTTATGAGTATTCCTATGACGCTATGTGTTTGGTGGTCCCTCGATTAAATGGGACAGCCTAGTTACTCGCCACTGACGGTGGACCCCCCCCTCAGTTTCAGGTGAAGACGCTGTTGATTAACGGGATTACGTGGATGGGCTTGAGTAGCAGGAAACCCTAGATAATTAGATTAAGTCAAGAATTATGCTATTAAGACATTATTTAGTTATTTAATAATGATCCCAGTATGTTGGGACAGTTTTGACATTACTTATGTAATATTGAATATTGTTTATTTTGGACTATTAGTAGTTTATCTAATAAAAGTTATCCTTTCTATTCAAATAATCTAATTTAATGTTTAAGTTAATTTGGTAATGATCCGTTTGTCGATTTCCCTTCGTAAATCGACGTGTCTAAAAAGTCGGGTCGTTACATGTATGCACTAGAAAACAAGGTTGAACACTTGTAAGCTATTGACTATAACAGGGATTTACCACTTATAAGACAATGCTCATAAATCACTTACTGTTTAAAAACTTGCTCACAGCTCAATTGAGGTGGATGTTGTTGAGCAGAAGGGTCAAAATGAAACATCACTCCAGCCCGTAAATCAATGACTACAAGAATCCAATGGTTGCTAAAATAAACACAATCACATATAACAATAAAAGATAAGGATTAGGAGTCATGCCAAAAAAAAAGTATTGTACAAGTAATTAAATAGCACGTACTTTTCATTATATGGGGCCAAAATAAATTTGCAATGATCCTCCTTCTTGTTCAGTTCCATATGGAAAGCTTCTTTCACATTCTTAAGTGCATCAAAAACACTTCTCATGCATTCAGCTGCTAAAATTCTTTGGGTACCTTGGTGATCTTCCTCCCTTTCATAGATGAGATGAATTCCTCAAGTAGGCACCTAGAATAATTCAAAGACCGACAATTATTAAAAATAAAATCAAAAAAGCAAAAACAAAGGAAGATACAATGGTCAGATGATTTACAAGATGTAGACATGTATGATAAACACATTCAAAGATGCTCCTCTGAGAAATTCGGAAATGTCAGTATGGGTAACCCAAACATCAGTGTCAGTTTGAGAATACATAAATGGGGCCTTCAATGGAACATAAAGAGTGTCATTCTTCTCTTCAACCAATAGAATGTGTAGCAATGAACATTCTTCTGTGAGGCTTTCACCATCGTCAATGACAGTGTCCTTTTCTTTCACATTTGACTCTTCTGTCCTAGGGTTCCAACTGTCCGCGTTTTCTTTGCTTTTAGAATATGTTATATTCTTCGGACTACATCTGTGCTCATCCTTGATTCCACCCAAAAATAAAATAATCAAATATCAAATAAAAGTAATAATAACACTGAATATTTTTTTCCCACTTTAGATAATACTAAAAAAAGTGCAATAATAATAATTCAACAACTTGTGTACTAACCGAGTCTTCAAATATAACCATAGACATAGGCCATAAAATGAAGTATTGATCCGCTTCACCAAGCTTTGCAATGTGTTCTTCAGGCGGGATCACGTGATAGTGCTCAAAAACTTTATCCAGTGTCACCTTATAGTGCTCACGTGATGCTTGTGATGTGTGCACAACCCCATCATGAATAGGGTGTGATGTAGCTTCGGCAACCAACACCAAGTTACCATCTTCATCAATCACAGCAAGTTTACATTTCTTAGGCTCCTACAACAATGTAAGAACAAACGAAAGTTGGGCAATTCATAAATGACTATATCACAACAAAATTTCATAATAAGCTTTGAAAGGATTTTAATTACCTTGAGATTAAGAGGCTGCAGGGGTGGATTGGGAGACGAAACAATCATATTATTAGCAGACATGTTGGAAAACTTCGCAAGGTGCACTTGAAGTCCTTCTTGCAAGCGTTTGTCAAAATTGTTGCTCATTTCTTGCAAGCGATTCTCAAAATCATTTCTCATTTCATTGATACGCTTCTCAAACTCTTGCTCACTATATTTTTTTCTCTTCAAAGTTTTTCCATACGCCTCCCGATGGCCAACACCGACTCCCGATCGACCAAGTCCCTTCACATAGCTGCGGTAGTCCTTTCTACCAAGGGCTTTAGATAGAGCATCGACACCATATTCTGAGGTGGTATCTACTCTTCCTCCTTCGCCTTTGACTCTTTCTCCAAGTGTTCCATCTACGAATAAACAAACTTAGGGTGTAAATATAGACATGCATATTGATTACTGTAACGAATTAAAAATATAGATTTTGTTTCTTAGGTAGGTATATGAACTAGTTACCACTTGGCTAACTTAGGTAGGAAGAAAAACCTGCATCATGACATGTAAGTCATGCGACTTCATACCGACCATCTTCTTATCATCTACAGATACAAAACGCTTGACGTTTGAAGAATAACCTGTTGGAACCTTAATCCCATACAAACACTCACAAAATATTCTTTTTTCCTCTCTAGACAAAGTGTAGCAAGCTCTTGGCAAATATGCTTTGGATCCATTTTCATTGTATTCTGCCCATAGATTGGGTCTGACATTTTCTTTCTGCATGTCTTTACGCGCATTGGGTCCATGTTTTGTCTTTCCCGGAATATCCAGCAAAGTCGAAATGAGTGAATCACAAATATTCTTCTCTATGTGCATAACATCAAGACAGTGCCTAACTGACAAGTATTTCCAATAAGGCCGATCCCATAGGATGGACTTCTTTTTCCACAAAGCATACTTATCAGATTTATTTTTTTTTGCGCCCTTTTCCGAGGACTTTACGAAGGAACTTCACTTGTTCATACAATTGGAATCCAGTAGCGCGACCGCGAGCTACCCCTTTCTCAACCGTGCCATTAAATTTTTTCTTCATCTTTCGATATCTATGAGACGGGGAGAGGAACCTTCTAGTACACCTATACACATTCTTATTGGAGTGTGTAAGCCAATCTTTTTCCATGTCATCATCACATACTGGACAGGCTTTTGCACCTTTATTTTTATACTCAGACCAGTTTCCATACGCAGGGAAATCATTTATGGTGCAAAAAATCATGGCACGAAGAGTGAAATTTGTGCACTTATATGCATCGTACATCGGCACGCCTTCATTCCATAACAACATCAAGTCGTCCATCAAGGGCGCCAAGCACACATCTATGTCATTACCGGGTTGTTTAAGACCCGGTATAAGAAGAGACAACATTAAATATTTCCACTTCATACACAATCAAGGAGGCAAGTTGTATATATTCAATACAACCGGCCATGTGTTATGCCTGGTGCTAAGGGTTCCATAAGGATTCATCCCATCTGTACTCAATCTAAGTCTAAGGTTCCTAGGTTCACCGCCAAATAGTGGGAATTCATTGTCTATCGTCTCCCACTGTTTTGCATCAGCAGGATGTCTAATTAGCCCATCCTTTTTCCTCCCCTCACCATGCCAAACTAAATTTTTAGCGTCTTCTTGAAGTGAGAAGAGTCTTCTGAACCTCGGAATGATTGGAAGATACCATAACACCTTAGCTGGAGGCGGTTTCTTATCACTTGACTACACTTCCACGCCCTTATAACGCGACTCTTCCCATACTGGACATGCATCCAAGTGTTCATACTCCTTTATATAGAGCACACAATCATTAGGACATGCATCTATCTTGGTGTAACCTAAGCCTAATGAGTTCATCAGTTTCTTAGCATAATAGGCAGACTTAGGAAGATCATTTCCATCAGGAAACATGTCTTGTAAGGCTTCCAAAAACTCTGTGAATCTTGTATCAGTCCAACGATGCTTAGCTTGCAAATTCGACAAGGTTAAAATTGCTGAAAGCTTGGAAAACTTAGTACAACCAGAAACAAAGGAGTCTCAACATCCTTTGACACATCCTCAAACATGTGTGGCTGTTCATTATGCTGATCTCCCATCGCATTCATCAAATCACCAACCCCATCTTCCTCCATGGCGACATCCCCTTCCTCCCCCTCATTGGCCTCACAATCATTAGTATCAATCCCCACATGTACCGCATTATCCCTATCATCAACTAACTTTTCGCCATGCCAGTACCAAGTCTCATACCCAATGGTAAACCCACGGTGAAACACGTGGTCCTCAATCTTATTGATGTCAGGCCACCTCTTTGCATTACCACAATCATGACAAGGACAAGCTATAGTAGGAGTTTACTTAAACCTTTGATGCTCTAAGGCTGACAACCGGAATTGCATAACTCCATCTCGAAATTCCCTTTCCGTTCGATCTCCATACATACAACTACGATTCATTTCTACCATAGTAAAATCAGACATACATTACAACGACAATTACTTCATAGGCATAACCCATCAATGAAATTATACATCAAATTGGGTAGGTTTCATTTAAACATAAAACATACGTAGTAATAACAAAACGGGTAAAAAATAGTTTGTTGCACATAAAAATTAAAAGATATAGTATATATATTTTTTATGTGGGTTGAGTAAAAAATAAGGTCTAGTATTAATTTTTATGTTTTGCCGCACTTAAAGTGCAAGCGCCTCATATCTAAAAAGAGCGCACCTTCGCTTTACGCCTCAGTGTGACGCACGCCCTTTAAACATAAGTTTGAAACAATATATCTTTTAAAAATCAAAATGATTTCTTTTCAATTTGCACCTAACTAACGACATATCCATATTCATCAATGCAATTATTTCTTCACCCAGAGAACATTTGTACAGAAAAAGAAACAAGAAAACAACTTTGAAAACAACCATTCTTATGTACATTATGAACTTCAAAGATTAAATATGATTATATACATTATGAAATTCAAAAATCAATCATGGTTATGTACATTTTGAACTTCAAAAATATAAGAATTAATATTTTAAATAAGCTTTTCTTAATTGTCTTTATTTCCCATAAAAATTAGCAAATAATATACTAATTATCATTCAAGCATTTTGACAAACATGTTGTAGGCATGAACTAGAAATGTCACTTTTCATGTAAAAAACATAATAAAAGTGAATCTAAATCGTTTTTCTTCAAAATTGAACCCTAAATTAACAATGACAACCAAAGATTCAAACAAATTTAATACCAAAAAACAATAACAACTAATTTAAAAGAAATACAAAAAAAAAAAAAATCAGAATAATACCTCAACTTGTGGTGGTCGGAGGAAGCAAGACAGCAACTGGTGGCGGCTGGTGAGATGTCGACGACTGGTGGCGGCTGCCTACGAAGCACCACAACTGCGGCAGAGAGCAGCGAAGGCAGCAAAGGCTGCGCAGGTGAAGGACGACAACGGCTAGTGGTGGTGGCGGGTTTGGTGCGGTTGCTGGAGGTGGCCGTTGGGGCAGCGAAGTGAGAGCTAGGCAGCGAAGGGTGGGAAAAAAATTTTAAATTTTTTTGAGAAGAGTGAATGAATTAGAGAAGGGTTTATCGTGCCTTTGTAAAAAATTCTGATTTTTAGCCTTCATACATTTTGTATCATGCCTTATTATGCATGATACAAATACTTCATTATTTGCATCGTACCTTTAAGGCACGATGCAAATAAGACATTATTTATATCGTGCATAATAAGGCACGATACAAACACTGTAACACCCCAATAATTCATGACCCTTTTTATTAAAAATAAAACTTTTTTCTCATAAAATAAGTAGGAATTACTAGAGTATTACCGCCACGTGTGATAACGTTACGGCTTTTCAGAATTTTGCAGCGGAAACAAACTTAAAATAAGTTCAAAATCTTAAAAATCCTCAAATCAAAATAATTTAAAATATTACAAGTTGGAACCATTTAAGGCCCTTTATTCAAAATCAAACCAAACCAAATCCAATGAATTTACTTTTAAGTTTAAGAAAACTAAAGTCAAACCATACAAAATCCAAATCTCAACGGCAAGTAATAATAATAGTTTGAAATGGCACTAATAACGCGAGCTACACTCGATCACACCCATGTCCCCAAGATGCATGAGAACAATTTGAATCATTCATCTTTAAGAATCACCTGTATGATCTGCTCACCATAATTTCCGAGTGAAATTATAGGTCATCACAGGCCCACCAAAGAAAGAAAAGTGGACAATGCAACAATAATACACAAATCAGCAATGTTGAGTACATACATAACTATAAATTATGCGATGCCCTATAACTATCAACAATGATCATGCAACAGAACAACCTAGACATGACTCTAAAATAATAGTTTTAATCAACCCATTCATAAGATCTTCTGACTTCTTTTATAATTATAAACCACCCACTGACTTATTTATTAACGATAGAATAGCAATAGACCACGGGTTTCCAAAATGAACCAACCATAAATAGCGCAATGAACGGTCAAGGGCGCGACTCCTCGACCGCGAACCTGTTCTGAGATCTCAAGAACTAATAAGGGTAGGGACTTATTTTAAGCACCACTACTGAACCAATAATGAGCACGTTGATCAGACGACTCTAAAGAAAGGAACCTACTCCCCAACCCGTACCAAGTAGTCAATACTCTAGACGTGCACTCATCTAGAGTTTTATTGCTATTACGTCTTTCACTTTAAGTGATTAGTAGCTTAATAATTAAACCAACCATAAAATGCCCAACTAAGACCATATACACAATAACACAATTGTAACGACCCGACTTTTTGGACATGTCGATTTACGAAGGGAAATCGACAAACGGATCATTACCAAAACTATCTAAATTAAATATTAAATTAATCAATTAAATTAAACTACCTTTATTGAATAAATAAAATATAACTATCATCCAAAGTCTAATATTCTCAAAAGAATCATTATTACATTAATTGTGCTAGAACCGTCCCAACATGCTGGAATATTAATAAATGAAATAACATAAAGTCTTATTAAAAACTCTAGCTAAACTAAGGTGTACTAGGGTTAACAGCCTCTCAAAAGCCCGTCCAGCGGTAGCCCGAATTAATTAGCTGCATCTTCACCTGAAACTGAGGGGGGGGGGGTCCACCGTCAGTGGCGAGTAACTAGGCTGTCCCGTTTAATCGAGGGACCGCTAAACACATAATATCATAGAAAAGAGCATAAAAACCATACAATAATCTAATACATGTTATACAAATAACAATACAAGGTGCGTATAAAATACGTACAAAAATACGTATACGGTTACGTACAAAATACGTATAAAAATACCTGCAGAAATACGGTTAGAATACGTAGAATCTACGTATAATGTACGTATACCATACGTATAATCATACCTGCAAAATACGGCTAGGAATACGTACAAAATACACGTATAACACACTCATACACTCATACATACATGCATACATACATACGTACATACTTACATACAATCTCATACGAATACAGAAGTACACAGCGGAAGACTTATACTATTCTCAATACATATCCTTATAACATTATACTCTTATAACCCAATCATCCCATTTCCTTTAAATCATAACCTACATCTTATGTTATACATCTTATGTCATATTACAATATGTATATCATATCTTATATTATTCATTAACTTATACTATATCCTATCAAACATGTCATTCATATCATATCTTATCATTCGTATCATTCATATCATATCGTATCATTTCATATCATTCTTATCTTTCGATGGACCGGTCACTATAACTCGTTGTGGATCCCGTTTGCACCACAACTTTCCTAGAACATGCCGGGGTGGGCTCGTGTACCCAACCCGTAGCGGATCTCGTTTGCACCACTAAGCCTAAGTTATGGCCATAACCCCTAATAGCAGCTCGTGTACTACTACTAGACGACTACATATCCTAAGACCCAGAACTGCGCGGGGGAACTCGTGTGTTCGTCCCATTGAGCAGTGGCTTCGACTTAACCCAGTCTGACTACTCGAGTCATCAGGTGGGCGTCCTTATCTTATCTTATATTTCAAAGATTATATCTTATCTTATATCTTTCAATATTATATCTTATCTTATATCGGGAAATACTAGGTGGCCGTAATCGGAAATGAAATGTTCGAAGTCCCAGGAAAGAGAGGTGCGGCACGTATATTGGCCACCTTAAATACCAAGTCTTTCCTAGCCAGAAATCGAAACAATTCATATTCCTATTACTCTGTTTCCTTTCTTACCCTTTTAATATCTTATCGTATTTTATATAACTTATCCCTACTGATTCCTAATATTAATAATAATACTAATAATAATCGTAATATTAATATTATTAATAATAATACTCGTGTAATTGTAATAATAATAATAACAATATTATTATCTACCCCTTCCTGTTACAACTTATCCCTTTAACTGCAACTTTTATAATTAATTATTCCTAAAAAAAAAAATTGACTAAATACTTTTAGGCCACTCGATAATTCTAGTTAAACAACTTTAATTAAATAAATTCATAAATTATTTTAATTAATCAATTAATCACTAAAATAACTTAAAACATGATAAAAATTCCATTTTTTTTTATTCCTTTGTTCACTCGACATTTTTCACTCAAGAACACCAATTTTATCAATTAATTTAAATAACTACAATCAACAAGATTCAATTAATTAACCAAACAACAATAATAAAAATCACGTTTTTAACATAAAATCATCAAAATTGAATACAAAACAAGATCAAAAAATCATCTTTTTATTCTTTAAACCACTCGACACATTCAAAGAGCAAAACAAGATTTAATCTTCCTCCAAGAATTCGAAATAACTTGTTTTAATAATTTAATTACACTATTTTACACAATCTGATTTTTAAAGAATTAAATTAAGAAAGACCCTTTAAAGGTCTCGATTAATCTGGAAATTCTAATGGAAGTTAAATATAGGTTCAAGGTTTAACGTGCATAATTTTCGTCCAAAAATAATGTCATTTACTATTTTTAAGAGAATTTATAACTAACAAATCAGATTAGGCTGAGATCAGTTTCGGATTTTTCTGCCATATCAAACGATCTTTAAAAATTACGAAAATTTAACACAAGCTGTAAAACACTATTACTGACTTCCATCTAAAATTTCATAGCCATAAGATTTGATTAAGTATATTAATAAATTCGTAAACTAAATCTAGACAGTTTTACCGGTTTAAAAGATTAAATTTTTATAAGCAATAAAAGGACGAATTTCGCCATGAAATAAATCTTGATTAAAGATCAAACAGTAAAGAAGCTCCTAAAATTATTCTAAGTCACTCGACAAATTAGAACAACAATAACAAAAATATTTATGCAATTATTCATACAAAATACATAAATAAATAGATTAATTTATGCATAGAATACCTTAAAATAAAATCAAGAAATATCATATTCATAAAATTCATAAGGTTCGAAATAATTTAAACCTAATCATGATACTAATTCCGTTACTATTTTCATGCTTTTGATCCTAATTTAAGTAATACTTGTACCAAAATTAAACAAGATAGCGTAGTTACCTCGATACGCTAAAATTTCTAAGGAAAAATCTCTCCTTTGGCTTATGGAGGCTCACGGTTTTGAGGAAGGAAGAGAGGGAGAAAATATTTTTTTTTTGGAGTGAGGTAAAATGATGGATCATAAAATGATTTAACTAGTATATAATAAATAAAAAAAATTAAAAAAAAAAAAAAAAACAACCTAACAACTAATCTAGGGGGAAACCGTGGAGAGTAGAGAGGAAGTAGGGAAAAAGAGAAAAAATGGGGTAGACTTGGTTAGGATGGTTGACTTAGGTTTAGAATCTAAACTAATTGATTTAATTAATTTAATTAGCTAATCAATTAAATCCAAAAATAAAACTTGGCCCAAAAGAAAAGGGGGAGGCCGGCCATGCTTAAAAGATCAAGGAAAAATTGGGTCACTGGCCCAATTCTGAGATAAGGAATAAAATTAAGCAGTCCAAATAAACGGGCCATTTGAACTTAGAATAATAAAATAATTAGGAGAAAATAAAAAAGAATATAGGGGTCGTGCAACACCGATTCTAAGGAAATAATTGGGCTCGGGTTTTGGCGAGATAAAATGAAAAGGTTAAGGCTAGGCTCAAAATAAATAGATTGCTACACAAAATCATAATTAATTAAATAATAATCAATTAAATAGCTAATTAATTATACATTTAATTAATAAATAAAAAAATTTAAAATATCCCAAATTTTCGGGGTATTACAACAATAACCAGATTTTAATATATTTAAGACAAGGTGATCAATAAATTAACTAACACCTTACTGAATTATTCCAAAAAAATTAACCAGAGGTTGAACCTGCTCAACCAACCAATTACCCAAAATTCCATTGTGCCAACCTACTGGCCATAACCAATAACCAAGAATAATAGCCAACCTACTGGCAATAAACCAATAAACAAAAATATATAAATGACCAAACATGTTCGCAACCATTAACACAAACATGTCAAACCACCAAACATGCTTATAAACCACACAAAATCTCAGGGCTTCCTAAGCATGACACTACGTTTCAATATGATACTCTAACATGATATTACACAAGGGTGTTCATAGTCATGTACGTACCTGGTGCAGTAAATCCTACTAGCCACTGTTAATTGAATTCTCGGAATTCAAAATCCAAAATCTCCTACAATAGAACATGGACTAATTAATTCCCTTGAACATATAAACGTACTATCCTAGGTATATATTTAAACCTCGGCTCCTCTTGCAACACGGCTGCTGTGTCGAGACTGCGGTCACATCAACAACAACGAGGACAGGAACAACCACGCGGCGGAGCGACCTCCGGCCGGGCAGCGGCCAAGCACGACAGCAGCAGAGGCGGCACAAAGGTGGTGTTGGGCTGGCTGTCGTTGGTTGCTGGTGGTTGAAGAAGGATTCTCATTTTTTTTCTTTGCTTGAAACCTGCGTGAAATAGGAGAAGGGGAGTAGAGAGAGGGTTTTGTTTTGTTCTGATTTATTTAGTGTTTTGAACTGTTTTAGTTTACGTTATGGGTATTTATATAGCTTGGGTTCGATTTGAACTTTCGGCTTGGTTGGACTTGTGACAATGGAAATAAAGCTTTTAACCTTTTTCGAATCAGAATATTTTATTATCTAAGCGACACCCAAAACATATAATTAAAACCTTTAATATTATTTCAAATATGATTTTATAAAATCCCTTTATAAACATATATGCAAATTATTTCAAATATGATTTTATAAAATCCCTTTCCTTTGAACCATTCCTTCTTCTTGCCTTTGACCTTAAACCCCTTCCCTTTCTGCAACATTAGAACGTCTTTCTTACTCTCCTTCATTACATTTGGTTCAGCTTGTTTAAGCATTCCATGAAGTTTATTGAGAGTTTTTTCAAGATTGTTCATGTTATAGTTCAATTTGAACTGATCATACCCATCATGTAGGGAATGAAGAATGATGTCGATAGCCATTTCTTGACTAAAAGGGGATCCAAGCCTCCTCATATTGTCAAAAAAGCCCATCATTTTGATGACATGAGGACTAACGAACTTTCCCTTCTCAAGTTAGGCATTGAGAATTTTCCTCTGGGTTTCAAACCTATTTGTCCTAGCTTGCTCCTGAAACATATTCTGGATCTGCTGGATGATGGTGTAAGCATCAAATGTTAAGAATTTTTTTTTGCAATTCAAAACTCATGCATGGTAGTTAACATAAGGCATTTGACATCATTTTCGGCATCAACGTGTCGACGATGTGCAGCTTGTGTCACACCTTCCGAAGGGTACACGGGAATTGTAGTGTCAATGACAAATTCCTTTTTCTCTTGCATCAAAACTATTCTCAAGTTCCTCTTCCAGTCAAGAAAATTATTTCCATTCAACTTCTCCTTCCCAAGAGTTGAGCGGAAATTGAATGAATTTTCGTTATTGTTGTTGTTGTTGTTGTTGTTTGCAGACATGATAACTACAAATGAAAAAGAATTGCAATGAATATTATTTTATCATAAAATAACTTAAAACTTAAGTTATTGCATTTTTATCTAAAATTGGTCCCTATTAGAATAAAATGATTCCAAGACCCTCAAAATTACAAAGTTTTAAGCATGCTTTGTCTTATCTTAATCCTTTTGATTTTTGGTAAGCAATACCATTGCTAATAATATCTAATATCATTCTTGGTTTGATAGTATTTTAAATAAACTATCTCATTGCCTCAATCATGTAAAAACATTGTAACAGCCCTGATTTTATAGGTATTTCTGTCGTATGTTTATGTGTATTTATGTGATTTTATGTATGGTTCAAATTTATTTTTGAACTATTTATTTTATTTTATATGAATAATTTCGATTTAATTCGAATTATTTTATTTTAATCAATTAGTAATTATTTTATTATTATTTAATTAATTAGAATTTTATTATTTAATTTTCTAATTAGTTATTTAATATTTTGGGCTAAAACGAATTAAGCATGATTAATCATGTAATTTTTGTAAATTAGCCCAATTGATCACGAGAGCCCAATTTGGCCCATTTTGGCTTGACAAAACCGGCCCCCTTGTGTGCATGGCAAGGATTTGCCACTTGCCTCATGTTCACACCTTAACTAACCTCTATATATAGGAGGGTTAGTAAGGCTTGAGAATTCTTTTTGCTCATTTGCCATCCCTTGCCATCAAGAGATCAAACACTTTCCTCCATTTGCTCTCCCTATTCCACACGCCATTTTGGCATCTCCACCAACAATTGTTGATCTTCCATCCAATTCCAAAACTTAAAGATTAAACTTCTATTGATCTTTAAGTAACTTTAAATACAATAATCTCCTTAATTTCCAATCAAGATTTCTAGTTCGGGTTTGGATTTTTGGGGTTGCTCGTGTGGGTTGTTCGTGGTTCAAGTGGTGGTGCACGGTGGTGGTTCGTGCTCGTGGGGTGGTTCGTGTGTCGTGGCCGTGCAGCAGGGCCATGGCCGTGTGGTTCGAGTTGTGGCACGAGGTGAAGACGGCGGTGCAAGTGTGTGCAAGTCGTGGTGGACCGTGTTGCTTGGAGCCGTGTGGGTAGTTTCCGGGCAGCAAGTTTTTGAGTGTTTACCTTTTTAATCTTCATCAAGGTAACATACTTTCTCAACTTGATTGGTATACTATGATCCATAGTATAGATTAAATGCATAAGATTAGTTTATGTTGAAGTTTTTACATGTTTATGTGTATGAAATGTAAATCTGATTTTTAAGTGGTTTTATGATGATTTTAAGTTTTAAAATGATGCTTCTATGATTGATTATGTTAGTATTAAGTTTATGTTAATCATGTTCAAGTTTGGTGAATTTTGGATACTAGAAAGTTGATGAGTTCATGTGTTGAATTGATTGAAAGTATGCGTGTAATTTGAGTATGTGTGGATGAGTTCTTGGTTGAAGTTCTTGAATCTTGGATGAGTTCTTGATGAGTTCTTTGAGTTCTTGATGAGTTCTTTAAGGTTCTTTATGAGTTCTTGATTGAGTCTTTAAAGTTAAAGAAGGTTAAAGAAAAGGTTAAAGAAAGTGATAAGATGTTGTAAGATGTTTGGTTTACATGTTACTTCTTAAGTCAAGGCGTAAGATGCAACTTAAGAAGTAACTAAGAATGTAAACTTCGGATTAAAGAGTTAAAGATTTAAAGATGAGCTTGATTTCGTTACTAGACGCCTAATTCGTAGAGAAAGATTCTATGTTTTTGGGTTAAGACGTTGCCCCTATCCTAACCGCGGTATTGGGATAGTGATTACCACTATGTCGTCTTTGACATGGATTTCCAGTAAGATTGGTTTCATAGGGTTGGCAGTAAGATTCTCAATCCTGGCATAGTTGGAAAGTTCGTTCGCGTAAGATGCGTTCGTACGTGCGTAGTCCGGTCTAGTATGCGAATGATTGCGCCAAAGTAAAGATTGGTTAAGTTGTTGAGTCAAGTATGATTATTTGCTATGATTCACATGTTTTGATTTGGGTTGTTTGATTTATGCTATGTTCATGTGTATTCCCGTTAGGGTGAGACAGTTATGTTACTCGCCACTGACGGTGGACTGTTGTTTACTTTTCAGGTAATTCTGATGATGAGGTTCTTGCTTAGCTTTGGGTTGGGCGAGCGCCGATGTTTTTATGTAGTTTTATTACTGTTATTTTATGATTTTGGTTAGTTTTGAACTATAGTAGTGGTACTTGTATACTTTACTATAACTCTGACATGTATTTGGAGTTACGTATGTTAGTAGTAGTAGTTTGACTTTTGGGATTAGTTGTGTACAAACTTGTGGGTATTTGTACTTTTTGGTTTAGTAATATAATCATTTTGAGGTTTGTTTTTAATTTTAAGTATTTTAGTTTGTTAGTTCTGACTATTCGACTCGTCGGTTTCTTCCGCGCCGGTTTAAGCGAGTCGGGTCGTCACAAACATTCTTAATGAAATTGATGAGCTAACCAATAAAACTCGTAGATCTCTAATTCAAACCTACCCGACCCCTTTAACCCCTTGATAGCAAGCGATACAATTACTTTGGCAAAACCTATCACAAGTGAAATTGAATTCTTATGGGTGTTTCTATTTATTGGATCGGAAAGCCAATAATTAAGCTCATTATTATGGGACCTTGTTTATTATGTTATGAGTTGATTACTAGTGAACTATTCTATCAAAACAATTAATATAGTTAGACAAAATAAAAATGCATGCAATATATACATACATACATACATATATATATATATATATGTATATATATATATATATATATATGTATATATATGTATATATATGTGTGTATATATGTGTGTATATATGTGTGTATATATGTGTATATATGTGTATATATATACGCATAAGACAATAAAAGCATTAAATAAAGTGATCCTAGTATGGCCTATAAACGATCCAATCTTCATGACTTCAAGCTTGGTCCAATGATCTCCCTCCATGTGTTCGAAATCAAAACTTCATATTTTAAAACTATTAAAATAAATCTAATAAAACTAATTAAATTTACAAAATACTGAACGGTGCACAGATCGTTTTAAATTACAAAAATACTTAACGGTACGCATACCGTATTTTCTATCCTAATTGGGCCATACTAGTCACTAAATTCCCGCAACAAAGGTATTTAAAGATATATACGTACTTCATTCATTCACTTCTAAAGTGAATGACCTAAGTAATGAATAAAAAAAATTAGTTAAGTTATTATAAATTATATTAACCTTAATTAAAATAATCAAAAATTGTCCCATTATCATTATTATGTGATTAAAAAAAATATTAATGAGTGTTGAAACTCAACTAACTTAATGCCCATATGTGATTCAAAAAAATAAAAATATCTCCCACTTAAACCCATGTACATAAAATTTTATGCGCTTTGGTCCAACAATATTTAAGCATATAATTATCATATGTATATAAATTGATTAAGCATGGAATGGATATAGCAAAAATATGAACAAAATAGGACCAAAACAAAGAAAGAAAAAATAAAAGGAAATTTTTTTATTAAAAAAAAAAAAGAAAAAGAATGCATGCTTGCTTTTACGGCTAAGACCAAGATAGCTATGAAGTAAACTTTCCATAATATGCATGGAATAAAATTGCATGAAAATGGAATCGTTGCAACTGTAGAGCCACGACAGGTGCACGGAGCCACTTCCGCAGCACTGTACATTAGGTACCAACATCCCGACACGTCCAACAGCCATCAAGACAGCCACAACGGCCATATAGCTGCTATGTTGGTCTGCTTCCTCCACCGCACGTGGTTGCCAGCACAGTGGTGGCGAGGGTAAGCCCCCACCTCCTCGCTGGTTGACCACGGTAAGAGTTTTTTAATTTTATTTTATTAAAAAAATATATGTTTGTTTCCTTCTCTTTTTATTTTATTTTTTAGAAAATGGGCATAAAAAAATACTTAATTAAACATGAATCAATTGACAAATCATCCATGACTAATATTAGATTTTATATACTTCGTTATTCATTAATAACATGTATTTTAGGGAGATAAAATCATGATATGATTATGGCAAAACAAAGACAACATGAATTTGAAACCGAAAATCACTTCAAAACACATTAATAATCCCATAACAATCAATAATCAATTTTCGAAATTATATCATATAATTAGAACAAAAATTAACATGTGTATGATGGCTTTGATACCACTGTTGGGATTTGATGTAAAATATAATTTGCAGAAAAAACTTCAAACACGGATCTATACAAACATTAATTATGAACCCAATGAATAAAGTGATATACCTTTGTTGTGTGCCTCGTTGAGGTTAATACGAGCGAGTTACGTGACTCCTTAGAACCTCAAATGAAGCTCATCTAATGGAAAAACACACCACACGATTGAACCGCAAAAGAGACAAGACAACTTAGATCATGAGCAAAGTGTTTTCCCACTTTCTCTCTCTCTCTTTGATATTATATGATATTTGTGCTAATTGAATGATCAATGTATGTATAACCCATACATATATATAGTGAAGAATGCATGAAATCATAATCTTCCATATATTTAGATTTCATTACTTAATTAGTTTTGGAATAAAATCATCATATTAATTATGTTTGATTTCATTCAAATATTATTGTCACTAATTTGGGAAAGTCTAATTTCCTCAAATCTCCCATATTACTAATCAACATATATGACCACAATATTATTATTGTGTCATGTACAACCCTTGGTTGAATTTGGATCAACATATATTCATGTACGCGACCCTATAGGATTAGTATAGTATAAGCTGCAAGTCTAAATTATATTAAACTTGTTAATTGATAGTGGTTTCCAGCTAAACATATCAATTACTTATTTATACTAATTTATTATTATTCATAACTTATCCTATTAACTTATTCTCAAGAGCTATGGACCGTGATTGAAGGACACACTCCAACAATTATCAACTCCACATGCAAAAAATACATAACCTGCCAACCTAACACGAAATCGATCCGTTATTAACGAGTTTGGGTCGAAAAGTTTGACCCATTTAAATAAGCGGATCGACACAACACAACTCCTTTATTAAAAATGTATGGTTAGGGTAAATGAGGTTCAACCCGCTTATCCGTGGTTGGAGGATTATACCGTAGGAGAATTACAAAATTATAGTTGAGCTATACACTTTACTTCCCAAGAGTGGTAATCGATCCGTCCCAAAATAACTGCTCCACCTTCCTTTTTTATCTGTCTCAAAATAAATGTTTAATTTCTTTTTTGGCATATGACCCACATACAACATTACATTTATATCCTTATTTACCACTTAATACCCACTAATTTTTTTACTTCCCAAGAGTGGTAATCGATCCGTCCCAAAATAACTGCTCCACCTTCCTTTTTCATCTGTCTCAAAATAAATGTTTAATTTCTTTTTTGGCATATGACCCACATACAACATTACATTTATATCCTTATTTACCACTTAATACCCACTAATTTTTACCTACTTTTACCCTTACTTTTCACAAAAAGTGGATCCCAACAAAAATCTCACTCAAAACCCTTATGAAGCAGTTTTTTTGGGACGGGGGGAGTATTAGTTTTACTTTATAGGAATATATGTATTTTTGGTGTATTTTAGTAGTTTTGAGGTAGTTTTTGTATTTTAGTTCCTTTCAATTTTATTATAAATAGTGAAAGGTGTCATATTGAGATATTAGAGTTTTTGCGTGTAATAAAATTAGGTTTCATTGATTTTCATATATACTTACAAATGTATGCCAATTCAATGTATTGTATATCTCTATTATATAAGCCAAGAGGGGGAGTCATGGTTTCCCCCTCGAAAAGTCTATTTTATCCCTCAAAAGTTTCTAAAATCTCAATTTGTATCACTCCTAATTAGATGTGTCAATTTTCGACCCAACCTGAAAAACCCAAGTAACCCGACCCGTAAATAGCAGGTTTTGACAACATTTTTGAGATTTTTGACCCGTTTAAACCCATTTTTTTAAACACGCTAAAACCTGTTAATTTTCGACCCGACCCAGTTCAACCCGGTGGGTTAAACACTTTTTATTATTTTTATGATTTGTTGATAATTTCTATAACATTAGACTATTAAACCTTTACTATGAAATTTCTAAATTGTTATTTGGGGTATAAGTAACCCGACCCGTAAATAGCAGGTTTTGACATGCAACATTTTTGAGATCTTTGACCCGTTTAAACCCGTCTTTTTAAACACACTAAAATCCGTTAATTTTCGACCCGACCTAGTTCAACCCTGTGGGTTAAACACTTTTTATTATTTTTATGATTTGTTGATAATTTCTATAACATTAGACTATTAAACCTTTACTATAAAATTTCTAAATTGTTATTCGGGGTATAAATTTAGGCATTTTTTTGTATAAATGAGGTTATAAATATTAGATTTAGAACACAAAATAACACTGCAGTTATAAATCTCTAAACCCGTTGGGTCAACCCGAACCCGGAGGATCTGGGTCACGAATAAGATATCTAAAACCCGAACTTGATAACAACCCGCTTTGAGTAACCCGAAACCGATATCAAGTTAGCTAGCATAACCCGACCCGACCCGACCCGACCTGTTTGACACGTCTACTCCTAATTATTAAGGAAAGTTATTACAATTTTTTTATCTTTTTAAAATGAAAATAGTACAAAAAATAAAATTTGAAAAAATAAAATAAGAATATCAAAATTCATATTTTAAAATTCTTTATAAATAAACATCCATGTTGATATAGTTTATCAAATAAAAAAATTTACATTTCGATTATCATAGAAATTTGGTAGTCAATAGAATATGGTAAATAAACCTTTTCTTTTGTTCATTGTTGTGGGATGACCTAATTAAAGGGGAAAAATTTGTTTTTAATTATATGAATTTGATAGATTTTCTAATTTTTCGAACAAATGACCTTTATTTTATTTTTTTTAGACAGATTAATAGATGTATATAAAACACCATCGCATGTAAATCGTGTATAGAAGGCTAGTTTTTTTTTTTATATGTCTAACACAAAACAATGGAAATAACTAGTTCCTAACATTGAGATGTAAATTATATATCTAAAATGACACACTTGTAAACATTTAGGATGTATTTACCATTAATATCTAAATAATAGGAAGGGCAACCCTCACATTAAATAACTTGAATTGGTGAGGGACAAAAACTTTTGGTGGTATGCCTTTCTCATTTAATGTAGGTTCCCCCTTCCCCCATATTTCATTGGGTATGTTAGGTATGTAGGAGGGAAAGTTGAATTTTTGGAGCGAAATAGGATATTTTTAGTGGTAAGAGTTAATTACATCATAGAGTGGATAATTTTAAGCTAAAAAACGATGTAGTAATTGTTGGTCGTTTTTTTAATTTGTTATTACTAGCTAAAACTTTGGAAGTATTATCACATTTTGTTTTTTTATTTTTTATTTTTTATTTTTTATTTTAAGAATTGAGTATAATTTAACATTCTCGGATTACTTTTTGATCGATTAGTTCAGATCATTTTAGATCGGATCTATTAGGTTTCTTATATGTTTTGGACTGTATAAATATATCAGATTAAAATTTAAATCCAAACTGGATCATGATTGGATCAACTTGGATTCGTATTATGGTTCATCATGGTTCACACTATAATCTTCTTTATCTTTATCTTTATATATACTAAATTGGTTGCCACTAAAAAAAATATTTTCCCTCCCAATTCCAAAATTTTAATTTTCCTCCCCCTTCCTTGTTTCTAGATTTTATGTTTTCCAAGGCAAATTAAAATTTTATAGTTTTCTTTATGACTATTAATGACATCCAACTTCTCATATCGAACCTTTTAACAGTTTTCACGGTAGAATGATTAATAGAATTGAGTTTTTCAGTAATTTAAATAAATAAAAGTAATAATTTAACATAACAGTTGAGTTCTTCTTCTTTTTTTTTTTTTTTTTGCAATTTATGTTCTTATTCTTTCTTTGTAAGAAAAAAAAATGATGATTACAAATTGTACATTAAAGTAAGTTGTATATTAAAATAAGAGAACGTATGAAAAAAAACAATTATATATATATACCATTTTATAAACCGATTCCGGTCTCTAATGTTTAATCATTCGCTATAATAATATGCAACAATTTCATTATTATGGCTTTTGTATATACCTACAACAATTTTCAATTATTTGATTATACAATTACAGATAAAAAAATCTGATTATTTTTTGGGCTAATTAGGTTGGAAATAAAAGCCTCAAAACTAATTTTATTTGAGAGGTGATCGGCTAATATTGATTTTTTATTGATTAGTAATATATTAATTTAAAACCTTAATTTTTCGTAATAATACTCTTTTTAACTTATCTCTATTATATAAGCCAAGGGGGAGACATGATGGCCTCCCTAAAAAATTCTAAATTACCTTTCAAAAAATTTATAAATACTCAAATTATATAATATTAAATAAAAAGGAAAGTTTTGTATTTTTTAAAATGAAATATTACAAAATATACAATTAAAAAAAAAACACAAACGCCAAAATTCATATTTTTAAATTCTCTACAATTAGATACCCATATTGGTATATTTTTCACTCAAATTACATTTAAAATTTGATGAGATATAGTATATTGTAGTGCTGTTAGATTGGTTCAGAACTGATTTAACTGAACTGAACTAACTGAAACTGAACTGTTTTGGGTCGATCTGAAATTATCCGAAACTGAAAGTGAATTGAACTGAATGAACTGATAATTGAACGTCAACTGAAAAATATCAAACTGAACTGAATCTGAAACCAACTGAAACTGAAGTTAACTGTTAAATATCTGAAAATAACTGAACTGAACTGAAACTGAACTGAAAATCGAGTATCTGAAAATAACTTAACTGAACTGAAACTGAACTGAAAAGAGGATAACTGAAGCTAACTGAAATTGAACTGAAAAGATGATAACTATATCTAACTGAAACTAAAAATGACTTGAAACTAATTTAATTTGAATATTACTAAACTGAATCAAAAATGATACAATATTATCCGAACTATTTTGAACACTACAAGAAAATGCTAAATTACCTACCGCCATAAGCGATAGGAAATGTAGAAAAATCGGTCGGAAATCATGTTTACGTCCGATTTTCGGTCGGTATCGAGCGGTAGGAAATACGTTGGTCGCTAATTGTAAATCGGTCGGAAAATTTACCTACCGCATTTTACAACATTTCCTACCGACTTTTAGCGGTATGTAATTTCCTACCGAAAAATAAAAAAATATTGGTAGGTGATTTATTACCGCAGTTCTCAACATTTCCGACCGAAAATGCGGTAGGTAATTTCCTACTAGAAATATGGGTAGGTGATGTGCAACCGATTTTATACATTTACATTCGACCGACTAGCGGTAGGAAATTTCCTACTGAATGTCTATCTTAAGACTGGTTTGGAGTTACAAAATTATAATCTCAAATGACCTGAACTAAAGCTAATCGAACCAAAAAAACTGTAACCAAAACTGAACTGAACTGCCGACATTTTGAACTGAACTGAATTGCACCCGTTAGAATTTTTAACTGATTGGTTAAACTGAACAATTAACTGAAACTGAATAGAACTGAAATATGTCCGTACAAAAACTGAACTGAACTGAACTGGAAAAAAAAATTATCTGAAATTAACTGAACTGAAACGACCCAAACTGATTGGTTAAAACCAAAACTGAACTGTTGAACTGAATTGACAGTGCTATTATAGTGGATGAAATTAAAATTTATTCAATTAAGCAATCATAATCTTATTTTCAACAAGCTCATAAATAATGTATCTAAACATTATATAAGATACTCATACATTATTAAAGCACGCATAGCGTGCACATAAGGCGAGTTACAAATATATTATAAGCTTCAATTACAACTTAAAATCATTATTTTTATATATAAGACAACATGTGCACTTTCATTATTATCATATTTGTTCTATAAGAATATAATAGTAAATTATAAAAAAATTAAACCGTACATTGCACGGGTATTATCTAATTTCTTACTATAAAATTAAATCTTATACTCAATATTTTGGATGAGATTTCTAGTTTAGGTTCTTGCCAAGTCTTTATAAAATTCCGTCAAAAAAAAAGTCTACTTTTATATGAGTTACTTTGACTTTTGACCTTGTTACAATTGAGTTGACCATCCTCCTCCAAAAAGAGAAATGAGAATGTCCACATCCCATTTGATGATGCACAAAAAACAATTCGTAATAAATACGGAGTATAAGAAAAACAAGAAAGAGAATGAGATTTTGCATTGATCTATTCAATTTGAGCAAATGACGAACATATTATAAGCTGTGAAATTTCTGACCCTATTTGTAATTGAGAAGCATCGTCAATGGCGCCTTCGTTTTTATCACCAACCCAGAAATATGCCGCAGGAACTTTGTTTGCATTAGCAATTCACCAGTCTCAAATTCATCAATCTCGTCCTTTGGGGTTACCCCATGATCAACAATTGAACAATAATGGTGATGAAGATGATCATCAACGAATCAGCAATGGAAGTAGTAGTAGCACTGATTCTGTTTCCGAAGACCCTCATCTCTGGGTTCATCCCAAATCTTCTCTTCTTCGCCCTATTTTCCAGTTAATTTTACTTTAATCTTAATCAATTTTATATGTGTGTTCGTTAATCTTGGGGTTTTCCTTTTCTTTTTTTTTTTTTATTCGGTCGTTTATGTAGTGATTGATTTTATGTGTGAAATTTGTCAAGGTTTTTGGAGATAGATTCTGCAGCATGGACTGGAATTGAAGAGACTGCCGGTGGTTCACAGGCTACTCGTCATGTTGGAGCGGTAATTTTTATTTATTTTTTTAAATAAAATTTTCTTTTCGGCATTGGTATAGTAAGTTTTATGTATATGTGATCATCATCATAGATTTTGATGCAAGTACGGATTTTCTGGTTGAATTAGTTTTCTGGGGTTTCTGAAAAGATTATATGCAATCCAATTTACAATATAAAAGCGAATACAATTTGTTGCGACAAGTCTTTGTAGAGTTGATTGTCAAATTTGATTTGAGAAACAAAAATTTGTTTTTGTGAACCCTTACTTCACACTGGAGACTAAACTGGTCCAAATATCTGCCTGAAACACCTTTAATGAGATACAGGTTCCTAATTTTGTGAGAGTGACGTCTCGTTTTTGATGGGTTTTACTCATGTCCTGGTTTTACTCAATAGGAGAGGGAGGAATGGTTTTTTCTCGGGCTAGTTTTATTTATATTTAAGAGTATGCTAGCTAGAATTCCTTTTGTCCATATAAAGATTGTTTAAATGCCCACATCTTTAAAGTAACATAGTGATATGGAATTAGAAATATTAGATCTTGATGTAATATAGTTTGAGAACTGCAATCCTGAGATGGAAGTTGCCTGGCACATTTGTTGGATATCAAATTAGCAATGCGAATATGTGATGCTTGCTAGTTGCTAGATGCTAGTTGATTCTTTATTTGATTATGTAGTGTTTCTGGCCAAAAAGGAATAGACTGTAGCAAAACTTTCTGGTTCATTCAGCAATAATGCATGCTTTTTCTGTACTATTATCTCATTTTATGCTACTACTTGTGACGCATGGCAGTTTCTGAGATTGCTTTCAGAAGAAAGCGAGGAAAGTTCTGCTGAAAAGAAGGAACATGAGTATGCTTTGGCAAAAGGTGTTGATTGTATGGAAGCTAGCATGAAAGCTTCTAGTGATGCTGAAAATAAAAGGGATAAGCAGCGTGAGTATGCACAGGAACGTCGAGACAAATGTTCTGTTTCTGAGATGCCAGAGACACCAGCAACCTCTGCTGAGAGAGAAGTGATTGAGTCTATCCAGGAGAAAACTGTTGCAACTGTTTCTGATGAAAATTTAACTCATAATTCTGAATATAAATTCAATGAAGAACCCGTGGAAGAAGAGAAAATACTTGACTATGAAAGAAAAATTTTAGTTCTTTATGAGCTTCTTTCAGGAAGCCTTGCAACCTTGTCAGAAGATGGCAAGAAAACCAAAAAAAGAAAGGGTTATGATGCTCGATACCGTGTTGCATTACGATTGCTTGCAACATGGCTTGATGTCAATTGGGTGAAAGTGGTAGGTTCAATCTGATTCTAATTGCAATTGTTAAACATTGTTTTAAATGTATATCGTTCGGAAGAGCTTTCTAATGTGATTCATCTTGGTAATTTTTTTAAATCCTGTTTAGAATTTGATTACAATTTTCAGGATAGAGAAAACTTGTGTTTTTTTAAAGAGAAAATTAACTCCACTCTTCTCCGTTTTTGCATTGGTCTTCCTCTACTGGTCTATCCCTCATCTTGTCTCCTTGTTGCCACTCTTCAAGCCTCCATACTCGTGAATTATACTCCCCCCGTTTTACATGACCAAACCATCTTACTCAATTCCTCCTCTCCTCTGTGGAAGTAATCCCTAACTTTTCATGATAACCTCATTCCTTATTCTATCCTTTCTTGTATGCCTTCACATCCAACGTAGCATATGCATTTCAGCCACATTCATCTTATGAACATGACAATACTTTAAAGTCTATCATTCTGCACCATAAAGCAATGCTGGCCGAACAACTGTCTGTCACAATTCTTTCTTTAGTCTATGTTGCATACCATGGTCACATAGAAATCCATAAGTTCCTTTCTACTTCACCCAACTCAATTTGGTCCTATGAGCAACATCTCATTTTAGTAAAAATTCAATCATTATCAGATTGTTAAAGCAATCTGCAAAAATCATTTCATTTAAAATTTGTTAATTAAAAATAAGTTTATTTCTGTAAATATAAGGGAAACAAAGCCTAAGTTAAATCTCCATAATTTAAAAGTCGATAGGGAATGGGGATGCCCTCCTCCTTTTCTATTTGGCATTTTTATAATCCACCACATGTATTCATCTTTTTTTATGCAGGAGGCAATGGAAACTATGATTGCCTGCTCTGTTATGGCTTTAGTGAAGGAGGAAAATTTAAAAAAAGAAGAACCTGATTCAGAAAAAAGTAAATGGGCTAAATGGAAGCGTGGGGGCATTATTGGAGCTGCTGCTGTCACTGGGGGTGCATTGTTGGCCCTTACAGGAGGTGTGCCGTCGTGTTTCATGAATAGATCTTCATTAATGGACATTATTTTTTATTTTATTTATCTTTTTTGAAAGGAAGTTTTTAATTTAATTTTGGAAGGTTCTCTTGTTAGTTTTTTTCAATGGGTCTGTTTAATTATCCTTCAATAGGGCTTGCTGCGCCTGCAATTGCTGCTGGATTTGGTGCTTTAGCCCCCACTCTGGGCACTATTATCCCTGTGATTGGAGCAAGTGGGTTTGCAGCTGCTGCTAGTGTTGCTGGTTCTGTTGCTGGCTCTGTTGCTATTGCTGCCTCATTTGGAGGTAATGTTCTATTCACTTATTAATTATAGACTTTTTTCCCTAATTGATTTACTACCTTCTTTCTTTCTTGTTTTTTTTTTTTTCTTGATGAGATGATAAATAGACACTGCATTACTTGCATATCAAACTAGATAGGGATTTGTGCCAATTTGTTTTCCTGATACTACTCGCTTCATGCTGCAATCTATGCAGCTGCTGGCGCTGGCCTTAGTGGTACCAAGATGGCTCGCAGGATTGGAGATATCGATGAATTTGAGTTCAAAGCTGTAGGAGAAAACCATGGACAAGGAGTAAGTGTCTTGGGTTTTCTATTTTTTTTATCTTGTTGTGAGTTTGTATTATACCTGTAATTTTATTTCCTTTCTGTTTATTTCTTTATCAAATGAATTTTCATTTCCTCCTAAAGTTTCTTATTTTCAGCGACTAGCGGTTGGGATATTGGTTTCAGGATTTGTCTTCGATGAGAAAGACTTTATGATGCCTTGGGAAGGACTAACTAATAACTTGGAGAGGTATTGTACATCTTGTGTTTGTAGAGGGATAAAAAATTTGTACTAGTAGCAGTTTTTGTAGAATGGATTTTCCATGATTGATAACTAATAAAGTGCCATCATATATCTAGCATCTGTTCTGTACCTCACTAATCTATTAAGAATTTCAAAACTATTTATTCTTACTGTCCAGAGTTAATATTGCTTGAAGGCATGGAAATTAATGTGGGATAAAAAAATACAAAGATAAAGAAAAGAGATTCCAAATTAGTTAAAGTAGCTCTTGGATGTTCCAATATACTATCAGCTAAAATTTCAGATTCTTATTCAATGATTCAATGATTTTCAATGTCTTTTCCTGTGGTCAACAACAGATTGGGCCCTGTGCTTTTTTTTTATTTTTTATTATAATGTACTCAATGTAGGAATTCTACATAAAATTCTTAAATCTGTGCTTGACATTATTAAGTTCAAGTTTTCTCACAATAGCATTGACACTATATAGGTACGTGCTGGTATGGGAGTCAAAGCATCTAATTGCTGTCAGTACTGCAATACAAGATTGGCTCACATCAAGTATTTTTTCTATATTAACTTAAAGGTGTTACTTACATTGTCCATGTAACTCGTGTAAAAAGGATTTTCTTATGAGTTTATGAAATGCTGTAACTTCTTAGGTCTTGCTTTGGGGTTGATGAAACAAGGGGCTATGATGACTGTACTTAGTACATTGCTTACGGCGTTAGCTTGGCCAGCTACCTTGCTTGCACTTACCGATTTTATAGACAGCAAGTGGACAATTGCTGTGGATAGGTATTCTTTTGATTGCAGATGTTGCTTTTCATGTTAAAAAGAAGATTGTCTTGTTTCTATCTAGTGCCACTGTGGGAAATGTGAATTTTAGTTGAAGTTATTAGTGTTATCCTGCTTTCTCAATTTTTATGCAGCGGTTTTTTTAAAAAAATTCTACAACTTTAGCAGCCACCTATTTTGTTTTGCATTCAAGTCTAGAAATGATGCTTATGGGGTAAATCTTATTGAGCTCTCTTGGCTGTATTTTTTTTGTTCTTTCACGGGGTTCACTGTCCACTCTATTGATTGGAAATTCCCAGAAATTATGGGCTTTTTTAGATGTATCTGCTCTTTTGATAGTGTCAAATTCTTATGTAATAATTTGTATTTATTACTAGCCTATTCAATGCTAGATCCGAACTTTATACTATGTACTATATTTGTATTTATCTCTAGCCTATTCAATGCTCAGTCCAAAATTTGTATTTATTACTAGCCTATTCAATGGCGTGTGTTGTCAAAGTTATAGGAATTATGAATTGGTTTCTTTCTAATAGTCGACTGATGAAGAAAACCCTGCTTTCTTTTCTTATCATAATTAGCCATTGGTATGTAAACTATAATATATAAATCACGAAAGATTTAGTACCACCTCTTTTTCAATGAAATTTCAGATCTGACAAAGCGGGAAAGCTACTTGCTGAAGTTCTGTTGAAAGGATTGCAAGGGAACAGGTAAATCATATGAATTTAAGGATAACCTTGTCCTTCTTGGTTGATATTTGTTGATCCAGTTACTTTTTTCGTTGGGTTATTTGTTTGCTAAACCTTCTTCAGGCCTGTGACACTTGTAGGTTACTCGTTAGGAGCTAGAGTAATTTTCAGGTGCCTCCAGCACCTGTCTAAAACTGAAAATCATGGTGAGTCTCCTTACTCTCTGAATGCCCCAGGCCCTTGTAGGAAAAAAACCAAAGAGTAAAAGGATGCAAGATAGTTTTGATGTAATTGTATAATGTTGAGGCAGGCTTGCCAGTTAAGATTATTTGAATATTCTAAAAGTGCATTCACTCTTCTGGCAGCTAACCTTGTTGAAAAAGTGGTTCTTCTTGGGGCACCCATTCCAATAAAAGATGAGAATTGGGAAGCTGTTCGTAAGGTAATCTGAAAGTTATATTTCCTTTTGCGTTGCATATATGCAGTTTTCTTGCATTTGTAACATTTATTTTTGAATGCCCCAAATGATTGATGATTCTCCTTTTACTTATCAAACACGAAAATGTCTTAAAAATTAATCACATTGTTATGCAGGTTGTTGCTGGGAGATTTGTCAATGTCTATTCCCAAAATGACTGGATACTTGGTTTCGCTTTCCGTGCAAGGTATGAAATGCTTTACCACTTTTGGCATTGTAATACTAGAAAAAACCAGACTTCAACTGTCACTAAGGCTTTGCTTGTTTTGATAAAATATTAATTTTGAAGGGAAATCACAATTGTAAAACAAGTTTTCCTTTGTTTGGTTAGAGGAAAACTTATGGAAAAAAGAAGAAAAATGCAAGTAAAAGGGAGAGGGAGGATGCGAGGAGAGGAGAGGAAAAAAGTGCGGAGGAAGGAGGAAAATGTGTGGTGACCTCCTTTACAAAAGGAAATTTGATTTCCTTTCTTAGAGAACACTTTTCCCATTGGTAAATTATTTTTCTTCCTACTAACAAAACAAAGGAAAATGGATACAGAAAAACATTTTGCGGGATAATATTTTCCTTTAAAACAATTGGAGGCTAAAAAAAAAGAATATATCCTTGGCCTTGAACTGAAACTTTTTTATAACGACAGTTTCCTGAAGTTTAATGTTTCAAGGATGGCACCACGCCGCATGAGTTCGCTCTATCAACTTATTTTAGCTTATTTGAACTTATTGGACTTTCTGAACTTTTTTGAATTTATTTGAACTTTTGAACTTCACGTGTTCTCACAAGTCAGTCACAAATCACATCCTCAATTAGACCTTTTATGCTTGTATAAGCTTGTTAAACTTTGTTAGAGTTTTTCTGAATTTGTTTTTTTTTTTTTGTCCTTATGCAAGAAAAAATAAAATGAATAAAAAATTCCCGCCCTCTTTCTAATGATTTTCTGCTTTTGGCAACATTAATAAGTTGTCACCTGTCACATTGGTACTATACATTTGTGAATAATGGTCCCACATTTAGCAATGTTGCGCATTGCAACTTTTACGTTGCAGTCATGACACAAGAACTTTAATGTGCTAATATACATTTGCGAATAATGGTCTGAGGTATTCAGCAATGTTTCTCTTTGTAAGTTGTTACATTGTTTGGTGCATTTGCGGTCCATTTGGTAGCCAGTCATAGCAATATTGTGCTTTGCAAGTTTCACATTGCAGTCATGATACAATGACTTTAATATGCTACGGAGTAATTTCTAAGAACTGACTGTAAAAACACAAACTTTAGTAGTTAAGGAAAGATTTTAATGTAACAAGGCAAAAGGCTTGAGGACCCTTTTTACAATAGCTCACTGTCGAGAGGGGAGTTCTCTATTCATCACATGACTCACAGCACCTCACATGATGTAGCTGACAATATGTAAAGTAAAAGACTCGGTTTCCCTTTTTAGCCCTTCTAGCGTACACATACTTGACTGGTGGTTTTGGCCCATAAGGATGCGTAGCACTAATATACAATTGTGAATAAGGTCGAAGGCATTCAGTGATGTTGCTCTTTACAACACTAGCAAGTGCACTTACGGTTCGTTGGGTAGCCTGTCATAAATGACAGCAATAAGAATGAATTGATGTATAAATTTGAAAGGAAAATCAATAATTATTCCCATGATGGTGCTAGTTTACCATGCAACACCATTCTAATTTTTTCGCAAATTTTGTTTTCCATGCAACACCATTCTTCCAAATGGTAATGGATGGTAATAGAAAAGATGAAAAAAATTCAAGCTTGAAAATGAAAATATGTTTTTCCTAAGAATTATTACGTATAAGGTTTCATCCTTAACAAAATTATACTTTTACTTTTCATTATTACAATTTATTACCAACAACCAAACGGGTTGTTACAGTCATGACAGTATGATAAGAATGAGTATTTCCTAATCATAATCTCATGTACATGTTGGGGTTGGACTTTTTCCATCCAGATGTAGTTTTCACGAATGAATGAATGTCACTTTTGATATTGATGTTGAAGCTAACACTTTTCCATGAAACAGCCTTCTTTCAAAGGGTTTGGCTGGAATTCAAGCAGTTGAAGTTCCAGGCATTGAGAATGTAAGGTGACCTTATCTTAGGTCTTTACCACTTTGTTGCTACCTGAGATTCTGACATTAAATTTCTGAGCTGTGCAGGTGGATGCAACTGATATAATCGAAGGCCATTCTTCCTATCTATGGGCCACTCAAGAGATTATGGACCGACTTGAGCTTGATACCTACTTTCCAGTTTTCTCTAGCTCGCCGCCTACTGATAAGAGTGATACCATGTAGAACATCATACCAGCCCTTTAAAAGAAGACATTGTTTGTAGCTAAACTCTGATGGCTAAGCATGGCTTTCTAGATAGTGTATACTGTAGAGTGTCATAAATGCCAGAAAAAATGTCATTGTAATAAAAAGATCACCTCTATAATGTAATGGAGGATATTTTGTTGATCGCATTTGTTTTGTAATCAAGTAGTGAGGACAACAAATGAGCAAATGCGATAATATGTACGTATGTATTCTTATAAACAATATAACTAAAATAATACTGTATAAATGTATATTGTGTCAATAATATTTTGCAATTTATAAACAATATAAGTACATAAGAAGAGAGTGATTATAGAAATTTAATCCTACACCAACTAATTCTAGTAAAAAAAAAATAGGGTCCTTGAAAAGCTAATTCGAGCATCTCTTATTCCAATGGAAAATTACTACTTGTAATTTTTGTAGGCCCCACATCCTAATTTTAAATTGCCGTTATAATTGAACATGCTACTTTTTTTGTACTTTAGCAAACAAATGGGGCCAACTCTTTCATTTCAGCTGTAGCTTTGCCAAACTTGGCAACAAACCACATGGCTAAAGATGCTCCAACAATGCCCCTTGTAGCTTAAAAAAAAAAATTGCAAGCATACTCTTCTCAACTACCGCTAGAGCAAGCATGAAGATTCATTTTAACTTTTAAAAACTTGACGCTTTAACATTACTATTCATCTATTAGGCTAATTATGGACGAAACATAGAGGTATAACTTGACTTTTAAAGACTTGTACAATAGTTAAAATAAACTTTTTTTTTATATTATATTGTTTTATGATAAAATTGATAATTTTTTTAGGAAAACTACAAATCTTTAGGAACGAAAAAATATTTGAATTTGCTCCTCTAGTTTGGAATTATCAAGGAAAAAACTGATTGACCTACCGGATAGACTATCACCCTTATATGTAAGGTTATAGTAATTAGATTAGTGGAATCAAACTTGACTTAAATATTACTCCTTCCGTTCCCATTTATTTGTCCTATTTGACTTTGCACATATGCCAATGCACTTGTTTGACCGTAAATATCTTTTGTTGTATATGTGTAAAAATTATAATAATTGGATATTAATGACGTACTCATTGAGACGAATCAAACAAGACCATACATGACTATATTATGTTTTATATGTTGAAAGTAATTTAGAAGATTCTCTCATCTTATGAATAGTGTAAGAATCCAAATAAGACAAACAATTGGGAACGGAGGAGTACTATTTTAATAATCTATTAGTACGAATAATCTACCTGGTAGATATGTGTACGCATGTAACAATGTCCAATTACCAGAGGTACACATGAATATATACATACATATACATTACCATAACTAGGGCCGGGCAAAAAAACCTGGACCCGGTTCCCGATCCGGTACCCGGGTTTTTTTAACCCGAAAAAGCGGGTACCCGATCCGATTTTACAAACCGGATACCGGGTCGGAATTTTTTAAAATCGGGTACCGGTTTTTTTATTATTAAAAAAAAATTTTTACTTTAATTTAAAATTAATTTTTTATTATTATTATAAATACTTTGTTAAAATTTTAAAAAAATAGTTTTTTTAAATTTAAAAAACAATTTTTTTAATTAAAAAATTAAAAAAAAAACAGATTTTTTTAAAAAAAATTCAAAAAACAGTTTTTTTTTATATAAAAAAAATAAAACATTTTTTTATATTAAAAAACAGCTTTTTTTAAAAAAAAAAAAGTTGTATAAGAAAAAATAAAAAACGGATCCGGATATCCGGTTCCCGGAACCGAATTTTCGGGTACCCAAAAATCCGGATACCCGGATTATCCGGGTTGAATCCGGGCCAAAAAAATTCTGACCCAAAAAACCGGGTACCCGAATTTGCCCACCTCTAACCGTAACTAAGGTGCAATTCCTCAGCAACTCCCTGTATGTATACAATTTATTAGAGGAGATTTAATAGTTGAATATATTCTTTTTGTTGCTATTACAAGATACATTTTTTTCTATTGACATTTTTTTCTCTACACTTTTTCTTTTTCTTACTTCTCTTTCCTCTCCTCTTTGTCTTTTCTTTGCTTTTCTCTGCTCTACTCTTCTTTTCTCCTCACCCCTTGGTTTTTTTTTTTCGTCTTAAGATGTATAAATAGATTAGTTAACATCGCTGATGCAGTTGGATGAGTATCAACTCTAAATTTTTGATAAAGTGCGCGTAGCTCATCAATTATATAAGGAAAGTAAAAGCCTTTTTTTGCCACCCCAAATGTGCATTTTATTATTTTACGAAGTATTATTTTTATTCCATACGTCAGACTTGGCACCTTTAACGTGAACCGCGACGATCTCTCCTCTCCTATTTAATATTCCTGCCCCGGAGGAGGATTTGGCCAGTGTTAAATCATATGCGATAAGCCCGCGATCCTTATTTATATCTTTAAGACAATATTGTGAGACCCTTCCTCCTACCATAATAAGGTCAACCCTGCCATATGAGTAGGATTAGCAGAATAGTTCTTCGAATGGTTCTTCAAGCTTCGATAAGGTATAAATGTTAGTAAAAGTATTGTGTCGGACAGTCCGACCGTCGGACCGTTCAACACTTAGTATTTTTTTTATGCCCAGACTCAACAAAACGTGTCCAGGTTCAATGATATGTGTCCAGGTTTAACAATATATGTCTAGATTTAACAATATGTGTCCATGGTAAACAATATGTTTTCAGGTTCAATAAGTTTCACCGGGTTTACAAATTTATGTCTAGGTTCAACAATATGTGTCTAGGCTCAATACTATGTGTCCAGGTTCAACAACATGTGTCCAGGGTTATAAATATATTTTCAGGTTTACAAATTTGTGTTCAGGTTTACAAATATGTGTCCAGGTCTAACAATACTTGTCCAGGTTTAACAACATGTGTCCAGATTCAACAATATATGTCTAGATTTTATGACATGTGTCTAGGTCCATGTGTCCAGGGTAAACAATATGTTTCCAGGTTCAATAAGTTTCATCAGGTTTACAAATTTATGTCCAGGTTCAACAATATGTGTCCAGGTTCAGTACTATGTGTCCAGATTTAATACTATGTGTCCAGGTTCAACAACATGTGTCCAGGTTTACAAATATATTTTCAGGTTTACAAATTTGTGTTCAGGTTTATAAATATGTGTCCAGGTCTACCAATACACGTCCAGGTTTACCAACATGTGTCCAGGTTCAACAAAACTTGTCCAGGTTTGACAATATGTGTCCAGGTCCAGTTGAACTAGTCTGACAGTAACCTTATATCGGACTGGTCTGACACAATACCTTCTCTAAATGTTATCCATATCCAACTTATGGAGACCTTTATCGTGTCCAAAAAAGAGTCTACACTCATTACGACACTGCTCGGGCAATGAAACAGGCATAAAAGCAAGATAAAAACAGGCATAAAAAATATCACCTCAATCTCACTATCATATTGTAGGAACTTATTAGATGCGATAGCGGAATTTCAGGAACACTTCCTAAACATCTAAAACATGATCTCATGCATATAATTAATACGAATTACATTATAGAAGTTAGATATACCTTTGATGCGTGTACTCCTCTTTCACCTTTGATAATCCTCCTTTGGAGATCAAGAACCTCAATTGTGATTCCTCTACTTGGTCCACAAACCCGAGAAAGATCTCCACGTATGCTAGTACGGAAGGAGGAAGATTAAACTTACACTCTCTTACTTTGTATGGGGTGTGGCTATGAGAGATATTAGGGTTGTTTATTTCACTCAATAATTATTATGTATCTCATACATAATGCAAGGCCTAATATATAGTAGTAATTAGGTTTAAGATTGCATAACCCTAATTTCTCTCTTTAACCATCCACTTAAAAAACCCTTATTGGGCTTGGTTTGCTTTGATCCATCTCGTGTTTATATGTGTGACCTTATAGGATCCGATTATAATTAGCAGCAAGTCCATTATGTAATAGGCTTACAGATCGTAGTTGATTTCTAGCAAAACACTACGACCCCTAAAATAACCGAATTAATAATCTCCTTAATTAATCATATTTTATATTTAGTAATTGCTATACTTGATCGAGGACACCTCCTTCAATCTCCCACTTGTCCGAGAACAAGTGGAGCAATCTAGAATTCTCTTAAGTCTCTTAATGTCCAATTTGATAATATGACAAATTTATATGTTATCCATATTAGAGGTTCAAATTGTTTCTTGAAACCTGAGTTAAACTGTTGAAACAAGTGATTAATTCTTTAATCCACTCGAGCACGGCCATGCATTTTCAGTTCTAACTCTTCAAGAGGCCATGACTCCAACCCTATTTAAAATAGGAGGACTTATCCACTCTTGTCCAACCAAGACTCCCACTAAACTTTTAGCAATCCTGATTACTGCCTTTATAACCTCCTTTTACGGCGCGGCGTTTAACAGTACCAAAGACATACTAATCGTTGCATGGGAATAATACTGTCCTCATGTCTGAGGAATCCACTAAATACAATTTTTGAAATTTTATTTCAATTTGGTCTGTTCAATACACATTTACTTTGTGTATCCATGTGATTGTATAGACATCTCCATGTCCCCATAGCCCATGAAACTGCGCCATCATCAATCCACAAACTAGCCATTTAGCTAAGTCATTTATGTCCATTAATGACTAAGACTAGGAACATAAGTAATCTATAATTTTGTTCACCTTATAGGGTTTCATTTATCAAATCACGTATTTGATAAACCTATAAAATTATAAATACTTTGGACATATTATTTAATTCTAAACCATAATTAAATAAGAGAAATTTTATTGATAAACGTAATAAAACATAATTTAATGTCTTCAAAACAGTGATCTAAAGTAAGAACACAACCTAAAGCCATTCTCCAATATGCTTAATGCATATAGCCCTAGCGTGACCTTCGTGCTTTGGTTGTGGTAGGGGTTTAGTCAATGGATCAGCAATATTATCATCAGCGTGAACTTTGCAAACTTTCACATCCTTTCGAGCCACAATTTCTCGAATGAGGTGAAACTTTCTTTCCACATGCTTAGATTTGTGATGTGATCTTGGTTCTTTTACTTGAGCAATGACACCATTATTATCACAGTACAAGTCAATTCCATTCTCAATGCTAGGTACAACTCCCAATTCGATGAGGAATTTCTTAAGCCAAACGGCTTCTTTTGTTGCCTCAACTGCTGCTAAATATTCAGCTTCTGTGGTAGAATCTGCTAAAGTGCTTTACTTTGGACTTTTCCAGCTTACTGCACCTCCATTTAGACAAAATATGAAACCAGATTGTGATCGGAAGTCATCTTTGTCGGTTTGGAAGCTCGCATCCGTGTAACCTTTCACAACTAATTCACTTTCTCCTCCATACACTAGGAAACTATCCTTAGTTCTTCTCAAGTACTTAAGGATGTTCTTAGTTGCATTCCAGTGTGCATCACCTGGATTTGATTAGAATCTGCTGCATACGCTCAAAGCATATGAGACATCCGGCCTTGTACAAATCATGGCATACATGATTGATCCTATAACAGATGCATAAGGAACATTTCTCATTCGCTTAATCTCATCAGAAGTCTTTGGACACTGATTCTTGTTTAGCGATATGCCATGTTGCATGGGAATGAATCCTCTCTTAGAGTTTTCCATATTGAATCTTTCAAGAACCTTATCAATGTAAGTTTCTTGACTTAGCCCAATCATCCTTCGAGACCTATCTCTATGGATTTTAATTCCCAAAATGTATTCAGCCTCTCCTAAGTCTTTCATAGAGAAACAACCTTTCAACCATTCCTTGACAGATTCAAGCATTGGTATGTCATTTCCCATGAGAAGTATGTCATCTACATACAAGACTAAGAAGACTATGCTGCTCCCACGAACCTTCTTGTAAACACAAGGTTCTTCTTCACTTCTGAGAAAATCAAACTCTTTGATTGCCTCATCAAATCGAAGATTCCAACTCCTAGATGCTTGCTTTAGCCCATAAATTGACTTCTTAAGCTTACATACCTTCTTAGGATTTTCTGGATCTACAAAACCTTCTGGTTGTGTCATGTACACGTCCTCCTCTAAGAAACCATTCAAGAAGGCGGTTTTGACATCCATTTGCCAAATTTCATAATCATAAAATGCGGCAATCGCTAGAAGGATCCGAATGGATTTAAGCATCGCCACTGGTGAAAATGTTTCATCATAGTCAATACCATGAATGTGTTTGAAACCTTTAGCGACCAATCTAGCCTTGAAAATGGTTACATTTCCATCCTTATCTGTTTTTACTTTGAAAACCCATTTGCTTCCAATGGGTTTTCAGACATGGATTCCATTTCGGACTTCATGGCTCCAAGCCATTTTTCGGAGTTAGGACTCGTCAAAGCTTGTGTATAACTAGTAGGCTCTTCACTCTCCAAAATCATAATTTCAGAATTTTCAATCAACAAGACTTCAACAAACCTCTTCGGTGGTTTTGTTGGTCTACTAGATCTACGTATGGGCTGAGCAACAGGAGAAATGTTCTTCTCAACAATTTGAGAATTTTCGCACGAATTAGATTCGAGTGGGACGATAGGAGGTTCTTGTGTTGAATGCAAATCCTCCATCACGTTGTTAGTAGTAAGTGGAGATTCTTGTGTACAAGGTCCTCATTTACTAACGGCTTAATCGGTAAGAAATAGCCTTGTGATCTCGTCTCTGATGTGGCTTTATCCACATCCATTTTTTGCTCTTCTCGAATTTCTTCGAGAAAGATACTACTCCCACTTGTCCTTTTGGAAATGAAATCTTTCTCCAAAAAGACACCATCTCGAGCAACAAACACTTTGTTCGCATTACGGTTATAAAAGTAGTAGCCCTTTGTTTCTTTAGGATAACCTATAAAGAAACATTTTTCAGACTTGGGAGATAGCTTATCTGAGAGTAAACGTTTTACATAAGCTTCACAACCCCAAATTCGTAGAATAGATAATTTTGGAACTTTTCCTGTCCATAACTCATATGGTGTCTTTTCTACTGCCTTTGACAGAGTCCTGTTTAGTGTAAAAGCAGCGGTTTCGAGGGAATGTCCCCAAAAAGATGTTGGAAGATCTGCAAGACTCATCGTTGATCGCACCATATCAAGTAAGGTTCGATTCCTCCTTTCGGACACACCATTTAATTGAGGTGTTCCTGGCGGGGTTGATTGTGAAACTATTCCACAACTTTTCAGATGATCATCAAATTCTTGGCTCAAATATTCCCCACCACGATCTGATCGTAGTGCTTTTATTGTCTTGCCTAATTGATTCTGTACTTCATTCTGAAATTATTTGAACTTTTCAAACGATTCAAACTTATGCTTCATTAAATAAATATATCCATATCTACTTAAATCATCAGTAAAAGTTATAAAGTAAATAAACCCTCCCCTGGCCATAGTGCTCATTGGTCCACAAACATCTGTATGTATGAGTCCCAAAAGATCACTTGCTCTCTCACCCTTTCATGTAAAAGGTGATTTTGTCATTTTACCCATCAAACACCCTTCGCATATATCATATGATTCACAATCAAATGATGTCAAAATGCCATCATTTTGCAATTTCTGAATACGTTTTGGGTTGATGTGTCCTAAACGACAATGCCATAAATAAGTTGGGTTTGAATCGCTTGATTTGTTTTTCTTGCAATCTATGTTATAGACATATTTATCAAAATCTAATACATATAAACCGTTTATTAAATTAGCACTGGCTTAAAACATCTCTTTAAAGTAAACTGAACAACTATTGTTCTTTATTTCAAACTTAAATCCTTCGACGTCTAGCACCGAAACTGAAATGATGTTTTTAGTAATAGAGGGAACAAAATAACAATTATTCAATTCTAAAACTAATCCAGAAGGTAAAGGTAGACTATATGTCCCAACTGCTAAAGCAGCGATTCTTGCTCCATTTCCGACTCGCAGGTCTACCTGTCCCTTTGCCAGCTTTCTACTTCTTTTTAGTCCCTACACATTAGAAACAATGTGAGTACCACATCCGGTATCAAATACCCAAGAAGCAGAAGTTGCTAAATTAACTTCTATAACATAGATACCTGAAGAAGAAGCACATGTCTTCTTATCCTCCAAGTACTTTGGGCAGTTTCTCTTCCAATGGCCTATGCCATCACAGTAGAAATACTTTGCATCAACTTTTGGATCGCCTTTGGGTTTGTCAGAAGTCTTAGCCTGAACAACTTGCTTGCCCTTGCCTTTGACAATCTTCTTACCCTTCTCATTTTTCTTGAACCCCTTTCTTTTCTGAACCATAAGAACTTCCTTCTTTGGTTTTGGAATGTCTAGCTCAGCAGTGACTAGCATTCCATGCAGTTCTTCCAAGGTATTCACTTTATCTTGCATGTTAAAGTTCTGTCTGTATTGTTGGAACCCATCATGCAGAGATATCATGATAACGTCAGTAGCCATTTCCTCGCTATAGGTAAGACCCAGTTTAGACATTCTTTGGAATAAATCCATCATCTTGAGAACATGTTCTCCCACTGGCTCATTGACCTTTTGTCGACATTCGAGAAGCTCTTTGTGAGTCTCGTATCTCTCTATTCTAGCTTGTTTTTGAAACATCTTTTTCAGTTGTTGGATAATGCTGTAAGCATCCATACCATCAAATTTCTTTTGAAGGTTTGGTTCCATTGAAGCTAGCATGAGACATGTGACAAAAACTGACTTTTCTTGAATAGCCCTTTTAGCAGACTGTTCAGCATCTGATGCTGAGTCTGTCAGAACTGGGATAGGGGTGTCAAGGACATCCTCTCTTCTTTCGGCCCTAAGAATAATTCTTAGGTTCCTTTCCCAATCAAGGAAGTTTGTGTTGTTCAATTTGTCCTTCTCAAGGTATGAACGTAAGTTGAGATTATTGTTGTTGTTGTTACTAGACATGATATCTACAAATAGAAAAATAGCAAAAGTTCAAATTACGTTTATCATAGTAGCATATAAATAATTTAACATTTTAAGCTACTAATCACATTAATTATTTAAATTGTCCCTTTTAATTAATGTGATAACCAAGATCCTAAAACATGAGATTCCAAGCGGACTTTGGCCCTATCATTAAAATCTAATGTTTATGGTAAGTAAACAATCTTTACTAATTATATTTCATATAATTCTTGGTTGATAGGTGACAACTCTCATTCCTATCTCTATGTTTTAAAACCCAAAACTTTGTCTTTTGATAGTTTTGTTGAGGAAAACCAAACATTAACTTTGTAAATTTCGCAAATTTACCCCATAATCTCGAGATGACATGTAACACCCCGCTTTGGCGGAACCTATTACTAATGATCAAGAGTTTTATAGGTGTTGTTTGGGAAAACATATCTCAATATTACTTTTAGGGACCTAAGTCTATTATGTTGGTTTGTTTACTAGGGAACTCATACTAAATAAAAGCAACATAAGCAAACTTAAAATAAAGCATAAAATGCAAAAAAAAAAATGTGATCCTAGTATGGCCCCTAATCCTACGAAAAAAAAAATATCTTCATAGGCTTCATCCTTGATTCGTCGCGGATCTCATCCTTGATTCACCTTAGATCATCTTCCGGATAGTGATTGTTTACATTTATTTTGAAATTTAAATTAAAAAAAAAAACTTACAAAAATACCAACGGTACGCAGACCGTATTTAATTACAAAAATACATCAATGGTACGCAGACCGTATTTTCTATCCTAAGTTGGGCCATACTAGTCACCGCAATAATAATATCACATATATAATTGCTACATAATAATATCACATATTATAAATTGCCAAGTATAATATAATCATATATTTCAATATTGGCAAGGTTATAGTATAATATCACATATTATAGATTGCCAAGAATAATATAATCATGTATTTCAATATTGGTAAGAGATAAAAAAAAATTGGAAGGAAATCATAAAATCAAATCATATCTAATTTTAAGAAAATCCTAATATTTCAAAAATTTGTTTATCTCTAACTAACCACCTAATTTTAAGTCAATTAAAAAAAATTATGGAATTATCCCATAACATTAGTCAAATAAAAACTGATTTTTACCCAAAATAAAATAATTTCCTTTTTTTTTTTATCTCACGCAGAAACTTCCACGGGAGCCCACTTCCCGGCAAACCACGGCAGCCAGCCGCCAAACCGACCACCGCAGCCAGGCGAAAACCCCAGCCACGGTTCCGGCCAGTCGTGTAGCCGGCTACTGCAACGGTGCAGCCAGACAGAAACGCCCAACAGCCGGCTACTTGGCCCCGCGAGCAGGTGGTTCTGCCACAGTGCCACCTACTGCACTTCCCGGCCACTGCTGCCCTTGCTCACCCTCTGCCGACTTTCTTGCCGCCCCTTCAACCACCGGAGCAGCCACCGTGGCCCACGAGTTGGTGGTTTTGCCACCCAGCCGTGGCTGCTCCCACTCAAAACCTTTTTTTTTTTTTAAGTAGATTAATGTTACAATTTTTGTAAAATTAAAGTTGTGATTAAAATAATTAAAAATAAATTTTATGCCTAATTATACAAATTAATATAAAATCTCCATTAAAGTTAATTTAGGGCTTATTTAGATAATTCAATCCTCCATTAATCACGCACAACACTTTTATGCATAATTAATTAATTAGAACAAATTTTATAAAATCGAAAATAATTTGGGTTCTTAACACATATTATTTACGAAAATTAATTAGGGCTCATAGGGTTAATGCTAATTGAGCAATTAAAATAATTCCAATCAATTAAAAAATCATATTCTAATTAGGTTATTCAATCCATAATTCAATTCCTCCCCTAATTGAATTAAAATTAACAATATATGCATCAAAATAATGAAATTAATTTGTAATCATATCTTTATACGCAAGACGCTAACTGATACCACTGTAGGAACATATTAGATGCGATAGCGGAATTTCAGGAACACTTCCTAAACATCTAAAACAGGATCTCATGCATATAATTAATACGAATTACATTATAGAAGTTAGATATACCTTTGATGCGTGTACTCCTCTTTCATCTTTGATAATCCTCCTTTGGAGATCAAGAACCTCAATTGTGATTCCTCTACTTGGTCCACAAACCCGAGAAAGATCCCACGTATGCTAGTACGGAAGGAGGAAGATTAAACTTACACTCTCTTACTTTGTATGGGGTGTGGCTATGAGAGATATTAGGGTTATTTATTTCACTCAATAATTATTATGTATCTCATACATAATGCAAGGCCTAATATATAGTAGTAATTAGGTTTAAGATTGCATAACCCTAATTTCTCTCTTTAACAATCCACTTAAAAAACTCTTATTGGGCTTGGTTTGCTTTGATCCATCTCGTGTTTATATGTGTGACCTTATAGGATCCGATTATAATTAGCAGCAAACCCATTATGTAATAGGCTTACAGACCGCAGTTGGTTTCTAGCAAAACACTACGACCCCTAAAATAACCGAATTAATAATCTTCTTAATTAATCCTATTTTATATTTAGTAATTGTTATACTTGATCGAGGACACCTCCTTCACATATGACATTGCCGGTTCGACCACGTGTCCACACGTGAGGATGAGACAACCTTATCTTTCTTTCAAATGTATTATCACAAAACCAACATTTTCATTAGCTTTAGTGATACCAACCAAAGAACGTTCAGCAAGCTCATCATAATATTTAGATTAAATAAAAATGAATTAAACATAACACTGTAAAAAATGCCCAAATACATAACTCTTGTTTTAATTATTTTTATCTTTAATATTTTGTAGTTTTTTCTTAAAAAAAACTACAAAATAAATTTAAATTTAATTTAATTTGCATCTCATGTACTTTGAAACTAGCAAAAATCATTAATTACAAATAGAAATTGTACCTTAGAAAAAATTAACAAAATATGAGTTTGCCAATCACTAAATCAAAGTAGTTAATTATTTTATTTTATAAAAGATTGTCGGGGTCATATAGTAAAACTAAGGGTCATATGTATGAATTACGGAGGTTGGGCCTGAAATAAATGATTTCGTACGATTGATTTACAAAGATAATATATACAAAATTGCTTGCTAAACATTTGCTATCATACATCTAATGAAATGCTAAATCAAAGGAATTACCTTTAACTATTCTAAACTAAGAGCTAGTTAGGAAATTAGATATATACAAATAATACAAATTAGGAAACTAGATATATACAAATAATATTGATATGGTATAGAATATATCCTAAAATATATTCTAACACACCCCTCAGTCAAAGTAGGAGGTTCTCGTATGCTTAGACTGTCTCGGAAAATATTAAATAAAATACGCGGAAGCCCTTTGGTGAAAATATCAACAATCTGATAACAGGACGATACATGGAGCACACAAACTTCATCACGTGCCACCTTCTCACGAACAAAGTGAATATCCATTTAAATATGTTTAGTGCGTTGATGTTGAACTGGATTGCCGGATAGATATATCTATCGCACTAACATTATCACAATAGACTAGAGTAGCTTTGTGAATGGGACAATGTTACTCCAGTAGAAGATTTCTGATCTAACATGAATCTAAAACAACATTAGCAACACTCCTGTATTCAACTTCTGCACTACTTCGACACAATGTAGCCTGCCTATTGGACAATTAAGATACAAGATTATCACCAAGAAAAACACAATAGCCAGAAGTGGAACGTCAGGTATCAGGACACCCACCCCAATCAGCATCTGTATAAGATAAGAGATTGTCGAGAGGAGAATTGTACAGATACAAACCGTGGGATAAAACACTTTGCAAATAGCGTATGACACGCTTGAGAGAACTCATGTGCTCATTGGTGGGAGTATGCATATGAAGACAAAGTTGCTGCACGGCATAGGAAATATCAGGTCGGGTGAAAGTAAGATATTGAAGTGCACCTGCAAGACTACGATAAGTTGCAGGATCATCATAAGAGGAACCTGTAGTGGCACTAAGTTTAGATTTAGTGTCAACGGGAGTAGGACTGGAACTGCAGTTAGACATGCCGGCACGTGCAATAATTTTTGCAGCATACTGTTTCTAAAATAAGAAGAGACCATGGGCATGACGAGTGACTAATATACCCAAAAAGTAACTCAAAGGACCTAAATCCTTCATAGCAAACTCAGAGCTCAATAAGGACATAAGATACTTACGGAGATGATCAAAAGATGTTGTTAGTATAATGTCATCCACATATAACAAGAGATACGCAAGATCAGAACCATTTTTGTAAATAAACAAAGAGTGGTCGGACTTACTATGAGTGAACCCAATAGTGGTAGAGAAATCAGCAAAGCGGTGATACCAAGCCCAGGGAGCCTACTTTAAGCCGTACATTGACTTCTTTAAAAGCCAAACATGATTTGGATAATCTTTGCTACGAAAACTCATGGGTTGATGCATAAATACTGTTTCATTGCGATGACCATACAAGAAGGCATTCTTGACATCCATTTGATGAATGGGCCAAGATTTTGAAATAACAAGACTGAGAACTATCCGTATTGTGGCCGGTTGGACCACAGGACTGAAAGGTTCATCATAATCAACGCCCTGCTGCTGAGTATTTCCATTACCTACAAGAGACGAGCTTTATAACGCTAAAAAAAATCGTCAGATTTATATTTATGACGAAAAATCCACATAGACCTGATAACATTCACATAAGGTGGCTTGGGCACTAATTCCAAATTCTTATTATCAATCAAGGCATTAAACTCATCTATCATTGCATTGTACAAATTTTGATCACGGAGTGCACTAACAAGATTTTTTGGAATAGGAGAGATAGTTGTAGTGGTGAGGGCAGGATGAATCAGCCATGGGGAAAAGAGAAGAGAAAAAAATAATGAAAAGGAGGTAGAAGAAATGTAATGCTAGGGTTTAAAAGTGGATCGAAAACAAGTTTGATACCATGAAAGAAATGATTTAGTGCCTTTGTATTGATTTACAAAGAGAATATATACAAAGTTGCATGCTGACCGTTTGCTATCATACAACTAATGAAATGCTAAATCAAAGGGATTAGCTTTGACTATTCTAAACTAAGAGTTACAAGTTAGGAAATTAGATATATACAAATAATATTGATATGGTATAGAATGTATTTTAAAATATATTCTAACAGAGCCATTTCCAGCCTCCCATGTAGCTTCACCCTTGGTGACAACCGCTCCAAGAGGAATCCCCACTAAAAGTCGACCAAAACATCAATCTAATTACATATGCATAATATCATAAGCTTTGAAACCAACCCTTGTCCATCATATTGACATACATTCCCATTTTGAGGATAAATATCTAACCATTGATCAATTTTCCTAATGCATTCTGCACTGAATGGACACTCTGCAAAGATGTGTTTAGAGTCTTCTACGACTGTCTCATAAATAGGACAATTTAGGGGAGTATTTGCACCAAATTTTGCCAATCTGTTCTTGGTAGACAGCCTATCCAGAACAACCATCTAATAGAAAAATATATTTTTAGGCGGAGAGAACCTCTCCCAAACACTCTTTGACCAAGGTACGTGCTGATTATTATTGACCAGCATTGCATAAACTCTTTGATCTTGTAAGCTTGTTGTTCCATCCAACCCCAGTTTTGATGATGGTTGAAAAAATGACCTTTCATAGCACACATGTGCTTCCATATGCCTAACTAGCTGTTTTTGGGGATCTATAATCTGTTTAATAACGTCTTTAATAATAGAAATACAAGGAAGATTTAACATGACTTTCACAATCTCATTTATATCATTAACATAATCTAAAAAATGTACATGTTGAAAATAAAGAAAACCATAAGTTTATAATTAGTAAAATCACCATTATGTTGGATAAACGATAAAATAATATTATGTTTGAGGCTGCCTCAAGGTCCCCAAAGTCTGGCCGGTTTGGGTCGAGGATCCGGTTATATGAATGTTATAAAAAACTTTAAATTTCACTTGAATTGACATTACCAAATCATAATTTATCTAAAACCAATATCAAATATATCAATCTTAAACTGATTTTAATTTATCTAAAACCAATACCAAATCATAATTTATCTAAAACCAATACCAAATATACCAAATACCGAAAATGGTCCAATCCAAACTTGAACTAAATCCGAAAAGTTAATATTCTGAAAAGATTTTAATCCAATCTGAATGTAGTCAAATTATTAGCCTAACCTCATAATTTTCAACCTTTGACTGCCTGATCCAAATAACAGATTTTAACCGTGTAATATTGTAAATCTATCAATAGGTAATGGATGGACCCGGGAGCACCCAACTTTCTATGGTCCATCAAATCTTCACAACAAAATTATCAAATGTTCACAACATCACACTATCAAATGTTCACAACATCACACTATCAAATGTTCACAACATCACACTATCAAATATTCTTCAACATCAAACTATCAAATGTTCATAACAAAGTTATCAAATGTTCATTAACATCAAACTATAAAATTTTTACAACAAAATTATCACTTGTTCATCAACATCAAACTATAAAATATTCACAAAAAAATATCAAATGTTCACCAACATTAAACTATCAAATCTTGACAACAAAATTATTAAATGTTCACAAGCATTTAACAATCAAGTGTTCACAACAAAAATACCAAATGTTCACAACAAAAGTATCAAATGTTCACAACGTATTAAATGTTCACCAACGAACATTAAACTATCAAATGTTGACAACAAAATTATCAAATGTTCACCAGCATTAAACTATCAAATGTTCACAATAAAATTATGAAATGTTCACAACAAAAGTATCAAATGTTCACAATAAAATTATGAAATGTTCACAACAAAAGTACCAAATGTTCACAACAAAATTACCAAATGTTCACAACAAAAGTACCAAATGTTCACCAACATTAAACTATCAAATTTTGACAACAAAATTATCAAATGTTCACCAGCATTAAACTATCAAATGTTCACAAGAAAAGTACCAAATGTTCACAACAAAAATACCAAATGTTCACAACAAAAGTACCAAATGTTCACAACAAAAATAACAAATGTTCACAACAAAAGTACCAAATGTTCACAACAAAAATAACAAATGTTCACAACGTCATTTAAACCAGGACCACCCAGCTGCATGGTCCCGGGTGCACCCAATAATTTGCCTATAATCGTTTATAACCAAATGCAATTGTTTATAGATTATAACAACTGCAATTGTTTATAGATTATAACAACTGCAATTGTTTATGACGAATTTGCACGTTTACCATCTCTCTACTTACGTAAAAAAAAAAAACTCTCAAGACTCAACAGATAATAAAGTGGAGGCAGAACCTCAAATCTCAATTTAAATTAGCTGTAGTCTTTTACAGGAAGGGGAAAAAGATAAGCGAAGTTCCAAAATAAGCTTGTATTATCTTCACAAATTCAACACAAATCGATAATTTTACACATTTTGGTTCATCTCTCTTTCTTTGTCCCTTGTTTTGGAAAGCGAAAGTGTAGTTTCTTGGTAGAGAGAGAGATATTAGGGTTTTTTTTTGGATTTAATTGCAGAAATTCGAATTCAATTAGCTGATTGATCAATTGAATTGAATTGGATGGCGGCTTCTTCGATTTGCAGGCGAATTCATCAATTCGGCTCTAATTCGTTTGCATATTCAACGAAATTCAGGGAATCATGCGCTCTTAATGCTGCATTTCATGCTAATAATGCTCTTGATCATCGATTTTGCTCTTCCTTGTCACCACATCCTCGTTACGGAAGCAGGTATAATGATACTAAGAATATTTCTCAACTTGTAAATTCTCAAGGCAGACGCTTGTTTCTCGTCGATACCTTAGCACTTGTAAGTTCTTCTCTCTATTTTCTTCAATATATTAGAATTTAATTATTTGGTTGATTAAAATTTCTTTGTGTTTATGATTAGGTAAGGAAATTAGAAGCTCAAGGTATACCATCCAAGCAAGCAGAAGTAATTACAGCTGCAATTACGGAGGTTTTGAATGATAGTCTGGAAAATGTGTCTCAGTCATTTATGTCGAAATCTGATATGCAGAGAGTATGTCTTTCTGTCTTTCGTTATTTTATGCAACTGGAAACACCTTTTGTTGCTGAAAACGTTGATAAGTTGTAATGTTCATTTAAATCTTTTGCTTTTAGGAAATTATATCCTGTACCCTTGAGATTTTATCACATGCTCCGGGTATCATTGATTTATTGAAAATGTAAAAGGTATCCCTAATCTCTTGCGCATTGTATCGTTTATCCCTTAGCGCTTAGTTTTTAGACATAAAATTAGGTGTTGAATCCCTTTATGCTTTTAGCTGTTGATGGACAAACAACAAGCAAAAATCCACAAAACAACTAGAAAATTCTTTGACCAAAAACAACCCCAAAATATCACCATGAAAATAGCATGAAAATGAAGATATGAATTTGAAAATTAATTCACCAAGTATTAATAATCAGGAACTAAACATAATCTAATCAAAACGCATAGTAAATGAAGATTATGACTTACAATCACACAATTTAAAGGTTTGGAATCCACACAGGATAGAATCCACCATGGACTCAAAGGAGAGAAAATCTTATTCATCAAAAAGCTTCTTACAAATGAGGTTTAGGAGACTATTTATAAGGAGTAATTAGATCTAATAAATAAGCTAATCTTGGCCCTTGAAATATGCAAAGGAACGTCCAAGATTAAACCATCATTAAACAAAAATTGCAAAAACAGAGCAATTTGGAAATCAGCCGTTGCATCATGTGCACATTCGTGCTGAAGGAAGCTACACGACCATGCATTAGCTCGTCACAGTTGTGTTGCGGTGTCACCCATTCTTGCACGATCATGATGCGTAGTTTCTTGCACGATCATGATGCGGAGTCTGCTGCACATCACGAAAGTTTCTGGAAGAAATTTGGTCATGTTGCACGCCCGTGCACATGGTCATGTCAGTTTACACGATCTCGTTCCTCCCCTTGTGCTCGACCATGCACAAATCCCAATAGCTACTACAAACAAGAATTGAAATTAAAACTACAAGTCTTACACTCTTACTACTTTATTACAACCAAATTAGCATCAAACTAGCCTAGGAAAAGGAGAGAAAAAGAATAAGTTGTTGCCGTTTCCTGGGTTTTTCGTTGATCCAAGATGCGCACACATCAGCTGTAAAAACTCAACAGTGATGAGTGATCCATAGTTCATATTTACATATGCATTATACAACTGACACATAAGCCCGGTGAAGAAATGAATAAAAATGTTAAAGACGGGGGTCCTTTTGTTTTTGGATTTGAATATCGAATTCATGTTTCCTAAAAAATAAGAGATATAAAGGGGAAGATTGTGAGCTTCCACAACAATAAGTGATGACAAATAAGGAATTCTTTTTAAAGTATAAGACAGCTAACAGTTACTATCGAGTTGAAAATTTTGCTGTGAAGTGGTATATGATACAATGTATAAAAGGTTAGGGGTACCTTGTATATTTTATTCTTAAAGGGTACCTTGTGCAATTTTCAAAACTTAAGTGGAACATGGGCGTACAATCTCCATTAATTTTTATGATATTATTTGTTTGTTTGTATTTATTGTTGTTGTTTTTGTTATTATTATTATTATTATTATTATTATTTTTTTTTTGGCAGTTTGAGATGATGCAAGAGGCCAACTTAGCTAAATTCAAATCTGAAGTACAGAGTTCACAGGTATGAAAATGTGTTAGATTTTTTTTTTTTAGTTGGCGAATTTGATGTCACATGTGTTCTATTATGGCTGAAGTTGTTCTTTTATTAGAAGTTTGTTCATCAGAATTGAACTATTTGTTATAAGATGTTTTTGATAGGTGTTTCTTTTTAAATGGATGGCCAAGGAATTGACTTGGTTATTGTTGCTTGCTTTAGATGGAAGGAATAGAGTTAAATGAGATGGGAGAAACAATAAAAGGGACTAGGCTTAACTAGTAATGACGGGAGAAAGGCTTAATAATAATCACTTATTACTATTGAGAATGAAAACTGTTCAGTAACCTGGAAGTCTCCAAAGTCTTAGATACTTCGAGTAAGAAACAATTCATTTAATATTTGGATTTATTTGAAACACATTTATCCCGTGTATGAAAGTTATGGCCACAGTTCTCATATTGTGGATTTGATGCAAGTATTAGTGCATAGTGCATAATTTTCTCACCCTAAGTAGTAGTATTATTTTAACTATGCCAGATTTTACTTCCAATGTTTCGTTTTTCTACTTCGAGGAGGTTTTACATGGTGTAATCTCTACGATTTCTATTAGGCATTTTTTTCCCCAGATTTCTTTTAGTATATTGGATCTAGTACAATCAGAGAACCCTAAACTATATAAAATCTAGTTTTAAGATTACTATGATTATGATTATGGTAGGACAGGATTCTGATTTTTTTGGTCTTTTGTTGGGAACGAGAGTGAGGGGGGGGGGGGTTCTAGAGTTCTTTATGTGGAGGATAATCTTTGTAAACTTTATCTTTTAATCTCTTAGATTAATAGATGCAGAAACATTTTTTTCTTGATTTTGGGGGCCAATAGATATAGCTTTTTGCCTATAATATATGTTGATATGATGAATAAAATGATTAAAATCATTTCGTGTGAATTAATTATTTGATTAGCATTGAGTTATTTTAAGCTGTGAGTCAATTAATCACTGAGTCGTGACCTTGATACAATCCACTAATTCAAGCTTGAAGTCTTTTACCCTTTTTATCTTCAGTTTAATCAAATTATACAACTAAAACACAAATATAACTCCATTAGTCTGCATAATCCACAAATAAAATCAAGCAAAGTTCTTCAAATTTATAATCCAACTAAAACATCCAATTAGCCTACTATGAAATCACCATCAATTTGTATCAAGAGCCCATGGATTTATTTTCTTTTAACCTATACAATATTGTAGTCCCTTTTTTTTTTTCCGAATAACATTGCAATGATTGTTATTGAATCAGATGCGATGCCTTTTCTTATCAATGAATTCAGAAATTTAAGTGCCAAGGTTGATCAACTTGGCACAAGAATGGGTATCCTTTGATGTTGCACAGATCTATTTTAAATTTCAACCATTTGTGTTTGGATCATATGGAGATAATTTCGGACGGAGTCCCCTTGTCCCCACACCCATGTCCAATTCCGACATAGTACCTGTGTCCCAAAATATCAGACTTCACCGTGTCGGACACATGGATACGTGTCTGCGTCCGACACTCAAACCCAAGTCCATGTAACATAGGATCATAGTACAAAGTAATGCATTAAAGAGATTATGACGAGGTGGCTTGAAAGTATAATATCTTGTATATTTAGAAGAATTTAGTGGGTGTTTAGCTGCCAAAATACCTTTGCAATAAAGGGCAGCTGGCCCTATCCTTGTATCGTCAAGCATATTCGTTGGTATTGTGATAAAGAAGAGTAGTGTTTGGAAAGGTGAAAGGGCGGTGAGGGGAGGGGGAGAGGGGCGGGTATAGTATAGGATAGGATTGAGTTTGTAAACTAACTTCATTTGAAGGGTGGCTTGGAGAGCATTAGCATTTCATATGAAACTTTGTGAAGTGGTGAAGTTTATAAACAAATTCAATGAAGGCAGGTAGCATGGTGTCGGGGATTATAAGTGTTACTCATGAATCATATAATATGTTAAATCTGGATTTTATGAGGAGTAGTCAAAAGAGCATTGAATAAGTGAAAGAAGAATTGGTTGGCTGGCAACTCTCTTAAACAAAATTTGGAGTGGTAATAAGATGCATTTTGAGTGGAGGAAAAGTACTATAATCCCAATATATAGAAACAAAGGGAATGTACAAGATTGTCCCAATTTCAAAGATGAAATTAATGAGTCATACTATGAAGCTATAGGAGTGAGTAATTGAACTAAGGTTAAGAAGAAGTATGCTAATCTCATAAACCAACATGGGTTTATGCCAGAAAGGTCGACAATGGAGGCAATTCATCTTATGAGAAAGCTCATGGAGAAAGATAGGGATAAGAACTAGGGTTTGCTTATGTTGTCATTTATTTGGAGAATTTGTATGATAATGTGCCAAGGGAAGTACAGTGGGCCTTAAGAAGAAAAGGCATCTCGAAAATATTTATAAACATTACTAAAGAGTAAAGACATATGTAGGTGATAGCATGAGTATGAGGACTAGTGTCGAGAAAATAGAAGAGTTTTTTATTGTAACATCAAGGTTCCATACTTGGCCCTTTCCTTTTTGCCATTGTCATTGTGGTAGTTGATGAGATAGAGAAAGAGTGGAAAGTAAGGTGAAATTGTGGAGAACTACTCCGGACTCTCTTGGGTTTACGTTAAGTAGAAGTAAGATAGGAAATTTGGAATGTACATTCATTGGATGGAATGAGTGTTCAAGGTTTCGACTCATTACGGTATCTAGAATCTAGGCCTTGTTCTTTTGGACTTAATTATTTGAACTTTAAACTAAATCTTAGTCCCATCAAGAGTGGAATTGAATTGAACTGAAGTGAACTGTTTTTTTTTTTTTTTTTTTTTTTGGAATTAATTGCTAAAGAATAGGGCCCTATTATGCAAAAAGATGGTGAATTAGATGGGGATGTTGCTCATAGGATAAAATTAGGCTGGTTAAAGTGGAAATGAGGTCGAGGTTTTCTTTGTGATTGGGGTATGCCACAAAGACTAAAAGGAAAATTCTACTGTACAACTATTAGGCTATCATTGCATTCTGGCATAGTGTCGGGCCTTAAAATACTCATGCGTTTAAAAATAAATGTTTAAGAGATGCGTATGCTAAGTTGGATGTGTGGGCATACAAGGAAGGGTTAAATTAAGAAAAGAGGATATCACTATAAAGATAGGGTTAACAACTATGAAGGATAAGATGAGGGAAAGTCGGTTAAGGTGGTTTGGTCATATGAGACGGAGACCAATTAATGTATCAGTAAAGAGTCTTGAGGAGTGCCAAATGGATGGAACGTGATGGCTAGAAGCCAAATGTGTTATTTGGCTGAAACAATACATGATCTATTGAGAGAAAATATTCACAAAAGATTTACCAACTTAATTAGATCAAGTTGAGGTTATTTTTCTTGGGAATATTTTCTCTCAATAGATCATACTATATCTTTCAAGCTATTTTAAGTTAGGTATCTTTTTGTTAATTTGAGAAATGCCTTCTTCGAGGTTTTGGATATTAATTTTGTTACTTAATTTTAACACTTGATTTTCAAATGTGTTATTTTTTTATCCATTGGAATAAAGTGTTAATCAAATGCTTTCACCTTTTGAAAAGTTAGTAGAAAATAGAGAGAACACCTTAGTCTTCCACACTTGTAAGATATCTCATCAGCTTCTCTTTGCTTTTGTCTCATCTTTTTGTTAGAGGACCTAATTGTGATGCTTAAATCTCTTTGCGTATCACAAGATTGATCCTCTGGGGGTGTTTGGATGTTAGACCAACTTAAAAAGTTATTTTTGGTGTTTGGTAGTTAGAGGTTTGGAAGAGAGTTTTGGGATGGAAAAAAACTTTTTCAAAAAGCTTATGTGAAGAACTTTTTGAAAGAGCTTATAGCTTTTTGGTTCTTTTTTTACTCTGAAATATCTAACAGCTAACTACTATTTACCTCCAAACGGTTTTACATAAACAACTAATATAATCCCTTAGTCAAATCAACTATCACAATCAGCAAGTCACATGTCACATCAGTTAACTCAATCAACTAACGGAGGAAGTATATGTATATATATTGTTGTTATAATAATAGAAGAAACATATTGACTTAGTGGTTAAGTGTTTAGAATATGAGAGAGGAATTTTGGGATCAAATCCTACTGCTTGCATGTTATTTTGTTTTAAAAAACTATATAAGATTTTCTATTTCTACTTTGCTTTAACTTTAATTGAATTCTTTTCTTTTTGAAATTGAATCATTATAAATCACAACATCGTACCGTACACAAAATTTAATTAGTTTTTAATATTTTAATTGATCAATTTATGTAAATTTGCAATTACAAGATGTTTATTAGTTACTTTGTCAAGTTTTATTTTTTTATTTTTTTTATTTATTTGATGTAATGTCTATTAAATTTCTCTTATTAAAAATTATATAGTACCGTTTAACTAATTCTTTACTAACTATAATAAGTTGTATATTTTTTATATTCATCAGTTCATGTATGTTGATCATAGTTTAATTAAACCGTCCGCCCCCCTAACTTAATAATCCTGGCTTCGCCTCTGGGTATATTGCTCCTATTGTATCGCCAAAATTTATTTTTGTTATATGCATCAACAATTAGTAGATTACTAATAACATTATGCATTTGATTTTGTTGTATTGATGAATCAACTAGTGGTGTAAATTTATAGAGTTAGAATGTACAAACGGCAACAAATAGTTTGAAATACTAATTGGGGTTATTAGGATTGGGATTTTACATTGGATCGATAAAGGGGTAGGATCGGATCGATAAAGTCAAATCATAGGTTTGTAAGATCCTACTCTATAGTAGAAAAATATAAATAGTGCTTCAGTGTAATACAAAGTTAAATGTTTAATGAAAATTATATATTAAAAGAAATTATTTTGCTCACATAAAATTAAAATTAAGTAGTCATGAGCGTGTATAATTAGTGTTCAGCCACAAAACACAATGATTGAATACATGCAAAGGCTGTTGAAAACATGAACTTTGATATTGCAAGTTATAAGTAATAAAATTAAAAGGATTTTTATCATTGTTGTATGTTTTTAGCAATAATTACTACATATTTGTAGTTATATGTGCTTACAATTTTACAAATCTAATGTATAATAAAAAAACGTTTGAACATGGGTTTTAATGTTAAATTGTATGTAGGATCATTAGATCGTTGAATCGTATTATGATCCTACAAATCTAATTATTTTCAAGGACGATAGTAAGATCAACAAACTTTAAGATCCTACCTAGGACCGGATCGGTCATGTGTTTTTGGATTGTAGAATCGTGATTGGGATTTTAATTACAATGGGTAGGGTCTTAGCGAACATGAGTATTTTCTGCAATTTGAGGGGTACTTGGTGCAAAAAACTAATTTTAAGTGACTATCCCTCCCCCCAAAACACTAAGGGCAATAATTAAGGGACACCCCATGCATTTTTTAAAATTAAGTGGTACCCCATACACTTGATAATCAAGGGGTCCCAAAGCTTCCTACGTCTTAAAAAAGAGGGAAATTTGTGAATTGCACTAAGATAAAATTAGCTCTTCTATTATCCAGTGTTTGTCCAAAGTTCTTAATGATTTGTAACCTATACTACTTGAACTCTACGAGAAGTGACGTTGTGTCCAAGTGACGGTTAGAGCTGAGTTTGTAATTGTTTAATTCTTGCCAATAATTAAAAACAAATTTGCAATAATCAATTCGTCATATGGAGGAGTATTTGCCTTTTAACAATGGCATGCTTGAAATGCATTATATATTTTGAATCTTCATATGCATTTTTTTTCCCGCCATATCCACCATTAAAAAGAGCAGATATTGTTTCAAATCTTGATTTGGCCCAATTTGTCTCTACATTGATCTTGTTGCTTTTATTTGGTCTCCCCTCCATGAATTTTCAATGGAGCATAAGTTTAGGTGTTGTCTTTTGTTTGATGATGATGGCGTGCTTTTGATGCAAAAAAAGTTAATGAGGTTTCACGTTTGACTTGAGCTTTCTTCTCAGTTTAGCTTTATCGTTTGCTTCTTGTTGTTTCAGCTTTGGACAGCCTAGTAAAATCCTTCCTATATCCCATGAGCAAAACGCTTTGTGTGTTTCTATTCTTTTATTCTAGTATATAGTTAGGGTCTTTTAAACTACTGATTTTCACGGGGTATCCCTAGAGTTTTTATGAAATACATGAGGTACCCCTATTATTTCAAGAATGTGCCAAATATCCTCAAGATTTGGAAGAAATGTACCATATACCCATCGGTGACAAAAAAGTTTGTTTTCGATGTTATTTTAAATTATTTATAATCAAGTCATACTTTTGCTCTCCTATACCCCTTTTGCATAATCATATTTGAAAAAATAACATCGAAGAACTAATGTTTTTTAGTCATAAAATGACATCTGGTACATTTGTTTTAAAATTTTTGGGGTATTTGGTACATTCTTGAAAAAATTGGGGTAACTTGTGAATTTTGTGAAATATAAAGGTAATTCGTGAAAAAACAAAAAAAAATGGTCATAGAAAAGCGTCATTGAGAAAGGGATTCGAATACAGTTTTTAAGATATTCAATCACTCGAGTCTTAATCACATAAGTGGGATTGGCTACATGAACCAAAAGTGATCATTCCGTTAGGTCATCCACAAAGATTTTCCTCCTCCACCAGACCACCCCCTACGATTGAGGACCTCATTTTCTTGCAGTTCCATTTGCTTCATATCTTTTTTAACTCCTTCCAACCAAATCATTTTTGGTCTCCCCATTTTTAGGGTGTAGTCTCTCTTTTGCACCACAATTTTTATATGGAAAAATTGCCTGAAATAAGCCAACCTTTTCGTGGTCTTCCATATTTAGGCCAATCTTTTGATAATTCAGAAATAAGCCAACCTTTGGATCATTAAAGCCAAGAATAGGTTGACTACAAAATTAACCTGATAACATAGGTAAACAACAGGTTAATGTTCATTTAGGATTTAATTATGATTAATTATAATTTAATTATGCTTAACCTAACTAACCCTAACCACCCAACCCACCACCCCCATCGACCAACCCACCACCCCCTGCCCAAAACCACCCAACCCACCACCCTCATCCATCGACCCACCACCCCCTACCCAAAATCACCGACCCACCACCCCTACCCAAAACCACCGAGTCCACCACCAGAACCCATCCCCAAAACCACCCAACCCACTACCAAACCCCTAACCCCTTGGCCAAAAGACCACCCCCATCCACGTTCATCAACCGACCCACCACTACTAATAATAACCACCAAACCCAGCCCCCCACTTCTAGACCCCATCCCCATCCTCAAACCTCACACCAAATCCAAACCCGAACCCAACCCCACCAACAAACCTAACCCCCCACCACCGAACCTAGCCCCATCCTCAAACCCTGCACCCAAATTCGAACCCTAAACCCAGCCCCATCCTCAAACCCTACACCGAAATTCGAACCTTAAATCCAGCCCTAGCACTAGACCCACCTAAATCTGAGATCCACAACCAAAAGCGAAACCCATGACCCACAATCCACCCTAAATACCAGGAAAAAAAGAGAAAAAATAAAGAGAAGAGAGAGGGAGTAGCGGTTGTTGTGGCGGTAGAAGTAGCGGTGATGGCAGTGGCGGTTGATGTGGAAGGAGTTAAGTGGATGGAGGTGGATGAAGGGATGATAATGGAGGAGGGAGGAACGGTGGAGAGAGAAGAGAGGATGGAGGAGAGAGAGAGGGAGAGCATGGAGGTGGAAGAGGAGAGAGAGAGGGAGAGGATGGAGGTGGAATGGTGGATGAAGGGATGATAATCCAGAATTAGAGAAACAAATAGGGGGAAAAAAAAGTTACCTGTGAAACCGATAGCTGGTCATTTAACCTATTTTTGGCTTGAATGATGGTAACTTTGGCTTATTTTTGGATTATCAAAAGCTTGGCTTAATTATGGAAGACCACGAAAAGGTTGGCTTATTTCTGACAAAATTTCCTTTTTATTTTTATTTTTAAGGTCTCCCCCTACCTGGTCTGAAATTTCCCCATCCCCATTCTTTTACCCTTTGTATCGGTGGTGCCTCTTAGGGTCTCTATCTTACATGTCCAAACCAATCTAAGCGATTTTCCCTTAGCTTCCTGGCAATGTCTGTAACACCAACTTTTCTGTGGATAAATTCATTTCTGATTCTATCCCTTAAAGTATTCATGCACATCTATCTCAACATTCGCATCTCCTGTGACCCCCACCTTTTGAATGTGCTCATTCTTAGAAGCCCAACATTCTGTACCATAGGGCAACACTTGCTATGGTAGTCTTGTAGAATTTCCCCTTCAAACTTTAAAGGGATGCTTCAATCGCACAACACTCCCGTGGCCGCTCTCCATTTAAGCCATACGACTTAATCCTTTGAGCCACATCTTGGTCAATATCGCCTCTTTTTTTGAATGATTGACCCATGATATTTAAAGCACTCACTCATAGCAAGATCCTTTCTGTCCACCTCCACCACAACATCGTCTGCCCCCCTCTATGTCTCAAAACGACATTCCAAATACCCAGTCTTACTTCGAGTTAACTTAAACCGCTTAGATTTCTACCTTTGCCTCCATTGCTAGTTTTAGTTTTATCCAACAATATATTATCATCCGCAAACAGCATACACCATGGTACTTCATCTTGGATTTTCCTTGTTACTTCATCTATAACCAATGGAAAAACGAAAGATGATAACGCCAACCCTTGATGCAATCCAAATGTTGTAAGGAAATCCTTTGTCAACCCATTACAAGCCCTTACATTTGTTGACACATCCCGATACATATCCTTAACCAGATCAATATATCTTCATGGGGTACCTTTATTCAACATTGCCCAAAGTAAATCTCTTGGCACCTTGTCACAGGCCTTCTCTAAATCAATAAAAACCATATGGAGATCCTTTTTCCTCGCCCTATAAAACTCTATCATTTGTCTTAACAAATGGATTGCTTCCATAGTGGATCTCCCTGGAATAAAACCAATTTGGTTTTCGGAGATGCCTATGCATGCCCTTAACCGATTTTCTATCACCCTTTCCCACAACCTCAAAGTGTGGCTTATAAGCTTGATTCCTCGATAGTTAGAGCAGAGCATCTCTTTTGTTCTTATAAAGAGGAACCAAAGTGCTCTTCTACCAATCTGCTATCAACCGCCACGTTTCTGGTGTTTCTTGGCTTTCGAGAGGCCAAGTTCTCTCCCAAATGCTACTACTACTACTACTGCTATCTTTTTATTATTTTCAACCTCCAAAAACATTACACACACTAATCCCTTATCTATAGACTAATTATTTGATTCGATTTAACCCACTTGCTACAACATAAAGGAAAAAGACTAAAATACCCTTACTACTAAAATAACAGCAAAAATAACTAAAATGTCATTATAAACATAATTAGAATAAGGTTCATAGCATTACCCCCTCCCAAACCTCCACCTTGTACTCAAGGTGGAAAGAAGGAAAAATGATCGGCGAGGGTCTGACAAGTATAAAATATGAGTTGTTGAGATCCATTTGCAGTCATGGGAGCGACCTTGTTGAAGTCGAACATGGGGTTGAATGAGTTGTTAGGAATGTTGGGTGTAAATTTTGGTGGGCTGGTGATGTTTGTGAAATATGGGTTGGAAATTTTGGGCCCAAAATTAGGTTTGAATCCTCTTGCATTTTCTTGTAATCTTAGTTTTAAAAGGCGCAAGGCGCACCGAGGTGCACGATGTCCCTGGAGCCTAGGTGCAAGGCGCAAGGCGAAGGCGCGCGCCTTTAGGTGGTGAGGCGCACTAAATTTTCTCAAAAACTTTCATTTTTGAAAATTAGATCATATATTGTACTCAAAATAACATTATACTCATTATAAATGCATAAATGACATAACAAAGTATAATTCATATTTAAAAAGGCGACAAAAGACTAAAACATTACATAATGAAAAGTAAAAAGGGAAAGATAAGCAAACTTGGTTCTCCAAGCTAATTTTTTTTGCCTAAAGTACTAGAACAATCCTAATCCAAATCATACTCATCAGTCATCACCATCACTATACTCATTGTCATCCTCATCTCCCAAGTAATCTTCATCGCCACCAATGTCCTCCACTTTGTCATCATCATCATCATTTAACCTATAGAACAACAGGTACTATACTCATTGTCATCCTCATCTCCCAAGTAATCTTCATCTCCACCAATGTCCTCCACTTTGTCATCATCATCATCATTTAACCCATAGAACAACAGGTAGAAGGCGGGAGAAGAGTAGAAAGCAAAATAGAAGGAAAAAAATTCGGAGTAATTTCAAAGAGACGAAGACAGGAGAAGAGGAAGAAAAGAAAAAAGAACAAAGAAAAAAAGAGAGAGAGAAAGTTTTCGGTGACCGGCAGTGATGATGGTAGTTTCGACGGTGGGTTGGGTGATGATGGTAGCAGCAAGTAGGGACTTAGGGTTTACTTCTCCCCTTTCAAAATGTGGATCCTTTTCTTATACTTCTTTCTTCTTTTTTATTTTTATTTAAATGTTTCACATGACCTAATAAAACCTATTTGTATTTTAAAAAAGCCTGATGTGCGCCTTACCCCCAAAAGGCGCGCCTTTCTTGCGCCTTACGCCTCCCCAAAAGGCGCAAAAAGGCGCGCCTTTCCAGCGCCTCCAAGGGGTCCTTGCGCCTTGCCTAAAAAAAGCCCAAATGCTAGTGCCTTGAAGTGCCTTGCGCCTAGGCGCGCCTTTTAAAACTAAGCTTGTAATGGGTTGAAAGTTTGTGAGGTGATGAAATTAGAGAAATGATGTTTTAATGGTTGGGTGTTAATTGCTAAAGGTTTGGATTAATGGATGTGCTTAGAGTGGGACTTTTTGGGTTGAGTAAATGATGATAGCCAAATGGGTCTTTAAATAATTGGTTCAAAAAAATGCCTCCCTTCATTAAAAAGACTAGTGGGCTTACGATTGGCAGTCCATTTTCTTGCTTTCCACCATGATTCCACGAATTATAGTAGAGTGCTTTCCCCCTTGGATATTTGTCCGGACTCATAGCCCTTGCAGTGATGTCACTTTTTTGTAATTTTACCAAATTGCCCTTAATGCTCCTTGTTAACAGATCATTCTTCCCCCCTTCTAGATTCTTCTCCAAGCCAGTGGGAACAAAGCTTCCTCCACACACCACTTTTGGAATTCTACTTCCCTCAGCACCTCCGCGCTCGAACATTTCTCCTCCACCACCCGAGGCGCCTCCCTGGCCACCCAACAACCCTTCCCGGTCACTCCCGACCTTGCTCAAGGTGTGACGCACCTCTTCTTGAAAGGTTTCTTGATTAATTCGAACCCTTCCAAGTTGGGCCTCCAATTCTTCTCGAGATCTTGTTGCCCTTTCTTCCACCTTCCCCGAGGGTATTTGGGCCTCCGTTTGGAGAGCAGTGGTGATTTTATCCACACTCGCCGCAATCTGGGTAGCCACAGACTGCTGTAGCACTGTGACAGCCTTCTCCATCGCCCCTTTAATTTCCCCCGTGATGCTCTCCCGCAACCCCGCATAGTGGTTCTCTAATTGATCCGGCCTCTGTGATTGAGAAGGGCCCACCATGGCTGTCGCTAGAACCGAAAGCTCTGATACCATCTGCTACAAACCACTACGTGGCTGATGTTTCTTGGCTTTCGAGAGGCCAAGTTCCCTCCCAAATACTACTACTGCTGTCTTTTTTATTATTTTCAACCTCCAAAAACATTACGCACACTAATCCCTTATTTATAGACTAATTACTTGATTTAACCCACTTGCTCCAACATAAAGGAAAAAGACTAAATTACCCTTACTACTAAAATAGCAGCAAAAATATCTAAAATGCCATTGTAAACATAATTAGACTAAGGTTTATAGCAATCAAATCTAGCCTTACCCAAATACTTCCACACCTCGACCGGGATACCATCAGGCCAACCGCCGCTTTCTTAGCTTTCATCTTCCTGAATGCAACCTCCACCTCTACTCTCGTTATCCTTCGCAAAAACTCCACATTGTTTTCTTCCTTACTCACAAATGTGTCCCCTGTGACAATTCTTTGGCTTCCATTAAACAATTCATCGAACCTTCCACTTATCTTTGATGTCATCTTGGACCAAACCTTGTGGTTCTTATCTTTGACATACTTGACCGTGATGATAGCTTTCCTCGCCTCTTGTCTTCTCTTAGCCATCTTATAAATCTCTTTTTCTCCCTCTTTGGAGTCTAGGCTTTCAATGACACCCTGGCAAGCCTTTTCTTTGAGTAAGGCTTGATGTTGATGTTTTTTTTTTTTTCAACATTCTTCTAGAAATTCACCATGTACTCTTTAGAATTTAACAAAGTGTACAGTTTACCCTTTACCCTTTAAGAACTAACAAACATCTTATTTTTTTAATGTAGAATTATTTATACTAAAGTCGTATTCTTTCTCTGTAATGCCCTCATTCCGATGCATAATCTTATTTGAAATCATTAAAATAACATTGAAAAAATCTTTTGGTCACATAAGGGCAATTGATAAATTTGTATAAAACATTCGGGGTACTTATTGCCCATTTGGTTATTGGTAATAAATCGCAGTAATGGGAATAAACTTAAAGCATAATTTATCAAGAAAAACAAGGTTACAATCACTATGGAGACATATTCTCATTCCTAAGTTTAAATTTTCTTCTCTTTTTCATTACCATCCATTGCTAGTGGAAATTGTGGTATTAGATGGGAATAAATATTTGTGAAGAAAATTAGATGGTTGGAGGCAAGCTACATAACTATGGGAATGGATATTGATTGTCTTACCAAATTTACATATAAATTCATTCCCATTACCTTCATTTACAACCAGGTACCAAATGTGCTGTTAGTGAATTCTTGAAATCATAAGAATATCTCGTGAATTTTGGGAAAACTCAGGGGTAACCCATGAAAAATCGTTAAAACTATTATTGTTCCCGCAGAACCAATCAGAATTGAAAACTTCTTCCTGGGTTGTAATTACGAGTTATGCAAATATTTGAGATTCATATTTACTTGTCTGAACTCTGAAAAATGTAAGACTGTCATTCAGCATTATGTTTACTCGTTTTGTTTAAAAGATATCATTATTATTACATTTTGTTAAGCTTAATGGTTGTTTTTGAACAATTCAATGCAGGAGCATCATTTTTCCCTGTTGCAACGGGAGGCGGAGAAACTCCAGAGTGACATAGAGAAGATGCGTAGTGAATTGAGGTCAGCTTAATTTCAGAAAATTTGTCACCTGTTTGGGTGTTATGTTCTTTGGTACTTTTATTGAAAAAGGTGATTCATATTGTACGGCGAGTCTCTTGTTTATATTGGGTAATTGGGATTTGAAGGATTTTCCTTCTTCAAGCTTTTGAGGGAAGGATATTATCTTTAGAAACAGCCATTCTCTTCATTTGAACTGGATCATTTAGGATGTTGGTGGGTTTGGCCAAATAAAACTGGTGAAAAATGTTTTAATTGCTGGACAATCTCACATGGAGACACCATGATGGTTAATGGGATTTGAAGAATCTAGCTATATACTTTTGGTGTCCAGATGAATCATGCACTTGAAATTGGCATGAAGATTAAGATTAATTGTTCAATGTACAGTAGAAAATTGGAAGTGATTGAGAGGGAAAAATAATCATGTGAGTGTTGAGGAAGAGGCAGAAAATGATTGACGGAATGAAGAGAGAAAAAGAATAAGTGTATTAAGAGTGCGAAGCACTTTTCAACACCCAAAAATAGAAATAGCAAGTATAATTCATTTCTGCGATGGAGTGTTTAGTTATCAGTTCAAATATAATTCATTTTTCAGTAAAGTTGCTTCATATATGAGATTGACTGATTTTCTTTGCTTCTTTTGTTGACATGATGAGCCTTGGCTTTTCTGGCATTGGCTTCTAGATTACGAATCCGTATTCGATATGGAATTTTCCAAATCCGAACTTGAAAACCAAATTCAAATAAGATATCTAATTTTCTTAGCCTGTATTTATGGGATCAAGGAATTTAATGAACCCTGGCTACAGCCATATTATTATTGATACTGTGAGGGTCTGTTTGGTTTTCTTAGTCTTGCCTGGATACTTGGACCTCTTGATTTTTGCTTGCTTTGTCTTGCTCCAAAGCTATACATAATTATATCTTTTTTATTGTACCTAAAAATAGTGGGTGGTGTTTTCTTGGTCATTAGAGAAGGCACCAAATCTTGTTGCTCACTAATATTTTCTGCATTAGTGCATTTCCTCATATTTCATCCACTACTATGCCGGTCGTATATGACGTGTAACTAGTTTTTTGGCCCGTGCAAAGCATGGATGACGGCATTCTTAGTTAAACATTACCATGTATATAATTTTAGGAATATTGAGTAGAATAACATAGAAAATGAGAACGACCAAACGTGGGAAAAATGATAAGTGAAAAAATCAATCAATCAAAGCCTTATTCCCATAAGTGGGGTCGGCTACATGAACCAAAGTGATTATTCCGATAGGTCGTCCACATAAATTTTCCTCGTCCACTCCGCACGGTCGAGAGCCTCAATCTCTTGTAAATCCAACTGCTTCATAAGGGAAAAAATGTTTTAAGAAAATTGTCATGCGTCTTTTAACATGATAATGATGGTGTTTTCCTACATGTCATATTTTTAGGTGATTTTTAAGAGGTAAATGATATTATTTTGATTTCGGTCTTTATTTTAAAATATTAAGTATAGATATAGGTCAAAACTGGGTTGAAACTATTGTTGTAGACATTATAATGATGAAATGATAAAAGGAAGATGAAGGGAGAAACTAAAAGAGGTTAGTGGTTTGAAGATATTAGAGAAGGCAATAAAGAAATGCTTATAAAATTAAAAATCAAATTTAGGAGCAATAATTGGGATGACATGTCATCGAGAGGAAGACGAATGATATGTCATTGTGAGGAGGGAAGAGTAATTTATAAAAGGCCATGTGTCAAATGTGTGTTAGGGGGAGAGTGTTAATAGACTAGGTATAAATTTGTTAGGTGATATCAATTGTCACCTCCACCTCGTCTATCATTATTGTTTTTCCCTCAAATTTCTTCGGCCTACTCAAGCCCATAATTCAATACAAATAATAAACTAAACTATAGTCCTCGTCCTTCAGACAAGATTTTATAAACTTTAGTTTTATTTCTTGAGGTGAAGGCTTTAACCACAATGCAAAATTGCGAAACATTGATAATATTTTTTTAAATGAAAAGCAGCAGTAATGGGATTTAGAAGAGAGAGCGAGTTGGGTAAATAGAGTTTGAGTTGCTCTCATTAGACACTCTAGCTTAACAAGATCCAGCAAGGCCCTTAAATTTGGAAGCTAGTTATTTGAGTATGAATCTAAAACTTTGTTTGCAGTGGAAGCTACACAAGTGATTAACACAATTAAACCCAAATGGGATTCACAATGTACACTTTCGGTCAACTGTGAAGTTACTTCAGTGGCTAAAATATGCTGTTAATTTTTATTTTATTTTTATAGTCTTTTTTCTTTTATAAAGTTATATTCGCTCACCCTAGCTCCTATTCTCTCAACCTCCGGTTGACTATCTAGTAAAGCCCTTTTTTGCTTTGACGAAGTAAGGAAATTATTCCACCTTGCCAGTCTACAGAGCACAGAGCTACTTGAACTTGAAACCTTAACGATCTGTTGCTTTGGAACCATTGTTGCAAACCTCTTACCTTCAGTCTAGCCCTTTTTTAACCCTGTTCAATGAGTTTCACTGCTTGTTTGCACGTGTATGCTATCTGCACTGCGTTAGCAATCACTGATGCATGTAATTGGGGTTTTGATTTTTTCTAATATTTTTTCAAGTAATGATCATAATGTTCGGAGATTTAATGCAGGTATGAAATTGACAAAGTTACTGCTGGGCAGCGATTGGATTTAAATCTTGAAAAAGGGTACATTAATATTGAACATGCATTTGTTGAAATTAAATTTGGAAGAACTGCTTTAGTTTGCTCATACGGTGCCATAAATTGCAGGAGGATTCGGGATGAGTTGGCAAATCAAACAGCAGAAACAAATAATCTAACCAACAAACTTGATAGGGTGAGTCTTGCTAAGAAGATTAAGTGGGCTGGAAGTTGGAAGCGCCATTAAACAACCGTTGTTTCAACCACTTTTATTATTTTATTTTAATTTTTATATTTATTCATGCTTAAATTGTATCGTTTTCAGGAAATTCACGCACTGAGGGCACAATTAGAGGCTGCAAAATATGATGTCATCAAATACTGCATAGGTACCCTTGTTTCAATCTCCGCTGTTGGACTTGCTGTGGTGCGCATCTTGTTATGAGTCAGCCTTTTCCACCCTATTCAATAGCATAGTGTCTCCTCTCTCCTAACAAGGTGACTGTAACTTGGTGCATGTTGCTATGTGTTGCAACAAAATTGAATAGTGTAAACTGTAAAGAATCTTGATGTGGTTTTCCCACAAGATAAACGTAACAGGTCAATAGCAACAGATGTGGATGCTATTTTTTTCCACTCCTGTTGGGCTGCAGAAATGGGAGAACAATAGACTCCAAAATTATTGTAGTGCAATTACTTTGTTGCATGTTTGTGATACTTTGTAACTAATGATGTTGTCATTGTATCTGATTAGTAAACTCAGTTTGGCCACTTAATTCTTTGGAATAATTCTTTGTTAATATACTGTTGGTCATTTCATTGTGTTCAAACGCTTTTTTACCTGCTGCTTAATCAAAATTCAAAGGGCCTTTTTTTCTTTATTCCTTTCTGTTTTCTGGAGATGAAGGTTGGTGAAAAGTGCAAAATGGACACTATGTTGAATATAATGTTTTCCATTAGTTGTGACTTAATTTAATCGTATTTCCTTTACAACTGCTATTAGCATATTAGGACATTTTCTCTTAATATTATTCTCCGGATGTTGCAACTCCCTCATGACATTGTAAAAATATAGGGCACTAATGTATACCTATGTAGCATGGGTAATTTATTTGACAGCCGTCCCTGTATCCAATTCTCCCGCGTATCAATGACCGTCCCTGTATCGAATTCTCTTGCGTATCAATGACGTTACCAATATTTTTGTTAATGTTTGCAACTTTACGCTGTATCCATAGTCATCTAGTTTTTAGACTTGTTATTCCTGGTCCCTGTACCTGTATTTTTTTTTTTTACTCCGTTCTCGACTCGACTAACATAGATGTATACAAAGGCTGTACATAAGCATTTAGGATACTTCATAAAGTGGTAATTATTTAGGAACCTATGACAAAATCACGAGTGATTCGGTGTAATTAATTTTAATGTAATTAATATATTATTTAAGTTGTTATTTTCATTTTTAGAACCTTGATTTTATTAGAGTTGATAATTGGTCGACCTGGGTTCGGTTTGAATTGACCCATTAACATAAATGTGTTTAACCATCCAACCTTAATCCATCCTATATAACTAAATAGGTTAAGATTCTTAACCCAATCCAAACCATTAAGGGCTCATTTACATTAACAGAATAGAGATGAACTGAACTGAACTGCACTGAATAGAGATGAAATGAACTGAACTGAATAGAAGTGTATTAATTGAACTAAATCGAACTGAACTGAATAGAAATGAACTGAACTGAATATATCTGAAGTAAACAAGCTCTAAAGTTAAGTGGGTTGATTCAATAATCTGTTTAATTTTTTATCATTATGAAATATAGGAATGCAATTATATGCTTATATTGTCCTATTCGTCACGACCAACTTAAAATAGCCATACATATTGTCGGCTATATTGTTCAGTTTACACCTAAAATGATGTTAATTACTAATTTATAAATGATAACTTTTTAGTTTTAATGTTTAAGATAAAAACGTTAAAATTTGAGACATTACAACTATAATAATAAAATAACAAAAATTTAAAATTGAATGTGACCGTCTGGTGTATAGCTCAGTAGTTTGAGCGCCAGACTCTTGCAGGAGGATGTGGTACAATGTCCTATTAGGTTGCCAGCTTTGCCTGTTTGCCTGGGGTTGTTGGGGTCTTTACATACGGAGGGATTTGACCCTTACAAATTAGGGATATTCCTAGTCAACCTAATAAATGAAACGGGTTGGATTTGGTGAACTTCTTCAGCTAAAAAGATAAAAATTTCAACCCAAGTTTCTATTATTAGATTTGGGTTGAGGTCATGTTTTGCGAATCTTAAACCATTTTCTAAAATTAAACAAGTAAAACGTTGAGTTTAGAAAAACAGTTTAGGCTACGTGAATTCAAAAGCAAACAATATCTAGGAAAGTGGAAACTCTCTTTCATAAGTTCCCACAATTTAAAGTTTATTAAACTGAATAAGAACAAAGGTGGGAATTGAAGGCAAAGCTTTGGATTTCAACTGTGGCAACTGATTGGGAATGAATATCGAGGACACACGCTACTAATGTGGAAGTATAGGTATATATTCCACGCGGAATGTGTAATTGTAATGTTGTATGTCACATGTCCAATATAATATGCATTATTATTGAGGTGTTAACTTACTGCAGAGTAATGTCTTTAGTATACCACTGAGATTTTTTTTTTAAAATTTAAGTATATTACTGGAAATATGCTAATTTTTAGGTATACCAATAAGAATAATAAAAAAAATAATTATTTTCCAAAAAAGAAAACTAGAATAGATTGAATGGATGTAATTGAATTACAATGGATTGAAAAGATGGTAATAGATTAAATGGATTAGAATGTATTGAAGTGATTATAATGGATGGGATTGAATGACAATGTATTGAATTAGATTACGTACGAGATTGTTATTCCGAAAAAAAAAAAAAAAAAAGAAATAAATATTAATCTAAGAATGTAGTGGGCCATAAAAAACTCTAACCTAGTGTTAAAATATCGGGTTCAACACTCCCATCGCTTAATAAGACCCAGTTTAGAAGAGACCATATCCTGGGCTTTGATACCATGTTAAATTTGATTGAATATTAGAAACGGGCTTGGACAACCCAATATGGAAGAGAAGAATTAGGTTACTTACAGGCCATAAGAGATTTCATCCTAAAACCAATTGGTAATAGGAGGAATAACTCATAGACTTATAAGTTAGTTTAGTCTTTCCTCATATTTCGGAGTGAAACAGTCACTAGTGCACTATATGGTCTTAATACCTAACTTATTGTGTGGTAGGTGAGTGAAGTTGTGATGAGAGAAATATTAGTTGACTGGAGAGGAAGAAGACATTTACGGTTGGCGAAATAGACGGCAGCTAAATTGAGAATTGGTGTTGAAAATTGTAAATTAAATAATTGTTGTTATCAAACTGATGAAGTTGAAGCATCGAAGTCCAGATCACTTAAACAATACAGCCAACTTGTCCGCTTTCTAAGTGCTACCTAAAACTACCAACCAACCATTCCATTCACTTCATGTCAATTTGTTTTTGGTGACTTCATAATATATCCACTCCACTCCCCTTTGCGGCGTATGTAAGCAATTTTAATTGTTACTCTCGGGTGTGTTCACTTCATGGAATTTAATTGAATTGGATTAGATTAGAATACTTTAAATATTAAAAGTTATATATATTTTGAAAGCATATATCGTGACAAATCAAACGATATTTCATATGATTTTAGAATAAATTGAAGTGATGAAAATAGATTGGAATGAATTTGATTTGAATTGATTAAAATAGATTAGATTGGATTGGATTTGAGATTTAAATCCCGTGAAAAGAACACACCCTAAATATACTCGATTGAATTGAACACTTGTCTTCTTTTTCTTGCGGAAATTTCATGATAATTAGGAGTAATTGGATATTAATTCGGAGATGGAGCAATGAAATACTTTGTTGTATTTACATCTGTTACTTGCAAATAAATAAGATAAAATATAGAATCGTAGTCTTGTTTAACCCGTGTCGATGAATACTTTGTTAATATTCAATCTTTATAATTTTAAAAATAAATATGTCGATGGTTTGATAAATGTTTTGGTATACATGCAAAATCAAAACGAGAACAACTTCTAGGAACGTATGTAGTAATTAAAAATAAGCAAGATTATAATTATTAGTTCCTGACTAGTAGCTATTGGAGAAAGTGGTCAAAATTGGATCGGAGTAGCTTTGCAATATTGGTGTTTGGCGTAAAAGTACGTAGTTATTTCAGACAACAACTACTCCAAAAGTTAATATTATTAGATTTTGTGAAACACTACTTTTACTTCACCAAATACTACAATTCAAATTATGTAATGTTTAGATTGACAGTCCTTTTGGTAGGGTATAAAATGTTTTTAGATGAAAATGGTTTTCATTGAAAACGTTTTTCCATTAGAAATTTCATTTTCGTGAATGTTTTCCATTGTCTGGATGTATGTAAAATGGCTTTTCATTTTAAGCATTTTTTATTGTTTGGTAGAACTGAAAATTAATTGCTTCAATTGTGATGAATTTTTTCTTCCAATTGTGATGTAAAATGTTTTTCTTTCAATTTGGGGATGTTTTCATTAAGGTGAAAAATGGTTTTTCACCCCAATTTTTACTTCTTAATATTTTACTCAAAATTAGAGCTGGCAATCGTGTCGTGTCGTGTCAATTTCGGGTCGACCCGCATACATAAACGGGTTGAACCCTCTAACCCAAACCCGACCCGTTTAATAAACGTGTCGTGTCGTGTCAAATCGGTTACTTAAACGTGTCAAATTCCTTGACCCAAACCCGTTAATTTCGTGTCATGTTCGGGTCGTGTTAGCGTGTCAGGTCAATTTTTAACTATAAAATTAATATTCAAGTGTAATCGTGTTGTGTCGTGTCAACCCGTTTATATAAACGGGTTGAAACCCTTGACCCAAAAACCCGACCCGTTTAATAAGCGTGGCGTGTCGTGTCAACCCGTTTACTTAATCATGTCAAAATCTTTGACCCAAACCGCTAATTTCGTGTCGTGTTCGTGCCGTGTTATCATGTTGTGTCAATTTTTGCCGGCTCTACTCAAAATCAAACAATTTAAAATGAGAAAATCATTTTGGAGAAAACATTTTTTACATCCTATCAAACTCTAATAAGTGAGTAGTCAAATTAAAAATTAGTGTTAACTCGAGTTGTGATTGTCATACGTAAGTTGATAATGAGTTTTTATCAAAGTTCATTACTGTTTCAACTTTCAAGTTACTTACTACCAAGATAAAAATTAGTGAGTTTGATTTCCCATCTTAATATTAACCCTTCTGATATTCCTAATTCCGATTTAACAGTGAACTATTTCATTACGAATGGTGCATGGAACCTCCATTTACTTTCTCAAGTTCTCCCCTTAGATGTTTGTAATACTATTCTTGGAATTCCCCATCCATCTTCCCCTTTTATAGATGAAACCTGTTGGAGATTTTCTTCTGACGGCCGGTTTACTATTAAATCAGCCACATGGTTAGCCCATGGTATCCCAACTTATTCCCCTAAATGGGACTTTCATTGGCTTTGAAAATTGGATATTAACCCCAAACTCCAAATTTTTTCGTGGCAATTTTTACATAACAGTCTCCAAGTATGCCAAAATCTTGCGTCTCGTGGTATTCCCCTCTCCCCCCTTTGTCCTCTATGTCTCTCGACTGAGGAAACTCAGGATCATTTATTCTCTTTTGCCCCATGGTTACCCCCATTTGGTCTCACGTCCAGTCTATCCGTTGGATTCTACCTTTGCCTAGTCAGCCCTCCCTTTACTCTCTTATATCATGCCTACATTGTCAACATTATGCCTCCATAGTCAAAGTGCTTCATATCTTATGGAGTATTTGGAAAGCTCGGAACAGGTTAGTTTTTCGTAATTCTCCTTTTTCCTCTATAGTTGTTTTTACCCAGGCCTTTTCTTATTTTCATGAATGGAAATCCCGTCTTTCAGTAGATGCTCTCCATTCTATTTATAGTTCTAACCCCCTACTCTAAATCCCCAGGGGCCTTCGTTTGTCAATTGGCACCCTCCTCCCCCTGGTACAATCAAACTAAATTTTGATGGTTCTTCTACTATTAACTCTGCGTCTGCAGGTGTTATCCTTAGAGATCATAATGGTGCTTGCATTGCAGCTCAGGCTTTATTTTTGGGCAATGCTTCTCCCCTCGTTGCTGAGGCCACAGCCCTCCGGAATGGTCTTCTATTAGCTAGGCAGCATAATCTGACCTCCATTTTTATTGAAGGCGATAACCTAACTGTTATCCGTGTTTTGCAAGGTAAATTTAGTTGTCCTTGGAAAATCCAGCTGCTTATGGAGAACATTCGCTCCATCCTCCGTGACTTTGTGGTTTCCTCCTCTGCCCACGTCTTTCGTGAAGCCAACCACGCTGCAGATTATATTGCGTCCCTCAAGCATTAGACCCCTACGCACATCGATATCGATCCCTTCTTGGATGCTAAGTTCTCTTATTTCTTAGCTTTAGATAAATCAGGATATCTCTTCGAGAGGAAGAGATCCTGATTTTTTCAATTGTTTACCTTTTCTAAAAAAAAAGAAAAAAAAAAATAATATACTTCAATATATACGCAAGCTTTTCGAATGGTCATTATATACAACTGGCTTATTTATTTGTTTGTCAAGCCGAACTTAGTTTTCATCAAACAAGTTCATTTTTAAATATTACGTCGAGTTTTGATTCAGATGACAATATAACTTCAAGTATTAGGTAAGAAAAATGTAGGTTAATCCTTTTATGTTGCCAACGAATACTATCCATCACTATGATTGAAAGTAACACCCTTCCTAAAGAGCTAAACTAACCAACAAGTGAGCCAATTATAACATTTCTTTACGAGGTATTTATGTTACTTCAGGAATTCACAATGTACCCTTGAGGTTTAATAAATTGTACAACTTATCTTTTTATAGCTAATGTATGACAAATTTTATTGGTTAATTTTTCAATTGTTTATAATCAAGTCGAGTTTTTATGTCAGTATTTCAATTTGAATGCATAATCTTATTTAAAATCATTAAACATGTTTGAATGCTAAATGTCTCTAATTCCCCAAAAAGATTGTTTGTTTCAATCATTGTTTAACGGCCCGTTTAGTTATTGGAAATAAAATGAACTTAAAGTATAACTTAGCAAAAAGAAAAAAACAAGGTTACAATCAGTCAATCACTATGGAAAAATAGTCTCATTCTCAAGTTAAAGTTTTCTTCATTTTTTCATTATCATCTATTACGTTGGTATTAGATGGAATGAATATTATTGATTTTCCTACCAAATTTACACATAATTTATTTCTAATGCCGTCATTTATAACCGGTTGCCAAACTGGCCGTAAGAGCACGAGCTTCCCCATATTATTATTGGACTTGCTTTTATCCCCTGCTAAGGTTAATTCACCTAATACAATTAAATATTAAGCATTGATTTGTTTTTCCCTCCATTCTTGAAATGTTTATTTATTTCTCACTACTAAATTCCAACTTGTTCCAATTGTTTTGGAATCCAAAAATTAAGTGTAATCCGTTGACGCATGCAGGATCGCCTCATTCTTAAATACTCGATCAATATAATAATATTCCACTTGTGAATAATAGGAAATAACTAATGAGCATTTTAAGACGCTAGATAAGAAAGCTAAAAGTGGAAATAATAAATTGTAATAAAAAAAATTTGATGTATGCTTTTGACATGCATTTTAAAATTATTACTATTTTAGAAAACGTATTATTGTGTATCCTATGCCCGGCCGTAGCAATATACTTAATAATTAAGCAATATTTTTTACAAAAACACTTTCATTTTTTTGGTCAATAGGAACCAGAAATTAACTAGTAATAAGGGTCTAGCTGGCAATTGAATCTATCATCTTTAGCATGGTACCACAAATCCATATTGATATTGTGAATCATGCTTTGGTAATTTGGCACAATATCAACTTCATTGGGTAGCCCAAGAGCTAGCACTCAATTTGTGGTGAGGAACAATCATACATCTGTTGTTTTAATTGGACCACACAATACATTAGTGTAGTCCAACTGACTGATTTTTTCAATCTTACTGATCTTTGTTGCCGGGACTATGTGGTATGGTTAAGCAACTACTCCGATCGAAATATTTGGTCCCACCCATTATCAATGGGATCACGGATACTTTCAGCAAGAAATATATCGACTAGTAACTGATGGGGTAACCGCAACTTAAAAAAAAAAAAACTCAAAAGGATTAGTATTTTTCAACAAAAAAAAAAAAAAGAATAGTACTCCCTTTGTCCCAAAGTAAATGCTCCCATTTTCCTTTTTTGTCTATCTCAAAATAAATGCTTCATTTTCTTTTTTTACTACTTTTGATATTATGGCGCACCTATAAAATTATACTTGTAACCATAACATAACATTAATTAATTCAACTTTTATTGTTTTTGATATTATGGCTCACATACAAATTCACACTTACTACTTTTGATATTATGGCCCACCTATAAAATTACACTTTTACCCACTAAATGACAAAAAACCAACTAAAACCTTAAAATTCACTAATTTTCTCTATATAACATTTAAAAAGGGACGCAGGAAATATTAAGTATTACTCTACTTCAGTATTGGGTTGGAGGACCCCGATATTGGGGACAAGTATGGGGAATAATGCTGCTCACACTCGTCAGAGACTAACCTCACTCTAGTACCATGGTGGAGGACTTTGATATTGGGGTCAGGTCTAAAACGCTAAATATTTTTAGCGCTCCAGAAATATAAACAACAGTAGCCTTAGCTCTGGTAAAAGACTAAGTCTTTCAAGGACCAAATCGTGTTTTAAATTGTAAAAAGAAAGATCCGGTGTATGTATCTAAGTTTTATCTATTTTTTATTTTCCATTTCTAGGACTTTTTTCTAAGGTTTACGCTTTGTTAAACAATACCATCAATATTCAATCTAAATTCATTCAATCAAATTCTTCCAATTAGTATTTCAATTCTTTCTCGCTTAATTGCTTACGCTATTCTTAAATTATTATCTTTGTTTTCTTTAATTATGTGTGAGTAGTTTTCCCCTTCTAGGAATTGTGAAACATGTGGTTATTTTTACGGATTAATTGGATTAATTGTTCAATAATTGTTTTTTTTAGATTAAATTACTTTAACCTATTTTAAATTAGGAAACATCGCTAAAAATATTCCCAAGTTTAGGCCATCTTCTCTCATTATTCCCAATTTGAATTAATCCATGAATAATTTCAAGTTTGGAGGTCATCCTCTCTAGTCTCTAATTGGTCCGAAGCAATGGGTAACCCACTATAAACCAGTAAAAAAAATTTGATTATATTCCTTAAAATCTGATTAAATTAAATTAATATGCTTCAGCAATCAACAATTAAACTTAATATCATTAAAAATAATCATTGCAACCTATGATATATTGAAAATATATCATCAATAATCTATATTTTCTTTTTCCTTTATTTTCCTTTTTTAATTTTAATTTCATTTTTATTTTATTTGTGTTCCCGATTCGCCACGATTTGTGCGCATTAATCTATGAGTCAAAAAATTGTCCTCTCAAGGTTTTACAGATCATTTTAACCCTTAGGGACCATATTGGAGGTCAAAATTTGTAAAAAAATGACCTGATTAGCCCGATTAGCGTTCATGATTCGCCTCGATTTGTGCGCATTAATCTATGTGTCAAAAATTATCCTTTCAAGGTTTTACGGATCGTTTTAACCCAGTGGGGTCAGATTTGAGGTTGAAATTTGCAAAACATGACCCGATTAACCCCGATTTGCGTTTCCGATCTGCCTCGATTTGTGTGCATTAATTTGTGTCAAAAAAACTTCTCCTCTCAAGGTTTACGGGTCATTTTAACCCTTAAGTGTCAGATTTGAGGTCGAAATTTGCTTAAAACGATCCGATTAACCCCAATTCGCCTCGATTTGTGCTTACTAAACTATGTGTTAAAAGGATTGCCCTCTAAAGAATTTACGAGTCATTTTAACCCTTATGGGTCAGATTTGAGTTAGCAAAAAACGATGTTAGTATTGAGTTAGCAGTAATGACATTCTGATCGAAAATTGTCGCCGGAAAAAGTCACCAAAAAAGTCTACCGGAAAACCGTTGTCGGAAAAGTCGGTATAATACTACTACTACTACTACTGATGCTACTATTGATACTACTACTACTATTGTTAAATAGGCAGTGAAAGTGTAATTGACAGTGGATAGAGTAACTTCTAGACTTCTAAAGTTGTCTACTAGTCTCTTCATGTTCAATGTGAAACAACCGTCGTTAACACTAACCTGTTTATAACACTTAAATTCACATTTGGATTGTTCATGGACACTTAACCTATCTTTCACACGTGAGATGTTCTTAATCAATGCCCCAATGTAAATGGGTCATAACTTTATTCTAATTTCTAATACCATGATATTGGCTGTTATTTGATATATATACCTGTGTCGGCTAGTCATGCAGTCATGCTCGTTATAGATGTGTGGACACTTTACATACCATTCGATTCAACAATTTATATGCACGTTTATATATATATATATATATATATATATATATAAGGTTGGGTTCCGGTGAGAAATGTGAGAAGAGATAAATACATCAACTATAACTTAGAGGTACATTGAACACCAACTATAGGTACATTCACCATACACTATAAATACATTAAGTAAAAATACATTGACTTTATACCATATTTACATTGACTCCAAACTATCAAAGGACTAAGGAGGGAAAATCAAATTTAATCTTAGCCCTTCATTTGGTGATCAGAGGGTTGTGATTGCTTCTCACCAAAACTACATTTCTCACATGAGCCTACTTCTATATATATATATATATATATATATTTATATGTATATTGTTAAATTTGATTGAATATTAGAAACGGACTTGGGCAACCCAATATGGATGAGGAGAGTTATGTTACTTACAAGCCATAGGAGGTTCCATCCAAAAACTAATTGGTAATAGGAGGAGTAACTCCTAGACTTATAAGCTAGTTCAGTCTCTCCTCATCTTCCGATGTGGGACACTCACTAGTGTAGCATATGGGGCTTAACATATAAATATAGAAGTAGGCTCATGTGAGAAATGTAGTTTTGGTGAGAAGGGTGAGAAGCAATCACCCTTTGATCACCAAATGAAGAGCTAAGATTAAATTTGATTTTCCTTCCTTACTCCTTTAATAGTTTGGAGTCAATGTATATATGGTATAAAGTCAATGTATTTTTACTCAATGTATTTATAGTGTATGGTGAATGCACCTATAGTTGGTGCTCAATGTACCTCTAGGTTATAGTTGATGTATTTATCTCTTCTCACATTTCTCACCATAAGAAATTTCTCACCGGAACCCAACCCTATATATATATATATATATAGGGTTGGGTTCCGGTGAGAAATTTCTTATCATGAGAAATGTGAGAAGAGATAAATACATTAATTAATACCTAGAGGTACATTGACCACTAACTATAGGTACATTCAACATATAATAAAAATACATTAAGTAAAAATACATTAACTTTATGCCATAGATACATTGACTCTAAACTATAGAAAGAGTAAGGAAGAAAATTCAAATTTAATCTTAGCCATTCATTTGTTGATCAAAGGGTTGGGTTCCGGTGAGAAATTTATTATCGTGAGAAATGTGAGAAGAGATAAATACATCAACTATAACATAGAGGTACATTGAGCACCAACTATAGGTACATTCACCATACACTATAAATACATTGAGTAAAAATACATTGACTTTATACCATATATATATATATATACACACACACACACAGAAGTAGGCTCATGTGAGAAATGTAATTTTGGTGAGAAGGGTGAGAAGCAATCACAACCCTTTGATCACCAAATGAAGGGCTAAGATTAAATTTGATTTTCCTTCCTTACTCCTTTGATAGTTTGGAGTCAATGTATATATGGTATAAAGTCAATGTATTTTTACTCAATGTATTTATAGTGTATGGTGAATGTACCTATAGTTGGTGCTCAATGTACCTTTAGGTTATAGTTGATGTATTTATCTCTTCTCACATTTCTCACGATAATAAATTTCTCACCGGAACCCAACCTTATATATATATATATATATATATATATATATATATATATATATATATATAGGAAGAGGATCAACTAAAAACGTTTTCAACCTAAAAATCCCTACATTAGACACTTAAAGGGATACACGTGTGATAAAGTGTGATTACAAATGGCAATCTTTGTAAATATTAGTAACTATCGCTAAAAACCATTTGTACCCTTTTAAACATCTAATGTACCCCTACGACTGCTAATGTACCCCTTTAAATCATTTTCTGTCTGATTTTCAACCATCTTTTGGTTTTTAGCCAATCCTTCCTCTATATATAAATATATATATATATGTCTCGTTGCTAAAATTTCCAATTACTTTGACACGGAATAGCATTTATATTTGATGCATTTATTATGGTTATTACACCATACAATAATGCAAATCATGTATGTTAAATGTACGTTAATCATATCATACATTTTACTTTATTTTCAAGGGACAACTATTTTCAAACCAGAGGAATACAAAAAATTAGATGTTGTACCTTGTCATTTTAATTAAGTTCAGGATCAGAAACATTAGAATACACATGCGTTTGTATCAACAAATCATCACAAAAGTAAAAGCAACAGCCAAAAAAGTGAATGAAAAATATGATAAAATTAGTCAAAAGGAGCACATAACGGGTATTTTCATTATTATTATAGAAAAAAAAAAAAGATAAAAACGGTCTTGGTTAACTATTAGCAATATGTTAAAGATAATCTCGAATTCTCAATTATTAATAATTCCTAGCGGTCCAAACTTTGAATGATATTTTTAAAACAAAGGGCCCAACTATTACTGTTTTTAGAAAACATGTCATAGTTAGAACCGTTTTTATAAAAGAATCCTTAAAGTTTGGACTATTGTAAGAGATAATCAATAGATGAGACTGTTTTTGAAAGACCAGTCATAGTTGAGACCAATTTTAACAAAATTTCCTTATATATGAGACTGATTTTAGAAAACATGTCATAGTTAGAACCGTTTTTATAAAAGAATTCTTAAAGTTTGGACTGTTGTAAGAGATAATTAATAGATGAGACTGTTTTTAAAAGACCAGTCATAGTCGAGACCGCTTTTAATAAAATTTCCTTACATATGAATTTTGGAGTGTCAAAAAGCCTGAAACATACACACACATACGCACGCACGCTCATGCGCGTACGCTGGGTTGAGTTTCCAGCGAAAAGTTTTTAATGGTGAGAAGGACCTAAAAACACCAACAATGACACATAAACCAATAACTATAGGTATATTTATTGTACACTATAAATACATTGAGTATATATATATGTGTATATATATATATACATTGTCTTTATACTCGAAAGAACATTAACCATTAGATCAACAAATGAAGGGTCAAGATCAAAATAGATTCTTTCCTCTTTACTCAAAGTTGGCAAGCATTATTGTATTAATAGTACAATTATAAAGTTGATGTATCTATACTCAATGTATTTATGGTTTTCAATGAATTCACCTGTGTTAAAAACAAGCCTAGGTTGCACTCATCAGTGAGAGAGATACTACCGTACAAATTTTAAGAGGTTCTACCTTAAAATCATATGACGATAAGGGGAGTAGTCTCTCGACCTTATAAAGTGTTTAGCATTCTCTCATTTTTTTTATCAATATGGATACTCACATGTGTTGTTTGGGGATGACCACATCTTCTACAACAGCTGCATATCTTTAATTGTTAGTCAATAGACTTTATAATTTATTGCTGATATATTTATGTATTTCACACCTTCTATTCATAAGAAACTTTTAACTAAAAAAGCTAACCTAATATGTTGTTTGTGTTAGTGTGTCTGTATATATATCCAAAAGCTAAAAGACATGATTAAGATTAATCAAACCGTCAACACCAAATTAAAGCAAAAAAGGTTATAATTGGCTAGGCCACTTCTTACGACTAATTTGGAGCTTATTTTTTTGGCACAAAGTGATATGAATCGGTCCTACAGTTGGTAATATAATCTGAAGTGATACATAAATAAATGTTGGAAAAATAGGACGGTGGGCAGTGCACTTACCCACAGTAAATATACCTAATTATGACGTTGTTAATTAATAAGCAAAACCTTAATTTTTTTTAATAGGATAATGTGTGGGATACTAAGCCTTGGAATCGGCCCTACTGCAGGTCACTCGACTCAATTTTAGCCAACACACGCATTTGTTAGGGGGATAATAAAGAATCCTCGCAATTAGTCGCAAATGCGTGCGGTGAGAATCGAACCCAAGACCTCGTGCCTGAAATTCTGAAGCCCTAACCACTGGGTTTTGACTTCATCCTCATATACAAAACCTTATGTCCACACTCCACTTGCATTCCACGAAACATAAGATAGAGTTGTGATAGACTATCCTTAATTAGATTCTTATCTTTAGGGGGAGTATATAATTTTTCAAGAAATAAAGGGTTGTATTAAAGTAAAATTATTAATTCAAATTAACCATTCACTCTCATATCCATAAATAACAGTGTCATATATATATTAGTTAAGTTTTGAATCTTGCATACATATTAGAGAATGGTTTAGTGGGGTTAGTAAATATTATTTTAATTGAAGTACTAATAATTTATCTTAAAGTCTCAATTATTGCTCAATTTTAGAGTTGTATTTATCACTACCATTTGAGTAGTAACATCTTAATAATTTGATTTTTTTTTAGTAGTTACCATTGAAGTTTTTAGAAATGCCCAACGCAACTTTATTGTTTTTGAAATTCTCCATATACCATTACGGTCTGTTTGTTTGTTGGTAATAAATTGTGGTAATGGTAATGAATTTATAGTATAATTTTGTTAAAGATGATCCTTATAATTTCCATGGAAAATAATTTTTTATTCCCAAACTTCAATTTTCTTCTCATTTTTTTTATTCTCATCCATTACCATTGGGTAGGGTGGTATTTGATTGGAATGGATATTTTTGAAGAAAATTAGATAATTGGAGCTAAGGTCAGTGGCGGAGCTAGATTTTTTTTTTTTTTTTTTATCACAGGGGCCGAAATTAATATCACACTAAAGTAATAGAATGGTATAGAGAAAAAAATGTTAAAAATGTTGCTAGTGAGTATTGTACCCTAGTCTAAGGGAATATAAACAAGCAATCAAACTAATAAGCTACTATATTTTTAATGTTAGGTTCACTTAAAATGTATATATACTAACAATTTTGGGCCAAGGGGGAGGCCGTGGCCCCCGCCAGCCCCCCTTGGCTCCGCCCCTAGCTAAGGTAGCACCACAATGAGAATGGATTTTTATTCCCCTTCCAAGTTTAGTTATAAATTCATTACCATTACCACTGTAACGACCCTGATTTTATAGGTATTTCTGTCGTATGTTTATGTGTATTTATGTGATTTTATGTATGGTTCAAATTTATTTTTGAACTATTTATTTTATTTTATGTGAATAATTTCGATTAAATTCGAATTATTTTATTTGTGGTTATTATGATTTATTTTAATTATTATTTAATTAATTAGAATTTTTATTATTTAATTTTCTAATTAATTATTTAATAGTTTTGGGCTAAATCGATTTAAGCATGATTAATCATGCAATTTTTGTAAATTAGCCCAATTGATCACGAAAGCCCAATTTGGCCCATTTCTCTTGCCTTGGCCGGTTAATTAATAAGCATGATTAATTTGCCACTTGCCTCATGTTCACACCTTAACTAACCTCTATATATATGAAGGTTAGTAAGGCTTAAGGGTCCTTTTGCTCATTTGCCATCTTAATCACTTGTCATCAAAAGATCAAACACAAAACACCCTCCCATTTTTTTTCCCTTCACACGCCATTTTTGGCTAAATTCCCATCTCATTTGTTCATCATCCATTAAACTTCAAAACTTAAAGATTAATCCTCCATTGATCTTTAAGAACCAAAACACAAATTAAACCTCCATAATTCCAATCAAGATTTCTAGTTCGGGTTGGTTTTGGGTACTAGTTCGAGTGGGTTGTTCGAGTGGGTGGTTCGTGGTGGTCGTGCGTGAAGGCCGTGTCAAGTGGTAGCCGTGTGTGCGTGGTGGTGTTCGTGCATAGCAGCCGTGCAGCAGCAGTCGTGCAACAAAGGTGGTGGTTCGTGATTTTTGGGTGAAGCCGTGTGACCGTGTCCGTGCCGTGGTGGACCGTGTTGCTTGGGGTCGTGTGGGTAGTTTCCGGGCAGCGAGTTCTTGAGTGTTTACCTTGTTAATCTTCATCAAGGTAACATACTTTCTCAACTTAATTGGTATACTATGTTCCATAGTATAGATTAAATGAGTAAGATTAGTTTATTTGAAGTTTTGATCATGTTTTTGTGTGTGAATTCTAATCTGATTTTGGAATGGTTTTATTATGATTTTTCATTTGGAAATGATGATTTTATGATTGATTATGTTAGTATTAAGTTAGTGTTAATCATGTTCAATTTTGATGAATTTTGGAGACTAGGAAGTTGATGATTTCATGTGTTGAATTGATTGAAAGTATGCGTGTATTTTGTGTATGAATGGATGAATTCTTGATTCTTGAATGAGTTCTTGGTTGAAGATTCTTGAATCTTGATTGAGTTCTTGATTGAAGATCTTGAATCTTGGATGAGTTCTTGATGAGTTCTTTAAGGTTCTTTATGAGTTCTTGTTTGAGTCTTTAAAGTTAAAGAAAGTTAAAGAAAAGGTTAAAGAAAGTGATAAGATGTTGTAAGTTGTTTGGTTTACATGTTATTTCTTGAGTCAAGGCGTAAGATGCAACTTAAGAAGTAACTAAGAATGTAAACTTCGGATTAAAGAGTTAAAGATTTTAAAGATTAGCTTGATTTCGCTATTAGACGCCTAAAACTTAGAGTAAGATTCTATGTTTTTGGGTTAAGATGTTGCCCCTATCCTATCCGCGGTATTGGGATAGTTGGTGGTCTTACTATGTTGTCTTCAGATGTGGATTTCCAATAAGATTGGTTTCACGGGATTTGGGAGTAAGATTCTCAGTCCTAACATAGTAGAAAGTTCGAATGCGTAAGATGCGTTCGTACGTGCATAGTCCGGTCTAGTATGCGAATGATTGCGCCAAAGTTAGAATTGGTTAAGTTGGTCGAGTCAAGCATGATTGGTTGTTATGATTCGCATGTTTGATGATTGATTTGGTTATTTGATTTGTGTTATGTTCATGTGTATTCCTGTTAGGGTGAGAGGGTTATGTTACTCGCCACTGACGGTGGGCTGTTGTTGTTTTTCAGGTGATTCTGATGATGAGGTCCTTGCTTAGCATTGGGTTGGGCGAGTGCCGATATTGCTTAGATTTTATATTGTTACTTTACGATGTTTTCTAGTTATATACTCTAGTAGTGGTACTTATATACTTTACTATAACTCTGACATGTAATTTGGAGTTACGTTTGATAGTAGTAGTAGTATGACTTTTGGGATTAGTTGTGTACAATCTTGTGGGTAATTGTACTTTTGGTTTAGTAAATATAATCGTTTCGAGGTTTTGTTTTAATTTTAAGTATTTTAGTTTGTTAGTTCTGACTATTCGACTCGTCGGTTTCTTCCGCGCCGATTTAAGCGAGTCGGGTCGTTACAACCACGATTTGTGACCGGCTACCAAACGGGCCGTTAGGGTTTGTTTGCTTGGGGTAATAATCAAAGGGAATGAAAATCAACTGCCCTCGCTCATTCCCTTTGATTATGTTTGTTATACTATTTTTATCATTCCCTTTCCCCTCCTCATTTCCCTATTCTAACAGTTTCCAAAACCCAACCCTTCCCCTATTTTTTCCATTCCATTTCCCCCATCTTCCACGGTTCCACCCAACCACCCCACAAACCACCTCAACACAAACCATAACCACGCACCTCCCCTTCCCCACCCTCGTCGGTGTCGCCACCTCCAGCCCCACCCATCACCGGCGCCCCAACCACCCTCAAAACCCTAACCTTAACCACCCAAATTAAAAAAAAAAAACCCACCCACCTCACCACCCCGAAAACCATCGCAACCCCACTCGCTGCCCCCTGCCGTCCCTTCACTGCCCCTTCTCCGCCCCCGTACAGCCCCCAACCACCCCCACGAACCAAAACCCCCGTACAGACTGATTTTTGAGGAGATAGAAAAATAATGGTATATGTAAAGGTCAAATAATAAGATGTTGGTAAAATTGTAAAATTAAGGGTGTGTTTGATTTGTCTGAAATTTTTTGATCTAATTTGATCTAAATTTTTTTGATCTAATTTGATTTGAAATTTTCTAATCTAGTTTGATTTGATCTGAAATTTATGATCTGATCATATCTGAACTTTTATGATCTGCCTAAAATTCAGGATCTAATCTGATATGAACTTTTATGATCCGATCTGATCTTAACCCTTTTAACCCTTTAGGTTTAGATTTGAAGTCACAATTTGCCAAAAAAAAAAAAAAAAAAACGAACATATTAACCCTGATTTGAGGTCGGAATTTGTAGTAATGACATTCTTGTCATTTATACTGACCTCAGGGGCACCTAATGCAAGTTAAAAAAAATGGGGACATTCTGGCTATTAGGCCTAACCTCTGGGGTACCTAGGGAAATATCTCTGTTTTATATTATGTTTTTAAATTATTATTTTTAATAAAATATCCGATATTGTTCTTGAAAAACTCAAAATATCTGAAATTCCATTCTGAAATATAAAAAATCAAATATACAGTCTGAAACATCAGAAAAAAATATGATATGTGATCCAACAAGTTGGATATATATCTAAATATTTGATCTGAATTGTGTGCAAAGTCAGATATCCGATTCAAAATATTCGGATATCCCATCAGAAACCTAAACATCTTCCCATATTTCAAACATTAAAAATTCCAAATTTCCCATATGAATCGAATGTTTTTTTTTTCTTGGAATATCTGATCTGAATATATCTGATATTAAAATAACCAAATCGAATACGTCGGATTGCAATCGGATAGACCGGATTAGATCAAGTTGATGATGGAGATGATAAGAAGTATAGCAATTTGAAATATTTAATCCTTAGATATAGTAGTTATCATTTATTGCAAAAGATAAAAATTAATTGTAAAGATAATCTTGTATGTAATGATTAAAGTTGGAAATTGGATCGAGTTAGGTCGGGTTCGTGTCACCCCGTTTACTTAAACGTGTTGATAAATCCCACTACTTAACTCTAACCTGACTTATTTTATAAACATGTCATGCCATGTCAATCTGCTTATTTATATGGCACGTACCGCGTCAATCTACTACTTAATGATATTTGTTGTATCATGTCAACTCGACCTGTCAATTGGTTGTACGTATTTGGGTTTAAGAAGAAGTTGGATTATTTGACAAAGATGTGGTGGTTTACAACATGAAATATGAGGCGAGACTTTATTTGTATTAAGATTTATAAGTCACTTTTAATAGCGGTTATGATTGAACCGCTATATATATAAAATGTCACACTTTTAATAGCAATTATTTAAAAACCGCTATAAAAGGCAATGTTTAGATGCTTTAATAGCGGTTCTCTCTAAACGACTATTAAAGAAGTGCTATAAAATCCCAATTTTGACGTAGTGATTCTTTATTATTATAACGGGTCAAATTATTCGATTCAAACCCATTAATAATATGTAAATTTCGTGTTATATTAGTTTCCCAGAAAGGACAAGGTCAAGAAGGACAAGGACCACCACACATTTTGACTAAAATAAATGAGGAATTGAATATTTAACTCCAAAATCATGTTATTTTTTTTTACCTACTTTTGGTATGTTACTTTTTTTTTTTTGTCAAACCTCTCATAATAGTTAACAGTATAGTAAAATCCTTCTTAGCTTGTCTCTCAGAAATATTGCAGTAGCATCGCTAGGAGGATTGGAGGGGATAATTTATTGTTGGTGAGATTCGTACCTCACACCTCAAGTACACGATACTGACTCCAACATTATTACATGGCTAAGCTATTTAGTATATCTATATCTTTCTCTTGCTTTTAATGAATAAATAGAGTGAGACACATACATTTACCCACATTAAAATATTCCATCATTCATGAATCCATGATTGGTATATATACACACATATTGGCATTTGATAGAGTACAACATAATGAAATCATTTTAGCATATATAGTATGCAAAAATTACATACAAATAGATAAATTTATATAAAATAAAGAATGAGAAAAAAAAATGGTATTATTATTATTATTATTCAAAGTTTGAAGTTGGTACAAAAGGACAAAATAAAAAGATTGATGAATATTAAAAGTAGTTTTATTAACCACATGAAACAAATTTGAGTGAAAGATTATGTATTTATGTATACATAAGATATCCACAATTAGAGGCCAGCCTTCTTTTCCTTTGTTATAATTTGGCTTTTCCTCCATCTTATCTTATCATTATATGATATCATATAAATTTGGGCACTAATGTGGGCTAATACAAGTGATTAATTACTCCGTACATTTTTTTAGTATTAAACAAAACAAATATTGGACTTACACGTACATATCCCATTAAGTTAAAAAAAAATTCAAATTTTCCAATCCAAATTACAATTGATGCACCTTCCTTATTGCAATCCTTGGGTCATCATTTTGTCACATTATAAAATCACCAGATCAAATCAGATCAGTATAGTTTACATAATAGCCTTGAACTCGGTACTGCGACGAGTCGACTCGCTTTTGGCGCGGTGAGTCCAAAAAGATCATCTGTACTCACTTCACTCGGTTTCATCCCATCTGGCAATTCCCACGTGAACGAATGGAGTAAGTTCGCCACGCACATCTCTAGCGCGTATAACCCAAGTACCATACCCGGGCATGACCTCCTACCCGACCCGAATGGTATGTACTCGAAATTTCCTCCCTTGAAATCCGGCATTCCTTCCTTAAGGAACCTCTCGGGTTTGAACATGTCCGGGTCAGACCATGAGTTCGGGTCCCGCCCGATAGCCCATGCATTGATCATTACCTGAGATTTTTTGGGTACCAGATATTCTCCCACGACCGCGTCCTCGGAAGTCTCGTGGAGCAATAGGGGGATTGGTGGGTGCAACCTAAGGGTTTCTTTTATACAACACCGGAAAAATGGGAGCTTGTCAAGATCCGATTCTTCGACCCGTCGAGTTAACCCGACAACGTCTGCGAGTTCTTGTTGGACCCGCTTCATGTCTTCGGGGCTCCGAACCAACTCTGTCATGGCCCATTCAATTGCGGATGCTACTGTCTCTGTCCCACCAAACATTACATCCTGAAAAATATATATATATATATATACAACACACTTGTAAGGTTATCGGCATCAGCGAGCGACTCTTAAAAAAATACTGAACTGTCATTGTTCTTATATTTATTGGGTTAGAGGGGCCAGTGAGAATTGAATCGAACTCACAACTTATCAATTGCAAGCATCACTTCAACGTTACTGTGCTGAAGTTCAATCCTCGTGAAAATTCTAGTGCAGTCTTATAACTACTGACTATTTTAATGGATGGCTATGATTGCATGATTTTTGGTTTATTTTTAATTCCTAAATCTAATTAAAAATATTTTTAAAATACTTTAATTAGATTTTTTATTTTAGGAAAATAATTTCTTATTTTTCCTAAAATCAATTTTTAATTTTGAAAAATCAAAAATTCTTTTCCTAAAATAAGAAATCTAATTAGAGTATTTTAAAAAAAGTTTTTAAATTAGATTTAGAAAACAAAAATAAACCGGAAATCATGTGATCCCAATCATCCACTACTGTAATCGGTAGTAAAAAAACTACACTAGAATCATCTTGATATATTAGTTTATTTGCAACCCCATAAAATACAATTATTATATCTTTTTTTCTTTCTAATAATAATTACTTGAAACAAAAGTGCTAAAAGATCATATCTTGTTAATTTCTAAATAAATAATACGCCAAACTTTGGGAGGGATCTAAAGTTCTTAATAAAGGTCAAAGTCAAATCTAGCACGCTATACAAATACGGAGTATTATATTATTATATATTTATAAAATGCAAATATCTCTCTTGTTTGTTTCAGATTTGAGAAAAGTATAACTTAGAAATTAAAACCCATACGGATACAATTCATATCATTAATGTCAAAATGTTAAATTAAAGTAGGTTGATCATTTATCAAATTTGTCATTAGTATATAATTTATAAATTACTTTTATTGGATAAGGTTATATATTATAATAAATAGAGAGAAAAAAGAAAAGGAAGAAAAAGATGAGGTTGTATAGTCAATGTAGACTTATATATAGGTGACCCACAAAACTTTATATTTTGACATTATTTTATTGGATCAAATATACACTGCTAAGGACGAAACCACACAGACTACGTATGTATCTTAATTTTGGGTCATTCTAGCTAGAGATAAAGTGTATATCAAGATATTTTTATAATTTTAGAATAAAAATTTATGATATCATCAAATAGAAATTGTGATTAAGCAATTAAGGTTATCTGTAATTTACTTCGTTTCATAAATTTTTTTTTCGTATGTGAAGATAATTGAGAAACTCACTTAAAAAGGAACCGTGACAATATATTTATATATATATATCGGATAGTACAATCTAAGTGTATAATTACAATTATGCCCTTCGGCATATTACGTACTCTATTATCTTGGATTGAATTTGGTAACTTAATTTAGGTTTAATGCTTATCATATTATTTTTTTATTCCTAAATATAGTTTATTTTGTAATGACAATTTTTTTAAAAAAAGAAGATATTTGAGACGTACATAGTAATAACTAAAAGTCTAATAAGATCTCCAACATTCTTGGCGGTGGTGGTTGTGTTCAGGGCCGTTGTTCAAGTAACGGAGTTTTGTTGTGGTCTTATTTTAAATTAAGAACAATATTGTCCTTTTTTTTTTAATTTTGAGTGATGATTGACAACTTTCAAAATGTAACGAAAATATTGCCCTTAGATCAAATCAAAGATACCAACTTTAAAATTAATTATTATGCCCGCTTGATTTTTGGTAATAAATTATGATAATGATAATTGATTTAAAATGTAATTTTGTTAAGGAAGAATCTTATAATCCTGTGGAAACATATATTCATTTCCAAGGTTTAATTTTCTTCTTATTTTTTATCACCATCCATAACTATTGGGAAAAGTGGTATTAGATGCAAATTGATATTTTTGAAAAAAGTTAAATAAATTAGAGTTAAACTAGCACCACCATGAAAATAAATTTTGATTTCTACTCCAAATTTAATTATAAATCTATTCTCATTATCATCATTTATAATCGGCTACCAAATAGACCATCTATACACACTCACCAAAAATAAAAATACAAAATCTAAGTTTAAAACTATCAATAGGAACTGCGGCTTATGCCCTGGGACGTAGCATTATTGAATAAATTGGTCAAAAAGATGCAAACAAATATATACCTAATTATTGTTTAAAGTTCTAGTTTCACACTTACTCATCACAAAATAATTGACTTCGGGTAGCCAAATCTGTGTCACATCAATATTTCTTTGGTTTTCCAGAATTTTCTTGCTATCTATCATTAGGCTACCTAAATGACAGGGCACCATATTACTATTGCTAAATTATTTACATCTCAAGTTTTTATGAATTATGATAGATGAACCACACTAGAGCTAACTTTTTATTTTAAAAAAAAAAAATTGTTAAAAAATCACTATCTTTTTACTAATAACTTCTCATCCTCTCTGATCTGTAACATCAAGAGGTGGATGTGAAATTACAGCTCCATACATTACTGCTCGTATTTTTTTTAATATGATAAATGGTGGAATACAAAATTAGATAAACCTTCTAATTAAGTGTGATTACACAAAATATATAAAGAAATATTTTTTTTTTGAGGGGATATAAAGAAGAGTTTATTGAATGAACATTATTTGCAACCCAATCAGCCGCTTGATTGCCTTTAATTTAGATTTAATTTGTATACATGCATGCTGATAGAGGATATAATCCTTACATGCATATTTTGATGAAGGCTTTGATGTTATTATAATCTATTTGTTCCTAAGATTCACCATATTTAGAATCTTGACACTATTTATAATAAAAGAGTACTTTTTAATTGGTGTTAATAAATATAGGAAATAATATTCCATCTGTCCCAATTTAATTGCTACATATTGATTTGTAGCACTGTTCACATGTGGTCTTTGACTACTTCTAGTTTTATAAGCGCGTAAGGAAAAACTTAGTCATACTGGATCTAGTTTAATTCGTCTCAACATATACTTTTCAACTATGTACTTTTTATAATTTTTTATTATGTATTGTTCCAGATAATTTTATTTAAATTCGTGTCTTGAGAGATGTGAAAAAGTGAATGCGGCAACTAAATTGAGACGGATGAAGTATAATCATATGAATGGATGTCTTTAGCTACGTCTCCACAAACACTATAATAATATCATATTTTTATAATCCTGTCTATAATGTAAATCTTAATCAATATAAAGTTAAATACACTGCCTCCTTTTTTATTTAGATATAACATATTGACTTTTGATGCTGTTAATTCAACACAATTTAACTACTAATTGTTATTTATATATACAAGGTAAAATATAGTCAAGTGCAATTTTGTCGGATTCGTCTCGCTACAAACTATCTAAATATGTATTTTTTATAATTTTTACTATTAAACAATTAAAGATATTGCAGTCAGAGTTGTATCTTGTCAAGTGTAAAAAGTCAGATGTTACATCTAATAAAAAACGAAGGGAATAATAATTAAGGTTAAAAAGTGGATCGAGAAAGGAGGTTCCACCTCAAAACCATATGGTCGTAACGGGAGTAACCCCTTAACCATATAAAGTGGAGACAACTTTATTATTTTTTCGATTTGGGATTCATTCCCAACAAATGGAAGCGAGATATATACCTAATGTTAGATTTTAGATGGAAAAAATTAAATGAATGAAAGAAAATTATAAGTTAGCTTACCATGATGATAGCTTTGATATTATCCCTAGTAAGTTGGATAGCATTTTGCAAATCTTCAGCCTCATTAACCTTGGCTTCCTCACTATAAAAGTTCAACAAATCATCCACCATGTCATCTTCAGATGCATCATTATGTTGTTTAACATTTCCATTAATGGTTTTCCTCTTGCTTATATGATCATCAATAATCCTATCAATAAAACGGTCCAATGAATGCCGGGCCTTCGCGAGCCGGTCGTTGAGCCCGTTGGGGTCAACCCAACTCAAGAACGGTATGAAATCCGCAATATTAAACGCCCCAAAGAGCTTTGAAAACTCTTGTAGAATCGAAATAAACTCATCCTGGCCGTCGGATGAGTTTGACCCGAAGGCGGCCCGGTATATTATATTTTTAGTGAGGTTAAACACGTGTTCCCCCAGGTTGACGGGAGACCCGGACTGGCCCGAAAGGGCCTTGACGATGTAGTCGACTTCGTCCCGAACGGACTGCCATGACTCGGCCCGTTTGCGGCTGAAGAGGCGCATGACGCAGAGCTTGCGCATCTGACGCCAGAACGGGCCGTAGTGGGCGAAAGCCATGTCAGCACGGTTGTAGGTAAGGTAGCTGATGGCGATAGTGGCGGGCCGGTTAGAGAAGATGGTGTCTTGGACTTGGAGGACTTGTTGGGCCGCCTCCGGGCTTGACACCACCATAATATGGACAAAGCCCATCTTCATGTGAAACAAACCACCGTAACGATGGGCCAGCTTGGCTAGCCCACGGTGGGTGAGTTGGTCCATCATCATCATGTTGCCTATGATAGGAAGGCCCGTCGGGCCAGGCGGGTACGGTTTACGCCGCCGTAGCCTAGAGATGATGCCTAGTAACAACATAGGGGATATTAACAATAGACATGTCATGAATATTGGACTAGTTTGGGCTGACTTCAAAACTGAAATTACTTGATTTTGCATTTTTGCTAATACTGGATGGGCTTTTTTTGGTGGGTATGTGTTGTGTTGTGTATACTATTAATAAAAATAATAATAATAATAAGAGAGATAGATGAAAAAATATGTATGTGTGATTTGATTTTTGTCTTGACTATAATATATTTATTTGGATGTTCTGTTTAAAGGTACTAAAAGGCTACAAGCAAGGGGTGTGTTTTTGATGCAACTTTAGAAATGTTGCTGAAGAAAAAGAGGAGATACTGATGGGTTTATATACAAGAAGATTTGGTTTGTTGTAGTAGTTGCTAGTTTGCTACTTGTTGGTGAAGAAAGTATAACCATTCATTCAATTATTTTGTCTTTATTTATTTCTCAACGTTTCACCCTTTTTAATACTCATTTTTATTTTCTTTTTTCTTTTTGGATAATATTTGCGGCAGTAATTTTTGAACCCAAAACCTCATGCATAGAATTTTGAGGCTTTGGCCACTAAACCAACTACTCGGCCAAGACATCATCACCGGTATTATTATTCTATTCACTATCATTTGTCTCATTTGTACTTTGAGTATAAAAGTATAGCCTAGTGAGTAGTGATTAAGACATGCTTCCCTAGAGTTGATGACCCGAGTTTGGTCCTCACCATTGGTGTCACACCCTCGCCCCATCTACCTAAGTTATATCCTGAGATAAGAATTAGCCTTTGCGAGTCCGATCCTGTACATCATTCCAAATAAAATTAGGATTAATTAAGTTCATTTATACACTGTCCGATTTTTTTTATGTAACATATTGACTTTGGACACTATTCATTCAATATACTTTGACCACTGGTTACTATTTATGCATAAAGTAAAATATAACAAAGTGAAGTCTTGCTGGATTCGCTTGGTTACATAATTTATAGAATTATACAATGAAAGACAATGTTAGTCAAAGTTGTACCTCGTCTAGTGTGAAAAATCAATATATTACATTTAAAAAAGAGAGGGGTATTATAAACAATAGAATTTTACAAATATTTATTAATCCCTACGTTCCATTTTATTCTATTTAGTTTGTTATATCACTCTCTTGCTTATTAAAAAAATTGATTAGATCAGAAAAATTATACTCAATATTTTTTTTGTTGAGTATCATATTAGTCTAAATTAGAAAAAAGCAGATTAGATATTCTTATTTTATTTGTTGATTATTAAATATCTTAACTTTGTATTAAAATAAATAATGAAGATTATACAGTTGAAAACTAATATTCAATACCTCATTGATAGTTTTTATTCGTACAAATTAGCGTATAAAGGAGGTTAAAATTTAGTTAAAATTTTAAATCAAATTAGATTAGCAAAATTCAAATCATATCACATTGAGATAAAAAAAATTATGATTAGATCAAATCCAGAGAACATAGCTTAGTAAACAAAATATATATCTAAATGTCCCTTGAAAATTAACTAAATTATAAAGTACTCTTTATATTCATTCCAGTTTGTTCTTTAAATTTTGACTTTTGCTTGTCAATTAAGGAAAATTATATCTGTAGATAAGTTATTATTATTAGATTTGAGAATGTTTATTACACTTGGTAGAAATTGTATGTGTACAGCTTATTAGAAGATTTTTATTGGAATTGAGAATGTTAATTAACAATGGAATTGAAGAAAAGAAAAGAATTACAAGTAGTAAAAAGTGTGGTTGATCAATTGCATAAAAGGTGGTCGAATATGGGTTGCTTGGATTGATGTTCAATTCCAAGTTGATGTGTTGAGGGTTCAGGCCCAATATATACATCTGAAGGTGCAGCACAGGACACTGGGGATGGTGTTTTGGTGTTCCTTTGTGTATGGTTTAATGACAGACAGGACAAAATGGGTCTTTGGGAGGGGTTGAAGGAGGTTAGTGGGAGTGTTCAGGGGGCTTGGGTGGTTGCAGGAGAATTTAATTCTCCTCTTAATTCGGAGGATAGGATGGGCTCTCTTGTAACTATGCATGAGATTGAGCATTTTCGTGACATGGTGGACTGGTGTCATCTAAGGGATTTGGGCCAGGTGGGGGCTAAATTCACCTGGACTAATAAGCAGTTTGGGCAGGATAGAGTTTGTTCTAAAATTGATAGGACTTTGGTGAATGAGGAGTGGTTAGTGATGGCTGATAAGTCTTTTGTACACTATCAGCCTGAAGGGTGGTTTGATCATTGCCCTGCCATCATTCAGTTTGAGGATTCTGGGGGCAAGATGTAACGACCCGGAATTTTGGGCCAGAAAATTTCGCGGTTATTAATGATATGTCTTAATTCTAAGTCCAAAAGGCCCATTATTTTTGGACTGTTTTATCTTATTTCCTATCCTTTATTCTAAAATTGGGCCAATGACCCAATTCTTCTCTTTTATACCACTTGGCCGGCCCCTACTTTCAATTTGGTCCATTTTAATTTCTTTGAATTTATTTGATAATTAAGTTATTTAATTAATTAGATTAGTTAAATAATTTAATTTATTAAATCCTAGTCCAATCTTTTCTTCAAATTGGGCCAAAGACCCAATTCCCTTTCTTTTGTTACCATGGCCGGTTCTCTCTTTTAATTTGGGCCAACATTAATATTGATTTGATTAATTAATATTAATTATAGATTTTGGACAATTAAATTAATTAATTGATTTTACCCATTCAAAAGTTTGTTGAACAAACTAACCAAACCCCCTCTTTCTTCTCCTCACTCACGGCAACCCCCCAACCAAGTATGGGTTTGTTTTTATTTTTTTTATTTTTTTTATTATTTATTTTTGCTTCTTCTTTCTTTTATTTTATAAATAGGATCTAGCTTATACTTTTGGTTCCTATTTTGCATTACTCACCAAGAACCCTAAAATATTCATTCTCCCTTTTTCTTCCTCCTTTGAGCCGTGTGAAACAATTCACTAAAGTGAATTTATTTGTTCGAGTTTTTGGAATTTTAAGCGAATCCAGGTAACTTTGCTTTTCTATTTAATCTACGGGTAGCTATTCACATAGTTAATTAGGAATTGAAGCATGAAAATTGTAGGAAGTTTAATATTGTTTTCATATGAACATGTCGAGCATGAAGCATGAATTTCTTGATTGATTTTTATGTATTTTCTTGATTTTATGTATGATCTTGTATAATTTATTTACCAATCAAATCTTGTTATTTCTTGATGAATTTTTCATGGTATCTGGTTTACTGTTTGATTATTAACCATGATTTATTTCGTGGCAAAATTCGTCCGTTTATTATTTATAAAAATTTAATCTTTCAAACCGGTAAAACTGTCCAGAATAGGTTTACGAATTTATTAGTGTACTTAATCAATTCTGAATGCTACGAAATTTTATATGGAAGTCATTGATAATGTTTTACAGCTTGTGTTAAATTTTCGTAATTTTTAAAGATCGTTTGATATGGCATAAAATTCTGAAACCGAATTCAGCCTAATCTGACTGGTTAGTTATAAAATCACTTAAAAATAGTAAAAGATGTTATTTTTAGACGAAATTTATGAACGTTAATCCTTGAACCCATATTTAGCTCCCATAAAAATTTCCAGATTTTTAGAGATCTTTAGATGGTCGTTTTTAATTTAATTCTTTAAAAATCAGATTGTATAAAATAGAGCAATTGAATTATTAAAATATGCTATTATTCATTCTTGAATTTTCGAGTGACCTAAGTATTAAAAGGGAACTAAAAATATGATTTTTATGATGAATCTTGATAGTATTGAATTATATTGATAAATCTTGAATTAAAAATTAAATCTTGTTATTATCTTCTAATTGTCGAGTGTATAGAAATTAAAAGAAGAGTTAAAAATATTATTTTTATGTTAATCTTGATGAATGTTGTCGAAAAATATGATTTTTATGTTTATTAACTAGTTAAATTATTTAATTCTTGATGATTGAATTCATATAAATTAATTGAATAATTTTGGCTATTATTGATATAAAATGTCGAGTGTGGTGAAAGTAGGAAAAATAGGATTTTTATTATATTTTGGTTAGTTTTGAATTATTATTAATTTAGGAAATAATTAATAATAAAAGTTATGGACAAAATAATTATTAGGGATAAGTTGTAAAGTGAAGGGATAAAAAGATATTATTAGTATTATTATTAAGAGGACCGAAATAATATTAGTACTATTAATATAAATATTTTTCGAATATTGTTACAAATTGGTATATGACGTAATATTAAGGTTAGTATCCGAAAGGATAGGATTATAAGTATATATATATTTTAAGAATAGTATATTATAAGAATTGAAGTTGCATAAGATATTACTAGGGATAAGAAAGGAAACAGAGTAATAGCTATACATGTTATGTTTCGGTCTCTGGCTAGGAAAGGCTTGGTATTTAAGGTGGCCAATATACGTGCCGCACCTCCCTTTCCTGGGACTCCGAACATTTCATTTCCTATTACGGTCACCTAGTATTATCCTAATATATGATACGATTAAATTAATTGAAGATATAAGATACAATATGGACACCCACCTGTATGATACACGAGTCATTAGTGGGTTAAGTCAGAACCACTACTCAATGGGACGAACACATGAGTTCCCCCGAGTAGTTTGACCTTAGAACATGTAGTCGTCTGGTAACCGTATCTGCGAGTCGCTACCAGGAAGTTATGGCCATAGCTTAGACTTAGCGGTGAAACACGGGATCCGCTATGGGATTGAGTACACGAGCTCCTCCCGGCATGTTCTAGGGAGTTATGGTGAAACACGAGATCCATAACGAGTTATTAGTGACCGGTCCAACAAAGATATTATATTACGATCATACGATTTGATAAGATGAAATCATAAGATGAAGTATAAGATGATTTCAAAAGATGATAAGATATGTTATGATCTAATGTGATAAGAAAGACATGATATGATATGATTAAGATATGATTTATGATGATATGATATGATATGATAAGAATATGATAAGTCATGATGATAAGAATATGATAAGTTATGATGATAAGATATGATTAAGATTTATTAATGATATAATTTAAGAAGGGTTAAGTATAAGTTAAGGATTGGGATAATTTAAGATGTATAGTATAAGGTATAAGTTTAGTATGTTAAGTCTTCCGCTGTGTATTTCTGTATTTATGGGTATGTATGTATGCGAGTAAGGATGCATGTATGTATGAATGTTGAGTGTATTTTTGTACGTATTTCTAACCGTATTTGCAGGGTTGATTGTACGCACATTATACGTAGATCATACGTATTCTAACCGTATTTCTGCAGGGGTATTTATACGTATTTTTATACGTATTTTATACGTACTTTTATACGCATTATTATACGTACGTATATACGGAATTTGTGTATCTTTGTGTAAAGCATGTATTAAATCTTTTACAGTTTTTATGATATTTTCTATGATATTATGTGTTTGGTGGTCCCTCGATTAAATGGGACAGCCTAGTTACTCGCCACTGACGGTGGACCCCCCCCTCAGTTTCAGGTGAAGACGCTGCTGAATAACGGGCTATCGTGGATGGGTTTGAGTAGCTGAGAAACTTAGTTAAACGGTTTAATTAGATGATTTATGATTTATGACATTTATTTAGTTTATTTTATGGTCCCAGCATGTTGGGACAGTATTTTAAGACCTTATATGTAATTATGGCTATTGGATTGTTATGGATAGTTGGTAGGTTATTTAATAAAAGTTAATTCATCTACTCAATTAATCTGATTTATTGTTATTTAAGTTGGTAATGATCCGATTTTCGATTTCCCTTTGTCAATCGACATGTCTCAAAAAGTCGGGTCGTTACACAAGAGGGCTAGGAGTTTTAAATTTTGTGACATGTGGTGTCTGAACTCTGCTTATGATGTTTTGGTGGCTCAAGCTTGGTCTGTGAGAGTTAGGGGTACCAAGATGTTTAGGCTTGTTCAAAAGCTTAAGGGTGTGAAAAAAGAGCTGAAGAATTTACACAAATGTGCTTTCTCTGAGATTGGATGTCTTTATCATGAGACCAAGAGGCAGCTTTTGGAGGTCCAGGTGGAGATTCAGGAGAATCCTAGTGAGGAGATGTTTGTTAAGGAGCATGAGATCCTTAAGAATTTTCAAGAGAGTAGGGTTGCTTACTTCTCCTTGCTCAAGCAACAAGCAAAAGTGGATTGGCTGACTGTAGGGGATGAGATCAGAATACTAGGTTCTTTCATCAATTACTTAAAGTTCAACAACATCATAGAAGAGTTATTCAGATTAAGAATAAGGATGGGGTGGTGTGTGCTGGTAGGAAGGAGGTGGCAAAGGCTTTTATAGACTTTTATAAGGGTTTGTTGGGTAGTGCTAATGGAGACAGGGTTGCTGTTAATGAGAGGGTGGTTAGAGCTGGCCCTGTTGTCTCTCCTGACCACTGCAATGTTTTGATGGCTTCGGTGAGCAGGGAGGAAATAAGGAAAGTGGTGTGTGGAATCCCAGGATGTAAAGCCCCTGGACCTGATGGTTTTAATAGCACTTTCTTCAGAAAATCTTGGGATGTGGTGGGGGAGGACCTTTGTGAGGCAGTTATGGATTTTATGGACTCAGGGAAACTTTTGGGGGAAGTGAATTGTACTAGGCTTGTTCTCATTCCTAAATGTGATGCCCCTGAATCTGTTCTTGAGTTCAGACGTATTGCTTGTTGTAACATGATATACAAGGTAATAACTAAATTACTTTGTAATAGACTTGGCCAAATCCTGCCTGATCTGATTTCCCCTAATCAATCAGGGTTTGTTCAAGGGAGGAGGATAATGCATAATATTTACATTATTCAGGATTTGATAGCAAGATATAATAGGGGTAATTCACCTCCTGGAGTCATGTTGAAAATTGACATCAAGAAGGCTTATGATTCTGTGCCTGGATTTGGGGTTTTTGGAGGAAATGTTGGTGGCTTTGCAGTTCCCTGCTCATTTTGTTAAATTGGTGATGGTTTGTGTTACTTCTCCCACTTTTTCCTTGGTAATTAATGGGGAGTCTCATGGTTTCTTTGCAGGTAAGAGAGGATTGAGACAAGGGGATCCTATGTCCCCCATGTTGTTTGTCCATTGTATGGAATACCTCTCAAGACTTTTGGCTATGGCTCAGGAACATAGTGAGTTTAAATTTCATCCTAGGTGCACAGCTGTGAAGCTAACTCACTTAGCTTTTGCAGATGACTTGATTGTTTGTTGTAAAGGAGATATGGCCTCTTTTTAGATTATTCTAAGACCTCTGGCTACTTTTACAGCAGCTTCTGGGTTAGCTGCTAATTGTGGTAAAACTAATATGTTCTTTTGCAATGTTGGGGAGGAGGTGAAGGGCAGTGTTTTGCAGGCTTCTGGTTTTAAGGAGGGTTCTCTTCCTTTTAAATACCTTGGGGTCTCTATTGGTACCAGGAAGTTGTGATATTTGGATTGCCAAATCCTTGTTGACAAAATTGTAAACAGAATAAGGAAATGGGGGTCTAGGACTCTTTCTTATGCTGCTAGGGTCATTTTAGTGAACTAAGTTCTTATGTCTATCCAATCTTATTGGGCCAATATCTTTGTTTTGCCTAAGAAGGTGTTGGATCAGGTGGTTATAATTTGCAGGAACTTCTTGTGGGATGGTAGAGCCATTTGCTCTAGAGTGCCTCCAATTGCTTGGGAGTTTATTTGTAGGCCTAAGAGCCAAGGGGGCTTGGGTGTGCTTAACTGCCATAATTGGAATTTAGCAGCAATGGGGAAATATATTTGGGATATAGCTAATAAAAATGATAGTATGTGGTTGAGGTGGGTAAATCATCATTACATCAAGGGCAGATCTTGGAAAAGGGCACCCTGTGTCAGTAATGCCTCTTGGCACTGGAAACAAATGTGGAAGGTGAAGGAGGCTCTTAATCAGGGATTTGTAGGTGATATATAGATGGGTGCATAATGTTAAGGGGTATACTGTTGCTAGTGCTTATAGGTGGATTTGTGGTACTGCTAGGGAAGTGAGCTGGGCAGATTGGGTGTGGTGCAGATTGAGTATTCCTAAACACAGATTTATTCTATGGCTTGCTTGCTGGGGGAGACTTCGTACCAAGGTAATGCTGGATAAGTATTGCAACATAGTAGAAACCAGGTGTGGGCTTTGTGGGACAGCTGAGGAATCTGTTGGTCGTTCTTTGAGTGTGCTTATAGCAGGAAATGCCTTGAGGTTATACCTGCCAAACTGAGGATGCTAAATGTAGGTTCATTAAAGGAGTGCATTGAAGCTCTGCATGGGATCAGAGGAAGGTTTAGGAGGCAAGTTCACTTCAGCTTCATGGCAGGGGTGGTTTACTCCATTTGGCAGCAGAGGAACAATTGTTACTGGAATGGCATTGTTAAGATGCCTAGCAGATTGATGCAGGACTGCTGGCTGCAATGTAATACCAAAATCAAGATGATATTGCCTAAAAAGACTAGAGCTAGTGAGATTAGTTGGCTATGTAGCATTTGATGTTGTTTTGATTGTTTTGTTTTTTTTGTTTTGGTTGCTGTTTGTTGTTTCTTTTGGTTGTTGGGTGCTGTTTCAGCCTAGCTAGTTGTTGGCTTTGTGGTGCTTGAGGGCACCTGTGTACTCTGTTTCTTATGGTTATAAAATGCTTACCTCTTTTCGAAAAAAAATGTGTGGTTGAGAATAAAGTACAAAAAGAAAAATAAAGCAAATATAAAGATTAACATGAAACATCGATTGCTTAAAAATATCTCTCCTCTCCTCCCAAAACTCTGCCATGAATGAAATTTTCCATAGTAAGCCCCAAATTATCATCTTAGTTTGTTATTTATGTAGGTTATTAGTTATTTTTTGGTCAATAAGTAAGTCTCTCTTTATGGGAGTGTAATGTTCTCTTTTTGGGATTTTATGTGTTTTGAATAGCAGTTTTGTAGTATTATTTTCATTTATATGTTTGAAGCTGTTGGGAAGATGATGATGGTCTAAAAAGTTATTTACACTATAAAAAATTGGCCCATTTACGAACCTAAATCCTGTCACAAATGTAGATATTTTATGATAGTTTTTGAGCCCGTCTCTAAATTTCACCTAATACCTAACCCAAACTATATATTAAAATTGACTCATTTACGACGGGATAAACCATTTACGACCCCCCTTTTCTATGACGGGGGCAAATTTTATGACGGAAATTCTCATGTAAATAGCATCTTTCTAATATTGAATCTTGTTTATGTGTTTTAGAGTTTTTTGAATTATATATTTATATTTGATATAGAAGTCATTTCACTATTTATAAATGAATTCCATCTTCCTTTTTAAAATAAAATAAAAAATTAAAAGAAAACACTAAAACAAAAACGTAAAAAAATAAAGTGGGACAAAGAAAATACCCATGTACTTGCGTATTTCTCAATATTTTTTAAATATTTATTTTACATACTTACATAGTTACATCTATGAGAAACAAGCAAGACCCTACCTTAATTTTTTTGAGTAAACAAATAGACATAGGAGAAGTAATTATTCGTATTTTTGTTGGTGAAATTTTAGTATTAGCTTAGCTTAGTCAAGACGACCCTTAATTTTTTATTACTCCTTAATTTTATTGATACTTGATAGGATTTTTTTAATTATATTATATATTATAATAAAAGGAAAGTGATAGACTGATGGCCCACAATTCATATGCCATAGTTGAATAATCTTTGGAAGTGTCTGGGAGTTAGAGGTTTGAGGGAAAAAGAGAGCTTTGAGAGAGAAGAGAGGTTTGACCAACTCAAAAAACTATTTTTGGGTGTTTGGTAGTTAGAGGTTTGGAAGAGAGTTTTGGGGTGAAAAAACTCTTTTTCAAAAAGCTCATATGAGGAGTTTTTTGGAATAGCTTACAGCTTTTTAGTTATTTTTACTCTGAAACATCTAAAAGTTAACCGCCATTTACCAAACACTTTTACACAAACAGTTAATATAAATCAGTTAGTCAAATCAGCTATCACAAACAGCTAGTCAAAGCAGCTAATTCAATCGATCAGCTAACGTCTAACAGCTAACAGCTAACTCCCAAACAGAGCCTTAGTATTTTTCACGGGAATATCCTAAATAACGTTATTTAGCAGTTCCTAATAGATGCATATCTAATTAGTATAATGTACATATTTTCTATATCAAACAAATTTCCCCAATTTAAATAATGTATCAAACAGTTCAAACTCAAACCTACTTTACTATCAAGAATAAAATATTCACAAAGTATCATCCACTATGTGATGTAACAACGAAATTGTAGTTCATATATTTGATCTTACATACGAAGTGTTGCGAAACTGGATTTATTAAGTCACCAGAATTGACTCGTTCTTAATCGAATTAATTAACTTGAATTGATGTCAAATTCATCAATTTTATCAACGTTACGTTCTATTTGGTTGTTGGTCATACCGTAACGGAGTAATTGTGTTCATAATAGATTCTCGTTCTCATAGAATACATTTTTTTTATTCACAACCTTTTATTTTATGTTATTTTTATTATCATCTGTTGCGTTTTGGAAAATTAGCATAGGTATGGATGGGAATGGGTATTGGTGAATTCAGAAATTCGATTAATGAATGGATAATATTGATTTTCCTTCCGGATTAACACACAAATTCATTCATTCCCATTACAATGTGTTTTCTGCACGGCTAGCCATACCGAAAACAAATAATGCTGGTCTGCGGCGCGCATGTACACGGAACAAGAAAGCATTCTTCTTCAAATGCAAACCATGCGGCCAATCATTGCTTCATCTTTCAATATCTATACTTTCCCATAAATCAGGATAGGAGTGAGAAAAAAATAAATTAAAATATAAAAACTAAAATTTCTATTTTTTTTTATTTTCTACAAATAGAGACTCATATTGATATATTAACGTCTTATATTTCGTGTGGGGTTACAAAGTTTATTTAATTTGTGTGCGGGTTTACATGTGGGGTTACAAGGTTAACTTTGTAATTAACCCCCCAAAATAACTTTGTACCCCATACAAAACAATTTGAACCCCACATAAGTACACTTTGTAATTCTAATAATCACTTTGTATCCCCACTTATTCACTTTGTAACCCCACTTGTTCACTTTGTAACTAAAAAAAAACTTTGTGAACCCAATAACTCAATTTTGAACATCACTTAAACACTATGTGACCATAATAAAACAATTTTGAACCCACTTAAAAACTTTGTAACCCCGCTTAAACATTTTGTAACCTAATAAAACACTTTGTAACCCCAACAAAATACAACACTTTGTAACCCCAGTAAAACACTTTGTAATTAACCCCACTTTGTAACCCCTACAAAACACTTCGTAACCCTACTTTGCAACCACGAATACAACACTTTTTAACCCCACATTAATACTTTGTAACCCCACTTTGTAACCCCAACAAAATAAAACACTTTGTAACTACAATAGAACGAACACTTTGTAACCCCAACAAAATAATTTTGTAACCTCAACAAAACATTTTGTAACCCCTCTACAATTAAAATGGACAGCTGAAACATTGGGCTTGCTAAAATAATTAAACATTGGGCTAGATATAACTACAACATGCACTAAGCCTAAAACCAGTTGCATGGTTTGAAATCGTACAACCGGCCTTATATAAGAATGTTCCTTCCCATTAATGTCAATTATGGACTTATGGTCAGTTACCAAATGGGTTGTAAAGAATTTATTCAATGAGTTTACTATACATCCGGATTTATATAGGGCTATGTACATCCAAGGTGTTCTATTGCTCATTTTAAATTTTGAAATGAGCCAAAAACTATAAAATGAGCAAAATTTTCCCCATTGAATGTACCAGACATCAGAATTTAAATAAGAAAAAGCAGCTTTTCTCATAATGGAAAATTTAAGTAGCATAACATCTTTTATATATAATTATATACATGGAGCCAAGATAACCAAATAATCAATTTTAGTATTTAAATGGGATGCCATGCTGTCTAAAACTGTAGATTACTCCCTCTGTCTTACTTTGTCAGTTTGCACGTTATACTAAAATTTGTGACATAAAAATGGTCAAAATGTAACAATTAAAGTAAAGCAGAACGAATACATAATAAACATTTTTTTTTCAATTATAATTCTGTAATTTTTTATGATAAGTGTGACAATAATTATGATTGAAGAGACAATGTACACATTGATCAAGAAGGATTGAATTGCAAGACGGCTTATATGAAAATGAAATTTGAAAAAAAAAAACATAACTAAAAAAACATTGAGCTACCATACGTCCATACGTCTTTGGAATGGTATTTAATTGGTGTTAAACATTAAAACTTAGAGGGGCACATATAACTTGGTTTAAATAATACGGAGTACGTTCTTCTCTAACGTCCAAATTAAACGTGGGGACAAGTACTATATGATAGAGTAGAACAAATATTATTTACTTCATTTGTGTCTATTTTGATTCATTCTCTTCTTGGTCAATGGATTCATTTTTACTATTATTATAACTAGTTTTAACCACGTGCTATACACGGGTATTGATCATTTAAACCAATTATTATGTAAATTTATGGATATATTTTTTTTTATTTGAAGCAAAATGTATGATTTCTATTTTGATTTTGAGTTATTTCAAGTATGGTGATTTGATTTGTTGTGATATGTGATTTCACAATATTGAGGACAAAAGTGGAACTCGATCTCTATTATATAAGCCAAGAGGGGAGCCATGGTGTCCCCCTAGAAAAGTCTGTATTACCCCCCAGAAGTTTCCAAAAATTTAATTACTATCACTCCTAATTATTATGGAAAGTTATTACAATTTTTGAAATTTTAAAAATGAAAATATTACAAAATATAAAATTCATAAAAATAAAATAAAAATACAAAAATTTATATTTTTGAATTCTTTATAAATGGATACCCATATTGATATAATTTTTCACATAAAAATTTCACCTTTCAATTATCGTAGAAATTTGATAACCGATAGGATATAATAACTAAACATTTTCTTTTATTTATTGTTCCGGGATGACCTGATGAAAAAGGAAAATTTAATATGATTATGTGGATGGGCTTGAATTTGAAAAATGTTCAAATTTTTCAAACAAATAAACAACCTTTGTTTTTTTTTTTTGTTTAGTCAATAAAAAAATATGTTTAAAATATCATCGCACGCAAAGCGTGCACACATTTAAGATTTTTTTTTTTTAAAAAAAAAAAAGAAAGTAAGAAGGAGTGACAAATGGATGACACGTGGCGCTTAAAGTTCCTGTTTTAAATATTTAAGTATAGATATAGATTTCTAGAATTTATTGCTAATTAGTAATGCTCCCTTTATTTATTTATTTACTAGCCTTGTGTGCACGCTTTGCGTGCGATGATATTTTAAATATATCTTTTAATTGTCTAAACAAATAAAAAAAGAAAGGCTATTTGTTCGAAAAATTTGAACATTTTTCAAATTCAAGTTCATCCACATGATCATAATAAACTTTTCATTTTTCATCAGGTCATCCCACAACAATAAATAAAAGAAACTGTTGAGTTCTTATATTCTATCGGTTATCAAATTTTTACGATAATCGAAAGGTATTTATGTGAAAACTTATATCAATATGGGTATCCCTTTATAGAGAATTCAAAAATATTAATTTTGGTATTTTTATTTTATTTTTATGAATTTTATATTTTGTAATATTTTCATTTTAAAAAATTCAAAAATTAAAATAACTTTCCATAATAATTAGGAGTGATTCTAATTAAATTTTTGGAAACTTCTGGGGGGGGGGGAGGAATACAGACTTTTCTAGGGGGACACAATGACTCTTCCCTTGGCTTATATAATAGAGATTTATGTATTTTCTATTTCTATTTGAAATTAGCAAGTCCCTACTCGTAACATTGTGTGAGGGGATATGTTTTCCCTCTGTAATATTTTAGCATAAAATATAAAAAAAAAATTACTCGTATATGAATCTTAATTGTTTAGGAAATTAAAAAATGGTATAGATTTATTTTAAGAAGTTACAAAATTTATAAAAACTTGTTAATATGTAAGAAAACATATAATCATTTAGTATGTACATTTCTAGCCCTAAGGGTTGTATATTTAATTCCAAAATTGTTATTTATTTGTAATTATTTAAGAATGCGTGTAATTATGTGTAACTCATTATAATTAATGTTTGAGTTAAGTTAATATTTCCGTTTTTGGCATTTTAAATATTTACGCACGCACTTAGAGTTTTTATCCACTCCTTCCATTTTAATTGGTTCTTTACAATTATTTTTTAGGATGCAAGGAGAGAAAAATAAAAAAAATGAAAAATCTTCTTTATATACAAGATTTTTTTTTTCATGTGAGATCTTGTTAGAATCGTCTAAATGTATAGTTTTTAATTGGAAAAATTCATACAAATAATCGCAAATATTGGAAGTCTTCTAATATTAATTCAAAATATTGGTTATTACACTATAATCCAAATATTTGGGTTATTTTATGGTATTACTCCATACTAACATGTGATCGGATCTGATTTTCTTCGTAGAAATGGAGGAAGAAATAGTTGGGTACAATAAATAGGGGAAAGGGGAAGGTAACAATTACTTGTTGAATTGGTAACCGATTACAATAGGTTAACCAAGTCAAAGGACTAATATCATAAAACACCCACCAGAGTTTGATTTATAGTGTAATAATCGATAGTTGGGGTTATTATTGAATGACCTCAAATAGTTGAGATTATTCATATAAATTTTTCCTTTTTATAATATGTATTTTTATAATATTTTATAAAGAGTAGTTTTAGATATTAACGTTTAAATGTGTACATTGAAAACTGTGTAAAAATATACGTACAGAATAAACCGGAACAGAGGGAGTAATATATTGTGGGTGAATTTCAAATTTTATGAATAAAAATTACAAGAGGATGTGAAGAATATGACTAGAGATGGCAATGGATCCTGGATCCGCCCCGGATCCGTTTTTTCAGATCTGGATCTTCATATTTTGGATCCGCACGGATCCGGGTCGGATACGGATCCAGTGGGAAAATGCGGATCCGAATACGGATCTTGTCTATAGATCCGTATTCAGATCCGCAAGATCCGCGGATCCGTTTTTTAATTAAAAAAAAATTAAAATAAATAAATAAATGCAAAACTTATAGGCCCAAATACAAAGCCCAAGTTATAACATCAGTAATGTTTTAATGCACTAATAGCCTACTAACATAAAATTGCAAAAAATATACAATCAAAGATTAAAAGCTTCAAACTTCAAAGTCAGTAACCAATATTCACAAACCCTAACTCGGTACTCCTTCACATTTCGCAAGTTCAAGGTTCAACGCCTCCCACCAGGCCACCACTTCGCAGCCGCCACCGCCAAGTCTCAGCCCTGAAGCCGCCGACGAGTCTCAGCCGCTCAACCCTCAGGTATGTTAGTCTCAATCTCTTACTTTGTCTAAATCTCTCACTTTGTATAAACCTCACTGTACTCTCTTGAAAATTTGCAGAACGGACCACGACTCGCAGGGAGCTTCCGACGACGACGAACATCGAAGCTTTGGTATGCTTTCTACTTTTAATTATTTAGTTTGTTTGTAATGGTTGATGATTTTAATTCTTTGGTTTGCTTAAACTTGATATTGCTTGATTTTTATTACTTGATTATTATTAGAATACATTTTTATCATAAATTACTTAGTATATCCTTAATAATCTTGATATTACTTGATAAAAGTTTAGTTATGAGTATTAGATAGGGTATTAAATTTCAATGAAATTTTTTTTGGCAGTGAAGAAAGGTATGGATGAGCAATCTGTTAAAGGTAGTGATGCTGCTTCTAGTCAATGTAATGACCCAGATTTTATTGGTATTTTTGCCGATATTTATGTGTAATTATGTGTATTTATGTGTTAGTTCAAATTTATTTTTGAACTATTTATTTTTATTTTATGTGAATAATTTCGATTTAATTCGAAATATTTATTTTCAGTTTTATTATTTATAATATTTATTATTTAATTAATTAGAATTTTTATTATTTAATTTTTTCTAATTAATAATTTAATATTTTGGGCTAAATCGATTATTGCATGTTTTATCATGTAAATTATGTAAATTAGCCCAATGGATCACGAGAGCCCATTTTTAGGATCATTTTAGGCCCATGGCCGGTTTTTCTAGCAAGGGAGGCAAGCCTTGCCACTTGCTTTGTTTTCACACTAAACCAACTTCTATAAATAGGAGTGGTTAGTGATGCCTTAAGGTTTTGCTCATTTGCCATCTAATGCATTTGCCTCAAAGTTCAATCACCAAAAAAACTCCCTCCACTTCCTCCTTGCCTTACGCCATTTTTGAATAGTTGAAGCCATCAATTGTTCATCTTTTTCCTAGCCCAAAAACTTAAAGATTCAAAGTTCATTGATCTTTAGGTGTCCAAACACAATCCTAAACACATTCATTTCAATCAAGATTTCTTGTTCGGGTTGGTTTTGGGATCGTGTTCGTGTTGCACGTGTGGGGTCCGTGTGGTTGGTGTTCGAACCGTGCAGTGGTGCTCGTGGTGGTGCCATGACCGTGCGGTGGTGTTCGTGATTGGGCAGCAGCCGTGTGCAATAGCCGTGCAAAGGTGACCGTGGTGGTTCGTGACCGTGTGTGCAGCCGTGTGTGGGTCGTGTTTGTGCCGTGTTTGGTGCTAATTTCCGGACTGCATATTTGTGTTGAATTTGTGTGTAATCTTCAATAAGGTAACATGCTTTCTCAACCTTTTTGGTATACTATGTTTATGGTATAGATTAAATGCATGTTTGGGTTGTTTGATGATGAATATCCATGATTTTATGTATGGTTTATATTCTGAATTTTTATGTGTTTATGTGATGTTTTGATAAAGGTTTTCATGATTTCATGATTGATTATATGTTGTTATATGATCATGATTATTGTGTTAAAGTTTAATGAATTTTGGATAAGTTTGATGGTAATTTTCGAATGATTTGATGATGATGATATGCGTGTGGTGTATGGTTGGATGAGTTCCTGGTCGAGTTCTTGAATCTTGATTGAGTTTTTGATTGAAGATCTTGATTCTTGAATGAGTTCTTTATGAGTTCTTTATGAGTTCTTTGAGTTCTTTATGAATTCTTGATGAGTCTTTATGAGTTCTTGATTGAATCTTGAAAGTTAAAGAAAGTGGTTTAAAACTTAAGGAAAGTTAAAGATTGAGTCTAAATTGATTAAAGAATGGGATTTAAGTGATGGTCTATGGTTGGTTAGACTCAAGATCAAGGCGCAAAGGCAATCTTGAGTATAACTTCGTTGATTAACTAGTTATTTTCGAGAATCAAGGCATAAGGGCAATTCTTGAAATTAATTTAGTTATGAATAAATTGATTAAGATGATAAAAGATTTAATTAATGATTTAGCTTGATTTCATTTCTAGACGCCTGATACTTTGAGTAAGATTCATTGTATTTGGGTTAAGACGTTGCCCCTATTCCATCCGTGGTATTGGGATAGTTGGAGTCATACTATGTGATCTTTCGTGGATTTCCAGTAAGATTGGTTTCACGGGACATGGATTTCCAGTAAGATTGGTTTCATGGGGTTTGGGAGTAAGATTCCCAAATCCAAGCATAGTAGAAAGTTCGATCGCGTAAGATGCGTTCGTACGAGCATAGTCCGGTCTAGTATATGAATGATTGCGCCAAAGATAGTTGATTAAGTTGGTTTGAGTCGAGTTCACGTGTGGGTTGATATCTTGTACTCTGGTTTATTGGTTTGATGTTGTTTATTTGATTTATGCTATGTACATGTGTATTCCCATTAGGGTGAGTCAGTTATGTTACTCGCCACTGATGGTGGACTGTTGTATGTTTTTCTTTCAGGTATTTCTGATGACGATACTCTTGCTTAGCTTTGGGTTAGGCGAGCGACGTTTAATATTTTTGTTATTTGATGTATTTTCTATTTCTGTTGTTTATAGATAGTATTGGCGTATTGTATAGACTTTATACGTTGTTTTAGACTCTGACGTGTGGTTGGAGTTTCTCGTGTTTTTAGTATCCCTAATGTTGACTTTTGGACTAGTATGTACAAACTTGTGGGTATTTGTACGTTTTGGATTGATTAATAATATTTTCGAGGATTTAGTTTAATTTCTTAAGTATTTGAGTTGTAGTTTATAACTATTCGACTCGTCGGTTTCTTCCGCGCCGATTTAAGCGAGTCGGGTCGTTACAGTCAACCTCGTGAAGATTTTGTAGAACCTATTGTTATTGTGGCTAGTGACGGGGACGGGAATTTTGAAGGATTTGTTGAGGGACTTGAGTCTGAGAATGATCCTAGCAAAGAAAAACAGTCAAGTAGTACTGTCAAGCGAACTAAGAAACTAACTTCTGAAGTTTGGGACTACTTTGATGTAGTTATGAACAATGGTATACAAAAGGCAAAGTGTAGGTATTGTAATGGTTTACTCGCTTACACATCTGGGAAAAATGGAACATCGCACCTTCTCAAACATGCCAACAACACATGTCCGGGAAGGCATTTGAAGATTGGGGCGGGTCAATCACAATTGAAAATTAAAAGTGATGTCGATGGGTCCACTTCCTTAGCACTTAAGGAAAAGCAAAAAAAAGTGATATTTGATCAAGAAGTTTCAAGGAGAGAGTTGGTTAAAATGGTAGTAATGCATGAGTACCCTTTGTCAATTGTGGATCATATGGGTTTTAGAAGTTTTGTTAAGAGCTTAAATGACAACTTCAAGATGATTTCAAGAAATACTTTGAGGAGCGATGTGTTAAAAATGTATAACACTCATAAGAGTTCTCTTAAAGTTTTGTTACAACTTAATGAAGGTAGAGTGGCAATAACAACTGATATGTGGACGGCTTCTAACCAAAAGAAGGGGTATATGGCTGTTACATCGCATTTCATTGATCAACAATGGGTTTTACATAATCGAACATTAAGGTAATACTATATTTAATAACTTAATATTCATGATTTGCATGTTGGTTAAAGATTTTTTTTTTATTTGAGTTGATTTGGTGCAAGTATTTAGTATCTCTTACTTTGTGTAGGTTTTGTTTTGTGCCTTGTCCACATACGAAGGGGGTTCTTGCTAAGATTTTAATGGATTGTTTGTATCAATATTCATTAGAAAATAAAATTTCTTCTGTGGTTGTTGATAATTGTACTACAAATGATGCGATGATTAATGTTTTGTTAGAGAAATTAGAAATTGGTTGTTTTGTATTGGGTGGAGATTTTTTACATATGAGGTGTAGTGCTCATATTTTAAACTTGATTGTGAAAGATGGTTTAGAAGTAATTGATCATGCAATTGGTAAAGTTCGGGAGTGTATTGCATTTTGGATGTCTACCCCTAAAAGGATTGAAAAATTTGAGGAGGCATGTCGTCTTTTGAATGTGTCTAAACCTAAAAGGGTGGGTCTTGATTGCAAAACTAGGTGGAATTCTACATACTTAATGCTTGAATCTAGTTTGCCTTTCAAGGATGTCTTCAATAAGTTGAAACGTCTAAACAAACGTCTTAAGTTTACAGTACCTAGTGAGGACGATTGGACTATGGCTACTCTTGTTTGTCAGAGGTTGGAAATTTTTTTCAAGGCTACGAAAATCTTTTCTACTAGAAATCATCCAACAGCAAATTTGTTTTTTCGAGTTGTTTGTGAAATTAGACTTGCTTTACAACGGCGGATGCAAAGTGATAATGAGGTTATTAGAACAATGGCTAAGGGTATGATGGAAAAGTTTGACAAATATTGGTTACATATCAATGAGATTTTGGCTATTGCTGCTATTTTAGATCCAAGAAACAAAATTGAGTGTGTGGCTCATTATTTTAAGAAGATTTATGGGAATGGTGCTAATGATAAATTAGCAAGAGTAAGGAGGACCCTTGATAATCTTGTTCTTGAGTATCAAAGTAAGAGTGAAGTAGTGAATAACCAATCACCAACCGATAAAGGTCTTAATGATTGTGATGACGAGGATGACTTTGCTAAATCCAAGAGACAAAAAGTTAACTTGTTTCCCATTAAGAGTGAAGTGGATCAATACTTAGAGAGTGGTACTTTGCCCGAGAATAATGAATTTGATGTTCTTAATTGGTGGAAAGGGGATTTCAATTACCCTACATTGCAAAAGATCGCTAAAGATATTCTTGCTATTCCCGTGTCTTCGGTTGCATCGGAAAGTGCATTTAGCATGGGTGGAAGAGTGATTAGTCCCCACCGTTCTAGGCTTCATTCACAAACCGTGGAAGCCTTAATGTGCTTGCAAAACTGGTTGGTTGATGATATTAAAGGTAATATTTTGGTTATTATTAGAATATATTTATTTTTGTCACCTTACCTATTATTTAATATTTTCTAATTATATATATGTTTATTTATGACAGAAACTTGTGAAGGAACACATGCTTGTTCAACCATTAATGAAGATTGTGATGATAATGATCAAGAAGTAATGGATATCATTGAAATGGTAATATTGAAAAATTATTTTACATAATTTTAAGCAAATATTTTAAGTAATTATTAACACCTTTTTCTTTGGTTGATTCATACTTTATTATAGGATGTTGATGATGTTAGTAGTGATGAAGATTGAAGGCTTCAAAGAAGGGAATGCTTAGGTTGAAGGCTTGGAAGTTGGAAGATGATTGATTTTTTTTTTTTTTATAGATTTTACATCATAATGTTTCAAAGTTGGTTATGTAATGTATGAATTTTAGTGTGTTGATAATGTTAGATTGTTAGTATTACTTAGTAGTTGGTTTTAATTTGCATATTAAATTATTAATTGTGTATTTGATGAATTGACAATTTTAATACATTAAAAATTTTAATTATCTCATTTAGGAGGTATGATACAAAAGGATCCGTTTTGGATCCGTTTTAGATCCGGATCCGCAGGATCCGTCGGATCTGGATCTGGATCCTTATTTTATAGATCCATCGGATCTGGAGCGGATCCAGATCTAAGCTTAAAAAACGGATCTGGATCCATTAGGATCCGGTCCAGATCCGGTCCGCTGCCATCTCTAAATATGACTCTTCATATATCACACTCAATTTGGGTTAAATTATAGTCTGAAGTTTTCACTTAAAAAGTCAGTGCTTGCTTTGAAGGAAATGTGACCTTCGATCAATTGACAATTATTAAAATATAAAATACGAGTAATAATTGAGATTAATTATTCCATAATTTTAGGTGCTCGTAATGTTTTGCCAGAAACCAATTATAATTTATGTGTCAATTGTTGGACCATTAAATTGCTAACTATAATTGGGTCCTCCAAGGCAACATGTATTAATATTAATTAAAAGATTTGGTCAAGATCAGAATATTAAAGCACATGCATAACATTAGAGTATAGAGTATTACTTTATTAACATATAGGATTTTTAGGGCTCGTTTACATTAACTGGATAGAGATGAACAGAACTGAACTGAATAGAAGTGTATTAATTGAACTAAACTAAACTGAACTGAATAGAGATTAACTGAACTGAACTGAACTGAAGTAAACAAGCCCTTAATGTAACATGTATATATATTAGATTGTTACGGTCATCACCATCATTGTTATTATCGTTTTTTTCCTTTATTATTATTATTATTATTATTATTATTATTATTACTATTATACGTACTACTAAGGTACTAAAATAAGGTCAACTTTGATCTGATCTAAACTTAATTTTAATTTGATTTAATTTGAAATAAATAATAAGGTAATTATTTCGACTAAAAAGTATAAAGTTATTGATAAAGGTGAATCAAACATAGCCTAAGGCCACATATAAGAAGCCCTAAAAGAAAAGTTATTAATAAAAAATTATACATTGATTTACGCGTGATTAATATTAATTTATTTTAAATACTTTTGGATTTAATTCAAAATTTTTATTTAATTATATAGTTATAAAAAATCTAAGTTTTTTTAGGCAAATCCAAAAATATTTAAAATGACTTAATATTACAAAACAAAAATTAAAATGTATATTTTTTTTAAAATAAAATTCAAATCTAATTACCAAATCAACTATCTAGATTTACTTAATTTCGGCGGGATTTAACAAAATCTAATTTTCAGTGATTTTGTGATAAATTCTACACTCTCAATTTCGATTTGTTCTTTACGTTTGCTTTTTAGGATAAAAGGAGAGCAAAAGTTACAAAAATAAAAAATCTTCATTATATACAAGAAAAACCATATTCATATGGGATATTATTAGATTCGTCTGAATATGTAGTTTTTAAACATGCATTTTTCATAATTTTTAATAAAGTGCAGTATAATATATTAATATCTAAACAAATGTATTAAAAATGTGCAAAAAAATAAAGTGAATAAAAATGTTACAGATTAAGTATAATTTATACTGTTAAAAAAATGTTTTTTTGAAAGGTAAAAAAAAAAAGTACCAATAAATGAATAAAGACGTGGGGGGAGGGAGGTGGGGGGGGGGGGGTTTGAGGGTGTGGACCAGATGTGAAAGAAAATTAGTGAGTAAATAAAAAATATGAAGTATAGTTTTACATATAGAGAATTCTTAAAAGTACAAAAAAAAATTAAAAAAAATACAAGGCTATTGTCTTTAATTTTAAGCTTTAATAATTTTGCAAAACTAAGGGTCCGTTCGTGTAAAACATTTTCAATGTAAAATGATTTTTCATGAAAAACATTTTACGTTGGAAAACTCATTTTCATAGAAGTTTTCCATTATTTACTTGCACGGAAAATAAGTTTTACTCCCAAATTTGAAGGAAAATATTTCTAATAGGGTGTAAAATGAGTTTTCACCCAAAGTTTTACATTTTATTTGTTCACCCAAAGTAAACGATTTAAAATAGAAAAACTGTTTTTAGGGAAAACATTTTTCGCTCTAGTAAACGGACCCTAAATGTCATTGATTAATAACTAAAGCTTAAATGAAAGCAATTTGTGTCTAACTACTCAAAATATATATATATAGATATAATTTTAAGCACTAAAAACTAATTTCAATTGATGGAAAATTGAGTGAATGACTTTTCAAAAAATAAATAAATAGTAAACAAAATTGAGTGAAGGAAACAGAAATTATGGAGGATTGTCCGTCAAAAAAAAAAAGAGGATTGAATTGGGGTTTAAAGCGATATTTTCTTGATTTAGGATAATCATTAAAAAAAAAAGTAAGAAACTAGTGTAGCCCAAAAATAAAGGGTAAAGTCATGAAAATTACGGTATTAAATCACACGTGGACAATTGGACATGATACCACAATAGTTTGATGGAGTAGTGATGGACCAATAAATACTACATACATCAACACCATCACCAACTCTCTGATGTTTACTCGTAGTTTTGAAGACTTGTATTTTCGTAATCCGTATCATAAAACCTATGCAGTCCGTATATATACTACGTATGTAGTTCTATGTTCATTATGGTTGCAAAGATAACATACATGTTTAAACATGTACATTGAAAAAAAAAATGTATTTAATTCTTATAACATTAACCAATAAATGAATAAAGACATTGGGGGAGGGGGGGGGGGGGGTGGGGAGACCAGATGAGAAAGAAAATTAGTGAATAAATATTACAAAACAAAAGTAAAATATATAATTGAATTTTCGGCTTAAATGATAAAAAGGTTAGCTTATTTTTGGATTTTTAAAAGGTTAGCTTATTAAAGTATATTTGGAAAGCTAGAAATAAGGGCGTCTTTAACAACGCTCCTTTCTCTTCGGTCTCTGTCTTTTCTCGGGCGTTCTCTTATTTTCAGGAGTAGAAGGCCCGTCTCTCCATTGACTCTCTAGCTTCTTTTAAATTGGTCCCCTCCTCTCGCCTCCCCCACCTCGTCGCCTCGATGGGTTCGTTGGTTCCCCCCCTCCCCTGGTACTGTTAAATTAAATTTTGATGGCTCTTCGAAAGGGACCTCTGCAGCCGCTGGTGTTGTTCTTCGAGACTCTCAAGGGAATTTCCTAGGTGCCCGTTCTTTCCCTTTAGGCAACACCTCCCCTTTGTTTGCTGAAGCTGTGGCTCTCCGCAATGGTCTTCTTTTAGCTAGGGAGTTTAATTTTTCTTCCATTTTTATTGAAGGCGATAACCTTACTGTTATTAATGTTTTGCAGGGCAAATTCTGTTGTTTGTGGAAAATTCAGCTTTTAATGGACGATATTCGGTGCATCCTCCGCGATTTCAGTGATTATTCCTCATCTCATGTCTACTGAGAAGCCAATCAATCCGCAGATTATATTGCGTCTCTCGGGCACTGGGCCCCTACGCACATCGATATAGATCCTTTTTTGGATGCTAAGTTCTCTTACTTTTTAAATACTGACAAGTCGGGTTGTTTCTTCGAGAGGAAGTCAACCTAACTGTTCCCTGTTTATTTATCCTTTCCAAAAAAAAAATCTTTGATAAATAGTATAGCACTCCTACGATGCACTGTTTAGATGTAGGAATGAATTAGATCGAGTTGGGTGAGGTTCGTGTCAACCCGTTTTAATACACATGTTTAATACCATTAACCTAACCCGACCTGTGTTAATAAGCGGTTCGTCTTGTATTGATCTGTTTACTTCAACGGGTAGTCAAACTGCTCGACCCAAATCCGTTAATAACATTGCACATCAATAGTAATACTAGTTTTTACACATTAATATATAATAAGCTTAATTGATTAATTCAACTTTTAAAGCAAGTGGGCAAACATTTAGGATGATTAGTTAAAATTTTGTTAATAAGTAACAATTCGTTCTCAAATTAGCTTTCAAGATAAAACATACTCCGATCCCTCTATTTTGTTTTAATTTACTCACTTGATTTTTTATCAAAACCAAGAAAGTAATTGGGGTAGGAGAAAAAAGATTAATGATGATTAAAGGTTGTGTACAAAATAGTAGGAGAGATAATATTTAAAAAAAAGATAATCTTACTAAAGTTAGTCAAAAGTAAGAAAGAGAATGAAAAAGAATTTGGGAAACATAAATTAATAAATGTAAAAGAATAAAACATTATTATATTTAGAAAATTTATGAAGTTGTTAATTTTTTTAAAAAAATCACCTAAAAAGAAGCGTGAGTAAATTAAATAAAATTGTAAGGACTAAGGAGTAATACCTAAGATTTTAAAACTAATAATAACAATAATAAACAATAATAATAGAAATACATGTATCCTTGTAGGGATGCTTTAATGAAGTTATTTTGTTTCATACATATCCATTCATATATTAGTTCCTAATAAAGTACTGATTAATAAGATTGAGTTGTTTCATACATAACCTTTCTTGGATTATATATAGGCTAGGTTTTGCCTTTGTTGTTTGTTTCTCTTTCTCTCCCCTAATCTCTTGCATGATTGTGTAAATTTTTCAAATTTTTTTTTAGTTCTTTGAATAAGCTTGCGGGATTTTGTGTGTGCGCACGGAGTATTAGAAGTTTATTTGCTAATTGTTGCTCATTTACGCTCATTTGCTTCACTATTTATTTTTTAGCACCACAAGCCAAATTGATTCTTACCTTAACCCTAGCCCTACATTACATCCCTTATGTAACGCCCCAGATTTTGGGCTATTTTCTTTGTAATTATTTTTATTTTTGTGCATGGTCTAAATTTATTTGGACTATTTTTATTGCTTGAATGTGACTATTTTATGGTATGATTTATTATTTCTTTTATTTATTTCATTTTATTTTAATTAAATTAGAATTTTATTTCTTAATTTTCTAATTAATTAATTAAGTTTGGGCCAAGTACGAATTTAATCATGATTAGTCGTGATTTAGTGCAAATAGCCCAAGTGATCATTTGGCCCATCTTTCCTTAGGCCCAACCAGCCCTCCCTTGTAATTAGTGGCCTAATTTGCCACTTGCTTCATGTTCACACCTTAACCACTTCTATAAATAGAAGGGTTTGTAAGGCTTTAGAACTCATTTGCCATCCTTTATACACTTGCTCATCTTTTGCCACAAAATCAAAACATAAACTCTCCTTTCCATCCCCTTTGTCACACGCCATTTTTGGCTAGTAAAACCCAACATTTTTTCATCATTTTCTTCCACCCAAAACTTAAAGATTCAACCTCTATTGGTCTTTAATTGAATAAATTCACAAATAGCCTTCATTACCTTATTCAAGACTTGGTTCTTTGGTCCGGTTTTGGGTTTGGGGTTCGTGTTTGGGACGTGTTCAAGGGTGGTGCCTCGTGTGGGTGGCCGTGTGGTGGTTCGTGGTGAAGGTCGTGCAGTGTGGCCGTGCAAGTTCGTGTGCAACACGGTGGTGCTGCGTGATGTAGGGCCGTGTGGTTTGGTTCCGGGCAGCGCGTTTTTGGTATTTTTGTGTTTAATCTTCATTAAGGTAACATACTATCTTACCTTAACTTGTATACTATATGATTATAGGATAGATTAAGCAATCTTGTTAGATGAGTTTTTGATGATTGTTCATCATTTCATGCATGATCTTTAAGTATGAGTTTGGGTGATGTTTTAATGATATTTGTGCCTTGATTCTATGTAATTCATGATTGTTTATGATAATTTCGTGTTTATTGATGATCAAGTTTCGTGAAGTTTTAAAGATCATAAGTTGATGAAATTGTTGTTGAAGATTGCCTATGGTATGCGTGATTTTGATGATGAATATGAGGTTGAGTTCTTGAATCTTGGTTGAGTTCTTTATGAGTCTTGTTAGTTCTTTATGAGTTCTTTATGATTCTTTATGAGTTCTTTATGGATCTTGATGAGTTCTTTATGGATCTTGATGAGTTCTTTATGGGTCTTGATGAGTTCTTGGTGATTCTTGAATTCTTGAAATATCTCGATTATGTTATGATGAGTCTAGGATTCTTTTATCATGATTATGTAGTCTTAAGTGTAGATTATATAGTATTGGTTAAAGAAAGTTAAGATAAGTTTAAGGAAAGTTAAAAGTGGTTCAAAGAAAGTTAAAGAAAGTAAATAAAGTTAAAGAAATGATTAAGATTGATTAAAGAATTGGTATTGATTATGGTTAGACTCAAGGAAAGGCGAAAGAAGCAATCTTGAGAATAACTTCGATGGTTTACATGTTAGTCTTAAGTCAAGGCGTAAGATGCAACTTAAGATTAACTAAGAATGTAAATAAAAGATTAAAAGATTAAAGATTAGCTTGATTTTACTATTAGACGCCTAACCTTAGAGTAAGATTCTAAGGCTTGGGTTAAGACGCTGCCCCTATCCTATCCGCGGTATTGGGATAGTTGGAGATCTTACTATGTCGTCTTTTGATATGGATTTCCCGTAAGATGGGTTTCATGGGGTTGGGAGTAAGATTTTCAATCCTGGCATAGTAGAAAGTTCGTTTGCGTAAGATGCATTCGTACGTGCATAGTCCGGTCTAATATGTAAATGATTGCGCCAAAGATTAAGTAAAGATAAGTCTAAAGTTGAGTATTGGGGAGTTAGTCGAGTTTTGGGTATTATTGTTGATTGTTGTTATTATTAACGTTATTGTTGTTGATTATTGTTGGTTTGATATGTTGTTTTGCATGATCGTATGTTGGATGTCTGATTTGGTGATTTGATGTATTCTATGGTCATGTGTATCCACGTTAGGGTGGGACAACTATGTTACTCGCCACTGACTGTGGATTGTTGTTAATTTTTCAGGTAACTCTGATGATGTCGGTGTGGCTTAGCTTTGGGTTGGGCGAGTGCCGATGTTCTTTTCGTTGGTTTAGATTGTATTTAGTTTCTAGTTTTGGACTTGTTAATTATAGCTCATATATTCTAACTCTGATTGTATTTGGTGTTACTTGTTAGTATTGATACATTTGGGTTTAGTATTGTACAACTTGTGGGTATTGTACGTTTTGGGTTTTAGTAATAATATTTTCGAGGTTTTGTTTAGTTTTTAGTAAGTTTGTTTGTTAGATCGACAATTCGACTCGTCGGTTTCTTCCGCGCCGGTTTAAGCGAGTCGGGTCATCACACCTTAAGCCCTCTTGATCCTAGAGAGGTTAATCATAGTCGGTGGATCGGAGGAAGTCATAGCTTAAGCATATTGAGCGTTTTTGTTATAATGAGATGTTGAGTAGCTTAAATTGTTTTTCCCTTTTGTTTTTCTAGCTCCTTCGCAAAGTCAAGACGATCTACCTCTAAGGGTGGATTTGAAACTAGTTTAGCATATGATTGTTTGGTTTGAGCGAAGGGGGATTGTTCCTCCCTAGTTTTTCTATCTAGCATGTGTTGTTTGACTATACACCTTTGACATCTTTGAGCATGTTTTCCGCTAGTGCTTAGAAAGGTTTGCATTCACTGATCTTTAGTCAATTTACAAGTCCATCTAGGGATTTTAGTTTTATATGCTTTTATTTTCCTTTCTTTTCATTCTTTATGTTTTTCCTTTGCTTTGTTTTCGTCGACTTTTGCCTTAATTTATTTTCGGAAGAGTTACGGGGTAAACTCTGTGGAAACCCTTACGAGAGCATCACTCGTCCTCTTTGGCAACTTTGACATTTTAATGGCTTGTTGTTGGCGCTAAAAGCAGTCGCACTTCCTACGAAAGTGAGTAAGGATTTTGCTTTTTTTTTTTTCTTGTTTTTATTTGCTTGAGGACAAGCAAAAGGCAAGCTTGGGGGAGTTTGATAAGTCCATTTTTAAATCGATTTTCCGGGCTCTTTTCATTTGTTTTCCATGCTTTTTAGACTTAGTTTTCCAAGTTTTAGGCCTTTTAGTTTGGTTTCGGTGTATTTTGAGTTTTTGTTGAATAATGTTGTTTCCTTGTTGTTTTCGCTAATAATTGAGCATTTTTGCATTTTTTATGCCTTGCCTACATTCATGTAGGTGTTTCGTGTGTTTCCGAACAATCCTCGATAGCTGTCAAGGGTTGTGAGAGGTCCATTGAAAGTTTCGTGAGCCGTAACGCTAGGTCGAAGCCCCCAAACAAGGATAAGGATCCAAAAGGGAATTTTTATAATTTCAACAACTTCTCGGGCCCCGGGCCTGATGTCTCGGAAGGCGTTTCCTCCCTCCCCGAAAAGCCCGAGCAAGCTTGGAATTTTTTTAGTCAAGGTTTTGTCGAGGACAAAAGCTATGTCCTGCCCACGACAAATGACCAAGCAGCCCGTAAAGAACACCTCCCACGCCCTCGTCCAAGCTCCACGCATGACCGTGCTGCTTGGGGTGTCAAGTCCACGACCTTAGTCACGTGCCCGTGGTGGTAGGGTGGCGCGCCTACTATCCTGGTGACTGTTGCAGCTCTGTCTTCTCGGGTTGCTTAATCGATATTCATGCACTTTTAGTTCAGTTCGTGCCTCGTCTATGCTCTTGCCCTTCCTTACCCCAATTGTATGTATTTGTCCTAAGGTCCCAATAACAAAAGGAGCACACATACTTTAGCTAAGTTTTAGAAGAAAAATCATATTAGCTTAGGGTTCTTGAAGAGAGAGAAACCCTCTCTTCCTCTTTAGTTTTTTAGGTTTAGGTTTCATTCTGGTTCAATATTTTAGATCTAGTTTAAGCTTTTGATTTCGGGAGTGTGTTGATGATGATGAATTATTTTGAAGGATTGCTCAAGTGACATGGCCATTCTAATGATTTTTCTCATAAAATTTCAATAAGTTCTCAATTTTTCTTCTATGTTTGTTCTTTACTTTCCATTGCTTTTAACCTTGTATCTTTCACGCTTTGACGCTAGTAGGTAGGTGTTTAAATTATGCAATTTCAAGTTTGCTTAGTTTATTTAATTCTTTGTTGGTAGGTTTAGCATTTAATTTCATTCTTTCGAAACATGTTAGCTCAGTAATCATGGATGCATTTGTGGATTGATAGGATCCGAAATCATAGCTCTACGCATTTTATTTGTTTGTTTCTCACAATTAATTTTCATAGTAGTTTTAGCTTCTCCCATAAACAACAAAATCATGACCTAAATCGACCTAAGTTACCAACACAATTTATTACTTGTTTCGCTAGTTTGACACCACCGAAAACCCCTTCATCACTCGTAATAAGATATTCACAAAATTCAAGTAGCTAGAGGCCGTTACACACGGGCGAATACGATTTTTTCCCAAATCTATACCCTCAGCCTCGCATCCATTAGAAATTTGGTTCAAGACCAATGTTTTTGGAGTCATTATTTTGACGGGGTGTTCAAGCTTGTCTTATAATTAAACGACTTGCTGATGATCTAACCCTTCTTTGACAAGTGTTTCTTATCTCACCGACATATATTAACATGCTTACTACATGATAAAACATGACATTCTAGACATTCGCAACCGCATGCAAACCTTCGAAAGCTACATGCATCCGCACGGATTTCATGCCCTATACTTAAAGCTGGGAACTTGGGATCACTATCAAATAATCAATTGCTGGAACTGGCTTTAGAATATCAACAATAGTTGGGCCCTTTTTTTTATCAATTTTTGCATAATGATTTAAACTTTATACTAAAGAATATACTCCATTCGTAACATTTACCATATTTGGGTGTAATAAAAAAATGGCAACAAACTTATAAATTTCCTTATATGGAAAAAAAAGTTTAACTTATTTATAATATTGTCATTACTTAATAACCCACATTCATTTAATAACATTAAATTTAAACCTAATCTATTCATTACACATTTAATAATTCCCACCAAAAATCAACCACCAAAATTAAAAATTCATCCTCTGAACAACTCATCCACATTTAAAACAAAACAATTAACCTTAATAACTACCTGCGCACCCATTTTCATCATCCACCCCTTTCATAAAAGATGAATCTTAATTTTTTGGTCTTTCATATCCTCCATTAAAACCCTAGAATTTCTCTCTCCTCCTCTCTGAAATCTGTTAATCTTTTCTCCTTCTTCGTTCCTCTTCTCTCTCTTCTATTTCTTCATTCCTCTTTCTGTAAACCTTAATTACTCTTCTCGCTGTTTTCCCTCTTCGTTCCTCTTTCTCTAAACCTTAATCATCTAAAATATGGTTGACCTTAATCCCTTAAAAATTACGTACGAAGTTGACCCAATCTTTCCAATCTTTTCTTTCCTATGTGATGTAGCTTGTAATTGTTTGATCATTTGACTTTTAATGCCTCTACCATCACTAGTTGCAATGAGATCCAAGCATATTTTAGGAGCTTTGGATCAAACTCTTCATATGTTGCGTTCACCTTTGAAATCAAGTCATCCACATTCTAGGAAAATGATTGATATTGTAGACTTTATAGTTGCCCTAAAAAAACTTAAATCCAAAACATTGAAATCTGGTGATTAGGCTGATTGATTAACTAAGTGAATGTTAAAGCTATCTGAACTAGCTGTTACCCTAACACTGGGCCAAAATCCTTCAAATGAGGTCTTATATTGTCTTGTTGTATCTCAAAATATCTTTAGACAAAATTAAACATCAAGCCATTTTTGCTTGATACATGGGAGTGCTTTAACATGTCCCTTGTAACATGTTGGTTGACATTGTGAACTGCTTTTGTCTCTATTGTACCTGCTTCTCTGTTCTTGCTCCTTTTCTTAGCCATTTCATAAGTCACAAAGGGAAAAATTCCAAACTTCCCATCAAAAACCATTTAACCATCATCATTGTAAACTGGTCTGCCTGTGACCCCCCATGAGCATTACTTTGATGCTATAATTTTTGGATTTGAAAGTTCTGTAAGGATTAATTTCCTTGGACAACAGATATAATCTTCTTGTTTGTGGATTTAAATAGAATCACTTCTCATCAATATGGACTGTGTTTTTCATTTCAACAAATTTTTCTTTTGATTCTTCAGTAGATGGTTGAATATGTGACATAACCCACTTCATTCTATCAGTTTTGTTCTTGTCACTTACATATTTGAGCACTTTAAAGCACCTGCATATGCTCTATAAGTGCCCCTTAAATGCAATGGGGCTGGCTATAACCATTCTTCACTGTTTTTTATAGCATTGTTTTCTTCCTGATTTGCCCTTTTTCTGATTACTAACATTTATGGGTTCCCCCCTAGCACTCTGTGTTTTCTGCCTTGTTGAATATCTTGCAAATTGTGCTTCTGTGGACGTCATCTCTTTGGCTACTTTAGCTTGACTTTCCCTTGGAAGTTTCTCATCCTTCTTCAGATCTAATAAATGGTACACCACCCTTGTTTTTTGTGTTTCTGTTAAATCTTTAATTTTATGGCTCACTAACCTTTGATGCCATGTTTCAGCTCTTGGGACTGAAAAAGTGATGAGACCTTCCTCCATTAGTACCTGATCGATATTGTAGAAACCATCTAACATCTCATCTTCCATTTTGTTTTTGCTTTTGAGAAGATGAAATGTGTGCATACAGTGTGTGCAATAATGTGTAATTAAAAGTGCTAATTAGATATAAACTGTAATTATAGCATTGTTGTGTGTGTTGTGGTTGTTGTAATTTTTTGGAAAACTAACCTTGTTATTGATGGAGTAAGGTCCTTTTCTCTGATTTTTTTTTTTGTAATGTGTAAAAAAGGTGGACTTATGGGGTAGCTGTTTTAGATAAGGGGCTGGTGGGAAAATGGGGGGAATTTCAAAACTTGTGAAATGTCAAAATTTTATGAATGAATGAAAATTAGGAGGGAAATGCCTCCCTTTTGACAGAAGATCAAACGTGGGATAAAAACGGTCCCACTTTATTTTTTTTATTCATTAAATATGTTTCCCTCCAAAAGATGCACATGGTTCCTAATTAATTTTCAGATTTCTTCGTTCTCCTACATACAATTATAACTCCATAAGATTTTTTGTTTAGGAGTCCGTAAAACACCCCTTTATTGCAATTTTTCGTTATAGTACTTAGTTATTTGAAATTGGAGGGTAATATAATATAAACCCCACATTATTCAACATCAAATAAAAAATTGAAGCTAATTAATTAAGAGGTCAAATACACAAGCATCATTAAGGTGTGATTTATGTTTCGATTGGAAGTTAGACGGTCACAACAACAATAATAGGTAGCCATTCACATCTCGCCTTCAACTATGTTGTTTATCTGTTCTTTTAGGATTACACTATCGTAATTAATAATTAATTAGTACATAGTAAGTAAGATTGATGTTTACAGTATCACCTAACTATACAACAAACTAACATTCGTTTTCTCATGCGTTAGTCGTGCATTTTGTGTCACTAAGACTATATTGCATGATTGCATGCATGGCCACGTTAAAGCATATTTAAATCATGCATTATTTATTGACTTCATGGTCGTTTCTAAGGGTCTGCAAAGAGCTCTACCGCACAGGGTCCCAACATGAAAAGGGCCTTAAAATTTTAGTTTTTATTAATATTTTCTAAAAAAAACGCTGATTCATTTCTCATTTCTTTTTAAAGAAATCTACATTTTATACTATTTCCGTATTAAAATTGTATATTGTTACCTAAACTGTAAAAAATATGTATTGATTTTAAGAATATAAGGCCCTCATCTTTTTAGAACAGGGCACCTGAAATTTCTGGTACGTCCTTGATTGACATTAGCTTAAACTTGAAGTATGAGAAACTTTACAAATTGAGAAAGAGAAAAAACATGGAAGAACATGAATGAAGGGAATATATGACAAATATATGGCGCTTAAATAGAAGGGATTCAAGAGAATAAGTATGTTCTTCTGAAAGCTGAACAAAATCATTTGAAAATTCATCAATTATAATCTTAAATTTTGAATATCCCATTTGAATTTCACAAATTCTTATATGTGGTGGGCCACACGGTGTGATAGGGGTTACTCGTTAGTGTTATAAGGGTTACTCAGTTAATTTTACAGGGATTATTTGATCAGTTTTACAAGGGTTAGCCAATAATGTTATAGGGGTTACTTGATCAATAATTTAAAGGTTACCCGATTAGTATTATAGGTGTTATTTTGTATTTTTATAAGTGGTCATAACTCATACGGTGTGGCCAGCTGCACACAAGACTTGCCGTCCAAAGTTAACAAATTGGAATTATTTTTCAGATAAATATTGGAGCACAAAATGTAGATATTTGGTATCGGATATCTAGACTATTTTCATGTAAGATACGAAAGAGAACATTTTAATTGTGAAATGTAAACTATATATTTGTAATAAATCCGTAAAGTTATTATTAGAACAATTGAATAGCGATAATTTATTGAAAGAGAAAAAAAACTAGCTGAACTGAAATTCTACAACAATTATCTAGCACATCTTTTATGATACTCGTATAACAACTCTGAATTCTGATGGCATAATCGATTGGCAAATGTAAGGAATGTTATTTTCATTTGGGATCGTCTTGGGGTTACTCTTTGATAATATGATTTTATGTGTTCCTTCCTCCCCTATTTTGTATGGTTTATTGTGTATACTCTTCTCTTAGGAGCCATTCTCGTCTGTCACTAATATTCGTTTGGAATATTTTGTGTCTTTTCAATGTATTTGACATGATATGAATAAAATATGTTCTAAATAGATCAAAAACCATCAAAGTAGGCCAAAGGGAACTAGAGGAGCAACGGGAGATCGCGGTTAGAGTTGGAGAGGTTGTGGTGACAATTGGTGAAGAATTGACTTGAAGTTGTTAGACTTGTTTCGAAGGATTTTGACCACCTCTCACTATTTTGGACATAACTTGCGCTATACATCGGATTGAGGTGATTCCAGTGGCTTTGGAAGCTATATTCAAAGAGTTTTCCAATGATAGGTCATACGCCCGATTCCAACTTAAAATGAAGAAGTTACAACCATTTAAAATTTATGATCAGATATAGAACCGAGAAATCGTGTGGGCCTTATTAAAAAATGTGTGGTTCCTATTTTTTCCCTATAAATAATCCTTATGTAATCCATGTAACTTGTCCATCCTGGGAAATACAAAAAAAAAAAAAGAAAAAAAAAGAATTGACATGGATCGAAGGAAAGAAAGTGAATAAAAGAGGAATAATGCAAATTCAACCCAATAGTCGGAATTGAAAACCCGAACTCTATATAACCTTTGTCAAGACGCATGACATGCATCTAGTCATCCAGACGCAGGCCTAGTAGACAGTTGCTTCTTGGACCAGTCTGAACTGCGTCAAGACACAACTTTTGCCTGATTTTTATAAAAAGGCTTCTTCAGGCAAAATTTATTTAAAGGGGGTTTTTAAAGTTCTTGATTATTCTTGAAAAATTGTGTTTTGCATTAAATTCTCGAATTTTTCGTGATTTTTGTGTTACTCATTTTGCTTCAAAAATTTTGCATAGTGTTTTTAAATGTTTTTAATTTACACTTAAAATATCCAAAAAAAAAAAAAAAAAGCTTACAGTAGTTTAGGCCTTCATAAAAGGGTTGCCATAACTAAGGATTGCCATTAGGATGTATGCTTAATGTTTGTGGAATGGAATGTTTTTTATTTACCAAAAAAAAAAAAAACTCAAGTAATCACTTAATTTTTGTTTGAATCTGAATAGATATTTGAACTTATAATTTGCATAACTTTAATTCTTACGTACTTATCGAAATCACTCGATTCTTTTTCTTATTGCTCAATAAACTACAAGCTACCCACAAAATGTATAATTTCTGAGTTCGTTCCTTCAAAAATTCAATTATTTATTACTTTTGTTTTATGCATGTGTTGCTCATTTATGGGCTTGTTCCTGTTTTGTCCTTTTGTTTTCCGTTTGTTCTCTTTTTTTATATCTTGTCCATACATGCACGTTTATTTCTTGTTTGACACTTAGAATTCATGTTTAGGTCGTCTTTTCTTCTTTATTCCATATTGGTTTGTTCATGCATTTTAGTTTTTGCTTTTTATGTCATGTGAATTTTTATCCTTTTATGCATTTACGGTCCGTTTGGTAGCCGGTTATAAATCATGGTAATGGGAATAAATTTATAACTAAATTTGGAAGGGAAATCAAAATCTATTCCCATTGTGGTGCTAGTTTAGCTCCAATTTATCTAATTTTCTTCACAAATATCCATTCCAATCAAATACCACTCTCCCCAATGGTAATGGATGGAAATGAAAAATAAGAAGAAAATTGAAGCTTGGGAATGAAAATTTGTTTTCCATGGACGTTATAAGGTTCCTCCTTAACAAACTTACAATATAAATTTATTACCTTACCACAATTTATTACCGACAACCAAACGGGCCGTTAATACTTTCTGGATCTTTAGTTTCATGCTTAGGCTTTGTTTATTTCATTTTAACCATGTTTATGTTTGTTCTTGTTCTGAAACTTCTTTAGTATAGTCAAAGATCTTTAATGTGCTGATGTTGACTCTGAGTACTCCTTGTTAGGGTAAGTCCTACAAAACAGTGAAATGTTGCTAACCTAGGGGTGGAACCCGGAAACGCCCCTCCGATGCTTAAGTCAGATATCGGAAGTGGCCTGACTGGTCCTTTTATAGGTGCTGGTACTCGGTTAGGGTTTAAGCTGGGTCAACCTGATTGGCATGTGGGTCTGGCCCATGACACGTGTCACCACGCCTTTTGCCAATGTATATCTGATATGTCCCTAACCCTAGCAAAATTGGGCTTAGAGTTTGGATTCGTTTATCTTGGGCCGATCACTTTGGTGGGCCCGAAACAATGTTTATTTTAGTGAATTGCTAAATATAGATCTCATTTTACTTAATAAAAGCCCCCATTTGGACAATTTTGCCCTTGCCCTAAAAAAATCAATTCTTCTCCTCTAATTTTATACCAAGATTAATCATAAAATGTACATAGCATGTAATCGACCTTAAAATCATGAATTAATATGATTAAGCATTAAAAATAAATTTATATTGGTAATTGTATTATTATTTAAATTTAACGTAATTCAATTTTAACTTTTAATTATTTTGTTCTTTTATATAATGATTTTTAGTTAAAATAAAAAAATTGAAATTATAATTTTACATTTTTAAATTATAAGAAAAATATTATATACGCCATGAGGCCAAGAGTTTTTTGTTAAAATATTTTTTAAAATTTTATCAATATTGAGACAACAATAATGAAAATATTGAGAAGCGTCAAATTGGGTTGATATTATATGAATTGTATATCCTTAGAAGTGAAGAGTTTTGATTCTAAATTTTCACTACTTTGTTTTCTATTAATGCAATATTAATCCATAAAATAAACAAATTGAATGAACCATGTGCGTTGCAGTATAAATGTCAAGCTTCGAATAACTGTAAATTGCAATATATATATATATATATATATATATGTGTGTGTGTGTGTGTGTGTGTGTGTGTGTGTGTGTGTGTGTGTGTGTGTGTGTGTGTGTGTGTGTGTGTGTGTTTAATTTGAAATTAACCAAGACACTTTTCCTTTAATATTTTTAATATTTATGTTTGTGGAAAAAAAATGCAATTACAATTTTTTGGAAACATTTATTATTGATTTTGAAACTTGAGAGGAGTAATTAAATAATGATGACATCATCATTTTTTTTAAGGGAAAATTTTTCATGAGAGTATGACATGTGGCAGTTGCTGATGTCAGCATATTCTGTTTTAGTATATATATATATATATATATATGGCGGATGGAATATATATATATATATATATATATATATATATATATATATATATATATATATATTATAGATATATGTTTCATCTGATTTTGTTCTTTTGCATTTTATGTCTTTTAATTTATTAGTGTGTTTTTCATTTCATGGTTGCTTCTATTTTTATATTTGCATGTTTATACTAAGGCTGCTTTTTTTTTTTTTTTGCAATTAATGAGGTACACTAATCAAATTTTGTGTTTTATGTTTGCTTTACTTTTTATATATATGTTTATCATTCAAAAAAAAATTATTATCAAAAAAATCGTTTTCTTATGATTTTTGAAAACTCTCTATCCCTGTATTTTATTTTCTATGTCCTTCGCCTAACTTTTTTATTTTTATTTTCTTGTTTATTTAATATTTTATTTTACTAACCCTTTTCAGTTGTTATATATGCATGCATGCATACACTGATACACTAACACTTTCATCTTATTGCATTTTATATTTTCATTTATTTTATTTTATTTATATATCTCATTGTAATGCATATCACATAGTATCACACAGATATGAAAAAAGACCGGTACATTAATATTATGCCTAAAAGGATAATACATGTATGTAGCAGGACCTTAGTAATTAAAAGGGACATAAAATTTAAGTGGCCATAAAATATTGTGAAAGTATTCGGTAGGCTATAACTTTGCGCTCGGGTGTCGGATCGGGGCATATGATATGTCAAAATTGATTAATTTTTCAAGACGAACGCAATTGCAAATACCCAAAGGGGATTTGGCCACTGGAAATCGCCAAACGAGGCCTCTAAAGGCCTCAAAATGCAAAAAAACGTACTTTGTCCAAGTTAGTTACAAAATGTGTCCATGTTTTATAATATGTGTCAAGGTTTACAAATAGGTGTCTAGGTTTACAAATAGGTATCTAGGGTTAACAATATATGTCTAGGTTTGTCCAGGTGTGTTCAGATTTGTTCATATTTGTCCAGGTTTGTCCATATTTGTCAAGGTTTGTCAACATTAGTCCAGGTTTGCATGTCCAGGTGTGTCCAGATTTATCCAGATTTGTCCATGTTTGTCTAGATTTGTCCAGGTTTGTTCATATATTTGTCCAGGTTTGTTCATATTTGTCCAGGTTTGTTCATATTTGTCCAGGTTTGTTTACATTTGTCTAGGTTTGCATGTTCAGGTGTGTCCAGATTTGTCCATGTTTGTCTAGATTTGTCCAGGTTTGTTCATATTTGTCCAGGTTTGTCCACATTTGTCCAGGTTTGCATGTTCAGATTTATCCAGATTTGTCCATGTTTGTTTAGATTTGTCCATGTTTGTCTAGATTTGTCCAGGTTTGTTCATATTTGTTTAGGTTTGTCCACATTTGTCCAGGTTTACAAATTGTGTCCAGGTTTCAAATGTGTCCAGTTCTGTTTCCAGGTCTACCAATACATGTCCAGATTTAACAACACGTGTCCAGGTTAAACACATATGTGTCCAGATTTAACAATATGTGTCCAGATCCAGTGGACTGATCTGACAGAAACGTTACTGTCAGACTGGTCTGACACAATACCTTCTCTAAAATATTAGGATTAATAAGTGTGCATTAAATAAATTCTCCTAGAATAATACTTACGTGTATTTAGGGTATTAAACGGAATTATATATCTATGTTAGACTTACGTCATGTATGTTAAAAGAATTAACATATCTGATAATATGATTAATATATTATTACCTAAAATAAGAACCACATGTGAACAAGGATGTCCACATTTGTTTGTTGAGCCTATATTGTTGAAATTGCACTACGTAGTTTACAGTTGCCGTTCAATTTTTTGTTGTTGTTATTGGTGGTGAAAGAAAATCATGACCATGACACACATATATTGGGCCATTATTAATTATAAATTGAAAACAAAATATTCCATAACACAAAAGTCATCCAATATTATCCTTTTTTCATTCCTCTTTATTACTGTATGGAGAAATCTTTTACTTCTTTTTTTGCAAAAACGGAAAAAAAAAATATGCAACATCCATGGATTACTATATGGACAATTTTTTTTTCTTTTTGTTGTTACTACAAAGTAAAATGGAAAAAATTACATTACCAACATGGATTATTTAAAAAAAAAAAAAATCAAGCGATAGATTCATCTAAATTTTTCTGACCTAAATTAAACTTTTCGTATATAATCTTATCTAATCTTTTGTTATCTGATATGAATTTATCTAATCTAGTTTGATCTGAATTAAAATAAAATTCTAGTATACATTATTATAATTACAAATGATTTTTTTTTATCATTTTAACAATAATAACTATTAAAATTTTAAAATATAAATTAAAATAACATTAAAAAAAATTAAAATTAAAATTAAAATTAAAATTAAAATTAAAATTAAAATTAAAATTAAAATTAAAATTAAAATTAAAATTAAAATTAAAATTAAAATTAAAATTAAAATTAAAATTAAAATTAAAATTAAAATTAAAATTAAAATTAAAATTAAAATTAAAATTAAAATTAAAATTAAAATTAAAATTAAAATTAAAATTAAAATTAAAATTAAAATTAAAATTAAAATTAAAATTAAAATTAAAATTAAAATTAAAATTAAAATTAAAATTAAAATTAAAATTAAAATTAAAATTAAAATTAAAATTAAAATTAAAATTAAAATTAAAATTAAAATTAAAATTAAAATTAAAATTAAAATTAAAATTAAAATTAAAATTAAAATTAAAATTAAAATTAAAATTAAAATTAAAATTAAAATTAAAATTAAAATTAAAATTAAAATTAAAATTAAAATTAAAATTAAAATTAAAATTAAAATTAAAATTAAAATTAAAATTAAAATTAAAATTAAAATTAAAATTAAAATTAAAATTAAAATTAAAATTAAAATTAAAATTAAAATTAAAATTAAAATTAAAATTAAAATTAAAATTAAAATTAAAATTAAAATTAAAATTAAAATTAAAATTAAAATTAAAATTAAAATTAAAATTAAAATTAAAATTATTATTATACAATCAAAAACTTATAAAGTCAATTGAATTACAATAAGTTAGTGGGGAGCCGAGATACAATCTGGGCCCCACCCCTCTAGTTATAGCAAACCCTAGTTTGCTGAAAATTTGAGCAAGAGCTGTCAATTTTCGACCCGACCCGATAAACCCAGTGAACCCGACCCATAAATAGTGGGTTTTGACAAAAAAATAAAAACTCAAACCCATTTTGAACCCGTTAAACACAACCCACTCTTAACTCGACCCGACCTGCTTTCAACCCGACCCGAAAATCATTAAAAATGTATTAAACTTATGATATTATAGGAAAATGTAAGCAAAAAAACTTTTTACCATTAAACCTTTGAATTTAAGATTATTTATATTGGACCACAACATCAATTTTTTGCCTTGAATTAGCTATTAATGAAGATATTTTTATAATTTGTATTTTATAGAACGCTTAAGGTACACTTTAGTACATATATTGCATTAAAATTTGAAAAATTAAAGGGCGTTATAAAACTTCCCAACCCGTTGGGTCAACCCGAACCCGATGAATTTGGGTTATAAAAAATCTAATACTAACCCGAGCCCGCTAACACCCAACCCGGTACAACCTGAACCCGCAACTATTTTACACCAACCCGACCCGACCTGTTTGACAGGTCTAGCAGCAGGGCGAGCTCCTATATCTTGAGTCTTAGCGAACACCTGTACCCGCTTCAGCAACGCCACAACCCCCTTCTCTAGTTACCCTAACGAAGAAAATGAGAAAACCCAATTGCCCTGCAAGGAGCCTCATACTTGTCTCGCTTCCGCAGAGCTGCAATCGACACAACTTGACCAGTTACAAAGTTAGATAACCAAGATTGTGTCAAGGGAGATGAACCCGTCAAGTCAATGCAAACATCCAAACCTCTGTCCCAAGAATAAATAAGCACATCTTTAGGTCGAAGAGCCCCATCGTTCCCTCCAGTCAATCTAACATCAACCTCCTTCCGAACGGAAATCCTAGACCGATATAAAAAATATCAACAAGGGTATCAATGTATCACTAACCCGGCCAGAAACGAAGTCATTCAACCTAGAGTGTTTTAATGGTAGGTGTTGGCCTGTCAAGTCAACACAAACATCGCGGCCTCTATCCCAGGAATAAAATAACACATCTGCGGGACGGAGGGAACCATCAGCCCTGACACCTAACCCAATATCAAACTCCTTACCTACCGAAATCCCAGACCGAAAACATATGTCAACCAAGTTATCCCAAACAACATTATGCCAATGTTTAATACCCACAACACTAGAACAGGATACAACATGCATGATCCCCAAAAATGACCACTTCAAACACCCTGGAGCAAGCACAGCACAATGAGGAAACAAAGAACAAAGGGACCCCAAATTGGTAAAAAAGATCGACCACAATGGTAACTCTTATCGATCATATTCTGACCCAAAACAAAAATTTAGACTACCCTAAGCCAAGCAGAGGTATGGTCCTCCTGTTGAGACCTCCAAATGCAACCTATCAGGAAGTCAAAGAGAAAGTGAATTTTACAGAAGCGGTAATCTTTCTGAAATACATATTTGTCAATTTCTTCATGAGTTTGGGGGTAACGATCTCACTCAGACTACCCAAAAGGTCAATCTCCACTATTGTCTATTAAATAGTCCAAGAGCATTAACAAATGCAGCACTAGACCCACCAATACCAGAATGACGAAGAAGCCTAATTTACAAACCAACATAATGCAAACACGACGTAACAAAAGCATAGTGCCTCATATCACCTGCTGAATAAACTCAGAGTCCTCCAAATGAAAATGGTAATGTGGAAAGTTGCCATTGTCAATCTCCAAAACCCGGCTCGAGGCAGTTACAATGCGTTCTAATGAAGACCAAAGGGCAGCATTAAACAAATGTTAGACGTCAATAAAGAGATGATGATGGAAAGTACGCATAGTAAAGTAGAGATTCGAAATCCCAGCAGATGCATGAAGGAGCAACAATTCACATTAGGGATCAGCAAGCTGAGCAACAACATCCATAAGAACTATGGTGTTGGCCACACGTTTCTGTACCAATTCACTACTAAAAGATGATTCAATACTAACAGGACCACCAAACAATTTATTAACTCCACGTGAAGGTCTAGCAATATCAAAGGGAACCCCCCCCCCCCCCCCACACACACACACAAGCCGACTATTATTTCCATCCTTAAAAGATTAAGTGTATTTTATCAGTTAGGTCAGTATTGTTATTACCAAATGTTTAATTTGTATTCTTGCATAGAAGTTTTGTAGGCCTCCATCTCCCAATATTTGGCCCGGTTTATTTTTTGGTTGTTTTTTGGCTCATTTCAGGTAATCTTTTCTCTCTATCTACTTTTTAACACATGTTCGTTGGGGGCACACCAATTATTTCAATTCCTTATAATCTCATTTCTAACTTTTTTTTCTTTGTTTTTTGTGTGCCCTTCCCTTATATAATAAATACTTTGGGACTAAGGGACTAGCATTATAAATTAATTATGTGAAGCATGGGGTAGGATGTCGCTCATTCTGACCAGCCCTTCATGTATCCTGCTTAAAATTTAATTAATACATGCATCAAAGTGTCAATTTATCAACCCAAAATTTAATTTGGTGGTTAGATTTTAAATTAGTAAATATTCTATCATGTATGTCTCCCTCACATGAGTGTCAAAAGTCTTGAAGTTTGGATACACAATAAGCCTCCTAATGTATAATGCTTAGTAATCTATCATTGAAAATAAGAAAAACTAAAATTTGAACTCACTATACTTTCCTCACGCTGGTTCTTATACTATATTAGAAAACCATCTTAACAAAAAAAAATTAGTTGATGGTTGGATTTCTTGATTGGTTTTAACTTTTTATACTCTATCAAATTATGCCACTAAGTACTTATGCTCAATGAGAAATATAGGACATTAACTAATGATTAAAAAAGGGAAACAATTAGCATGCAAGTCCACCACAATATTAAGTATGTAATTGAAATTAAAAGTATGTTTAAAGTAATACTAGTGTCTAATCAACATTGAAAATCATGATTACTCTTAGTATCTACGGTAAGCTATCAAGTTTTAAAATTTTGTTGATACATACGGGCGATACGGCAAGGTAATAATAAGGTGATGGCACACAGTAATAGTTTACCAACGATAATTTTATTTTATTGCATAAGAAAAACATCAGAGCAACGTCATTAAATGACAATATGGTAAGTATTTGAGTTGCATATATCATCACTATCGTCATCGATCTTAATTGATTAATAATAATCTTGTATTTATTTTCGTATACCCGTAATTTTGATTGGGAATCTCCAATGATGTACACTACGTACTAGAGAAGATGTTGTGTATGAAGGGAATTTTCGTCGTGAAAATGTGACCATGTCCTAGAAAAGGAGGATTGTAAATGATTTTTTTTTGTCGTAAAAATGTGACCCCCTTGCAAAAACAAAAATTTGTGACCCCGTCCTAAAAAATGGGGTTGTAAATGACTTTCCCAATCGTGATCCCATCGTAAATGAGTCAATTTTTAATAGAGTTTGGGTTGGTTATTAGGTGAATAGTAATGGCGGACCAAATTTGTCATAAAACGTCTAGATTTATTACATGATTTATTAGGCCTGTCAGTCCATCACTAATGTGTATTTGTTGTTAATGGGACAATTTTTTGTAGTGGTACCTAAATGTTTTAAATCTCAATGGTATACTCAACGTTATGGTTAAGATTCCAAATATAACATTATCAACTAAAACCATTAAAATTTAACAGTCATAACCATCCCAAAGTCCCAAACCATGTCGCACCACCATAACCACCATAATTAAGGTCGTGGAAAATGTTGGTAACGGTGTATAGTCGAGAAAGGCTTTGGTGTGGTGTGGCGTAAGGGTTAGAGGGGATATTTGAATTGAGGTGAAAGAGAGTGAATTAAGATTTTCGGGATTAAGTGAGGTTGGCGGTGCTAATTTGGTGTTGTCGGTGGTGGCTTGTGGTTGTGTGTGGTGCTCATGATTTTAGTTGATAATGCTATATTTGGGAGCTTAATCCTAAACCCGAATATAGCATTGTGATTTTTTTTAAAAAAAAAGGTATACAATGAAATTACGAAAATCACAGGTACCATATGAAATTATGCGAAACTTATTTTAAAAAGACGGTAGCATAGGCTCCGTTTATTTTGAAGGGAAAAAAATTCATAAAAAATCATTTTCTAAGGAAAACAATTTTCAAAAAAAAAATAGATGTAAAAAATATTTGTGTGATTATAGAAAAACTTGTGAAAGAAAGAAAAAAAATGAAACAGAAATGAAGGAAAGATGGGAGGAGTGAATAAGGGAGAAGCAAATAGTAAGAAAGAAAAATGTGGCGATCCTTCCCATAAAAGGAAAAAAGGTTTTTATTTCTTTTTTCAAAGTGATATTTTCCACCTAAAGATAATTGTTTTACATTCATTTTCAAAACAAACATAGGAAAATAGAAAGAATGAGGAAAATCATTTTCTGAAAAAATAGAAAGACATATTGATGTTAACCCGCTCTTTGTGACTCCAACAACGAAGTTAATCAATTGATTACAACCCATCTAATTATTATGCGACCTTCTTCTTATTATTATTGCACCGACGATTGCGCCACTTTTGCGAGTTAAGGTCCTTGAGGAACAACTCACCCATAATCTATCTATTTTACATTGTACCTTTAACATAACATTAATTAATTCTATTTTTACTACTTTTGATATTATGACCCACCTATATATTTACACTTACTATTTTTGATATTATAACATTAATTAACTCTCACACAAATTGTTAACCAATCATAAATGATGTTAATGAGAATGAATTTATAACAAAATGTGAAAGGATATATATATTGATTTTAACGTCCAATGAACATATACTATTTCTTCAATTCTTTTTTAATTACAACATATGTATCCGTTATTAATTTTGATTATATACGGACTTGCAAATATTATGCAGATGAGATATTAAAACATTACATATTAACGTTTTTTTTTACTCTCTTTCTAAAGAAAACCCTTCTTCTTCCTCCATTATTTTGGGGCTACCATCAATCTTCTAAAGGTTGATGGTAAGCCCCTATTTTCTTCTGTAATTATCGTTTACAATAAGGCTCTATTTTATTCTCTTTATGAGATCTATTATTCTTTTTATGAGACTTATTATTCTATTCTATCGGATTTATCATTATTCTTTGTGAGATATTTGTTGGTCATATGTGCTTGTTTTTCTATAGAAATTAATTTATTGATGGAGATTAGCGCGAGATTACAACAGGTTTTTGTACTTTTTTGTACTTCTACTACATTCAAAAGATTCGAAACAAGTTCTACTTCAAAACTATTGCAGATCGATGAAACCCATTGTGAAAAGTTGTATGAAGAAGCAGTCATGTGAAAGAGGAGTGATTATACTAGCAGATTTTTTCTTATTGGGATCTAGGTTTTGTCAAAGTAGAATATAATTTGATTTATTTTGATATGTATTTGGTTGTTATTGATTTACATTGTAGATATCATATGACTTTCAATTGATAAATTGGTCTTCCCTTTTATTTTAAAAAAAAGGATTATTATATTCCCATTGGTATACCTAAGAATTTGCGTATTCCCAGTGGTATACCTAAGTTTTCAAAAAATCCTAGTGGTATACCTATATAATTAATGGAATTAAACAACCACTTTTAAAGGCTCTTTTAGGCCATTAAATACCACTAATTCGACCATAAACATACTTAGGCTAACTATCATTAGTTTTTTTGGGTAACCACAGTTGATTAAATAAAAATAAAAAACTGAATTAGTGGTTGTTAATGTACTAAAACAACCTTTAAAAGTGGTTATTGAATTCCGTTAGTAATGTAGGTATACCACTGGAATTTTTTTAGAACTTAAGTATACCATTAGTAATATGCAAATTCTCAGGTATACCAATGGGAATAATTCAAAAAAAAAAATTCATAATTAACAAGGACCAAATGAGATTTCATATAACTACTCCCTCCATATAGTTATATGATAATAGAACCACAATGCATCTAAAATCTGTTTGTGGAGAAAGCTCAACAATAATTGATTCATTTTCGAGTCAAAGTTCAAAGAATGTGTTGACTAAGCACATGAGACGATTAGGTAGGTAGCTAATGGGAATTGGAAAGCTTTAGTCTAAGCATTCCTACTAGTATCCTTTCTAGCCCAAAAAGAGATAGAGGAGGGGTGGGAAGGACTTTATATTTGTTTGGATTTGCATTATTAGCTTGTTTTATTGACCTAGGAATCCCTACTTGACTTAATTTTCTTTTTCTTTTTTTCCCCCTAATTTTAAGGGTAATGATATACACTAATTTAATTTTAAGGGTAATGAATATAATCCCTGGGTCCCTTTGTTGCTATTCATTTAGTACTTTGATCTTCTATAATTTTATATATATTCGTATAAGAAAAGAATATATATATAGTCATATGAGATCTCATTTAATTCACCTTGATTTACACTTTTCATGCATACATTTTTTAATACTGCCTCTATTTCTTTTAAAATGTAACAATTAGATTTTTTTTCCTCTCTACTTTATTTCGAATCGTTGCATAAAAAAAGAAACATACGTAGCATTTAATTAAAAATATATTTATCTAAAATTATGTTTTATAGGAGATGTGAAAAAATGTATCAAAAATAACAGGACGAAGGAAATACACAATTTTAGAAAAAATCATATACAAACATTCAATGTACTTTCTACATTGATAATCATATACTCCTTCCGTAACATAAAAATGACAACAATTATTTTTTCACGTATTTTGAGGAAACAATTTAAGAGTGTAAACGAATGAAGTAATCAAAATGGTTTTAACACAAGTAAAAATATGAATATAAGTTACTAATATCAAAATTATTTTAATTAATTCAATCATTTACACACTCAAATCACTTTCTTAAAATGCGTGCAAAAACAATCGTTGCCATTTTTATGTTACGGAGGGAGTAGAAATAATGTATGCTAAAATTATGCATTGTTCATTGTAATTAAATTTGGGTATATATGTTAAAATCACAAGTATATCGATATAATACATGCAAATTTTAACTAAAAAATTGTAGCTCCTAAAAGGTATTTTTAGGTCCTTAAACATAGTCTTAAAATACAATTTATAGCTCCTTAAAGCATTTTCGGTCTCCGGGTCAAATGCGAACTGAAAATCCGTATATATTAATTTTCTTATCATGGATTTTTTTTTCCAAATTATCATTGCCGCCTTTTTTATCTGGAACTAGTCCGAAAAAATCGGCATCGGAAAACCAAATATCTAATTAATTCAAAAATCGATCAAACAACTAAACATCAATCATCAAAAACCATCAAAAAAAAAAACAATACAATCCATATTCACAAGCATAGATTGATTGGGTTTCACCCAACCTTAGTGAGAAAGAGGCTACTCAATAAGAATTGACATAATAAAAAAAAATCTACCAACAAAACTCTAACCATACTCAAATGGAGATGAAAACTAAAGAAAGTTACAAAACCTAAGAATTAAATTGCAAAACTTAAACTTAAACCAAATGTATAAACATATATAAATAAAGAGCAAAGCTAAAATGCATAAAAAGAAACTAAACAAATCAAGAAATTACCAAAGATGATGAACTAAATCTTCAGATTGAGGAAAGTAGAGTAAACAACAATTGAGGAGTAAAAGAGAAATGGAGAGCTACCAAGTTATATTCTTTCTAAAAACCCTTACTATTCTAGCCTAACAAAAACTAAGGGTCTAGATTAAAAGCTAAACGAAGGAAAAATGAAGAAAAATGTGCTTCGTACATGTCATAGGAGACCAGCTCGTTCGCGTAAAGTGTAGCTCTACTGAGCAAAATTAATTACTTGAGTTGACAAAATTTGGCAGATTTGACTCTTTCTAGTGAGGGTGTGACTCGACCGAGTCATGCATCAACTCGAACGAGTGGGGCGTGTGACTCGGACAGAAGAGAAGTTGTACTTGTAGCTTAGGTTGGATCGACCGAGTAGGGGGTCAACTCGAACGAGTGGGGTGTGTAACTTGACCGAGTAAGGAAGTGACTCGGTTAAGTTGAAGTTCCTTGGATAGCACAAAACCCACTGTTCGAGTAAACACTCTACTCGACCGAGTTGGGGTTCGAATCGAACGAGTCAACGTCCAACTCGACTCAGTCCAACTCTTGGCTTAGACAGAAGCTTTTTGCTAATTCATGGAATATTAGCTCGGTCAAGTAAGGACGGTGCTCGACCGAGATAGTGTTTTTCCCCCTTAATTGGCCATCTTCCTACTTTTGATTCATCTCCGCCATCCTCGCCCTTTTGCTACAACCCTTATTAAATATGCAAAGGCACACACACAAGCCATGAGTACCAAGAAATATCGGAAAATCAAGCAAAGACTAAAGAAAAACACCAAAAAAAACTTATTAAGTGACGAAAAAGAAGGAAACAATTAGAGGGATAAATTAAGAGAGAAAACTGCCAAAACTAAGCCCAAAAAGAGGAGAAAAATACCCAAACACTACACCTAAGAGTGAGATTTTCTCATCACACTCAAAATAAAATAACTAAAAGATGATCGAAAACCCGAATTATAAACAAAGAAAAACAAAAACAACTTCAAACACAAACATCACCAACAAGCATCAAAATTCAAAGAAATTAAAAGTTAGGGTTTAGAGAATTGAACAATACCACCTAGAGTATGAAAATACTCTAGTAAGATATTCCAAGCTACAAACAAAGCAAGTAAATTCACTAGAAGCCCAAAATGTAAACCTAACTTTCCCCTTAACCCTAATTTTGTGAGATATGTTCGGGATTAGGAGAAAAAATGTAAATGAGGATGGAGAAAGGACAAAGGATGATGAATTTTGTTAAGATTAGTGGAGATTTGAGAGGGGGTTAAGGAGGTTTTTGTGTGAGAGAAGAGAGGGTGGTTCGAGTTTTGAGAGAGTGAAATGAAGGAAAACGAACGACAAGTTTTTCTCTAAATAGGTCCCAAGTGGGCGCTTGGGAATTTCAAGCGGTCGCTTGCAATAAAAATATGACTCACTGCCTTCCCACTCCCTGATGAATGAAGTGGGCGCTTGAAAAATCTAGCAGGCGCTTTACCACTTTTTCACACTTACCGACTTTTAGCTCTCTACAACGAAGCGAGAGCTTGAAATTTTCAAGTGGGTGCTGCACTCAATTTCCACACTTTCTTCCTTTTGCATTCCAGGATTGAAGTAGGCGCTTGGATTTTCTCCTGTTTTCTTTTATAGCGCATATAAAAATATAAAATAAACTAGTCCTAGAAATCATTAAATAAGGGTTGCCTCCTGCAAGCGCTTGTTTAACGTCTCGAGCTTGACGATTCCATCGAGTGGGGGTCACTCCTAAATGAAACTAATAGCGTCAAACTCGTCCAAGTGAATAGTGTCCGTATGAAGGACTTCCTTAAGCATGGGTGCTTTCATCGTTTTGAAGAACGAAAATGTGATGCTCTCGTCTCCAACATTCAAACTCAGCTTACCCTTGTTAAGTTGTTAACATCAATTACCACTCCAACCATCTTCAGAAACTGCCTTCCCAAGATAAGAGGACCCTTGGTGTCCTCACCCATGACCATGATCAAGAAATCACATGGGAAAGAGATCCGACCAACCTGAACCGGCACATACTCTAACCTAATCGAGCAGTCGGCTAGTGGAATCGATGCCCTTATAGGCTTGATGTCACCTACATTCAGTTACTTTATTTTGGTGTTGGATAGTTTTCCAACGCAATCTCTAGATTAGACTTTTGAGGAGCTGCAAGGGAAAAGGGTAGTCATTGAGGATGTGAATCCCCTTGATTGAAACCAGAAGGCCGATGAGGAGCTTAAACCGGTTGTTCTTTTTATTGGAATGGTTGTTGTTGTTGGTATGGTTGTTGTTATTGCTGACCAGATTGATTATGTCTCCACCCAAAGATGGGTTGATTCCTTCAACCAAGGTTGTAATTTTGAGAATAAGGATCATTCCTTACACCAATCAAAGCAACTTATCCCATGGTAGAGTTGCAATAAGAAGCTATATATGTGGTCAATACCACCACACATGTGGTAGCACATGACTTGCTGAGAATTAGAAGTTGAAAAGGCAAGATGTGCTTTCTCAAGTTTCCTTGTAAGAATGTCCAATTGAGTGTTATCATCAACATCCTTATTGGATTGTGAAGTTGTCTTCGAGGCATATATATATATATATATATATATATACATACATTTATGTATATGAGTTTAGTGGTAGAGCTACTGAATTTTTAATGGGAATTTGTAACTGGAAAACGTAAGAAAATGAGATTTGTTTTACTAGGTTTCATGTTCATCAAGGCTCAATGCCCCCTTATTTATATATAAGCCCATATAGTCCTTGCTAAAAAAGTGGTAGGCTGACACCTCTCCTCTGTCATGAAACCATTTTAGAACAATGAAATAAATTTGTTTTTCCCATTTTCGCTTAAAAAAAATTAACCGTACCATGACATTAAAGGCAGTAAATTGAAAGTAACACATTCGGTATTTCGGTAAACAAGTAAAAGAGAGAGAGAAAGAGAAAGAGAAGGACAAACCTCACAAAACAATGGTGGCGGAGTGATGACAATAGGATTGGCGATAGTCGGTGAATGCAAGAGAAGGTAGGTTTGGCGACGGTGAAGGCAAAAGAGAGAAGTTGCTGGTCAAAATGTGGAATGAGCCGTCTGTGAAGAAAGGGAATGTGCAGGTAAAACTCCGCTTTATCTACATACCATCACAACGATCAATAATTTTTGCACAAGCAATCGATAATTTTTTTTTTAATTTATTCCAAAACTTTGGAAGGTAACCAACGACCGTTATAGTGGTCGGTGAAATATAGAGCGGTTGATTAACCGATGATTATCGCAGTAGTCGATAAACGAGCGTCAGTAATAACGCAAAATCTTGTAGTGACCATTAACTTGCATTATTGGGAGGACTTTATATATTTATTTTCTTATGAAAGAAGTTACTTAATATTAACTTCTTTCATAATTAGAAGTTAATATTTTAACTATTCTTATGATAAGCAAAATTTGCTTAAAAGTAATTATTAATCATATTAATAAGTTGGAAGTCAAAAACAATCCAGTAATATTTTATGAATTATTCTACTTACTAAAAAAATATTGTGAAAGTATTGTGTCGGACGGTCCGACTATCGGACCGTCCAACACTTATATTTTTTTTTTTTTTATGTCCAGACTCAACAAAATGTGTCCAGGTTCAATAATATATTTCCAGGTTTAACAATATATGTCCAGATATAACAATATGTGTCCAGGGTAAACAATATGTTTCCAGATTCAATAAATTTCATCAGGTTTACAAATTTCTGTTCAGGCTCAACAAAATGTGTCCAGGTTCAACAATATGTGTCCAGATTCAACAATATATGTCCAGATCTAACAATATGTGTCCAGGTCCATGTGTCCAGGGTAAACAATATGTTTCCAGGTTCAATAAGTTTCATCAGGTTTACAAATTTATGTCCAGGATCAACAATGCGTGTCAGGTTCAATAATATGTGTCCAGATTCAACAATATATGTCCAGATTTTACAATATGTGTCCAGGTCCATGTGTCCAGGGTAAACAATATGTTTCCAGGTTTAATAAGTTTCACCAGGTTTACAAATTTATGTCCAGGTTCAATACTATGTGTCCAGGTTCAATACTATGTGTCCAAATTTAATACTATGTGTCCAGGTTCAACAACATGTGTCCAGATTTACAAATATATTTTCAGGTTTACAAATTTGTGTTCAGGTTTACAAATATGTGTTCAGGGCTAACAATACTTGTGTAGGTTTGACAACATGTGTCCATGTTCAACAAAACTTGTCCAGGTTCAATATCATGTGTCCAGGTCCAGTTGGACTGGTCGGACAGTAAGCTTATGTCGGACTGGTCTGACACAATACCTTCTCAAATATATTTTAGGAATAATTGATTTCTTTCCAAAAAGAAAATGATTTTTTCCTTTCACACAGTAGCAAACTAGCAGCCAAGAGGATCACTGCCACGCACCACCAAGAAAACGACAGTCATCAAGACCCTGCAGCCAGCACACCCCACCAAATTCGCCAGAAAAAAAACCCAATTTTTGCTCTAAAATTTTTGAAATTTTGTAGATGAATATCGAGCAAATCGAAGAACCATTATTAGTTCAAATCTATTTTGAAAACCCTTTTCTGTTTTGTCAAACTATTTTGCACAACATAATTTAAAAAACTAAGGTTCGAAATTTTCGAACAAAAATCCCCCAAATCCGTTCAATTTTTGTAGAAAAACAACAATGTTAATTTTGCAATTAAAATCCAACGAAATAAAAGCCCGAACTTTACTTCGAAGAATAACATGTATAGATCGATGAATTTCATGTGAGAAAATCATTAGTTAGTCAAGTTCAAATCTCTTCGAACATTTTTTTAGCATAAAATAAAATCCATTCTAATTTGATGAACCTTGGTATTTGAATCAGTTTGTATAACTTGCTGGTTTTATGCAGATATTTCGTCACAGCATATAGGACCCCTTGTATTCTATATCGGTTCCAAAGTGTTGATAAGGAAGACCGTGTACCTGACGAATTGATGAACCGCTATACGTTACAATTTCTGGCAATCAATTCAACTCGGAAGGAAAATATAAGGGGATAAAAAGGCGTAATGAGTTTCACGAATATAAAGTAAATTATTTAGCACTTTATAATTTAGTTTTATTTAATTATCTATTTATATGTATATTAAAAATTTAATTAATAATACGCTGATTACAGAGCTTAAGCCAAAACTGTTAGAAATATGTTGTGAGATTCTTAATTACTCCCATCCGACTGCCATTTGAGGCACCTTTGGATCAAGCATGGCTGCAAGATTTTTAAGATGACTATTGAAAAATATTTTCAGATAGTTATTGACTTGGAACGAACTGAAGCTCTAAATAGAGCTTTAGATGAGATAGGTATGTTTTTAAATATATACTGTATTATATCATAAAGAAGGTATTGTGTCAGACCGGTCTGACAGTAACGTTTCTGTCAGACCAGTCCACTGGACCTGGACACATATTGTTGAATCTGGACACTTGTGTGTTTAACCTGGACACATGTTGTTGTTAAACCTGGACATGTATTGGTAGACCTGAACACATTTGTAAACCTGGAAACAGAACTGGACACATTTGAAATATGGACACAATTTGTAAACCTGGACCTGGACAAATGTGGACAAACCTGGACAAATATGAACAAACCTGGACAAATACGAACAAACCTGGACAAATCTAGACAAACATGGACAAATCAGGACACACATGGAAATGCAAAACTGGTCAAATATGAACAAACCTGGGCAAATATGAACAAACCTGGACAAATCTAGACAAACATGGACAAATCTGGATAAATCTGGACACACTTGGACATGCAAACCTGGACAAATGTGGACAAACATGGACAAATATAAACAAACCTGGACAAATCTAGACAAACATGGACAAATCTGGATAAACATGGACAAATCTGGATAAATCTGGACAAACCTGGACTAATGTAGACAAATATGAACAAACCTAGACAAATATGAACAAATTAACCTAAACAAATCTGAACACACCTGGACAAATCTGGATACATATTTTTGACCCTGGATACCTATTTGTAAACCAAGACACTTATTTGCAAATATGGACACATATTGTTTAAACATGGACACATATTGTAAAACATGGACACATTTTGTAACTAACATGGACAAAATACGTTTTTTTGCATTTTGAGGCCTTTAGAGACCGCGTTTGGCGATTTCCGATGGCCAAATCCCCTTCGGGTATTTGCAGTTGCGTTCGTCTCGAAAAATTAATCAATTTCGACATATCATATGCCCCGATCCGACACCCGAGCGCAAAGTTATAGCCTCCCGAAGTTTTTCACCATTATAAGGGTCAGCCGTCTGACCAGATTGTCTGGTCAGACCGTCTGACCCAATACTTTCACTATATCATATTATTATTTTTGCGAATTGTTGACATATTCCTCTTTATGTTTTGATGATGACATAAACCACAAACTTAATCACTAATAAATGTCTTTTAGATCTTAGATAATTTTAGGTGTTAAAAGATGAATAAGCTTTGGAGATTCAACCATGAAGATTCAAGCAAACAGAGAAGGAAGATGATGATTCAAGAGAAGATTCTAAAGAGTCAATCGAACCATTATCAAGTTCCAACAAAGAAAACAGAACAAGTTCCTAAAGGAGAATTCAGCAAGGAACCAGAGAATGACATCAAGGATTCCAACGAATCACTTGTTGAAGAGAAGAAGAAGAGTCCAAGAAGATTACAAGTGTAATGTTTAGGATTCATGTAAGTAAGTAAATGCATTCAATCATACTGGAACTGAGTCGTGTCTGTCAATGGAACTGTGTGTCCAGTTCCTAGAGGAACTCACGATGGTCTGGTTAGTTATTTTAGTCCACATTTTTAGGATAGTTGTAGCATCACTCTAACCACTTTCTAAATCAGTTTTAACTCAGTAAAATCTTCAAAAATTAGTTGAGTGATGGTCTCCTTAATTTTAGGCACTTATACAAACTTTTAGAATTTATCTTGGTCAAGTTTGTTAGTTAGTTTTGTTGAGTCTTTTCTTTTTTATTTATTTTAAAATATATTATTTTTATTTATCTAATTTTAGTTTTAGATTTAAATAATTTATTTAAGATTATTTTATTTTATTTTTTAAAATAAAAAATCGGAAAAAAAGAAAAGAACCGAAAAAGAAAAAAAAAGGAAAAAAGTTTTTTATTGTCCAAGTTTTTGTTATTAGGTTTATTTAGTCAGTGTTAGTAGTATTAGTGTCCTAATATTTAGGGGTCAATTGTTAGTGGTATGTTAGTGGGTGGTGTGTGTTAGTGGGTGTGTATAGAAGTTAGTGGGTATTGTTGCTTGTTTTCTAAGCTAATTCTAACACTAATTACTATTATAAATAACTCATTTATTTTGTCATAATATGATACAACACTTAGAGCATAAAAGAGAAGAAAGTTTATAGAAAATTATACTAAGTGTGTGTCAAGTTCCATTGCAGTTCCAGTCTAGTTTTTTGTGTGCATTTGCTTACTAGAGTATTATCTTTGAGTTGTATTTGAGAAGAAGAAAAGAGAAGTGTGTGAGAACATAGAGAGAATTGGAAGAAAGAGACGTGAGAAAGAGAAAAGAAAAAGAAAGAGAGAAAGAGAATAGAATCGTAAGTTCCTACAGGAACTCACGAGGTCCAGAGAGAAGTTTAGGATTGTAATAGTTTACAAGGCCTATATATAAAAGTGGAGTTTTTCTTCCTTGGGCCAGGAAGTTTTTCTCGTTGAAATTTGTCTCTTTATATTTCGTTTTTCTCAAAGTTCCTTTCGGTTTTATTTCTGACGAAAATTTGTACTACAGTTCCACACAGCAATTCACCCCCCTCTTGCAGTGTTCCTACAGGAATAACACGAATAACTAACAACTATGTTGTTATGTATAGTTTAAGAGCAAGGTTGAATCTACATGGGGGCTGGTAGGGACCCGACACCCGTAAGTTATATATTTGTGACCGCGTAATTTTAGTATTTGGCCCGATAAGATTTTATAAAATATAATAATTAACTCATATTTTGTAAATTTGTTGTAAGATATAATACCCCTATTTGATTGATTATTTTTGCTAGTTTCAAAGTAAAAGATGCAATTTAAATTGGATTTAATTTTATTTTCTAATTTTTTTATATAAAAAGATCTATAAAATATTAAGGATAAAAATAATTAAAGCATGAGATAAAAACATTCGTCTTTATTATTATTTATTAATAAATAAATTATATATGTTTTAAATTTTTAAAAATAAATTTGGCCAGTTAACATTCAAATTCTGGATTCGCCTCTGTTCAAGAGGTTAAAAAAAAAATTCATCAACAACGGTTTTGTGGGTTTGCCCACTAAAATCTTACATAAAAAAATTGAAAAAAAAATGGGTCAATCGACTTACTTCAAGTTCAAAGTTCTTCGAACATTTTTTTAGCATAAAATAAAATCTATTCTAATTTGATGAATCTTGATCTTTGAATCACTTTGTATAACTTGCTGGTTTTATGCAGATATTTCGTCACAGCATATAGGACCCCTTGTATTCTATATTGGTTCCAAAGTGTTGATAAGGAAGACCGTGTACCTGACTAATTGATGAACCGCTATACGTTACTATTTCTGGCAATCAACTCTGAATGAAAATATAAGGGGATGAAAAGGTGTAATGAGTTTCACGAAGATAAAGTAAATTATTTAGCACATTATAATTTAGTTTTTATTTAATTATATATTTATATATATATTAAAAATTTAATTAATAATACGCTGATTACAGAGCTTAAGCCAAAGTTGTTAGAAATATGTTGGGACATTCTTAATTACTCCGATCCGTCTGCCATTTGAGGCACTTTTGGATTAAGCACGGCTGCAAGATTTTTAAGATAACTATTGAAAAATATTTTCAAATAGTTATTGACTTGGGCCGAACTGAAGCTCTAAATAGAGGTTTAGATGAGATAGGTATGTTTTTAAATATATACTGTATTATATCATATTATTATTTTTGCGAATAACTCGTATTTTGTAAATTTGTTGTAAGATATAATTTCCTATTTGATTGATTATTTTTGTTAGTTTCAAAGTAAAAGATGCAATTTAAATTAGAATTAGTTTTATTTTGTAGTTTTTTTATATAAAAAGATCTACAAAATATTTAGGATAAAAATAATTAAAGCATAAGATAAAAATGTTCGTTTTTCTTATTATTTATTAATAAATAAATTATGTATGTTTTAAAATTTTAAAAATAAATTTGGCAAGTTAACATTCAAATCCTGAATTCGCCTTTGTTCAAGAGGGGAAAAAAAGGTCAACCACAACGGTTTTGTGGGTTTGCCCGCTAAAATCTTACATGAAAAAATTGGAGAAAAAAATGGGTCAGTCGACTTACTTTAAGTTCAAATCTCTTCGAACATTTTTTTAGCATAAAATAAAATCTCTTCTAATTTGATACACCTTGGTCTTTGAATCACTTTGTATAACTTGCTGGTTTTATGCAGATATTTCGTCGCAGTATATAGGAGCCCTTGTATTCTATATCGGTTCCAAAGTGTTGATAAGGAAGACAGTGTACCTGACGAATTGATGAACCGCTATACGTTACTATTTTTGGCAATCAACTCGGAAAGAAAATATATATGGGGATAAAAAGATGTAATGAGTTTCACGAAGATAAAGTAAATTATTTAGCACATTATAATTTAGTTTTTATTTAATTATCTATTTATATATATATTAAAATTTTAATTAATAATACGCTGATTACAGAGCTTAAGCCAAAGCTCTTAGAAATATGTTGGGACATTCTTAATTACTCCGATCCGTCTGCCATTTGAGGCACTTTTGGATCAAGCATGGCTGCAAGATTTTTAAGATAACTATTGAAAAATATTTTCAAATAATTATTGACTTGGGCCGAACTGAAGCTCTAAATAGAGGTTTAGATGAGATAGGTATGTTTTTAAATATATACTGTATTATATCATATTATTATTTTTGCGAATAACTCGTATTTTGTAAATTTGTTATAAGATATAATTCCCTATTTGATTGATTATTTTTGTTAGTTTCAAATTAAAAGATGCAATTTAAATTAGAATTAGTTTTATTTTGTAGTTTTTTTATATAAAAAGATCTACAAAATATTTAGGATAAAAATAATTAAAGCATAAGATAAAAATGTTCGTTTTTCTTATTATTTATTAATAAATAAATTATGTATGTTTTAAAAAAAAAATTTGGGAAGTTAACATTCAAATCCTGGATTCGACCTTGTTCAAGAGGGGAAAAAAAGGTCAACAACAGCGGTTTTGTGGGTTTGCCATGTAAAATCTTACATGAAAAAATTGGAGAAAAAAATGGGTCAATCGACTTACTTTAAGTTCAAATCTCTTCGAACATTTTTTTAGCATAAAATAAAATCTCTTCTAATTTGATAAACCTTCGTCTTTGAATCACTTTGTATAACTTGCTGGTTTTATGCAGATATTTCGTTACAGTACATAGGACCGCTTGTATTCTATATCGGTTCCAAAGTGTTGATAAGGAAGACCGTGTACATGACGAATTGATGAACCGCTATACGTTACAATTTCTGGCAATCAACTCGGAAGGAAAATATATATGGGGATAAAAAGGCGTAATGAGTTTCACGAAAATAAAGTAAATTATTTAGCACATTATAATTTAGTTTTTATTTAATTATCTATTTGTATATATATTAAAAATTTAATTAATAGTACGTTGATTACAGAACTTAAGCCAAAGTTGTTAGAAATATGTTGGGACTTTCTTAATTACTCCGATCCATTTGAGGCACTTTTGGATCAAGCACGGCTACAAGATTTTTAAGATAACTATTGAAAAATATTTTCAGATAGTTATTGACTTTGGCCGAACAGAAGCTCTAAATAGAGGTTTAGATGAGATATGTATGCTTTTAAATATATACTGTATTATATCATATTATTATTTTTGCGAATAACTCGTATTTTGTAAATTTGTTGTAATATATAATACCCCTATTTGATTGATTATTTTTGTTAGTTTCAAAGTAAAAGATGCAATTTAAATTGGAATTAATTTTATTTTGTAGTTTTTTTATATAAAAAGATCTACAAAATGTTTAGGATAAAAATAATTAAAGCATGAGATAAAAATGTTTGTCTTTATTATTATTTATTAATAAATAAATTATGTATGTTTTAAAATTTTAAAAATAAATTTGGGAAGTTAACATTCAAATCCTGAATTCGCCTCTGTTCAAGAGGGGGAAAAAAGGTCAACAACAACGTTTTTGTGGGTTTGCACGCTAAAATCTTACATGAAAAAATTGGAGAAAAAATGCGTCAATCGACTTACTTGAAGTTCAAATCTTTTCGAACACTTTTTTAGCATAAAATAAAATCTCTTCTAATTTGATACACCTTGGTCTTTGAATTACTTCGTATAACTTGCTGGTTTTATGCAGATATTTCGTCACAGTATATAGGAGCCCTTGTATTCTATATCGGTTCCAAAGTGTTGATAAGGAAGACAGTGTACCTGACGAATTGATGAACCGCTATACGTTACTATTTCTGGCAATCAACTCGGAAGGAAAATATACATGGGGATAAAAAGGTGTAATGAGTTTTACGAAGATAAAGTAAATTATTTAGCACATTATAATTTAGTTTTTATTTAATTATCTATTTATGTATATATTAAAAATTTAATTAATAATACGCTGATTACAGAGCTTAAGCCAAAGCTCTTAGAAATATGTTGGACATTCTTAATTACTCCGATCCGTCTGCCATTTGAGGCACTTTTGGATCAAGCACGGCTGCAAGATTTTTAAGATGACTATTGAAAATTATTTTCAGATAGTTATTAATTTGGGCCGAACTGAAGCTCTAAATAGAGATTTAGATGACGTAGGTATGTTTTTAAATATATACTGTATTATATCATATTATTATTTTTGCGAATAACTCGTATTTTGTAAATTTGTTGTAAGATATAATACCCCTATTTGATTGATTATTTTTGTTAGTTTCAAAGTAAAAGATGCAATTTAAATTGGAATTAATTTTATTTTGTAGTTTTTTTTTATATAAAAAGATCTAGAAAATATTTAGTATAAAAATAATTAAAGCATGAGATAAAAATGTTCGTCTTTATTATTATTTATTAATAAATAAATTATGTATGTTTTAAAATTTTAAAAATAAATTTGGGAAGTTAACATTCAAATCCTGGATTCGTCTCTGTTCAAGAGGGGAAAAAAAGGTCAACAACAACGGTTTTGTGGGTTTGCCCGCTAAAATCTTACATGAAAAAATTGGCGAAAAAAATGGGTCAATCGACTTACTTCAAGTTCAAATCTTTTCGAACATTTTTTTAGCATAAAATTAAATCTCTTCTAATTTGATGAACCTTAGTCTTTGAATCACTTTGTATAACTTGCTGGTTTTATGCAGATATTTCGTGACAGCATATAGGAGCCCTTGTATTCTATATCGGTTTCAAATTGTTGATAAGGAAGACCGTGTACCTGACGAATTGATGAACCGCTATACGTTACAATTTCTGGCAATCAACTCCGAAGGAAAATATAAGGGTTTAAAAATACGTAATGAGTTTTACGAAGATAAAGTAAATTATTTAGCACTTTATAATTTAGTTTTTATTTAATTATCTATTTGTATATATATTAAAAATTTAATTAATAATACGCTGATTACAGAGCTTAAGCCAAAGCTGTTAGAAATATATTGGGACATTCATAATTACTCCGATCCGACTGCCATTTGAGGCACTTTTGGATCAAGCACGGCTGCAAGATTTTTAAGATGACTATTGAAAAATATTTTCAGATTGTTATTGACTTGGGCCGAACTGAAGCTCTAAATAGAAGTTTAGATAAGATAGGTATGTTTTTAAATATATACTGTATTATATCATATTATTATTTTTGCGAATAACTCGTATTTTGTAAATTTGATGTAAGATATAATACCCCTATTTGATTGATTATTTTTGCTAATTTCAAAGTAAAAGATGCAATTTAAATTGGATTTAATTTTATTTTGTAGTTTTTTTATATAAAAAGATCTACAAAATATTAAGGATAAAAATAATTAAAGCATGAGATAAAAATGTTCGTCTTTATTATTATTTATTAATAAATAAATTATATATGTTTTAAGTTTTTAAAAATAAATTTGGCAAGTTAACATTCAAATCCTGGATTCGCCTCTGTTCAAGAGGTAAAAAAAAAAAGTAATCAACAACGATTTTGTGGGTTTGCCCGCTAAAATATTAAATGATAAAATTGGAGAAAAAGATGGGTCAATCGACTTACTTCAAGTTTAAGTTTTATGATGACTTTTGTTAGCGAAATAGGTTTTGTTTTAAAAAAAAAAAAATCAGGAAGCAGCATATATTAAATTCAAAAACAGATCTGGGAAATACAAATGGTGCAGCTGAAGGAGGGGGCGGCTAAGGAGGGAGGGGACAACTAAAGAGGGAGTGTCGGCAAGACTAGGGCGAAGAAGAGAAAGAGAAAAGGAAAACGTCGGGGAGGAAAGATTAGTCTAAGCTGTTGTCATCTGTTACAACATTAAAACACTTGATGTTTTATTTAATATTCCTAATTATATTATATAGCCCTTTAATAAGTAAATCTATTATATATTGTTTAATAAGTACATCTATTATATATTGTTTAGTGTGAAAAGTCTAACCCTTAATCTTTGCTTTCGGGTCTTTTATTATAAACCGACTAATATCATGTTTTTATGTGTGATCTTATAAGATTAAGTACTTATTAGTTATAAACCAATCCGATTGGATTACAAATCATAATTATATTCTTTAGCAAATACATATGATCATCTAATATAAATCCACAATTATCTTCATAATAATTTTATTATATTTAGTAATAATTGCACAAACGATTCCTTCACACGATACAAAATTAAATTTATTGATTCCAATATCATATATGAAGTTGTCATTGACTCATTATCATATTCAGACATTACCTAATGTTGGACAGTATGTCCAATGTCACCTATACATAAATACTTAACTTTCTCTGTAATAGGGGTCCGATCCATAAGGATGTGATTGTTTATTTCGGATGAGGGAGAAGTTGAGCATTATTTTATTCTTTTTTTTTTGAAATATCCGTTCTACCCCACTCAAGTACGTACTATAATAGATTTGTTATCTCAATTTCTTTGTGAAGATACCTATAAATTTTTAGTATCTTTATAAATCACTTGGCTAACAATATTGTCTAAGATGTTGGGTCCAACTTCCAGCTAATTGACTTAGACTCGAGCTTAGTACACGACTTTGCACCAACCACAATTAATTAGTTGATGCATTAATATCATTATTAGTTTTTCAAAATACTTGGGTCAATCGACTCAACACTCGAAGTGATATTAGCTGTGAAACTATCATAAAAACATGAATAAAATGAAAGGAAAAAAATGTAATGAAAGTTGGTCTGTTGTTTTAATTTCTATTTAAAATTGGGCCAATGTAGCTCGATTGGGATGAGGGGACAAGTATACATTTAGTACATAGTGATATTGGACAACTTGGACTCAATTTTCTAACTTATTATTTAAACTAGATTAGTTGTCGGCGCGATGCAAGGGTGTCAAATAAAATATAATTTGTAATTATCAGTGGTAGAGCTAGCATTTTTTTATTACGGAGCCGAAATCAATATCACACGAAAGTGAGAAAAGGATAATGAGCCAAAAATTTAAAATTGTAATTAGTGAGACTCAAATCCTAGTCTAGGGAAATATAAACAAGCAATCAAACCAATTGAGCTACTATATTTTTATGTGAAAGTATTGGGTCAGACGGTCTGACCAGACAATCTGGTCAGACGGCTGACCCATATAACCAAATATAATAGTGAAAAACTTCGGGAGGCTATAACTTTGCGCTCGGGTGTCGGATCGGGGCATGTAATATGTCGAAATTGATTAATTTTTCGAGACGAACGCAGTAGCAAATACCCGAAGGGGATTTGGCCACCACCGGAAATCGCCAAACGAGGCCTCTAAAGGCCTCAAAATGCAAAAAAATGTATTTTGTCCATGTTAGTTACAAAATGTGTCCATGTTTTACAATATGTGTCCATGTTTAAACAATATGTGTCCAGGTTTACAAATAAGTGTCCACGTTTACAAATAGGTATCCAGGGTAAAAAATATGTGTAATAACCTGAATTTTTGGAAGTAAAAATAATATTAATAATGAAATAATATAAAAAATGAGATAAAACTAACATGGATAGAAAAAGTAAATAAAAATATGTACATATGTATATATGCGTATATATTAATAATAAAATGATGTTAAGTGTGAATGGGTTGCCGGGAACATTTTAAAAATAAATTAGTTTTATGTTTTGGGTGTTCCGACGAAAAGGTCATTTGATCTATTCTATTTTATTTTGGGATCCCAACCACCTTATGGTGGATATTTCCACTCGAATCGCAACCGAGTGCGTGGCCAGGTGGCAGCCATGATAGGCAATTTTCTTTACATTTTATCTTTCACCCACCATATGGTGGATATTCCCACTCGGATCACAACCGAGTGCGTGGCCAGGTGGCAGCCGTGGTAGGCAACTTTCCTTATCTTTTATCTTTGGGAGCCCGTTCGATGTGAATCCAATCTCTTAATAAAATAAACAAATAATATACATTTCACCATTATTTAATCTAACCACTATCTTTAATTTGTCGGATCATGGAGTCCATAGTCTTAGCTCAATTACAGTAATTTATTTATTTATTTATAAATTTACTTGTTTATTTATTTATTTATTTATTTATTTATTATCGCCTGTAGTATATATGTACTCAGCTTTATTTTGCTGATTACGTGCGTTTGTGTGTGTCTTCTTTGGTCATGGCCCTTGCCTTAATGACCCTGTGATGAACCAATTTATACACTTGTATTATTGGGGAGCAGAATTGCACAGGTTAGCTTAATGATGTGAAGTTCAAGCAGTCGGCATATGCATTGTCGTGGGATGAGAGTGATTCGAGAGTTAACAATTCTTGTATTTGAGCTTATTTTAAAATGTTATTTCATTTACGTTATTTGGTTTAGATAATTGTTAAGGTTTTTCCGCTGCAAAATTCTGAAAAAGCCGAAACGTTTCCACACGTGGCGGTAATACTTTGGAAATTTCTCTTCAAGAATATTTTTATACCTAGGGTTTTAGAGTATTTGCGGATTAAAAAGTAGGGAATTTCCGGGGTGTTACAATATGTATCCAGGTTTGTCCAGGTGTGTTCAGATTTGTTCAGGTTTGTTCATATTTGTCCAGATTTTTCCACATTAATCCAGGTTTGCATGTCCAGGTTTGTCTAGATTTATCTAGATTTGTCCATGTTTATCTAGATTTGTCCAGGTTTGTTTATATTTGTCCAGGTTTGTCCACATTTGTCCAGGTTTGCATGTCCATGTGTGTCCAGATTTGTCTAGATTTGTCCAGGTTTGTTCATATTTGTCCAGGTTTGCATGTCCAGGTGTGTCCAGATTTATTCAGATTTTTCCATGTTTGTCTAGATTTGTCCATGTTTGTCTAAATTTGTCCAGGTTTGTTCATATTTGTCTAGGTTTGTCCACATTTGTCCAGGTTTGCATGTCCATGTTTACAAATTGTGTCGATATTTCAAATGTGTCTAGTTCTGTTTCCAGGTTTACAAATGTGTCAAGGTCTACCAATACATGTCCAGGTTTAACAGCATGTATCCAGGTTAAACACATATGTATCCAGATTCAACAATATGTGTCCAGGTCGAGTGGACTGGTTTGCCAGAAACGTTACTGTCAGACCGGTCTAACACAATACCTTCTCTATTTTTATTGATTATTTTCATTTAAATATAACATATACTAGAAAGTTTGGGCCAAGAGGGAGGCCAAGACCCCCTGCCAGCCCCCTTGGCTACACCCTTGGTAGTTATCAATTTTGTACAGTGTGTAATAAGTCATATTGATCGTACTATTAATAATCATAAAACTAACTTTTTAAAAAATAAAACAAAAAATGCATCAACTATATATTATTTAATTATTTATACACCTAAAAAGAATATTGATGAAAATCTAAAAATGTACATACATTTAGAAAATTAAAACATGATTGGAGTACAAAGTCAAAGATGACATCATCGATTGCATGAAATTTTGACACATTTACAATGATGATGAAATCATATTCTATTTTAATATATAATTATAGATTATTTACCATTTTAGAAATTTTAATATTTCTCTAACTTTTTTTATTTGCAACAAAATGTTTTACATTCATTTTGAATTTTTTATTAAGGAAAAGATTAGCGCATTTAGTCCCATTAAAATGTAAGAAATTATAGACAGTCATGTGATAATTATTCACTCCATTTTATTAGATATAACATTTCTCTATTCACACTTACCGAGACACCATTTGAACCCATAATATATTTAAATATACAAGTATAAAAATTATAAAATTTATATATTTGAAAAGTGTATTCCGAAGTCAATACAACAAGATCTCACATAACTATGTTTTTCTTTATGTATAAGTAACAATAATTAACGGTCAAAGTGAGGTGGATGAATAGTACCAAAAACAAAGTGTTACATCTAAAAAACGGGGGAGTAGAAAGTAATACTTCGTATTAGATAAGTAATTTTAATATCCAAATATATTTTATAAAAGTGAGACATAAACCAAAAATCTATTTAAAAACATACAATTTACAAAAGAAAAGTGGAAGAAATATTAGCAAATGGACGAGGCCGGGAGTATTCAAATCCCTTTGATATTATTACCTCAGAGAAAAGTATAGAATAAAAAATAATAAAAATTCAAAATAAAATAAAAATAAAATTTTAGTAGTCATTCCTCATATATTGTTACATTAATTAAAAGCAATTAAGGGGGTCTCTTAAATAAAAAACAAAGCTTATATTGTGCGCAGGGATGTCAGTTTGGGTTGGAACCCGTTGGGTTTACTAAATTGGCCGTAACCTGAACTGAAATAAACTGAATTGAAAGTAACCCGTAACCTGAAATTGACCTAAATTGAAGTGACTTGAACTGTTATTGGCCCGTGAATTAATGACCTGGTGAACTTGAACTGAAAGTAACCTGAATTGAGGATAACATGTCCCAAACCCGAAGATTTATTAAATTGGACTGAAATGGACTGAACTGAAATCAACCCGTTACATTATTGGACCTGAACTGAACTGGACTGAAATCTTATTCAACTTGAAAGTAACTTCATATCACAATTAACATATTAAGAAACTTTTTGTGTTTTATGATAAATTTTTATTGTAATGGACGCTCCAAAATAACCCGATGTAAACTGATGCCAACCTGAAACATACCGTTTCATATCGTTGAACTGTAATAACCTGAACCGTTTTGGACTGAACTGATACTAACCTGACCGTTAATGACCTGAACCTGAACTGAACTGTCACCGAGAAAAAGACAGCTTGTTATGACCTGAACTGAAATAACCTGAACTGAATTGAACTGAACCGTTGGGCTAATAACCTGATTTAACCTGAACCGAAACTGAACCAGTTTGGGTCAACCCTAACCTGTACCGTTAACCCGTTTCGACATCCCTATTTGTGCGGTTAACATCCCCATTTTGTTACACCAAACTTTGATAACGACATTGTTTTCCCTTTACGGCTCGTTTGGTAGCTGGTTATAAATAATGGTAATGAGAATAAATTTATAACGAAATTTGGAAGGAAAATAAAAATCCATTACCATGGTGGTGCTATCATAGCTCCAATTTATCTAATTTTCTTCACAAATATAAATTCCTGTCAAATACCCCCCAATGGTAATGGATGAGAATAAAAATTGAGAAGAAAATTGAAGCTTGAGAATGAAAATTTATTTTCCATGGGGATTATAAGGTTCATCCTTATCAAAATTACAATATAAATTCATTACTATTACCTCAATTTATTACTAACAACCAAACGGGCCGTTACCGGTTCAAAAAAAAAATTCTAAACTTAGCAATGGCATGTCTGGTGAAAAGACTCATGCATGGCCGGACGAAAGATAGTTCACTAAGTGAGAAGCATTTGGAGGGAGGGGTGCCATGTGACACATATATATATGTTTGGGGGTTACTCTTTGATTCATTTAGGCTTTGTTTATTGGGTGTAAAATATTTTAATGTGAAATAATTGCCACCAAAAATAATTTACAATGGAAAACTCAATTGTAACATAAGTTTTATGTTGTTTACTATCATGTAAGTAGGGACGTCAACGAGCCGATACACTCGTGAACAGTTCGCGAACAAGCTCGGTCAAAGCTCGTTCGAATATAAATAAACGAGTCCGAGCAAAATTTTCAAGGTCGATTAATAAACAAGCTTTACTCGAACAAGGTAGTATTCGGCTCGTTGAGGCTCGCGAACAACTCGTTCAAGTTCGTTAAAAACTCGTTCGTAATCGTTTAATACTCGTTAGAAGCTTTTTAAGAACTCGTTTATATAATTCAAATTTTAAAATATATTTATTTATAGTATGCATCATTTATGTTTTAGAAATATATGTTTTTCCATTTATATGAGCTAAATTTTGGACTATAGTTTATCTCTTCTGAAATTATGTTATCCAATATCCATAATTAAATATTACGAAGTAGTCCATTATCCTGCTTTTACTTTCATTTTCTTGAGTCTTAACCAAATTAAATTTTGGGCTATAATTTTTATTTCTTGTATTACTTATGCTTGGGAAAAGGTTAAAATTAGAAATTAATATCATAATATGAACAAAGCTCATTTCAAATTTTCAACATATACAAAGCTCGTTTATTAATGAATTATCTTAGCTCGAGCTCGAGCTCGAATACGTAAACGAGCAAGCTCGAGCCGAGCTCGAACATGAAAAAATTAAACGAGCCAAGCTCGAACAATGTTTTTGAAAGCTCGGTTATGCTCGAGCTCGGCTCGAGCTCGATAAATATTAATCAAGCCTAGCTCGAACAAGTTACTACTCGGCTCGGCTCGGCTCGTTGACATCTCTACATGTAAGAAAAGAAAAAGGAAAATGGAAGTGAAGAGGTAAGGCAAGAAAAACGAATTGTCTAAAAAAATTAAGAAAAGTGAAGAAAATAGTTTTCCTTTCAAAACGAAGCAAAATTGATTTTCTATCATTGTATACTTTAAATATTTAAAACAGGAACTTTTAGCGTCACGTGTCTTTCATTTGTCACTCAGTCTTACTTTCTTTCTTTCTTTTTTTTTTTTAAAAAAAAAACCTTAACGGCCCGTCTGGTTGTTAGTAATAAATTGTGGTAATGGTAATAAACTTATCGTGTAATTTGGTTAAGGAGAAACCTTATAATTTTCATGGAAAACAAATTTTTATTCCCAAGCTTCAAATTTCTTCTCAATTTTTATTCCTATCTATTACCATTGGGGAGGGTGGTATTTGATGGGAATGGATATTTGTGAAGAAAATTAGATAAATTAGAGCTAAGGTTACACAACCATGGAAATGGATTTTAATTTTTCTTCCAAATTTAGTTATAAAATCATTCCCATTACCACGATTTATAACCGGCTACCAAACGGGCCGTAAATGTCTCCTTACTCCTATAACAATCGAGTTCCACTTTGATCCTCAATCTTGTGAAATCACATATAACAACAAATTAAATCACCATACTTGAAACAACCCAAAATCAAAATAGAAATCATTCGTTTTGTTTTATAAAAGAAAATAAATCCATAAATTTACATAATAATTGATTGAAATGATCAAAAACCGTGCACATCATGGGGTTAAAATTAGTTTTATTCATATGGAAAAAAAAATTTACACTACTTTGCAATAATATAAACAATGATTTATGCCCTATTAAATGAAGTATTAATGTAAATTTTTCAAAATTATTTAGTATGGAGAAGGATTGATTTGAAAATCTGTTATGGACCTTTAAGGAAAAAGAAAGAGAATGTTGGGTTAGACCGTCTGACTAATATATACTTTCTGTAATACGGACGGAGCCCAATACTAAATTTGCCTAAATCAAACTTCCTTCCACTATTCATGATTATTTGCAATCATCATTATCTTTCTTTTTTTTAAAATCATGTTCATGTTCATGTTCATAATCATCATCATCATCATTTGTGACTGTCACTAATAGCAAATTCATCATCAGCAGTAATACAAAATGAGCAAAGTCATTATCAGTTGTTATTGACAAGGGTAACAAAATGGTCATATCTAGTAATGGTTACCCTTAAAAAATAAAAGAATTTGTTACCAATTCCTCATATAAAACTATAGATAATGAAAATAATTATTGATTTCACTTCCAAAAGACCCAAAAAAAAAAAAAACTATATTAAAGATATGCTAAGCAAATACAACAAGACCAAGAGACTTTTGCTCATGTTTTATACAAATAATCATGTCATTCATGGCAAAGGTCATGGACAGAAACTTGTGATAGATGAAACGTCATGCATGCACTTTTGCTAACATTTCTGGTTAAAATGGGTATTATTATCATATTGGCCCATACATCAATCAATGTGCAAACAACCTATTCAAAGGGCCAAAAAATTAAGCAGGCCCAAATAAATAGCATTTAATTGTTGGTAAGGAAGTGTTAAATGTCGCCTATTTTTATTTAGCACAACCCTAAATTTTAGAGTGAAATGGTGATTGATATTATGGTATTATGCATGTTTTCCACCTTTATTTTGTATGGTTTATTATGTTAATTGTGCTCTTAGAAGTCATTTTACCGCTAACAAGTTTGTTGTAAGCATTTTGTGTCTTTTCAATGTTTTTGATAGGATTTGGATAAAAATGCTCTATATGGGCCAAAAACCATCAAAATAATCCAAGCTAGGCATGCAGGCAACTATGGGAAACCATGGTGAGTGTTGGAGAGATTGTGGTGCCAATTGGTGAAAATTTGCTTTGAAGTTTCGAATGATTTTGACCACCCCTCACTATTTTGGACATAAATTAAGCTACACACATCTGATTGACATGATTGTAGTGGCATTGGAAACTAGATTCATAGATATTTTTAATGGTACGTCACATGCCCAATTCTGACTTAAAACGAAGAAGTTATAGCCACTTGAAGTTGATAGTCAAACATGGGCTCAAGAAACCGTGTTTGCCTTATTGAAAACATGTGGTTCATTTTTTCCCAATAAACACCCCTTTGTAATCCCATGTAAATTTTTTTTAGCACCCTTTTATTTTAGTGCTTCGTTTTTAGGATTTTATGTTTTCTTTTAATTTTTGTAATTTAGATTCTTGATTTCTTGAATGCAAGATTATTCATCTTTTAGTTCTTCAATTCGGTAATTTCTTTTTCCCCTGTTCATGTTTGTTTTAGTTATATATTATATCTTTTGCTTTTATCTTTATTATCATATATGTTTAGATCTCATTACCTTTAGGGTTTGAAGGATTTATGATTAATTGAATGTATTTATTGAATTCTTTTGTTCTTTAATTCTTATCTTGCTTTTAATTATTAAAACCTAATCCTTATCATACAAATCTGAATATATATTAAGTTATGCACTGAGAGCTGAGGTAGGAACTCCATATAGAGTTAGGGTTTTAGGTAGAACTAATCTAGTAAATTGCGATAGCCTACTAACTAGATGATCTAAGTTATGTAGATCTCGTAAATTGTGAGCTGAGAGCTTATTACATTTTAGTTAAAACTTATTGTGGATTATTGAATGATGATCTTTAATCAATTTCATAGTATTAATCATAGTGAACCCTAACCGACCTAGGCCTCAAAGGTTTTGATTTTTATTACTTTTTCCTTCTTTATTTTCTTTAGTTTAATTTTCTTTCCCCAACGGTATTTTACATAATGTGAAGTTTTTAGAGTTGAAGAAATTTGTACCTCACTGTGGATTTGACCATGACTTGCCACTGCTTAGAAAAAAAAACCCTATGCACGTAAAGAACAAATCTAACAGCATCAACAGCAGAAAAAAAAAAAAATGACCATTTGTATATTATTCCTCCCAACGTAAAGATTTTTTTTTGTATAGGGTGCATAAGCGTAAATTAACAAGGTTAAGGCCAATAGAAATGTCACAATACAATACAAATTATCCAGTGTCATCAAAAGTAAAAACACCCCCATAATCATGACAAAAATCCAGAATACAATGAGGGAAATTAAGCCTAATAACATAGAATGGCTCATGTAAGTTAGAAGCTGCAAAATTGGCCATTCTATCTGCTACTTGATTATGCCTCCTAGCCACATACTGAAGGCGAATCCTTGAATTCTATTCCAGGGCTTCCCTACATTCACATATCAGATTTGCAAGACTATTAAAAGAATGAGCATTTATAACAGTTAAATCTTCTATAATGGCTTTGCAATCAGAAAAGATACTGATGGAAGAGTACGTGGTCCTGCTGAATTACCCAAAAAAGACCTTCTCACAATGCCAAGAGTTCTGCATAAGCAGCATCCCTTGTATAGATTTTCTACCAGCTCCCTGAAGACCATTGGCCATGTTGGTTGAAACTTGTTGTGGTTGTACTTCCTGTCCATGTTCTTTCATCCCATGAAGCATCAACATAAATGTTCAAGGTGGAGGGGAATGGAAGGTGGATAGAGCTCTGAGTTAGCCCTCCTATATGACTATGATTTGTGGGAAGATTGCTAGATGTAGGGATAAAGTGAGTTTGAGTTGTGTGTGAATTAAATTCCCAGGCTTGAGAGGTTGAATTTTGATAGCAATCCCTTGATTTAATATTAATTTTTCTAAAAAACCATGAGTTCCTCCTTTTCCAAATATTCCATAAAAGGCAAGTGAAAAAAAGGTTCCAAGGTAAACCATTTGAGGAATCTGTTGAAGAAATGTTTGCCTTTATCCAATAATGAAAATGAGAATCTGGAGGGGTGAGTGTATTGAGGATTTGCCATAATTCAATTGCTCTGGGGCATTGAAAGATGACATGGAAGGTGGTTTCTATATGATGAGGGCAAAAAGGACAGTTTGGGCTAATAGGTATGTGTTTGGAAGCAAGGATGTCATTTGTGGGGAGACTCTCCCACCAAATCAGGCACATAAACACTTTCAGTTTTGGTGGAATATTGCAATCCCAAATAAATTTAAAATCACAACCTTTATTAAAAGTTCCACTAAAGAAAGAGTTGTAAGCTTTTCTTATTCTGAATTTACCATGGTGTTATAAAAAAGGAGCAATGCAAGTCTCTACAATCCCCTAATGGTAATGGATTAGCAAGGATTCTTTTTATGACTGGAGTTGTAAAAGTGAAATTCCCCTGCTGTGAGAGGAACCCAAAAAAATCTGGTTAAGATGCTATTTAGAGAAGAGACAATGGATTTTGGGAGCAGTGAACATTTCATGATGTACTGAGGGATGGTGGCTAAGGTAGAGTTAATAACACACAATTTCCCAGCCTTGGACAGATAATTCCATAAGGCTAATCTAGATCCGACCTTATCAACTATGAATTGACATTTTTTTTTAGAAAGTCTTTTGGCAGACAAAGGAAACCCCAAATAGGTGCCCAAATTATAGGAACATGGGCACTGGAACAAAGAGTAAAAGTAATCAATGTCCTCTTGAGGTGTGTTAAGAGAGAAACAGACCCTGCATTTATCAAAATTTATGGTCTGGCCTGAAACAAGTGAGAATAAGTCAAGAGTCTCCCTAACCGAGTCCATGGTAGTTTTAGAAGAATTTCCAAAAAGAAGTAGATCATCTGCAAGAAGAAGGTGTGATATCTCAACCTTATTCCTCCCCATTTTAAAAGGAATCCAGGAGCCTCTAGAACATTGCTCATGGATTAGCAAGGACAACCTCTCCATTCACATTATAAAGATATAAGGAGAAAGAGGGTCCCCTTGTCTTATCCCTCTAGTAGGGGAGAAAGGAGGAGTGGGACATCCATTGACAAGAATAGAAGACGAGACAGTAGAAATACAACTCATAACAAGTTTAATAGTATGAAGATCAATATTAAAACTTATAATTAAGAGTATTTCTAATAAAATCCCATTCTAACTTGTCTTAGGCTTTTTCAAGATCAATCGTGAAAGCCTTTCCTTTTCCTCATAGAATGAAGAATTTTAGTGGCTACTATGAAGTTGGTATTAATTCCTCTTGTGGGAATAAAGACACTTTGATTAGGAGAAATCATGGAGTGGAGAATAGGTTTTAATCTATTCACAAGGATTTTAGTGATGATTTTGTACAAATTATTGCACAAGTTGATGGGTCTAAAGTTTTTAGAGTAGTTGGGAAATCAATTTTTGGGATAAGGGCAATGTTAGTTGTGTTTATTTCAGTTGGAATGGAAGCATTATAGAAAACTGAACTAACAAAGGCAAAAAGATCAGAACAAATAATACCCCAATTGTCTCTTTATAAAAAAGGAAGATTGGAAACTAATAATCTCACCTTTTCATATTGTATTCATTTGTTGGACGTTTTTACAATACCGACCTAATTTAAGGTTAGTTTTAGAGGTGTATTGGGCTTAGAAACATGTGCCAAGTCAACCGTGAGGCTGAATTTGGCGTGCTAAGCCCAACATACCTCAAAAATTCACCTTAAATCAGGTTAATATTATTAAAAGGTCCAACAGATGAATACGATATAAAAAGGTGGAATTATTAGTTTTCAATCTTCCTATAAAAAACTGTGAAACTCATCAGGTCATGGGGGCTTAAGGTGGGCAAGGCCAAAGGTGGCAACCCTAAGCTCCTCAAAGGTGGGAGGGGGACCTAAATGGAGTAAATGACTTGTATCAGGAGCCTCAGAGATCAAAACATTGGAAACCTTAGAAGAGGTGAAAAGATTTGAGAAGAAATTAACACAGTGAAGTTGAATATCTTGAGGCTCAGTCCTAGAATTAGCCTGATCATCCACAAGGAAAAGGATTCTGCTATTTTTCCCCCTAATTTGAACACACTTTTGGAAGAAGGAGGTGTTCCTATCCCCCTCTGATAACCAGTTTATCCTTGCTCTTGCTGACCAAAATTCTTGTTCTTGGTGCAGCATAGGGGTGAGCTGATTATCAAGAGAAGCTTCAAGCTAAGGTTTTGTAAGAAAAGATTGAGAGGGTTGAGGCAAATTAAAGTGCCTTTTAAACACCATTAATTCTAGCTAAAAGATTTTTTTTTTCTTTTGGAAAATTTCACCAAACACAAACTTAGCCAAATGAATGATAGGTTGTTGTAAGTTAACAACCTTTAGGTGGAAGGGTACAAAGGTTTGAGGCCAATGGTGGCTAATAAGACTGGCAAAGGATGGTTCTGTTCTCCAAAGGGACAGTTTGAAGGATTTTGGTAGCACAGGGGTCTGGCCAAGGTTAGTTCTAAGGAGGATGGGGCAGTGGTCTGCATTAACACGAGGAAGATGAAGCACATTTGAGTTAGGAAAAGAATTAAGCCATTCTTGATTTACTCATGCTCTACCCAACCTTTCCAGAACTGGGGCAAACTTCCTCTTATTGGTCCAAGTAAATTTTTGACCCACAAAGCCAATATCAATTAAAGAACATGAATTCATACAATCATTGAAAGCATTCATCTTGGCAATATTTGGGGATTTCCCCCCAAATATTTCATGAAAACAAGAAATAGCATTAAAATCACCAATCACAACCCAAGAAAAGTCAATATCAGTAGCAAGATCTATCAAATTATTCACAAATATTTTCGAAATTTAAACTTTGGATTTGCATAAATAGCACTCAAATAATATTTAAAGGTTGAGGACAATACCTGAACTACACCAATAATGTGTTGTATCTCCTTTTCGACGACTTGGAAGTCGACACTGTTAGGATTCCACAGCACAACTATGCCACCAAAAAAACCAGTTGATTCCACCATTGTATAACAATCATAAGGAATCCCTCAAGGATTTTTTGGGCATTTTTTTCCCACTTTGGTTTCAGAAAGGACTACAATATCTGGTTTGTGCATTTGAAAAAGATGAAGGAAATGGCTTTTAAGGAAAGTTCTAGCCATTCCCCTTACATTTCATGACAAAATAGTCATGAATCTAGAAGCTAGAATTAGAGTCAGAAGGCCCTCTCTGGCCTCCCCTTCTCTGAGATATCCCATGTCCACAATTCTTCCTTCGTCGGAACTGAAGACCTGAACATCCTTGGTCTCCCATTGGAATACAAAGAGCCTCTGTTTGTCCCTCACTTCTTCCCGTCTCCCATAAAACCCTACTTGTTTGTAGACATGTTGCATACGGATGTTTTTGAGGTCGTTGGTTTGACTCAAAAACTCCACCTTCAAGAAAGGATATGTCAACAAACAGACTTCTCGAGATGGAGGGATAATCATCGTAGGGTCTGGTACTTCTTCCATCCATGGGGGAACCACCTCTGTTTCCTCCTCCAAAGTAAGTTTGTTGTTCAGGTAAGCCTTGACTATACCCAAGAGGTCTGTGGGTCCAGTTCTTTCAAGTCTGCTAGATCCAGGACACGGGCTGGTAGCATTACTTCTGCTGGTCCAAAGGACCCTGTTTGATGAACCATCATCAATTCCAAATAGTGTGTTGGAGCTTGATTCGAAGCTATAAGCAAACGTTGTACATCCTTTGAGGAGAGAGGGTGCCATTTCCCCTAGAGAAAGAATCCGTACTCCACCGAATTGCGGGGGCTTTGGTTAGGTTCTTCTGTTTCTTCCTTTAAATATGAATGGCTCTTTGAGTTGCTAAAGTATTGTTCATTTCAGAACCATTTTCCTCAATTTAAATTGAGCCCACATTTTCCACAGAAGAACAATTCATACAATCATTCAATAACTTAAGTGAAAAATCATCATAATTAATGGATAGTTTAACTTCTCTTAAACGAAGGAAGTCTGGAAGTGGACGTTTTACCTCTCGAAGAACCAGAATTCGAGCAAATCGAGCCCTATAGCACTTCTAGCTCCTAGTATATCAGTTCTCAAGAACACGCCTAAAGCATTTCCAATCATCCTTAAGACATCCATCCTGTGGTATTCCAAAGGGAGCTCCGAAATTTGAATCCATAGAGGTACCTTACTGAGAACAAAATTTGATGGATTGAAATTTGGTTCCCAATTCTGAACTGCTATGAATTTACCTTGGATAAACCATGGGTCACCTTTAAAAACCTCCTCATAATCTTCATTTGAGGCGAAGAGAACTGCTTAACAACCCCTTCCCAGCCCTACAAGAGAAAATTTATTACGAGTACGCCAAATCTTCTCAATGGAGTTAGATAGGAACCCCGTTGCAAAGGAAGCACCAACGACCTTAATAATTAGTGCTCGACGCCATGGTTCATGAAGTGAGTCGATAAATTCCTTAATGGGAACACAATTTCATCTTCCAATTTAATTGGAGAAGGGTTAAGGGTTGGGTCAGAAGGGGTTTTTGAAGTTAGAATGTCTCGAAAGATAGGTGAGGAAGATGAAGAAGATGGGGGTGGTTCTGGTTGTGGAGTTAGGGTTTGTGAATCGGTATTACTAAATACCGCCCGAAATTACTCAATACCGCCCGTATTTTCACCTAAACTTCCTATACTACCCTTACCCTAATTAAACCCTCCTATCCTTATTTTTTTCTGAAAAAAAAATTGAAAAACCTGTTTCTTTCACCCTCTCCTCCATTTTCTTCTTCGTCCCTTTCGAAAATCAGCAACACCAGCAGCAACCACCAGCAACCAGCAGCAGCACCCCACCCCTTCGAAAATCAGCAACACCAGGCGACGACCAACACTAGCAACCACCAGCAGCACCGACCAGCAACCGACGAGCAACAACCGCTAGCAGCAGCGACGACCAACAACCGATAGCAGCAGCGACGACCAGCAACCACGAGCAATGCCTCCTCGAAAACGTCCAGGGAAGGAGGTCGCCGGCGCTTCGAAGGTAATTTCAGATCTCCTTTGAATTTTGGATTTTTTGCTGATTTTTCTTTTTTTTGTTTTTGCTGTGAATTGGAGATGAATTTGGAGATGTGAATTTAGCAATTTTTGTGTTGATATATGTCAATTGGAGATGAAATTTTGGAGATGTCATTTTAGGGTTTCTGATTTTTTCATTTTTTTTTTGTTTTCTGATTTTTTCATTTTTTTTATTTTTGGATTTTTTTCAGTTTTTTTTTTATTTTCTGATTTTTCATGTCTTTTTTGGGAATTTGATGAACTAATGTTAAATTTAGGGGAATTTTTTCAATTTTGTTGTGTTTAATTTGATTTTTTTGGAAATTTCAATTTTTTTCCAATTTTTTGTGATTTTTTTGGGTGAATTTCTGAATTTTTATGATTTTTGTTGGAATTTTGAATTTATTTTTGTTTTTTTAATTTTTGAATGTATTTCTCATTTTTTAATTCCAAAAATATTCCCAAAAAATCTGATTTTTTTGGAAATTTTTTTAATTCCAGAAAAATTCGAAAAAAATTCAGGTTTTTTTTTTGGAATTTTCATTTTTTTTCTGATTTTTTTGGGGGAATTTATGATTTTTTTTGGTGTAATTTCTAATTTTTCTTTTTTTTTAAAAAAAATTTAGATCTAATTATAATTTTGAATTTATTTTGATAATTATTATTTATTTTTAATTAGGAATTTAGGGGAATATTTTGACAATTATTATTTAGTATTAATTAGGAATTTATGTTAATTAATTGATTTTTTAAATTATATAATGATTTATGTACGAATTAATATAAATTGGTGTAATTGCTATAGATTGGCTTAATTATTGTTAAATGGTAATTATTTACAATTTTAAATTATAAATATTCGAAATTATACACAAAAATATTAGTGTAATTAGTTTTAATTAAAAATTATTAGTAATTATAATAAATTTGTGTAATTGTTGTTAATTAGAAAATATTGACGATTACGATAATTATTTGATTTTTTATATATTATAAATTAGTTGATTTAAAAATGATTGTAAATGTTATTAATTAGTTGAACTGATTTTTCAATTACACTTAGCGTGCTGAGGACGACTCTTCCCCACGGCACCCTAACACACGACGCATCCTGGCCTCTGCTAGGAGGAGGGCGAGCAAAGCGTCTCCATGTCAGGTCCATAATGCGTCTACTCAGGAAGGACGTTCAACTGATAGGGTCGGGGGTTCGAATGTGGACGAGTCTGAGTTAGAGGCGTATGAGCTTGAGGCAACGTTACAATCAGGGCCAAATCACTTCGACGATGAGTTCATTCCCGATGATCATTCGTCTACCGAGGAGGAGGGTGACGGGGATGAGGAGGTACACGGGGTGCGTAATGTCCGCAAGGGCAAGGGCGGGCGATTTGTTCGGTCTAAGGGGTCGTCTTCTTCTACTCGCGGACAACCGAAGAGGAAGACAGACGATTCTTGGGTGGTTAAGGAGGCTATGCCTGGGGGTCCGACAGATGGTTCCGTCATCCCGAGCTACGCAGCTCATATTGCCCGACATATATGGGATGGTGATGATAGGGGCGTGTTGGACGTTCGCACTCGACATCAGGCATGTTCGATGTTGATTGAGTGGGCGGATGAGTTTCGTGAGCAGGTGGATCCAACCAGACAACAAGTGGTTCGAACCAGAGAGCAGGTGGATGTTGGTCGGATTGTATCTGCAAGTGGGTTGCTTGACTTGCCCAGGCTATGTTACACACATATCGACGGTCCGCTAGTGTCGGCATTCGTCGAGAGGTGGCAGCCGGACACGAACAGCTTCCACATGCCGTGGGGGGAGATGTCTATCTTTCTCCATGATGTCGAGTTTATTATGGGCCTGCCTGTTGAGGGTCGACTTGTCGATGGTGTGAGCATGCGATTTCATAGCCTCGGCCAGGGCTATGCACCTATACATGACGTGGCCGAGATCCTCGGCGTGCCACAAGAAGCCATGAAAAGGGACGGGCAGTTCAAGAATGGAGGTGTCTATACGGAGTGCATCTTCAACCTGTGTCGAGCTGCAGAGGGAAGGGTTGCTTCGACACGAGCCATAGGGTGGATGTTGCTCACTCTTGGATCCACGCTCTTTGTGGATAAGAGTGGTAGTCGGCTCAGTCCCGGCCTTATCACAGAGCTTATGGATGAGGATTCTGTTGGGAGGTACTCTTGGGGATCTGCGGCATTAGCGTACTTGTATCGCCAACTTGGCCAAGGCAGTCGACGACGATGCAAGCAGTTGGCTGGGTGTCTAACGTTGTTACAGGCGTGGATTTATGAGTACTTCCCAGCTTTTAGGCCTAACCGAGGACGTCTTCCTCGTCGTATCGGGGATCCTAGTTGTTCTCAGTGGGATGTTCGGTTGGAGCCGAACAACCCCGCCCGCCTCGTCGCCATTCGTAACAGGATTGACAACATGACTGCTGACCAGGTAATATTTTAATTAATGTTTCTTTACTTTTTCCTAATTGCCTCGTTGTTATTAAACTGAATGTTTTTTGCACTCAACAGGTGTGTTGGTTACCGTTCGGGGATGACATCAGCACCCGTTGTCCTCGGACTTTGTTCACTGGGTTCATCCAGCACCAGTCCATCATTGAGCCCTACATGCCATACAGATGTCTTCGGCAGCTCGGCTTCATGCAGGGTATTCCCCCTCGCATCCCTACACCTATCTCGGCGTATCGGCCGGAGGATCCGAGACACTACTATGTCCAGTGGCCGCCTACATCGGTTAAGGACAGTTGGGACACTTTCCCCATTGCTAACACTCTTCATCCCTGTGCCTTAGCATGTTCGGAGTTCACAAACGCGACGCTGGACGGGTATGACACGTGGTTCGAGACGTATTCACACCCATACATCGTGAACGACAACGATCTGATCCCGAACACGGGACCGGACATGACTGTACCTGAGCATGTAAGTAATTTGACACACCATATTTACTTTTTGAGGCTATGCACCTATACAATTTATACGTAAGCTAACAATTTCCTTTTTTCCTTTTTTACAGTGGATGTCCTCCATGTTAGAAAATTCGGAAGTGCTGTGGGATCCTTTCATTGATGAGCTTCCAGAACACATGGATAGACTGAGGTTGGGTCTCATTAGACTGAGAAAAGACTTTGATGACTACGAGACACGCGTTGGCATCCGACGACGTGCACCGAGACAGCGTCCACCAAGTTGGGGCCATCATCGCCAGTAGTTTTCATTTTTTATTATTTATTTATTAATGTTCATTTGTAAATTATGCGTTTGTATATTTTTTTTGAAATTTTTATTTTTTGTTGTTTGTATATTTTTTGTTGTTTCTATATTTTTTGATATTTGTATGTAAACAAATGGGGTTTAATTTACGTCCTACGCTTCATATTTTGTATTTGTATTCTGATTAGATCTCGTCTTTGCCTTTTATTGAGTTTTATCCAAGGTAATAGCATTAAATATATTCATATAATAGTTACAACATTAAACACATGAACAAATTGACCTAATTACAAATATATTCATATAATAATTACAACATTAAACATATAACAGTTACAGCATTAAATATATTCATATAATAGTTACAAATTCTGAGCAAGTCTCATCCATTGTGCTACTCTCCTGGTGTATAATGCATCCCATCCTTCGACGGTTTGTGTATGCACAAAGTTCCAATAGTTTGCAACGGGCGGAATCGGGGAATCATGACTGACATGTAATCGTATGTAGTGCGCATAATTTTGCATGTAGGCAATATGAAGTTCACTCGTAGGAGCCGTGATGAGTTGCGGGACTCTCGTCGGCAATACTGTACAACATTGTCCAATTGATCGGTCATTCCCATACGAGTACAACATGATGGCGCAATGATATAGATTTGCAATCGGAAATAAGTCGAAAACGACTTCCATCCAATGGTTAGCATCGCATCTGCCACCTTCCCAAGAGATACGTGTCACGGCTTCAATGACGTGCTGCTGCCCTCCATAAATAGCTGCGTAATCAGCAATGTTTGCCCCAAGTTCATTTGCGATGATTCTTCTAGCCATAAGATAGTTGTCCTGTCCACCGTGAAAAGCATCAGCCACACAACGAAACCCACAATTTCCGTCTGCTCTTACATCAGTCCACCCCTCCATAAACGGCAATATCAAATGGGGAACGCTGTCATAGTAAGGAAATCGTTCCCTTGTTATGTGACCGCTACCACCTACAATAGTAAAACATATTTAGCAAATAATTGCATCGACTACTTAATAACTAAATTCAAATCAAATATGATCATTACCTTCGGCATGGGATCCTGAGTTTTCTCCCACAGAAGAGCCCGTGTTTCTCGAACGACGCCCATGGCTTGTCGAAGCATGCTCAAAGAAACTCCGATCTCGTCGAGTAGACGAGCTCTTCAAAAACACATATTACGTTCGACTTAATTAATATTTTTCAATTATTAATTAAATTGACCTAATTTTTCAATATAGTTAACAAAATCAACTCTAATTAAATTGACCTACTTCCAACAAAAAAAAATAAATTGGAAAATCACCTGGTACGGAGGCCTGCCCCTAACATTGGTGTTGGTCTCTGGCTCTTCCAGCGAGTCTGTATCTTGAAAGATATTTTCATGCATAACTCGGGTTGCACGCCTCACATAGTCAGAACCTCTCCGTCTAACTTCTTCGAACAACGAAGACAGGTGGTCGGCTTCTTCCTCGTCGTCATTGGCAAACTCCGGGATGTCATTGCCTTGACCAATAGTTAGTGTTTTCCAAAAGTCGTGGATCTCTCTCAAATGTATACCTGTGCGTTGTTGTACTAACGCTGCAATCTCACATGCACACGGGATCCCACAGGTGGATCGCAACACACAACCACAACGATCATGGACCTCGTCGGCTAACTCCCTCATCCGAGTATGCTCTTCAAGCAGTAGATCCATGCAGTGGGAGCTAACACGACTGACAAGCATGCTGAACAACAACTTATTCCTAAACCTGGCGCCCTGTCTGTTCATTGATGTTTCCAGATGATACTTAATTTTATCATGCTGCTGCTCAACCATTGCATTTGCTCGCGTAAACAGATTTTCAATTGAGTTGGTAGAGGTGCCAAGCCAACCTTTTAGCACTGAATGGGCACTCTCCACCCGACAAGTTGTCTTGTTACCCAAATGAAGGACATTGTTAGCCCAAGCAGCGACAAATTTCTCTTTATGCGGAAGCCAAGTGTTTTCTACATATTCAATGACTCCTCTAAATCTTGCCCAACCATCTCTCATCCGATCCAGCTGTGCATCATATTCTGCCTCTGTTGACGCGTACATCACCCGGGCCCAAGCACCATGCCTAAACCGGTCTCCCAAGCTTTTGTCGCCTGTTATCTTCCCAACTCTCGCCTCCACATCCCTGTTGATGTGCCACGTGCACAACAAATGATGGGTGCCAGGAAATATTTCCTGAATTGGGCGTAACAATCCCATCTCTCGGTCTGTAAAAATTACAGCCGGACGCGCACGTAGCCCAATAATGTCATTGAGAATTTGTAACACCCATCGATAACTCCTCATCGTCTCATCCCTCATCAAAGCCATCCCAATCAAAAAGTTATGATTGGTCGGCGTCATCCCAATCATCTCAAATAACGGCATTCCATACCTGTTGGTCTTATATGTGGAGTCCATTCCTATCACCCATGGATAAGTGCGCAATAAGGTGATCGACATCGGATGAGCCATAAACACGTGAGTGCATTGATTTCTCTCTTGATTAGTGTGAATGTGGTAGTTCAACTCTTCCGCAAGATGGATAAATTGTTCCATAACATTCCGCCCATCTGCATCATCCATCTTTTGCTTGCTGATTTCGTTATACACATGCCTGATTGTAGGTTTTTCGTCAGGAAACTTTTGTGTCAAAGATAATTTAATCTTCAACGGCTTGCACTGAGATTCCCTAAGCTCACGCACGTGTTGCTTTGCTGCAGGGCTCAACCCACTGATCTGACGGTGTCCCTCCGGGTACTCAATGAAGCGATGGTTATGTGTGCCGGATACACCCGGTTGGGGCTCAATATACCACAATCCGGTTTGCGGATTGCCAATCACTTTGATATGGAACGGGCATCCACAAGCTTTTGTGGACGTTTTTTTCCTTTGGGCGTTTCTCATATTTCTGTTTTCCCCTCGGTACCGCTCTCCCTTGTTACAGCGTAGGTAGGTTACCATGCGAGATACCGAGGTATAATTGATTTTGGAAATGACAATTTCAAAACCAATCCCATGAGCTATCGGTTTCGCCCAATCACGTGCCTCGTGATGACTGGAAAACGTCTGATCGGTGGCAAAACTTTGACTGTAGTCCACGCCATCTCCGTCGTTATTGTCCTGAATAATTTCATTAAATACGTTAATTAGTATTTTTAAAAGCAAAAAACCATGCAAACGAACGTGCCCTTATCGCGTTGCCCACATGACAACAACAAACCCTAAATACGTTACTACCATTGGTGGTAACGTGTCCAGAACGTGTTCAGAGTAACGTGTTCAGAACACGTTACTACCAATGGAGTAACGTGTTCAGAACACGTTACTACCAATGGAGTAACGTGTTCAGAACACGTTACTACCAATGGAGTAACGTGTTCAGAACACGTTACTACCAATGGAGAAACGTGTTCAGAACACGTTACTACCAATGGAGTAACGTGTTCAGAACACGTTACTACCAATGGAGTAACGTGTTCAGAACACGTTACTACCAATGGAGTAACGTGTTCAGAACACGTTACTACCAATGGAGTAACGTGTTCTGGACACGTTAATTCCAATGGAGTAACGTGTCGAGAACACGTTACTACCAATGGAGTAACGTGTCGAGAACACGTTACTACCAATGGAATAACGTGTCCGGAACACGTTACTACCAATGGAGTAACGTGTCCGGAACACGTTACTACCATTGGGGTAACGTGTTCTGGACACGTTACTTCCAATGGAGTAACGTGTCCAGAACACGTTACTTCCAATGGAGTAACGTGTTCAGAACACGTTACTTCCAATGGAGTAACGTGTCCAGAACACGTTACTGCCAATGGTGGTAACGTGTTCTGGACACGTTTCAAAACACATTACTTCTATTTTGCAACAACGATATATTTTGTTTTTTCTTACATGAACAAAAATTTAACTTAATACGTGAATCAATTCTTTAAAAAAAAATTAACTTAATGCATTCAATAATTCAAGCAAATATGGAAATTTTGTTTATGTAAGAAAAAATTCGTAAAGAATAATTCAAAGTAATTAAACATGGGCAAAAAATGATTAACATAAAAATTTATAAACATAATTATTTACTAAGCTAAAAAAACATAATTAACAAGTAAAAAAAATTAACATTAATAAATTTACCTCTCCGGCATTCACGTAATCATTGTTGTCATCCGACATTTTGGTTCTAAATAAAAATTATAAATTAAACATAGTAAATCTTATATATTTTTAGGTGAACTTCTTTGTAATTTTTTTTATGCAAGAGGTGAAATAATGAAGGTTGAAGTAGTTTTTTTTATAATGAATGGTGTTACTATGAGTGAGGTTTTTTTTTTTAAAAATAAAAAAATAAAAAAAAACCAACCACACCATTTTGACAAGTGGAAGAAGGGGGGGAAGTGGTCCACCATACATGTGAAACATGAGGCATGCCATTTTTTTTTTTTATAAATTATAAATAGGATATTTAAAAGGTAAGATTTTTTAAAAATTAAAGGAAAAAAAAAATGATAGGGGTTAGCAGTGGGTGAGGGTGAAGAGAGGGGATGAGAGTTATTTTGGATTATATAAATATAAGTAAGGGTATATAAATATAAGTAAGGGTATTTTAGGAAGTTAAGGTTAAAATACGGGCGGTATTAAGTAAATTCGGGCGGTATTTAGCAAATGAGTTGGTGGCGTAGTGCAGTTCTGGTCGAGTACGGAGAAAGTGTTGGAGGTGGTAATTTGTGGCGGCGTTTGTTGTGGTGGTGGTTGTTTCTGTAACCACCCTGTCCGTAAAGTACGGAAGATTTCAGCGGAAGGATGAGCACTCGGGCGAGGCGTTACTAATGACCTATAAATAACAATACCAGATTAGGGGTCCGTTTACTAGAGCGAAAAATGTTTTTCCTGAAAACAGTTTTCCTATTTTACATCGTTTATTTTGGGTGAAAAAATAAAATGTAAAACTTTGGGTGAAAACTCATTTTACATCATATTGGAAACATTTTGGAAGTAAAACTTATTTTCCGTGTAAGTAAACGTTGGAAAACTTCTATGAAAATGAGTTAGGGTCCGTTTACTTTGGTGTAAAACATTTTCGATGTAAAATGATTTTCCATGAAAAACATTTTACGTTGGAAAACTCATTTTCATAGAAGTTTTCCAACGTTTACTTACACGGAAAATAAGTTTTACTCCCAAATTTGGAGGAAAATGTTTCCAATTGGGTGTCAAATGAGTTTTCGCCCAATGTTTTACATTTTATTCTTTCACCCAAAGTAAACGATGTAAAATAGAAAAACTGTTTTCAGGGAAAATATTTTTCGCTCTAGTAACCGGACCCTAGGAAAAACTTCGAAGGTAATTAAGGATTTCGATATAAATTCGAAATATATATATTTTTTTTAACAGAAGCTACTAAGGTTCAAACATAAATGCCGAAATAAAAATGAGTCCAACCAGAGGTTTAAACAACTCTACAATAATCCAAAATTTAAACAACAGTACATACTTAAAGAAATAAGATAACGTAAAAAGTCTTCCTAAATCCTACGTGATTATAGTAATCTAATATGGCAAAGGCTACGGGGAAGTCCCTAAGTCCTACTCTCAGGATCCCGCCCATATGGTGACGATCTGACAATTAGTTATCATCTGAAAAAAAATGTCAACAGTCCACAGTCAGTAGCGAGTAACTAACAGTTCTCCCCAACATAGAATTTCAAAAAAATAGGAATACAGAAATTCACGCCATTCACAACACAGTTAGTCACCATATAACCCAGTTAAACAAATAATCACACAAAATGTTAAGGGACAATTACTTCAATTGATTTCCTGAATTTAGTTGCACAAAAGAACAAAAGAATTAAACAGAAAAAGAAAATAGAAGGAAGAAAGAGGCAGAGAGTTTAGCAGAGAATAAGAAAGAATGAGAAAAGAGAGAATAAGGTGGGAAGAAGAATAGAGTTTTTTCTTATTAATCACAGCATTACATAGGACCAAAATAGCCATATATATGGACTTTACTTATTAACACCATACAACTACTAACTAACTAAACAACCGAGCTACATAACAAACTAACAGAATTAACTAACTTTCCTTCCTTATCATACCCCCCTGCACAAAAACAGACTTGTCCCCAAGTCTGAAATTACATCACAAAATGGGGATACAATTTATGAAATTCCTCTGAATTTATCCAAGTTGCCTCATAGGCTGGATTACCCTTCCACTGGACCAGATACTGCTTACAGTTTTCTTCTTCATCCTGAAAATTTCTCTGGTCTAAAATGACTTCAGGTTCTGTACTTCTAGCAAGGTTTGGATATTCAGACCAATCTGGTAGTGAGGATGTAATTGGGGAAGATCCATGAAATGCTTTTAATTGGGATACATGGAAGACATTATGGATTTTGGCAGTTGAAGGTAGTTGTAGTTTATATGCCACCTTCCCTACCTTGATACTTCTGACTTAGTTTTTGATTTCCTCTTTGCTGAACTGAAACTTGCCTATAAGGCTGCAGCTTTAACCATACCCAATCCCCTTCTTCAAAACTTCTTTCAGATCTGCCTCTGTCAGCTATTTGCTTCATTCTACAAATAGCTCTATTAAGCTAAAACTTGACCTTATTGATCATGGCTTCCCTTCTCAGCATACTTCTATCCACCTTATCATTAGCAGAATCCCCAGCTAAGTAGGGTAAGTGTAGAGGTGGAGGTTGGTTGTATACTATCTCATATGGAGTGAGGTTGGTGGCAGTATGGTAATGAGTGTTGTACCAAAATTCAGCAACAGGAAGCCACATGCACCAATCCTTTGGATTCTCTCCACACATACATCTTAGATAAGTTTCAAGACACCTATTAATGACCTCAGTTTGGCCATCAGTTTCTGGGTGGTATGATGATGACAATTTGAACTCAGTGCCATGAATTGAAAACAACCCTTTCCAAAATTTACTAAGGAACACAGCATCTCTATCACTTACAATAGACCTTGGCCATCCATGTAATTTGAAGACATGATCAAGGTAGCATTGGGCCACTTGTAGGGCAGTAAAGGGATGAGATGAAGCCATAAAATGAGCTGCTTTGCTAAGCCTGTCAACTACTACAAAAATCACTTCCTTTCCCATGGATTTAGGCAGTCCAGTAATGAAATCCATGGAGATGTCAGTCCAAACGTCTTGAGGGATTGGCAGAGGTTAAGTAGTCCAAGTTTGGCTGAAGTATCATACTTGTTTGCTTGACATACCACACACCTTTGAACATATTGTCTGATGTCTTTAGATAATCCCTTCCAACAGAATAGTTGTTTAGCTCTTTTAATGGTTCCATCTCTTCCTGAATGTCCTCCCTCTGGGGTAGCATGAAGCCAAGAGAATATTTTGTACTTTAATTGCTTAGAAGGTCCAATTAATATCTTGTTCTGCTTCCTGATCAGTCCATTCACTAGCTTATGCCCAGGTACACTTTCACCCTCTTTTAGCCTTTGAATCACCCTTTGTAGATCAGGGCTTAAAGAATAGCTTTCCTGAATAAGCTCTTCCAAATCAGATGAGGCCATAGAAATTGCAGCACACATGATTTCTGACCCTTGAACTCTAGATAGTGCATCTGCAGCTACATTCTCTTTTCTCCCTTTATATTGTATTTCATAAGTAAACCCCATGAGTTTTGAGAGCCACAGTTGTTGGAAAGGAGTGCTGACCTTCTGTTGTAGCAGCCATTTCAGGCTTTTTTGGTCTGTTTTAATGACAAAAGAATTGTTGATTAGGTATTGTTCTAACTTTTGAACTGCATGAACAAGTGCTAAGAGTTCTTTTTCATATACTGATAACTTTGGCCACCTAGGCCCAAGGGCCCTGCTAAGGAATGCTATAGGGTGTCCTTCTTGCATCAAAACAGCTCCAATGCCATGGTTAGAAGCATCTGTCTCAACTACAAAGACTTTGGAAAATTTTGGGACAGCCAGAACAGGGGCAGAAATTGGAGAATTTTTAAGTTGTAAGAATGCTTCAGCAGCCTCTTGAGTCCAACCAAAAGCTCCTTTCTTCAACAAATTTGTTAAAGGTCTTGAAATGATTGCATAATTTTTCACAAATTTCCTGTAATAGCCAGCCAATCCTAAGAAGCTTCTTAGTTGTTTTATATCTTTAGGTTCAGGCCATACTTTCACAGCTTCCATCTTCCTAGGATCTGTTTGGACTCCATTCCCAGAGATAAAATGCCCAAGATACTCAACTTTGTCAGTAGCAAATATGCATTTGCTTTGTTTAATATGCATTTGATTCTCTTTCATTATCCTGAAGAATTCATCCAAGTGCTCCCAATGTGTTTCTTTGTTAGGGCTATAGACCAAAATATCATCAAAGAAGACTAGGACAAATTTTCTCAATATTGGCTTAAAAACTTGATTCATCCAGTTTTGGAATGAAGCTGGGGCATTGGTTAAACCAAAGGGCATTACCAAGAACTCAAAATGCCCAGTATGTGTTTTAAAAGCTGTTTTATGAACATCATCAGGGTGCATTCTTAGTTGGTGATATCCTGATCTTAAGTCCAATTTGGTGAAAACAGTAGCCCCTGATAATTCATTTATTAACTCATCAATTATTGGTATGGGAAACTTGTTCTTGATAGTCTTTTTGTTTAATGCCCTGTAATTAATGCATAGCCTCCATGTTCCATCTTTCTTTCCCACTAGCACCACAGGAGAAGCAAATGGACTTGCACTATGCTGGATAATTCCCCTATCAAGCATTTCTTGAATCAAAGTTTCAATAATGTCCTTTTGTTTTAAGGGGTACCTATAAGGCCTGATGTTGATGGGGCCCTCTTCAGAATGTAAGGGTATCCTGTGATCAAATACCCCCCTTGGAGGAGGAAGCTGCAAAGGCTCTTCAAAGACTTCAGGATATATATTCTTAATATTTTTCACTTCAGGGCATAATTCACCCAATTGCTTGTCTTCTTCTTCCAAAGAATCCTCTAGTGTTCTGAGTTGTAGTAAACATAATTGAGTAGCTGCTGTCATTAGTTTGCTAGTTGGCTTCCCATCCACCACTTGCAACTTGCTGCCTTGGATCCCTTTGAAGATGATGGGTTGTGAATGGTAATAAAACTCCATGGTCAGCTTTTGGGAGTCCCATTTAATGGCCCCTAAAGTCTTCAACCACTGTACACCCAAGACCATATCACAACTCCCTAGGGAAATTAGCAAGACATCCGAGATGAATTGATTCCCTTGTATACTCCAAATGAACTTCCTGCATACATATTGACAAGGAAAATGGTTCCCATCAGCCATTGATACTTGTTGAGGTGGGATCTTTTCCATAGTGCACCCTAGTATTTTTGCAACCTCAAAGTCTAAGAAGTTGTGGGTACTTCCTGAATCCATCAAGATCTGTATGGGTGTTTTCTTAACCATTCCCACCACTCTCATGGTATGGTAATTTTGTCCCCCTGCCAAGGCTTGAACTGAGATTATAGGTTCATTGTCTTGCATTCCTGCCTCAGCTTGGGTTTCTTCCAAGTCTCCCTGTTCAAATTCTTGTTCATCCATAGATCTTATTTCAACTGTGAATAATTGTGGCTCTTTGAACCTGCAATTATGCCCCTTCTCAAATGGTTTGTCACAATAGTAGCATAGTCCTTTGGCAATTTTTGCAGCCCTGACTTCTGCTGGTATGAATGTGGTAGTTGGTCTAGCTTGTGATGATGAATTTAGGCCATTACTGTTATGAGGGTGTGGCATTAGTTGTAAAGACTTAGGAGGAGTGGGCAGCAGAGGGGGATTATAACCACTATTAGGGGGAAGAGACTGAAGTGGCTTAGCAGAATAGGTTGATTTTAAAGATTTGAAGGTGTTGCTTTGAGGGGCAGGAGTTACCTGCTCTTCTTGCAGTCTTGCCAATTCGAAGGCCTCAGAAATAGTCTTAGGCTTAAGGGCCTTAACAAAGTACTTGGTAGATGACTTTAGTCCACCCAAGAAGCTATCCAAGATGTATGATTCAGGTAACACATAACTGTGTTGCTGCATGAGTGACCTTAAATTCTCAAATTCATCAACATAGTCTTCTAAGGTACCATTTTGTTGCAATTTATTAAATTGCTCAACCATATTGGAACTAGTAGAATCTTTAAATCTAGCATTGAGATCAAAAATATATAAAATCATCCCAATCAACATGTTTTCTCACAGCCATATAGCTACAGACCCAAGATTCAGCCTTCCACCATGTATAATGATGCCAAGTTAACCTTCTGTTCATTAGGAATTTTACACAATTCAAAGTATCTAGTACACTTCTTGATCCAGTTCCTTGGATTTTGTCCATCAAATTTAGGAAAGTCTATTTTAGGAGTCATACCTTTAAACGAATGTCCCCCAGAATTAGGTTCCAATGCTGCATATTGAGGTGGTGAAGGTTTAGAATCCTTAATTTCTTGAACTACAAGCGTCAATTCTTGCACAGATTTGGTTTATGCTTCCAGTTTCTCCTCCAAGGTTTTAACATAATCCTCAATGGATTTACTACGAGTATAAGGTGCCAGGCTTACCTTTCTTGGGTTCACAAAGAGCAACAATAGTTATGGCAGCCAGAAGTCCCAGACTCAAGTCTGCTTGCTAAAAACCAATGATCAAACAGGTTATAGGCACAATCTGATATGATTCTAATAGGGTGAATCGTGTCTGCTCTAATACCAAAATGTTAAGGGACAATTACTTCAATTGATTTCCTGAATTTAGTTGCACAAAAGAACAAAAGAATTAAACAGAAAAAGAAAATAGAAGGAAGAAAGAGGCAGAGAGTTTAGCAGAGAATAAGAAAGAATAGAGTTTTTTTTCTTATTAATCATAGTCATTACATAGGACCAAAATAGCCATATATATAGACTTTACTTATTAACACCATACAACCACTAACTAACTAAACAACCGAGCTACATAACTAACTAACAGAATTAACTAACTTTTCTTCCTTATCACAAAACTTACCTCGAATCCCGTTCTCCTGCAAAACAAGAATTAACTATACAAGAAAAGTAAAATAATATTATAAATGATACTCTGATTACAGATTGTTATATATATATTTTTTATGACAGTAATAATATTTTTTTATTATTTATTTATTTATTCACTTTTAATTAGTTGTAGATGGAACGATCGAGAGTGGTATCATGCAGTACCACTTCCTAAGGTTTGTCAGGTAACCCTCAGTCGATCCCGCAGCCGACTGGTCTAAGAATGGCCAAACTCCCGGTGCCGGACGGATGCCCAAAATATGGACTTACACCTCCAGACCTCCCGGACGACAACAATTAAACCAGGTAAAATAAATAAAATAAATGTCTCGGATCCCACAGTCCAAGAAAATAACTGATCTAACCATTGGATCCCGCAGCCCAATGGCTCCAAACTATCAACTAGTCATCTTAATTAAATTTTAAATGTTAATTTATTTTTTTTCACTTAGCAAAATATTGAGTATTAACAACACTCTTACAATTAAATTCCATTATCCAACTATACCACAATTACCCACTTATGTTGAGTAATTAAATTCCAAATACCATCATACACCATCCAACCATTCATTAGTATTAATATTATCACTTTTTTTTACCAATATAATAATGTTACCGGAAAATCAATTACAAATTGCAAATTAACCCGAAACTTATTTTGACAAGTCCTAATGACTAGCATCATTTACCACCACATCAAAGGGTCCAAAACATCAAAAATAAACAGATTTTAAGCTTCAAGTGTTGCTGTCCAGATTTTAGGAAAGTTGTAAATTCAATCCAAAAATTATTTAATTAATTCTATTTACACCGAATTTTACCGATAACACTACCAATTAAGTATTAGACTTAAAAATAAAATTAATACATGCTATACTTACATACAGTCACACGGCCAGCAGGTCTTGGCAGAAGAATTTTTTTTTTTATTTTACAAATTAATTCACAATTAACAATTTATACAATTAAGCATAATAAATCATCAAATTCACGAAAAATTCAATATTCAAGCCTAAAAATCAGAATATATTATCACTATAATTCACTAAAAATTTCGGCAGCATTTCGCCTCTTTTTGGGCTTAAATCGAATTGGTAAAAATAACCGTTTCGACAAAAATTGTACAACGTAAACAATAATACCAACAAAACATCAAAGCATGATAAAAACGAAATTTAGTCACATATTCAAGCCGAAAATTCGTCCAAAAAATTACATAACCACACGGTTCTTTTTTTTATATTTTATTTTAATATATATATATATATATATATATTCATACATCACAATTTCATATATAACATGCACCTAATATTAAATCAGAACATAATATTCCAACACCCATAAAAATTCATAAAATTAACTTAAAAATCAACCCATACCACACGAAAATTTCAGTATTAACCAAGTAAAAATTCTATCCAAAAACATTAAAATTAGCATATTACCGGTTAAAATTACTATTTAACTTATACTAGTCCATTTTGATTGTATTGTGACCGGAAATTTGATATTACTAATCATGTGACTACTATAGGAGGGGTTAACGTTAGTTACCTTGTTTTGGTTGATTGATGATTGAAGAATACTTGAAATTCCACTTGAAAATGCCCAAAAACCAAAAACTATAGAGAGAGTTTTTTTATTTTTTTATTTTTTATTTTTAAAGTGAGGTTGAATGAACAATGAGGAAAATATAAGCATCACTCCTCCCTTATCAACCAGCCAGCCAAGGAGGTGAGGAGTTGATGTTATTATTATTATTTTTTTAATTAAATTAAAATTAATTAGTTAATTAAGCTTAATTAGCACCTTAATGAGCATTAAGCACACACTTAAGGAGAGATGCCCACGAGTCTCAACTCCGTTGGAGCATTGAGGGGGGCCGGCTTCTAGGATGTTCATCATCCAATTTTTTTTTTTTTTAAATTAATTAGTTAATTAATTAGCTTCATTAGTATGGTTGATTGCTCATAAGTATTGCCATAAAGATGAAATATTAAGAGTCCCAACCCCATTGGCACCCTAGGCCAACCGGTCACCTAGGATGATTATCATCCAAAATTATTTTATATTTTTTTTTTGCTAAACATCTAGTTAAATTCGAAAATAGGGTAAAGATAAATTCCCTAAATAAATACTTAATACCCAAAATGACATAACTATATGTAAATATTAATATAACGCAAATACGTAAACTAACGGCAAACAGTAAATATATAAAGAAGACACATATATACATACGAATATATATATATATATATATAAATAATAATTTTTTTCGAAATTAGGCAAATAAATAATATTGAATAAATAATTTTTTTTAAAAATAATATTATATTTATTTCGTATTCACAAAATCATAACACAAAATTTAGAGGTGTTACATCCACCCCTACTCACAAAAAGTTTCGTCCCCGAAACTTACACAACATTAACGAAAAAACATTAAGCAAGAAAAAGACTAAGAATTAGTACCTGCTTCGAAGAGTTCGGGGTACTTTAGCTTCATCGACTCTTCCGTTTCCCAAGTCGCCGCTTTGTACTTTTGACTTCTCCACAGTACTTTTACTAGAGGGACCACTTTTCGCCTAAGTGCCCTTACTTGGCGGTCAAGGATTCGGATAGGTCGTTCCTCATACGTCAAATTCGGCTCGACTTCGACGGAGTCAGCTGAAATCACGTGTGAAGGATCACTGCGATACCTTCGCAGTTGAGACACATGGAACACGTTATGGACCTTCGACAACTCCGGCGGCAAAGCCAAACGGTACGCCACCTCTCCAATTCTCTCCAGGATCTCATAGGGTCCAACATACCTCGAACTGAGCTTCCCTTTCATCCCGAAACGCATCACGCCTTTCATCGGGGATACCTTCAACAACACCTTGTCACCAACGTCGTAAGAAACAGGCTTTCGACGCAGATCTGCATATGACTTCTGTCGCTCTTGCGCCGCTTTCAACCTAGCCCGAATAACTTTGATCTGATCAATAGTGTCCTGGATTAGTTCAGGGCCCAAAACCAAAGAGTCGCTGATGTCGCTCCAATAGGTAGGGCTGCGACACTTCTTTCCGTACAACGCTTCATATGGGGCCATCCCGATACTTGCATGGAAACTTTTGTTATAAGAAAATTCCACCAAGTTCAAGGACTTCACCCACAACTGTTGAAATTCCAACGCGCAAGCACGGAGCATATCTTCCAGGGTCTGAATAGTCCTCTTCGTCTGGCCATCAGTAGCGGCGTGGAAAGCTGTACTCAACTTTATTTGAGTACCAAAGACTTCTTGCAGCGCTCGCCAAAAATGCGATAAGAACTTAGGATCACGATCAGACACTATGTCCTTTGGAACTCCATGAAGACGAATGATCTCATTAGCATAGGCTTCATCCAGCTTCTCCATCGACCACGTGTTCTTCATAGGTATAAACCGCGCAACCTTGGTCAATCTGTCGACGATTACCCAAACAGCGTTCAAACCTCCAGCTGCAACAGGGAGACCCATCACAAAGTCTATGGAAATGGAATCAAATTTCCATTCAGGAATGGGTAGTGGTAGTAACAAACCTCCTGGCCTTTGATGTTCAATCTTGACCTTCTAACACACCAAACACCGAGCTACGAATTCCGCAACCTCCTTCTTCATTCCAGGCCACCAGAAGTTCATCTTCAAATCCTTGTACAGTTTATCACCTCCTGCGTGCACTGAATAAGGAGTGTTATGCACCTCTTTGAGGATCTTGCCCTTCAGTTCGGCATCATCCGGAACACACCAACGTCCCATGAACTTAAGACCACCGTCGGCATCGACCGAGAAGTTCTCCGCTCGATCCGCAACCAAAGCTTCCCGAATCTTTGCAAGCTTCACGTCCCCTCTTTGTTTGTCTCGCAATTGCTGATATAGATTAGGCTCGGCGCTCATGGCACAAAGGAAGAGATCCACGTGCCCTTGAGGTACTACTTCGATGTTGAGTTTCCGGAATTCTTCGCTGAGATCTTTTGGCACAATTCTCACGGCACCCAAGACTTATTTCCCTTTCCGACTCAAAGCATCGGCCACTTTGTTAGCTTTACCTTCGCAGTAGTCCAGCGATAAATCATAGTCTTTGATCAGCTCCAACCATCTTCTTTGTCTCATAATCAAATCTCTTTGAGTTAAGATGTATTTAAGGCTTTTGTGATCGGTAAACACTTTGCATGGAACACCATACAGATAATGTCGCCACAGTTTGAGTGCAAAAACCACTGCAGTCAACTCCGGATCATGAGTAGGGTAGTTCTTCTCGTGCGTCCTCGGTTGTCTCGAGGCGTAGGTGATGACCTTTCCTTGTTGCATAAGGACTGTAACGACCCGGAATTTTGGGCCAGAAAATTTCGCGGTTATTAATTATATTTATTTAATTCTAGTCCAAAAAGGCCCATTATATTTTGGACTGTTTAATTTGTATTTCCTATTCTTATTTCCAAATTGGGCCAAAGACCCAATTTTTCTTTCTTTTTCTACTTGGCCGGCTCCCCTCTTTTTATTTGGGCCAAGTATTGTTTTTATTTATTTAAATTGGTTAATTAATTTTTTGATTTAATTAAATTAGTTTTTAAAGCCCTAAACTAATTCAACCTAGCCTAGTCATACCTAACTAAGTCCACTCCACCTCCCTATTCTTTCTCCTTCTTCACGGCAGCTTCATTAGTAGCATTAGGGTTTGTTTTTTTTTTATTTCTTTTCCTTCCTCTCTTCTATAAATAGGACCATTATCATTTAGTTAGTCCTATTTTTGCAATTGTTCCTAAACCCTAAAATACATTTTCTCTCTTCCCCTTCTTCCTCTTCTCAAAAACAGTGAGCCATCATTTTCCCTTGGAATTTTAATAGCGAATCCAGGTAACTATGCTCTCCTCTTTAATCTATGGGTAGAAAAACACATAGTTAATTAGGAATCATATCATGAAAATTGTAGGAAATTTAATATTGTTTTACTTGGATATGTCGAGCATGAAGCATGAATTTCTTGATTGATTTTTATGTATTTTCATGATTTTATGTATGATCTTGTATGAATTTATTTACCAATCAAATCTTGTTATTTCTTGATGAATTTTTCATGGTATCTTGTTTACTGTTTGATTATTAACCATGATTTATTTCGTGGCAAAATTCGTCCGTTTATTATTTATAAAAATTTAATCTTTCAAACCGGTAAAACTGTCCAGAATAGGTTTACGAATTTATTAGTGTACTTAATCAATTCGGAATGCTACGAAATTTTATATGGAAGTCAGTGATAATGTTTTACAGCTTGTGTTAAATTTTCGTAATTTTTAAAGATCGTTTGATATGGCATAAAATTCTGAAACCGAATTCAGCCTAATCTGACTGGTTAGTTATAAAATCACTTAAAAATAGTAAAAGATGTTATTTTTAGACGAACTTTATGCACGTTAATCCTTGAACCCATATTTAGCTCCCATAAAAATTTCCAGATTTTTAGAGATCTTTAGATGGTCGTTTTTAATTTAATTCTTTAAAAATCAGATTGTATAAATTAGGGCAATTGAATTATTAAAATATGCTATTACTAATTATTGAATTTTCGAGTGACCTAAGTATTAAAAAGGGAACTAAAAATATGATTTTTATGATGAATCTTGATAGTATTGAATTATATTTATTAATCTTGAATTAAAAATTAAATCTTGTTATTATCTTCTAATTGTCGAGTGTATAGAAATTAAAAGAAGGGTTAAAAATATTATTTTTATGTTAATCTTGATGAATGTTGTTGAAAAATATGATTTTTATCTTATTTTGGTAATTTTTGTAATTATATTGATTAATTAAATTAATTCTAGAAAATAGTTAATTATTGTTATATTTTTTTTAATAATGCCGTGTAGAATTGATGAATTAGTCAATTTTTGATTAAATTTGATTATTGTTAATTCAGGGAATAATTAATAATAAAAGTTACGGACAAAATAATTATCAGGGATAAGTTGTAAAGTGAAGGGATAGATAATATGACTATTATTATTACTATTAGTATTCGGCTATTACAATTATTAATAATAATATCTACAAGTTAGTATATGATATTAAGGTTAGTATCCGAAAGGATAGGATTATAAGTATATGATAGTATATTATAAGATTTAAAGTTGCATAAGATACTACTAGGGATAAGAAAGGAAACAGAGTAATAGCTATACATGTTATGTCTCGGTCTCTGGCTAGGAAAGACTTGGTATTTAAGGTGGCCAATATACGTGCCGCACCTCTCTTTCCTGGGACTCCGAACATTTCATTTCCTATTACGGTCACCTAGTATTATCCTAATATATGATATGATTAAATTAATTGAAGATATAAGATACAATATGGACACCCACCTGTATGATACACGAGTCATTAGTGGGTTAAGTCAGAACCACTACTCAATGGGACGAACACATGAGTTCCCCCGAGTAGTTTGACCTTAGAACATGTAGTCGTCTGGTAACCGTATCTGCGAGTCGCTACCAGGAAGTTATGGCCATAGCTTAGACTTAGCGGTGAAACACGGGATCCGCTATGGGATTGGGTACACGAGCTCCTCCCGGCATGTTCTAGGGAGTTATGGTGAAACACGAGATCCATAACGAGTTATTAGTGACCGGTCCAACAAAGATATTATATTAGGATCATACGATTTGATGAGATGAAATCATAAGATGAAGATAAGATGATTTCTAAGAATTGATGATAAGATAGATTATGATCTAATATGATAAGAAAGACATGATATGATATGATTAAGATAAGATTTATGATGAAGGGAATGTGATTATGATTAAGATTTGTTAATGATATAATTTAAGAAGGGTTAAGTATAAGTTAATGATTGGGATAATTTAAGATGTATAGTATAAAGTATAAGTTTAGCATATTGTAAGTCTTCCGCTGTGTATTTCGGTATTTATGAGCATGTACGTGTATGTATAATTATACGGATGTGGAATGTATTTGGTATGTATTCTAACCGTATTTGCAGGGTTGAATGTACGTATTTTTATACGTAATTATACATATTCTAACTGTATTTCTGCAGGGGTATTTATACGTATTTTATACGTACCTTTATACGTATTATTATACGTACGTTTATATGGAATTTGTGTATCTTTGTGTAAAGCATGTATTAAATCTTTTACAGTTTTTATGGTATTTTCTATGATATTATGTGTTTGGTGGTCCCTCGATTAAATGGGACAGCCTAGTTACTCGCCACTGACGGTGGACCCCCCCCTCAGTTTCAGGTGATGTTGCAGCAGATTAGAGCGGGCTTCGCCGGATGGGCTTGAGTGTTCTAGCATTTATTCTAAGTTTTCTAGTTTATCCAGAACTACTTAAACATTTACTTAGTTTATTCTACGATCCCAGCATGTTGGGACAGTATTTCCAAACTTATGATGTAATAATGAATATTGGATTTATTATGGTTTCTAGGAGTTATTTTAATAAAAGTCAATTCTTCCATTTATTTCATTTGATATATTGTTAATATGATTAAGTAATGATCCGAATGTCGACTTCCCTTCGTAAATCGACAAGCTAAAAAGTCGGGTCGTTACAAGGACACAACCTAGACCACCTGCAGACGCATCACTGTACACTTCAAACTCTACCCCTTCAGCAGGCAACATCAATACTGGAGCAGAGGTCAGACTTCGCTTCAACTTCTGGAACGCGTCTTCGCACTCATCGGTCCACTTGAACTTTTTGTCCTTCTACATCAACTTAGTCATAGGCTGAGCAATCATAGAGAAATCTTTCACAAATCGTCTATAGTAGCCAGCTAAACCAAGGAAACTCCGGACTTCCGACACATTCTTTGGACTTTCCCACTCCACCACGGCCTTAATCTTCTCCGGATCAACCTTTACTCCTTCCTTGTTGACAACATGACCCAGAAAAGCGACTTCTTTCAGCTAGAACTCGCATTTGGACAACTTGGCAAATCACTTCTGTTTCCGAAGCACGTCCAAGACCAGTCTCAAGTGCTTCTCATGCTCGGCTTCATCCTTGGAGTATATTAGAATGTCGTCGATGAACACCACGACGCACGAATCCAAATACTCGTGGAAGGTACGATTCATCTGGTCCATGAATACAGCAGGTGCATTGGTAAGACCGAATGGCATAACTTCGAACTCGTAATGCCCGTACCTTGTGCGGAAAGCAGTCTTCGAAATATCCTCCTTTTTCACCGGAATCTGATGATACCCAGATCGCAAATCAATCTTGGAAAATACTCCAGCACCTTTTCGTTGGTCGAACAAATCTTCAATCCGAGGCAAGGGATACTTGTTCTTGATCGTCACTTTATTCAGTTCCCGATAGTCGATGCACAATCGCATGCTTCCGTCCTTCTTCTTAACGAATAACACTGGAGCACCCCACGGAGAGACACTGGGTCTTATGAAACCCTTGTCGATCAGCTCTTGCAATTGCATCTTCAACTCTTGCAACTCGGGAGGAGCCATCCTATACGGAGCCTTCGAAATCGGTGCAGTACCCGGAAAGAGATCAATGTTAAATTCCACATCTCTCTCTGGAGGGATACCAGGCAATTCCTCTGGAAAGACATCCGGATATTCCCGAACGATAGGAATTTTCTCAAGTTGCTCCTCAGAAGAAAGGTCCTTCACTCTGCAAAGGAATACGGTGTCGCCTTCTGCCTGAACCTTCGCATCTTCATAGCAGATACGACTTTCATACCCTTCTTCAACATGATCCCGGAGTACGAGATACGATTACCCTTAGGACCACGTAGAACTATTTTCTGGTCACGACAATGAATAGCTGCATGGTACCTCGACAACCAGTCCATACCGAGAATCACGTCGAACTCGATCATAGGAAAGTCCTTAAGGTCGGCACGCAACTCAGAACCACAAATAACCACCGGAACTTCTTTGGATTCCCGATGACAAGCAAAATCCTCCCCAGAGGGAAGAGAAATAAAAGAGCTTACCGGGGAACTAGCAGATAAATTAGCTTTACTAATAAAAGAGCTAGCAATGAAAGACACGGTAGCACCATAATCAAACAGAACATAGGCAGGAACATTATTAACAAGAAATGTACCCGTCACCACGTCAGGTTGAGCATCCGCTTTGTGCTGTGTCATATAGTAAATCCTGTTACGTGCAGGCGCAGAAGAGGTCATCGGCTTGACAGTGCCAGAACCTGAAGCATTCTCCTTCTTAGGACAGGCATAGGACTTTGCCCTTCTTCCTTACAGCAGTAGCAGACGATTGGAGTACCGTCACAGTTCTTTCCAGGGTGGTTGTAACGCCCCAGATTTTGGGCTATTTTCTTGATTGTTTTGCTTGTAATTATTTTATGATCGGTGCATGGTCTAAATTTATTTGGACTATTTTTATTGCTTGAATGTAACTATTTTATTGTATGATTTATTATTTCTTAATTTTATTTTATTTTAATTAATTAGAATTTTATTATTTAATTTTCTAATTAATTAATTAGTTTTGGGCCAAGTGCGAAATTAATCATGATTGGTCATGAATTAGTGCAAATGGCCCAAGTGATCATTTTGGCCTATTCCTTCTAAGCCCAACCGACCCCTTATGTCATGTGGCAAAGTTTTTGCCACTTGCCTCATGTTCACACTTGACTAACTTCTATAAATAGAAGTAGTTAGTAAGGCTTTGGGATCATTTTGTTCATTTAATCACCTTTGCCACATTTAAACACAAACTCTCTCCATCCTTGTCCATCATATTCCACACGCCATTTTTGGCTTGTTCACCACTAACCATTGTTCATCCATCTTTTCAAACCCAAACTTAAAGATTCAACCTCCATTGATCTTTAAGTGACTAATTTCACAAGTAGCCTTCAATTGCCTTGTTCAAGACATGGGTTTTTGGGTTTGGTTTCGGATCTTGGTTCGTATGGCTCGAAGTGGGTTCGTACATGGTGGAGTTCGTGGGGTTGCAGCCTTGCATTGTGGTTCGTGGGGCAGCCGTGCAACAAGGGCCCTGTTCGAGGGTGGTGGCCGTGTGGTGCGACCGTGCAGACGTGGCCGTGCTCGTGAGATTAGAGCCGTGTGGTTTGGTTCCGGGCAGCGGGTTGTTGGTATTATTATGTTTAAATCTTTAATAAGGTAACATACTTTCCGTATCCTAATTTGTATACTATTTTCATAGGGTAGATTAAGTGATCAAATTGGGATAGTTTGATGATTATTATGGCTATTTTATGCGTGTATATTGGGTTGATTTAGGGTGGTTGTTTTATGATGTTCTTGTTATGTTTCTATGTATATCATGTTTATTTTTGATAATTTCATGATTGTTGATAATTGTGTTCAAGTTTTGGGGCATGAAAGTTGATAATTGTTGGTTAAGGATTGTGGTTTCATGCGTGAATTTTGGATGATAAGTGTATGGATGATTTCTTGATTGAGTTCTTGAATCTTGTTGAGTTCTATATGATTTCTTTATGAGTTCTTTATGGTTTCTTTATGATTTCTTTATGAGTATGGTTAAGTTCTTTAGATGTCTTGATAAGTTCTTTATGAGACTTTAAGGGTTCTTTATAAGTTCTTGGTCGAGTCTTGAAAGTTAAAGAAAGTTAAGTATTGATTAAGGGAAGTTAAGTTAAGGATTAAAGAAGTTAGATAAAGTTTAAAGAAAGTTAAAGAAAACGATTAAAGATTGATTAAAGAATGGTATTGTTGTTGGTTAGACTCAAGATAAAGGCGAAAAGGCAATCTTGAGGATAACTTCGGTGGTTTACATGTTATTTCTTAAGTCAAGGCGTAAGATGCAACTTAAGAATTAACTAAGAATGTAAATGAAAGATTATAAGTTAAAGATTTAAAAGATTAGCTTGATTTTACTATTGGACGCCTAACCTTAGAGTAAGATTCTAAGGCTTGGGTTAAGACGTTGCTCCTATCCTAACCGCGGTATTGGGATAGTGATTACCACTATGTCGTCTCCGGATATGGATTTCCAGTAAGATTGGTTTCATGGGGTTGGGAGTAAGATTCTCAATCCTGACATAGTTGGAAAGTTCGTTCGCGTAAGAGGCGTTCGTACGAGCGTAGTCCGGTCTGATATGTAAATGATTGCGCCAAAGATTAAGTAAGAATAAGATTAAGATTAAGAGTTATTATTTAAGTTTAAAGTCGAGTATTGGGAGTTAGTCGAGTTTTGGGATAGTATCGTTGATGTCGTTGTTATTAACGTTATCATAGTTGATTATTGTTAGTTTGATATGTTGTTTTACATGATCGTGTGTTGTATGTCTGGTTTGGTTGTTTGATGTATTCTATGATCATGTATATCCACGTTAGGGTGGGACAGCCATGTTACTCGCCACTGACTGTGGATTGTTGTTAACTTTTCAGGTAACTCTGATGGTGTCGGTGTTGCTTAGCTTGGGGTTGGGCGAGTGCCGATGTTCTTTTAATTTGTTTAGTTTGTATTTCATTTATAGTTTTGGACTTAGCATTTATAGTTCATTTATTCTAACTCTGATCGTGTTTGGAGTTTATATTGTTAGTAGTATTAATAATAACATTTGGGTTTAGTATTGTACAAACTTGTGGGTGATGTACTTTTTGGCTTAGTAGATATATATACTGTTGAGGTTATGATTTAATTTTTAAGTATATAAGTTTGTTAGATCTGACTATTCGACTCGTCGGTTTCTTCCACGCGGGTTTAAGCGAGTCGGGTCGTCACAGTGGTAGTCCTTCTTGCACCTCCAGCACTTCCCGATTTCGTCGTTTTGACGAGACCCAAAGTTCTGCCGATTACCACCTTTCACAGAATTATCATACCGGGGCTTCTTAGCAGTGGCTTGCTGGAAAGATGAGGGTAGCTTCCTCACAAACGAAGCCTTTGCAGCTTCCCCTTCCTTGATGGATGCATGAATGCTGAGGGCGATCTCATAAGCCCCTTGGAACGAAGAGACACCAGAACTCAAAACGTGCGTTCTCACTCTAGGATCCATCATCTTAACATACCGCTTCACCCTTTCTTCTTCGGTAGGCACCACAGAAGTAGCAAAGCCTGACAGCTCTGTGAACTTATCAGTGTACTCCTGAATGGATCGAGTACCCTGAGACAATGCTAAGAACTCCTCTTGCTTCTGCCAGCAAATTTCATCAGGATAGAACCTCTCCTTCAGTTTAGTCGTGAACTGATCCCAGTTGAAACCAGGGGTTGACATCAGATGCTCCTTAACTGTACTCCACCAGTTGTCAGCTTCTTTCTTTAAGTAGTAGCAGCCAATCGCCACTCTTTCCTCCGGTGGGCAGCTCGTAGCCTCGAACAACTTCTCCATCTCGCGCAGCCAGTTTTCTAGCACCACTGGATCGGCGGCACCACTGTAAGTAGGGGGTCGATGACGGTCGAAACGGTCGAACGTGGACTGTCCCCCAGACGGAGCTGTGGCTCTGTTAGATAGAGAAATTATTGCGTTCTCCAATGCGTGACGTCTACGACGCGACGCTTCCTTTTGCGTAAGAGTCCTACGAGGAGGCATACTACAAAACAATAACAATTTTAATTACACAACGAGCACACAAGTGTTAAAGGTTAATCAAATTGAAAAATACATTCCCGGGATCCCGCGTCATCTCTCATTCTATGGTCATGGTTTCTCGGTTCTAGAACCTAATTACTTAAGGTTATTAACACTAAGTACGGTTCTACAGAACGTTTGCTCTGATGCCAACTATAACCACCCCGTCCGTAAAGTACGGAAGATTTCAGCGGAAAGATGAGCACTCGGGCGAGGCGTTACTAATGAACTATAAATAACAATACCAGATTAGGAGAAACTTGGAAGGTAATTAAGGATTTCGATATAAATTCGAAATATATATATATTTTTTAACAGAGCTACTAAGGTTCAAACATAAATGCCGAAATAAAAATGAGTACAACTAGAGGTTTAAACACCTCTACAATAATCCAAAATTTAAACAACAGTACATACTTAAAGAAATAAGATAACATAAAAAGTCTTCCTAAATCCTACGTGATTATAGTAATCTAATATGGCAAAGGCTACGGGGAAGTCCCTAAGTCCCACTCTCAGGATTCCCGCCCATATGGTGACGATCTGACAGTTAGTTATCATCTGGAAAAAAAAATGTCAACAGTCCACAGTCAGTGGCGAGTAACTAACAGTTCTCCCCAACATAGAATTTCACAAAAATAGGAATACAGAAATTCACGCCATTCACAACACAGTTAGTCACCATATAACCCAGTTAAATAAATAATCACACAAAACTTACCTCGAATCCTGTTCTCCTGCAAAACAAGAATTAACTATACAAGAAGAGTAAAATAATATTATAAATGATACTCTGATTACAGATTGTTATATATATATTAATATATATATATATATATATATATTTTTTATGACAGTAATAATATTTTTTTTATTATTATTTCTTTATTTATTTATTCACTTTTAATTAGTTGTAGATGGAACGATCGAGAGTGGTATCCCGCAGTACCACTTCCTAAGGTTTGTCAGGTAACCCTCAGTCGATCCCGCAACCGACTGGTCTAAGAATGACCAAACTCCTGGTGCCGGATGGATGCCCAAAATATGGACTTACACCTCCAGACCTCTCGGACGACAACAATTAACCCAGGTAAAATAAATAAAATAAAAGTCTCGGATCCCGCAGCCCAAGAAAATAACTGATCTAACCATTGGATCCCGCAGCCCAATGGTTCCAAACTATCAACTAGTCATCTTAATTAAATTTTAAATGTTTATTTTATTTTTTTTCACTTAGCAAAATATTGAGTATTAACAACACTCTTACAATTAAATTCCATTATCCAACTATACCACAATTACCCACTTATCTTGAGTAATTAAATTCGAAATACCATCATACACCATCCAACCATTTATTAGTATTAATATTATCACTTTTTTTTTTTATTACCAATATATAATGTTACCGGAAAATCAATTACAAATTGCAAATTAACCCGAAACTTATTTTGACAAGTCCTAATGACTAGCATCATTTACCACCACATAAAAGGGTCCAAAACATCAAAAATAACTAGATTTTAAGCTTCAAGTGTTGCTGTCCAGATTTTAGGAAAGTTGTAAATTCAATCCAAAAATTATTTAATTAATTCTATTTACACTGAATTTTACAGATAACACTACCAATTAAGTATTAGACTTAAAAATAAAATTAATACATTCTATACTTACATACAGTCACACGGCCAGCAGGTCTTGGCAGAAGATTTTTTTTTATTTTACAAATTAATTTACAATTAACAATTTATACAATTAAGCATAATAAATCATCTAATTCACGAAAAATTCGATAGTCAAGCCTAAAAATCAGAATATATTATCAATATAATTCACTAAAAATTTCGGCAGCATTTCTCCTCTTTTTGGGCTCAAATCGAATTGGTAAAAATAATCGTTTCGACAAAAATTGTACAACGTAAACAATAATACCAACAAAACATCAAAGCATGATAAAAACGAAATTTAGTCACATATTCAAGCCGAAAATTCATCCAACATTACATAACCACACGATTCTTTTTTTTATATTTTATTTTAATATATATATATATTCATACATCACAATTTCATATATAACATGCACCTAATATTAAATCAAAACATAATTGGCAGGCCCTTGTCGTATGCGCCAAAACCAAATATAATTCTCTTACTTTCTAATACAAATAAATGTAGCAGGGAAGTAAGGTTCGTATCCACAGGGAACTAGGATTACTTAAATGTACTTGAATTAAACTAAAATGAAATAAACTAAAATGGTAAAAGAGGGGGTTTATAAATTTGTTAAGCTAATGATTAAACTAATTCAGAAACTCAATAAAAACAATGGAATTGATTTAGAATAAATATGTTCAACAATCGGTTAATTAGAAATCAAAGAAGGAGGTCTTGGATCCGATTAATATCCACTTCGACTAGAGTATCAATCATCGGAAACAACTCAAAATCTATAATCTTGATTACCTAATGTGAAGAATAAATCTTCTAATCTCCTTATGATTAGCTAAGTAGTAAAATTTCCAATACTACAAAACCCTTATTCAAAGACAACCTAGAAGATCGGCTTCTAAGTTCAATCCGAGAATAACATTAAGAGAAGAGAACATTAAGATCGTTTATGTTAAAAAAGCTTTTAACATATAACAGCACACTTGAATTCTTAAGGAGAAATAAGGATGTAGCACATCCAAACCAAATCCTAACTTGCTACTAATTGACAAGGGATTTCCTTAGCAAGGCAAATCACAAATCTAGCAATAATTCATCAACACAACAATACTAGTAGTACTCCTAGCAAGCTATGCAACAAACCAACATATTCAAACATGAAAAACAAGTGATAATCAAATATAAATAAAGAGTAGAATTCTCACAATACAATAGAGGAAGCTTCAATAAATCTTCACCAAGATAAATTTTAAGCTACAAGCTTCATGGAAAAAACAAAATACACAAAGCTTTGAAGCTCATTCAAAGAGAAAAAATGGTGAGAAGCTAAGTAGAGAGGAAGGAGTTGTGTAAAAATTCTAAGTGTGAAAGTAGGATGTGATTTTCACCCTTCTTAACCTCTCTCCTCACTTATTACTGCCCTGCCTACGTGCCTCAACATTCAACCAATCAAAACAAAAGAAAACAAGCCAACTTGCAAGAGAAGAAAAACAAAAGCAACGTCCACCGTCAAGGGTCGCGACTCGCGATCAAATCTCGCGACTCGCGAGAAGCCTCTGTCTCCTCTCTGTTCTTGCTCTGCTCTGATTTTGGATCAGGGAGGAAAATCCCCAAGGTCGCGACTCGCGAGAAGGGCCTGACAGCTTAGACTAAAACAATCATATCTCCCTCGTTTCTCATCCAAATTGAGCTTATGACCAGTTGTTGGAAAGCTCTTGAAGAAATCTATCACCTCCAACTTGAATCATACAAAAACAATGCATATACTGAAAGTTATGAACATTTGAAGTTAGTCGTAAACATTCTCAATGTCTCTTTGACCGTCATTATACACCATGACTTTTGCGAAGCTCTTCTTCAATTCTTCACCAAAAACTCGTTAAAATCTTCTACCACTTCAAGGGCAATGAACCAAAGCCTAACAAAAATAAAAGAGCAACATAGAAAAAAACAAACTAATTCCTAAAAAGCAATAAAAATCGTAAAATGCACTACAACTTTACATTTCAAGTAAAACCTTCGTTTAAACTTGAAAGTAACAAAATGTGCAAATTTACACTAAACTAATTACATAAATAAACTATAATGGAGCTAAATAACTTGTACAAACTCGACACACCAATAATATTCCAACACCCATAAAAATTCATAAAATTAACTCAAAAATCAACCCATACCACACGGAAATTTCAGTATTAACCAACTAAAAATTCTATCCAAAAAAATTAAAATTAGCATATTACCGGTTAAAATTACTATTTAACTTATACTAGTCCATTTTGATTGTATTGTAACCGGAAATTCGATAATACTAATCATGTGACTACTATATGAGGGGTTAACGTTAGTTACCTTGTTTTGGTTGAGTGATGATTGAAGAATACTTGAAATTCCACTTGAAAATGCCCAAAAACCAAAAACTATAGAGAGAGTTTTTTTTTTTTTTTTTTTTTTTTTTTGTTTAAGTGAGGTTGAATGAACAATGAGGAAAATATAAGCATCACTCCTCCCTTATCAACCGGCCAGCCAAGGAGGTGAGGAGTTGATGTTATTATTAATTTTTTTAATTAAATTAAAATTAATTAGTTAATTAGGCTTAATTAGCACCTTAATGAGCATTAAGCACACACTTAAGGAGAGATGCCCAAGAGTCTCAACTCCCTTGGAGCATTGAGAGGGGCCGGCTTCTAGGATGTTCATCATCCAATTTTTGTTTTTTTTTAAAATTAATTAATTAACTAACTAGCTTCATTAGTATGGTTGATTGCTCATAAGTATTGCCATAAAGTTGAAATATTAAGAGTCCCAACCCCATTGGCACCCTAGGCCAACCGGTCACCAAGGATGATTATCATCCAAAATTATTATTATTATTTTTTTTTTTTCTAAACATCTAGTTAAATTCGAAAATAGGGTAAAGATAAATTCCCTAAATAAATACTTAATACCCAAAATGACATAACTATATGTAAATATTAATATAACGCAAATACGTAAATTAACGGCAAACAGTAAATATATAAGGAAGACACATATATACATACGAATATATATATAAATAATAATTTTTTTCGAAATCAGGAAAATAAATAAGATTGAATAAATAATTTTTTTTAAAAAATAATATTATATTTATTTCGTATTCACAAAATCATAACACAAAATTTAGAGGTGTTACAGTTTCGCTGGTGGATGGTGGTGGTGTTTTATTTTGTGGAACGCGCTCTCTCTAGATTTGTTGGCCATATTTATGGAATATAACGTGAAGATGTTAGTTCTGCACTTTTGTTGATGCTACAGCCCAAAAGCCCCAACCAAATCCCAAACCCCTAATTGCTCAGTTCGCACAATCTCAATCCTCATTTTCATCTAAAAAATTTGAAGAGCAGTAGAGAACAAACCCTAAATTCTTCTCTTCTGTAGCGGGCAGCCGCTCCTCAGTCACTGGCGTTTTTCTCTTCTCAAACGGCCATCATCGCCGGAGATAGCCACGTCGTTCAGTTCTCAATGGTTAGTTCTCTACCAACTTGCCAACCCTCCTACCACCGGCTCGACAACTCTCCACTTCAGTTGCTATCTTCATTTATGCAAATTAAATCAAACCCAAAGCCTAGAAAAATCTGAACTTGAGTGAAATTTTTGAGATATTTGTTTTAGTATACTGTTAATTTGTCCCTAACAAAATCTGAACTTGGGTAAAATTTGCCCCTATATTGTTAAATTATTAGTTTTATTTTATGATACTATTATCAAAGGTTTACTTTAGTATACTATTATTTTTTCCCCTAATTTTGCTAATTTACTGCTAATTTATCTGCCAATTTAAAATTCATTTTAATATATTGTTAATTTCGGATTCATCCTTTTTTTAAGTAAAAGAACACGGTTGATAATGATCTCCTTATCACAGAGAATGATCAAAAGCGACAAGTGAATTTAACTAATTACTCTATCTCAGGGAAAAACCACAAGTCAAGTTTTGGAAAAAGAAAAAGAAAAAATACAAAAAGTAAAGAAAAACAAGAAAACAAAATACATAAAAGTAAACAATAAAATAACGAATAACATCGTAACACTTGGCAATGGCGAGAGAAAACGACTTCGCTTCACAAGTGTGTGACAAATTGCAGAGGCTAATCTATTTGTAAGGAATGGACCGAAAATAACTCTGACAACATGGCAAAACTAAGGAAGAATGGGTGGTGAAACGTTGTGAATTGGATGATGAAATGGCCGTGACACACGGTGTTGAAGGAGGATGAATGCAGGGGGATGAACAACAGAAAATCTAAGAGACCAAGATAGCAATAATAAAATATCAATAGCACAATAATAGAAAAAAAAAATTACAAAATAGCATAAAAGCCAAAAAAAAAAACTTTAAAATTAAATGTTGGTAAAGCAGAATACGAATAATCAACAAACTGAAACCTAAAAAGCCATGCATTTACAAAATAATAGAAATACATCAACTGAAGGACCAAGTCCAAAAAATTCCAAAACGAACCTTAAAAAGAAAACAAGTAAAGAACACTCAATCGTAATAAGAAAATCGCAGGAACTTAATGGAAAAAAAGGGAAGAAAATTGAACTGAATAATTGCTAAAAAATTAAGAATTGCATTAAACGAACTGAAAATAGACCTAGCAACAGAAATTGCAGAAATTGAACGGAAAAACAAATTGAAATCTGAAAGTTAGTTTGCCAAAGACGAGTCTCTCTCTCTACCAATAAAGTTTCAATATTTCATAGGTTTCATCTTAGTGCATTTCTAATTTTATTTTATCATGCTTTTTATTTAGGATTCATTTTAGTAAAAAAAAAAAGAAGTAGCAATTAATATTAAGATTTGTTTTGGATCTGAATTTGTTGGACCTGTCGAAACTGGATCTGCATCCATAAAATATAGACCCCATGGATCCCAGGTCGGATTTGGATTCAATCTGAAAAATGCATTTGGATCCGGGTCCATATTAACCTAGTCCAGATCCAACCCTTTGCTATCTCCGAATAGAGTTTGCAAAGGATCGATCTATGTTGGATTTGGGTTAAACCGTTAACATAAACATGTTGAACCTTCCAAACCAACCCCAATTCATTTAATTAAACGGGTTGAGATCTTCAACCCATCCAAACTTTTTTATTAAATTGGTTGATCCAATAACCCTGTCAGTAGTGATAGGGCGTGGCTAACCCATCAAAAATAACTTAAATACCAAAACTAATGTAGTAGTGATAAGTAAGGTCGAATCCGCAGAGAAGTAAATCAATTTCTTTTATTTCTTAAAGGTATGGATTACATAAAAGGGCCTTTGTGATTGAATTAACCTAAAGAACTAATAATTAAAGGATAAAAAATAAAGGTTGAATTTTTATAGGACTTAATTGAATGAGAGAATTTCTACGGTTTAGGGTTATTATGAATGAAATCATAAACCAATTAAATACCAATGTTCAATAATTCATTAACAAATTTTAATAGGCTTTCGCGGTTTATTAGATCTACATAATTACCTAATAATTAATCTATCGTGATTTATTAAATAAATTTGCCTGAAATTTTAAGTCTTAATGAAGTTTTCACCTTTCGGCTACCTACTTGATTATTACTCGAATTCACATAATTAAAATTTTTAGGGAATTAAAACAAGTCACGAAATAAAGAACAAATGATTCAATCAATTTAATCAATCACACATAAATTCCCCAAACCCTAAATGTAAAGAACTACCCACACATATTCAAAAGATCAAAAGAATCAAACAAAATCATGATTAGAGACATAAATATATGAAAAGGAAACAATAGAATTAAAGAAACCCAAATTAAATAAATAAACAAGGAAGGAATAATATTAGAATTAAAGTAGAAAAGATCCTGAACTAACTTGAATTGAATTAATGTGTTTAAGCAATGTAAAAGAGAGAGAAAGAAAACCCTAAAAACAGAAAGAAACCCTAAAGAATGCATAAGATCCCTCTACGGGATCAAAACCAGGTTTTTAAATGCTGAATTGGGCTTATTTTCGAGTTCATGCGTCCGCCCCGGTACCGGGGTACTTGCTGGGGTCCGATATGAGAATTTCGCGAAAAGCCAAATAAAGTATTGTGCAGAGACCCCGATCGGGGAATATGTACCTGATCGGCTCCTAGGGTGTCGCGGCCCTAGTCGCCAAACAAATATACAATTTATAAACCTAACAACTAACACGTAGTATTAGCGGAGTTAGGGTCGATCCACGAGGAACTAATGCGGATTTAGTCGTGATTAAGAATGATCCAAGGGTCTTTTTATTTGATGAGTGAAATATAGAACTAAATCTAAGGATTTGATGAGTGCAAAAAGAAATCGATTACAATGCAAATTGAATATCAAAGGATTAAAACTCTAAGGATTAGACTTCCTAATGTTATCTCAATCGGAGGAATTATAATCATTGAATTTCATCATGTTTGGTTATCTCAATTGCAATGTGAATATTCAAAAGCTCTAATGAACTCAATCCCAACACCCTTTCTCGATTAGGCGATAGGAAATTCTAGGATCGGCTAAATTAACCTCTCTCGAATAGTCAATTTAGCAAAACCCAAAATCGAGTTCATCAAAAACTTTCATCAATTCACAATCCTAATTACTATTTCTAGCAATTAAGAAATTCTCATGGAAATCTTGAAAGCAATTATCAAATTCATCAACAATCACTAAACTCATCATGAACACTTCACCAAGATATCGTGCCTAAGTTCAAGAATTCTAGAGAAAATACAATCAAGATTATTCAAACACAACTAATCCAATGATAAACCCCCAATGTCAATTACACCAAGTCATCCAATCCCTAGAAAAGAAAACTACTCACTAATGGAAGCCATTAAAGCAACAATCATGAAATTCAATTAAAAACTATTCTATGAATTAAAACTAATTCTAATGAAACTAATGACAACAAGAATTAGAGAGTTACAAACTAACAACAATGAAAACAAAATACAAAACCTGGATTAAAACTTCAATGGAATCTTGAGGAACTTGAGTAACAATGGTGAACAATCAATTTGAAGAATAAAATCTATTCTATTTGAAAATTGGAAAACCTAGAAATTTGAGAGAGTGTTTTTTCTAAATTTGAGCAACTAGAGTACAAAACTAAAACCATGTCCAAAATCTGAAACTTAGTCTAAAACATATCCTAAAACCTTACTAAAAACTCTAAATTACACAAAGTACATGGCCCAAAACATAATTCTCGAACTGCACCGTGCACGATCCTGCAGTAATAAGCTGCACGATCATGCCATTTAGTTGCACGATCGTGGCAAAACGAAGGGTCTTCTGCACGATCGTGCAAGGTATACTGCACGATCGTGCACTCCAAAAGGAGGTCTCTGACCTCTGCTCGAGCAACCTGCACGATCGTGGCTTGGGAAGGGGCTGCACGATCGTGCAGACTTTGCCTGCACGGTTGTGCACCCATTATTTGAGCCCCTGGGATCTGCACGACCGTGCTACTTAGCCTGCACGGTCGTGTGGCTTCATACTTGGCCCCTTGCTTTCCTAAGTGCTTCCAAACGTCCCGGTGCTATCTACGGCTCCTCGGGATCCGTTCGGGACCCCTCACGACCCGTACAAAACCCGAAATTACCTACACAAAACACGATACAACTCAAACAAACATATTTTGGCCAAATTATTAACAAAAAGAACAAAACTACATTAAAACACACAAAACCTAAGAAAATACAAAACTAAGCTAAAACACCCTAAAATACGATAAAATAAAGACGAGAACGCCCAAAATACAAGCTAAAAGAAGCTACGAAATGGGTCCTAAATGGACCGATCAAAAGCCCCCAAGCTTGCCTTTTGCTTGTCCTCAAGCAAAGAAAAACAACTCAAAACAAAACAAAATCCTAACTCACTTTCGTAGGAATCACGGTCACTTTTAGCGCAAGTAACAAGCCCTTTAAACCCCAAAGTCGCCAAAGAGGACGAGTATGCTCTCGTAAGGGTTTCCAAAGAGTTAACCCATAACTCTTACCAACTATTAATTAATCTAAAACTAAAAAGGAAAAAGAAAAGAAAATAAATTAACGCACTAGCCGAAAGGAGAATGTGCAAAAGAGAACACAAAGTTTCCTAAATTCTACTAAACTTGGCATGCAAAGGACCTAAGAAATTGACCCAAAAGGAAGAAAGAAAGAAAACTAAGAAAACTATGCACAACCTAATAGTCCCAAAGCTAGTTCTAGCAAACATACCACAACCCAACCAAAGGGTTCAAATCCACCTAACTAGGAGTGCCTCATGATTCCGCGAAGGAACCGGAAAGAAAAGGGGAAACGGATCCGTTGTGAGTGGATCATTTAATGTGGAGCTAGAGTTAACCCCCCATCACTCCCCTTGCTCGCCCGCTCAATATACTTGGCTAGTTCCCGAAAGACAAGGAGGACTCAACCCCGCATGGGTCGGAAGGACTTCTTATGGATGTAACGTAAGGCTTGGGTAAGGGTGTGAAGAAATTTGGCTATGTAGTGGTGCCCTAAAGTGAAGTACAAAACACGAGGGATCACATTAAAACCAAAATACCGGGGATAACCTCCCCCAAGCTTATTAAAAAAACAAACTTACACAAAAATGGACCAAAAACTACACAAGGTCCTAACAAACAAACTTAAACATGAAAAGAATTTTTTTTTTGAATTCCTCCCCCCCAAGCTTGAAGGACACAATGTCCTCATTGTGAGAAATGGAAGGAGGAAATTTTTCATTTTAATTTTTTTTAATTTTTTTTTTGATTTTGTGATTTTTTTTTTTTTTGAATTTCTAAAGGATAAATTCATTTTTTCTCCTAATAATGAAATGCTTCTTTTTCTTTTTTTTTTTGAATATTGAGACATCGCCTTTTTCACACTTGATCGGCTTTTATTTCTCATGAAAATTCACAAAAAGAGAACTAAAAATGCTTAGACTTTACAATTCCAAGGCTCATAACCATAGAAACAACACCAAGATCCCTAACTTCACTTACCTAAAAGGGTGAAATAAAAGCAAAGGAAATGGTTTATAACGTGGCTCAAAGAAAGAAAGGCTCAAGCTCAAAAGGGCTCCAAAGGTGAATAGAAAAAATGAAAAACAAACGCAAATTCTGCAAAGAAAAAGCCTAATCACAATTTGGAAAAAAAAAAAAAGAAAAAGTGAATGAAAAGGGAGAAAAATGAAATTAACTAAGAAATGAATGTCTTCGTCGTCCCCAAGGGTGGCTCGGTCACTTGAAACTCGGGTATCTAGACAAACTCTTGATCAGGGCTCAAAGGTAGAGGAAATAAGCGCCCAAAACTAACCATGCACGGAGAAGGCTACCTAAAATCCCCACCAAGGTGCAAATACTCCTAGTAGGCTTCAAATTCCCCAAAGGTTCAACCAATCTTACCAAAACCTCTAACCTAGAACACAAAAGTTTGTACAAGTTTTCAAAACCTCGCCAACCCCTAAAAGGTCAAAAGAAAAGCTCCTAAGCATGCCTTATTCACTAGAAAAAGAAAATAAAGGTTCAAATATGCACAAACTACACTCAAAGTCGGCTAATTGAAAAAAAAGAAAAATAAAAGAAAAGAAAAAGGGAAAAAGGAAGAAAAAGAGAAGGACAAAAAACAAAAAAGAAAGGAAAAGAAATCAAAATAATAGAAAAGAAAGAAAAAGAAACTAAAACTAAAAATGCCAAACCAAACTAGACGATGCGGTAAACAAGTATGCACAACTCAAATCTAGCATTCAAGCAACCAACAAAATAAAATCGAGGCCCAACGCCATCGATAACCAGTTATCCTCAAGGGGCTTGAAAGCCAAAAATAAAAGCCATACAACCTCGAATATCATCTCCTCCTAAAGCTAAACCTAAAACTATGCAATCAAGAAATAAAAAGAAAAGGAGAGGTCTCACCGGAATCCAAGGAGGCGCAAAATACCACGTAAGCTCCAAGTGAAAACAGCTCCGAGAAAAATATTAATAAAACAAACAGACAAAAGGAACAAAACATAATATAGAAATAAAATTAAATAAACCAAAAACTTAAATTAAAACAAACCAAAAACTTTTATTCAAAATAATTTAAAAGATAAAAAAACTAAATAAATAAAGAAAGAAATTAAATAAATAAATAAAGAAATACGTTTGGCAGGGAACGTGAGCCCACTATGCCCCCGATGGTCCCCCTTCATCATTCCCAGGAGGGAAATAAGGGAAACCGTAGGGATACATATAATATGCCGGAGGCTCCTGAAATGGACCCGGGGCATAGTCATATGCAGGAGGATAGTCGGGGTGATTTGGAAAAGGCGGTGTCAAAGATTGGTTGACGTTAGCCAAATGGTTACGCCAACTAACCCTTGCTACATGATCCAAATCACGCCTCAACCCCTGAATACTTTCCCGGGTCGAGTTGTGAAAACGTTCCTGAGACAAACGGATCTCAGCCAGTTGATCTAAGATCAACTGGGTGTCGGTTAGAGGGGGACGAGACCCCTCCGCCTCTCCCATGTCAACATTCTCGCGTTGAGGCTGGGATTCATCGGCACCGGCATTATTAAAATTTAAATTATTATTATTAAAATCAATTAAATTATTTACATTAATAAAAACTCCCCCACCATTCCCATCCTCAAAAATTGTTCTCGGGGGAGCTAGGAATTGTGGATGAGTCATCCGACTAGTGTTGGATGGCAAATTCATCCACCTAACTCTACTACCTTCCCAAAGAACAAAGAGCGAGAACGGGGGTGATTGGGGATTATCATAAGTAAAAAAAACCCATGTCCCTCAAAATGGGCATGGATAACTTATTGGCGCCCTTTACCAAAATGGCTCCATCATTGGTGAGCCGGTTACCATACCCTAGATAACGGGCAAGTATGGTAACCATCCCACCACATGTGATTGCGCTAGGAGGCTTATCTCGAATCGATATCAAACGATCGAGAAGATAAGCCCCACAATTCGCCCGTGGGGCATTTTGGTCCAAGGCATGCCGTAAAAATAAAAGGTCAACTTTTGGAAGTTGACCTAACTCAGACTTAAAAAATAAAGTAAAAGAAATAACGCGGTGAATGTAACGCAACACAATCTGAACGATTTGTGATGCCTTACAATCACGCCCGCTATATCTATAATCACAACCCGTAATGGATTCCCAAAAGGGTTGAGGATTGCCCTCAATAGGTCTAAACTCAAATGGCCCTAGGACACCATCCGTAGGCCATGAGAAAACCTTATTGAACTCCTCTAAAGAAATACTATGTTGTTTATAAGAAAGTTGGAAACGTACCTGGATGCGAGGCCGGCCAGGAGGGCCTCGCAGAACCCCCGGATTCATCGAGTACTCCAACGTGGAGAGAAACTCCAACGTTGGACGCCTATAGGTGTTCTCGCACTTTAGGAGGTACTCCTCCCACCCTAAAGTGCGACAATTGCCTGGATCTCCTCACGGATCCCTAGGAGATCTATTGCAGCCCAATTGTTGAACAAAGTGGGCCGCATCTTTCTTTCCACCAATTTTTGATAGTTCACCAAGTGTTGCTCCTTGGTGAACTTAATTCCAAAGGGGCTAGAGGGAGGTTCAGAGGTGCCCCCAGAAGTCGAGGCCACCTCCTTACCCTTCCTTGTTCGTTTCCCTGTCATGACTGCAAAATGAACAAGCATTGATAAGATTCCAATAACAAACAACACAAAAACCACCCAATGAAAAGAATCCATTAATCCCAAAATAACTTAATAAAATTAATTAATTAACCTAAGCAAAAATAAAATTTAAATCATGCTCAATTATGCTTCACAAACATATAAACTCTAAAATAGAATGATTCACACCAATTACAAAATAAACCCAACTAGTTTGAAATTGCACCAATTACGGCAAATGAAAAAAAATGAATCGAACTATTCTAGAAGTTCAAATTTACGAAATAAGGAGCATAAACGAGCATGAAAAATAAATTAACTAAGAAATTAAATAAAAATAAATAAAACACCCTAATTCATGCTAAAACATAAAAACAAAGAAAATTTAAATTAATCCTAACTAGCATGAATTAGAGGGAAAAAAATATAAAGCACAACAAAAGAATAGAATAAAATTAAAAATAAATTAGGAACAAATTCTAAAAAAAAACAGAAAAATTATTTAAAAAAAATAAATAAAAAGAACAAGAACAAACTACCTAAAACAAGAAAAGAAAAGGGAAAAAAAACAGAGAAGAGAAAAAAACAGAAAAATAAATAAAAATAATAATTCAACAAAACTCAAACCCTAACCAAAAACAACCAAAAACACCTAAAAACAACAAAGAAACGACCAAAAAAATGGCCAATAATCGCAGAAAAACGAACAAAAATGAAACCAAACAACCAAAAAAAATCAAACGCTAAGCAAGCTAAAACCCTAACCAAAACCAAAACAACCCCAAAAACACCAAAAATGAACCAAAATCAACCCAAAAAACAAACAAAAAAAAAACGAACCTAAAACAGCAAAAAAAAAAAAAAACCGAACATAACAGTGAAAAAAATCGAAAAAAAACGAACCCTAGAAAATACAAAATGAACAAAAACAAACGAAAATCATAAATTAAGCATGAAAACTACTAGATCTACTAGATAAACACGAAAATAAGCTTAAAAATCAAGTCAAAACAAAAGCTTAAATAAACCCTAAAAATGGAGGCTGGAGAGATAATACCTTCAATGGAGTGAAAATGGAGATAGAAATCGAACAAGAAGAGAAAAAGAAGAAGAAAGAGCAAAAATGGAAGGAAAAAGAGTGAGATTGAAGGAGAAAATGAAGGAGGAAGATGAAGAAGGAGAGAAAAAACCGTTCGTGCTCTTGCTTGATGGACTGTGCAAATGGTAAAGTGAGGAGAGAGAGTAAAGTGTAGGGGTTTTAAAAATCAGAAAAAAAAAAATTTTAAAAAAAAATCGTGTTGCACGATCGTGAAAAAAAATCGTGCAACTTAATGCTACCCCTCTGACTTCTGCACGATCGTGCAGAGTTTGCCTGCACGATCGTGCAGCCAGAACAGACCTCTATGACCTTGGCACGATCGTGCAGCTATTCTGCACGATCGTGCACATTACCTGCTACTTCCCTGCTACTTTCTGCACGATCGTGTAGACTTTGCCTGCACGATCGTGTAGCCAAATGGTAATGCTACTGACCTCTGCACGACCGTGCAGAGTTAGCCTGCACCGTCGTGTAGCTCATACTTCACTCTTTTTTTTTCTCATTTTTTCATTTTTTGATTTTTTTGTTTTTTTTATTTTTTTAAATTTTTTTGATTTTTTTTTTATTTTTTGACCAAAACAAAAATATGTACAAGGATTGCTATTTTTATAATCGCTAGCTTGACTTAAATCAATTGAGCTCATGTGTCCAAAACCGAGGCCGACTCGAGAATCAACCTCCCAATGAATTTTGGGTCATTAGTATCGATGTATAGCTTCAATCTTTTCCCATTAACCCAAAATGAAGAATCCGAACCTCTAATCTCGAATGCGCCATATGGCCGGGTTGACACAATCTCAAAAGGTCCCGAACATTTTGACTTCAATTTCCCGGGAAATAACTTGAGTCTCGAATTGAAAAGAAATACCTTTTCTCCAATTTTGAACTCCCGGGAAAGAATCATCCGGTCATGCCTCTTCTTCGTTTGCTCCTTGTATAGCTTCATATTTTCATAGGCATCAAACCGGAGCTCATCGAGCTCATTCAACCTCAACAACCTCTTCTCACCCGACTTGGTTAAGTCCATGTTAAGCTCTTGTAATGCCCACCAAGCTCTATGCTCTAACTCTACCGGTAAATGGCACGCCTTCCCGTAAACCAACCGGAACGGGGTGGTTCCAATTGGAGTCTTGTAAGCTGTCCGGAGAGCCCATAAGGTGTCATCGAGCTTGGATGACCAATCCTTCCCATTTTTGTTGACTACTCGGGTAAGAATGTTTTTGATTTCCCGGTTCGAAATTTCCACTTGACCTTGTGATTGAGGATGGTATGGTAGACCTACTTTGTGGTGAACTCCATATTTGATTAGCAATTTCTCGAATTGTTTCTTGGCAAAATGAGAGCCACCATCACTTATTAGCACCCTTGGAACCCCAAAGCGTGGAAAAATTACCTTCTTCAAGAGTTTAACCACAACTTTGTGGTCATTTGTAGGCGACGGGATTGCCTCTATCCACTTAGTCACGTAGTCGACCGCTACAAATAGGTATAAATTGCCGTTTGAATTCACAAACGGCCCAACAAAGTCGACTCCCCAAACATCAAAAGGCTCTACCTCTAAAATCCCTTGTTGAGACATCTCATTTCTTTTGGAAATTCCTCCACTCCTTTGGCACCTATCACAACCTCTTACCAATTGGGAAATTTCTTTGTTCATGGTTGGCCACCAAAATCCGGCTTGGAGGATGCGTGCTATAGTCTTCCTAGGTCCACCATGACCCCCGCACACATGGGTATGACATTTTGCAAAAATTTCCCGGACCTCATGTTCCCCTATACATCTCCGGAATAACCTATCGGCACATTTCTTAAACAAATAGGGGTCATCCCAAAAATAATGCCTAACCATCTTGAAAAATCTTTTCTTCTCTTTAGACGAGTACCCATACGGTATTTCACCACTTGCCAAATAATTGGCTATGTCCGCGAACCAAGGGATGGATTGGGTCGCTATAGCCATCAACGTTTCTCCATGGCACTCATCTATGAATGGAAGGCCACCCTCAACTTCATTGATATGATCACTTGGCAACCGAGATAGATGGTCGGCTACCAAGTTTTCACATCCTTTCTTATCCCTAAGCTCTAGATCAAATTCTTGCAATAATAATACCCACCTAATGAGCTTAGGTTTCGCGTCCTTTTTTGTCATTAAATACCTCACCGGCATGTGATCAGTGAAGACAACCACCTTGTTGCACATCAAATAGGAGCGAAATTTTTCCATTGCATACACTACGGCAAGCATCTCCTTTTCCGTAGTGGTGTAGTTTCTTTGGGCATCATTTAATGTTTTGCTTGCATATGCTATCACCACATGTCGCCCTTCCCTTTTTTGTCCAAGAATTGCTCCGACTGCATAATCACTAGAATCACACATTAGTTCAAATGGCAAGCTCCAATCCGGAGCTTGCACAACCGGAGCACTTACAAGTGCGCTCTTTAGGGCATTAAATGATTGCAAGCAAGAGTCATCAAAATTAAATTCAACATCTTTTTGAAGTAGATTCGTCAAGGGTTTAGCGATTTGAGAAAAAATTTTAATAAACCGCCGATAGAAACCGGCATGTCCAAGGAAAGATTTTATCCCCGTCACCGAAGATGGTGGAGGAAGTTTCTCAATCGCGGCAACCTTTGCCGAGTCCACTTCAATCCCATTAGATGACACTTTATGGCCAAGGACGATCCCATCCTCAACCATAAAATTGCATTTTTCCCAATTTAAAATGAGGTTCGTTTCTTGACATCGCCTTAGCACTTTCTCGAGATTTTCGAGCCAAATGTCAAAAGACGAACCTCTTACACTAAAGTCATCCATAAAAACTTCTATTTCTTTCTCAATCATGTCGGAAAAGATGGTCGTCATGCACCTTTGAAATGTGCTTGGAGCATTACACAAACCGAAGGGCATCCTTCGATAAGCAAATGTTCCAAAAGGGCATGTAAATGTTGTTTTCGCTTGATCATCCGGATGAATCGGGATTTGAAAGAACCCCGAATACCCGTCAAGAAAACAAAAGTGTGAATGACCAACCAACCTTTCCAACATTTCATCAATGAAAGGGAGGGGAAAATGATCCTTACGGGTTGCTTTGTTAAGTTTTCTATAATCAATGCACATTCGCCAACCCGTAACGGTCCTAGTTGAAATATATTTGCCATCCTCTTCCTTGATGATGGTAATGCCTCCCTTCTTGGGAACTACATGAACCAGACTTACCCACTTGCTATTGGGAACGGAGTAGATAATCCCGGCTTCACGTAATTTCATGATTTCTTTTTTCACTACCTCTTTCAAGGTAGGATTTAATTTTCTTTGAGATTCAATTGAGGAGGCATCCTCATCATCAAGGGCTATTCTATGCATTACCAAAGTGGGGCTTATACCCTTAATATCGTCAATGCTATACCCTATGACCTTTTGATATTTTCGCAAAAGCACAAGAAGTTTTTCAAGAGATAGGTCATCAAGTTTAGCACTCACAATAACGGGTTTAAGACCCTCCTCATCTAAAAAAACATGCTTAAGGGAGGGGGGTAAAGGTTTTAGTTCTACCTTGAGAGGAGGCGTGGAACTCTCCTCTTTACCTTTTTCCGCATCTAAAACCTCGAAGACATCTTCATGAGGCAAGCACGTTGGTGCTTCCTCTAGCTTTGCTTCAAGCCGCTTCGACCCCTTCGATCTCAACTCATCACCGGAATCTCGGATCGCCTCAAGAAGTTTGTCTCGGGGTTGAAGTGCAACCCTTCCTAGACTCTCATAGTGATCATCAATCACCTCAACCCGGCACACCTTCTCAACCATGGGATTTTTTAAAGAATGAGAAAGCTCAAAAGTAACCCTCTCATTAGCAACCTCAAGAGTGATTGTGTTGCTCTTACAATTAATAATCGCTCCCATGGTTTTGAGAGCTTCCCTTCCAAGAATAAGAGGAGTAATTGGGTCCTCTTCCATGTCCATTGCCACAAAATCGCAAGGAACAAAAACGTGCCCAACTTGGATCGGAACATCCTCAAGCTCTCCACAAGGACATCTATTAGTGCGGTCCGCCAATTGAATTATTTTCCTTGTGGGAACAAGCATAAAGTTCAACTTCTTAGCAACCGAAAGTGGCATGAGGCTAACACTAGCCCCCAAATCCGCTAGAGCTCCTATTGGTTCCAAATCCCCAATCTTCACCGGTAGTGCAAAACTCCCCGGATCCTTTTGTTTTTGAGGAAGCTTTTTATCAACATAGGCACTCACTTGATAAGGTAATTGGATCACCTCATCCGGAACTTTTCTTTTGTTGGTAAGCACATCCTTCAAGAACTTAGCATAGGTAGGCATTTGAGACATGGCCTCCAAAAATGGCACATTAATGTGCAAACCTTTCATCAAATTGACAAATTGAGCAAACTTGTCATTTAGCTTCCGCTCCACAATTCTATGAGGATAAGGTGGTGGTGGCTTATATTTCTTCTTAGGATCAATGACCTCTTTGTTTTTCAATGATGCATCACTACCTTGAACTATTTCCTCGATCTCTTCTTGGCTCTCTTGGTTGACCGGAATTGACTCTTGTGGTGTTTCATCCTCCATGCTAGGACCCTCATAGCCCTTGCCCGAACGAAGCTCGACTCTAAGAATGGGTCTCACATCGGTGGAGGAAGAAGTGATAGGCACTACCGTAGAAGCGGTTGTTGATGAAGCCTTTGCCTCGGCCAATTGTGCAATTTGCGTTTCCAACATCTTCCGATGGGCCCTCTCTTCTTTTTGCTCTATTTGAATTGCTTGCAATTGTTGCATGATCAATTGAAGACTAGAATCCGTTCCTTGATTTTGGTCTTGCTTTTGGCCTTGAAGAGATGAAGAAGGTGGTTGAGAATTGGTGAAGGGAGGCCTTGATGGTTGTTGTCTCATATGGGGCGGAATGAACTTGTCACTAGTGGATCCCCCTTGCTTAGAACCGGAAACTCCTCCCCATTGTTGGTTAGAGCCCCATTGATTGTTGTTGAAGCCTTGTTGAGGTGGATCCCCTTGATGAAATTGATTACCCGGTTGACCATGAAATTGATTGCCAATACCTTGGTTGTAGCCTTGCCCGAATCCTTGGTTGAAGCCTTGAGAATCCCATTGCCATTGCCCTTGGTTGAAGTTTTGATGTTGATAGCCTTGATTCCCATAGCTTGGATGACCATACCCTTGATTGTTAGAGAAACCCCGGTTACCAAACCCTTGGACGCCTCTAAGACCCCCTTGGTTGCCATCATACCTCATACCAATAGCCGCTACATGCTCCGGATCGGCTCCTCCACAATATGAAGCATCATGATTTGTGCCCCCACATATCTCACAAGAATAGTGAAAAACTTGTTGAGATTGCCTTGATGATGAACTATCTCCCTTGCCAAGTTTTTTGTCGATGATATTCTCCATGAAAGCCTTCAAAGTGTCCGGGTCTAGCTCAAACTTCCCACTCTTTTTGACTTGAGAAGGAGCTTGAGCTTGTGATGTCGCCCTTCTACGAGTGCTCCAAGCATAGTCTTGAATTGCCTCTTCAACCTTCTCCTCAAGTTGGGCTTGTGGAATGGTCTTGAGTTGGCCACCCACCCCCGCATCAAGTTGAGCCTTAGAGATAGGATCAAGAGCATCATAGAAAATATCCGCATTAACATAGGTTTGGCAAGTTCATGATGTGGGCAAGCTCGTTGGAGCTCTTTGAATCTTTCCCATGCTTCCCCCAATGACTCATCGGGATTTTGCTCGAAACTCATTATCTTTCTTCTCAAATCCGCGGTCTTATCTTCCGGGATGAATTTCTTTAGGAAAGCCTTAGCCACTTCCCCCCATGTAGTCAATGAATTTTTCCTCAAGTTCTTGAGCCATGTCTTAGCCTTCCCGGTCAAAGATTGCAGGAACAAGTGCATACGAATGTAGTCTTGCGAAACCTCACTTGTTTGGATCATAGAACACAACTCTAAGAAGCGATCAAGATGAGCTATTGGATCTTCATTCAAATTACCAGAAAATTGGTCCGCTTGCACCATCCTTGTGTATTGAGGATGGATGGTGAAATTAGACGTTGTGGTTGGAAGTTGAAGTCCTCCGGTGAGCTCATAAACCCCGGGATTCCCGAAGTCTCTAAAAAGAGTGTTGTCGTTGCCACCCCCGGCCATTGCAAACTCCGGTTCTACAAACACACTTTCCTCTTCTTCACCCGAACTTGAAGTATGAATGTGACGGTTATGATGAAAAGCCCGTTCAATCTCAGAAATTTCCGGAAACAAGGGCAAGTTTTGGGATCTCGTGTGCATACAAAACCAAAGCTAAGGAAGAGATTAGCAATGACAATCACAATTATTTAAAAGAAAACAAAAATAAAATGAAAGCAATAACTCGGATCAAAAGTTCACAACCGAAACCGAAAAAAAAAGTTCCCCGGCAATGGCGGCAAAATTTGATCGGCTCCTAGGGTGTCGCGGCCCTAGTCGCCAAACAAATATACAATTTATAAACCTAACAACTAACACGTAGTATTAGCGGAGTTAGGGTCAATCCACGAGGAACTAATGCGGATTTAGTCGTGATTAAGAATGATCCAAGGGTCTTTTTATTTAATGAGTGAAATATAGAACTAAATCTAAGGATTTGATGAGTGCAAAAAGAAATCGATTACAATGCAAATTGAATATCAAAGGATTAAAACTCTAAGGATTAAACTTCCTAATGTTATCTCAATCGGAGAAAATATAATCATTGAATTTCATCATTTTTGGTTATCTCAATTGCAATGTGAATATTCAAAAGCTCTAATGAACTCAATCCCAACACCCTCTCTCGATTAGGCGATAGAAAATTCTAGGATCGGCTAAATTAACCTCTCTCGAATAGTCAATTTAGCAAAACCCAAAATCGAGTTCATCAAAAACTTTCATCAATTCACAATCCTAATTACTATTTCTAGCAATTAAGAAATTCACATGGAAATCTTGAAAGCAATTATCAAATTCATCAACAATCACCAAACTCATCATGAACACTTCACCAAGATATCATGCCTAAGTTCAAGAATTCTAGAGAAAATACAATCAAGATTATTCAAACACAACTAATCCAATGATAAACGAACCCCCAATGTCAATAACACCAAGTCATCCAATCCCTAGAAAAGAAAACTACTCACTAATGGAAGCCATTAAAGCAACAATCATGAAATTCAATTAAAAACTATTCTATGAATTAAAACTAATTCTAATGAAACTAATGACAACAAGAATTAGAGAGTTACAAACTAACAACAATGAAAACAAAATACAAAACCTAGATTAAAACTTCAATGGAATCTTGAGGAACTTGAGTAACAATGGTGAACAATCAATTTGAAGAATAAAATCTATTCTATTTAAAAATTGGAAAACCTAGAAATTTGAGAGAGTATTTTTTCTAAATTTGAGTAACTAGAGTACAAAACTAAAACCATGTCCAAAATCTGAAACTTAGTCTAAAACATATCCTAAAACCTTACTAAAAACTCTAAATTACACAAAGTACATCGCCCAAAACATAATTCTCGAACTGCACCGTGCACGATCGTGCAGTAATAAGCTGCACGATCGTGCAGTTGACTTGCACGATCGTGGCGAAACGAAGGGTCTTCTGCACAATCGTGCAAGGTATACTGCACGATCGTGCACTCCAAAAGGAGGTCTCTGACCTCTGCACGAGCAACCTGCACGATCGTGCAGTTATACTATGCACGATTGTGGCTTGGGAAGGGGCTGCACGATCGTGCAGACTTTGCCTGCACAGTCGTGCACCCATTATTTGAGCCCCTGGGATCTGCACGACCGTGCTACTTAGCCTGCATGGTCGTGTGGCTTCATACTTGGCCCCTTGCTTTCCTAAGTGCTTCTAAACGTCCCGGTGCTATCTACGGCTCCTCGGGATCCGTTCGGGACCCCTCACGACCCGTACAAAACCCGAAATTACCTGAACAAAACACGATACAACTCAAACAAACATATTTTGGCCGAATTATTAACAAAAAGAACAAAACTACACTAAAACACACAAAATCTAAGATAATACAAAACTAAGCTAAAACACCCTAAAATACGATAAAATAAAGACGAGAACGCCCAAAATACAAGCTAAAAGAAGCTACGAAACAGGTCCTAAATGGACCGATCAGTACCCTGTACCGGGGCCGATGCTGGAGAGGCACTGGCACTTTAAAACAAGAGAAAAAAGAGGAAAATAACAACCCCAGTACCAGGGTACATGTACTCCGATCGGGGTGCAAGAACCCCGACCGGGGTGCATGAACCCTAGTAAGGTTTGCAGCAACCCCGATATGGGGTGAACAGACCCCAGTACTGGGGTCTGGTCAGATGTACCAACTTCAAATGTACATAACTTCTTTGTTTCAAGTCAAAATTGAGTGTATGACCTACCGTTGGAAAGTTCTTTGATTCTAGTTTCCAACGCCGCTAGAATCGCTTTAATCTGATACTCATAGCTCGAGTTGGTGCTCAAAATTATTCGAACCGAATCAAACAACTTCAAGCCAATTCATCCAATGCTTCTCTAGTGCCTATCTTGACCTACTTTAAGGGTTTTTTTGTCCCATTTAGAGCATCTTTTATCAAAATCCTTTCAAAAACATAAAAAAGACACAAAACACTCCAAACCGACACAAAATAAGGGAGGAAATACAAAATAAACCAAGTTATAAAGTAGTATTAATAAATTTTAATCAGAATCAATACAAGTGTACTAGCAATTGTCAATACTGATGAATATGCCACAAGCACTATGCAGATGTAATGCCACATTATTGCTTGTGATATATATATATTGCGTGATCGTAATTAATAACTAAGAACCTTATGAGGTCTAATGTTTAAGATAAAAGTGTCAAATTTTAAGACATATCACAACCACCTAAATAATTGATAACACGGTAAAACAACTATAACATAATAAAACAACAAAAAAAAAATGATACTTTAGATAAGTACGTCAATTTAACTTGAACCAAATTTCGTTGCAAAGTATTTAATTAAGATGTTAAACGCGCTGAAATCGAAGTTATTATTTCAATACAAATGAACCTTTTAAGTCAAATAGGTTGGGTTGGGTTGGGTTGGGCCAATTTACTTAGCTAAACGAGTTAAAAATCTCACGTCAATCCCTTCTTATGAGGTTGGATTATTGAATTGGTATCACTAGTAGAAAAATCCACATATACTACACCACATTGGATGCAGGGTGAAAAATCGCAGCCATAAGTACTTGTGGATGCGGTTCATTAAAAACGCATCCATAGATATGTATGGCTGCGGTTCCAAAACCAATGGTTGCGAGTTTTAGAACCGCAGCCATAATTAGTTGAATTTTTTAAAAAATACGAAATTAATAATAAAGACTATTGCTTCCTTGAGTTCCTTCGCTCCTCACTCCTCCTAGCCAATCTCCATCCTCCTCGCCTGACCACAGTAAAGACCCACGTCCGCCGGAAGTATCCAAAGGTAGCATTTTTTTTAATAACTTACATAATTCTCAATTGATTTTGTTGGAGAAATTAAAACCCTAAATTTTGAGAGTTAGTAGTTAGTTTTAGTTTTAATGTAATTGATTTAGTTCATGTATTGCCCCCAAATTTTAATCCTAACCTTAATAATATTATACATGTGAAATGTAATATTAGGATTAGTAGTTAATTTCTGTTTCAATGTAATTTTAGGATTAGTAGTTAATTCCAATTTGAGAGTTAGTAGTTAGTTTTAGTTTTATTTCTAGTTTTAGTTTTATTTCTAGTTTTTGTTTTATTTTTATGCATTTTAGGGTTATTAGATATATACTTTGAATATTAGGATTTTGATGATTTATTGGATTCAATTTCTTTAAAAGATTGGTTCAAAGTAGAATTGAAATGGTATAAATTATTAAAATGGTTATACTTGCTCATTGAGTTGTGGGTGTTTTACTAGAATTGAATCTTAGTTTTTCATTGTGTTGTTTGATTAATTATTATGCAATGATATAGTATTCAATTTAAATTTGGAAAAAAAATACATTATTTGATAAGTTGGTAATTTGCATTAGTATTGTTATTGTTCTTGTTATTATTATAGTGACTTATTTTTATTTGTTAATTGTGAGTTTGTTATTATTTTCGAGATAGGATAAACTTTGTGAGTTACTTTGTTGCCGCTTCTTCTTAGGAGAACGAACAACAAGTGTTCATTTTCAAGTATTTCTCTATTTATTTGTCTTATTTTGTTGAGATTTTAATTTGTTGGTTTTGTGGCATAAATAAAATATGAACTGTTGGAGTTCGATTTATTTGAAAAATTAAATCGTCAACCCCTTTTTTTATTGCGCATTCACTTGAAGCGAATTATACAGGTGGTGTTTGGAGATTTTTTGGGAATATTGTAGTTTGGAGAGAGGGCAGTTATGAACACTTCATTACTTTATTACTATTGTAGGTAGTAGAGAATTAGGATTTTTATTTCACTTTGGCTTTTCACATGGTTTCTTGTCTATTTGAATATATTCTGACAAGTTTGAGTTTGTTTTTGGCGTGGTTTTAGCCATATTTGTGTTGAATGGAATGTTGCATGTTTGTGTTTTTTTCTTTTATTTTTTATAATTTATTGCCTTTTGAAGTTTATTGGGCATGCTTAATTTTTAAAAAGATTTCTTAGCTATTTATCTACATTTGGGCACGTTTGAGTTATTTTTTCTCATATTGTTGTGGTTGAATTTATCTATATTTAGTGGTTGATTTTAATCACTAAATGAGTGTCTGTACAATATAAAGGTGCCAACAGGGTACTCCTCTAATATGAAAAGTTTTGTGTCCTTGAATGATGAGCTTAAATTATCAAGCATGAAATCTCACGATTGTCATGTAATGATGCAAGTTTTCTTACCAATTGCAATTCGTGGGATTCTACCAAAGCATGTGCGTTATGCAATTATTGAACTCTGCTCTTTTTTTAACTTGATATGCAACAAAGTGCTTGATCCCTTGAAATTGGATGCTTTTCAAGCTGATGTGATTGCAACTCTATGCAAGTTTGATATGTATTTCCCTCCTTCGTTCTTTGACATAATGGTTCACCTAATTGTTCACTTAGTGCGTGAAATCAAGCTTTTAGGTCAATTGTTTTTGAGATGGTGTTACCCTTTTGAAAGAAACATGGGTGTTTTGCAAAACAAAGTAAGAAATCCGGCAAAACCTGAAGCTAGTATGATACAAGGCATTGTGAGCGATAAGGTAGGTAATTTCATATCCGAGTATTTGGCGAGTGTGAAACCTATCGGACTTCCTACCTCTCTTCATGAAGGGAGGCTAGAGGGTAAGGGTACAATTGGGTCCAAAACAATCACACCTGCTAGAAACTCTATTCAGCAATCGCACTTGTATGTTTTGCATCACGTTGCCGAAGTGCATCCTTTTTTTTATGAGCATCTAAACCTATTACGAGCAGAAAATCCTTCCAAGGGTGATACAACATTGATGCATTTGCATAACAAGACATTCATTGACTGGTTTTACAATCGAGTAATTATTGAATAACTTGAGGGTGTCTCTGAAACTGTGAAGTGGTTAGCTTTTGGACCTCGTGATACTGTTAATAAATTTGAAGGTTATGATGTTAATGGATACTCATTTTGGACCAATTATCAAGATCAAAAGTCTCAATGTTTGCAAAATAGTGGTATTAGCGTATTGGCTTCATCTGCATTTGATACTAATGATAAGTTGTCATATTATGGAAGAATCTTTGAAATATGGGATCTAGACTACTCTACTTTCAATGTTGGTCTTTTCAAATGCAAGTGGTTAGATAACAACAAGTGTTGCATAAAAACAGATGACCCGTTTGGATTTACAATAGTAGACTTAGCTTGAGTTGTTTGCGTGGTAGGGATGAACCATTTTTATTCTTGCATCACAAGCTAAGCAAGTCTTCTAGAAGTGGTCCTGGGAAGAGCAAAAGTGATGATGGCCAAGAAGGAGATGGGGATTCAAATGAAAATGTAGAGCTAGAAAGAAAGCCATGGGAAGTTTATCCTTTCATCAGTAGTGATGATTGGGAAAATTTTGTTGCCTTAAAGACTGATCCAAAAGAAATTGTAAGCACTAGCAATTAACTAACTATTTAATTTGGTTGAAAGTGTATCGTTTGATTAATTACATTGAAAATTTTAATACAAACAAAGAGACAAAAAGCTTCAGAAAGTGCAAGTAAAAGAAAAGATCCTCACCATATGGGCCGGAGTACTTATGACAATTCGAGGCCAAAATGGATAAAAGAAGGCTTATACCCACAGGTGGTGCCACCAGAAGCCTTGTCATCAGGCAATGCATCTACTTCAGCAGTTACAACACTCTCTAGAGACAGGGTGTTGGATTGGTGGTGCTCCCTACATGGTCGAGATTTGAGTGGTCGGAGGACAATTTCAGATTTGGTCTTGAAGAAAAAGGCTGATGCAGTCGTAAGTGAATTGGCTTGAGCTCTTTTCGAATTTTAAGTTGTATACACAACTATTTGTTTTTTTTTTGGACTAAGGTGTATTGAATTTGCAGCTTGGATTAAAGTATAAGGAGTGTCTTCAGGCGAGTTCACACCTAAAGGCCCAATTGATGCCTTAACTACGATTTTAGGTAACGATCACAAAGGTCGTGTGAAAGGTGTAGGGGGTGTACGTGTAGGTAAGAAGAAGGTATTTGGTGAACACGCATGCTCATCAACTTCTAGTAAGGCCCATGTGGACAAGGATATGGAGAAGAAGCTTCAAGAGTTAGTTGACGAAAGAGTGCAAACTCAATTCAAAGCCCTCTTAGAGCACATAGGCTTGTCAAATGTGGACACATTGTTGAATTTTCAACCAACAGATAAATCAAGCCATCATGATGCAGCTCCAAGTGGCATGTTGGAATTGGAACCTGAACAACCATTAATACCTGATGTTGAGGTGAACAATTTTATTATTTAATAGAATAATTTTATACTTTAACTTGGTTAATCTAATTTTGTTCATTCAGATTAATTACTCCTAATTTTTAAGGAGGAGACCACATGTACTCTTTTAATGTCTGAGCCATATGTGCAAGGTGGACATTTGATACAACCTTCAAAGGAGCGCCCAATAGTGCATATGTTTCGCGTCGAAGGTGGACAAGTTAGTGTTTTCTTGGACTCCATTGTGCTGGCAATAAAGAAGTTCAACTTCCGTTACCCAGGCCAGAATGGAGTACCTTAACTTTGTTAAATGCACAAGGAAGATTTGTAACATGGCCACGTGCTTGGGTGCGGTTTTCAAAAGAGGTAATAATTAATTCAATTACTTCTTAAAAGTTACTTACAAGAATGATTAATTTATTTTGAAAACTATTAATATAATTTTTTATTAGGTGTTGGAAAAATTAAAGAAATCTCCATCTGAGAAAGTAAATGTGAACAAGAAGGGTTTGGAAGGAAAAGAAAATGGTGTGCAATCCAAGGAGAAACCAAAAGACCAATCAAAACGTATCGAGGAAGGTCCAAAAAAGAAGGCTTCATCTAAGGGCTCTAATCCTTAAGACAATTGGCTTATTGACGATAACGTGCACGATTCTTTGACAAAAGATTGTAAGTGGTTGCATACTTGTGTCAAGGATGAGCCCAATTTAAATCCATTAAAGGATTTTTTAGACAAGTCACAGTTCCATTATTTCGAAGATACTTCCACTTGGGTAACCAAAGTGGATGTTGCAGAGTTCCTTAATGGAGATATATTGAACATAACTTTGATACATGCTTTCATGAGGTGATTTTTATCTTTAATTTTAACTTGCATTGTTATTAATTTAGAAAATTCTACAAAGTAATGCCTTTTAAGCACATGTTTAATGTTTGTGTGATTAGTGCGATGTATGAGGATTTAAAAGCATGTTTTCTGGTTTTAAAGCTTGGGTGGTTAGATCCACAAGAGATTTGTGACGAAAGATGCTTAGGAAACCAACCAGATGTCAAATTGTACCTTGAAGATAGCTTAAGAGCATGCAAGCGAGATAAGTGCAAGTTGATTTTGGCTCCTTACCTTGAAGCGTAAGTACTATTTGCTTATTTGTCGATTATACGACAATATTATATCTCATCATCTTATTAATTTACCACGTTTGATTTATGAATGGCTTAAAATTTGAGTGTAGTAAGCATTGGATGCTTTTAGTCTTATCACTACCTTCCACCAACAAAATATACCAGTTTGACTCCTTTCTTGTAGAACCACCACGCAAGTTATTGATCTTGACATTAATGAAAAGGTATGATTTTCATTTAGCCACTATATAAAGGTTAATGTTGTTACATTAGGATAAATCTTTTATATTTGATATGTAACGACCCGACTCGCTTAAATCGGCGCGGAAGAAACCGACGAGTCAAGTAGTTATAAATGTACAACTTCAATACTTAGGAATTAAAACTAATACCTCAAATCATTATTATTAAACCAAAATGTACAATAACCCACAATCTTGTACAAACTAAGTCCAAACGTCAAATGTAACTAATAAAAGTAAGAAACAACTCTAACCACATGTCAGAGTCTTATACAACATATACAAGTCCATAAATCCGAAACTACTACTAACAGTTCTAATACTACGAACGAAAGTAAATACAAAGGAACAAAACACACAAAACGCCGCTCGCCCAACCCAAAAGCTAAGCAAGAGCATCATCGTCAGATGTACCTGAAAAACACAATATATCCACCATCAGTGGCGAGTAACATAACTGACTCACCCTAACGGGAACACACAAGTACATAGCAATAATCAAATAACATCATACATACAATCCTCGAAGACACGAGACAACCTCAAACTCGTAATCCCAAAATCAACTCATCACTCGACACCATCAACCATACGTCATCTCTATACTCAAATCTAACTCAAGTGCAATCATTCTAGTTCTAGACCGGACTAGGCTCGTACGGAAGCATCTTACGCAACCGAACTTCTACTATGTCAGGACCGGGCATAAGCCATACACCCAAATCCCACGAACCCAATCAATCTGGGAAATCGTGTCCCTAATCCCCAATCATTATGAGCGTACTAGGAATAACATAGTGAGACTCCAAAACTATTCCGATACCGCGGACGGAAATAGTGGCAACGTCTTAACCCAAAAACTAAGCATAAGCCATACACAAAGTCAAGGGCGTCTAGAAAAGAAATCAAGCTAAAGACCTCATATTATCATCATATCATCATAGTTTAATTAAAAACAAGAATAAGCCATACTCTTGAATTCAATCAACTAAATCATCGAAGTTAACCCAAGAATTGCCTATAGCCATACTCTTGAGACTAACCAAACATCATATCATCAATCTTTAACTCAATCTTTAATCAACATATCCCAAATCTTTAACTTTCAAGACTCTTTCAACATCTTTCTTTAACTTTCAAGACTCTTAAAGAACTCATCAAACCTCAACAAGAACTCTAAAGAACTCAATCAAGAACCTTAAAGAACTCATCTATTACTTAAAGAACTCATCAAGAAACCATTCAAGATTCAAGAACTTCAATCAAGAACTCAATCAAGATTCAAGAACTTCAATCAAGAACTCATACAAACTCAACATCACACGCATGAACATCATCATAGCCACACGAAAATCTCAACATTATTTTATCAAAATTCAACAAACTTAAACCCAAACACCATGACTTCAAAATATCATGAAAACAATCTTAAAATATGAAAAACCACCATTAAAACATCATTATAATGCTTCGAAATCAGATTATAGAAATACATTCAAAACCATGAACAATCATCAATAATTCACCAAACATGCATTTAATCAAAGCTATAGACATAGTATTACCGATTAAGTTGAGTTAGTATGTTACCTTGTCAAAGATCAACACACAAATCAACACAAATATGTAGTGCAAAAACGAATCAAACACGAGCACACAACACGGCCTGCTGCACGGCTTGGCTCGAACCACACGAACACGAGCACACCAACACGGCTGCAGTACACGGCACCACACGAACACCACTGCTCGAACACGACCCTTGCACGGCCTGCTGCACCACCACGAGCACCACACGAACACCCACCGTGCACCACTCGAACCCACACACGAACAAGAACACACGAACAACCCGGAAACAACCCAAGCTAATGATCTTGATTAAAACAATGGAGTTTAGATTGTGTTTAGGATACTTAAAGATCAATGGAGTTTGAATCTTTAAGTTTTGGGCAAAGGAAGATGATGAACAATTGAAGGCTTCAATTGCTCCAAAATGGCGTGTGGAATGAAGTAGAATGAGAGAGTTTAAGTGCTTTAAGGTGATGGCAAGGATTAAGATGGCAAAAATGAGCTTAAGCCTTACTAACTCTTCTATTTATAGAGTTAGTTAAGGTGTGAACACAAGACAAGTGGCAACCTTGCCATGCCTCTTAGAAAACCGGCCAAGGAGAGGGAATTGGGCCTAAATTGGGCTCTCGTGCTCAATTGGGCTAATTTGCGGAACCCGCGCAACTAATCATACAATAATCGATTTAGCCCAAAAATATTATTAAATAATTAATTAGAAAATTAAATAATAAAAATTCTAATTAATTAAATAATAATTAACATAAATAATAAAAACTAAGAAATAAACATTTCGATTAAATCGAAATTACTCACATAAAAATTAAAATAAATAGTTCAAAATAAATTTTGAACTAGCAAATAAACACATAATTATACATATAAATACCGGCAAAAATACCGATAAAATCTGGGTCATTACATGATATATCAATGAAATTGCAGTGTCATGAAGAAAATGCGAGCATCACATTTTCATGCAGGGGATACTACTCCTCATATCATCAGTGAAGGTAAATTAAATACATTTTGATTTCATTAATAATATTTTCTTTTCATTGTATTGATATATATGTGTTCTTTTTCCACATAGTTTTATATTAGTGTGCACAACAACAAAACGGTGTTGAGTGCGGGAACTATGTGATGAGATATATACATGATGTACTCTCTGTTTGCTTGAAGTTGGAAGACCTACAAAAGGTACGTAGCGTACACTGCATTTTACATGATTTCTTTTCAAAGAAAAATAGGTTGGAACTTGTACGAATGAAACTTAGAGATTGTTAGGATAGACACTTGGCATTCGCTTGATGCGAATTATACTGGTGGTCTTTGGAGATTTATTGGGATTTTTGTAGTTCGGAGAGGGGACAGTTATGAACATTGTCTTCCTTTATTTCTGTTGCAGGTAATAGAGGCGGTTTAGATTTGTGGCGTAGATAGGTAGTGGAGAATTAGGATTTTTACTTCTATAGGGCTTTTCACATAGTTTCTTGCCTATTTGAATATATTTGAGGCATGACTTGGCCACACTTGGGTTGAATGTTGCATGTTTGTGTATTTTTTCATGATTTCTTGTCTATTTGAGGTGTATTAGGCGTGTTTGAGTTTGTTTACATGATTTTGAAGCTATTTAAATGCATTCGGGTCTTTTGTGTTGTTTTGGCCACATGTGGGTTGAATGTTGAATGTATGTGTAGTTTTTCATGATTTCTTGCCTATTTGAAGTGTATTAGGCATGTTTGAGTTTATTTGCATGATTTTGAAGTTATTTAAATGCATTTGGGTATTTTTTTCGTTGTTTTGGCCACATATGGGTTGAATGTTACATATTTGTGTATTTTTCCATGATTTCTTGTCTATTTGAGGTGTACTAGACGTGCTTGAGTTTGTTTACATGAATTTGAAGCTATTTAAATGCATTCGGGTCTTTTTTGAGTTGTTCTAGCCACATGTGGGTTGAATGTTGAATGTAAGTGTATTTTTTCATGATTTATTGCCTATTTGAGGTGTATTAGGCGTGTTTGAGTTTGTTTGTATGATTTTGAATCTATTTAAATGCATCCGGGTCTTTTTGTGTTGTTTTGGCCACATATGGGTTGAATGTTGCATGTTTGTGTATTTTTTTCATGATTTCTTGTCTAATTGAGGTGTATTAAGCGTGCTTGAGTTTGTTTTGCATGGTTTTGAAGCTATTTAAATGCATTTGGGTATTTTTGTGTTGGTTTAGCCACATGTGGGTTGAATGTTGCGTGTTTGTTTATTTTTTTCATGATTTCTTGCCTCTTTTTTTACTGTATTAGGCGTGTTTGAGTTTGTTTGCATGAATTTGAAGCTATTTAAATGCATTTGGGGATTTTTATCTTGGTTTGGCCACATATGGGTTGAATGTTGCATGTTGTGTATTTTTTCATGATTTCTTGCCTATTTGTGGTGTATTAAGCGTGCTTGAGTTTATTTGCATGATTTTGAAGTTATTTAAATGCATTCGGGTCTTCTTGTGTGGTTTTGGCCACATTTATGTAGATTATTATAAGTTTGTGTATTTTTTCTTGATTATTATGATTTTGATGAACCATTTTTTTGTTTAACATTCGGGCATGTTTGGTACTTTTTGCGTATTCGTGGTCATATTTTTTGTTCTAACAATTATAATTTTTTTAAAATTTTTCTTACACCTAGATTATTGATGCTGCAACAAGGGAAGGACATTTCACTATTCAAGAAATTAGTGAGGTTCGAGACAAGTGCGCTAGTTTTCTTACAGAGAATTGTTTGTGATATGTTTTATTACGAATTAATTATTATGGATTTATTTTGTATGTACAAAACATTGGTTCGTTTGAATGTTATATTTTGATAAGCGTTTGAGTTTTAGAGATGATTGCTCGACATTTTTATTTGTAATATATATATATATATATATATATATATATGTATGTATATATATATCGATGTATTTAATTATTATTGTAGGATATATATTATAATTATATTTATATATACAAAATTATGTTTTTTTTTAAAAAAAGAAGGAGGACTTATGGATGTTGTTCTAGGGGAGAGCCGCAGCCGTAAGCCCTTTTTTGGAGGCAACCAAGCTTTAGATGCGGTTCTAGTAGGAACCGCATCCAAAGTCCACTTTTAGCAGTGGTTTTTTTTAAAGAAACACAGCCAGAAATGCACTTTTGGATGCGGTTCCTGCTAGAACTGCAGCTATAGGTCCACCGTAGCCATAGGTCTATGACATTGGCTGCGGGGCTGAACCGCAGCCAAAGGACCTAAAACCCCCGCATCCAATGACAATTTTTCAACAAGTGTATGATAACACAAATAATTAGACTTGGTTATTGGGCTGGTCAAGGTTTAACCGGTGCGGATCAGGTTATGATCTGCTAAAAAGGATCGATAGCGGGTCGGGCCAAAGCGGGTCACAAGAATCAGTGGGTCGTTAGCAGTTGGACTAATAAAAAACTAAATATAAATAAAATTCAATGTAGCCAAAAGTTAAAATATATGTATACAAATATATTAATGTAGTTATTTTTGTTAAAACTTTATTTTTGAAAAATTTATTAGACTACTGACATAGTATTGGCTTTAGTCGATAAAGCCTTATAATATTAAAGACTTTGTACAGTAAATATATATAACCTTAAACGCATTCTATTAGACTACCCTACAATCCAATAACTAGGTCTATTAATAATCAATCTATCTATCTATCTGTCTATACTACATACTAAAATACAAGCCACTAAAAAAAAATTCACTCCTAAACTTTTATTTTTCCCTCCCATTACTATAATATTAAATGCTTCACATTTTCCAAAGATGTTTTTATTTTATTTTTTTCCTAAAACAATTATAATTATTTGTACTTTACTTTCATATAAAAACTATACTGTCAATCATCTTCAAAAAAATTATTATTTGTGTTCATTATTTAATTTTTAAAGAAATTTTCGTCAGCCTTAATTCGTTAATTATTTGATATTCTTTGACTAAACTCGATTTTTTCCAACTTGGTTTTTGCCCTTTTTTCAAATTTTTTAAAAATCTTCTAAAATGATGAACCATCATATTAAATATGTTTATATTTTTTTATATAAGTTTCAAATAAGTATTTTGATTGTAACTAACTTTAGTTTTTTTGACAATAGTACAATTTTATATACAAAAAATAACTACATAACCTGATAAAAAATGTAGAATATTGCATTGTCAACGTTAGAAAACATAATTTTTTTGAAAATAAAGTAATGCGATTGATAACTATCCAAATTCAAAATGATTATAAAAAAAATTATAGTTAGTAAACTAATTTTAATCCATTGCTTAAGTTAATTTGAAAATTATGTACATTTCGGACATTGCATATTCTCTGTTTTCTAATATAACCAAAATAAAATACTTAGATAAATTTTACATCTACAATAATTTTTTATCAACTTTCCCATAAAAAAAATTAATTTAGATCTAAATACTTACTTCAATTAAATAAACCGAGTATTTGCTCGAATATTAAATAAATCAAGTCCCGTTAAAAAAAAAACCTGCAACTTAAGAAACCGGCCCACGGCCTCTTCAATTTTGACTGTAAAAGAACCTTAGGAAAATTTGTCAGGCATTTTTGTCTTTGTTCGTACTTTTTTTTTTAATGAGTCTTTGTTCGTACTGTTTCTCTACCAATGATTTCTTTTTCTTTTTTTTCTTCCATTTTACTCGTACTATAATCAGCAATTAGAGGAGGGGTAGGACCGTAGGAATACTGATGTCTGATTACCGAGTACGAATATGTTAGGCCGGAGCCATAAACTGTAAAACAAAAAACGGTATTTAATGATTTTGACATTATTTATATTGTTACTTTGACCTTATATAATTTGAAATAGGAAGTGAAAAATATAGTTATGTGCGGTCTCGTCTGATTCGTCTCGAAGCGTACTTTTCATTTCTATATTTTTATAATTTTTTCTTATGCACTATTAAAGATATTAATATTTAAATTTATGCCTCATGAAATATGGAAAAACAAATTGAACAATTAAATTTGGACAAAAAGAGTATAATATGTTACAATTAATTCCAATGTTTGACCTCTTTAGTAAAGGGTCAGAAAAGACGTGACGGATGACAACAGTCTAACAATGGTGGTGGTTATGGTTGCTACCGTTTTTTTTTTTTTTTGTAGGAAAACAAGCTTGTCGAATGGAAAATCCACTTCGTCCCCTAGATAAAAGGTGTTGGAAATCCATTTCATATCAGTATATATAAGATTTTAGACATTTTTTACATTTTGAGGCCTTTAGAGGCGTTTTTTTGGCAACTTTCTTTGGCCAAATCCCCTTTGGCAATTTGCAACTACGTTCATCTCAAAAAATTTATCAATTTGGACAGATTATACGCCCGGATCGGACATCCGAGCGCAAATTTATGGCCTTCCGAAATTTTTCACTATTATACTTAGGTATATTGGGTTAGTCGTCTGAACAGATTGTTTGGTCAGACAGTCTGACCCAATACTTTCACTATGAGATATATTTTTCTTTTTGTAAGACATATTATTTCATTATATCAAATTTATCATTGTCCTGTGTGAGATTTTTTTTTTGCCATGTGTGTGTGTTTTTTTCCAGGAAATTCATTTGTTGATGGAAATTTACACGGGATCACAAAAGATTTATGTACTTACACTAAATTTAAAAGAATTGAATCAAAATCTATTTCAAAACTATTGCATATCGATAGAACTCCTCACAATAAGACGTGTGAATAAGCAACAATATAAAAATGAGCAATTGTACTAGCAAATAATCATATATCTCTTATATCAATCTATGTGTTTGGTAAAATTGATTTTAATTTAATTCATTTTGATATATATTTTGTTCTTACTATGTAGATGTGGTATGAATTTTAATAAATAAATAAAATGTGTTATCATATATACAGCCATGAGGGCTGTATATAAGAAGCTAAATAAGGATTTTTTTTTGAAAAATTCATATAAATAATCACAACTATCGGAAGTCTTTCAATATTAATCCCAACTATATATTATTACACTATAATCCAAACTATGGGTTAATTTTATGATATTAGTCCATACTAACGTTTGAACGGTTCCGATTTCCTTCGTAGAAAGGGAGGAAGGTATAGTCAAGTAGAATAAATATGGATAGAGGAAAGATAACTAATACTTTATGAATTGGTGACCAATTACAATAGGTTAACTAAGTCAATGGACTAATATCATAAAACAATCCTCAAAGTTTGGATTATACTGTAATAATTAATAGTTGGGATTGATATTGGAAGACATCCAATAGTTGGGAATTTGGGATTATTTATATAATTTTTTCAATTTTTTTTAAAATAAAGCATTTATTACATTGAATTTTGTGTAATTTTATCATAAATCTATAAATACATACCATTCTAAAAAAGAATTTAATGCTTATATGTCAACCTTAGGACTGTATATAACATTTTCCTTAATAATTAAGGAACTTTTTCCCTCAATAATGCTTATATGTCAACCTTAGGACTGTATATAACATACTTTTTTATGACACCAAATGCTCAAATGTAAACTTTAGTTTTTTTAGTCTAAAGTTTACAATTCAACAAGTTAATGTAAATACTCCGAATATTCCAACTAGAAAGGAAACTCATTCTAAATTGGACATAAATTGTACACAAAAAAGAAGATAAAACTCATAAATTTAATATAAGCATTTCATCAAACACTTGGCATGCATTATCAATTACAAAGTTTCTTCTAAATTTATCACCACACAACCCAAAAACCAAATTGAAAACTCATAATTTGACATAAATTATCCACAAAAAAGAAGAGAAAACTCATAAATTTAATATAAGTATTTCATCAAACACTTGGCATGCATTATCAATTACAAAGTTTTTTCTAAATTTTATCCCACACAACCAAAAACCAAAATGAAATTCATCAAGTATATAATGTAGAGCATGTAATACACATTAAATAACATAATAATTTAGCATATAATAGAATTGAATCAATTCACACAAACAAAACAAAAACAAAAAAACCCTTACTGTAGCGAAATCCGTGGAGGCAACGGCTGTGGAGTGGCTTCGGTGCGCCGGCGGTGAGACACTTTCGGTGGAGGCGGCAGCGGTGGTCCAGCGGCGCAGGCAGCGGTGGAGTATGATTTATGAGCGGTGGTCTCGCGTGTTTTGAGTAAGAATGATTTTGGTTCTATGAAAAGAAATAAAACCGCTACTGGGAGTAGCGGTTTCCTATTAAACCTGAAAAAAAAAATTAAAATTTTTTTTACCGTCTACGTGGACGGTAGTTTGGGAATTATAAAAAATGTAGCTATAATTTGGGAATTGATAAACTTTATAGCATTATTAAGGGAAAAAGTTCATAATTAAGGTTCCTATTTTTTCAAAAAAAATAACGAGGGAATAAATGAATAATAGTCATAAACAAACAAATTAAGGAGTTAAGAGTTAAGACCCAAATGTCCACATAAAAAACGGCACTTCTTTGTTTTTTTTTTGTTTTTTTTTTTTATATTTACAAATTACAAACTTATCTCCACTAAACCCACTCTCACTCACTCACTCACTCACTCACTCAAACAAAGAGTCACATTCTATCTATGCTTTACCAAACTTTCCCTTGCAGCAGCCACCCCCTTTCTACCCTAACTCCTCTTCTCCTCCTCTCTCATTTCATTTCAGGTACACTCCCCTTTTCTCTCCTCTTTATTTATACACACAAATCTTTCTTTATTTTTTTTCCCAGAACCAATATAAACCATTTTTAGGGGGTTTTGGTTGGTTTGAATGTAGCAGATTGACAAATTAAAAAAAAAAAAAAACACAAATGGAATGCATAGTACAAACCCAAACCCACTCAAAACTGAGTGTTTTTGAGGGCATTTACAGTCACTTGAGCTTCACCCCTCAAAACAATGGACCTCCAACTTCAACTTCAACTCCTACTCCTACTGCTGCTGCTTCACTTCCTTGTGATGATTTCTTCGTTGACGAATTGCTCAACCTCAACAACCATGAAGATGATGTTTCCGAAAACCATGACCACAAATTTGACCTCCTTCTTCAACAATTTCAACCTCACCCTCCTGACTCTCTTCCTCCTCCTCCTCTCGACTCTGTTCTCTCTGTTCCGGTAGTTCCCCTTTTTTTACCATTAAATTCAAAATAAAAATAATAATAATAATAATAATAATAATAATAATAACTTTTTTTTTCCCCTTACATTATGGTTATGGGTTTTGTTTATTACAAGCAGGAAGAAGAAGAAGCAGACCTCGAATGGCTGTCTCATTTCGTGGAAGAATCGTTCACCCAATTTTCAACCCCTTATCCTGCCGCCCTCGCCAAGCCCAAGCCCAAGCCGAGGCCCAGGCCCACTTGGCCTTCTTTTGCTCCGGCGAAGGCTAGGAGGAGTAAACGGGCCAGGACAGGTGGCAGGTTGTGGTCTGCTTGGGTTTCAGGCCCGGAGTTCAAGAAGCTGAAGAAGAGAGAGAATGGGGCGTTTGTGGATGGGTCTGCTTTAGGAAGCCCAAGGAGGTGTAGTCACTGTGGGGTCCAGAAGACTCCGCAGTGGCGAGCGGGGCCCATGGGTCCCAAGACGCTGTGTAATGCATGTGGAGTTAGGTACAAGTCGGGCCGGCTGCTGCCCGAGTATCGGCCCGCTTGTAGCCCAACTTTCTCCAGTGAACTTCATTCTAATAGCCACCGGAAGGTGTTGGAGATGAGAAAGCAGAAGGAGGTGGGTCGACCCGAGTCCGAAACCGTGTCTCACCCGGTTTCAAGTTTTGGATAGTAACTATCTATGGTTGTAGAAGTGGTAATTAAGGCATTTGTTTTGTTGTTGGTTTTGTAGTCAGTTAGTTAGGATTAGGGTTAAAAAAAAATTGTCCCTGGTTTTGACTGGAAAACTGGGTTAATTAGTAGCTAGGAAAATTAGTATAGTTGTAATGAAAGTGTATTTGTTTAGGAGTGTAAATACGATAGATGTTTGAATTTTAATGAGTTAGTTAGGAAATTTAGGTGCAAAGAGTAAAAAAAATTAATTGTAGTGGTCTAGTGGAGTAGAATGTAGAAATATTTCATGCTTCTTCTCTAGCAATGGAATGAAATTTGATATTGAGTATGAGTACTCTCCATTAATTTTACATATAAATTCATTCATATCTAATCGGCTCCCAAATGAGCAGTACTCGCTACTCGGTTAGGATTTGAGCACAATCAGAAATGTATACCCTCAATGGCTCAATCTTTTAATAATTGTTAAATTACATTTTATGAAATTGTTAAATTACATTTTATGAAATGCTAATCTGTTCATTTTAGAATTCTGACAATTTCTTGTTTTATGTACATAATGAAAAATACAATTACTTCCTCTGTCCACAATTTTTATCAAAATGGAGCACTTATTTGTGGACGGAATGAGTATAAAGAATTTAGTTTGATTCGTCTTACTATATGCTTTTTAAATTATAGTATATTTTTTATAACTTTTTAATATATATACAAAAATTAATTTTATTTAAAGTTGTGTATTGTGAGAACACGAAAAACAACTACAAAACGGCCCGTTTGTTAGCCGGTTATAAATCATGGTAATGGAAATGAATTTATAACTAAATTCGGAAGGGAAATCAAAATTCATTCCCATGGTGGTGCAACCTTAGCTCCAATTTATCTAATTTTCTTCATAAATATCAATTCCCATCAAATACCATCCTCTCCAATGTTAATGGATGAGAATGAAAAATGAGCAGAAAATTGAAGCTTGCCAATAAAAATTTGTTTTCCATAGAGATTATAAGGTTCATCCTTAATAAAATTACACTATAAATTCATTACCATTACAACAATTTATTACCAACAATCAAACGGGTCCAAAGAGTAAATTTATTGCTAATACAAAGAGAGTATCTTTATTGCTACTACGTAGATTTCCATCTCTCACTACTTTCAGACAATATATTTAAGTTCAAAAGATGGAAAGAACAATCAATAATTCAACAGAGTGAAATAGAAGAAAAAAAGAAAGAAATAAAAATGAGATTTTGAATCTAGAGTGGAGCCTGTTTTGGCTTGGTTTGATTGATAGAGTTGGCCTATTTTTGAAAAGATTCAAACTTTTTCCACCTTGGAACTTTATGAGGTGTTGACTAATGACTATTTGAAGGTCCAAATTTTCCCCCTTGCAAATTAAATTCCTCATCCATTAATTTATTATTTGGAATATTCTTTACTTTCTCCGTCTCTAATTGTTTGCTACATAAGAACTTTTAGCACTATTCATTGTGTCATTGTGACTCTTTTTAATTTTATACGTATAGTAAAAAATATAATCAAGTAGATCTCGTTTGATTCAACTCAATGTGTAGTTTTTTAATATGTAATTTTTATAATTTTTTTATTATATACATCTAAACTTATATTCATTTAAAGTTGTGTTTTGGGAGACATGAAAAAGCAAATGTAACAAAAGGGACAGATGAAGTATATTTTAAAGTTTCATATTAAGTATTACCTTGCTACTTTTATTTAATAATTAATAATACATAATAATCAATATTACTCACACTAATTGTCGAATAAAGTCTGATCATTTTCGGGTCACGTCATACTTAATTTAAGATGTTAGATGAATACACATAGGTTTTAAGTTTTGAGTCAGGTAATTGAGGAGAAATCAGAGACCATTACTGGTATTTGAGGAGGAATGATAGACCATTATCAGGCAACGGGCATTATCTACTAAAAAATATATTTGACAGATTAATCCTTTAAAATTTAGTAAATTGCTTGTAAGACCTTAATATTACACAGAAAAATAAATTGATACATAGACCATATAATATAAACATGGACATGCTAATTCTACCTCAATTTATTTAAATGCAAAGATTATATTTGACACAAATAGAGAGGAAAAAAAAAAGTCTAATCATTGCATTTAAAAAGAAATGGAGGTAGTATATTAAAATGTATACTCTCTCCGTAACATAAAAATATGTACTTTTGTTTTTTCACGTATTTTGAGGAAGCAATTTGAGGGTGTAAATGACCAAATTAATCAAAATAATTTTGATATTAGTAAATTATAATCACAATCTTGCTTGTATTAAAACCATTTTGATTAATTTCTTCATTTACACCCTTAAATCACTTCCTCAAAACACGTGAAAAAAGAAAAGTAGATATTTTTATGTTATGGAGGGAGTAGATTGGATCTTAGATAACTAAAACACCTTATATTATACTTTTACAATGTTTCAAATTAGTCCTTTTACCTTTCGATAATTATAAATAAACTCTTATAAAAGGGACTGATACATAAATATTTTAGTAGATAATTAATGTCATTACCTCTAATTAGGGATGTCAAAACGGGTTAATGGTACAAGTTAGGGTTGACCCAAATGGGTTCAGTTCAATTTCGGTTCAGGTTAAATCAGGTTATGTTAGAAATATGTGTATGGAAATTGTTGATGAATACCCTCCAAGGCGTGGAATCTACACTTTCCTTCTAAACTTATTCGCCCCTTAGATCACCGGGTTACCGCGAAATGTTTAGTGAGATACAATGGAGAAAATTTGTACACTCTATATGATCTTAGAGTATACCTTAAAAGGACTTAGTGTTTGTTATGTGTTTAGAACACACTTAGTATAGATTGCAAGAGAATACTAAGTGCAAGCAAGTTGTATGAAGTGTAGAAAATCTGAATATTTTGTGTACTTCAACCATGAACTAAGCAAGCCTATTTATAGGCATATATGGCAAGTTGAATCAGCTAAAAAGAGCTGAACAAACACCTCCTTAAAGCTCCATAAAATCAGAATAATGGTGATTAATTGTGTACAATTAACATCCTTGAAGATGCCATTCACTAGGCAACCTTCAAGGTTCTGATTTTAAACCCCTTTAGGACTTGTTTAATACAGCTTTGAAGCCATTAAACACATGCTTAATACGTACAAGCATCCTAGGCAAAAGCATACGAAAAGTCAAAAACTGTTCGAGTTTTTCCAGAAGCAAATCGCGAGCCGCGAAGAAGAGCTCGTGAGTCGCGAACTGGACTCACGAGTCGCGAGACTCTTCTGTCTCGTGGCTCGTGATTTTTTTCTTTCTAGAAACTTTTCACGAGTCGCGACGGGTCCTCGCGGGTCGCGAGATACCCGTTGGACTCGTAGTTTCTCTTTGCCTAATCTTCTCTTTCCTTAGTTCATGTAACCAAGCCCATTTAATCATAAATGTTCCAACAATCCTCCTCCCATTTATGATCTAAATGTTGACAAGCTTAAACCACAACATGCATAATCAAAACACAAAACACATGTTTATGCATAAATAAAAATGTTGTAAAGATTGAATTTCTACTTAGTATATGCACACTTTACGATAATTCCATTTAGTATAATAAACTATGCTTTGAATTATACAAACACTACGAATTATTGAAGATACAATACACATAAACACAAACAAATCAACTTTTAACCCCTTACACCTATGTCGCCATGGTGTACGTATCTATTCATGAACGTTTCAAGCAAAGCCTAGACTTGATGAAGCGGCCAAACTTCTTGCTCACATAGGTAGATCTTTTCGCACATGCTCCTACAATTTGAGCCAATTACAAAGATCTATTAAGAATTGAACCAATTCAACCTCCTTTACATTGCAGTAAACTTAGCACTTACCTCGGGATGTAATATCTTCAAGTGCTCACAACCTCAAGTGAAAATCTATCCTCATTGAATTTGAGATCCAATGTCTTATTGGACGTCGAATTGAGTTTCATTTCATTAAGGTTGTACAATAGGCTTTAAACCCATCCCTAAATTCATTTTGTTCAACAAGTCCCTTGGCAACGGTTTTGTAAATGCATCCGCCAAATTACCTTGTGTCCGAACAAAATCAATGGTTATACAACCATCTTTGATCATCTCACGTACATAGCTATGTCTAACCCCAATGTGCCTTGACTTGCCATTGTAGACCACGCTATAAGCTTTGGCAATTGTTGCTGCACTATCACAATGGATAGCTAGAGGTGACATCGGTTTTGTCCATAAGTCAACCTCACTTAATAAATTTCTAAGCCACTCCGCTTCTTGACAACATGAAGCAAGAGCTATAAATTTCGAAGCCATTGTGGAATCGGTGACACATGTTTGCTTCTTAGAGGCCCATGAAATGGCACCTCCTCCAAGAAGAAACACCCATCCACTTGTGGATGAAAAATCCTCCTTATTGGAGATCCAACTTGCATCCGTAAACCCTTCTAAAATAGAAGGCTCACCGTTATATGTCAAACCAAAATCCTTGGTTTTCTTCAAATACCTCAACACTCTTCTTAAAGCTTGCCAATGTACCATACTAGGATTACTAGTAAACCGGCTCAACCTCCCTATAGCAAAAGCTATATCCGGTCGTGTGCTAGTCATAGCATACATCAAGCTTCGACCAAGCTTGCATACTCCAATTGAGATATTGGAGTACCACTACTCGGAACCAATTTAACATTAGGATCCATCGGAGTAGCAAAGTGAGTTGAAACCGACTCATTGAACCTCTTTACCACTTTCTCAATATAATGAGATTGTGTTAAAGAAATAGTGCTTTTACCTCTCACAATTCTTATACCAAGAATCACATCCGCTTGACCCAAATCTTTCATTGAGAAGCTCCTTGAGAGAAATGCTTTGGTTTTGTTCACTTCATCCAAATCAGTCCCAAAAATAAGCATATTGTCAACATATAAACAAATTATAACTCCTTTACCATTGTTAAATTTGTTATATACACACTTATCGGATTGATTTATTTTAATCCATTAGACAAGACTACATCATCAAATTTTTGATGCCATTGCTTAGGTGCTTGTTTTAGGCCATATAAAGATTTAACTAATTTACAAACTTTGTTTTCTTGTCCTTTGACTACAAAGCCTTCCGGTTGATTCATGTACACTTCCTCCTCCAATTCACCATAAAGGAAAGCCGTTTTCACATCCATTTGGTGAATTTCAAGACCATGAATCGCCGATATAGCTATCAAAAGTCTTATAGTAGCTATTCTAGCTACTGGAGCATAAGTGTCAAAATAGTCGATATCATATTTTTGCCTAAAACCTTGGGCCACTAACCGGGCCTTGTATTTTAATATGGTTCCATCGACCCTTTTCTTCTTAACAAAGATCCATTTACAACCAAGAGGTTTACAACCCGGAGGTAAGTGCGATAAAACCCAAGTATTATTACCCATTATTGAATCCATTTCATCATTCACGGCCTCCTTCCAAAAAACGAAATCATGAGACTTCATAGCCTCACCAAAGGTTTTCGGATCCTCCTCCATATGGTAAACATATGAATATTGAGTCTCAATAGACTCCCTTGACCCTTCAACTAAAAATAGTTGAAAATCCGGTCCAAAAGTTTTAACTTTTCTAGCTCTTTTACTTTTCCTAATTTCCGGAATTGTAGTATCATGATCTTTATTAAGATCATCTACATTCCCGGAACTAGTACTAGGTACCATGTCCTTTGGTCTAGGAATCGATGAAAAACGAGTTTCATCAAAAATTGCATCCCTTGACTCTATCACGGTATGTATAGAGACAAAATCATTATGTTCAAGAACATAAAACCTATAGGCATTGCTATTTTCCGCATAGCCTATAAATATGCAATCAATCCCTTTTTCACCCAATGTTTTACGTTTGGGTTCCGTCAATTTGACGACCGCCCTACATCCCCACACCTTAAGGTACGTGAGATTAGGCTTCCTTTTAAACCAAAGTTCATATGGGGTATCCTTGTTCCTTTTATTAGGAACCCGATTTAAGACATAACATACGGTAAGCATTGCCTCGCCCCAAAAACCGTCACTTAGACCCGAGTTAGATAACATGGAATTAACCATTTCTTTTAATGTCCGATTTTTCCTTTCCGCCACACCGTTACTTTGTGGTGAATATGGTGCGGTCGTTTCGTGAATTATGGCAATGGAATTAAAATAATTTGGGTCATAATACTCTCCACCTCTATCCGTCCGAAGTACTTTAATTTTTAAATTAAGTTGTAATTCCACTTCGGTTTTATAAATTTTAAATTTTTCAATGGCCTCATCTTTGGTTGTCAATAAAAATGTATAACAAAACCTCGATAAATTATCAATAAACGTTATTACATATTTTTTATTACCCAAAGAAGGTGAACTATGAAAGTCACATAAATCACTATGCACCAAATCAAGCAAATTTGTTTGTCTTGTCACACTATGGAATGGGGTCCTTGTGATTTTATTTAACATGCACGTCTTACACTTCTCTAAACTCAAATCGAAAGGTGGGATTAACCCCAATTTAGACATGTCATGCAAACGACGATAATTCACATGACATAAACGATTGTGCCATAGAGAAGAAACATCAAGCAAGTAAATAGAATCAACATTTTCATTATTTATGTGGAATTTGAACATTCCATTACAATAATATCCTTGACCTACATAAATACCACCTTTAGAAACAATGAACTTATCGGACTCAAAAACAACCTTATAACCAAACTTGTTCAAGATACCTCCCGAGACTAAATTTTTCCTAACTTCAGGTACAAAAACAACATCTTTTAAAGTTAGTGTTTTTCCTGAAGTTAAACATAATTCTACTTGACCTATACCCTTGGCCTTTACTGTAACGACCCGACTCGCTTAAACCGGCGCAGAAGAAACCGACGAGTCGAATAGTTATAAACTACAACTCAAATACTTAAGAAATTAAAGCTAATTCCTCGAAATATTATTAATCAATCCAAAACGTACAAATACCCACAAGTTTGTACATAACTAGTCCAAAGTCAAACTAAAAATACTAAAACACAAGTAACTCCAACCACACGTCAGAGTCTAATACAACGTATAAAAGTCTATTCAACAACATACAAAATCTATAAAACTCCATCACTATCTAAAACAACATAAAACAGTAAATACAACAGATAACAGTAATAACAACGTCGCTCGCCCAACCCAAAGCTAAGCAAGAGTATCATCATCAGAAATACCTGAAAAATATACAACAGTCCACCATCTTAACATAATGGGAATACACATGCACATAGCACAAATTAAATAATCAATATCAATAAATCAAAGTGCAAGATCAACCCCAAACGTGAACTCGACTCAAACCATCCTAATCAACTATCTTTGGCGCAATCATTCATATTCTAGACCGGACTGTGCTCGTACGAACGCATCTTACGCATTCGAACTTTCTACTATGCTCGGATTTGAGAATCTTACTCCCAAACCCCATGAAACCAATCTTAGTGGAAATCCATGTCCCGTGAAACCAATCTTACTGGAAATTCACAAAGATCACATAGTATGACTCCAACTATCCCAATACCGCGGATGGAATAGGGGCAACGTCTTAACCCAAATACAATGAATCTTACTCAAAGTATCAGGCGTCTAAAAATGAAATCAAGCTAATCATTAATTAATTAAATCTTTTAATCGACTTAATCATATTACCATCATTATTACCCAACATAACTAAATTAAGTTCAAGAATTGCCTCTAGCCTTGATTCTCGAAATTAACTAGTTAAATCATCGAAGTTATTCTCAAGAACTGCCTCTAGCCTTAATCTTGAGTCTAACCAATCATAAATCATCATTCTATAATCATTCTTTAATCGAATTAAACATATTCTTTAACTTTCTTTATTCTTTAAATCAATTTCTTTAACTTTCAAGATTCAATCAAGAACTCATCAAGAACTCATAAAGAACTCATAAAGAACTCAAAGAACTCATTAAAGATTCATAAAGAACTCATTCAAGATTCAAGATCTTCAACCAAGAACTCAATCAAGATTCAAGATCTTCAACCAAGAACTCATCCAACACATTCATCATCACACGCATAACCTCATGAAATACTTGAATACTACCACTTAATCTTATCCACAATTCATCAAACTTTAACATAATAATCATGATCATAAAACAACATATATTCAATCATAAAATCATCAAAACCATTACTAAAACATCATATAAACACATAAAAAATCAGATTATAAATCATGCATAAAATCATGGATATTCATCAACAATCAACCCAAACATGCATTTAATTCATACTATAAACATAGTATACCAAATAGGTTGAGAAAGCATGTTACCTTATTGAAGATTACACACAATTCAACACACAAAAGTAGCCCGGAAAGTAGCACAAAACACGGCACACAAACAGCCCACACACGGCTGTCCACACGGCACCACGAGCCACCACGAACACCACGAACCCCTTTGCACGGCTGTTGCACACGGCCTGCTGTCCAAGCACGAACACCACCGCACGGTCACGGCACCACCACTGCACGGCTGCCATTGTACGGCCCCACACACGGTCACCCACACGGTCCAACCCACTTGATCACGAACACGAACAAGACCCAGAACCAACCCGAACTAGTGATCTTGAATGAAATGCACGTGTTTAGGATTGTGTTTAGGCACTTAAAGATCAATAGAAGTTGAATCTTTAAGATTAGGATTAGAAAGATGGATGAACAATTTGGATGGGTGTAATAGCCAAATGGCGTGTGGCACTAGAGCAAATGGGAGAGATTTTTGTGCTTGAATTTGATGGCAAGAGCTTATGATGGCAAAATGGGCAAATGATCTTAAGGCTTACTAATCCCCTCTATTTATAGAAGTGGGAGTAGTGTGAACACAAAGCAAGTGGCAAGGCATGGCTTGCCTTGTAAAAACCGGCCAAAGGGTAATAATGGGCCTAAAAATGGGCTCTCGTGATTAATTGGGCTAATTTGCAAAAACCGCATGACTAATCATGCAATAATCGATTTGGCCCAAAATATTAGATAATTAATTAGAAAATTAAATAATAAAATTCTAATCAATTAAATAATAATTAACATAAATAATAAAAACTGAAAATAAAATAATTCGAATTAAATCGAAATTATTCACATAAAATAAAATAAATAGTTCAAAATTAAATTTGAACTAACACATAAATATACATAATTACACATAAATATCGGTAAAAATACCAATAAAATCTGGGTCATTACATTTATCGTAGAATCAATACCCATATACAAAATTGGCCCATTATCCAAATCTTGAAAAGTTTTGAACAAATGCCGGTCTTTGCATACATGTCTGGAGGCTCCTGAATCAATCCACCAAGAGTTGTCAACCTGCACAACATTAATTTCAGAAATGATAGCAACAAAATGAATAGGTTCACTTGAAGCTACTAGTGCAACTGTACCTTGGCTAGAATCACCCTTAGGTTGATCCTTCTTTCCCTTCTTGTTCTTTGAAGGGCAATCCCTCTTGAAGTGAGGACCACTACATATCCAACAAGTAACCATATTTCGCTTCTTGTTTGTAGCATTCTTGGTTTTAAAATTCTTGTTGTTGGATTTCTTTGTCCCATTTGATACACCAACCCCTGCCATGTTTACGGTAGATTTTTGTCCATTATTATTATTATTATTATTATTACTATTATCATTGTCCTTGTCCTTGTTCTCTTGGGCCTGGATATTCTCCTCAACTAAGAGGTGACTACCCAATTGTTCCATGGAAATATCTTCTTTTTTATGTTTTAAAAGATTTTTAGTATCTTTCCATGCCGGTGGTAATTTATCAATTATTGATGCGACCGCAATGGCCTCATGCATCTCCATTCTGTGAGCCCGGATTTGATTTAAAATGTGATGAATTTCATGGAATTGTTCCATTATTGAACGTTCATTAGTAATTTTAAAAGAATTAAAATTGCTAACAAGAAATTTCTTACTTGAGGAATCCTCGGCGATGTACTTCGCCTCCAAAGCATCCCATAGTTCTTTAGCACTCTCTACATTTTGGTAGAGATCAAACAACGAGTCGGAAAGAGTGTTGAGTATATGCCCCCGGCATATGTAATCATCATTCTCCCACTTAGTCCTTTTCCTTGTAGTCTCGGCCGATTCCGCTACTTCACCCTCCTTTGGATAAGGAGTCATCGGGGTGGTAAGAACATACACCACGTTGAGAGTTGTCAAAAAAGAAAATGAACCTTCTTTTGCCAACGACGGAACTCCACACCTTCGAACCTTTCCAACTTTTGAATGTTCATGGCTAGGTCTTTGAGAGTAGACATTTTTTGAAGAATAAGTTTAGAAGCTTGTTAGAAATATGTGTATGGAAATTGTTGATGAATACCCTCCAAGGCGTGGAATCTACACTTTCCTTCTAAACTTATTCGCCCCTTAGATCACCGGGTTACCGCGAAATGTTTAGTGAGATACAATGGAGAAAATTTGTACACTCTATATGATCTTAGAGTATACCTTAAAAGGACTTAGTGTTTGTTATATGTTTAGAACACACTTAGTATAGATTGTAAGAGAATACTAAGTGCAAGCAAGTTGTATGAAGTGTAGAAAATCTGAATATTTTGTGTACTTCAACCATGAACTAAGCAAGCCTATTTATAGGCATATATGGCAAGTTGAATCAGCTAAAAAGAGCTGAACAAACACCTCCTTAAAGCTCCATAAAATCAGAATAATGGTGATTAATTGTGTACAATTAACATCCTTGAAGATGCCATTCACTAGGCAACCTTCAAGGTTCTGATTTTAAACCCCTTTAGGACTTGTTTAATACAACTTTGAAGCCATTAAACACATGCTTAATACGTACAAGCATCCTAGGCAAAAGCATACGAAAAGTCAAAAACTGTTCGAGTTTTTCCAGAAGCAAATTGCGAGCCGCGAAGAAGAGCTCGCGAGTCGCGACCAGGCTCGCGAGTCACGACCTGGACTCGTGAGTCGCGAGACTCTTCTGTCTCGTGGCTCGTGATTTTTTTCTTTCCAGAAACTTTTCACGAGTCGCGACGGGTCCTCGCGGGTCGCGAGATACCCGTTGGACTCGTAGTTTCTCTTTGTCTAATCTTCTCTTTCCTTAGTTCATGTAACCAAGTCCATTTAATCATAAATGTTCCAACAGGTTATTAGGCCAACGGTTCAGTTCAATTCAATTCAGGTCATTTCGGTTCAGGTCATAAGAAGTTGTCTTTTTCTCGGTGACAGTTCAGTTCAGGTTCAGGTCATTAACGGTCAGGCTAGTATCAATTCAATCCAAAACGAGTAGGGTTAATACAGTTCAACGATAAGAAACGGTATGTTTCAGGTTGGCATTAGTTTACACCGGGTTATTTTGGAGCGTCCATTACAATAAAAATTGATCATAAAACAAAAAAAGTTGCTTAATATGTTAATTGTGATACGAAGTTACTTTCAAGTAGGGATGTCAAAACGGGTTAACGGTACATGTTAGGGTTGACCTAAACGGGTTCAGTTCAATTTCGGTTCAGTTGAATCAGGTTATTAGCCCAACGGTTCGGTTTAGTTCAGTTCAGGTCATTTCTGTACAGGTCATAACAGGTTGTATTTTTCTCGTTGACAGTTCAGTTCAAGTTCGGGTCATTAACGGTCAGGCAGGTATCAGTTCAGTCCAAAACGGTTCAGTTTAATACAGTTCAGCGATAAGAAACAATACGTTTCAGGTTGACATCAGTTTCATCAGGTTATATTGGAGCATCCATTGCAATTAAAATTGATCATAAAACACAAAAAGTTTTTTAACATGTTATTTGTAATATGAAGTTACTTTTCAGTTAAATAAATTTCAGTTCAATTCAGTCCAGGTCAAATAATATAACGGGTTGGTTTCAGTTCAGTCCATTTCAGTTCAATTTAATAAATCTTCGGGTTTGAGACAAGTTATCCTCAGTTCAGGTTACTTTCAATTCAAGTTCAGTTCAGTTCAAGTCATTAATTCACGGGCCAATAACAGTTTAGGTCACTTCAGTTCGGTCAATTTCAGGTTATGGGTTACTTTCAGTTCAGTTTATTTCAGTTTAGGTCACGGTCAGTTCAGTTAACCCAACGGGTTCCAACCCAAACTGACATCCCTACTTTCAAGTTGAATAAGATTTCAGTTCAATTCAGGTCAAATAATGTAACGGATTGATTTCAGTTCAGTCCAGTTCAAACCAATTTAATAAATCTTCGCGTTTGAGACACGTTATCCTCAGTTCAGGTCACTTTCAGTTCAATTTCAGTTCAGTTCAGGTCATTAATTCACGGGCCAATAACAGTTCAGGTCACTTTAGTTCGGGTCAATTTCAAGTTACGGGTTATTTTCAATTCAGTTTATTTCAGTTCAGGTCACGGTCTGTTTAGTTAACCCAACGGGTTCCAACCCAAACTGACATCCCTACCTCTAATGGTCTATCATTCCCTCGGTAGTCGAGTATATGGGTCAATTGTATATTTGTACGGGTCACATTTTGGACTCTATTATTTTTTTTAAAGAGTAAATTTATTTCAACTCTATATGAGACTATGATTGTGGTGGTTTAAAGTTTAAATTTAAACTAGTTAGTGAGTAAAAAGCAACAACATAATGAGGTGTTGGACTTTAGAGTTTGAGAAGGGTAAAAGAGGGGGTAGAAGACACGAGAAAGTGTCCCAAGTGGTTGTGGGGGCGACTCTTTTAGCGTGACATCAAATACCTTATGCCATGCTCCTCATCAGTGCTATCTACTCATCCAAAACGATTAACAACTCTCCGCTAGACCTGGTTATTGGACAGGGTAGTCCAATGTCATGCGATTAGGATAAAGGTTATAGGATATTTAATGGATATGGCCTTAAATGAAAAAGACCATATCGACTAGGGCCGATACAGGGCCAATAAATAATAGCCTAATAAATATTTTTTAAAAAACGTTTTGGCAAAAATAATTACATTAATATATTCGTATACATTTGTTTTAACTATTGGCTACCTTAAATTTTATTTATATTTTAATATTATAATGGTCCGACCACTAACGACCCACTAATGACCCGCGACCTGCTTTGGCCCAACCCGCTATTGACCTTTTTAGTCGAACCTAGCCCTAACCCGACCCACATTGGCCTAACCCACCCGACTCACCCAATAACTAGGTCTACTCCCCACACTCTTCAAAGTGCTATCTAAAACAACATCAGTTATGCTGTTGACGAGCAATGTCTGGTTTCTTAAATTGAGATACAATATCGTATCTTACAATGATATTTTGATGTAATTTTGAAAAATATTATAGAGATATATGTTTACCCACATAGAAGTAAGGGAGTATTTTGAGAATATATTTTCATCAAAATTATTAAAATGTCATTTAATATATTACTTATATTTTTCAATAATTTGATCCGAGAAAACTAAAAATTCTTTGTTATAGACAATGCATAACAACTTGTGTTGGGAGACAACATACAAACTACGAAGAGTATTTACAACATATATACGTGGTTGATATTGTCAAGATTAACGTAATACTTTCCTCGCAAATTGGGTAATAATTAAGTTAGTCAAGGTTGCCCATAAGAAAATTTCACAATTTAACTTTGGTTACTTTTTTTAGATTTTAAAGAATAAAATGGTGGGAAAAAATTTTGTTTCAAAGATCCCCAACCTTGACCATTGAAATAATAACCACTTTAGCATTCAACTTCCTAAGAATAATTCATATAAAGTAGAATTAGTAAAGAGAGAATGGGCAATAATTAGCTATTTAGCTCTTCATAGTTCTTTCTAGTCATAAAAATGCGTTCTACAGAGTATAATGTTAGGAAATAATACTGTAAACTAAGATTTTTGGAAAAAAGATTTTGTGGGTCATAAAGCTGTGACGTGATGGAATAATCACTATCTTAGAAGCAAATTCGCCTTGACACAGTGCAATCAAAACAATAGCTTTTGTCCCCCAAAATTTAACACAGCACTCCCTAATTTGTGCACTCGAGAAAGAGAGCTTGGAACTCGTTTTGTTTGCTCAGAATTTGGAGAAAATGGGAACAAATGAATGTGTGTTTTTTTTTTGGCTGTAGTTATCCAACGATTAGAATGGCAAGATATAGGAGTGCTGGAAGAGCAAAAACAACAATAGCAAAAAATTGGAGCAGCATCATGGGCAAGAATCAAAGGAGTCAGTTACAGAATTAGAGTAGTCATAAACGATTAATAATTTGAAAAAATAAATGGCCCAAATGCAAAACAACAACCCCTCCGCGCCGAGTCAGACGACAGCGCATGAGGGGAGTCTCATTCCTAGCTCACTAATTATCAATAAGCAAGCTATCATATATAAACATGATTTTTTTTACAACGGGCAAAGGATAATATAAACTATAATTTTCTAAAACTGGGGGCAAGTACATGTGCTTGCCGCACCTCTTCCCTATTGAATTTAGTACATCGTACACTCTAAAGTCGTTCTTGCCAGAAGAATGAAATCATTGATGATGGGCTGAATGTTGATGTCTTCTTTATTTGGTTGCTGGAGTGCCCCTATCAGCTTGGAGCAGTCAGTGAGGATATGGATGTTATTACCTATCTTCATTGCTTCCCGGAGTCCTCGGAGGAGGGCTATTGCTTCTGTTTGTAGTGCTGATGTAGCAAGCACTTTCTCACCTCCAGACGCTTCCTCATACGGTTTGTTGATATACCATCCGATGGTTGCTGAAATATCCTCCATCTTTGGGCCTACCCTTTTCCAGGCTGCATCAGTCTGGATCTGCACGTTTGGAGAATGCAGTTGATCACCACAGGTCCAATCAGGGGTAATTGGATGATCCGATGGGGTTAGAATGTGGTTAGTTGCAGAATGGTCAGTGGCTTTGCGCCATCTGGTGATAACATCTCGTTGGATATCCAGGATTCTTTGCGGATTGCACACGACCTCTTTGAACATGATTTCATTGCCATGGAGCCAAAATAGCCCAGAGTGGTCTCCATTATCATTTGTTGATCCGCTTAGGAAGTGGATGAAGTTCTTTAGCCAATCTATGAAGGGGACTGTAGGGCTCGCAGTGGTTCGCAATCCTAGGTTACAAGCAGCCCATATTCTCTGTGAAATGTGGTAGTCTCTGAGCGAGGAGGTGCCGAGGTGGCTTGTATCTTCACTATAAGACATGCATAAGACACAAACCACTTTCAATGTGGAACAAAAGAATACCCATATATAAGAAGGAGACAAACAAAGTGTAAGTATCAATGTGGGACAAGGGAAAAAAGGAGAAAAAACTAAGACTCTTTTCTTTGCATTTCTAACATATAATAGTAGTATAGAACAATGAAAATGCTTTACAACATGCATGTAACATTATCAAAATCGCACTTGGTTAGAGTAATGGTTATTTGAAATAGAATAAAAATAGCAATAAAAATCTGATATAAAAAATCAATAAAGAAATTAAAAATGAAAATAATTATAAAATCTATTCATAGAAAATAACTAATAATAATATTTTTGCTAACACGTACAAATTAGTAGATTTTTGATTTTTTTTAAAATGATGTATTGAATCAGTTGGTTTTATATAAGTCGCCTTCAAAATCCAAATAGATGCTTCTCATTCAATCTTTTCGAAACCCTTGAAAAAGAACTTACGGCCCGTTTGGTAGCCGGTTATAAATGGAGGTAATGGGAATGAATTTATAACTAAATTTGGAAGGAAAATCAAAACTCATTCCCATGGTGGTGCTAGTTTAACTCCAATTTATCTATTTTTTTTCACAAACATTTATTCCCATCTAATACCACCCTTCCACATGGTAATGGAAAATAAGAACAAATTTCAAGTTTGGAAATGAAAAATATGTTTTTTCCATGGGGATTTTGAAGTTTTTTCTTAATAAATTACCCTTTAAATCCATTGCCATTACCACAATTCATTACCAATAACCAAACGGGCCGTTAGGGTAATCTTCTACAAGGCCATAACTAACCAAATTTACTAAACTACAAAAAAGATAATAATAAAAGTAAAACCTTTAAAAAATAATTTAATGATACATTCACATTTGATCACGACCCTAAAAAATAATCAAAATACACCTATTATAACCAATAATCCCATAAAATAAAGTAAATTTTTCTATTTGTACAAAAAATAATCATAAAAAATTAAGACGAATAAACAATATCAAAAAAATAATTTGTTTCATTATTTTTATAGATTAGTTGAAGTTAGGCTCTCTATATAATTTAGTATAATTCTAATAAATTTTTAAAGATAATGTATTCATGATTTTCTAAAAGTATAAATAAACTAGTGCATTTTGACCTATAATTTACGAGTTAGTTTTTACCATATATAATTCTCCAAACTCCCAATGATGGTACTTAGAGAAGGCAATTGGGTCTTGAATTGGACCTGTCCGAGACCCGCTGGGACCCGATCCATGTGTAAGAGTTTGGCTCTGAGTTTTTTAGTTGCAATGGACCTAGGACGAGTCTGAGTCTGGACATGTACGGGTGGGATCACATACGTGAGACCCAAACCTAGACTGGACCATGGACCATGCCATTTGTATAAAATAAATAAAAATAAAATATAGATCCTAAATTTTTAAGTCTTAATTTAACATCATTATTATAAATTCTCTTCGTTTATACTTAATTATTTTTAGAGTATTTTACAACTTTTTTCGTTTGACTTCTTTTAAACATTTAAATGTCTTATTTTCAATTTTTTTTAGCTGAAATCATGAATTAGCATTGGTTATATGTAGCTAAAAAAGGAAGAATAAAGTAATTTAGTAAATACCAAAAAAAGGATCCGTATTTCCCAAAAAAAAAAAGTAATTTAATAAATACAAAATTAAAATGGTGATTAAGGACTTAAAATTAAATAAAATTCATCTAGGACTGATTAAAGACCCGTAGATCCGTTAGACCCAATGGATCTGGGATTGGGTTTGAAAATTCTAGACCCAGCGGGTGTGGCTCTAGGTGGGTCCGACCCAAACCCGACCTATTGCCATTCCTAGTGGCAATGTATTATTTTTGAACTCGCCATATATGCACGTCTTACATGCGGTGATATCTTGTAGAGCATGTAACTTAAAAAAAAAAAAACAAAAAGAGGGGGTATCATTTATTCATTCATGCCTAATATCTCATGCCACCATGTTCAAGTGTCTTTCAAAAGTTAAAAGTTGGACGACAATAAGAGAATTAGATGCTACCATGTTTAATTGCCGATAGCTGAGTAGCAAGGTCGTCGATGTTTATATACACTCCAAAAGTCACCTCAAAAAGGGTGGTTGTGGCGGTGACCGGTGATGGAAGTTTGTGGTGGTGGAAAGTGATGGCAGCAATTATGGTGAGGCGCGAATTTAGGAGTGAAAAAAAGGCTAGGATAATGTTAAAAAAAAAGTAAATTACATTTGGACACTAGATGGTAAAAAAACAGACAATGAATAGTACTCCGTAATTGATTAACGCTAATGGGAGCAATGGAGCATTTAAAGTCTTCACAGTTCACAGTGTGTATATATAGTTTTACTCTGATATGGTCCACCACCCAACTTCAAATTTTTCTTTATTATAATTAATTTATTATTATTATTATTATTATTATTATTATTATTATTATTATTATTATTATTATTATTATTATTATTATTATTTATCCTTTAAAAAAATGATTTGTTATTTATGACATAGTAAGTAAGCTATCAACTTATATTATGAGCTAGTAATAGTTATTAATGAACTTATATATCTGATCAACTCTTGCACTTGAGAAATAAGATAAATGGTGGATCCTTAAACAAGGGGAGGAGAGGGAATTGTACAGGGCGGAAGTAGACACCACTTGTTGTATAAAGTTTCACTAAGAAATGTTCCATTAATTTAAAGGACATGGATATACTCATAGATGTGAACATAAAATAGTGGAAAATACATTACCTAACACAATTATATTTATTATTGTTAGAGCTTAGTTTCTCTTTAATATATACCAAAAAAATAAAAATGGTTTGGATGTTTTATTTTGGATATCATTAAACATGTTGTGGGAGCTATATAATTTAATATTACAAAACAAAATGAATTCTTAAATAGCTAAAAAGTTGTTATAACAGTTTTTTAGTTGCAAAAGAAAAGAAAAAAAGAATTGAATATACAATATATTCTAATATAAAGGGGTTGTTTGGTATGAGAGTTTCAGTAAAAGGAAAGGAAAATAGCAAATCAGTTCAACCACACCACGAAACCCTAACCCACAACCACCCTCACACCACCCACCACCACACGACCAACCACCCAATCCACAACCACCCAAACCCACGACCTAACCCTAACAACCCGACCTAAACCAAGAAAAAAACCAAGGAAGGGAGAGAGAGAGAGAGAGAGAGAGAGAGAGAGAGAGAGAGAGAGAGAGAGAGAGAGAGAGAGAGAGAGAGAGAGAGAGAGAGAGAGAGAGAGAGAGAGAGAGAGAGAGAGAGAGAGAGAGAGAGAGAGAGAGAGAGAGAGAGAGAGAGAGAGAGAGAGAGAGAGAGAGAGAGAGATGAGATGAGAGGAGACGACGCGATGATGACATTGCTGTTAGAGAGGAAGATGGCGCGACGAAACAGTTGTGAGGGGGGACGACGGCATGATTGTTCTTGAATATAGAGATGGGTAATGTGGTGGTTGTTTTAATTTACTAAATATACTATCAAACTAAAGAATGAGAAAAGGGAATTCTATTTCTTTCATTAACTAACCCTTTGTTTTTTTCCTTTCCTTTCCTTTCCCTAAGTATTGAACCAAACAACCCCAAAGTCTAGTACAAAGTATTGGATGTTCTGTATGTGTTCAATTGTTATCATTATAAGCTAGTTCGCAAATGGGCTTTGTAATGCTAAAGCTAGCTACTCGAAAGTAAGATAAAGTTTAGTGTATAATTTTTATTCATTATCATTTGGAGGTGGTTAATATTTGGATCAATAAGTTATTATATAGGGAAATTCACACTGGTACACTTGAGAAATTAAGAAATCCCAGTGGCATACCATAAAGTTAAAAAATTCCAGAAATGCATAAGTGTTCGTGTAAATTTAAAAACGTTAACTTAATGAGGAATTTGGGGTTAACTTGGCGCTATGTCAATTTATTGTTGTTGACCTGGGTTAGATTAGGTTAAATTCCCTCCAAAACTTAATCCTAGCTTCTATATAAACCAAATTCCATCATCTCACTCACTCTGCCATTTCTCTTCTCCATTTTGTCTTTCTCTCTTCTAACTTGCCTCCTCACTGATCTGCAACTCATTCATCATCGTGTCGCAAAATTCACGCAATTTAGCATCAACATTTCATAGCATGGTTATTGGTTGAAATCAAGAATTATTGTGAGCCGTCCATTTACTATGATACCATATAATTTCTAGGTCGAAGAAGAATACGTCTGGGTTGCATATGAAGCTCTGGTGAAGTGCAATTTGAATGAAGAGGAAGCTACAGAAATGGTTGTTCAAGTTTGATGTTGAAGCAATGGCATAATCGGGAAAAGTTATTATAAAGTTGGCAGTGGTGTTGTACTTGGTGATAGTGGTTTTTGTTTTGTATGTTTATATGGAATTATGCAAAAATCGAGTAATCAATTAGCAGAATTTTGAAGAGAATTGAATTGGGAAATTAATGGAGCAAAGTGGAGGAAAAGACGAAAGAAAAAAAAATGTATAACAGTAGTAGTGGTAGTTGTTCTGTATTATAAGTATTAAGTATTGAAAGTAGAATGAACTAACTCCAACTTATGGGCCTAGGTCCAATATATATATGGACTAGAAACCAAGAAGTCTAAAGTTCAAGAAAAGAAGAAAGAAATTAAGCCAAGCTTGGAAGCAAAATCAAAATGCTGACCCCCTGGCAGAGCTTTGGTGAGAAGGTCTGAAAGCTGTGAAGAACTGGGCACATATTAGACTGAGATGAAGCCTGCAGCAATCTGTTCTCGTATGTAGTGACAATCCCTCCTTATATGCTTCGTTCTTTCGTGGAAAACTGGATTGTGGGTGATGCATTCTGCAGACCTGTTATCACAAAAGAGTGAAATAGGTTTAGGGAAATGAACTCGTAAATCTTCTAACAAACCTGATAGCCAAACTATTTCACTTGTTGTGAAACTTAGGCTTCTGTATTCTGCCTCTGCTGAGCTCTTACTTATGGTGCTTTGTTTCTTAGTCTCCAAGATATAAGATTGTCTCCCAAAAATATGCAGTATGAACTTAAAGATCTGCTGCTAAATGTGCAAGTGCTCCAATCAGCATCAGAATAACCTATCAACTTGTTGTCTGAATTAGAAGTGTAATGTAATCCTACATCACTTGTGCCTTGAAGATATCTTACAATATGAAGTGCAGCCCTCAAGTGAGGAACTCTAGGAGTACTTATAAATTGACTTAAATGCTGAATACTATAGGAAAGATTTGGCCTAGTCATGTTCAGATATAAAAGTTTACCGATCAATCTTCTATAAATCTCAGGATCACTAATTAAATTACCCTCATCAGAACTTAGTTTGAGTCCAGTAGGCAAGGGAGCTACTGTGGGTTTGCAATTAGTGAGACCACTTGAAGCTATGATGTCATTTATGTATTTTTGTTGAGACAAGAACATACCCCTATCAGTTCTAGACACTTCAAGACCAAGAAGATAATTCAAAGAACCCAAATCTTTTATAGTAAATTCAGAATGTAAAGTTGTCTTTACATCATTTATTTGAGATTGTGAAGAACCAGTAAGCAACATATCATCCACATAAACAAGTAAAACAAGAAATTCTCCCTTAAGAGACCTTGTAAATAGGGAATAATCCTGTTTAGACTGAATAAAACCAAGCTGAATTAGAAACTTTGTTAACTCTTTATTCCATTGACGAGAGGCTTGTTTGAGACCATATAAACTCTTTTTAAAAAGACACACCTCATTTTCTGTAGCCTTTTTGTAACGAAGAGGAGGTTTCATTAATACTTCTTCTTCTAGAAAGCCATGTAAGAAGGTATTATTAATATCTATTTGAAAAATCATCCAATTTTTAGTGGTAGCGAAGGCCAAAACAACTCTAACAGTGGCCAATTTGGCCACTGGACTAAAGGTATCACTATAGTCTTGCCTAAAGACTTGTTGATATCCAGTTGCTACTAATCTAGATTTTAGACGATCAACACTTCCATCAGGTTTATATTTTACCCTATATATCCATTTATTTCCTATAGCCTTCTTTCCATGAGGTAAAGAAGTGAGCACCCAAGTATTGTTAGATTCCCAGGCATGTAATTCTTTTTCCATGGCTTCTACCCAATCAGGATTATACTTAGCTTGATTGTAAGAAGATGGTTCAATTATGTAATTTGAGGTATGTGGAACAATGTTAACTGAAAAAGATGAAGATTGGGAACCATTTTCAGATGGTTTATTTTTATGTGGGAGGTAAGTTCCAGTGAATTCTTGATAAAGAGTATTAGGCTTGACTTGCCTAGAATGAGGCAATGTAGTATCATCATTGTGAGAAGTGGTGAAGACAGGAGGAAGGTTGGATCTAGATTGAGAAGCACTAGTTGAGTCATGTATGACATCAGTATCAAGAACATGTTCGGTAGCTGAGTCTGAATTATTATCAGCTGCAAATTGTAACGACCCGACTTTTTAGCTTGTCGATTTACGAAGGGAATCGACATTCGGATCACTACTTAATCAAATTAAACTATAAATCAAATAAGTTGAATGGAAGAATTGTCTTTTATTAAATTAACTACTGAAAATCCATAATAATCCAAAAGTCACTAATACATATAAAGTCTGGAAATTCTGTCCCAACATGCTGGGATCATAAGATAAACTAAATTAATGTTTCAAACTGTTCTGGGAATACTAAATACTCAAAATAAAATACTAATCTACTCAAGCCCATCCAGCGGAGCCCGTTCTACTCTGCTGCATCGTCATCTGAAACTGAGGGGGGGGTCCACCGTCAGTGGCGAGTAACTAGGCTGTCCCATTTAATCGAGGGACCACCAAACACATAATAGCATAGAAATATGCATAAAAACTGTAAAGAAATCTAATACATGTCTTTATAAAAATGTACAAAAATACGTATAACAGTACGTATAAAAATACGTATAAAAGTACGTATGCGAATACGTATAAACACACCTGCAGAAATACGGTTAGAAATACGTATAATCTACGTATAATGTACGTACAATCAACCCTGCAAATACGGTTAGAAATACGTACAAAAATACACTCAACATTCATACATACCTGCATCCTTACTCGCATACATACATACCCATAAATACAGAAATACACAGCGGAAGACTTAACATACTGAACTTATACCTTATACTATACATCTTAAATTATCCCAATCCTTAACTTATACTTAACCCTTCTTAAATTATATCCTTAATAAATCTTAATCATATCTTATCATAATCTTATCTTAATCATATCATATCATAGTCTTATCTTGATCATATCATATCATAATCTTATCTTAATCGTATCATATCATGTCTTTCTTATCATATTAGATCATAACATATCTTATCATCACATCTTAGAAATCATCTTAAACTTCATCTTAAGATTTCATCTTATCAAATCGTATGATCGTAATATAATATCTTTGTTGGACCGGTCACTATAACTCGTTATGGATCTCGTGTTTCACCATAACTTCCTAGAACATGCCGGGAGGAGCTCGTGTACTCAACCCGTAGCGGATCCCGTGTTTCACCACTAAGCCTAAGCTATGGCCATAACTCCTAGTAGCGGCTCGTGTACCACTACCAGACGACTACATATTCTAAGACCCAAAACTACTCGGGGGAACTCGTGTGTTCGTCCCATTGAGCAGTGGCTCTGACTTAACCCACTAACGACTCGTGTATCATCAGGTGGGCGTCCATATTGTATCTTATATCTTCATTTAATTTAATCATATCATATATTAGGATAATACTAGGTGACCATAATAGGAAATGAAATGTTCGGAGTCCCAGGAAAGAGAGGTGCGGCACGTATATTGGCCACCTTAAATACCAAGTCTTTCCTAGCCAGAGACCGAAACATAACATGTATAGCTATTAGTCTGTTTCCTTTCTTATCCCTAGTAGTATCTTATGCAACTTCAAATCTTATAATATACTATCCTTAAAATATATGTATACGTATAATCCTATCCTTTCGGATACTAACCTTAATATTACGTCATATACCAATTTGTAACTTTATCCAAAAATATTTATATTAATAGTACTAATATTATTTCGGTCCTCTTAATAATAATACCAATAATATCTTTTTATCCCTTCACTTTACAACTTATCCCTAATAATTATTTTGTCCGTAACTTTTATTATTAATTATTCCCTGAATTAACGATAATCAAATTTAATCAAAAATTGACTAATTCATCAATTCTACACGGCATTATTAAAAATATAACAATAATTAACTATTTTCTAGAATTAATTTAATTAATCAATATAATTACAAAAATTACCAAAATAAGATAAAAATCATATTTTTCAACAACATTCATCAAGATTAACATAAAAATAATATTTTTAACCCTTTTTTTAATTTCTATACACTCGACAATTAGAAGACAATAACAAGATTTAATTTTTAATTCAAGATTAATCAATATAATTCAATACTATCAAAATTCATCATAAAAATCATATTTTTAGTTCCCTTTTAATACTTAGGTCACTCGAAAATTCAATAATTAATAATAGCATATTTTAATAATTCAATTGCCCTAATTTATACAATCTGATTTTTAAATAATTAAATTAAAAACGACCATCTAAAGATCTCTAAAAATCTGGAAATTTTTATGGGAGCTAAATATGGGTTCAAGGATTAACGTGCATAAATTTCGTCTAAAAATAACATCTTTTACTATTTTTAAGTGATTTTATAACTAACCAGTCAGATTAGGCTGAATTCGGTTTCAGAATTTTATGCCATATCAAACGATCTTTAAAAATTACGAAAATTTAACAAAAGCTGTAAAACATTATCACTGACTTCCATATAAAATTTCGTAGCATTCCGAATTGATTAAGTACACTAATAAATTCGTAAACCTATTCTGGACAGTTTTACCGGTTTGAAAGATTAAATTTTTATAAATAATAAAAGGACGAATTTTGCCACGAAATAAATCATGGTTAATAATAAAACAGTAAACCAGATACCATGAAAAATTCATCAAGAAATAACAAGATTTGATTGGTAAATAAATTCATACAAGATCATACATAAAATCAAGAAAATACATAAAAATCAATCAAGAAATTCATGCTTCATGCTCGACATGTTCATATGAAAACAATATTAAACTTCCTACAATTTTCATGCTTCAATTCCTAATTAACTATGTGTTTTTCTACCCATAGATTAAAGAGGAGAGCATAGTTACCTGAATTCGCTTAATAATTCCAAGGCACGAAAAATTCACTATTGGTGAATTTTTCTCAAGAGTTCGGCTTTTGAAAGGGAAACAAGGGAAAGAAAATATTTTTGGAGCTAAGTAGAACAATTTGCAAAATAGGACCCAAATGAAAGGAGTGGTCCTATTTATAAAAAAAAAACAACACAAACCCTAAGAGAGGGTTAGGGCTGCCGTGTGAATAGAGATTAGGGGAAGGTGAGTGAGCAAAAATAGTTGACTTAACAAAGTTTGTTAGGTCAACTTTGAATGGGTATTTAAAATATTTAAATTAACTAAATTAAATTAATTATCCAAAATAATATAATTAATATTTAATTAATTAAAACAAAACCAATGTTGGCCCAACACTAAGAGAGAACCGGCCATGGTAAAATAGAGGAAGGAAATTGGGTCTTTGGCCCAATTTGAAGAATAGATTGGACTAGGCTTTAATAAATTAAATTATTTAACTATTCTAATTAATTAAATAACTTAATTATCAAATAAATCCAAAGAAATTAAAATGGACCAAATTGAAAGTAAGGGCCGGCCAAGTGGTATAAAAGAGAAGAATTGGGTCATTGGCCCAATTTTAGAATAAAGGATAAGAAATAAGATAAAACAGTCCAAAAATAATGGGCCTTTTGGACTTAGAATTAAGACATATCATTAATAACCGCGAAATTTTCTGGCCCAAAATTCCGGGTCGTTACACAAATAGAGGATTATTATCATTTATACTGTCAGTGGACTGTTGATTATGTGGAATAGAGTCTGTGTGACTGCTGGACAGGGGCTGATTACAGGCATTACTATCATCAAAGAGGTCTAACTCATTAGCAAGAGTGAAATCAGGATGCAATATGATAGAAGGTGTATTTGTGTGAGAAGAAGGGTGTTTAGTCCTTTGATAAGGGAAAACTTTTTCAAAAAAAGTAACATCTTTAGAAATGAATGAGGTCTTTGACTCAAGATCATAAACCTTGTATCCTTTATAGCTAGATGGATAACCAAGAAATATGCAAGTTTTGGCTCTAGGTTCAAATTTATCTGATCCTTTTGCCCTATTATTAGCAAAGCATAGGCACCCAAAAACCTTTAATTCATCATAACATGGAATTTCATTAAAAAGCTTTTCATGGGGTGATTTCCAGTTAAGAACTTTGGTAGGGAGCTTATTTATGATGTGAGTGGCAGTGAGAAGACAATCTCACCAAAAAAATTTTTGTAAGGAAGCATGAAACCTCAAGGCTCTAGCTACTTCAAGCAAATGCTTATGTTTACGCTCAACTCTCCCATTTTGTTGAGGAACTCCCGGTATACTTTTTTGATGAGTAATACCATGAGACAAGAAAAGATTTAAACATTCATTTTTAATGATTTCTGTCCCATTATCAGTCCTAAATGTCTTGATTGTCTTTGAAAAATGATTTTGGACATAAGAAATAAAATGTGCAATAATTTTTGAAACTTAACATTTATTATGTAAAAGATATGTCCAAGTAGTTCTTGTGCAATCATCAACAATGGTAAAAAAATAAGTTGCACCGTTTAGAGCTCTAACTCTATAGGGACCCCAAAGATCCATGTGAACCAAATCAAAAGGTGCTTTAGCTTGTTTTAAATTTCTTGAAAAAGGCAATTTATGGTTTTTAGACAAGATGCAAATATTGCAAGGATAAGTAGAAATATTGTTGCAATCACAACATGATATATGCTTCATTTTAGACAAAGAAGCATGCCCAAACCTAGCATGCATAATATCAAGAGTACTTACAATGGGGATTAAGCTTCCAACAGCTGCTACAGAAGACTTATGCTGTAACAGATCACTGGAAGGCAAGTTAGAATATGATGGCAATTTTAGAAGGTACAAACCTCCAACTCTTCTTCCAATAATAAGAAGTTTGGATTGATTCCCCTCATAGAAATAACACTTGGAACCTTTGAATTGTACCATTATCCCATGAGAATCAGCCAACTTAGCAATAGAAAGCAAGTGATTGGTGAAATCCTTCACAATTAATACATTTTCCAAAACAACTCCAGGACACAACAAAACCTTCCCAACTCTATGTACCACCTTCATAGTACCATTAGGTAAACTAATATTCATTGGCTTATTCAGAAAAGTAATGTCTGTTAATAATGACTCATCAAAGGTTATATGATCAGTGGCTCCCGAATCAATTATCCAATTATTATGGTCAAGTGTAGAACAAGAATTAACTTGTGTCATGCAAGAAAAAGAAGCATACACAGCAGACTTAGATTCTTCCTTTAAAGGAGATTTAGAACTCATTGCCTTCACTACCTCTTGGTATATAGTTTTGAACATTTTTGGATCAATTGGTGTATAGGAGTAGGGGCAGAAAAATCAAGAGGACAATCAGAATCTTCATCAGAATCCTGTTTAACAGCATGAGCTGAATTTTTGAATGTAGGAACAAATTTTTGACCTGAATTCTTGCTATTTTTTAAAGCAATGTACCAATCAGGCACACCTACTAGTTTGAAGCATTGATCCCTAGTGTGACCCTTGGTTTTGTAATGATCACAGAACCTATCTATTTTTTCTTTCTTCCAGTCCCTTCTTTCTGATGTTTTAAAAGTTTTAAAGTTAGAATTTTTATGAACAACCATTGCCATAGAGTCTTGAGGCATTTCATTTTGGCTACTAACTTCTTTTTGGGTTTCGATTTGGCTTGTTAGACTATAGGCATGACTCAAAGTAGGCAAAGGGGACATGGAAAGAATGTTTTGTATAGTGTTTTCAAAGGCAGAATTTAGTCCAAGCAAGAATTGTAATAATTTTTCTTCATTTTCAAAATTTGAAAGTCTCTTTAAGAAATCACAAGTGCATTGTGAAAGAATGCCACAAGTGCAAGTAGGTATTTTCCTTACAATATAGAGTTCATCCCACAGTTTCTTTAGTTTGCTATAATATCCAACTAAAGTTTGATTATCTTGTTTTAAAGAAGCTATTTCCTTCTTAAGTTGATAAACCAAAGGTCCATTGTATTGACCATACCTTTCAGTGACCTCAGACCATATATCATATGCATACTCCAAACAATTAAAATCCTCAACCAATTCATTGTTCATAGAATTTAAAAGCCAACTAGCTACCAAGAAATTGCATCTATGCCATGCTTGATAAAGGTCATCTTCTGGTTTTGGTTCCTTCAAGGACCCATCCAGAAACCCTAATTTATTTTTAGCACCTAATGCACGACGCATACCTTTACTCCACCTCAAATAATTCTTTCCATTAAAAACAGTGGTAACCACAGAGATACCTGGATTGTCGCTTCCACTGATGAAGTATGGATCATTGTAGGGATTTGGAGTTATATTTTGCGAATTTGTGTTGCTTACAGTATTGCTCGAAGTCACTTCTTCAGCCATTGTTCCAATTGCTTCAAGAATCGCAGCTCGGTGGTGTAAAATAGAGTAGAGAAGAATGGAGAAAACAAATCAGAATCTGCAATTGTTCTTGATGAACATCAAATGCTTTGATACCATATGGAATTATGCAAAAATCGAGTAATCAATTAGCAGAATTTTGAAGAGAATTGAATTGGGAAATTAATGGAGCAAAGTGGAGGAAAAGACGAAAGAAAAAAAATGTATAACAGTAGTAGTGGTAGTTGTTCTGTATTACAAGTATTAAGTATTGAAAGTAGAATGAACTAACTCCAACTTATGGGCCTAGGTCCAATATATATATGGACTAGAAACCAAGAAGTCTAAAGTTCAAGAAAAGAATAAAGGAATACAAAGTGCAATAGTGTACACAAAAATAAAAGATCTAATACACATATACTCTCATAGTTTAATTAGATTTTGGGTTTGGGGTTGCTAGGAGTGGTGGCTACTGGTTAGTGGTAAAACGTCAACAAGCTTTGTGTTGATGTGGGGTTGATTTATGTACATTTTGATGGTCAAGGGTTAGTAAAAATAAGGGTCTAGAGTAAGTTTGTGTTTTGTGAAGATTTAGAAACTGATGACCACCCATTCAGATTTTGTGAATTCTCAAAACGAATTTAGAAAAGTGGCAATCTAGGGATTCTAAGTTCTCAAGATAAAACATCAAACTTTGCAATTGGGTTTGGGTGAAGAATTACCTCCATTACTTGATCAAAAGTGAGAACCGAGAAGCAATTGTCTATTTTATTGCAAGTCTTTGGGAAATTTAGATCACTAGGAATGATGTACTGTTCAGAAATTCGCCCCCTAATCCAACCAAATGCATGATAATCATCCACTCAGAAATTCAAAGGTGGGATAATGCCTTTAAGCCCCTAATGATATCAGGCAACAATACAAATATTGCTGTTGACGAGAAGCCTACCAAGGTATGAATATTGGTAATTCACAATCTTGTGATAATTTTAATTGTGGGATACAGGTTGATGGTGCCCAGAAAATAAATGACAAGGTTCACAATCTTTGAAAGTTGTCTATGGATGGAATGCTAAAGATTATTAGGGAAGAGTTTTCTAGTGAGTTGAACCAATTTTTTCCAAATCCCCGTTACAAGCTGAAGCAGCTGCTACATTGAAGGCCTTACGATTTGCTTCTGATCAGTGGAGGACAATCCATATCAAAACTGATTTAGAATTACTTATTGTGGGGCTTCTGATCTAGTAACTCTTGCTAATACTTTTACAACCCGTTTGGTTGTTGGTAATAAAATGTGGTAATGGTAATGGATTTAAAGTGTAATTTGTTAAGTAAAAACTTCAAAATCCCCATGGAAAACATATTTTTATTCCCAAACTTGAAATTTCTTCTTATTTTCTAATACCATCCATTACCATGTGGAAAGATGGTATTAGATGAGAATAAATTGTTATTTCGGATGAACTACTACAAGAGGGGGGGGGGTGAATTGTAGCATGGTACTTAGTAGTCAATTTTTGCGGAATTAAAGAACATGAAAGCAAAATAAAGATAAATGATGCAAGAGAAATTTAGCGAGGAAACTTTCCAGGGCCCAACTAGAAATAAAACCACTAGGGATTTCTCTAAAACACTTCACTATAGGGCAACAGCTCAGTTACAACCTATAATACTCTACTAGACCCGTAAGTTCCGCTAGGAACTTACTTCTCTATTCTATATATTCTAGTGTTCTTTTCCCTTTTCTTTTTCTCTCTTTTTTCTCTTTCTCTTTCTATTCTCTGTTCTCTTTCTATTTTTCTTTCTCTTCTCTTCTATGTTCTCACACTTTTCTCATATTCTCACCCTAATTACAAGAATTTCTCAAACCCATTATAAATTCCCCATTACAAGAGTTCAATTCACTCAAACTCTTTTCTCTATTCTTTAATTACTATTACAAACTCTTGATAGAAATAAAACTCTAATATATTGAACATAAAATCTGACTGGAACTTGGAACATAATCTAGAACATACGATAGGAACTTTGAGTGAAACCGACTCAATAAGTGGATATATGATGTGACGTTTTGGCACTCCACATTATTGAAGTCTGGCACACTTTAGAAATGGTGATTCATTCAGTATTTACAAGCAACTAGGTCGTGCTCCCCAAGAAACCACTAAATACACCACTAAACCCACTCAAAAATGTTGTCAGGAACTTGTAACTGCCTACTATATTGCTGCCCATGTTCCCATTAACTAACAATCACGTCCCACTAGTTATTGACTCCTTATTTTTAGGACTTCATGACTGATTTTATTAGCATGTGTAGGTGTGAAGTATGTCATGAATTGGCTTGGAGAACAATCACCATAACTAACTAATGAATTAGAAATTAAACCCCATAACTCCACTACTACAATTCACGTTAAACACTAACACTTTGACTCCACCTTTTTAGGATTTTAACAAACCTCTTAGCTGACTTAAAAAATGAGAATAACAACCTTAATTTTACCTAAAAAAAATTGAAATAACAATCCTAGAAAAGTGCTAGTCAAAACTAAATTAATAAAAAAAAAACCGAAATTTCAAATTTTTCTTTTTTTTTTTTTATTTTCAAAATATAAAACTATAAAAATAAAATCAAATTTAATAAAATATTATATAAATAAGTAAAATAACTAATTTTGACTCAACTTACTTAACCTAATAAAAGGACACTTTTTTATTAAAATAAAAATCGATTTTTAAAGTAATTAAAAATTAAAACTTTCGACTATGTAAACATAACAAAATTAGAACTTTTGACTACTCAAATAAATCAGAATTAAAAACCTAAAAAATTAACTCATTCACTCCTACAAAATAGGTAACTAACTACGACTACTAACAAATTCAAACTAGGTTGTTAAACATTACTAAAATTAAGGACTCCATTCTCCAGCAATATTCTGAGTGGTTTACCAAATTAAATCAGTCTAAAATCATGCTATAATCATGTTAGACACGTGGACTACCATAACTGACCAAACAGACACAAGTTCCTCTAGGAACTGGACTCAAGTTCCTTTGACAGACAGACCTAAGTTCCAGTTGTAACTTAACTCGTCTTCTAGTTAGACTCATGACTCAACATATTTACAAAAGTCTTAGAAAATTAAACTCTTAATTTTCTAGTTTCTTCTCACCTTCAAGATGCTCCGACTCTGGCAATCTTGATTCTCATGTCTCTTGGTTTGTTTCTTTACAGGAACTTAACTCGTGCTGCATATGAACTTCCATTTATCTTGCTTGCTTGATTGTGCTTATTTAAGTCTTTTCTTTGCAAGGCTTGAATTTAGTACCTCTTTGAGTCGTATTCCCACATTGTAACTTTTCTCTTGTTTGATCTCCCTTGAATACTCCTTCAAGTTTTCTTGGTTGATCTTCTCTTTGAAGTTCTCTCTCTATTTGAATTCCTTCTCTCGAACTTCTTTATATATTTGCTTCAACTCATAAGCTTCTCTTCATTTGTTCCTAATTAAGGAACTTATATTGCATACATCATCAAAGATAATAGGAACCTTTTTCATTAAGACCCATGAACTTGTTCATGCACATCTCAACACATATGTTAGTTAGATAATCATCATTTGTTCATTATCATCAAAACCATACATAGCTCAACATAGATATTTGTGAAGAAAATTAGATAAATTGGAGTTAAGCTAACATCATCATGGGAATGAAGTTTGATTTTGCTTCCAAATCTAGTTATAAATTCATTCCAATTACCTCCATTAATAACCGGCTACCAAACGGGCCATTACTATTTTACATCTTACAGATTAAGCAAATGTAACAAGAGTTATGTAGCTGTAGCCCCTTTACTTGCTATAAATGCAAGGAAAGGGCATCCATCTATGTAATTCTATTTGTCTCTTTGCAAAAAAAAGGAGAAAGCGTTTCTCTTCTAATGCAAACCGCGCGGCCAATCATTGCTTCTTCAAGGCATCTTTCACCATCTATAGTCTATACCTTTTCACCCATCATGGAAGAATTGAGAAAAAAAAAAAAGATTTTATTTTTTGGAAAAAAAAACTAGAATTTTAAAAAATAAAACATAACACTAAAATTCCTATTTTATTAATTTTCTACAAATAGAGGCCCATTTGATATAATAACTTTCTACATACGTTTTGTGTGGGGTTTACAAAGTTCAATTGTGTGCGAGTTTACAAAGTTCAATCGTATGGGGGTTACAAGGTTAACTTCGTAACCCCCCACCCCCCAAAAAAAATTTGTAATCCTTACAAAACACTTTGTAACCCCAATAAAACACTTGGTAACCCCACTTTGTAACCCAACAAAACACTTCATAAACCCACTTTGTAACCCCAACAAAATACAACACTTTGTAAACCCAACAAAACACTTCGTAACCTCAAAAAAAATACAACACTTTGAAATTATAATAGTACAATTTGTAATCCCAATATAACACTTTGTGACCCAACAAAACAATTTTGTTAACCTCAATAAAATACAACACTTTTTCTTTCTTTTTTTAAAAAAAAAAAAAATGAAACGAACAGCTGAAACATTGGGCTTGCAAAAACAAACTGAACATTGGGCTGGTTATAATTACAACATGCACTGAACCTAAAATCAGCTGCACAATACAGCAGACCGCATGATTTGAAACTGTACAACCGGCCTTATATGAGAATTTGTGATGAAAATTCGATTTCTCTATAAAGAATTTTCTTATTGCCTTGATAAAACTGCTATTAATTGCCAAAAAAATGATATCAATAATTATCATAAATTGTCAGAGCATTCTACTATCTCTTGTGATTTATAATGTCAGAGGAAGGCTTACGGCATGCGGGTAATAAAAATGAGAAATTTCTTGCGATATCTCTCAAGTTTGATGAAATTTTCAATATAATCCTCTATCTTTTGGACTACCTGAGGTGCTCCTGAGGTTTGACCTTTTTACCTCATATGCCCTTACTAAAGAAATAAAAATAATCATAATGGATTTTCATTACCGTTTTACTACACCTTAGCTAAATCTGTTTCGCTTCAATTCCCATATCTCTCATCCATACTAAACACACAAAATATGAATAATGTTATAAATAAGATAATACAATAAGGAGGGAATGTAAAGAGGGAAAACCATATAAGTCTATCTATTATTCCATATGTAAGTTACATATATATACCTGTCCAAAAGGTACAATGATTCCAAAGGACATAATGATTCCAAGTGATACTATTATTTCATGGACATCCATAATTATTTCATAACACTCCCCCTTGGATGATGTCCATTATCTAAAACAATACAACGCACATTAACTCCCCCTTATAAAATCATCAATCATGATCCTTTGTCACAATGTAATCCAATTTAGTAAATCAGTTTCGTGAATGTAGCGATTGAATAGTGTGCCTCGTTAAAACCTTACTAGGAAAACCCTGTGGGATAAAAACCTAGTGAAGGAAAAAGAGTACAGCACTTTCGTAATACGCCTTGAAATACTGCCTCATTAAAAACCTTACCAGGAAAACCCAATGCGGGACAAAACCTTGGTTAAGGGAAAAAGAGTGCAACGCGTATTTACTCCCCCTGATGAATACATAACTTGAGATCTTCAAATGTAATAAATCCAATGCCACTGAGTAACTTCACATTTGTTGCATAATAATATTTCTCGGTGACAGATCTTCTTAGACTGGTCTTGAATCTTCAAATCTTCTCTTGGACATAGTGAGACATCTTCAATTATCAATACTTGTGAAGACACTGCATGAGTATTATCAAGTTACCTTAATTATTGAATTGATGCCTTGTTTTGGAGGTCATAAAGTAAAAATTCATGATCAATGATTGATCATACATTCTCCAATCCCAATATCATGGCAACACTTTATATATTCACATATTATGGTCTAATTTCACTTTTCATTTATGCATGGCCATGAAAAAAATTTCACTGACCGAAATATAGTTTATGGTCTAATTTCACTTTTCATTTATGCATGGCCATGCATAAATTTTTTTCTGATAATGTGATCTCCAATCCCAATATTATGGCAACACTTCGGCTCGATCTCCGATGACTCTACCGGAATGATGTGAGAAGGATCGTTGACGTATTTCCGTAGTTGAGACACATGGAACACATCATGAACCCTCGATAGACCCGGAGGCATCGCCAACCGATAAGCGACCTCACCAACACGCTCCAAAATCTCGTATGATCCAACATACTTAGGTCTGAGCTTACCTTTCTGACCAAATCGAACCACACCCTTCATAGGAGACACCTTCAGCAACACCTTGTCCCCAACCTCGAATTCCAACGGCTTCCGACGACGATCAGCATAAGACTTTTGCCGACTCTGCGCTGCTTGTAACCTTGCCCTGATGATCTTTACCTGCTCAACCGTATCCCTGATATGATCAGGACCAATCACCAAAGCGTCGCTGATGTCGCTCCAACAAGTAGGGCTGCGACACTTACGCCCATACAACGCCTCATAAGGAGCCATCTTAAGACTGGTGTGATAGCTGTTGTTGTACGAAAATTCCACCAAGCTCAATGATTTAACCCAAGATTGCTGGAAATCCAACGCACAAGCTCGAAGCATATGACTCTAGCGTCTGGATGGTCCGTTCTGTCTGCCCATCCGTAGCTGCGTGGAACGCTGTACTCAAGTTAAGCTTAGTCCCAAAAGCCTCTTGCAACGACTTCCAGAACCGCGACAAAAATCAGGGATCCCGGTCAGACACAATATCTTTAGGCACACCATGTAACCGGATAATCTCCCTCGAGTAAGCTTCCGCCATCTTCTCCATTGACCAAGTTATCTTCATAGGAATGAACCGGGCCACCTTGGTCAAACGGTCCACGATAACCCAAACAGTATCCAAACCCGTAGATGTCGTAGGTAAGCCTACCACGAAATCCATGGATATGGAATCAAACTTCCATGTGGGTATCGACAACGGCCGCAATAGTCCACCTGGTCTCTGGTGCTCGATTTTAACCTTCTGACAAGTAAGGCATCGTGCAACAAAGTCTGCGACTTCCTGCTTCATCTTTGGCCACCAGAAATATTCCCTCAGGTCCTTATAGAGCTTTCCACCGCCTGGATGCACCGAATAGGGAGTATTGTGGGCTTCTTCCATGATCCGGTTCCTCAAATTCGAGTTCCGGGGCACACACCACCTGTTACGGGGTAAGAGATTAGTTTCCATGAGGTGAAAAATAGTTCATTACAACATTCAACTCCATTACCTGTTACGGAACTTCATACTGCCGTCTGAATCAATCGTGAAGTCTTCTGCCTTGCCTTGAAGTTTAGCTTCACGAATTTTCTCGAGCTGCGGGTCTTCCTTCTGATTTTCCCGTAACTCCTGGTACAAACTGGGCTCAACACTCATAGCACCCAGATAGACTCGGGTGCTACCTGGCATAACCATCTCAACCTCGCGCTGTAGACTGCGCATCTTCATTGCGGACACAATCTTCACACCCTTTCCTATCGGTTTCCCGACATGGGTTACTCTTCTTGCGTTTGGACCACGCAAAGTAACGGCTTGATCCTGACACCGGAAAGTCGCTTGATGCTTGGCTAACCAATCCATCCCTAGGATCACGTCGAACTCGATCATAGGAAACTCTTTCAAGTCGGCTTCGAACTGTACCCCCGAGATTACGATAGGAACATCCCTGAATTTCCGAAGACAAGCAAAGTCCTCTCCCGAAGGAAGAGTTATCACAGATTTGACAGGAGACTCTCCCGTCGGGTTAGCCTTTACAATAAACAAACTAGCAACAAAGGATACAGTGGCACCAGTATCAAACAGAACATAAGCAGAATTATTATGAACATGGAAGGTACCCGTGACCACATCGGGCTGAGCATCTGCCTCCTCCTGAGTCATACAGAAAATCCTGTTCTTGACCGGCGCTTGACTAGCTGTTGTTGTTGCTTGTTTCTTGGGGCAAGCCGTAATCTTGTGGCTCTCTTGACCACAACCGTAGCACACTATCGGTGTCCCATCACACTTCTTCCCTGGGTGGAACTCTTTTTTACAGCCCTGACAAACTCTCGGGCCCTGACTCGAAGCTGGTCGAGCACTCTGTCGCGGTTTCGAAGTAGACTCGAACCTGGTCTTTTTGGCTGGAGCTGGAGCCGGAACTGAAGTAAGCCTCTTCTTAGCTGAGTCATCATCAGAAACTGAAGACTGAACCTCAAGAGCTACCTCATAAGCTTCCTGAAACGTCTTCACCCTGCTGCTGATCACGTGCACCCGGATGCTGGAGTTCAACTTCTTAATATACCTTTTGACCCGCTCGGCTTCAGAAGGTATGACCGCTGTTGCGAACCGGGAGAGCTCGGTGAACTTGTCCGTATAAGCCTGGACGGACAAACTGCCCTGGGTGAAGGTGAGAAACTCTTCTTGCTTCTGCCACTTGAGTTCCTCAGGATAAAACCGATCCTATAGCTTCTTAGTGAAGGCCTCCCAACTCAGATTCAGATCCGTGTCGGGGTCAGCCCGCAGTGTACTCCACCAGTTATCAGCTTCACCCTTAAGATAGAAGGTTGCAATAGGCACCCTTTCCCGCTCAGAGCATGATAAGGCATCAAACATTTTCCGCATCTCTCGAATCCAGTTCTCGAGAACGGTCGGGTCTGCTGACCCATCATAAACTGGCGGACGAAGACGTGCAATCCGATCAAAGGATGACTGGGGTTCACAGAAGGAACACTGTTCCGTGCCAAGGTGAGGATAGCATCCTCTAGGTTACGACGACGAAGACGGAAATTGGGGTTCCTTGGAGTCGACATCCTGAAAGAAACGATCAAGTTAACAACGAACACAGGCACGAAAAGTCGCAAGAAACGCGGAACGGAACGAAAAATCCTATCCCAGCTTCTACCCATGGCTTCTCACACCTAAGGTTTTCCATTTTATGCTAAGTTTTCTCTCGTGATTCATAAAGCACTCAACTTACGAAGTTACTTATGAAGAAGTAACTTTAGGGTCAAACCTATGGCTCTGATACCAACTGTAACGACCCGACTTTTTTAAGCTGTCGTTTGACGAAGGAAAACGACTTGCGGATCATTACTTAAACATTAAACTAAACATTAATTATATAATCAGAATAATAGCATCTTTTATTAACTTAAAAATCCAAAATAATCCCAAAGGTCTACAAGGATAGAATACTTAAAAATTACATAAACCAAAATAATGTTTTTCCCAACATACTGGGATAGTAGATGAAATAATGTATGTCTTATTGCAACTCTAGAAATACTAGGGTAGTACTATAGTTCTCATCCACTCAAAAGCCCATCCAGCGGAAGCCCGACTAAGCAGCTGCATCGTCACCTGAAACTGAGGGGGGGTCCACCGTCAGTGGCGAGTAACTAGGCTGTCCCGTTTAAATAAGGGACCGCTAACCACATAATAGCATAGGATAATACACGAAAATACATATAAACAAATAACATTTCTTACTCAAGTACATACAGGGGACGTATACAAATACGTACAAAAATACGTATAAAAATACGTATACAATACGTATAATAATACCTGCAAAATACGGTTAGAAATACGTATAAAAGTATGTATACAATACGTATAATAATACCTGCAAAATACGGTTAGAGATACGTACAAAATACGTATACAATACAAGCATACAGACGAAATACATTTATACATACATACATACCAGAGTTATACATATACAAACATACGCAGCGGAAGACTTATATCATTCGTAATACATTTCATTTCATACTTAACAAACTTATACATCAATTATCATAATATACCTTATATTATCTTAACTTCATAATCATATCATGTCATTCTTCTTAACTTAACATATTCTTGTCTTCTTAGCGGACCGGTCTTTATAGCTCGTAGTGAACCTTTGCGTTCACAACTTTCCTAAAACATGCCGGGGTGAACCTTTGCGTCCCACCTGTAGCCCTCCTTTGCGAGAACTAAGCCTAAGTTATGGCCATAACCCCTAAATATTCCTCCTTTGCGAGAACTACCTAGACGACTACATATCCTAGAATCAAGAACTGCGCAGATACCGCAGTCTGGCAGTGGCAACGACTTAACCCGATTGATAACCTTTGTGTTATCGCAGGGGCGTCCTATCTTATTAACCCGATTGATGACCTTTGCGTCATCGCAGGGGCGATCTTAGCTTATTATCTTTCTTATAACTAGAAGTACTAGGTGACCGTAATCGGGAATAAATGTTCGAAGTCCTAGGAAAGAGAGGTGCGGCACGTATATTGGCCACCTTAAATACCAAGTCTTTCCTAGCCAGAGATCGAAACAAATATTTACCCTTTTACTCTGTTCCCTTTCCTTCCCTAATAATATCTTATTATACTTTACTTCTTATAGTAACTTATCCTTACTGACTTCCTTTAATAATATAATAATAATAACTGTTATGATGACAAATATAATAACTATCCTGAATCCTTTTATTATTATTATGTTACAACTTATCTTTTTTTTTATACTATTATTCCCTTCATATTACAACTTATCCCTGATAATTCCTTTAGTAAATATTAATAATTATAATAATAATATTAATTCCTAAAATTATCCAATACTATTATAAGTCAAAATTAAACTAAAATTGACCAAAACTTATAGGACCACTCGAAAAATATAAATAACCATATAATAATTAAATAAATTCGAAAATTCATCATATAATTAATTTAATAAATTACATAAAAATACAATTAACTACATGAATTACCTAAAACATGGTAAAAATTCTACTCTTCAAATTTTACACCACTCGAAAATCATGAACAACAATACCAAAAATTACATCTTTAATTAATTAAATTCAATAACCAATAAATCATAACGAACTTTATAATAAACATTAAAATTATCCTTAAAACACCATATTTTACACAATCTGATTTTAAAGTATTAAATTAAGAACCACCATTAAAAGGTCTCGAATAATCTGGAAATTTTGATGGGAGCTAGATGTAGGTTCATGGTTTAACGTGCATAAATTTCGTCCAAAAATAACATCTTTTACTATTTTTAAGGAATTTTATAACTAACAAATCAGATTATGCTGAATTCAGTTTCAGATTTTTCTTCCATATCAAACGATCTTTAAAAATTACGAAAATTTTACAAAATCTGTAAAACACTATTAATGACTTCCACGTAAAATTTAATAGCCATCCAAATCGATTAAGTATCTTAATAAATTCGTAAACCAAATCTGGACAGTTTTACCGGTTTGATAGATTAAATTATTATAAGCAATAAAAGGACGAATTTTGCCACGAAATAAATCATGATTCATAATCAAACAGTAAAGAAACTGCCACGAAAAATTTATCAAGAAATAACAAGATTTGGTTAAGAAATAAATTCATACAAGTAATTATTCAACAATTAAAGATTTCAAGAAACTACATAAAATAATCAAGAAAATTTCATAATAATTCATAAAGATTACATATTATCATCAAGAAAAAATTACATAATATCCTATCATATGATTCGAAATTTTCTAGGTGATCATGACACTAATTCCTAACAATTTTCATGTTTTAATCCTAATTAACTATGTGATTAACTTGTACCGAAATTAAACGAACTAGCATAGTTACCTTAAATCGCTTAAATTTTCCAAGGAAAAATTCACCACTTTGGGTGAATATAGTTCGGCTTTTTGAGAGGAAAAGGAGGAAAAATATTTTTGGAGTTCAAAGCTTTTTGCAATTCGGAACTAATTACAATTGCTAAGCATATATATAGAAGAAAGAGAGCAAAACAAACCCTAGAAAAATTACCTAGGGCTGCCGTGAACATGGGGAAAATAGAGGAGATTAATGGACCTAGCAAATGAATGGATTTGGGCTAGGTTGAAATTAGTTTAGGAATTATTAAAATATTATTTAATTAAATTAATTTATTTAATTAATCAAATTAAATAAAATGGATAATAATACTTGGCCCAAAAACACAAGGGGGACCGACCAAGCTATAACAAGGGGAAAAAGATTGGGTCATTGGCCCAATTGAGTTAAAAGAGGAAAATAAAATAAAAACAGTCCAAATTAATTGGGCCTTTTGGACTTAGAATGCATAAATAGAATTAATAACCGCAAAATTTTCTGGCCCTAAATTTCAGGTTATTACAGATAACGTGTTATAAATAAGATAATACAATAAGGAGGGAATGTAAAGAGGGAAAACCATATAAGTCTATCTATTATTCCATATGTAAGTTACATATATATACCTGTCCAAAAGTTACAATGATTTCAAAGGACATAATGATTCCAAGTGATACTATTATTTCATGGACATCCATAATTATTTCATAACAAATAAAAGGTTTTTTTTATGATTTTTTAGGGATCAACATTATCTTTCTTGCGGGTCTAAAATAAATTTTTTTACTAAGTTTTCTTTTATGGCAAGCGAGTAGAGGTTGGAAAAGTGGGTATAAGTGACATGAGTGAAAGTATAATTTTTCTTTGGCAAAATTGACGCCATCGGTCCATACTATTTGTCATCTGCCCATATCAGTCCCAACAATTGATTATCCAAGAGTAGGCCCAACTATTACACAAACTTGTCAAAAACAGTATGGCTTACCTGTTGACCTATGGTAGCCGGTAATCCCCACTAAAAGTCATGTGCTAGTCATGTGTTGTGGATTAATTATTTTCTAAAAATGATTTGATTATCAACTAATTATTTTCTAAAAATAATTTGATTAGCAATTAACCCCCACTAAAAGTCATGTGCTAGTCATGTACTCACGTGTTGTGGATTACTGGCTACAATAGATCAACAGGTAAGTCGAACTGTTTTTGACAAATTTGCGTATTAATTGGGCTTACTCTGGGATAATCAATTGTTGGGACTGATATGGACAGATGGTAAATAGTATAACGTGGTGGTGTCAATTTAATCTTTTTCTTTTATTTTTTTTTTCTTTCCCGAGGTGTTGAAGTTTATTTGCCGAAATATGTAAGATATTTACACTTTCACTTTTTCTTTCCTGTTGTATTATTTATCATAGCCTTTTTTTTTAACACCAATATAATATGGAGTATATTTTATTTACATAATTGTATCTCATGTTTTCCACTTAATTTCCTCTCAGGTTCAATCTTATGACGTGTAACTAATAAGTCTAATATAATATTATATTCTTTTACATTAATAATTTGGACTGTCTTAATCATCCATCCATGTCCAATGTAATATTTTCTGCAAATTAGCAAATGAGCACCAAGATCCAGAAGAAGTTGGATTGTTTTGATACAATATCTCCATTAGTAGCAATGAACAATATTAAATACTGAATAATCAATGACACAGACCCGTTTCATGAAAAAAGATAGCATCTGCGCAGACCATAACTCTGCATGTCCAGCAACAAAATCAGTGAATGATTCAGTAGCATGACTAGTTGTGAAAGAAATTGAAGAAGAATCAATTCTTTTAGCTTGTAATAGTATATGCAATTGGTGGATTATTAAACAAATATATATCACATTAATCCATAACCTTAACAAAGAATTGCAAATTTTAATTTGAATAACAACTCATATATATATATATATATATATATATATATGACGGAACTCCACAACACAGGTTTTGAATCAAACATACACTTGAATGGCAAAAATTGATGTAGTACATCTGGAGGAATACAATAATTTGAGGTATGAGTCATATGTAGAGTTTGTAAAATAAAGCTTGATGGAGATCATTACCGTAGAAAATGCCACCATATAGAGGAGCATCCAGTACATAGGTAAGTTATATACATACATCTATACACCTACAACTATGATAGTCCAAGATATAACAATGTAACCAACATTATACAGGTACAGGATTATTATCTCAGTTTCCGATGGGAATGCTACAATGAGGATGGGTCTTTTTGAGCAAAATGTTGAAAAACTTATTCAGTTACCTATCTCAGCAATGCAAATTATCAATGCAAAGGTACCTTAATAACCAAAATATGCATTACACTTTTCAAAGCTAGCTACTGATTTAAAATGACCATGTATGTAGGTCAATGGACAAGAAAAGGTTGATGAGAAGTTTAAAAAATGTGAGGGGAGTTCCTAAATTTTTAAGGTTTAACTTAACAAAAGAGGGTACTTACGTATCCACTGACGAGAATAATACTTAATCTCAAGATTGTAAAAACTTTGTAATTCTCTATAATTGACACTACAAGTCTACAATAGTCAAGTAATTTGCAACTTCACAAAACATAATACTTACCCGCTTCGACATACAGATTCAAGAAAGAGGAAACAAACGATCTAGCAAAGAAATAGCAAGTTCACGCACAACAATAGAGCTGCTTCAATTACAAAAACCCTAAAAAAAATATGATAAACGACAAGTCAACGGTTACTATATATATCCTCTGGATACTATGACGAGTTAGGATCCTCCCCATTTCCTCTTAAGAAATGAAGAGTCCATTTTCTTAATAGGGGAAAAATAGGGAAATTTTTTGAAATTTTTATATTTTATAAATTAGGTGTAATCATCTAAATTAGCTAATGAAGAGAAGGAAATGAAGAGGGTCCTAATACCGCTATGACAATACTATGTTTACAAGACTTTAATTTCATATTAAAATTTATAAGATTGTTCTTTATACAATATTTCCACAACTTTTGTTCCGATTAAACTTGGATTCCAACAGTTCTACATTACATGTACCACCCTACTTTAATTTGATAGCTAAACACTGCATTAAGACTAAGTGAAAAAAAAATCAATAAATCTTTGACAATAACTTTATTGCAAAAAAGATAGCCAAATAAGATATCCAAAACACCACCAACCACAAAATTAAAACACACATCATTTAAACAATCGAAACCCTTACATGTCACGGGGTTAAAAAACTAGTTTATTTTCAAAATATGAAAGCTGTTAACTTCTACATCACTACCTCACCACATTACAAGCTTAAAATCTAGACTAGATAGATAATTTAACTTCTAACCCAAACAATTGTATCTCCATTGAGAAAATGGCATATATGATTACTCCCTGGCTTGACTTTAAGAATTTGAAAGGCTAAATGTCCTGGATACCAATCAGAAGTATCCTTATGACATACCGCAATCGCCTTCATTTTCTTTTGATTGGCATCAACCAAGGAAGTCACATACACATCTGTACTCTTTAAGTTGTGACAAAGAAACACAACATATGGATTATTCAATTTATGACACACTAAAGTATGGTTATCGTCATTTCCAATTATATGTGCCTCCTGAATTGCGTATTGCATAAGAACATCTTTTTCCTCCTCTGTCGATACGAGCATATACTTGTTTTTTCCCGAATTTGAGTTCGATGTCACATAGTCTACTATAGCCTCTAATGAAGTTGCACAATATCTTTCCTCGCCTTTAATACCCTTTGTTCCACAGTATTTAATCATTCGTTCGATATAATTAGCAGCAATGGATTTCGGATTCACCGATAGCATGTTAAGGATCGCTTGAAGATTTTTAGATGCAACATTAGTTTTTGTAAAGCTTGATGGCAAAAACTTAGCTCCATTGTGAATTTGTTTGAAGAGTAGCTTCATTTTTGTTCCGGGAATAGATAATTTATCATCTGTGAAATATAAGACTTGACCATCTTGAGGTACTTGAGTATGCGTTGGTTGTGCATAATTTGTCCATACATATGTTGTATCGTTCCCGCGTAGTTCAATATCTCGAGGTTGATAATTTTGGATAAATTTCACTATTTCATCATTTGATGCTACAAAATACAAAAGATAATAAAAATGTTTAGAATATGAAATGAGGTAATTAAACATGTTCTGTTTTCAATTTGAATATTTTAAAAGAGAAACTTATTCTAATAATCTCGTCTTTTATTTAGACCATTTAGTGGTCTGCTCAAAATAATCCCATTTTAAATTTCTTTTAAAATAATTTCACTTTTATGTACCACCTTTCTTAAAATGGATCGTATTACCCAAAATCTTGTCTATTTTTTTTATAAAAAAAATTACCATATAAGATTATTTTAAGAATATGATATATAAAGGTGGTATTATTTTAAAATAAATTATAGGTGAGATTATTTTGATTAGACCACAAAAAATGAGATTTATTGAAATCAATTTAAAACTAACATGAAATGATTTAGGTGATGATTTTTAAATATCATAATTATAGTTCCTAAACTTTGAATTTCGAGAATCAAATTATGCAAATAAATAATATAGCAAAAATGGGTACAATTTCACCTAAATAACACTCTTTTAATTTTTCACCTAAATATAATAAATTTTCGGAATTTTGAGAAATAGAGGAAGTATGTTAGATGGCCATCTTTATTCCATTGGAAAATTATATTCTCCCTCTATTTATTTTTTTTTAAAAAAATATCATACTCCACCCTTTATGTTAAGTATTTAGGAAACTATTTTCTACATTGACATTCAAAAACTATTTTATTCATTTTTTAGTTGTACTATAAACAGGCGGGATGAAATCTCTATTACATAAGGAAAAGGGGGGTGGCGGCGGTGTCCACGTAAATTATTATCTTATCGTTAATAAAATTTGAATAAATAATTAACGTAGACAATAATGTAAGTAACTTACCTATTATATAATTGATATTTTAAAATTCAATTATAATTCTAACAATGCACAACAACTAACCTTTGTTTAAAATTTGATTTAAAAAAATCTTAATTAAAAATATGGCATGACTACAACTTTAAATTCAAAAAAGTTAGGAAGCTAAGTGATAACGTTCCATAAATGATAAAATCACATTTAAAATTATACAGTAACTGTTTTATTTCTAAAATAATTCATATCATACTTTTTGACGAACAACATATAGTTCGCAGATAACTAATAATTTTTAACAACAAATCTACGATTTAAATTTCCATTTACCATCAGTCAACCTCTTTTTCATTATTAACTAGTATTTTATCCCGGGCAACGCCCCGGGTCGATTATTATTATAATTTGTATTTTGTTATTTTTCATAAACTTCATAATTTTTGTTTTGTCTAATGCGAATTAATATAGATGACAATGATGGTGTGATAAATAATAATAAATTTTAAAAAATATTAACGATTTGGAATTAAAAGAGAACAACATTAAAAAAATTGAGATAGGATGGTTTGTAACAATAGTGGCTGTTAACTTAGTAGATTTATTTGAAATGTGTTATTATTTTTTAGTTACACTAATTTGCAAGGCTTTATCATATTTTAACGTTAAATCTAAAACCAACAAATTAAAGTGGTTTGATGGTTGATAGCTTACATTTATCTTATTTTAATGATAAATGTTAAACAAACAAATTAAAATGGTTTGATGGTTAATCGGTTGCATTTCACTATGAAGGTTATAACAACATATGTGGACAATCTTACGTGGCACAATACATCGCAAATAACATGACACATGGCAGAGCTAAAAAAAGGATTAACAAAAAGATGACATGTGGCAGTTAAAACTTCCTGTTTTAAATATTTAAATTATAGATATAGATGAGAAGATATAAACTACTGGTAAAAAGTATTGTTACATGAAGGTAGATTGTGAGTTCAATGTTTGTTGAGGCCTTTTGTTAATACGACGAGATGAACACATTTTAATATATTACTAGTGTTTTGGCCCAGGCGTTGCCCCGGGTCCAACAGTTTTATTGCTTTTATTTTACACATTTGCTCTATCGGTTAAACGGAAAGAAATAGAGACATAAAGAAGTCTAAAAGGTATAGTGCACTACTAATAAATGCGCTATAATTAATAGACCTTTGGCATGGATGATAATCGTTGATTGTTGAAACACCAAGAACAATCCAAACATGCTCGAATCAATAAAATTACCCTCAATTTACATCTATCTCAAATGAAATATCAAAATGATGGGAAAATATAAACAACAAATCTAGGTATTATGATGAACAAAATAAATTGAAAATTATACGTTGGATTGTAGATGAATTTTATGGACGAGTTGAAATTCAATTAGAAAAAAAAAACCCATTGTATTGGAGCTAGCAAAGCATTTGTTACTATGAGCTATCACTTCATCGCCTTCTTTCATTTTTTTTTATATTTTTTTCTCTCTTTATTTTTCCTAAGTGATAAAACAATATGGTTATAAAGAAGTGTATTTAAATCAACAAATAAATGTAGTTGTGTTGGTTACTATCTACCACTTTCATATAAAAGTTCCAGGTTCGAATCTCATTACAATTATTTCTTATGTTTTTCTAATGGAATAAATTTAAGTGATGTTGACATGGCGCTTCTACACATGTGTCACAATTGTGTCAATGATTACGTGGTGTAATTATAGTGATTCGCGCACCTTTTAATAATTGTTATAGATTATAGATACGTATATTTCATGATCATATTTATTTTAGCATTATTATAAAATTAATATAGCCTCATGAATATACCATTAATTAAATTTGGCGTATAAGATTAAAATTATATTCTAGTGGAGCAAACAGAAATAGAAATCATATGATGATAATTTTGACCTTAAGCGTTCTATATATAAGAGAAATTAAGGCCCTAACAACTATTTCGAGTATGATTATCCATTGTTCATAAAATGCTTACAATTCCACGACCAGACCTCTGATACCTAGAATATTACAAATGTGTATGGGTGACTCAATATAAAAGGGGATAATTTGATCACTTACAAATCCAAGGAGACTTCTTCTCAAAATTAACCGGTAATGGAAGGAGTAATTCTAGACTTATAAATTAGTTTATTCTCTCTTCCTTATTTAAGGTGGGACACTCATTAATGCAAATATATACTCCCTCCGTCCCAAATTAGTTGCTATATTCTGAAAAAATGGCACTATTCATTTGTACACTTTGACTGCTTATATTTTCATATGCATAAAGAAAAACATAGTCATGATGGATCTAATTTGATTCGTCTCAATATGTACTTTCTAAACATATAATTTCTATAATTTTTTATTATGTATAATTAAAGATATTTTAATTTAAAGTTGCGTGTTGGAAGATGTAAAAAAGAAAATGTAGCAAGTAATTTGGAATAGAGGGAGTCCTGAGGTTAAAATCAATTTTAAAGATTACCTTGTAGCAAACTAGCCTTCAAAACTTTTGGCATTGCGATGTTTCCCAATTTTGACTTCCAATATAATTCAGCTGGAGACTCCGCCGCATTGCTTGTTATGAATGCCAACTTTTATACAAAAATTCCAAAACATATATAATTATTAAGGAAAACTTGGGTATAGGAACATAACATAATATCAAGAAAATAATAAATATAATGTCTATAATCTACAAAGTATAATCTATATATAATAATCTATACTAAAACAGGACATGCATATGTTACCAATTATCACATGTCAAACTCTCATTTAAAAAATATTCCTCCCATTTTAAAAAAAAAAAATTCCTCCAAAAAATGTATAATAATAATTCTATACTAAAAATTCCTCACATGTCAAATTTTCATTTACAGGAAAAAAAAAAAAAAAAAAATCCTCCAAAAATTAATGATGATGTCACCTTTTCCCATTAATTACTCATTACAAGTTTGAAAACCAAATAGTTTATGTTTCCTAGGAACTAAAAATATATATACACTTTTTTCCAAAAAAAAAATTCTTAGTAAACTGAAAAAAGCAATAGTGAATTTTCAAATTACAAACACTAAAAGTGAATTATATAAACCATGTATGCGCGTGGCTAATTCTATTTGTTTATTTATTTTTATTTTTTTGGTGCAAACAAGCCACAAAGGGCAAAGGGCAGAAAATCGATGCCAGAATTATCTGAATTCTATTTGTTTATCATATGGAGTAATACTGCATTAATAGAAAATAGTTATACTCACTCTCTAATTCTATTTGTTTATCATATGGAGTAATACTGCATTAATAGAAAATAGTTGTGATGATGCCCTTATAATTGGGATTATTACAGAATATTTTTCAACGGCTTATTAGGTTGTAACTTGTAAATCCATGTTGCTACTATTTTGAATAAGAAAAAGAAAAGTTCATATTATAAGAGGGTATCCAAAAAAGTTAGAATTATCCTAAAAAATCAAAACTTTAGATTATTTTGAAAAAATAATTATAAGGTAAGATTATTCATTTGTTTTCTTTAAAGCAAAATATGCAAGGTTTCAATCTATACTATGTTAATTTTCATGAAACTTTTAATTTGTTTTGATACACTATAACACAACATTAAAAAATTGTTGGAATAATTTCAATATTGAACAAATTTATTTCGTAACAATTCCTTAATTTTAATTATATAAAATTAAATTAGCCACTTATTGACTAACCTGAAAAAAAAAATGCTTCAATCTGCTCCATATTATTGGAACATACCTTTTTTGGCACACATTTTATGGAACAAAATTGAGCATGCAAATAAGCAAATTAATTAAAATAATTTTAATATAAGCAAGAGCAACGTTAAGCTTATGATATTAAAAGGGGTATATCATGACTAATATGGAGCAAAACAAGTACAAAAACTAAACTTGATAGCCATATGAGTTATAACCCATAAAGCATGCAAAAAAAAATAAATAAATAGGGAAGAAAATTAAAAAAAAAAAAAAAAGAACTTACAAGTGAAAAAATTAGCCCAAGAGAAGCCTTAAAACTCATCATATGTGATTGAAGTTTGCTATTTGGAAGATCAAGTGGTTGAGAAAAAACAAGAAGAGGCCAGGTATAGTAAATGGTTGTGGGAAATGATTGATGTGAGAGTGGTGTATTTATATAGAAAAAATTAAAGCTTATTAAAGCATGTATTCTTGCTTCTTGGTTATATTATATGCATGTGGGCAATGTGGCATTACTATGCATTTGGCAAAATAATTTTGCCATTTGGATCGCCTGATATGTGTAATTTGCAATAACATGCATTGGCTCAGTTATTTTCACATTTTCTTTGTCATCATATATATGTTTATATTGTTCTTCTATAACATGCATTGGCTCAATTTGCAATAACATGCTGCATTTATATTTGTGTTGTAATTAAGATCGTAATCATTCATTTACCTGATTAATACTTTTTGTGATTCATATTAGTTGCAACGTTGGCAATTTAGACACTATTTATTTATAACAGCTCTTATAATTTACTTTTGTGCTTTATATATGTAAAAAAAATATAATCATATAGATCTCTTTTGAATCATCTCAATGTATTTTTTATTTATAGTGATCGATCTAATTTTTAAAGTTTTTGGTAAAATGGAATTAAAAATATTACGAATAAGGATTATACATTTGCAAGCGTGAAAAAAAAAACGTTGCAACTAATATAGAGCAGAAGAAGTATATTGTTACATATAAATCAAAAGAGATATGAACAAATCTAAAACTATGATGTCCTATAGATTACAACTACTCTTTGGCTCATGTATTACTAGAGCTGGGCATGGGCCGGGCCAGCACGAGGGCCAACTCGGCACAGCACGGTTTGGGTCCGGCCCAGCATAAGCCTGCTATAAGCACGATACGACATGAAGGCACAAATTATTGGCCGTGGGCCACCCACGAACAACATTTTAATAATTTGGCACGAGCCCGACACGAGCACGATGGGCCGGCCCGCACGTTGGAACGCTCAATTTGATTAAAATTTTAAAATTTATAAAAATTAGTATAAGGCAAAACTAATTAGAATATAAAAATTATTATGGGATTTTTCTTAGTTGTAATTTATTGAGTTATATTTTTGCATGTGCTACAAAAATTAAATTTAGACATTATATTAAATTCAATACGAATAATTTATATAAGGTAGAACCGCAGAATAGTATATATTTAATTCTTACACCATCCGTCACAATTTACTTGGTACTTTACATTTTAATATCTCTACTAGATAAGTCAACGAGTGAGAGAATGATGCCCACATAAAATGATATTTTTACCCTTAGCTTTTATAATAGAAATGAAATAAAAATTATAAAGAGTGAATCCTACTACATTGAATGTGTATAATTTCAGGTAGAGTTCATTAGATAATATTCATCAATGATTGTATTTTGGAAAACAGAGAATGTTCCTCTTCTTTTGTGTATTTGTGTATGCTGCCAAAAAGTATTTATATCACTATTTATATGGGGACCTAATCCTTAGAAAGTATACTGAGCTATATTGTACAAAGAGAGAAATTAAGGGCCAGAGCTATTTACAAGAGTGGGCCTGAACTATATATGCTAAACCAACAGCCCAAGCAGATTACAATTAAACAAAATAAACATAAAGAGTGTCCTCTGTGTCTGAACCACCTTTAGCAGAAGATGGTATAAGCCTCAGCAGTTGTTCAATCTGTTGAGGAGTGAATTGACTTTGAGTCTCTCCTTCGATTAGCAGCAGAAGCAAATCTCTTCCCTTTGTTCTTTCCATCATACTTGTTTTCAATGTGTTTCTTTGCTTTAGGATGCCACTTTGGATACCCCACAACACTCCAACATTTCTCTTTTGAATGACCTCTCTTTCCACACACTCCACAGCTTACATCAGTTTGGATGTTCTGCCTCCTGAATCTGTGTTATTTCGGATGAATTACTACAAGAGGGGGGTGAATTGTAGTATGGAACATAGTAGTCAATTTTTGCGGATATAAATAACATGAAAGCAAAACAAAGAGAAACGATGCAAGAGAGATTTAGCGAGGAAACATTCCAGGGCCCAACTGGAAACAAAACCTCGACCCACTAGGGATTTCTCTAAAACACTTCACTATAGGGCAACAAATCAGTTACAACCTATAATACTCTACTGGACCCGTAAGTTCCTCTAGGAACTTACTTCTCTATTCTCTATATTCTAGTGTTCTTTTCCCTTTTCTTTTTCTCTCCTTTTCTCTTTCTCTTTCTATTCTCTGTTCTCTTTCTCTTCTCTTCTTTGTTCTCACACTTTTCTCAAATTCTCACCCCAATTACAAAAATTCTCTCAAACCCTTTAATTCCCCATTACAAGAGTTCACTCAAACTCTCTTTTCTCTTCTCAAAATACAGACTCTTGATAGAAATCAAACTCTAATATGTTGACATAAAATCTGACTGGAGCTTGGAACAGGATCTGGAACATACGATAGGAACTTTGAGTGGAACCGACTCAATATGTGGGTATAAGATGTGACGTTTTAGCTCTCCACATTATAGAAGTCTGGCTCAACACTTAAACTTTTTCTCTAAATTTATATGCTTGAATGCTGTAAGTGTTGTGTCAAATGTCAGACTCTAACTTGTATTAATAGATTAATTATGTGTGTAATAACTTGGAGATGAATACAATCACCACTATACTTTCTCCACTACATGCACAACCACACGACTGATTTGTCCCACTTACTCCACTTTCATTTGACTCTCCTTTTTAATTAATCAAATTAGTTTTACTGATTTGTCACACGTAAAAACAATACAATTGACTCCTACAATTATGTGTTTTACTCACTAATGCAATAATGCCCATGGCTCACATAAAAACACTTTACTTTTAGTCCCTAAATAATAGGACAACTAACAATCTTGAATGACTTATTAAAATCAGAATTAAAATAAATCTAAAAACAGTATTTTGACACTTCACACTCTCCTTAAAAATAGCCTAGTCAAAAAGCTTGTAACACATGATCCATGCAACAACTTTTGACTGCTTAACAACTTTAAAGAATCATTTTTTAGTCTTAATTAATAGCTGTCCAATTAAATCAGAAAAACCAACTTAAGCTCCTAAATTTTAGGTAACAAATGTTTACCACATATTAATTCAAAATAGTTTGTTGTAACTTCCTAAAATTAAGGACTCCATTCTCCAGCAATATTCTGAGTGTTTTACCAAATTAAATCAGTCTAAAATTATGATATAATCATGCTAGACACGTGGACTACCATAACTGACCAAACAGACACAAGTTCCTCTACGAATTGGACTCGTGTTCCCGTAGGAAACTGGACTCGTGTTCCTGTAGGAACTGGACTCAAGTTCCTTTGACAGACAGACCCAATTTCCACTTGTAACTTAACTCGTGTTCCAGTCAGACTCATGACTCAACATATTTGCAAAGGTCTTAGAAAATTAAAATCTTAATTGTCTAGTTTCTTCTCACCTTCAAGATGCTCCAACTCTGGAAATCTTGATTTTCATTTCTCTTGATTTGTTTCTTTACAAGAACTTAACTCGTGTTGCGTAGGAACTTCAGTTTAGCTTGCTTTCTTGATTGTGCTTCTTCAAGTATTCTCTTTACAAGGCTTCAACTTGGTACCTCTTTGAGTTGCATTCCCACATTGAAACTTTTCTCTTGTTTGATCTCCCTTGAATACCTGAATACTTCTTCAAGTTCTTCTTGGTTGATCTTCTCTTTGAAGCTCTCGTTTAGAAACACTTCTCCATTTTTATTCCTTCGCTTGAACTTCTTTATTTAGTTGCTTCAACTCAGAAGCTTCTCTTGATTTGTTCCAACTCAGGAACTTGTATTGCATACATCATCAAAGATAACAGGAACCTTTTTCATTAAGACCTATGAAATTGTTCATGCACATCTCAACACACATGTTAGTTAAATAATCCTCATTTGTTCATTATCATCAAAACCATACTTGGCTCAACAATCTGCCTCCATCACCTTATGTTGAGCTCTGACTCTTTCCATACATAGCTGATCCTTCAATATTCACAGTGCTTATTGCAAGCACATTCCTCTGTATTTCTTCTTACATTAGTGTTCCACATGCCACCTCTACAGTGGGAAGTTGTGGCTGCATCAACATTTTTGTCCTCATGCCAGCATGTTGCTCATCAATTCCATTCAAAAATTGGAAAAGTCGAGTCTCTTCTCTTTCTTTGGGTTAAGGAAATCAATGAACTTTCTCATCTCCTCAGTCATGGTTGTGATTTCTAGAAGAGATCTCATAGCTTCTCTCTCTTCCCACATAGCTTTCATGATGGCATAGTAGTCATTCACACTTCCTCCATTTTGGTGAGTGTCATAGAGATCCTTATCAAGTTTGTATTTCTGGGCTCCATTTGTGACATTATACATGGCTTCAAGTATATCCCAGGCTTCTTTTGCCTTCCTTACATACATGATGGATCTTTTTATCTGATCAGATGCATTATTATGTATCCAGGAGATCACAAGATTATTAGTTGTGTCCCATTGCTCAGCCTTTTCAGCATCTGCTTCATCCTTCTTAATGGTTCCTATTACCATTCCCAACTTCCTTTTTGAATGAAGTGCCAAATCCATAGCTCTTTTCCAAGGTTTGTAGTCTGCTGCACCCTTAAGCTTATCCACACTCACAGAGTTTGGTCCATCTGAGGGATGGATGTACAATGGGTTTTGAGCTTCACTACTACTCCCTTTATCCTTAGACATTTGCAAAGCAAGGTTATGGATTTTTAGGCTCAGGTTAGGTTTTGAGCTGCGATTTCACACACTTTCAGCTACAGATTCACTCGATTTTCAAGGAACCGAGCTCTGATAACATAAAGAGTGAATCCTACTGCATTGAATGTATATAATTTCAGGTAGAGTTCATTAGATAATATTCATCAATGATTGTATTTTGGAAAACAGAGAATGTTCCTCTTCTTTTGTGTATTTGTGTATGCTGCCAAAAAGTATTTACATCACTATTTATATGGGGACCTAATCCCTAGAAAGATATGCTGAGCTATACTGTACAAAGAGAGAAATAAAGGGTCTGAGCTATTTACAAGAGTGTGCCTGAACTACGCTAAACCAACAGCCCAAGCAGATTACAATTAAACAAAATAAACATATATAAAGAGTGTCCTCTTTATTAAATTAAAATACTTGAAAAAATAGATAAATACTTCTCTTTTTAGGAATGTATGAATTAGATGCAAACAAAATAAAACAATTAATTACATTGATCACAATTCACAATTTTGGGTTTATTGTAGATTTGTTACATTGATCAAGTAATAATTATTAAATACAAAATTCAAAATTACCACAATCGCGTCCACATGAGGCTTGTTTGTGTGTGTATATATAATAATTGTTAGTGATATATGAATATTTTTAAGATTATTTAATTAGTAAGATTTGCTAAATAATATTGATATTATAAATCATATCCTTCGGATTGATGATGGCATTATTCTATTTTTGGAATATTGCTTCTATTCTATATCGATCACCATAATACTCATGTATTGATGTATGCCTGGGCTTAATGAAAGGATTTGATGTAAAATATAATTTGCGGAAAAACATCAAATACGGATCTATACACACATCAATTATGAACCTAATGAATAAAGTGATATACCTTCGTTGCGTGTTTCATTGATGTTAATATAGGAGCGAGTTACGAGACTCCTTGGAACCTCAAATGAAGCTCCTCTAATGGTTAGTACATGAAACTACCGGACCCGTCAGTATTGATAACTTAGATCAATGGTAGGTCAAAGAGAAATCTCTATATCCCTCTAATAATAGTATAATACTCACGTGAAGAGAAGGAAAGTAGGGTTTTTTGCTTGTTCATCGTGAGAATCACAATCACACACAGTTCCTCTATTTTATTTTATTTTGGTTTAGTCTTAATTATTATTATTATTTATTATATATAATATAATTAAAACCCTAGTCTATCTAACAACCTAAATCCCTACTTCTTCTTCTCTTAATGGCCCAAAAACTCTTATCAAAAGGGAGACCCATTAGATAATATGATCCCGTATATGTTTGTGTGCAACTCTATAAAATTAGTTCTAATAAAGTCCTAAGCCTGTCTAATAGGCAATTACTAATCAATAGTGGTTTCCAGCTAAACATATTGATAAGATAGAGCAAAGGCCTTCTCTTTCCGTCCGCTCTTCCTGGATACTTAATCAAACTAATTAATCGATGTCATTTTCGACACTATAAAATATTGTTCAGAGTTGTGCACTTGTTTGAAGGACATACTTCCAACACTTAAGCTAATCATTGTTAGATGGATGGAGAGTACAGTAGGTGTATAAAATCATGTACCATTTGACAATTACATCCACATCAAATTAAAACTAGCTTCCCAAGTTACAAATATAAATACCAACAAAATAGTTAATATGTAAGGACTAGAATAATCAATGCCCCTAATAAACTGTTTAATTATGTCCTTTTCATTATAAAAAAGAGAGTAGATTCAATGGTTACAACTTATTACAAGGAGCAAGGGGAGCACCACAAAGCCCTTCATTACCAAAAAATGCAGATGCAGGAATATTAGCCTTGTGTGGAGGAATCTTCCCTTTTAGTTTATTCATGGATACATCAAACACTTGTAATCCTTCCAAATTCAACACATTGCTTGGAATACTTCCACTCAAGCTGTTCTTTGATAACAAAATTGTACTCAATTCCTTAGCATTATTCCCGAATTCTTGGGGTATTCTTCCTGATAGCTGGTTTTCTGCCATTTCGAGCACTTTCAATCGGGTCAAATTCCCTATCGATTTTGGTATGGACCCTCCCAGTGGGTTATTTGATAAGATTAACGAAACGAGGTCGTTCATAGATGGGTTGTTACCTATGTCGTCGGCAAGTGGGCCAGTGAACTTGTTACCTGACACATCAATGTTGGTATACGACCCCTGGGTGAAAATTATTCCTAGGGGTCCGGAGAACTTGTTTGAATGAAGATCAAGGTTTTGAAGTCCCGAAAGTTGTTTTAATTCTATTGGGATAGAGGAATGAAATCCATTATTCGACACATTGAAGAACCATAAACTGCTCATGTTACCTATCCACCCGGGCAACTTTCCTGTATGTTGGTTACTTGACAAATCAAGATAACCTATTGATGACGAAGATAACCATTGAGGAAGATGACCTTTGAGCCCTGTTCCAGCTAATGTTAGCCGGAAGAGCTTTAGCTTAGAGATCCAAGTTGGTATTGTTACAAGTTTAAGTGGATTAAAGGATAAGTCTAGTGTTTGTAAGAACTTTAGGTTAACCAGTTGTGGAGGGAGTGGTCCAAAGAGCTGATTTCCGGATAAATCTAATGACATGAGATTCTTGAGATGGCCAAAACTAGATGGAATTTGGCCTACAAATTGATTATTTTTTAAATACATTTCATTTAGTGTAGCTAGTTGCCCTAAACTTGATGGTAACTTTCCTTCAATCATATTGTTTTCCAAATATATTCTTTGAATTTTTGGTAGATTTCCGATTGACTTTGGTAAGGCACCGGTCAATTTATTGTTGTGAAGTCGAAGAAATCCTAAAGAAATAAGTCGGCCTATGGATGAGGGAATGGGTCCAGTGATCTGGTTATCATTTAGATATAAAAGGTTCAATTTGGAAAGGTTACCAATGGAATCTGGTATACTCCCTCTTATAACATTCAAGGATAAATCCATGTATTCAAGGTATTTAAGTGTGCCAATTTCAGTTGGAATTTTTCCAGAGATATTATTGGTATGGAAATCAAGTGTAGTTATATTAATCAAATTCTTTATTGATGTAGGAATTGGTCCGGATAATCGATTTCCGGACAAACCCAATTCTTTTAATGATGACATTGATTGAAATAAAGAGTAAGGTATTGAACCAGTGAGTTTATTATCACTAAGGTATAATTTTTTTAGCTTACGGAGTCGACTTATTGAAGCAGGTATTGAACCATTTAGTTGATTACTGTTTAGGAGTAGTTGGGTTAAACGTGACAAATTTCCTAGTTCGGGTGGAATGGGACCACCTATATTCTTATTGTCACTAAGATCAAGGAATTGGAGATATGTAAGATTGCCAAGAAAAGGCGAGAGTGTACCTGACATCGAGGTGTCCAAAAGGAAGTCATTCCCGGACTGAAGGCCAGACATCGAGACCTTGATCACCCGTCCGGTGGCCCGATCACAGTCGATGCCGGCCCACGAAGTGCAGCAGTCAGTGTTGACCACCCAAGTTTTGAGGAGCTTTGATGGGTCGTTAGTGATCCCATGCTTGTAATTGAGCAACGCTTGTTTGTCAATATCGTTGCAAGATTCTACAAAAATTGTGTAAAAGGAAATAGTAGATAAAATTAGAATAGAGATATATGGTAGTGAATTACTGAATGATTTCATGATTGGATCGTTATTCCTAATTTTTTGTGACAAGTAGCAATGGATATTATATAAGACTATGTATGTGCTACTTATTATAGGTTGTAATCAATGAGATATGACTTGTTATGCATAAAATAAGTCATATTCATAATCAATGAACGTGATGGTGTCCGTTGAAATAATTTGGTCAAAAAAAGCATATACATTTACTTTTGGTGTTCTGATCTGGAGCATAATTTCATTACTATATTGATCCTACTTATATGTAAACATATCTTATCTTGGGACTTGGGTTATTTTGCCAGCCAATATTATGATGGATTACTCCTCTGTTCTAGTTTATTAGTTATGTTTGGAATATAATGTGTTTATTAAGGACTTCCTCCGTTTCATAAAAATGGCAACGATTGTTTTTGCACGCAATTTAAGGAATTGATTTGAGGGTATAAACGATTAAATTAATTAGAATACATTTTATATAAGTAACTTATATTCATATTCTTACTTGTGTTAAAACCATTTTGATTAATTCATTCGTTTACACCCTTAAATCGTTTTCTCAAAATACGTGAAAATGACATTGTTGCCATTTTTATGAAACGGAGGGAGTATAGTTAGTAGGGTTAATAATTATTATTTTTCCAAAAGTAATATTTTCAATTAAGGCACAATAAGAATGATTTATGTAAATAGAATGATTTCAAATGTGACAATAAAAGAAAACACCCTACACATAATACTCCCTCTATTTTTTTTAGACGTAGCACTTCACTTTTCACACTTGTCGAGACACAACTTAGACTCGTAATATCTCAACATAAAAGTGTAAAATTATAAAAATTATATATGTGGAAAGTGTATTCCGAGGTGAATCCAACAAAATCTCACATGACTATATTTTTCCTTATATATAAGTAACAATTAACGGTCAAAATGAGTCGGATGAATAATATCAAAGTCAAAGTGAATCAGATAAATAGTGACAAAGTTAAAGTGTTACGTCAAAAAAAAACTAATCCAAGGGACTACAACTTTAGTATATGTGATCTTGGGTGATTTTGTTGAATTTCTTATTGGTGCTTGACAGACATGCTAATTGATTCAATGATGGCTAGTGTATAATTATTCTTCACCTGACAAAGTTTGATTTTTTAATTAATAATTATGGTGTTAATAAGCACTAAGTCTACTCTTATGCAGGTCATACGATTCAAATTTTGCCTAAACATACACTTTAAAATCCGAAGATATAAATGAAAGATTCTCTTAATTCTTAAGCACTTACAACTGGTGAGAGTCAAAATTGTGACTTTGATGTTACAAATTCACATCACACCATTTGCACCAGCCTTTTTCCTTAGTAGGGTTTGATGAATTTAGTATAAACAATACTCATATGTCTTTTAACGTGATACATTTTGATTGTGGACAACTGGACATTACATAAAAAAAGATTTTAATTTATGTACATTAGATAAAATAATGTAGTCATGACCCCCCCCCCTCTCTCCCTCCCTCTTTCTCTCAGGGGAAAGATGTTGAACAACTCTTAGGTGAGAAGTGTGAGAAAGGACATAATAACCAATAGAATACACACATAATGGTTACATCTGATCGGATCGGATTTGTGTCAAATTCAGGTCAATAATATTATGTGAATTCGATGTTACGGAACAGGTCACTTTTACCAATTCAAATTATAATCCGTCAGGCAGTATTGGAAAAGAGATAAGCCCCTTTTGGCCTTTTTTTAATTAACGTGTCAAACTCCGAATCCTCCAAGTTGCCAAAGTCACCCTGGTAAGATTAATGCTGGTCCTTCACTCCTTGACCAAATAAAACAATTTTCAGCAAACCATGATATTAATAAGTGATCGATATGACTATACTAACTAAATTTGCAAGTGGAATAGGCGATATTAATAAGTGATCGATATGACCAAATAAAGTCACCCTGGAGGAAAATGATGTAAAATTGTTTTCACATTTTACATTTTTTGGTTTAGGGTAAAATAATAAAAATGTAAAATTTAAAGTGTAAAATCATTTTCCACCTTATGGAAAATATTTTCCTCCAAATTTGAAGAAAAACATTTTACATCATAACTAGAAGGAGAACATTTTCCTTCAGAAATGAAACAATTGTGTTCTGGGCCCACCAAAGTGGTTAGCCTAAGATAATCAGGCCCAAACCCTAAGCCCAATTCAGTCAGGATTAGGGACATATCAGATATGCAATTATGAATAACGTGACGACACATGTCCTGGGCCAGGCCCATATGTCAACACAGTTGACTCAGCAAAACCCTAACCGGGTAACCTATGCCTATATAAGGATCAGTACATTCACTTTTCAGGTACGCAATATTAAACACACAACTCACAATACTCTGATTCCTTACTCCCGATATCTGACTTAAGCATCGGAGGGACGTTCCCGCGTTCCACCCCCGGGTTAGCAACCTTTGTCTGTTTTGTGGGGCTCAACTCTACCGAGGAGCACCCAGAGTCAACATCAACACATCAGAGAGCATTGACCATTCATAAGAAGTTCCAGAACATGAACAAATTGATTTTCATTTTAACCAATCATTGAAAAATGCTTAAAATGAAAAATCATTTTATATATACCCAAACAATGGAAACCTTTGTGAAATAGGATTTTTCAATGTGAAAAGTTTTCCAGAAAAAATATTTTCATCTGAAAACATTTTACATACTACCAAACGGACCCGTAAATTCATAAGTATCATGTTGTTCCGATTAATAGCTTCGTAGTTTGGTACTTTGATTAAGTTTTGTACTGTACTACATTTTCCCAACACTTTGGCTCATATGCTGATATGCAACGTTTTTTTAACTCACCCTTTTTACTGCTTTTTACGCCGCTATGGTGGGTGATTTCTAGGTGGTAATTGTCTAATTAACACACAATATATATATATATATATATATATATATATATATATTTTTTTTTTTTTTTTGGCAAGGTGACAACTGACACAAAACATTGTATGCCAATGTTTTAAAGTTTACACTGGCAACTTGCATTTCTAGCATTATTTTATTAGAAATTTTGTCGCAAATTATCTTTTTAAACTAGTTTTTGTCAAAAACAATCATTTTTATATTTAATTACCAAAAATCATCTTTTCTAATATATATGTTTGTTTACCACCATTTTTTTTGTTGGTTTTCGGCTTGATTGAAGTAAGTCTTCTGTTAGGCAGTCTCATGGAATTAATTTTTTGCCCAAAATCACTAATGTTTTAGCATAAAATCATAACTTTTTATACAAATTACGCTTAACAAAATATGCAAAAAATTATAAGTTTATACTAAAAAGTTATAATTTTTTAGCTAAAAGTTATGTCAAACCGTCTGACGGTCTGACAAGAGATTTTGTACGTTGCCTGTCACGTTCAAGCTAGTCACGTGACTTACTTAAATCTGATTTTTCTTTTTGTTTTTGCTATTTTTAATTTGGTTGCTTTCTCCCCTAAAATCCCAATTAAAACCCCTATTTTACCATTTCGCCAAAAACTTTAAACCCTTAAATTCTTTACTCAATTTCTCATCTAAATTTAAAGTTAACTAAATTTGAGAATAAAAACCCAATTTGCATGTTTGTGGATTTTTTTCCTCTGAAAGTGGAGAAGACAAAACTTGACACGAACATTGTATGCCAATGTATAAAACTTTACACTGGTAACCAGAACAGTCAGTTTGGTTTGTAATTGTTGGTTCAACTGTTTATGGTAAACTGGACTGAATTGAATTAAATGAAATGAAATGAACCAAGAACCAAATGACCGATAACTGAAATACCAACTGAAACAAAATGAACTGCACTTAACTGAACTGAGTCATGAACTGAAATCAACTGAACCGAAAAAGTTGACTATATAAAACTGTTTTAAACTGATCATAACTGAACCATAACTGAACTGAAATTAACTGTAAACTGTTTTAAAAAGTTAGTTGACTAAACCAAAATGAGGTGAAAAGTGATTCAAATTATTAGTTAACTGAACTAAAATGAACTGAACACTATTTTAAACTGTTAATTAATGTGACCAAAATTTCAATTACAAATTAATCTTCCTTCCCAAATTTTAGTTACAAATTGACCTTTTCTCCTAAATTCCAATTACAAATTAATCTCCCCTTCCAAATTTCAATTACAAATTAATCTTCCCTCCCAATTTTAATGAAAATCTTTCTTCGTTCCAAAATTTAATGAAAAATTAAATGTACCTTTTAAATTTCAATTAAAATACTTCAGATTAACTTTCCCACCTGATTATTTACCAAAAAAAAAAACTTTCCCACATAAATTTCAACAAAAATGTCAACTTTTACTCCAAAAAAAGTTACTCAAAATTTTGGACGTTTGTTTTTTAATGCTAAAATTTAGGACACTTGTAATATCAAATAATTCGACTTCATCAATATAAAATATGATTTAATAATGTAAAAAAATCATAATATATTTTATAATTTCTAACACTTGCAATTTGATAAAAATAAAGAAAAATAAGCTCACTCACAACAAGAAAATCTGCTTCGGCCGACCGACTTTACCGACCGAGAATAATATGGTCGGAAAATACCGACCGTCCCCGACTAAAAACAGTCGTAACATTTGTACCGACCGTCATTACGGTCGGAAAAACAATTACCAACGGACACATAGGTCGGTAGCGGTCGGTAAATACCGACCGTACATAACCGATCGGTATTTACCGACCGCTACCGACCACAGTGACGGTCGGTAAATGTTTTTCCACATGATAAACTGAGTCGGGTTATAATATCCTTCCCGACTACAAGAAGCCCCAAAAAACTCGATCAAAGCAATCCCTAACTTCCCCAAAAAAAACCAAAAACCCAAACCCTAACTTCACCCAATCCCTCCACGCCCTCCACGAACGGCCGGCGACCGGCGTCCGACCACCTTCCTCGCCCTCCACGCACGACTGCTCAACTGCTCGCCTTCCACTAGCACCACTGCTCGCCCTCCACGCACGGTTCAGCGCTAGCCTAGCCCTCCCTCTCGCCCTCCACGCACGACGACGCCCTCCTTCTCGCTCTCCAAGCAGTGGGTTCAGCCTCACCCTCCTGCTGCTCGCCCTCCAAGCAGTGGTAACAACGGTTCAGCCTCTTCCTCCACTCATTTGGTATGCGTCACATTCTCCATTTCTGTTTTTTTTTCTTCAGATTGGGTATGGGTTGCTTGAATTCTTGAAATTCTGAATGTTTGATTGTTTGTTTGTTTGTCATTTGTTTAATTAGTAATTTGATTTGTTTGTTTAATTTTGTTTTTTTGTAATTCTATCTTTTGTAATTTTATTTTGTAATTAATGGTTTCATTCTATTGTGTCATTATAATTTGATTAATTTCTATAATTGTATTTGTAGTGTTTGCCATTTTTTTTAATTGATAATTTAATTTGTTTGTTTGTCATTTTTATAATTTGCTAGATTATTTTGAACATTTGAATTATTTGCTAACATTTTTATAATTTGCTAGATTATAATTTGCTAGTTCATTCTTTGCTAACTTTAAGATTTTGTTTAACTATATTCTAATCAAACAAATTTTGTTCAAATCAAATTAATTTAGTCCAAAACAACGGCTTTAAAAAACGGCCTTACTCTATGGCTATGGTGGTCAACACTTGTTCTTAGTAATATCACACTCAACCTATTCCCAAAAAAAACACTCAACACATTTTAGGCCGTGTTCTTTTGGGCTAAGAAAACAACAACTGAAATGAACCAAATTGAAATGAAATAAACCGAATTGAAATTAAATGAATTGAACTAAAACGAAACGAAATGAATTGAAAATGTTAATGAAATAATTTTTAATTTTTTACGTTTTATCTTTATTTTCATTTTTATTTTTGTTCTTGTTCTTGTTGTTGTTGTTGTTGTTGTTCTTGTTTTTGTTTTGTTTTTGTTTTTATTTTTGTTTTTCTTTTGTTTTTGTTTTTATTTTTATTTTTATTTTATTTTTGTTGATAAATCAAGAAATATGATTGTTGGTTGAAAGTTGAGTTGTATTTATTTTCAAATACAAAATTGCGTCTGTATTTGATTTATTATGAATCTTTGTAATTGTTGTGAATGAATACAATTAAAGTAGAAGTAAATATGACTTAAATATATATATACATGTGCATTAGATAAGAAAGCTTTAAGAAGAATTAAGAAAGGCTAAAATAAGATAGGAGTGAAGACATTGAAGGATGTTTGAATGCTTTGAACTAATATTTGTTAATGGCTTAGAATAGGCATAATCGAAATGAAAAGGAAGGAGCGTGATTGGATGTACAAGAGACACGATAAGGACCACAAACTTCGGGATGAGTTCATCCAGGGGTGAATGAGTTTGTTGCGTTCTCTCAGCAGCACCCCGAGCTTAATGATAGGGACAAGATAAGATGTCCGTGTGTTCGGTGTAAAAACTTGAATTACTTGGATGTGCCCAACGTAAAGGTACATTTGTATAAGAAGGGGTTCATTCCGAACTACTATGAATGGTTATGTCACGGTGAAAGGGTGAGTATAGAGTCCACCTCGTCTCCTACTCATCCGAATCCTTACCGGGAAATGGTTGTCGATGCTTTTGGGAACAACGTGGACCCACCATTCCTTGAGGAGGCAACTTCGGCTGAAGAAGAACCAAATGCGGAAGCGAAGATGTTCTTTGACTTGGTCAAGGCAGCCGAGCAGCCTTTGTATGATGGTAGCAACATCTCTGTGTTGGAGATGGCTTCTAGAATGATCAATTTAAAGTCTGAGTACAACTTACCACTCAGGTGTGTAGATGGTATTGGGTCATTGGTGAACGATGCGCTCCCCACCACCTAAAAAATTAAGTGTAGCACCTATTACGACACAATGAAGGTACTCAAGGGATTAGAGCTTCCTCACGAGAAGATACACGCATGCCCAAAAGGATGTAACGACCCTGATTTTCATGATATTTCCTGCCATAATTTATGTGTATTTATGTGGTGTTATGTATAGTTCAAATTTATTTTTGAACTATTTATTTTATTTTATGTGAATAATTTCGATTTAATTCGAATTATTTTATTTGCAGTTATTATTATTTATGTTGATTATTATTTAATTAATTAGAATTTTTATTATTTAATTTTCTAATTAATTATTTAATATTTTGGGCTAAATCGATTTATACATGATTTATCATGTAATTTTTATAAATTAGCCCGATTGATCACGAAAGCCCATTTTTGGCCCATTACCTTAGCTTGGCCGGTTGGCCTTATGTTTGATGGCAAATTTTGCCACTTGCTTCATGTTCACACCTTCACTAAACTCTATATATAGAGTAGTTAGTAAGTCTTGATGATCCCTTATGCTCATTTGCCATTTACACTTGCCATCTCTTGTCATCAAATTCAAAACACAAAAACTCCCTCTCTTGCTTATTTCCACACGCCATTTTTGAGACGAACAAGCCTTCAATTGTTCATCATCAATTCTAACCTTAAACTTAAAGATTCAAAGTCTATTGATCTTTAAGTATCCTAAACACAATCTAAACCCAATTGTTGCAATCAAGATGGGTGGTTTTCCGGGTTGGTTCGTGTGTCTTGTTCGTGTGGGTGTTCGTGTGTGAAGCCGTGCAAGTGGTGGTGCTCGTGTTCGTGGGCTGTGTGTGCGTGGTGCAGCAGCCGTGCCGTGGCCGTGACCAAGTGGTGCAGCCGTGCAGTAGCCGTGTGTGTGCCGTGCTCGAGTGGTTCGAAGCCAAGCAGGCCGTGTGTGTGTGCCGTGTTGGGTGTTCGTGTGGTTCGTTTTCCGGGCAGCTTCTTGTGTTGAATTGGTGTGTTAATCTTCAAAAAGGTACCATACTTTCTCAACTTATTTGGCATACTATGTTTCATAGTATAGATTAGATGACTAGGATTGATTTTAATGAAGTTTGATCATGTTTTTGTGTATGATATCAAATCTGATTTTATGTTGTTTTAATGATGATTTTGATGATTGAATATGGTTATTTTATGATTGAATATGTTGGATTTGTGATCATGAGGATTGTGTAAAAGTTTGATTAATTTTGGATAATAGTAAGTTGGTAATTTCATGGTTTGATGATGATGATATGCGTGTGATGTATGGTGTTTGGATGAGTTCTTGATTGAAGTTCTTGAATCTTGATTGAGTTCTTGATTGAAGTTCTTGAATCTTGGATGAGTTCTTTATGGTTTCTTGTTGAGTTCTTTAAGTTCTTGTTGAGTTCTTGTTTAGTCTTGATGAGTTCTTGGTTGAGTCTTGGAAGTTAAAGAAAGTGATTAAGATGTTAAAGAAAGTTAAAGATAATGTTAAAGATAGTTAAAGAATGGTTTTAAGAAAGTGGTTAAGTGTTGGTTAGACTCAAGATTAAGGCGTAAAGGCAATTCTTGATAATAACTTCGTGATTTAACTGATTATTTTCGAGAATCAAGGCGCAAAGGCAATTCTTGAAATTAATTATGTTATGATTAAGTTGATTAAGATTTAAAGATGTAATTAATTATTTAGCTTGATTTCGTAGCTAGACGCCTAAAACTTAGAGTAAGATTCTATGTTTTTGGGTTAAGACGTTGCCCCTATTCCATCCGCGGTATTGGGATAGTTGGAGTCTTACTATGTTGTCTTCGGATGTGGATTTCCAGTAAGATTGGTTTCACGGGACTTGGGAGTAAGATTCTCATTTCCTAACATAGTAGAAAGTTCGAATGCGTAAGATGCGTTCGTACGTGCGTAGTCCGGTCTAGTATATGAATGATTGCGCCAAAGATAAGTTTGGATAAGATATTTGAGTCGAGTTTGTTATTGGATGATTTTCGCATGTTTTGATGATTGGTTTGGTTATTTGATTTGTGTTATGTTCATGTGTATTCCCATTAGGGTGAGTCAGTTATGTTACTCGCCACTGATGGTGGACTGTTGTTTATTTTTCAGGTAATTCTGATGATGAGGCTCTTGCTTAGTTTTGGGTTGGGCGAGTGCCGATATTATGCTTTAATTGTATTTTCATTATTCTGTGATTTTGGATAGTATTAGACTATAGTAGTGACTTGTATACATTTGTTTTGAACTCTGACATGTGTTTGGAGTTTCGTATATTAGATTTGATAGTATGACTTTTGGTTTAGTATTGTACAAACTTGTGGGTATTTGTACTTTTGGAATTATAATAATATTTGAGGTATTAGTTTTAATTCTTAAGTATTTGAGTTGTTAGTTATGACTATTCGACTCGTCGATTTCTTCCGCGCCGATTTAAGCGAGTCGGGTTGTCACAATGGATGTATGCTATTTTGGAAGGACGATGCTGAGCTTGATAAGTGTCGTCATTGCGGGTCGAATCGGTTCAAGAATACTTCGAATGACAATTTGGTTCCCGTAAGTTTTCTGGTCTACTTCCCAATAACACCACGATTGCAAAGGATGTTTGCCACTAGGAACATTGCTGAGGCTATGACATGGCATTCTGAAAATCGTCGAGGGCAAGGAAACATGGGTCACCCAAGTGACAGTGAAGCATGGAAGCACTTCGACAGGACCTTTAAGGACTTTGCGTCCGAGCCTCGAAATGTTAGACTTGGGTTGTGCACTGATGGTTTTTCCGTTTTTGGGAAGTTTGGAAAGCAATACTCTTGTTGGCCTATTTTAACTACACCTTACAACATGTCACCGTCCATGTGCATGAAAAAACCTTTTATTTTCCTTTCCTTGCTTATCCCTGGGCCAAAAAATCCGAAGAACAATTTGGATGTCTACATGCAACCTTTGATTGATGAGTTGAAGCATCTATGGTCGGTTGGATCCTTGACTTACGACATCTCAAAGAAGCAGAATTTCAATCTTCGCACAGCCTTGTTGTGGACTATCAGTGACTTTCCAGCATATAGTATGTTGTCAGGTTAGAACACGTTCGGTTTTTAAAAGGCGTGTCCATATTGCATGGAGAAAAGCAAAGCCTTTTGGCTACAACATGGTGGCAAAGTATCATGGTTTGATTGCCATCGTCAGTTTTTTGATTCCGACCACTCCTTCTGAAAGAATAAGATAGCTTTTTGTAAGAACAGAGTTGAAAATGACTCGGCTCCTCATATCATGTCAGGTGAGGAACTGTGGCAGTGTGTGAAGGACTTACCGAAAGCAATTGATGGTCCTGATGCTTTGAAGCAATTGAAGAAGAAAAAAATGGGATGAGATAAGCAATCTTGTTTGTGGGACCTGCCGCATTGGAAGGATTTTCTGCTTCGGCACAACTTAAACGTTATGCATATTGAGAAGAACTTTTTCGAGCAGTTCATCTACACCGTCATGGCTGTGAAAGACGAAACGTCTGACACTGTAAGTGTGAGGAAAGACATGAAGAGTGTCTGTAGGCGTTGAGAGTTGAAGCTCGTTGATGATGGTAAGGGTAATGAGCAGATGCCCAAGGCACCTTACGCACTTAACAAGGAGCAGAAGAAGGTGTTATGCGAATGGATCCGAGACTTGAGGTTTCCTGACGGGTATGCTTCGAACTTAAGCCGATGTGTTGATAAAAAAAAAAATAGGATCCATGGAATGAAGAGTCACGATTGTCATGTATTTATGGAGCGGTTATTGCCTGTTTGCCTAAGAGAGTTGCTCCCCCTTCATATTTGGAAGGCAATAACCGAAATCAGCCAATTCTTCCGTGACATGTGTGCTCCCACTATCACTTTGAGTGAGATGGACCGCCTACATAAGAACATTGCTGAGATCTTATGTAAGTTAGAAAAAAAAATTCCCCCGGCATTCTTTAACTCCATGGAGCACTTGCCGGTACACTTGCCACATGAAGCATATATTGGGGATCCTGTTCAGTACAGATGGATGTACCCATTCGAACGGTGAGTTATTGTAATCGTTTATACCCCTTTACTAATTTCCTATGAAGTGACATTTACATTGCTCATGTTTTATTTACTGACAGGTACCTTAACAACTTGAAGCGTAAAGTGGGGAACAAGGCAAGGGTTGAAGGCTCTATATGAAATGCATATCATGTTGTGGAAAGCCAACATGGTGTCAATGTCCCTGAATTGTTTAGGGAGGATTGTGGTCGACCAACAACGAGTGGTAGTAAACGTTGGTTGACAGAAAAGGAGTACGTCCGAGCCCATCTGTACATCCTCGCAAATTGTGGCATATTAAGTGACTATGAAAGGTAATTTTATTAGTTTAACTGTCTTAGATTACAAAACCATATTGCATTCCGCCTTAGCTGACTTAGATCGAACTTGCGCACTGTAATAGGCAATTTGAGGATCACATAGTGTAGTCAAATTCCCAAATAAAGAGGGAGGAAATTTGGATCAAATGCGAATCCCAATACCCAACATGGTTAAGGACACAAGTGAGGAACCCTAATCCCTTAATTCCCCAATTTTTTTAATTACATACCATCATTTTATTTAATGACTCACTCAACAAATCTAGGTACTTCGGACACAGTCTACTGATGACGTCACACGAGCTCTCACGATGGGTCCCTCGAAAGAAGTGATAACTTGGAATCAATTCTACGTCAATGGGTACAATTTCCACACACAAAGCTATGGTAGGAACAAGTCAACCATGAATTATGGAGTGTGTGTTGAGAGTCAAGAAGGGGGTGACTTGTAATGACCCGACTTTTTAACTTGTCGTTTTACGAAGGGAAATCGACATTCGGATCATTAATAATTTAAATAACAATAAATCAACTTAATTGAATGAATAAATTATCTTTTATTAAGTAAACTACTAACTATCCATAATAATCCAATAATCAAAACTACATAAAAAGCCTGAAAATACTGTCCCAACATGCTGGGAACATGAAATAAACTAATGAATGTCTCAAACTGTTCTGGGAAAACTAAAAACTCAAAATAAAATACTAATCTACTCAAGCCCATCCTGCGAAGCCCGCTCTATTCTGCTGCATCGTCACCTGAAACTGAGGGGGGGGTCCACCGTCAGTGGCGAGTAACTAGGCTGTCCCATTTAATCGAGGGACCACCAAACACATAATAGCATAGAAATACACATAAAAACTGTAAAGAACTTAAAACATGCCTTTATACAACATACAAAAATACGTATAAAAGTACGTATAAAGATACGTATAAATGTACATATAAAATACGTATAATAGTACGTATAGAAATACGTATATAAGTACGTATAAAAATACGTATAAATACACCTGCAGAGATACGGTTAGAATACGTATAATTTACGTATAATGTGCGTACAAACAACCCTGCAAGTACGGTCAGGATACGTACAAAAATACACTCGTCAACCATGTACATACATACGCATACATACACACACAAATACAGAATTATACACAGCGGAAGTCTTATATTATACGAATACTTATACTCATATTATACAACTTAAATTATCTCTAGATCTTAACTTATGCTAAGCCCATCTTATATTATACTTATCATTTCATATTCATACTTGTCATATCCCTTCTTAACTTATATAACATATCTTATCATATATAATCATATCTTATCCTTATATCACAACATAAATCTTATAATAAGAACATAATATCTTCTTAACTTTACATATGTACTTATCTTGTCATATCATCTTTGCGGACTGTCTTCTTCAGCTCGTAGCGAACCTTTGCGTTCGCAACTTTCCTAAAACATGTCGGGGTGAACCTTTGCGTCCCACCCGTAGCCCTCCTTTGCGAGAATTAAGCCTAAGCTATGGCCATAACTCCTAAATAGTCCTCCTTTGCGAGAACTACCTAGACGACTCTATATTCTAGAACCAAGAACTGCGCGGGGGAACCTTTGCGTCCGTCCCATGTGAGCAGTGGCACCGACTAAACCCAGTTGATAACCTTTGCGTTATCGCAGGGGCGTCCTATCTTATTAACCCGATTGATGACCTTTGCGTTATCGCAGGGGCGTTCTTAACTTATTATCTTTCAATTCTTTATATTGTATCTTATATCTTTATTTAATCATATCATATCATATATTGGGAAATACTAGGTGACCGTAATAGGAAATGAGATGTTCGGAGTCCCAGGAAAGAGAGGTGCGGCACGTATATTGGCCACCTTAAATACCAAGTCTTTCCTAGCCAGAGACCGAAACATAACATGTATAGCTATTACTTTGTTTCCTTTCTTATCCCTAGTAGTACCTTATGCAACTTTAAACCTTATCTTATACTGTCCTTGATATCTTATCGTATACTTATAACCTATCCTTTCGGATACTAACCTTAATATTATATCATATACTATTAGTAAATAATCCGAAAATATTTATATTAATAATACTTATATTATTTCGGTCCTCTTAAGTAATAATACTAATAATATCCTTTTATCCTTTCACTTTACAACTTATCTCTAATAATTATTTTATCCGTAACTTTTATTATTAATTGTTCCCTAAAATAATAATAATTCAAAATTAACTAAATTCGACTATTTCTACTAATTTCACACGGCATTTCCAATTAACAACTAACAATTATTTTAATTCCTTAATTTAATTTAATTAAACAACTAATTATATTCCTTATTTTTATTAATTCATCTTACTCGACATTTTTATGGAACAACAACCAAAAATTTTACTTTTAACCTAATTAAATACAATAGTCATCAATTAATCATATAAACATGGTTTAACAATTTAAATTGTAAATTAATTATTCTAACATCAAAATCATACTATGAACAAGATAAAAATCAAATCTTTAATTCTCTAATAAAAATCTGAGCCACTCGACAAATTTAGATTATCATGAACAATAATTTAATTCTATTTCAAGGTTTTAGTTAATAAAAATTAACTAATCAAAATTTAATATTTAATCCAGGATCTAGATAAACTAATAAAATTAATCATAAATCATGCATAAAAATATTTAAGAAACACATCAATACATACTTCATATCACTCGAAAATCATAGATTAAAAATCAGAAATATAAATTATAGATTCTTCATATAATTCGAACAAGCATAAAAATTTCATGAATTTAATTATAACAATTTTAACTATTAAAACATGCATAAATCATTCATAGAAATCAAGAAAATAAATCAAGAACAACATACTACCACTCGACATCCAAGTATAAAAACAAGAATTAAATTTCTACAATTTTCATGATTAATTCCTAATTTACTATGTGATTAGCTACCCTTAAATTAAATGGAAAAGCGAAGTTACCTTGATTCGCTTATTAATTCCAAAAACACCAAAAATTATTCACCCTTGGTGAAAACCATAGCATTCGACATTTTGAGAGAAAGAGAGAAAAGAATAGATTTTTGTAGGGTTTTGAACAATTTGACAATTAGGACCCAAAGGTGCAAATGAGGTCCTATTTAAAGAAAAGATGCAAAGAAAGAACAAAAATAAATAAAAACAAAAAGAAACAAGCCCATATTTCTTGGTTAGGGCTGCCGTGGGATTTGGATGATTAGGGGGGAATTTGTTGGTTTGTTTTAACAAACTTTGACTAGGTTAAATTAGGAATTAAAATAAATAATTTAATTAATTAATTATCCAACTTAATATTAATTAATTAAATCAAATCTTGACCCATTACACTAGAGGGCCGGACTTGGAGAGGAAAAAGGAGAAAAAGAAAATTGGGTCTTTGGCCCAATTTTGAAGAAAAGATTGGATCAGAAAATAATTAAATTAAATTAAAACATGTAATTTAATTAATCTAATTTAATTAACCAAATTAATTAAATAAAACAAAACATGTACTTGGCCCATTGATAAGAGAACCGGCCAAGCTTAAGAAAGAAAGAAATAAGAGGAAATTGGGTCTTTGGCCCAATTTGAAGAAAAGAATTGGACTAGATTAAATTAGTAAATTAAATTAAATAATTAATTTAATAAATCAAATAACCTAATTGATAATTAAATAAAAAAATTAAAATGAACCCAAATTAATAATAGGGCTGATCCTGGAAAGGAAAGAAGAAGAGAATTGGGTCATTGGCCCAATTTAGAACATAGGATAGAAAAATAAGATAAAACAGTCCAAAAATAATGGGCCTTTTGGACTTAGAATTAAGACATGACATTAATAACCGCGAAATTTTCTGGCCCAAAATTCCGGGTCGTTACATGACTACTTAGGCACCTTGGAAGAGGTGTTACAATTGTCTTACCACGGGAGTGACGCAGAGTACAAAACAATATTGTTCAACTGCAGTTGGTTTGATTGTGACAAGGGCATGAACATTCATGAGAAATATAGACTTGTAGAGGTCAATCACACTAGGACACTCCCGTGGTACGACCCCTTCATTGTCTCGTACCAAGCCAGTTAGGTGTATTATGCTCCTTATCCTAGCCTGAAGAGGGACAAAGTGCAGTGGTGGGCTGTGTTCAAGACAAAAGCTAGGTCAGAGGTTGATGCCCCGGTGGACTCGGATGTTCTACAAGAGGAAACATCCCTTATTCCCGTAGGTGTATGTTCTCCGGACGAGATCCCAGACTACGAGATCATTCAGGGTGATGATGACGAAGATGAGGTCATTCCAAGTCTTGATGAAGATGACTACGACAGTGGACAGGAGCTTAGAAATGATGAGATTGATGAAGTGGTTGATGATGATGACAAGGACGTTGACGACATCGGTTTGTTTCATTAGGATGTAATTTAAATTTAATTTAATTGTAGCAATTCAATGTAATTTAAACCGACAAACAAGATCAGTTTAATAATTCAAGGAAATTTAAGTTTATTGAGTTCCCCCTCGATGTGATTGTATATATTAACGTTGATTGTTTAGTTTTGTATGTATAAATTTTATTATTCGCGTTTATAATGCTTGTGCATGTTCAGGGCAATATTCATTATTAGTTAATTGGAGTACGTTTTCATACCATCATTTTGTGATTGTGATTTCTGTCAATAACTATTAATCGTGCAAATAATTTACTCATTACTTTATGTAGGAACATGTCAGATTCGGAGGATCAGAGTCAGAACTCCCAGACCCGGCAAGATTCTCCCTCTCAGTCTTCGGTTCGTCCTACTGGGTCTAGGCCGATATTGCGTCCTGGTGACCTTCATCGTCGTGTTGAGTCGTCTAGGAGACGGTCGGCGAGTTCATCTTCCGGTCCAACTCAACCTAAGTTTACCTTACCTCCACCACCACAATTGGGGTTACCTCCGATACCACAGCTTCGGCCTCGGCATCGTCCTCTTCGTCCTCAGCCATATGTGTCTCACGCTGCTATGTCTCAGCCTACGTCACTGCCTGAGCCTACTCCTACGTCTGAGCTCACTCCTTTGTCTCAGCCTACTCCATCCTCACTGCCTCAGGTCACTCCTTTGTCTCACTCTACTCCTCCACCTGAGACTACTCCGACTCGAGAACCTGACAGACAAACTGGTGAGGTTGAGGGTGGAGACAAGGATCAGAGAGAAGCTTCTACATCCACAGCTGGGGTTCGAGAATTGGACCCCGATAGCCTATGGTGAGTTTTTGTGTTATTTTTTAATGTTTTCACTATTGAAATTAAGTTGTATTCATATGTTGTTTAATCTTACAATGTTTTGTGTGCAAGGTTTGACAAGGGCGCTGTTGTTCGATCAATAACACACGTCATCAAGTCCTACTTCCATCAGCCTTGGAAGAACTACACTGAGGTAGATCAGACGACCAAGGTACATTGGTGGAACATGTGGAAGGTCAGTAAGACAAATTATGTAATTTGATACAATATTTTTTTAAATATAATCTCTTACATTAACATATTTGATTGTCTTTGGTCTAATGCAGAAACAGTACACTTGGAGGCCTGAGCTCGAGGGCACTGTGCGGGATGCGTATGATACCAAGGCTGGATTACGGCTGAAGGACATATTCAATGACACAGTGCACAAGCGGAAAGACCGACCAAATTGGCTTGGTGATGACATGTACCAGGCAATGAAGGGTAGGCTCGATGACAAGCTATTCAAGGAAAGGTCGGCTCGAGCGAAGGCAAACAGGAGAGGCGGCGAAGCTAGTGGCAAGGCCCAGGCCTCTCACTGCGCGGGATCTGTCTCCACCACTCAACGAGCTAAGCAATTGGTTAGTCTACTATTTCATTAAATTATTGTAATTAATGCTCGTTCTTTAACATTTGATTATATATCCTACCCTTACGCACATTTGTTTGTGTTGACTAAGGCGAAAGGAGGGAAGCTGCCTGATGCTGCGGATCTCTTCCTTGATACTCACTTCAAGAAGCAACCAGGGAAGGATCCGGTTCCGATTAGTCATAAGGCCAAGGAAGTGATGGTAATGCTTTCTTCTTTACTATGAATTTGATTTTTAGAGCGGAATTCCGGCTTCAAAGCCGAAGAGTTCGAATAGGATTGATTTTTTATTATTTGCAATTGATGTTTAGAACGGAATTCCGGCTTTAAAGCCGAAGAGTACGAATAGGATTGTTTTTTAATTATTTGCAATAGAATGTCTATAATAATGTTATGAGTTGTGAATTAACCTTTAAAACATGATCTACGTTGATCGGTCCGAAGTTGGGAATGAAAACACCAAAACGAGCCAAAAATGGCCTATTTAGCTTGTTTTTGTTCCAAAACCCTCTAAACTTTCCCGAAAACATGCAAATAAGTTATATAAAATTTGAATGAATATTATAGGACATGAATGACACTTAAAAATACAAATTAGGTTGATCGATGCGAAGTTGGGAATGAAAACACCCAAAACTAGCCAAAAATGGCCTATTTAGTTTGGTTTTGTTCCAAAACCCTCTTAACTTTCCCAAAAACATGCAAATAAGTGATAGAATGTCTATAATAATGTTATGAGTTGTGAATTAACCCTTAAAACATGATCTACGTTGATCGGTGCGAAGTTGGGAATGAAAACACCAAAACGAGTCAAAAATGGCCTATTTAGTTTGTTTTTGTTCCAAAACCCTCTAAACTTTCCCGAAAACATGCAAATAAGTGATAGAATGTCTATAATAATGTTATGAGTTGTGAATTAACCTTTAAAACATGATCTACATTGATCGGTGCGAAGTTGGGAATGAAAACACCAAAACGAGGCAAAAATGGCCTATTTAGTTTGTTTTTGTTCCAAAACCCTCTAAACTTTCCCGAAAACATGCAAATAAGTGATAGAATGTTTATAATAATGTTATGAGTTGTGAATTAACCCTTAAAACATGATCTAAGTTGATCGGTGCGAAGTTGGTAATGAAAACACCAAAACGAGGCAAAAATGGCCTATTTAGTTTGTTTTTGTTCCAAAACCCTCTAAACTTTCCCAAAAACATGCAAATAAGTGATAGAATGTCTATAATAATGTTATGAGTTGTGAATTAACCCTTAAAACATGATCTACGTTGATCGGTGCGAAGTTGGGAATGAAATAGTCTAAAATGGCCTATTTAGTTTTGTTCCAAACTAAATAGTCTAAAATGACAAGTGTTCTTTTATTCATAATGTCAACTTTATTGTTCTTTTATTTTGAATTGTTTGAACTAACTCCGCCCATAATTTGTAGGAACAATATAACCATAACCTTTCAGAGTCTCAGGCTAGTGGCTCGAAGATGGATACCAACCAGGTCTTCTTTGATACGGTTGGTGGCTTCCGGAAGGGCGAGGTTCTAGGGTTCGGCAAAGACGGAGCTTCTCTCTATTATGAGAGAACCTCGCGGCGGCACGTTGGATCTGCCTACTCTCCATCAGTTTCCGCTCAACTAGCAAAGATGACCGAACGTTTGGAGGAGTCCGAGCGTGCGAGGACGCAGTTAGAGGAGCGAGAGTGCCGTCTGGAGGAGCGAGACCGCCAACGGGAGGAGCATCAGCGTCGTCTGGAGGAGGATCAAAAGAAGCAAGCGGAGTACCTCGAGCAGATAAAGGCGCAAATGGACGCTTTCATGAGGCAATTCGGCGATCAGTCTTCCATTCACCGACGACCCCCCGACAATCGCATAGACGGTTCTGGCGGTTCTGGAGCCTTCGTAGTGTAGTTGTTTGTTATATATCGGTTTATTATAGTTTACGTTTTTGGAAACTGTAATATGTATTACAAATTTTTGTGTATTACGAATTATTTATATAAATAATATAAAATATTATTTCGTTTATTTAATCTGTTTTTCATTAATAAATAATTTAATTTCTTTTATAAAGGTTTTTTGTTATTTAATGAAATGGATAAAAAAGACATAACAATTTGCCGACCGAAAAACGGTCGGTATCCAGAAAGAAAAAACCACGAAAAATGACAAATATTAAAATTAAAAAAACCGCGAAAATTAATATACCGACCGACACACGGTCGGTAAATTATTAAGCGCAAAAAAAAAATGGCTGGAATGAGCTATTTTCCGACCGCCAGGCGGTCGGAAAATAGCTCCATAATATTTTTTAATTTTTTTTTTTATTTAGTCGATCAACGGTCGGTAAAATAGTTCCGACGAAGGGTCGGTCGGTGAAAATTTTTTTCCGACTAATTACATACCGACCGCATTTTTCCGACCGAAGATGGTCGGTAAGGTTAAAATCCGACCGTTAACGGTCGGTAAAAGGCGATCGGCCGAATCTTATTTTTTTGTTGTGACTATGATTTCATCAGAGAATAATATAATACAAATGTGTAAAAACACACCTAATCTCAATTACTAATAACAATAACATTTTCCATTAAATCCAATTTCTAAAATTTAACAATTACTCCGATTTACAAGTATGAGAGTTTGAATAAGAATAACTTTAATTACAACTTAACAAGTTCACTAACTAAAGTTCCTACAAGTTGCCACACAAGTTAGAATAACTTCACCCATTGCTTTGTTTTATCATTGGTCTAATCCTTAACAAATTAATCTGCACATGATAATCAAGTCCAGTTAAAAACTCAGAAAATGACAAGTTGGAAAAAAAGAGCTGAAAATAAAAATAGGTATGTTTTAAACGTACACAACATAAACTAAAAATATACAAAAAATATAGCACTGAAAAAAATACATAAACTAAAACTCAGGTAAACCCATTAATACTCGATATCTACCTCGATCAGAACCGTTAAGAAGTTCTTGCAAAATTGAAAATAACCATAATGTAATTGAATATAATCAATCAAAATTAACCGATAATAACTGAAATCGTACGAATAGAACTGTATTTAACCATAACGTAAACTAAAAACAATCGTAACCGTTATATCAGCCGTTCACAATGAACTGACTGCAACTGAAATCGTATGGATAAAACCATAACTGAACTGATTTGAGCTAAAAATAAAAATAATTGCAACGGGTTGGAACTGAAACTGAAAAGTTAAAACCGAATTGGTTAATCTGAAAAAAATTAACTGAAGTCAACTGAACTGAAGTCAACCAAACCGTTTGGGTCCAACCATAACTGAACTGATTAACTGAACTAACGCCCCTACTAGCAAATTGCATTTGTAGCATTATTCTTATGGGAATTTTTGTCGCATATTGTCTTTTTAGACCAGTTTTTGTCACAAACAATCTTTTCTATAGTTATTTGGCTAAAGGCTAAAACCATCTTTTCTAACTTATAAGTTTAATTTGTTAACCACCATATTTTGCCGATTTTCTGCGTTGATTGAAGCAAATATCATGTCAGACTGTCTTCAGGCGTAACTTTTTCCCGTAACTTTTTGCCCAAAAACTCTAACTTTTTGGCATAGAAAATTAGGGGTGTCAATGAGCCAATACACTCATGAACAATTCGCGAACAAAGTCGGTTAAAACTCGTTCTTGTATAAATAAATGAGTCCGAATAAAATTTTCAAGATCGATTAATAAACAAGTTTTACTCGAACAAGGCAGTACTCGGCTCGTAAAGGCTCGTGAACAGCTCGTTCTAATCATATAGTATTCGTTAAAAGCTTGTTAAAAAATCATTTACATTTTTCGAATTTTATGCAATATTTATTTATAATACTTATCATTTGAATACTATAAATATATATTTCTCCCATTACACCATAAGCTTAATTTCTGGTTAATTGGTTATACATTTAGAATATTAACATACTTTGTATTAATTATACTTTTAAATTTCATATTTTATATTACTTATGCTTGGCCTAAGGTTAAAATTATTAATTAAGAAAATAGTATATACAAAGCTCATTTAAACATATGTGCGTTTATGACTCTGCTCACGCTCGAGTTCGAACATGAAAAAATTAAATGATCCAAGATCGAACAAGGTTTTTGGAAGCTCGGTTATGCTCGAGCTCGATTAATATTAGTCAAGCCTAGCTCGAACAGGTTTCTACTCGGTTATGCTTGTGATCGAGATATGGAAGGAAATCAAATTTGAATAACTCCCAGCCAGAAGAGATATTTGCACATAAAAGAAATCCTAATTGAGGCTTTAAATTAATAACTTTTTATACAAAGCTTAACAAAATATGAAAAAAGTTACAATTTTAAACTAAAAAGTTATAATTTATTAGCTAAAAGCACTACAAGATTCCGCGTTTCTGCCGTCTGCCTTTTAACATCCGCCTTCTGAACGGACGTTAAATTCAATTTAACGTCTGCCTTTAAGTTTAACGTCCGTCATAACAGACGTCTTATAATTGGTAACGCTAATAATTTTAAATTTAAATTAACGTCCGCTTTTTAAGAAATAATGTTCGTTGCAGACGGACGTTAAAAACACGGAAAATAAAGAGGTTTAAGTCGTTTTGTTAACGTCCGCTAGTGAAGAGGTAACGTTCGTCAGCTGGCGGACGTTAAAATTCGAACTATTTTCAAAACCAGAATACACTGACTTCATTTGTTCACAAACCAAAAAAAAAACAAAAACCTAACTCTCTCTTTTTGCTTCACCGTCTTCTCTCCGACGAGCACCGATCTCCAGCCTAGCACGCCGCCTCGCCAACGTCGAGCACCAACCCAGCCACTAGCACACCGCCTCACCGACGCCGTAACCTGCATTTGCTTCTCTAGGTTGAAACCCTAACTCTCTCTTTGCTTGTATTTTTATTTTTTTATGTAAATATTTACTCTAATTCTAAATTCCATGCATTAAGGTTGATTTGAAGTTTGAATTTGAGTAAAAAAAAGTACAAGGCAAACCCTAGCTCTATTTTGAAGGTAAATGTACGAATTTTGTTTGAATTCTATGTTGAATTTTGAATTTTATGTTGAATTTTGATTTTTATGTTGAATTGTATGGTTAATTTGTTTAGAGTTTTGGGTAGAGTTTTATAGAATTTTAGGTTGATTTTATGTTGATTTTGTTTAGAGTTTTAAGTTGATTTTTATGGTTGCTTTGTTTAGAGTTCTAAATTTTATGCTTATTTTATTTATTGTTTTAGGTTGAATTTATGATTCTTTTGTTTAGCATTTAGGTGTTTTAATTTTATGCTTATTTTTTGTAGAGTTTTTGGTAGAATTCTATAGATGGATGATTGTTTAATGTTATTGGTTGTTGTATTGTTTTTGTTTTTAATTTTTTTTTTTTTTGTATTGGTGTTAGGTGTATAAGTTATTGTTTATAAAAAATTTATAATAAACTTTTGTATGGGATGTTATGCGAAGCATATAATAATTGTGTTGCGGCTAGTGGTATACTAAATTATTCTAATCCAACTTTAACTACATAATAAGTATCAACTTAAAGAAATAAATATAATTATTTGAAAGGATTTTATAATATAATTTTTTTATACAAACTTGGTTTAAGAAAGTTAAGTATATGTTTATTTGTAATTCATCACTTTAAGTAGCTTTTATAATACAATTTCAATGACTCTTGATCTTAGTTGTGTAGAATTTTTAAAACATGGGAAGGAATGAACATCGTTGGATGTACCAAAGATTAAATGGGCGTCGCCTTAGAAATGAATTTATAGAAGGGGTCGATGGGTTCGTCGATTTTTGTCTACAACATCCCGCTTATAATGACAATGATAAGATAAGGTGTGACGACCCGACTCGCTTAAGCCGGCGCGGAAGAAACCGACGAGTCGAATAGTCAGTTCTAACATACTAACATACTTGAAAATTTAAAACAAAACCTCAAATGGAATATATGCTAAACCAAAAGTACAACACCCACAAGATTGTACATATCTAAATCCCAAATATCATCACTACTACTACGAACAACATTAACTCCAAAATAAATGTCAGAGTTAGAAAATACAAATACCACTACTATAGTCTAATACTAGAATTGTAAAACAACAAAACAAGAACTAAATAACATCGGCACTCGCCCAACCCAAAGCTAAGCAAGAACCTCATCATCAGAATTAACTAAAAAAATAAACAACAGTCCACCGTCAGCGGTGAGTAACATAACTGTCCCACCCTAACGGGGATACAAAAGATCATAGCATAAATCAAACAATCAAATCACACACACCAACACCATCACGCGAACCACATATCATAATATCAACAATTGTAATAACAATAAGTAATCATGTGGACTCGACTAACTTTAATCATTAATTAACAATCTTAAACTTTGGCGCAATCATTGACATATTAGACCGGACTATGCACGTACGAACGCATCTTGCGCGAACGAACTTTCTACTATGCCAGGATTGAGAATCTTACTCCCAACCCCATGAAACCCATCTTACGGGAAATCCATATCAAGAGACAACATAGTAAGACCTCCAACTATCCCAATACCGCGGATAGGATAGGGGCAACGTCTTAACCCAATTCTTAGAATCTTTGTAACGACCCTGATTTTATGGTATTTCTGCCATAAGTTTATGTGTATTTATGTGATGCTATGTATAGTTCAAATTTATTTTTGAACTATTTATTTTATTTTATGTGAATAATTTCGATTTAATTCGAATTATTTTATTTGCAGTTATTATTATTTATTTTAATTACTATTTAATTAATTAGAATTTTTATTATTTAATTTTCTAATTAATTTAAGCATGTTTAGTCATGCGGTTTTTGTAAATTAGCCCAATTGATCACGAGAGCCCAATTTTGGCCCATGTTGCAAGCCAAAAACCGGCCCCCTCCTTGTGCATGGCAAGTTTTGCCACTTGCCTTGTGTTCACACCTTAACTAACTCTATAAATAGATGAGTTAGTAAGGCTTGATGATCCTTTTGCTCAATTACCCACTTAAACACTTTTGCCATCTTAATCTCTTGCCAACAAATTTCAAACACAACACCTCCATTTGCTCTCCCTTCCACACGCCATTTTGGCACTTTGATTCCATCACATTTGTTCATCAATTTCTTAAACCCAAAACTTAAAGATTCATATCCTATTAATCTTTAAGTATCAAAACACAATCTAAATCTCTTGATTTGCATTCAAGGTCATTAGTTCGGGTTTGGGTTTGATCGTGTTCGTGTTCGTGTGGGTGTTCTAGTGGTGACCGTGTGGGTGCCGTGTTGAAGCCGTGCAAGAGTGGTGTTCGTGTGCCGTGGCCGTGCAGTAGGGCCGTGTGAAGACGGTGGTTCGTGGTGTGGTTCGTGCTAGGCAGCCGTGTTGGGCAGCCGTGGTTGTGTCGTGTTGCTCGTGTGGTGTTCGTGTGCAAGGACCGTGCCGTGTGTGGTTGTGCCGTGTTGCTTGGCCATGTGTATTAGTGTTCCCGGCAGCAAGTTTTTGTGTGTTATCTTGTTAATCTTCAACAAGGTAACATGCTTTCTCAACTTAATTGGTGTACTAGGATTCATAGTATGAATTAAATGCTTAAGATTAGTTTATGTTGAAGTTTGATTATATTTTCGTGTATGGTATCAAATCTGATTTTTATGTGGTTTCATGATGATTTTGGCGATTGAATAAGTAAATTTTATGGTTGGTTATGTTGGTATTAGGTTCTTGTTAATCATGTTAAAGTTTGATGAATTCTGGATGATAGTAATTTGGTAATTTCATGAGTACATGTTGATCTATGCGTGTGATATATGTGTTGGATGAGTTCTTGGTTGAAGTTCTTGAATCTTGATTGAGTTCTTGATTGAAGTTCTTGAATCTTGGATAAGTTCTTTATGAATCTTGGTTGAGTTCTTTAAGTTCTTGATTAGTTCTTGATGAGTTTTGTTAAGTTCTTGATTAAGTCTTTTAAGTTAAAGAAAGTAAAGAAAGTTAAAGAAAGTTAAAGAAAGAGTTAAAGAAGTCATTAAGATGTTGTAAGATGTTTGGTTTACGCGTTATTTTCTTAAGGCAAGGCGTAAGATGCAGCTTAAGAGGTAACTAAGTGAGTAAACTTCGGATTAAAGAGTTAAAGATTGTTAAAGATTAGCTTGATTTCGTAGCTAGACGCCTAAAACTTAGAGTAAGATTCTTTGTTTTTGGGTTAAGACGTTGCCCCTATCCGATCCGCGGTATTGGGATAGTTGGTGGTCTTACTATGTTGTCTTCGGATGTGGATTTCCAGTAAGATTGGTTTCACGGGACTTGGGAGTAAGATTCTCAATTCCTAACATAGTAGAAAGTTCGAATGCGTAAGATGCGTTCGTACGTGCATAGTCCGGTCTAGTTTATGAATGATTGTGCCAAAGATAGTTGGATAAGTTTGTTGAGCCGAGTCTGTTTTGGGATGATTTTCGCATGTTTGTTGTTATACTTTGGATATTTGATTTGTGTTATGTTCTTGTGTATTCCCATTAGGGTGAGTCAGTTATGTTACTCGCCACTGATGGTGGACTGTTGTTTATTTTTCAGGTATTTCTGATGATGAGGTTCTTGCTTAGCTTTGGGTTGGGCGAGCGCCGATATGTTGAATTAGTTGTATTCTCGTTATTTTGTGACTTTGGATAGTATAGATTTGTAGTAGTGATTTGTATACATTTGTTTTAGACTCTGACATGTGGTTGGAGTTACTTATATTAAGTATTGATAGTTTGACTTTTGGTTTAGTATTGTACAAACTTGTGGGTATTTGTACTTTTGGGTTATAATAATAATATCTTGAGGTTTTGTTTTATTATTTTTAAGCATTTGAGTTGTTAGTTATGACTATTCGACTCGTCAGTTTTTTCCGCGCCGATTTAAGCGAGTTGGGTCGTCACAATCTTACTCTAAGATTAGGCGTCTAATAGTAAAATCAAGCTAATCTTTAACCGAAATTTACGTTCTTAGTTAATCTTAAGTTGCATCTTACGCCTTGACTCAAGAATAACATGTAAATCAACAAATCTTGGAACCTCATATATCATTCTTTACATCTCTTTAACCTTTCTTTAATTATCTTTAACTTTCAAGACTTGACCAAGAACTCATAAAGAACTATCAAGACTCATAAAGAACTCAACCAAGATTCAAGAACTCAATCAAGATTCAAGAACTCAACCAAGAACTCAATCAAGATTCAAGAACTCAACCAAGAACTCAAACTCATAATCATCATCAACATTCACACACCAAATGATAAACTTCAACAACATTTTCATCAATTTGCAAACATCAAAACTTCATAAAACTTGAACATGATCAACATCAAACATGGAACTAATTTAAACATCATAAAATACATTGAATCATGGCAAGAATAACATAAAAGTATCACCCCCAAATTAGCCCCATAATCACGCATGTTATAGCCAACAAACATCAATTCCGGTTTAATGTAATCACTTAATCTACACTATGAATCAAGGTATACAAACTAGGTCGAGATAGTATGTTAACTTAAGAAAATCGAGTGCTTAAACAAAGAAAAACCCGCTGCCCAGATTCGTCCCACACGGCCTCAAAGTTACGCACAACACGGCCTTGCAGACGAGCCCACACGGCTGCCACCTTCAAACACGGCCCTTGCTGCACGGCTGTCCCACGAGCACGGCTTTGATACACGGCCACCCTACACGAACCACCTTCTCGAACCACACGAACACCCAATACCCAAAAACCGAACCTAAACCAAAGTCTTGAACAAGGCAAGAAGGCTATTTGTGTTTTGATACTTAAAGATCAATGGAAGTTGAATCTTTAAGTTTGGGTTTGAACAAATGGATGAACAATGGTTAGTGGTGAACAAGCCAAAAATGGCGTGTGGAATATGATGGCAAAGATGGAGAGAGTTTGTGTTTAAATGTGGCAAAGGTGATTAAATGAACAAATGATCCCAAAGCCTTACTATTACTTCTATTTATAGAACTTAGTTAAGGTGTGAATGCAAGGCAAGTGGCACAATTAGGCCACTTAATCATAGGGTCCGGTTATGGCTAAAGAGAATGAGCCAAATTGGGCTTTCGATAAATAATTGGGCTAATTGCACTCATGCATGACTAATCATGCTTAAATCGCATTTGGCCCAAAAATATTAATTCACTAATTAGAAAATTAAATAATAAAAATTCTAATTAATTAAATAATAATAAAATAAATAATAATCAATCAAAAATAAAAATAATCGAATTTAATCGATATTATTCACATAAAATAAAAATAAATAGTCCAAAATAAATTTTGGACCATACATAAAATCACATAAAATACAAATAAATCAATGGCAAAAATACCGAAAAATCTGGGCCATTACATAAGGTGTCCTTGCTTTCGTTGTCGTAACAAGCATTATTTGGATGTGGACACGGTCAAAGTACATTTGTATAGTAAGGATTTTACTCCGAATTACTATGAATGGAAATTCCATGGTGAGTCGGATATAGGGCCCTCCTCTTCGGTTCAATCAAACCCATATCGAGATATGGTTGTTGATGCTCTTGGAAATGAACAAGATGACACGTTGTCGGAAGGACCAAATTCAATTGAAGAAGAACCGAATGATGAAGCCAAGAAGTTGTTTGACCTTCTTAAGGCAGCTGAGGATCCTTTGTTTCAAGGGAGTAAGATGTCCGTGCTGGAAATGGCTTCAAGAATTATAAATTTGAAGTGTGTACAATTTGCCACATAGGTGCGTGGAAGCATTTGCTTCTTTGTTGAATGAATCAATGCCAGAAGACAATATAATAGGTAGAACCTTTTATGACACGAAGAAGGTTCTTAAGGGCTTGGAACTTACTCATAAGAGGATAGACACATGCCCTAGAGGTTGTATGTTGTTTTGGAAGGACGATGATGTTTTAGATAAGTGTAGTGTATGTAGAGCTGGTAGGTATAAGAAGACTTCCAAGGGCAATCTTATTCCAGCAAAAGTGCTAATATACTTTCCCATCACACCGAGGTTGCAAAGGTTGTTTGCAACAAAGAACATTGCCGGGGAAATGACATGGCACGCCAAGAATCCTCGAGTGGAAGGCACTTTAGCACATCCAAGTGACAGTGAGGCTTGGAAGCACTTTGACAAAACTTTTCCTGAATTTGCATCCGAGCCTAGGAATGTTAGACTTGGTCTTTGCACCGATGGTTTTTCTCCACATGGTAAATTTGGACAACAATATTCATGTTGGCCTGTCATTCTTACACCGTACAACTTGCCTCCATCAATGTGTATGAAGAAGCCGTTCATGTTTCTTTCTTTGCTCATCCCCGGTCCTAAACATCCAAAGGGAAACTTAGATGTATATATGCAACCTCTAGTTGAAGAGTTGAAGCAGCTTTGGCATGTTGGGTCAATGACTTATGACACGTCACGGAAGAAAAATTTTAACCTTCGTGCGGCCCTCATGTGGACTGTTAATGATTTTCCAGCTTATGGTATGTTTTCTGGGTGGTCTACCGCTGGAAAAAAGGCATGTCCGCACTGTATGGAGAAAAGCAAGGCATTTTGGCTTGATCATGGCGGTAAGGTGACGTGGTTCGATTGTCATCGACAATTTCTCCCTTCCAATCACTCATTTCGAAAGAACAAGACTGCTTTCTGTAAGAACAAAGTTGAAAATGACTTGGCTCCACATATAATGTCTGGTGACGAACTGTGGCATTGTGTGAAAGACTTGCCCAAAGCAACTGATAGTCCCGAGGCACTAAACATGATCAAGAAGCAGAAAAAGGGATGGTTTAAACAGAGTATTTTGTGGGAACTTCCATATTGGAAGGATTTGCTTATTCGTCACAACTTAGACGTCATGCACATTGAGAAGAACTTTTTTGAACAACTTATTAACATTGTCATGGACGTCAAAGGACAAAATTCAGACAACATAAATGCAAGAAAGGACATTGCACGTTTATGTAAACGCCGAACATTGGAGCCGGTTGACGATACAAATGGTAAGCAGACAATACCCAATGCACCTTATACAGTTGACAAGAATCAGAAGAAGGTGTTATGTGAGTGGGTGCGAGATTTGAATTTTCCAGATGGGTTTGCATCAAACTTAAGTAGGTGTGTAGATCTTCGAGCATGTAAGCTGCATGGAATGAAGAGTCACGATTTTCATGTATTCATGGAGAGGTTATTGCCAGTTGGTTTGCAGGAGTTGCTTCCGTTACATGTGTGGAAGGCACTGTCGGAAATCAGTCAGTTTTTTCGGGACTTGTGTGCGCCTACTATCAAAGTGAGCGAGATGGAACGCTTACATAAAGGAGATAACCTATATATGACCCTTTTGTTTTGTCCTATCAAGTAAGTCAAGTGTACTATGCACCTTATCCTAGTCTGAAGAGGGATAAAATGCAATGGTGGGTTGTATTTAAAACAAAGGCTCGGTCAGATATTGATGCCCCGGTGAATTTGGAAGTATTGCAATGCTCCCGCTCCGGATGAGATTCCTGATTATGATGGTGTTGATGACGAAAGCAACGATGAGATAGTTGTATTCGACGCTTCAAGTTCTGAATATGAAGAGGACACTGATGACAGCAGCGATGCAGGTGATGAATTTAGTGACGATGACGAAGAGGAGGAGGGTGATTTTGATGTGTTCCAGACATTTTAGTTATTTTGTGTTATGTTTTTCATTAAACATTTTACATTGTAATGACAATTTAACTTATTGTAATTTCACTTATTAATATATATTAAAATTTATTTATTGTAATTACACATTTGTAATTTTATTTTTATGTCATTTAATATAATTTAAAATAATTTCATGTCATGATAATAATATTTGTTCTTATTTCATAACATTGTTCTAATATTAATAATTTATTATTTTATAACATGTTGCATGCAGATGTCTTCTCGTGGAGGTGGAAGAAGAGGCGGAGGTAGTAGATCTAAGGATGGTGGAGGTAGATCTACACCTACAGAAGAAGGAGAGTCTACACCTATACCTCATGAAGAACAAGTTGGTTTGGGGGCGGAAGAAGAAGATGATGACAACGATCACGAGTCCTTGGGTGAGGATACACCTCCTTTGCAAGGCAAGAAGGAGTTGGATCCTGAAGGACTTTGGTAAGTTAAGTTTAGTATATTTTGTCTAGTTGGTTTTAGTTTGCATATGTAATATTGTTGTTGAAAACATGATATTTTTAACAATTTTTGTTTGCAAGGTATAATGATTCCACAGTAGCACGATCCATCACAGACGGCATCAAGAAGTATTTTCAGAAACCGTGGAGGAACTATTCAACGGTCGATAACGCGACCAAAGATAAGTGGTACAATGTTTTCAAGGTACGATCGAAAAAATCTTTTAATTAGTTGTATTATAATTCATTTAAAACTTATTTGTTTTTATGATTTTGCAGGATTATTACAAATGGAAACCAGAGATCGAAACTGAGGTTAGGAGGGGCTTTAATAAGAAAGCCGGAACTCGATTGAAGGACATACACAACTATGTCATGATGAAGAAGAAAGGAGTCCCACCTGGGTGGATGTCTTTGGACGTCCACAAGCAGATGATGGAGAATGCAAAGGATCCTACCTACCAGGAAAAGTCTGTAAAGGCAAAGAAAAATAGGGCAGGTGGTGATCTGAGCAAGCCCATACCCCCCTCTCATTGTCAGGGATCTATGTCATTAACGTTGCGTGCACGTAAATTGGTAAGTATGTTGCTAAAATAACGTACAGTAGTGTCATTTTCTTCAAAAGTTAATCAAATTCTATATATATGTTTCCGAAGGCCGCAAAAAGTGGAGGAAGGCTACCCACTGCTGTGGAGTTGTACCTAGATACGCATGCTCGAGATAAGGCTGGCAAGGGGAAGGTAGTAGTAAGTGATCGAGCGAAGCGTGTTCTGGTAAGTATTGAGGTCACATATATGTTTTAGAACATGCACGTAGCTATTTATCGTTCCGAAATGCCTTTAACGTGACCTAAACCATGCCAACGAGTGTTGATCTATTCACTTATATGTTTTAGAACATGCACGTAGCTTGAAATCATGAAATGACTTGATTAGATTAAAATTGGGTAATAAAACGCTCCAAAACGATCCAAAATGGCCGTTTTGGCTACTTATCGTTCCGAAATGCCTTTAACGTGACCTAAAACATGCCAATGAGTGTTGATCTATTCACTTATATGTTTTAGAACATGCACGTAGCTTGAAATCATGAAATGACTTGATTAGATTGAAATTGGGTATAAAACGCTCCAAAACGACCCAAAATGGCTGTTTTGGCTACTTATCGTTCCGAAATGCTCTTAACGTGACCTAAACCATGCCAATGAGTGTTGATGTAATAACCCGGAATTTTGGGCCAGAAAATTTCGCGGTTATTAATGTGATTTCCCTAGAATTTTATCTCATAACCGGCAGCTCATGAAGTAAAACCGGCAGCATAGAACCGGCAGCTTGTGAAGTAGAACCGACAGCTTGTGAAGTAAAGCCGGCAGCATAGAACCGGCAGCTTGTGAAGTCCAAGACCGGCAGTTTATGAAGTTCAAACCGGCAGCTTTGAAGCCCCATCTTCGAAACTGGCAGCCTACTTTTAAACTGGCAGCTTCATCTTGAATTCTCAATTGGGCCAAAGGACCCAATTTTCTTTTCTTCCTTATCGTTCCTAGCTTGGCCGGCTCCTTAGGTTGTTTTGGGCCAAGTTAATTTCTTGATTTAATTAATTAATATTAACTTAGGTAATTTATTTAATTAAATTATTTATTTTAATTTCTAATTTTACCTATTCAAACTAGTTGTAACTAACTAGCTAGCTTTCTTCCCCCTATTTTGCTACCTCACGGCAGCCCTAATATGACATTAGGGTTTTGCTTGTTTTTTTTCTATTGTTCTATAAATAGGACCTCTTGTTTTATTTTGGGTCCAAATTGCTAATTTGATCAAGAACCCTAAAATACATTTTTTTTTCCTCTCCTTTTCTCCTCTCTAAAAAGCCGTCCACCATTCACCATTGTTGGTGAATTTTCCTTGGGATTTTAATAGCGAATTCAGGTAACTTCGCTATTTCATTTAATTAAAGGGTAGAAAAACACATAGTTAATTAGGAATTATATCATGAAAATTGTAGAAATTTAATATTGTTTTTACCTATGAATGTCGAGTATATGCATGATGATTTCTGGATTTATTTTCATGTATTTTCATGATTTATGTATGAATCTTGCTTGTTTTGATAATTGGAATTGCATAATTAATTCATGATAAACTTGTTTGATTCGAAATCTTGATATAAAATCTAAGATTATGTTCTTGATTAATTCTTGATTATTTTCGAGTGATTCAATTATGTTTTGATGATTTTCTTCAATTGTTTTAAGCATGAATCATGATTAATTTAACTAGGATAATTAATTCTTGAATTGAAAATTTGATCATGTTTATTTTCTCTAAATGTCGAGTGAAAGAAAAGATTAAAGAAAGATTAAAAATCTAATTTTTTTATGTTAATCTTGACCATATAGAATTAATTATGTAAACCTTTGATTTAATTCTTTAATTATATCATGATTAGTTTTAAATCTTGAATTTATGAAACTTTGTTCATAATGTTGAAGATGCCGTGTATGTGTGATGAATAAGCATGATATTTTTGATCTTGTTTCTTTAATCTAATCTTGTTATTTGTTGCTAAGTTATGATTTTTATGTATTTAATTAGTTATTCTATTTAATTCTTGTTGATTGAATTCATATAAATTAATTGAATAATTTTGAGTAAAATCAATAGAAATGTCGAGTGGGATGAAAAACCAAGAAATAGAATTTTTGTTGTAATTTTTGGTAATCTTTGGTAATTAATTAATTAATTAAAATAATTTAAGAAATAGTTAATTAATTAGTTATTAAAACCGTGTGGAATTAAATAGAATAAGTCAATTTTTGTTTAATTTGAATTATTATTAATTTAGGGAATAATTGATAATAAAAGTTACGATAAAATAATTATTAGGGATAAGTTGCAAAGTAAAGGGATAGATAATATGACTAATATTACTACTAATGGTATTGGCTATTACAATTATTAATAATAATGTCTACCAGTTAGTATATGATATTAAGGTTAGTATCCGAAAGGATCGGTTATAAATGTATGATAAGATATCAAGGACAGTATAAGATAAGATTTAAAGTTGCATAAGATATTACTAGGGATAAGAAAGGAAACAGAGTAATAGCTATACATGTTATGTTTCGGTCTCTGGCTAGGAAAGACTTGGTATTTAAGGTGGCCAATATACGTGCCGCACCTCTCTTTCCTGGGACTCCGAACATTTCATTTCCTATTACGGTCACCTAGTATTTCCCAATATATGATATGATATGATTAAATAAAGATATAAGATATAATATAAAGAATTGAAAGATAGTAAGTTAAGATCGTCCCTGCGATGACGCAAAGGTCATCAATCGGGTTAATAAGATAGGACGCCCCTGCGATAACGCAAAGGTTGTCAATTGGGTTTAGTCGATGCCACTGCTCACATGGGACGAACGCAAAGGTTCCCCCGCGCAGTTCTTGGTTCTAGAATATGGAGTCGTCTAGGTAGTTCTCGCAAAGGAGGACTATTTAGGAGTTATGTCCATAGCTTAGGCTTAGTTCTCGCAAAGGAGGGCTATGGGTGGGACGCAAAGGTTCACCCCGACATGTTTTAGGAAAGTTGCGAACGCAAAGGTTCACTACGAGCTGAAGAAGACAGTCCGCAAAGATGATATGATAAGATGATATGATAAGTACATATGTAAAGTTAAGAAGATATTATGTTCTTATTATAAGATTTATGTTATGATATAAGGATAAGATATGATCATATATGATAAGATATGTTATATAAGTTAAGAAGGAATATGACAAGTATGAATATGAAATGATAAGTATAATATAAGATGGGCTTAGCATAAGTTAAGATCTTGAGATAATAATATAAGTATAAGTATTTGGGTATTCTAAGACTTCCGCTGTGTATGAGTTCGTATTGTTGTATGTATGTAAGTATATGACTGATGGGTGTGTATTTGTACGTATTCTAACCGTATAATGCAGGGGTGGTTGTACGTACAATGTACGTAGACAATACGTATTCCTAACCGTATTTCTGCAGGTGTATTCGTATACGTATTTTCATACGTACTTTTATACGTATTTTTATACGTATTTTTATACGCATTTTTGTACATTTATATAAAGGCATGTATTAAGTTTCTGTACAGTTTTTATGTGAATTTCTATGCTATTATGTGTTTGGTGGTCCCTCGATTAAATGGGACAGCCTAGTTACTCGCCACTGACGGTGGACCCCCCCCTCAGTTTCAGGTGAAGACGCTGCTGAATAACGGGCTATCGTGGATGGGTTTGAGTGGCCGAGAGACATAGTTGAACCGTTTAATTAGACAATTATTGATTTATGACATTTGTTTAGTTTATTATATGTTTCCAGCATGTTGGGACAGTATTTTAAGACCCTATATGTAATAATGACTATTGGACTGATATGGTTAGTTGGTAGTTTATTTAATAAAAGTTAATTCATTTACTCAATTAATCTGATTTAATGTTATTTAAGTTGGTAATGATCCGATTGTCGATTTCCCTTTGTCAATCGACATGTCTCAAAAAGTCGGGTCGTTACAGTTGATCTATTCACTTATATATTTTAGAACATGCACATTTCTTGAAATCATGAAATGACTTGATTATATGTTTTGCACGTATCTCAATGTTTGCAGGAGAGTTATGAAAAAAATCTTGCTGAATGTGAAGAAAGTGGTGTCAAAAAGACCCCGAATGAGGGGTTTTTTGACACAGTTGGTGGTAGGAAAAGTCGCTGGATTGGGGAGTAGTGCAGACATTTACTACAAGAGACAAAGTCGAGCGAACAACCCTTCAAACACTCCTTCCGCAATAGATCAATTGAATAACCGACTTGCTGATATAGAACGGGAGAGAGATGAGGAAAAACAGAAGGTGGCCGAGATGCAAAAGTTGCTAGAGTTGTACGGCAATGTCTTAAGCCAATGTAGCGGTGTAGACATGTCTCAGTTTCGGCGGCCACCGGGCGGCGGCCCAGATGACAGGTCAGGGGCCAGCGGAACATGTGCAACTTAGCTAGGTTTACTTTCTTTTTTTTAATTAGTATTTGAAAAATAGTACTAACAACTTTGTATAAATATTAATTGGATTAGATTGGATTGGTATTATATGAAATATTAATTAGTAAAAACTTTGTATGAAAAATTGTGTATGGATATTTATAATATGCAATGGAACAGGTATTTGTATGAATGAAGCAGATAGATAGTCAACGAATGGAAAAACGTGTGAATTGCATGGATGAAGCAAATAATTATAAATTATGAATGTAATAATTATATTTAAATATAATATTGAATATTATTACTTCAAATTAATAAAAAAAAAATTAGCGTCCGTCAATTGATATATTACGGCCACCTTAGAAGCGAATTTGAAAGTCGTGTCAAGGAAGTTAACGTCCGCTTTCTTTTAAGGCAGACATTAATATTAGATTAACGTCTGCTTATGGCGGACGCAATAATAACGTCCGCCATAAATGGACGCTACTCACATTAGGTGGACGTTAGATATTAAATACCACATTAGCGACCAAAAAAATTATGTCAGTGGTATAACGTCCTTTGGCGGACGTTAAATATCTTAACGTCCGCTATCCGCTAATTTAACATTCGCTTATAGCGGACGTCAAAAATACGGAATGTTGTAGTGAAGTTATGTCAAACAGTCTGAAGGTATGACAAGAGATTTTGTATGTTGACTATCACGTGCAAGTCACCTGACTTACTTAAGTCTGATAATCCTTTTTTTTTCTATTTTTTTCCATTTCATTGCTTTCTCCCATAAAATCCCAATTAAAACCCTTATTTTTACCATTCCTCCAAAATCTTTAAAACCCTAAAATCCTTTACTCAATTCCTCATCTAAATTTAAGATTGTAAATTAACTAAATTTGAGAATAAAAACCCCTTTTTGTAGGTTGGCGGATTTTTTTCCCCCTGAAAGTGGAGAAGAGAAAGCTTGAGGATAAAATTAACTAAATTTTAATTCATAAAAAATGAGCTACAACTTACAAGTTACAACACACCAAATACTACCCAAAAAAATGACTAGCCTTTCTTCATCTGATCTACATTATAAAAAATTAAATATTGAGTATCACGGACTGAAAGGCCCAATTGTATTTCTACACTCGACAAAAGGCTTTTGATCACCACCTTGACAAAAAAAGAGTGTGATTGGACACATCCATAAACAATTATCCACCAAATTAATACGGGTTAAACCTGGCTCGAGCTTCATCAACATATCAGGTATTGGGCCGAACAAGAAATTCCCGCCCAATAACAACCTCTGAAATGGGGCAATCCCCCGCTGCGGCCAAACCGCTTTGAACGCATACTGGGTCGGTATTAGGCCCACGAAGCTATTATTCTCCAGTGTCAAAGCTGAGAGACTCGGCATTAGGCCCATAAAGCCCGGTAAAAGCCCACTCAACTGGTTGTTGCCCAAATCAACCGCTATCAACCCTGAGTCACCTCCAAGTCCACTCGGTGGCACCTCAATCGAAGTGAAGTTGTTGTTAGAGAGGGAAAGTTGTTGGAGGGCTGAATGGGTGAACAAACTCGCTGGGACGGCCCCAACGAGGTGGTTGTAGCTCAGATCCAAAACTTGTAGTTGTGGCAAACTTGTGATAAAATCGCCATTGATTTCTCCTTGTAGTTTGTTATTCCGCATTATTACCTCCCCAACTGAAGCTGGAAGACGTCCGGTTGGGACACTGCCTGATATGAAATTGTAGCTGCAATCTATGCCGTCTAAGGAGGTGAGTCCACTCAGGTTAGGAAACTCGCCACTAAGTCCATTACCTGTTGAAAGCAATGAGCTAATTAGTTTACTTGCTTTTAATAATGATCACTTTCATTACATAGCAAGGTAGACAAGATACACGGTTTCTATCACATGAATACCCACTTAGGGCTCGTTTACATTAGTTGAATAGAGATGAACTGAAATGAGCTGAATTGAACTTAATAGACATGAACTGAACTGAACTGATCTGATCTGAACTGAATAGAAGTGTATTAATTGAACTAAATAGAAATGAACTAAACTGAACTGAATATAATCTGAAGTAAACAAGCCCTTAGCATTGCGTCTTAGGGAGGAAAGTGGTGAAAAAAAAAAATCAAACTTCCAACCTTTAGGATGTAAGTGGCATTGATAGCATCATTGCATTAGAGCTCGATTTACGATCACTTTCACCTCTTACAATGACGGTTTTAGTCTCTTAATTAAATATAAATTCTCTCCTCCATAATACTAACAACAAAGTACTTTTTAACACGTTTTATTAAAGATGAGATTTGAGCATATGAGAAAATTTGGTGAAATAATTTTAATAACGTTAACGTCCAGTTAAATTATGTCACAAGTAATTCATTTATTCATTTACATGCTCAACCTTCTGGATATGAATATGAGCAACTAATTTTTCATCGGCAGAACTAGAAATCCACCGCACATGACAATTACATTAACAATTTTAGCCTACATTGGATAATTGATACCATTGTAGCCTTGTAGGATATATCAAATGCATGTAACAACCGTTATTTATTGTAAAAAAAAAAAAAAAATAGGTTCAATTAATTTATCATTCAAGGATAAATGCTAAGTTCACACTTATTTCTTTGGTAAAATTGACACTACCAGACCATACTATTTGCCATCTTCTCATATCAGTCCGAACAATTGATTATCCCATAGTAGGTCCAATTATTATGCAAATTTGCCAAAAACAGTCCGGCTTACCTGTTGACCTATTGTAGCCGGTAATCCACAACACGTGACTAGCAGATAACTTTTAGTGGGGGTTAATTGCTAATCAAATTATTTTTAGAAAACAATTAATTGATAATCAAATCATTTTTAGAAAATAATTAATCCACAACACGTAACTAGCACATGACTTTTAGTGGGGATTACCGGCTACAATAGGCCAACAGCTAAGTCGGACTGTTTTTCGCAAGTTTGTGTAATATTTGGACCTACTCTGGGATAATCAATTGTTGGGATTGGTATGGGCAGATGACAAATAGTACAGATCGTTGGTCTCAATTTTGCCTATTTCTTTTGAGTAATTTTTGAAACAAAAAATATACGATGTAGGTAAGAGCTACTTTTCATTCAATCTCAAATAAAACTCCTATTTCTATGTTGAGTATGTGAAAATTGAAGTAATAATTGAGAGTTATTCCTTATCATACAATAACGGCTCGTTTACTTTAATTGAATACAGTTGAAATGAACTGATCTAAACTTAATTGAACTGAACCAAATACATTTGAAAGTAATATTTTATAAGAGAAGAAAATTGAGAACTGAAATAAATTGAACTGAACTTAATGGAAATGAGCTAAACTGAATTTAAACTGAAGTAAACAAGCCCTAATTCTTTATTTATTTACACTTAGGTTGCGTTCTCTTCACCTTAAAAAAATAAGTTTCAGGTTTAATAAGTTCAGATAAGTTCCAATAAGTTATAACAGGTCTAATAAGCTCCAATAAGGTCTAATAAGTTGCAATAAGGTCCAATAAGTTCTAATAAGTTTCAATCAGGTCTAATAAGTTCTAAAAATGTCTAATAAGTTCTAAAAAGGTCTAATAAGTTCCAATCAGGTCGAATAAGTTCCAATCAGGTTTAGTTTTTTTTAAAATTATTGATTAAATAAAATTAATTAAATTAATCCGCAATATAAACGAATTTTATACTATCATTCTTGTTTTATAATTTTTTTAGAGAAACCAATCAGAGTTAGATTGAATTAAACTATTTTTTTATATTATAAAATAAGAATGATAGATTTAAAATAATTCGCAATTCTAGTACTAATTAAAATTAGGGTTTTTCTCAGTTATACCCATGAGGTATTGAGATTTCACACCTGCAGCCATGAATTTTGAAAAATTTATGTTATACCCATGACATTTTTAAAAATTCTTAACGGTAGTCAACAAACATAATTATGGCTAACATGGTTAAGTCATTAACAACAAACTAACATTAATTTTCACCACCACAACTACCAAATCGATCTAACAAAAGTCCACTACGCCCCCACCTTTTTCTGCGAAGTAAACGGTGCTAACATGTGTGATCTATAATTATGTTTGTTGGTTATAGTTAAAAATGTTTACAAACCTCATGGGTATAACAGAGAATGTTCAAAATTCATAGCTACAGGTGGGAAATATCAATACCTCATGGGTATAATTGAGAAAAACCCTTAAAATTAAATAAAATTCTCTTGAATAAAAATCCAAATCAATACAGTGCTTCGGATTCATCATCAGAGTACATATTTTCACCTTCAATATCATTTTCTTCATCGAGCATATTTTCTTCACGTACAACTTGTCATATCTCATCTATAATATTTGTACGAACAACTTTCATTGCATTTAGGCCCTGTTCTTTAGAGCTGAGAAAACATGAACTTAAATTAAATTAACTGAACTTAAATTAAATTAAATAAAAAAAATTAAATTAAACCCTAAAACTTTCATTTTCACAGCCGGAAAATCGTCGTCGAAAAACTCGGCCGAATAATCACCGCCGGAAAAGTCACTCCGAAAATTGTCGCCGGAAAAGTCATCCCGAAAATCGTCGCTGAAAAACTCGGCCTGAAAATCGTCGCCGGAAAAGTCACCCCAAAAATCGTCGCGGAAAAATTCGGCCTGAAAATCACTGCCGGAAAAGTCGACCGAATAATCACCGCCGGAAAAGTCAATCCGAATATCGTCGTCGGAAAAGTCGTCCCGAAAAATCGTCGCCGAAAAACTCGGCCTGAAAATTGTCGCCGGAAAAGTCAGCGAATAATCACCTTCGGTAAATCAGTTCGAAAATCGTCGTCGGAAAAGTCGTCCCAAAAAATCGTCGCCGAAAAACTCGGCCTGAAAATCGATGTCGGAAAAGTAATCAACGCTGAAAAATCAGTCCAAAAATTGTCGTCGGAAAAGTCGTCCCGAAAATCATCGTCGAAAAACTCGGCCTGAAAATCGTCGCCGGAAAAGTCGGCCGAATAATCACCGCCGGAAAATCAATCCGAAAACCGTCGTCGAAAAAGTCGTCTCGAAAAACCGTCGCCGGAAAAGTCGGCCGAATAATTAGCACCGAAAAATCAGTCCGAAAACTGTCGTCGGAAAAGTCGTCCCGAAAATCGTCGCCGAAAAACTCGGCCGAATAATCACCGTTGGAAAAATCAGTCTGAAAACCGTCATCGGAAAAGTCGTCCGGAAAACCGTCGCTGAAAAACTCGTCCCGAAAATCGTCGCCGGAAAAGTCGGCCGAATAATCAACACCGGAAATGTCAGTTCGAAAACCGTCGTCGGAAATTGTCGAGCGGAAAAACGATGCCTGAAACTAATAATAATAATGAAATGAACTTAAATTAAATTAAATTAACTGAACTTAAATGAAATTAAATTAAATTTAGTCAATAGAAGTCCTAAAGAACGGGGCCTTACTCGTTTGCCATCAGTTAAATTTATATCAGTTCGTGGTTGTACATTTTCAACAACTTGTGAAATCGAAATTAAGGAAAATTAAATATATAGATAAGTTATTATTGGAATTGATAATATTAATTAATAATGGGTTTGAAAAATGAGATACTAATTATTACTACTTACTTAAATGTAATTCAACAATAAAAAAAAGAACATAAATTCAAATGTATAGTATATTACTTTTTTGGATTATACCCACCAGGTTTTGCAAATTCTCAAATGTACCCATATTTTTTAGGGTTTCTTATGTGTACGCATAAGATTTCCAAAAATTCTCAATTGTAGCAAATTTTTTTATAATAGCAAATTGACGTTAGCAACATCGTTAAGTTAGTTGAAAAAAAAAAAAAGAATTAATAAACATATATACGCCGCGCAGCGACCCAAAAGTCCCAATCATGACACAAATCAGTCACATCAACCGCTAAAAAACCATCAAAGTAACTTATTTATTTTGGTTTTTGTTTTTCTTTTCCAACTAACTTAAGGGTGATGTTAACGTTCATTTGCTATCATAAAAAAACTGGTTACGATTGAGAATTTTTAGAAAATTTTATGGGTACACATAAGAAACCGTAAAAAAAATGGGTATATATGAAAATTTGCAAAATTCTAATGGGTATTTTTAAGAAAAACCCTATTATTAATAATAATTTATTACTCAATCATATTTAATACATTTCAATAAGTTACAATCAGGTTTAATAATTTCTAATAAAGTCTAATAAATTCTAATAAGGTCCAATAAGTTCTAATAAGGTCTAATAAGTTTTAATAAGGTCTAATAAGTTCCAATAAAGTCTAATAAGTTCAATAAGGTCTAATAAGTTAAATCTGGTCTTACAAGCTAAGATAAGTTCAACACCTTAAAATTGAGTCACATTCACATAGCTCTCAAGAACACTGACCACGATCTCTTGTACCAGTGCAATGATTGTGGTTTTTACAATTATATATTATTGTATTTACTGCAAAGCCCTTTATCTTTGCTCCATATCTAATCTAATTAGAAAAGAGGAATATTTCTGCGGTAGGCAGGGTGAATAAGATTTAAAAAGTTCGATTCATAGTTCTCCGTATCTTATTAATTGTAACAATTTCACACAAAAGTTAAAGAAAGAAAAATATCACATCGTTGCAGATTAATATATTATAGAACATAGAGTAAGTATTTCATTACTCATCGTGGTACTGTCACATTTGTGTAAAACACTTTTTTTCCCTCCCATCTCACTTGCTAACTCCTCCATCCAACATAATAAATTGGTTTTGCACAAATTTTAATAAAACGATTTAAAGGTGTAAATAAGAAATTAGTCAAAATGGTATTAATAGAAACAACAATGTGATTATAAATTGTTAATATTAAAATTATTTTGACTAATTTATTCCTTTACATCCTTAAATTTGTTTCCTTTACAATTGCTAGTATTATGTCAGGGGAGTACTTATCAACTCTTACTAAAAATTTAAGACCTCAATTGTAGTATTAAAGAAATGGGGCGAACAAAACAAAATTGCTAAATGGGGCAAAAACAATGGGTCGAACACAGTATTATGTAATTGCCAATTTTAATATCCATTAATCTTACTTTTTTCACATTTCTACAAACATAACTAGTACCATAATATTTCTAAATATATAATTATAAAAATTATAAAATTTATATATTTGAAAAGCGTATTTCAAAGCCTATTTACTTCATCTTAAATCCAGTTCAATTTTAGAATAATTCAGTTCAGTTGTATTTAACTACAGTAAACAAGCCCAAATTGAATCTAACAAGATTCATGACAATATTTTTCTTAAATATAAATAACAATTGAATAAATAGTGGCAAAGTTAAAGTTGTGTCTAAAGAGGGAGTATTAATTATTGTTGAATTGTTAAACTAATTATAGTGATTTTTTTTTTGGGTTACAAATAAAGTGAAGACTAGAGTAGAGAGTACCTTGGAGTTGGAGCCGCCTAAGATTGAGCAAACGAGAAAAGGCCGCCGGAATGGGGCCCACGAGGTCATTATTGTCCAGCAGAAGCTCTTGAAGCCGGGGGAGCCGGGTCAGGGAGTCGGGTATCGGCCCAGAGAAGGCGTTTTGAGAGAGGATGACCCGAGTAAGGCGGGTAAGGTTGGTGAGAGATTCGGGTATGGGGCCCGAGAAGTTATTGGAGGATAGATCAAGCGAGCGCAGAAGAGGTAGGTTCCATGAAACCGACGAGAGAGAGCCAGAGTAGGAGGCTTGGTCCAGCGCCACTTCGGTAACTCGGCTAACTTTGGCGGCGGAGAAGGCGGCGGTGGGGGAGTCGCAGGTGAAGCCGCAAGTGAAAACGTGGGAGAAGAGAGAATCGCAGGGGTCGTGGGAGAAGTCCCAGGAGGCGAGACATGAGCCTGGGGTTAGTGATTCAGGGAGAATGGATTGCTTCAATTGCTTTAATACTCGAATGTCTCGCCAGTATGTTATTGAATTTGCTCGGTGGAGTATGATTGATGCAAGTATTAGATGTAACAGCATTGGATAAATTGCTGATTTACTAATGATGCCCATTGTTTTAATTTAATTGGAATTGGAATTATAAAAATGGAATTGGAATGTTGCTGATGATGATAGAGTAGAGTAGAGTAGAGTGAAGTGAAAAAACAGAAAAGGAGAAATGGAAAGGGTGAATAAGTAATAGTAGAAAGGAGGTGGGGGGAAAAAGTAGAGACAAAAATGTGGGGATTGAATGAATGAATGAATGAATTGTGAAGAGCATCACGGGGGAGAGTCAAGAGTGAGTGTCAGATGGAGGAAGGGAAGAGGAGCGGAAGAGAGAGAGAGAGACATAAACAATACACTAAACAGAGAGAGAGAGAGAGAGAGAGAGAGACAGAGTACTCTGTTTGGATTTCGTGAAACGGTAAGAAAAATCTTGCGTGTCATTGGAGCATACACTTGGGTACTCGTAATTTTGGCACTCTTCAATTTGATTTTAGCACTCTTCAATGTTACTATTTATATGAGAAGGGGGAATCAAAATCAAATTGGGAAGTGTCAAAATTATTTTCCTTATATGGGGACTTAGGCCTTTTTAGTCTTTACTTCAATTCAATTCAATTCAGGTATCAAATTCCTTCTCTTATAATTGCTTTCAATTGTATTCACTTCAGTTCAGCATAATTCAGTTCAGTTTAGTTTAGTTCATTTCAGTTGTATTCAGTTGAAATAAACTTGCCCTTATAACTTGAGTAATGATAGCCCACTATCAGGTTTTAGACGAGATTTACTGAAATATTTTCAAATTGGTCCTTCATATAAGAATTAATTTGTAATTTATTAGAATTTAAAGGATTAGTTTGCAAAATTATAAAAGTATATATCAGCTAAATCCAGTCTATGCTAATATATTATCTTTTCTATGTTTTATATTATTTAGTTGTGTATTAAGTTATCTTGTTTGTGTAATATTAAAAAATAATTTTGTAAACTAATCCTTTAATTTTTAATAAATTACAAAATCAGTCTTTATATGAAGGAACGATGTATAAATATTATAGTAGATCTTGTCCAAGATCTGTTATTGGTTTATCATTTCCCATAACTAGAGTTGATCACCATTGGCCCGGGCGCCTGACCCAATAGCCCAACCCAATTGGCCTGAAAACTTTGCAGGCTTTAGCGCACTTAAAACATGCGTTTTAGTTAGTTACGAGAATATTCTAGGTTTAAAATAACCACTTTTAAATCAGCCTTTGCTAAAAATAAAAGTGTAATAATTAAAGCATGTTTAGTTAGTTAGCTGCTGAAAATTAGGATATTTGTAAACTTCTAATGGTGCGTTCTCTTTACCTTAAAAAAAAAAATAAGTTTCAGGTTTAATAAGTTCAGATAAGTTCCAATAAGTTATATCAGGTCTAATAAGTTCAATAAGGTCTAATAAGTTGCAATAAGGTCCAATAAGTTCTAATAAGTTCCAATAAGGTCTAATAAGTTGCAATAAGGTCCAATAAGTTCTAATAAGTTCCAATAAGGTTTAATAAATTCCAAAAAAATTGAGTTAAAAGTGAAAGTTTGCATTAGATGTGAGAGCATAAAAGGAATGGAACAAGCAATCAAGCACGTCAGAGATTTGAAATTAAACTTATGAGTAGTCCAGTAATGTAGGAATATATATATATATATATATATATATATATATATATATGGTGTAAAGTTTATCATAGTATGTGGTACTTGTTCACAATTTGGTATGCTTACCAACTTCATAAGCTATAAACATTATTATGAATCTTGTTATACTTTATGTGAATTTTACAAATTAAATTATCTTTTTAATTTCACCTATTATGCATATGGATTGTTTAGAGGAATAACGCTTGATCAAATATGATATGAGCATTAAGGTATTCCTTTCCCAAATTAATTTGTCTAGCTAATTGGGTTTTTTGACACATTTTAATTGTAGTATTTTATATACATTTTAATATCACCATGTCACACTTAATTTTTCTGCTAAGATATACTCACTTTCCTTATAGGTCTTTATTATAAAGATGTGGAACATAGAAATCTTAAGTTGCCAAAAGACTAATGAACAAAACTTGTATGGAACAAGAAAGGTAAGTTCCTAAAGTTATAAATTGAACTGGTCTTAATATGTTGGCCTTGTATGCATGATATTTTAAATGTATCTTTTAATTTGTCTAGACAAAAAAAAGGTTGTTTGTTCGAAAAATTAAAATATTTGTCAAATTCACACTCATTCACATAATTATAAAAAAACTTTTCCCCTTTCATCCGGCCATCCCACAACAATGAACAAAAGGAAATATTTATTTGCTCTATTCTATCGACTATCAAATTTTTACGATAATCAAAACGTAAAATTTATAAATGACAAACTATATCAATATGAGTGTCAATTTATATAGAGTTCAAAATATGAATTTTGGTGTTTTTATTTTATTTTGACGAATTTTTATATTTTGTAATATTTTAATTTTTAGATTTTTTTTAGGGATAACCTGGACTTTTCCAGGGGACACCATAGCTCCATGTTGGTTTATATAATAGAGATATTAGAGGAAACAAACTTATATTTGGGTCAACCTTTATTATTTCACTCCACATCACTTATAATTATCCTTATGCACATTATTCTTTATTTTATTTATATCCTCTTATTCCAATTTTCGAATTCCATATAAATTTGATGAGAAATTCATGATCCAATATCTCTGGAGAGCTATCTGATTATCATGACATTCTCATCATATTTTGTTACAAAATTACATATAAATTCATTTCTGATCCACCCTTTCATATCAATAACCAAACTAAAACATGTACATCTGGACTCTCGCTAAACTGCCATACCTCAAAGTCCATCCCATCAACAACCCTCCTTCTTATAGATTGAACAGCCTCTCTGTTCCGGTATGGATTTACCGACACTGTTTTATGGTGGTGCAGGAGTGTTCACAAGGACAACTTTAACCTGCACAAGGAAATAATACGGTGAGCTAACCCCGAGGTGTCTCCGAGGAAAGACCCTCCGATGCTTAAGTTAGCAAGGGGGATTAAGTATGTCAAAGAGGTAAAATGAATAGAGAGAATAGAGAGATAGAAGTTGGTTAAAAATATATGTTCTGCCGTTATCAGGCTGGTGAGGTCTTCTATTTATAGGAGATGGCTTGGCGGTCAAACCGTGACCGTCAAGGAGGGGTGCTTCCTTAGAGTCAGTTCCGGCAACTCTGATGACAGGCAACTTGTGATGCTGCCATCATTAAGACGGCATGGGTCCTTTGATACTCTCATGAGTGGGACGACATCTTTGATTCGGCATGGGTCCTCTGACACCGTCGTCATTGAGACGGCATCTTGAAAGGTACTGCCTATGTTGGTTGTGTTGAGTTGACTGTAACTGTTAGCTTTTGTAGCTGGAAATTAAGTGGTGTCTGACATCTTGGTCACGACGTTAGTATGGTAGGTCCTGCCGGTTTATCGGTAGGCCCCCATACAACTAGCCCCCCAAAAAGTATCAGGAACGGCACGTTGTTGATGCTTTTTCAAAATATGAGTCGCCAACAAGATGTTGTTAGGTTAAAATTTCCCGCCCGTTCGTTCACACTTTACACGCGTCAGCAGAATATGAAACGTTTGCTTTTTTGGAAAGTGGGTCCCGGAGTATCATATATATGTGTCTTGACGGGTTTTTTCTCTTTCTTCAGCTCAAAAAATTTCTGAGATAAAATTTTTCTTTCTTTCTCTCTCTAAGTGTTCGTTGCTCGTACTTTCTTCGTCTTCTTCCTCGAGATTCTGAAAGAAGTTTGCTGTGTCACCATTGTTACTGTAGAAAACCTTCGAATTTTGCATAATTTTCAGGTTAGCTACTCTTTTATGCTTTGTCGTAGTTGTGTTCTTCAAATTAAGCTTTGTAGAAATGTTTTTCCAAAGTATAAATTTTAATTATTTCTTCTCGAATTGGTTTTTTCGAAAATGAAATTCGAAAAAATGTATGCTCATCTCCAAATTTTGTCTTTTTCAGTTTTTCTGAAAATTTTCGAATATATATATATATATATATATATATATTTTGAAGAAAAGGTATTTCGAAAGAATATTTCTGAAATGGATCTTTCCTTTTTAAAGTCTTGATATTGGTGCATGTTACTACTTTAACCTTTATGTCTCATGTCAGCGTTTCAAATGATGTCGGATGCTAGTGATAGCCAAAACGACAGCAGAATTCTGGAGAACGACGATAGCGATGTTGCGTCGTTGTCTGACTCGTCTACTTCATTGTCGTTTTGCCCTATAGAAGGTGAGCCGTTGTGTCAAACTATTGCTAGCACCGCCGTCAGTGAGGTCACTGCTGACGAAGTGGTGGAGCCTGTCGCGTGTACGTGTGTGTCTCGCAGTCTTAAAATTAATAAGGGTTGTCCTCTTCACTCGAACCGAGGAGAGGGGTCGTCCCGGCGTTCACGTCGTATGAAAAACAGGAGTAGAGCTGCCGCCGTATCCTCCAAATCCGGCAAAGTGCATCCGACAAAGTCAGTGTTGCCTGGTGGACTTGTGCCTAGGCAGAGGCGTATTCCTGAGTTTTCTTTAGTTTTGAAAAGAAACGCAGACTGCGAAGGCACACGTAACCCGTCAAGTTTTAATCATGAACAACAACATGAAGTCAGGCATCTTCGTGAGATTTTGCGCAAGTCTGTCAACCCAATGTGGACCGTTATGTCAGAGCGTTATTGGTTTTCAGCGCTGCGGTCCGCGTTGGAGTTTGACCAATATAGTTCGAATGAAGATCTGGCACGTCCGAACCCGTTTGTCGAGCTTGGTAAATACATTGATTCCTACGTGTTTTGCTTATTATCTTCATTGTTTCTGTTGTTGTGTGTTGCAGAAGCTGATATGGATTCAGGTGATGCTCGTTTAGTTAATACTGCCTGGCAGCTTGCCGGTCAGGAATGGTTTGACTCTCTTAATAACTTGCCGTCACCCGTTTTTGAGGCGTTAGAATTTGACGCCGTGCCGGTTGAGGATCATGAGCATCCGTTAGTACGTACTCCCGACCCAGATTGGCTGAAAGAAATCAGCAATTGGACTGGCGGTAGGGAGGCTTATATTCAGTGGTTTAAGGACGGCCACTATATTCCTGCTAACTGGGAGTTGTTGATCCCAGATAAAGATGATAAGGTGACGGCACCTCCAGATGGCTACTTTCCGGTATACTTGGCTCACTTTAGATGGGGCCTTAGGTGTCCCTTTGACTGGTCCATAATGTCGGTTTTACGACATTTTCAAATAAGCTTGGTTCAACTAGGGCCGTTGTCCTTATTGATGTTGATATCAGTTTTGTGGGTTTACCGGTATCGTCAGATGAAGGTGAATCTGCATATCATACGGGCACAAATGTCCGTGAAGAGAAATAGCTCGGCTGCCGGGCGTTATACATTTTCCACAACTCCCGGGAAACTGTTGTATTACCCAAAGATTAGTTCGTATAAGAACTAAATGGGTAAGTGGTTTTGGGTGAAGGCGCCAGAGGGGTTTATATTAGACATTCCCTTGGGCTTCACGGAACCTAGCCCTAACATGGGGCACATTCCAAGGCGACAGTTAACTGTTGAAGAGCAGTTAACTGTCGACTATTTCAAGCACATGGGTGGCATCCCTACTAGCTGGATGCCAAACTCTAGATATATGGTGGAGAACCGACCCCTTGCCTACGTGGGGTTGTGTGGTGATGTTGGGGGTACATATTCTGGTATGAAGAGGCTTGGCGCCCTACTTCTGGCTTTGTCCTTATTTTTGTCTTCTTAACTTTCGCGTCTTACATTAACTAACCTTTATAATTTATATGCATGTGTACATATGGTTTATGTTTATGTGGCTTTGACGCTATGTCTTTGTCTGTCGTGCAGAGTTGGATCTGGACAAGTTGAAACCGCCCAAAGAAGGTGTTGAGGTGGCGGCTGAAGGTGCTGTTACCGGCACTGATACTGCTGGCAACTCTGGTGTCGGTACTTCTTCTTCCGGTACCAGGGTTATGGTTGCCAGAAGTAGTCATGGAGGTCGGCGTGCGGCTGGCCGTCAGAGAGTAGTTACCATAACAGTGCCGGCTTCTGAGGGTGCTGTTGGCATTGATGCTACAAGGAGGACGGTTGCCTCAGTAAGGGGTGGTCGTACCAAGACCACTGCCACTCGTTACCAGGAGCAGGCAGTGGGAAAAAGGCAAGAGTTGGTTGTGTCTCCTGGAAAGCCTGCCAAGGTGGCGAGGTCTCAGGCCATTGATGTTGTAGTACCTGGGTCGGGGTCAACGCCTGCCACTACTATACCAGGTGAATCTACATCTCTGCCTGCGCCAGTGTGTACAGAGGTGCTGCAATATGAGAGCGGCGCAATGCAGGATAGGTCACCTCGTGACGTGGCAAATGAGGCTGCCCCTCAGGTGTTGACGGATGCAGCCACCGAGGCCACTAGTGCTGATGTGAGATCTCCTGTTCTGGCGACAAATTTGTCTGGACAGGAGGTAATAACAGTGGAGGATGAGACATAGGATGGATGTCTCGACGATACAGCCAAGGAAGGTGCACGGAGGAGGGCTCGTGAGAAAGCCTTGAAGGCTCCGGCAGCTGCAAAGATTGACCCCTCCGAGGTATGGTGTCTTAACTTGATGTTTTTTTGTTTTTTTTTGGGAGCTGATTTAATCTTTGGCTAGCTAGAACCTTTTTATGCAGGGTAACTCTCCGGCAACTGAAGACTACCAGACATAATATCTGGGCCCGCATTTTGGGCGTAGCATCACTGTGCCCCGTCGCGGCGCCGGCGGGCATATTGAGGTGGATTCTTCAAACAATATTGGATCTTTTTCATTTCCCTTACCTGAGGATGTGCAGGTAAGGCTGGGATCATGGGGTTATAGCTACTCCACCATTCCCGACGAGTTTAAGCCGAAGCCGAGGCCTGCTGGGCCTTATTTTCACCCTCAACTAGATGTCGCCATCAACGAGTCGTTGCTGGCGGATTTAAGTATGGCCGGGGGTGACTTAGGGTATCGGCTGCTGCAAGGTGTAAGGCTACCGGCAGACCGAAGTCAGGAAAGGTGGGTGAACCCAGCTCAGGTTCTATGCCACGATGTTGCTTGTGTAAGTGCCCTTCTACCTTGCTCTTCTCTCCCTCTGTTACTTTTGGTATTTTTTATGCTGAAATTTTTCTTGGATTTGTTGTGAGCAGGCTGCCAATTCTGCTGCCGAGTTGGCTGAGGCTTACTGGAGCTGTGCCTCAGATTTGGAGCAGGTGGAGAAGATGGTTCTTCCTTTAACGGATGAGAATGCATCTCTTAAGAAGGCTGCTGAGGAGAGAGAACTGGAGCTGGTCAAGCTTAGAAAGGAGAAGGCAGATGCTGATACTGCCATCCAGGCTTCAGAAAAGCTGGCAGTTGATGCTGAGGCTGCCATGCAGTTTGCTAATAAGAAAGCAGCTGAAGTTGAGGCTGCCAGTGAGGTTGCTAGGAAAAGGGCGGATGCTATTGTCGCTGTGTTGGAGACTGTGAATGCAGGTCTCAAGGCTGCCAATGCTAGAGCTGAGGCCTTCTTGATAGTCGCCAAGTCCAGCGAAGAGAAGGTTGCCTCAGCGGAGGCTAGGGTGGAGGCTGCTAAGGAAGAAACTTCGTCTGCCCTCAAGAAGACTGCTGAAGAGGTGGAGGGTGCCAAGGTGAGAGCAGTAGACGATTTTGTTAAGTCTGCTGACCTTCGCCAATTCTGCACACTCCGGTTTGATGGTGGCTGGATTGCTGCCATGAGGTGTGTGATGTCACTCTACCCAGAGGTTGACTGGGTTGCTGTGGAGGATGTCTTCGCTGCTGGGACCTCTAGTCAACCTCTGAACGAGGAAGACGTATTTCCTGAAGAACATGGCGGGAATGTGTCGCCTCGACTTACTAGGGTGCCAGCAACAGATGGCTTGGTGGGTCCTGAAGTTAGTGCCGCCTCAACTACTGCCGGAGATGCTCCTGAAGGGGTAGAATAATGTGTTGGGCAGCCTTCTCCCGTTCTCTCTTCTTGTAGTTCTAACTCTTCTTTGTAACTTCTTCAGTGTTTTGTATATATGTGTTGTAACACTTGGTGTAATTTTTATTTTTTGTCAAAATGGGCTGCCAGGCCATTAAGCATGTAACGTGTAATGCTGCCAGTCATTACTGGCTTTTGGAAGTATATAAAAGTTTATTTTAATGAAAGATATTTCCCTTTGATTTTTGTTATTATTTTACTTCGTACTTTGTCATATATTTAAATCATAGCTTGATGATATTGCAAATATAGTTCGTTCTTTAATTTTTATCTTGCAATATTGTTGCCAATATCCTTGTTTGCTTTGTCCCCCCTACTTTCTTTGTACAAAAGGAATATTTGTTTTTGAACAGTTAGGAGTTTTAGATGATGGATATTTATGACTTCAACTGTTATTTAGGCTTTGGCTGCCAAAAGATGGTTCTTGGCAGCTGGGCTTTTTGGATGACAATGGCCTTTGGCCTTAGCTGTCATCTGGCCTTTTGGCTGCTGAGATGGTTCTTAGCAGCTGGGCTTTTTGGATGACAGTGGCCTTTGGCCTTAGCTGTCATCTGGCCTTTTGGCTGCTGAGATGGTTCTTGGCAGCTGGGCTTTTTGGATCACAGTGGCCTTTGGCCTTAGCTGTCATCTGGCCTTTTGGCTGCTGAGATGGTTCTTGGCAGCTGGGCTTTTTGGATGACAGTGGCCTTTGGCCTTAGCTGTCATCTGGCCTTTTGGTTGCTGAGATGGTTCTTGGCAGCTGAGCTTTTTGGATGACAGTGGCCTTTGGCCTTAGCTGTCATTTGGCCTTTTGGCTGCTGAGATGGTTCTTGGCAGCTGGGCTTTTTGGATGACAGTGGCCTTTGGCCTTAGCTGTCATTTGGCCTTTTGGCTGCTGAGATGGTTCTTGGCAGCTGGGCTTTTTGGATGACAGTGGCCTTTGGCCTTAGCTGTCATCTGGCCTTTTGGCTGCTGAGATGGTTCTTGGCAGCTGGGCTTTTTGGATGACAGTGGCCTTTGGCCTTAGCTATCATCTGACCTTTTGGCTGCTAAAAGATGGTTCTTGGTAGCTGGGCTTTTTGGATGACAGTGGCCTTTGGCCTTAGCTGTCATCTGGCCTTTTGGCTGCTGAGATGGTTCTTGGCAGCTGGGCTTTTTGGATGACAGTGGCCTTTGGCCTTAGCTGTCATCTGGCCTTTTGGCTGCTGAGATGGTTCTTGGCAGCTGGGCTTTTTGGATGACAGTGGCCTTTGGCCTTAGCTTTCATCTGGCCTTTTTTGACTACTGAGATGGTTCTTGGCAGCTGGGCTTTTTGGATGACAGTGGCCTTTGGCCTTAGCTGTCATCTGGCCTTTTGGCTGCTGAGATGGTTCTTGGCAGCTGGGCTTTTTGGATGACAGTGGCCTTTGGCCTTAGCTTTCATCTGGCCTTTTTTGACTACTGAGATGGTTCTTGGCAGCTGGGCTTTTTGGATGACAGTGGCCTTTGGCCGTAGCTGTCATCTGGCCTTTTGGCTACTGAGATGGAGCTTTAGTACATAATTGAAATACTTAAATAAAAAATAAAACTCAGTCGTACTAAAGGTTTAGCCTCTATACATTTATCAGTTACGTAAATGTTTAAATTTTATACATAATACTTCTTGAGTACTCTGGCGTTCCAAGTATTCTTTAATTCCTTGCCGTCCATTCCAGCAAGCCTGTAAGCTCCAGAGGTTACCGTCTTTGTTATACGGTATGGCCCGTCCCAGTTGGCCGTTAATTTCCCTTCTGTGTTCTGTTTGCCGGTAGCGTCAGTTCGTCTCAAACCAAATCGCCATCTTGCATAGGCATGTGGTGTACTTTTTTATTATACGCCCTTTTGATTTGATCTTTGTATGCTGCTTGGCGGATCTCTGCGATAAGTCTGACCTCGGCTAGCAAGTCAAGGTCTTGTTTTAATAACTCGTCGTTGAGCTCAGGCTGGTATGTCTGGATCCTGAAGGATGGCAGCCCTACCTCTACCGGCAATATGGCTTCTTGTCCGAATGTGAGTCTGAAGGGTGTTTCCCCTGTAGATTCTTTCTCAGTTGTCCTGTTAGCCCAAAGGACGTCTGGTATTAAGTCTTCCCACTTGCCCTTGAGGTCATCTAACTTCTTTTTCAAAGCATTTAGGATTTGCTTGTTTGCCGCCTCGGCTTGGCCGTTACTCTGAGGGTGAGTGACGGATGCAAATGCCATTTTCACTTTTAGAGGCTCCAGATATTCTCTCAGGGGCTTGCAGTCAAATTGGGTTCCATGATCAAAGACTATTGCCTGGGGTATCCCAAACCTTGTGATTATTTGTTCCCATATGAATTTTTTAACTTGGGCCGTGGTGATAGAAACAGTTGGGATGGCTTCGATCCATTTTGTAAAGTAGTCAATAGCCACTATCAGGAATTTTCGTCCCCCTTTGCGCTTTGTGAATGGTCCCAGTATGTCCATCCCTCATTGGGCAAATGGTATGGGGCTCAATATTGGTTGTAGGTCGTTTGGTGGAGTGTTAATCATTGGAGCAAACCGTTGACACTTGTCACATTTTTTAACATAGCTCTGGGCATCCCTGAGCATATGGGGCCAATAATATCCGGCACGTAGCGCTTTCAGTGCTAAGGCTTTTTCCGCCAATGTGATTCCCACAAATCCCTTCATGTATTTCTTCCAAGATTTTCTGTGCTTCTATCTTGGTAGCACATCGTAGTAAAGGTAGGTGGAAAGATTTTTTGTAAAGCAGGCCTTGGTATACACAATACCAAGGTGCCTGTCGTTTGATCTTAGCTGCCAATGTCTTGTCTTCTGGGAGTGTTCCTAAATTTTTGAAGGTAATAATTGAGTGAAACCATTCCCCTTCCGTAGCGACGACATTGGCAATAAGAATATAGTTGATCACTTTGGCGGCCCTGATCTCAATGAGGACATTGCCTCCTAAATCTGCCAAAGGTGATGTTGCCAGCCGTGCGAGGGCGTCGGCAAATTGATTGTTCTCCCTTGGGACCAGTTGTATCTCGAAGGATGATAGTTGGCCGGCCAGTTGCTTAAGATAATCCATGTATTTGACTATTGTAAGTTCCCGAGCCTCCGCTGTGCCCTCCATTTGAGTGGCCACTAGTTGGGAGTCTGTTGTGAGTTTGACTTGTTCTGCCCCGGACGCGATTGCCAGCTGGATTCCTGCTATGGCGGCCTCTTATTCTGACTCATTATTTGTTGCTTTGAAGCTAAACCTTAGAGCATATCGATGAATGGTATCGTCGGGGCTGATTAGCCTGACGCCGGCACCAGAGCCGATATTGCAAGACGAGCCGTCCGTGGCTACGGTCCATTCTTGTGTGGGGTCCGCCATGGTAAATGATCTTTTTGCGATGAAGTCTGCCAAAGTTTGTGCTTTAATGGCATTCCTGGGTTTTAAAGATATGTCGTATTCTGACAACTCTATTCCCCATTTCATCATTCTGCCCGACACCACTAGCTTTACTAGGGCTTTGTCCAGTGGGTGATTAGTGAAGATGAGGACGAAATGGGCATCAAAGTAGGGGCGTAAACGTGCTGCCATGACCATAACGGCTAGAGCCAATTTTTCAATTGATGAGTATCTGATTTCCACGCTGTTTAACACGTGGATGGTAAAGTAAACCGGCATTTGTATTTTTTCTCTTTCGACCAGTAGTAATGCCGCCACGGTATTATCGGATGCCGAGGACATATACTTGCAGTTGTTCTCCTTTTTCAGGCCTAGTCATTGTGGGTAGGCTTTTGAGGTGATCTTTGATTTTGTAGAATGCCTCCTTTGTTCAACGTTCCGCTCGAATTTTTTGTTTGATCGAAGTACTTTGAAGAAAGGCAGGGCGTGAGCCGCTGACTTTGTCATAAATCTTGTTAGAGCCGCCATTCTACCTGTTAGTTTTTGTACTTCTTTGATTTTTGTTGGTTCTGCCATGTCTGTTATGGCTTTGACTTTGTCTGGGTTGGCGTCTATCCCTCTCTCTGATACCATATATCCTAAGAACTTGCCGGATGTGACGCCAAACGTACATTTCTTAGGGTTTAACTTCATTTGAAATTCCTTAAGTGTTGCAAATGTTTCTTCAAGGTCGGCAAGGTGTTCACCTTGGGTTTTGCTTTTGACTATTGTGTCGTCAACATATACTTCGACATTTCTTCCTTTCTGCTTGCTGAAGACTTTATCAACCAGCTTTTGATAGGTTGCACCGGCGTTTTTAAGCCCAAAAGGCATGGCTTTGTAACAAAAAAAACCGGCGTTAGTCACGAATGCCGTCTTGGGTCTGTCCGACTCCAGAAGGCTGATTTGATGATATCCTGAAAAGGCGTCCATAAAACTAAGTAGTGCATGGTTTGTTGTAGAGTCTACTAGTTGATCTATTCTTGGGAGTGGGTAGCAATCTTTTGGGCAATGGCGGTTTAGATCAGTGAAGTCGACGCACATTCGCCATTGTCCGCTTTGTTTCTTTACCATCACTACATTAGCTAACCATTCAAGATAGTCACAAGGTTCTATGAACCCTGCCAACAAAAGTTTATTTATTTCAGTCTCAATAGCCTCATTCTTCTCAGCCGAGAATGATCTTTTCTTTTGTTTTACAGGCCTAACACTATCATCTACATTAAGCCTATGTTGTATTACAGAGGTATGGATGCCTGGCATCTCATCAGCGGAAAAGGCAAAGACATCAGCGTTGTCTTGCAATAATTGTACCAAGTTGATCTTCATTTGGGCCGGCAACTTTTTCCCTATCTTGACGGTTCTGGAGATATCTGTGGCAGATAAAGGTATATCTTCCACGTCCTCGTCGGGTTTCGGTCTTGGGAGACCGTCGTCGTCCGGGCGACCATTGATGTCGTCCATTGATACGGGAGAGACTTCTGGTTGTCGTTTTCTTTTATTGCCTGTGTTCAGCTGAGGTGGAGGCGGAGGTCTCATGGCAGTTACGTAACATGAACGGGCTACCTCTTGGCTCCCTTTCACTTTTGTCGGATAACCGTCATCGGCTATGTATAGCATAGTTAAATGATAGGTAGATGGTATGCCTTTAATGTAATTCATCATTGACCGCCCAATGATGGCGTTGTAAGCAGACGGTATGTTAACCACCAGAAATTCTATCATTGTTCTTTTGAGTTGTCTCCCCTCTCCTAGCTGTGTCGGCAACCTAATTATGCCTTCCGGTATCACCCTGGCTCCTGTAAAGCCACTGATTGAGTAGTGTACCGGTTTCAGATATTTATCTTCTATTCCAAGTTTGTTGAAGGCCTCTTAGAATAGGATGTTGGCAGAGGAACCGCCATCAACCAAGACGCGGTGGACTTTGCAGTTCGCAATAGACAAGTTGATCACCAAGGGGTCATCATGTGGGTATATGATGCCCCTAGTGTCCTCAGCCGTGAATGTCATTTCCGGCACATCTGCCGACCCCGCCCAGTGGTGGCGGTCATTGAAATTAACTTGATGACGGACCTCCTGCAGGCTTGCCCGGGCGCCGCTAAGGGTTCCGCCATGTACTGGTCCTACTGTGATGACTAGTATGTCGGGTTGGAAATCGGCTTGTTTTTTTTTTCCCTTCCACCCCTTATCGCCTTGCTGTTGGTGAGATGAATCATCCTTTCTTTTATACTGGGCCAGCCGCCCTCTCCTTATTAGTTCTTCGACATTTTCTTTCAGATGGGCACACTTATCGGTGATGTGCCCGTAGTCGTTATGAAACTCGCACCATTTAGACTGGTCGCGGTTTGGTGCATTCATTTGCCTGGGGCGCCTCCACTTTTCATTTTGTTTGTGGAGCGAATAGATCCGTGAACGTTGGGTGTTGAGCTCTGTATAGCCGCCACCTTTCTCTGTTCGCGGTTTTTTCTCTACATTCCCCCCTTCTTCCCCGCGTCTTTTTTCTGCGTTTCTAGTGAAGTATTCCTTTCTTTCGAAAGGAGCTTCTTTTTTAAACTCTTTTTTGTAACCTCTTTCTTCTACCGGCCCCTTCTCTGTTGAGGTGCCGGCACCGATCCGGCAAAATTCTTCTGCCCGGATGTATTCATTGGCCTTCCCTAGGACGCCCCCCAAAGTTGTCAGATTTTTTCGTCCTAGGTATTGGCGTAATGAGCTTTCTTGCAACCCTGACATCAGTGCCAAGACTGCGACTTCTTGCTGCATATCAGGTATGGTCACGGCTTCCGTCGTGAATCGAGCAATGAAATCTCTAAGGCTTTATTGACGCCTTTGTTGTATTCCCATTAATTCGCTTGCCAGCCTTTGTCTTTTTTTGTTGCTGACAAAGTGTGACAAGAATTGGGAGGACAAGTCCCCCCAACGGGCTATAGTGAAGTTTGGCAGGGATTTAAACCAACTTTGAGCTATGCCGGTAAGTGTGGTCTGAAAGACTCGGCACCAGGCGCTGTTAATCGTGGTGTAGAGTTGCATATGCCCCTCGTACGCAGATATATGATCCGTTGGGTCAGATGTGCCATCATATCTGCAATTTGGCATTTTAATTTTTGGTAGCTCTTCCTCGCTGACAGCCAAAATGAAAGGGGTCCCTTGAGGGAGGACTCTTTCTATATGGCCGGTGACTCCGACGGACGTCGGCCTTCTTCTCTCTAGGTTGTCGCCAAAGTTTGTTTCCAGTCTTCTGCTGGGAGTGACTCTGTTCCCAGCAGTAGCCTGGATGTTTGCTGAGTATCCAGGGGGAGGTCTGGATCTATTTTCAGCCTCAGAAAAGTCCCATTCCAACTCTCTTTCTTGCTCGGTTTTTATGGATTCCATGATCCTTATTGGGGACCCTGGTGTGTGACGCGTTTTGGGCCTCTTTTTAGCTGCTGCCAGAGTGCTGAGAACAGCGATGGCATTTTGAAGCTGCTCTGGCGTGAATTGGCTGAATATTTCTAAACCAGAGTTTGTCTCTGGTTTGGGTTCAGGTGTTTTTTCACGGTTCTCTATTGGAGTGTGGACCGTGTTTTCACTTTGAGTGGATTTTGGGCTAGCCTCTTTTTCTGGCTGACTGGGGGTGGTCATTTTATATATTTTTGGGGTTGGGGCGTTTTTGGTTTTATAGGTGGTTTTTTTCTAAGAAATCCCCACAGACGGCGCCAATTGTTCCGGTATGGATTTACCGACACTTTTTTATGGTGGTGCAGGAGTGTTCACAAGGACAGCTTTAACCTACACAAGGAAATAATACGGTGAGCTAACCCCGGGGTGTCTCCGAGGAAAGACCCTCCGATGCTTAAGTTAGCAAGGGGGATTAAGTATGTGAAAGAGGTAAAATGAATAGAGAGAATAGAGAGATAGAAGTTGGTTAACAATATATGTTCTGCCGTTATTAGGCTAGTGAGGTCTTCTATTTATAGGAGATGGCTTAACGGTCAAACCGTGACCGTCAAGGAGGGGTGCTTCCTTAGAGTCGGTTCCGGCAACTCTGATGACAGGCAACTTGTGATGCTGTCATCATTAAGACGACATGGGTCCTTTGATACCGTCATGAGTGGGACGGCATCTTTGATTCGGCATGGGTCCTCTGACACCGTCGTCATTGAGACGGCATCTTGAAAGGTACTGCCTATGTTGGTTGTGTTGAGTTGACCGTAACCGTTAGCTTTTGTAGCTGGCAATTAAGTGGTGTCTGACATCTTGGTCACGACGTTAGTATGGTAGGTCCTGCCGGTTTACCGGTAGGCCTCCATACACTCTCTAATGGGAAGATTAGGAGTTAACATCTATATTACTCCATCCTCCTCTTAATGCCACCTCATCACTCTTTCGATCTCTCATCCTAAAAACCTTTCACATCCCACAACTGATGTTTAGTCAATTCATCTTCTTTAATTAAAGATAATAATAATTTAGTCTAATATTACATTTCATAACTAAATATATAGTCATCTCATCTTCTTCAATTAAAAAATACCAGCCTTCTATGCACGCTTTGCATGCGATAGTATTTTAAATATATCTATTAATCTATCTAAACAAACAAAATAAAAATAAAGCTAAGGTTATTTTTTCGAAAAATTGAAAATTTGTCAAATTCATATTCATTCATATAATCAAAAACAAAATTTTCCCCTTTCATTCGGTCATCCCACAACAATGAACGAAAGAAAAGTTTCACTTACCATATTCTATTGGCTACCAAATTTCTACGATAATCAAAATTTAAATTTTTTATTTGATGAACTATATCGATATGGATGTCTACTTATAAAAAAAAATTTAAAAATGAATTTTGATATTTTTGTTTTATTTTTTCGAATTTTATATTTTGTACTATTGTCATTTTAAAAAGTTCAAAAATTGTAGTAACTTTCCTCAATAATTAGGAGTAACACAAATTGAGATTTTAAAAAGTTTTAAGGGGTAACATAAACTTTTCGAAGAGGGACACCATGGCTCCCTTTTTGACTTATATAATAGACATAACTTAACCTAAAATATTAATTTCCTCACAATACACACATGTACATGTACCAATCTCATCATCATAATTCATATTGTTCTCTCATCCATCACCAAGTTCTCTCTAAGCTATACCAGCTTTATCATTATGGTCATAAAACCATGATCTCCATATTACAATTTAATATATAGAGTTTTCCATTTCGTTTTCTATATTTCGTTACCTACTATAATGTATTAAATTGAATTATTTTATCTTATTTCGATAATTGATGTTTATTAAATTTATTCATCACTAATATAACATTTCTTTTTGGTGTTTATATTCAATTTTATGCTATATATTATATACTTCACTGTCCACGTTTTCATTATGTTTATTATTATTATTTTATTATTATTATTATTATTATTATTATTATTATTATTATTATTATTATTTTATTATTATTATTATTATTATTCCCTCTTAATATTATTATGTTTTGATTATACTTATTTCATTTTTATTTGATCTTCCTTCTACCAAGACTATATATAATTTTGCTAATCAATTTATACCAATAGCATAAATATTCAAGCAATAGTTACACATACAAAACTAACCCAAAATGTCAAATTCGATCATCTATCAGGAAAAAGAATTATATCAAAAATTCAAAAATTCAACCAGTGAAAATCACGGGCCACAAAGATAGTTTTCTATTCAATTCGCAGTTTGTAACTATGTAACTATTTTTTTTTTATCATATAAAATATACTTTTTTTAGTTATGTTGTAAATACTTTGGCTATTTAAAATTATTTTTTTTTATTTTTATAGTATATATATTAAAAAAAAACAATTATTAGTGTTCTTTTTAATTTGATTATGAAGAATCTTTATCATATAATGTTTCCATTTTTTTATTTTACTCACTTTTCTTTTTGGGGTTTTTCTTTTATATTTACACACTTCATATATACTTTATCTAAAAAAAAATTATTCGATCATCTAAATTTATTAATTTATAGTATATTTTGAATAACTTTAATAAACTTACATTTTTTTCTCTTTTCTATACTCTCTCTCTTACTTTTATACATAACATTAATCATTATTTATTTTTTTCTCCAACCCGTTGTTAGTTTCTTGGTTTTGATATGAAATGCCAATTGTGTAAATAAAAAAAAAGGATGTCGTATAAAGAAAAAGATATTCATATGTGATTTCGTTTGATTCATCTAAATTTAAAAAAAAAGGATGTCGTAGAAAGAAAAATACATTCATATGTAATTTCGTTTGATTTGTCTTGATGTATTGTTTTTTAATATCAACTAAAATATTTTTATATAGAACTTGATGATCCCCGACCAAATGCTAAAATTTTAATTTAAAAAAATTTGACAATTATAATTAAGAAATTTGAGGTATTAAGAAAATATAAAAAAATCATTAATTAAAATATAAAAAATGATAAAATAATCAAAAATATTTAACTTATTATAATAAATAGAAGAACCTTTATTGTATATTTCTATGGGGAATTTTTTTAAAGAGAATTAAAAAAATATAGCGATATCATTGGGCGGGAGATTGATAGTGGATTGGGAGGGAGAATTTTGGCATAATTATTGCTTTAGTAGTAGTATATCTCTATTATATAAGTGAAGGGGAGCAATGGTGTCCCCCTAGAAAAGTCTAAAATGCCCTTTAAAAATTTCTAAATATCCAAATGACATCAATATTATTTAAAAAGGAATGTTGTGTATTTATTAAAATGAAAATATTACAAAATAAATAATTCAAAAAAAATATAATACAAACACAAAAATTCATAGTTTTGAATTCTCTATAAATAGACACTCATCTTGATATATTTTTTACACAAATATTTTCCTTTTTATTATAGTATAATTTTGATATGAGTATTATAGATGAACCTTTTGTTTTGTTTACAATTATCTCAATGTTATAAGTGAAGGGGAGGTGGTGTTAAAAAAAATCAATCAACAGAATAGTTAAGCAGGTATTTGATTAGAACAAAATTTACAGTACGGTTAATATAAAGCCCTCGTAGTTGAATCGTAATTTATAGAATTGAAGTTAGGGGTGGAATTTTTTTTTTTTTAAAAATGTTTTACTATTTTTACTTTTGAAATTTTATTACGAAATTTTATTATTATAAAAATGAAAATACGTATTTAAACAAATTTATATGACTTTAATTTCATTTTTTTTATTGTCGCAAAATGGATATGAATTAAATATATACCTTTATATGTGATTAAGTAAAAGGCACGAACAAAATATCGTCGCAAGCAAATTAAAGCGTGCATATAAGACTAGTCTCTATTATATAAGGGAAGAAGTGAGGTCGCGGCAGTGTCTACATAGATTACCACACTACTCTTACTCATCCTTCATATTTGTTAGTCAAGTTGGCGACAATTTTGTCTAAAATCTTCCATAATGATATTTAATTTTTGAAAACATTATTAATAGCCTTATTTAAAACAAGTAATACAATTTTAAATTCACAAGTATAATTAATTGTAAAATTAATCAACATATTCATAAATAATAAATCTTTTAGAGAAATAAGTCATTTACACAATTTACAATATATTTAATATTTAAGAGCGAAAGGAAAAAACTAAATTAAATTTTAAAAATAAAAAAATCTTTATTTAAATTTTTTTTACAATTATGTGGGAGCTTATTAATTTTATTGTCAAACTATTTTGTTAAGGAATTTTGAGATCACACCAAAAAAAAAAAACTGGTAGATAGATAGTGAAAGTTATTGAACTTTAAACATATAGATTGAAAATCGTACACAATTCAAACATTTTGAAACATTTGGGAGAAACAAATTAAAGGTGAAAACAAATCATTTGAAAACTTAGGGCTTGTTTACTTCAGATTATATTCAGTTTAGTTCAGTTCATCTCTATTTAGTTCAATTAATACAAATCTATTCAGTTCAGTTCAGTTCAGTTCATCTCTATTCAGCTAATGTAAACAAGCCCTTAGTTCGAGCATCAAGAAGACAGACATACTTTCAATTAAAGGTTATTCTCCAAATTCCACACAGTAGCCACCAAGGAACTTGCAAATCTAAGCAAAGCTTTGAAGTTTGAACTGTCTCGAGGCACTAATAACATTTTTGTCATCAACTTGTTGAGTATTTGTGTAGCTCTTGTAGTCTTAAAAACTCATTTACAGGTTGTTTGGTATCCCTAAAAATTAGCATAGGAAACGTAATCACAAACAATATTGTTACAATTTGTTTGTTACGACTTGTGGGAAACGGAAACAAATTTGTAAAGGAAACGAATGTAATTACGTTGTTACTCTCCTAAGTCTAAAGAAAACACTTACTGTTTCCGAATGATTATAACAATATACGTTTTCATTGTGATACGAAACAACTAGTAGGGTAATACTATGTCATTATGTATTAATCTTTCCCCTTATTCGTTCCAATCAATAAGCAGTACTAATTTCATACCAAACACCCCCTTAATTAGTCTCTTTTGCATTGTCATTAAATATTACATTTATACTGATTCAAACAAATTTTTTTATGCCTATATGTTTTCTTATATTTTGATGAAAATTTAATGAATTTGGATCCGGTAGAGTTTATAGTAGAGTTCAATCAATTTTAAACATTGATTAAAAAATCAATGGCTGATATATTTTTTTTTATCAAGAATTCCATTTATCTTTTCACATAAAATCCCCACTTGAGCCAATAATTGTAAAATATATGACTAGGATAACTCTACTTGGTACAGTTGTTATAAAACTCCAATAGATCTAAACTAAAAATGAATAGAAGCCGAAGTATACCCTAATAAAAAAGGAATAAATATACAGATTTATAACCAATCTAAGATTTGTCTCTTTTAAATTATTATAATTTAATAAAATTAAAGTGTCCTAGATGCAAGTGTATGTATTAGACTTTCATCGAATCATCTTATTGGAATGACTGCCTAGTGGTTAAACAAACCACATTAGACTTGACTAATTTGATCTTGTCTTATCAATATTGGCTTTGGAATCATTTGTAAATCCCCATATCAGAAAAGTATGTCTTATTGGAAAATCCGAAAACCATAACTTAAAAACCCTAGTAATATTTGAATAAACTGAAATTTCATCCACGTATTTTAAGCTTCTACTTATTCAACTTATATTTCTTGTATTTCGATCAATTGTGAAATAATCGGTTCTTATTTAGACTTTTTCTTTTAGCCAATCTAAACTTAATAGACTTTATGAGCTTATCTAAACTAATTTTATTTTTTAAAATTAAGTTAAGTTAAAGTAAAAGGAACGCACGACACTTTTGTTTAAAAAAAAAAAGTAAAAGGAACACACTATATATACACACACCTTATATTTTGGGGAAACAAATACATCAATTATGGTCTTCTACTCATCAGATTGAACTCTAATTTATCAAGTACAAAAGTGTATGAGAATTTAACATCTATAAAAGGATTAATATATCTATAAGATTGATTTCAATTTTTCAGAGAAAAGAGGTAATATGTCGTTAAAGCATTCCCCCCCCCCCCCAATCCTATGAGGCTAAGAGTTGAGGGGTCGATTCCTCATCCAACCCCTAACCCTACTTATACCCCGTGAAATGTCATCTCAGCAGTTCTATGAGATGAACCATGCACTAAAGCCCAATATATTTTACTATGAAAAAAAAACTACCAAACCTACTTTTTTATGTATTCCGTATAAAAAAAATCCATACTCCCTAAGAAGGCATGTGCATTTCACATGTCATTATCCATATTCAATTATTCATGGCATACACATGGTCATAAGTCATGACTTCATGAGAAATGATACATCCATAGGAGTCCTTAGGCAAACCATACCCCATAGGCGGAACATAATCCTCGAGCAGATGCTTGGTTTATTAATTTAAATTAAATACGAAATACTCTTAATTAAATCATGTTTTGATCTTTTTTAATTGTAATTATTTAAAAATAGGTTTTATTTATATTAAAAAATATTTTTATAGGTATTTATAGGAGTACCAATTAATAGTTGTCTAAACTTTTAGGCAAAATACATTTATTAACATTCATTAGATGTTTTCTTATATCTTTATGCAATAATTAATAAAGTTGAGTTGGGAGGAAAATATTAAAAGGATGATTGTTGCTTTAGTAGCAGTTAGAGATAGATTGACTAAAAAACTTTACATCGTTTCATATTTAATAAATATCACATTTACATGCACCACTATCAAATCATGTTTGATGTAAATTTTATCTATCGACAATTTATCTTTTTTGAATCAGATTATCTACTCCCTCTGTGCTTAATTACTTGCTATATTTTTTCTAGCACGATGTTTTAGAGAAACAAGTGAAGTGGTTGGGACCATTCAAAAGTAAAGTTATTTATGAATAAGGTGACAAAAATAGTGTAAAATAGGTTGAATAAAGAGTGTAAATGACAAAAATAAGGGTAGAATAAGTCAAAATTAAGTGAATCCCATATACCAAAAAAGGAAATGTAGCAAATAAATTGAAACACCCAAATAAGGAAAATGTAGAGTAGAAAACAAAAGATAAAGGGAGTATAAAATATTACATGAGGTATACACCATATAAAAAAAATGTGTTATCAAATTCAAGATTTATGTTAGAATTTTTGTCAAATCATATTGTACTTATAAAATTATGTTTTTAACGTGATTGGATTTATGCTTAGCGTGATATGATAGCATTACATATTGATACAATACTTTGATATGATCCTTTTCTTCAGTATTAAGTATTGGACCATAGAAAAAAAGGCAAATACTTTCTTCATAGTTATTTAGAAATTCTTATATACATCTGTATATATGATACATTTAAGGATAATTTTACTCATGTTATAAAAAAAAATTCCTCATTTTAAAATTTAAAATGAGAAAAATCAATTAAAATGAGTAATAAAACACATTGGATGCACACTTCTACATGTAAACGGACTTATAATAGACCCTTACTCAATTTAATGTACTCGTACATCAGTTGTACACATAAAAACCCCTTTTCATAAATCATAAACATGAAAATTGAAGGATAACTCAGGTGGTTAGAGTTCCCCTCCTGGTTCCAGGATATCGTGAGATCTATTCTCATCTTGCCCTTTGTAGCTCATTCGCACCAAAAAAATATCTTAAACATGAAAAAAGGTCAGACTCAATTGGAGATCACATTCATTTCAAAATGTGTTGGACCCAAAAGTAGTCAAAATTCTTATCAAAACATCTTTGAATCCAGTCCAACAAGTCTGAATTGGACAGAACAAACTTGAAACTTGCGCATCCCTGGACAAATCCATGCCATGAATGCTAAAATCATTAGGTGAATCCATATTGTCCAAACACCACAAATGACCACAGGTCCAAAAAACAGTTTATACTACACCAATAACAGTACAATGCAGCTAAAAACACAACATTAGTTCAACAAGCTACCTTAGTCCAAGGCTAGTAATGTATAATAATTCCATAAATAAACAACATTACTTTGGTTATGTTAGGTGTTAAACCAATTAGTTTCAAAATCACATCATAATTAAGCATGATATTATGTATTGTATCATAATATAGCCCAAGATTCTAGGATATGGGTGAATGAGGTTGAGCAATTCATGCAAGGCGGAGATCGTAGACATTGGTGTAGTTTATGCTTCCTCCTTGTGGATGATGATGAATAAGATGGCGAGGATGCCGGTTTATACCAAATAAGTTGGCTGCTACTGCTCCATTGTCGGCATACATTTCTGCAGCTTCATAGCCACCTTGAGCTTCATCTGCTATACCAAATTCCGATGAATTGAATCTCGTTTCCTGTTCATTTCATTGTAACCAAACAATTTAGAGTATGTTAGGTGTGTTATTGTTCAATGTTCATTTCATTATCCCAATGAACGCAAACCAAACAATTGCTGATCTCCGCTCACCTTTAATTACAATTAACACTTAAAAGAACACACATGTCCCTACACTAAAAAAAAAAATATTTATGGACAACGACCACCACCAATGCTCCGACCAATCGACCACATACACCAACACAACCGCAGCTAATCAGAAAATTATTAATAATAAAGACATAGTGTACCGAGTGAAAAAACCGGCATCACAGTTTTCCCAACAGGTATACCATTTTTTTTAGATTGTAAACAAATTCCGATGATGCTCGTTCTGACATTGGTGGTGGCCGATGAATGGTGGTGGCCGATAAAAGGTGGTGGTGGTGGAAAAATTTTGATAGACCAAAATTTTTATACAAAAAGGGCATTTTTTTTAAAGTACTAATTATAATTAAAAATGGTAAGTGGTATTAATAAAATTAATAGCAATTCACTTTTTATAAAGTTACACGAAGTATAGTATGATATATGTCACATAATGAATAAAAAATTAGCTAAACCTATTAAAATGACTATAAATTTAAAAACTGGCAACAGAAAATTACAAACCATTTTTGTTGGGTTCCGGCATTTGGTTTTATTTTATTTTTTTGTTAAAAAAAAATCTGAAAACCAAAGGCGATAAGTAACGGGCTTGTCACTTCTGTTTTTCCCTTTGCCAAAAAAAAAAAAGGCTTGTCACTAGTCAGTGAAAACTGCTTTCCTGTTCATTTCATTAATTATGTGTGGTTGAAGATGCTTACAAGAGCAAAGCGGAGCTCTCCCTGAGTGTCCTTAAGACCTTTTATCTGGATAAATTCATACGAGGGTAAAATCAGATCAATCAGAGGAAATTCAGAACTGTGAAATTCACAAGGATGAATGGCTTGCTTTTCACAGCTACAGAGAGTTTTTTAAAGTCTAGGATTTTGCTAACCTTCTTCTTGCTGGTGGTAGCTCTAGCTTTGAGCAAGCCATACTGCATTACAAAAATTCGAGAAATTATTAGTGTATAGCTGAGATGTATGTATATGGGGTACAAGACAAACTTTTTTTTGTCTTTTTCCAAAGAACAATGGTAAATTGTGTGTCCTGTAGGCTGTAGCTGATATACATATATATTAGATATGCATCAATAATAGCTGATATGAACTACGGGAGAAGGATAGCTCGAGCAAACCATACTGCATTACAAAAATTCGAGCAAACCATCTAGCATTGATTATACTATTTCAGTCCTTGTAAAGGTGAACTATGACAGAGAGATCTTTTTAAATTCTATGGTTATTTAATTGGCTATCAATTTCTATACCTAGCATTGTTTTCAGCTATGTTACTCGGACTATTCTTCGTTACACCCTCAAGTACCCATGTCAGGTCCTCCGTCCTTGACACTCAAACTAGGTTGCACTGAGTCCGGAACGGGGTCGGAAACAAATACGGATACGGGGACTGAAAACGGCAAATCTAAAAAATAATGTTAATGGGTAAGGCCAATTATAACTTGAAGAATCCGAATCGTCCCCAATACGGGGACGAATCGGGTTCGGGGACGGCTACCCATATGAGGTACCCATGCTACATAGCACTCAAACATGGCTAGGACACTTTACACTATGTTTTCGACCAAAATCATGGAAGATTTTTTCAAAAATTGTCAAATAATGAAGTTTTCAAACAATCATTCGCCTCAACTTACATAAGATGGCAACACAAGTTTATGAACTTTTATTTGTATTAAGTTTGCTAGAATTTGTGAGAACCCAGATGATCATATACAGTAAATATATACACCAATATTTTCCTTATATTTGAGCTACTTTCTCATAACTTGGGGTTTTGTTGCTGGTTTTGATAATTATTAGGGCAGTGTTTTTATAAGAGATGCAATACACAGTCCGCAATTTTAATTTTATGTTCTTTGGTGTTAAAAAAGGTTACAAACTTACAATTTAATATGCTTGACATTGTTTGCAAGTAGGAATCATATTGTACGACTAGGGCTCTATTCTTTTAGACTTAATTTCTGAAATTTTATTTTAGTTCAAATCAGACAATTTCAATTTAGTTCAGCTCATGATGAATCTAGAATTTATTAATTCAATTCAAACGGAATAAGGCATAGTTAAGATGATTTCAAAGCCATAAAAATGCTAGATATTTTAGCACCACATGTTTGTTGTAAAACCACCAATACTACTAAGGCTCTATTTTTTGACTGTATCCATCTAAATAGAATTGAATAATTAAGTTAAATTCTAAACTCATCAAAACTTAATTAAATTGTAAATTCATATCAAGTCCAAAAAAATAGGGCCTAAGACTAAGAGTATGATGATCAACAGGGCCCAAGAATAGCAACATAAACAAATTAGGATACAAAAATAAAAACCTTTCGCTTATGAATTGCAAGCAAGGCAGCCTGCATCTCTTCCTCAAGACAACGCACTTCGCCAACCGTCATGTCCTCCAAATCCCCTCCCATCCTTCGTCTTTTAACAAATTAAATGCAATTCCAAGCCATTAGTAATTAAATCAACACAGTTATGGCATGTTTGGTAAGATGTAAAACGTTTTCCTTGAAAGCATTAATATGTAAAACTTGAGATGGAAAACTATTTTCCACCTTGTTGAAAACATTTTCCTCCAAAATTGAAAACAAAACATTTTACATCACAAAACCTTCACAATTGAACTAAACAATGAAAAATGTTTAAAATGAAAAATTATTTTACATGCAACCAAACAACAAAAAACCTTTGTGAAAATAAACTTTCCAATATACAAGGTTTTTATGGAAAATCATTTTCATTCGAAAATTTTTTACATTGTACCAAACAGACTCTCAGTTGTTGCACAAATTCAATTATTAAAACCCTAGTAATAATAATGGTTAAATGAATGAATAAATGTTAATGTTAATATCATTATACCTAATATCTCTTCGCAGCACGTTGTTGTCCTCTAGGAGCTTTCTCTGCTTCTCTAGCATTTGCTGCATCAATTCAAATCCGCCCACACAATATTGTTCAGTTAAGAGGATTCTCTCTTTCTAAAGATTTAACCTTCATACAAAGGACAAGCTAATAATATAAGCTAACATAGTACTCCGTAATAAGTTCAATAACATTTTTTTAAGTACGATGATGTAGGTGGTACTAAGCCTAGAGATGGTTCATACTTTCAGGTCACCCAATTCAATTTAGCCCACACACACATCTAGTGGTTCGAGACATGGTGGATGGTATCGAAAGCTGAAGGCTCTACCACCACACCACACCACACTACTCAATAAATTCAATAACATAGGTTCAGATAAGGTGTGATAAGCTCAATAACATTTTTGATTAGGTTGTTTCTATAATCAAGGATAAGTAGATTCAATAAATAGGTAGTGTTTGGATATATGGAATTAATTTCAAATTGATAAATTCAATTTCTAAAATTGAAATGTTACAATTCAAATGATAATTATTTGCTTGTTAAGCATTTGGGTTGAGAATTGGGCCAAATCCAACTCCAAATTTTTTTTTATTTGCCAAACATGTAATTTAGTCCAAATCAAACATAACAAACAAGTTTCAATCAGTTCAAATAAGTTCGGTTCATATAATATATTGAGATGAAAGAGAACTAACTTATTTATAGTTAATTAGTTACTATGGTATATAAAATTTCAATCAAGTCTAGTTTAATTTAATAAGTAAAGGTCTATTGAGATGAAAGAGAACTCACCTTATTAACATTATATGATAAATTCTATGGTATAATTTTAACATCAAGCTGTACAAAAAAAAAAATGCTTGAATAGTAATAATTTCCCAAAAAGGATAATTTCTTAAGATAATAATTTGGAAATGTGCAGCAAAATAACCCATGATTTACTGAATCTAATGCTTAATTTATGTTAATATTTCCACTTATAATCCCTTAAAATACCGATGTATCAATCATTTTCCTTGACAAAAAAGAGAAATAAAGGAAAAAGGAAAGTGAAAAGAAGTGAGAGAAGAAGGAACCTCGTAGTGTTTACGCCATATATCAACACCCTCAATCTTCTGGTACTCATCGTACATCTTCTTAAGGCTGTAATTTTAAAAAAAGAAATTAAAGGCAAACAAGAAGAAATTAATAATAAGAAGAAATGAAAAAAAAGAGAAGATTTGAAGAAGAAGGAGTAGTCCGTACTCGAGATGAGGGGTGAGGTAGTGAGAAACACGTTTGGAAGAAGAGCCAGAAACAATAATTAAAGAAACTTTAGCATCGCATAAAACAGTAAGTTCTTCAGCTTTTTTCAATAATCCATTTCTACGTTTTGAGAAGGTTACTTGTCTGCTTGTTGAGTCTTCAATTCTCTTTATCTCTGTCTTCCCTCTTCCCATCTTTAATTTATCTTCTTACCAGTTACCACAACCAAGCTTGCTTGCTTGCTTACTACTACTGTCTATGTTATGTTATGAATCTTATGATGATATTGATTGTTCAATACGGGAAATAGCTACTAAATCAAATTGATTTTTTTAGCAAACATATCAAATTACATTTTTGTAATTTTGTTGAAAATAAATTACTAAAACACCCCTTATAAAGTTGGTGCTTGGATACAAAATTTGTATATCAAATTAATTTACTGGGCATCCCTCGTTCAATACTACTCCGTATTTTTTTTACTTAATTCACCTCACCGTCAACACTGAAAAGCCACGGAAACGGTAGTGATTTGACACTCCTCAATGTTACTATTTATGTAAGAGGGAGAGGAGTGCCAAAATCAAATTGGGGAGTGTTAAAATCATTTCCCCACGGAAACCCACAAAAAAAAAAAAAACATATTGCCTTTTTTTCTTTCTTCATTTATATATGTAAGGAAGTTTCAAAATAATTTCTACAATGTTAATTTTTCTTCATTTTTATAAGTGTTTTCCTTCTATCACACACCTACTTTTTGTCTTCATTTTTTATTCTCGCAACAAAAAAAATGTCTAAGGATCAAGACTGAGGAAGTATGTTATTTATATGCACTACTTGCGTGATGACTAGCGGTGTTGGTCTAGGGGTCGGCTTTAGAATTTTAGACCTGAGGTATTAGCCCATGGATAAGTCTTGCAAACGTCGAATCTAAGGTCTTAATTTCGAATCTCACTACACGCATGTGCAGAAATTCTTTTTCTTCCTCTTACAGATGCATATATCCGCCAAATTAAACAGGGTAACAAAGCCCTTATGCATAGAGGTCACAAAGATGACCCAACCCGGATTATCCGTCCCAAACTCAAAACATACATGAATTCATATGTAAATTATTTGAATTTGATACAACCTAAATAATCTGACCCTTAATGTGTACAATCTTAATTATTATACCCTGATGAACTAACCAGCTCAGCCCCTAACAATAAAGCTCTTAAAGTCAAATTAAGCTAACCTAACCTGTACCCAACCAAAATAATCTGATTGCCACCTCTAGCCTCTATCAAACAAACTACTCCCTCCGTCTTTTTTACTTGCCCCATTTTCTTTAGCACAAGTTTGCAGGAGAAACATGTGTAGAGGTAGAAACTTAAAAAATAGAGGTATTTATTAAAAAAGATGATAAAATTAAGAGTAAAATAAAGTGGGTAAATGACAAAAAAATGAAAATATAGCAAATAAATTGAAACATCCAAATGAAGAAAATGTGGTGAAAAAAAAAGCTATGATACATGGATACCAGGTATCCATGAAATAAAATGATACCATGGCATTTTAATAATTAAAATGAATTTTTTCTTTTTTCTTCTCAACACTCTCTCCACTAGACCCATCCACCTAGACCCATCCACCCACCTAGACCCACCTACCCACTAGACCCTAAACCCACTAGACCCACCCACCCACTAGACACCCACCCAGACCCACCCACCCACCCACTAGACCCACCCACCCAGACCGACCCACACCCACACCGACCCACCCAGACTTGGGGAGGAGAGAGAGGGACCAGAAGTAAAAGTATCAATTTATTAAGTTTTTACTTGGTATCCACATATCATTTCTAAAAATTAAAAAAAAAAAAAAAAAAAAAGAGGGAATACCTTATAGAATGGCAGATTCGTAATATTCTGGCAAATAAAGCAAAGTGGGGACTCGAGTTAATGGGTGAAAACTACTCTTCTTTGAAAATTGTTAAGTGTAACAGTAATTGATGCAGACAACGACGTGACATGAGATAAACTGATCGATCGACATGGAATCATGAGCTTTTTTAAAGTTTTCTTGTTTGGTAACAGGCCACAATTTCATCTAGTCACTCCGGCCCATTTTACATGCTACATTTTATTTTGGAATAAATTTTTTATGTAAATCAATTTTCATATGGGCCCACCATTGGTAGAGTTAAGTGAAAGAAATTGATTGGCTTATAGAGAATAAAAATGACAAAAAAGAGAGTAAAAGTGTAAAATATATGTGGGGCCCATAGACTATAAAAGGAAATGTAGCAAGTATTTTGAGACATCCAAATAAGGAAATTATAGCAAGTAATTTGGGACAGAGGGAGTAGATTGAAACCTATTTCGATCGGATATTAACAAGAAATCGAATTTAAATTTAAAAAATAAGGACCTGTTTATTTCAGATTATATTCAATTCAGTTCAGTTCAGTTCAGTTAATCTTTATTCAGTTCAGTTCAGTTCATCTCTATTTAGTTCAATTAATACACTTCTATTCAGTTCAGCTCTATTCAGCTAATGTAAACGAGCCCTAAAAATCTGCATCGAGCTTCAAGTCGAACGCAAATTATTATATGGATCTAGGACCACCGACCACGTAGATTTATGTGATCCCTGACCAAAACGACGGAGTTTAAGAGTAAAAATAAAAAAATAAAAAATTTAACAGACTTCCTACTTTCAAGGATTCTATTATGGTGAAAAGTTAACAACTAAAATATTCGCTTCCACTTCCCTAAGAACAATCTGCAAATACATTATATGGTTACCAGCACAACCTAATCTTTTGCTTGTATTCAGTATTAAAAAAAATGAATATTCTGTATTTAAAAAAATTAATATTCAGTATTAAAAAATGAATAATCATTTTAGTTATCGCAAAAGTGAATGTAAATTCAGGTTCTTTGTGGTAAAATGAATATTTAGTATAACAAAATTAATATTCAGTATTAGAAAATGAATATTAAGTTTAGTTGGCACAAGTTGATTGTTGGTTCAGGTTCTTTGGTGATAAAATGAATATTCAATATTAAAAAAATGAATATTTAGTACTAAAAAATGAATATTCGATATACAATAATTAATATTCATTTTAGTTGTTGCCAACGTGAATGTAAGCTCGGATTTTTTTACGGTAAAATGAATATTCAGTATTAAAAAAATGTAAATATTTAGTATAAAAAATGAATATTCAGTATTAAAAAATGAATATTCATTTTAGTTGTTAAAACTGACTCGCTGACGCGCGAGACCACAATTGTTTTATGTGCTCCCGGGAGCATTGTATACTTAGTTTAAAAAATTAGTTTAAAAAAAATGAAGCTTTTATTTATTTTATTTTTTAAAAAAAATTGTGGTTAAAAAAATGAATATTATAGTGTACAAAAATAAAGATTAAAGATTAAAAAAAATGAAGATTATAGAGTAAAAAATAAAGATTCTCAGGACCACAAGATGTTACGTGGTCCTAGGCCCACCATATAACAATTGCAAGTCGAGTCTTATAAAATAAAACAAATTAGTCGACTCTGATACTCCATCTGTTCATAAATAAGTGTTTCATTTTGATCAAAAAACTCTCACAATTTTAATCAAAATGGAGCATTTATTTATAGACAGAGGGAGTATATTTAGATTTTTTTTTAATTTTTTATTTGTATTTATTAAATTTATATAATTCTATATATTAACTCCATTTCAATTATTTGTCATTCCGTTTTCCCTTTTTTATGATTACTCCATACTCTCTTTCCCTTTTTTATACTCCCTACGTCCCAATTTAATTATTATATTCTCTTTTTCATACCTCCCTCTGTCGCCTTTTGGAGTTAGAAAATTATATGGTACTTCCTATGTCTCTTAAAGTTTGCTACATTTGATTTTTTACCTCCCTAAAACACAACTCTAAATGAATATATCTTTAGTTATTAGTTATATATAATAAAAAATTGGAAAAATTGCAAATAATATTCAGAAATTTGGGTCATCTTCTGTGATTATTCCGAACTTTGAATAATCCACAAATATTCCGAAGTTTGCCCCTTATCTTCCACCAATGTTGTCATTCCATCTGCTACCTGCAGAACCGGTAAAAAAAAGTTGTGAGGCCCTAATTAATTATCCTAATTATCATTAACACTAATTAACTTTAATAATCTTATTATCATTAACACTAATAATATTTAATAAACTTTAAATCATTACACTAGTTATCATTAACACTAATTTTCTTTCAAAAAAATTCATTAAAACTAATAATATTTATTAACCTTTAAAATAATGCGGCAAATCATATCGAGGTTGAACAGGAATGCAAATCGAGGCTAATCGGGTCATTTTTTGCAAATTCTGACCTCGAATCAGACCCCATTAGGATTAAATGACCCGTAAAACCATGAACGGACTATTTTTTTTACGTACATCGATCAACACAAATCGAGGTAAATCGGGAACGCGAATCGGGGCTAATCGGATCGGGTCATTTTTTGCAAATTCCGACCTCGAAACGTACCCCATAAGGGTTAAAATGACCCGTAGAACCTTTAAAGAGCTATTTTTTGATACCTAGATTGATGCGCGCAAATCGAGACGAACCAAAAAATAACCAATTTGGCAATTAGATGTGAACAATGCTTTTTTTACATGGTCACCTTGATGAAGAGGTATACATATAAAAACTAACCCATTGGTTAAAACTAAAAACTAGAGTTCCTAATCGTTGATTACGTACAGTTACTTTGATCGATCTAATTTAACCTTAGCTTACACGTGATTCTTACACCCTATCTCTTTCATTTCATCTCCCATGAGCTAAAAACATAATGTTAAAGCTCAAATCCCAATCATCATCAATCCATAACTCCTCCACAACCTTCGGCTCCTCCTGAGGAACATTATGCCTGTTATGGGGAAATAATAACAAGTTAGTAGGAGTTAGTTAAGTATATTACTATATATATACATGTAATAGGATGTATTAAGGTAGGAAAATTAAATAATAAAATCTCTTCTTCTCTTATCTCTAACTTTTCTTCTACCTTCTTCCTCTGCTTCTATTCTACTAATACTCTTTACAGGTATAATCTTCATGTAACATTGGTATCCAAAGCCTCTTTTTTGGGCACACTTCGTGAGAAAAAACACACCCCTCAACTCTCAATATTTCCTCTGTAGGGACACGTTTTGCTTAGTGTTCAGTAGTTTATGATACACAGAGTGCACAGTTTCTTTTATTTCAGTTTTCATGCCATGCCCTGATCGAATAATCTCCCATAAACCGTCAGAAATCTGATTCATTGCTTCTTCACAAATTTCTTCATGAATTGCATCACAAAGTTGTACTACTCGAAAAATCAGTATATATATTGCCTTTGATTTAGCCATCTTTTATATTGCAGACAATACTTGGCAACTAGCCTATATAAAACAGGAATTCCCAATAAGAATAATTCATTTATGGGTATATACCCCAATGATAAAAATACTTTCCTTTGTGACAAAATTTTTAAAAAATGATTACCAATATTTGCTGAAAACTTGTTATAAACAGCTTCTTACCCTTAGTACCAGACACTACTATAAAAACAACCCAACTATAATCCTTGACTCATTGACAAAAAATAATTCATTAAAGAACCCAAAAGCTTTATTGCACCCACTTAAAAAAATGACCACCACTAACCCCTACAAAGAAGTACTCACCTCTATACCACAAAAAATGTGCCTTCCTCTACAAACCCCAACCCCCAAACACAAGAAAATGTAACCAGCCAAAAACAATCCAAAGCTATCAACTCTTCCCAAACCCAAATAGATGCAGATGAGTTGTCCCAAACTTGTCTCCTTGGAAAAATGTTAGGTGATCCTATTGACCTGAAAACCCTTATAGCAAAAACCAAGATGGATTGGAAAGTAGTCAAAGGTGACGTTTGATTACCTAGAAATGGGTAATGGATGGATCCTGTTAAGGTTTGCAAACCAAGTCGATAGATCTGTGGTTTGGAATAACAGACCATGGCATGTCCCAGGAGAACTTTTAGTCCTTAAACAGTGGAAACCTTTTTTTGACCCTTATAATGATGAAATCGAGTGGGTAGATTTGCGGGTAAGAATTCCTAGATGCCCAACAGAATTGATGAATCATGAGAGCATAGCCAAACTACTTGACCAAAACCATGTGAGGGAGCTCTTAAGACTAGATGATCCGTAACAAAGTGAGATTTGTGAGGGCATGTGTTCGAGTGAACATCCTAGGGACCCTACAATCTTTTGCTACTATTATTTCCAACTCAGGAAGGAGTTTCGGCTACCTAATATGGTATGAGGACTTCTCCGAAGGGTGTTCCTTTTGCGGTGCTGAAAATCATACCGTAGATAACTGCCCTACCATAAAAAAAACCTCCCAAAGAAATCAAGATTAAAATCAAAAGGCCCCCTGTTTTGTCAACCCTTATGATAATGAAGCTGTTATGCGTGATTATGCAGCTAGCAAAAATGAGACTTATGTTGTTGATGCAAAAACAAAGCTCAAGCCTCTTAGAGGAAATTCAGTTACATCTCAAACCTAATTCTAAAAGAACAGAGACCCAAGAAAAATGCTTTTGGAATAAAATCAACGAGGGAGTTGACAATAAAAAAACCAATGATAAAAGCACAACTCTCCATGATACTGAAAAGGACATGACTGATAAAGGGAAGTCGGTCCTTGGGATTTCTTCACCATTAATCCCAAGTACTAAAACTTCCAATAAGGAAAATATGCCAAATATGTATGATAAAAAAGGTGAATGTTCTGAAACTTTGGTTGTTCCAATCATAGCAAATTATTCCCCCCTGAATGTATCTATAGAAAAAATTTTGGATGATGTGAATCCTAACTTGTTGTTTGATTTTGAAAAAACAATCAATGAGAAAGGAACTTTTCTGTCGGACAATGAGAGTTTTGACACAGGTCATTCTAACTATCAAACACAAGATGATACTCAAACTGATTAATTTTTTAATTACATGCGATCCCAACCAATTCATTCAAAGTTGTGCTCAAATAGGAAATTTTTTTGTCAAAGTACAACCCAAGGTCAATAGTATTACTGTTTGTTTTTATAATAGTGTGTATTTTAGTATAGTCAAAATACAAAGCCTAATAACTAGATCCAACATCTTCAAATACCATAAAATGGGAATACATTATTTTAAAAAGAGAAATTTGATTAAGTCTTCTAAAATGAAAGGCCTAATTCCACAAAGGACAAAAACGGAAGCCAACTCTACATTTTTAACAATCATTTTATGAAAATTAGCTTTTTGGAATATAAGAGGGGCTTTAAGGGAGAAAATGCAACGCAAGAAGTCAAAGATTTTTGTAACTACAATAAAATCAACATTTTTGCAATATGTGAAACAAAAACACAGTCAATTCCCACCATAAATTATGCAAGAGCCATAGGATTCGATCATGTTGATTCAATCCCAACCCAAGGAATGGCGGGAGGTATCTGGATAGTATGGAAAGACCATGGCTATAACCCTTTTAATCTAACTGTATATCACAAAAGTCAAAGATTTATTGCCTATAATATAACTATTCAAGAACGTGTATTTACCATCATTTTTATCTATGCTCCCCCACATAACCAAGACAAACACAGTTTTTGGAATGAATTAATTTCATTTGTCAATTACTTGACAACCCCTTATGTTATAATGGGGGATTCTAATGACATCCTTCATAAAGAAGACAAACAAGGAGGTACGCCCCCAAATTCAAATAAAACAAAAAGACGTTAGACGTCACCAATACAATTAATTGTGTAGATCTGAAAATGATTGGACCCCTTTCACTTGGCGAAAGAGGTTGCATGGTGCAGATAACATACTAGAAAAACTTGATAGAGGAATAGCAAGTACCCATTGGCTAAATGAATACCCTTATGCTTACATACAAAACTCACTTTACTTCTTCTGATCATTCCATCATTGCACTTAACCTATTTCACAATGAACCAAAAAAAGCCAAACCATTTCGATTGGAAAAGTTGTGGTGTCAACACAAAGATTTCAAAAATGTTGTTCGTGAAGCATGGAGACAAAAGTTCAACGGCTCCTACATGTACTGTTTTTGCAAAAAAGTAAAATACTGAAAACACTCCTGAAAAAATGGAGCTCAAAAAAGATAGGTAACATTTTCAACCAGATAAGAAAAACTGACAACGATCTCCTCTTAGTGCAATAAAGGTTACTGAGTAATCCTCGTGACCAAAATAATATAAAAAAACAAGAACTATTATTAAGTAAAAAATCAACTCTCCTGGAATATCAAAACCAATATTGGAAACAAAGAGCAAGAATAAACAAGTTAAAATTTGATGATTCTAACACAAATTTTTTCACCAAAGCCACTATTAGGAAAAATAAAAACTTCATAAAGAAAATCATTGATGATGAAGGTCATACATTAACAAATCATGACCAAATATCAATCAAATTAGCTGATGATTTTAAAAATAGGCTAACTTCTAACCCAGACACCTACTTTGAATATACAGATCTAAATTTGATCCAAACAATTATCACCCCATAGGATAATTTGGAATTAACTAGCCATGTCACTGATGACGAAATTAAAGAAGTTGTCTTCCAACTAGACCCAGATAAAGCACCGAGCCCGGATGGTTTCCCACCCTTCTTTTTCTAGCTTAACTAACAAATAATAGGAAATTCTGTTTGAAAAGTCGTCAAAGCTTTCTTTCATTCTGGAAAGATCTTAAAAGAGATTAACCATACTTTCTTAGCGCTAATACCAAAAAATGAAAACCCAACAAATGCTAATCATTTTAGACCAATCAGCTTATGTACTACAATATACAAAATTATTTCTAAAATTTTAGTTAACAGACTAAAGTCCACATTTGGAAAAATAATCCACCCATTACAAGGGCCCTTCACCCCTGAAAGAATAATCCAAGATAATATTCTCTTAGCTCATGAGATCTTTAGCAATTTTTGGAGAAAAACAAGTAAAGGTGGATGGATAGCAATAAAATTTGATATGGAAAAGGCGTATGATAGACTAGAATGGAATTATATATTTGCAATACTACAAAAACTAGGTTTTTGCCAACAATGGATAGATTGGATTAAGCAATGCATTACAACAACCTCTTTCTCAGTGCTAGTAAACGGATATCCATCCAAATAATTCTGCACTTTTAGGGGAATAAGACAAGGTGACCCATTATCTCCTTATTTATACATATTGTGTGCAGAATTGCTGGCACGTTTTTTCCAAGAGGAATGTCTCAAAGGAAACAAAGATATACGCGTGACCCCAGGAAAACCGGGAATGAAAATCCCTTTCCTAACTTTTGCGGATGATACAATGAATTTTGCTAAAGCAAATGAAGAAAGTTGTAAAACAATAAAAAATATTCTAGATCAATACTGCAGAATTTCTGGCTAACTTGTAAATTTTAACAAATCATCTTTCCAATGTACGAAAAAATCTCAACAGATCAAAAGTATAGGTTCAAAAAAATTCTACAAATGGAGGAAGCTAAATCCCTAGATTGTTACCTTGGATGCCCGATCATTGATAAACGAGTCACGAACGAAACTTTCTCCAAAGTTACCAATTCTACTAAGACTCAACTTTCAAAATGGAAAGCTAACTCCCTGTCCCAAGCTGGCAGAACAGTTCTTATAAATGCAAATCTAGCAGCAAAAGCTCATTACCAAATGCAGAGTCTTTTACTCCCCTCGGCTATCATGAATCAACTTGATAAAACTAATAGAAATTTTTTCTAGAATAAAGACCCTAACTCAAAAAACACCAACCTAATTAGCTGGGATAAAATATGTAAACCAAAAAAATTTGGTGGACTGGGAATCAGGAAAACCAAGACTACTAATAAAGCTCTCCAACTTAAATTATTATGGAAAATAGTCAATGAACCTGACAACATATGGGTCAAGTTAGTTAGCAAGAAATACTTAAAGAAAACTGATCTTTTTAGTAATAAAGCAACAACTGCATCGTCGTGGCAATGGAGGCACTTAATGAAACTAAGGCCATTATTTAAAAAAGCATTAAGATGGCAAGTGTGGAATGGCGAAAAAAATAATTTTTGGAAAGATAGCTGGGTTCTTCCTAAGCCACTAGTGGAAATAATCAACCAAGTTAACATCAATCCCCAAGAGAAGGTTAAAGACTACATAACAAACCAAAATCAATGTAACAAAGAAAAACTAATTCAAAATCTTCCCAACTGGATTGTGGACCTAATACTTTATATTCCTATCCCAAATAATGCCTTACTAGACAAACTTTTTTGGGGACCTTCACCAGATGGCAATTTTTCGACAAAGTCAGTAGCCCTATTCTTGCAAGGCTACACATACCATAATACTGAATACTGTACCTTATATTTGGATTTGGAAACTAGATATACCACCAAAAATCAAACATTTTTTATGGAAAATTTGTAACGATGGTCTTCCCACTAATGAGAGGCTAACTCGTAATAATGTGGCAATCCTCGCTTATTGTCACTCTTGTAATCATCCCTTAGAAGACCTGAGTCACTTACTTTTTAAGTGCCCGAAAGCTACGGATATTAGGAATATATTAGAGCAACAAGGATGGAAAATTCCCAAACATAATGATAATTTAGGTATGATGCAAAATCTATGCATCATTAAAAATCAAATTGGGTTTGAAATGTTTTCAACATTGAGCGTTGTCTGGTGGTTCATGTGGATTACCCGCAATAAACTTGTCTTTAATAACCAAAGCTTTTCTAGCATCCAGATAATAGAAATGACAAGGAACTATCTGATAAATTTAAAAAAGAGTAAGGACGCAAACATTGATTTGGATTTTCATAACACAACAAATATTGCCACGGAAAATAAAAGTTCTCCACACACAGTAAATTGGGAACCGCCCCCACAAAATATGTTCAAGTTAAATTTTGATGGATCAAAAATCAATAATAGCTCAAATGCCCTTGGCTTTATCATAAGAGACCATAATGCAAATATAGTGATTGCTGGGGCAAAAGCCCTGCATAAAAGTTCATCTATTTTGTTCGCAGAAGCCTCAGCCTTAAAAGAAGGAATTTACCAAGCAAGAAGGCTAAACATTGATAACCTACTGATTGAAGGAGATAACTTAACTGTTATAAACGCGATAAAAGCAATTTGGAAAACCCCTTGGGAAATCAACTCCATAATCCAAGATGTTAAGCTAGATCTACAAAGCTTTAGTAACTAAAACATTTCACATCGAGTCCGAGAAACTAACCAAGCAGCGGATTACTTAGCTCACAAAGGTCATGCTCATACCAATTTAATTTGCTGGTTCTATCCGATGGACCACCACTTTTCCTTAATTTTGCGCAAGGATGCGTTGGGCTTATCCTTTGATCGGGGATAGTCGGATTTTATTTCCTTTTCAAAAAAAAAAATTAAAAATTTGTTAATTTTCCCTCAAATATTTTTTTTTAATTTGTTAGAGTAAAGTTGATTGGAAAGTGGAAAAGATTAGTCGGTAAAAAAAGTGCTAAAATTCAGCAAGACGAAAAATGAAGGCGGGAAATATATGGGGCTATGGTCTAATTTTTTTTATTACATTATTTTTTAAATAGTTTCAAGTTGTCGAGCCGCATGCCAACTAGAAATTAAAAAGGGAAATCATCATTGGTGACCCTATGTTTCGAATTTTATCATTGGTACCCTATGTAAAAACCCCGGAAAGGAAAAAAATATGCTTATGGTATTATAATACATCATTTTTATTACTCATTTTCTAAATACTAGCTATCACAATTTTTCCTATAAAATTATTTAATTAAGATAAAAGACACTATATTAAAGTTGTATACAATAGTAAGAGATAGAGTATAGAAAAAACACAAAAAGACTAATTTTATTAACGTTAGCCCAAATTCGGAGATAAAAAACACGGGAACTATAAAATAATAAATATATAAGAATAAAACTTTACTATACAATATATATACATTTTTCCTTTTATAAAAAGCCAAATTTATAAGTCTAAAACATATAGTAGAATAATCTCTATTATTGTCACATATTTGCATATATAATGAATATAAATCTATTTACGTCAAAAGATTTATGTCAATAACGTTATCTAAATTCAATATATTTTCGTATATAATGAATATTTATTTATTTAACGCACGCATCGCGTGCATAAAAAAATTATTACGTAGATCAAATTGAAGTTAGGAATAGGCAAATAAATTAATAAATGTCTTTGACTATTTTTACTTTTGAAATTTTATCACGAAATATTATCATTATTGTAAAAATGAAAATACGACTCTAAACAAATTCATATGTCTTTAATTGCATATTTTTTATTGTCACAAAATGAATATGAATTAAATAGATACATCCATATGTGATTAAGTAAAAGTCACAAACATATTATCGCCGCACGCAAAACGTGCATATAAGGCTAATTTTATATTATCTCTATTATATAAGCCAAGGAGGAGTCATGGTGTCCTCCCTCAAAATGTCCGTTTTACCCCTCAAAACTTTTTAAAATCTCAGTTTGTATCACCCTAATTATTAAGGAAGGTTATTATAATTTATAAACTTTGTAAAATGAAATTAGTACAAAATATAAAATTCGAAAAAAAAAAATTTCAAAATTAATATTTTTAAATTCTCTATAAATAGACATTCATATTGATATATTTCATCAAATAAATTTATATTTTAATTATCATAGAAATTTGGTAGCCAATAGAATATGGTAAATAAAACTTTTCTTTCGTTCATTGTTGTGGGATGACCGAATGAAAGAGATTTTTTTTTTATTATATAAAGTTTGTTTAGACAGACTAATAGATGTATTTAAAATACCATTATACGCAAATCGTGCATAGAAGGCTAGTTATCTCTATTATATAAGCCAAGATGGGAGCCATGGTATCCCCCTGGAAAAGTCTATTTTACCCTCATAAAATTTCCAAAAAATCAATTATTATCACTCCTAATTATTATGGAAATTTATTACAATTTGTGAACTATTTAAAATGAAAAAAATAACAAAATATAAAAATTTGTAAAAATAAAATAAAAACACCAAAAATCATATTTTTGAATTCTCTATAAATAGACACTCATATTGATGCAGTTTGTCACATAAAAAAATTATCAATCGATTATTGTAGAAATTTGATAGCTGGAAAATAATATAGTAAATAAACTTTTTTCTTTAGTTCATTGTTGTGGGATGACCGGATGAAAGGAAAAAAAAGTTTGTTTATGGTTTTGTGGATGCGTGTGAAAGAACAAACAACCTTATTTTTTTTGTTTGTTTAAACAAATTAAAGCTAAGGTACATTTAAAACATCGTATAAGGCTAGTTATTATATATATTAAAACATGATATGCTGACATCACCTAATGTCATATGTTAATGATGAGATCATCTTTATTTTCATTAATTATTACTCCTCTTACAGGTTTGAAAAAATAATAAATGCTTCCTAGAAATTATAATAACATTTTTGTTCCACAAAAAACATATTAAAGGAAAGTCTACTAGTTAATTTTAAAATACAAACTTTTTTTTTTTCCAATTTAGAGTCTTTGAAGATTTATATTAATTTAAAATTGCGAACATGTGATTGTTTTTCAATGCCTGTAATTTAATAACTAGGTACTTTAATTTGTTGTAAATTGGAATGCTTCCTTAAAAAAACTAAATAACACATGCAACACACAAGACTCTATTTGTTTATTTTATGGACTAATACTGCGTTAATAGAAAATGAAATAGTGAAATTAGAATCCAACTACTTTAATTTTTTGTAAATTGCAACGTTTCTTTTAAAAAACTATATAAATCGTGCAACGCACAGACTCTATTTGTTTATTTTATGGATTAATAGAAAATGAAGTATTGAAAATTAAAATTTACTCATGGCTTCTTAAGGGAATACAATTCATATAATAACAGTCCAATTCAGCGCTTCCAAATGTATTCGTTATTATTGTCTCAATAATGATAAAATTTTAAAACATGGTGACGTCGGTGCTCGTCCGGGGCTAGGAACCTTCTCTCTCTTCTGTTCTCCTTCCCTTCTGCCTAGCATAAAGCCTGCCACATGAGGGCATTTGGCCTGCGCAGAAGGGTGGTTTGTTATGGTCCCATTGCAAGGTATGAGACTTGAGTCCCGCCCACATTGGTCATATGGGGGGCTGATGTGGGATTTATATAGTTCAATGGGCTCTCACCCTCATAGGCTAGCTTTTGAGGTGACTTTCCTATTGTCCTATATCAATGGTATCAGAGCCAACCACCGCTCCTTTGCGGACCACATGTGACCGATGGAGGTGACGTCGGTGCTCGTCCGGGGTTAGGAACCTTCTCTCTCTTCTGTTCTCCCTCCCTTCTGCCTAGCGTAAAGCCTGCCACATGAGGGCATGTAGCCTGCGAAGAGGGGTGGTATGTTATGGTCCTATTGCAAGGTATGAGACTTGAGTCCCACATCTGTCATATGGGGGGCTGATGTGGGATTTATATAGTTCAATGGGCTCTCCCCCTCATAGGCTAGCTTTTGAGGTGGCTCTCCTACTGTCCTATATCAATATATTTTAACAAAAAACTTTTGGGGCTATACGATTTTTTTTAGAATTAAAAAAGAAAAATTTTAATTTTTTTATTTTAACAAAATATTATTATATAAGCGAATAGAATAATGAAAAATTAACATTAAATTACGATACATTTAAATATTAATAAAAAATATCAATATTTATTAATTTAATAATTAGTTACCTTGTAAAAATCGTACATGACACTGGTGCTAACCTAGCATTTCCTGATAAAAAATGCTTATTCGTTTTTACAAAACTTTTTTTTTATAAAAAAATATAAATTTTAGAATATTTGTTTACTAATGTAAATAATGTGTTCGTTTCGCCTCAAAAAATAAAGTGTTCATTTCAATAATATACGGGCCTAATATAAATTTTTAGAATAGGACCCCTAAAATTTTTGGGGCGGCCTTGAACAGAAGCACAATTCCGCACCACCTTTAAGCAAGCCAAAATGGAGAGGGAAGTGTATTAAAATTAATATTTATAATGTGGAATGGATCAATAAAAAATCAATTTTAAGTAGTTTGCCAATCCTAAATTGATAAATTGCTTGTGTGTTAGTATGAAAATCCATTTCCTTAGTAACACTCTCTAAATTGCTTGTATGAAAATCCAATTATAGGTGGAAAAAAGACATTGCAAAACTAAGCAATGAGGCAACACGGAGGGGAACAAACAAGCAACTTAAGGCAGAAAAGTAGGAAGGTTTTGGAGCTAAGCGAATCATCTCACAAGTCAAAAATATAGGTGGAAAATCGTTGGACAAATTCAATCGTATATAAGGCGTAAATTAAATTAACTAGTTTTTCTACCCGTGCAAAACACGGACGATATTTTTAATTGAACTTTATATATTGTATAATTTTGAAAGTATTAAATAGAATGATATAAAAAAATGATAACAACTAAATGTGAGAAAAATAAGAAGGCAAAAACAACGTTTTATTCAAGAAAATAAGGGTTAAGCATACATTTGGCCCCTAACGTTTGGTTTTTTTAACCGTTTACCCACTAGCGTTTCAAACCTTAACATTCACCCCTAACGTTTAATTAACTCAACCATAGTTAAATTTTATTGTTTGACAACTAATTACATCATTTAAAAAATTAATTAATTAATTTTGGAGGATTTTGGACTCTTATGTTCCAGTTAGGCATTCACCTTTCCCCTTCATTTTCGTCACTCTGTCTCTTGCCATTCCAAGAATCCAGACAACATTGTTATTTCATTTTTTTTCAAGGCTTAAATTGAGAAATGGAAGGCATTGAACTATTTTTTTCTTTTTTATTTAGTTTTGGGATGATAACAAAAAAATTACATTAATTTTTGTTTAGGATAATGTTTCCTTGGTATTAATGTTCTTATTATTATGACCAAGTCACAAATTTTTCCATTTGGGTCTATCAAGCCATGGTGTAGTCACATTTTTTTTTTGTATTTGCGTAAATTATAGTTGAAATTGAAATTGAAGAAAATAAAGTTTTTGAGATGTAAAACAAATTACAAACTTAACTATATTTATTACGGCGGTAGTTATTAAGCATTCATAATTAACCATTGTTAGCAAAAACAAAAGTTAGGGGGTGAATGTTAAGGTTTGAAACGTTAGTGGGTAAATGGTTAAAAAACCCAAACGTTAGGGGCCAAACGTATGCTTAACTCAAGAAAATAGTCGATCACTTGTTTTTTTAATATCAATGATGGTTATTTTCTACGTGTAATATCTTCAATTATTTTTAAGAGGTGAATGGTATTTTTTTTTAAGAGACCAATGTGCATGTTTTAATTTTTTTCACTTTTTTTCTTCTAGAAAACGTTTTTCAAGTTGAATTTTTTAATGCACATTCATGTTGAAAAATGAATACATATATCAATGTGCATATTTTTTCCCCACTTTTATGGAATTTTTTTTCAAGTTGAATTTTTTTTTTTATATACATTCACATTTAACAAAATGCACATATATTACAAATTTTATGAACATTGATTATTTTCCACCTTATTTTAAACATCATTCTCAAAGCAGATTATGTTATTGACAAAAATAATCTTTTTTTTTTTCTTCTGGAAAACGTTTTTCAAGTTGAATTTTTTAATGCACATTCATGTTGAAAAATGAATATATATCAATGTGCATATTTTTTCCCACTTTTTATAAAAAAAAAATTCAAGTTGAATTTTTTTTTATGTACATTTACATTTAACAAAATGAACATATATTACAAATTTTATGAACATTGATTATTTTCCACCTTCTTATTTTAAGCATCCTTCTCAAAGCAGATTATGTTATTGACAAAAATAATTAAAAAAACAAAGAAATATTATTGAAAACTAATTATTGAGAAAGAGAAATGAAAACAATATTACCAAGAACATTGTAACAATGATTTTAAGCATCCTTCTCAAAACATATTATGTTATTGGCAAAAATAATTAAGAAAAATAAATAAATATTATTAAAAACTAATTAATGAGAAAGAGAAATGAAAACATTACTACCAAGAATATTGCAAAAATGATTAATAATATTTTAATAGTTTTTTTTATCGTTTTGTATATAGAAAAGGGGAAAATGTCAAAATGGCTTTAAAATCTAATAAAGGGATTGAGCGAGATGAGATATAATTTTTTTTTGGGTGCACATGAGGAAGATGAGACATAATTAATGAGTGTAAATTGTAATTGATAGAAATAGTCAGGAAATAAAAAGATGAATGAGGTTACTTTACAACTAAATAGTTGACATGAAAATGAAGGGGAAAGGGGATTGAAGGAAGAGGTAAACTTGGCAAATTGATGTTAGAAAACAAAGATGAAGAGTTGAGAGGGAGAGATGTCATATGTCAAGTAAAGATGAAGAGTTGAGAGAGAGAGAAATGCCATGTGTCACTAGGATAGATTGGGGAGAGTTATAGGTATAGGTAGGTATAGATTAGTGTATAACCCAATTATAAGTTACCATAATTGCATTGATATGTTACTCATCATTTTGTCAAAGGGTAACATTTATAATATTTAGGATAATATTTAATTCATTGCACATTAATTTACCATAAACCTAATGTATACACGATTTTTTTCAAAGTTTTGTTGGAGATATTTTATTTTTAGCATACCAAGCCTTTAGAGTAATAATCTTATTGTTTGACTTTTAGAATTGCTATAAGCATATTGTAAACCACAACTGGCATGTCTGGGAATACCTTGTAAATTATGGCAAATTATTATATGGTCCAGGGACCACCTTCCTTATTGTGGTCCCGCGATATACATTTCTCAATACTGCATATACATTTTTCAATAATAATGCATATACATTTCTCAATACTGCATATTTATTTCTCAATACTGCATATGGTCCCGGGACCAACTTCCTCATTGTGGTCCCGCGATATACATTTCTCAATACCGCATATACATTTCTCAATAATAATGCATATACATTTTTCAATACTGCATATACATTTTTCAATATTGGATATTAATTTCTCAATAATATTCATTTGAATACATTACACTATTCATTTCAACACACTACAATATACATTTCTCAAAAACATATACATTTCATTACAATACATATTCATTTCCATTCAACAATAATAGGGCTTGTTTACTTCAGATTATATTCGATCAGTTCAGTTCAGTTCAGTTCATCTCTATTCAGTTCAGTTCAGTTCAGTTAATACACTTCTAATCAGTTCAGTTCAGTTCATCTCTATTAAGTTCAGTTCAGTTCAATTTAGTTCAGTTTGGTTCAGCTAATGTAAACGAGCCTAATTCATATATCAAAAAAACCTAAAATACGTAATAACATAAAACATTAATTAAACAACATCAAGACAAAAAACCAAAACAAGTTATCATCAACAATCTCCGCTCATTATCAGCAACATCAAAACAAAACAAAAAATAAAAAGCTGAAGAGATCGAAAAAAAAAAACTAGAAAAATATAGGAGGTGGTTAGTAGCAGAACAAAATATTTATATCTGTTTCGCAATTTTTTTTTTAAAGAAGCCAAACGACGTCATAAAATTCTGGGACCACAGAGAGGAAGGTGGTCCCAGGGCCATATGCAGTATTGTGAAATGAATATGCAGCTAGTATTGAGAAATGTATATCGCAGGACCACAATGAGGAAGGTGGTCCCGGGACCATGATATAACGATTGGTAAATTATTGAATATATTAATGTCAACTTAAAATTAATGTCAACTTAAACTAACTGTCTAAATTTATGTTTAAATTAAATTAAAAATGATTAAACCGACCAGTAGCAAACTGCATTTTTGGATTTGGTTTTCTTTGGTACGCGGTGTGGTATGGTTTAAAAAAATAATCTGAAATGTAAAATTTTGAATGTCAAAACGCACCAAATTGAACCACGCTCACCTCCTAGAAAAAATTTATTATATTTCATACGTATATTGCATTAAAAATAAAAATAATTTAAAAAACAATGTAATATTTCTCAATCTACCAATCACTTCAAACTCAAAAAACTTTGGGGGATAAAAAAAAAATACCAGGTTGAAGTCTCGAACTCAGAGACACGCAACCTGAACCCGATACTATTTTACTCCAACTAACCCGACCTGACTCATTTCAAATCACATGTGACATGTCCACCCATAAGCCTCCTACATTCGATAATAGTCCATGACACTTAATTTTACGAAGTATTATTATTTAGGAAAAATAGAATTTAATAATCCCACATTTTGGTGGTCTGCTCAAAATAATCTCACCTTTAGTTTATTCCATAATAATCCCACCTTTAGTTTATTCTATAATAATCCCGCCTTTATCCATCATCTGCTTAAAATGGACTTTGTAACCCAAAATCGGGTCCATTTTCAGAAGATAAATTAAAGATGTGATTATTTTCAGTAACTGAATCATAAAGGGGGGATTATTTTGGAATAAATTAAAGTTGAGATTATTTTGAGCGGACCACCGAAATGTGGGATTATTAAATTTCATTTTTCCTAGTATTTATTCATTTAAAAAAAATTAGATGAAAAATTGTATAGGATGCACCATTCCACCCAAGGTTCCTATCTAAAACAAAAAAACCGTAGGCTCCATTAGTCTCTATTAAATTACTATGATACTCAAACTCAATTACTCATACAAGCTAAGTCATAGAAGTCAATGCATGGATGATGGATGGATAGATAGATAACAACACCACATAATTTAGAATTTTAGATGAAAGTCCCGTGGGTTTGGTCCCCACTAAGTAAATGTGTTCATTAAATTAAATAAAGTTAGTTGGGTACGTACTCCCCATTCCCCAACTCACGGTTTGTAAACATGCAAATCACTCCTGAATTCTATTAACTTATGCTACATACTTGGCCAATGTACTCTCTCCTTCTTTTTCTATATATATATATATATATATATATATATAGTTATATACACAAACATCCCCAACAAACACATTTGAAGTCCTCTTAAATAAACTAGCTAGCTTGGCCAGTAAAATCATTAAAGTGTTGTTGTGGAAAGAAAGAAAGAAAGAAAGAAAGAAAGAAAGAAAGAAAGAATATAATGGAGCAAGAAGAGAGTAACTTGATGAATTATTTGGGAGAGCTAAGAGAAACCTTCAAAAGTGGAAAAACAAAAAGTTTTGAATGGCGGAAAAACCAACTACAAGCTCTCTTGAACCTGCTAATTGACCAAGAAACCCAATGTTTTCAAGCACTTCATCATGATCTTGGAAAGAGTGATGTTGAAGCCTTCAAGGATGAGGTAGCTAGCATTCTTCCTTCCACACTATATATATGTACTCCTTTGTTTTTTTTTTTTTTTTTTTTTTTTTTTTTTTTTTTTAATAAAAAATTTAAAGTAAGGAACACACCCAACAAACACATTCTAAATTGATTTTAAAGGTATAAATTATAGGTGGTTGATCTTGATCCAATTCAAAAGATACAAACTTTTATTTATAGTATTAACTATGACATTTATTTGCAATGAGATGTATTAATAAGTTCGTAACCTGCTGTTAAGGGTTAACGTGAATGTCTTTGGTAATAGTTTTTAGAATTTTTATTACTGAAGACACGGTCATCACATTGGCCCTTAAAAGTAGGTTATAAAATTACTAATACCTCTCATTGCAAGTAAATGTCATAGTTGGTATTATTCAGATATAATTGTAAATTCATACCTTTGGAATTGGACAGACTATAGTTCATACCCTTAACGGCCCGTTTGGTTGTTAGTAATAAATTGTGGTAATGGTAATGAATTTATAATGTAATTTTGTTAAGGATGAACCTTATAGTCTCCATGGAAAACAAATTTTCATTCCCAAGCTTCAATTTTCTGCTCATTTTTTATTTCCATCTATTACCATTGGGGAGGGTGGTATTAAATGGAAATGCATATGTGTGAAGAAAATTAGATAAATTGGAGTTAAGTTAATTACTTTCATAGGAATGGATTTTGATTTCCCTTCAAAAATTAGTTATAAATTCATTCCTATTACTATAATTTATCGCCAGGTACCAAAGGACCCGTAAAAGTAATATTTCCAAATTAGTTTTTGAGTACTTTTTAGGAATGTTACCTAGCTTACTCTTATATTATGTTTGGCTTAGATTGTGTCATCTCCAACTTATTAAATCTGAACTTATTTGAACTAAATTATCTAAAATTAATTCAAACTTGTCGAACTTATTAGGGCTTGTTTGGTTGCTCACAATAAATGGAGGAAATCAAAATTCATGTGAATTTGCAAAATGATGGTTGTTTGGTTGGATAAAAAATAAAAAAAAATGGAGGAAGTTAATATTCATGAGAATTTGTATTTCCCACTAAATGTAGGAATTTAAATTACCTACCATCCCCTTGGTCAATGAAAATTCCCATGAATTTTAATTTCCCATATGTCAACCAAACAATCTAGAGCAGTTCCTAGGAATTTCACTAAGGGAATTAATTTCCCATGAAAAGGAAATTCCCATGGAAATTAATTCCCATGGCAACCAAACATGCCCTTAAACTTGGTTAGAGTGGCTTTGATTATAGAATCAATTAGACCACGTACTCGTTCAAACTTTATTGAACTTTCTTTCAAAGAAAAACTTTTGAACTTGTTTAAACTTATACTAAATTGATTATTTTTAAGGTGAATCGAATGCAGCTAGTGAAAGTTGGTAATAACTAAGGTGATTAGAGCTTCTCTCCTGATTTCATGAGATTTTGGAATTAATTCTCATCTTTGCCCTTATAACTCTCTAAAAAAACAGAATGCACCCAGTGCCAAGTGGTAGTAGGATATGAAGTGAGTTTGTTAGTGGGTATATGATTATGGGCTGATCGTTAAGTAGCTTGAGCTTGTGTTATGAATCAAATTTTTGCGTGGATTGAAGAAATGAATCAAATATATATGTATATATATTTGGGTTTTTCTACGTAGTGCCCTTGTGGTTTAGCGTTTTCTATGATATATCCCTCCAAATTGAGACTTCTACACGGTACCCCTAAGAAATTACTGTTCACCACTTAGTATCCCTCTAAATTATTAATTACGTAATTAACAATCTAAACTTGATTATTAGTGCACTAACCGTCATAATTAATATAATTTGCTGCTAATTATTACTAATTATGACTAATTGTTACCAAAGAATTACCAAAAAATACAATTAAAAAACACAAAAGACTACCGAAATTTTTTAAAAATAGCAATAATTAGCAGTTGTTTATATTAATCATGAAGGTTAGAGCACTAATAATCATGTTTAGTGTGTTAATTACGTGATTAATAATTTATAGGGGTACTATGTGGTGAACAGTACTTCCTTGAGGTACCATGTAGAAGTTTCATTTTAGAGGGATATATCGTAGAAAACGCTATACATACAAAAATCCTATATCTTTTTTAACTTCCCACTGCAAAATCAGTGATGGAGCTGAGAAATACACTCTGTAAAAAAACTGGGGGAAGGAGGATGTGACATCCGATATTAATTAAAAGTAACCATGGAATTTCAAAAAAAAAAAAAAAAAGAAAAGAAAAAAATACATAGTGTTGTGCGTAGAAATTAAAGGTATCATACAAATGATGGGGGTTGCAACTTGCAAGCTGCCATGTAATCAGATTGAGGCTGAATAGAGTGATGGAGCTAAATTAGATTTTGACCATTACTAGTAAACCATTAAACTATTTTCAATTTTTGCTCTTAACCATAAACCAAACAAAAAAGGTTTATTATCTTTTTAGTGAACCCCATTTTTATATATCATGCCACTTGTCGCCCCATACGCGCACCACGTCTCTCTCCTTGCTGATGTGGCCAACAAACCTTTTTTTCTTGATTGTTCAACAAACCAAACAATCTTTTAATTGTTCATGGCAAACTTTTTATTTTTTCATTGTTAAGGGAAAAGTAAAATGGTTTGTTGACACAAAATATTTTTTTGTTCATGAATAACAATGCTTTCATGTCTTTAATTTCATGGATCTTGGTAGAATGGCTATTACTTGTCTACTTCTGTCTTGTGAATTTATTTTTTGTTCTGTTGTGTGAATTTAGGTTTCGTTTTGTTTTGAGAATTTAGACTGTTCTATTTTATGATTCTATAGTTATCCTTTTTTATACAAAAAAAAAAAAAAACTTGTATATATTGAATGTACAATAAATTAATGCACAAAAATGAAAGTTATCCTACTATGTAGCCTTAATATAAATTAAATTAAAGTAAATTTATACCCGTTTTACATTAAATTAATATACATTCGTTAAAATGGGACGCTAGTCACACCACTATTATAACTCCATGTCACTTAAAAGATCCACCAATGCTACAAATTCCACCTTACATTCTCCTATATTATTAGCTCCTTTCTATAATATCTAACTAATCAATTAGAGCATCAGGTTTGATTCTAGATAGGGTTAAGCAAGTTGCGGTTTGGATGTTAAACCACAACAAGCTGCAAAATTACGGTTTGACAGTTTTTGAAACCCCAATACAGTTTGGTGTGGAGCGGTGTGCGATTTAATTCATTTTTTAAATTTTATTTTATCACTAGTAATTGATAAGGACAAAAAAACCTAGGTTTATTTTTTATTAGAGCCTTAAAGAGTTAGAGAATTTTTAGAGTTACGGGCTTAAACAACTAGATAAACGCCAAAACGAACAAAAGGCATAACTTCAGTAAGACAGTAGGCCCTTAATTCACAAACAAAAAGTATGAAAATAAATTTTTTAAAATAATTTAAAAAATTACGCTTTACGGTTTGGTGCGGTTTCAAAATTTTTGGTAACTAAGGGCTCGTTTACATTAGATGAATAGAGATGAACTGAACTGAACTGAATAGAAGTGTATTAATTGAACTAAATAGAGATGAACTGAACTAAATAATTAACTGAACTGAACTGAGTTGAATATAATATGAAGTAAACAAGCCCTAATCCGAATCACAAAATTACAATTTGGTAAAATTGTAGACCAAACTGCACTTTTCAAACCACAAACTAACAGTTTGGTTTGCAGTTTGGTGCGGTTCAGACAGCACTCTGCTCAGCCCTAATCCTAGAGAACGGGAAAAATCATTTACGGCCCCTCTTTACTAGGACAATGTCACATTTTCATGATGAAAACAATCATTTACAACCCTCCTTGTCTTGGACGGGGCATTTACACGACGAGAATTCCCATTGTAAATAACATATTTTGCAATAGTATCAAATGAGATCTCGTTTGATTTGACTCAATATATAATTTTTTAATATATAATTTTTATATTTATTATTATTATTAGTATTATTATTATTATTTTCCGGCATCATTTTTCCGCTCGACATTTTCGTACATCGTTTTTAGTTCCGAGGTTTTCGATGATTTTTATGACTATAGTTTTCGGACTGACGATTTCATGGCCACTTTTATTAAAATCAAATATAAAAAAAAATATGTAATAAAAAATAAAATTTAAATAATTTAAATAATAAAAATAATATTAAAATTAAAATGAAAATTAAAATTAAATATAAAAAAATAAATTAAAAATAAAAATGAAAATAAAAAACTTAAAAATTATTAAAAAATAAACATAAAAATATTTTTTTCCTCAGTTCAATTCATTTAATTTCAGTTCCAGTTTTCTCAGCCCAAAAGAACAAGGTCTAACGCATGCATCTTGATTTCAATTATTCTGAGTTTTTTTTTTTTTTTTTAATTTTTAAAATAAACGTAATTGTCAAGTAGGATGTGTTGATGGTTTCCTGCTAGCAATGGTATTTTGATTTTTGTATCATCTGAAAAAGGGTAGAAAAACTATTTGAAGTAAAGCAGAAGTATTCATAGGTAGGGGTGGACATAAAAATCTATACTTGGTTTCCGATCCGGCATTCAGATTTGGATTTTTTATCCGGGAAAACGGTTATAATATTTTTAAATCCGGATACCGAATCGGATCTGAGTCATAATTTTAAAAAATTGAATTATCTACTATTCAGTTTTTATTTAAAATAACAATTTTTTTTAAGTAAAAAACAAGCATCAATTTGTAATTGTCAGATTTATTCCAGCATTAGACTCCAATTTAGAGCCCTATTTTTTAAGCATGAGTATGCTGTAAATTTTTATGCTTTCTTAGTTTTATAATAAATGTAACAATTGGAATAGCACAAACTTTTAGGCAAAAAATGGTTGTGACTTGTGACAATAAAAGAGACAAGAGAAAAAATGGGGTATGTGATAATGTGAAAGATAAAAAGAAAAGACTTACAAAAATGAAAAGATTAAAATTGTTACATTTATTTTGAAATTTCCTACAATGGAAACTGTTGCATTTATCTAGAAACGGATGAAGTATTTCGGATTTGGGTTTAGACTAAGGTTCCGTTTGTTTTGATGGAAAACATTTTCCCAGAAAATGATTTTTCTCTCTCTTTTCATTTTCCTTTGTTTGTTTTGGAAAGGGATGGAAAACAATTTTCCTTGAGATGGAAAATGTCACTTTGAAAAAGGAAAATCATTTTCATTTTGTGGAGAAGAAATGCCACATTTTCCTTCCTACTCTTTACTTCTCCCTCTTTCACTTTTTCCATCTTTTCTTCATTTCAATTTCATTTTTTCTTTCCTTCACAAGTTTTCCTTTAATCAGACAAACAAAGGAAAAATGTGTTTACATCAATGTTTTCCCCTTCAAAATTGTTTTCCTTAGAAAATGATTTTCTATGAAAATTGTTTTCATTCAAAACAAACGGAGCCTAAGGCTATGTTAGTTTCAACGACTATTTGTTGATATGATCTGAACTTATTTCTTCTGAACTAATATGAACTTATTGAATGGTTTGACTAGATTTTGACCACGTATGTACGCTAATCCAAACAAAAAAAGTACGAGTATATTAATTAAAAAATTTTAATATTTGTATTAATGAGTAGTTTTCACATATTATTTTTATAATAGTTTTGTTATAGAATTAAAGTTTGAAAATCAAATAAAACCGACAAGCTAATATGAACTTTTTTTCCTGATTTGCTCTTATCTACACTTATTTGTTTTAATCTAATTTGATTTGAAATAAGTAATAAGATCCAAAAATATGGTTAATGAAACATAGCCTGAAGTGCCATCCACCCATCCTTGGTCATCAGAATGTTAGATAAGATACAATATTGAGAAAAAATGAAAATTTTAGATAATACTTCATTTGTAATAATTATCAATGCCGCTCTTAAGGGTATATAAAGAGACCAAGCGCACAGAGCCTCCACATGAAAAGGACCTCAAATTTTAAATTTTCTAATACTTCTGTAAATATTAAATTTTTTTTGTTATATAAAAATGATTTTTACCTTATCATTGCTTTTATATAAAATCTACATTTAATGTTAGATTTTTTTTATAATGTATTAATTTTTTTTTGAAACGTATAATGTATTAATTTTAATAACATAAGAACCTAATTTTAATTTTAGAATTGAGCCTCTAAAATTTCAATTTGGCCTTGATATAAATTGACCAATGCACGATTTTAATATGCATTCTAAAATGCACACCATTTATTATTTATTTTTTGATTTGATAATTGTCTAATGTTGCGGGACACTCATTAACAAAATCGTTATAGTATGTGTGGACTTGATCACATCTATAGTTTTGAACTTTCAACTTTGTTTTGTAATTATAATTAGCTGCTAGCTAACTAACAACTACTTTTTAAATTTTATTTTAATGTCCTCTAACGGCCCGTTTGGTAGCCGGTTATAAATGATGGTAATAGCAATGAATTTATAACTAAATTTGGAAGGAAAATCAAAATCTATTTCCATAGTGGTGCTAGCTTAGCTCCAATTTATCTAATTTTCTTCATAAATATCCATTCCCATCAAATACCATCCTCGCCAATGGTAATTGATGAGAATAAAAAATGAGAAGAAAATTAAAGCTTGGGAATGAAAATTTATTTTCCATGAGGATTATAAGGATCCTTCTTAAGAAAATTACACTATAAATTCATTACCATTACCACCATTTATTACCGATAACCAAACGGGCCGTAAAGGTAACAAATTGCCGGCTAATTATTGTGCTGGCTCCGTTAGGTTTTTAATTAGATAATAATTTTCAAGATTTTTCCAACTAGATGGGTACAAGATGCAACAAATGTTTTATTTTCTTATTAATGAAGACGTCAATTTTTCCTATCTGATCTGTCTTAATTACATATCTCTTTATCAATCTCCATCCAAATTTAATTAAGAGTAATAGCATTGATATTTGCAGCAAATAAAGTAAAACAAGGTAAAAAAATTAAAACAAATTAAAGGTAATAGAAGCAAATAAATTGAAATAACAACAATATCTACTCTATAGTCTATACTTTTCTGACATACATAAAAAGGAATGTTTTCATACCTTACTCCTTGTTTTTTCTTCCACTTTTTCTGAAGGGTATGTACCTAACTAATTTGATCTTCCAGATGTAAACTACTTCCACCTTTTATTCTTCATAAAGGGATAAAGGGATAGGTCCTTTGTTAGGTGATAGTTCTCTTAATTTAGCCTTTTGGGTTGATCGGGAAAAAAACGTTAAAGATTAATATGTCCAATCATCTATTTATAAGAAATTAGATAACAAAATAAAATAAAATATTGAGATGGATTCAACAGAAACTCATTTAATTATGTTTTTCATTAAACTCCGTATATAAATTGAAAAAACGATTATCAAAATAAATTTTGTGAAAATGGAGAAAGTGCGTTGCTTTACACTGCTCTTGATGATCCTCATTCTTCGGAGCTCCAAGGCTTTAACCCCAATTTTGGTCACTAAAATCGATCTCATGATTTGATGTTTTCTTCATTCTAATATCAATAGTCATTAGTCAAGTAACATCGAAATCTTCAATTCATTGTTATAGTATAGCGGAGATCTAGCTACATTTACCCCTGGATATATTATTCGCCACTAATAGATATTAAAAAAATCATTTACTTTACTGAGTAGAATTCTACCGTCTCTACTTTCTATTGGTGGTGGACCATCTACCTACTAGGTAGACATTGTATTTTCCTTGTATGGGAATATATGATAAAAATATCCTTGAAACCTTTTTCGAATCAAGGTTGGACCAACGAAGAAAGATGTTGAATACGCTTTGAGCAACCTGAAATATTGGATGACTCCTAAAAAGGTACATTTCTCCCAATGTTGCACTCATTTTCATGCATTATATACAATCTACTAGAATGAGAGATTGAGAATATAAGAAAGCTATTTAAAGCTTTCAAGTGTCCATATTATTATACATGTAAAATTGAAATTATGCTCTCTTTTACTCACATTGTAAATTAACATTTGACTACCTACTAATAGCTTTTTCGTATTCTCATTTCTCATTATAGCAGATCCATTGAGAAATATTCCCTCCATTTCAAATTAAATCTTTGATACTTTCAATACATTTTAGAAAGCTTAATACGCTTAAAATAATCATTTTACATCACATGATCTTAACAATTCTTGAAAAATAAAAGAAATAATATATTTTTCTACGGAAGATTCACTTTTATATTCCATTTTTTACAAAACTGACCCGTTTCCAAATGTATCAAAAATAAGGAAAGGGGGGAATATATATGTATGATACAATGAAACATATTCCAAATCTAAAGGCAATTTGAATCATTCATTTTTGCAGGCAGGTATAAGACTGCTTTTTATCCCATCAAAGGGAGAAATAATACCTGAACCATATGGCCTTGTTCTGATTATGACAGCTTGGAACTTCCCTTTAGGTCATACATATTAAATCAAATCATCTTGTAATTAAACATGCAATTAATTAAAATAAATACAATAATAATAATAATAATAATAATAATGCTCAAATTAAATTTGATGATTAGGTTTGGCACTGGAACCATTGATTGGAGCCATAGCTGCAGGAAATGTGATAGTGATAAAGCCGTCGGAGATTTCTCCCGCAACTTCCTCGTTTCTGGCTAACATCATTCCGAAGTACTTGGATAAAACCGCGATTAAGGTCATTGAAGGAGGGCTGGAAACTAGCCAGCTGCTCCTCCAACAAAAATGGGACAAGATTTTATACACAGGTGTGTACATCATTTGTCTGTTTGGTTGTTCGTAATAAATTGCAGTGATGAAAATGAATTGAAACTTAGGTGTAATTTAATTTAGTCAGGTAAGCAATCTTATTATAATCTCGAAGGAAACGTAAGCTCATTCACAAACTTGTGTGTTCTTCAGATGTTGCACTACCAAAAAAAATTGTAATTAATTGCGAAATTATTTCGCTAAATGGTCCTAATCTGGTTCCATACCTTGATTAGAGTTGGATTTTATGAGAAATTATTTTAACGACTTTATATATGGTGGCATTGATGTGATGCAATTTTTTTTAGAGGAATCAAATAATTTAAATTTGAGACTTACATGCATGTTAAATTAAGCATAAAATTTCATCTGTATTGCATCTTTGTAATTAATTTAAAATCTATTACTATATCTCTATAAAATTGTAGTGTTGGTATTGGATGGAAATGAAAAACTATGAAGAAAATCAGATAATTTAGGTTTGGATGGATTAGCACTATCAAGGTAATATATTATGGCTTTCCTTAGTCCTTACAAATTTACATACGAATTCATTTCCATTACCTTTTATCTATAATTAACCGGTTACCAAACAGATCGTTTTTGTTATCGAGTTATAGGCTAAATTACGCATGAGAATTGTGAGCTATAATAGAACATTCACAACAAAAAAAATTGACCCATTAATGACGAGCCTAAATATAGTCCTAAATGTAGACGTTTTATATATGACAGTTTTAATTTGAGCCCATCATTAAAATTCACCTAAACTCTATTAAAATTGACTCATTTACAACATGATCGTAACGGATAAATCATTTACGGCCCCTCTTTTCTAGGACGGGGTCACATTTTATGACACAAAACATCATTTAAAACCCCTTTTTTTCTAGGACGATGTCACATTTTTATTACAGAAAACATCATTTACGACCCTTTTTTTAGGACGGGTCAAATTTTCACGACAAGAATTTCTGTTGTAAATAGATCTTTTGTAGTAGTGATTGTACTCCTGATAATGAAATGCTTTAACTCACTAAAACAGTATCCTATAACTCTAATTTGATCAGGGAGTCCACAGGTTGGTAGAATAGTGATGACAGAAGCTGCTAAGCATTTAACTCCTGTGACTTTGGAGCTTGGTGGGAAATGCCCCATGATCTTTGATTACAACTCTATATCCTCCAATCTCAAGGTATATGTAAATCAGAAGCACAATTCTAGTTTGGAGTCATGAAAATCATTAGCCTTTTTTCTTTCTTTCTTATTTTGTTTTTCTAAGTTCAATAGTTTTTACTGATTTTTCTTTGCTACATATATATTACAAACAATGGTCAAAGTACAATTTACGAATAATGTCAAAAGTGAAAATATTAATATCATTATACAATGGAGGGAGTACTTTCTGTTTAGAGTATTGTTTTTCGAAAATCGAAGAGAAAGGGTTTGGAAAATTAAACAATTAAGTTAAGGTTTTTCGTTTATTTAATAAAGTCATATAATGTATGTCAAATAAAGAAACAAAAATTAGCTAAACTTATTAAAATCATTGTGATTTTGAAAACTGACAAGTAGTACTGGTAACCCGTTACCCGTCGTTATTTCTTTTTTTTTTATATATTAAAAAAACTGAAAAACAAAAAAACGATCACCAAGAACCCTTTAAATATTAAGTTGTATGCTCATCTTGGTGGCTGATATATTCATAATTAGTGGTTTGTTGAATGAATTTAAGGTGGCTGTGAGAAGGCTAACATCTGCTAAGTGGGGTACTTGCGGTGGGCAAGCTTGCATCACGATTGATTATTTGCTCATAGAGGAGAAGTTTGCTTCTTCATTGGTTAGTTATACATAAACTTCATTTATATACTATCATAACTAAAGTTAAAATTATTGGTTAGGGAAGTAGTGAATATTGGCTAAGTGCATAAACTACATCGGTTTACCAAATAACATGAACTATGAGGTAAGGTGCGCAGTTTAGCTTAAATGAGATTAGATTTCGCCGAAAAATGATTGAATCTTCATTCAAGCTAATTTGTGCACCCGACCTGCCGATAGTTTGTTCAATTTTGTGCACCCAGCCAATATTTTATGCTACCCTGGCTGTATTTTCCCAATTTATAATTAGGATATCACAAAAAATAGTTAAGGTGCACCAACTATTGTTTAGTTGCACAATATATGGATGGTGTGCGCAAATTAGCTTATAAAAGAATATATTACTTGAGGTTTCGCAGGAAAACGGTGGAATCTTCATTTAAGTTAAATTTGCGCACCATACCACCTCATATATCATTAAGGGTGTGTTCTTTTCAACATATATCAGATGAGGAGATCATTAGATCAAATGTAATCAGATCAGATCTCATAATATAAGTTCAAATTCCCATACATTTTCTGATATTATCTTATCAGATCAAATCAGAAAAAATAAGACAAAAAGAACGCATCCTAAGTCTACAATTTGTGCTACCCTAACTAATTTCCCCTAAACAAATTACAACAAAATCTAGTATACATATTATTTTTCTTAATTGTTACAATAATGATTTACTCTTAGATTGAGTTGCTGAGGAGGATGGTAACCAGACATTATGGGGAGAACATAGAAACATTGGGAAACATTAGCAGGATTGTTAACAAGCGTCATTTTGATAGATTATGTAGTTATCTCCAGGATCCTGCCGTTGCTTCTACAATCGTTCATGGTGGTTCATTTGATGAAAAAAGACTGTAAATTTTCTCCTCAACTAGTTCATTTTAGAGTCTCGTTTGGTATGGTGTAAAATGTTTTTAGATGTTAAATTGGAAAATTTATTTTCACGAAGATTTTCCGTTGTTTGGTTGTATATATATTAAAATAAAATGGTTTCCATTTTAAATATTTTTAATTGTTTGGTTGAACTGAAAATCAATTGCTTGAATTGTGACGAAAAATGATTTCCTTCTAATTGTGGTGTGAAATGTTTTCCTCCCAATCTGGTGGGAAAATTTTTTCAATAGGAAAGTTTTACAAACCAAACAATATAATGAGAAAATAATTTTCAGAAAAAACGTTTTACATCCTTCCAAACAGACAGTTTAAACATTACAAGAACTGAAATTTCTGCCACTATTTTCTACTGTAAAAAAATTGAAATTGAAGTTCCTCTGTTTATTTATGTCGATTAAGTGACATCTGATAATGTGTGATGACAAAATCGATTTGACATTGAATCAAACGATTTGACATCAAGTAGAGAGGAAAAATGTCAAATCGTTGCCATTAATATGTTACAGAGGGAGTACTTCATATAATTTGTATGATGAAATGGGATATGTTTCAATTTCAGGCTTATTGAGCCAACAATCTTGCTGGATCCTCCACTTGATTCTGCTGTCATGAACGAGGAGATCTTTGGTCCGATTTTGCCAATTATAACTGTGAGAACATTATACTCTTCATTCTCGTGCAGATATACTAAGAGCTCGTTTACATTAGCTAAATAGAGATAACTAAACTGAACTGAAATTAATAAAGATGAACTGAACTGAATTTAATCTGAAGTAACCAAGCCCTAAAAGCATGTTTGATATTTTTATTTTTTTGTGTTGAACATGGAATCAGATAACCATTTTCATTAGTACTTTTTGATATGAGATATTGGCAATGAATTTGATAGAGTATATAACGTATTCCCGAGACTCAACCATTAGCTTAAGTTTTTTGGTTGAAATGGTCCTTTAACGTGGTATCAAAACCAACGTGACACAAAAGTCACGGACTCGAATCTCAAAAGTTTAAGTTAATAATTGATCTGAGGTCCAAAAATATACGGAGTATTATATACTCTATCAGAATGCCTTTCATAAGGATAACTATTACCACCATTGTATTACACTTTTCAACTTTGTGAAAACAAAATATTTTCCCCTCGCTTTGATTTATTTTCGTTCTATTTCCTCAGTTACACCAAAAAAACAAATAGCGATGTCATTAAATATTATCGTTTCCTTTTCTGATTTCCTTTCATTCGAAATTTATACCAAACACTCCACTTCTTTGGTATCTGATATGGAGTTTTCTAATGAGAGGTTTTGCAAAAACAGTTTAAGAACATTAAGGAAAGTATAGACTTCATCAATTTGAGGCCGAAACCACTTGCTTTATACGCATTTACACACGACGATGCATTCAAAAAACGGATAGTCTCAGAAACTTCATCCGGAAGCTTGCTCTTCAATGATGTGGTGATTCAGGTAATGCTCCGGATCTTGAATCAGGACATACACTGTATTCATAAGATCAATTCATTAATAAAAGAGTCATACATATGACAACTTAATTATCCAGTACTTAACTAATAACATTGATTTTTTGTAATGGTCGATTCTTGTTGTAGTATATTTGTGAAGAGCTCCCATTCGGGGGAGTAGGGCAGAGTGGGATGGGGAGATATCATGGGAAGTACTCTTTTGACACGTTTAGTCATGAGAAAGCTGTGTTGTACCGAGGCTACTTCCCTGATCTATCTGCAAGGTATCCACCATGGAACGCGTTCAAGATGGAGTTTTGTAGGTTGGGTTACAAAGTGGACTACATCAACATTTTGCTTCTCTTGCTTGGCCTCAGAGGATATCCTAATAAAGGAAACAAAACACTTTGAGATTATTTGCATCATATATCAATTCAAAGACAATCACACTATAAAGTTTGTTATGTTGGGTGTTTTAATTAGGTTTTGTTTGTCTTGTGCTCTCTTTATTTGATGTTACAATTGATATGTATTATTCTTATATACTCCATACTATACATTATACATTTATTTAGTATTTTAGTCTAATGTTTGTTCTACAATAAGGAATTAATTAAAGATGAAATGCAGCTTTCTTGTAAACAAAAAGATCAAATTCCCAGTTTAAGAAAGTAAGAACTATTGTTATTCTATGTCATTTCCCCTGTATACTATACTATACTTGGATGTTGAAACTACCTCTCATTAGTCATTTCCCCTGTATAGTTCAGCACTTCAGCGTGTTCAGTTCAACTTTTTTAGCATTCAAGTGTTCATATAAAAAAAACAAAAAAAAAAACATCAGATCAGATTTTATTAGATTAAATATATTAATTAGATCATCAGTTGTTTATACATTTCATAAAGTTTAGGTTAAATCGGAAAGTGTACCTCGTATAACAAGGACAAATATCTCATTTTCTATGACTAGTAGGGGTGATCGAGCACCGGAACCGGTTGGACTGGTAGACCGGAATCTACATTTTTGTGGACCTGGACTAGACCAGTTTGAACCTGCATCGAACCAGTTTGGGTCGATTTTTTTTTTTTTTATATTTAAAAAAATATTTTTTCTCTATCCGATCTGATTTTGGACTTGAATTTTACTGATTAAATGCGACATTCAGGCACAATATTCAAGAGATATTGTTGTAAATGTATTTTTAGTGTATTATTATCTGACCTTGAAAAAGCTGCACGTTACATATATATATACAGAGGATGTTGACATCTGAAATACCCTAGCAAGGACAAGAAGCTACTGGGCCAGCCCAACTAAATATTATGGACCTTACAACATAAGATAAAATGAAATACATTCATTTAGGCTCTCTTACTTCTCACTTTTCATTTAGGCTCTCTTACTTCTACACTCCACCTCAAGTTGAGTGTGGGGGATGAAGGCAGAACACTCAACTGGGATAAACAATGGGCATGCTTCTGCACATGTAATGGTTTTGTGAGCAAATCAGCAGGTTGTTGTGCAGATGGTACGTATTGAGGTTGAATAGCCTTTTCTGCTACCTTATCTCTAACAAAGTGGCAATCAATTTCAACATGTTTTGTCTTCTCATGTTGAACTGGGTTTGCCGCTATGGACAAAGCTGCTTTGTTATCACAACACAACACAGTAGCTAGGTGGCAAGTGTTTGGGACCCAAGTCTTTGAGTAATTGAGTTAGCCACAACACCTCACATGTAGTAACTGCCATTGACCTATACTCTGCTTCTGCAGTGGATCTTGCCACAATAGATTGCCTTTTAGATTTCCATGAAATAGGTGATGCGCCAAGTAGTACGCAGAACCCTGTTGTACTTCTCCTAGTATTTGGGCATCCTGCCCAATCACTATCACAGTAGGCAGTCAACACAGCCTTATTGTTTGAGGCTAATAAAATCCCTTGCCCTGGGTTAGAAAGAATGTACCTGAGAACCCTCTTGGCTGCCTGAAAATGCGGAACTCTAGGTTGGTGAGTGAATTGGCTCATAATATGAACAGGGTAAGCTATATCTGGCCTTGTGAGAGTGAGGTAAATTAACTTCCCAATGAGTCTTTGATATGTTCCTACATTTTGTAGTGGATCTCCCAGATCAGTTGTCAACTTGACATGAGGCTCCATGGGGACTTTGAGGGGCCTAGACCTCATCACACCAAATTCCCTCAACAGGTCCAATGCATACTTCTTCTGTGATAGAAATATGCCTTGTGAGGATCTGGCCACTTTTATGCCAAGGAAGTAACTTAGTTGACCCAAGTCCTCCAAATGAAATATTGAGGCCAGGAACTTCTTTGTCTGATTGATCATTTTAGGGCAATTTCCTATAATGATTAGATCATCTAAATAAATAAGCAAAGCCACAAGCTTGGATCCATGATTCAAGGTGAACAAAGAATAGTCAGCCTTGGACTGTTGATGTAACATGTAACTACCCAGTTTTATTGGTATTTCTGTTTTGATTTATTTGTGTATTTATGTTATTTTATGTATGGTCCAAAATTTATTTGGACTATTTATTTTTATTTTATTTGAATAATTGCGATTATTGCTATTTTTGGTTGTTTTATTATTAATTTTATTATTAATTTAATTAATTAGAATTTAATTATTTAATTTTTTAATTAGTTAATTAATTTTTGGGCCAAATGCAAATTAGGCATGATTAGTCATGCATGAATGCAATTAGCCCAATTGATCACAAAAGCCCAATTTAGCCTTGTGAAAACCGGCCCCCTTATGATTAGTGGCCTAATTTGCCACTTGCTTCATGTTCACACCTTAAACCACTTCTATAAATAGAAGGGTTAGTAAGGCTTAAGAGTTCATTTGCCATCTTAAACACCTTTGATCATCATTTGCTACAATCCAACCAAAAGCACTCTCCCTTCATTTGCTCTCCATTTCCACGCCATTTTTGGCTTATGAGCACCCAACCATTGTTCATCATCCAATCACTTCCAAAACTTAAAGATTAAATTGCTATTGATCTTTAAGTAACTTTAAGCACAACAATCTCCATATTTTTCAATCAAGACTTCTAGTTCGGGTTTGGTTTTGGGGTTTGTTCGATTGCGTCGTTTTCGTGAAGGGGTTCGTGTGAAGCCGTGTTGGTTCGTGTGTGTGGCTGTGCAGTGGGCAGCCGTGCCGTGTTGAAGACGGTGGTGCAAGTGGTGGTGCCATGCAAAGCCGTGGTGGTGCCGTGTTCGTGCAAGCCATGTGTGTGCTCGTGGTGAAGCCGTGTTGTGTGTGTGTTCTGGCCATGTATTTTGGGTTTCCGGGCAGCAAGTTTTGTGTGTTAATTTGCTTAATCTTCAATAAGGTAACATACTTTCTTACCTTAATTTGAATACTATGGTTATAGGGTTGATTAAGTAATCATATTGGATGAATTGTTGATGAATGTTTGCCATGTTATGTATGATTTTAAAGGGTTGATTTGGGTGTTGATTTCACGATAATTTGTTAAGTTTTCATGCATGTTTGATGGGATTTTTGTATGACTCGAGTTTGAAGTTGAGTTCTTGATGAGTTCTTGATGAGTTCTTGATGAGTTCTTTGAGTTCTTTATGAGTTCTTTATGAATTCTTGATTGAATCTTGAAATCTTGAAGTGAGTCATGTAATCTTTAAGTGTTAAAGTCTTTTGAAGTTTTATTTAAAGATAAGTAAAGTTTAGCAAAGTTTTCTAAAGAAAGTTTAAAGAAAGTTAAAGAAAGGTTTAAAGAAATTTAAAGATTTGATAAAGATTAATTAAAGAAGTAGTAATTGTTTATGGTTAGACTCAAGAAAAGGTGTAAGAAGCGATCTTGAGAATAACAATGATGTAAGTAAGTAAAGGATTAGCTTAAGTTTACTTTTAAACGTCTAACCTTAGAGTAAGATTCTAAGACTTGGGTTAAGACGTTGCCCCTATCCTAACCGCGGTATTAGGATAGTATATACTTGCTATGTTGTCTGTTTGATATGAATTTCCGTAAGATGGGGTTCATGGGTTTGGGAGTAAGATTCTCATTCCTGGCATAGTAGGAAAATTCGTTCACGTAAGATGCGTTCGTACGTGCATAGTCCGGTCTAAAATGTAAATGGTAGCGACAAAGATTGTTAATGATATATGTTTAAGTTTGAGTAATTAAAAGTTGGTCAGTTTTATGTTATTGTTATGATGTTGTTTATGTCGTATGTTGGTATGTTTAGTCTGATGTGTTGTTTGATTGGTTATATGATTATGTGTATCCATGTTAGGGTGGGACTGTTATGTTACTCGCCACTGACAATGGATTGTTGTTAATTTTTCAGGTAACTCTGATGATGACGGTGTTGCTTAGCTTTAGGTTGGGCGTGTGCCGTTGTTTTCCTATTCTAGACTATGTTATGTTTCTAGTTTTGACGTTTAGTTTTTGTATTCCGTATATTCTAACTCTGACAGTATTTGGAGTTACTTACTAGTATTGTTTACTTTTGGGTTTAGTATTGTACAAACTTGTGGGTGTTGTACTTTTGGGTTATAGTAATATTAATTTGAGGTTTTATTTTCAATTTGAAGTAAGTTTGTTTGTTAGATCGACAATTCGACTCATCGGTTTCTTCCGCGCCGGTTTAAGCGAGTCGGGTCATCACAGTTCATAGCCAAAGTTTTTGAGTGCAGATGAAAGCTTGGCAAACCATTGTCTTGGCGCTTGTTTTAAGCCATACAAAGACTTTTGTAATTTGCAAACTTGTGTTGAGTCTGACTTTTATCTCCCACATTTATCCTGCTGCCATAACCTTTGTATCCTTTAGGCATTTGCATATACACATGTTCTTCTAGATCTCCATGAAGAAAAGATTCTTCGCATCCATCTGGCACACAAACCAATCCTTCAATGAAGCCCCAGCCAATTGTGATCTAACTGTAGTGAGCTTAGCAACAGGAGCAAATGTTTCTTCATGATCGACTCCATACTTTTTCCTGCACCCTTGTATCACCAATCTAGCTTTGAACCTCTCAATTGAGCCATCGGGGTGATATTTTATCTTGTAAAGCCATTTGCTACCAATGGCCTTTTTGCCTTGGGGCAGGTTGGTGACCCTCCATGTGTTATTTTCTTTTAGGGCAGTAAGCTCTTGATTCATTGCTTCCGTCCATCCGCTTGACTTCAAAGCCTCTTCAAAGTTGTGAGGTTCAGTAACTAAACTTACTGCAGCCACAAATGAGTTAAATTTTGTACTATCTTTTGTAGCAGAAAATATTGGGTCAGACGGTCTGACCAAATATTTTGGTCAGACGACCCACTTTCACAACATCACAAGTCTGATATATCTTCTTCTATCTTTCGCATCTAATTATCTTCAATCATCATCATCACCATCATCTCATCTTCGATTACCGTCTTCACCATCTTCAATCACTGACTCACTATCATCACCTTCATCGTCATCTTCAAGAACCTTTGGTCAGGCATCACCATCACCATCGTCATCAAAATTAATGTTGTCAAAGCTCTACAACACTACAGACTTTTTTTATCAATGGAAGAACGAGGTAAACTGATGGAGAACCAAAGCTCACTTGAGGTAATTCTCTATCTATTTCGCCATTATCGAACTCGAGCTTGAGCTTTCTACCAATTCTCTATTCTATTCCGCCATTATCGAGATCGAGCGAAGCAAATTACAAGCAGAAAAGATTAAGATTAGATCGAGCGAAGCAAATTACAAGCAAGGAACGAAGCAAATTACAAGCAGCAAGATTAAGATCGAGGAGGAAAGAGAGCAAGATTTAGACTGGTGATGAAGCAAATTACAAGCAGCGAAGCCACCAAAAGGAGAGGAGGAAGAAAAAGATTAAGGATGGAATCAGATTTCCAGGTCCAGTTTTTTTCATCCAGGTTAGTTGTCCAGGTCTAATTTTTCTTCCAGGTTAGTTTTCTAAGTCCAGGTCCAATTTTTCAAGTCAAAAATTTTCATCCAGGTTAGTTGTCCAGGTCTAATTTTTCATCCAGGTTAGTTTTCTAGGTCCAGGTCCAATTTTTTCAGGTCAATTTTGTCCAGGTCTTTTTTTTTTTTCTTGTCCAAGTATATTAGAATTTTGACCAGGTCAGTTATAATTTTGTCCAGGTTAATGATAATTTTGTTCATATTTGTCCAGGTGTGTCCATGTTTGTCCACATTTGTCCAGGTTTGTCCACATTAGGCCAGGTTTGTCCAGGTTTGTCCAGGTTTGTCCAGGTCCAGGTTTGTCCAGGCTGAATTTTTTGTCCAGTTGACTTGGACTCGTCTGACAGCAACAATACTGTCAGACGAGTCTGACACAATACATTCACCATGTTTTCCACTTCATTTGGCTCTTCTCTGGGTTTCAGACCATGGTGACAGTCTTTTAGCCATCCAGGTAACCTCCTTGCTCTTGTTGAGTGAACTGTTGGCCTTTGTGGTTGAGCATGAGTAGCTTCTTCTATCTGAATCAACTGATCTGAGTTGTGGTCCTCTGCCTGATCTGTTTTATCATTCTGATCAGAATCCCTGATTTCCTCTCTCTGATGTGATTCATTGTTGCCTTGATCTGTTGGCTTATCATCATCAACAAATTCCTTCAAATCATACTTATCCTCTTCTTGTTGTAATGTTGTCAGTTTCATTGGGAGATGTTGTTCAGCCAATTTACTTTGTCTTTTGAGGTATGGAAAGTGAGATTCATAAAACCTCACATCCCTTGACACAAAACATTGATTTGTTACCAAGTTGAGCAACTTGTAACCCTTTTTCCCTTGAGGGTACCCCAAGAAGATGCAAGGTACACCTCTCATGTCAAACTTGTCATGTTGCCTATTTGGATTTGATGCAAAAGCTAAACACCCAAACACTCTTAGATGATTGTATGAAGGTTTAGTGTCAAATAAGTTCTCATAAGGTGTGACATTGTTTATGGCGCTGCAGGGAAGCCTATTAATTAGATATATGGCTGTCAACACACAATCCCGGCCCCCCAAAAACCTAAGGGTAAACCCACCTGAAACCTTAGTGCTCTAGCCATTTCCAGGACATTTCTATGCCTTCTTTCCACTCGACCATTTTGTTGTGGCCTATCCACACAACTGGTCTGATGAGCAATACCCATTTCAGCAAAGAATTGTTTACATTGGGAATCAGTGAATTCCAATGCGTTGTCTGACTTAATAGACTTTATAGCCTTCCCAAATTGTGTTTTTACAAACCGAGCAAAAATTTTGATGGTTTGTTGAGCTTCAGATTTGTGATTTAAAAGATACACCCATGTGGCTCTTGTATAATCATCCACAATTCTAAAGAAGTACCTATAATGGTTTCTGGTCCTAACCTTGTATGGTCCCCAAATATCCAAGTGAACCAGATCAAATTTTGACTTTGCATTATTTATACTTTTTGGAAATGGAAGTTTAGTGAACTTAGCCATAGGACAAATCATGCAATTTTCATTCATGTAACATTTGTCAGACATACATCCAAGACTTCTCAATTTAGTAGGTGGAACATGTCCTAATCTTAGGTGCCATACAAGACCATCACTTAGTTTATTTACATCTTTACTACTTTTCAGTGCATTACAAGAAAAAACTGAACATGAATTTCCTTGATTTCTACTTTGTGTCTTCAAACTTCCAGCTTCCTTCACTGCCTGTTGAACTTGGCACAAAGGTATATTGATTAGATAGTATATCCCTTTATGCCCCTTTCCAATAGCTTTAATTATCTGGGAAGCACAATCCTGAACAACACACATTTCACCAACTATGATCATTTGAAGTGTATTATCCCTCAATAGCTTACTTATAGACAAGAGATTGTGATTAAATTCTAGAACATAGAGAGCATTTTTAAGAATTAACCCATTTTCTAGGTGCACTGAGCCTGTGTGAGTGATTTCAACTGTTTTCCTACTTGGAACCTTATTTTGGGTTGATCTATAGCTCTCACAGGGTTAGTCAGCATCTCAAACATACAAGTTATGTGGTCACTTGCTCCTGAATCCATAATCCAACCATCATTCATAGAAAAAAAATTTATTTAAAGTTGTCATACCTGCAAAGGTGGAATCTATATCCTCCTCTGCTTCATTTTTCTTCTTGGTTGATAAGGGAAGCATTTTGTACCACTGCTCCAGCTGATGAACAAAGATTTTTGGTGAGGTTTCTGCTTTGTCATCTTCCTCTGCCTGAGCTGCTGCTGCAGTCCTCTGTCCACTAGGTTTTGAGGCCTTGTTGTGCCTCTTGTTGTAGCCAGCACCGCCTCGTCCCACAACTTCCTTACCTTTGTTTCCATTCAATTTTTTAAACTTAGGATGCCACTTGGAATATCCTATGACTTCCCAGCATTTTTTGGTTGTGTGCCCTTTTCCTCCACACACATTACAACCTAGCTCCCCCTCAAATTGTTTCCCTTCAGCCTTGCTCATCATAGCTGACATCTCCACTTCAGGTTTGGAGGCCTTCATTGCTGCTCTTTGAGTTTCTTCTTGTTGAAGAGTGGAAAATACACTGTCAAGAGTTGACAATGGGGTATTCAGAAGGAGTTGGGATCTTTGCTGAGCAAAATCAACATCCAAACCAGCCAGAAATAAGAATAGATTTTGCTTCTCTTTCTGCTGGTTTAGATCAGTCACAAAGGCAGTTATTTCAGTGGTCATCTCGGTCAGTGGTGGAAGTTGGTTCATGGCTTCTCTTTCCTCCCAGAGAGAGTGGAATGCAGTAAAGTAGTCACTAATCCCTCTACCAATTTTCTTAACTTCATACAAATTTCTAGAGAGCTGATACTCCCTAGCCCCATTCACCACAGAGTACATCTTCTCTAGATATGTCCATACTTCTTTTTCTGTGTTAATGAAGAGAATAGATTCATGAATGTTGGAGGAGACTGACCCCATCAGCCATGATAGCACTATGCTATTACATGTATCCCATTGCTCGGCTTTAGTGTCATCTTTGCTGTCCTTTGTGAGTCCAGTCACAAACTTAAGCTTTCTCTTGGAGGCCAAGGCAATCTCCATGGATCTCGTCCACTTGCGGTAGTCATGAGCTCCTTGCAAGAGTGGCTCCACCTTGACAGAAGATGGCCCATCTGAGGGATGTAGGTAAAGTGGGTTTTGCATATTTGCCATACTTATCTTGGCCATAGGCTCCAGGTACAATAAGTTTTAGAAGGTATAAAAATGGTAAAAAAGAGATGGAAATCGAAGCTTTTAGGCTCTCTTCAGCTATGCTCTGACACCATGTTGATTAAATGCGGCATTTTTGCACAATATTCAAGAGATATTGTTGTAAATGTGACCTTGAAAAAGCTGCACACACTCACACACACACACACACATATATATACAGAGGATGTTGACATCTGAAATACTCTAGCAAGGACAAGAAGCGACTGGGCCAACCCAACTAATTATTATGGACCTTACAACATAAGATAAAATGAAATACATTCATTTACATTCATTTAGGCTCTCTTACTTCTACAAATTTAAATAAACTTTATTTTTTAAAAATATTATGTATCCATATTTTTTAAATTCCAGTCCAAACTAATCCGGAACATAATGTAATTTACCAGGTTTGGACCGGACTGGTGAACTGGAATCACTATTTTTCGTTGACCGCACCAGTTTGGAACGGTCATGTCTAAACCGGTCTGGTTCCAATCCAAATTCCGGTCCATACCGATTTATGAACTCCGGGATATGGCCGTATATGGTGGGTTGGATTAGCCCAGATTACTTAGATAATCTTAATCTAATTAATAATCTTTGCTCGATCAAATAACCATGGATCTCCTCAATCCCAAAAATTTGTATAGCTTGGTGATGTATATGGTACAATCTTAACTCAAATCAACTAGCTTTTAGAAGTGAGTCATATTCTTGTATCCAACTCACCAAAATGATCAAACATTATTGTTCTAAGTGGTGAAGACAGTGGACTTTGATATTCTTGAATCTCAATGTAAATAAATTAGAGAAAACTGTAGTATAAACAAAAATTCCACAAATGTTCAAAACAAGTAGACTGGTCCAATCAATTTTTATAAACTTAATGTTGATGGTTTGAAAATCAATTCCAACCCTACCACAATATATATGTTATATTTATTAGACATCATAACAAAGAAATGATCTTAGCATGAACCAAATTAATTCATATTCTATCTTCTTTGCAGAAATGTTTGCCTTTGAAGCTAAGGAATTAAAGGAGCAATTTCATTGTACATTAAGATTATATACAATCAGAAACATATGGAAAAATCCTTTTGGAAAATCAATAATATTATTATACTAGACTCACATGTTTTAAATCAATGTAATTATATACATTGATTTATATAATCAACTTAAGTAGCAAATTTTTTTAGAGGACCTCCAAGTCATGGCTCAAACATGGCCATGACCCTTCTATCTTTAGTTTAACTTACATCTAAAGTTGTAAGAACTTGTAGTTAATCTAGTGTTTTTTTTTATTATTATTGAAATTTTTTCATATGGCTTGAAAAGAGGGTTGCACGAACGTGCAACATGCTCAAAATTAAATGTAGGCAGAAATTCTAGAGTACTTACACTAAAGCACAACATATGATGGGGAACGGTCATATGATCTTGTTGCACAATAGTACACTGTTGTGCACCAATTCAAGAGTCATCAAGAAACTTGCACCCCAAACTGTACAACCATGCACTCTAAGATGACACGATTATATAGTGGTGCTAAATCATTTTTTGTTTTTGTTTTTTTTTTTTCTATTTTAATGATTGTTTATTTAATCTTGGTCATTCATTACTTCATTCATGGGCCTAAATTAAGCCATTATAAGGTTTATCTCTTTACTATATATAGAATCTAAACTAGCCCCTCATTGTCTTCTTTTTGCTTATTTTGAATGAGAATTCTTAATTTGATCTGAGTGCTAAATGATCCTTCTTATTGTGAAAAAAAAAAAACAAAAATCCATATCTTGGTTATTGTGAGTCTTTTTCTAATTATATATGTAACATGTCCTTATTGACAAAGAATTGCTGTGGAAGATATCAAATGGATAGGGGTTTTACAATTGATATTAAAGCAAACGTTCCATTGACCTTACTTAGTCATTAAACAGCCTTATAGATTAAATTCCTTAGCTTTGAAGAAATGTCTAGGTTGGAGTAATAACAACCCTAGTTAGTGATTCCTTGGGTAGAAAGAAGCCTTGGAAACTAACTATTTGTACTTATTTGAATATGCTTTATATTTGTATATGGTTTGTATTTGTATACATAATCATCATGTATGGAGGAGAAAGCTAAGGGAGGAGTTTTGCTCATCAATAGCCTCCATAATTGAGTGATAAATGGTGTGTTAATTGAGTGAATTAAGTGAGCATAAATGGCAATGAATTAGGGAGTTAAAACAACAAATCACATCCCTTATATGGTCAACTAATACGGGTCACATGATACCATGTTGGTCAGTCCAAAATTAAATTATGTATGTGTGAAATTGTTTGCTGAAAATAAAATAGAATAATTTAACGAATATAAAATAAATTAATTCGAAACTAAATGAAAATTAAAATTATTAAAACTCAATTCAAGAAATAATAATTATTATTTTGTTTACTTAAATCGAAATTAAATTAGCAAATGAAACTATTAAAAATAATTATTAAATTTAAATAATATTATAATAAAAATGCACAAATATTTTAGAAATTACTATTTGCTTTTTGATAATATATACTTGGTGGATTATTTTCAACCCATTATTTTGCACGTTAATGGCGTATTCTTAGTGACATTTTTGGGTGAATGATTTTGGACAAATTTTTCTGGAATTTTGGATTGTGTTATGTGTCATGCAATTAACTAGATTTGGTCCGTGCGATGCTCGATTTAGATAAAAAAAAAGTATATTGATCTCCTATACTATATAATACCTCATATTAATCATACTATTACCAAGAAATTTTTTAAAATGCTTGAATAATCAATTTTTTTAAAATCACCATTTTTAAGGTAAAATATGGATTTTATATGTTGATGTTGTTAAACTATTCAATTTCTTGAAAAAATAAACAATACTTGAACAAAAGTAGTACTTGAACTTGATTCAATTTCTACTTGGACTGCATAAAATTTCTTATTTACAAAAAAAAAAACAAAAACAATAAAAAAAACCCATAGTTTTTTAAAAGGAAAATATAAATAATTGTAATTATGATTGAAAAATAGATATTGAAAATTAAAATCAGCATTAATAGCTTTTAGGGCTTTAAAAGTTGATTAAAGAATCAAATAAAAAGTCAAATCAAAAATAAAAATTACACCATCAATAGTTTTGGACGAGGGAAAACACTATTTGAAATGTAACACTTGTACAATTTGAGAGTAGGAGGATCCGATGATGTAAGTGATAAGCGGTATTTTGTTCCCTTTTTCCTTGTCTTTTTACTTAGTTTATGTGTAGTTTTCTTTGCTTTTTCCCTTTTTCTCTCCTTTTTCTTTGTTTTGGTGCTTAGGGCTCCTTTCTTGGTTTTTATGTGTTTTCCCTCGATTTTGCTCTATTCTTGTGTTTCCTTCCATTTTGTAGGTCCGGAGTTCATTTCGGAGCGCCAGGAAGTAAGCCGGAAAGCCCAGAGAAAAACTAGAGTCAGTTCTCCCAACAAACCCCCCCTTGGTCATTGGAGAGCAAGGCAAGAAACAAAGCACAAAAATTGCAACAGAACAAAAGGAGCGGTCGCTCCTATGTTTTGCACGGCCGCTCCTTTTGAGCGCTCCTATTTTTGGCTTTATCTGCACCCTCGCTCCCTTCTACAGGTGGTGTTAGCAGTGGTTGAGAAAAACAAAAGGAGCGGTCGCTCCTTCCATACGCACGGCCGCTCCTTTGTGCAGGTGCCTTCATGCTTCAAAACTTGAATTGGGTCAGTAGCATAGTTTTCCAAAAGGAGCGGCCGCTCCTTTTGTATGCACGACCGCTCCTTTGGACGGGCTCAATTGCAGTAGCATTTTTTACAAAAGGAGCGGTCGCTCCTTGTGCTTGCACGGCCGCTCCTTTTGACAGCTCTGTTTTTTTAATACGTGTGAAGCTGTTTTGCTCGACTTTTTTGGGGCTTGTATATATACCCCTCTTCCCCCATTTTTCACTCTTAGCTGAGGTTAGAAGCTCACTTAGGGTTTTAGGTTAGATTTTGTTGCTTTCTTCTTCAATATCCTTGTAATTTACATTGTTCTTAATTTTCTTGTTCTTCATCTTCTTCTTGTTCTTCATTTCAAGGTACTTTCATAGCTTTCTTTACTTGCTTTCTTATTTGCTTTATGTAGTTATTTTGCTAGTTCTTGTTGTTTATGTTGTTATTTGTTGTTAATTTAGTTGTTTATGCTTGATTTTGTTGTTGATTTAGTTGTTTATATTGTTTAGTTGGTAGTTTTTGGTGTTTATGTAATGTTCATGTTTTTCTAGGTTTTAATTGTTAGTTTTGTTATTCATAGTTTTAGGTTAATTTGTGTATTTAGTTTTAGTTTTAATTATGTTTTTATTAATTAATTTTGAGTAGTTAATTTCTAGGGTTTGAGTGAAACTTCTCAAATCCTCCATGATTGTGGTTTAGTTGTTTCTTGGCTTTTGGTTGTGATTTTGTCGGTACCTTAGGATTCGGTAATGTTGAGTCTTGTGTCTAGCTAGCATAGGATTCATTGAAGAATCCCCACCGAAGGACCGAAAGGTGATCGTGGGTGATGACTTCCTTTGCCCGATTGATGGAAGCACCACGAAAGTTGGGCCTTCGATCAAGGGAAAGTTACCGGTCTTCGTGATTTTGTGCTTAGTACTTGTTAGATGTGTCGCTGCACGAAAGTGAGTTGTATATGTCTTTCCGGTCATCGTACTAGCTCGAAAGAGTGGTACGATCTTAGAACGACCTCCCCTTATCCACGACCTAAGTCTAAGTTTCGATTGATTCATAATTCATGGTGGTATGAGTTGTGGATCTCTTACCCTAGTCCCTTTTGTTTTTGTTTCCTTAGTGTAGTTTTAGTTAGTTCCCTTCGCCTCTCGCGACCATTATTTGACCTTGCTTGTTCGACGCTCACGCCTAGGCTAGTGCGAAGTACCTTCCCCGTGTTCGACATCCCCACTCATACTACGACGGGGGTTTTTTATTTGGTAAGAAAACCCCTCCTATCAGTAAGCAAACTTTGTTTTAGTATATACATATAGAAGTGGTATCAAGAGCCAATATTTTTAGCCTCCAAAGATCTATGGATTGTTTGTTGGTGTTATTTTCAATTTGGAGTATTGTTTTTTATTGCATTATTCCAGTGTTTGATAAACTGGTGCTGAAACGTTTCTCTTTAAACCCATATTTCCTTGGAAAAATTGTCTAAAATAAGCCAACATTTGGCCGGTATTTCACAATTAATTAAGCCAACTTTTTAAAAATTCAGAAATAAGCCAACCTTACCATCATTAAAGCCAAATTTAAGTCAGTGGTTTAGTTTACCCATCATTGCCAGTTGCAATAGGTTAATTATAATTTTTTAATAAATTATGACTATAATGATTAACTACAAGATAATTGTGATTAATTATCGCAAGTTGCAACCTTTACTACAGGTTGCAAGTGATTCAACCTACATTTGGCTTTAATATGGTAAGGTTAGCTTATTTCTAGACTTTCAAAAGGTTGGCTTATTTATAAAAGATCGGCCAAAGGTTGGCTTATTTTGGGCAATTTTTCCATTTCCTTGTCATGAAAGCATATTCAAATAAACCTCTTAACTCCACCCCAAAAAAAAAAAAAATTCCTCCTTTACCAGATTTTTTTTCTTATTTGTATCTATATGCTTAATTTTAAAAGTCATGTATTCTGTACCCATTTTGTACCTGTTTTCATGCAACATATGATTCACTCATTTACTCAACTGATGGTACGTTTGATTGGTCTGAAATTTCTGATCTGATCTGATCTGAACTTTTCTGATATGAACTAATCGGATCAAAATTTTTTTGATCTTATATGAATTTTTCTGATCTTATATGGACTTTTTTTTTATTGTAGTTAATTTTATTGTTATGATTTTTCTTATCTGATTTGAACTTTTCTAATCTGATCTAAATGAAGGAACTTGAGTCTGTGCTTTGTATTTAATAACAACCAAATATATATACAGTAGTGTACATGCATGCATTTAGGCAATATTAGTTAAACCTAAAGGAAAGTGCTAATTCTAAGGAGAATATGCTAATCATAAGTTTGATTTACCTACAACTAATATACAAAGAATATTTTATGGCTTGGAAATAGGAAACTAATTATTATTTACAAAATATAAATCATATATTCTATCACACCCCGCAGTTGAAGCAGGAGGTTCCCGGATGCATAGATTTAGGGCTGAGTAGAGTGCGGTCTGAACCGCACCAAACCGCAAACCAAACCGCAATTGTGCGGTTTGGTTTGGTTTGCGGTTTGAGAAGAACGGTTTTGCCAAACCGTAATTTTGCGGTGCGGTGCGGTTTCCAAAAATTTTGAAACCGCACCAAACCGCAAACCGCAATTTTTTTAATTGTTATAAAATATTTAATTTCATGCTTTTTATTTAGCTTACTACCCTACTGAAATTATGCCTTTTGTTTTTTCTTGGGCCTTATCTAGTTGTTTAAACCCGTAACGCTCTAAGGCTTCTCTAACTCTTTAAGGCTCTAACAAAAAATAAATCTATGTTTTTTTGTCCTTATCAATTACTAGTTATAAAATATAAAAAAAATAAAAGTGGGTTAAACCGCAAACCGCACCGCACCAAACCGTATTTTGCGGTGCGGTTTGGTGCGGTTTGATATAAATTGTGGTGCGGTGCGGTTTCAAAAAATGGCAAACTGTAATTTTGCGGTTTGGTACGGTTTGACGTCCAAACCGCATCAAACCGCACCGTGCTCAGCTCTACTTAGATTGTCCCGAAAATCATTAAATAATACGCGCGGAAGTCCTTTGGTAAAAATATTAGTATTTTGGTACCGACACGGGACGTGAAGTTCTCAGACTTCGCCTTGTGATTCTTTTTCATGGACGAATTGGATGTCCATTTCAATGTGCTTGGTATGTTGAGGTTGAACATGATTTCCTGATAAGTATATTGCACTCACATTGTCACAATAAATTATGGTTGCTTTTTGAAGAGGACAAAACAATTCTGGAAGCAAATTACGAATCCAGCAAGACTCAGAAACGACATTTATAACACCTCTGTATTCTGCCTCAGCACTACTACGAGAAAGTGTGGGTTACCGTTTAGAGGACCAAGAGATCAAATTGTCACCAAGAAAAACACAATAACCAGATGTTGATTGACGTGTGTCTGGACAACCTCCCCAATCTGCATCAGTATATGAGATAAGAAGTGAAATATTGGACCGATGCAAATGAAGACCAAAAGTGAGAGTACCCTGAAGGTAACATATGATACGCTTAAGAGCACTCATGTGTTCTTTTGTTAGTGCATGCATATGAAGACAAATTTGTTGAACGGCTTATGAAATATATGGTCGAGTGAATGTGAGATATTGTAGAGCATCTGCAAGGCTGCAATACTTAGTTGGATCATCATAGGGAGTGTCTGCGGTGGCACTAAGCTTTGACTTAGTGTCAATGGGAGTAGGACTAGGACTACAGCTAGACATCCCAGCACGTTCAATAATTTTGGCAGCATATTGTGTCTGAGATAAGAAGAGACCATTTGTATGTCGAGTAACCTTAATGACCAAAAAAAACTCAGAGGACCAAGATCTTTCATAGCAAATTCAGATGCTAGAAGATGCATAATGGTTGTACGCAGATGATCAGAAGAGGCTGTAAGAATGATGTCATCCACATATAACAGAATATAAGCAGTGGCAGAACCATTATTGTATACGAATAAAGAGTGATCTGACTTACTATGAAAAAAAACCCAATGGTAGCAACAAAATTAGCAAATCATTGGTACCAAGCCCGAGGAGCTTGTTTTAAACCATACAAAGATTTTTTGAGAAGACAGACATGACCTGGAAATTTCCTATTTCGAAAGCCCATGGGTTGATGCATATAAATTGTTTCATTTAGATGACCATGTAGGAAAACATTCTTGACGTCCATTTGATGAATGAGCCAATATTTAGAGACAGCAATGCTGAGAACGGTGCGAATAGTAGTGGGTTTAACCACGGGACTAAATGTCTCGTCACAATCAATACCTTGTTGTTGAGTATTCCCATTACCTACAAGACGAGCCTTATACGCTCAAAAGAACCGTCAAACTTATATTTATGACGAAATATCCACATAGACCGAATAACATTTACATTAGGTGGCCGATGCACTAATTCCCAAGTCTTATTATCAATTAAAGCATTAAATTCATCTAACATTATTGCATTTTTCCAATTTTGATCATGAAGCGCACTTACAGGATTTTTGGGAACAGGAGAGATATATGTAGTAGTGGTGGTGAGAAAATTGGAAGAATATTTTAGGTTAGGCTTGAAAATACCATTGTTTGCACGTGTGGTCATGTGGTGGGTAGATGAAGGCGTGGAATTTTGTGAGGTAGATGGATTATTGGGAAGATGCGGATGGGAGGAGGGAGCTGGGCTATGAGGGAAAGAAGATGGCCATGTGTGGCATGCTGCTGCTGGTCCAGTGGAGGGGCGGACAACATAGAAGGAGAAGGAGGGAGGGAGTTTGGGCCTGTGTTATGCTGCGGCCCAGAGGGAGGAGGAGAGGGTGAGTTGGGTTTATTTTGTGGGTTTGACTCCATGTGGTTGTGGCCTTGTGGGTATTTTTTGGAGATAAAGGAATAATCAATGATGGAGTGTCATTGTCACAAAAAACATCATAGTTAGGTGTATTGATATCGTGAAGTTTGGAAAATGGGAACTCATTTTCAATAAAACGGACATGACAAAAAAATATGATTTTACCACTTTTTATGTTGTAACATTTAGAGTCACGATGATTAGGAGCCGGACCTAAATATGCACAAGGAAGTGGTCATTTCTTGTAATTTATGGATAGTAGAGGAGGGGAATAAAGGGAAACATAAGCAACCGAAGACACGAAGTGAGGAATAATTCGGATTACTTTTATAGAGAATTTTAGTGGGTGATTGGTAGTTTAAGACCTTAGAAGGAAGAATGTTGAGAAGATATGTGGCCATGGCGAGGGAATGATGCCAACAATTAAGAGGCATGAGCAAGAAGGGTCCGAATGATATTATTGATTGATTTAATGTGTCTTTTCGCTTTTCCATTTTGAGGAGATGTGTGTGGACAAGATTGTCGGAAAAGCATGCCATTTTTCTCAAAAAAAATCTTTAAGCATTCCGTTAATGTATTTTGTACCATTATCACATTGAAAAGTCTTAATGTTACGTTCAAATTGAGTTTTGACTAAAGCATGAAACGTTAAGAATAGATGTTTAGCTTCAGAAATCTTTGCAATAAGAATAGTCCATAAAAATTTGCTATAGTCATCAAGAAAAATAACATGATATGAATGACCAGAAATACTAACAACTGGAGAAGTCCATAAATCACTGTGAATAATATCAAAAGGAAAAAAAGTAAATGACATGGAATCATAAAAAGGAAGCTTAGAATGCTTCCCTAAAGGACATGAAGAACAAAAAGTTTTACAAGCCTTATTATAATCAATAAACTTGCGACTACTAAGACACTTAAGAATAACATTGCCGGGATGACCCAAAAGGTTGTGCCAGTTATCCGAAGACAAAGTAGCAAAAGCAGATGATGTTTGAAGAGAATTTTTATCCAAATTGGCTTGAAAGTTGGTGGAAATAGGATATAAATCCCCGGTGCTATTACAACTCATTAGTCGGCCCCCCGTCTGTAAATCATTAACAGAGAAACCAAATGGGTCAAAAGAGATAGATACTGTGACGACCCGACTCGCTTAAACCGGCGCGGAAGAAACCGACGAGTCGAATAGTCAGTTCTAACATACTAACATACTTAAAAATTTAAAACAAAACCTCAAATTGAATATATGCTAAATCCAAAAGTACAACACCCACAAGATTGTACATAACTAAACCCAAATATCAACACTACTAATAACAGTATTAACTTCGAAACAACGTTAGAGTTAGAATATACAAGTATCACTACTATAGTCTAATACTAGAATCGTAAAACAACAAAACAAGTACTAAATAACATCGGCACTCGCCCAACCCAAAGCTAAACAAGAACCTCATCATCTGAATTACTTGAAAAATAAACAACAGTCCACCGTCAGTGGCGAGTAACATAACTATCCCACGGCACTCGCCCAACCCAAAGCTAAACAAGAACCTCATCATCTGAATTACTTGAAAAATAAACAACAGTCCACCGTCAGTGGCGAGTAACGTAACTATCCCACCCTAACGGGGATACACAAGATCATAGAACAAATCAAGCATCAAATCAAACATACAACATACAATCATGCGAAACAACATATCATAACATCAATAATCATAATAACCACAATAGACAACAATGTTGACTCGACTAACTTTAATCATTAATCAACAATCTTAAACTTTGGCACTATCATTTACATATTAGACCGGACTACGCACGTACGAACGCATCTTACGCGAACGAACTTTCTACTATGCCAGGATTGAGAATCTTACTCCCAACCCCATGAAACCCATCTTACGGGAAATCCATATCAAGAGACGACATAGTAGGATCTCCAACTATCCCAATACCGCGGATAGGATAGGGGCAACGTCTTAACCCAGTTCTTAGAATCTTACTCTAAGATTAGGCGTCTTGTAACGACCCGACTTTTGTAGGCTGTCGATTTACGAAGGAAATCGACAATTGGATCATTACCAAACAAAACTTAAAGAATATTATTAATAATGAAGTTCATTATTCCATTTACTAACTAATGAGTAAATAAAAGTCTCAATTGTCCTTAAATAAATCCAGAAATACAACTCAAATCGTCTTTCCCAACAGGCTGGGTAGAACTAAATAATAAAAGAAATAAACAACATAAGCTAGACTTCGGGTTCTCTCTATAAAACTCAACCATGCACATAACCCGAACCACACGTAAGCCCACTTATGCGTCTGCATCATCACCTGAAATGGGGGGGGGTCCACCGTCAGTGACGAGTAACTAGGCTGTCCCGCTTAAATGAGGGACCATTAACCATATAATATCATAGAATTATTCCCAGAAAACCATACAAAAATACATGAAAATACGTATAAAAATACATACCAAATATGTATAAAAATACATACGAAATACATACAAAAATACATACAAAGTACGTATAAAAATACATACGAATACGTACAAAAATACATACGAAATACGTACAAAAATACATACAAAATACGTATAAAAATACATACGAAATACGTACAAAAATACATACAAAATACGTATAAAAATACGAGTACAGTACGTATAAAATACCTGCAACATATGGTTAGATATACGTACATTATACATATAAAATACGAGTACAATACGTATCAAATACCTGCAAAATACGGTTAGAAATACATACAATATACGGACTTACCAGACGTACGCAGCGGAAGACTTAACCTTACGTAAATACTACATATACATACGAAAATACACATAAATACACGTATAACAGAATCCTTCCCGTGAAATACTTATCTTGTCATATTTTACTTAAAACCCTTCTTTTAACCATCTTATTGGACCGGTCATTATAGCTCGTAAGGATGCTCGTGTACATCCCAACTTTCCTAAAACATGCCGGGAAGAACCCATGTATTCAACCCGTAGCCCTCCTTTGCAAGAACTAAGCCTAAGTTATGGCCATAACCCCTAAATAGCAGCTCGTGTACTACTACTTAGACGACTACATATCTTAAGATCCAGAACTGCCCAGAGACCGCAGTAGGGCAGTGGCTTTGACTTAACCCGATCTGATGACTCGTGTATCATCAAATGGGCGTCCGTATCGTATCTTGTCTTTTCTAAAGGTCATCGTGAGACCACTATTCATCAATCATCTTATCTAGAGGCCATCGTGAGACCACTAATTCTTATCATATAATAACCTTTCCTTTTAGTCATATTATTACTTTCCTTCATGTTGCAACTTATCTTTATTAATTCTTTTTATTCCTTTAATCACATTAATCCCTAAAATTACAATCTAAATTATTATAAGCCGAAAAATTAAACTAAAATTGATCAAATTCCTTATGCACCACTCGATATTTTTCCATAGCAAAATAATTAAATCAATCCTTTAAATAATAATATAAACAATTAAATAAATCATTTTAAATCAACAATTAACAACAATTAATCATATAAATCATCAATCAATCAATATTGCTTAAAACATGATAAAAATCCTTTTTTTAATCCTTATAGTCACTCGACATTTTTGGGTAAAATTACCAAAATCAACACTTTAAATTAAAATCAATACAATCATCAATAGTTAATCAAATAAACTTAATAATAACAATTAAAATTATACTCTAAACATTAAATCATGAAACATGGATTAAAACAAGATCAAAATCATCCCTTTATTACACTTACATCACACGACTTTCATGGGCATATAATAAAATCAAGATTTATTTCAAGAATTACAATAACATGATTAAATTAAAGATTAAATTAAAGATTGTCAATAATAATTCAAGAATTAACAAGATGCAATAGGAAAAATCAGATTTTTATTCCTCTTTTCATCATATAGTCATTCGACTTTTATACATGACATGAACAAAATATTAATTTTAAGGTAAGACTTTAATTTAACAATTAAATAATCAAGATCATCATTATAATTCAAGAAAATATCATAAAAATCATCAAAATCACCCCTATACTATTCGACTTTCACACGTATATTCAAGATCACGAATCAATAAATTATCATGCAATTATTCATCATAAATATTCAATTAAATAAATTACTATATGCATAAAATTAACCAAAACAATTAAAGATTTATCAAGATTACATAAAGATATCAAGAAAATAACATAATAATTTATATCACATGGTTCGAATTAAATAACCTATGCATGATACTAATTCTATCAATTTTCTTAGTTTAATCCTAATTAACTATATAGTTAAATTGTACTAAATTTGAATGAGATAGTCTAGTTACCTTAGATTAGGAAGAAAAATCAAGAAAAATCTCCTTGTTTGGTTCAAGAACACACGGCTGCTAGGGTTTATGAGAGAGAGTTTTTGAGAGCTTTTGAGATTAGGGTAAAAGATTGTAAGTGTTGTTCCCACTTAAATTTAAGGAGCAAAGGAAGTAATAATAAAAAAAAAAAAAAAAGAAAGGGCCGTGATCTTGGAGTTGTAGTAGGAGGCAAGGAGTGATTTTAGGATTTGTTGAGACAAGTAGGGAGATTGGGTAAAAGTTAGTCAAAGGTAGGCTTTTAAATTAATTTAATTAGATAAATAAATATAGATTTATCTAGTAAATAAAAACGATTAAAAGACAAATAATCCTTGGCCAAAATAAGGAGGGCCGGCCAAGGAGAGGAAATGTGGGTCTTTGGGCCCAATTTCTAGGTTAAGGAAAAGAATTAAGATTAAACAGTCCAAATTAATTAGGCCATTTGGACTTAGAATAGTAAAATAGAATTAATTAACCGCGAAATTTTCTGGCCCTAAATTTCGGGTTATTACAGTCACCCCTCCTTAAATAAATCAACATGAACTCAAAAGACCCAAAAATACATAAAATCAAACACCCGGGCAAGAATTAATTAACCGGTAGTGGCTGCAAAAGACCTCCAGGTCTCTGATGCTCGATCTTAACATTCTGACAGACTAAACATCGAGCTACGAACTCTGATACATCCCTCTTCATTTTAGGCCACCAAAATTTGCCCTTAAGGTCCTGGTACAGCTTGTTACCTCCAGGATGAATAGAGTAGGGCGAGTTATATGCCTCAGACAGAATTCTGTTCCTAAGATCAGAACTGTCTGGTACACACCACCTCCCTCGAAATCGCAGACTACCATCGGAAGGGATCTCGAAACCTACGACTTTTCCTTGCCGTAAGGCCTCTCGAATCCTAGCCAACTGCAGATCATTCTGCTAACCCTCGCGCAATTCCTGAAGTAACTCAGGCTCAGCACTCATAGATGTCAGACGAAATCTGACGAAACTACGGCTTCTACTGAAGCTCAATCGATTCTTGCGACTCAGTGCGTCAGCGACTAAGTTCGCCTTGCCCTCGCAATAGTTAAGCGTTAGGTCGTAGTCCTTAATAAGCTCAAGCCATCGTCTCTGCCTCATATTGAGGCCTTTCTGAGTAAAGATGTACTTGAAACTCTTTTGATCCGTGAATACTCTACACGAACTACCATAGAGATAGTACCTCCAAATCTTAAGCGCGAACACCACAGCTGCTAGCTCCAAGTCATGCGTGGGATAGTTACGCTCGTGCACCATCAGTTGTCTCGATGCGTAAGCGATGACTTTCCCACCTTACATTAGCACACAACCTAGGCCACTCTTAGATGCATCATTATAGACCTCGAAATCCTCCTCATCGTTCGGAAGGGTAAGAATAGGAGCAGAGACTAATCTCTGTTTCAACTGCTAGAATGCTTGCTCGCAAGCCTCCGTCCAAACGAATCGGACCTCCTTCTGTAGGAGACTAGTCATTGGCCTAGCAATCTTGGAGAAGTCCTGGACGAATCGTCGATAGTATCCGGCTAATCCCAGAAAACTACGAACCTCCGCCACATTTCTCGGGCTACTCCATTCAACTACAGCCTTAACTTTTTCCGGGTCTACCTTAATGCCTTCTTTACTAATTACATGACCTAGAAATGCTACTTCGCGAAGCCAGAACTCACACTTGGAGAGTTTCGCGAACCACTTATTCCTACGTAATATCTCTAGTACCATCCGGAGATGCTCCGCATGCTCAGGCTCATCTCTCGAATAGACTAAGATATCGTCTATAAATACTACGACGCACTTATCGAGTAAGTGATGGAAAGTCCGGTTCATCTGGTCCATGAACACGGCTGGCGCATTAGTGAGGCCAAAGGGCATCACCTCGAACTCGAAGTGGCCGTATCTCATACGAAAAGCGGTCTTCGGGATGTCTTCTTTCTTGACTGGAATCTGATAATATCCAGATCGAAGATTTATCTTCAAAAACACTCCCGCTCCTCGTAACTGATCGAACAGGTCCTCAATCCTAGGCAACGAGTACTTATTCTTGATAGTTACCCGATTCAACTCTCGGTAGTTTATGCATAGGCGCATACTACCATCTTTCTTCTTCACAAAGAGCACGGGTGCCCCCCATGGAGAAACGCTCGGCCTAATGAAGCCCTTGTCGATCAAATCTTGGTGTTGCGTCTTTAATTCTTGCAACTCCGATGGTGCCATCCGGTAAGGTGCCTTCGAAATCGGCGTTGTCCCGGGTGCTAAGTCGATATGAAACTCGATGTCGCGCTTAGGTGGAACTCCTGGTAGCTCATCAGGACATACGTCTCTGAAATCCCTCGCTACAGGTATATCGTCCAACAGACGCTCCTCAGTCAAGTCCCTTACCTGACATAAGTACACCATATCGCCCTTCTGGCGATGTTTCCTCATCTTTAAGGCTGAGATTACCTTAACTCCTTTCTTAAGGACGAACCCAGAGTAGGTAACTCGGTTGCCCTGCAATCGTCGGAATGTCACTGACTGATCTCGGCAACGAATGATCGCTCAATACTTCGACAGCCAGTCCATACCAAGAATGACATCGAACTCCAACAGTGGGAACTCCTTCAGATCGGCCGTCGCTTGCTCTCCAGCTATCACGATAGGCACTCCTCAGAACTCGCGCTGACAAATAAAATCCTCTCCAGACGGGATAGTTATAACTGAACTAACAGGAAAGCTATCACGAAGATTAGACCTCGAGGCAAAACTACTAGCCACAAAAGAGATAGTAGCACCAGAATCAAATAATATAAGTGCTAACACACCAGAAACAAGAAATCTACCTGAGACGACGTCGGGCTGAACCTCGGCCTCTGCCTCAGTCATACAGTAGACTCGGTTCTTCACCGGAGTCTTAGTCGGTGCCGGAAGCTGCTTGATCTCGGTGTCTGGCTTCCTCTCGGGGCAAACTGACGCCTTATGGCCTTCCTTCCTGCAGATAAAACAAGCTATGGGCGAACCGTCACACCGCTTCCCTGGATGGAAGTCCCTGCCGCAGCCTCTGCATCTCGAGCCGTCGGAACCCTTATGCGAACTCGTGGTCGGAGGGGTACTGCTAGGAGCACTAAATCGGGGCTTCTTAAAAGAAGACGACGTCGCTGGGACCTGGGTCCTCTTCCTGCTCGCATCCTCTTCGATCGTCGATGCCTGAATCTCGAGTGCTACCTCGTACGCCTGCTGAAATGTCTTCGCTCCAATGTTGATCACGTGAACGCGAATCCTCGGATCTAGATTTTTGATGTAGCACTTTACCCGCTACTTCTCCGATGGAACTACAGACGTAGCGAACCTCGATAACTCCGTGAACTTGTTGGTGTACACCTGAACTGTCATCTTACCCTGAGTAAGAGTAAGAAACTCCTCCTGCTTCTGCCACCGCAACTCGTCGGGGTAGAATCTCTCCTGGATCTTATCTATGAACTTGATCCACAACATAGAATGTAAGGGCAAGCAAGCGTCCTTAGCTACAGTCCACTAGTTATCGGCCTCTCCACGAAGATAGTAGGCGGCAATCTGCACCTTCTCGTGCTCGAGGCAAAACGTCGCGTCGAAGAGCTTCCCCATCTCGCGGATCCAACTCTCCAGGATAGTAGGGTCGGCAACCCCATCGTAGGTCGGAGGTCGATGACGTGCGATACGATCGAACGTCGACTGCGTACTAGGCGTATGACGACTATGATGCGCCAACGTAAGGATCGCCTCCTCGAGCGCTCGTAACCTCTGTCGTCCCGTACTCAACAGGCGAGGCGTAGACATGCTGCAACGCAAAGAAACAAAGACATACCAAAGAACAGTGTTAGTCATATATCCCCACCACAGTCAACTACACAAAATCAAAAGAGAAAAAGAATAGAAAAAGGTCTTATCCCGATTCTTCTACCCGAACTCTTCTCCCTTATACTTAAACTTAATTTGGGTTCAATCACTCGGGAAGGATAAAGCTCACAACTCCCGAGTTTACTCATATCCTAAAACTTCACTTAAAACCTTTTCGGCTCTGATACCAACTGTGACGACCCGACTCGCTTAAATCGGCGCGGAAGAAACCGACGAGTCGAATAGTCAGTTCTAACATACTAACATACTTAAAAATTTAAAACAAAACCTCAAATTGAATATATGCTAAATCTAAAAGTACAACACCCATAAGATTGTACATAACTAAACCCAAATATCAACACTACTAATAACAGTATTAACTCCGAAACAACGTCAGAGTTAGAATATACAAGTATCACTACTATAGTCTAATACTAGAATCGTAAAACAACAAAACAAGTACTAAATAACATCGGCACTCGCCCAACCCAAAGCTAAGCAAGAACCTCATCATCAGAATTACCTAAAAAATAAACAACAGTCCACCGTCAGTGGAAAGTAACAAACTTTCCCACCCTAACGGGGATACACAAGATCATAGAACAAATCAAGCATCAAATCAAACATACAACATACAATCATGCGAACCAACATATCATAACATCAATAATCATAATAACCACAATAGACAACAATGTTGACTCGACTAACTTTAATCATTAATCAACAATCTTAAACTTTGGCACTATCATTTACATATTAGACCGGACTACGCACGTACGGACGCATCTTACGCGAACGAACTTTCTACTATGCCAGGATTGAGAATCTTACTCCCAACCCCATGAAATCCATATCAAGAGACGAAATAGTAGGATCTCCAACTATCCCAATACCGCAGATAGGATAGGGGAAACATCTTAACCCAATTCTTAGGATCTTACTCTAAGATTAGGCGTCTAATAGTAAAATCAAGCTAATCTTTAACCGAATATTACATTCTTAGTTAATCTTAAGTTGCATCTTACGCCTTGACTCAAGAATAACATGTAAATCAACAAATCTTGAAACCTCATATATCATTCTTTAAATTTTCTTTGACTTTCTTTAACTTTCAAGACTCGACCAAGAACCCATAAAGAACTTAACAAGATTTCAAGAACTTAATCAAGATTCAAGAACTCAATCAAGATTCAAGAACTCAACAAGATTATCAAGAAATCATAAAGAACTCAATCATCATACTCATCATTAAAATTCATGCATGTCACCATTAAAGTTCAACAACTCATCAACTTACATGCATCAAAACTATATGAAACTTGAACATGAACTTGCATAACATAAAATCAACATAATCAATCATAAAATACATATGAATGATAGTATACCTACTAGGATTTGGATAGTATGTTACCTTTATTGAAGATTACACACAAAAATACACTAAACTTTCTGCCCAAATTCGTATCACACGGCCCCAACACGCACGGCCAACCACACGGTACACACGGCCTTGCACATGAGCACACACGGCTTCACCTTCGAACACGGCCCTGGCTGCATGGTCTCACGAACACGGCACGACCTTGGCTCGAACCACCACCACGGACCACCGTCTTTAGCACGAACCACCACACGAACCCCACACGCACCACACGGCCTTCTCGAACAACCCCAAAACCAAACCCGAACAAGAATTCTTGAATGAAATAATTGAGGTCTAGATTGTGTTTTGATACTTAAAGATCAATAAAGGTTGAAACTTTAAGTTTGGGCTTGAAATGATGGATGAACAATTGATGGGTTGATGATGCCAAAAATGGCGTGTGATATGATGGCAATGATGGAGGGAATTTTGGTCTTCAACTTTATGGCAAGGGTGATTAAATGAGCAAATAGTGTTTAAGCCTTACTAACAACCTCTATTTATAGAAGTTAGTTAGGTGAACACAAGGCAAGTGGCAAAACTTGCCATATGACAAGGGGGGGGGGGCATGGCTAGAGCAAATGGGCCAAAATAATTACTTGGGCCAATTACACTAATTCATGACTAATCATGATTAAATTCTCACTTGGCCCAAAACCAAATTAATTAATTAGAAAGTTAAATAATAAAATTCTAATCAATTAAATAATAATAAAATAAATAATAAACAATAAATCATCGAATAAAACAAATCAATTAAAGCAGATAATCATTAAATAATAGTCCAAATAAATTCGGACTATACATAAAATCACATAAATACAAATAAATCGGTGACAGAAATACCGATAAATCTGGGTCATTACAGATACCATATTATCAGTGGAAAATTTTCGAACGGAGACTAGATTTCTAATGAGTTGAGGAGAATGTAAGACATTGTTTAATGCGAATGGGGATAAGGGGGAGGAAAAGTAGTGCGACCATGACCAACAATAGGAATTAAATTACCGTACTAACAACAACAATGTTATGATTTTTATTGCTTGAATTAAAATAAGAAGAGAGAATACCTGCATCAGTCGTCATATGAGAAGTGGCACCGGTGTCCATTTAGAAATTCCCATCGGGTTGAGAGAAGGAAAGAGCATGCATAACGGCCTCAATATCAGTCGGCATATAACTAGGGCCAAGAAGACCGGGCCCAGATGTGCGTTGAGCTGCTGTAGAAATAGACCTGGGCTACCAAGAAGGTATTGTGGGGTATGGACAGGGTGGAATGGGCCTCCCTCCCAAACCCGGTTGCCAGAAGGAAGGCCAAGAGGGAAATTGGGCCTGCGGTCCATGTTGTTGTGAATGGGGAGCATGATTAGAAGTGCCATGATTGGAATTATGATGGCTCTTTTTTCTTCCATTATTATTATTATTATTATTATAATGAGAAGTGCCTTTGTTTTTTCCATAATAATTATTACTTCCTCCGTTCCAAATTAAACGCAATAAATCATTTTGCACGCATTTTAAGGGATTGATTTAATAGTGTAAATGATCAAATTAATCAAAATAATTTTAACACAAGTAAGAATGATATTATAGGTTACTTGTCTTAAAATTATATATATATTAATTTGATCATTTTCACTCTTAAATTTCTTCCTTAAAATGCGTGCAAATAAGTTTGTTGCGTTTCATTTGGAACGGGCGAAGTATTATTATTATGTCTTTTAACATGTTTTTCATTTACAATAGCATCGTGAAGTGCAGGCCCATCTTCACGAGTAGCAGCAACCATGGCAGCACCTCCATTCCGACCGCCAGAGCCATTATTTTCACGGTCCAGTCGAGCTTTGATGTGACGTTCGGCCATGTTCAACCGGGAACAACAACTCTCAAATGGAGGCAAAGGCTCCTGATTTTGAATGTAGTCCACCGTGCCACTAAAAGCCTCTGGTAAAGCACCGATTAGACGAAGGACCAAGTTATCGTTGGACACCGGAGCATTAAGGTCAGATAAGCGGTCCGAAAGAGACTTGAGATGAGTGCAAAAATCATCAATGGAGTCGAAATTCTCAAATTTGGCCGTGGTGAACTCGTGGTCAAGATGAGTAGCACAAGCGGCTTTGTTATCTTGAAACAAAGATTAGAGACGTTTCCATGCGGACTCAGCTGTGTCGTTACGTTGGAGAATAGAAAGGAGGAGCTTATTGGAGATTGTGTTGTAAATCCATTGAAGGAGGACAGCATCGAGACGACGCCAAAGGGCCATGTCGTCGATCTTGGCCTTAGTGTAAGCGGCCAAGGCGGTCTCCTCAATCGGTGGTACTAAGTGATCATAATGGTCATGAACCCTAGCAAGGTTAGTAAACAGAGTGGCCCAAGAGTGATACAACGCTTGATCGTTAACCAATGTGATAGGGATGAGAGAATTGACGTTTGTAACAGTGAGAGCGGGGTGAAACTTGGGGAGAAAGATAAGAGAGAAAGGAGAGAGAAGAGAAAAAAATGAAGGTTGCTATGGTTTAGGATCATGGAAGGCTGATACCATGAAGGAACTCGAGTTCGGGCTTTGCATTTTATAACATCCAAATATATATATATAGTAGTGTACATGCATGTATTTAGGCAATATTAGTTAAACGTAAAGAAAAATGCTAATTTTGACGAGAATATGCTAATCATATGTTTGACTTACCTACAACTAATATACAAAGAATTTTTTATGGCTTGGAAATAGGAAACTAATTATATAGAAAATATAAATCATATATTCTATCAATTTTTCTAAAATGATCTAACTTGATTTTTCTGAACTGATCACGTGATCCGATTTAAATTTTTCTGAACTAATTTAGATCACGTGATCCGATTTAAATTTTTCTGAACTAATTTAATTTAAATTTTTCTGATATAATCTGAATTTTTCTTAAATCAAATGAAACAAACCATTTTAAAATCAAGAAAATCCAAGATTGTATTCTTTCGTGTCTACACGCAAGAAGTGGGTGTGTGGGTCACATACAGTTGTTCCAATCAAATATGCACGCTATAGAATCCAAATTCAACCCTAACACCATTCTCCCCTCTTTCAATTCATTTACCATAATCGAAGACACCAATTCGTTCTCGCGCTTGCGCATGTTGAGGCAGAGGAGTTTCAATCTAGCATTGTTTCACCATCATCAACAACAAAATCGAAGTCAAATCATCCAACATCGTTACAACCCTAATTTCAACCATAATAGGAGCAATTTGCAATTCATAAAGCAAGTGATCTTTGCTCGAAGACCATCAATGGCTAAGAACGAGAAGAAAGAGATTGAATCGCCATCAACGGCGGAGAAGACGGAGGAGAAAGATAAGGATAAAGTGAAGAAGGAATTGCCACAGCCGCCGGAGAAGCCGCTGCCAGGTGATTGTTGCGGAAGTGGTTGTGTCCGATGTGTTTGGGATATTTATTACGATGAGCTTGATGATTATAACAAGCTTTTGAAGGATTTGAATGATTCTTCTTAATCAAATTACGCATTCTTTATTGCTCATATATTTGATTTGATGTACCGGTTTACCTCCTTAATGATTTTCTACGGAGTATTATTAATCCGTAAATTAGTTCTCAACATGTTTTATTTAATTAATTAATAGAATACAATCGTACTCCATAGTTTCAAGTTTTAAGTAGTGGGCTAGTGGCTGCCAAATTCAATACAATGCTTTATGTTTTAACAAAAAAAGAATCCTTATTTTTACAAAATTGGGGTTAATTTAAGGGTATAAAAACCTGAAATTTCAAAACCCTATGATACAACTTTAAAAATGCAATACTTGTGGTATAACTTAGAAAAACCCACAAAATTGTTATTATGAAAGTATAAAAATACACTGTAGTTTTGAATTACCCCCTCCGTTTTTAAATAAATGTTACATTCTTTAGCCTATCCTAAAATAAATACTAAAAAATTACTAATTTTGATTGTATGACTCACTTTTAAAATCGTTTATACACAATAGTAACACTAGAAGATAAATTTATTTTTGTTCCATATCTCTATTATATAAAGGAAGAGTTGAAGTCGCAGCAGTGTCCAAGTAAATTACCATATTACTCTTATTTATGCTTTTAGTCAAGTTGGAGACAATTTTATCATTTATGTACTAAAATCTTATTTGAAATTATTAATAATCTTATTTAAAATAAATAATCACAATTTTAAAAATCGCAAATATAATTAATTCTAAAAGTAATAAAAAAAAAGTCAAATATTGAGGATAATTGGGTGAGGAGTGAACACAAACAAACGTCAAAGATTAACCAACAAAAACAAAAGGCCCAAAACGCAAATTACAGAAGATCCGCAAGAATTTTCTCAGACTGGGCCAGGCCTGACTCATTTTGTTCAGTCGTCTTCTTGAATACGTATAGTAAATAACAGCTCGCGTTGAAAGTGAAACAAAAAACTGAACACGAAAAAAATGAGGAGATTCCATGGAAATTGTTCATGTCAGCTAAGCAGCAGTATCTTCGTGACAATGGCGTTGATCTTTTTGGTCACTGAAAATGGCGGAGTTAAAACAGCCATAGCTAGCAATTCAGCTTCTGCTTTCGTCAACAATGCTATTTACTCCAATCGCATCGCCATTTTCTCCAAATCTTACTGCCCGTACATCTTCCTCTCCTTCCCTCCCTCCCTCCCTCTCTCTCTCTCTTTATTACTTGTTTGAAACAACAATGCTGATTTATGTGCTGCTTTGAATTCAACTGATTGTGATCATTTCTGCATAAATTTGATTAGGGTTTGACTTTAAATACTACCTATGCGATTGTCATTTCCAGAGGCCAAAACGTGATTTATGTGTTTAATTTAATGTAACTGCAATTCCACGCTTATTGACATTGTTTGAACTGGAGGAAGCGTAAGCATTTATGACACTGACAAATTCATTGCTTGTTTGGGGTTTTGGCTAGTTAGCCTAAATCCTAATAGCTGGTTATCTATGCTCTTGATTCCCAACGTTAGAGGATCTAAAACGTATGGTACAACATTAGTTTATTAAAAGTAAAAGCTCAGGGAGGGGAATTTGGTGTAATTATGTTCCATAAGATGATTTATAGCCGGTTATTTTAGTTGTAGAGTTTAGAAAAAAACAATTTATTATGCTTATTGATTTTGATCTCAACTTATAGAGTTTAATTTGATAACAATTTGTATTCATATAACTAAAACAATGGCAACTAAGTTTAGTGAAAATCAAATGCAAAGAACAAGATCAAACCTGTATATAGTTTACTAAAAATGATTGGAACAGAATTTAACAAAGGATGATGTTATACTTATTGATTTTGATGCCAATCTTCTGACCAGATACTGTTTACGAGCCAAGCGCATTTTTAAAGACTTAAATGAACAACCATTCATTGTGGAGCTTGATCTTCGAGGTATCTAGTGAAATAATTTTTTTTCCCTTGTTACAAATTCAAATGTCAGTTGCTCCTTTTGACAGTATTTCTATTCTATATTGTCATCTTTAGATGATGGATCTCAAATTCAGGATATTCTTCTTGAATTGGTTGGTCGACGTACAGTCCCACAAGTTTTTGTGAATGGCAAGCATATTGGAGGTTCAGATGGTGTGTATTCTCTGATTTGACTGAAAAACTCTCCTGTTTAAAGTGTCTTAAAACTTGTTTTCTCCTTTTCTTTTCAACTTTCATCACACATGTTTTTTCTTCATTGTTTATATAACAGATCTTCAGAGTGCTGTCTCGAGTGGGCAATTACAGAAGCATCTCTCTAGTAGCTGATACCTCTCCGATGGAGCTGTTTAAAGAAAAAAAAAACTTCTTTGTTTTTTAGGCAAAGTATCCAATGTTCTGGGAATGAGCTCTGGTTCTAGATCGCTTTCAACTCATGAGGACTACAATAGGGTTATAACTAAGTGTGTGTCTTGTAATGTTCTTTCTATACTATCCCAAAGATGAAAGGAAAAAGGTTGTGGTATATACTTTGCATAATGTACAGTAAATATTAAGATGATCACCCCTTTATAACCCTGCCATGGAAATGAATTTTAATTCTGTTGTTGGTGCCTTTGCATGTTGGTTTTGGAGTCGTGCAATTTATTTGATTGAGTGCATGGCATGTTTTGAAGTTATTTGTAGATGCTATCTACCAGATGTTTAAGTTTTTAAATGAGCTAGGGGCTTCTGGTACACTTGTTTATATATATTTTTGATATCATATCAAACCATGTGCCTTAACTTTTCTAAATTCTAATATGTAATCTGTCTAGTTCTGAGGCAACTAGCTTTGTGCCATCCAATAATTTTGAAAAATAGTTATGAGTTTCGTAGAATAACAGCTATGTATTACATTTCTGGAATTTCTATTTTGTGTTCTATGAGAGTTGCGTGAAACAACAGTTGACTTGGCTCACGACATGCCACTACATCCTGGAATTTGCTAAATATGCCAATTCTTGAGCTACATGGAAGCCATTTTCCACACGCAAACTACAAGGTTGAGTGTGTCGAAGACTCGAAGGTGCCTATGTCGGTCTCCAGTCAGACTTTGTTGCGCTAAGTATTCCTTCTTGATCTTTGGAGAAAGTCAGATGAACCTCCCAATGCAGTGATTTCAGTAAGTTTTCAATTTCTCCAGTTGCACTGGACTCATCACGAACAATTAGTTTGCCTCCAGGTCGAACTATTCTGTCTATTTCTGCCATCACTGGCATAAGCTTGCACCTGCGAAGAAAATCATGCATTAATTTGATTTGCATGCATAATTTAATGCATAATATTGAATCTTATCTCACCTTTCCTTTAGTTTTGAGAAAAGATGATCTGCATGCAGAAGATCATAGGTTCTAGGATATGTGCTGAAAGATTCACACCAATCATGGTAGATTCCAAAAAGTCCGCGTTCGTAGATGACGGGAAGTGTGTCTGGAGAATTCACGTTAACAACATTGAGGACCCAGATTTTAAGGTCTCTTAATGCCGCTGCAAATCTGAAAAGGTAATGTTTATTAAATTTTCTCATCATTTGTGCTCTAAATATCTACTCTATAGTTCCTATATTATGAAACATCAATAGGAAAAAAAGGAGTCTTTACCCTCCATATACAGCTCTCATATCCATAACATTCCTCACATTTGACCAGCTAATGCCAAGTCCATTGAGATATGAATTGTTCACCACACTTTGCCAGTGCTCGTAATCTTTTTCAAAATCATCAGGTGCTGGTTTTCCATATATGCCCATTTGACTTTTGCTCAGCCAATATGGAGGTGTCTCCAACCTTTTACCCCACCTAATTGGCCATTTGCTTCCCCTTACTGACTCATCAGTTGGCACTCGATGCATGCATGATTGCAGCGGCACATACCTGTCTCCAAATATCACCAATGATTAGATGTCTTTTCTCCCAATTTTCTAGGATTGAGGATGGGTTAGAATTTAGGAAAGTTACCATGCAGCATCTGCGTCATCGTCACTTTTACACAAAGGTGGTTTGTTTTCCTTTCTTTGGTCATAACATTTATTGTTTGTGGGTTTTCGATATATTGCTGCTCCAATCTTGTTCACAGGATCTTTCTCTTTTTTCTCAAGCTTCCAGCACATTGATGCAGTTAGTGCAGACATGGCTGAGAGAAAAGGGAAAAAAAATGCATTTTTTAGGTTCTTAACATATGCTATATGCATGCACAAGATTAATAAGTTGTTAATATTTAGCTTCCTAGTTAATATACCTTCCCATATTTCCACATCTTCTTTTAGCTTTTGGTACACAGGTGTAGCTGACCAAATAAAATGTCCTCCAGGTCGCAGTACTCGGTTTAGTTCAAGTAGAAGTCTACCACCTTCATGGAAATTCCAAAAACATTAAATCTTTTTTGTGAAACAAATAGTGAAATCAATAGTATTGATATTAAGAACCAGTTGATCACTGTTCTAACGATGACACCTTCTTAGGAAATTGCCTTGTTTGACTAAGGCTCCGTTTGGTAGGGCATAAAATATTTTTGAAAATGGTTTTCCATGCAAAATCATTTACATTGTAAAATAAATTTTCATGGTATTTTCCCGTTGTTTGGTTGCTTCGAAAATGAATTTTTGTTTTTAGCATTTTTTATTGTTTGGTTGAATTGAAAATCAATTAATTTAATTTTGAGAGAAAATGTTTTCAATAAGGTGAGAAATTAATTTTCATTTTAAGTTTTACATCTTATTTTTCAACAGAAACCAAATAATGTAAAATAGGGAAATTTTTTTCCAAAGAAAACGTTTTACGCCCTATCAAATGGAGCCTAAGTTACCCCAAAAATTTAGTTTTAGGTTGTGTCTTTGTGTTCCCCTTTTTTTGTTCTATTACAAAATTTCAACATGGTAGATAATGCAATAGAATTATTAAAGGAACAGGCTATAAGATTACTTACCTTCGGCATGCCAAGGAACCCTACAACGAGCACAATGCACTGCATCAAACACTCTGCTAGGGAATGGGAGCCTCTGAGAACCCATCACAGCAGATATTGCAGGTATGCCTCTTTCAAGGGCAAACTGGACTTGAGCCTCATGTTCATCTTTGGGTGCAAATGACATTGTAAGTACATCCCTATCAAAAAGATAGCCTCCAAAGCTTGCCACACCACATCCAACATCTAGTACTACTCTCGTGTGCTTGCCCCATTTAATTCCTGGAACTATCTGTATTTAAATACGAGACAGGGTCACTGGGTCAGTTATCCTCCTTTCTTTTACGTCATATCTACTTGTGTGTTGCTTTTGTGTGTATTTGAACTTTCTTTTTCTCAGGTAAGGATAATGAAGTCAATTTTTAATTTTTTTTTTAATTTGTGTTGATCGTTTAGAAATGATCATGGTGCAATTCAAAAATGGTGCGATAAATCTGGTTTCTTTACATCCCAGTCTGTTGTGAATGAAACTTTGTTGATTTCTTTTTCTCTTAGTTTTATTTGTGCTCATATTTGTGATGTAAAAATGTATTACCTTTTCAATGAAATTGAGGTACTGAAGAGCACCATGTATAAATTGGGTTCCACCTCCTGGAAAAGTCAAAAATTCCCCTGAAACTTTCACCCAGTTTTGATGGCCTTTCACCTTTGCCAATTCTGGGTGGGGTACATTGTGAAACCAAATCTGTGGAAGTCAACAAATAGCTAAAAATGAATCCAGTAAAGGCACACTCGTAGTCCTTACAAAATAACAGTACCTTTGTGTTTTTAAGCTAAAAATAATCTGTGCAACTGTATATCATGTTGACAATGCTAGTAGTTTAGTAAAAAAAAAAAAAATTAAAAAAACTAAAAATTGTATATCATGATGGATAGGTGGAAGGAACTGTAACCTAATCTCACATTCTCACCTTTTCTCTGCTTTGCGGCCACTGGACAGGTTTCTTGTAGCCTTGAGGAACTGGAACAAGGCAAGTTGGGGGATCCTCCGGGCAATGCCTCTCACGATGCTGGAAATGCTTTGTGGTGCGCAATGTTTTCAATGCTTTCTCATTGTCCAAACAAGGTATATAGTCATAGCCTGCTGTCACATTACAGAGCTGCCACGTATACCCATATAGGCTCTCATCATCTTTCCCCTTTAAATTCACCTTCCGTCTTTGTTTTTCATCATTGGAGTGAGCTGCCTGAGTCGACCAAGATTTTTTTGACTCGTGGGACTCCTTTGGAATCCCTGAGTTTGGGAGTGAGTTTGGCTCATTTGGCTTCGCATCAGTGGATCCTGTTCTGCCCTGTTTGTTTCCCTTACTATCATTGTTCTCTTGTTCAGGATCCGCCTGCTTAGCTGCTTCATTTTCTAGCTGCTGCCCCATTGATTTATCTTGCTGATCTGTGTTTAGATCCTCACTGATGTCCTTTTTTGATGGATCTTTCTTTGTTTCGTCACTATATGTGATTGGTTTTTCACCCTGCTGCTGCTGCTGCTCCTGCTGCTCCTCTACAGTCTGTTGATTGTTATCCTTCTTTTCTTGTTCCTGTCCTTGTTGTTGTTGTTGTTGTTGTTCTTGTTGCTGATTATCATTCTTTTGTGTGGCTTCTTCACTGAGTTGACCACTATCACTTGACTTCCTTTGATCTCCTCCTCTGATCTCTTCAACCTGATCTTGCTGTTTAGGTTTGGTGCTCTCCTGATCAGTTGCAGCACTTTGTTGAATGTTCTGCTTCTCAGTGAGTGTACTCTCCTCTGAAACTTGTATTTGACTTTCATTTTGCTTTTCATGCTCTTCGGCCGACTCTTTGCCATCCAAACCATGTGCATTTTCATCAGCCTGTGGTTCATTCTCTTTCACCTTGTTACCATTGTCATCAACTACTTTGGGTTCATTTACCTGCACATTATGCTGATAGGAACCTCCCACATTAGACTCTGTAGAAAAGTCCTTGCTACTCACCTGATCTGACTTCTTTTGTTCTTCTGGAAACTTCTGAGGATCACCGTTTTTTAATGCATCATCAGGGAGATCTCCGGGATTATCTTCAAATGTCCCGGACTCGTTTGGTTTGTTGAAGGTGCGGGCATCATCAGGCTTAACGATTTCGTTGGACTCATCACGCGTAAATGTGGTAGAAGCGTGAGTAGTGGCTTTAGGAGTAACTACAGTAGTATCAGATGTCAGCATCCATACACCCAAAACACAAAGAGCTATGAAAACGACAGTCGTGATGGAAGAAACATATGAATTGGAGGAAGATGATGAACGCTTGTTATTGCGCATCCTTCCAAAAGCCATTTTCTGGAATGATTGGAGGAAGGATTTGGTTGGTTTTGTGATTCTAAAAAAAAATATTCTGTAAATCTGAAAAATGATTGGCTATCTTTGGAGCTGGAATGGAAATATGAGTTCTGTGATGTTTGTGGAGTGTGATGCATGCACAAATGTCTCCAAGATCCAAGAGAGTAGGAAGAGGTAATTAGTTACAAACTTTCCTTACTTTAAGCTGTCTAAATTTGGGTGTCATGACTTCCCTTCTCTTCTCACTTACAACTGAAAGCATAGAAATCTAAGACAGCAAAAAATCACAAAACACAAGCCCTATATAGAAACAAATTGCAAAGGGGCATTTATTTGTCAATGTTTACTTCAGTGGAAGGAGGGAGGTTTAGCTAAACTTAGCAATTTTTTGCAATTTTTTTGGTATCTATATACTAACTCTTTTTTTTTCTCTTTTCTGTTTTTTTTTTTTGTACACTTTCCTTTTTGGATGTTATTTTTTGAATTTGTTCACTTCCTAAATTACCTCAATATAGTAAAATTGTATTCTTCTACATTTATTTAATTAATGGTTTCCAAGTCTCTGTTTTTTATACTATATCTCTTACTTTTGATTAACTTTAATAAAATTATATATATTTTTCCTATTTTTTCTATAACATCTCTCTTACTTTTGTGTACAACTTTTAATCACTATAGAGTAGTATAATCTTATTGTTATGGACTTATGGTGCTTTTAAAATGTGCACTTGTTTTTATAAAATTCTATTACTATATAATTGGATACATATTTCAATAATCAAAGCAATATACTAATAAAAAAAAATGAAAAACTAAGTGACATTTTTTTATGTATTGAACATGATTTAAATTTTGATAGATGTCACCCACGCAAAAGACTTAAGACCCTAATGACTCTTATCTAAGTTAAAGAAAGAAAAGATTAATTAAAAAAATAAGTTTCAGGTTTAATAAGTTCAGATAAGTTCAGATAAGTTCCAATAAGTTATATAAGGTCTAATAAGGTCCAATAAGTTCTAATAAGTTCCAATCAGGTCTAATAAGTTCTAATAAGTTCCAATAAGGTTTAATAAGTTCCAATAAGGTCTAATAAGGTTTAGGTTTCTTTTTTATTATTGATTAAATAAAATTAGTTTAATTAATCCGCAACATAAACGAATTTTATCACTCTTGTTTTATAATTTTTTTAGAAAAACCAATCACAGTTAGATTGAATTAAACTATTTTTTTATATTATAAAATAAGAATGATAGATTTAAAATAATTTGCAATTCTAGTACTAATTAAAATTAGGCAAAATTGACATTACCAGGCCATACTATTTGCGATCTGCCCATATCAGTCCGAACAATTGATTATCTCAGAGTAGGCCGAACTATTACGCAAATTTGCCAAAAACAGTCCAACTTACCTGTTAACCTATTGTAGCCAATAATCCACAACACGTGTCTAGCACATGACGTAAAGTGGGGGTTAATTGCTAATTAAATTATTTTTAGAAAATAATTAATTGATAATCAAATCATTTTCAGAAAATAATTAATCCACAAAAATAATAATAAGATTAAGTCAAGTAAAGATAAGCAAGTTAGTAATCAAAAAATAAGTAAAAACTTCTCTCTCTTCGACTTTTCTCTCTCTGGGTCCTTTGCTATGGTGAGGAAGAAGGGTTCGAGTTCTGGCTCGAAGAGGATGGGAGGTAAGAGTGAGGATAATTTGGTGTACACGGAGCGAGCAGTTTCCCCCAACAATGGACAATTCCTAAAACAATTGAATTCTGTGACCATTGGAACTCCTATGCATAAAAGTATTGTGGCGAAATCAGGGGTGGTAGTGTCGAATTTTGACCTTGACATGGATGAGGCTGTTAATGACCTGATGCTGTTTCCTGAGGACTCCATTAGAGAACCTTTGAACAGCTCTCGGGAGAAATCGAAACTCTATGAATGGTTAGGGGTTTTGAATGGACATTACGCGAGTGGGAGAGTCTCTATGGACAAAGGTAATAATTCTGTTAATAATGATTTTATCCCTGAATGCAATTTGAGTGGTGTGTTGCCTGATGATGCTAATGGAAATAGTGTTGTGGATGACCCTAATCATATGGATAATCTGGATTTGGATGCTAATTTGATTGAGATTACCTCTGATGACATTTCTGATGAACTTGCTTATTGGTTTATGAGTATTGTTTTGTATGTGTTTAGAGTGTATCCTAGGGTGGGGACTATGGATGGCTTTGCGAGGCGCATTTGGGGTAGGACTAATGTGGATAAAGTGATACCTATTAAAAAAGGGATGTTCATTATTCGCTTCTTGAATGATGAATCTAAAACAAAAGCACTTAGTATGAATCAATTGGTGTTTGATAACAAACATGTGGTTATGAAGCAATGGGAGGATGCTTTGGTGTTGGACCTTAGGGAGTTTGAGAGTATTTCTATTTGGGTTCAAGTGCCTGACTTACCTTTGAAGTACTGGGGATGTTTAGGGAAGATTTTGAGGGGGTATTGGGAAGCCTATTAACCCGACTAGGCTACCAGGGCTAGGGATAGGGTTGGTTTTGCTAGGTACTTGGTGGAAATGAAAATTAAAGGGCCATTCCCTAGACATGTTTCTTTTAAGAATGAATTGGGGGTGGTGACTTCTCAAGCGCTGGAGTATGACTGGATTCCCAGACCTGATCAGCTAGAGGTTAAGAAGGCTGCTGGGAAACTTGTCCAGGTGTGGAAGGTGAAGCAGGGGCAGAAGAATCACCCTGTTGAGGAGGTGGAGGCTAGGCCACTAGTGAATGGGCAGGTTAGTGAGGGTTTACAGGAGTGTCATGGTGTGGCTAGGGTGAGGAAGTCTCTTGGGCATAATGCTGGACATTCTCTACCTGTGACTAATTCATTTGATGTCCTCCAGTCCATGGAAGTGGGTGAAGAGGAGGGGGAAGAGGAAGAGGGTGTGGATGTGGTTGTGGTTGAGGAGGCTAGGGGAGTGAATGGCGATGGGATATGTCATGGATAGAGGGGTTGTGTGGAATGTCAGAGGCATTAATAGGCCTCAGAAACAGAAAGATGTGAAGAGCAATATTCTGAATAATAGTGTAGGGCTTGTTTGTTTGGTGGAGACTAAGCTGCATTCAGGGAGCTTCCCAGGGATGTATGGGCATATTTTTCAAGGGTGGTGTGTGGCCACTAACTTTTCAACTCATAAGGGAGAGAGGATTCTGGTTGCTTGGCTGGATTCCCATTTTCAGGTGGATGTTTTGAAGGTTGGTCCCCAATTAATGCATCTGAGGGTTTTTAGATGTGCCTCAAGGGATTACTTTGAGCTAAGTGTAGTTTATGCCTTTAATGGGAAGATTTGGTAAGCATTGGGAGAGGGGTGAATGGCCCTTGGTTGATTGCAGGGGATTTCAATTGCCCTCTTTTCTATGAGGATAGGGTTGGTAGTGAGGTGACTCATAATGAGATAAGGGACTTTAGAGCATGTCTTAAGGCTTGTGGTGTTTTTGACCTGTGTCAATCTGGTTGTAGATATAGTTGGAATAATAAGCAGGCTGGAAGGGCAAGGGTTTTCAGCAAGATTGATAAGTGTTTGGTGAATGACAAATGGGGAGCCCAATTTCCTGATTCTTTTGCTCACTACTCCCCTGAGGGGTACTTTGATCATTACCCTGCTCTAATTAATTTTTGTGGATAAAATTGGAAAGGGAGGAAACCTTTTGTTTTCTACAACATGTGCACTCAACATCTTGAGTTTTGTGATATTGTGGCTGATGTTTGGAGGGTTCCTTGCCATGGGGTCCCAATGTATAAGGTGGTTAGGAAGTTGAAGTTGTTGAAGCATAGGCTAAAGGACTTGGATAGGAGAGTTTACCAGAATATTGAAGAGCAATTCTTTAAAGCAAAGCATGACCTTGATTCTTGCCAGGAGAAGTTGCATGCTAAACCAGAGGATGTGGATCTAGCTGATCAGGAAAGATTTTTGGGGGCTAATTTTACTACAATCAAGAAAGCCTACAACAGTTTCCTCCATCAAAAAGCTAAAGTGTAGTGGCTAAAAGAGGGGGATGAAAATTCGAAGTTTTTTCATCAAATGATTAAGGTGAAGCAATTCCAGCAGAAGGTTATTTCAATTGTGGGCAGGCATGGGGTAGAGCATTCTTCCCCCAAGGATGTGCAGGGGGCTTTTGAGGATTACTACAGAGCTCTGCTAGGTACTGTAGCCCCTACAACTTCTGTGGTTTCTCAAGAGATTGTGGACTTAGGCCTTGTAGTCTCTGAGCAGCAAGGAACTGAGCTCACTTTGGATTTTTTTGATGAGGAAATCAAAAGTGCCATCTTTAGTATCCCTAAGGCTAAGGCTAAGGCTCCAGGCCCAGATGGATATAATAGTGTCTTTTTCGGATGTTTCTTTAGCGATCGTCCAAAAAACGACCACCGAAGTCAAGCAAATCTAGGCCGTTCATCATGTTGATTTGACTTGATTTTTATTTTTGATTAAAAAACCTATTAAAATTATTTTAATGAAATAATAATTCATTTTCATTATTTTTTCATTTACCTAAAATTAATTTAATAATTTGATAATTTAAAAAAATTAAACAATTTATTAAAAAAAAAAAAAACCTAAAACCTAACTCACGTGACCTTAATTTGTAAAATTAAACAAATAATTACACACTAATTCAATCATTAAACCTAAACAAATCACTATCCTAATCTATCTCCAACCCCAACCCATATCTTCAACCTCAACCAATTTAACCCAAACTTCATTAAAGCTTCAACCAACCTTCATCCTCAACCTCCATCCCCAACCTCCATTGAAGCTTCAACTTGAAGCTTCAAAAAATTAATCCATGATAAAACCAATATGCCAACCAAATTCATCCCCAACATCAATTGTAGATAATTGAACCTCCATTGAAGCCTTCAACCTCCATTGAAACATTCGACCTCCATTGAAACCTCCGACCTCCATTGAAACCTTCAACCTCCATTGAAGGTTCAAGTGCAAAATCTCCATAAATCACAAAGATGACGATTCTCATTGAATAAGCAAGTCCTGTAATTTTTTTGTTATAACCTCCATTGCTAATTAAATAAAAGACGAATCTCATTGTCGAAGGAAGAGTACGATGATGTAGTAGGGTTTTAATTAGTCGTTGTTTGTATTTGGTAATGTCCACAATGTACTTGGACATTACCGGATGGAAATTAAAACACCTATTTGCAGAATTAATCAAATGTAATGTTCATAACACGTTATGGACATGTCCATAATAATTGAAATACTAATTTATTTTGGATTTTAAGAATGTAATGTCCACAATGTAATTGGCCATTACCGGATTGAAATTAAAAAAAGTATTTTGAAAGCATAATTAATCAAACGTAATGTCCATAACATGTTATGGACATGTCCATAATATTTGAAATACTAATTTAGTTTAGATTTTTAGAATATTATGTCCATAACACATTATGGACATGTCCATAATATTTGAAATACTAATTTAGTTTATATTTTTAAAATGTCTTTGGACATTGCCAACTGAATACTAAATACGCTTTAATGATTTTTTTTCCAAATTCTAGCTATAATGATTATTGTATTTGTATAATCCTAAATAAACCATATCAGCTAAAGAAATATTCACTCTGCTATTTTTACGCCTATTCTTGTATGATTAAAAGACAAATTTCCTAAAACAAAAAAATTGTTATTATTGCCATAATCATGGTAGGAAATATTAGGAATGGTGAGAAAAGGGGAAAGGCGGGAAATCAAAGGCGGTTAATTTAATTTTTTGGACATAACAATCTAAAAATGTAAACTAAATTAGTATTTCAAATATTATGGACATGTCCATAACTTGTGTTATGGACATAACATTCTAAAAATCTAAACTAAATTAGTATTTCAAATATTATGGACATGTCCATAACGTGTTATTGACATTACATTTGATTAATTATGCTTTCAAAATAGGTATTTTAATTTCAATCCGGTAATGTCCAATTACATTGTGGATATTACATTCTTAAAATCCAAAATAAATTAGTATTTCAATTATTATGGACATGTCCATAACGTGTTATGGACATTACATTTGAATAATTCTGCAAATAGGTGTTTTAATTTCCATACGGTAATGTCCAATTTTTAAAATGTTATGTCCATAACATGTATTGATTGTACGTTTATAAACTTTCCAAATTTGAAAGATTTAATTACCAAATTTCAAAAATTTATGTCCTACTTAATTATTGGTTGGTAATGGAATATTTTTAAAACATAATTAGATAACATAGTTATTTACTTCCTATTATATATATACCCTAACTACTTTTAAATTTTGATTTTTAAATTATAAAAATCAATGTTTTCAGTTTTAAAAACTTATGTCTGAAAAAAAAATCAGAATTTTTTCCTACTGTTTTAACAACCATCCCTCTAACAAAAATTACATTGCACCTATCCTTTTTTTCTTTTAAAATCATGGATGAAAGTCATACAAATGAGAATAATTCGATTGATATTTTAAAGGTATGTTGTGTTTTTTGGTGCATTATTAACGAGATTTTAATGAGTATTAAATGATTACAAACGACTTTATTAACGAACTTGAACGAGTTGTTCGTGAACCTTAACGAGTCAAGTACTACCTTGTTCGAGTAACGCTTGTTTAATAATCGAGCTTAAAAATTTTGCTCAAACTTGTTTATTTATCTACGAACGAGCTTTGACCGGGTTTGTTCATGAACTGTTCACGAGTGTATTAGCTCATTGACGTCCCTAGTAGAAATTATTTATAGATAAAATATAAAAATTATTTTTTTAAGGTTAAACGAAAAGGGCGGGAAAGTTTTTACACGTCACAATATGATGTTTTAGTTACTTCTCTTTTAGTGTTTTTTAATGAGAGATAGAATATTATATATATATATATAAATAATTAGATTATTGGACTCATTGCATTCATAAAAATCTAGTGTTAAAATATGTGAGGGCATGAAGGTGAGTTTTCTTTAATTTAAATTTGGAGCACATTGTTTGTCTGGCTATGTCCAACATTATATCCGGTTATTCCTTACAATTTAGGGTTTAGGGTTCGTGTAGACATGGTTTAGACAGGGTTTAGGGTTCGTTTAGACAGGGTTTAGGGTTATACATTATGATTTAAAAAAGGAAATTTTGTGGGAAAAGACCTTTTAAAACATTCATTTTTTGTGAGAAAAGACCTTATAAAAAATTTGTTGTGAGCAGGGACCTAAAACAAAAAAAAAGTTGCAAAGAGGGACCTTACCTCTATTTTCCGACATTGACTGTGAATCTCCGGCGTTGACTCATTATTTCCCTTCAATTTTGCACAAATCCTTTCGTATTTAAGGGGGTAAGAGATGAGGAAACCCAAATTCAGAAGAAGTGAATTTTAGATGCTAGAAGGAAGTGTTAATGTAGGGTTTATGTAGATGAATTTAGGAGTGGAAATGGAGGAGTGGAGGAAAAATGAATTTATAGTGAAAATAAAATGAAATGTTAAATAGAGAAGAAAGGATTTGTCGAAAATTGGAGGGAAATAGCGAGTCAACGCCGGAAATTTACAGTCAACGTCGGAAAATAGAGGTAAGGTCCCTCCTTGCAACTTTTTTTTTTGTTTTAGGTCCCTGTTCACAACAAATTTTTTATAAGGTCTTTTCTTACAAAAAGAATGTTTAATAAGGTCTTTTCTAACAAATTTTCCTTTAAAATATGTTGTACTTGCCAAAATATTTATACTTGCCAGTATATTTGAATTTCAAATTAAATTTCTCTCTTGCCAAAACTTGGTACCTGCCAAAATAAATAAATGCGTGTATTGTGTGTATATATAAATAACATATAATAACATAACATATTAACATATATTAAGCTCTGTTTTCTTCCATACATCCATAATATTTTAAGCAACAATGGAAATTTTGCCAAATGAGATGATTAGTGAGGACCCAAAAATCCTTGAATCAGGAACTGAAGATGACAACAATGTAGGAGATATTCTTGAGACTTTTTTTGATCTAGAATTGTGGGAGTCAATCGACAACAGATTAGAAGATTTTACCGAGGAGGATATGAAAAGGTTGTCAATCAAGAACATGGATTACTGCGCATTCAATTTTATAAGATGTATGCAAAGGTGAAAGGATTTGGAGTACGTGTGAAGGCCACAACATATATCTATGTCCATTGTGTTTGACAATGATGTATCTTTGAAATATTGTGAATTACTTAGTATTGTGATTATGTCTAAATATAATATTATGTCTAAATATAATATTGTGGGTAATTAGAAAAAGTGAGGGGTAGTTGATTAAAATAATTGGAGAGAAAAGTGGGGACAATTAAAGGAGTTGTGAGAGAGGGTGGGGACAATTAAAGAATTAAATAGAGAAAAGGTGGGGACAAATAAAGAATTAGTAAGGGTATTTATGTCTTTTAAGTAGCAAAAGTTTACTTTATAGGGAAAATAAAAATTTGTTGCATTTATTTTGAAATATCCAAAAATAGAAACTGTTGTGTTTTTATTGGAACAGATGAAGTATATACAATAAATAAATATATGAAATAAATAATTTTTATGTTTGTATAGCCTTGTGTTTTTAGTCTTTCATACAATATCATTTTTATAATTTGAATGACATTACTTGATAAATTTTTATTATTTTATATTTTTATTTTTCTTATTCCACCTGATTGCAAATTTTAGATGTTGTATTCCCAAAAAAAGGTACAAAACAAAAAAAAGATATTATTCAAACTCGTGCACAACATTGGTGAAGTAATGACCCTAATCATGAATATGATATCATCAAATGAGGTCCTTGGTTAAAAACATTAGAGCTAGTAGCTAGTGCGAGCTCGTACAACTAGGTACATAAAATATAAATATTTACTAATATGGTATGTATTACAAAGTATAATTTTGGAATATATTATTATCATGCACAAAATCATGATAAAAAATATTCATTCTCATTCGTACAATAGATTGTATACCCAAAATAAACCCTAAAATTTATTATTATTATATTTTTAAAATACTGCCTTATTAACATTACCATAAGTAATCAAAAAAACATATCCAATAAATAAATATATGGAATAATAGTGTTACACATCAATTTTGACAAAGTTATCCTCAGAAAGAAAAACAAAACAGTGGTTAGTTGCCACTATTAATTTTCATAATACACCAACATACAATAAATATACAATGGTACTTATATACAGTAAAAAAAATATGTTCCATAACATCGTATGGTTATATATAATAAATATAAAAAAATTCTTCTAAAAGTGCTTATATACAGTAACGATATGTCCTTAATATCGTTTGGCTATTACCATTTAACAACAGATTCAATATGGCTTACAGGCCATCATTACTTTAGTTTAGCTCTTGGTATTGGCTGATGACCAGTTTATAAGTTTATGTCCTTTCTTCATCACAACATTAAGCATCTAAGCCAAAACCCGTAAAAGCACTTGGTTCTTCTACAAAGCTGGAAAGTGTAGTTGTGCAAGAGATGCTGAAGGAGCTACACTACCCAGATATCTTGACTGCTGAAGAAATGAAACAAATTCGATCAACCGCAAAGAACTGTATTTCAACGGATAATGGAGATGATGAGGAGGAAGATGGTATTACAATTTTAATATATAGTTTCTTTTAATTTAATTTAACTTATTTTTTAAATAATCTGACATTGACCGTATTATTATGTTGATAGATAATGTTCCTTCCGTATCAGATCAATTCTGCAGCCCAAGTTCATCGGATGAAGAAGGTGATCACCAAAAGAATTCTGCCACGTGTCTTCACAGGGTAATGCCACGTGGCCCTATAGTATTTTGCCATGTGGACCAGTATGGTGCTACCACGTATATTTGTAATGCCTTGCCACATGGACCTTCACTTGAGATGTCTGTTGGGCTTCTGGTGATCTTGGGCTAGCTGAGACTTAGAATCTTTAGTGAATTGGGCCTTGCGATAGGTGGTTCCATCATGTTGGGCCTTCATACCTTGTTAGGCCTTATTAGCATTTGAGAGCTATATTTTTTGTAGTAACAAGTTTTATACAATAAATATACTAAAATGCTTCCACAACTGCTTACATACAGTAGCAATATGTCCATAATATCGTTTGGCTATTACCATTCAACAACATATTCAATACGGCTTACAGTCCATCATTATTCATTAATTTAGTTTAGCTCTATCTATTGACCAGTTTAAATGTTGATGCCTTTCCACCACTAATGTCCATTGTAACGACCCGACTTTTTAGACACGTCGATTTACGAAGGGAAATCGACAAACGGATCATTACCAAATTAACTTAAACATTAAATTAGATTATCTGAATGAAAAGGATAACTTTTATTAGATAAACTACTAATTGTCCAAAATAATCAATATTCAATATTACATAAGTAATGTTAAAAACTGTCCCAACATGCTGGGATCGTAAAATAAACTAAGTAACTAAGGTTTACTTAAACTAAGTCCTCAGCCACTCGAAGCCCACCCATCGAAGCCCGTTAATCTGCAGCATCTTCTCCTGAAACTGAGGGGGGGGTCCACCGTCAGTGGCGAGTAACTAGGTTGTCCCATTTAATCGAGGGACCACCAAACATATAATATCATAGAAAAGCACATAAAAATAGTACAACAACTTAATACATGTTTTACATACGTTCATACAAAATACGTATAAAAATACGTACAAAATACATATACGTATACGTACAAAATACGTATAAATACACCTGCAGAATACGGTTAGAATACGTAATTCCTACGTATAATGTACGTACAATCATCCCTGCATTTTACGGTTAGCTATACGTATAAAAATACACTCGTCAACCATGTACATACATACGCATACATACACACACAAATACAGAATTATACACAGCGGAAGTCTTATATTATACGAATACTTATACTCATATTATACAACTTAAATTATCTCTAGATCTTAACTTATGCTAAGCCCAACTTATATTATACTTATCATTTCATATTCATACTTGTCATATTCCTTCTTAACTTATATAACATATCTTATCATACATAATCATATCTTATCCTTATATCATAACATAAATCTTATAATAAGAACATAATATCTTCTTAACTTTACATATGTACTTATTATATCATATCATCTTATCATATCATCTTTGCGGACTGCCTTCTTCAGCTCGTAGCGAACCTTTGCGTTCGCAACTTTCCTAAAACATGTCGGGGTGAACCTTTGCGTCCCACCCGTAGCCCTCCTTTGCGAGAACTAAGCCTAAGCTATGGCCATAACCCCTAAATAGCCCTCCTTTGCGAGAACTACCTAGACGACTCCATATTCTAGAACCAAGAACTGCGCGGGGGAACCTTTGCGTTCGTCCCATGTGAGCAGTGGCATCGACTAAACCCAATTGACAACCTTTGCGTTATCGCAGGGGCGTCCTATCTTATTAGCCCGATTGATGACCTTTGCGTCATCGCAGGGGCGATCTTAACTTATTATCTTTCAATTCTTTATATTACATCGTATATCTTTATTTAATCATATCATATCATATATTGGGAAATACTAGGTGACCGTAATAGGAAATGAAATGTTCGGAGTCCCAGGAAAGAGAGGTGCGGCACGTATATTGGCCACCTTAAATACCAAGTCTTTCCTAGCCAGAGACCGAGACATAACATGTATAGCTATTACTCTGTTTCCTTTCTTATCCCTAGTAGTATCTTATGCAACTTTAAACCTTATCTTATACTGTCCTTGATATCTTATCATATACTTATAACTTATCCCTAATAATTATTTTATAAGTCCAAAAATAAACTAAAATCCCTTCTTAAATATTACCCCACTCGACATTTTATATCAATAATAGCCAAAATTATTCAATTAATTTATATGAATTCAATCATCAAGAATTAAATAATTTAACTAATTAATAAACATAAAAATCATATTTTTCAACAAAATTCATCAAGATTAACATAAAAATAATATTTTTAACTCTTCTTTTAATTTCTATACACTCGACAATTAGAAGATAATAACAAGATTTAATTTTTTTAATTCAAGATTAATCAATATAATTCAAGACTATCAAGATTCATCATAAAAATCATATTTTTAGTTCCCTTTTAATACTTAGGTCACTCGAAAATTCAAGAATTAATAATAGCATATTTTAATAATTCAATTGCCCTATTTTATACAATCTGATTTTTAAAGAATTAAATTAAAAACGACCATCTAAAGATCTCTAAAAATATGGAAATTTTTATGGGAGCTAAATATGGGTTCAAGGATTAACTTGCATAAATTTCGTCTAAAAATAACATCTTTTACTATTTTTAAGTGATTTTATAACTAACCAGTCAGATTAGGATGAATTCGGTTTCAGAATTTTCTGCCTTAGCAAACGATCTTTAAAAATTACGAAAAAAATTACAAAAGCTTTAAAACAGTATTACTGACTTCCACCTAAAATTTCGTAGCCATACGAATTGATTAAGTATACTAATTAATTCGTAAACTAAAACTGGACACTTTTATCAGTTTGAGAGATTAAATTATTTCAAGCAAGAAAAGATCGAATTTTGCCACGAAATAAATTATGATTCATAATAAAACAGTAAACAAACTGCCACGAAAATTCATCAAGAAATAACAAGATTTGATTAATAGAAAAATTCACACAAGTAACTATCCAACAATTAAAGATTTCAAGAAATACATCAAATCATGAAAATACATGAAAATAACTCAAGAACATCATCATCCATATACTCGACATATTCATATGAAAACAATATTAAACTTCCTACAATTTTCATGCTTCAATCCTAATTTACTATATGTTTTTCTACCCTTTAATTAAATAGAAAAGCGAAGTTACCTTAATTCGCTTAATTAATTCCAAAAACACCAAAAATTATTCACCCTTGGTGAAAACCATAGCATTCGACATTTTGAGAGAAAGAGAGAAAAGAATAGATTTTTGTAGTGTTTTGAACAATTTGACAATTAGGACCCAAAGGTGCAAATGAGGTCCTATTTAAAGAAAAGATGCAAAGAAAGAACAAAAAAATAAAAAAAAAAGAAACAAGCCCATATTTCTTGGTTAGGGCTGCCGTGGGATTTGGATGATTAGGGGGGAATTTGTTGGTTTGTTTTAACAAACTTTGACTAGGTTAAATTAGGAATTAAAATAAATAATTTAATTAATTAATTATCCAACTTAATATTAATTAATTAAATCAAATAAATTAACTTGACCCATTACACTAGAGGGCCGGACTTGGAGAGGAAAAAGGAGAAAAAGAAAATTGGGTCTTTGGCCCAATTTTGAAGAAAAGATTGGATTAGAAAATAATTAAATTAAATTAAAACATGTAATTTAATTAATCTAATTTAATTAACCAAATTAATTAAATAAAACAAAACATGTACTTGGCCCATTGATAAGAGAACCGGCCAAGCTTAAGAAAGAAAGAAATAAAAGGAAATTGGGTCTTTGGCCCAATTTGAAGAAAAGAATTGGACTAGATTAAATTAGTAAATTAAATTAAATAATTAATTTAATAAATCAAATAACCTAATTGATAATTAAATAAAAATTAAAATGAACCCAAATTAATAATAGGGCCGATCATGGAAAGGAAAGAAGAAGAGAATTGGGTCATTGGCCCAATTTAGAACATAGGATAGAAAATAAGATAAAACAGTCCAAAAATAATGGCCCTTTTGGACTTAGAATTAAGACATGACATTAATAACCGCGAAATTTTCTGGCCCAAAATTCCGGGTCGTTACATCCATAATATACAGCGTACACTAAATATACAATGACAATGATGCTTATATACAATAAAAAATATGTCCAAAATATTATATAGTTTTATACAATAAATATACAAAAATGCTTCCACAAGTGCTTTTATGCAGTAACGATATATCCATAATATCGTTTGGCTATTACCATTCAACAACATATTCAATATGGCTTACAGGCCATTATTATTCATTAATTTAGTTTAGCTCTATCTATTGACCAGTTTATATGTTGATGCCTTTTCTCTTTCGTAATCAACAACTCAAAAGATGGACAATACATGTAAGGTGCGCTACATAGCATATATAATTAATTAGTTACAATGCATTATTTTATATTATACTCCGTATGTTTTATTTATTGAATGCACCTGACCTGGCAATGCCATATCCAAAGTCACAAATATATGTTTTAGAATCTTTGAATATATTTTGATGTTTCATATAAGTAATGTTTGTTAGGTTTTGCTCAAAAAAGGGTGTGATAACCTATGCATAATGCCATAGTTTTTTTTTTTTTGAAGAAGAAAAGCTTATGACATAATATGTTAAATTTTGATTGAATATTAGATTTAGACAGAAGAATTTAAAACTGAAAACATTGATTCTTATAATTTAAAAATCAAAGTTTAAAAGTAGTTAGGGTATATATATATAATAGGAAGTAAATAACTATGTTATCTAATTATGTTTTAAAAATATTCCATTACCAACCAATAAGTAGGACATAAATTTTTGAAATTTGGTAATTAAATCTTTCAAATTTGGAAAGTTTATAAACGTACAATCAATACATGTTATGGACATAACATTCTAAAAATTGGACATTACCGTATGGAAATTAAAACACCTATTTGCAGAATTAATCAAATGTAATGTCCATAACACGTTATGGACATGTCCATAATAATTGAAATACTAATTTATTTTGGATTTTAAGAATGTAATATCCACAATGTAATTGGACATTACCGGATTGAAATTAAAACACTTATTTTGAAAGCATAATTAATCAAATGTAATGTCAATAACACGTTATGGACATGTCCATAATATTTGAAATACTAATTTAGTTTAGATTTTTAGAATGTTATGTCCATAACACGTTATGGACATGTCCATAATATTTGAAATACTAATTTAGTTTACATTTTTAGATTGTTATGTCCAAAAAATTAAATTGACCGCCTTTGATTTCCCGCCTTTCCCCTTTTCTCACCATTCCTAATATTTCCTACCATGATTATGGCAATAATAACAATTTTTTGTTTTAGGAAATTTGTCTTTTAATCATACAAGAATAGGCGTAAAAATAGCAGAGTGAATATTTCTTTAGCTGATATGGTTTATTTAGGATTATACAAATACAATAATCATTATAGCTAGAATTTGGAAAAAAAATCATTAAAGCGTATTTAGTATTCCGTTGGCAATGTCCAAAGACATTTTAAAAATATAAACTAAATTAGTATTTCAAATATTATGGACATGTCCATAATGTGTTATGGACATAATATTCTAAAAATCTAAACTAAATTAGTATTTCAAATATTATGGACATGTCCATAACATGTTATGGACATTACATTTGATTAATTATGCTTTCAAAATACGTTTTTTAATTTCAATCCGGTAATGGCCAATTACATTGTGGACATTACATTCTTAAAATCCAAAATAAATTAGCATTTCAATTATTATGGACATGTCCATAACGTGTTATGAACATTACATTTGATTAATTCTGCAAATAGGTGTTTTAATTTTCATCCGGTAATGTCCAAGTACATTGTGGACATTACCAAATACAAACAACGACTAATTAAAACCCTACTGCATCATCGTCTTCTTCCTTCGACAATGTGATTCGTCTTTTATTTAATTAGTAATGAAGGTTATAACAAAAAAATTACAGGACTTGCTTATTCAATGAGAATCGTCATCTTTATGATTTATGGAGATTTTGCACTTGAACCTTCAATGGAGGTTGAAGGTTTCAATGGAGGTCGGAGGTTTCAATGGAGGTCGAATGTTTCAATGGAGGTTGAAGGCTTCAATGGAGGTTCAATTATCTACAATTGATGTTGAGGATGAATTTGGTTGGCATATTGGTTTTATCATGGATTAATTTTTTGAAGCTTCAAGTTGAAGCTTCAATGGAGGTTGAAGCTTTAATGGAAGGTTGGGGATGGAGGTTGAGGATAAAGGTTGGTTGAAGCTTTAATGGAGTTTGGGTTAAATTGGTTGAGGTTGAAGATATGGGTTGGTGTTGGAGATAGATCAGGATAATGATTTGTTTAGGTTTAATGATTGAATTAGTGTGTAATTATTTGTTTAATTTTACAAATTAAAGTCACGTGAGTTAGGTTTTAGGTTTTAGGTTTTTTTTTTTTAATAAATTGTTTAATTTTTTTAAATTATCAAATTATTAAATTAATTTTAGGTAAATGAAAAAATAATGAAAATGAATTATTATTTCATTAAAATAATTTTAATAGGTTTTTTTTAATCAAAAATAAAAATCAAGTCAAATCAACATGATGAACGGCCTAGATTTGCTTGACTTCGGTGGTCGTTTTTTGGACGACTATAGAAGAATTTTCAGCCTTTTTCAGGTCTGCTTGGCACATTATAGGTGAGGATATTTGTCTAATTGTTAGGGATTTCTTCAACTCTGGGAGAATCCTTAAGGAGATTAATTGCACAAAATTGGTTCTAATTCCTAAGGTTAAGCATCCCCAAAATGTGACTGAATTTAGACCCATTGCCTGTTATAACATATTGTATAAGTGCATCACAAAGCTTTTATGCTTAAGGCTTAAACAAGTTCTCCCCTGTTTAATCTCTCCCAATCAATCTGGTTTTATTGAGTGAAGACAAATTGACCATAATGTGAGCATCATTCATGATTTAGTTGGTATGTATAATAGGAAGGCCTCCCCTCCTAGCTGCTTGTTGAAGATTGACATCAAGAAGGCATATGATTCTGTTCATTGGGGTTTTCTTGAAGATATGCTGAAGCCCTTGAATTTCCCTGTTAAATTCAAGGATTGGATCATGGCTTGTGTCACTAGCCCTTCTTTCTCTTTATGCACTAATGGGGTACTTCATGGTTTTTTTCAGGGTAAGAGAGGTTTGAGACAGGGTGATCCCATGTCCCCCCTGCTTTTTGTGATCTGTATGGAATACCTTTCAAGATTGTTCAAGCATGCTGGGGCTCAAGATGGGTACAAATTTCATTACAGATGTAGGCCTTTGAAGCTAAACCACCTAGTATTTGCAGATGATTTGATTGTGTTTTGTGGGGGGGGGGGGGGATGATTCCTCTGTCATGTTAAACTTAAGAGCACTAGGAACTTTTGCTGCAGCTTTAGGCTTGATGGCTAACTCAAGCAAATCTGCACTGTACCACTGCAACTTGCCTTCTGTTTTGAAACAAAAGCTTCTTGATATTTCTTGTTTTGAGGAGGGTTCCCTACCTGTCACTTATCTAGGGGTGAGAATAAATGCCAAGAAGTTGAACAAAGCTGACTGTGATTTCCTCACTGACAAAATTGTTGCTAGGATCAGATCATGGGGTACTAGACTGCTGTCCTATGCAGGGAGGGCCCAACTGGTCCAATCAGTTTTAATGAGCCTTCATGTTTATTGGGCCTCAATCTTTTTGTTGCCTAATCCTGTTATAGCTGCTGTTACTTCCATGTGCAGGAACTTTTTGTGGTCTGGATCAGTTCACTATTCTAAGCCAGGTCTGGTTGCCTAGGATTTTGTTTGTAGACCTAAGAAGTGTGGGGGCTTGGGGTTTAGGGAGAGCCATGCTTCGAACTATGCTCTTTTGGGGAAGTATGTTTGGAATTTGGCCCTAAAAGTTGACAACCTTTGGTTAAGTGGGTTTCTCATGTGTATATTAAAAACCAAAGCTGGAGGGATTATGTGCCTAGTAATTCCTCTAGCTGGTATTGGAGGCAGCTTTGCAAGGTCAAAGAAAAGTTTAGATCAGGATGCAATGGAGATAGGTGGATGTTTGGTAGGGGGGACTATTCTACTGTTAGTGGGTATGCCTGGCTGAGAGGAGATTCTGAAGCAGTGGAGTGGTGCTCTTAGGTTTGGAACAGGCTTAGTATCCCTAAGTGCAGGTTTATAGTCTGGTTATTGATGTGGGGCAGACTCAGAACCAGGGACAGATTGCACAAGATTGGGGTATGCTCTGAAACTTCTTGCCCTGTGTGTCAGCAGGGGAGTGAATCTGCAGAACATTTATTTGTCAACTGTGTATATATATGCCCGGAAGTGCTTTGGGATATTGAACAGGAAGCTGGGATGCATAGCTAGTTGGGGTTCTCTAGAGCAGATGTCTCAGTGGCTGCAACAGGTGCTGCTAGATCATTCAGGAAGCAGGTGATCCAAGCTAATTATTCAACTTTGCTGTACCTCCTGTGGAGAACAAGGAATGAGGCCATCTGGAATTTCTGTGTTAGAGATCCTGCATTGCTAGTTCAGGAGGCTCAACAATGGTGCTATTGGAGAATTTTTAGCATTATGCCTAGCAAAACTTCTCAATGTAATAGATTATGGCTTGACTCCCTAAGATAAGAGCCATTAAGTAGTAGGTTTGTACTGGTGTTTTAAGTTTTGTTAGGGTGCAGGTTGCTGTGGTTAACTCCTTGAGGGTACTCATTCCTTTGAGGGTGTGTTGGTGCTTGTGGGCACCTTTTCTTTGGATGGTGTGAGCTTGTTGTGGCTCTGCTTCCCTTTTGGGATCTATTATAATATATTCTTACCTTTTCCAAAAAAAAATTAATCCACAAAACGTGACTAACACATGAATTTTAGTTGGGATTATCGGCTACAATAGGTCAATAGGTAAGCCGGACTGTTTTTGGTAAGTTTGTGTAATAGTTGGGCCTACTCTGGGATAATCAATTGTTGGGACTGATATGGGAAGATGACAAATAGTATGGACCGGTGGTGTCAATTTTGCCTTAAAAAATTCCCTTGGATAAAAATCCACATCAATACATTACTTCAGATTCATCACCGGAGTACTTATTTTCACGTTTAATATCATTTTATTCATCAATCATATTTTCTTCACGTACAACTTGTCATATCTCATCTGTAATATTTGTACGCATAACTTTCATTGCCTTAAATGTAGATAAGTTATTACTAGAATTGATAATATTAATTAATAATGGGTTTGAAAAATGAGACACTAATTATTACTACCTACTTAAACGTAATTCAACAATAAAAAAAGAACATAAATTCAAATGTATAGAACATCAGGTTTAATAAGTTCTAATAAGGTCCAATAAGGTCAGTTCAGATAAGTTAAGGTCTAATAAGTTGAAGAGAACGCACCCTTAATTAGTCGGTTACATCAATAACCTTTTTATTTTTATTTTTTATAGGATAATGTATGGGATACTAGACCTTGGAACCGGGCCCTACTGCAGGTCATTCGGCCTAATTTTAGCCAACACACGCATTTGTAAGGGGATAATAAGGAATCCTCGCAAATGCGTGCGGTGAGAATCGAACCCAGGAACTCGTGCCTATAATTCTGAAGCCCTAACCATTGGGCTATGACTTCATCCTCAAAAAATTGATGACTCGTTATAACAAATTAATACAAATAGAGACCTTCTGAAAAAAGTTAAGTAACCATGGTTGTTTTCTAGCGTATTATTTTTTATGTAGTAAATATTTTAATATTATTCTCAATGGTTTACCAGTGGATTAGCATATTTCCAGTGATATGTCAAGAGTTTTAAAAAAAATTAAAAATTTACTTAGGTTGCTAATATAATTCAAATAAAACCTTTAATGGTTATTTCTGGCCAATTAACTACCACTAATTATTTATTAGTTAACTCTAGTTAGTACATTTTGGGGAAAAATTTAAATTTTAATTTTTTATAAAAAAAGTACATTGACTTTTTACACCTACCATAAATCTTATGGCAATGGATATATAATACAGACTCTAATGATCTTGTCAACACCATTCTCATCCCCGATGACACCGCGATATATGGACGCTTGGAATCGGTTGGTTTGATAATTTCAGAGTAATAAAGCTGTTGGTGCCCTACAATATGACACACAATTAATCACTAATGTAAGGTTGGAGCAATTCCCAGGTGTTCAAGACTAGTACTGTACGCACAACAAGACCCTTTCGTCGGCTCAAGCGTCTCCAATGAGCAAATGGTCCTGCATCTTCTTCGTGGGATTGGAGATTTGAGTATAGCAGCCTTAGTCTCGGCCAGGGCTGTGGGGCAGTTGCCCTAGGCCCAAAAACAAAAGGCCTAAAATAGTTAGCTTGTCTTGCAATTGCTAATTAAGGGGAAAAAACAATAGTTCATCTACTGTGCTTATTGAAAGTGAACTGCTAAACACATTCTTTAAATTACTTACTAAAGGCCTTATTGTTCCAAAACTACCCTTATTCTAAAACACACACTCTCTCTAATGACCAAATCCAAATTTCTTTAATTTATTTTATATCAAGATTAATTATGAAATAAAGCATATTATTACACTAAAATTATGAATTGAAAGCATTCCAAGTGCTTTTGCACACTGGTCTGATTCATAGACTCATAAATTATTGCACAACACTCCTTTTGAGGTGATTTGGCTTGGATAAGATTCCTTGTTTCGAGAGCTTCGATTTGATATATTATACGCCTAATTTCGCTGATAAAAGAATTAGATATGAGCATTTGAAAACTGAGTGTGCATTTAGGAAGGCAGGTGCGCATGGGTCATACACCCCCAACTAGGCTGAGGCGCATGGCCCATGCGCTTGAGCCTAGGAAGATGCGCATGGCCCATGTGCCTGGACCTAGGTTATGGCGCATAGACAATGCGTCCCTGCCTTCCTGACTGCGCATTTTGTTTTCATAAGCTCTTATATCTCCTTCGTTTCTAAGAAAAATTGGACGTATAATATATCGAATGGAACTAATGGAAGCACTCGAAACAAGCAATCTTATCCAAGTTGAAGCTCCTCAAAATGAATTATGTGTAAAAAGTTATGAGTCATTGAAGTACACCACTAGTCTATGTAAGGATTTTTTTTCAGTCCAACAAACGCAAGTGTAGCTAAGGGCATAATTATCAAAAAGGGGCTTTAGTAAGTAATTTGGGGCTACATTTAACAATACTCTTCTTGGAATTTTACTTCACGCACTCAACTTCTTTCCTCATAAAATTTCTCCCTTAATTATATTCAACTCCCAAAATCTAAATGGTACATCTCCCATTTCACCCAAATTGAGTTATTACTAATTTATTTTCTTCACAAATCAATTCCCTTAAATATCATTCTCTCTCTCTCTCTTATTATTGACTTATTGTTATACGGAGTGATACAGGACGAGATGGTCAATTTCCTCTTCATCAACGGTAAACAACGTCATCCTTGTCTTGGCTAGTTTTAACTTATTTAAGCTTTTATGCATTTTGGCTTTTAATAATTTAGTTTAAATTCTTTTAGTTGCTTTTGTAGTTGGTAGTATGGTTGGTTGAACTTGTAATGGGTGCTAGTTGAGCTAGTGTATATGCTCAAGGGCACGCTTGGAGCAAGCCTTGAGGTTAGCTAGGGCAAGACTTAGGCACGAGCAAGCATAGACGAAGCAAGTGCAGCAAAGACCAAGCACGCGGGCGCGAGGAACCATGGCACGGGCGCGACATAGGGCCGTTCGCAAGCGCGACGTGAGCCTTTCTGTTTTCTTCTTGTTTTTCTTACCGCGGGCAGAGATTTTGACGCGGCGCGACAAATGACTTCCCGTCCACAACACGACATCATACCTAATTACGAACTTTGATTTTCTCTTTGTTTATGTTTAATGATGTTTAGATCTTAGCCCTTGATTGTATTAGGATTAATAAAACCTTATTAGGCCTTGCTCAGCTCTTTAAATAAACTTCATTGCCTCATTTTTAATATCACTACAAGGTAGAAGCCTTATAGCAACAACCAAAAAGTGTTGCTATAGCCCTGTTTTTTGTTACTAAAGCCGTATAGCAACGGTTTAAAAACCGCTACCAATAGGTGGCGTTGCTAAAAACTTCTTGCAACATTTTTTTTGCATAAGGCAACACTTTTAGAAATATTGTTGCCATAAATATCTTTAGCAACACTTTTATTTAGCAACGCTTTTGACTTTAAGAAACACTTATATCTGAAGTTAAAGCAACACTTGGAAATTTTAGACAACAGTTAATTACCAAACTATGGCTACACTTTTTCAATCTATAACAACGTTTATATTTAATTTTTTTGCAACATATCAATGTTTAGGCAACAACTTTACTCAAAGTTAAGGCAACACATTTTGTAACATATAGTAGCGGTTGAAATAATTTTTGTGGTAATGGTTAGTATTTTGGCAACAAATTTGGTAACAGCGTTTAAATACCTTTGCATTGCTCACAAGCTATTAAGATAAATCCAATCCCAAGCATTATTTAAAAAAAAATACTATAATAAAATAAAATAAACCAATCTATTTCAAATGCACTCATAGATATTCAAAGTGAGTGAAAAGAAACAAGCTTTATATAAAGAATGATAACATTTTCATCCATTACATACATTATTCTAGCTAGTGGCAAAGTTTCAAATCTAAAATAACCTAGATATAATTCCAAAAAATAATTGAAAGTCATATCATCAACCTAAATAATGATCTTCTCATATTTGAACCTTGTAATAGTTGATCTTCTCTCCATCCTGTAATGAAACAAAAGAAAACTGATTAAAATATGAACCAAGGAAATTGCTTGAAATTAAAAAAGAAAAACAAAAGAGTCAAGGAAATGGATATTATTATTTATTGGTAAAAAACAATACTAAGGTAAAGCAACTCTGCAAACTGTTTAGCAACTATGCAAAAAAAGCATGTCGACTCTCACCTTCATCAATCACCAAGAGAAAAATCCAAAGAAAAGTCCAGAAAGATGATAAGGTGATTGTTAAACTAAACCAGGTCCTAGTTGAAGGTTGAACAAAACCAAGGGACAGAGGCCAGCCACCTACTGCCGCCTCTGCCAAGGCTGTCAGAAACACCGAGCACCGAGCCGCAACTGGCGAACTGCTGCTGCTGCCGAAGGGTGCTGCCGCTGGCTGCAGGGCTGCTGCTGCTGCACAGAGGCCGACCTGCTGCACCAGCCGGCTGCTACTGCCAGGTCTGCGCTGCTGTATCCTGCTGCCGGACGGCAGCTTGGTGGTGACGACATCGCCTGGTGGTGGCTGCTGGTGGGTGTTCATTGCCGAATGGGCGACTTGTTGTGAAGTACGAGTTAATATATATATATATATATATATATATATATATATATACTTATATTTATCTACTAGCAATTGTATTTTGGGTTGTATGTGTTTAAGTAGTGGACTTGGATTGTACTTTTAGGTAACTTAAAACTTATTAGATTCAAGTTGGTCTCCCCTCCTTGTTTTCTTTCTTTTCCCTTTTGGCTAGTTTTGGGCGTTTTGTTCCCATATTCCTATCAATCAACCTATATAGTTTTTTTTAAGTTTATCCATGTTCTATATCATTCATGTAATCATTAAATGACTCATTTGCATGAGTTTGGGCAAATATAGTGTGTTTTAGAACAAAAACAAGGCAAAAATATCATTTTTGGCTAGGTTTGGGCGTTTTCGTTCCCATGTTCCTATCAATCAACCTATATACTTTTTTTTTAAATTTATCCATGTTTTATACCATTCATATAAGTATTAAATGTCTTATTTGCGAGTGTTTGGGTAAAAATAGGGTGTTTTGGAACAAAAACAAGGCAAATAAGTCATTTTTGACTAGTTTTTAGTGTTTTCATTCCCATGTTCTTCTACCTACCTACTTACACATCAATACCAACACAGATAAAGAGACTAAAAAATGTTTTAGTGTTTATTTATGATAACATAGTGGGTTATAAATGTAAATGTTTGCGCTCTAAATGTGCGTTTTTGTTTTGCGGTAGTGATGTGTGCTCATACCACAACTACGCCTCCGTTTGAGGAACAATTTCGGTACCGTGTCAATGAAAATCACGGGGTCATCACTCCCCTTGAAAATCGAAACAGTTCCGATTTCGTTCCTTGAGATGGTCCACGCAAGCGATAGTGAGCAAATAGCCATTTGATTGCGCCCCATCTAGGGTCATCACTTCCCTAGACGGTTTACGCAAATCGCATAAGTAGGCTTGTAGTTATTGCATTTATGATTAATTTACTTTCCCTGATTTTTGTTATAGTGATATAAATGTATGTATGTGTATATGTATGTATATTGAATTTGTGTAAAAAATAGTGTTTCAATTTTTCCAACAAATTTAGCAAGCATAATTTCAAAAACTTGTAAACCCTACAACTATTATTATATATGAAAGATACAAACCTCAATAATTTCACTGAGATCGCCGTTGCTTTACAATACCTCGCTGAGTTTTAGTCTTGATATCAATTAACTCGGGGCTGAATTTCTCTTTGAATGATTCTTAAGCCTACAAAGACATTTTAAGAAATTTTGAAACTAGTCAACTACAACATTTACTTTTGGTGCCACTTTGCAATTAATATGCATTTTCCATTTAAAACTAATCTTGTCATTTTAATTAAATTAATTAACATACCAACTAGGGCAATGATAAAGAAACAAAGGTGTAGCTTACAATAATACATCATGGATCATTAAAAAAAAAAAAAACATCGCACAAATAAACCAAAAGAAAACTCTAAAAGTCCCTAAAGATTTAACTTCATAACAACCTTAGCTTATTAGCCGAACTAATTAGTTTTAAAGAGGTGTATCTATAATAAAAGAGCCAGGAGTATATATAACTTCATTGCTTTTACTTGTACTAATCCCAGCCCCTAGCAGGCCCCCTCCTCCTTCCCCAGCCCCTAGCAGCCCCCCTCCCAGTCCCTAGCAGCCCCCCCCCGTTCCCGAGCACCTAGCAGCCCCCCTCCCGCTTCCCCAGCCACTAGCAGTCCCCTCACAGCCCCTAGCAGCCCCCCCCCGTTCCCGAGCACCTAGCAGCCCCCCTCCCGCTTCCCCAGCCACTAGCAGTCCCCTCACAGCCCCTAGCAGCCTCCTCCCCCTTCCCCAGCCCCTGGCAACCCCCCACCCAGCCCCAGGCAACCCCCCTCCCAACCCTAGCAACACCCTCCCCCTTCCCCAGCCCCTAGTAGCCCCCCTCCCCCTTCCCCAGCCAATGGCAGCCCCCCTCCCCCTTCCCTAGCCACTGACAACCACACTTATGGCACATACATGTATAACAATATAGAATTGAATTAATAAATTAGTGATTCAAAAAGTAAAGGAACGAAAAAAGACAGGAAAAATTTAAAGCTTAAAGAAAATTTTAAACCCCAAGCCATCAAGTCGGCAACATAATGTAATGTAAGTAATAAGGCCATGTCGAGTAATATAATTAAAATTAAAAGTATAAGAGCTAGCTAGGTAATAGTTATATAAGGGTCCAAGTTAGTGAGCTAATTCCAGATACTTAAATGATAATGAAGATTGAAGATATGACAGTTTCATTACATCGATCTAAAAAAAGAATGACTTGAATTATATATATTATAATTAGTTTAAGAACCAATTAAAGTGAAATAGTCCAATTAAATTAGATTAAATGAAAACACCATAAACAACAATGATATTTAGAGAGAATGAATCATATTATATAATCAAGATAAGTATAAAATTAGAGCAATGTTATTACAATTTCCCCCCTTAATATTAAGCAAAAAAAAAATCCATTAAAGGACATATATTAATATTTTTGTATAACTTCCCATGAATGAAGCCCAAACACCTCCCCAATAACCCCCCAACAGCAACCCCAACACCCATCCCCCAACAGCCTCCAACAGCAGCCCAAAAACCCCCTAACAACAGCCCCAACAACCCCCAACAGCAGCTCCAACACCCCCCCAACAATAGAGCCAAAATCCCCCTACAACCCCCAACAGCAGCTCCAACACCCCCCAACAGTAGAGCCAAAACCCCCTACAACCCCCAACAATAGCCTCAAAGCCCCCCCCCAACAACAGCTCCAACCCCTCCCCTACAGCTCCAAACACCTCCCCCAACAGTAGACATAACAATCCCCCCCCAACAGCATATCCAAAACCCCCAACAGCAGCCCCAAACCCCCCCCCCAACAGCCCCTAACGTACAACAGCCCCAACCCCCCTACGGCCCCCAACGGCAGCCCCATCACCTCCCCCAACAAAAGCCCCAACAACAGCAGCCCCAACACCCCCTCAACAACCTAAAATTTTATTCAACCCTAAATAAAATAAAATTCAGCCCTAAAAAAATAAAATTCATCCCTAAAAAGTGAATTTATACTAATTAAAACCTAAAATACCAAATAAAAACAAGATTATAATTGAGAAAACGAAAGATAACAAGCAATTGAGAGATGAAGAAGCAAACAAAGTGTTGGAATTCTCGAAGCAGCAGTGAATTCGAACAAAGTGATGAAGCAGCAGCGACGTGGTGAGGCAGCGACATGGTGAGGCAGCAGTGAAGGTGGTGGTGGTGTCGAGTGCAGTGGTGGTGGTTTCAAGGGCGGTGGTGGTGTGGAGTGAGTGAGGCAGCATGGAGGTTTTTTTTGAAAGAAAAGCGAAGGTGGTGGTTTTAAACAATTGAAATGAATGTCGTGTTTTTTGTTTTTAATTACTGAGTATGAATTCTAATTTTTTTACTTGAGTTATATTGTAACTAGAGGTGGGAAACGTGTCATGTTGTGTCATTTAATTAAACGGGTTTACACCCCTCAATTCTAACCCGACCCGTTTAATAAACGGGTCGTGTTATGTCAACCCGTTTATATTAAACGTGTCGAAATCATTGACCCAAACCCGTTTATTTAGTGTCGAGTTCGGGTCGTGTTGGCGGGTTATGTAGTTTTTTCACGCTAAAGTTGAAAATCAAGTAAAATCGTGTCGGGTCGGGTTGACCCGTTTAATTAAACGGGTTGAACTCCCTCGACCCTAACCCGACTCGTTTATTAAACGTGTCGTGTCGTGGGTTGACATCGTCGACCCAAACCCGTTAATAACGGGTCGATTTCGTGTCGAGTTAGTGGGTCGTGTCAAGGTTTCCCACCTCTAATAATTGTAACGGGCGTATATAATGCCAGTTACAAAAATAATTGTTTTATGCTTTTTTTTATTTGGTTATTAAAGAGGTTAAAGCTAAATAGAGTTACAATTGTTGCCAAAGATTTGGCTCTTACCAATTACCAAAAAAGTGTTGCAACAGTTTTAATATGGCAATAGTTTCCCAAACAAAAAAATCAAACTTAAAAACTGCTACCAAAACATACCTATAGTAACACATAAAATACTGTTGCTTTAAGTGGCGTTGCTATATCCCTCTTTTCTTGTAGTGTATACTTTTGATGAATGAATTTGGTAATGAGATTTCTCTCTCTTCTTGGTGCTTAATGAACCTTTTGGTGGATAAACAAATCATGCAACCTTGATGATTGTACGTCTTTTTCTATTCTCTAACTTAGTGATTTTGATTAGAAATTGTTTAGTTCATGATTATAACTCTTTTGTTAACTTATTTCCATGTCCATATCCATGTTATGTTCATATTTGAGGGTGTAGCTAGACCTACGAATTTTACTTTCTTTGAGTTTTTTTTTCCTTGTCTTTGACACCCCATCCAAAATCATCGAGTATTTTTTAATTTTCAATGTGACCGATGAGTGAAAATAATTTATATTTGGGATATCTATGCCAATATCTGAATAGTCGCTAGCAAATTCTATTCACCAAAAATGAAGATGGAAATGTTTGTGTTTTCTTACAATTATAATCTGTAGTTTTTAGAATATGCTAAGCATTAAATTCATGTCTTCAAATGGAAATAATTTAGAAATTAAAGACAAAATGAAACATTTTTTAAGACAAAAAAGTATAGTAATTTGTAATAATTTTGCATGAGTTCAATAATTGAAAAAACGCTTAATATTATTGAGGTTTCATTTGATTTGTTTCAAAAATATTTTGATAAATTAAAATAATTTATAAGAGAATATATATACATATATTGAAATATACGATTTGATAAGTTCAAAGAATATAGCAAGACTTTTAAACTTAAATACTTTGTTACGCAATTGAGGTCCAAATTTATCACTTTGCCCCGGGCCTCTATATAGCCAGGAACGGCCCATGTATCGGCCCACTGGCAATCAGAAACATCATGACCCTACACAACAGTCGTGGTATTATCCTCCATGGGGACTATGGCGACAGCCACCGTGTATGGGCAACTCCTCCATGTTTGTATGCGACAACTGGTTACTATAGACCACCTGTAAATCACCCACTTTAGTCCTACGGGGCAGCACCTGCTCCCTCCGATGCCACACACACCTTATATGCCTACCAACGTTGAGTAAGAAATGCACACTCTGATTTTGCAAGAACTTGATCAAAATTGGTATATGGACTCAGGAGCCACTTCACATACGACCTCCCCAGAAGGTAATCTCTCATCTTATTTCAATTGAGCAATAATAAACATAATTATATTGTTGTTGGTAATTGTAGTTTGATTCCAATTTGTGGTTATGGCAGTGTCTCTTAAAATCACAAAATATATTCCCTCTCCCTTAACAATGTTTCTTCATACACCTAATCTCATCAAAAACCTAGTTCATGTTCGAAAATTCACTAATGATAGTATGGTGTCCGTTGAGTTTAATCCTTTTGACTTCCCTGTGAAGGATTTGCAAATGGGGAGCAATCTTATGAGATATAAAAGCTCAGACGATCTGTATCCTTTTACCACAAATCTTCAACCAAATCTTTCTCAAAACCTTCCACATATGCATCTCTTTCTTCTAGTGTGTGACATTTTCATATAGGACATCCACGAGATGTTATTCATAGTCCTTTGTTTCGTAATCGTTTAATTGAATGTAATAAAGCTAGTAAAAATGCTTGTCATTCTTGTCCCTTAGGGAAAAATGAATAAATTGCCATTGTATGGTTCTCGTTCATATATTACTATGCCCTTTGACATTGTTAAGAGTGTTTTATAGACATTCCTTGTTGCTAGCTCTTTGGGTCATTAATATGATGTTCTTTTCCTATAAAATTATACTAAGGATATCTCAAGTTTATAATGTTTTCTTGTCTTTGCGAACATATATTCGAACACAATTTGAAAAAGAAATAAAAACTTTTCAATGTGATAATGGCTTGAATTTACTAATGAATCATTCCATAAATTTTGTGAAAAATATGGCATGTCCTTTCTTTTTTCTTGTCCCTATACTTCTTCACTAAATGGCAAAGCAGAACGCAAAATTCAAACTATTAATAACATTATTCGCACTTTTCTCACTCATGCATTTCTCCCTCCTTCCTTCTTGCATCATGCACTGGAAATGCCACATATTTTCTTAATATTTTGCCCTCCAAAATCCTTGGATATGTCTCTCCGACACAAATTCTTTACCAAAAGACTCCTACTTACTCTCATTTATGAGTTTTTGGATGCATATGTTTTCCCCACTTTCCCTCTCACACAATCCATAAGCTTCAAGCTCACTCAACTCCATGTGTCTTTATAGGCTATCCTTCTAATTATTGGGGCTATAAATGCTATATATGATATCTCAAATCATAAAATAATCATTGGTAAACAGTTTGGTTTGATAAGTCATCCTTTCCTTACTCAAAGCTTTATACCCCCAATGAAAAATCTTATGATTTTATGGATACTGATACTTCCTCCATAAACATTTATCAATTACATCAGTTTGCTACTCCTCCCAGTCAAACACATATAGATTCACCTGCCTCATCCTCACCTCTAGCTCCCTCTCCTCCTCAACCTCAATCTCAATCACCTCCTTCTACAACTCCATACATGCCTCCTCATCTCCGGCCTGGATTCTCCTCGGGCAGCTCCACTCCTCCGCCACCTCGTGTTACTGCAAGTAGTCAACACGTGACCTTTAAGCCAAACCCAAAATATAATTCTCATGCACTACTTGCTATTAACACTTCATGACTCAAATTGAAAGCATGCTAAGCAAGATGAATATAATGCTCTTATATAAAATAAAAAAAAGACTTGGGATCTTGTCCCGCATCCTTCTGATATTAACATTATTCGTTCATTATGGATTTTTCGAAATAAAACAAAATCTGATGCTTCTTTTGAGAAGCATAAAACCTGATTTTTAGGTGATGTCAGGTCTCAACATGAAGGTAGTAATTGTAATGACACTTTTAGCCCAATTGTTAAACCAGTCACTATCAGGATTGTTCTGAGCATTGTTTTATACCATTCTTGGCCTCTCCATCAGTTGGACGTCAAAAATGCTTTTCTACATGTTAATCTACATGAAACTATTTATATGCATCAACCTCCAGGGTTCAAGGATCCATCTCGTCCTAATCATGTTTGTCTTCTTCGTAAATCTCTTTACGGTTTGAAGCAGGCCCTATGGGCCTGGTATCAACATTTTGTTGCTTTTTGGGTTAATTCATAGTACATATGATAATTATCTATTCATTTATCCTCATGACTCTAATACCAAATTAGAAATGAATTCTCAAATCTTTATTAAACGAGTAAACACATATTAACACCAAAGGATTTGGGTTTAGAAAAGGCTAAATTACAAATAATAAAAAATATTGACACCTAATAAATATAACCTATTTCCATATATTTGTTTATTCTATCACTTGTGATGTTGCACACAATTGAACAACTACATTAATTATTGTTTGGTGTGATAATCATAAATGAAATGTAAAATTTTTGTTAAGAAGAAAAAAATGTTACTTCATCCGTTTCAAAGTAAAACACAACAATTTCATTTTTTGAATGTTTCAAAATAAATGCAAAAAAAAAACATCTCCACCTTCTCTCCCTCATTCTTTAATTGTCCCCACATTCCCTCTCCATTTATTTTAGGGTTTTGCTATTCATAGCCCTAAGGGCTATACATAAGAATTAACAAATGCATTAAAAGTTAAAATTTGCATTTAATATGTGTAAAAAATTCATTGAAAAGTGAAATAAATATATTTTATTTATTTATTATATGAAAATATTACATAAAAAATTGAAATATGTATTTAATATATGAAAAGAATTTCACATGTCAAGGGAAAATTTTCATATATTGTGTAAACAAGTTTCAATGTTTTTTTCACATTAATTAATGCATTTGTTAATTCTTATGCATAACCCTTAGGGCTATGAATAGCAAAACCCTTTATTTTAATCAACTACCTCTCACTCTTCCTAATTACCCATAACAACAAAAATGCCTAAGAGTCCGTGTTATGGGAATTGTTACATTTTTTTTAGAATAGAGGTAGTAATACATTTTACCTTTATTAGTTATTTGTTTTTAAAATGTACTCCGTAATTGAAACAACAAGGGGGAGGAAAGGGGTTTTATTTCCACGAGTAGGGGTAAGAGCGGTGCGATTTGGTGCAGTTTGAGCTTTAAACCACAGTAAACCATAATCTTGCCGCACTACAAATTTCATTAAACCACACCGCACCAAACCGCAAAGAAATTCAATTTTTTTTCTAAGTAAGTTTCCAAATAGCTTTTTTAAAATAAAGTTCTAAAGTGTAAGAAAATAATTGATTAAACCAAACCGCACCAAACCATATGCAACAATTTTGTTTATTTTGAAAATCTAAAGTTCTAAAGTGTAAGAAAATAATTGATTTTAAAGAATTGAGAACGTCAATTCATATTATCAACAAGAGCAAAATATAAGGAAACTCTATTAGATTCATCAAATTGTTATTCCACCATAACTCTCTCATTCTTCCATTTCCCTCCCATTCAAGGGCAGATTTTCTAAGGGGCAAGATAGAACATAACCTCTACTGAGCTAACCCTCAAGTTCAAACAATCACAATTTTTTATTTTACGTCAAAATTGTGCATATAATATACTGTTCGAAAGTTCTTTGAATCTAATTTCTAATACTATTAGAATTGCATCGATCCAATATGTATAACTCAGCTTATGCCCAAAATAGTGACAGGTGAACAAATCCTTCCAACCATTTCGATCAATTTTAAATTAATTTTTCGCCAATTGCCACCAAAATCATTCTTATTTAGATGATTTCCTTTATATTTTGTGAAGCTTCACTCATCTCATTTCTCCATTTAATTCATTTTATAGCTTTAAATAGTCATTTACCATGAACTCTTAATTTTAAAGTATTATCATTGTATAATTTTAAATTATTAGTCTACATGCACCTCATTTGTCGTATTCATTAGTAAGTATAATATCCCTAGACTCTTGAAGTAATTTTATTCAGAATCTGCCTATAGAACTCCAAATTAAAGGCCAATACTCTTGAAGTAATCCATCCAAAATCTCATTTGTTCCCTCGTGGCACTCTAAACACCAAATAACAAATCTCCACACAAACAAAAGCAGGAAAAAAAAACCATTGATTTGGCAGTTGGCACTCTAAATACCAAAAACAAATCTCCACAAAAACAAAAGCATGAAAAAAAAACCCAGTTTATTTTAGCTGAATATAACTGAGCTGAACTGAATTGAACTTAATACAGCTGAAAATAATATTTTATAAGAAAAGGAAATTGAGAGCTGAATTGAACTGAACTTAATAGAGTTGAACTGAAATAAATTTAAGCTGAAGTAAACAAGCCCTTGGTAACATCTTGACACAAAGTGATTTTGACACACTAACTTTTACGTTGGCATTCTATTACTTTCCCCTGTTTTTAAATTCTTGCAACATTTATATTTTTTTACACTATTCACAATTTTGACTTTAATTATAATTTAACAAAGCTGCATAAATAAAAATATAATTAAATTGGGTTTGTTAAATTCAACTTGTACTGTAGTTTTTTATTATTTAGAATTATAATTTTAAAAAATATATAATTAAAGATATTAATATTCAAAATTTTATATATAAAAACAATTTGTTGCAAGAATTTAAAAACAGAGAAAGTATATGAATTTAGTATACAAGTAATTGCTCTCGAGCAAATGCCTAATTCCAATCCAATTGCTCTCAGAAAGTGGAACGACAAAATCATTTCACGATCTTGACTCACCTAGCACAATTTACCAGAAAAATACAATTGAACATCAGCAAAATTAAAAATTACAAATAGCATATAGAAAACGAAATTCAGCAACCCAGTAACTCACTTAGTCGAAAATCACAGGACAATTCCATCCAAAAAAATTTGTAGATAGGGCTCAAACCAAAACCAAAATCAAAATAATAATTTAGAAGTCCAAACAATATAATTTCATTAAAACAAACCCCCCAATCTGCACCATATTCATAAAATTTGACTCTCCCAAAAAGTCACAAATTCATTTCACCTCAAAGCTAAAACCTAAAACATCAAATTCTCCATCAATTACACCTGCAAAAAACATGACACTGACAAACCAAAAAGAAAACAAAAATAACGCGTAAAATTTGGAACCTTCAGGAAGAACATCATAAGGCTCGGGAGGGGGAAGCAACTTGAGATGGCAATTCAGAGAGAGAGAGAGAGAGAAAGGTGAAGAGTGTAATATATAGTAATACTCCCTCCGTATGAATTAAGTTGAAAGAGAACGCACCCTAGATTTTTGAGTTGTGAGTTGTGATTGTGATTGTGGAGAAGAGATGACGAGCGACGAAATGAGAGAAGATAAAATTCAGATTGAAAACTACTCAAATTTCCATCATTGGATTAATTTTACTTTCATTCCTCAGAAATTATGCGCTGAATTTTATAATCATCTTCTTCAACTCGATTCCGTCACTTCTAGCCACCTCCGCCATTGCCAAATTTCAGCGCTTCCAGAACCCTCCATCTTTTAACGGCTGCTCTACATTTGGGTTTTTATAGTGGGGGGCTTTCTTGTGTTAGGGCATCAACACGTCGTTGATTTTTTTTTGTTTTGCTGTTTTAGACTTTCTCTCATTCTATACTCTCTCCGTGCCCCAAAAAAAAACTGCCCTATTTGGTTTTCACATACTCAAGATTAGGGGTGTTTATTGAGCGAGTCGATCGCGAGCTGGGGGTTGCTCGACTCGTACTCATTAGGTTTCGAGCCGAGCCGATCACGAGCTGCTCATTTAATGTTTTAATCATCTTGAATCTTAATTTTTTCAAAAGAAAAGCATTGATTATATTTTATTTTTTTTATGAAAATTATATATTGTTAAAGTTTATTAATTTATTATATTAAATATCAAGGTTAATTTTGTTTTTCAAATATTTAACGTAGAAAATTATTGATTTTTTGTAAAATTATCGAGTCACGAGATATTTCGAGCGAGCTCGAGCCAACTCGAGTCGAGCTTTGACCGAGTTTTTACCGAGTCGAACTCGAGCTGCTCGCGAGCTACCTAGCTCAATAAGCACCCCTAAAGACATATGTGGAAAGTATATTTTGAGGCCAATCAGACGAAATGTGAAGATGAATGGTGCCTAAAAACGGAACAATTAATTTGTGGCAGAGGGAGTATTTTTTTTTTTTAATCTTCCTTAATTTATGAGATTTTAGTTAAATTCAGCTTGTGTAAAATTTAAGATTTAGTTAAATTTAATTCAAAAAAAAATTAGCTCATTTCAGAAGAATTTAATTTAGTTTTAAAATGTTTAGGTTAGTTCAAATTAATTCAGATAAAAAAACAACATATCAATATATCACTAGCAACAAAATGGTTTGCTGAGAGCTGAGGGTTGTTTTAAGTTTTGAGGTTTGTGAACAAACCTCTTAATTGTTTAGACAAACTTAGTTCATTTCAGATGGATTCAATTCAGTTTTGAAAATTTTTGTTAGTTCAAATTAATTGAGTCCAACAAATAGTGCATCACTAGCAATAAAGGGTTTGTTTCGGACATTTTAAGTTATTAAGGTGAACAAATCACGTTATTAGACATGGTAATGGGTCTTGGACCAGATCCAGACCCGTAAGGACCTGGCCTATTTATAAGGGTTTAGGTCTGGGTCGGGTTTGGGTCTAGGCAATGACAGGTCAGGTCGGGTTTGGGTAGACCTTACCCTTGAACCAAAGTACCTCCACCTTTCGTGTTCCAATCTCCTGTCTAGAGGGTGTTTTCATCCAGTTTGTAATATTTTCCCACAACATGAGCTAGGAGAGCGTCCTTGTTCTTCAGGGTTCGTCATCCTTGCTTATCTAGGAGGTCCTGATTGAAGGTACTAGCGTTAGGATTCTGAGGCCTCCCAAGTTCTTAGGACGGGCTATGTGATTCCAACCGTGCATAATGAATACCTTTAGAATTGCGAATTCCCACCCACCAAAACTTGGCTATAATCATATTCATCTTATGAGTAATATATCTGGGAAGCATGAAGGTAGAAAGGATATGAATAGCCACTGAGATAACTGATTTGATTAAGGTGAGCCTTCCTGCCTGGGAGAGGTGGATATTGTTCAAGCTAGCTAATTTATCCTCAAGTCTTTTAACCGTCACGTTAAAAATTGTTTTTTTTACCCTTCCTCGAAATCTGAAGGAATACCCAGATAAATCCCAAAGGAGGTAGAGGTTGGCATAGAGAATAGGTTGGACAACCAAACTCAACTATTCTCTGGAAAATTTTAACTTGGAAGAATAATACACTTAGAATAGTTGAAGACTTGCTTGAAGCCTTAGAGAAAAGATGCAGACCATCCTAAAGTGCTTTACAACCTTCATTGGTGTCTTCAATGAAAAAGGTTGCATTGTCGGCAAAGAAAAGGTGTGAAACAACTTTTATCCCCCTTCCTACATTGATTCCTTGAATAATATCTTGGGCCTCAAGATGATTAATATGTTGCGAAAGGGTCTCCATGCAAATTAAGGAGAAATAAGCAGAAGGAAAGGGGGTCACCTTGACATAAGCCTTTGGCAGGAAAATAATTGCCAACTGAACACCCATTCAAAACAGGGGTGAAACGTATGGAAGTTGTTTCAGGTGATTTTATGATATTAGGTGAGAGCTAACCGAAACTATGCTACAAACTCTGCCAACTACAAATATGAAAATGAATGACATAATAAAGAAAATTAATGTGACAAAACAAGAAATAGATGAATGCCATAATATTATTAATAACTTGTTGATTGCTTATTAATCAAATATGATTAAGCTTTAATGACAATTAATGGACTTATACACTTTTTGTGTTGTCTTGTCAAATCAACTAATATGCCCCCTTCATCAATCAGTCATGAATACATTTATATCAGAATATCTCCTTGTACAAGCTCATTCTATCAATGTGAGATTCTTTGATGTTGTCTTTGTTCAATGTCATCCAATATGTTGCTTCTTTAATTAGTTTCCACGTGTACCAGTAAGATCCTGCCATGTGTACTTATGGGATGACGCCACGTGTCCTCTAGTGGTGGACCCTGATGGGCTTCTTGTGATTGGGCTAATGTTGATCCTTGGGCTTTGTGCTTGATTGGGCCTCAAGTACTTTTCTTGCTGAGCCATATTTTAGCCCATAACATTTACCCCTCAAAAGGGGGTGAAATTAGGTAATTTCCTTCCTTTTGAATAAGTGAAGCGGTAATTAATGCTAGTAACCAATTAGCCGATTATTTTTTTGGCCTTGATCAAGATAAAATGGTCAGGAACACTAGAAATAAGGACTCTTAGGGTATTCATCCCTAGATGTTCCTCTTGGTTCGACCTTAGAATTCATTTCTCTCCATCGAAAGCTCCAATTTTTGTTCCTGTGCAGTGTACCATGGACAAATACAAGCAAACAATGCGGCTAAGGAGATCCAAACTTCCGCTTGAACACTCGGCTACAAAACAACACTACGTCGAGGGCATCTTTGAAGATATTTTAAGGTTGGAAAAAGAGAATGAGAGTTAAGAGACTAGCCCAGACCATTAGGTTTCGAGAGGCTAGAGATTCATGAGGAGGAAACCAAAGCTGAGGATGGTGACCATGTTTTTTGTCTAGGTCCTTCTGGCACTAAGAGGATAGGGTCTTCTTCAAAGAATGTTGAGAGATATTATGATCATAGAATGTGTAGGATGTTGAAATGAACCAAAGGTAACCCGTGCCGAGGGAGAACTTACAATAAGCTTTAATGGTAGGGTCCTCCCTAATAACAACCCCATTCTAGTGTACAAGGCCATGATAGACCTAAGGGTTAGATTCCCCCTACACCAATTTTTTTATTAGCCCCTGTTGGCCAACCCTAATCGAGCGAGGGTAATGCAAGGCTTGCTTCTTTATACCCCTTGTTGGTCTTTGTCGGTCGCACTAGGATGTTTAGGAACTTGTTCCTTCATGCCCCAATCGATCTTTGCTCACTCGGTCTTTGTAGGCTGAACAAGGGTGTTGAGAAACTTGCTCCTTTATCAGTCGGTCTTTGTAGGCCGAACTAGGGTGTTATGGAACTTGTTCCATTATGCCCCTCACTCGGTCTTTGTAGGCCGAACATGGCTGTCGAATTAGACGAGCCTGGAAGAGGTCAATCTGGCCGAGTCCAATCAAGTCCCAATGGCTCCTGTCAAAAGAGTTGAACATTTTTATGACCCCAAAATGTGTGGTCAGGGCCAATCTTAGGCGAGATGAAAAAGACCTGTTCATTTAGAGAGGGGTATGATATTGGAGTTCCCAAAGTGGGAGCGACTGTGCGAGCCCTTCCTAAGAAGACCATTCCTGTTTATGAGGCGGTGTTAGACCAAGGTCTCAGGCTCCCTTTACACCCATTCATCATAAAGGTATTAAAGGGGTACGAGCTGGGTTTGTGGCAGCTTACCCAAAATTCTTGGGCTAATATCTTTAGCTATATAGCCACATGTGAAATCAAGGGGTATCGTCGATCTTTTTCTTGTTTTGCGAACATGCATTACTTTAATAGGGTCGAGAATAGCTACGACTCATGGTGCTTCCTTAGTACTCGTTTTTCCTATCAAATGACTTTCTCCAAAAACAACAAGTGGAAGGATTGAAGGAAGCGTTTTCTATATGTTTACACTAAAAATCAAGACTTTGTTAACAAGTTAAACCATCTCAACACGACCCCTTACTTGTGTGGTCGAGACGTTGATTTGCCTCCTTCTCATCAGTTAGATGATGAGATTTTTTTTGTCACAGTCAGCCTTTATCAAGTTCGAAGGGGGTTGTTCTAAGCAATATCTATTTTTTGCCTCACTCGACCTTTATCAAGGTCGAGTGAGGTGTTATTGGAAAGTTGCTTGCAACCCCCTGCCTCAGCCTTTTCCAAATTTGAGGGGGGTTGTTACAATCAACATTTATTTTTTGCCTCACTCGGCCTTTATCAAGGTCGAGTGAGTTGTTATTGAAAAGTTGCTTGCAACCCCCTGCCTCGGCCTTTACCAAGCCCGAGGAGGGTTGTTTCAAGCAACGTTTATTTTTTGCCTCACTCGGCCTTTATTAAGGTCGAGTGAGGCATTAGTGGAAGGTTGCTTGAAACCCTTCTGCCTCGGCCTTTATCAAGGTCAACGGGGGTTGTTGACTTGTTGCAAGAAATATTTATTTTTTTCTCACTCGGCCTTTATCATGGTCGAGTGAGATGTTATTAGAAAGTTGCTTGCAACCCCCTACCTAGGCCTTGATCAAGGTCGAGGGGGGTTGTTAAAAGCAACTTTTATTTTTTTGCCTCACTCGGCCTTTATTAAGGTCGAGTAAGGCATTAGTGGAAGGTTTGCAACCCCCTGCCTCGACCTTTATCAAGGTCGAGGGGGTGTGTGACAAGCAATATTTATTTATTGCCTCACTCGGCCCAGGGGGTTGTTGACTTGTTGCAAGCAATATATATTTTATTCTCACTCGGCCTTTATCATGGTCGAGTGAGATGTTATTAGAAAGTTGCTTGCAACCCCCTACCTAGGCCTTGATCAAGGTCGAGGGGGGTTGTTAAAAGCAACTTTTATTTTTTTGCCTCACTCGGCCTTTATTAAGGTCGAGTAAGGAATTAGTGGAAGGTTGCTTGCAACCCCCTGCCTCGACCTTTATCAAGGTCGAGGGGGTGTGAGACAAGCAATATTTATTTATTGCCTCACTCGGCCTTTATTAAGGTTGAGTGAGGCATTAGTGGAAGGTTGCTTGCAACCCCCTGCCTCGGCCTTTATCTTCGTCGAGGGGGGTTGTTGTAAGCAACAATGATTTTTTGCCTCACTCAGCCTTTATCAAGGTCGAGTGAGGTGTTATTGGAAAGTTGCTTGCATCCCCCTACCTCAGCCTTTATCAAGGTCGAGGGGGGGTTGTTGCAAGAAACGTTTATTTTTTTTACCTCACTCGGCCTTTATTAATGTCGAGTCAGACATTAATGGAAGGTTGCTTGCAACCCCCTGCCTCGGCCTTTATCAAGGTCGCTGGGGGTTGTTGCAAGCAATATTTATTTTTTGCCTCACTCGGCCTTTATCAAGGTCGAGTGAGGTGTTATTGGAAAGTTGCTTGCAACCCCCTTCCTCGGCCTTTATCAAGGTTGAGGGGGATTGTTTCAAGCAACATTTATTTTATTCCCCCACTCAGCCTTTATCAAGGTCAAGTGAGGTGTTATTAGAAAGTTGTTTGCAACCCCCCTGCGTCGACCTTTATTAAGGTCGAAGGGGGTTGTTGCAAGCAACATTTATTTTTTTCCTCACTTGGCCTTTATTAAGGTCGAGTGAGGCATTAGTGGAAGGTTGCTTGCAACCCCTCTACCTCGGCCTTTATCAAGGTCGAGGGGGGTTATTGCAAGCAATATTTATTTTATTCTCACTCGGCCTTTATCATGGTCGAGTGAGATGTTATTAGAAAGTTGCTTGCAACCCCCTGCCTAGGCCTTGATCAAGGTCGAGGGGGGTTGTTAAAAGCAACTTTTATTCTTTTGCCTCACTCGGCCTTTATTAAGGTCGAGTAAGGAATTAGTGGAAGGTTGCTTGCAACCCCCTGCCTCGGCCTTTATCAAGGTCGAGGGTGTGTGTGACAAGCAATATTTATTTTTGGCCTCATTCGGCCTTTATTATGGTTGAGTGAGGCATTAATGGAAGGTTTCTTGCAACCCACTGTCTCTGCCTTAATCTTTGTCGAGGGTTTGTTGTAAGCAACATTTATTTTTTGCCTCACTCGGCCTTTATCAAGGTCGAGTGAGGTGTTATTGGAAAGTTTCTTGCAACCCCCTGCCTCGGTCTTTGTTATGGTCGAGGGGGGTTGTTGCAAGCAACATTTATTTTTTTCCTAACTCGACTTTATTAATGTCGAGTGAGGCATTAGTGGAAGGTTGCTTGCAACCCCTTGCCTCGGCCTTTTTCAAGGTCAAGGAGGGTTGTTGCAAGCAATAATTATTTTTTTCCTCACTCGATCTTTATATAGGTCGAGTGAGGTGTTATTGGAATGTTTCTTACAACCCCCTGCCTCAGCCTTTATCAAGGTTTAGGAGGATTGTTGCAAGCAACATTTATTTTTTCCCTCACTCGACCTTTATCAAGGTCAAGTGAGGTGTTATTGGAAAGTCGCTTGCAACCCCCCTGCCTCGGCCTTTATCAAGGTTGAGGGGGGTTGTTGCAAGTAACGTTTATTTTTTGCTTCACTCGGCCTTTATTAAGGTCGAGTGAGACATTAGTGGAAGGTTGTTTGCAACCCCTCTGCCTCGACCTTTATCAAGGTCGAGGGGGGTTGTTGCAAGCAATATTAATTTTTTTTCCTCACTCGGCCTTTATCATGATCGAGTGAGGTGTTATTGGAAAGTTGCTTACTACAACCCCCCTCGGCCTCGATCAAGGTCGAGGGGGGTTGTTGCAAGCAACATTTATTTTTTCCCTCACTCGGCCTTTATTAAGGTCGAGTGAGGCAATAGTGGAAGGTTGCTTGCAACCCACTGCCTCGGCCTTTATTAAGGTCGAGGGGGGGTGTGACAAGCAATATAAATTTTTTTCCTCACTCGGCCTTTATTAAGGTTGAGTGAGCCATTAGTGGAAGTTTGCTTGCAACCCCATGCTTCGGCCTTTATCTTGGTCGAGGGGGTTGTTGTAAGCAACATTTATTTTTTTGCCTCACTAGGCCTTTATCAAGGTGGAGTGAGGTGTTATTGGAAAGTTGTTTGCAACCCCCTACCTCGGCCTTTATCAAGGTCGATGGGGGTTGTTGCAAGTAACATTTATTTATTTATTTTTATTTTTTAAAGTTTTTTAAACCACCTTCCGTTAGCTTTTTAACTATGAAAATGTCTTTTTACACTAAGTTTATTTTTACATTATCAAAGCTTATTTTTATATACCTTATTAGTGGATTTTTATATAACTTATTAGTGTTCTATGCCCCTGAGCAATGCAGTCGGTTTAGATAATCTGGGTGATTGCCCACTTAAATTTCTTTGTAATGGTTCTTTGCCAAAGATTTGAGAGGGCAATCAATCAGATGCCTGATTGCCCTTAAACTGAGTGGATTGCTCAAAGTTGTTCTATTAGATGACTCGGTCATTTTAGGCTGTGACACTCTTCAGTGAGTCAATTTCATTCTTTAGATGACTTGGTCATTTAAGGCCGGGGCATCCTTTACTGAGTCACTTTTGGATTTTAGATGACTCGGTCATCTATGGTCGAGGTACCCTTTAGTGAACCACTTTCAAATTTTAGATGACTCGGTTTCTTAAGGCCGAGACACCCTTCACTGAACCTTTTTTAATTTTTGACAATCTCGGCCAATTACAGCCGAGTCAACCTTTAGTGAAACATTTAAAGTTACTCGGCCAATTACAGACGAAACACCTTTTAATGAGTCACTTAGAATATTATATGTAAAGGGGCATAGGTGGCCACCGTTCTTCATCGTGAGCTTCGTCACTATTGGCCCTATTTTGAGACCAATCATTGGAGAATTGGAACTTAGTGCTTGGTTTAGCATCAAGGCCATTCGATCTATGTCTATGGACAATATATAGGACACTAGCCTTAGAATATTCACTTTAATAATTGATGGGGCCTTTTGGGACTACATCATGCTCTTTTTGGGACTATGTGAAATGACCCAGATTTTATTGGTATTTTGCCGATAATTTATGTGTAATTATGTGTATTTCTATGTTAGTTCAAAATTTATTTTTGAACTATTTATTTTATTTTATGTGAATAATTTCGATTTAATTCGAAATATTTATTTTCAGTTTTTATTATTTATTTTAATTATTATTTAATTAATTAGAATTTTTAATTAATTTTCTAATTAGTTATTTAATATTTTGGGCTAAATCGATTTGTGCATGATTAATCATGCGGTTTTTTTTTTGCAAATTAGCCCAATTAATCACGAGAGCCCATTTTAGGCCCATTTAGCCCCATGGCCGGTTTCTAGCAAGGATGGCAAGCCTTGCCACTTGCTTTGTTTTCACATTTAACCAACTTCTATAAATAGGAGTGGTTAGTGATGCCTTAAGGTTTTGCTCATTTGCCATCTAATGCACTTGCCATCAAAGTTCAATCACCAAAACTCCCTCCACTTCCTCCTTGCCTCACGCCATTTTTGAACAAATTGAACCTATCAATTGTTCATCATCTTTCCTAGCCAAAACTTAAAGATTCAAAGTTCATTGATCTTTAAGTATTCAAACACAATCCTAAACACATTCGTTTCAATCAAGATCTTTTGTTCGGGTTGGTTTTGGGATCGTGTTCGTGTGCACGTGTGGGGTCCGTGTGGGTTGGTGTTCGAACCGTGCAGCAGGCCGTGCGGTGGTGCTCGTGGTGGTGCAGTGGTGCTCGTGGTGGTGCCGTGTGCAGCAGGCCGTGTGTGTGCTCGTGTGGGTGCAGTCCGTGCAAGTGTGCCGTGTTGTTCGTGCTTGTGCCGTGTGTGTGCCCGTGTGTGTGTCGAGTTTCGGGTTGCATATTTGTGTTGAATTTGTGTGTAATCTTCAATAAGGTAACATACTTTCTCAACCTATTTGGTATACTATGTTTATAGTATGAATTAAATGCATGTTTGGGTTGATTGTTGATGAATATCCATGATTTTATGTGTGATTTGTAACTCTGATTTTTATGTGTTTATATGGTGTTTTGATGATGATTTTTCATGATTTTTGTGATTGATTATACGTTGTAATATGATCATGATTAATGTGTTAAAGTTTGGTTAGTTTTGGGTGATTTTCGAATGATTTTCATTGATGATTTTCGTGTGGTTCATGATGAACATGCGTATAGTTTTTATGAGTTTGGATGAGTTCTTGATTGAAGTTCTTGAATCTTGATTGAGTTCTTGATTGAAGATCTTGAATCTTGAATGAGTTCTTTATGAGTTCTTTGAGTTCTTTATGAGTTCTTGAATGAGTTCTTTATAAGTTCTTTGAGTTCTTTGTGAGTTCTTGATGAGTCTTTATGAGTTCTTGGTTGAATCTTGAAAATTAAAGAAAATGGTTTAAATGATAAAGAAAGTTAAAGAAAGTGTCTAAGTTGATTAAAGAATGGTTAAAGGTTGATGAATTATGGTTGGTTAGACTCAAGATCAAGGCTAGAGGCAATCTTGAGAATAACTTCGGTATTTTAACTAGTTAATTTCGAGAATTAAGGCTAGAGGCAATTCTTGAATATAATTAGTTAGGTTGAGTAATAAGATGATTAAAGATTAATAATTAATTAGCTTGATTTCATTTCTAGACGCCCTTAACTTAGAGTATGATTCTTTGTTTTTGGGTTAAGACGTTGCCCCTATTCCATCCGCGGTATTAGGATAGTTGGAGTCATACTATGTGATCTTTGTGAATTTCCAGTAAGATTGGTTTTACGGGACATGGATTTCCAGTAAGATTGGTTTCATGGGGTTTGGGAGTAAGATTCTCAAATCCGAGCATAGTAGAAAGTTCGAATGCGTAAGATGCGTTCGTACGAGCACAGTCCGGTCTAGAATATGATTGATTGCGCCAAAGATAGTTGATTAGGTTGGTTATAGTCGAGTTCACGTTTTGGGATTGTTCTCGTACTTTGGTTAATGATGTTGTTATTTGATTTATGCTATGTGCATGTGTATTCCCATTGGGGTGAGACAGTTATGTTACTCGCCACTGATGGTGGACTGTTGTATATTTTTCAGGTATTTCTGATGACGATACTCTTGCTTAGCTTTGGGTTGGGCGAGCGACGTTGTTATCTCTGCTATCTGTTGTATTTACTATTACTGTTGTTTTTAGATAGTATTGGAGTGTTGTATGGACTCTTTTACGTTGTTTATAACTCTGACATGTAGTTGGAGTTTACTCGTATGTTTAGTATTTTTAGTTTGACTTTTGGGACTAGTTATGTACAAACTTGTGGGTATTTGTACGTTTTTGGTTATTAATGATAAATTTTGAGGAATTAGTTTAATTTCCTAAGTTTTGAGTTGTAGTTTCTAACTATTCGACTCGTCGGTTTCTTCCGCGCCGATTTAAGCGAGTCGGGTCGTTACACTATGTCCTGCCCTTTTTATATTCTACGATAGATGGGGCCTTTTGGGACTATGTCCCGCCCTTTTTTATTAATATTGATTTGGGTAAATAGCTTAGAACTTTTAAGTACAAGAATTTATAGTTTACAGATTAAAAGTGTACCTCAAGTTGTCCATATTTCAAGACTTAGGAACGACAACTCCTTCCATAGTTTCTAGTTGGTATGTACCATCATGGACAGCCTCGACTACTTATATGTTCTTTCTCAAGTGGGTGTGAGTTTGCCTTATTTGCTCTTCCTTGAGCTTCCATATTCCTTAGAACATAATCACCAACCCTGACCAGTTGGTATGTACTTTTAGATGACTCAATTACTTTCAAATTTTAGATGGCTCATTCATTTAAGGTCGAGACACCCACACTCCAATGATTACACACAAACTTTCAGATTGGCCATGAATTGGTGAGAGAAGACCATACTGAGCTCGGTGAAGTTCTGAATGCAGTGGTCTAGTAGGCTACTAAACCATTTTTGTGCCACGCCTTTTAAAGTGGCCGGGAAGTATTTACACCATATGGCATCATCCACCGACTGAGCATACATCAAGTGCTTTAGGTGGCTAAGTGATCGTCTGGATCACCTGTGCCATCATAAAGCTCAATATGAAGTGCTTTTGTTTTTGAAGCCCTATGGACTGTCAGTATTGAGATGGAGAATGGTGACTTTCAGGCGACCCCTCCTGGAGTATAAGGGTAGGTCGGTTGCTGAGATAGTATGAATGGGGGCTCGACCTGCTGAGATGTGCCGAGCCTCTCTGATAACGACCCCTTTAAAATAGGTATGCCTTAGTTACATGAGAGGTATGCCTCTCCTTCTTGGGTGGCTTATCCTTAGGACAACCGGCCCCTAGCCCGGTCTCCTACCCTTCAAGAGGGAAATTAAACTTAGGCGTTTCAGGACTTTTTTCTCCTAAGCTTGCCACCGACTCCTCTAGCATCATAGGGGTTAGGTTGCGGATGTGTTTGGACGAACATGGGCTCGTGATGATGTGTTGTGTCGGGCTCTTGCTTCCTCGTTGACAAAAAAAATCCTTTGGAACGGGTTTAGGTGCTTCATATTGAGTCGACTGAGACTTACCCTTGAGAGAACTTCTTTCTGCGTCATCCCTTATTCTGGGAGTGGAAACCGTATCAGAGAGCTAGAACTTTTGAGACTGTTGCCTCTTGGCCCTTGGGTAGTCCTGGGCATTCTTGAAGCCTTGGTTGGACTCTCACACCAAGGGCTCTTTCCTCGGCTAAATAGGAGCCCTCGCCGTTCTCACTCGGTGTGTGATGTTCTGCAAGTTGAGCTGGGGAGACTTGCACATCTTGGACTTTAATACAACCTTCTTACCACTGCACTTATCTCCAGTTAAGACCTCCTTTTCCCTTTTGAGCCTTCAAAGTATTTTTTGCCATCTTTTGAATGTTGTCCAATCATATCTTTCACTTGAGGGACAAGTGATTGCCTGAAAACGATCATCAAATCTTTGATCTTGGAAAGGGAGACAGGTTGGTCATTTGTGGAGTTGGGCCTTCGGACTCGGTCACACATGGAGTAGGCCTCTCCCTTCGGGATGGCCTCTTGTTGTGATGACCATCTCCTGACTCGGTCTCCTCCTCCTCTCTTGGGAAATTAAACTTAGGCATTTCGAGAGTATTTTCTCCTAAATTTGCCATATTTTCGTGCCCTCCGCACAGATGGCGCCAAATGTTTCGGGTGATTTTATGATATTAGGTGAGAGCTAACCGAAACTATGCTACAAACTCTGCCTACTACAAATATGAAAATTAATGACATAATAAAGCAAATTAATGTAACAAAACAAGAAATAGATGAATGCCATAATATTATTAATAACTTGTTGATTGATTATTAATCAAATATGATTAAGCTTTAATGACAATTAATAGACTTATACACTTTTTGTGTTGTCTTGTCAAATCAACTAATATGCCCTCTTCATCAATCGGTTATGAATACATTTATATCAAAATATCTCCTTGTACAAGCTCATTCTATCAATGTGGGATTCTTTGATGTTGTCTTTGTTCAATGTCATTCAATATGTTGCTGCTTTAAGTAGTTTCCATGTGTACCAGTAAGATGCTGCCATGTGTACTTGTAGGATTATGTCACGTGTCCTCTGGTGGTGGACCATGATAGGCTTCTTTTGATTGGGCTAATGCTGATCCTTGGGCTTTGTGCTTGGTTGGGCCTCAAGTACTTTTCTTGCTGAACCATAGTTTGGCCCGTAACAGAAGTTATGCATTCCATAATGAGCTAAATCAGATTGGGGGTGAAATTAGCCTTGATGAGGACGCAAAGGATGGAATCCCATTTTATCCATAAATCTTGCTCACGTTTGTTTTGATAGCCACTTTAGTACCTTTTGCCCTCTTCGTATTTCTGATATTTTCAAGAAGCTCGTGTGCCACTAGAATGGGGTATGCCTAGAATAATTAAGGCATTTTGATTTTCTCCAATTAGTGAATCAATGAATTCACGCAATCTATTAGCCACACACTTCAAAATAATTTTGTAAATGACGTTGCAAAGGATAGTGGAGTGTTAATCATTGAGAGAACCGCATTGATCCTTCTTAGAAATCATAGACACGTGAGTCCTGTTTAATTCCTTCAAAATTCGACCACTTTAGAGGCAACTCAAAGTAGCATTGATGACGTCTGATTTAACCCATTTTCAATTACGTTGGTAAAAATCTTCTTGAACACCATCCGGCCCCGGGGCCTTCCAAGGATCCATGGAGAACAAGGATTTTTTTTATCTCCTTTCTAGTGAAGGGTCTCCCTATGCATTGGGATTGATCCTCAGACAGAGAAACTTTGAAAGACCTGAGATGGTTGTTACAAACACCCTCGTAATCTTGATTGGGATATGTTCCTTCGGAATAGATACTTTTAAAGTGGTCAAGGACTAATTTGTTTAAGTCCAAACTTGTAGTGATCCATTCCCCATCCTAGTTGGGGAGACCTTTAATCTCATGCCGAAGTTGTCAACCCTTAACCCTGTTAAAAAAGAACTTGGTGTTTTCATTACCTTCCATGGCCTAGATAGACTTTGATCGCTGCTGCCAGTACCTAGCTTAAGTGATTGCAAACTCTCTGCCTTTACGAAGAGCTTCAAAGTGAGTTGCTGTAGAACCCCTTGACTCTAGGTGAACTTGTGCTGATTTGGACTCGTCCACTATATTATCCCAGCCTGTTGCCCACTCCTTTCTTTTGGAGATCGACCATGCTTTGTCAACATTTCTCATGTTTCCAATTTTCCTTACTACTTGGAAGCTTAGGGAACCGCGAACCGATTTGTCCCAATTTTCCTGAGCAACTTGGATACATTATGGATAGTCCAAACTCCAACTTTGAAGTTTGTAAGTTCGTTTTGAATTTCTTGGTCTATCTAGTTCAGTATATATAATATAATGGGGGCATGATCGAACCAGATGATAGGAAAATTTTCAATGAAGGCTTGAGGGAAAGCAAGGTTCCAATTGTCCAAACGTTCAAGGATAAGGTTATCCTCGAAGCAGCCATTTGTTCAAGTGAATTGTGGACCCCGAAAAGGGATCCCGCTTGATCCCAGTTTATTGGACCGGTTCTTGAATTCGCAGGGACCTCTGATATATAATTGATTCCCTCCCTATTTGTCTACTCCTATTGAATCAACTTGAACAAAATCTTTGATTAGAAGGGCGGACTTACTAGAGTCCTCTATCCACAAAGAAAGGGAATCCCAAACCGTGGCTCTTTGACAAAAGACAGGATCCCCATAAAGTAAAACTAGTAGCCAATTCTCATTAATACCATCGTTTATTTACATCTAGCTTAGTACAAGGAAGTTACTACTTTAAACAAAATACACATAAGACTATTAACCTTTCATCCCAACCAAAGCCCTGCCCTAGTTTCAATGGCATCAAAACCTTCCCAAAAGTTGAAACCAAGGGTCCTAAACTTATTAAATACCGTAGATCAGAAGACATGCATTTAGTTTCCATTAAGATCAGAACATAAAATTTGGATTAGATAAACCTACGAACTTCCTAATACCCGGAACTGACGGCGACGGAGGCAATTTATTTGGGTCAACCGCCGCAATCCCGTTGTCATGGAAGGTTCAAGTAATATCTACCCAGGCCCGTTCCTAAGGCAGGGCTGGTAGGGCAGCTGCCCTAGGCCCAAGGAAAAAAGGCCCAAGTTCAATAAAAGGTGAATTTTACAAAAAAAAAAAAAAAAAAAAAAAAAGAAAAGAAAAAAAAAGGTAAGCAACAGTACAACTTTAACGCATATGACGGAGTAAACTCTTCAACTCCTCTCTTCATTCCCATATTCATAATTAATATCTCATATATCAAGATTATTATTACAATTTACAAAATTTGCATTTACTTTCTGTTTTGATTTTCAATTTCTCAATTACTGTTCTTCAAATCTCAAATTCAATTTTTCTCTTCCCAAAATTATTTCTTCATCTAAAATCCCTAAATTGAAGGATGAAGAGGATGAAGATTATCATTATCATCAATGGTCATTTAAAGATTTTGTCTACAAAAAGCCCTATTTTCATCTTCTTCATATCCCATCAATCTCTTTTATTATTTATAATTTGTTCATATTTCTTAATTACTATATTTGATACTAAAAAATTGGTTAAAAATTTCTGGAATTGGGCAAATTGGCTGCTGCGACGCATTCGGAAAATTGCTAGTGATTTTGCCAGAAATTCAATCAATCCTGTATTGAAGGAATAAGGTTTGTGCTCATAACCTTTTCTCATATCTATCTATTTATATTTTTGTTGTTCCTAGCAATTGTTAGTGTTCAATGAATTAGTCAACTATCAAATGATAAATGTTACTGATTTTATATTGATATAGTGATATCGTTTCTGTGTTGGGGTTGTCTCAATTGAATTGTTGTAAATCTTTTAGCTTTTGCTGTATATTATTAATAATTTGGGGAAACAAATGATGATTTGGCCACCTTTGTTAGTTTGTAATGTGTTTTTATCTTTTTTTTTTCTCAGGAATCCAAATAAGTAGCATACTTGCAGACTTGCTGTTCAAATTTAATTGTGCATATTTTGTGGAAGAAAAATCATACTATTGCTATGTCTATGGACAAATGATCAGGTTCTATTGTTCTTCTCTATATTAGATTGTTTGTGTTAGTTAATTGTGTTATAATGTTGCCAAAAAAACATTTATCTGGTAACGAAAAAAGGAAAAAAAGAAAACGTAATGAAGAATTGATTGAGTCACAAAAGGGAGCCATTGACAAATTCTTTTCTAAAAAAGTAGTAGAGCCTCCTAATGAATTGGGTAATGATGATGTTATTGGTCAGTCTGATGAGAATTTACATGATGAAAATCAGGCCCATGAGTCTAATGACAATGCCACAACTAATATGAATGATCATAATGATGTGCCGATTTCGTCTAATGTTGATGAGTCATTTGTCCTTCCTACAGAAATGTATGATCCTATGAATTGGGGTAATCTTGACAATAAAGGAAGAGATATAATAGTTGAAAAGGGGCCTATTAGAGATTTGAATATTGTGTTTCCAATTGATAGTAATCAAAGGCATTTTTCCAATGCTTATTATTCAAGAAAGTTGAGTAATGGAGAGACTAGTGATAGAAGATGGTTAGTTTACTCTAAACTTTCAGATAAAGTGTATTGTTTTTGTTGTAAATTGTTCACAACCTACAATAACAAAAGTTTTTTAACAAATGAAGGTGTGAATGATTGGAAACATCTTAGTGAGAAACTCAAACTACATGAGAATAGTGCTGAACATATGACTAATATGAAAAATTGGATCGAAGTGAGTTTGAGATTAAAATCTAGTGAAGGCATTGACAAGCAATCATTACAAAGAATTTCTAAAGAAAAAGAGCGTTGGAGACAAGTCTTGATTAGAATAATTGCTGTTGTAAAATGTCTTGCTAAAAGGAATTTAGCTTTCCGTGGATCTAATGGTAAACTTTATGAGGAAAGTAATGGAATTTTCCTTGGATTAATTGAAATGATGGATGAATTTGATTTGGTAATCCAAGAACATGTTAGACGTATTAAAAGCCAAGAAATTCACCGTCATTATCTTGGAAATAAAATTCAAAATGAATTGATAATTATTTTAGCCCAAAGTGTTAAAGCTTCTATTATACGTGTTATAAAAGAGGCGAAATATTATTCTGTAATTCTTGATTGTACCCCTGATGTGAGCCATCAAGAACAAATGACCTTGATATTACGATGTGTGAATATGTCGGGTGCTAATATAAAAATAGAAGAGTTTTTCTTAGAGTTTTTAAAAGTGGATGATACATCTGGATTGGGACTTTGTAATGAATTGATAAATGTACTCAAGTCCCTTGAGTTAGATGTTGATAATATCAGAGGTCAAGGTTATGATAATGGCTCTAATATGAAAGGAAAGCACCAAGGGGTTCAAAAAAGATTGCTTGATATAAATCCTAGAGCTTTATTTATGCCATGTGCTTGTCATAGTCTTAATCTCACTCTCTCCGATATGGCACATTCTTGTGTTAAAGCTATTTCATTTTTTGGAATTGTTTAACGCATATATGTATTATTTGCTAGTTCTACCAAAAAATGGAAGATTTTAACTGATAATGTTCCCTTAACTGTTAAATCTTTGTGTAATACTCGATGGGAGAGTCGAATTAAAAGTGTTAAAGCTATTAGATATCAAGCACCAAAACTCAGGTTAGCTTTATTGGATTTGTATCATTCTTGTGGTAGTGATGATGCAAAGTCAAAAAGTGAAGCGGAAAGCTTAGCTAATTCTCTAGCGAGTTTTGAATTCTTACTTGGAATGGTCATTTGGTATGACATTCTATCGGTTATCAACATTGTTAGCAAAAAGTTGCAATCAAAATCTATATGCATTGGTGCTACAATGAAGGAAGTGGAAGGTTTTATACTTGGAGGATTATAGAGAAAATGGTTTTAATTCAAGTATGGATATTGCTAAAAATCTTGCTTTGGATATGAATATAGAGCCAACACTTCCTACAAAGCGCCGTATCTTTCGAAAAAAACAGTTTGATGAAAATGATGAAGAAGAAGAAACTCAATCACCTATTGAATATTTTAGAGTGAATTATTTTTTGGTGGTTGTTGATATGGCAATAGCTTCATTGAAAAATCGTTTTGAGCAATTAAAGAACTTTGAAAGTATTTTTGGTTTTTTATTTGATTCAAAAATTTTGAAGTCTTTGGATTATAATGATTTGCAAAAATCTTGCAAAAATTTTGAGACTACATTTTCTCATAATAATATGTCTGATGTTGATGGAAATGATTTATCTTCAGAATTGAAGGTGTTGCAAAAGATTTTACCAAGTGAGTTGATGTCCGCATCCGATATTTTGAATTTTGTTAAAGATGCGGATTGTTTTCCAAATGTTTCTATTGCCTATCGAATTCTTCTTACCATGCCAGTGACAGTTGCATCCGCCGAAAGGAGTTTTTCGAAGTTGAAATTATTGAAAACTTACTTGAGGTCGTCAATGTCACAAGAAAGGTTGAATGGTCTAGCCACTTTAAGTATTGAAAGAAATATGTTAGAGCATATTGATGTAGACACTATTATTTGTGATTTTGCATCTCAAAATGCACGTAGGCAATGTTTTTTATGAGGTTATTAGTAATATTATTACATTCTAATAGATTAATTCTACATTATGTATTATTTTCTTCTTTCAAATCTAATAAAAATTAAGTATTGTAAATCGAGGTCTCACTTATTGCACCTCTTAAATTTTATATTTTAAATAGTAGTTATTCAATGGGGCCTCATATTGTAATCTCGCCCTTAGGCCTCTATAACTCAGGAACGGGGCTGTATCTACCTCGAACAAGGTTGGAGAGTCTATAGTGTGCCTTAAAGTAGCCACCGAGCTTTCCCATGCAATGCTTACTTACCCTTATTCCGACGCTTAGCCCTCTCAGAATAAATAAATAAATAAAATAAAAATAAAAAAACAGTGAGCCTAGCTAGACATCCATAATGCTTTCATCTTATAACCGCAAGACTAGACCGGAATCTCCGAGAAGATTTATGCTTTTGGAACTGCAAATTCCCCAGTTACTTCCCAAAGCGTGACCGATGACCCGGGGTCGAGAAGAAAAGCATTCATGATACATAAGTTTTAGCCATAATTTATAAACACTTATACCTAAAACGTTCAGCTAGGACTTCATAATGATTATTGTATTTTTTTTCCCCTTAATGAATTTGATTACAATTATATACAAAAATCAATATATATACTATAAGAGAAGCAGCTAAATCCACATCTTCCCACATGTCGCGCTCTCATTAAAAAATTTCCCGTCCTTTTCCCTTAATTTTGAGAAAAAACAACTTTTTTTTATTCTATCTTAATTTATTTTCTACCTTAATAAAAATTGATATATAATATAACATATCTTTAGAAATATTATGTGATTTAATTCCTATAAGTAATACTTGTACCTTAATTCTTTTATTATAAGTAATTTAGTTTTGATCATATATTAATTTTCTTTATATTCTTATGATAAAAAATTACTTTCGATATTATTCATTTATTGCTTATATATACATATTCTTATAATAAAAATTCCGCTACTTTTTTTTGGGGGGAAATGAGTATCATTATTGATTTATTATTTTGAGATGCATAACATGACTTTTTATATAATTCGAAGAATCTCTATAATAATTTATCAATTTTTTTAGGACTATAATAATTAGAAAATTGACAAAAAAAAATGTACATTTTAGTTTTATTTTCCCCTAACAGTTGTGATAAAACAAGTTTTAGCTTAATGTATTTATTTTGTAAATTTTAATTTTGAGTGTATTATAATTTTTTTATTTGTATGTATGACTATAATTTTCATAGAAAATAAATGAGAAAATAAATTTCTAAAATTGAATCTATATATATATTTTTATGGAGAATCTATATTATTGTTATATGTTTAATTAGAAAAATTTTATAACATAATTGATCCATATATAAAAATATAGTAAAAGAGAAGTATTCAGAAGAAAAAATATTATAATCTAAAACTTCATGTTTTAGATTTTATAATCCGTGAATTTTTCTTTTAACAAGAGATTAATTTCAAAAAAAATACTCATAACATATAAAAGTAATTTTATTCTCTTTTATCAAAACTATCCTTTAAAAACCAATAACTAGCTAACGTTTGATAACGATCATTGCAGGTTAAAGTTTTTTCTAAAATTATTGTTTAAATTTAATGTTAAATATAATGTATCACCTTATACAACATTTTTTGTTGTTGATTTCGTTGACTTCTGTCAAATATTTTTTTTATTCTTATCCATGTATTATAATAATTTTAAGAATTAAATTAATAATCTTTTATTTCTTTTTTATGCTTTGATCTTGATTGTAAAATTATATTAAGCATAAAAATTATCGAATTGAATATCAATCAAAATATTACTAAAAAATTTATTATATATGTAATATATATATATATATATATATATATATTAATTACTGGATGTTAATGTAATGGTTATTTAATGTTCTGTATGCAATAAGGTTTAGTCAAGATTTTGTATAAAGATTACTCATTGTTTTGTATGAGTTTTTTTAATTAAAAAAACAACGAGAATATTAATATAGGTTGCTATTCATAAAGTTAAAATTTTAATATGATGTTAAATTAAAGTCACTTTATCAGTAAATGAATTATACAAATATTTACATTACTATTTACAAAGTTAATATTAAGATTTCCAAGTCGTGCATCGCACGAGTGCTATGCTAGTAATTAGCATATATTAAAGCCTTATCTTAATCTAAAAGCAAGTTTGTTCAATTTTAATAAGCATAAAAAAAATCTAAATTAAGGGTGTGTTTGATTCGTCTGAAATTTTCTGATCTAATCTGATATGTACTATTCTGACCTGATCTAAATTTTTTTATCTGATCTGAATTTTTCTAATATGATCTGAAATTTTCAAATTGTAGTTATTTTTATAGCTATAATATTTCTAATTTGATCTGAAATTTTTTCATCTAATCTTATTTTTTAGATTGATCTGATTTTTTTTTAAAAATAAGCACATGATTGCTTATTTAAGTTAAAGCAAACGTTCGCTAAGAGCTTGTTTGATTGAACACGGGAAGTTAATTCCCATAGGAAATCTTATTTCATTTGGGAAATAAATTCTCTTATCAATTTTCTAGAAAATTATTATATGTGTTTGAAGAAAAAATATATGCAGTCTATAGAGAAAAAGATTTATTTTTCAACTAGGTATCTTTTTTTTTTCTTTTGGCTAAGAAGCCCATAGATTGGACTTCCTCAAACAATTCTAGAAGGACCTCATATTTTACCATAAGAAATTGAAATTGACACATAAATTTTCATTCACCAGAGGGGAGGTATGTAATTAATTTCCTACACTCGATTCATAACAAATTCTATCTCCTTTGGAATCAGGCCCGTGTTTAAGGCTGAGCAAACAGCCCAAGTATAGCACAGGGCCCCCATTTGAATGGGGCCTCTTATTCCTAGTATAATAATATTATATATATTAATCATGTGTAAAAATTAAATGAAAAAGAGTATGGTATAGTGGTTTAGAATGCAACTCAAATTTTGCAAGTTGATGATTGATGAGGGATCGAATCCCTATAACTCATTATGAGGTGGTTTATTTTAATTTTCCTTTTTCGTCGTGGCAATGCGTAGCTACCCATTATTTCTCTCTTTTTTTTGGGTATCATATTCACAATTTTTTCCTAAAAAAAAGCCTTATTTTTTAAAAGTTCTTCCCAATTTTCTTTTTAAAAAGTTAAAACATTCGGAAAAATATTACCATTTTAAATATTTTTAAATGTTCATTTATTGTCTATAATTTAATTTACATCGTATACTTTAATCCCAATGTGTATGTATTATACTTTTTTTTATATCTCTTCTAAAATTTTGTCTACCGGCCTCCTCCATGTGACTTACCATTTTTTACTCTCACAAAAAAATTACATACTATTTTTATTCAAGATTCAATCAATATTCTACTTTTATACCCACCTTTGTAAACTTTTTTAAATGACATTAGTTTTTGAATGGATATTAAAATTGCATGTTAATTGATACAAGAATTGTAAATTATAATTTAAATTTAGGGCCCTATCTATCAATGATGCACAAATTGCACAGGGCCCACATAATGATTGGCACGGCCCTATTTGGAATTCCAATTTCTTGTGCCGTTGTTATTTCATGCTAACCAAACACAAAAACATTTGGCTATTTTCTATGAATTTGTATTTCCAAATCCAACCAAACCACCTCTAAATATTGGGCCTCTATTCATGAATTTGTCTCAAGCCTCCAAAATGTCAGGTTCAACCTGACCTACATGCAAAAATCGATGCTTCAAGTGCACTCACTGCCACCAAGGCACCAAACCCTATGTCCATCGGTTTTAAATCATCTAGATTTTAAAGTAATGATGTTTGTTATATTTTGAGGGAAGAGTAGAGAATAAGGCCCGTTTTTTAGGACTTTTATTGACTTAATTTAATTTAATTTAATTTAAGTTCAGTTAATTTAATTTAAATTCAGTTAATTTAATTTAATTTAAATTAAATTAATTTTTATTTAATTTAAGTTCATTTCATTATTATCATTATTATTATTATCATTATCATTATCATTATCATTATCATTATTATTAGTTTCGGGCATCGTTTTTCCGCTCGACACTTTCCGACGACGGTTTTCGAACTAACATCTCCGGCGTTGATTATTCGGCTGAGTTTTTCGGCGACGATTTTCGGGAAGACTTTTCCGACGACAGTTTTCGGACTGATTTTTCGGCAGTGATTTTTCGGGACGAGTTTTTCGGCGACGGTTTTCGGATTGATTTTCCGGCGGTGATTATTCGGCCGACTTTTCCGACGACGATTTTCAGGCCGAGTTTTTTGACGACGATTTCCGGGACGACTTTTCCGACGACAGTTTTTGGAATGATTTTACAGCGGTGATAATTCGGTCGACTTTTCCGGCGACGATTTTCAGGCCGAGTTTTTCGGTGACGATTTTTCGGGACGACTTTTCGGACTGATTTTCCGACGGTGATTATTCGGCCGACTTTTCCGGCGACGATTTTCAGGACGAGTTTTTCAGCGACGATTTTTCGGGACGACTTTTCCGTCAAAGATTTTCGGGTTGACTTTTCCGGCGGTGATTATTCGGTCGACTTTTCCGGCGATGATTTTCAGGCCGAGTTTTTCCGTGACGATTTTCGGGGTGACTTTTCCGGCGACGATTTTCGAAGTGACTTTTCCGGCTACGATTTTCAGGCCAAGTTTTTCAGCAACGATTTTCGAGATTACATTTCCGGCGACAGTTGTCGGAGTGACTTTTCCGGCGGTGATTATTCGGCCGAGTTTTTGGACGATGATTTCCCGGCGGTGAAAATGAAGATTTTAGGGTTTACTTTGAAATATAAATAAAAAAAAGAATCAAAAATAAAAATAAAAAATAAAAATAAAAATAAAAATAAAATAATAAATAAATAATAAATAATAAAAAATAAAAAATTAAAAATAAAAAAAAATTAAAAATAAGAATAAAAATTAAAAATAAATAAAAATAAAAATAAAAATAAAAAATAAATATAAATATAAATATAAAAATATAAAAATAAAAACAAAAATATAAATATAAATATAAATAATAAAAATATAAAAATAAATAAAATAAAAATAAAAATATAATATAATATAATATAATTTAATTTAATTTAATGTAATTTCAGTTAATTTAATTTAAGTTCAGTTAATTTAATTTAAGTTCATGTTTCCTCAGTCCTATAGAACAGGGCCTAAGAGTGGGATTATTGGAGGGAAGAGCAGGGGATTATTAGATTTTAATAAATGTCTAGATTTAGTCGGATGTTTTTTCATGATCATCGAAAAAACGACCACCAAATTTAAAATAATTTAGACCGTCGACCACAAACCGAGGATTCAAGCACATATCCACCTTAGACAGAGAATGAAGTCATAGCCCAGTTGTTAGGGCTTCAGAATTCCAGGCACGAGGTCCTGGGTTCGATTCTCACTGCACGCATTTGCGAGGATTTCTTATTATCCCCCTTACAGATGCGTGTGTTGGCTAAAATTGGGCCGGGTGACCTGCAGTAGAGCCCGGTTCCAAGGCCTAATATCCCACACATTATCCTAAAAAAAAAAGAATTATTCCCTTTGGTATACCTGAGAATTTGCGTATTCCTAGTGGTATACTTGAGTTATAAAAAATCCCAGTGGTATACCTACATTATTAATAGAATCCAATAACCACTTTTAAAGGTTGTTTTAGAACATTAACAACTATAAAAATCGGTTTTTTCTTTTTATTTAGTCAACGGTGGTTATCCAAAAAAACTATCTATAGTTAACCTAAGTATGTTTATGATCGAATTAGTAGTATTTAATGGCCTGAAACAGCCTTTAAAAGTGGTTATTGAATTTCATTATTTATTTAGGTATACCACTAGGATTTTTTAAAAACTTACGTATACCACTGGAAATACGCAAATTCTCATGTATACTAATGGGAATAATAAAAAAAAATTATCCACCTTAGACAAGTTAGTTGTCCCAACCGCCCTAGTCCCAAACCATAAATCCTAAACTAGCTTCCATACACACGAAGAAGTATTTTTCATTCGGTGCATAAGTAAGAATTAACAATAGGATTCACATACAGGGACTAGGGCTGTAAAAACAGGTTAAACGGTCGAAAACAGGTCGGTAAAAAACGGGTTCGGTCAAAAACGGTCGGTAAAAAACAGGTCATATGACCCCTTTCGGTATCGGTCGGTAGCGGTCGGTCTTATTCGGTATTCGGATGAATTCGGTATTTTCTAAAACAAGTGTCGGTCGGTTTCGGTCCGGTACTTATCGGCTCGGTCGTTTTTCGGTAACAGGTCACATTTAGTCGATCAAAAACGGTCTTTTGCAGGTCATAATCGGTATACGGGTCATAAACGGTCAGTCAAAATCGGTATACATGTCAAAATCGGTCGGTCAAAATCGGTATGCGGGTCATAATCGGTTATTTACGATTTTACGCTAGTCTATTCAGGCCAATTAAGATCGGTTATGTTCTATTTGATTTTATAGTAAGGGTGAAAGTAATTCGGATAAAAATCGAAAACCAAACCAAACCACACCGAATTATAATTTTGGATTGGTTTTTATTTTATTTCGGATCGGATTGGATTCAAAAGTTTAAGAAATTTGGATTTCGGTTTTGGCCTTTTAAAAATCGAAAACCGGATTACAAACCGAATTTAAGTTGCTATTGTTAAGTTAAATTCAGTTTCATATGTCTAGGATTTGTAGTGAGTGCTCATAAAAAATGAAGATTTGAATTGATTAAGTGCTCATAAAATATTTATATGTAGACCTTTTAATTTCCTAAAGCATTTGAGAAGGCAATATAAACTTGTTAATTAGTTGAACATCTTGCTATTTGCTAAAACATATTATTTTATTTATGGGTTATTAAGATGCATTTTTTAAAAATAGTCTCAAAAGTTTGGATCGGATTGGATTACAAATACTAAAATCGGATTGGATTGAAATTTTTTTGGTTTGGATTCGGATCGAAAATTACAAAACCGAATTATTATGGTTCGGATTTGATTTTGCCAATAATCCAAACCTTACACCGAACTTTCACCCCTAGTTTATAGCAACATTGTAACAAAATATATGAGAATAACAACGGCATTAATAAGTGATTAATATAAATATTATATATGGACATCAAAGAATAATCTCAATGACTCAATGAGCCATATCAATTTATGATGAGTGCGATGGCTACCATGATAATAATTATAACAATAATAGCAATATATATCATTGGCCATGAGGATGGAATTTATTGTTGTCATAATCATGATAATTATTATGTATCAATTTATATTTAGATCAATTTATCCTTATACATCAAAATTACTTAGCTAAGTTTAATTGATTAAATTATACGGAGTAATTTATAGAACTGTACTACCTTAGCTCAAAAATTGTCTTTATAAAATTATTAAGTGTTAACATAATTAACTAATTGAGTCATTTAATTATATATATAATTTTATTCAAATTAATTTAATTTTAATGAAATTATGTTAACTTTAATTTTATATAACGTGTTTTAAATTAATTAATTTTTATTATTTATTTTCCAACTTAGAGAAATCATGTAATTAAGTTCGGTCCAAAACGGGTTCGGTCGTAAACAAACAAACAGGTTCGGTCAAAAATGAGTTCGGTCGTAAACATACAAAACATGTTCAGTCAAAACGGTCGGTCAAAAACAAGTCGGTACAATACAGTTTCGGTCAAAAATCGGTCGGTCAAAAAATCGGTTTTTTACAGGTCGAAAACAGATTCGGTTTGAAAACAGGTTCATTAACGGTCGGTTTCGGTATAATAAAAACAGGTCGGAAACAGGTTCGGTATTAAACGGGTTGGGTATCGGTCGGTTTCGGTATGTATAGAATCGGTCGAAAAACGGTTTCGGTATAATTCGGATTCAATGGCGGTCGGTATTCGGTCGCTAAAAATTCGGTCAAAAACAGGTTCGGTATCGGTCGGTACGGTCGGTCAAACAGGTTTCTGACCCACATTTACACCCCTAACAGGGACCATATGTTCCCACATAGCTAAATTTCTCACCAACCAAAATTGATTGATCAATGCTAAACAGCTGGCACTATTCACAACTTGTTTCCTGATTTTGCTGCTCCTCCAGTCCTCCCAGCCTCCCCTTCAACCAGCTCACCATTTTTTATTATTATATTATTAAATGAAGAACATAACATCACGTAATATAAATATATAATATGATCTGAGTTTGTTTTATAAGAATATGTTTCTCACCATTTGCTTATTTCATTAAGATGAGCAACAGTTTTTTTTTATTTTTTATTTTTTTTTATTTTTTTTAACTTGTTTTCAGTTGGGCTACGCTTTACTTCGTTCTGTTCACCTTTTGAATTGGTTAAAATTCTCTAAGGTTGTGTTTGGGAAAATAGATTTCATTTCAAATACATTATTTGAATTATAAAATTTAAGTATTTCAAATGACATGGTTTACCTTGTCATTTGAAATCCTTACCTTCATTGTTTATTACTTGTTAGTTGTAGAATTTGGGCAAATTCATCATTTGAAATTCTTGGACATCAAACACTATAATTGTCTCAATTCCAGAACTTCAAATGAAATTCTAGAATCCAAACACACCATAATGTTATTGGCTCATTACTTGCCGTAAGGGCTGGCAAAAAACCCAACCCCCTAATTCAACTTGAATCCGGCCTATTAATAGTCTCTTGAATTAAACCTTTCAATTTATTTAATTAAATGGGACAACTCGAATCCGACCAATTATTAAATCGCGGATTAAGGTTGAAAATTTTAACTTGATATTTTTTGGGTATTTATAGAGCCACAAATGCATGAATGAGAATTGATTTCAGGAATTTTTAAATCCGGGAGAGAAGCTCTTACCACCCGAGCTATCACTTACTCTCATTATAACAAGTCTAATATGATTAATTATTGGTGAGGAACTTTAAGTTGTTTCAACCAGCTTGCTACTTTGAATGTTCAGTTTTATTAAACTTTAAACTATTGTAAACTAACTCTTATCTACTTGATTTTAGTGTTTTACTATGTTGAAATTATAAATAAAAAAATAAAAAAAAAATTTGTTAGGAACTAGGCTAAATACATAGTTTAGACTATAGAAGATTTTTTTTAAAAAATAAACGGGTCAATCCAAACCTGACCTTTTTATTTTCAGCTCGGGTTAGGTTATAAAAGTATACCTCGTTTAATGAATGGGTCGGGCTTGGGTTTAATGTATGTGACCCGTTAACCCAACAATCCAAATCTGAACCTGATATGTGAACCTGATTCGCCAACGCTAATATATACGATTGTTTATGCCAAAAATCGTCAAGATGACAATTTAAGGTTGGAACGGGCGATAGCTAGACTAAGGTACGGAAAATAAATGGCGAAAAATAAGAGAGAAAAGACACAGGAAAATGTTGACGCGGAAAACCCAAGAACAAGGGAAAAAACCGTGGGTGGCTATGAGTCCACCAATCCACTATGATTCGGGCATAGAAGCTGTTTGGTACATGTACAATATCTCGAGTTATATACATTAAAAATGGCTAAAACTAGCTGAGTAGCGCCCTAGGGGTATGGGCAACATGCCCTGCTTCTTTCGAGTACAAACAATAACTGTCTGGTCAGATATGCTAAGCAGAGTAATTCTGGGCTGTGTACATACGGGTTTGCAATAGGGTTTTTTCCTCTGTTTTCTCTAGTGTAATGTATATGTGATGATGAATGATAATAATAATCTGCCTAAAACAACCGGTTTCTGCCTCTATTTAACTTATTCTAATTGATAGCCAGCCGTTCCATCAAAATAGGAACAACTTCCTATTTTCTTGGGATGTGTGAGACCATGCAACAACTTAGTAATCACTCCCTATTTACGTGGGGCATGTATGACCAAGGTGGAAGACTTGTTCTTGCCACGTCAGCGTGCGGATATCTCTCTCATACCAGCTGACCCTTGACTTGCTCTTTAGATTCGAACTTAAACTTGCATCAGCTTCTAGATCCTTCTAACGTTGTTCTGCACTTCTTCTCCTCGGCTTTACTTTCTTCTCAGCTTCCAACCAGCTTATGTGCTTGATCCAGCTCACGTTCCAGCTTATGAACCCGATACCTAGCACCACTCGGCTTATGTACCTGTTCCTGCTTATGCTCCTGCTACTCCCGGCATGTCCTTGTCTTATAAACTGTAACTCTCGGCTTACCAAGCCGAGCCTCGGCTTCCTACCTATAACCAGGTTAGCTAAAATGCACCATAACAATTAGCCCCCATTTTCCTAATTGGAGCACGCCGAAAATTAGGAAAATAAGCTTCAAGCTAAGTTTGGAATTATGTTCGTTATATTTGCTCTTTCGATTGCTTACTAGGATATGAATACCTTGGTTTCTCGATAAGTTAGTGCTCGGAATAATGTAGCTTGCTGACGTTTATGCCTCTTTGGAAATAATCAACCTGATAACAACTTGAGACAATCGTCAAATAATTTAAAACAATAGCTTAATAGCTTGAGATAATACCTTATAACTTTGCAATTAAAACAATTGTTAGTCTTTTGATTCTCGGTCTTTACCGAGCTATCGACACGTCGCGTCTAAGCCTACATCGTCAAATATTTCCGATTGATGTAACAGAATGTTCTATGTTTCTTGAGCGTTTTTGTAATATTTGCACATTGACTTTAGCATTTATTTACGTGGATTACTTAGATAGCTTTAGACCTCACCTTTGCATCGTTGATTGAAACTAACATTAGAGTCACGAATTAAAGACTTAACGTTTGACATTTGACGCATAAGCCACTTCGATTTTGATGCTTTTGTTCTTTAGCTAAGCTGGCATTTTAGCCTCTTTTGCAAGTTGGTAACTGGCACATGGACCACACTCTGAACTATTATTTTAGACAAATTCGTTATAAGCTGGTGATTAAGTCACTTGTAAGTTGGCACTCAAGCCGGTTTACAAACTAGTACCCGAGCTGCTTTGTAAGCTAGTAGCTGAACCGTTTTGTAATATGGCGCTTAGGCAAATTTGTGAACTGACGCTTAGGTCACCTTGTCAGCTTGCACTTGGGCTACGTTGCGAAATTGCACTTGGGCTACTTTGTAAGTTAAGCTGGTAACTCAACCTCTTTGCATGAGATTGATCTCTTACTTTTAGAGTAATTACAAATCTTATTGTCAAGCTAGCTTAAGAGCAGGTTTATCATATGGCATCACGATACAAATTTATATAATGGCATATAGAGAAAGCGTGTTTTCCTTTGCACGAGCAAATCGTATACTTTACGTGTTTTAACATGCAAATCTTAGCTTAGGACATAACTACTTAGGTTTACGAATGAACGGGTTTAAACATAAGTAAATTCGTTGGAATACGACAATGAATTCAATGATCTTAGAAAATGCTTCAGTGAATTCGGGAGTAAGTACCTCTTGTTGCTGATGTGTTATCGTAATAAACGATGTAAGTTGATCTCGGCTAATGTTACCGCCTTTATAAACTAACCATCATCATCAAGCTTTGTGTGATCCATCTTTGTGACCTTAAGATAACGTGAGGCACACCATTCATAAGAAGTTAGCTATTGGCCCTCTCTTTGTTCTTGATTGAACATGCGACATAGCAATAGTTATCTAGCTTCAAGATAAATATGTTAGCAATGACTACTTGGAGCAAAGAAGAAGCATGCATAGTAAGCAAGATATAATAGAAATTGTAATGAGCATGATTATCATAAGATACTAATGATATGCCAAAGAATTGCAAAAGTGATATAGGAATAGCTTAAGTGTTTTGGTGAGTTGTGGCCATTGCTGCATCTCCATCATGGTCTCACTTCTTTCCACCATGTTCATAAATAGATTACGCATGATATTAAATCCTTAGTAGTTTAGGGTTACCAGGTTATGTCTAGCGTCCAACGGCTTGCATTTGATACACGACGGCTTATTTTATCTTTATTCAACTTAAGTTTGACGCCCTACAGCTTGTGTCTGGTACTTGTCGGGTTGCTTGCACCCCTGGCAACTTACGTTGGAATTTTCCGGGCTCACTTCGGCTTTCCCCTGCTTATGTCAGCTTGTTTCAAGTTCTGTCAGCTTCGCTCTGCTTTTCTCGACTTACATCTGCTCGCTCAGCTAGCGTCAGCTTTTCTCGACTTACGTCAGCTTTGCCCGGCTTGTATCAGCTTTGCTCGGCTTGCGTCAGCTTTGCTCAGCTTGCGTCAGCTTCTCTCAGCTTGTTTCAGCTTCACGCAGCTTGCGTCAGCTTCTCTTTGCTAAGATCTGGCTAATAGCACTTTATACCTGGTGGGAAAAGACATGTGTGCAGCTTAACTCTGCTTTTTGTTAGAATGTCTTTCGTGAGCTTAAGCATAAAAAATGCAACTACTACATGGTTAATTCGTAAAGTAAAAGCATGATTTGCTACGGTGGTACATATGTCAAATTTAATTTTGAATATAAATTAGATTCAAAGATATTTCGGAGTAAATAAGTAATAATAGTTGTTAGCAATGTGGGCGAGAGATCGTACGAACGTAAAGTAAACAAACGAGTTTGACTATCGAATATACTAAAGTTACTTAGCTCTTCAGATGATTGTTTGATTTACACTTTTGATCTTGTGAAGCAATGCTGTGACAATAATTGTCTTATTCGTTTGATTCCATGCCATGCGCCTTGTTGTTAACTAGCTAGGTAGTGTCTTAAGAAAATCACCAATGTTGAAGTCGTTCTAGCTTTGAAGTATCTGGTTGTCCTCAACTTACACGTTAGTATCAAGTTTCCTAAGCTATAAGTCTCTTTCACGTACTGCACTTCACGTTAGTTCATGAGGAAGCACTAATATTTTATTTATTACTGAGAAGCTGATAATTAACCACACAAAAAGAACAATGAATACGAGTGCATATAAGTTATGCTTGAGTATAAATCACAAGGTAGCTACTAAGTGCGCTTCCCACATCGGGTAAGCTATGATGTTAATCAGGGGAATAAAGTTCGAAAATAAAATATACATGTGAATGATATTAACTATTTCGATAATTCAAAGCTTACTTGCCGTCGTTAACAGTTTAACATAGCTTATTGTGCGAGCCTGATAAGTTGGTTTAGCTTTCGGTGACAAATTCACGTTTCCAAGCAGTTCAACTAGAGGTATCTTCCGCTTGTCTTTATGTGCTAACAGCTTGCTAGCTGAAATCTCTGGTTTCTCTCAACCATAAAGTATCATTGTTGTCGGCTTGTCAGACTTGAAGTCCACATGATTATGCTAGAACTTCTTTGTTTAATGAAAATGGATGTCAAAGGAGTCCTGACATGTCAAACTAATATGTGTATACTTATAAACTGAAGTTGTTTCAAAATGAAGTCGCAAGTATTAGCAGATGTTATCACTTAGGAACAATTCGGAATGATAAATACATTCATATCATAACTAATCATGCAGAATCATACCGGGTTGCCTACTTTGGGGTGAAGATTTACTTACGTGGCATGTGTACAAATTAATAGTAAGCTAAGCTAGCTAACCGTAAGGTGATGCTTGCTAATAAAGGTGCAACATGTTGCAATTTGCGAAATACATACCAGCACCAGGTAGCTGAGAAGGGTACATACATAGCTAGAGACATACCATGTTGGAATAGTTATATGCAGCTTACTGGAACCATGAACGGGTTGCTGGAAACCAGCTTCAGGTTGCTGGGAACTAGCTACAAGTTGTCGGGATTCGTCTACAGGTTGCTGGGAACTAGGGTTGCTGGAACCGTCTACAGGTTGATGGGAACCGGCTCCAGGTCGTTGGAACCGTCTACAGGTTGCTGGGAACCAGGGTTGCTGAGAACCGTCTACAGGTTGATGGGAACCGGCTACAGGTCATTGGAACCGTCTATAGGTTGTTGGGAACCAGGGTTGCTGAGAACCGTCTACAGGTTGCTGGGAACCGACTACAGGTTGTTGGGAACCAGCTATAGGTTGTTGGAACCGCATACAGGTTACTGGGAACCGACTACAGCTTGTTAGGTTGGTGTTCAGATTTGTACCTGGAAGATCTTCCACAAAACTAACCAAATAGTTCATAGTTTAAATCATAAGATATTGTAACCTGCTTGTTATAGCTAAAATTCATTTCAGCCTTTCCAGCTTACAACTCGCGGCTTACGACTTTTCTGCTTGTCGTTTGCAGCTTACTGCTTGCGGTCAACAGCATTCTACTTACTGTTTGCAACTTACAGCTTGCAGCTCACCACATTCTGCTTCCGTTTGCAGCTTACAGCTTGCGACCTGCGCTCAGGTTAGCAAAATTTCGCAATAACAACTTATTTAAAAACTAGTAAATCTAATCTGGCTAAGCCGAGCTTTCATCTTGCAACCTGAATTTGGGTAATTAAACATAAATTATGATAACTTTGAAATTTCAGCTTGCAACGACCTGCATTCGGGTTAGTAAAAGTACGATGTAACGACTAGCCCCCAATTCGTGGGTTGAGGAACCTACTTGCTCAAGCTGCAAGTTCAGCTTACAGATTACGACGTAAAGTCAAAAATTTAATTTGAACTAGAATCATGTTCCTTGCTAGTTGAAAATTAAAATAACACTTACTTTGTTAAACCACGTTTGCATCCCTAGCTGGGTAGTTGTATACCCGAACAGGCTAGCTTGGACCCGAATGCTTTGAACCTAACTTCACCCAATTGCTCAATGGACCAGATCGGTTATCTGATGATCTCGAAATAACTTAATTTAATTCAACCACTATTACTATTAACTTCTTGGCTTCCTCCATGTTCTCCATATATTGGACGTGATTGATAATGACATGAACCGATCCAGGAATAATGCCTTCATTCGTTGCTAGGTTTTAGTGCAAACAAGGATAGATTAATCTTTGGTATCAAAGAGCATATTTATTTTGTGGATACACAATTTTGATGTGAAATTCTAGCCATCGGCCCCACGGTGGGCGCCAAACTGTTTATGCCAAAAATCGTCAAGATGACAATTTAAGGTTGGAACGGGCGATAGCTAGACTAAGGTACGGAAAATAAATGGCGAAAAATAAGAGAGAAAAGACACAGGAAAATGTTGATGCGGAAAACCCAAGAACAAGGGAAAAAACCGCGGTGGCTATGAGTCCACCAATCCACTATGATTCGGGCATAGAAGTTGTTTGGTACATGTACAATATCTCGAGTTATATACATTGAAAATGACTAAAACTAGCTGAGTAGCGCCCTAGGGGTATGGGCAACATGCCCTGCTTCTTTCGAGTACAAACGATAACTGTCTGGTTAGATATGCTAATTAGCAGAGTAATTCTGGGCTGTGTAGATACGGGTTTGCAATAGGGTTTTTTCCTCTGTTTTCTCTAGTGTAATGTATATGTGATGATGAATGATAATAATAATCTGCCTAAAACAACCGGTTTCTGCCTCTATTTAACTTATTCTAATTGATAGCCAGCCGTTCCATCAAAATAGGAACAACTTCCTATTTTCTTGGGATGTGTGAGACCATGCAACAACTTAGTAATCACTCCCTATTTACGTGGGGCATGTACGACCAAGGTGGAAGACTTGTTCTTGCCACATCAGCGTGCGGATATCTCTCTCATACCAGCTGACCCTTGACTTGCTCTTTAGATTCGAACTTAAACTTGCATCAGCTTCTAGATCCTTCTAACGCTGTTCTGCACTTCTTCTCCTCAGCTTTACTTTCTTCTCAGCTTCCAACCAGCTTATGTGCTTGATCCAGCTCACGTTCCAGCTTATGAACCCGATACCTAGCACCACTCGGCTTATGTACCTGTTCCTGCTTATGCTCCTGCTACTCCCGACATGTCCTTGTCTTATAAACTGTAACTCTCGGCTTCCTACCTGTAACCAGGTTAGCTAAAATGCACCATAACAACGATTAAAAATTAAAAAATGACTTTAAACAATACTTCTTTGGTTCTAATTTTTCTTTTTCGTGTTGAATTTTCTATACTAAAAAGCGAAAAAATGTGACCATTAGGATCCACTAATATTATATTTGAGAAATATATAGGGCATTAGCCTGTAGTCTAACAATATTAAGGCCCTGTTTTTTAGGAATGATCTGATCTGATCTGATCTGAATTGATCTGATCTGATCTGGACTGATCTGATTAGGTGGGGTATTATTTTGTGAGAGTATAAAATTAAAACAAAGATGAACTGATCTGATCTGAAAAAGTCTGATCTGATCTGATTACTGTAGCTTTTAAGTCCAAAAAAACAGGGCCTAACTATTTTAAAAAAATGCTAATGTATAGTCTTCGCCTCTTAGGTATTTATCTATAATAAACTTTTTTTTTTGGTAAAGTTTGGCATTTGTTATGATTTGAGGGATAGCTAAATAGCTCAGGTGGTTAGAGCTCCCCTTCTAATTTTAGAAAATTATGGGATCAATTTTCAACTCTGCATGCCATTGTACCCCTCTAAACATTTCTTATGATTTCATCTAAATATACGACAGTTTATTAGGATATAGAAATGAGAAAAAAATATAAAGAAAAGAGAGGCGTAATATATTTTGTTATATTCCTAATTAATAATCCTTCAAAATTATGGTTTTATTATTTGTTAAATCTAGATTAATACACCGTCTTATCATCAACATACATCAAATTTTAGGTTCTTAACAATCAATTTTGATACTTTAAATTAATAATAATAACAAAGAAATAAAAAAAAATTCTCAACCTTTAGCTCAGCTCCTTATTATTGCATGATTAACTCTTGATGGTAGGAATTAACTTGATATATACTTCATGTAGCTAAAAGAAGTTAGCAAAATTAATTCATTTTGTATTTGTAAAAAAAAAAAAAACCACTAATCATTCTAGCCTTAGCTTCCAGTATTAAGAAATATTGATTCTCATATATTTTAGGTGTCAACCGAAACGAGAATTGATTTTTTTTTTCTTTCGATGAAAAAAATGGGGAAATGATTTTGGCACTCTTCAAATTGATTCATTTTCACATGAATAGTAAGGTGAGGAGTGATAAAATAAATAAAAGCAAGTTGTTACAATTGACTTTTTACAGTCAATCTTGTACTAGCAAGTCGTCACGCGTTTCTAATTTACATTCCGTTCTATAAGTCTTTATTTTTATTTCATCCTAGTTTTATTGTCTTTGCATTGGTTAAGGTGAATAAGTTCAAAAAAATTTGATAATTTGATGTCAGGTCAAATAAGAAAATTCGTGGATATACTTTGTATGTATATCACCTAATAATAAGTTCTTTATAAAATTAAATGTAAGACTTTTTTCAATCTAATACAAAATTAGATCTGATCAAACTCAAACTTGCCATATTGAATTATTAATTACATACTCCATAGCCAAGCTCGATCTCAAAGTTGCAAGCTTCAATTTTCATAAAGCTATTGATTGGCTAAAGGAACCATACTATATTCGATCAATATCATAGTAAAATTAACCAAACACCAAATTAAATATCCTACCAATTAGAAATACAAAATATGAAATTCACGATATATTTTCTCCTTCATACATATTTACAAATTACAATACTTAGCTTCTATAGCTAAACAATATTTAATTTATTTTTACAAAACTTGAACGAGGAAACTCTTTCCATTCATTACAAGAACTGAAATGATCAGCTCATTGTCAAAGAACATAGAACAAGCTTGAACTTATAACACATCAAACATATGTTGTCACATCTAAATCTTATTAGCATAATAAATAAATGTAAAGATATAGTATATATTATTATTACATCATTTGTACTAATATAATCGTAATTTTTGGTAACAATAAAAATATCATTCTCACTTCAGAGGAAATTCGAACGTCAAGATCAGAGGTGAAGATAAAGCCGCTGCCCAATAACTCATTAATAGATCTGTATTAAGATTTTTGTTATTGAAAAAATAGATATTTGGTAATTGTTCTAATTAATTAAGTATCATACATCAAACAATAACCATATATTATATATATGGTATTAAATGATAAATACTAGCTAGGATAGTAAAAGTCTAATTTAACAACTACTTCTTTCTAATCTAAGGGACAAGGGATTATTAGAATTAGATCTTGTAGCTTCCTCCATTAAAGAAGCTCGAGCTAACATAATACCTTTAGGCATCAAAGAAGCATCAAATGCAGTACAATCAACCCAATCTTTAAGGAAAGATTCATGGCCCCACATATCTGGTATCCAAACTTGCCCAGCTACTTCTCTTCTATGTTTCTTCAACTTATCTCTTGGCCCTAATACTCCTCCTCCTCCATTATTATTATTATTATTATTATTATTATTATTATTATTATTATTATTATTATTATTATTATTATTATTATTATTATTATTATTATTATTATTATTATTATTATTATTATTATTATTATTCTCCTTCTTTTGATCACTCTCTTTCTTCTTCTTCTCTTCACCATTATTTTCACATTCCTCCATTATTATCATCTTTTTCTCTTCTTCAATATTATTGTGAGTTTCTTGATGATGAGATTTATTATCTTGAGTTTTTTGGATGTTGGGTGTATTAGCTTGCATGGATTCCATGAAATGGGGTTGTGAAGTTTTTTTAATGGGTATTAATAATTAATTGCAAATTGTATGTGATTTTGATGAAGAAAAATGGAGGAAGAGGAGGTGAGAATTGAATTGAATTGAATTGAAATGAATGAGAAGGAAGAAGTTAAGTGCGATATGAAGGAGTGAAGGAAAATAAAAGGAGAAGAAAGAAAAGAAATAAGTGGGGGAGTTAGTTTACACGTAAATATAAAGTATGGTTTGATATTTGTATGGCAAGTGAAGATTGTACGTGTCTTATTTTTAGATTTAAGGAAGTCTATTTTGTGTGGCTTACTTCAAAACAAAACAAATGCCAATTCAAATATGTATGTTTTAACTCTTTAATTAACTCAATTTTTATTATTTATTTATGGAGATAGATGAATGAATGAATGAATGAATAAAGGGAGCCGGGAGGGAGGTCTTCAGAAACTGTGGGCCGTGGCTGCTTTTGCATTGCATGGGATTTTTTTTTTTCTTTTAATATTTGGAGGGATTCTGAGGTTGACGTTCATTTTGGTTTTGAGACAAGGGTGATTTTTTTAAAAGCTTTTTGTTTCTCTTTTAAATTAATGCTATGTTTGGATACAAGCAATTCATTTGAAATGATGGATTTGGGCCAAATTATATGTTTGGCAAGTTAAAATAATTTGGAATTGAATTTGACTCAATTACCAACCCAAATGCTTAACAAGCAAATGTTGTGTATTTCAAATACTTAACATAACCATGTCATTTCAAATTCTAAAATCACCCAAACAAATAATTGCTATTTGAATTGTAACATTTCAATTTCAGAAATTGAATTCATTAATTTGAAATGAATTCCACATATCCAAACGCTATCTAAAGAATTTTCTTTTTTTAAAGTAGAAAGTTTCGAATAAATGATCTTTTATTTGAAAATTTTCAAAACCACCCCTTAGGGGATCGATATACAACATTATCTATGATACTAGAATAGATGCAATCTTTTTTTAATCAAGGTAAGACAAGTATAATTAGGGGCGTGAATGTGGTCAGAAACCTGTTTGACTTATTGTTATTGACCGATGTCGAATCTTTTTTTGACCAAATCTAAGTGACTGGATATCGATCGCTACCGAACCCGAATTAGACCGAAACCATCTCCAACTAATTTTAAGCTTACCGAAACCGACATGTACCGAATCCGTTTCCGACTTATTTTTACTATACCCGAGATCGACCGATACCAAACATATTTTCAAATGGAACCTATTTTCAGCCCACTTAAAACCTATTTTTGACTGAACCTGTTTTTGACCAATTGTTTTTACCTAACCCGTATTGTACCGAACTTGTTTTTGACCGAATTATCGAACCCGTTTTGGATCGAACTTGTTTACATGATTTCTCTAGGTTGCCAAAAACAATAATCTCATTCTCATGGTTATTGATATCCTAATGATATATATTGTTATTATTGTTATGATTATTATAATCTTAGCCTTCATACTCATCATATATAATTGATATGGTTCCTTGATATGTTCATTGAGATAATTCTTTGATATCCATAAATAATATTCCTAGTGGTCACTTATTAACACCATTATTATCATAATTTTCGTTACAATGGTTCTATAATTCAAATAATAGCACAAAATCCGATCTTAATTGGCTTCAATAGATTGTCGACTTGTCTTAAAACGAACTCTTTGACCTTTATACCCAATATATGTTTTTTTCCCTCTAGAATGGATCCGAACCAGATATGCTCTGACCCAATAAATTGTTGTGAGCTCGATTTGGCACGGCTTTCGACCCTAACTGCATGAAACTGACTGTTTAAATTTGAATAGTTTAGGAATGGACACGATTTTCCAATCTCAAACTTCTAAGCCAAAAATTATAGACCTGGCAAAGTCAATCCGAAATCCGAAACTGATTTGAATTACCCGATCTGAATCCCGATCTGATCCGAACCTCACATGGTCCGAAACTCATCCGAATCCGATCCGAACCTCATCTGGTCCGAAACTCATCCGAATCCAAACAGGATCAATCTGAACTCGTCCCAATCTGATCCAAAACTCATCCGAATCCGAACAGGTTCGATCCGAGCTCGTCCCGATCCAAAAACAACCAATTTCGAACATGTCTGGCCTGTAAACAAACCTATTCGAACTCGTCCGACCCAAAGAAAATCTTTTTTGTTTACATAATCTTCATAGTAGCATGTTGGGAATATTTTTCATGTTTGTCATCACACATCGTTGAATTTGAATGGTTTTTTTAGTTAAGAATGCATGAAAATTATACATAAAACTACAAAAGTAATCTTTTTGAAGAATCAAACAAGTATTGCTGAAATGTACTTTTCTGATCCGAAATGATTATATTCGATCCGAGAATGATCTGATTTGAAACGTTCTGACCCGAAACGACCCGATCCGAATTGGTCCTTATTCAATTTTGGTCCGAAAACTTCAATCTGAAATTCGTTCCGGTCCGAATACTACATCAGTCCGAACTTGGTCCGAATCTGAAACGGTCCGACCCGAAAGTGGTCTGAAAGTAAATTGACCCGAAATGGTCTGATCCGAAACGGTTCGATCCGAACAATCCGATTGCCAGGTCTAAAAATTTTGGGCCAAGTAACGCGAAAAACCAACATCCAATCCGAATCTTTGAATTGACCAATTGTACTGTAACCGAACGTTTAAAACCGACGGGTTACGACCAACATATGACCATGACCAACCAATTATGACTTGCGTACTGATTATGTCCAACCTATTATGATTTGTACACCGATTACGACTTGCAAAAAACCGTTTGTGACCGAGCAAATGTGACATGTTCCCGACAACGACCGATTAATAAGTATCAGACCGAAACCGACCGACACTGACAAAGAAAAATATCGAATTCAACCGGATACCAAATAAGTTCGACCATTACTGACTGCTTTTGACCAAATCCATTTTGACCGACATATTATCGACCGTTTCACCCGTTTTTACATCCCTAAGTATAATCATTATTTTAGAAAACCAAATCAAACAATGAATTTTAATCCTGTAAAGGATTCACTAATTATAAAAAAAGATGTCGTTGTTTTGCTCTACTATATATCTAGGCCTAAGAAGATTTTGAAGGCATTAGTTTGAAACTACATAAATACATAATGGTATATGTCCAGTTTGTTTTGACTAGATAATTGGGCTGAACAGCAGTTTATTAATAACATCCTTAATTACTTACAAATTACTTGTATAATGCTACCCTTACAATGGCCCAATGTCTCGGCATGGACTATTCGTGGAATCTTACCTTTTTTTAAGCCACATTTGGTCCTCTCTATCTATGTTGTAGCCCACAAGGCCACAAATTGTAATTGGATATTCCACTTCCCGAAATCTCATTCTTGATTCCCGGATATGCATTTGGAACGTCAGATTTCTAAAGTATTTAACGAATAGATTTTCTCATTAACTTTTAAAAAAATTGGCATTCAACATTATTTTTGTTATAAATAAGATAATACAATAAGGAGAGAATGTAAAGAGGGAAAACCATATAAGTCTATCTATTATTCCATATGTAAGTTACATATATATACCTGTCCAAAAGGTACAATGATTCCAAAGGACATAATGATTCCTCGGTGATACTATTATTTCATGGACATCCATAATTATTTCATAACACTCCCCCTTGGATGTCCATTATCTAAAACAATACAACGCACATTAACTCCCCCTTATAAAATCATCAATCATGATCCTTTGTCACAATGTAATCCAATTTAGTAAATCAGTTTCGTGAATGTAGCGATTGAATAGTGTGCCTCGTTAAAACCTTACTAGGAAAACCCTGTGGGATAAAAACCTAGTGAAGGAAAAAAAGTACAACACTTTCGTAATACGCCTTGAAATGTTGCCTCATTAAAAACCTTACCAGGAAAACCCAATGCGGGACAAAACCTTGGTTAAGGGAAAAAGAGTGCAACGCATATTTACTCCCCCTGATGAATACATAACTTGAGATCTTCAAATGTAATAAATCCAATGCCGCTGAGTAATTTCACATTTGTTGCATAATAATATTCCTCGGTGACAGATCTTCTTAGAATGGTCTTGAATCTTCAAATCTTCTCTTGGACATAGTGAGACATCTTCAATTATCAATACTTATAAAGACACTGCATGAGTCTATTATCAATTTGCCTTAATTATTGAATTGATGCCTTGTTTTGGAGGTCATAAAGTAAAAATTCATGATCAATGATTGATCATACATTCTCCAATCCCAATATCATGGCAACACTTGATATATTCACATATCATTGTCTAATCATATACTACTCATGGTTCTTCTGGACCATAAAAATTATTTTCACTGAGAAATTGTTTTAGTTATATTCTTTAGACATTTCATATGCGAAAGTTCTCCAATGGGTACAAAAACTAGTTAGCTAGTACATGCTCAAACTTCAGGTTGAGATGTCCAAAACTAAGTCACATACACTATTTATGAGTTCGCTAGTAATATTAACATGGTGATACTACAAAAATATAGCTTGTAGAGTCAAAAAATAAAATACGTTGTGTATAAGTTCTTCTAGAACTCTTCTAGCATCCATAACATGCTATCAAATCAATGTTATATATATATATATATATATATATATATATAGCCTCGTGAGAGCTATAATCCCATTAAATTGGAGTATAAATATCTCATGCAAACTTATGAATTTCTTCTCACTATTCTTAGGGCAAACATTGAAAAACACCACAATTGTTAAGTATAAATAGTGCATGTAATATGAGATGCAAAATTCATGATAAGATACAGAACTAAATAACTATGATGACTAATGAGTACAATAATGCATCTACCTATGACCCAAACTACATCTTATACATATAATGAGAGATGCATTTAACCTATGAGTTAAACATGCATATAAAATTAAGACTCAAAAATACTAAACATTGTACAGTGTGGATTTTAGAAATCCATGTTTCTAGTTGGACTAGTGGTCCATGATAAATTTTAGATCAACACCTTTTCATATTTCGTTGGACTTCTGGTCCATGATATACTATTGATCATCGCTAATACTTCTTTGGACTTCTGGTCCATAACAAAATATTGATCAATATCATAGTTTCACGTCGACATCAAAAATGGACATATATTTCTGATCCCTTGTTCACATGTCCACTACTGCATATGCATATTATTTATCGGTTCCATCATATACCGGTATCATGCATATAATGCATCAAAATATAATTTTAATTTGCATGCTATTTTACAATGATATCTGAATAAATTTCTCATTTGGTACCATCATAACTATGCTTACATCATAGGCCATCTATTCTAATAATTCAGATATCTATACCACTTCTCGAGTATTTCATACACTAGTATTAATATATCATTACACTTTTAAAAGTTTCAACCGCACCATCTTGCCATGCATGTATCACAGCTTTATTTTGGAACCGATCATACAATCTACAATCCCACACATAATATATAGACAAAAGTTGGCACATAACTTTTCAAACTACCATTATAGGGATCGTCAAATATGTATTTTTATTTTATTTTGCCAAGTTATGCTAATTCTCCCCTAAGTTGGTAAAATATTTCGTTTATAGGGGCGTCGAATTCTATACCAACCTTAGCATAATATTTCATGTGCAAAATTCCTCGTCACATAAGCAAAATATATTCAACATATTTCATCTCTCAGAAGAATTATATTAATTATTATTTATCTCTCCTGGAGAACCACTTAAAACAAAATTAGATTTTTTCACTATTTATTATGATGAACTCTTTCATAATTCATTCTCTTCTGAAAATATTATCAATGGGGAGACATGTATTGTGCAGTTGTCTCTTTTTTTTCCTTTATTCGTGTGCTGACCAATAATAATAGCCCCAATCAAGAGATTCTTATAGGAACATAAATTACTTGTATGTAATTCCACTACATAGTGATCTTCTGGATCATCAAAGACTTTAATAATGAGATACTAGTTCCTAAGAATTTTCATATAAAAGTCGGTGTGATGAGTTTCTAGTCACCTAATATTGAACGACATATATATAAGTTATTCCGGTGAACTTCTAGTCACCTGTCACAGATGCCCATACAAAGTTGTTGAACACTAATATATAATCTCTTGAATTTATTTTTTTTCAAATCATACGGTTAACAAATCACAATTCTAACATGACTCAATCTCAATATTATGTCTTGCCTTTAAATTTATTCTATATATCTAACATGAGAGAGCGTCAGCACAATATTTTCCATGTCATGTCAAATGAAACTCCGGGTTTCCATAACGGGTAATAATTGAACCCAGATGGCCTAATACTATTATCACATCCAATCACATTTCCAAATTTAAACTATATTTGGTCAGTTTTTCAATTCTACTAGTGATCACTTTATCAGAAAAAAAATTTATGCATGGCCATGAAAATGATGTGATATAGGAACACTAAAATTTATTTCACACTACACTTGGCAACACAATCAATTAATATATACTTGATTCAATAATAACTTATACTCTACTGGAGTATATTAACTATAATATATCTTGATACATGCTAATCATTATTGGACTTTTATACTCTTCTGGAGCGTTTTTATATAATAATAGCTAGTACACACATTAATTTATACTCCTTTTGACTTTCTTACTGTCGTAAAATTGAAGTTTACCATGCTTCAGGCATGCTCTAGTTTCATTAACAACTTGATGTTGTCATTCTATATATAACATCAAATTAATTGGAGCATTTTAAACTAGTATATAATCAATGATATTTATTCATATATCCACCTTCAGGATGGTATATATCATTTCAAATATTATCATGTAGCCACATATATCAAATAAATCATTGATATTTAAGTTGGTTTAATTTGTCGATACCAAACTAACCATTAATATTAATATATTATTCATGTGCAAGTATTACATAAAATAAATGAATAATATAAAGTATCTCCCTCTAATCCTTGCATATGGAGGTATAAAATTAATCTAACAACCTTGAAATCTCTTGTAAAATTATTCACTTAAAAAATTACATGGTACTTAAAAATAACCACCAAAAGTGAAACATTATGTAACTCATACATAAACCTTTAATTGTTCCACATAACCTTTAATTGTTCCACAAATACACAAATTATAAGCACAAAATTATTCTTATATTTTTGTAACACCCTTTGGTAATAGAAAATATAATTTTCCATAAGCAACTATGCACCAAACAAACAAAATTAATTAAGAATAACATTTTATCATTTCGACTTGATTTTCAAGAATATCGATCATTCAATATCAATCATTCCTCCATTATTAACTAAGAAAAATATAAAAGATAAAATAATGCTTGCAACATATTATGCCGTAAAGATGTAAATCATACTTTAATCTCTTTATATTATGCAAAATATGTTAATATAAAATTTTAATTTATCCATGTATAGTAGTAAAAGCAATTTATCATAACCACCAATACATCAAAAGGGGTATTGAATTTTTCATGCACACCAAAAGGTGTAAGGAAATTACCATTCATCTAACCAAATATATATAAAATCAACATTGTAAAATAATAAAAATAATTTAACAATTGTCATTAATAACAATCTAAATTGTTATAACTTTACAACTTGGGTAAATTGCAAATAGAAAAATCAAAATTAGGCAACCATACATATTGTAGTATTTCAAAGTCTAACTTCCAGAAGAAACCCAAATAAATCAACCTTTTGCCCTCATAAATAAAAGGAACTATATATGGAAACTAATTTCCAAAACAAATATGCATGCAAATGCATTTATATAACCGTAAAGATAACCATGCATCATGCTCCCATACAAAAATTAGTAACAAACAATCATAAAAACATGGCCATCAAAATAATTAAACAAAATGCAAAAACCAACAAACCATGTAAATGCTTGTTTCTTCTTAGTGCACTAGCAAAAATGCTTTCATGCATGCAAATAAAATGTAGTGATATGCATGCATATTAAACGTGGCCAATTACACACTTAACCATAAAAGTTAGAAAAAAAATGCTAAACCAACATAATAATGAGGAAAATTTGAAAAAACTTAAACATTGGATAACAAAATAACCATAGAGTAAACTGATACGCATTTCACGAACAACAAAAATAATCTATCCATTAGCAACGCTAATTTATATGATTTTACCAACACCATTTTAATGCATGAATTTTACCAACTATCTTCATGGGCATACATTAATGGTGAAAGAAATGTCCAATATCAAGACATCAATGATAACATTTGATAACCAAAATAAACATCATGAAAATATTTAATAACATAAATATTAAAAAAAAATTCTTACTTGAAAGTCTTCCATTATACTTTACCCTTGAATATTCACCATATCCAAAAAATCGTCAAATTAGATGAATCTTTTCATGAAACACCATCAAATTAATCAATCTTTTAAAACCCTTAAACTTTTAATTCATAATTATTGTTATTTGTAATTCTCCAAACATGAAAATTCTTTTGATTTGCAATTACCAAATGGTAGAACAAATCGTGCTGATAACGTGTTATAAATAAGATAATACAATAAGGAGAGAATGTAAAGAGGGAAAACCATATAAGTCTATCTATTATTCCATATGTAAGTTACATATATATACCTGTCCAAAAGGTACAATGATTCCAAAGGACATAATGATTCCAAGTAATACTATTATTTCATGGACATCCATAATTATTTCATAACAATTTTTCATATCTTTAGAATCTACTTTTTCATAGGATAAGAAAACTATCTTTGTATCTTTTTGTTCATTACCTTTATAAGCTTAATGTTTTTCATAAGAGAAGATTGAAGAGAATCATTTAAACTCTTCTTACCCCTTTTATCACAAAGTAATTCACACAATTTCCTTTTTAGTTTGTCCCAGAATAGTTGAAAATTCTCTAATCTAAAAAATATTCCATTGTTATATTATTTAGAGGTAGTAAAAGTTGACACGATCTGTCAATCAAACATAAAAGAAACCCATTATAAATAGGTTAGGGACAACTTAGACATCATCAAGTGTCATTATAATTCTAATTGTACACCTTTAGACTGCAGTAATTTAGTTAGACACATCAGCTGTTAGTGTTAGGTAAGTTGACAAGTCAAATCTGGCAAAGGCTCATATGATTGCCACACGTACTAGAACTATTTGATCCTTGTATGCCTCCTTGCCCCCCCCCCCCCAAAAAAAAAAAAAAAAAAAAAAACAGGTTTGGGTCGAATAGTTTGACCCATTTAATTACCCACTTTAATATGATACACCATGTTTATTAAACGAGTCAGATTAGAGTTGAGTGGTACAACCCAATACGATTACATTCGATTGAAAAAATCATATGTTGTGCAAACCTAACAGGATTCAACACATTATTAATGAGTTTTTATCAAATAGTTTGACCCATTTAAGAAAATGGATTGACATGAAATAACCCGTTTATTAAATAGGTCGTGTGAGTGTGGAGGAGGTTCAACCTATTTACACTTAAACGGGTTGACAGTCAAAACAGAAATCAAAACAATATACACATAAAATAAATTTGGGGCCCTGCTATGTTGAGGCCACGTCCGCCGCTCAGGCCAAGCGCCAACCCTAAAGCTACGAGGAAATCTATATTTAGGTGGCTTGATACCTTATTGAATTTGATATGAGGATTCGATGATGTAATACCCCGAAATTTAGGGCCAGAAAATTTCGCGGGTTATTTATATTATTTTAACTTTCCGAGTCCAAAAGGGCCCATTTATTTGGACTGTTTCATTTTATTTCTTTTCTGATCCCGAAATTGGGCCTATGACCCAATTTTCCTCCTTTCTTAGCCGGCCCTCTTGATTAGTCAATTAGGGTTTATCTTCTTTTTAATTTATTTTAATTATTAATTTTATTACTTATTTAATTAATAATATTTTTAAATTATTTTGAATTAGTAAAACTAACCCTAACTATTTCTTCTAGGCCCCCTTTTTGTTCTTACCTTTTTCTAAGCCTGATAATTGAGCCCAATAACCCTTTACCCTCCTATAAGTTATTTAGGGTTTATTTTCTTTTTAATTTATTTTAATTGTTGATTTTATTATTTATTTATTTAACTAATAATATTTTAATTAATTAGTTGGAATTGGTAAAAACCCTAACCAACTATTATCCTAAGCTCCCCTAAAATCTCTCTTCCTCTCCCTATTACTCCTTAACCACACGGCCCCACCTTGGTTGTTTTATTTTATTTATTTTTTTTTTTTATTTTTTTTTATTTCTTTTGTATTCTTATATTATAAATAGGGGAATTAACCCTAAAATTATTTCCTTTTACAAAATCTTCTACACTTTAATTTTCTCAAATAAAAATCTCCTTTTATTTTCCTTCTCTTAGCCGTGAGCTTTCAATCACCAAAGGGTGATTTTCTTGGAATTTTTAGCGATTTAAGGTAACTAGACTTTCCTCCTTAAATCTGGTTTAGTTTTCCATATAGTTAATTAGGATTAAAACTAGGAAAAACCAAAAGAATTAGTATCATGTTAGGATGTTTATATTCGAACCATATGTGATGTTATTATCTTTCTTGATGTAATATGTATTTTCCATGAATCTGTGATTATTGTAATTAATTATTTGCATGGAATAAACTGTTTAATTATATGTTTATGATGAAAAATTGTATAAAAATTATGAATTATTTAAATTTGATGTTCGAACCATGTTGAGCTCTTTGAATGAATTTTTGATATGATTTTTGTGTTATTTTCTTGAATTAATTTGTTGTTCTTTGATGTTTAAATTGTTATATTAAAGTCTTAAATTAAAAGGAATTATTTCGTTCTCGTTGTTCTAAGGTGTCGAGTCACTTTGAATAATTTTAGAGAGTTTCCTTACTGTTTGATTATTAACCAAGATTTATTTCGTGGCAAAATTCGTCCTTTTATTACTTATAATAATTTAATCTTTCAAACCGGTGAAACTGTCCAGATTTAGTTTACGAATTTATCAAGATATTTAATCAATTCGGATGGCTACAAAAATTTAGGTGGAAGTCACTAATAGTGTTTTACAGTTTGTGCTAAATTTTCGTAATTTTTAAAGTTCTTTTGCTATGGCAGAAAAATCGGAAACTGATTACAGCCTAATCTGATTTGTTAGTTATAAAATCCCTTAAAAATAGTAAATGGCGTTATTTTTGGACGAAATTTATGCATGTTAAACCTTTAACCCATATTTAACTTCCATTAAAATTTCCAGATTATTCGAGACCTTTAAATGGTTGATCTTAATTTAATTCTTTAAAATCAGACTGCGTAAAATAGTGTAATTTAAATTGTTATATTATGTTTTTATGATTAATTGATAATTATTGTATTTGACTAAATTAAATCATGATTTTTGGTTGTTCATATCAAAGTTGTCGAGTGGCTTGATGAATAAAGAATAGTATTTTTATCTTGTTTTTAGGTAATTATTGTGTTAGTTGTTATTTTAATTAATTATTTAATTTGATTTAATTAATATTTGAAGATTGAATTTATTTGGTATTATTTACACAAAATGTCGAGTGGTCTTAATTGTGAAAGGTGGAGTTTTTATCTTGTTTTGTGTAATTTTTTTTATGATTATTATTGAACTATATGTTTATTTGTTAATTCGGATAATTTAAATAATTGTTATATGACTGTTATATGAATTTATTTAATTGTTGTTTTATTTCTAAAAATGTCGAGTGATTAGATTGACTTTTGACCAATTTTAGTTTAATTTTTGACTTATAATATTATTAGGAAGTAAGTTTAGGATTTAATATGATTTAAGGAATAAAAAGGATAAGTTATAATATAAAGTAACAATATGAATAAGATATGATAAGATCATGATAAGATATGTTAAGACATGATGAGATGTGATATGTTGTATGATATGACGTGTTAATTAGAGGTCTCACGATGGCCTTAGAAAAGACAAGATACTTAAGGACGCCCTTTTTGATGATACACGAGTCATCAGATCGGGTTAAGTCGATGCCACTGCCCCATGGGATGAATACACGAGTTCACCCGGGCAGTTCTGGGTCTTAAAATATGTAGTCGTCTAAGTAGTAGTACACGAGCTGCTATTTAGGAGTTATGGCCATAGCTTAGGCTTAGTGGTGCACACGGGATCCACTACGGGCTGAATACACGAGTTCACCCCGGCATGTTTTAGGAAAGTTGTGGTGCACACGGGATCCACTACGAGCGATATGACCGGTCCGATAAGAAGGTTAAAAGATGGGTTTAAGGGTAAAATATGGTAAATAAGTATTTCACGGGAAGGGATATGTGCTTATGTGTATTTTCGTGTATATATGCAATGATTTGGTAATATTAAGTCGTCCGCTGCGTACGTCTGGTAAGTCTGTATTTTATTTATGTAATACTGTGTATGTATGTTGTACGTATTTGTATTCGTATGTTGTACGTATTTGTATCTGTATTGTATATGTATTTTGTATGTATTTTCTAACCGTATTTTGCAGGTATTGTATACGTATTTTTGTACATACATTGTACGTATTTTTCTACGTATCTTTGTACGTATTTCGTACGTATTTTTGTACGTATTTTTGTACGTATTTCGTATGTATTTTTGTACGTATTTCGTATGTATTTTTGTACGTATTACGCATGTATTTTTGTACGTTTTCCTCGTTTGATTCTATGCTATTATATGGATAACGGCCCCTCATTTAAGCGGGACAGCCTAGTTACTCGCCACTGACGGTGGACCCCCCCCTCCCATTTCAGGTGACGATGCTGAGGTTTAGATTGGGTTTGCGATGGCTCGGGATGTGTGTTTTAGAGTTGATTAGAATTGTAACGACCCGACTTTTTAAGCTTGTCGATTTACGAAGGGAATCGACATTCGGATCATCACTTAACAATTTATACTTTAATTTAAATAAAAAGTAAATGGAGATAGTATCTTTTATTAAAAGGCTACACAAAATCCAATAATCAAATTACATTGAAAAACTGAAAGTACTGTCCCAACATGTTGGGATCATTAGATTAACTAAATAAAACTAAATTGTTCTGGATTTAACTAAAAACTTAAGAATGGAAGCTAATCTCTCAGGCCCATCCTGCGAAGCCCGCTCTATTCTGCTGCATCTTCACCTGGAAATATGGGGGGGGTCCACCATCAGTGGCGAGTAACTAGGCTGTCCCATTTAATCAAGGGACCGCCAAACACATAATAGCATAGAAAAATCACATAAAAACTGTAAAGAAAAATAATGCAAGTCTTACACACAAAACGTACAAAATCCATATAAAACGTACGTACAAATCTACGTATAAAAATACGTATATTAATACGTATAACGTACGTACGAAAATACGTATAAATACACCTGCAGAAATACGGTTAGAAATACACATATTCTACGGATAAAAATACGTTCAACCACCCTGCAGATACGGTTAGATTACATACATACAACATTCACGTATCAACATACGTATACATACACGTATAAATACCAAAATAAACACAGCGGAAGACTTATACAATACAATTCTTATACTCAAAATTATACATCCTTACTTAGCTTTAACCTTAGCTTATATTATACTCATCTTATAATATTCCGATCCTGTCATAACTATACTTAACATAATTCTCCATATCTTATATAACGCATATTCATATCTTATCTTATATCATCATCATCATATCGTATATTCAAATCAATTCACATCAATCTTATAATAAGGCATAATAACTTCTGATCTTTACATATGCACCTATTATCACAACATAACATAAATCTTTGCGGACTGTCTTCTACAGCTCGTAGCGAACCAATGCGTTCGCAACTTTCCTAAAACATGTCGGGGTGAACCAATGCGTCCCACCCGTAGCCCTCCAATGCGAGAACTAAGCCTAAGCTATGGCCATAACTCCTAAATAGTCCTCCAATGCGAGAACTACCTAGACGACTCCATATTCTAGAACCCAGAACTGCTCGGGGGAACCAATGCGTCCGACCCAATTGAGCAGTGGCATCGACTAAACCCAATTGATAACCAATGCGTTATCGCAAGGGCGTCCTTATCTTATTAACCCAATTGATGACCAATGCGTCATCGCAAGGGCGATCTTTATATTGTATCTTATATCTTTATTAAATCATATCATATTATATATTGGGAAATACTAGGTGACCGTAATAGGAAATGAAATGTTCGGAGTCCCAGGAAAGAGAGGTGCGGCACGTATATTGGCCATCTTAAATACCAAGTCTTTCCTAGCCAGAGACCGAGACATAACATGCTATCCTATTACTCTGTTTCCTTTCTTATCCCTAGTAATATCTTAGGTATCTTCAAGCTTATCATATACTATCCTCAAACATTATCCACAAACTTATATTTTATCCATTCGGATATTATCCCAAATTAATATAACATTATCCAAAATAAATACAATCATATTAAACTAAAATAATTCGGCCCTATTATGATAATATTAATATTATCCTTTTATCCCTACACTTTACAACTTATCCCTAATAATTATTTTATCCGTAAATTAAATATTGAAATATTCCTAAAATTAATAGTAAACAAAAATAACAAACTTTGACTATTATACCTATTCCACACGGCATTTTCGAATTCTACAACAAATTGAATTAATTTCCTAACTAACTTAATTAATCAATTTAATTACTAAATTAGCAATAAAAAAAAATCTATCCTTTATAATTTATGTCACTCGAAAAACTGGAATAAAAGTACAAAATAAGACAATATAATTATACACATAAAAATAACATTTTTATATACCTTTATAATCTTTGGCTCACTCGGATTAATTCCGAGAACAAGTAGCTTTTAAAGTTTACACTTTTATATGATCAAAATCAACAATATAAATCAAATCATCATGCTTGACGCTTCCAAACCACACGGCACACATGCATATACTCAAGAACCATTTTACATATTCAAGAATTAAAGATTACATGTTATATTTAAAGAATTAAATTAAAGATTTACTTAAATTATTCTATATGATCAAGATTATCATAAAAATCAGATTTTTAATCTTCTTTTAAAATTTAGCATCACTCGAAAATTCAATAATTAATAATAGCATATTTTAATAATTCAATTACCCTATTTTATACAATCTGATTTTTAAAGAATTAAATTAAAAACGACCATCTAAAGATCTCTAAAAATCTGGAAATTTTTATGGGAGCTAAATATGGGTTCAAGGACTAACGTGCATAAGTTTCATCTAAAAATAACATCTTTTACTATTTTTAAGTGGTTTTATAACTAACCAGTCAGATTAGGCTGAATTCGGTTTCAGAATTTTATGCCATATCAAACGATCTTTAAAAATTACGAAAATTTAACACAAACTGTAAAACATTATCACTGACTTCCATATAAAATTTCGTAGCATTCCGAATTGATTAAGTACACTAATAAATTCGTAAACCTATTCTGGACAGTTTTACCGGTTTGAAAGATTAAATTATTTCAAGCACTAAAAGGACGAATTTTGTTACGAAATAATTCATGATTCAAAATAAAACAACAAAGAAACTGCCATGAAAAGTTAATCAATATATAACACGATTTGATTAATAAATAAATTCATACAAGTAATTATTCGACAATTAGAGATTTCAAGAAATACATCAAATCATGAAAATACATGAAAAATAAATAAATCAAGAACATCATCATCCATATACTCGACAATTTCATATGCAAAACAAGATTAAATTCCTACAATTTTCATGATTCAATTCCTAATTAACTATGTGTTCTTTCTACCCAAGATTAATTAGGAAAGCAAAGTTACCTGAACTCGCTATAAAATTCCAAGGAAATTAATTCACCAACAATGGTGAATATGCTCGGTTCTTTTGAGAGGAAGGAGAGGAGAGATTATATATTTCAGGGTTTTGATCAAATTAGCAATTAGGACCCAGAAGAGGTGAAGGGGTCCTATTTATAGAAAATAAAAAAAAAAAAAAAAAAAAAACAAGCAAAGCCCTAATGTACAATAGGGCCTGCCGTGTGGGGTAGAAGAATAGGGGAGGGTGTTGAGCAAGTTTAGCTAAGTTGTTCAACAACATTTGAATGGGTTTTTATAAATAAATTAAATCAATTAAATTATTTTAATTATCTAAAATAATATAATTAACATTTAATTATTTAAATCAAAATTAATATTGACCCAGTTCATAGAAAGAGGGCCGGCCATGAGGTACAAAAGAGAGGAGGATTGGGTTTTAGGCCCAACTTAGAACAAAGAATAGGAAAATAAGATTGAACAGTCCAAAAATAATGGGCCTTTTGGACTTAGAATTAAGACATACTATTAATAACCGCGAAATTTTCTGGCCCAAAATTTCGGGTCGTTACAATCACCCCTCCTTAAATAAATTTCGTCCTCGAAATTTACTTAAAGAAGCTCACGTAAGAAAATAATGGAACCACTAAAAACATAAACGATCAGCCGTAAACGGAGACCGTACACGTAGTTACGTCAGCTACGCGTCTGCCTCTTCTTGGTCACGTAGAAGGCTCGGTTCTTCGCTTGCACTCGGCTCACCATTGCTGCCGGTTGTTCTTCGGTCACGCCTAAATCTTGTGCCTTCATTGACTGCACACGCCTCACGCTATCGTAACCCGTCGCACCTCTTTCCGGAATGACGTTTGTTCTCGCATCCTCTACAAACCGGGATCTTGGGAACGTTGGTTGCTTGCCCGACCTGCGATTGCGGCTCCTGAAATGGTTCGATTCGTGGTCTCTTCTCGACTGCGGCTGGTTGGCTTTCCCTGGTTCTCTTCTTTGTAGCCTTTTCCTCCTCGAACGATGCTTGAACCTCTAAGGCGGTCTCGTACGCGTTCTGGAACGATGCTATCCTGTTGCCGGTAACGTGTACCCTAATGCGAGGACTCGTCACTTTGATATACCGCTTCAGCTTCTCAGCTTCCGATGGAGATATTGCAGCGACAAATCTGGACAGCTTCGCGAACTTGTCGGTAAATGTCTGAACTGACATGGTCCCCTAAGTGAGCGTCAGGAACTCCTCTAGCTTTCGCCACCTAAGCTCGTCGGAAAAGATACGTTCTCGTAGCTTGGGGTAAACTCTTCCCGTGTCAGGCTCTTCACAGCTCTTCCCTGCGGCGAACCGTTATCAACTAGTCGTCTGCTTCTAATCGAAGGTAGTAGCTAGCGATCTGAACTCGTTTATCTTCCGGACAACCGATTGCGTCAAACAGTCTTTCCATCTTTCAAATCCAGCTTTTGCGCATCACGGGGTCAGACGTGCCATCATTGGTAGGATGCCGATGATGAGAAATCCGATCCTGGACCTGTGGTTATGGGCTTACTACACCTCCGCTGCGCCACTCTGATAACACCGGTCACGGCTACTAATTGATGGTTCCGGCGTCGAAGTCAGAGGTTAGGCCTTGGGGGCGTCATTCTTTACGTACAAACTTAAACATTCCTATTGTTAGTTCACACAAAAGCACATAGTAACGTCGGAGGACGTAAACGAGCAATCCGATCGAAGGAAGACGGCTGGGAATTCTGGACTCGCATGCTATTCTGTGCCAAAGTAAGAATTGCGTCTTCTAAGTTGCGATGACGACAACAGAAACTTGAAGGTCGTGGGGTCGACATCCTGAAACAACAATCGCGTTAAGAAATACACGACATACGAAACGGCGCCAACGCGAAACGAAAACGATAAATCGTCTTAACCCTGGCTTCTACCCATGGTTCCCTCATTTAGGTTTTCCATATTAAGCTAAGGTTCACTCGGGTTCATAAAGCGCTCAACTTTCGAAGTTACTTGTGAAGAAGTAACTTAGGGTCAAACCTATGGCTCTGATACCAACTGTAACGACCCGACTTTTTAAGCTTGTCGATTTACGAAGGGAATCGACATTCGGATCATCACTTAACAATTTATACTTTAATTTAAATAAAAAGTAAATGGAGATAGTATCTTTTATTAAAAGGCTACACAAAATCCAATAATCAAATTACATTGAAAAACTGAAAGTACTGTCCCAACATGTTGGGATCATTAGATTAACTAAATAAAACTAAATTGTTCTGGATTTAACTAAAAACTTAAGAATGGAAGCTAATCTCTCAGGCCCATCCTGCGAAGCCCGCTCTATTCTGCTGCATCTTCACCTGGAAATATGGGGGGGGTCCACCATCAGTGGCGAGTAACTAGGCTGTCCCATTTAATCAAGGGACCGCCAAACACATAATAGCATAGAAAAATCACATAAAAACTGTAAAGAAAAATAATGCAAGTCTTACACACAAAACGTACAAAATCCATATAAAACGTACGTACAAATCTACGTATAAAAATACGTATATTAATACGTATAACGTACGTACGAAAATACGTATAAATACACCTGCAGAAATACGGTTAGAAATACACATATTCTACGGATAAAAATACGTTCAACCACCCTGCAGATACGGTTAGATTACATACATACAACATTCACGTATCAACATACGTATACATACACGTATAAATACCAAAATAAACACAGCGGAAGACTTATACAATACAATTCTTATACTCAAAATTATACATCCTTACTTAGCTTTAACCTTAGCTTATATTATACTCATCTTATAATATTCCGATCCTGTCATAACTATACTTAACATAATTCTCCATATCTTATATAACGCATATTCATATCTTATCTTATATCATCATCATCATATCGTATATTCAAATCAATTCACATCAATCTTATAATAAGGCATAATAACTTCTGATCTTTACATATGCACCTATTATCACAACATAACATAAATCTTTGCGGACTGTCTTCTACAGCTCGTAGCGAACCAATGCGTTCGCAACTTTCCTAAAACATGTCGGGGTGAACCAATGCGTCCCACCCGTAGCCCTCCAATGCGAGAACTAAGCCTAAGCTATGGCCATAACTCCTAAATAGTCCTCCAATGCGAGAACTACCTAGACGACTCCATATTCTAGAACCCAGAACTGCTCGGGGGAACCAATGCGTCCGACCCAATTGAGCAGTGGCATCGACTAAACCCAATTGATAACCAATGCGTTATCGCAAGGGCGTCCTTATCTTATTAACCCAATTGATGACCAATGCGTCATCGCAAGGGCGATCTTTATATTGTATCTTATATCTTTATTAAATCATATCATATTATATATTGGGAAATACTAGGTGACCGTAATAGGAAATGAAATGTTCGGAGTCCCAGGAAAGAGAGGTGCGGCACGTATATTGGCCATCTTAAATACCAAGTCTTTCCTAGCCAGAGACCGAGACATAACATGCTATCCTATTACTCTGTTTCCTTTCTTATCCCTAGTAATATCTTAGGTATCTTCAAGCTTATCATATACTATCCTCAAACATTATCCACAAACTTATATTTTATCCATTCGGATATTATCCCAAATTAATATAACATTATCCAAAATAAATACAATCATATTAAACTAAAATAATTCGGCCCTATTATGATAATATTAATATTATCCTTTTATCCCTACACTTTACAACTTATCCCTAATAATTATTTTATCCGTAAATTAAATATTGAAATATTCCTAAAATTAATAGTAAACAAAAATAACAAACTTTGACTATTATACCTATTCCACACGGCATTTTCGAATTCTACAACAAATTGAATTAATTTCCTAACTAACTTAATTAATCAATTTAATTACTAAATTAGCAATAAAAAAAAATCTATCCTTTATAATTTATGTCACTCGAAAAACTGGAATAAAAGTACAAAATAAGACAATATAATTATACACATAAAAATAACATTTTTATATACCTTTATAATCTTTGGCTCACTCGGATTAATTCCGAGAACAAGTAGCTTTTAAAGTTTACACTTTTATATGATCAAAATCAACAATATAAATCAAATCATCATGCTTGACGCTTCCAAACCACACGGCACACATGCATATACTCAAGAACCATTTTACATATTCAAGAATTAAAGATTACATGTTATATTTAAAGAATTAAATTAAAGATTTACTTAAATTATTCTATATGATCAAGATTATCATAAAAATCAGATTTTTAATCTTCTTTTAAAATTTAGCATCACTCGAAAATTCAATAATTAATAATAGCATATTTTAATAATTCAATTACCCTATTTTATACAATCTGATTTTTAAAGAATTAAATTAAAAACGACCATCTAAAGATCTCTAAAAATCTGGAAATTTTTATGGGAGCTAAATATGGGTTCAAGGACTAACGTGCATAAGTTTCATCTAAAAATAACATCTTTTACTATTTTTAAGTGGTTTTATAACTAACCAGTCAGATTAGGCTGAATTCGGTTTCAGAATTTTATGCCATATCAAACGATCTTTAAAAATTACGAAAATTTAACACAAACTGTAAAACATTATCACTGACTTCCATATAAAATTTCGTAGCATTCCGAATTGATTAAGTACACTAATAAATTCGTAAACCTATTCTGGACAGTTTTACCGGTTTGAAAGATTAAATTATTTCAAGCACTAAAAGGACGAATTTTGTTACGAAATAATTCATGATTCAAAATAAAACAACAAAGAAACTGCCATGAAAAGTTAATCAATATATAACACGATTTGATTAATAAATAAATTCATACAAGTAATTATTCGACAATTAGAGATTTCAAGAAATACATCAAATCATGAAAATACATGAAAAATAAATAAATCAAGAACATCATCATCCATATACTCGACAATTTCATATGCAAAACAAGATTAAATTCCTACAATTTTCATGATTCAATTCCTAATTAACTATGTGTTCTTTCTACCCAAGATTAATTAGGAAAGCAAAGTTACCTGAACTCGCTATAAAATTCCAAGGAAATTAATTCACCAACAATGGTGAATATGCTCGGTTCTTTTGAGAGGAAGGAGAGGAGAGATTATATATTTCAGGGTTTTGATCAAATTAGCAATTAGGACCCAGAAGAGGTGAAGGGGTCCTATTTATAGAAAATAAAAAAAAAAAAAAAAAAAAAACAAGCAAAGCCCTAATGTACAATAGGGCCTGCCGTGTGGGGTAGAAGAATAGGGGAGGGTGTTGAGCAAGTTTAGCTAAGTTGTTCAACAACATTTGAATGGGTTTTTATAAATAAATTAAATCAATTAAATTATTTTAATTATCTAAAATAATATAATTAACATTTAATTATTTAAATCAAAATTAATATTGACCCAGTTCATAGAAAGAGGGCCGGCCATGAGGTACAAAAGAGAGGAGGATTGGGTTTTAGGCCCAACTTAGAACAAAGAATAGGAAAATAAGATTGAACAGTCCAAAAATAATGGGCCTTTTGGACTTAGAATTAAGACATACTATTAATAACCGCGAAATTTTCTGGCCCAAAATTTCGGGTCGTTACAAGAATAACCGTAGTTATTTGGAGTTATTTCTTTTATTCATTAGTTAGCTGTTCCCAGCCTGTTGGGAAAGACTTCTTTTCATTATGTAATTTAAGTATTTGTTTAGAGACTTTTGGGATTATTATTTCAGCTTTTAAGCAATAAAAGGAATTTTAGACTTTATTATATTATTATTGTTAAGTTTTATGATAGTAATGATCCAAATGTCGATTTCCTCCGTAAATCGACAGCCTAGAAAAGTCGGGTCGTTACAGATGAGCTAAAGCGATTCCTCCTTCTATTATTGACGCGAGTCCTTTTTTTACCACGAAGAATGATCAAGGAGATTGGAACAAATTTTCCACACCATATTGGTTTGTGGAAACTAGTATGTTGATGACTTGTACTTAGACAAACTCATACTTTAATATGTGTGTTTAAGTGTTTTGATTTTTTTATTAACTTGAATATAGATTGGAAGCTTGATGATGATCTAAATGAAGATTGGAAATCTTGCACGTGATGTTCAAAACTAATCAAGTGGAGATCGTGAAGAAGGAACTTCAGAGTCGAAGCAACTTCACTGGAGAAACTTAAGCGTCGGAGCAGATGCTTGAAGGAACTAGAGATGTCTTGTACCAACGTATTTTTAGGCGCCTTTGTAATATTTTGGCATTATAGTTAAGTTAATCAGTGGAATATAAAATATGGAATTAATGACATTTAATGAAAAATATAATTGTATAATTAAATAATGTTTTAAAAAAGATTTTATTAAGTGTAAATATTTTTGTCCTTTTATATAAAACTAAATTAAATATTTTTCATTAAAATAATTTTTAGAAAAATAAAAATCAGAATTTTGGTTTTAAAATGTGAAAATAATTCGGTTTTTATTAGTCAAAGTTTCGGTTTTTAAGTACAAAGTTGTTGAGTGATTTTAGGAACTAATAAACTGACTTTGCACTTTGTTAGAGCTGTTCAAACAGTTTTAAATGAGCCAGAAGCAGTTAGAGTGTTTATAGGAGCTGACTTGGTTATGTCTTTGACGTGTTCCACGTTCTGGCAGTCAAGTTCCACCAGTTCAACAACTCCTTAATTATAGGAAGTAATTACGTGGGATTGTGGGACTTGCTCTCCAAGTCTTCTGGCTCTATAAATACTGTCTAAACATCATTCTAACATGAGGGCATTCACGAGTATTAACAGACTTAATATTCTAAAGTGAATTATTCCACTGTGTCTTCTTCTTGCCAAAATATAGAGTTCTTTATTTAATTTCGAGTTGTAATGGGGATTTGGGTTTGAGTGAACACAAAAGAGAAAGAGTGACTTAGAGTTAAGTCAGAGAGAAGAGAAAGAGAGAGAGAGTCGATCAATTGAGGGATTGATCGTAAAGGGGAGATCAGGTTCACGGAAGAACTTGATAGAGTAGATTGTATTAAGTTGTTGCCTTAATATAATAAAAGAGGAAATCCCGAGTGGGTCATAGTTTTACTTGTGAGTTCAAGAAGGTTTATGTGTTTCAGAGAATCTCTTGTTTTTTTCTTTCTTGTTAAGTTTCTTTATAATTCCGCAAAAATCTACACTAGTTTCTCAAACTACAATTCACCCCCCTCTTGTAGTGTTTATCTTCTCAACAATTGGTATCAGAGCTAAGTCCCTCGGAGAAACCAGGAAACCCTGACGAGTGAAGAGCGTGGAATTGAAGATGAATAACCACGAGAAACTCGAAGAAGGATACTCTACGCAAAGGCCGCTTATGTTCAATGGTAAGTTTTATTCTTACTGGAAGAATAGGATGCAAATCTTCATCAAAGCTGAGAATTATTAGGTATTGCGTGTTATAAAAGTTGGTGATTATGAAATTACTAAAACTAATGATAACAACGAGGTAACACCAAAACCTATAACCGAATATGAAAAGGAAGATTTTAATAAAATGGAAATTAATGCTCTTGTTGTTAAAATGCTCTATTGTGGTCTTGGTCCACATGAACACAACTGTGTCATGGGATGCAAGAATGCAAAGGAAATTTGGGATTTGTTTCAAATCACTCATGAAGGAAATAACGAGGTAAAAAGGTCTAAAATAGATCTACTGATTTCTAAGTAAGAAAGATTTGAGAAGCAACCAAAAGAGACTATTCAAGAAATATTTACAAGATTTACTAATATTACTAATGAATTAGTCTCTCTTGGAAAGCATATTCCAACTGATGAGCAGGTACGAAAAGTTTTACGAAGCTTGCCCCAAGATGAAAAATGGAGGGCTAAAGTTACTGCCTTACAAGAGACCAAAGATTTCACTAAGTTCAATATAAAACAACTAGCTGGATCACTTATGACTCATGAGTTACATCTGGGATCTAGCAATAGTGAAGGTCTCAAGGCAAAGAACTTGGCTCTTAAGGCTGAGGAACAAGACGAATTAGAAGTGGTCCTATGAGAATCCAAAGCAAAAGTGGTAAGAAATATGTTTTGGTTATTGTTGATGACTAATTGATACAGATGAAGAAATCCAGATTTCTTACAAGGAAATCTAATTGATACAGATGAAGAATCCAAAACAGAAGTGGTAAGAAATACTAATTGATACAGATGAAGAAATCCAGACTTCTTACAAGGAGAACATTCATATACAGGAAGAGGAACCTCACAATCAAAGTGAAGTTCCTCAACCTGAAGTAGAAGAAGCTATAACTGAGGAACCTGACGGAGAAACAGAACAAGTCAGAGGAACTGAAGCAGAAACTGAACATGTTGGAGTTCCCTTGAGAGACTTTCAGCCCAAGCCTTGGAAACATCAAAAGTCTCATCCCATTTACCTAATAATCTGTGACATTTCCAAAGGAACTCAAACTAGATCTCAGCTGAGGAACTTCTGCACTTTTCAAGCATTTCTGTCCACCTTGGAACCTAAGAATCATGAGGAAGCTCTCAAAGATTCTGATTGGATCAATGCCATGCAAGAGGAACTAAATGAATTTGAAAGAAATAAGGTATGGCATCTTGAACCTGTTCTTAAATCCAAAAGAGTTATTGGACTTAAATGGGTATTTAGGAATAAGCTTGATGAATATGGAACTATCGTAACAAATAAGGCTAGACTTGTTGTGAAAGGCTATAATCAGCAAGAAGGGATTGACTTCGAAGAAACTTTTGCACCTGTGGCAAGGTTAGAAGCTATTCGAATGTTGATTGTTTTTGCATCTTTTATGGGATTTAAACTTTATCAAATGGATGTAAAATGTGCTTTTCTAAATGGATTTCTCGAGGAGGAAATTTATGTTGAACAACCTCCTGGATTTGAAAATCAAAATTTTCCTAATCATGTGCTCAAATTAGATAAGGCTCTTTATGGTCTCAAACAAGCTCCTAGAGCTTGGTATGAAAGACTTTCAAAGTTTCTCTTACAAAATGATTTTAAAAGAGGAAAGGTTGACAAAACTTTATTTTTGAAAGCGAAAGGAACTGATCTATTAGTTGTCTAAATATATGTCGATGACATAATCTTTGGTGCTACTAATGATGAACTCTGTAAATATTTTGCTGACCTAATGAGTGGTGAATTTGAAATGAGTATGATGGAAGAATTACACTTCTTCCTTGGTTTGCAAATTAAGCAAACAGAGAGGGGAACTTAATTCATCAGCAAAAATATGTCAAGGAACTTCCGAAAAAGTATAACCTTGATCAAACGAAAACTAATCATACACCTATGGGTGTTGGAACTCGATTATTATTGGCATCATGGTCAGAACAAATTTTATTTGATTGAATGGATAGAACTTCATCTTCTATGACTACTACTTCACACAATTCTTCAATATGTTCCATCTCATTGTATTTTTCTATTGAAATATATTTTTTGTTTACACATTCATGGGCAATATGTCCAAACCCTCGACATTTTGAACAACGAATTCTTTTTTCACCATTCTTACAATGACGAAAATTATCATAATATCTCTTATTGTGTTTCTTACGTGAAAAACCATTCAATAAATCTAACTTCATTTTCATCCTTTGTTGTTCATTAGAAAACTTTTGTTGTTCCAACTTGAATGAATTGATAGCATCCATTAGTCTGTCTAGTTTAGACTCAAGTTCTGACGCCATTTTATAAAATTCCCCAAAAATTCATTAATGATGATTTTTTACTCAAACCTTCATATCAGTATCCCCAATTTGTTCAGAAACTAATGCAAAAAGAATCAACCAAAAATTTCAAGTAGTTTTTCCATAATGAAGCAAAACTTACCAACCACTCACTGCATACGAAATTCTAACCACCTTCACTTGTAGACTTTAAGAGGTATATCAAACGAACTCTTTTCTTTCCCAAATTTTAGGAAAAGAAACTAGACGAAGTTTTCACCAACTTAGTGTCAAAATCTTTAAAGAAAGATTCTGGAACGACCAAAATATGATCCCCACAATCTGCTCTTTAATTTTGGATGTCTTCAAAGGAGGTGTGTATTAACTCTAACTTTAACAATTTCTCTACGACTCGACACTACTCAAAATGCAACCAAATTATGACTCAAGCAAATTCAATCTATCTAGATTACAACAAAATTGGAATTTCCCAAAAATGTGAACTACGTAATCCACACTAGCCTTCAACTTTTAAGTGTTCAGATTCGAAGCAAATCTAGGCACTCTAGAGTTTAGGCCTTTTACAGACTTCAAAAAAATTCTAAAAATTATACAAAAAATACTGAAAAATACTTGAATGAAAAATTAAACTACAACAAAAAGAATGACTCAAATCGACTCATAAATCACATAGAAATGACTGTTTGAAGTTCGTACACGTTTTAGAAAAAATTCCCCAAACTGCACGCATATCTTCAACCAATCTTCAAAGCTTCGAAACTAGGCTCTGATACCAATTTGATGCATATTTGGTGTCCCAAATGTTGGGTGATAAATACCAAATACTATCTTAAAGTTTAGGTAGGATCTTTGAAGGTTTGAATAGGTTGAATTTTAGAAATTGTAGATGATGAATGTAAAAAGATGAACAATATGGATAGAACTTTGGTTTTGGTGACACACACTCCCACCAAAGGATCTTCAAGCATCCAAAGGGACACACCACTAAGGATCTTGAATCGTAGAAAGCCCTATGACACACACTAGACTTACTAGCTAGGGGTTTCAGGAACAAACCATCCAAGAGAAAACTCTTAAGCACAAAGCAAGTATGAGAAATTTGTATTGAAAATTAATTGTCTTAAACTCTCTACAAGCAACTCTATTTATAGAGTATGAGACTCCCTAAAACCGTCCCTAGGTCGGTTTATGCTAAGGAGTAGTCTCCTCCCTACTACTATATACTACACTTAATTAAGTTCATTGAATACTTTAAATTTAGGCCCAATTAAACTAATCCACTATACGCCTAAAACAATACTACTACTATTACAATTTATATAATGCAAAATAAAAGCTAATAAAAATCCTATTAAATCTGTGAGTAGAAGTGTGATAAAGATCTATTAAGATCCGTGTCACACAAGCACGTGCAAGAGCTAACACCCTTGTGCGCCTCAACGCACGAGGGCACGTCACTTGTGTGTCCTAGCGCACAGGTCGTGCGCTAAGACACACAAAGATTGTGCCTTGTGCGTCCACACGCACAAACACAACCATGTGTTTGTGTGCACAGGCGCACGATATAGGCCAATTGACCAAATTGGTAAAAAAAAGTGACACCCAACGACAATTTGGTAAAAAAAATTAATTTTGCGACAAATTGGTAAAAAAACTTAGCTTTGGGTGACAAATTAGTAAAAAAAAATTGCTTCGGATGACAAATTGGTAAAAAAAAAATAATTTTGGCGACAATTTGGTAAAAAAAAAAACCTTCTGACGACATTTCAGCCAAAATTTTAATTTTAATTCATTTTATAATTTGGTCAATACACAAAATTATACATCCCTATCAAATTTTTCGATCTTTTTATGAGTATTAAATTTAACTCCTTTTACTCACGCATGTTTATCCAACCATCCCAAATTATTGTTATTATTATTATTTCTCTTCTCTTACCATAACAATAAGTGACATACTAGAGGGGAAAAGGTATAGATTATTGCCCCTAAAATTCCCTAACTATTTTTTTCCATAACTTTTTTTAATATTAAATTTAACTCCTTTTCTAACACATTTATTCATCTAATGAGCCCAATTTTTTTCCCTTCGATCTCTTGCCATAATAAGTAACATATTAGAGGGAAAATTTTCATTTAGATAGAGCGCAAATGTATTCAATTTAAGAGGGAAAATTTTCTTTTAGATCGAGCACAAATGCAAATTAAATATTTTTTTGGCCTAAATGTCGTCGGAAGTTCATTTTTTTACCAAGTCGTTGCCAAAATTATGGTTTTTTTACCAATTTGTCATCCAAGGCTATTTTTTACTAATTTGTCACCCAAAGCTAAGTTTTTTTTTACCAATTTATCGCAAAATTATTTTTTTTACCAAATTTGGTCAATTGGCCCACGATACATGGCTCACAAGGCTCGAGCACTTTAAAAGGACCCCTTTATGATGAGCAAAGAGCACCAATTACAATCAACTATCCTACTCTTTATTCCCGACATTCCTTCCCATCCTTCCAATTCTCAATTTATAGTATCGAACCCTGTCGAAATTAATCCAAAAAATATAAAAACACATTAAAAAAACCCAAAAAACACATTAAAACACTTTTCAAAATCATCGTTTGACGTCGGCACGTAAGGTATTTAATATGAGGCCGCCAACTATTTAAATTTACGTTTTTATTTACGTTATTTAAATTTCCTTTGTATTACTCAAATTGTAATTTAATAATTCAAAAATAATGAAACATTTATCGCTTTCCTCACCTAGATTAAAATAATACGAATTAAATAAAGGCTTGACAAAATGTAAAATCCAGACTAATTAGAAACCTTTTATTTAGGTTTTTTTATTTATACACTTTATTTTTAATCACTTAAATATGAGATTAGTATAGATCTATATTTTTAGGTTTAATCAAGATTAGTTTTAGACAAAACGATTTTAGAACATAAAATTGATTAAATCTAAAATAATCACCTAAATTTAGAATTGTTTGTGCATTTAATAAACAAAACCCGCATAGTAATTCCTATGTGTCTTTAGAAATTCTAGCATGGAAATATAAATGTTATTCGATTTAATAAAAATGAAATCACAAATGAAATCAAGTAAAGGCCGTTGAATGCAGGGGACTTTGTGACCTACTTAATCCTTGCCCTCGTCCCGGAATCCATAACTGGTGACCAACCTATTCAATGGAGTCATTAAGGTCCTTGGACAGTCGGAACATATGATTAATCAAGTTCCGTGTAACTCTAAATAAAGCACGATGGGGACTTCTTTATCTGAGTATCCAGACTCAACCCCAAAGCTAAGACATATTCACCCTATGATAAAAAGACGATTCCCTACATCCACAATTGCAAATTGAGTAAATAATTTATTTTTGTAAAAGATTTATTAGTTATGAATAAATTTTAATTAATTTTACAATTAATTGTACTTGTGACTTTAAAACTGTGATTATTTGTTTTGAATAAGACTATTAATCTTTTCAAAAAATTAAATATCATTATGAAAGATTTAGTACACAAATGACAAAATTGTCCCCAACTTGACTAACGATTATGAGTAGGTGGAAGCCTACTATTGAATCAGATGGGATTTCCTTGAACACACTCAAATCAATCCAGTTCCCATCAATATGGGTCAATTGGATCATGGAATAGATTATGGAAACATTTCCCCCAAGCTAGTCTTAGAGCTTGAGGAAGAGATCCGTCATCACCATATTTTGTTCTTGCTTTGCAAAGAGGTTCACACATTGTCAGTAGTCCAACATAAGGTATTAACATGGAACAATATTGGAAGGAAATGCCCTCACATTATCCTCATTGTCTGCAGCCCTAACAATGTCACATTATCCTCAATCTCATATATATTTTGCAATAGAAATGAAACAGAAACATACTGTAAATGCGTCAAGAACTTGCCAAGATGGACCATCTTTATAGTATCACTTATGATCAATTTGATGAGGCCATTTTCAGAGGTTCCAAGATAGTACATCCCAAGTCCCAGCAAATCTTCGGAACTGATTAAACAGGAAGTTTAAAAGGATTCATGCAATCTTCTGCAAAGTAAAATGTACTCAACATATTGAATTATTGAGGCTCTATTTTTGTTTTAAACTTAATTTTCGAATTCCATTTCATTCCAGACTCCTACAAAATCTGCAATTTGGTTCAATTTAATTTAGTTCAGTTGAAACACATTCAATCCAAAATACCAGAAGAACAGGGTTTAAGGAGACCATGTAATTGGAAAAATACCCAACCCCAAATAGAATTACAGAACATCAAACTCAGCAAGCTAAACAAACAGTCGAAAATCACAACATATTTCCTCCGGAAAATGCTTTGCCGCTAGGGTTTACGAATTAGATATCCAGGCAACCAATTTTATTCAAACACAACCCCAATTTGCAGTGCATGCATTAAATTGAACCATCTAATAAAGTCATAAATTCATTTCAACTCAAACATTAAAACCTTGAATTAAACACAAAATTGTTCATCAATCAAATCTGCACAAAAAAAAAAAATCCGCACAAAAAAAAAAAAAACCGATTATAATTCCAAACAACAAAAACTGAAACTAAATTACCAAACCAGAAAATATAATTGGAACCTTCAGAAACATCATCATAAGGTTCAGGAGGGGGAAGCGACTTGAGATTGTTCTTCAATGGAGAGACAGAGAGAGATAGATCGAGAGTATGTGTATGTGTGTATTATATATATATATATATAGAGAGAGAGAGAGACAGAGAGAGAGAGAGATTTAAATGATTATGTATGTATGTGTGTGTATAAGGTGAAGAGATAGGAAGAGATGACGAGCGACGAAGTGAGAGAAGAATAAAATTCAGATTGAAAACTAACCAATTTTCCATCATTGGATTTAATTTCAATGTCAATTTAATTCCTCAGAAATTATGCGCTGAATTTTGTAATCATCATCTTCAACTCAAATTCGTCGCTTCCAGCCATTTCCACCATTGCCAATCTCAGCGCTTCCAGAACCCTCCATCATCCCATGGCTGTTCTACATGTGGTTTTATACTAGGAGCTTTCTTACCTTAGGGCATTAACACGTCGTCGTTTTTACTTTCAGTTGTTGGACCAGCCCATATAATTAACTGGGCTGGAGTTCATTACAGGTTGGAATGTTGGATCACTGCAAGTCTGCAACTTTATCTTGTGTTTTTATCTCCAATAAAAATAAATAAGCCATAACTAAAAGGTCCAGCCTTGTTGCAGTTGGTAGTTTGTGTTGAAATTATAAGATAATAGATAGAATTAAGAATGAGATGAATGAGCAAAAACTAAAGAACCTTTCATATGTCATTGCTATTTTTTTTTTTAATGTAATACAAGAACCATATAAATAGACTCACCAAGCATAAGAATAGATAACAAATTCCTAACTTGAAGCTACATTAACCCACTAACATACTAATATCTTTGATTGACTAATAAATATTTAGTCACTAATCCCACTCATAAATAATGCTGCTAGAAAATACACAACTGATGAAATAACAATAACTAATTAACTAATCAATTTGCAGCATAACCAACACACCCCCTTGCTTCAAATTGGGTACACAACTATGCTGTGTAAATTGAAATTATTTCTGGACTCGCATATTACTTCCACAAACACTGCAAACTCAGCCAACAAGCCGCCACGAACCACAACTTGAACACGACAATAAACTTACAACTTTCTTCATGATGACCGCGACTTTCTCGAAGCACTTTCTCTTCGATCATTTGTGATGCTCATTATCATCACATACACCTTCTTTGATGCACTTCTCATCAATAAACTCAACTGGTTGGTGCACATTATCACCAAACTTAACCTCGACATTAAATGGAGCACTTCTCTCCCTCAATACTCTTTGATACACTTCTCATCAATAAACTCGACTGGTTGGTGCTTCATAAAATTGTTCAACTTAAACTTTGAAGGAAGGGGTGTGTTGGATGGAAATATGGAATCCTTGAAAGTTAGTTGAAGCAAGTTTCCCTATTTTTATGTTTGTTTTAGGAAGTGGGTGTAATAAGCAGTCAAATCTAATGTATTTAAAATTAGTTATTTAAGTAGTGTGTTTAGTGGGATGATTAAGTGGAGTAGTGGCGTAGTGCACGGTTAGTTCTAGTTAGTTTTTTTGTTTTCTTATTCATAGACTTTAGGTGAGCATGCTACTGGGGTTTAGCCTATATATATGCATTGTACTCTACTCTGATTAATATGAAGCAATATTACGTAGTAGTAGTCTCTCTGCAAGTTTATTTTTTCTTTCTTAATAACTTCAATAGTTTGGTGCTAGAGCAGGCGATCATATTGTTCGGGAAGATTTGGATTAGATCATTTCGAATCAATTTCTTTTTTGGACTAATTTTAGAATAGAAAAAATAATTTGGGGTTTGGATTATTTTTAGATCATCATGCTATCAGGTCGAATCAAGGTTTCAGACCAAAAGCAAACTGAATGGTATTGGGTCGTTTAACTTTGTAATTTGTATCATATAATTTCGATTCACGTCATTTTTATTAGTTTTTTAGTATTCAATTTTTATTACATTTTTATGAAATATGAAGTATTATATTAATGGTTAATTATCCTACATAATGCCAATGAATCATTTACTGAGGACTCGAAATTCGAAAATCAAATTGTAGTAAAATTATTTACAACTTACTTTGGATTATGTGATGGAATAGGTCGTTTCGAAAAAAAGAATGATTGAATAGGTATCACTAATATAAGTTTTTTCCGTATCATAATTATAGCTTTTAACTAAACTCTAAATAATTATGAATAGACTTTCCATGAGTAGGCACTTGCAATTTTGCAAAGTAGTAGGTTATGACTTATGATGCTATAAAAAGGCATCCAAGTATATATAATCAACCTTCTAAGTTCTAACCACTGGGTTTATCTCTTCCTGGCCTCTCTCTAGTCTCTAACCTCCTAACCATTGAGGATTATCCCACCCACCCTTGGTGTGGCTAGGCTCCGGGAGTTAGGCCTGGATAGTTGGAAGGCAACCTCTCCTCATGGATGCCATGCAAGCTACCTCTGTATAGGAAGAAGATTTTTATAAAGACCAATGCGAAAACTAGAGAAAACATCTTTGAAAAGCCACGATACCGACATCCATGATACCACATATATTGCAACTACCCTGACTCAAACTACTGCGCAACCATATCTCATAACGGTGGGGCATCTGCGTCCACCACATAACCTCCAACCTCCACTTGTGAAGTAATGGCTAAATCAACACAATGGTTCGAGGAAGCAAAAAAGATACTTCTAGCTCAATGCAATGGGACCAATCTGAGATCGCCTCTCTGGATTCCCCCTAGTTGTCCAATTCTCAAAAGTAAAAATACAGCAATTAGAGACTTTTAGAAGTGGAAAAAATTTAGGCATCTATAGGATTATATAAAGAGTTTTAATTCTTTTTTTATTTTAATTCTTTTAGTTAGCAGCTTTGTTCTTTTATGTTTTTTTTCTTTTCCTTTCCTGTTCTTTTCTTTTGCTATAAAAGGGAGGTAGTTGTCTCCTTACAGTAAGACTTTCAGAATATAGTTTTCCTTGTGAAAGTTTGTAATTCTTCATTCTTAGCTTAATAATAATACTTTCCTCCAATTATTTTCATGGTATCAGAGCTTCTTCTCAATTTGAGAAATCTTCTTCAATAATTCGATTATCTCGACAAAATTGTTCTTCCCTAAAATTGCAATTATGTCGATTGAATCTTCTGAAACATCTGCAATTTCAAATGAAGCTTTTACAGATCCTCTTTATGTAACCAATTCGGATAATCCGAATTGTTTTTTGGTTGCAAAGGTTTTTAATGGAAAGAATTTTAGTAGATGGAGGAAAGGGATTAGGAGGGCTCTTGCAGCGAAAAACAAATTGGGTTTTATAACTGGGAAATTGAGGGAACCAGAGGAAACAGACAAGAATTATGCTCGATGGCAAAGAGCAGATTATATGGTTGGAAGCTGGATCTTGAGTTCCATGCAATCGGATTTGGCCGAGGATTTTGAGTCTGATGATCAGACAACTTTTGAGCTTTGGGAAGAAATCAATGAAAGGTTTGGGCAAGCAAATGGGCCATTGGTATATCAGCTCAAGAAAGAACTAGCAGCTCTCAAACAAGAGAATTTGTCGATCTTGAGTTATTATAGTAAAATCAAGAATATGTGGGATGAGTTGCAAAGTTTGAGAAGGTTGCCTGTTTGCACTTGTGGAGCTTTGGCAAAATGCACATGCAATTATGTCAAGAGGCTAAATGAGTTAGAATCAGAAGACAAAGTTATGCAGTTTCTTTTAGGATTAAATTCAAGATATGATAACACAGTGACCAACATCCTTTCAATGGAACCATTGCCAAACATTAACAAAGCTTATTCTATAACACTTCAAATTGAAGCACAGAAAGAGGTAACTGCAGATAATGATATTTCTAAGGATAGTACTGCATTGGCTATACAGAAATATGAGAGTAAAACAGATTCTAAGAGGCCTATGAACAAGTTTGGTTCAAGAAATTACTCAGGAATTCAGAATAGGATGGATTGGAAGAAGGACAAGTATGAAAGAAAGTGTGATCATTGTGGTATGAAAGGGCATACAAAGGATAGTTGTTTCAAATTAATTGGCTATCCTGATTGGTATGCTGAATTAAAGAAAAATGGAGGGGGTAAGGGCCCAATAATTGTTGCTCATATCAGTGCTGATATGGATGATAATCCGCTTGATGCAAATATAGGATATGAAGGAAGCAGGACTGCTGGGAACAAAATGGATTCTGCCATTATTAATTCAATCAAACAAGAAGTTCTAAAAGCAATAAAGGAAGAGTCAGTTGCTGATTCAGACTATGAGGCTGTGGTAAATTGTGCAGGTGAAAACTTATTATCTTTTAGTTCTAAAAATTTGATTAATAATGCTAAATATGTTTGGATAATTGATAGTGGTGCTTCTGATCATGTTACCTTTAATATTGATTTGTTGATTAATAAAAGAACACTAACAAAGCCTATAAAGGTTGGCCTTCCTGATGGAAATTTTAAGCTTGTTAATATCATAGGAAATGTGGTTTTGAATGATCATTTAGTCTTAAAAGATGTTCTGTTTGTAGAGGGTTTTAAATATAATTTGATGTCTATTGGGAAGCTTATTAAACAATTGGGAGTGCAAGTAATTTTTGATAATAAAAAATGTTGGTTTCAGGACCAATCTAGTGGGAAATTACTTGGAGATGGAGAGAAGCAAGGTACTTTGTTTTGTTTCACTAGTAATTGTAATAAGAAAGCTAAAATAGAAAGGAATAAGGTAGTTTGTTTTGGTGAAACTTTGTTTCCAAGAAAGACTTCTACTAGTGTAGATAAGCAATGTAGAGATACTGTTACTTTAGATATATTACATGCTAGATTTGGGCATGCTTCTTTGTCTAAAATGGTTCATATTTCTGATTGTAACTGTAGAAACTTGAAGGAATATAATTGCCATATTTGTTCTGTTTCAAAGTTTCATAAACTGCCATTTTCTATTAGTAACAAAAGGGCTATTAGATGTTTTGATCTGATTCATTTAGATTTGTGGGGACCATATAAAGTGACATCTATAGGAGGAGCCAAATATTTTCTTACTATATTAGATGATCATAATAGAATTACTTGGACTTATTTGCTAAACAACAAGGAACAAGTTCTGAATTGTGTTAAAGGTTTTTTTGCTATGATTGACACACAATTTAATGCCAAGATCAAAACCATTAGAACAGATAATGGAACAGAAATTATAAATAAGCTTTGTTTGGGACTTTTTAGAGAAAATGGGATATGTCATCAAAGAAGTGTTCCTGGAGTTCCACAACAAAATAGTAGGGTTGAAAGGAAGCATAAACATTTGCTAGAAGTTTCTAGATGTCTAAGATTTCAAGCCAACCTACCTAAAAGATTTTGGGGTGAATGCTTATTAACTGCTACATATTTAATAAACAGAATGCCAACTAAAGTTCTTGAGTGGAAATCTCCATATGAAATTTTGTTCAAAGAATTGCCTAATTATGACAATCTAAGAGTTTTTGGTTGCTTAGCCTATGCCTATAATAATGAAAAAGGAAGGGATAAGTTTGATCAAAGAGCCAAGAAATGTGTTTTTGCGGGATATCCTTGTGGGCAAAAAGCATACAAAATGTTTGATTTAGACACCAAAAAATTGTTTGTGTCAAGAGATGTTATCTTCTATGAAAATTGTTTTCCTTTAAATAGTGAAAATCAAAGTAATTTTAATATACACAAACAACCAAATATGGTAAATTTTGGAACAGATTGTCATGAGAACAGGGCCATTTATCATCAAGAAAGTGGTTTGAGTACAGATTCATTTAGTCCTTTTAATACAGAAAATCAAAATACTCCTATAAGATCCCCTGTTTCCTTTGATGTTGCAAATAATTCATGTAATCATGAATTTACTATTAAAGATTTAGGAGAATTAAATTACTTTCTTGGTATTGAAATTAAAAGGAACTCACAAGGGGTATTTTTATCCCAAAAGAAGTATGTGGAGGATGTTTTGCAGGATGCAGGAATGGCAGATTGTGTTCCAGTTAATGCTCCCTTGGCTGTTGGATTAAAGCTGTCAATGGACACAGGAGCTAAGTTACAAAATCCAGAACTTTACAGAAGACTCATTGGCAAACTCATCTATTTAAGTATCACTCGGCCAGATTTGTCATATGCTATTCATCATCTTAGCCAGTTCATGAGTTGTCCTAGAGAACCTCATTTAAGAGCTGTTTTGCATACTTTAAAATATCTCAAAGGCACCACAGATCATGGTTTATTTTACTCTGCTACTAACACTTTAACCATGAATGCTTTTAGTGACTCTGATTGGGGTGCATGTCAATTTACCTCAAGATCATTGAATGCTTATGCTGTGTTCTTGGGTTCACATTTAGTTTCTTGGAAGACAAAGAAACAGCCCACTGTCAGTAAGTCTTCTGCAGAGGCTGAGTATAGGAGCATGTCCTATGCTACTAGTGAACTGGTCTGGTTGGAGGGATTACTTCAAGACTTGGGGGTGCAGACTAAGTTGCCTATAGTTCTCTATTGTGACAACAGATCAGCTGAAGCACTTGCTCATAACCCCAAATTCCATGAACGGACCAAACATTTAAAGAGAGATATGCATTATGTCCAAGAACAAATAGAAGAAGGGTTCCTTGAGACCTCTCATGTCACCACTGTTATGCAAACTGCTGACATTTTAACAAAAGCTCTAAGTTCTCCTCAACATCATGCTCTTTGTTCCAAGCTTGGACTTATTTCCTTGTCCAGCTTGAGGGGGGAGTATAGGATTATATAAAGAGTTTTAATTCTTTTTTTATTTTAATTCTTTTAGTTAGCAGCTTTGTTCTTTTATGTTTTTTTTTTCTTTTCCTCCCCTGTTCTTTTCTTTTGCTATAAAAGGGAGGTAGTTGTCTCCATACGTTATGAATTCCTTCAACAAAGGATTATACGCATGTGGAATCCAAATGGTTCATTCATGATCATTACCCCATGCTTGTAAGGTGGAAACCCAACTTTCATCCCTGTGTTGCTCCCTTTCTACTACATGTCTATTTGGATGAGATTCCCCGAACTTCTAGTGAAATATCACAATAAGAGATCCTTGTTCCACTTTGCTAAGGTCGTAAATAAACCTCTTTGGGTTGATTACGCTACAGATTATATTATTGACCAAAGGACGATATGCTTGTGTAGGCGTCAAGATTGATCTCAGGCAAGCCTTAACCCACTACTAGAATAAAGGGGTAATTATAACGATTACATGATCATATAGCAAGGGTTACATAAGTAACTGTGGCAATAGAACTAATTAATGTTGCTTTAGGTAGATATTGCAATGCTTTAGGTAGTGGTTTGGATTGGGGAGAGGAGGGAGAATGAGGGAATAAGTAAAGGTGGTAAAAGTGACCCATACCAGACGAAACCTACATGAATTGACTTGATATTGGTGACCTGAATCTGACCCGACCCGAATTACCCAATCATTAATGTGTGTAATTCTAATTATTATGTCATTTAAAGCTATGTGACAAAAACCCGAATCTAACTCGACACAAACCCTACACGACTCGAAACCAAAAGCCCTCCAACTAATATTTAACCACCATAACCACCCCAAATCACCACAAGCCATCACCGGCAACTCCAAATGGGGTGCGTGGTCGAGGAAGAAATTGGTGGTGGTGCGAAAAGCTTTGTAGAAAGATTAAAAAAGGATAAATAGGTTTGAGGAAAAAGAGACTTAATTAAGAATTTTCAGGGCATAAGGGAGGTTGTTGGTGGCAATCTAGGGCCCACGTGGTGGTTTGAGCTAGTTATAGGAGTTAAATCTAAACAATTTTGTTTAATAATGATATATTTAAGAGTTTTTTGTTTAATAATGATATATTAAAGAGTTTTTTTGTTTAATAATGATATATATAAGAGTTTTTTAGAACCAGAAACACACCGTTGTGATTAAAAAAACTAGACATACCGCTGAAAATTGGCAAAACCCCAGACATACCTATGGAAATTTTCCTATTATATAATCTATCAAATAACAAGGTGAAAGAAAGGAAAAAATTAAATAAAAGAACGAGAAAATGAAAGGAAAAAACTGAACAAGCCGGTCATTGCTAGTGCTCTAAACTCTAACGGCCCGTTTGGTTGTTGGTAATGAATTGTGGTAATTGTAATGGATTTAAATTGTAATTTGTTAAGGAAAAACTTCAAAATCCCCGTGGAAAACATATTTGTCATTTCCAAACTTGAAATTTCTTCTTATTTTCCATTACCATGTGGAGGGGTGGTATTAGAAGAGAATATATATTTGTGAAGAAAATTAGATAAATTGGAGTAAAGCTAGCACCACCATGAGAATGAATTTTAATTTTCCTTCTAAATTTAGTTATAAATTCATTCCCATTACCTCAATTTATAACCGGCTACCAAACGAACCATAAAGTTTTGCGAATGCTAGAATGATTTATTCAAGTAATCAGAATTTGAAGTATCATTCGTTATCATGATTCCATCTAGTCTATTCCACCATCTTTTATTATGTTTATGTAGGTACATTGTTTATGTTTATTGGCTAGACATAGTGTTGGGCGGTGCATGAAATCTAGAATAAAGGTGTTTATCAAGGTAGTTATGATTTTCTACTTTAGATAGGAGGGATTCGACAATAAGCCATGATCAAGGAAAAGTATAACTTAGATATTATTAGAAAAAAAATAATTTTAATAACCTCACCTTTTATTGTTGTTCCTAAATAGTCTCATCTATATTTTTTTTTTCAAAATAATTTCACCTTTGTATCTCATACGCTTAAATAGGAACTTGGTGAAGGTTAATCTTAGGTTTTTGTTGACTTCTTTACACTTGAGACTATACTAACGATGGAGCGTTAGTTGGAGCTGCTTTAATTACCACAATAATCATGCATCCTCCTTCTCTCATACATGTGATTAACTTCTTTTTTATGCACACAATCTGTTCGCGACAATTTATGCTTCACTATTACTCGATAATAAAATAAACCCAATAGTCTTCATCTAAGTTGCCATTTGTTTTGCGAACGAAAAAAATAGTGTATTTGCAAGTAGTAATTATTGCTCTCCTCTTCACTTATACTTCCTCCGTTTTCAAAGTAATTCAAAAAAAATGTATTTCACAAAAAATATCCATTGGTTGCGTCTTTTTAAAAAGGATAAACCATACTATATTTTTAGAGACCTTAAAACTTTTATTTATAGAAAATTAGAAATTAGACCCTAAAATTTTCAGGACAACCCTGTTAATGGTGGTATCAACTTGAAAAGACATCGCCCATCCTCCCTTAAACATAAAAGATATAAAGAGCATTTAATTTTCAATCAATTAAGAAAATAAAGATTTAACCAATAATTTTTAACAAAAATACAATCCAAATAAATCTTAAACTCATTTATTCCCATAAATCAATCAATAAATAGTTTTTTTTTAACAAAAATTTGAACAAATCATATCATCTCTAATCTAATTCAATAGGATCATTCTTTTTCGAATCCATATATAATCCACTTAAACTATATTGTGTTACCAGTATGCATTAATATTAATATTAATGATCATACATGGACAAAAAAAAAGTCAAACAAAATCATTAAGCAGTTGCTTTTTGTTAAATACGGGGTTGGGCTGCACCCGCAACAAAGAGATAATCTAACCATACACAAGTTTGATGAGTTCCATTATAAAACAAATTGGTAATATATATATAAGGAGTAACCACCAAACCTTATATATTAGTTAACATCTCTTTAATTTTTCAATGTGGGACACTTGTATGTGGTGAATTTTGGAGGTTTATTCTTTAACATTTTTGTTTCAGATTCAATGACAAAAATACATTGAGAAAAATAATAATTTTTTTGAAAATTATCGTGGAAAGAAGGCTGCTACATATATACATGATGTGGAGGAACCATACTATATATATATTTTTTAATATTGTAATGTAGATGAACTAGGTATTGAATCATGTCATCCATCTTAATTTAGACAACACACACATATACAAGGAAAAAGTGTCGATGATATGGAAGGCCAGGAGGAAATATATTTACTACCTCCACATCGCAATACTCGCTATATAAGTATGCTATATGGACTCCTAGGCAAAAAATGAATTTAAAGAAAGAGATAGAGTGAAAAATGAATAATTAAGTGGGTCCGCAACAAAAATAAAGTTAAAAAAAGTTTCACATGGGTAATTTTTTTCACTAAATATAGTAAAAAAATATTTGTTGCAAATATTGTGTTACAATTTAAAATAACAAAAGTTGCGAATATTGCAATACGGAGGTAGTATCTATGTATATAGGATGGTTCCTCCGTTTGTAGATATTTTCTCGATCTCGTTTCTCGCTATCAATCTTCCCACATTGTAGAGGATTAGTATATTTTTAGTAAAAAACATGCTACATCGCCTACGTACGAGTACCTCTACATATTTATTACTCTCTATGTTTTTGTTTAGGTTTGCATCTTTATTTGTCTTAATTATTTAGTTGATAGTTTAAGACTTGAATTAATTTATTGACAGATACGACTCATACGAGTACTAGTACTAGCTAATATTAATGGTGACAATTATTAGGATAATCATAATCATAATATATCCTATATGTACACAGTATTTCTTACCAAATTTAGGAAGCTGCTGATGTTTTCGGCCATGGTATTATTGGTATATATAAAATCTAGTCTTTTATACACATGATGCGTCCGTTAAATAAATAAATATGGAGTATTCATTATATATGTAAATACGTAATAATAATAGACATATCGTATTAATTTTATGTAACGTTATTGACATAGATTTTTAGACATAAATATATTATATTCATTATATATGCAAAAATGTGATCTGAGAATAATATGCATATTAGTTTAATTTGTAGTGAATGGTTGCTGATGTTTTCTTGAAACATAAATTTATAATTTGATTATTTTTGTTGTTAAAATTGTTAGTGATCTCCAAATTTTGTTGTTTTTCATAAAGTATGATGTGGAAAATATAATTAAACACTTACTGATGTATAATTTTATTCTATACTAAATATAATTTTATCATTTTAGGAACCCTATTAATTAGCTTCCTAACTTATTATATGCAGTCTTCATTGTATACAATTTAAATTTGCTTTCACTGTTCTTTATTTTTCAAAAAATTCAAAAACACAAACTCACTATTGTTTCATATGGTCTATTATAGAAAAAGAGCTTACATTCATTATTGTTTATATTTTAACCTTACAAAAACAAGAGGTGCTATTTTATTTTCCATCAAAAAAAATTGTTTAACTAATATGACAAATCAACATGATTATGTTCGAGAAATTAATCCACTAAAAAAAAATAGAAAATTGGATTTAGGATTATTCTTCCGTGGAATATTATTGATGTAAACTATCCCAAATCATTAATTCATTATAGCATTGAAATGGTTATCGTTCATGAAATTAAAAGGTAATCAATCATCTTATTGAGAATTACTTTTAAATTTTTTTTTCCAGTGTTATACATGTATATTAATTAGCATATTACCGATAGTATACATGAGTTTTTAAAAACCTCAGAAATATAACTAGGTTGCTAATCTAATTCAATTAGCACCTCTAATTATTGTTACCAGTTAATTAACTACCACTAGTCAGTCTTTAGTTAACTATAGTTAGTTTATTTTTTGGGAAAAATTACTGATTAGTGGTGGTTATTAATTAGCCAAAAACAACCCCATTAGAGTTGTTAAATGAATTAGATTAGCAACCTAAGATAGGTATATTTCTGGGGTTTTATAAAACTCAATTATACCATTAGGAATATGCTAATATTAAGGTACACCACTGGGAATTGAAAAAACCCTAATTTTTTGTTATTTTATTATCAATTAGGTAATGTAATGTAATGATTTTCCAGGGTGATAAAATAAAAGAAATCAAGAAAAACTCCTTAATTTTATAGTTCGGGCATAATCTTCATGAATGGAGAACTTATTCAATCTCGAGATTTGGGTCGGTCAATTAAGTGGTGATTACAGACCAACACATCACAACTACAAAATTAATTTCCTTTATACCACACAACTTGAAGATTTGGAAGAATTAGATGTTATGGTTGGTGTGTCCTTTGTTGATATACTTTCAAACCATCTTGATGATAAATTATTTAGTAGGTATGATACATAACTACTTTATTGGTTATATTTATATGTACAATTTTATGCTCGTGCTAACTAATTAAATTAAATTTATTTATTTATTTCATGTTTACCATGACTTTATTTAACTTGCACCATCGTAAAATTGGAGAGAGGGGAATAAAATCCTAAAAGATTGTATGCAGGTCTATATTTAAGTGTTCTTTTAATTAAACATTTTAGTTATGAGAATTTATTTCTCAATTAAGTCAATTTTCAACTATTGAATTAAAATTAATCTTTTTACTAAAATTAAATTAATACAAATATTTTTTTAAAAAAAATATCGTGCATGGCACGGATTTTGAACTAATTTGGTAACTATTAGAAGGTTACCTTACTCTAACGAATGAGGTTAAACAATTTTATTGCCTTCGCAGCTATTAGTGCCCCGCCCAAAGGCTTGGCTATTATTGGTATAATATCCTATCAGTCCTATGTAATAGTTAAATTAAAGTTAGATTATTAATCACGTGACATCTTACTCCCTCCGTTTTTTTATTCACATTTCTTTTTTGGATTTTTTTTTATTTACTCATTTATTGCATTTATTCTCTTACATTTATTAATTTATGAATTCCATATTTGTTTTCCATACTCTATCTCATACTTTTAACTAATTTCAATAAAATTGTCATCTTTTATCTCTTTTTCATAATCTATTTCTCTTACTTTTTATACAACTTTTAATTAACCTTTTTTTCTCCTACTTCCAATGGTTTTATGAAAGTCTAAGTGAGTAAACTAAAAAAAAATGGAGGGAGTATTTGGTAACTTTTAATTAGCACATTAAAAATGACAAATTTTCATATATAAATTTCACTAATTTAGAACTAAAAAAATAAACGATAAAATGCTTTCTATAAATAAATGGAGAAAACAAAAAAAAAAGACACATGAAAAATACAATATAAAAAAATACTAGCTACATCCGTTCAAATTTAGTTGCAACAATTTTTTAAAGTGAAAATTTCTAATAATTAATTATTTCTCCTTATGTCTCTCATCTTCACACTCAAAAAGAGTTTTGTCTAGGAGTCCGCACTATCCATTTGTTACAATTAATTTGTGACGGATGTAATAATACTTATTAGTTAATAAGTAAATATAATGCATATGGTTTAATTCTAATAGTAACTAATACTCTCTCTATTTCTTAATGGCCGTTCTCATTTAGAATCATTTGTGATGATTAAGACATTATTGACCATAGTATAAAAAGGCCAAAAATAGCATAACTTACCTTTGTAACTAAGCCTTTGAAAATCATAAATAAAGCATTTTCAAATAAAGTCCGGAACAATATTAAGGGTGTGTTCTGTTCAACTTATATTAGATCAGATCATATTAGAATAGATCAGATCAGGGTGGGTTCTCTTCAACTTATTATATTAGATGAGATCAAATCTCATAAGTTCAAATCAAATTCATATTAATTATTTATTATATATGCAGTTATGTTGTTAATCTTATACTTCGTGTATATATATAAGATTCAATAAGATTTTCATAAGATCTTATCTAATCAGACCAGACCAGATCATATCAAATCCTTTTATATTCCAACTCATGATCCAATCCAAAATCAATTCCGAGTTCCCTAGAATAATCCATACGAAAATCTAAGTCACACTAATGTTAAATGACCAACTCGACTTGTAATAATTAACAAACATCTTTAAAATATCTCAAAATGCGCGCCAAAATTTTAGTATAGTATAACATAGCTAACGTCCCAAGGATTGAGACACTATAAGTCACATCTTTTGGCACTCTCCTCTGTTAGGCGCAAAAAGATTGCACAAAAACGCACAATTTAGAATCTTTCATTAGCCTCTTTTCCAGAGGATACGATGCTGGGAATGCCTTGAAAATTTTACCAATCATTTTCGAAACATGAAACTACAATATGCTTATTAAATTTTGAGCCAAATCCTGATTTTGGAGCACCTCCGATCAGCCCTCCAAAGTGTAGCAAAAACACAAGCATCAATCTAAAATGAAACATCAAAAAAGATGTTAGCACAACTAAAATTGATATTGACATTTTAAAGTACATTTCAAAGTCCCCAACAATCTTCATGTACAAAACTCAATAGAAAGCTTCTAAACACCATCTTTCTTCTTTGTCCACCTTCTTCTACATATTGACATCCAAGAAAACACCTTCCGTGCCTATAAAATTATAGGAAAGAAAATAACTTATTTTCAATTTTTTTTTTTCCAGTGCATGCATTCATATAAGTATCAATAAATTGAAAGAAGTACCAAAGTACCAATAAGTATCACTAAATAATAATAAAAATAAAAATAAAATAATAATAATAATAATAATAATAATAATAATAATATTATTATTATTATTATTATTATTATTATTATTATTATTACTACTACTACTACTACAATATACTTCCTCTATTTCACTTTGTTTTTTACGTTTATTTTTTAGGATAAAATGAGAGATAAAGTTATAATAATAATAACAATATAATAATTACCAATTAGTATTATTAATAAGTATCAATAAATACTGATAAGTAAAAATAAGTACTCCATCCATAACATAAAGATTTAAACAAATATTTTTTTATGCATTTTGTGGAAATAATTTAAGGGTGTAAACGACCAAATTAATCAAAATAATTTTGATATTAGTAACTTATAATCACTTTCTTGTTTGTATTAAAACCATTTTGATTAATTTTGTTCGTTTACACCCTTAAATTGTTTTCTCAAAACGCGTGAAAAACAAATGTTGAAATTTTTTTGTTACGGAGGGAATAAAAGAGACAATAAAACAAACCCAAATATTTCGAAAATGATACCTATTTGGTGATTAATAGAAATTTTTGTTTCATTTTAATGTTAAAATTTTATTATCTATCATGAGAAGACTCAAATAAAGGTGCTTTTTGAAGATCATAATGTATAAGCATATAAAACGAAAAGTAACAAAAAAAGAAGAAGAAAGGGAATACAAATTAAACCAATATCAAAACTATTTAAACAACCAGTTTTTTAAATCATAACAACCACTTAGGGCTCGTTTACATTAGCTGAACAGAGATGAACTGAACTTAATAGAGATGAATTGAACTGAACTGAATTGAATAGAATGTATTAATTGAACTGAATAGAGATGAAATGAACTGAACTGAACTGAATAGAGATTAACTGAACTGAACTAAACTGAATAGAGATTAACTGAACTGAACTGAATATAATCTGAAGTAAACAAGCCCTTAGGCCCATTTTTGTGTACTTAATTTCCGACAAATTTAGTTCAGTTCAGTTTAGTTTTTTTTCATAAATCTAGAATTTAGTTCAATTAAGATTAATTTTGACCAAAATACCATGACTTTACAAATTTTTTTTTTTTTTCGGGGGTGGGTTGGTGGTTAGAATGATCCAATTCGACTTAGGCCCCGTTCTTTAGGACTTCTATTGACTTAATTTAATTTAATTTAATTTAAGTTCAGTTAATTTAATTTAAGTTCAGTTAATTTAATTTAAGTTCAGTTAATTTAATTTAAGTTCAGTTAATTTAATTTAATTTCATCTCATTATTATTATTATCATTATTATTATTATCATTATTATTATTATTATTATTGTTATTATTATTATTAGTTTCGGGCATCGTTTTTCCGCTCGACATTTTTCGACGACGGTTTTCGGACTGACTTTTCCGACGTTGATTATTCGGTTGACTTTTCCGGCGACGATTTTCGGGACGAGTTTTTCGGCGACGTTTTTCGGGACGACTTTTCCGACGACGGTTTTCGGATTAACCTTTCCGGCGGTGATTTTCGGCCGAGTTTTTCGGCGACGATTTTCGGGAAGACTTTTCTGACAACAGTTTTCGGACTGATTTTTCGGCGATAATTTTTCGGCAGACTTTTCAGGCGACGATTTTCAGGCCGAGTTTTTCGACGACGATTTTCGGGACGACTTTTCCGACGACAGTTTTTAGACTGATTTTTCGGCGTTGATTATTCGGCCGACTTTTCCGCATCGATTTTCAGGCCGAGTTTTTCGACGACGATTTTTCGGGACAATTTTTCCGATGACGGTTTTCGGACTGATTTTCCGACGGTGATTATTCGGTCGAATTTTCCGATGACGATTTTCAGGCCGAGTTTTTCGGCGACGATTTTTTGGGATGACATTTCCGACGACGATTTTCGGATTGACTTTTCCGGTGGTGATTATTCGGTCGACTTTTCCGGCGACGATTTTCAGGCCGAGTTTTTAAGCGAAGATTTTCGGGACAACTTTTCCGGCGACGGTTTTCGGAGTGACTTTTCCAACGGTAATTTTTCAGCCGAGTTTTTCGACGACGATTTTTCGGCGGTGAAAATGAAGGTTTTAGGGTTTACTTTGAATTATAAATAAAATAAAATAGAAATAATTTTTTTTAAAAAAATAATTTTTAAAAAAAATAGAAATAAAATAAAAAATAAAAATTTAAACAAAAATTAAAATTAAAATAAAAATTAAAATAAAAATAAAAATAAAAAATAAAAATAAAAAATAAAGAATAAAAAATAAAAAATAAAAAATAAAAAATAAAAAATAAAAAATAAAAAATAAAAAATAAAAATAAAAATAAAAATAAAAATAAAAATAAAAATAAAAATAAAAATAAAAAATAAAAATAAAAATAAAAATAAAAATAAAAATAAAAATAAAAATAAAAATAAAAATAAAAATAAAAATAAAAATAAAAATAAAAATAAAAATAAAAATAAAAATTTAATTTAATTTAAGTTCAGTTAATTTAATTTAAGTTCAGTTAATTTAATTTAAGTTCAGTTAATTTAATTTAAGTTCAGTTAATTTAATTTAAGTTCAGTTAATTTAATTTAAGTTCATGTTTTCTCAGTCCTAAAGAACGGGGCCTTAGAAATTCAGACATATTAATATATTATCCAACTTTTTAATAGTGTGCTAGGTTGCACCAAATTTCTATGGAACATAAAATTCCTAAGAGAATGAAGAATGCAAATTATTTAATCAACAATAAAAGTGTAAAATGGAGGAAGTTCAAAGGTGCGTTCTCTTCAATTTATTAGAGTTGAATTTATTGAACCTAATTGAAATTTATTGAACTTATTAAACATGAAAGCTAGTTATGATTTTAAAACACAATTGGACATTGTCACACCTAATTGGACCTGTAAAAATCTTATTGAACTTATCTAAATCGAAACTTTTTTTAAGGTGAAAAGAACTCTTGGAATTGAATCATCTACCCCTCAGTCATTCAAATAAAATTTCTAGGAAAATTGATTTATTTCATGACAGTACAGTCAAACACAATTTACCAATTCCTAGTAATTTAGATAAGGAAAGTTAAGGGTGTGACATCTTCAACTTATTAGGAAACTTACTGGACATGGTTGGACTTAATTAGCATAATTGCAAGAAACAATTGGACCATGTCAATTATCATAACCAACTGAAACTGATTAAACTTTATTGAACTTTTTGAGTCCTCCAATCTACTATTAGTACTAACATTTTACAAATTATACATAAATTCCCGGCGTTGTCAACTTAATTAACATCTATTTATTGTAGGTTGCATATTTACACGAAGTGCATCCTCCTCCTAATATTAATTGATTTGATTTGGAGATGGAGATTTTGAACATCTTGTAATAACTTCAACCAAGTGAGTACAAGAAGATGAAAAGAGAGCAATTCAAGGCAAGGGGAACACAATATACAACTTAATAAAAGAAACAGTACAGGATAGGTTGGGAGTGTTAGGAGTTAAGTGGAATAAGAAGAGCAAGCCAAGGAAGCAAAACCCAAAAAGAGAAAGAAAAGCAGGGGTCAGCCACACGTGGCATTATCACAACCGTCCGATGGTGAAGCATGCAAAAAATAGTACCCAGATATTGAGATGAGGGCATCAACATTCAACAGTTAAAGATATAGTAATTTAGAAAGAAGCGATTCTAATTAAACAACCATTATTATCATTTTCTTTTAATATTAGTACCATTACTAATAATATATTTTGAAACAAGCAAAAATCAACACCAATTGCAAATTGAAATCAAAATGAAATCAAAATGATCAGCTTTAACAAGAAAGAGAAACAAACTTAAAAAACAGTGGTACTAGTAGTATAGGCCTGATTAGAGGAGGAAAAAACAGCAAGTAAAAATTTAGAGTAAAGTTTTAATTTTAGGGTGTTGGGAAGGTTGCCATGGCGGCGTTGCAGAGCTGGTAAAAAAATCTGTCGCTCTTGTTTAAATAATACAAATACATTAAAAAAATTAAAAAAAACTGAGTAAAATTTCAATCTCATAAATGTCTCTTTCATCATCCTCATAATGTTTCCTGATTAGCGCTGTTTTTCTTCAGACTGTCTTTCTGCTTTCCTAAAAGCCTTTCTTCCCCCCTCCCCACCCCACATAATACAAGATACCAAAAATCAAACCCATTTTTATTTTTATAATATATAATATATATTTCTAATCTAGTATAGTATAGTATAGTCTAGGGTATAATTCAGTGAATTCCCAATAATAATTCTTCTTCTTTTTTTACTACAGTACAAATTTTAAAGATTAATTTGCAGATGGTATGGAGGGTTTGCTCCAGAAATTCAGGTCACAAGACATGAAATTATGGAATGGTTTTTCTCACTAGAAAGTGGAAACGCCAGCAACCCCAACAACAATAAGAGCAACACTTACAGAAACGAGGGAAATGACGAAGAAAACCAAGGCAATAATAATGAGCAACAACAACAACACCATCATCATCTGTACTCAACAAGCATGGGATTGAATGAAGATGAAAACATCAAGAGATCTGAACAAGACTACACTAGAATGATGTTCATGAGGATGAGTAACAACAACAACAACGACAACAACAACAACAATAGCAACAACAGTAATACTATAAGTTGTCAAGATTGTGGAAATCAAGCTAAAAGAGACTGTGGGTACATGAGATGTAGAACTTGTTGTAAAAGCCAAGGGTTTGATTGTGTTACCCATGTTAAGAGTACATGGGTCCCAGCTTCAGTTCGCCGACAACGGCATCAAAAACTTATTCATAATTATCAACAACCTCAGCAACACCAACACCAACACCAACACCAAAATGAGCAACAACAGTCATATTTAGGTGTAAATCCAACTAAAAGGAGAAGAGATAATTCTTCTTCTTCTTCGTTGGTTAGCAACCAGTTGCCTATAACTGCTACTAATACTAGTACTGCTTCAGGTAAACCTAGGAAACCGAATCTTTTCTTGTTTTCATGTTTGTTTTTATGTTTTTGGATGTATTATATGTATGCGTGTGAATATTAACATATGATCTTGATTTTTTCTTTATTTATTTTATTTTATTGCGTGTTGATGTGGGAAACTGGGAAATGATCATATCAGTGAAAGAGGAAAAAGGGGGAATTTGAAAGAGATGTTTGGTTTCAATGGTTGTGGTTGTTTTAGTGGTGGTGCTTTTAGTGATATATACTGTTGTTTAGGATTCCTGATGAATAGATTGACAAGAAAGGAGAGGACTAAAGTTTTAATTTAATTTCCTGTTTGACATTTTTGAATGATTCTTATGATTGTGATTCTGATATGTCATCTTCATCATGAATTCATATTCAATTTCATGTAAATAATAATGCAGTAAAGATAAACAATATTGAAAATGTAGGATTAGCAGCGCAATTAGCATTATGTATAAATAGCAAAAAATACAAATTAAACCTAACCTGGAAATTAAAAAAAAAAAAGCTAGGGTATGTACAATTGTATAATAATGGTGGTTAATTGGACTGAAAATGTATAATGTATAGTTTTATTTAATTTTTGGTATTGTAATTAATAGGTATGGAAGTAGGGAATTTTCCGGCGGAAGTGAACTCAACGGCGGTGTTTCGGTGTGTAAGGGTTAGCTCGGTCGATGAAACGGAAGACGAGTATGCGTATCAGACGGCTGTGAACATTGGAGGGCATGTGTTTAGAGGGATTCTATATGATCAAGGCCTTGATCAACATCCTCATCATCAACTTAATAGTTCTCCTAGTCCTACCTATCCGAATGCTGGCGGGGAGAGCTCATCGGGTGGTAATAACCACCCTGTTGGGCCCACCAACACGTCGTTTGGTGGGCCCAACAGCTCATCCTCGCCAGCAGGCGGGTTTTTAGACCCGTCTTGCTACCCGCTTCCTCTCAATACTTACTTGCCCCCGGGTACGCCCTTCTTCCCCAATCCAAGACCCTAGAAGTAAAAACACACACACACTAAAAGAAAAAAAAACAACAAAAGAGAGAAGAAAGTTAAGTTAGGTTGATGTGATGATATAAATTTGTGTTTTTGATGATCTTCCTTTGCCATATATGGTTAGTATTTGGATCACAATGTGAAAGGTAAGAAGATTGATTGATTAGGTAATTAAAGGAAGAATGTATGATATATTATATATTGTTGTTGTTATTGTTCAATGTTTAGCATTTGTATGCTTTCCATTGTTTAGGATTTGAAGAGCTTAGCCTAAAAAGCATATTTACTTCCATTAATAAAAGTAGTGCTATATACTTGTACTATACTTATTAGCATAAATACTAATGTTTGTGTCATTGTTGTCCTGCAACTTCTTTAGCTGAACCTATTTAGTTAGCTGGTTGGAGGAAGACTGTAGTCTGACTTTGTGACATATCTAGCTTTTCTTAGTTTCTTTGATTCTCAAAGTTGACTTATACTAATGTTATTGGCTACTTTTGAAGTTTTACTCTTTGGATTCATGGTCCATGTTAACTCCTTATTACTAGCTTGAAGTTTGACTTGTTTTCTCTTGCTTAGCTTTCAATTTTATAGTGATGTTGTTTTGTGCCCTTTCCCTTTCTCATTATTGGATTACACCTTCCATGGTTGCCTGGGAAAGTATAGATAAAAGCAAAGACATTGACAATACATGAGCTTCATTATTTGTCTAGAATCTTACAACACTTCAAACCTGTTCTAATAGATTGAACTGAACTAAACTTTAGATTTGTCGGGAGCTAAACTAAATTTCATAAATTAAGTCCAAAAAAGCATGGTCTTAGTCATATTCTACACGCATTTTTCGGTGTTGTTTGGTTGCATTGGGAATTAATTGCCAATAGAAATTACAATTTCATATGAATTTACTTCCCACATGAAATTCCTAGGAATTTTAAAAACTTGTTTGGTTGTCATGTGGGAATTTACAATTCACATCAATTGTGAATGACCAACTAGGGGTGGGTAAATAATTTCCCATGTTTTGTGGGAAGTTGAAATTCCCATGAATTTTCAATTCCCCCATTTTTTATTTTTTTATGTCAACCAAACAAAAGAACCAAAACCAAATTCATGGAAATTTTGAATGCCCATGAAAATTATGAGCAACCAAACAACACCTTAGCATACCAAACAAACATTTTAGCTCGTCTACATTTGTTGAAATTTATTAGCCCCTAATGTGTAAACTAAAGATTGCCTTAGTTGCTGCTGTAGAATCACGAACTTGGTAGCCCTAATTTTAATTTCTGTTGGACCTATATGTCCTAACTAACTAAGGGCACGCGTTTGGTTGAACGTGAGAAGTGCAAATTTCTTGGAAGTTTATATTACCATGTAATTGAAATTTTATAAAATGCTAAATTGTGACTGGTTAGTCATGGGAAGTGAAAATTCACATGGGAAGTTCTACTAATTTCTACTTCCCTAGAGAGGTCTTCATAGGTAATTAAATTCATCCATTTCGTAGAAAGTAGAACTTCCTAGGAATTTCTACATCCTAAGACACCTAAATATTAAATCACTTTCTCCTCTAGAGACTTAATTTTTGTATTAGTTTGAAGGTAGAATTATACACTACAAATTTATAATGAGATAGTGATGGATTTAAATAAATTAGACATAAATCCATCTTAAATTTGAGATGTATAAGGAAAATTTCACCTCTAAGTGAAATTAGAGATGAAATTTAATGCTTAATTTTGAATGGACGTCTTAAATTTGGCACAAAATTATTTTAGGAAAATTCTCATGTTTTTGAGTTTTTTCTTTTGTAGTCTTTGCGAATCTTAGTGGTAACCCTAAATTTATGATTATAGTGAACAATATGGTATTAATAAGTGTTTTCAGTATAAATACTTGTTTAAAAGATTCTTTGATGACTAATTAGTTCCATGAATTGGAACGACATATGTTTTCATTTACAAATTATACTTTTTTCATCTTCAATTCAATTTGATTTTATAAATTAATTGAAGGAAAAAATCTTTGAAATTAAATTTAAGTTACTTTAGATGATAGAGACCTTAATTAGTTTGAAAATATTCATAAAAATAGTTTGAAAATAATATTTTTATTATCTTTTTGTCATGAAAAACATTATTAATATACTACGCACTTAACAAAGCCTCACACCTAGGGTTACTATTGAAATTTCCATTGAGAATGACTACTCTGGAGTGAAAACTCAAAAACTTAGAGCTATCGGGTTTTTTTTTCCATCAAATCAATCTCTATTCAAAATATAGACATGTTATGCTTATTTTGACTTGTTACATGTTACTACCTCAGTCTCTTTTTTACTTGTTACATTTTCTTTTTGAGAGTCAAGGTTAACAAACTTCGACTAATTACTATAACCTTCATAATACTTCAATTTGTGTAAAAAATGGTACTCTAATCTAAACATTGTTCGATTTATCTGAATGTGTAGTTTATTAATTAATACCTAGATTTTATAATTTAACTAAATACACAATTTGAATTATTAATGGTCAAAGTTAGTCCTAAAAGAGGGTAGTATTAGAGTATATATATTTTGTAGAGACTTGATGTTTGGGCAAGGGAAACTTGTAGGAGAGTATGGACGAAAACTGGGGGAAAATGTTTAATTTGTAGTGGGTTGGGTTGCTTTGGTTTGAACTTCCAAGTTCCTTTTTTCCAGTTTACCCGTTTGGTTGCCGGATTTTTGAAAGAAGGGATTTTTTTTTTTTTGGAATTGAAGTTGGAGGAAATATCCACTTTGGGCGCTAACAGCTTTTTGTTCCTCTGAATGCACTGCCTTCTATGCAATCATTCATGCTTGCATGTGTTCTTTCTTCATGTCCATTTCCATGTTTATTGTTAAAAACTACGAAAATGACATAATTCATACTAGGTATATATGGATCTAAAAAAAAGTTGTCTTTTTTTTTTTTTTTTTGTTTTATCTATTTTTATTAAATTTTGTCTACATCGTGTCCAAATGGATAAACACTGCCTGCGTGTTAGGGACTCATACTGGGTATGAGCCAATTACTCGTCTAAAAATTAATTCGTGACTCCTATTATTCGGTTAAATTTTTGATTGACTTAGATATTTTACAAGTATTAATGTCAACGTGACAAGAAAGTCACTAGTTTAAATCTCGTTTACCCCCATCATTCCAGGCTAAATTATCAATATAGCTAGGTCTAAGGGTCATATAGCTTTCAAGTGAGTGGTGTGATATGGTATAAAAATTAATTTGGGCTTTTAACTATTAGTTTTTTTTTTTTTTTTGGCTGAATGAATTTTTGACTCTTATAAGCTTGTGAAATTAAAGATATGTTGTATCCATTTATGCATTTTAGGCAATCAGGCTGTTGAATGGAATTTTCATATCAAGTGGGTTACCAAATTACCATACAAGTACTCCTTTCGTAACGAATTAATTTCACCATTTGTTTTTTTTACGCATTTTGAGAAAATGATTTAAGGGTATAAACGAATGAATTGATCAAAATGGTTTTAGTACAAGCAAGAATGTGATTATAAGTTATCAATATCAAAATTATTTTGATCAATTTCTTTGTTTACACCCTTAAATCGTTTCCTCAAAATGCGTGAAAAAACAAATGGTGAAATTAATTCGTTACGGTTGAAGTATTAATTTTCATTTGTAACTATCTATCAGTTTCTTTAGCTTCGGCTGCTAATATGAGAAATTAGTGGTAACTTTGAGTTAAAAAAGGTAAATTACCATGCAATGATACAAGTAATTAGGCAGAGGTGGAGCTTTGTCCAGTAAAAAATTAAAGGTATGATCTTCAGATGCTTTGTCCAGTTAGGCATACATTTTTTAATTTGCTCTTTTTAGATGTATGTGTTTGTCAGTTAAATTGAGCTGCGTAACTTGCAATAAAAACTATTACCCAAAAAAATGAAAAAATTATTTTTTAAAAGTACAAACTATAGATGATTTTTTTTAAATGTACCGTATAAATATGCATTATTATTTCACATATACTAACTTCAAAGGGTCTTGTATTTAATAGGTACTCAAGCAAAAATAAGCTTCGAAATCTATTACATAAGATGCATGAAACTATTTCAATAAGTATATTTTATATTATGAAGCAAAAATAAACAAGAGTATATTTTATATTAGTATATTTTATTATGTGATCGAATTGATGTTTTTTTTTTATTTTTTTTTTATATACTTGTAAAATGATAAAATAAACTATAGTTGAGATCATTAAGACAATGGCCATAGTTACTACGGCCTCCGATTCGTATCTTTTTGTTTGATTTATTTACATTTTCTCATTTTATGAGACATATTTAAATAAAATATATTTAGATATGTGTAATTATATATTAAAAAATTACACAATGTGCTGAATCAAACGTCTCATTTGACTATATTTTTCCTTCTAGGTTAAACAATAAAGAGAATTAAATGGTCAAATGAAAACTTGCAATATTCTCTATATGGCAAATAATAAGAGATAAAGAGAGAGAGAACCTTAGAAAATAAAATTTCCACATATAAGAATCAAGCATGTACTCCCTTTGTTCTATTTTAAAATACAATTCATCATTGTCATTTGTCAAAGACTAATACTCTATTACTTTAAAACTTTTTTGTATGAAAATTATGCATGTTTGTGCCATGTATGTGTCTAAATGTTTTTATTTTAGTATACAGTAACAATTGAATTGAAAGGGGTATTTGCTATAAAAAAAGAGGTTAGAATTAGGTTCTATCAATTTAGCTTTGTTTTCCATCTTATATAAGAAAAACTACCAAAAAAAAAAGTCAGATAATTAGAGCTAATAAACATTATAAATTTAATGAGAAAAGCAAAATAAAATAGAATATTTGATTTTAATAATCCTAACATTTTAGCCATTCGCAAATAATAAACCAACCTTTGGATTATTCCTGAATAATCCAACCTTTGTACTAAATTTCATAGAGTGAACCAAAACCAAATTTTAGGTGTGATATTGGGGCTAATTTAAGTGTTGTTTGTGTCTTTAGCTAAGTGGTCAACAACGTTAGCGTTAAACTACCCAAACACTAATTAAACCAACTCCAAAACGACACCTAAAATCTGGTTTTGGTTCACTCTATGAAATTTGGTACAAAAGTTGGATTATTTAAGAATAATCAAAAGGTTGGTTTATTATTTGCGAATGGCTAAAAGATTAGATTATTAAAATCAAATATTCCTAAAATGGAATTTCAAACTGTAATAAGTTTAAATAAGCTGAAAAGAATAAAAATTATATACTTTGAGTTTTTATGTCTGAGTTATGGAAAAAAATTTAGTCTACCCACCGGTTGACTACCCACCACTATAAAGAGCTATTGAGGGCATTGATAATAAAGTCTTACTTAATATAAGTAGTATTATCTAATTGCTCTATTAGTAAAGGGTTGTCAACCCGGTGGATATGTGTAACAATGTCCTTGAGTTATATATGTGTATATATATATATTGTGTGAGTGCGCACACGATGTAGCAAATTAAGGTGGACATAGAGAGTAATTTTTTAAAAAATAAATATTTGACCTCATATAACAATACTTATTTTTAACAATTTGATTTTACATATCTGAGTTAAGTACAATAATGAATATTTTTTTGACATTGGTATTATTAGTTGCAATTTAGATAACCAAGTTGCAATAAGAGTATCTAAACAAGATTATGTTAAGTACTTAATTAGTTTGGTGTTAAACTTCACTGGTTTTTTTGTTGGCTGTGTAGTATTCCCTTCCTTTTTTTTATTTGTTGATTTATAAGTTTTTATATTTCTTCCGTTTTTTAAGTTGTTTCAATTGTCTTTTAACACTTGTTGAGGTAAAATTTTAACTTATTATTATAACTCTTTTTGTAATTGTAAAAATTACAAATATTATATTTTAGAGAATATTTTTTTTGACAAACTTAACAAGATCTCATATGAATTTGTTTTTCCTTTTAATTTGCATATGAAACAATTGATAGTCGAAGTAGGTGAAATGAATGGTGCTAAAAGTCAAATGGAACAACTAGTATGTGGTATATTCTTTTTTTTTTTTTCACAATAGATCAAAATTTCTTTCTAAGACATTATATAAATATTGTGAAAAACTGTTTTCTTTTTAGAATCACCCTACCACTAAAAATAAAATAAATAAATACATACAGTAAAATGTTTCTAATTTTCTATACTTTATTTCACATACACCTAATATAGTATGTGAACAATTTTAACATGCTTGATTTATTTTATTTCGGGAGGTTGGTTGATTTTAGAGTAGAAACATTTTTTTCACAATATATAAAATATCGTGGAAAGAACATGTTATTAACTGTAATAAAAATTAGGAATATATTAAAATTTGTATAAAAAAAAAAAAAAAAACTATTTTACTTCATCTCTTTCTTCTCAGTTACAACATTTACTTTAAAAATGGAATTTATTTATTTATTTTTATCTTTTGGGAATGTCACTTCTTTCGATCTTATAACAAACATATTTTGTCTAGGACTTTGTGTCCAAGAATTTGTTGCAATTAAAATAAAATGGACAAAGGAATTAAAAAGAAAAATGCTTGGGTGACTCTTTAAGGAATTTAACAAAAAAATTAACAAAAGCTTGTTTAGAATACCTTAATTACAACTTTTGCAACTAGGATACCTAAATTGTAATTAATACTCTGGAGCAAATTTCAATATACTATTCACTATTGCACTGAACTAGTTAACGCTTCACATATCCTAATTTATGACTTATGAGCACTTGGTTAAAAGGTTGATGTACTACTAGTTTTTATCCCCTTAAACAAGTTAAAAAAAAAAGAAAAGAGTATTGAGCTTTAGCACATTAGTGTTGGAGTGCACATTGCAATTGAGTGGATGTAAATTCGATTCTCCTCGACTCACTCCCTTACAGACAATGCTGGTTGGGCATTTTTTGTAATAGGAGACTTACATTATAACCCAGTTTATCTTACCAAATACTCCCTTTGTTTTTTTTAATTTACTCACTTTCCTTTTTGAAATGTTTTTTATTTTTTAATTTATTCACTTCTTACATTTATTAATTAATAGTTCCCAAATGCATTTTTCATATACTCCCTCTCATACTTTTGACTAACTTCAATAAAATTATCCTCTTTTTTCTATTTTTCATACTCTCTCTCTTACTTTTTATATAACTTTAATCATCATTTATTCTTTTTCTCCAACTTCCAATAATTTTTTGGTTTTGAGAAAAACTCAAGTGAATAAACTAAAAAAAAAAATGGTGGGAGTATATTGTAGTCTTTGTTTTTGTATTGATCAAGGTAATTTTGTTAAGCTTTTGATGTTTTAAGGGCTTGTTTACTTCAGATTATATTCAGTTTAGTTCAGTTCATCTCTATTTAGTTCAATTAATACACTTCTATTCAGTTCAGTTCAGTTCATCTCTATTAAGTTCAATTCAGTTCAGTTCAGTTCAGTTCATCTCTATTAAGTTCAGTTCATCTTTATTCATCTAATGTAAACGAGTCTTAAGTCCTACGAAAAGCAACAAGGTAATTCCCCATGTCCTTACTCCCTACATACCATCTAATTAGGAAAAAAATTGGTTGACCCACCGGGTAGACTACACACCCTTAATATAAGGTTATGATAGTTATGATAGTGGAATCTAACTTGACGTAATTATTAATATTTTAATAATCTATTAGTAGTGGGTAGTCTATCCGGTGGATAGGTGTAGCAATGTCTATCTAATTATACTGTAGAGTATAAAAATCATTTGGGCCTTGCTCTGATTATCAGCTAAAATTTTAGTTGAGTTATTTGGTTCATTAATATGGCATTAAAGCCCATATTATATTAATGTGCATTGAATTTGAGGAGATTAATAAACCGATTTTGAAGCCTAGCTAGTAGTTAGCTTACCCATCAACAATTGGTCTTGGATGGAGTTTGTTATTTGCTTGTATATGCAATGGTATCTCCTTTTTGATAGGTGCAGTCTATCCCCATATTCGATCTTTTTTAATCTGAATTGAAACGAACTATAGTTAACTAAATTGAAACAAATTGTATGGTAGTTAACTAAATTGAATTGCATTTGATTGAAATAAAGGCTAAAACAATAAGTTATATGCAATTGTAGGTTTCACAAATCACAACATTAAGTTAGAAAGTCCTTGGCGGATGTTGTATACTTGCAGTATTCCTTCCGTAACATATTAATTGCAACGATTTGATATTTTTTTTCTCTATTTTATGTCAAATTGTTGTACTTATTAATTATTATGATACGAAGGGACTCGTAGGTTAAAGAATGAGTTTTATTTTTCTTTGAGCAAGTCTATCGATCATGTGGTCATTGTACCACATGATCACCAAATCTTTTTACTTGGTAAGTAGTACTCCGTAGATTTTATTATACACTTTTTGCATACATATATAAATATACCCTTTTGTTTTTGTCTTTCTAAAAATGCAGTACTGTAAAATGTAATAGCAATGTCCAATAATTTCCAAGTTTTTAATCATTTAGATTTTGAATTGCGTGCTAAGAGAATGAATTGTCAGCTTTAGGAAAAATGCAAGTGTTGATAATATTCCTTGCTTGTTTACTTCAACTTGTTCCTTGAAGGCAATCTAATTTTCCTCCCCCTCCCTACCTTTTTATACGCATCTGTTTCTGTTCTTTTTACAACTTAGTTTTCTTAATCTTTTGTGACTTAAAGCTGTTACTAAGGGACAATAGTTGTATACTTATGATAAAAAATTCTGGTGGAGTGCACGCGGAAGATTAGTGAGCCTAATTTTTTGAAATGTAAAAGTTAATTGATTGGAAATTTTGTTACAAAGTTGGGGGAGTTGCATGTGATACTCCAAGGTTTCATGATGATGGTACTCTTGATGGTGGGATGTACTTATGACTCCACATACTTAATTTTCTTTCCACAATCACATATTTATAGTGTTACATGACATACTCTAGAATTTTCTACTCCGTCCGTAACAAATTACTAGCAACAATCGAATTAGCACGGACTCCTAGTTGAAATAAGATAATTGTGGCATTAAGTGGTATAATAATGATAAAAGTAAGAAAGAGAAAAATAGATAAAAAAAGGTGGGGAAAAAATGTGGGGCCTATTTGTGTTAGTATTATGTTAATTATTATGAATAAGGGCAATAATGTAAATTTGTTATTTTTTGTTGCAAAAAATAGAATAGAATGAAATTAGGAAAAAATGTTGCTAGTATTATATTACAACCAAAAATAGAAAAGAGTTATATGTCCAAAACTACCTTACTTACACCACTTTTTGCAAAAAAAACTACATTACTTACAAAAGCTTGTCCAAAACTACCTTTATTAGCCAATTCCTTGTTGACCACTACCTTGTTCGTTGTTCCAGCGTTGACTTTGCTTTATTCTCGAAAATAATTAGTCTAATCAATGTTTTGGGGTCATTTTTGTCCTAAAAGGGTTAAATATAAGGTCGGAATCTACAAAAAATAGTCGCATAAGCTTCTATTTGCATTACAAAATTTGTCTCGATATGCGTTCGTTGGGCGTGCCTAAAAAAATTATCCCTATCAAGGTTTTGGTGGGTCATTTTTGCCCTAAAGGATCAAATTTGAGGTAGAAATTTGCAAAAAACGATCAGATTGGCCAGCAAAGGCAAAGTCAACGCCGAAATAATGAATAAGGTAGTGGTAAACCAGAAATTTGCTAAGTAAGGTAGTTTTGGACAAACTTTTGTAAGTAAGGTGGTTTTTTGCAAAAAGTGGTGTAAGTGAGATAGTTTTGGACAAAAAACTTAATAGAAAATGTTGCTAGTAATATGTTACGGAGGGAGTACATAAGACTTGAGATTATTTCCTCCTAGATAATTCTAGATAATTCCTTTTCTAAGCTTTTTCTAAACCTTTATGTCACAAGATTTTTCTAGAATTTTTCCTTAGATATTTCTATGGATTTTTCTAGATTAATATTTCCAACACCCCCCCTTTAATCTTGAAAATTCTGAATTCCTTGAATGAACTGATCTTATTCAACTCCCCATTCTTGTATCTTTATTATGTTCTTATATTTAATAATGCGCACTTATTTTGCGCCCTTGAACTCCTTGTTGAGTGTTTTATGTCATTTATGTTCTTGTTTACTCCTCTGCTTTCGCTTCCTTTGTGTTAAAGCTAAGCCTTTTGTTTGCTTGACTTACTCTTGATATACTCCATGTTATTTGTTTCCTTGAATTTGTCGATATCTTGAATTTTGATCCCATCAACAAGGTCTTCTTACCTCAGATTGCATTTTGGGTCTTTCCCCACCACATGCACTGTTATTGGGGTCAATTGCACATATTTTGCTTAGATCTTACCAAATTTGTGTTAGGGTCAGGCCCGACCCTGAGCAGGGGCGAGCAGGGTGGCCGCCCAGGGCCCACGCTCAAAAGCTTCAATTTCCCTATATGTAATATAATATATATTAAATTAGTTACATAAATGTTCATATGTTTTAGCACAACTCATCAATGGTAAGGTTGTTGCAGCTTAAACGCTTTCACGGTAGTGGTCTCGTGATCAATTCCCGTTACCCTTTCTTTTTTATTTCTTTCTTTTTTCTTTTTTGCTTTTTTTGGGGGTGTATATGTTATTGCATATTGGGATGAAATTCACTACCCTCTTTTTCTCTAACTTTTTAATAAATTTTCATCTCATTTACCATTTTTTTTGGACGGGCATCTCATTTACGATTAAACTATTAAAGTATCAATCTTAAATTATTATTCACGTTTTCCTTCTTAACCATTGGATCAATCTTTTCAATTCTAGTATTTCCAATAATGTTGTATATTAAACCTTGTTATTTATAATTTGTAATTGATTTTTTTTAGTAATATCATATTTATTTTCCATAGTCTTACGATCGCAGATTCAGAAAAAATGTTTAGTGGGGTCAAAATGCATTTGTTAAATTTTATTGGGATTAATTCATAAAATTACAGGAAAAAATTTGGAAAATTATATGTTTTAAATACAAGATATAGTTTTCTACATTCAAATTCAAGTGGGGTCAAAGAACCACACTTGTTTGTTTACTTCAGATTATATTCAGTTCGGTTCAGTTCATCTCTATTTAGTTCAATTAATACATTTCTATTCAATTCAGTTCAATTCAGTTCATCTCTATTCAGCTAATGTAAACGAGATCTTAGTATGATGTGGCTCCGCCACTGTAGCCTTAGTTTACTTCTAATTAAATACCTTCTACTGAAAAAAAAAATACCTTCTATTGTTATTTAAGTTAAAAGATTAATCTTTAGGGCTTGTTTGCTTCAGTTTAAATTCAGTTCAGTTCAGCTCTATTAAGTTCAGTTCAGTTCAGCTCTCAATTTCCTTCTCTTATAAAATATTAATTTCAGTTGTATTCAGTTCAATTAAATTCAGCTAAAAAAGTAAATGAGCCCTTAGAATATTCACTCCATTCTATTATCTTTATCTCATCCTAAACAAAGTTTTTTTTTACCTCATTTGACCTAAACAAATCTCACTCAGTAGTGAGTTCATAGGGAAAATATAATGAAATGTAGAGAGTATGATAAAAACTCATTTTTCTTAAAAAATTACAATAAGGCCCTGTTTGGGAGTTAGCTGATAGCTGTTAGAGGTTAGCTGATTGAGTTAGCTGTTTTGACTAGCTGATTGTGATAGCTGATTTGACTAACTGATTACATTAGCTATTTGTATAAAAGTGTTTGGTAAATAGTGGATAGTTGTTGGATGTTTAAGAGTAAAAAGAACTAAAAAGCTATAAGCTCTTCCAAAAAGCTCCTCATATGAGCTTTTTGAAAAAGAGCTTTTTCACCTCAAAACTCTCTTCCAAACCTATTTGTTACTTCGCCCCGGGCCCTCAAATAGTCCGGAACGGCCCTGGTTAGGGTCTAATGCTCTTTTAATGCTCGGGGTCTTTTTCCCGGCTCTTGATTATTGGGGGACTTTTTTCCTTGCCCCTTGATAAAATGTGTTGACAATTTTTGTATTTGCCACCCTTGAATTTGCTATTCGTTCGGTATTATTGTGGTTTTTTAATTTTTGATTTTCTAATTATATAAAAATTAGTCAAACTTATTGGAAAAATATTAAAAATGGAAATTAAAACTAATTAAAAGTGAAAATCACCATTTTGATTTGCTATTTTTTGTTTTAGTTTTTTAAAAAAATTAAACAAAAAGATAACTAAAATGCTGGTTTTTTTTTTTTTTCTTAATGAAAACAAAATCGCACATATAATGACAGGGCCATGAAAGCTAGATTGAAAAGAAGGGACCATATTATGGAAATCGAAAATTTTTTCTTAGCCGCATAAAAAGAAAGCAAGGGTTACTGCTTGAAAATGGTGGATTGGTGGGGCTTCATTTTTCAATGATGCATAATTGGGAAACATGTAGAGATTATTGAAACACGAAAGCAGACCTTATTGAATCTAATTAATAAACGTGCGCTATCCAAATATATCAAAAGAACGTTAATTAGGACTTTTTTACACACTTCAAAAGAACAAACTTTTTTTAAAAAATAAAATAAATTCATTTAAAGGTTAATTATATATGGTTTCCTAAATAAAATACCCACAAACAAAATGATTAAATGTTTTTGTTAATGACTAATACTAATTTAGTCCTGTGCGCTGTAAAATTTATATAATAATTTTTTTATATATAATTTTTCAAAAGGGTACTCAGTATTTTATATGTAGAAAAGATATTCATTGCCCTAAGGGCAATACATAAGAATTAACAAATGCATTAAAAGTTGAAATTTACATTTAATATGTGTAAAAAATTCCTTGAAAAGTGAATTAAATATATTTTATTTATTTATTATATTAAAATATTACATAGAAAATTGAAATATGTATTTAATATATGAAAATAATTTCACATTTCAATGGAAAATTTTCATATAATCATTGTGTAAAACAAGTTTCAATCTGTTTTTCACATTAATTAATGTATTTAATATTAACCACAACACTTTATTAGTGGTGGGTAGTCTACCCGGTGTGTATGCAATTTTTTTTCATTGTGGACCAAAAAAGTTTAGTAAATTTCTAGAAATTTGATTAGATAAATAAATTCCTATGAATTACCATTTCCTATGGGAATTAACTTCCTACATGAACTAAACAAGCCTGAATGGTTAAAATGAATATGTAAACCCCACTAATGGACGATGTGCAAATTAAAAATAGTCAATTCCCTTTAATTAACTTATTTTCAGTGAATCAAATTAGTTCAGACAAGTTAAGATAAATTCGGATAAGTAAAAAAATATGAATAAGTTCAAATAAGTACCAATATTATTAAATGATTTTAATAATAATAATAAATATTAAAATAATAAGAATAATAATAATTATTATTACTACTATTATTATAATATAAGAGAGGTACAACTAAATGGATAATGTAAGATTTTAAAATATGGAGGAGACTAGCAGAGAAAGTGTGTGGGTGTGTGTATTGTAAGGATTGGCTAAAAACAGTAAAATTGTTGAAAACCAAATAAAAGTGATACATTAGACGTTTAAAGTGATACCTCAGGAAAAAAAAAAAAGATACGATGAGTTTTTAACTAATGTTGTCAGTATTTATGAAAAAATCATGAATGATTGCACGCGTACCCTTTTTTTGTCTAACGTAGGAGTTTTCACGCTAAGCACATTTTTATTATATACTCTCTATCTTTTTTTTTACTTGTTACATTATATTTTTTTCACATTTACCAAGACATAACTGTAAATCAAAATATCTTTAATTAACTACATATATAATAGAAATTATAAAAATTATATATTTGAAAAATACATTTTGAGACAAATAAGGTAGATCCATTATGACTATATTTTTCATTATGTACATAAAATTAAAAACAGTCGAAGTTCAAAAATAAACAGTACCCATTCAGTGAATGTAGCAAGTAATAATAAGGGGCTGAGGGACTATAGAGTATATACGACCATACAAATTTATTATTTTTTTTTATAAATTTTAATAACATAGCATGCATTGTAATGAAGGGTTTTTACGCTAAAGATGTTTAAATAAATTTCTATCTTTTTGTACGTACCTCAACTCGTAACAAAAAAAATGAGACAGAGGGAGTAAATAGCATAGAAAGATAGTAGCTAGTAGTATAATTAGTTAGTAAAGTAATAAAATGAAAGCCACAGAGATGAGAAATTAAAGGTAATATAAATGTTTAGTAAGGTGAGGAATAATGTAATTATTTGATGATAGAAAAACCATACATACCTTAGGTTTGAAAAGCAGGACACGCAAGCAAGATATAATAATATACAGTAGTTTAGTGTATGTATTTGCATGAATGAATATTTGATTATGTAAAGCGAGCTGTTTCTTTCTGGACTGGACGTAGTCGCGCGGGGATGACAAATCTTCATGAACTATATATATATATATATGTATGTTACATAACATAAAAATGAATGAATGAATGAATGTGGAAAAGAATTGAATGAGGAAATGACTTTTGAAAGACCCCAAAAATGGAAGGAAACAGGAGAAGTAGAAACAAACATAGAGGATAGAGCAATGAATGAAACAATTCCATTCATCTAGCTAGTAAAGCTAAGTCACAGCTAGCTCATTTTGAAGCTAGTCCTTTTAATTTAATTTACTACTAACTCTTTTTATTTATTTACTTACTGTTTAATATTTTTATGTTTCTTGTTTGTGATTGAATCAATAATATAATAAAAATTAAAAATTTACTGTATACTGGGCTAAGCTAGCTAGCTACTAAAGGGATGGATGTCTACGCAACAAAGTTTTGTACCCCAGGCCCAGGCCCAGGCCCAGGCCAACAATCACGGGATGAAATAATCAAAGTAAAATATTATATATCCATGGACCATGTTTCATGTTTGAGAGAAATAAAGAGTATGTATAATGTACTCCGTATGTATGTAGGGTTTATGTAGGGGATTAGATTAGGCCATCCACATTAATTCATCCTACAATCCTATTCTACATACAGACGTGTTCTGTCTTGTACCCTATATTTTTTTGTTGAGGTCCATCCCTCATCTCTCTTATTAATTGGAATAATCTAGGGTCAGCCCCACAATTCTAATACTCCTCTTTTTTTCCTTCAACAACATGCTATAAAATAGTCCTCGATCAAGATACAACTCAAGATTATAATTTATATATACTTAGGGCTTTGTTTATTTTAGCTTAAATTTAGTTCAGTTCAGCTCAGTTTTATTAAGTTCATTTCACTTCCCAATTTCCTTCTCTTATAAAATATTACTTTCAACTGTATTTAGTTCAGTACAGTTCAGTTCAGTTCAATTCAGTTCAGCTATATTCAGCTGAACTGAGCTGAACTAAATTTAACCTAAAGTAAACAAGCCCTTACTCTATACCAAATTAATTACTCCCTCCGTAACATAATAAGTTCACCAGTTTCTATATGTGGGTGTAACAAAATTTTTTTACCAATTTGCAAACTTTTCATTTTTTGCAAAAAAAAGATGCACTTATTTACAATATTGTCATTATTTATCAAATATAATTTCTTAAGGAGTATTAAACATTAACACTACATTATTAACCTAACTTAATCACCACCACCCACCACCTTTCATCACCAGCCTTTCACCCTCACCCACATCAACCACCAACAACAACCTAACCAAACTCACCCCAGCCGCCACCACCTAAAACACAACCCGAACACCAACCACGAGCCCAAGAAATAATCCATCCACCCAAACCTCAGCAACATGAACGCCACCATCCAAACCCTAGCCACGAACGAAAACACGAACCCTAAACACCAAACCCTAGCCAACATAACAAACCCTACCCGACAAACTCCACCACCAAAACAATAACAATAATTCGAACTGAGATTTCAAACAAATCCTAGCAATAATTTGAGCTGAGCTTTCGAACAAACCGTAGCAATAATTCGAATTGAGATTTTGAACATACCTAACAATAATTCGAAAAAACCTCACGAATACTAGTACTAATTCGAATGTCATCACATCTCGAACAAACCCTAGCAAACGAGAACTGAGATGTTCTCAAATGAATTCGAACAAACCCCACAAACACTAGCATAATAATTCGAACGTCGGATTTCGAACAAGCCCTAGTAAATAAAAATTGAGATGTTCTCAAATGAATTCGAATATTGGACTGAAAATAGACGTTGGAATTCGAACAAAACAAATTAACTTGAACATTCGCTTGCGAACAGATAAATTCGAACAATGGTGGTGCGAAAAAGTGATGGTGGAGCGAGCGGGGGTAGTGGTGATCTGAGTTGGGTCGGGGGTATGGCTGCTGGTTAGTGGTGGATGACCTTGTGGTGATGGGTGAAGTGTGTTAATTTTTTTATAGGATCAGTGGTTGGTAATTAGAAGAGGGGATTGTAGTTTGATTAGTGTTTAAACTTGTATTGGGAAATTCTGCCTAGGAGTTCACAAAAAGTACAATTGGTGAATTTTTTTTTACGTAGGGAGTACTCCTTTTTTACCTAAAAAACTCCCTAAGTGTGCGGGTCTCCAGGCCAGGTCGTTGAATTTGAGTATTGTCTTCCTTCCTTCTCTTTCTTTATACTCTATCACCATCAACAACAATAACCAACAATAGCAATCATCTTCTAGTTCATTTTGTGTTATTGTCATGATATAATTCCTTAATCCATGATATTCCTCAACTCTCTCATGCCAAAAGATTTTAGGTCAGTCGCACAATCACCATAGACAATTAAAAGACTTAGGTGTGTCGTGGATTGAGATCCACTGACTTGAAAATGAATTCCGACGCTACTAGGGTGCACTATAATCGTTGTCGGTATGTAATTTAAAGTTTAGAACACTTGTGCCAAAGGAAAAGAATGTGCACGACTTTTTGAGTAATAAGAAAATCAGAATAATATGAATATATATATATTGCTGTATGTAGATGATGATGAATCAAAAGAATTTTATATGCATTAAAGAGGATTGAAGAGACTTACTTTTGCTTACTAATTACATAATTTTCTAATTATGTTTTTGCAATAAAAAAGATATAACTTCGCCTGAAGATGCAAATTGAGCTGTATAACCTCATATCAAACTTCAAGATCTTCTTTACTTGAGACATGCATGTTTCAATCAGCAAGAAAAACCCATCCAAATACTCCAATCAGCAAGAACACCCATTCAAATACTCCAATTGACGCATATAACATCGAACCTAGCTTCAAGAACACCATTACTTGAGACATGCATGCCCAAACAATACATATAATAAACATGGAATGAGCGATTTTAACACATGAGACGAGAAGTGAGTTCAATCAAAGCTAAATTGAAAAGAAAAAATGGAAGAGGGAAGAAGAGGGGAATGGACAGAGTATTACAACAGGGGACAACATGGGAAGAGAATAGCGGAGTTGATGGGGGAATAACGTGAGTAATAGAAAGAGAAGAGGAGAGGCAATTGCAGGTGAAACAAGGAGAAGCAATGACATGTATGGCAATGGAGGAAGAACGCGAGCAGAGGATAACAACAGGGGAGTTGTTGGGGGGGATGAGTATGAATAGAAGCAACGTGAGGTGCACGTGACGAGTTACTGTTGATAGATGAATAATAACCGCTTATTGGCTTTTATTTATGTTATAGATAAGAAAATTAGAAGAATATGAATATATTGTTGTATATATGTAGATGATGATGAATCAACAGAATTTTATAATTAATCAGAATGTAATTGCCAGTTTGCCACGGTAATGAGCTTAATAAATAATGCAATCAACTCTCATAAACATGGACGTTACAAAGAAAAGATCCCCAGAGAAACCCCAACGGTCACTACTTTGCGATTCGCGACCTTAGGTCGCAACTTGCGAGGAGTTTCGATCTGATCTAAAAATTCTTCTTCAGGACTTTGGTTGCGACTCACGACCCTGTTCGCGACTCACGACCTACAGTTACTGCATCGGCCTACTTAAAAATGCCATAACTTCTTCGTTACTTGTCATAATTGAGCTTATGATCTATCGTTGAAAAGCTTTTAAAGTTATTAATTTCCAATGCAATAAAATTACATCAAACCGATAGTTTGTCAAAAGTTATGATCAAAATAGTAGACGCTAGTCTTTTCCCACTTTTATACAAACAATGAGGGCATTGTGACTTTGTATATGTCATAGTTTTGGGATGCTTACATCATTGCACTTGTGATTTACATGAAGTATTTTTTTGAGTACACAAACATTTCAATGGTTCTTCAATTGTGGGAATGATATTTTCACACAGGAATGGTTTTTAGGGCCGAGTAACAGTGGAGTTTGGGCTACTTGATTTTTCACTGCGTTAAATGCCTTTTTCTTTTATATTTGTATGGGGCCTACCGATATACCGGCAGGACCGCCCTACTAATGTCCATACCAAGATTTCTAAAGGTTGTGATTGTCGTGACCGGAAGGTGTCGGCGCACAAGAACCAAGACCGCCAATAAGGGGCCAGTACACAACCAACGCTAAGGACGCCATCCTATAGATGATGGACCTAAGAGCCACCGACCCAAGCAGGTGACAGAGAAGAACCAAAGAGAATCTAGAGCAGTGAGCCCCAATATCCTACGTGGCACCCATTTAGGATACCATTCAAGTACACAAACCCCACTCTCTAACAAACTAATTAACTAAAGTAAAGATAACCATACAAGTGGCATCTATCCATCCAAAGACTCACTCAAGTTTGTAACTAACTCTATGTGCATGATGACATTAGCCAACCCCAAGAGGACACGTGTCCATGGCGGCCTCGAACAGGCCGGCAGGCCACCACACCATTTCCTATAAATATGAGATGATCTCACTATTACAAGGTACACAATCTTTCACTCACAAAATACTCTCTCTCTTTTGAACTGAACACCGTTGCTGACTTAAGTATCGGAGGGTCTTTCCCCGGAGACACCATGGGATTAGCTCACCATTCATTTCCTTGTACAGACCACAGCTCTGACCACCACCTTGGATCATCACCATCTACGGAAGAGCCAAAACTTATTAGAACAATATTGAAATGACCAAGTTGCCTATGTTTGTGGAGTGCAAAATTCATTAATTGGGAGTTGCTATAGGTGCACCCAATTTTGCTATATATAGGCACATCTTTTGCAAGAGGATAATTTTCAATGCTCTTGTCACATAAATTTGTGCTTATAACAATTACTCTGTCATAATAAGAGGATTGCCTATATATCAATATTACTCTGTCATAATAATGAGTGCTTAACTGCTTACTCATGGCAGTATTCAGTTGTTAGGCAGCTTTAATTCTGCGATAGAATTCTGATATGAAGGCTGTTGACTTGTTGATAAGCATATGCTGCTGCACACATTAATGTATTCTCTGCTTAATGTTCAGTCCTTAATACACAACTGTAACCAGTTTGTATCTCTTTTTTTTTTTTTTGACATAAAAAAAAAAAAACAAACAAAATGGAATTGCGTAGAGCTTGGACTGCCCCTGATTAGCTGCTGCATCATATATAACCCATAATAATGTTCATTCTTGGACCTTCCTATATTTTCTGATATTTCTAAAAATAAAGTATTTCAGATGTGTCCTTTTCATCCTCTTTCTCAGAATATGGTTGGGAAGAAAATCAATTTACAATGTATACATTCATTTTGTTTTGATATTTTCAAAAAAAAAAAAAAAAAAAAACGACGATATATATATTTTTTTTTCTTCATATCTTGTATGGAGTAGAGTTTCATCTTTAAAACCACTACTTGGAGTCAAATAAAATCTAGCATTACTAAAATTGCAATTTCCAGTAAATATTTTCCATTATATTAGGGAAAAATAATTTCAGAAGTATAAATGTTGACGTGGTAAGTCAAGTGGGGAAAAAAACAAAGTATCGCTCTATTTCTAGAGACTTCATCTGGATGGCGTGTCTTGTATCCGAAAACACCTCAGATACTCCGATTTATGTGTCAGATGAAACCAAATTTTTATGTATGTAGATAATTGTTCTTTACTTAAAAGATACTTTTTTAGACTTTTTATACTACTTCAAAAACTAATTACACTTACAAAATAAGCTTAAACTAGATACCCTTGGTCCGGACGTACGGGGTATATATATTAGTATTCGAGTAATACATATATATGTATATTTCGATATTATTTTCTGTTTCTTTTAAATTTTGGATTCACACTTTTTGCTAAGCTTTCTATATAGCCTTAGTCCGGACGTACGGGGGCATATATTATTGTATACTTTTATAGTTCTACTTATACGATTATACACTTATAGCTAGCAAATTGGTTGGTAAAGCCGGTATTGATCAGTCAATACTAGGTTTCGGTCGTCGGTTTTATGGCGGGTATTTTTCTGTAACGTGTCGAATTTCTTATTCGTGACCCAATGTTTTCGGTTTTTCTAATGAAATTTTGCAAAAGATAGGATAACTATTTGGGCTTTATGATTTGAAAATGCATAATGTAATTAAACTAACTAGAAATTCTTCACTGAAATACTTCCTCTACTGCTTCTTTTGAAAAAACGTATTCAAGTAGTATCATGTTGAAATGTTGAATATGTCTTGTGGCCTAACATTATTTGCATGAGTAATTGAGTATAAGACTATACTTGGAAATTTGGTCGGTAACGGGTTGGTTAGTACTTAAAAATGAGTTTCCGAGTTCAGTCAAAAACAAATTTTAGTTGTATTTTTATGTTCATGACTCAATTTTTCCAAGTCAGTTTTGAGATTGATATTGGACCATTTTTATTTTTTCCATACATGTCATTTGTTTTTATTTTTACTTTATTTCATTGGTAATGCCGTAATCTTACTATGTTCATAGTACTATGACTTGAGTTGGGACCTACCACATATTACTCGAAGTAATTTAGCCGGCAGACACATCCAAAAGAAAATGAAAATTTCTTATAATGTAATATGGTTGGAATGATACAAGATCACCTCTAGCATTAGAAAGATTCATGTGATTACAATAAAAGCCTCAACCTCTCTGCATTCATTTCATTGTAAGAATGTGATGATATCAGTTATCAAAGTCTAAAAATTCCACTGCATGATGCGGCTAATATGTTGTTGATGATCTGATGATTGATTGAATGCCCACTTTGTAACGATTCTAGCCCAAATTTGCGAGGAGTGATAGGGGAGGACATTCTTGTGCAAGAAGTGTAACAAGAAGTGGTATTTTCATAATTTTGCTTAGTAAATGAGAAAAAGTTTTTTTTTTTTTGTTAAGCAAAGGTTTTTGTAATTTCGTTAGATATCATTGTTAGTTATTTCAGTTAGGCCCGTTTTTTAGGACTTTTATTAACTTAATTTAAGTTAATTTTATTTAAGTTCAGTTCATTTTTTTCATTTAAATTCAGATAATTTAAGTTCAGTTTATTATTTTTTTATTATTATTATTATTATTATCATCATCATCATCATTATTATTAATAATTTCGGGCATTGTTTTTTCGCTCGACATTTTCCGACGACGGTTTTAGGACTGACTACGGTGATTATTAAGCCGACTTTTCCGGCGATGATTTTCAGGCCGAGTTTTTCGGCGGCGGTTTTTGGAACGACTTTTTTCGACGACGGTTTTCGGACTAACTTTTCCGGCGGTGATTATTCGGCCGACTTTTCTGGCGACGATTTTTAGGCCTAGTTTTCCGGCGACGGTTTTCGGGACGACTTTTCCGACGACGGTTTTCAGACTGACTTTTTCGGAGGTGATTATTCAGTCGAATTTTCCGGACACCGATTTTTAGGCCGAGTTTTTGGGCGACGGTTTTTGTGCCAAGTTTCCCGGCGACTGTTTCCCAGGCGAATTTTTCGACAATGTTTTTCCGCTCGACTTTTTCGCCGATTTTTCCCTACCTACTTTTTCGGCGACGGTTTTTCGGCCGACTCCCGGACCAACTTTCTGACCAACTTTTCCAACCAAATTATTATTATCATTATTATTGTTGTTTTCCGACATCTTTTTTCCACTGGACATTTTTCGACATCGCTTTTATTTTCGAGGTTTTTTCGCCCAGTTTTTTCGACGACGATTTTCAGGTTGATTTCCCCGGCGGTGCTTGATTGGTTGACTTTTCTGGTGACGATTTGGTCGAATTTTCCGGCGATGGTTTTCAAACCGATTTTTCTGGGGTGTTTTATCGACCGACTTTTCCGACATCGATTTACGGGGGCGACTTTTCCAGCAGTCTTTTTTCGACCGACTTTTTCGGCAATTATTTTCGGCCGACTTTTCCGGCGGTCTTTTTCGGCGAGAAAAATAAAAATAAAAAATAAAAATTAAATTAAAATATAAATAAAAAATAAAAAATAAATATAAGAAGTATAAATATTTTTTTCTCAGTTAATTTAAGTTTAGTTAATTTAAGTTCAGTTCATTTTATTTCATTTAAGTTCATGTTTTCTCAATCCTATAAAATGGGGCCTTAGTCTCTGGCATAACCAGCCACATGGATCTTATCTGTGTGGCTTTCAGTTAGTAAAAAAGCAAATTGCGCGTTGCAAATTTGTACACTACAACAAATACACGCTCTTTCACTTTTTTCAAATCCTACCAGGGTCCAGGAGAGAGAAAATATATAATTTGTTATTTTTTTTTCAAATGCATATATTACAAAAAATACAACTCCAAAAAATAAAATAAAAATACCAAAATTTTTTTTTTTTTTAATTCTCTACAAATAGAGACTCATATTGATATAATTTATAACATTAAATTTTTAGCCCCTTTTAAAACACGTAGTAACCCCATAAAGTACTTAGTAATTCAATACAAATATTTGGTAACCCTTATAAACATAGTTAGTAACTCGATATAAATATTTGGTAGTAACGTATAATTAATTTAGTAACAATATAAAAAATTAATCGAGAACCCATAATAAGTAACCCCAAATGACTTATACTTGGTAACCGCATTAACTATTTAACTTAATCCTAGTAATTATGATGACTTACACTTAATAATTTTACTGACTTATAGTTGGTAACCCCTCTAAACTAGAGCTGGTCAAAAGCAGACCGGCCCGCGGGCCTGGCCCGACCCGGACCGATTTTTTGCGGGCTTTGGGCATGAAAATTAGGCCCGAATTGGGCCCGGCCCGGCCCGTTTTTTTTATTTTTTAGTGCGGGCTTTTGGCACTAAAAATTAGGCTTTTTAGTTAATTTTTTAGGCCCGGCCCGAAAAAGCCCGAAAAGTCCGCCAAGCCCACACTAATTTTTCGGGCTTTGGCCAAGAAATTTGAGCCCGAACTAGGCCTGGCCCGAACCCGGTCCGCCATATGGGCTTTATTTTGTGCATTGAGTCCGGCCCGGCCCGGCCCATGATCGCCTCTATTCTAAACCATGATGGTATCCCCACTTATTATTAATAACCCACTCATTTAGTAATTAACCTGTTTATACCATATTAGTTACCTCTTTATACCACACTACTAACTACATTGATTCTTAGTAACCCCACTCATTTAGAATTAGTAAACACTCTAAACCATACTAGTAACCCTACTGACTCAATTTAGAACCCCATTGATTCAGGCCTAACAACCCTATCGAGTCCCACATAGTAATTCCACTGACTCAAAGTTAGTAACCCTTCTAAATCAAAATAGTAACCCCAATATAAATAATTAGTAACCCCATATATATACTTAATGACCTCTATAAAATACTTAGTAACCCCTATATGAATATTTAGTAACCCCGTATAAATACTTAGTAACCCCTATAAAATACTCCCTCCGTTTTATTTAATTATTATTTTACTATCTTTCTTTTTGTTTGGTATTGTTGATGGAAACCATTATAATTGTATTACTATGATACTTTGTCTTAATATTATATGATGTCTTGTTTTTATAGTATAATTTAATGATTGAACAGTGTGATGTATTGCCTATATAGTATGATGATGGTGTTATATATTATCAGATTAAAAATTGTATGCATTATTGTATATGACTACAATATCCTCAAACCTCAAATCTCTAACGCATATCACATATTATTAACTTTATATTAGATTAAAAATAGGCTCAAATCTTATTATTGTTCTTGTTATTAATATTGTTACTATTATTATTGTCATTATATTATTCGTATATATCAATCACCATCATCATCGTTATCATCAGTATCATCATCAATTCATTGTTGTTAGTTGTTGCTGCTAATTGCTACTCATCATTATTGTTATGATCGTTGTTATCGCCAATTCAGTATCACCCATCATCATCTTGACCATCATTTACATTCAATATTAATACTCGATACATTACACCAAATATTAGTACAAGGATAAATTGATCTAAATATAAATTGATACATAATAAATAATATTAACATGCACCTTAACTACCCTCAAAAAAAAAAAACATGCACCTTAACTAAATAAACAAATAAATTAACCCATTGTAAGACCAAATACTTCAAAGGTTAAGCCGAATACGACCCGACTATATTATTTGGGGGAATAACACAAGAAAGTTTGGGTAAACCCAGTAATACTTGATATCTACCTCAATAAAAACCATTAAAGATGTCCTTACAAAACTAAAAATAACCATAATGTAATTGAATATAATCATTTAAAATTAACTGATAATAATTGAAATCGTACGCATAGAACTGTATTGAACCATAACGTAAACTGAATACAATTGGAACCAATATATAAACCGTTCACAATGAACTAACATCAATTGAAATCGTACGGGTAAAACCGAAGACCAACCATAACGTAAACTGAATACAATCGGAACTGTTATGTCAATCGTTCACAATGAACTGACAATAACTGAAATTGTATGGGTAAAACCATAACTGAACTGATTTGAACTAAAAATAAAAATAACTTAAAAGCTAAAACCAAATTGGTTAATCTGAAAAAAATTAATTGAAGTCAACTAAATTGAAGTCAAACAAACCATTTGGGTTCAACCATAACAGAACTGATTAATTGAACTGACACCTCTACGTATGTTGATGTCTTTCGAGATAACTTATAAGAACCATTATTTTAATCATCAAGTCTCGTAAGATCCCAAAAGAATTCAACCGATCTCATAATATTTCATCCTCTCATAAATTTATCAAGATAACTTATAAGATGATATTTGATCACCATCGTCATTTATAAAGTTCAAAGTGTATTTTTTCAAAAAAAAAAAGTTCAAAGTATATTGGTTTTCCCTCTTAAGAACAAAAAACCATATCTTAAGAACAAAGAATCATATTAAAGCAAAGAATAATATCTTATGAACTGTTAATCATATCTAAAAAACAAATACTCATATCTTAAAAACACCTAACTATATCTTAAAAACAATGAATCATATATAAAGAAAAAAGAGTAATTTCTTCTCAAAAAATAATCATATCTTACGAACAAATAATCATATCTTACCAACAAAGTTTGATATCATATGAACTAATAATCATATCGTAAAAACATATAATCATACCGTAAAAGCAAATAATCATATGGTAAAAACTTAGTATCATATTTGAAGGACTGAAGGAAAAAAAACTCATTTTTTAAAAACAAGCTATCATATCTGAAAACAAAGAATTATATCTGAAAAACTAACAATCATATCTTAAAAACTAACAACCATATTTAAAATTACCAAAATATTTGCTAAACAAAAAAAAAAAAAAAAACTCTTTTTATCACCAAGCAATATTACAAAAATACCCCTTCTTGTTACCATCCCTGCACAGATCTGTCTTCCCCTAAATTTGATCAATATTGACTGCTGCATTATGTCATCAAGTCTTGGAGAAAAATATTGTGTCCCATAATGTGTTTCACTTTGTGTCCCACCTCCTTTAATTGTGTCATTTTCTAATCAAACATAATTTTACTTAAATGCCTTTATTTATTGTTTAAATAGAAAATAACACAATTAAAGGAGGTGAGACACAAAGTGAAACACATTATGGGACAGCAAATTTGAGTCCTCAAGTCTTGTAGTAAGTCGTAATAAATGCATGACCATAAATTAAACACATGCTAATAAAACAGGTAAATGCTTACATTATCTTACCTCATAAGCATATACATGTCAAATTTTCCTTCGTTTTTTCTTTTCAAAATCTTCATTAATTATTATGATATTGTTAATACTATGTTCTATTTCTAATTAATGTTTTGAAAAAAAAAAACCTTGTAAGCCTAAATAATTATTGGTTCTAGGAAATAGTCAAATGTCTCCATGTTTGATTAGCATGAAATAACACAAGCACAGAAAATTGAATTTCCTATGAATTGTAGGAAATTGATCACTTACCTCCCTCTAGCTTGGTGAATGAAAATTATTGTGTCAATTTCAATTTTTTATGCTCAACAAAACACTAATAGCAATTCCCTAGGAAATTGATAAGGAAATTTATTTCTTATTATAAAATAAGAATTCCTACAAATTTTAACTTCCTGTGTTAGGCTCTGTTCTTTAGGATTAATCTGGTCTGATCTAATCTGATCTGAATTATTTTTATTTTTATTTTTAATTTTATTTTTATAATTGTAATAATTATTTTTTTTATGAGAAAGGTAATACATGATTATATTTACTAAAACAATAATAATAATTATTATTATTATAATTATTATTATGATATCCCATTTCATTTCACCTCTCCATTCAATCTCACTCCAAAACTTCAAAACCCTAGTTCTTCAAGCCCCAGTATCCCAGAAAGGTAGAATCATAAATTAATTAAGGGGTATTCGACCCACTAATGATTAGTATATTGAAATTATTCTTACAACAAATAATAATATATAATAATTATAGTAGTAGTAATAATAACAATAATAACAACAATAATAACAATAACAACAACAACAACAACAACAACAATAATAATAGTAGTAGTAGTAGTAGTAATCACCCTCGAAAAATTCGACCAAACCGTCACCGAAAAAGTCGACCGAATAATCACCGCCGAAAAAGTCATTCCGAAAACCGTCGCCGGAAAACTCCGCCTGAAAATCGTCGCCAGAAAAGTTGACCGAATAATCACCGCCGGAAAAGTCAATCTGAAAACCGTCGTCGGAAAAGTCGTCCCGAAAACCGTCGCCGAAAAACTCGGCTGAATAATTACCGCCGGAAAAGTCAGTCCGAAAACCGTCGTCGGAAAATGTCGAGCATCCAAACAATGCCCGAAATTATTATTAATTTCTGATCTGATCTGATCTGATTTGAGTTTGTCTAATCTGATCTGATTACTGTACCTTTTAAGTTCTGAAGAACACGGCCTTAATCCAAATGAACTCTTATTACCCCGTACTTTATTCTACTAATATATTCCGTTTCAATTAAGTTAATAAAAAATATATGCATTAATTATCCTTGATATCAGTACAAAAATTTTCTTGTAGTTTATTCAAATTTTTGAAACCTTACAAAAATTACGAATCATTAACCTCAACTTTTTTTTTAGGGTGTAAATGTGGGTCAGAAACATGTTTGACCGACTGTTACCGTTTTTGACCGAATTTTTAGTGACCGAATACCGACCGCTACCGAACCCAAATTATACCGAAACCATTTTCCGACCGCTTTTTTGCATACCGAAACCGATCGGTACCGACCCCATTCAAAACCGAACCCGTTTCCGATCTGTTTTTATTATACCGAGACCGACCGTTACCGAACCTGTTTTCAACCTGGCAAAAACCAATTTTTGACTGAAACCGTACTGTACCGAACCTGTTTTGGATCGGCCTTATCACCGAAGTCGTTTGCCTGTTTACAACCGAACCTGTTTTTTACGGAACTTATTTACATGATTTCTCTAAGTTGATAAAAATTGATGAAATTTTTGTAAATTCATTTAATTAAAACTTAATATAAATAAATTAAAATTAAATTTAATATAAATAAATAAATAAATAAAACTTAATATAAATAAACTTATAATTATAATTTAATATAAATTAAAGGAAAATTTGTCTAAAAAACCCTGAAAGTTTTAGCATTTTGTGAAAAACACCCTCAAACTTTTCTTTTTTAATTTAACAACACAAAGTTGTAGAAAAGTTTTAGTAGCACAACTTTTGAATGAAAAATGGGAAATATGGGGGATAAATGAACTTCAAAATGAGGATTTGATTTATTAGAGTTTCCAATCGTGTTCTTCTTTCCAATTATTTTTCTATTGAATTGTTCCTAAAGGCTAAATCTTTAGAATAATTGTCTTATATTTCAAAGTTTTCATCCAAAAGTTGTGCTACCAAAGTTTTTCTATAACTTTGTGTTGTTAAATTTTAAAAAAGAAGTTCCAGGGTGTTTTTCACAAAACGCTAGAACTTTCAGGGTTTTTCAGACAAATTTTCCTAAATTAAAATTAAACATAATTATTCGATTCTAAATTCTTAGCCAAAAATTCTAGGCCAACTAACCCGAAATATCAAAATCTTATCCGAAGTTTTGAATTGACCGATTGTATTGTGATCAATCGTTTAAGACTGACAGATTACAACATACATTTAACCGCGACCAACTGATTATAACCTTCATACTGATTTTGACCGACCGATTATGACCTGTGTAACGACCCGGAATTTTGGGCCAGAAAATTCGCGGTTGTTAATGTTATTTATTCAGTTTTAGTCCAAAAGGCCCATTAAAATTGGACTGTGTTATTTTTTTAGCCCAACCTTTTCTCTTCCAAAATTGGGCCAAAGACCCAATTTCCTTTCCTTTTCTTTTGATGGCCGGGTTTCCTTCCATTTTGGGCCAAATGTATTTTTGTTTTAATTAGATTTATGTTAATTATTATTATGGATAATTAACTAATTTAATTAATTTGAATTAATCAAATTACTTAGTCAAATGTTGTTGATGACCAACAACAAACTTCCCCCCTTTGTTTGCACTTTCACGGCAACCTAGCTCTTTGCTAGGGTTGTTTGTTGTTTTTTTTTTATTTTATTTTATTTTATTTTTTCTTTATATAGGACCCCTTTACTTCATTTGGGTCCTATTTGCTATTTGCACCTAAACCCTAAGAAATAAAATACAACTTTTCTCCTTCTTCCCCCTCTCAAAGAACCGTGCCCTTCACCATTTTTTTTTTGGTGAAGATCTTCCTTGGAATTTTTAAGCGATTTCAAGTAACTTCGCTATCTTATTTAATTTTGGGTAGAAAAACACATAGTTAATTAGGAATTGAAGCATGGAAATTGTAGGAAGTTTAATATTGTTTTCATATGAACATGTCGAGTATATGGATGATGATGTTCTTGACTTATTTTTCATGTATTTTCATGATTTGATGTATTTCTTGAAATCTCTAATTGTTGAATAATTACTTGTATGAATTTATGTATTAATCAAATCTTGTTATTTCTTGATGAATTTTTCGTGGCAGTTTGTTTACTGTTTTATTTTGAATCATAATTTATTTCGTGGCAAAATTCGATCTTTTCTTGCTTGAAATAATTTAATCTTTCAAACTGATAAAACTGTCCAGTTTTAGTTTACGAATTAATTAGTATACTTAATCAAATCTAATGGCTACGAAATTTTAGGTGGAAGTCAGTAATACTGTTTTAAATATTTTGTAATTTTTTCGTAATTTTTAAAGATCGTTTGCTATGGCAGAAAATTCGGAAACCGAATTCAGCCTAATCTGACTGGCTAGTTATAAAATCACTTTAAAATAGTAAAAGATGTTATTTTTAGACGAGATTTATGCAAGTTAATCCTTGAACCCATATTTAGCTCCCATAAAATTTCCAGTTTTTTTTAGAGATCTTTAGATGGTCGTTTTTAATTTAATTCTTTAAAAATCAGATTGTACAAAATAGGGCAATTGAATTATTAAAATATGCTATTATTAATTATTGAATTTTCGAGTGACCTAAGTATTAAAAGGGAACTAAAAATATGATTTTTATGATGAATCTTGATAGTATTGAATTATATTGATAAATCTTGAATTAAAAATTAAATCTTGTTATTACCTTCTAATTGTCAAGTGTATAGAAATTAAAAGAAGAGTTAAAAATATTATTTTTATGTTAATCTTGATGAATGTTGTCGAAAAATATGATTTTTATGTTTATTAATTAGTTAAATTATTTAATTCTTGATGATTGAATTCATATAAATTAATTGAATAATTTTGGCTATTATTGATATAAAATGTCGAGTGTGGTGAAAGTAGGAAAAATAGGATTTTTATTATATTTTGGTTAGTTTTGAATTATTATTAATTTAGGAAATAATTAATAATAAAAGTTATGGACAAAATAATTATTAGGGATAAGTTGTAAAGTGAAGGGATAAAAAGATATTATTAGTATTATTATTAAGAGGACCGAAATAATATTAGTACTATTAATATAAATATTTTTCGAATATTGTTACAAATTGGTATACGACGTAATATTAAGGTTAGTATCCGAAAGATAGGATTATAAGTATATATATATTTTAAGAATAGTATATTATAAGAATTGAAGTTGCATAAGATATTACTAGGGATAAGAAAGGAAACAGAGTAATAGCTATACATGTTATGTTTCGGTCTCTGGCTAGGAAAGGCTTGGTATTTAAGGTGGCCAATATACGTGCCGCACCTCCCTTTCCTGGGACTCCGAACATTTCATTTCCTATTACGGTCACCTAGTATTATCCTAATATATGATACGATTAAATTAATTGAAGATATAAGATACAATATGGACACCCACCTGTATGATACACGAGTCATTAGTGGGTTAAGTCAGAACCACTACTCAATGGGACGAACACATGAGTTCCCCCGAGTAGTTTGACCTTAGAACATGTAGTCGTCTGGTAACCGTATCTGCGAGTCGCTACCAGGAAGTTATGGCCATAGCTTAGACTTAGCGGTGAAACACGGGATCCGCTATGGGATTGAGTACACGAGCTCCTCCCGGCATGTTCTAGGGAGTTATGGTGAAACACGAGATCCATAACGAGTTATTAGTGACCGGTCCAACAAAGATATTATATTACGATCATACGATTTGATAAGATGAAATCATAAGATGAAGTATAAGATGATTTCAAAAGATGATAAGATATGTTATGATCTAATGTGATAAGAAAGACATGATATGATATGATTAAGATATGATTTATGATGATATGATATGATATGATAAGAATATGATAAGTCATGATGATAAGAATATGATAAGTTATGATGATAAGATATAATTATGATTTATTAATGATATAATTTAAGAAGGGTTAAGAATAAGTTAAGGATTGAAGATGTATAGCATAAAGTATAAGTTAGTATATTGTAAGTCTTCCGCTGTGTATTTCCTGAATTTATGAGCATGTATGTGTATGTATAATTATACGGATGTGGAATGTATTTGGTATGTATTCTAACCGTATTTGCAGGGTTGAACGTACGTATTTATATACGTAATCATACGTATTCTAACCGTATTTCTGCAGGGGTATTTATACGTATTTTTATACGTATTTGTATACGTATTTTATACGTATTATTATACGTACGTATATACGGAATTTGTGTATCTTTGTGTAAAGCATGTATTAAATCTTTTACAGTTTTTATGATATCTTCTATGATATTATGTGTTTGGTGGTCCCTCGATTAAATGGGACAGCCTAGTTACTCGCCACTGACGGTGGACCCCCCCTCAGTTTCAGGAGATGTTGCAGCAGAATAGAGCGGGCTTCGCCGGATGGGCTTGAGAGATTTAGTCTTTATTTAAAGTTTCTAGTATTTTCCAGAACAGTATAAACCTTTATTTAGTTTATAACATGATCCCAGCATGTTGGGACAGTAATTCTAGACTTTTGGATGTAATAACAATTATTGGATTTATTACGGTTTTTAGCAGTTATATTAATAAAGGATAATTTCTCCCATTTATTTGTCGATTTATTGTTTAATATGATTAAGTAATGATCCGAATGTCGATTTCCCTTCGTAAATCGACAAGCTAAAAAGTCGGGTCGTTACAACCTGCATACCCATTTTGACCGATCGATTATGACCCGAGTACTGGTTACGACTTGTCAAAAAACCGGTTTTGACCGACTGAATGTGACTTGTTACCGAAAAACGACCGAACCGATAAGTACCGGACCGAAACCGATCGACACCTGTTTTGGAAAATACCGAATTCGACCGGATACCAAATAAGACCGACCGATACCGAAAGAACACATACGACCTGTTTTTGACCAACCGTTTTTGACCGAACATGTTTTTCATCGACCTGTTTCCAACAGTTTGACCACTAACTATAGATACATTCAACATTAACTATAAATATATTGAATAAAAAATACATTGACTTTATGCCATAGATACATTGATTCTAAACTATAGAAAGAGTAAGGAGGAAAATTCAAATCGCATTGAATCTAAACTATAGAAAGACTCTAAACCATAGATACAATGACTTTCAGCACATGACACCAAAAAGATCTCTCAAATCGCGAGGTCACACAAAGAGGGTCTCCCACATAATATTGTCAAAGGCTTGTACACACACTAGGCCATCGAGCTAGTGCACATTAAGCCACCATCAACTCTGTATTTCTTGCATTCATCTCGGCCGTACCATCGGCTCTGATACCACTTGTTAGGCCGCCAAACCATGCTTACACACACAAAAAATAATATTGTTCGTTTTGGGCCTAAACCCTCACGGTTTTGTTTTTGTTTTTGGGCATCCCCCAAAAGGCATATTGCTGATGTATGTGTGTGATCTCAACTATATAAAGTGCTTCCCCACTTCATATTTTTCCAAAATGGGATTGAGATGAGCTTCCCAATAGAAACAATTAAAGAGCCACCAGTGTAGAACTGATGTCATGATTGATTACGACAATAGCTTCTCTTGTAGCTTAATGCCGCCATTGTTGCAGTTAAACTCGAAGGTTTTAAGGGAGGTAAACATGGTAGTTGTAGGATAGAGCTAGGAGAGTTTGATGTTTGGTTATTTAATTTTTATATAAGGCAAGAAATCCACTAATTTATTGGCTGGTAAATGGGTTACTAACCCATACCACGGGGAAAGATAAAGGAAAATCCTCAAGAAAACTTGAAGATCGAACCCTACACTTATATGATGCAAAATGGATGTGGACACCACTTGCTCCATCTCACTTCTTCGAGTTAGGCAAGAAATCCACCAATTTATTGGCTGGTAAATGGGTTACTAACCCATACCACGACGAAAGATAAAGGAAAATCCTCAAGAAAACTTGAAGATCGAACCCAACACTTATATCACTACAAGAAAATGGTAATTTACCTACCAAATTTTACCTACCGCAATAAAATCGGTAGGAAAATTTACCGCTATTTAAATTTACCTACTGTTTTAATGGCAGTAGGAAAATACCGACCGTTTATTAAAAAATCACCGACTACCTAATGAAGCAGTAGGAAATTTTGCTACCACATATTGTAATTACTTACCGAATAACCGTAGGTGAAAATTTACCTATTGATTTTCAGTAGGAGATATAAGCTATTGCGGTAGGTGATTTACCCAAAAAAAAAAAAAAACAACTACATAACAAATTTAAAGTTGCCAAAATAATAATAAAAAAAAGACTCAAAAGCTCAAAGCCTCTCACGACACTCACTGACTCACATAAAACCCTAACACAAAACCGCAAAACCCCTACTGCCGCCGTGCCGCGACCGCCGTTCTGCCATCTTCACGGCCGTTCCGGTCTACTGCAGAACAAACATCTTCACAATTCTGCCTGTTGTCCGGTCTACTGCAGTAGTCGACGTGCTGCAGCGCGCTCCACCGCAATCGCCCTCGACCTGTTGCGCGCTCCACCGCCATCGACCTGTTGCAGCGACGCTCCACCGCCATCGCCCTCGCTGCAGTTGCGCCACTTCGCCGCTCCACCGCTCCACCAACCTCGCTACTGACCTGCTTTGGACCAAGTCTGTTTCCACCTTTAGTTTTATAAATTTAATGGGTTTAACTTTTCTTGTTTGATTGCTGATGTTTTTGTTTAATAGTTGCTTGTTTAATTAGTATATTGTTTAATTATTATATGTTTGTTGTTTGATTATTTTAATTGTTGCTAGTTTAATTAATATATTGTTTGTTTCTAGGGCTTGATTGATTGTTTGTTTCTAGGGTCTAATTGATTGTTTGTTTCTAGGTTTTTTAATTGTGTGTTAGCATTTTTTAATTGCTGTATTTTTTTTATTGATTGTTTGTTTTTAGGGCTTTTAAATTATTGGTTACTATTTTGTAATTGCTGATTTTTTTTTAATTTGTCAAATTACTACCTTTTTTAATTGTTTGTTGTAGATTTATTTATTTGTTATGATTGATTGTTTCTAGGGTCATAAGTAAGATTTTTTTATGAAGTTATAGATTTTTTTACAAATTTTAGAAGAAAGATTTTTACTAACAGGTTAAGTATGTTTGTTGTTACTATTAAAGATAATCTGTTTATGAAGTTGAGTCTAGTTTAGAACTTAACAACTAAATAGTTTTAATGGTTAAGGAACAAATTTAATTGATGCTATTAAGTGATTAAGAAAATAAACAAATTCATTCACTTTCTTTTAGATCTTTTTTTTATCATTTACTAACATAAAAAAAATTGAGAAGATTTTATATATGTCGTATAGTTCTCGCATACTCTCCTTAAAGGACCTTTTTTTATTAGAATGAATGGTGTTGTAGAATCATGTTGGTATTGCTATGACATTGTTATGAGTTGCGTAGTTGGATGTATGATAGAGTTGATGTGACGACCCGACTCGCTTAAACCGGCGCGGAAGAAACCGACGAGTCGAATAGTCAGTTCTAACATACTAACTTACTAAAACCCAAAAACAACACCTCGAAATATTATTACTAAAATTTTTTTTACAACACCTCGAAATAGTCAGTTCTAACATACTAACTTACTAAAAATTAAAACAACACCTCGAAATATTATTACTAAAACCCAAAAACGTACAATACCCACAAGTTTGTACAACACTAAATCCAAAAGTAATCAATACTAATAAGTAACTCCAAATACGATCAGAGTTGGAATATATAAACTATAATTACTAAATCCAAAACTAGAAACGAAATACAATCGAAACAACGAAAAGAACATCGGCACTCGCCCAACCCAAAACTAAGCAACACTGCCATCATCATAGTTACCTGAAAAATTAACAACAATCCACTGTCAGTAGCGAGTAACATAGCTGTCCCACCCTAACGTGGATACACATGACCATAGAATACATCAAATCACCAAATCAGACATCCAACATACGATCATGCAAAACAACATATCAAACCAACAATAATCAACAATAATAACGTTAATGATAACGACATTCAACAATAATACCCAAAACTTGACTAACTCCCAATACTCGACTTTACACTTATCTTTACTTAATCTTTGGCGCAATCATTTACATATTAGACCGGACTATGCACGTACGAACGCATCTTACGCGAACGAACTTTCTACTATGCCAGGATTAAGAATCTTACTCCCAACCCCATGAAACCCATGTTACGGGAAATCCATATCAAAAGACGACATAGTAAGATCTCCATCTATCCCAATACCGCGGATAAGATAGGGGCAACGTCTTAACCCAAGCCTTAGAATCTTACTCTAAGGTTAGGCTATTCTAAGGTTAGGCGTCTAATAGTAAAATCAAGCTAATCTTTAATCTTTAATCCTTTATTTACATTCTTAGTTAATCTTAAGTTGCATCTTACGCCTTGACTTAAGACTAACATGTAAACCATCGAAGTTATCCTCAAGATTGCCTCTTTTGCCTTTTCTTGAGTCTAACCATAAACATTTACTACTTCTTTAATCAATCTTAATCATTTCTTTAACTTTCTTTGAACCTCTTTTAACTTTCTTTAAACTTATCTTAACTTTCTTTAACCAAGACTATATAATCTACACTTAAGACTACATAATCATGATAAAGAAACCAAGAATCATCATTCATAACTAAGATACTTCAAGAATCATCAAGAACTCATAAAGACTCATAAAGAACTCATCAAGATCCATAAAGAACTCTTAAAGAATCATAAAGAACTTAACAATATTCCCAAGAACTCAATCAAGATTCAAGAACTCAATCAAGATTCAAGAACTCAACCAAGAACTCAATCAAGATTCAAGAACTCAATCAAGAACTCATCCTCATATACAACATCAAAAATCACGCATAAAACCACAATGTTCAACAATAAATTCATCAACTTATATGCATCAAAACTTCATGAAAATTGAACATGAACATCAACAAACATGAAATCATCATAAGTAATCATAATATACATAGAATCATGGCAAGAACATCATAAAACAACTTCCCAAATCAGCCCATAAATTCACGCATGGCAAGGGTAACATTCATCGATTCCGGTCTAATCTAATCATCTAATCTACACTATGAATCAAGGTATACAAACTAGGTTGAGATAGTATGTTACCTTAATGAAGATTTCACACAAATATACACAAAAACTTGCTGCCCAAATACCAAACCACACGGCCAGAAATCACGCACAACACGGGCACCACCACGGCCTTGCACACGAGCACCCTTGCACGGCTTCAACGCATGGCCACCACCACGGCTTCGATGCATGGACCACATTGCAGCCCACACGGTCACCACCACACACGACCCAAACCCAAAATCGAAACCAACCCAAGACTTGATCAAGGCAATGAAGGCTACTTGTGATTTTAGTCACTTAAAGATCAATGGATGTTGAATCTTTAAGTTTGAGTTTGAATTTGATGATGAACAAATGATGGGTGTTTGGAAAGCCAAAATGGCGTGAGGAACAAGGCAAGGATGGAGAGAAGTTTGTGTTTCAATTGTGGGCAAAAGATGGCTAAATGGGAAAATGATCCCATGTCTTACTAACTACTTCTATTTATAGAAGCTAGTTAAGTGTGAACACATAGCAAGTGGCAAAACAAGCCACATATACACAAGGGGCCGGTTGGGCTTAGGCTCAAATGGGCTTAAATGATCACTTGGGCCATTTGCACTTAAGCATGACTAATCATGAACAATTTTGCACTTAGCCCAAAATTAATTAATTAATTAGAAAATTAAGAAATAAAATTCTAATTAATTAAAATAAAATAAAATAAAAGAAATAATAAATCATAAAATAAAACAGTCATGTTTAAGCCATAAAAATAGTCCAAATAAATTTAGACCATGCATAGAAATAAAATAATTACAAATAAAATAACCAAGAAAAATAGCCCAAAATCTGGTGCGTTACAGTTGAGGGGCGTCAACTCAAGGCTACATTTATTAATGGAGTAGACGATTTTATTGAATTTGCAAAACAACATCAAGTTGTTAAGGACTTTGACAAAATAAGATGTCCATGCCTTAAATGCGATAATAAATGTTTTCTGGATGTGGATAATGTCAGAGAACATTTATATAGAAAAGGTTTTTGTCATGATTATTATGATTGGATTTGTCATGGGGAAGATATCAACGACTCACAACCAATGGAGCAATCTAATTCTTATCGAGATATGGTTGTTGATGCATTTGCAACAAGTCATGACAATTTCAACTATGAAGAGGCAAATGTTTTGGAAGAAGAACCAAATGACGAAGCTAAGAAGTTCTTTGAGTTACTAAAAGTAGCCGAAAGCCCATTATATGAGGGAAGCAATATGTCTGTGTTGGAGATGGCTTCAAGGCTAACAACTTTGAAGTGTGAGTATAACTTACCACATAGGTGTGTTGATGGATTTGCTTCTTTGTTAAATGAAGCAATTCCGAGTAACAACCTAATGAGCAAAACTTTCTATGACACAAAAAAAGTTCTCAAGGGTTTGCAGCTTCCATATGAAAAGATACACACTTGTCCCAATGGATGCATGCTATTCTGGAAGCATGATGCTCATTTACAACAATGCCGTATATGTAAGAGTGATCGGTATAAAAAGACTGCCAAAGACAATCTTATTCCGGCAAAAGTCCTTACATATTTTCCAATCGGACCGAGATTGCAAAGATTGTATGCCACAAAGAACGTTGCCGAAGAAATGAGTTGGGACTCTAAGAATCCTCGTGTCAGGAGTACCATGGCACATCCGAGTGATGGTGAAGCCTGGAAACACTTTGATACTACATACCCAGTGTAACACCCTGGAAATTCCCTACTTGAAAAGACTTAAATATTTGAAAATCTATTGTGAAAATAACGCTAAAGAGAAAATCCAAAGTATTACCGCCACGCGTGAAAACGTTTCGGTTTATTCAGAATTTTGCAACGGAAAAACTTTAACAATCATTTACACAAAATAACGTAAATGAAATACATTTTAAAATAAGCTTAGATACAAGACTGGTTAACTCTCGAATCACTCTCATCCCACGACAATGCATATGCTGAATGCTTGAACTTCACATCATTAAGCTAACCTGTGCAATTCTGCTCCCCAATAATACAAGTGTATAAATTGGTTCATCACAGGGTCATTAAGGCGAGGGCCATGACCAAAGAAGACACAAACAAAGCACGTAATCAACAAAAGCTGAGTACATATATACAACAGGGCGAGAAATAAATAAATAAACAAATAAATAAATAACTTGTTGTAACTGAACTAAGAATACGGACTCCATGATTAGACAAAGAAAAGATAGTGGTGAGATGCATGTTAATTGTTTATTTATTTAAGAGATTGGATTCACATCGAACGGGTTTCCAAAAATAAAATATAGAAAAGTTGTCTGTCAAGCCGCCACCAGGCCACGCACTCGGTTGCAAGCCGAGCGGAAAATCCACCGTAAGGTGGGTGGGATCCCAAAAATAAAGAAAAAAAAACAAGAGTGTACAACGTCTTGTACCACTTGTAGGATGCTAAATAGCCTCCCCCAAATGTTCATACTCAAGGTGTATACGTTCCAAGAGTTTTGGTGTGAATCCTCTTTCACTTTACGTGGTTTACAGTATTAAGAAGAATCTGATTTAATTTAATTTTCCCTAAAACCTACAACATAAACCAACACACTCGAAACCACACAATTGTAGGTTTATTTAACTTTTTATTTAGCGATCACATAATTACCCAGTCCTTTAATGCTCATGGCCCCACACATTGGTAGTAAGATAATATTGATGCCTACTGGCCCCACATTACGTGGTAGAAAGGTTCATAATTGAACTCATATTCCAAACTGTGATAAAATAAGCAATTCAGGACAACATACCGTAACAATATATATATTTTTCTTTTTCCACAATCACAAATTTAACATACAAACAATCATCACAGTTCAAATCATGCCCTAGACATGCCACTACATGCAACCAATTTCCTGAGTACATACGTACCTGGTATATTACACTCGACTAGCCACAATTAACGGAATTCACCAAACTCAAAGTCCCCTACAATTAAACATTTGGGCTAATTAATATCCCTTCAACACCACAACTAACCTAAATAAATATTACAATATTCCAACCTGGCCTCTAAATAAATTTCAAAGCTCATTTCCGACTCCTTCATTAACTTAAAATTCCGAAATTGTGCCCTGTAATTAAAATACCAAACGAACACTAACTCAAATATTTGGAATATCGTTTTAGCGTGTTAAAACTAAAATTCCAGCCCCAATATTTTTGAAACACTTCCGAAACGTCCCGAAAATCAATTTTTAAAGTTTTAACAACACCCGGCATATTTTTAACACTACCGGAAACCCTTATACACAACTAACAACAAAAACCTTTGAATTCAAACTATTTTTCCCAAAATCACAGTAACTTTTGAACCTAATAAAATCTATAAAATCAGTGTTTTAAGTCCAACTTCGCATAAAACACAAACACGCTTCGCAGGATATATTTTTACCCAAAAATACTCAAGAAAACATTATAATAAAATTTCAGAATATTATAACTCATTCAAACATCCTTTATATGTCGTAAACATACTTTTTAAATCATAAAAATATTATAGTTCAAACCCCACTTCGTTTTGAACAATTTCGACACATAAAAACCATAAAAACGCGTATATCAAATATGTTTCTTTAGATTTTTAGCTCCTTTTTAAATCTGAATTTTTTTTATTAACATCATTATAAAAATCAGAAATTAATCAACACATAAAAATCAGAAATTAATCAAGTATAGAAATTAATTAGTAAACCTTAAATCAAGAATTAAATAATTAAAAGAAAAGTTATATTTAGGAAAACTAACGCACAGCAAACTCACGCAGTAGACCGATGGCTGCGAAAGGTAGCGGCAGCGGCAGTAGACAGCAGGAGACAGGTGACGACAAGCTACGACAGGGCTGGTGGCCTTCGGTGGCGCAGCGGTGGTCAGCTGTGCAGATTTCGAGTGAGAGAGATCAGAGAAGGGAAGACCCACTACAGCAGCGGCGGTGTGGCAGCGGGACTCCGGGAAAGCACCGGTGTGGTGGTGTCGGCGGTGGCGCAGAAAACGGAGGGAAAGAAAGACGGTGGTGGCGGAGGATGTTGCACTACTGTTGTTTCATTTGATTCAGATTTAATTTTTATTTTTTTTTATATATTTTTTTTTTCTTTCTTTGAAGTTACGTGAGGGAGGGGTACAGTGACAGAGAGTTGTTTACGTTAGGCTTTTTGACCTGTTTTGGTTTATGTTATGGATATATATACTGTTTGGGTCCGATTTGAATTTTTCGTTGGGTTGGGCTTGTGACCGTAGGCATAAATACTTTTACCTTTTTCCAAACCGGAACTTTTTACTTTGTAAACGACGCCCAAAATACATAATTAAAACCTTTAGTATTATTTTCAAATATGAATTTGAAAAATCCCTTTATAAATATTTATAAATTATTTAAATACTCAAATAATAATATTTATATAAATATTAACTTTAAACCGTTCTATTAATGCTAACTAATAAAACATATAAAATGTTTATTTACGTTTATAAAACACGTGTAAAATATGTATAAAAATACCAGTGTTAATGTACAAAAATACGGGGTATTACACCCAGGTTTTTTTGCTGAGCCTCGAAATGTTCGCCTAGGGCTAAGTACAGTTGGCTTCACTCCTTATGGTAAATTTGGAAGTAAGTATTCGTGTTGGTCAGTGATTCTTACTCCGTATAACTTGCCTCCATCAATATGCATGAAAAGGTCATTTATTTATCATAATGTTTAAATAGGTGAATTATAAATATATTATACATAACTTGTACAAGGTTTACACATCACAAAGTTGTTCGAGCCCTTTCGACTTCTATAAAGAAGCACTACAATGCACCTTGGAGAAATTGGTCCGAGACTGATCAATCCAATAAAGATCAATGGTTTACGATGTTCAAGGTATGTATGACATTTAATATGTAGTTTACTGAGCTAATTTATGCAGGAAAAATTAATTTATTTCCATACTTAATAGTGTTTGGTTGTGTATATATATAATTTTATTATTTTAGCGTTCATGCACTTGGCCCCCGGAGATTGAAGACAATGTTAGAAAGGGGTTCGATGAGAATGGGGCACAAAGATTAAAGGATATGGCTTATTGGATTGTTAACAAAAAGAAAAGGGAGAGACCCATATGGGTTCCTGAACCGGTGTATGAAGAACTAATGAATAGAGGAAACGTGGATGATGTTTTCAAAAAAAAATCTGCACAAGCAAAGAAAAACAAGAGAGGAGGAGGGAACAACAAGTTAGTTAATCTTGGATATTTTCAAGGTTCAATTTCTACTGTTGAGGTAGCTGAGCGAATGGTAAGTCAAATTTTTATAGTCATTACACACATATTCAAAGTAAGCAAATTATATATTGTCAAGTTTTTTTTTTTTTGAGTTTTTCTCTATCTTAATTTTATTTCCTTGTTATATGTATCATAAGTTAAATGTAATATTTTCACTTTTGGTAAGGCTGTGGAGCAAGGTGTAATACCATCAGTTGCGGAGGTATATCTAAGGACGCATAGTAGGAAAGTAGCGACGAATGACACAATGATAATATGTTGTGACAAATCAAAAGCTATCCTGGTAAGTTATATATTTTACTACTATCACACATTTTAATTGGCTATTATGGAGCTTTAAGTAGTAAGGACAATGGCTATTATGGAGCTTTAATGGGCCTCTTTTGCTACCGTTTTATGGTTGCTTTCATGCGATTGTGTTGGTTTTTTTGTGGTTCTTTGTGCTGCAAGTTGTTATATAGATGAGTATATTTTGGTTAGTTAGGTGAATTTATGTTGTTTAATAGAGGTAGGAAATGTTGTTATGGTTTCAACGTTTTTCTTGAGGTTCTGGTTGAATATTGGAGACAGTGGAAGATTTTTATGCAGGTTTAATTATTGTATGTTTTGGTCAAAATACAAAGGAAACTCTGCCGAATTTTTTTCAAAATCATTACATATTTATGCAAATTAATATGAAATTATGTTGCAGGATAATTATGACAAGATGATAGATGATTACAAACAAAAGGGCATCACCAAAGATCCTAATGAGGTTTACTTTGATGTGGTTGGTGGGAGGAAAAAGGGTTTAGTCCCTGGATTGGGGAGTGCTAGCAATCTCTGTAACGACCCGACTTTTAAGCTTGTCGATTTACGAAGGGAAATCGACATTCGGATCATTACTTAATCTAATTAAACAATAAATCAACATTATAAATGAAAGAATTAACTTTTATTAATTATAGCTGCTAGAATCCATAGTAAACCACTAATTGTTATTACATCAAATGTCTGGAAATACTGTCCCAACATGCTGGGATCATACAATAAACTAATAAATGCTAAATTGTTCTGGAAAATACTAGAAACTTAAGAATAAAGGCCTAAACACTCAAGCCCATCCGGCGAAGCCCGCTCTAATCTGCTGCAACATCACCTGAAACTGGGGGGGGTCCACCGTCAGTGGCGAGTAACTAGGCTGTCCCATTTAATCGAGGGACCACCAATCACATAATAGCATAGAAAATATCATAAAGACTGTAAAGAAATTAATACATGCTTTACTCATAGATACACAAAAATCCATATAAACGTACGTATAAGAATACGTATAAAAGTACGTATAAAATACGTATACAAATGCGTATAAAAATACGTATAAAGATACGTATAAAAATACGCATAAATACCCCTGCAGAAATACGGTTAGAATACGTATAATTTCGTATAAAGTGCGTATAATCAACCCTGCAAATACGGTTAGAATACATACCAAATACTTACAACATCCGTATATACATAAACACATACATGCTCGTATAGTTGCAGAAATACACAGCGGAAGACTTATAATATACTGAGCCTATACCTTATATTATACTTCTTAAATTATCCCATTCCTTGACTTATACTTAGCTCTTCTTATATCATTAATAAATCATAATCATATCTTGTCATAATCTTATCATCATAATTCATATCTTATCATAATCATATCTTATCATATTCTTAACATATCATATCATATCTGATCATAACATATCTTATCATCTTTGAAATCATCTTAAACTTCATCTTATGATTTCATCTTATCAATCGTATGATCATAACATAACATCTTTGTTGGACCGGTCACTATAACTCGTTATGGATCTCGTGTTTCACCATAACTTCCTAGAACATGCCGGGAGGAGCTCGTGTACTCAACCCGTAGCGGATCCCGTGTTTCACCACTAAGCCTAAGCTATGGCCATAACTCCTAGTAGCGGCTCGTGTACCACTACCAGACGACTACATATTCTAAGACCCAAAACTACTCGGGGGAACTCGTGTATTCTTCCCATTGAGCAGTGGCTTTGACTTAACCCACTAACGACTCGTGTATCATCAGGTGGGCGTCCATATTGTATCTTATATCTTCATTTAATTTAATCATATCATATATTAGGATAATACTAGGTGACCGTAATAGGAAATGAAATGTTCGGAGTCCCAGGAAAGAGAGGTGCGGCACGTATATTGGCCACCTTAAATACCAAGTCTTTCCTAGCCAGAGACCGAAACATGACATGTATAGCTATTACTCTGTTTCCTTTCTTATCCCTAATAATATCTTATGCACTTCATTCCCTATATAAATACTATCCATCAAATATATATAACATATTCTTATATTCCTATCCCTTCGGATACTAACTCTAACATTATATCATATATTAATTGTAACATTATCCAAAAATAATTATAGTATTATACCATTCCCCTTTTCGGCCTAATTAGATAATATTAGTAATATTGTTCCTTTTAATCCCTACACTTTACAACTTATCCCTAATAATTATTTTATCCGTAACTTTCATTATTAATTAATCCTAAATTAATAATAAACAAAATTAACTCAAATTTGACCAAAACCTCTACTCAACACGGCAAAGTCAAAATTGGTAACAATATTTAATTTAATTCTTTAATTTAATTTTAATTAATCAATCTAATTGTTAATATCACCAAAAATATAGATAAAAGTTCTATTTCTCATTTTTTTACCCACTCGACAACATCACCTCAACATTACCATTTAATCTAATTAAATCAAAACAAACAAGATTAATTAAATTAGTTAAACAACATTAGTAAAAATTTTACTTTGGGCATACAATTATCAAGATTGAATTAAAGAAACAAGATCAAAATTCATGCTTTGATTCTTCCTCAAAATACAGGCATTCATACCACATCAAGAACAAAATTTGCAAATTCAAGAAATAGAAACAACATGATACAATCTAAAGAACTAATTAAAGATTAAATCAAGATTTACATCAATAATTCATATGATTAAGATTAATAATAAAATAACACTTTTTGTCTTTCTTTAATCTTTAGCTCACTCGGAAAAATCCCGAGAGTAAGTAGATTTACATATACATGATATAAATTTAATTAAGTAAATACATCATAATCATGCTTAAAATAATCAAGAAACATTGCGAAAATTCATTACAAGAGTATCATATCACTCGACAATAATAGAAGAAATCAAGAACAAAAATCTAAAATTATTCATGCAAAATTTCGAGTCACATATAAATAATATGAATTAAAATATAACAATTCGAATAATTAAATCATGCTTAAAACATACACTTTAATCAAGAAAATCATGAACAACACATCTAAATAACACGCATATATCACTCGACATTTACGCATAAAACAGGATTAAACCCTACAATTTTCATGATCTTAATTCCTAATTAACTATGTGAGAAGCTACCCATAAATTAAATAAGAAAGCTTAGTTACCTTAGATCGCTAAATTAATCCAAGGTATACCAAATGCACGGCTGATTTTAGGAGGAAGGAGGAGGAGATTTACTTTAGGGTTTGAAGCAATAGCCAAAATAGGACCCAAAAGGAGTGGAGGGGTCCTATATATAAAGAGAATAATAAAATAAAATAAAAAAAAATAAAAAAAAAAAAAACAGCCCCCAAACCCTAGAGCAGCCGTGTACCAAAGAGAAAAAGGGGGAAGAAGTGTTGTTGATCCCCAACAAACTTTTGAATAAGTAAATGGGTGTTAAATTAATTTAATTAATTTAATTATTTAAATTATAATAATAATCCTTAATTAACTAAATCAAACAACCCTTGGCCCAAACAATTGGAATGGCCGGCCATGCCTTAAACAAAAGAATAAATTGGGTCTTTGGCCCAATTTTGGAAGAGAAATAAGTTGGGCTAAAAATAAAACAGTCCAATTAATATGGCCTTTTGGACTTAGAATCAATTAAATACAATTAATAACCGCGAAATTTTCTGGCCCAAAATTCCGGGTCGTTACAATCTCTATTACAAGAAGTCTAGCAATCGTGGGCACAAGTCTTCGAGTAACTTCACCCCGTCTCTTGTTTCTCAACTTTCATCCCAAATACAACAATCTCAAGATAAAATGTGTGAGAGGATTGCTGAACTTGAAAGTCGACATCAGAAACAACAAGCTGAATTTGAAAGTCAACATGAGAAGCAACATACCTTATTGGAAGAACAACACCGTGAATTTGAAAGGGAACGTGCTGAGATGCAAAAGGAGAGAGACCGTGAACGAAAGATGTTTGGGGACGCCATTGATCTTATAAAAAAGCAAGTGATAGAGTATGGAAAACGTCAAAATTGCAAGGATTTAAGCCCACATCAGCCTGATCGTCGTGACCCATCTAGTGGAGGTGCTCCGTGTAATATTTAGTCTACTTTGATGGGTTTTTTTTTTTGTTGTTGCCTAACTTCCCTAAGTAGTTTTTTGGACTAATTTGAAGCAAGTGTTATATATGTAACTTGCACTAATTGGAAGTTTGAGGTAAGATATTACTAATTAAAGCAAGTTTTATGTAACTTGCGTAGTACTCAAATATATTATTTAGACTATTGTTATTGCATATATGAAAATAAAAAAAAAAAATTAATTTCATTTGCTTAATAATTAAATGCAAATTACAAATTTGTTAAGAAATTGAAACCGAACTACAAATAACAAACCATCCAAATATGAGTAGGTGATTTCCTACCGATTTTACATATTTCCGACCGACTAGCGGTAGGAAATTTCCTACTATTTATCTATCTTCCAGTAGGAAATTACCTACCGCATATAACTACGGTAGGAAATGTTGAGAAATGCGGTAGCAAATTACCTACCAATTTTTTTAAAAATTCGGTAGGAAATCACCTACCGCTCAATGTCGGTCGGAAATGTTAAAAAAAGCGGTAGGTAATTTTTCCGACTGACAGTCGGTCGGCAATCTGCAATTTGCGACCAAGGTATTTCCTACCGACCAACACCGACCGAAATCGAAAATCTTATTTCCGACCGATTTTTCTACATTTCCTACCGCTTATGGCGGTAGGTAATTCCACATGCAAAATGGATGTGGACACCACTTGCTCCATCTCACTTCTTTCAGTTTGACGTTTTATATTTGATGTTTTCTCTTTTGGTTCAATATTAGTAAAGGAAAGCAATGGAAAGGAAGAGATGATAAAGGAAGGGCATTGAAGGAAAATTAAGTTTATTTTTCCATTTTGGTTTAAAGGGATGAAGTGAAAGGAATCCGATATTAATTTGGTTAGACATCTATATCTATATAATATATATATATATATATATATATATTATATTAAAAGGTGTTCATCGAACCATATTGCGCCACATACGCGTCACGTCATTGTCCATTTCATTAGCCTATGTGTTATCACATAATTTAAAACCCAAAATGAATTAAAACAAAAAAGCCTCAACAAACATCGAACACACAACCTAGCTTCATGTAGCCAAATCTTTTATCAATAGTCCATATCTTCTCCTTATATTCAATGAGATGATTCAAATTTTATAAACAACTTTCGTTGATAATAATTTAGTTAAGAGTAGATCAATGAAAAAGAAAGAAAAAAGAAAGTAAGATTGTGACTAATGACAACGCCCGGATTAGAATACTAGTTAGTATATGAAAGGAAGAAAAATTAAAAATTATTTTTTATTTTCATATTTTTTTCTTTCCTCCCAAATTCCTCCAAAATTAGGAGGAAAGAAAATTGTAAAAAATGTTTCCTGTCAATTCCTTCCACTTCCACTTCCACTTTCTTTCCTTTCCAACTTTATTTATTAAACCAAAAATTAAAAAAAATACCATATTTCCTTTCCCTTTTCTTCTTTTCCTCCCAATTCTTTCCTACCAAAGAAGCTGTAAGCTAAGGTAGTATTGGACTACGGAGAAAGATAGATTGCGATTCCAGAGGGGTGAGATGTAAATAGAATCCATTAGTTATAGAATTTTACCCTAAAAAGGCCCAACCAAACATAGGTATGGATTCGAAACCATCACATACCATTAAAAATGGTCCAACCAAATACATCGTTACTTATGATAGAATAAAATATTAATATATATTCCCTTTGTTTCTAGATAAGGTATTGTGTCAGATCGGTCTGACAGTAACGTTTCTGTCAGACCAGTCCATTGGACCTGAACACATATTGTTGAATCTGGACACATATGTGTTTAACCTGGACACATGCTGTTAAATCTGGACATGTATTGGTAGACCTGGACACATTTGTAAACCTGGAAACAGAACTGGAAACAATTTGTAAACCTGGACAAATGTAGACAAACCTAGACAAATATGAACAAACCTGGACAATCTAAACAAACATGGACAAATCTGGATAAATCTGAACATGCAAACCTGGACAAATATGGACAAACCTGGACAAATATGAACAAACCTGGACAAATCTAGACAAATCTGGATAAATCTGGACACACCTGAACATGCAAACCTGGACAAATGTGGACAAACCTGGACAAATATGAACAAACCTAGACAAATATATGAACAAACCTAGACAAATCTAGACAAACATGAACAAATCTAGACAAACATGGACACACCTGGACATGCAAACCTGGACTAATGTTGACAAACCTGAACAAATGTGGACAAACCTGGACAAATATGAACAAATCTGAACACACCTGGACAAATCTGGACACATATTGTTAACCCTAGATACTTATTTGTAAACCTGGACACCTATTTCTAAACCTTGACACATATTGTTTAAACATGGACACATATTGTAAAACATGGACACATTTTGTAACTAACTTGGACAAAATACGTTTTTTTGCATTTTGAGGCCTTTAGAGGCCTCGTTTGGCGATTTCCGGTGGCCAAATCTCCTTCGAGTATTTGCAGTTGCATTCATCTCGAAAAATTAATCAATTTCGACATATCATATGCCCTGATCCGACACCCGAGCGCAAAGTTATAGCCTCCCAAAGTTTTTCACCATTATAATTGATTATAAGGGTGTCTGGTCAGACCGTCTGACCCAATACTTTCACTTGTTTCTAAACAATCTCTCCATTTAGAATCTTAACAATACACTATTCATAATAAAAGATGATATCATAAATTAATGTGAGCATATATGAAATAACATAAATTACATTTGATTCACCTGATATTTGTTGATCTAATCTAATCTAATCTGAACTTATTTTTCTAATCTGATTAGATTTGAACTTATTGTCTGATTTGACTAAACTTTAACCGCATATATATGCTATTTCGTAAGGAAGAATATATCAATTAATTTCTTATTTTATTTGTATTAATGAGTAGTTTTTTAATAAGTAATTTTAATAATATATTTTATCACGGAATTAAAGATATTTATAGTTTAAAACGTCAAATTAAATTACCTGATTTGAACTTATTTTCCTAAACTGATCTGATCTAATACAAGTAACAAGGTGTTGAAATAAGTTGAATGAAACAATGTCATAGCCATATGGGGGCGTCTTTAGATTCGTCGTAATGAGCACTATAATAATATTAAATTTTTATAATTTTTATTAATACATAGGTAAAGATATTTAAGTTGAAATAAATGCATTACAAAATGTGTAAAGTGAAAATTGTGGCAACTTTTAGAAACAGATGGTTTACGCAATAAGTAAGTTTAATAGAATTAATGATGTAATGTATAATTGACCAATGAAAATTCAATAAATAATTTTTTTGACTTAATTTCAATGAAGGTTTACAGCTATAAGGTCACTCAATCACTTTCATACATTAAATTAATGTAATCCCAGATACAACAAATTTAAAATTTCCCTAACTATATTCAAGCAAAAGCTAACCAATGCCTTGGTGCACTAGTTAAGATAATCAAAGGATGTGGAAGTTGGCTCCTTGGTAGCACTCCCTATCTCGTAAGTCGTAACCCGAGGCTACAACTCGAGGTTACAGGATGTGGATGTTAGGGTTTCCCACTTTCCCCCTACCCGTTGTATCCACCCTTGTGGTTCATTTGCACCAACAAAAAAAAACTAGTTAAGATAATCAGAAGTGAAAACATTTGTTTCAAATAAACATTAATTATATCAATCTATGCGAAATTTCGGCATACACCCCAATATTCATACTCTAACATTTTCGGAAAGATAATCAAAGCTTATCAAATGCCTAGGGGCATTTGTTAGCAAGATCCATAATCCATATCTTAATATGTAGTATTTTATCAAACAGTAAATATTAATATTTTTAGGTAGTTTTAGCTCTTATACTATTTTAGTGTATAGATAAAGTCAAATAGAGAGAATGGAAGACAGGAATTTTGGCTATATCATATCAAATTCCTAAATTATAAGTAATAGTTTCTGGCCTACAGCAAGAATAAAACCCCACCACCACCAGACAACCTAGTTTTAGAAAAACCCAAAGAAGGGTTAGATACATCAAGGGCTGCAAATTTACAAGCACAAGTCCAAAAGTATAACCAACTGTGTTCCGAAGCTCAATTTTAAGGTGAGATGATACCGTTCAATCCGAGCCGATTTAAATTTATCCCATGAAGAGCAAAATGCAAATCTTTTCATGCATCCTAGCAGCGCAAATTGTGTAGGCTCTACCAGAATTTGAGTGCGTAACATCTCAAGAGTATAATTGCATCTGTTTCAAAATTTCAGAATCTCTCATCAATCACCTGGGAGCACGGGGTTTTCCATTCACGGAGTTCAAATGCTGGGTAACAAATATCACTCCCATCACAACAATGAGACAACCAACCAGTGTACTAAAGAAGAGGGCACCTGGCTGCCTGGATTGAACAAAGCCATACACTCCATTTGCAGTAACTAGGATGAGGTCATTTAGCCCGTCATTTGAGAAATCTGCAGAAACCAAGGTGTGTGTAGGTGGTGCAGGAAGTTCTAGTGTTGTCATGATGCTGCCATCAGGAGATATAACTAACGCTTCTTGATCGCCAGCAACAAGAATCATTTTTTGGTTATCATGGACCCGCAGTGAAAATGTGATCAGTGTAGGAACCACATAACCAGATTCCATCATTCCAGAGGGTGAAGGTACATTAGACCATGTCGCTCCTGTCATGATCTGCCACTGCCAGACTGCCTCATGCCCATGTTCACCAGGAGAGTACGATGTTACCTGACAAACAGATTTTTTTTATCAAAGGTATGCTCCCAAATCACAAATCAAGCTACTCATCCAAACTTGCCCTACTCAGATTTGCATAATGTTAAAACATAATTATATGTATAATATGAGGCCCGGAAATTTTGATACAAAAGAAAAAAGGATACAGAATCATACCTCCCCTCTGTTAGTTAAAAAGACAACATCCCCATGGCTTCTCTTCTGAGGATGATGACCATCATCTATTGGGATAAGAATTGGGGTGGCAACTTCCAAAGAATTATAATCTTGAGCTCTACCAAAACCTCGAGATAATTCACCATGTTGAAATAAGTTAAAAGGGGAATAATGATGACATATAGAAGCATTGAAAAGCTGCTCTCGCACTGGCACCCCAGAAGTAGCTACTGCCCAACAAGGTCGGAGTACTTCCATAGATCCACTCACAACTGTTTGCTCAGCACCATTTCCCCCCACCACCTGCAGGAAGCAATTTCGCATTTATCTTATGTTGTAAAATTTCAGCTACAAATTTCTTATACATTAATGTAGAGTAGAATAAGCTTTCTGCACAAAGTGGTCAACTCACATTATTTCCTGTTGACCTTTAAACCAGACTTTACAAAGGAAAAATTGCATACAATACTCACCTTTAAGCGATCTTCTTAAATCAAGTCCAACTTTGAGTTAACTGTACAGAAGCTTTTTGTACCCACTTTAACTTCTAGTGGGGGAGTTTTTGTGAGGCCAAACATTTAATTTTTAATCTCCAGGTGAACCAGTAAACAGTAAAATAACCAAATAAAAGTTAAAATGGGCACAAACTTGGTTTAGTATATTGCCATCATAAACTCATTTCTACTACTGTGATGATATTTGACCAAATTTCCTGTTGAGCTTTTAACATGAATAGGCAACCCTACTTAGCCCACCCCTCAACACACAATTTAAATGAGATTTTCCCCAAATTGTAATTAGTTAAGTCTTAGTCATCGAGATGGCACAAAATCAGAGAGGGGTGTGAGGCTAAGACATTCTAAGAAGAGATACCCACAAACACATGCTAAGATACACCAAAGCCAAATGAACACCACTTGCTAAACCAATTACCTGCACGTGATCTAACACCCCATCTCCATTGATATCAGCATGAAGACCACCTTCTTGAAGATGAAGCTGGATAAGTCAACAAATTTCCAGTTAAAAGATCAGAATATCATATGACAGTTGATACCAGTGTAAATCTATGCAGCCCAAGGATGAACTAAAGGAAGTTAAAAGTGGAAACATCAAAACAGTAAAAAAACCTTTTAAAAAATTACCAAGTGACATGTGAGTGCTAAAATACTACTTCCTCTAATATTAATTGAAACACAACTGATTTATTTTGAGGCCACTTAATATAAAGTGTGCTATGTGAAATACAGAGAACTCATTGCGGTAATGTAGCAGAAAACTAATCAGAAATTTTCATATGAAGAAAAATGTAGCAAATAGATAAGCTATGAAGCCCAGGTTACTTCTCAAGTGCCGTCTCAAGTACCCGATACGAGTACGCCAGGGTAGGGTATAGCCGTATAGGTATGGCCCGGGTTAGTATCGGGTTTCGGGTACAACATTTCCCAATAGGGTGCGGCTAGTGGGGGACGGCCAGATGGGTACTTTTTAGGCTGCTTATCAAGTTAATCAACTCACGAGCAAATCATGATCGACTTAGTCAAATCTCGGTCAAAGCTCAGCTCGAACTCGAGCTCAACCTCGACTCGGAGCATTAACGTTTCAAGTCAAGCAAGTCCCAGCTCAACTCGATAAGTTTGGGAGCAGTTCAATAAATTATTAAGTAATTTTTTAAATATTAAAAATATACAAAAAAAAAATAAAAACAAAACGTATAAAATCAGATATCGGATGTCCAATTTGCTTATCCAAATTCCAAAGTATCACATTTTTATGGGGCTGATAATATTCTAATGAGTCTTATTTCAAACTATCCCATCTAGAGATACACATAAAAACCAGAAACCCTAACATAATGACCTTCACTCATTCTCTCATCTTCAATTTCAGTCTTCTTCACTCTTCTTTACTCTCATTCTCTCTCTTAGAATCCTGACAAGTAACCACTAACCACGACTGGTCCACAACCACGATCAATCTTCAACCTCGCTGCTCTCCGGAAAGTACAAATTAAAGTATTTTTTTTTCGAATGTGTAAATGTATTTTAGTTTAAATCTGATGTTTTATTGTTTGTTTTATCTATAAATCTGATTTTTAAATCGGCTTTTTGAATTTGTAAAGTTGATTGTTTGAATCGATTGTGCACTTTAATTTTATCAATAAATCTAATGTTTAATATTTTTTTTAGTGCACTTTGCCATTTTGTCATTGCTAATTTATTGTTATTGTTTAAATAATTAACCATATATTTTGATTGGTGAAATTTTAGTTTAATCATTTTACAAGTTTATAATTTTAGTACTAATTATTGGTGTAGTGGTTGACAAGTAGTGTGCTAATTGTAATAATTTAGTGCGGAAATGATGTTTGGCTGGTTGTGAAATTTGCATTTGTTGAATTAGTCTATGATGTTGTTGTAATGTGCTTTAAATTGCTTTCTTAATTGAATTGAAATTAGTGGTTCATTAATTCATTTTGTAGAATAGTTCTTTTTTTTAGTTCTGGAATACGTGAAGGTAATATATTCAGTTAAAATAGAGAGTGAGTATTGTGAGTTGTGGCTTGTGAGTCCAATATTGGAACTTTTGGAGCTTAAGGTGATTGGTACATGGTTTTGGCTTCCTCCATTGCACTTAAGCTTAACACCTGAGTTTGGTCTGGAGCTTAAGGAGAATTATTAAATGTAGTGCAAAAGAAAAATGTGGTCATATATATGTTGTGTTAGTGGTTGAAGTTTTTTTGTGGTCTGATATGATACGGAGTGAAGAGAAAGTACAAGGTCAACAACTTAGCTATTTCTGCCAATTTTTCAATTTATTTACACTATTCTATTCTTATATCTTTGTTATATTATGTTTTGTAGAATAAGGTTGAAGATGAGCCAAAAGAAATCATCCTTCCAATTCCCTATGGAATAGGAGATTTGGGAAGATTGAAGTGAAGATAGTTAAAAGATGTTGCAAATCAAGTTAACAATTGGAATGTTATTTTTTAAAGATTTTTATTGTTGTAGACTTGTAGTCACTTTTTATGCATCAAGTGTTGTGGACTTGTAGTCACTTTGTATGTACAAAAATTAGGCGCATTAGGAACACAACAAAGATTAATCGCTAAAACAAACGAGCTTAAGTTGAGCTAACGAGTCGAGCTCTCGACTAAGTACACAATTTTAACAAGTTCGAGTCAAGCACTATCAAACACTGACGATCACGAGTTGAGCACTACATTATCAAGCTTATCGAGTAAAGAGTCGAATCAAGCAGGGCATGCGTAGGAATCAAATTGAGTCGAGCTATGGCCTGCTTACGATCGACTTGCTCTATAAGCAATTAAGCACCCCTGGACTACTTTGTTGAATGTTGACCATTTACAGAGATGTCTCGAATGTATGGGAGGCCTGGAGACGGCTAGGGATGTCTTGGGATGGCGGGGCCCACATGTTGGGGTTCCAAAGGCTATTATTTCCTTATAAAAAATATTTTTTTTTTAAAAAAAAAAAACTCTTTTTCTTAAAATAAATTTGGATTTTTTAAAAAACATTAAAGCTAATGTATGTGGTGGAAACACTGGAAAGTATACTACAAAATTATGTAACTAGTCCTGACTTATAAACCTCATACTTATTTTTTTTTCTTTGATTGCGTAACAATTCGTTTGAGCATACATATGGGGAAGGGGAGTGCAAATAACAAGATTTGAACCTCATATCCTAGGGATATGATGTGGGAATGGGCACCCCTAAGCCAATCCTCTTGACCTTTCATAAAACTCATAATTAAGTGATTGTATTGCTACTTTTTACTGATTCTATCCATTCTACTCTCTCTCTCTCTCATTATTTTAAAATTAATCTTAGAATTTTCTGCTTAGTTACTTTTCAAAAGTATAGGTGAAGTTACATTATAAGGATTACCACTTATCTTAACTTTCTCATTTAAAAAAATATATGTATATTTATTGTACCTTTGTTGTACCTGTACCTTGGATTTTTTAAATTTTCCGGTTCCCTGTCCTCGAGTGGTACTCAGTAGAAAGTAATATAGATGTTCAGTTTTTAAATATATGGAAGTTATAGACTTGGAGCTGCTGGCCTTAGCAGGAACTGCATAAGACAACCACATCAGTGAATTTCCCCCATGAAGAAGGTGACGAGGTTAGTGGAGCAAAGGTGAAGCATCAACATCAAAGGTCACTGGTAGAGTGCAGTAGAGAAAAAAAATGGTAGGAACTAAGATGTTTTGTCTGTTCTGGTAGTCAACAATTGCTAACAATTTCGGGTCATCTGATTCTCATATAAAGAACATTGATTCTTTTATGAGTCACAAAGAAGAAAAGATTGGACTGGTACTAGCAGAACCATTTACTCAATAAGAGACATAATGAGGAGCAATCTAATATATTCTTGGTTTAGATCAGGACTGCATGTCCTCTTGCTATGAAGCTTGTTTTAAAAATCAAACAAGTTAAATTTGTTAGTGCTAGATTAACCCTTTGAATTTTCATCAATTAACTAGGGTTGATTGATGACTTTAGTTGACAGTTGGGTACTTGGGTATATGTTTACTCATGGTTGAGTATGTTACTTAGGTTTTGTGAGTTGTACCATATTGGCTCTTATTCCACTTGGGTTATTCACATAAGGAAACACGACAATACGGAATCATGTTACATCTCTATATATATTTTCAAAATATCAACTTTATATCTTTTAGCAAGTAGCAACCTTAAGCAGTGAAATAGTAACAAGCCAATTAGCCAAAATCTCATTGGCATTAAGCAGTGAAATAGTTACAAAGAAGGCCAGTACAACATCTTTAGTAGTTTTGACATTAATCTCTCTCCCTACACTCCTCTCTTTCTTGTTATCCTCTCTTTTGCTCTACGATTTCTCTTCCTCTTCAACGTACAGCTACATATCTGATTTATTTATTTTTTTCAGCTGCAGAGGGGACAGCTATAACACAGCTTCTTTCTCCCTTTTTTGTTTTCATAGCAGTTTGTTTTTCCCCTCTAATAGCTGAGCAAAAACTCAGAGAGCATTTACACGACCATCCATAGATGTTTCAAGTGGGTATGAGTGATTAGTTGGATATATGTTCTTACAATCTACAAGCAAAGAAACTTAGCATATGTTATTCTGAAGTGGGGATGATTGTTGAGTTTGGATATATGTTCCAAGTGCCAGACATGTCAAAGGGCTCAAATTTTAGACATGGGGACCCTATCCACTAAAATGGAAGGGTGAGAGGACACAATGTTTACATAAAATATCCATGATTCTAAGGCTCCTTGTTAAAGGACCTTCCCAATCAAATTGGTTTTTTACTCTATTACTCCTTTTGTTTTTTTAAATAAAATTAAAGCATTTTTCGTGAATATATTGCCCTCATTTTTGTTAGTTTGGTTTTTAAGGATGGAAATAGGTTTTTAAAATTTCCTTTAGAATTGAAACTATGCCACATGTCTCTAACATATTCTTTCACACCCACACGCCTCCTTTCCTCCCATCCATTTTCATTTTCTTGATTGCTGGGAAAGTAATTCCCAATATTCTTTGGGAAAAAAAAATCACTGAATTTTATTTCCATTTGAACAAATAGATACTGAGAATTTTGGCATACGTTTACACATAACAAATATAAATACACACACATTAGGTTTGTTTGGTTTCTTGTTCTTTTAAAATATGATATGAAGCACAATTCTAACCAGATGTCTCACACTCGTTCCCAATTGTTTCACAAATCTTATGTGTATTTTTAGATAATACTCAGTCTCAAGTGTCTTACACAGATACATATTAACAATTAAAGAAAGGATATGCTTTCTAAATTATAGACTAATGACATTTTACTTTTAAGGTCGTAAAAAAAGGAGACACAGCAACAAACACACAATCTTTCCTGTACAGTGAAGCAGTACATATTGTAATTTGTCATAATAGATATATTATTATAAATAAATGCCAAAACCTAATAACTATACACTACATAAATACTCCGATACAAGAAAAGAGCGACTGCTTACCTTGCAGACTGTACGACCAGTTGCTAAATGCAGAGCTTCAATCCCCTCTTTTTCATGTGCCACAACAACATTAGGGACCCACCAAAGTTGTGTATGGTTTGTTATTGTGGGTATGTATGGCATTGCCTGTAAAATGGAAAAATATTCTCAGCATGTTTAGTACTTTTTTCCAGAAGGAGCATGTTTAGAACTTAGAAGCATAAAAAGGACCACCAAATCAGAACTTATCCGTCAACTAGCACCTTGAAAGTCAATCAATGATAGATCAAATCACAAGAACTATACAAAATCTGCACAACACCAGTTACCATATAAACCACTTTGTGTGCATCTGCTCTTATACAAAACTTCCTTCACTATTGTCATGCCAGACACAATTTGACCTTTATAAATTGGAAATTAACATTTAAATACATGCCCTGCTGCAGTTCTATGCATGTCATACATGGAAAAAGCATTAAGATGTAAAACATGTTGACAGTATATGACCAAAACCCTACAAAAAAATTTAAGCCAGGATTTCATCAAAAAATGAGAATTCATGGATACAAGTTCCAAACTATGATTTGCAGAGGAGCCCAATGGGATTATCCATGCCATTTCAAGTCATAATTTCTGGAAATAGAAAACATGTGATTAGAAAAAATAATAACAAAACTTTTTAGGTAGTTCAATTTGAAGAAATTTAATTAGCTTGTTCTCCCAAAGCATTGCATATATCAGATGGTTGGCAATAAACAATAAAGGAGTCAACAGTTCCTTCAAAAGATAAATCCAAGTGGATGCAGCTCTTTGCTAAAAGAAGGATCTCCCTTAGCAAGTTAGCAGCAATAATTTGCATTCTTGAAAAACAGCGAATGCAAGATCACACTATATCATAAATCAAACTGACAATCCAGTGAGCACCTTCTTTGTTTTAGCTGACCCGGCATAGCGTGCAGCTTTTCCAATCAACTTTGAGATTTTTTTTGTAGAATCCTTTCCTGGAGGGTGATGTTCATCCGGCTTGTGGAATGGGTAATTAGCCTTTTTTCCAGAAAGTTTCTTTACTGCCTTCCTCTTGTGCCGTCTGAAATGGGCCAACTCAAAGGAAGTATCTTCCCGCCTATCCTGTTATTTATCTCAGAATAATATGCATATCAATTAACAAAAAATAAATTCCAAATTATATATGACAAATATAGGGGAGGAGTTCACAAACTTACCCAATGATGTGGCATTACTCCAAGCACTGATTCTCTGAATTCCCGACACTCAAACTGCAGATGAACTTCTAAGTGAGCTTGTGATTGGCAAGAGTCATCAAGTGAGCATATAAAGCAGAAGGTACAAACAATTGCATCTTGATACCTTAACTCAGTAATTACTAGCTGGGAAAACATGGTACCAACTATTAACTACATGGATTAAGGGGCATAAAAGTTAGGTAGCAGACAACACAGCCAATTGTAAGTCTAAACAAGTACCAAGCATGGCCTATTGGCCTCCAGGTAATTGGCTAGGGTGAGGAGGGAAGGACAATAATCAGCATCCAATGAAAAAAAGAGGGCAATGGTGAGGTTTCAAAATTTTTGGTTTACCCAAAAACTGACTTGAATTCTCTAGGTTTTGAATATTGAAATGCAACCCAAAAACTAAACCTTGTCATTGAAATGCATCAAAACCAGTCTGCTAACTTATGGACAGCTGTTGCAGCACTCACTACTAAACCTTGTTATTGTACTCTTCTTTTAGATAAAGGGGCGAATGGAGAATATAATTTAGCTAAAACCTTCTACCAGGAGGTTAGCTAGAGGTTAGAAAATGTTCAAGAAAAAAAGGTGAACTGCTTATCTCTTCTGGTGGCACAAGAAAATGATAAACAATCCTGAAGATTGAAAGGTTACAAAAAAATACTTAGAAATTCAGCAATCCATTCGCAGTTAGTAGAAAGGGCCGATGGAAAATTTGCTCCAAAATCTTATTGTTAACAACTTCGAAACTAATACGATGTTAGAATATGGAATTCAAGGGGGCCATGTATTTACAACAGATGTAAAAAGACACTCAAATTGTTGAGTCAACCTGAGATCTAATAGTTTGGATTACGAACCAATTCTTGTTCTGAAACCAAAATGACGGGATATAGAGTTACCATCATAAATAAAGACAGGATATATAGTGACATTTGCGACAGACCAACATGATGAGACAAAGAGATATTTGTGGGCTCACCTCCCCAGGATGACGACTGTGTAATGAATGGACATCAAGCTTGTAATTATGCTGCGGAATCAACATTGATGCATCTGATGAATGCTCTTCAATTTTCTTCAAACACAATACGAGTTGTCAGCATATAGAAGGCAACATACAGGCAAGAGTGCAAGACTATCATTCATAGTCAGGATAAATCTGAACTTGTATCAAGTACAATTATATCCACCATAAGAAGCAACATTCGTGGTTCATTTTACAGAAATAAAAAAATTAATGCATGAAACTTTATTGAATATAAAAGGAAAAGGCACCAGAATGATTCTCTACAGAAGCAGATATGACTTCTTATTCCTTTCTTCTTTTTTTACATAAAAGGAAATCATAGTGACTTATTCAAACCCTGACATGAAACAAAGATCTTGAAAAATAAGGAAAAATTCACCAGAATAATCCCATCCTTCTGTTGTATTCACAAAATAATCCGACATTTAGATTAACTCAATATAATCCTAACTTTAACTCCACCCGCTCAAAATGGTCCTTAACTTATTAAGACTAAAGGGTAACCTGTTAGATAAATTAATCAAACATGACATAATATGATTTGATCTAATTAATTATTATAGTTTTAAATTTAATATACAGTAATTTATTTAACTGAATTAGCTTTAAACTATCACTTTCTACCTACCATGTACTCTCCAGTCTCCACCATTGCCAACCATGCCCATAAATGACTGAGCTAAGGAGTGATGACCAGTGCCTACAACGCCTATAAGTATAACCCACCCACAATCACTGTGCCACTCCTCCAACTCTTCCCTCCTTCATCTCCCATCACTCTCCTCCCTTTCCACACCACAACCACTTCTACCTTATCCATAAAGCCACCCTAATCACAATTAGAGCCCCAAGTTACAAACCCAACACAACTACATCCACAACCACAACCCAAAAGAGACAACTACAACCCCAAAGAGTTGCACTTAGATTTAACAACTTAAACCCACGCCCACCCCAAATAGCACTTGCCACCCACAACCCCACATGGCCAAACCCACAACCTAACAACATAAAATCACGACCATCCCAATAAACACATTGTCACCCACGGCCCCACATGGCCACACCCACAACCACCACAACTCCTTTCACACTCACACCCAAAATTAAATCCATAACCACAATCTTAACCATAGCAATACATAAACTAAGTTTTTTTTTAAAAATTGAATTTCATATTTCGGAGTGGCCAAGTACCCACGAAATTCGAAAAAGAGAAAAGAGAGACGAGGGTGGCGAGGTGGCAGAGGGTGGCGGAACTGCAGCTGTAGGCGGCGAGGCTGATAAATTACAGAAAAAAGAAAGTGAGGGGAGCCATGTGAGGAACTGTAAAATGAACGAAGAAAGGAAGATGGGAGAAAAAAAAAAAGAAATGAATAATTAAAAAGGCTTTATTATCCCCCAAAAAACAAATTAATAACTTTATTAAACTATCACACAAGTTACTGGTCAACTGGATCAAAATGAGAAGAATGGAGTAAAATTGGGATTATACAGTTTTAATCAAAAGATCGGACTATTTTGAGAATAGAGCCAGAAGGTGGGATTATTGTTGTGAATTTTTCAAAAAAAATATATTATGTATCAACCTAATCACATTGATATATCTATTAAAAAAAAACCACAAACAATGCATTGGCATTTCGCATTTAGCAATTGGCAATCCACCCGCATGATGTATGTCTAGCTCTTTTTTCAAGGAACAAGAGCTTGACATAATATATAATCATTATGAAGAATATATGCCATCTATATAGCATGGGTACTTCATATGGATAGCCGTCCCCAAACCCGATTCGTCCCCGTATGGGGACGATTCTTATTCTTCATGTTATAATTGACCGTACTCATTAACATTATTTTTTAGATTTGCTGTTTTCAGTCCCGTATCCGTATTCGTTTCCAAACCCGTTCCCGACCCAGTGCAGCCTAGTATGCCATGTTACATGTAAAATTCATGATCATAACATACTAGTATACTACATAATGATACATAAAAATAGAAACTATAACATGCATGGAAAATGTTTTAGAAATATAATCAACTCAAATAAAACAAAAGAGTAATTAACATTAGTAGATAATACAACCTGAACATAACATTCAGCCATCCATTCAATTTAACTAATTGATTCCTTTAGTAAGGCATTTTTTGTGTGTAAATAACAAATATTATGATTCCATAACAGCAAAAAAATACATCAATAAATCATTTAATCCATGTACGGCAAGGTCTCAAAAGGTTAACATAGTAGGCTGTGTATGCTGAATGCTGATTTACTGGTAGTTAACAAGTACAAGCAAGACCTTCTGAGCAAGACAAATGCTTTAGTGTTCTTTCTACATTGATGCAGTCGGCGTGTAACTCACAGTACATAAATTGAAGAGTGGGAAAAAATAACTACACTATGCAAAATGTATAAAATGCAATGTAGAAGAGAAAGAGAGAGATTAACCTCATTCTTTCTACTCCATCGTAGCTGACCACTTTTACCCGCAAATGCATAGAATGCAAAATGCCGCAAGTCCACTACTTCGTTATTCTCCCCAGGCTAAGAGAGTAGGAAAAAAAAAATAAACACTTCAATTTTTTTACTGAATTTGGAAACTGAAATAAGACAACACTGATAAATATGTATTTCAAATCCTTTACACAGAATGGATAATCAGAGAAGAATATTTCATTTCAAATACATGATTCATGTCAAAATAATCCAATAAATTATGCCTTTGGAGTTTGGAGAAAAATGGCCCTGTTCTCTTTAACTTATTTTCAGTACTTATCAATTCAGATAAGTTCAATAAGTATCAATGAGTATTAAATAATAAAATATTATTATTATGATAGTAATAATAATATATGATAATAATAACAACAACAACAACAACAACAACAACAACAACAATAATAATAATAATAATTATTATTATTATTATTATTATTATTATTATTATTATAAGTACCAACAAGTATTAACAAGTATTAATAAGTTCAAATAAGTATCAATAAGTACCAAAAAGTGTCAATAAGTACCAATAAGTTCATAAGTTGAAGAGAACAAACCCAATATATATGGGTACCAAAATGACTGTCTTCATTGACATTAACACCGCTAAGGAATGGAAATAACTAGTATGACGGAACCAACAGTATGTTCACAAGATAACAATAAAAAGGTAATTCAATAGAAGAAATAAGAGCTAAATAAAAAAAAGTTGGACATAACAACACCATTCAGAGAAAGAGGAAAGAGCCAAACTAGTTCTTTCCTTACAACTGAAACAACAAACAACTACCAATTTCAAACCATAACCACGAGCAACCCATGTATGACTGCAATACACTTGAGTAGAATTAAGGACATAGAAAGATATAACGCTATTAGCCTATTAAGCATTGAGACTTGAGAGGACTTAATACACACTTGAAAGTTGAAACCCATAATGAATCTTCAATTATTTAGATGATTTTGTGTGTGAGAATGACTGTACGTGTGCAGGTGTTAGGAAGTGGAAAGAATAACACAAATTTTACAGGGTTTGTACAAGAGAAGCATGGTCAGTCAAGATAATAACTTCACTTAACAGTACACCATATTCTATTATGTAAAAAATTAAAAATATTAGACTAACTAATTCCAAAGTACAGTGAGGGGCCGCAATGTATGCTTTAAAAGAATGAATTATAGGCAATTGTAGAATTTATATATTTATCATAATATAAAGGTTCTTATAAAAGCATTTCATAGGATCAGTAAACCCACAAGAAAATTTATTCTCAAATTTACCTCAGTTTCATCAGCACTTCTCCTATGCTGTTCAATATTCCGCTTGTCAGTATTCAACTCCTCAAAAGGATCTAAAAGAATCTGTTGCCAATAATAAAGTAACAAATTAAATTTCTACCGTGAAAGAGAAAAGTAAACAATAATTTCAAAGAAGAATATGGGCTTCAGTCAAAATAAGGCAACAAGAAGAACCATATACAACTCAAACAGCTGAAAAACGTAAATCTGGAACAATTAGGTTCATTAAAAGTCAAAAATGAATAATTGAAATGGCCAGTCTCTCAGAAAACACAAACAAACCACGTAAACTAGATCAGGATTAATCCCCCTCCCCCTCCCCCAAACCCCAACTCAACACTAATTATACTGAAGAGAAGTATTCATACATGTGGTTGCATCTCCATCCTCCCACCAACAATAACCAATCCTGCATCTCCATGCTTAATAGTATAATTGCTTATTGATATTGCAACCTCTCTATGATGAGCATTATGAGGAAAATCTTCCTGAAAGGCATAAGTCAAAGATATGATTTGCAACATCAATTTTTAGAAGAAGATTTTAGAAAAAAGTATATGCATACCTGTAAATTTGCTTCCCATAACTTTTTAAGGTTATGATCAAAACACATCACAGACCATCCTGACGTTACAACCACCAATACCTGCTTACGTGGCTGCCCTTGCCGGTATGTTCGATCAACAAACCCTGTTGCCATAGCAACAGCACGCCTTCCAGATGCAACACGTACTTTGTCCGGCAACAGAGACACCTCAGCAAGGACACGTGCTTCACTAAAACCTTCATCAACACGTCTAGCATGAGGCTCCAACACCTAAAAATAGCAATACATTGGTAAAGCAATAGCAAACACATCTGCAACAGAGACTGCTTGGATAAAATCAGCAGCATTTCAATTAAACCAACAGACTATAATCTTTTTTTTTTATGGTAATTTTTTGTGTTACTACACTGTAAGCTCAACCCTATTATAGGTCACTATGCACAATTGTAGGTCAAGTACTTGGAGATAAGAGGGTGTGGTAAGGCAATCCCTTGATTTCAAGAGCATGCAAGAGGAAGTGAGGTAAGAACTCATGACCTTAAGATTACAAGCTAACTTAAACCACTGCAACAAACTTCGCTTGGTAAAAGGGGCCACTTGTTTGTCAACCTCAAGTATAAACATTCATTTCCTCTATCTTGCATAGAGGGCATCAAGAAGAGAAAGTTCCTTATAATATCACCCTTATTCATTATTAGGAACACAAATCTTTTACAGCCTGTTTGGTGGAGATTTGGAAGGAAGAGAAAAGGAAGAGCAAGGAAAGTGGAAAACTATTAGTTCCAATGTTTAGTTCAATTTTTTTAAGTTATGGGAAAGGATAGGAAGTGAAGGGAAAGATACTTGACAAAATTTTAACTTTCCTTTCCTCCCAAAAGTGAGGGAATTTGGCAGTAAAGAGAAATTTTGAACTAAACATGAGAAAATGAGGTTTATTTCCTTTCTTTTCTTCTCCCTTCCTTTCCCTTCCCGTCCTTTATAAAAAATGAACCAAACAAGTTGTTACTTGTTGAATCTCTCTTTTAATTACTAATGAGTGATATTATGAATCCACATCATATTTCATTGTCACGTAGCATATTACCCACCCAGTGGTAATTATCCTACTTGTTAGCTTTATCATTTCAGCCTTTCAAAGATTGCAAATCTTACAACAGCCACTCCTAATTGTTTTAGTTCAAAACTTCAAACAGCCCCACACTATACTCACTTTGTTCAAAAAGTTTTCGTCATTTTATTTTCACATGCTTGCCAAATATATTTTACACCATTAATATCGTTACCTATGTGTTATTGAAAATTTTAATGTTCTCAAAGTACTCCTTGAGAAGAATCAAATAAGACTACATGTGAGTGATGTGACTATATTCATTTCTTACATATTAGAAATACTTAAGTAGATTCTATGTGATTGTAAACAGTGTCAAGATTCCAAAAGAGGAAAACTTGGTGAAACAGAGGGAATATATTTTATTGCTGCTGATCATAATTATCCTTGTACAACTCCAAGCGGATTAAAAGAGATTTTACATTATCTTCAAGTTATTAGTGGGTTTTACTTGATTTAAATTTTCATCTATATCAAAGATGGGAGCTTTGAGACAGCTTTTTACCTACTCCCTCCGTAACATAAAACTTTCAACAATTAGTTTTGTACGCATTTTGAGGAAGCGATTTGAGGGTGTAAACGAATGAATTAGTCAATATGATTTTAATACAAGCAAGAATTTGATTAAAAGTTCCTAATATTAAAATTACATTGACTAATTCATTCGTTTACGCCGTTAAATCGATTCCTCAAAATGCGTGCAAAACCAATTGTTGAAAGTTTTATGTTATAGAAGAAGTACTTTGTTTCTACGGCTCTCAATTTTAATGTTTGTTTTTTATAATGTCACTTTGTTTTTCCCTCGTAATCATTCACAGAATTTTGGTTTGGTAAGACCTTTTTTTATTTTTTAGCGTTAATCTCATCCCTTGTTTTTTGGTGCTAAGAGGGCCACAAAGGCGTGGATGAGAATCGGTACCGGGATCTCCTAAAACCTGGAAGGAAGCTTTAACCACTTAGCTATCCCTCACTCTCTAATCTGATCCTTCATATGCACCAAAACATCAAATTTTACTTTAAGCTGTAGAATAAATACGTCATATACAGCAAGCTAGACTTTATAGGCATCATTAGCTTGATGATTTAGATTAATGACATTAGACATTCCTATTCTAAGGAGAGGTTGGAAAGAAATGTTTCTTAGGAATCTTCTTAGGGAACTTGCTATTGACTTCCTAATCCCAATAATTGTGACTGAAATTGAAGCAAATTAAATCAATTATAAGAATTATCTTTGAAAGAATAAGTGCATCGCTTCAACCACAAGGAGCCCTAAAAAATGAAAGATGTTTTGACATGAGTTTACAGGAGAGTCACCCCAAAAGCTAGCTCAAAAGGAGGAGAGGCCATAGACCCATATGAACCCCACATAAATCCCTCCGAATACCGAAGTGGGATTCAACTCTCATACCTTACAATGGGATCACATCATGTACGTTCTATTCAATTATGGCAACGATGATGCAGCTAGTTGATAATCAGGGCCGTCAATAGCAGGTCAAACATATTCACTTCATAACTAATGATTTGCATATTGTTCTAAGTGCACTCACCATAACTCCCATTTTGAGATACCTCTCATTTGTTGAAAATGGGTGTTATCTTAAAAGATTTAAGCACCATCCATCAATATAATATTTTAGAAAATGAAACAACATTTCAAGGTATTCCAGAATAGTACTACTCCCTTCGTCGCATAATCTTTGTTCCATCTGACCCCAAAAGGTCTAAGTGTCTAACAAAAAGTGCAAACTAATGGTATGGAGGGAGTAGATATCATTTCTGCACGAAGAGAGTATTTCAAGCCCCCTCTTCTTCTATTTGTTGATTACCTTGAATGGACCTTTTCCTAAGCTTTAGAGTAAAAGCCTCAGTTTTCTAACATCCTCCCATATTCTATAAAGCCAATAACAGCAGTAACAAATAATAATGCACTTATCAATAAATCATCACCGAGGTACAAGCCAGACCATCATACAGCACCGCCCATTATATCATACGCAATTGGATACCCAATTTAACAAACTATAAGGAATGGAATAACTATACAAAAACTTGAGAGCTAAATATCAGAATATATTTACAAATTGCAGGAAGGAGAAAAGAACCTGAATTTTAGCATCATAAGTGGCAACAAGGACCTCTTTCTTGCCGTCACCATTGAGATCGGAAACAATAGGCGGAGGAAGGCGTTCAGCTTCAAATTTGATGGGGTAATCATCCAAAAGATGGAACCAAGCTTCTCTGAAGGAGAAATCTCCTTCATGCTATTTTCACAACAGCAAAACAACAGAAGAATGGAATAGGTCAAATTGAATTGAAATTAATGTTTGAAATTGCATTTATAGATTAAGATTGAGAACTAGTAGAAATGAACAGCCAGAACAGGGTTTAGGGAAAAGAGGACCTGAAGAGAGAAGAAAATGGCGAAAGCAGCGAGCATGAGAATGGCTAAATCACGTTTTCTCATCTCTGTAAGTTTTTGTGTATACTATCGAGTTTGAGGTTCGTGATCAGCTATGTTCAGACTCAGTGTTCCTTCAGCTTCTAAAGGAGTTGAAATTATGTTAATCTCTCAATCATAAAACTCAGAATTAGGAGTTGAAGGGGAATTATAAGTCAACGCAACTTTTCTGAGAGGAACATACAAAGATGTGTTGTGCCCATATTAATTTTAGCTGTGTCTTTATCATTTTCCGAGTTGAAATTATAATTAATCTCTCAAGTCTCAATCATAAAACTCAGGAATTTGGAGTTGAAGTTTAAGGGTACAAGCGCCCAAATTATTAAGTGCTCCCGGACCACCTAATTTTTTTATTTTTCCTTTCTTCTTCTAATTAAGTGATTTTCATTTTTGCTGCATTTGCACACATTTTTTATTTACAATTCTGTCACAATTATTTTCGCAATTTCAACTATTTTTTCATAATTTTTTGTCATTTTTATGTAAAGCTTCTAATTTAAGAATTGAATTTTGGGAGGATGATATTGGTGGAGATAAGAACACGTTTTTATATTTTATACAGTTATTTTTGTGTTTGATTTTGTAGTTTTTGTATCGACGGATATGGATGTTGAAAGTTTTTATTGTTAGTGTTCAATCTAGCATTTTCATATTTTTCAAAGAAAATGAATATTACTTCTTAAAGAATGATGATTCCACATTCTATTTACAAAAATGAATATTTGCATATTAAGAAATAATGATTATAGTTACATTCAACATTCTATTAACAAAAATGAATATTGCTTGTTAAGAAATGATGATTCAATATTTTATTTACAAAAATTAATATTGCATATTAGAAAATGATCATTGTAGTTACAAAAATGAATATTGCATGTTAGAAAATGAAGATTCCACTTTTAAAAAAATGAAGATTGTAGTTTGTAAAAATAAAGATTGCAAAAGTAATATCCTGTTTAATTCTAGTTTCCAAAAAATGAATACTTTCATGAAATGAATATGAATATTACACTTCAGTTTTTATTTTTTATTTTTATTTTTATTTTTTATTTTTTGCAAAAAATGAATAGCTCACCTTGAAAAATGAAGATTGTAAATATTCTGTTTTTTAAAAAAGTGAAGATTCTAGTTTAATAAAAAAAAATGAAGATTATGGTTTAATAAAAAAAAAAGTGAAAGAAAGACACTTTATGGCAATTGGGAAGATCATGGCAATTGGGAAGATCATTTGGCAAATAGCCAATAAGAAAGACACCTTATAGGTCAAATGGGTTCATGTTGTATATATGAAAAGCAAGGACTGGTGGGCTTACAAGAACTCCACTTATGCTAGCTGGATCTGGAGATGTATAGTTCAAAGCAAGGAGAAACTTCAGATGTTGGACATTGGCAGGTGGTGGCCTTCAGGGGATCAGAGGTACTCTATTGCTAGAAACTACAAATATTTGCAAAAGAGGGAGAGAGGAGTGCAATGGGATAAGGTCATTTGGAATAGAACTTCCCTCCCAAAGCACTCATTTGTGTGGTGGCTTGCTAAATGTCAAAGACTGCAGGTCAAGCAGAGGTTGCACAGATTTGGTATTTGCAGTGATGATCTTTGTAGCTGCTGTGGGGCTATGACAGAAACTCATGATCATATTTTCTTTGCCTGCAGAGTATCTACTCAAGTTTGGACAGAGATAGAGGCTTGGCTGGGGCTGAAGCTTCGCAGAGACAGTATGGATGTGCTGATTTGGTGTTGTTGTAGAGGCAGGGGGCTGACTAAAGTCCAGAGCAAAGTTGTTAAAGCTATTTGTGCTGCCACTATTTACAACCTTTGGAGGAATAGAAATGATATTTTGTGGAATAACACTAATTGTAATGTAGACACAATTGTCCATAGGATTAAGAATGTCATAGCTCAAAGGTGTAAAATTGTGAATACATACAAAACACCAACTATAGACAAAAATTGGTTGTATAGGGTGATCATTACTGATGAACTAGCTAGTGATGAGTGACTCACTGGTTTAGGATGAGCCTACCTAGTAGGGTTGTCCTTGCCAGTGATGTCCTAGGATGTATTTGTTTTGGTTCTTTTTGGTAATACAATTCTTTATATTTTACCCCCAAAAAAAAAGTGAAGATTCTGGTTTAAAAAATGAAGATTATAGTTTTACAAAAATGGAGATTTCAATTTAATAAAAAAAAGAAGATTCTAGTTTTAAAAAAATAAAAATTCTAGTTTTTAAAAAATGAATATAACACTTTGAAAAATGAAGATTGCTAGAAGTAGAAATTACTTATTGTCACATGTTAAAATGCTGTCGTGTTGTCGCGCGGGACCACATACAAGGTAGATGGTCCCGGGAGCGCACTATAACAAATAGTATGGAGGAAAGCCGAGATGACAAAGGTATACTAAACATTGATATGCGCACATTTAGCGCTGACAAATTAGGTTGATAGGTTGGGTTCGGGTTGTTGGGTTTTCACATAATCCGAATCTGATACATTTCTTAAACGGGTTGAAATTTTCTAATCTGATACGACCTAAAAATAAACGGGTCGGGTTATAGTTGACCCAAATATTTTTTAGCCGTAATTTAAAGTATTTAGCCTAATTCCTAAAAACGAAGAATTTACCATTTCAACAAGGGATAATACTCCCTTTATTGTTTTTACTTACTACATTTTTTGTATTTGGGTGTTCTAATTTACTTGATACATTTCCTTTTTTGATATGTGGCACCTACTTAATTTCTACTCATTCTACCCCTATTTTGTTATTACACTCTTTATTTAACCTATTTTGCCCCAACTTTGTCATCTTCTTCATAAATATCTCTACTTTTTAATGGTCTCTACCACTTCACATGTTTCTGCTAAAAAATTGTGTCAGGGCCTAGGTGGAATGTAGCAAGTAATTAAGGACGGATGGAGTGGTTAGTTTAAATTAGGGATCGTTTACATTAGCTTAATAGAGATGAACTGAAGTGAACTGAACTGAATAGAAGTGTATTAATTGAACTAAATAGAGATGAACTGAACTGAACTGAATTGAACTGGACTGAATAGAGATGAACTGAACTGAACTGAATATAATCTGAATTAAACAAGCCCTTAGCTTAAAGTTCAATAAATAAAGCTTTCAAAACATAAAGCAAGCATTCAAAACAGCAAGTAAGCATTCAAAATAACAATATTGTTTTAGACTTATCTGGCACAATATATACTTTCTACTTCGTATATAGTTTTTTATTTTTTATTTTTTTTATTTCTATGTAATACCCCGAATTTTCAAAATCTAATTTATTATTATTAATTATTTTACGAGCGTATTTTAATCTATGTTTTCAAATTTATTTTCTTATTCGATTAATATCGTCATATTTATTTATTTATTTTTACAAAACTAAATTGGGTTTTAAATATGGTTAATTACATAAATCTTTTTCGGTTTAAAGTTTTAAATGTAAAATTATTTTCAAAGTATAAATATTTTCGTAAACATTATTTCACTCTTATTAAACGATGTTTAATAATTAATCATTTTGTGTATAAAGAGTATTTTGTGAAACTTTTGTGTAATTAGGTGAAATAAGCTTCTTTCATGTTCAAGCCCACTATTAAGTTCATCCAAAGCCCACAAATTTGTACTCCATCTTTTATTTCCAAAAAAAAAAAGAAAAAAAAGAAAGTGAAGACCCATTTACACAATTATACGTGTAATTGGATGTTCACCATTCTCATCATCTTCTTCCACCTCCCTCATCACCAATCACCATTATCACCATCATCAAAGCCTCCCTCCAATCACAAAACAAAACCTTACCCCAAGCTTCTTCATCATCTTCCTTCCACTTGTACTACATGCCATCAAACACCATCATCAAGCTTTCTCCTCCATAACCTTCACCTCCATTGTTGCCCAATCAACAATGGTATTTTGATTAAATTAATCACCCAATTCATCTATAAATACTACCCTAATTGTTCTGATTTTATCATTCAAAAATACATCCCAAATCAATTGCTAAGAATTTCATCAAATTACCATCTAGATTGCAAAATTTCAAATACCCACTTTCTCTCTCCTTCTCTTCTCTCCTCTGCTCCGCTGCGTGCACCACCACCACGGCCGCCCAGCGGTACCACCACCCCCAACGCCGGTGACCCTTCTCGCCGCCCCCCTTGGCCGCCGGTCCTCGTACAGCAGCAACAGTAGCCTAGCTTGCTGCCTTTCTTTCCACTTCCCACGAAACCCCCTCCTCTGTTTTCCTTGTATTCACTTGGTAAAAGACTACACTTAAGGGCTGTTTGGTTGTTAAAGGGGAAAGAGAAGCACTTTAGGAATGAGAATAAGGGAGAATGAAAAGGAAAAGTGTTAGATTTAATTAGTTATTTGTTAAAAAAAGTATGACCATCTCCATATCACACCACCCCAACCCATGCCCACCACCACCGAAACCACCCACCCCACCTCCCCTCCCCACTTTCGCAGTTTGCCACCGCCACCCCACCCTCACCCCATCCCTACCCAGCTAGCCCACCCCCACCGTGAAACCCTAAACCCCAAAATAAAAAACAAACCCTAAACGACCTCCACCACCCACGAAACCACCCTTCGCCGCCCATATTCGAGTAGAGGAAAGATGGTTTAGGGTGTTGGAGGGGTGGTTTAGGTGGTGGAGGTGAATTTAGGGTTTTTTTTTGTTTTTCGCATTTAGGGTTTTGTGGGGGTGAGGTGGGGCGGCTGGGCAGGGTGGGGCTGGGGTGAAGGTGGGCGGCGGCTCCGAAAATAGTGGGGGGGAGGTGGGTGGTTTTGGTGGTGGTGGAGGTGAATTTAGTTTTTTTTTTTTGTTTTAGCCTTTTAGGGTTTCAATGGTGGGGTGTCGTGTGAGGTGGGGTGGGTTGGCTGGGCGTGGGTGGGGCTGGGCGTGGGTGGGGTGGGGCGTAGCCGCGTGGGTGGGTGGGTCAGTGGTGCTGGTGCTGGGGTGGGGTGGGGGTGGGTAGGGTGGATGGTGGGCGTGGGGTTGGGTGGGGCTTGGGTGGGGTAATGTGTAGTTGTGTGATGGTTGGGTGGAAGGTGGGGAAAGGGAATGGAAAAGATAGGGGGAAGGGAGGGGTTGTAAAAGTGTTAGAATAGGGGAATGAGGAGGGGAAAGGGAATGGCAAAAGTGGCATAACAAATATTATCAAACGGAATGGGGACAGTTGATTCCTATTCCCTTTGATCAATACCCCCAACCAAACACACCCTTAGTCTTTTACTTAAATCTAATGAACCAAAACTAATTACAAAGCTTATATCTATAATAAGCCATGCATCTAAATGAGTTTTTCTTACTAATATTCTTATTATAATTATTTTTACTAACAAAAGATATTTTATTAAAACCCTTTTGAAATTATTTTTTTTATTTAACTTCTTTTATAATTTATAAACTATATTAATTTACTCTTTTCAAATGAGTTATTTTATTATATTTACTTATTTAAATAAAAAGTTCCTCAAAACTCGGCAAGAACGATCAATTGAAAGAAATGAACTTTTCTACTAACAACGCATTAAGGTAACGTATATTGCTGGCACTTTCGACCTCTGTTTTACAACCTATTATTTTTATGTTTATGTTTATAAATATTGTCTTGGTAACATTTATTGCTAACACCCGGAGTCCATTTGCAAATGTGATTATGGCCATTACGATTAAATGTTTACATTGTTATTTATTTGCAACTAAGTTTACGATTTTTCCGATTATCAAACATTTTATGATTTCAAATATTATTTTAAAGGTACAAATGTTTTAATAGTTTTTGAACTATGGATTTACGATTTATGAAAATGGTGTTTTATTGAAACGTAAATGATCAAAAGATATGAAACATGATAAAGAAAAGTGAAAGACAAGGTTCTAGCATTATCCTGTTATGTTACATTATGTTTATGGGGTACGAAGTATCCGGTTACGCCCAAAGTGGGTAACACCTGTTTATGTTTATGTTTATGATATACTTGCCAGAATCCTTAAGTTAAAATATGGAATAATATGAAGGACAACTTAACCACGGAAACCTTATGCTACTTTTTTATAAAAGTTTTATGAAAGGTTTTTATGTCTGAATTACTCTTATAAATGTTTTACAAAAGGATTTACGCTATTCTAAAGTCTCTCTCTGTTTTCAAATAAAATGAATTGAAATGAATTTACGTTGTCAGGGTATTATGTTACTGGGCCTCGGCTCATGATATTGCTTTTTGGTTTTAAGTACCGAAGAGGACAACGGGGCAATTTATGGTGAGGATGATCAATGAAGTGAGATTTCTCCGCTTAGATGAGCGAACAACATTAGATAAAACTTGTGTTAAGCTCTAGCTTTGGAATATTTAATTATGTTGGTTTGTAACCGAATATTTGAACTCTTGTTATAAGACTTATATTTTCTTAATATAATATTAGTAAGTTATGTAATTTATGTGCCTTGTGTTCTTAACTGAGAAATACGGCATGTGACGCGCCGACTGACTAGGATTCCGCTGCTAATTAACCTAAATAAAATGGATTAGAAGTCGGGGCGTTACATTCTCTCTCAAATAGGTCTACCAATATCAATAAGGTTATTCCCACTTGTACACCTGAAAATTTAACAAATCCCACTATTTTTTAAATTTCCAAAAATAAACCAGTGTTTTTGACAATTCCCAAACATAACATTTAGAAGGAATATTCCGTTTAAAAACATAATATTCTGTTAAATTACTATTCATTTTAGTTTTTAGCACGCATTTCAACATGAATATTGTCTTCTTTTTTTCAAATTTTGATCTCAAATTTGACCCATTAAGGGCTAAAATGACTCCCAAAATCTTTGATTGAGTAATTTATTCGTCACATAAACCAATTGCACACAAATCGAGGCAAGTAGTGGATTTAAAAAAAACTTAGTTGTACCAGTGGATTTGTTAAATTTTCAGGTGTACCAGTGGGAATAACCTATATCAATATTTGTTGGAAATTTTATTTAGAGCATAAGGTTTATACGTTGCGTTTGTGAGGGCATGGTGCAATACACGTACATATCATGATTTCATATAAGGCATAAAACAGAAAGAAATTGCGACGCGTGAATAATATGCACGACACGTGAAAACAGGACTAAAGAATAAAACGAGGCAGAAACTTTTCGCGACTCGCGAGTTCCTTCTGCTCGACAATTGCTTTGTCTTTTCAAACGTATAGTTTGGGATAACGGTGAACGGTTATGCCTGAATGAAGACATCTTTTGACTGGTATTATAAGGGAATAAGGGGAGAGAGAAAGTATTAACTTATCTTATCTCTTGCAAAGACATTCATCATCATTTTTTCTCTCTAACTCTCTATACACATTGTGACATTGTTTCTTTTTCATTGTATCTCAAAGACAAATCTGAGCAGCCCTTGCTCCATTGATTAGGGTCAGATACCAATGCCAGGGGCAATTGGCCCCATATGGTCATGCACCAGAGTATGGGTTCGAGGACAAGTTATGAGCCAATCGTGCATTGGGCTCGCCCGCCTGTGAGCGATTTCTACTAGGTCTCTTTTTGTGGTTGTAACATTATTAATTAATCCTAAATACACAGATATCTCATATTATATCCTAAAGGCGCATATTACTAGGTGGGTTTATTTTATTTACAAATTATGGCTAATTTGTGACCACTTTGAATTAAGTCCATATTAAAATCCTAGGAAAATAAATCAAATAAATCATGAATAAAACACATAATGAAGAAATATAAAATAAACAAAAAAATAAATAAAAATAAATATGTGCAGATTTAAGAAAAAACAATTAAAATGATGATATTGACAAAATGATTCTTGTTCGGTTTAACACTTTAATCAATTGACCACCGTATTCGGATTAACAACTTTAATCGTCATCTTTATTACTTAATCAAAACCAAATTTTAATATATGACTCTCATGAACAACGACATTCAATCACTCAGGAATTTTATTAATCATAGCGATTATTTTTTGATATGCAATTTAATTAACAAATTCATTTCTTTATGATCGCATAAAAAGTAATTATCAAAATATTCCTAACAACATTGTTGGAAAAGAAAATGTAGCGATCATTTCATGACACTAATTTCAATGAATCAAAATCGTGTGATATAAATCGCATATGAAAGAAACAAATTCAACAATTATTGTCATTAAACCACTGTTATTCAAATTGTGAAATGAAATCTGGAGATTTGTGTGAGAGTCGATATTAATATATGATTATGCAAAATGTGTCGATGAATTAATAATCATTACACATATAAATTGTAAAATCAGAACATTAAAGTTCATTAGATTGATGACGATTAAAGAAATAATGGCATCATTGTCATAGGGTTGATTAAAACATTAATTCGCACATATATATATACATGATCCGGATTTAACTTTTGAATTAACCATTATCATAAATCACCATTTTAATTGATTTATAAATATAACAATAAACTTAGAACGAAAGGATTTGAAGTACAGACTTCAGGAATTATTGTACCTTATAATGCCTTTGATCAACACAACTAAGGAGTAATTGATGATGATGAATGTTCAAATTTATTGAGTTGATGATTTGCAATGTGTATAGATGAGTGTTGAGAGGTGTTTGATGTGGTATAAGTGTATGGAGTTGAAGTATGCAATGCACATGAGGGATCGATGTTGTTGGCGTAAGTTAGAATGCTTGAAAGGACGTGTATTTATAGGCCAGAAGCAGCAACGAACGACCCGGGGAGACTCATGAACTGCGCCTAGACGCAGGTCCTAGATGCAGGTCTGTATAATATGGCCTGCGTCTAGACGCAGGTCATGGTACGGACCTGCGTCTAGGCGCGGTCTTGTCTGATCTAGGTCGATGCTGATTTGCTTGATTTTGTGCGTGATTTACGGAATTATGATGCATTTTTATTTGATTACGGATAAATTCTGTAATCTTTGATATTTCGGAATATTCTGGGGTGTCCGAGATGCTCCGGGATGTCTCGGAATGTTCTAGAATGTTCCAGAATGTTCCGGGTGTCGCAAAATGTTCTAGAATGTTCTAGAAGCCTCCAGAAGCTTTAAAAATTACAGAAAATTTTTAAAAAATTATGGAAAATTATGAAAAGTATGAAAAGTACTAATGTTCTTTGTGGAACAATTTTCAATATTCGGAAATGACAAAAATGCCCCTAAGCATGCAAAATCCTAAAAAATCTAGTTTAAGCTCTAAAAATATGATAAAAAATATAGAAAAATATGAATAAATTGTAAAATTATTTTTATGATTTAAAAAAAAATATGATTCAAAATGATTTTTACTATTCAAAATGTTTTTTTTTTGTGTGAATATAAAGTATGGAAAAATGCATGGAAAAAATATGAAAAATTCCTAAAAATGGTGAGAAATTATAAATAAATCACTTAATCATTGTTAATCCTAATAAACGCTTCCAAAGCAATTCAAATATGGTTTAGGCAATTGTATGGGGCGTATTATGTGTTTTCATCGTCAATTCCCCTTAGTTGGATCTTATAACAATATGGTACGTTCATCATTAGTCTCTACATTGGGAAGACACATTTATGTGTCTACAAGGGGTCACATCTTAAATGGTATGTCCGATTCTCTTTTTGATATTTATCAATTTTATGGATCCGCTATCGAATTATGGAATGATCTTGAAAGTAAATACATGCGAGAGGATGCTTCTAGCAAGAAGTTCCTTGTAAGAAATTTTAACAACTATCGCATGCATGGTTGATTCTAAGAATGTGATGGATAAATTCCATGAGATTCAAAGGATCTTGACAAGTCTTAGGCAAAAGAACATAAATATTGATGAAATTTTTGTTGTATCTTCCATAATTGATAAGTTACCCTCATCTTGGAAAAAGGTTAGAAATTCTCTAAAACATGAAAAAGGATGACATGAATTTAGAACAATTGAGTTCCCATCTCGTATTTGAGGAAGGAATTCATAAACAAGATGAATTAAAGGATGATGACACCAAATCTGCCACCATTAATGTGGTAGAGGTAGGCAAGTTCTAAAGTGCTTCAAATCATTAAAAAAAAAAGGAAAATTCTACCTGGTAACCTTAACTCTTACAAAATCTACACGGTAACCCTCAAACTTAAAAATTCTACCAAATAACCCTAAACTAATTAAATTGTCCACACCGTAATCCAATTGCTAAATTCTGTTAGTTTGACCGTTAGTTTTTTTTTTAAAAAAAATGGAAAAATTGAAAAAAAAAAAAAACAGATTTTTTTAAAAAAAAAAACTGGAAATAGAAAAAAAAAATCAATTTTTAATTTTTCAGATTTATTTTTTCCTTTTTTTTTCAATTTTCAGATTTTTTTAAAAATTTTTCCTTTATTTTTTCAAATTTCAGATTTTTTTTTTATTTTTCCTTTTTAAAAAAAAATCATATTTTTTTCCTTTTTTTTCTTTTCAATTTTCAGATTTTTTTCCCTCTTTTTTCTTATTTCTAACGGTTAACTAACGGTTTTAGTCAATTGGATTACGGTGTGAACAAATTCATTAGTTTAGGGTTATTTGGTAGAATTTTTAAGTTTAAGGGTTACCGTGTAGATTTTGCAAGAGTTGAGAATTACCAGGTAGAATTTTCCAAGAAAATAAAATATGGTGACTACAAAGGCAAAAAAGGCTTTAGGCCTAAAGGAAATGGCAAACAACCACAACATGGTTGTTGGGTGTGTGGTAAACCCGGTCATTTCAAAAAGGACTACACCATATGGAAGAGAAGGATGAGCAAGAACAAGGGTAATGGCGATACAAGCCAAACCCTAGAGAAGCAAGGTAACTTTGTTTGTGCACAAGTTTCACTTAATTCTCATATGGATTATGTGTGTGTTATTGACGAAATCAATTTTGTACAGGATGATTGTTCTTGGTATATTGATTCGGGAGCATCGCAACATGTATGTAAAGACAAATCGCTGTTCAAATCTTTTCTTGAGGTGCATAATGGAGAAAGTCTTTATATGGGAATGATTCTACCGCTCAAGTCTTAGGACTAGGGCATGTAGAATTGTTATTTAGTTCTGGAAAATTTCTTGTACTACAAGATGTGTTGTATTCCCCAACACTAAGACGGAATTTAGTGTCTGGTGCCATCTTGAATCGTTTAGGTTTTAAATTAGTGTTTGAAGCAGATAAATTTGTGTTGTCTAAGGATGGTAACTTTATAGGTTTAGGTTATTTGTGTGGTGGTATTTTTAAACTCAGTATTTCAGTTTGTAAATATAATGTGTGTGTGTGTTGAATGATGACTCTTCTCTTTGGCATATCCAGTTAGGATATGTGAACTATAAAAAGTTGTATTTTACATCTAAGCATGATTTGATTCCTCCTTTTGATCAAAATATTGAGAAGTGTTGTACATGCATGTTAACAAAGATAAAATGAAAACCTTTTCCTAGTTGTATTGAAAGAACATTACTTTGTTGCATTTGGTGCATAGTGATTTGTGCGATTTTCATAGCACTCCATCTTTGGGAAATAAAAAGTATATCGTGACTTTTATTGATGGTTTTTCTCGGTTTTGCTATGTATATTTATTATTTTCCAAAGATGAAGCCCTTGATAAATTTAAAGTTTATAAAAATGTAGTTGAATTGCAAATGAATGAAAAGATTAAAAGGCTATGGATCGACAAAGGTGGGGAATATTATGATCCAACTTATTTCCAATCTTTAGGTATTATACATGAAACAACCGCAGGTTATACACCACAACGAAATGGTGTAGCGGAAAGGAAGAATAGGACGTTGCAAGAGATGGTTAATTCCATTTTGTCCTATTCGGGGCTAAGTGATGGTTTTTGGGGTGAAGCCATTTTAACGGCTTGTTACATATTAAATTGTGTTCCTATGAAAGGAAATTCGGTAACCACTTATGAGCAATGGTTCAAGAAAAAACCAAGTTTGAGCTATCTCAAAGCTTGGGGTTGTAGGGCAGTCGTAAGAGTGCCGGAACCCAAACAAAAGAAATTGGGTGAACCAGGAGCAGAGTGTATCTTTATTGGATATGCTGAACATATCAAGGCTTATATATAGGTTCTATGTTATAAAACCTAATGACTTTTGGTTGGTTCATACCATCGTAGAGTCAAGAGATGCTATATTTGATGAAACTTGTTTTTCATCAATTCCTAGATCAAAGGATATTACTCCAAGAACCAATGCTCATGAACTTGGCCAATTTTCTTCTGGTCAAGCTGATAATCATCTTCAAAATAAAGAGGAAGAATCTGCATCGCTTGAACCTAGAAGAAGTAAGAGAGCACAAAAGGAGAAAACTTTCGTCTCGGACTTTCATGTATATTTACTCGAAGGGTCACGAGATTCGGTTTTGACACATTTTCCATATATTTTTAATGTGGAGGAAGACCCTTTGACTTTTGGTGAGGCCATGAGGTCTCATGATTCTTCCTTTTGGAAGGAAGCTATCGATGATGAAATGAGTTCTATCATGAGAAATAACACGTGGTTGTTAGCAGACTTGCCACCTAAATGTACACCAATTGGGTGCAAATGGATTTTCAAGAAAAAAATGAAATTTGATGGTACTATTGACAAATTTAAAGCCCGATTAGTGGCTCGAGGTTTCAATCAGAAATCGGGTATTGACTATTTCGATAAGTATGCACCCGTTGCTAGAATCTCCACGGTTAGGTTATTAATAGCTCTAGTGGCTATTCATAACTTAGTGATCCATTAAATGGATGTTAAGACAACGTTCTTAAATGGAGATTTAGAGGAGGAGGTTTATATGCGACAACCCGAGGGGTTTGTCGTAGAAGGTCAAGAGCATAAAGTTTTCAATCTTGTCAAATCTTTATATAGGCTAAAGCAAGCACCAAAACAATGGCATCAAAATTTGATGAAGTTATGTCGGGTAGCGGGTTTTTGTTGAGCAACTTGGACAAGTGTGTATAGCAAATTTGATGACACTTAGGGTTTTAGGTTAGTTTTTATTGTTTTTTTCTTCAATCTTCATGTAATTTACTTTTAGTTCTTAATTTATGCAAGTAGTGTAATTTCTTCATCTTCTACTTCTTGTTCTCCTCTTCAAGGTACTTTTCTTGTTTTCTTATTTGCTTTGATTTCTTGTTCTTTGTTGTTATTTATTGATTTCTAGTAGTTGATAGTTGTTGTTTTGATGTTTTTAGTTTTTATATTTAATTAATGTTATTAGTTTTAGTTTTAATTATAATTATTAGTTTAGTTATGTTTTTATTATTTAGTTGTGAGTAGTTAATTTCTACGGTTTGAGTGAAACCTCTCAAATCCTCCATGATTGTGGTTTAGTTGTTTCTTGGCTTTTGGTTGTGATTTTGTTGGTACCGAAGGTTCGATAATGTTGATTCTCGTGCCTAATTAACATTAGACTCATAAAAGAATCCCCACCTAAGGACCGAAAGGTGAACGTGGGTGATGACTCCCTTCGCCCGATTGATGGAAGCACCACGAAAGTTGGGATTTCGATCAAGGGAAAGTTACCAGTCTTCGTGAATTGTGCTTATGACTAGTTAGATGTCCCGCCATGAAAGTAGGTTTGTGTATGTCTTCCCGGTCGTCGTCACACTAGCTTGAAAGAGTAGTGTGATCTTAGAATGACCTCCCCTTATCCATGACCTAAGTCTAAGTTTCGATTGATTCATAATTCATGGTGGTATGAGTTTTGGATCTCTGACCCTAGTCCCTTTTTATTCTTGTTTCCGTAGTTTAGCTTTAGTTAATTCCCGTAGTTCTAACCGCCTCTCGCGACCATCCATTGACCTAGCTTGTTCAACGCTCATGCCTAGACTAGCGCAGCGTACCTTCCCCGTGTTCGACACCCCCACTCTTACTACGACGGGGGTTTTTATTTGGTGAAAATCCCTTTTATCACTTAGGCGTTATTTCCTTCCTTTCATTTTCTAAGAATATTAAACCTTGGTTTAGACTTAGTTTCATTTCATTATTTAAGGAACTATCTGTATGTTTTGGATAATTTTAGAACTATCTTGGATTAGTGTTTTAATACAATTTCTATTAGTTTATTTGTTGAACTATAAGTTTACGCCTTTTTATCTATTTTGAATCTTGGTTTAGTCGTATTACTTGAAGAAGTGGCCATCCTTCTCGACGTCATCGTTGCACAAAGATGGGGCGTTACAACCACCGTACCCAACCACCCCACAAACCACCCTAACACCAATTATAACCACCCACCTCCTTTCCCCCACCCCTTGCCGGCGCTGTGGTGAGTGATTTTAGGGGAGAGAGGAGAGGCGACGAAGGGGTGGGGAGGGATGACGAAGGGCTGGGGAGGGACAGAGAAGTGGTTTGCTGGTGGAAAACCTTGGACAGAGAAGGGAAGAGTTGGTTGTGTGGTGATGGTTGTAGGAGGTCATCATTCCTTCCCTTTGAACAAAAAAAAAAAAAACAAGCATGTAAGTGGGAAACCCTTTCTATTCTCCTCCTTAACCTTTCCTAATCTCTTTCTCTTTCCCCCTCACCAACTAAACGGCCCCTACAAATATTTATATTCAAACAAGTGAATTGTCTCAACAACTAATTTCTAGTTTCCAAATAATCTCCACATCTACTTTTTAAGTTTATCAAATTTTGATGATACACCATTATTACTCTCAATTGTAATGATATATTGATATGTGAAAATTAATTTTGATGATTGATCGGTTTATTTTGGACCCATTTTCGGCTTCGTTTCACTTGTCTTTTGAGCCTAGACTTTATTTCATTGGTTTTTAGTCTTTTAGTTTAGAATTAGCTTATTTCATGGTTTCATGCACAAATGTTGTGTTTTATTTGTTTTCTTGAATAATTGGGCTAAAATTGGAAGCATTTCAAGTGCTCTTGCATAATGGTCTTATTCAAACAATCATATCTTTTTTTCTATAGAACTTTTTCAGGTGATCCCTAGAGCTTTTTCCATTGATTCCCCTTATCCTAGATTTATTTTTTCCATTTAGTTGTTAAATTTCCATAATTCAAAAAAAAAAAACAAAACAAATATAGAACGTAAATTCACTAGATTCACTTAAAATCAATTCTAATCCACCTACTTCCTTGTGGATCGACCCTAGCTCTACTAATATTACATATTAGTTAGTTAGGTATTATAAATTGTATATTTAAAAATCAAATAGGGCCACAAAGCCTTAGGAGCCGATCAATGAAAAATTAATCACATATCCCATTTAACTATATATTTCAATGGGAAGATGTTTCAGCGACCTTATGAATTTGCTACACTCATAAGCAGCAAATTCATAAGCACATAAAATACATAGTAAAAATATATCACAGTGTATATAAAACTTACATAAAAGGGAAGAATAATGATTAGAGAAATCATTTATTTTTTAAATTAATTAAGATGTGATATATTAATTTTTTCTTTCCCAAACAAAGTAATTTTTCTGATTTTGTTGCTTGATTGTGTAGGTGTATTCATATATTTATTAAAGGAAAATTATAATATACTACTCCATATCTCATAGCCTAAGATAAGATTGACCTTATATTTTCACAATGTATTGTTGCTATAAATTCAATGTTAGTTGAAAATTCTAATGTACTTCACTATTGTTGCTGTAAGTTTGTAGTTTTGTGAGCTGGCAGTAATTTCTTCGTGAAAACTACAAGTTGTTTTATAGGTTTGATTGTTAGAGCTTTGACTATGATGCTAATTTGCGATGAATTAGATAAAGGGTTGGATAGTTATTATTATGTGATGCATTTGATTTAGTGAGTTTAATGCTAATGCGAATTTGTGATGTGTTGGAAATGGATAAAGGTCATCAATTCATCATTGGCTGGGCCAAGCGGTTTTTTTTTTTCTTTTTCATCTCCCTAAATTTTTAAATGTTAATCCAAAAATGTGCGATCAAGGTCCACACAAATCAAATTGTTCAAGATGGACCTGATTTCAGGTGGATAATGCTTCCTTAAATTCGTGATTTTTTGGGCTTGTCCAGCGGGGTTGGGCCTTAGATGGTTAGCTTTAGAAATAATCAAAGTTGTTTCATCTTTTCAATTAAATTAAAGGTTAGATAAGGTGACACTCTAATTTCTGTATCCCTAGGTTCTGCATTTTTTTCCCTCCATTAATCTGATTTACCTGTTGTATTCCATTAATCTTATTGGGGTCAGGGCCATCCTGAAAATATTTGGGCCCAATTCTAAAATTGTAATTTGGCCCTTTATATTTTAATCAATGCTAAAATTCAATAGTATTTTGACTAACACATGTATGTATCTCAAAGTTGTTTCATATATAATGATATATTTATCTAGAAATATAACAATAACTTGACAAAATAATGTTTTTTATAAAGAAAATAGTCCCTTTGAAAATGGGCCCTGTGCAGAGGGTCTTCTTGTACACCTATTCGACAGGCCAGGGAGAGTGATTAGGGAAACACGGGCCAAGTGATGGAGTCATTACTGGGTTTGGCGGTTCATTTCTTGGCCTTCCAACAATAATCATATGCGAGTGATATGATTGTGGTGGCAGGGAATGAATGGTGGTTCAACAAACAGTTGAGGTGTTTTTTTAAAGTTTTTGTCTCCATGTATTAAGTTTTTCCTATTTATTCTTCATTGGGTAAAATTTGCTAGCAAGTTGTATATATTTGATTTGATTAAAGCCCTTTGTGTAAGTAAAAGGAAATCGATTAGCCTCACTTTTGAGAGGCGAACAACTATCTTCAATATTTCTGATAAAAATAACTTATCGAAATATTGTCAACACAAAGAGGTCCAAGGTGGCCGGGCAACTGTGAATCTGGGCGTTTTCATATGCATCCAATGTTCTGGGATCCACCGAAGTCTTGGGGTGCACATCTCCAAGGTATATTATAATATTCTTTGCTACGTGGCTTTGTTTGATGTGTTTCATTTTAAGGTTTTGCCCTTTTTTTTCTAAGGCTATCTTTATTTGAACTTAATTATTTGCTGGCAATCAAATATTAATATGATTGGTATTTGTAAGCTTCTGCTGCACATAATTTTCTTTTACAAATAGAAATAAAACCTTTTTAATGTTGGATTAAAACTACTAATTGAAGGGTAAGAATTTTATTATTAGTATGCTTGTTGCTATTCATTTTTTCAATGCTTTCTTTTTGTGTGTGTTTTATAGCTTATGCTAGACTTCGAAGTGACAACTACGTATGAAAATTTTCATTAAAGCAGAAAATTATCAAGTATGGAGAGTGATTGAATTTGGAGATTTCGAAGTGACAACTACGAATGAAATTGAGAGGTGGTTCCTAAACCTCTGGCAAGATATGACAAAGAAGACTACAAGAAAATGTAGATAAACAACATGGCAAAGAAGACCCCCTTGTGTTTATCTCCATTTTCTCGTAGTCTTCTTAGTCATATCTTGCCATGTTGTTTAGGAACCACCTCTCCATTTTCATTCGTAGTGCTCACTTTGAAGTCGCTCAATTCAATCACTCTCCATACTTGATAATTCTGCCTTAATGAAAATTTCCATTCTGTTTTTCCAGTATGGATAATGTTTCCCATTGAACAGGGGCAACCTGTAATACCCTAAAATTTTGGGCTATTTTAAATTTTATTCAATTAATTAATTACTTAATTAATTATTGAATTAGTATTATAGTAGGCTTAATCTTTGATCTAAGCCCAAACTATCTACCTTACCTTGCCAAAACCAAGGCCCAATTGCCCTCATTCCCACGCCCAACCCACGGCCCTTTGGATGATTTTCCTTTAATTATTTTATTCTATTATCTACCTTAATTAATAAACTATATCTATTTTTGGCCCTATCTGAAAATCTAACCTTTGTTTTCCTAATCTTCCTACTAGATTTTAGGAGCCTAATATCCCCCTCATGACTAATACCTCACGGCACCTTGAGGATTATTAGAAGGGTTTATGTTCTTTTCTTTCAAAACCACAATCATTCTACAACTCACAAAAATATTCTAAAGCCTCTCTTTTGTTTGAACCCTTCAAAGTTTGGAGCAAGAAGCCAAGGAGAAACCCAAGAGGAACCGTGTGACCACTCGTCCCCTAGGCCCTCGACTCTTAGCTCTTTTGTTCTTCAAGCAAGGTAATTAGATTGCTTTATTTAATATGTAGGATAGATTAGTATTATAATCTTTAGAATAGGTTTAGAACTGTTTAGAATTGTTTAGAATTAACCATCTTTATGTTCGAATTGTTTGTTGATGTTCATTTGTGAATGTCGAATGGTTCCATGATGGTTTGATGATTCTCTTGTGTAATTGACATGAATTTATGCATGTTCTACAATTCTTGCCATAAAATCTTGAAGATTTATTTGATGAAACATGTAGCATATGAATGTCGAGTTTAAGCCTATGCTTTCTTGAAATTTTCGAATGGTTAAACTACTTAAGAATTGATCTTTTAGTTATAATCTTGTTCTAATTATGTTCTCTAATGATTTTCTTGCTATAATTGCTAAATTAATTAAGTTCTTGATATTTAAGTATTAATCTTGATGATGATGTCGAGTGATAATGGTATTTTGATGAGTTTTCCATTCGAAATTCTTGATATATAAAAAAAGTATGGATTTTTATTAAGTTAGTCTAATTTAAGTGTTTTAATCATAATGATTTAAATAAAAAGAAAGGATTAGATTTTGTTTTATTTATTGTATAAAAGCCGTGTAATATGTAGAATAAAAGGGGTTGATTTTCACTTGCTTTTACGATAAAAGATTAGACTTTGAACTTGTTCTTGAAATTATTAAAGCTTGTATTTTGATTAGATTAAAACTTTATTTCTTGATAATGGTGTTCGAAAATGCCGAGTGAATAGAAGAATAAAAAGGATAGATTTTTATGTTTCATTGATTAAAAGACTAGATTTTGATTACGTTCTTGAAATTATTTTAATTAATTAACGCCTGTATTTTAGATTGATGATTGATTTCATTATGTCAATTATGAAGATGAATTGTTGTATTATTATTTTTGTGAAGGACCATGTACTTATGGTAAGTATTGGGTAAGTTTCTACTTCTAAACCTTGGTTATAGTTAAGTTATATTGCTGAAATATGATTATTGCATGCTTTTACGTATGAACTTGTTGAATTGAATAATGATGTTGCGGCATGAGGAATTTTCGTAAGATTGTTGTCAAAGTGTCGAGTAATTCGAGTCTTAATCTAGAGTTTTGAGTTAATAAAAGTTGAACTAGAAATGATTAGAAGTTAGGTCTTGTTAAAAAAGAGTCAAATTGAGAACTAGAAAGATGAACTTGAAAAGATAACAACCTATGAAGTGACCGCCCATCTAGTGGCTAAAGTGCCACGAACATGGGTATAGTCGAAGCCACTGTCCCCTGTGCGGTTTCGAGACAGTTCTTGATCCCAATGCTCGGAAAGTAGATCAAAAGTGGTTGACCCGGCATGAGCAAGGAAAGTTGGGGAAGTAGATCCTTTGTGGTTGACCCCTTACGAGCATATGACTGTGTCACGGATTAGAACCCTTGAAGTGAACTAGAACTTGAAAGTTAATTATGAAAGTCTAGAGTCTAGAGTCAGTTTTAGCTCGTCTTAAAGGTCTTGTTATGGTAATCTAATGTATCTTGTTTCCGCTGCGTACTTGAGTTTTGATTATTGTAAATGTTAATCCCGTTGACTGGTGTGAATGTTCTGTTGACTTATTTTGATTATTATATTTCTAATTGTGTTATACTGATTAAGTAGAACAATCTAATTACACCCCACTGACTGTGGACCCCAAAATTCCTTTTCAGATACAGAAGAAGAATGATTGGATTACGCAAGGGCTGGGATTGTGAGCAAGTGAGGATAATAGTTTACATACCTTTATGTCTTTTCTAGCCTTTGTAATAACATTTTTGTGGAATTTCCGTAGTTTGTTTTTAGTAATGGACTTTGGTATTTTAATTATTTTGGACTATTTTTTGGTTTAATTGAATAAATTGAATTAAGTATAGAGCTTCCGCTGTTATTATTAATTTTTTTTAATTATTACCTAGATTAATTTTGATTCGTATTATTGTTTTTTTTCGAAAACAACGTTGATAAAAAACGGGTCGTTACAGTTGGTACCAGAGCTGAATTTTTAGGTTACTTCACCATAAGTAACCCGTGAGATTGTGTGCTTTATTTTCCGAGAGTTGACCTAATTAGCTTTGCCACGAGAATTTAAGTGAGTGTTGACTCGGGTAGGGCTATGCGATAAGTTATTTTTATTCTTTTTGCGATTAGATAATTTGAATTTTATTTGTCCTTTTTATTTCATAACTCGGGTACTGTTTTGTAGAATGGCAAGCCCGGGACGATCACTCAGTAGTCGCGATCGACGTCGCATGCTAGAAGGTGCGATCATCAGCTTAGCTCAGAGAGGAGCGCAGTCATCTAGTGGCCAGTCCACATTTGACCGTTTTTCCCGTCATCGACCTCCCACTTATGACGGCACAGCAGATCCCCTGGTACTCGAAATCTGGATACGGGAGATGAGAAAATTATTCGATGCGACTGATTTCCCAGATGAAGAGCGAGTCCAAATCGCCACTTATTATCTTCGACTGGAAGCTGACAACTGGTGGATGACAGTTCGTGCACAAGGAAGATCGGTAAGGGGCATGCCTTGGGAAGAGTTCATCGCTAAGCTGCAAGAGCGGTTCTACCCCAATGAACTTAGATGGAAAAAAAAGAAGAGTTCCTTATGCTCACACAAGGGACTATGTCAGTGCAGGCTTACACTGACAAGTTCGCGGAGTTGTCCAGATTCGCCACTGCAGTGATACCATCTGAAGAAGAGATAATGAAGAGGTATATTAAGAAGCTGGATCCCTGTATAAGAGTGCATGTCATCAGCAGTGGTGCAACAACTTTCCAGAGAGCTTGCGAGGTGGCCTTAGAGATTCATGCATCTTTGGCCGAGGAAGAAGCTTCCAAGAAGAGAGTTACTGTGAGTCAGCCACCGACAGCAGTTAAGAAGCCGCGGTTCGAGCCGTCCCAGAGACCGCAACAACAGAGTAACTCAGCGACCAGATTTCAGGGGAACAGAGTCTGCAAGGTTTGCCAGAAGGAGCTTCACCCTGGGAAGAAATGTGATGGATCTGTGGTAGTTTGCTACATATGTGGTCAACAAGGGCATAAGTCTTGGGTATGTCCAAAGAGTAAGCCAGCGACAACTGAGAACAAAGCACCGGTGAAGAACTGTATCTTCTGCATGACTCAAGAGGAGGAGGATGCGCAACCCGACGTAGTAACGGGTATATTTCTTGTTTATAACCTGTCTGCTTTAGTATTGTTTGATAAGGGTGCTACTGTTTCCTTTATTGCAAAATCCTTTGTGTGTAAAGCTAAATTGCCGGGAGAGTCTCCCGTAAGATCTGTTGTAACTCTACCTTCGGGGGAGGACTTTGCTTGTAATCGAGAATTCAAGCACGTTCCTATAGTCATAGCCGGTGAGCAATTAACGGCTGACTTGAAGGAATTTCCGATGATAGAGTTCGACGTGATTCTGGGAATGGATTGGCTATCCAAATATCAAGCAGCAATCAGATGTCGAGATCAGGCGATCGTGTTGCGTGGGCCTAAAGGGAAGCGTCTAACCTACTCCGGCACCACAAGTAAGAAGGGTGTGAAGTTCGTGTCAGCGATGAAAATGAAGAAGCTTCATTAGAAAGGAGAAGCGGTGTACTTATGTCAGGTGAAGGACGTCTCCAAAGAAGAGGAACTTGAAGAAATCCCAGTAGTCAAGGACTACGCAGATGTATTTCCCAAGGAGCTACCGGGAATACCTCCAGAGAGAGAAGTGGAGTTCAACATCGAATTGGTTCCCGGAACGACACCAATATCAAAGGCTCCATATAGAATGGCGCCAGCAGAGCTTAAGGAGTTGAAGACTCAGTCACAAGACTTAATTGATAAGGGTTTCATAAGACCCAGAGTATCTCCATGGGGCGCTCCAGTGTTGTTTGTTAAAAAGAAGGATGGGAGCATGAGATTGTGCATTGATTACCGGGAGCTCAACAAAGTGACTATAAAGAACAAGTATCCTCTACCCAGAATTGATGATCTCTTTGACCAATTGAAGGGTGCACGCATATTTTCTAAGATCGATCTTCGATCAGGCTATCATCAAATTCCAGTAAAGGCAGAGGAAATTCCAAAGACAGCGTTCCGGACAAGATATGGGCACTATGAGTTTGAAGTGATGCCATTTAGTCTAACCAACGCTCCAACAGTGTTCATGGATCAAATGAACCGTACTTTCCACCATCTACTCGACGTTTGTGTGGTAGTGTTCATCAACGATATATTGATATATTCTAAGGATGAGCAGGACCACGAGAAGCATTTGCGTATGGTGATGGATGTGTTACGAGCTCAGAAGTGGTTTGCGAAGTTGTCAAAATGCGAATTTTGGCTCCAAGAAGTGGCATTTCTAGGACACGTCATCAGCAAGGGCGGTGTCAAGGTAGACCCAGAAAAGGTCAAGGCCATTGTAGAATGGAGCAGCCCGAAGAGTGTAGCGGAAATCAGAAGTTTCCTTGGATTAGCGGGTAATTAAATTGTCTCATTTAAAGAATGTTAAAGTTTGGTACTTAACTAATTGAGACTTGTAAAACATGTTTGTCTATGGCAGGGTATTATCGGTGGTTCGTAAAGGACTTCTCAAAGGTCGCTCAACCTATGACAAAACTGTTACAGAAAGAGAGCAAGTTCATCTGGTCTGAGCAGTGCGAAAAGGCGTTCCAGACATTGAAGCAAATTAAAGCCTTGTTGAAGCGCCAATCTTAACCTTGCCTAATGAAGGTATAGGATATGAAGTCTATAGCGATGCATCGAAGAATGGACTGTGATGTGTGTTAATGCAAAAAGGGAAGGTGATAGCATATGCTTCCAGGCAGCTCAAGGTTCACGAGAAGAACTACCCTACTCATGACCTAGAGTTGGAAGCTATAGTGTTCGCTCTCAAAATTTGGCGACATTATTTGTACGGGGCAACTTGTAAAATGTTCACCGATCACAAGAGTCTCAAGTACATTTTCACACAGAAAGAACTTAACATGAGGCAGCGAAGGTGGCTAGAGCTCATCAAAGATCATGATTTATCCCTGGACTATTGCGAAGGAAAGGCTAATCGCGTAGCAGATGCTTTAAGCCGCAAGGAGAGACATTCCCTCAACCGTGTACTAGTGTTACCGAAAGAAGTTCATGCAGATCTTTAGAAATTGGAAGTGGAAGTGGTGACACCGGGACATACTCGGGTGTACCTCAATGCTATGAGTGTGGAACCCGATCTTTATCAAGAGCTTCAGGACAAGCAAAAGCAGGATCCTCAACTCGAGAAAATCCGTGAAGCCAAGCTTCAAGGACAAGCGGAGGACTTTGTTATAGAGGCTGATGGGAGTTTGAAACTCCAAACAGGTGGTGTGTGCCAAACAATAAGGTTCTAAGGAACAAGATCATGTAAGAAGCTCACAACACTCCTTATTCAGTGCATCCTGGGGGCGGAAAATTGTACAAGGACTTGAAGGAACATTTCTGGTGGCCCGGAATGAAGCGGGAAATTGCAGAGTTTGTAGCTCGATGCCTTGTTTGTCAAAAGGTTAAGATTGAGCACCAAAGGCCCGGAGGTCTACTACATCCGTTGTCGATACCGAAGTGGAAGTTTGACTCCATCTCGATGGATTTTTTGGTGAGTTTGCCCCCTACCACTAGTGGATTGAATTCAATGTGGGTAATAGTGGACCGATTGACAAAGGTAGCAAGATTCATCCCTATGAAGACCACTTGGACCATGGAGAATATGGCCGAAGCTTATACTCAGGAAATAATTCGACTTCATGGTGTGCCGAAGGATATTGTTTCGGATCGAGATGTGCGGTTCCTATCGCGATTTTGGAAGTCTCTACAAGAAGCTTTTGGCACCAAGCTAAACTTGAGCACGGCGTTTCATGCAGCTACAGATGGCCAGACAGAGCGGACCATCCAAACCTGTAACACCCCCAAATCTCCCTCTACGGAAATACCAGAATAATACATACAAAATACCGTAGAGATAGACTTGGGTGTATTACCGCCACGTGATAACGTAAGGCTATACTAAAATACTTTCATACTAACTTGCAGCGGAAATTAAAACTACTTTATTAATACAAAATAATCTTTAAATAACCCATAATCTTTATTAACCCATAATTCACATTCACAAAAAAAATCCATCAAACTTAACCACGGTTTGAAAATTCGAACCTATTAACTTGACCACATCTTGTTCAAATCTATTCTAAATATAAGCAATACACCTGAGGTCTTGAACACATGAATGCCATTTTGCATAAGCAATAATTTAAAAAAAAACTCGATATTAAATCCCACTTACATACATGAAGCAATACGTATAACCAAAGGCCACTCAGTTATGATCGAGCATCAAAATACATAAAATTCAATCCTCCTACACATTCAAGGTATAATTACATATACTAACTTGTATACGCATATATTCACAATATTTCAAATTTCAAGATAGTCTCAACCAAAGCAACATAATTGTTATAATATAAATCTTGGACTTTCAGACTAATAAAACCTAATAACAAGGCTTGTAAATTATAACTCAACCGCATAATCAAACTCAACTTTCACGGTTCCACTTTGGCCATATAACACTCTACCATAAAAGCAACATAACATGTTAAACTTGTAACATTTGGGCCTTTAAGCCCAACAATCACTTACTATGGCTAATGCACATATAAAAATTTCAAATTCCAAATAATTACAATTCATTTTATTTATTTTCAAAAATTAATAATGTACTCGATTCATGATATAAGATGATCAAGCTTGATCTCCCAGGTAAGTTACCCACAGCGTCGGGGAGAGCCTTGCCTTAGACAGATATCATACCCATTATAGGCCTCAATGAGAACCCGAACATCTTTTTCTCAATCATCTTTCTAAAGAAGAAGATAATTTTATAAATATATTGTAATATATATAATTTTTTAAAGTGCGAAACTCTATCCGATATGCCCTTCCTATGTCTACCCTTCATTTTTTAATTTCAAGATCGTATTTATTTACCTAGGCTTTTAAACTAATACCACTTTGTAACACCCCCAAATCTCCCTCTACGAAAATACCAGAATAATACATACAAAATACCGTAGAGATAGACTTGGGTGTATTACCGCCACGTGATAACGTAAGGCTATACTAAAATACTTTCATACTAACTTGCAGCGAAAATTAAAACTACTTTATTAATACAAAATAATCTTTAAATAAATTGTACTTTCAAAATTAATGCATTAAAAGTAATTAAATCCTAAGCTAGGTGGATGATGCCCTCGTTCCCCTTGATGCCACGTATAGTAGTCCTCAGATATCATCACCTAACTACTCATCGTAATGATAAGTAGGGCCAAGCCAAAAATAAAACAAAGTACGGGTTAGCAAAAATATGCTGAGTACATTTAAGTGCAAGATATGTAAAAATAAACTTTATTTAATAAACATGCTTTTGAAATACTCAAGTCATATTAATTATTTATCCAAGATGAGCATTTCCAAAGATATTCCAAACCAATAATATTGAATATAAAAATTCAAAAATTGAAAATAAAATTTTCCTATACCCCAAACTCCTCCTCTAAGTGTGCACACCCCCCAAGTTAATTTCTTTCTGTATAAAGGCTATCCTTGAGGAAAGACTAGGTCATACAAAGTCCATAGTCTTATCAATCAAATCCGCATAGTGGGATTACAAAACAATAATAAGCTTATAAAGCTTGTGGGGTCACCAAAATATTTTTAATATAATAAGAGTTGAGTAATAAGAAAATATACTCTTGATTGAAACTTTCCAAAATTCCTTGTTTCCTTAATCCCTCAAAGTGACATAAGAATATCAATAAAAATATTTAGTTATTCCAAAACCTTTCATAGAATATATATATATTTTTTTTCTAAGATGTTACTTTCCAAAATGTAATAAGATTCAAATCTTTCCAAAACTTTACTTTCTAACATAATAAGATGATTCAAATCATAATTTAATATTATTTCCAAAATCTAGAAATTTCATGACAAAAATAATAGGCTAATAAAATATAAAATAATTTTGTCATCAAACTTTAAATTAACATAATTTTTAATTGAACATAAATTATACCATGTATCATGTAACACATAAAAATCATGTAATACTTTAATAAGGTATCTAGCTACTTAACGTACCTTTCGTTCGGGTTGGACAACTAAACTTGAATACTTAAGGAATCCTACCGAGAGCGTCCTAAACAGAATTAATACAACCTATAATTAATATAAGGTTACCAAAACATTCTTACTAACAAAGTGAAATCCTAAGATGTGCATGACCATTAATACTTTTAAAAACTATAGTATAAGTAATAAAGTTTGTATAAGTATTAGGATATTAAAAATCATAATATTAGTAGTAGGATTTTTATAATATAAGTGATAAATATTAAGACTATATGAGTAGTAGGATTTTAAACACTTATTAATATTATTATTATTATTCGGATATTATTATTATTATTTTATAAAACCGAATTATTTTAATAACTATAATAAAATACTAAATCAATCCCATAAAATTTTAAGAACTTATTATTAGTAGTGAAGTATTATACATAAAAACTTTATAATCTATAGTTTTAAGATTAGTTAATGTTTTAAACAATAATATATAACTTAATAAAATAATTTAATAAAACAAAAGAGGGTCGGAAAACAATTGCCGGTGGTGGTGATGGTGGTTGCCGGAGCTTGAGAACTTTTTTTTTTTATTAGAGGAATGCCGTGAGAATTGGACAAGAAGGAGTAGAGAATTTTTTTTGTAATTTTTGTGTGTGTAAAATGGGTTGAATTAGGGGGTATTTATAGTGTTTAAGGTATGTGTAGTATGGTAAGTTGGGGATCATGAAAATAATTTGATGATCAATATTATTTGATTTAGTCATGCTTTAGGAATATATTATTCTTAGTGATCAAGCATATGACGGTTGGGAGGGTTATGGGAAGATTTTGGGTGAAAAAAACAAGTATTGCTTAGTAGGATATTAGGGGGGTAATTTGCAAATAATTTCCTAATCCCCCCCTTAGCAGTGTAATTTGGGGCTCTTCCCCTTTTTTAATTTTTTTTTTCTTTTTTTTTAATTAATTAATGGGCTTATGGGTTTTGGATTAGGATTTGTTTACAAATCCAATGGAAGTAATTGGGCTTATAAATGCTTAGTTGGCCTATTGGTTTTGGGGTTATGGTTTATTTACAAATCCAAGGGAAATAATTGGGCTTAGAAATTCCTAATTGGCCTATTAGTTTTACAAATCCAAGAGAAGTAGTTGGGCTTAGAAGTCTTTTTAAATTAAATTCATATCATAAAATTCTAGTTATTTATATGTGAAAATAGGACTTATTTAAATTATTTTTTTTTTTTTTGAAAAATATTTTTAACTTGAAAATATATGCAAATAATATATTCGTAGTATAAAATAGTCTTTTAATAAATACCGTAGAAAAATATGTACCAAAATTGTGGGGTATTACAAAACCCTCGAAGACATGCTCAGAGCCTGCGCATTGGAGTTCAGCAATTTTGGATTAAATCTCTAAGTCTCGTAGAATTCTCTTACAACAACAACTACCATTCCAGTATTCAGATGGCACCCTACGAGGCTTTGTATGGGCGCAAGTGTCGCAGTCCTACCTGTTGGAGCGACATCAGTGATGCTTTGGTCATAGGACCATATCATATTAAGGACACTGTAGAGCAAATCAAGATGATTCAAGCGAAGCTACAAGCAGCACAGAGCAGGCAGAAGTCCTATGCGTATCGACGGAGGAAGGCGTTGGAGTTTCAAGAGGGTGATAAGGTATTGTTAAAGGTGTCCCCGATGAAGGGAGTGACTCGTTTTGGACAAAATGGGAAGCTTCGACCTAAGTATGTAGGTCCATACGAGATTTTGGAGAGAGTGGGCGAAGTGGCTTATCGGCTTGCCTTACCACCAGAATTGTCGAAGGTACATGATTTTTTCTACATTTCGCAACTACGGAAATACGTGAGCGATCCATCGCATATCATTCCAGTGGAGTCAGCTGCAATTGCACCCAACCTATCCTTCGATGAGTTACCGGTGCAGATTCTGGATCGTCAGGAACGGATGTTGAGGCGGAAGGTGGTACAATTAGTCAAACTGCTATGGAGGAGCCAACAGTATGAAGAGCCTACTTGGGAGACTGAGTCCTCCATGCGCGAGAAGTACCCCGAACTGTTCAGTCAGGGTATGTGTCGTTCTTTTCATTGTCCTTTCGTTCTTTTTTTTTTTAATTACTTTTATGCGTGTGCTTCCTTATGAAAAAATTTCGAGGACGAAATTTTCTTAAGGAGGGGTGACTGTAATACCCTAAAATTTTGGGCTATTTTAAATTTTATTCAATTAATTAATTAATTATTGAATTAGTATTATAGTAGGCTTAATCTTTGATCTAAGCCCAATCTATCTACCTTACCTTGCCAAAACCAAGGCCCAATTGCCCTCATTCCCACGCCTAACCTACGGCCCTTTGGATGATTTTCCTTTAATTATTTTATTCTATTATCTACCTTAATTAATAAACTATATCTATTTTTGACCCTATCTAAAAATCTAACATTTGTTCTCCTAATCTTCCTACTAGATTTTAGGAGCCTAATATCCCCCTCATGACTAATACCTCACGGCACCTTGAGGATTATTAGAAGGGTTTATGTTCTTTTCTTTCAAAACCACAATCATTCTACAACTCACAAAAATATTCTAAAGCCTCTCTTTTGTTTGAACCCTTCAAAGTTTGGAGCAAGAAGCCAAGGAGAAACCCAAGAGGAACCGTGTGACCACTCGTCCCCTAGGCCCTCGACTCTTAGCTCTTTTGTTCTTCAAGCAAGGTAATTAGATTGCTTTATTTAATATGTAGGATAGATTAGTATTATAATCTTTAGAATAGGTTTAGAACTGTTTAGAATTGTTTAGAATTAACCATCTTTATGTTCGAATTGTTTGTTGATGTTCATTTGTGAATGTCGAATGGTTCCATGATGGTTTGATGATTCTCTTGTGTAATTGACATGAATTTATGCATGTTCTACAATTCTTGCCATAAAATCTTGAAGATTTATTTGATGAAACATGTAGCATATGAATGTCGAGTTTAAGCCTATGCTTTCTTGAAATTTTCGAATGGTTAAACTACTTAAGAATTGATCTTTTAGTTATAATCTTGTTCTAATTATGTTCTCTAATGATTTTCTTGCTATAATTGCTAAATTAATTAAGTTCTTGATATTTAAGTATTAATCTTGATGATGATGTCGAGTGATAATGGTATTTTGATGAGTTTTCCATTCGAAATTCTTGATATATAAAAAAAGTATGGATTTTTATTAAGTTAGTCTAATTTAAGTGTTTTAATCATAATGATTTAAATAAAAAGAAAGGATTAGATTTTGTTTTATTTATTGTATAAAAGCCGTGTAATATGTAGAATAAAAGGGGTTGATTTTCACTTGCTTTTACGATAAAAGATTAGACTTTGAACTTGTTCTTGAAATTATTAAAGCTTGTATTTTGATTAGATTAAAACTTTATTTCTTGATAATGGTGTTCGAAAATGCCGAGTGAATAGAAGAATAAAAAGGATAGATTTTTATGTTTCATTGATTAAAAGACTAGATTTTGATTACGTTCTTGAAATTATTTTAATTAATTAACGCCTGTATTTTAGATTGATGATTGATTTCATTATGTCAATTATGAAGATGAATTGTTGTATTATTATTTTTGTGAAGGACCATGTACTTATGGTAAGTATTGGGTAAGTTTCTACTTCTAAACCTTGGTTATAGTTAAGTTATATTGCTGAAATATGATTATTGCATGCTTTTACGTATGAACTTGTTGAATTGAATAATGATGTTGCGGCATGAGGAATTTTCGTAAGATTGTTGTCAAAGTGTCGAGTAATTCGAGTCTTAATCTAGAGTTTTGAGTTAATAAAAGTTGAACTAGAAATGATTAGAAGTTAGGTCTTGTTAAAAAAGAGTCAAATTGAGAACTAGAAAGATGAACTTGAAAAGATAACAACCTATGAAGTGACCGCCCATCTAGTGGCTAAAGTGCCACGAACATGGGTATAGTCGAAGCCACTGTCCCCTGTGCGGTTTCGAGACAGTTCTTGATCCCAATGCTCGGAAAGTAGATCAAAAGTGGTTGACCCGGCATGAGCAAGGAAAGTTGGGGAAGTAGATCCTTTGTGGTTGACCCCTTACGAGCATATGACTGTGTCACGGATTAGAACCCTTGAAGTGAACTAGAACTTGAAAGTTAATTATGAAAGTCTAGAGTCTAGAGTCAGTTTTAGCTCGTCTTAAAGGTCTTGTTATGGTAATCTAATGTATCTTGTTTCCGCTGCGTACTTGAGTTTTGATTATTGTAAATGTTAATCCCGTTGACTGGTGTGAATGTTCTGTTGACTTATTTTGATTATTATATTTCTAATTGTGTTATACTGATTAAGTAGAACAATCTAATTACACCCCACTGACTGTGGACCCCAAAATTCCTTTTCAGATACAGAAGAAGAATGATTGGATTACGCAAGGGCTGGGATTGTGAGCAAGTGAGGATAATAGTTTACATACCTTTATGTCTTTTCTAGCCTTTGTAATAACATTTTTGTGGAATTTCCGTAGTTTGTTTTTAGTAATGGACTTTGGTATTTTAATTATTTTGGACTATTTTTTGGTTTAATTGAATAAATTGAATTAAGTATAGAGCTTCCGCTGTTATTATTAATTTTTTAATTATCACCTAGATTAATTTTGATTTGTATTGTTGTTTTCTTCGAAAACAACGTTGATAAAATACGGGTCGTTACACAGCCTCTGTGCTGATTAAGCTTCGTCCAATTTCTCTCCCGTAGTATTCTTATTTCAGGAACTCGCTCATCAATGTTTATGAAAGTATTCTTAGTTTAGGTCGTCCTAACTAGGACCAGAAAACCTCAAGGAAATGCAAAGTTGTGAGCATTTCATATTCTATTGGTTGCTGTAAAAACTTATATGTAGGGTAGTTTTCAACTGTTTGGAATATCTCTTTTGTATGATTCATGCTTGAAATATATATATTTTTTTTCTATTGGGGATCAATAAAGATAGTTTTGATGGACCAAATGACCAAATCATTTGTATCTTATTGCTTAAGCTTCTCTGGATCTTTTATACAAGAGATGATTCAGATTTTTTTAGGAACTGTTCAATGTTAATAGACTTCTGTAATAGTTGCTTAAAGGTCAAATTTGACTGTATAGTTTTGTTGGGCTTAACCAAAAGTTGGGCTATGTCACCTTGTTTTGCTCTGAATTTTTTAAATCTGATCAGATATGATTAGAATTTGTGAACTTCTATTATAGCGTATGAGGTTTGATTTGATTTTATATTTCTGATTTGATTACTTTTCAGCAAACAATCGACTTGGAGTGCTTAAATAAATTGAATTGGAAAAAACAAATTTGATAAAGCAAATACAGTTTGGTTCGGGTTCAATGTTAAACCAAACCAACCAAGCCACATTTTTGGAAACCAAACTAAACGATATTAGTACTTAAACCAAACCAAACCAAACTATAATAAAACAGTACAAAAAATTCAAAGAATTTATGAATAATTTACAATATTGATAGGGCTTTAAATGACAAAAAAAAATACAAAGCACTTTTTGTTGGGACATGTAGTTCAAAGCACTCTCTTCTGTTTTTTCTTTTTCAAAAAACAAAAATTATATTTAGGGTCTGTTTACTAGAGCGAAAAATGTTTTCCTATTTTACATCGTTTACTTTGGGTGGAAAAATAAAATGTAAAACTTTGGGTGAAACTCATTTTACACCATATTGGAAACATTTTCCTCCAAATTTGGGAGTAAAATTTATTTTCCGTACAAGTAAACAATGGAAAACTTCAATGAAAATGAGTTTTCCAACGTAAAATGTTTTTCATGGAAAATCATTTTACATCGAAAATGTTTTACACCAAAGTAAACGAACCCCTAAGATCAGGTCATACAAAATATGTTTACAGAATTATAGTGTAATTTCAGTTTCTTTACAAGGCTGCTGTAAAAATTAAAAAAAAATAAATAAATAAATAAATAAAAAGAGGAAAAAAAGAAAACAAAAAAGAGCTTTCAACAGGTGGAATAAAACTCAAGTAATACGAATGAGGAAAACCACCATGATGAAGGCCATGAGCATAACTAACATAACAAGCCAAGTAAAACATGAAGTCTTTGAGCTCTGAGAAAACACATTCATTGCCCTTACATTATATTGACATGACTAGTGCTTGCCAAACTGTGCTCAACTGCCTTCTCTGTTGAATCAAGTACCTGTAACCAACCAAAACATGATGAACTGCCAAAATTTGGCCCCAAAATAATCCCCACAATAATGTTGACCAAATTGCAAACAAACATGATGAACCAGAATTTCAAGTTTCAATCATGAACCAACACTGAAATTTGCTTAGTTCAGTCCAATGTCCAACTCTATTCTGAAGTATGCGGGACAAAGGTCGGGACGATTAATCAGAATTTCAAGTTTCAATCATGAACCAACACTGAAATTTGCTTAGTCCAGTCCAATGTCCAACTCCATTCTGAAGTATGTGGGACAAAGGTCGGGAAAACTAACGGGAATATGGATACTAAATATTAGTAGATTTAGTTTCTTAGGGGTCCAAGTAACTTAAGCCCAATCCAATGCAGTATATTATGTATACAGTAGTCCATTTGTGGAAGTTGTGCGTGTTAATGTTGTGACTAGGACACTTGGCGTTTTGTGATTGGTAGCTTCTGACTAGGGATTTGTACAGCAATGATATAAAAGCAATGATGTAATTAGCAGCAGGAGAATGAACGACAGCAGCCGAAATCCTTTTACTCATACTATTTTCTTCATCTAAATTAATACACACATTAACCAAAGGTGAAGAGAGTATTTCAGAAACATGAAGAAAGTCGCAATGATCTTGTTTGCATGGTATCATAGTCAGGTTAGTATGCTCTCATCCAGGGTCGGGGCTAGGATTTTAGGGGCCCTGTTCGAATTCATAAAATGAGGCCCTTAAATCTCTTTTTTTTCAAAAACGATTATATTAGAAATTAAAATTAATACTTCATATATATTATGAGGCTATTTATTAGGAGGAAATGATCCCAAACAAGAAAGGAAAAATGATTTGATTAATTAATACTTTAAAAAATATAGGAGAAGAAAAGGATATTAAATATAAATAAGGATAAAAAAGGAAAAAAATAAATAAATGGGCATTATTGACTTATTGTCATTTTTAAAAAATAAGAGAAAATGAATAAGGAAAAAGAAGTGTAATGAAGGATAGAAAATAAATCGGCATTACAACTTGGAAGTTGGAGAATTGGAGGAAGTGCTTTTTGAAGGAAAAAAAACAAGTATTGAGAATTGATCTCCTAACCTGCCTCATTTAATTAAAGCACACTACCACTAGACCAAAGATGTATGACTAGTTATTATCAGACCAAGTTATTACTATATAGCATATAAAAATTGGAGGCCCCTTTCCGGCGGAGGCCCTGAGCTATGGCGCCGGTCGCACCGCCCCTCCGCCGGCCCTGCTCTCATAGTCATGATTTTCTTGTTAAAAATCGAGCCTTTTTGGGGGGAAAAAACCAATATTTGCAGTTGAAAGGTACAGCAGAGTAGATAATCTGTTTGATAAAAAAAAAAAAAACTGTAACTAGGATGAAGCAACATGACAACAATAGAAGCCAACACTCTTCTTTATCTCCGGAAGCAACTCAATCAGTGTGGAAAGTTGCAAAGATCAAACAACTATAGGTCTTGGGAAAGATCATTTGAGATAGCCCTAGCATCTTAAAAAAAACTAGGATTTGTAAATGGAAAAGTGGAAAGAGATAAAAAGGAACAAGAAGCTTGGGATACTTGCAATAGACCAATAGTATGGTGATATCATGGATATTGATGAATGTATCAGAAGCTATAAAAAGGTCTGTCATGTTTGTTGAAAATGCAAGAAGGATCAGTGTATAAAAAGGCTCAAGGCACACCAAGGCGATTGAATTTCCTAGAGCCTTAGGCGCGCCTTAGTGCGCCTCATTGAAGTGAGGCGCACCTAAGAAGGCATGGGGAAAATCTGGAAAAAAAATCTGGGAAAAAAGGAAAGGTGCACCTCATTGCGCCTTAGGATGCGCCTAGGCACGCTTTAGGGCGCCTCAATGCGCCTCAGCTGCGCCTAGCCACAAGCGCCTCGCCTTGGCCAAATTAAGCGCTTAGCTCCTATTGCCTTGCGACTTAGCGCCTAGGCGCGCCTTTTCAAACACTGAGAGGGATACAGAGACAGTTGGAGCAAAGGATTTCAGATTAGTAATGGAGCAAGGAAATATCAGTTAAAAAGCAAATATATGAGACAAAGCAGCAACGGAAAAACCTGACAGAGCAATATACTGAAATGAAAACCTTGTGGGAAGAGCTCAAAACACTGAACACACTGCCACCTATTATGAATGTAACCTCTGAAGTCTGAAGTCTGAAGTCAGAACTCAGAAGTATTAGCATTTGTGAAGGAACTCAATGCGCAAAAGGAAGAAGACTGATTCAGCTCTTGAATGGGTTGGATGCTGTGCAAAATCTGCAAAGAAGTCATATTTTGATCCAAACACCTCTCCACACAGTTGATGAAACCTACTGTACTCTCCAACAAGAGGATTTTCAAAGAGATTCTAAAAAATGTGAAAGAAGAGAATGAAGGGCTTGCAATGTACTGTAAGAAATCACCTCCTACATGTACAGCATGTGTAAAGTCTTAACAAGTTAGAGAAAGGACCTGGGCGGTCATTGGATATCCCAGCAGGTTTGAGAAATCACATGGAAGAGGAAAGGAAGGAACTACAAGTGGAAGAGGTGGAAGACCACCAAGAGGAAGTAGAGGACGAAGAATGAGTAGAGAGGTTCAGGAAGGTTTGCAGGCAACACTAAAGTACACAAAGGAAAAGAAAAGGAAACAGGAACTAGGAAGCAATAGCGACACTATCTTAGTTTTAAAAAGTGCGCCTCAGGCGCGCCTCGCTCCTAGGCGTGCCTCGCTCCCAGGCTCTGGGATTTGCGCTTTAGCTAAGCGAGGCTCAGCCACCTCCGAAAGGCACACGCCTTTTGCGCCTTTTGGTAAGGCGCGCCTTATTTAAAATAACTTAGATTTAAGTTACAAGTTGAAGAATGATTGAATTTTTTCAAATTAAGACTACCTGAGGTTTACAAATGTCAATATGTAAATGATTTAGGGATCTTTTTAATAAATATTAATTACAATCAAAGAAAAACTTAATTTGAAATAAGTATATAAACACATGCGCCTCGCCTACAAAAGGCGCGCGCCTTCGCCTTGCACCTAGGCTCCAACGACTATTTGCGCCTTGGTGCGCCTTGCGCCTTTTAAAACTAAGGACACTATAACTCCTGAACAATTGGAACAATTGCTAAGATTGCTTCCAAAGCCCTCAAAAGGAGGAAATGGTGACTTCTCACTGTTAAGGAAGATAAGAAATCAAGCTGGATAATAGACTTGGGGGGGCCTCTAATCATATGATCGAGGAATATGATAAGCTGTGTGAAATGAGGAGAATGAATCAACAAACCTCTATCAGATTGCCTACAGGAGATGCAGCAGTGAATACACATAAAGTTATTTCCTAACTTCGGTTGATAACTTCATTAGAGTAGTGTGGGTACACTTGTTGAAATACAAGTCAGAAGCCTTGAAAGTTATCCTGGAATTTGTGAAACTGGCATAGACTCAGTTTGTAGGAAAAGTGATAGTAATTAGATTTAGAACTGACAATGCACTGGAGTTTGGAGACAAGGAGTGTGTCAATTACTACAAAGAGAAATGAATTTTGCACCAAACATCATACATAGACAGGCCACAAGGGAATGGGAGAGCAGAAAGGAGACAGAAATGTATGGGAGATGTCAAGAGCATTAAGATTCCAGTGAGGTGTGCCTTTGAAGATGTGGGAGATAGTGTCCAACTAGCAGTGCATACAATTAACAGACTTTCTACACCATTGCATGGAAATAAAAGTCCATATGAGGTACTGTTTCATGCTAAAGCTAACTATAGTTGTGTTACTTCGACACCTTGATATACCTTAAAAATGTGTGTCTACTCGTGTCGTGTTGGACACAATAAGATACTTGGATACTTCTTTTTTAACTAAAAACTTATAATTTTTTCTCAAATTATGCTTGGACACCCATATCCGAGTAGACACTTTATCCGTGTCTAAGTAAAATAGGACTCTAGTGCTTTAAAGACATTTGGTTGCCTTGTATTGCCTATAATCCAGCTAGAACTTGTGATAAATTTGTTGAAAGGGGAGTACCTCGTGTTTTTATTGGATAGCCTCATTTACAAAAGGAAATCACTTAATTTAAAAAACAATGTGGTCTATGAGAGTAGAGATGCGAAGTTTTATGGAGTGTATCCATATTATAGGTTGTTCTCTCCTTCATTGATACAACAAAATCCAGGAAAAAAAAAACACTTAAAGAGTTGGACTGTGAGGTGAATGAAAGACAGCTGAACATGAAGAAAATACAAATGAAAACATGACAAGTGAAGGAGGAAGAACAGGAGAGAGTATTAGAACCAAAAGGAGGTTAGTGATACAGAACTAAGAGAAACAAAATGCACAAGGTTTTGAACAACAAGGAGAAGAAACAGAAGTGAGAAAATTTGTGAGAGGACATAGACCAACAAAGTGGCTGGAGGATTATTATGCCTCAAACATGAGCAAAGGTGAAGACTCACCAGCTAAAATCACTTCTGTTGCATCTTCTGAGCCTACTGCACAGTATCAGTGCTTCATGAGCAAATCACTGAATCAAATTGAACCTAAATGGGTGAATGCAATGAATGAGTCGGAAGCTTTAGAACAGAATGATAGATGGGAAATTGCAACTTTGCCACAAGGAAAACAATCAATATGGGGTGTGAATGGGTGTACAAAATTAAGTACAAACCCAATGGAGAAATAGAGAGACAAAAAGCAAGATTAGTAGTGTTAGTAAATAAGCAGAAATATGGCATAGATTATGAAGAAACTTTTGCTCTTGTTGCAAAAATGGCAACAGAGATCTTTGCTAGCAACTGCTTCAATAAAAAAATTGCATCCAAGTTTTATATGAAAGACATGGGACCACTCACTTATTTTCTTAGGATAGAAGTAGACAGGAATGAACAAGGGAATTTTCTCTGACAAAGAAAGCATGTTGCAGATACGCTGAAAGAGTATGGATTGACAAATTGCAAGGCTCTTAACTTCCTCTAGGCACTCATGTCAAGTTGACTACAGAAAAAAGTGATTCTCTTCCCAAGCAAGAAGAGTACCAAAAACTTGTTGGAAAGATAATCTTTTTGACTATAACCAAGCCTGACATCACCTATGTAGTCCATATCCTAAGTAAATTCATGCATGCACCTACATCAGTCCATAACCTAAGTAAATTCATGCATGCACCTACATCAGTCCATATGCACTCAGCGGTCAGCCTTAGAGTCATGAGACTTGAGATACTTGAAAGGGAGCATTGATCAAAGAATAAATCTTGCTAGTCAAAGCTCTGCCCAGCTCACTGCCTATTGTGATGGTGACCACAAGCTTTTATGTGCTAGTTGGTAATTCTCAAGTCTCTTGGAAGTCCAAGAGACATACTATAGTAGCAAGAACTACAGCTGAAGCAAAGCATAGATCTCTAGATCTAGTTGTGCGAAGTTTTGTGGATCAAGCAGCTGTTGAGAGATTTGGGAATCAAAGATCAACAATCCACTGTGGTGAATTGTGACAACCAGGCAGCTCTTGCCATTGTTGCAGATCTTGTTTGCAAAAATCCTGGAAGATAATAAGGTAAATTATGTTTAGAGGGTTTCAGAAGACAGTGCACAAGAGATATCGAGTGATTCATGCAACCAAATCCAATGATTGAGAATAAAGCTTTGATTGCTGAATATGATCTAGTATATGACATGAAAAGAAATCCTATAGCAAGTCATCTTTGGAGGAATGAAAGTAGACACCGAATTTCCAATAGTTTTAGACCTTTTACCATTCCTTAAAAGCAAATATACTTTGAATTTGCAAAGATATGCCTTGTTCATAGTAGGCCTAAAATAAAGACAGAAACACACCTTCTCAGCATTCTGTAGCGACTGATTCATCAGGAGACTGCTCTCTTTTAATTGCCGTGCCATTCCCACCATCTCATCTGTCAAGTCTTCTTGAAGCTTTCTACAATAAAGAAGAAGGCAAAGTTTAATGGCACTTATTTGATTGTGAAATGTAGACACAAAAGTGGAAGGTATTCATCTTGTACAGCAGACGGTCATTTAGCATCCATTTGCTATACAAACAAAACCTGAATGATGCATAAATGAAGAGGCTAAAAGAATTCAGGTTCATAGAATTATAATAACAAAAATAATTCAATTAAGAAAAAAAAGAACAAAATAGCAATCTTTTCATAAAAATGCTTAAAGGTGAGAAGACATTCTTTCTATTTTATTTTTACCTATTTCCAGCTATTAGGGGGAAAAAAAAACCTTCCAGCAGATGTCATCAGTATAATTAAGCATGCCTATGGAATAAATCCAAAATAATTTTACCTGTGCTTATCAATATGTGATTGAGCAGCAACATCTAATTTGACAAGCGATGCGGTATCAGTTACAAAATCATCATGTGACCTGTCTTCGACGAATGAGGATGGCCTATATAAAATTTTTTAAAAAAAGAAACCCACTTCAACTCAATGTTGAAACTTCCCTTGAACTTACTTAATTAATAGGCACATGGAATCATGGAATGCAAGTATGCAACAGAAGAACAAAGACGTCTACAGTCTACTTACACTGATCTCTTTCTAAGTCCTGGTGGAGAGGCAGCTTTTACTTCTTCAACTCTTTGAGGGCTTGCCTCAGTGGAAGTACTTTCAAAAATTTCCTGCAATATTCAAAATAGTCATGTGCAAAGCAATGAGCCTCCTTCCTCAACTAAGTTGGTCAAAAGCAGCAAGCTATCTCTTTTTGAGAATTTTGAAAGCAAACATTTAACATAAACAAGTTCTCATAATTAAAAACTATAAGGGAATATAAGTTAGTCGTTGTACTGAATATGCATTCAATGACAACTTTATCTTCAGGAAAGAAGACGATAACAGCCAAGGAAGCATCATTATCCATATGGAAAGGATTTGCCATTACCTTTCTTTACTCCTAATAATAGAAAATAAATGTTAACTGAAAAAACTTGGTTTTCATGTGTTCAGCTTCTACGGTCATACAGCCTTAGCATAGTATAAAAATAAATAATTAATAATTTCTAATGTTACGCAACAATTCAGTCTCCTAAGATTGTGCAATACAAAAATATCTAAAACTAAGGGTATAGGATGTAACAAATCAACAGGGCCTTCCGTACTTACCACAGGTGAAACTAATTTGGAAGCAATAGATTCAATCTTCTCATAGTAATCATTCACTTTAGCTTTTGAAAGCCTGTCCAGGAGTAGAGAGCATTTTAAGATTGATGAAAGATGTGCTCATGCAGTAATTAGAATGTTTGAAAAAGAAGCATCAACTATAGACACGGTAAGGCATCTAGACGTCCAATGCTAATCCAAAATTCATCCAGTGGCTTAATAGCTATTATCTATTGGTAACACCCCAGTGGACTCTTTGACAACTATGGCACAATTTAATAGAAATGAAAGCCAATGATAAATTCTAGACTATTATCTTACACATGAAAGATTTCACATTAAATTGGACAACATTTAAATCTCAATTCATCATTTTGTTTTGGCATCAACATTCCAATATCAAGCATTTTAGACCGCATAAAGGACTAAAAATAAGGGAAGTTGACCTGGACAAACGTTCTGGAGTGTTCTCTTCAGTTAGTTGTTCCAACAATTCCCGAAGTGTAGCAACATACTGCATAGTTAAAGTCCAATTTCAAAGATGTGTCAAACAAAAGCAAACAAGGCATAAAAAGGATTCAAATTCTACCAAGACCAGATGCCCCCACCCCCACCCAAAAAAGCTCTTGCCTTACCTTAAACCAGATACTGCAAATAATAAAACATGGCTAGATGCATTCAACCTAAAAAAATCCAGCAGGCATGCACATCAACATAATTTACATACATGAATTAGTTTCGCCTGATTTTGCTGTTGTGGAGCTGCAGCAATTAACCTTCTCAAATTTATCTCAGTTTTGCTGATCCCCATACCAAGATTCTTCACTGAGAAAATATAAATCAGATTAACTGAATCAGTCCAGGCAAAGATTATTAAGTAATACCTTGCATTTGTGCCACTTTGTGAATTATTATATGTTATCAAAGCCAAAGGGAGGGGCGGCCTAGTACTAAACAACAAGGTGTCTCATATGCCTACTCCTAAACAATGCTCTTGGGTCATTAGAATGATTTTTCATACAGTGAATTATTTTAAAAAATCCACCTCAAGGGCTGCAAATAGTTCAGAGTTCTTCCTTTCAATTAGGAAAACTTATCCGGAGTTGAGGGGAAGTTGAGAAGATAGCATGGGTGAAGCTTATCTGTAACAAACCTACTCCTGCAAAATGTATTTTCATAGGTTGGCTTGTACTGCATGGAAAGCTTGCTATAAGCTTGCGGAGATTAAACCTCTATAGGACCAGATTTGTTTTTTGTGTCATAGATAACTGTTGAGCATCCATTGTTTTATGTAGGTTTTCTAAACTTATTTCGAAGCAAGCCTAGGTGCTAATGATCAGATCCTCAGTAAACCTAAACTGTATCAGATTCATAGAATGGCCTTTGTAATTACAGTTTCTTATGTTTGGATAGGAAGACACTTTCAAAAGTTTCTCGGACCAAAAGCAGGAGATCAAAAGTATTATTCGACAAATTCTGGCTTTAATATTTATTAAATCTTTTGTCAACTGTAAACTCCAAAACATGTACCACCATCCCTGAGCCAGGGCAAGAGGGGTGGCCATCCGAGGTCCAGGGTGAAGGATCCATTTTCATAGATAATATTTGTTAAAATTTAAGGCTATAAACAAAAGCCTGATAATCGCTCAATAATCCACCTTAGGACTTACATAACGTCAGTAATGATAACTAATCGCTCAATAATCCACTTATCCACCTTAGGACTTAGAAGAATAGTTATTCACTGTCTCACAAGTAAGTAAACGATTAAACCCTAGATCGTGAAATTAACAACTAAAAAATGAAAAGGAAAAAAAAAATTACCTCAAAAGCAGCTTCAATGGAGATCTTTGTGTATGCTACAATGGAGAACCTCGTGTAGGCTTCAATGGAGGGGGAGGGTGCAGCATAAAAGTAATGTTGCACGCTATGCACATAAAATGGTTATAATGAGAAGTGGCGGAGCCGGATTTGAAAATTTGAGATATGGAATACTGACATCGTGCAGGTGGATAAAATTTTTATAAAATAATTACTACAATTTCAAATTGTTTAATATTTAAACTTTTATATAAGAAATTTTTATTAGTCACTCTTAAAGTATCACTCATAAATAATTTCAATAATAATACATAATAGAGATGGACATAATTATATAAAAGTATTCAATTCATAGAAAAAACAGAATTCTTTTAATACTAATATAAAAGCATTCAACCAAACTTCTGCTGTTAATGCATCCTGATCAGCTACCTTGTAGAAAATCTAAATTTCTACTTCAAAGTTCGATTTTTCACAAAAACATTCAAGCAAAGATGTATAGATAGCAGCATCAGGCATTACACCTTTATTTAACATGTGATCAAAGAGTGCCTGTGCTTCATCAACTTGACCTATTTCTGCAAATTTCTTAATAAGAATGTTATAACTCTTCAAGTTTCCATCAACACCATAGGTAAACATTTCATCCCAAAGCTTCTTTGCAGGACGAATAAGATCCTCCCTACATAATGCTTCCATAAGAACATTATAAAACTGGATATCTGGGAAAAGACCTTTCTTCCTCATCTCTTGAAAACAACTATAAGCTTCTCTTACTCTTCCAGCTTCACACAAGTATGAAACCATAACAATATAACCCTCCAAATTTGTGAAATAATCTTTGGAAGACAAAACACTAAAAATGTCCAACATATCATCAATTCTTCCTTGTGCGTGAAGGTTCCTACTAAACTTACTCAAGGTATTGAGAGTTGGAATTCTCTCCTTTCCAATCATGAACTTAATGAACAACAAAGCTGAACATGGATCAACCAGTGATACAGATCCAATCAAAGCATTCAAAACATCATCTTCAATAGAAAAATTGCCATCTATAATCATTAGCCCTAGCTCTTTAGCTTCATATATCAGGTTTTCTGAAAGCAAGGCAAATATAAATCCACTATAGTCAGTAGCTCTAGATGCCACTCCTAGCTTCCTTTACTTCTTCAACACCACTTGCACCTCAAACATACATCCCGGTCCCGTAGACCTCAAAGCCTCTGCAACAATCCGATAAGCCATGAAATCAGGCTTACAATCTCTACTCCTTTTCACTCCCCTAAGGCGTTATATGCATCAAATGACCGAACAGCCTCACAAAGCCCATGAATGATCAAGAGTGCAATGATTGATCCATTGAACCTCGAACACCACTCCTAACTTTATCCAACAAATCGAAGACAGAACCCAGCTCCCAATCCCGGCAAAATCTCCACATAGACAAACCAAACCCAAGAGTAGTGAAACTCAAACCTCTCACAAGCATTTCATCAGAGAGCTTGCGTGCGCAATCCACACGCCCTCCAGACACCAACCCAGCAAGGAGGGAATTACATGTTTCAGCTCCAATGTCAGGGATCAAAGGAAAAACATTATTCAAGACCAAAAAAGCTTCATGTGATTTCATGGATTTAACAAGTGAGGCGATAACAGGGCAGTAGAAAGAAGGATGAATGGCCAAGTTTTGAGACCTGGCCTCCTTGAGGAGCTTATCTAAGGAGGTGAAATAGCGGGAAAGAGAAAGAGATTTGAGAATGGAGTGGTAAGAAAGGGAAGAGTGAGAAAAATTGGGTTGCTGAGATGCCCGATTGAAGAAGCCAAGAGAAAGAGAAGGGTGGCGAAGAAGATGAGGATTGATGACTCGGGCAACCAGGGATGGTGTGAGTGAGTCACGGCAACCGAGTTGGTGGAGGGTTTGCTCAAGCGAACGAGTCCACGACGTCGAGTTGTAGGAAGCTGAGATTAAGGCTCTGCTTATCAAAATCGATGTATCTCTCACCGGGTGTTGCATCCCACCGTTCCCTTGTTGATTCCTTACTGAATTATACTGCAAACATTTCAAGAAAACATTTCCTTCCTTGTCTAAAATAGCAACAAGTAGCTTCCTTCAGTATTGAAATGGAGCAGTGCTCAGTTTCTCAATGCGAGAAACAAAGATTTCTGTAATTGAACTTCTTATCTAACAACTCTTCTGTATTTCCTTTAATAATGATGCACATTTGTCATAAATAGGGAGAACTCAACTCAAAAAATGCTGGAAGTTGAGGAAACATATATGAGTTCAACTTCTAAATGATGTAAATATAAGTCATTGACCATAATTTAATCGAATTATACATCATTAAGAATTAAAAACCATACTAACACAAAGAAGGCAGCAAAGAAATTGATCCTATTTTCAAGAAATAATGCAATTTGGAAGCTAAAAACTGATGTATTAATATGTAGAAGATGCAATTGCACAGTTTTGCAGAACTAAACAGCCCAAAAACTGAATTTCTTAAACCAAAAACTTACAGCCCTAAACCTGAATTTCTTATACCACAAAAATTGCAGCCCTAAAACTGAAATTTCTCCTTAAAAACTGAAACTTAAAGCAAATTAAAACCTAAAACAAGAGCCAAAACAAGATTCACGGGAAAAAAAAAAATTTATACCTTCAAAGTTTATGCCATCAAGACTTCTCGTCGGGGCGTACTGCTGCTGAAGGACCGTCGGCCGTGTCGTGTGGTTGTTCCGGTGAGGTGAGTGGTGGTCTCGGACGTCGCTGCTGCTGAAGGCTAGTAGCACGCTGCTGTGCTTCGTCGCTGCTGCTGTGCTGCTGCAGCTGAAGGTTAAAAAACATTAATTGTAAATAACAAAATGTAAGGCACCTTACAATAAGGGCTATAAAATTAAGCAAAAATTACCTTTAAAATTGGTGACTTTGACCGAAAGACAACGCCGGAAAATGCTTGTCAACATCAGAAAGTTTCGCAAAGTTTTTTCGCGTTTTGGTCGTTAAAAGCCAATTTTTTTATAAGGTTCTTTCTCGTAAAGTGAACAATTTTAAAGGTCCTTTCTGATAATATTTCCTAAAATTAATGATTTTCTACTAGTGGTTTTCACTATTTACATTATATATGTTTGTCGGAAAAAAAGGTGAAAAATTGTAAATATAATAAAGAACATGAGAGATATATAGTTCATATTTACATCTCTTTCCACATGCATTATAGTATTCAAAGAACATGTGAACACTGCAATTATAAAATTAACTAATCTGATCAGATCCTAACGTCTCAATTTCTATATTATATACAATATAATTTTCACACAATAAAATACTATATTTTAAATAAATACTTTATTACATCTATTAGATTGTTTCCCTCTTTCTCACTTTTATATTAAGGAGATCATCGTCAATTGCAGACCAAGTGTGTGTATGATGTGTGACAGAGGGAGATGGGAGGGAGAGACTACATTATTGATAGTTAAAACTTAAAAGATCCTTAATTAGGTGTCCGATTTTTAAATTACCATTTATCAAGTGGGTGCAAGATGAACCCAATAATATTCAACTTCTCACATTTTTTATTGAATAAATGTCATAGCATGTTCTTACAAGGGAAGAAGTGTTTTCACTATATCCTTCCACACGCATTATAGTTTTCAAAGAATAAGTGAACAATGCAATTATAAAACTACCTAATCTGACTAGATCCTAACGTTTCGATTTTTATATTATATAGAGTATAATTTCATACACTACAATACAAGAATTTCAATAAACAGTTTATTACATTTATTAGAGTGTTTTAAGTCTTTCTCAGTTTCATATTAAAGAGATCTCATGTTTCCAAAAACGACACCTTCCTTTTATTTATACTCTAAGCGCGATCGTCAACTACGTTTCCTTTTATTTATACTTTAAGCGCGATCGTCAACTACAAACTGAGGGAGAGATAGAGATCGAGAGACAAAGATAGTATAGCGTTTTTCATTTTTTTTTCCTGTTTTATATTAAAGAGATCGATCTCATGTTTCCTGAAGCGATAGTTTGTTTCACTTCTTTCATTTATACTCTAAGCGGGATCGTCAATTGGAGAGAGATAGAGAGGGGATACATTGATACCTAAAAGGTCTTCAATTAGGTATCTAATTAATTATTAAGTGGGTGCAAAATGAACCCAAATATGTTCAACTTTAATATTTTTTTTATTCAATGAATGTCATAGCATGTTCTTACAAGTGAATATGTGTTTTCACTATTTCCATTGTATTTGTATGTTTTGAAAAAAAAATGTGATATGAACTCCCCGACTAAAAATTATATAATCTGAGAAGATTTTAACTGTTCAATTTCTATGTTATATAGAGTAAAATTTTCACACACTAAAATACAAGAACTTCAATAAACACTTTTACATTTATTAGAGTGTTTTAAGTCTTTCTTTGTTTTATATTAAAGAGATCTCATGTTTCCAGAAGCGATACTTTGCTTCACTTTTTGATTTATACTCTAAGCACGATCGTCAACTTTACACTGAGAGAGAGTAGAGCATTTTTTTTCTTTCTCTGTTTTATATTAAAGAGATCTCATGTTTTCTGAAGCGACACTTTGTTTAACTTCTTTTATTTATACTCTATACACGATCGTCAATTGCAGAGAGAGAGAGAGAGAGAGAACATTGATAGATAAAAGATCTTCAATTAGGTATCTAATTTTCAAATAATCAAGTGGTGCAAGATGAATCCAAGTATATTCAACTTGTAACATTTCTTATTGAATAAATGTCATAGAATGTTCTTATGTTTTCACAATCTCCTTCCACACTCATTATAGTTTTCAAAGAACAAGTGAACATTGCAATTATAAAACTACCTAATTTGACCAGGTCCTAACATTTCAATTTCTATATTATATAGAGTATAATTTTCACACACTAAAATACAAGAACTTCAATAAACAGTTTATTACATTTATTAGAGTGTTTTCAGTCTTTCTCTGTTTTATATTAAAGAGATCTCATGTTTCTAGAAGCAACACTTTGTTTCACTCCTTTCATTTATACTCTAAGCGCGATCGTTAACTTCAAACTAAGAGAGAGAGTAGAGCATTTTCTGTCTTTCTTTGTTTTATATGAAAGAGATCTCATGTTTCCTAAACCAACACTTTGTTTAACTTCTTCTATTTATACTTTAAGTGTGATCGTCAATTGCAGAGAGAGAGAGAGAATACATTGATACCTAAAAGACTTCAATTAGGTATCTAATTTTCAAATAATCAAGTTGGTGCAAGATGAACACAGATATGTTCATAGCATGTTCTTACAAGTGAATGTGTTTTCACTATTTCCATTGTATTTGTATATTTTAAAAAAAAAAAACTCAGCTCACACATATAGATAATAGTCTCTAACTAACAACATAAATATTAACGCCTTTACAACATACAAGGTTTGAGTTACAACAGCAGTAATTTACTATATCAATTACATTTGACCTTGTTGGAAAGTTGTAACCAAGCATGTAAGCAGAATCAGACAACTACTATCATTTTGCTTTGCCAATAGCCATGGCTCAGCAAAAAGATAGGAAAGTAGACTTGAAATCTTACAGATTTTTCACTCTTGTTAGAAACAGAAACCTGATATAAGGTTGAAGCCAATGTATACAAAAACTTGATTGTTTAAGCTGCTTCTCTAAATGGAACTAACACTTTCTCAATATTCTCAATATCCAGAGCCAGGAAACAATCTTATCAGAAGCATGGCAATTGAAGCTTGTGGTTCTTTCACACATCCAGATCACTGATTGACATCAACAGTAAGCAGTTGATCAATACATGACTATTTTACTACATCATTTCTATTTCTCCTGAGTCCTGACCAACACAAATACATAAAATAAGCAAGCCTGTAAGCTTCAACCCAGCACAAGACAACTACACATATGTATATGATAATATGATTAAGGTGGGCCTGGACCATGCTGGGAAGGCACACGTGATAGGTCCACATGCCTCGTGCCCCATGCTGGGACGGCCAAGAAAAGGTCATGCCCGGCTGAGCTCATGCCAAGTTTTAAAAAAGAGAGCCCATGCCTTACCCACTCTACAAATCATCCCGGGCCGAGTCGTGTCGTGCCCCGTAGTTATAATTATTTATGTTTTGGGGATTTTTGCTCATAATGAGCATGTCACTTGGAGGACCGGCCTGAATACTTGTGCCGGACTCATGACAAGTTTCGAAAATAGTCCATGCATGACCCGTTGCCCATGAGCATGTCTCTCGTGCCGTGCATGCCACTAGCGGGCTCGTGCTACTGTGCTAGGCCGGGCCCAAATCTTGTCGTGCCCATCTAACCCTCGCGCTCGCCCAGCCCATGCCCATCTCAATATATGAAGCAGAATCGGAGAAGTATATTAATTAATTACAGCCTCTTCATTTTGGAGTTTTGGACATGTTTTGTTTAAATTCATTTAGATATGCAGTTGCCTATCTATATCTATATCTATAACTATTAAAAAGTGGGAATTTCGTTACTGTTTATTTGAACAGTAAAATCACGTTTTTTTTTCGGGGCGTGTTCTTCATGGTGCTGTGCTTCGCGCCCCCCCCCCCCCCCCGCCCCATCTACTCCATAAACACTAAACCATTCTGCCATTTTTGCGTTCTCTCTCCTCCTCTTCTCATCTCTCTCCCCCATCAACCCTAAATCTTTTTTCTGCTTCACTCTTACCCCCCACCTACTCCATCAACCCTAAACAAAAATACATTTGTTGTTGGATTTAAGCAGCAACAGTTGGTCATGGTCTTCGATCGGGGTAGAATGGGAGTTCGCATTCGCCATGCATAGAGCTCCTTCAGGCACTCACTGCTTTGGTGTTGTAAGTTTTCATTTTTTTTCCTCTTTCGTCTCTCTAATGCGATTTTCATTGATTTTTAAAATCCTAATTTACAAATTCGATTTGTGTTGATGTTAGTTCGTCTCTTTCTTTTTGTCTTCTCCAGATCTGAACATTTTATTGATTTTGATGAGGTTAAATTGTCTGATTCTGGGGTTGGATTGACTCTCATTTTGTATATATTTTTGTAAGGGCAACCATTTGGTGAATTGGCAGTCACTGCTAATAAGGTGAGTTTAGTAAGTTCGATTTTCGTTTTTTTTTTGTTTTATGCGATACTTTGCTCAAATAATTATTTTGGATGTTTGTTTGTTCCTTTTTCCGATTTTATTTTTTAGTTTTTTAAGGGTTTAACTTGCTTGTTGGGAATCTAATTTCTTGATTATGTGAAATATATGCTTCAACATTATACTCAGTACCATTATATAGTTTAAAACTGATTCTCTTTCATCATAAAATTCGATAATATATGCGCTTTGCTTGCAAACAGATTGTTCTGTGGAGTTTGTTGAGTTTGTTTTTTTATGTGTAGATTGTTGATGTTGGTGATGAACAGCAAAAAGCGAGTCTAATAATGAATCAGTACTACCACATAATGTAAAGAGTGTGGATTTAACCTTATATGGAGGAGACTAAAGCAAAAGCTGCTTTACAATCCAAATAGTAGGAGCCTACTGATGAACAACACTCTAATGAGAAGGTTCAGCCACTGGATGTTGCTGCCTCTAAGGATGAAAACTTTGGATTTCAAGAGGAGGGTGATGATAAGACTTGGGTACAGATGAGGATCGTAAGCTTTTTTTGGCAGTGGGGTTCAGAGATGGTTGATGGTCAGGTTGTCACAGAGTCAGAAGAGGAAGGAGAGTCTGATGAGGAAGGGGAGGGAAAGGAACTGTTTGATTCTCATTTTGTATATATTTTTTATGAGGGCAACCATTTGGTGAATTGGCACTCACTGCTAATAAGGTGGGTTTATTAAGTTCGATTTTCAATTTTTTTTTGTTTTGCGATACTTTGCTCAATTTATTTTGGATGTTTTTTTGTTTCTTTTCCCGGTTTAATTTTTTAGTTTTTTTAAGGATTGAACTTGTTTGCTGGGAATCTAATTGCTTGATTATGTGAAATATATGCATCAACATTATACTTAGTACCATTATATAGTTTAAAACTGATTCTCTAATTGCTTGATTATGTGAAATCTAACTTGCTTTGCTTGGTGTTGTAAGTTTTCATTATTTTTCCTCTTTTGTCTCTCTAATTCGATTTTCATTGATTTTTGAAACCCTAACTTTAAAATTCGTTTTTTGGTTACTCATTATTGAAACCCTAACTTTTGAATTCGATTTGTGTTGATGTTGGTTCGTCTGTGTCTTTTTGTCTTCTCCAGATCTAAACATTTTATTGATTTTGATGAGGTTAAATATTCTTATTCTAGGGTTGGATTGACTTTCATTTTGTTCGAGTTCGAGGGCAACACCATTTGGTGAATTGGCACTCACAACTAATAAGGTAGGTTTATTTATTAAGTTTGATTCCGTTTTTTTTTTAGTGTTTTATGCGATACTTTGCTCTAATTATTGCACTCACAACTAATAAGGTAGGTTTATTAAGTTTGATTCCGTTTTTTTAGTGTTTTATGCGATACTTTGCTCTAATTATTTTGGATTTTTTTGTTTCTTTTTCCGTTTTTATTTTTTACTTTTTGTTTGATGGAAGGTTTAGATATTAGCACTATTTTGCAAGATACCACTGTTTCAGTTGTATATGAGATAACTAAAGAGTTCATATGTTGGTTTATATAAAGTCAAGGGCAGTTAATGGTATCCTTTTCTAATTCCATTCTTTGAATTGATTGAAATTTGACCTGAGTAAAAGGAAAAGCCAATGTGAGTGAGGAACTGTATATAATGCAACTCCTTTTCCCAATTATCCCTTCGTCCAGTTATGCAATTCACTGATTGTGTTAGATAATTTACATACTAAAGTATTGCCCAGCGCAAGATTTCACCATGAATTTGCAAGTAGCTAAACATTTTTTTGGCTGTCAAAGGTCCATTAGTGCATTGATCTCTTTATTATATAACATTATCTCCATTAAATAACATTTTTTTTACTCTGAAAAGGAGCATACAAGTTTGTATCTATTGTTTCTTTGCACTGCAATGTCAATCACATTCATTTTTTTACTCTGAAAATGAGCTGAAAAGGTGCAGGTAGCTTTTTATTCTGATCTGATTTTTGGGTGCAGGTTGTTATGCTTCTCTCATCTGCCATTGTTATCATGGTTTTTGTTGCATGATTATTAAGCTTAATATCTAGGATTAAGCTTGAAATCCACCTATAGATTATTGCAAATTATTTGAAAATAGTAGATGGCTATTCCATTGTTTGATTCATGGTGGAAAGTGTTTGCAAACATTTAATTGATTTTGATAAAGCAAGAACAATAAAATCGATTTTTCTCTGTTAAGAAAGCTTGGTGAGACATGTTTGTGTGGTATGCCATTATTTATTGGTAATATATATTTGGCGAAAAAAGAGCGGTTCTTCTTTCCTCCCTCCAATTATCCCTCCCATAAATGTATAGCTCAAAAGAGCGGATCTTCTTTCCTAATAAAAAAAAAAAAGAGTGTAAATTACTTTTTTGAATATCAATTACAATTGGACATTAGTGTAAATCAATCATAATGCCATTTTCTTTGCAATCCTTGTACATATTGTTTGATTGTTGAATTTCATTGCCCCTGTATATGTAGTTCTTTTGTTTTGGATTTCATTTGTTCCTTTGGATTGTCAATGTTCAGTTGTGTGATTTCATGTTTTTTTTGAGATGGAAAGGGTGTCACGCCCCGTAAAAAGAGGCCTTATCCTCGAATTCTCATTTGGTTATTTGGTTCTATATAGTTAGTACTTTTGCCTTTTGAGGTGGTAATTACCAATATTAGATAAAAGCTTGAGTATCAAAAGATGGAGCTTTTTATATTTGGTACAAAGAAAAGAACTTGCCCCCTCCCCTGCTAACCAGTAAATATCAGAACTAAAAAGTTTGATGCTAATGCCAAGATCAAGGTGATCAAAGAAGGATTTTATCTCCTCCCTCTTTAAGGAGTTTGGATGGTCTTCCTATTTAGACATTCATACTTCAAGGATCAAGGCTCATCCCAAGGTTCTAGAGTATTATGAGAATCATTTCAAATAAGAACTTATGGTGGCGACAAGGAATAAATGAAGCAATTGAGGATAAAGATCAATGCAACTTATGTTAGAGTGGATTTTGATGTGTATTATATTGGTGTTGTGGTTTTGTATTGAAGACAAGAATCAAATAAATTCTCTTTGTAACCTGAATTTGCTTGTGCCAATGATCAAATTCAATGTTATATCATTGTGACATTGTGTGGTGCTTTTAGGTGCACCAGCTGCAATATATACACTTTTTTGTGACATATAATTAAGGGTAGTGGTGACATTGTTTGTGGCGTTATGTAATTTATACAAGAAAAAAATTCTATGGCTTTATATAATTGGGTTTTAATTAGTGTTGAAGTATTTGGGAAAATTTGAGTTTGTAGAATAGTCAAACAACTACAATTCAACGCCTATTATTCACATCCACAACATATATAGTTTTGCGAAATATTTAATTCGCACGATGATTTGCATAAAAAAGAATAACTAAACAATTACATGATACATAAAAGCGATACTTTAAAGTGTTCGACAATATAGTGTTGGACATAACGCGCGCCGTGGACAACTAGTAATATAAAAGGACAGTACAAAAAAGAAAGAACACTTTCTTCTCAAATAACAAAGGAAAGGATAAGACTACTAACTTGAATGAGCAAACACCATTCTTGAGGCAGCAAGGGCTGTTAGTCTGTTACCAAACCAAGAGAAAGGAAACAAAAAGAAGCTTTTCACATGTTGCTTCAAACAAAGCACAAAATTAGGTTGTCTTCATACTCACTGCAAGAGCAATCTCACTCATATTTAAATGTTAACTCATAGTTGTTCATGACATAAAGGAACCGCTATAATTCAATAGAAATTCTTTAGTTCTTAAAACAAATCAAAGGGCAAAAGAAAAATACATTTGGATCATAACTGTTTCTGTGTTCCTACTATATGGATTTAAGAACCTCTCCCAAAACCACCCCCCACTGAGTCCAGTGTGTACCGCCCTGCATCAATTCAGATAGTTTAAAAAAATTTAACATGTGCTATAACACACACAGCTCACATATGAAAAAACCTTCAAGATATTGTTCAGTGTAGATGAAACACTAGCAAGAAGCAACAAGCTAACAAGAGACAAACCTGACAAAATACGACAAATGGCTCCCCCAGTGGTCCATCACAGGAAAGCTCACTGGTAATACCATCAATGAAGGTTCCATCAGCAAAGATTACCTAAAACCCAACCCACATTGAATTTTCTGTGAGTTTATTATTCCCGATACAAGAATTCCTTTGTCTGTGTGTTGTTTGGTGTGTGGATGTTTTATTATTATTATTATTTTTTTTGGGGGGGGGGGGGTGATCAACTGCAAAATCAAATATGCACCTAATTGTTGCACAGGCATAACAGAAACAAACCGAATTTTTTAAATGAGCATTGGAAATCAGAAGTTCTTCATTAATCCTCAGTCACAAACAATACATTTAGCACTATTGAAAATTCCCTCCTCCGTTGCAATGCACCAAGGATTAACTGATTCTCAGAATTTTATTATGTTTATTTTGTTTTATTTACCTTATTATTTGTCCTTGTAACTTTAGTATTTTGGCTTAGTAGCTTTTAGGTGATTTTGTACTAGAAAGTGAACAAAACAGAATAATGAAGCCTTAGTATATATATCAGGCAGTAGGGAGGAAAAGGATTTATCCAAAAAAATATTTTGAAAGGCTTGGCCATTTGAGACTTGTGACCTAAAGTCACTTTTCGAGATTTGCAGCCTCAAGTTGCTAAACTATCTTTTGTATTCAATCTTTTGAATTATTAATCACATATCATCATTATTGCTGTTCTTTTCCTCATGTTCTCTGCTTACTGTGCATTTTCCAGAATTTTGGTGTTCGAACTTTCAGTGCTTTACATCCGTAATAATCCTTGATCCTTTCAAACTTTGATTATTCCTTACTTTGTCTTCAACACTGTTATTATTTTTTTTTCCTAAAAATTTTCAATTGCTATTCACATCTTTTTTTTCTTTTTCTTTTTTTTTTTTAAATTTTTTTCAATCTTCATTTTGCAATGATATAATTAGATTTTCCACTTGTGTTATCATATTTTCAGTAAAAGCTAAGCATTGTCCCCGGGGCGCTAAATAATGTAGCTAAAATTAGAAATATTAAATTAAAATAAATATAAATTACACTGGCATGCATTCTAAAGTTCATACAATTTAGGAATTTCGGAAATATACTATTGCTCAGGGGAAAATTAGCATTAACCGTGGTTTTTGGTCTTTTCTAAATAAAATATTGAAGATATGCGCTTAAGTCTCATTAACCTTTCAAATTTGAATCTTTTGATTAATATGTGCTTTTATTGATAATTACATCTTGCTAACTGATTGTACATAATATTCAAGTTTATATCAGATGTGTTAATTGAATAAACTTAGCATTTGCTCGAGTATTACCTAGTAACAAACTAGAGAGATGGATACATTGATCATAAATAGAACTGAAATTCATAAATAATGCCACAACATCAGCAGAACGGTAAATTACTGAGAGGAAACATGAACATATGTACCCTGAATTGGAATTGTTTTCACCAATTTATTACTCTGTTTGTCCCAAATTAGATGCTCCACTTTCCTTTTTAGTCCATACCAAAATAAATGCTCCATTAATACTTTTGGTTATATGGCCCACTTATAAAATCACATTTATAACATCAAAATAAAATCTTCATTACTACTTTTGGTTATATGGTCCACTTATAAAACCTTTTATAACCACTACAAAACAAAAATAAGGTACAACCATACAACCTTAAAAATGACCCAAACCCTTCTGGGGTATTTAAAAAGAGACAGAGAGAGTATATACAATAATAATCTAAGATTACACCATTTACATGTACTTCGTACTATTTTTCAGAGGATATGTATGTAAATCACGTGAAATAACAAATGAACAACACAAATGACTAGTTCCAGAAAAAGAGGAAAAGTAGGAGAAGAGAAAGGAAACAAGTGATCGATACATAACTTGGGTTTTTACTTTTTAAGGATAGTGAGAAAGTAGAAGAGAAAGGAAAAAAAACGTAGATACAAATACATGAACTTGAAAAAAGTTATCCCTCTGTCCCATAAAAATTGCTCCATTTTTACTTTGTAAATTTGACTCTTTAACTTTATATATGTAAGGAAAAACATAGTTATGCGGAACCTGGTTTTATTCGTCTCGATAATAAGTACTTTCCAAATATGTAATTTTTATAATTTATTCTTATGTATAACTAAAGATATTTATATTTAAAGTTGTGTAAATTGGGAGATATGAAAAGGCAAATTGAGCAATATTTTTTTTTTTGGGGGCGGAGGGAGTATGAAAATACATATACATAAGTATGTAACACTCATAAAAACCTAAAAGGCACGACACATGAACTTGAAAAAAGGTTTGAACAAATTATAACATTCTTGAAAACCTAAAAGGCACGATATTTCGTTTTTTAATTCCATGAACTTTTAAAAGGTATGAAAATACATTCACTCTTCAATTTGTGCTTTCGTTGCAACTTGCAAGCAATATTAAGACTCAGATTTGGGCCAATTATGCCGACAAGGTCAAAAGAGTGTCTTCAGATCAGCAACAGGAAATGATGTAAATGAGTATTTGAAGAATTGAAGTGCTACAAGCTTGATTTAGTAGTATTTGAAAGTCATCTTATGCTTGAGATGTAAGCATACTTCATAAAATTATGCTCTCATGGATCATTAAGCATAACATGATGGAGAAGAAACATACTAAACTGAAATATCAGAATGAAATATTTAATGCATACGGACTTTAATGTTATGCTGGTTGAACATTCATGACAAAGAGCAGTGTTTTTTCAATTATTACTATATAATATAATATGGACATCAGATCAACATACACTTGTTGCATAAAACACAAGATGAAAGTCACCAAACTCATTAATGCTTAAATCAGAATTTGGTGGAAGTGTGGAACATATCGAAACATCGAGCAAAATGGTGTTATTGCTTTTTTTAAGATTATGTATTTGTGTAATGTTGTATCAATCTATAGAACTTTGGTTTATATTTTTCAAAACTCAAAATATTATTACTTATTTACACATTAGGAGTAATCAATATTAAATCCATTAGAATACTAACTAATGATAGTTGGAATACAAAACTGATGATTAAATAGTCATCATTGGACTACATAGTTTAAATTAATTAGAATTATAAAGATTAATAACAAATTAACTATAATTATTAAAGCTAATTGCATTTCACTATTATTTATTTTTAATGGAATTGATGCAAGAAAGAGAAAATACGACACGGTAGGAAAATAAAAATAGGAGAAAGAGTGATGGATTTTTTTTATATAGTTCATACTTAAGAGTTAAAAACTTAAAATTGAAAGTGATTTGTAAGAATGATGTGGAGGAGAGAGATATGATGAGAGAGAGTAACCAACCATGTTTATTAGTTCATAAATGGCCATACTCTTGAACTAGAGAACCAGAATTTTTTTATGTACAAAACCATTATCAGATTTATCCACTTCAATTCTATCCAATAATATCAGGACACTTTTTAAGAATTGTAATAAAAGTGCCATCACGGATTAAGACCTATTTGAAAACAATATAATATAGTTAATCATACCTCTGATGCATATCCAGCAGTTACTCCAGGAACTGGTTTTGTGAAGGAGCTAACAGGAGAGCTGCTCTGCACAGCCTCGCAAAAAGCAATAAGACGTTCTCGACTTCCAAGTTGTATAGCCTGCATAAATTTGATTAACCAGTGCTACTTTCTACTATTACATATGAGCTATTATTTCAGGGAATTTTTTTTTTTTGAGGCCACTATAGAATCAAAGCAATTGGGATGGAATTTTCATTGCTGCCCTAACATATATGATATGACAATTAATAAAGGACACTAAGAAAGAGGATCTTTTAAGATGAAAAAAATGCAGAGTAATACCTTAACGAAAAATACCTAACTAGCTCTTCTAAAAAGCAAATACTTAAACTAGCTAGCTTGATGTAGGCAAAAAGTAAATTTCATTCATACATTGAGGCACACAATTTTGTGCCAGAAACTTACAACTCTTGCACTGACACCAATAATTTTTTGGGTTTTTCCAAGCTATGCCCTTGAAATTACGCGTTTTTTAAGCTGTACACCTGCAGTGACACCAATAATTTTTTGGGTTTTTCCAAGCAAAAAGTAAATTTTATTCATACATTGAGACAATATCATACTAAATTACTAATGGTTGAGCTATGGTGTGTACGCCTACGGCCTTACAAGTGGTATCGGTGTGGTGCCCCTAATGTATGTGACGTTGCGATTGGGTGATCTGGTGCCTAGTATCGAAAGTCCTCCTAGCATGGTGGTTAGGCGGCGTGTCCCGCACCAAACCCTGCAACTGATGAGAAGGCCCTATGGAGGGAAGCGTGTACGTTGTCACACTCCCTGCCTTCCAAAGGTGCCTAGAGGACGGGCCAGACGCAGCAGAGCGACGACCCGGGAGCGGATTCCCCACCGGCAGGGGAACAGGAGACGGCCATCTCAAGGCACATCACGACAGTGGTGCTTGATGGGCTGTGACAGGTCAAGATTTATCGCTTAAGGGGAGGCTTTGAGCCTTGTGACCCCTTGTGTGGTCCTTGGTCTGAGGGAAGCAAGTTTTGTTGGGAATTAGTATCATCCCAAGTCCCACATCGGAAGAATAAAGAGTAGAGCTCTTTATTAGTGTTACCAAGCACCCATTAGTATGAGGCCTTTTGGGAAGGAGCCCAAAAACAAATCCGTGCGGGTTAAAGCCCAAAGCGGACAATATCATACTAATGGTTGAGTTGTGGTTGTACGCCTACGGCCTTACAAATGCTAATAATAGCATTCCTACAGAATTACATAGAGGCATAATCTATGATCAACAAAATACTCCACATTACCTGAAACAGAACAACGACAAAACAGAATCTGTATAGAACAAGAGCTGTGTGTTCCTACTGTTAACACTGCTCCTATAAGAACCTCTAATAAACTAATACAAAAACCTTCTAAGTTAAATGAATTTATATGTCCTTATGCTCCTCATAGAACACTGTCTCAATCATCACAATCTCTATCTCTTGCTGTGAATTCAACACAAATTCAAGAGCCAAAAACTTATAGTCAAGCTAAACACTGTCCAAAGTGGATTGAGGCAATGGAGAAAGAAATAGAAGCTTTAGAGGACAATAAAACTTGGATTTCTAACATATTTAACTTTGGGTAAGAAGGTTATACCGTTATAGATTCTAAATGGGTATTAAGACAGCCAAATCCTGATGGGACTATAGAAAGACATAAAGCTAGGATAGTTACTACTGGGTACCAACAAGTAGGTCAAGATTTCACACAAACACTCTCACCTGTTGCAAAACAGTAAAAATAATTACAGCTTTAGCTACAGTAAGGAATTAGCCAATTAGATGTGAACAATGATTTCTTACATGGTCATTTAGATGAAGAAGTGTACATGATACCTCCTTCTGATTATACTAAAGCTAAAAAAGGCCAAATTTGTAAATTGGAAGAATCTTTCTATGGTCTTAAACAAGCACCTAGACAATTGGAACAAGGAGTTGAAAATGTTTTTTATAAAACAAGGTTTCAAACAATCAAAACAAGACTACTCATTGTTTACTAGAACACTTAATAATATGTTTCTAGTACTAATTGTACACTATCCTTATGACTGGTTCATCACAAGGTCAAATTGATATAGTCAAGAAAGACAGATTTGGCTTTTATAATTAAGGATTAGGTCTTATGCACTATGTCCTTGGAGTGGAGGTTACAAGAAATAGCAAAGTTATTTATGACTCAAAAGAAATATATTACTGATATTCTATATGATGCTAATATGTCAAATTGTGAGTCTGCTTTAGCACCACTACCAATAGGTGTGAAATTGTCCACATCATAAGGTGAATTGCTTGAATCTCTTATGTTATGCAACACTTGAGCCAATATATGCAACAACCTAGAGCTCCACATCTTAGAGCTGCAATTCATGTTCTAAAATATCTAAAGGGAACTCTGGAATTTAGTTTATTTATTCTGCTCAACCTGATTTGAATAACAAAGCCTATAGTGATTCAGATTGGGGTAGTTAAATTCACAAGTAGATCCTTGAGTACATATGTGGTGTTCCTTGGTTCTAATCTAGTCTCATGAAAAACAAAGAAGCAATCCACTATTAGCAAGCTTCTGCAGAAGCTGGATACAGAAGCCTTTCTTTTGTTGCAAGTGAAGTTACTTTTGTTGATGGTTTGCTACATGACTTGAATATACAGTCTACTATGCCTATCACAATGTTTTGTGAAAACCAATCAGCTGAACATTTACCAAACAACCCAATGTATCATGAAAAGACTAAGCATACTACAAGGTATATGCATTACATCAAAGAATAAGTTGAGAATGGTTTTATTGATTTTGAACATGAATCAACTCATGAACAGATTGCTGATCTGTTAACAAAAACAATGGCTTCAACTAAACATTTTTATCTGATGAAGTTATTATATGGTTTTGATGATTGTAAACAAATGATGATTATCTAACTAACATGTGTTTTAAGATGTGCATATTATATTCCATTGGACAAGTTATATACAGTTGATCCAGCACGAGACGATGTATACGACATGAATAAATGAAGTTCTTGAGTGAGAACTTCAAAGAGAAAAAGTCTAAATTATATTAGGCTTATGAGAAGCTTCGGAGTAGAAGCAAAAGGAGAAGACGTTTCATAATCGGAACAAATATATTGAGGAGAGAAATAAATATTTATTTTTCTTCACGTTAATATATTAGAATAAATAAAGGAATACTTAAATAAGGAGAAAGGACACATAAGTATGACAACATTGATAAAATTAATATTTGTCTAAATAGAGTTGATGGAAAAATATATTTCATCTTAGAAATATTTATGTAAATAAAAATATATTTTATGTGATAAAATGAAGTCTTTTTCACTTATGGATTTGAATGATTTTTATTTCATAAAATAATATCTTTTTACTAAGTTAAGATGAAAAGGTTTGATATTTAAAAATAACTTGTGGAGAAATTGTTGAAGGAGTATTCAACCTAAACAAGTTAATTTTATAGAAAAATAATTCCATCACTTTTATAACTTAATATGGGTGAATAAAATAGATTTACGGAGAATCGACTAAAAGTAATTTTAGTTGAAATTAAATTTATTTTATATTTAGTATCTTTATGTTATATTTTTAAGGAGAACAAATTAGATGAGTGTCTAATTTATATTAAATATATTTCATTTAGCGTATACTCGATATTTTATAGAATATATCTATTGGGAATAAAATTAGAGGAGTAATTAATTTTAAGGTAAATATATTTTATTAAATATAATCTTAACCCTTTCTACATATTAATTTTATATGTGTTAAAATACTAATCTTTGTGTGTGGTACAGGTATTTTTGGTTAGCTCACTAATATAAGACTAGACTATTAATATCATATATTATACTTAAACTAATATTGGTTTTTATTTAGTTTTGGTATAATATGTAAGTGATTTATTATTAGTAGTAATTAATTTTTATTTTAATAAAAACCGTGTTATATTAGAGTCAAATTAGGTTAGAATATTTTTAGGAATTTGTTAGTAAGTTGTTAATGAACTAATTATTTGAAATTACAAATTCCATTTTTATTCTTCCTTGTTAAACATACGTGTAAGTAGGTTTATCCTACTTACTTGTTATGTTTTATTAAGTCTTTTTTAGTTTTAGCTTTTTAAATTAAAAAAAATTAGTTTTTAGTCAATCCCACTAATTAGGAGTTGTTAGTGGGTTTTACTCCTTGTTGTTAGTATGCGTGAACTAATTAATAGGAATTAGTTTTTTTTATTTGTAAGCCCATTAAAATAGGTAGTTTAATTACCTCTTCTTTACTTTTACGTGTGATCTTGTTAGGAATTAGTTTTATTTAAATTTCAATAGTTAGTTTTTGTTTTGAGTCAATCCACTAATTTAGGGTTAGTTAGTGGACTTTGTTTTATTTTATGTGTGTGAATGGAGGAAGTTGCTTAGTCAAACCAGTAACTTAGGAGTAATTAGTTAGTGGTTATTAAAATTAAGAAAATAATTTTTTTCTTTGTCTTCTTAAAGCACACGCCTAAGTAAGTAGGTATTTTAGTTTTAAAGCTTTTATTTTCTCATTTTCATATACACGTAGGTTTCGAGTTAGTGGGTTTTAGTTTTAGAAATTAAAAAATTTAACTCTTTAATTTCTTTTCTTCTTTCACGTAATTTTTAGAAGTAGTGGGATTGACTAAGCATTAATGAATGTAGTCTTATATTAGGGCTTATTTCTTTGTTAGTTTTTGCAATTGTCTTGGTCAAGTTTTGTAGGTAGTGGATGACATGGCACTACTCCAACACACTACTTCATGCACTACTCCATGATCGTGTGCATTCCTTCTTCTCCAAGGCAAAACATTCGAGATTCTATAAATGAAGAAAGCAACCAGAATATTCAAGTAACTACACACAGCAACAACTCTCCAAGAATCAGAAAAAGAAGAATCAAGAGGGAGAGAGTTTCAATGTAGTCCTTCCAAAAGGAGTATGATTTTTAAGAGGCTAAGCATCCATTGTTAAAGTTACATCCTCTTAAAAATCATATCCTTCTCCTATTCCTTTATGGTTTTCTAGTATTAGCTTCAATGTATTTAGAGTTTCGATTTATCAAGCGTCTGTATTATTTCTATGTACTTCTAGTGAAGTAGGCAAGAATTTGAGTGAATTCTTGTATGGGGAATTGTAAGGGTTTGAGTGAACTCTTGTAATGTGGGGAAGGGAAAATTCGAGTGAATTTTCTGTATTAGAACTTAGAGTTAAGTTCTTAGAGAAGAGAGAAGATTTCGAGTGAAATCAAAGAGAGAGAAGAAATTGACTTTTAGTGAAGTCGTGTCACGGGTTCAAGGGGAACAAGTGACAGGGGGAACAAGTTACCGGGGAACAAGTTCCTAGTGGAACTGGGAGAAAGAGAAGGTCTGTTTATAGGTTGTAAAACAGAGTCGTTTTGGCCTATAATTAATAAGAGAAGTCCAAGAGTCAAAATCCCCAAGGGTCGAGGTTTTTCTTCCTATTTGGGCCTAGGAAGTTTTCCTCGTAGGTTAACTTGTTTGTGTATCCTGTTCCTTGTTGCTTTATCTTTTCTCTACTTTATCCTACTTGCTTTTATATTCGTTAAATTCCGCAAAAATTCGAAAGCGAGTCCCATACTACAATTCACCCCCCCTCTTGTAGTATACCATCCGAAATAACATTATCTATGTTCCAAGCTTGGAATGACAATCTGTCCAGCTTGAGGGGGGTATAGAGTATGTAATTAAGGTTTATTTTGTAACTATAGTTAAGTAGCTTAGGTTTAATAATAGTGTATAAATATACTTGTTATTACTGTTCTAACTAACACACTGTACGACATTTATACCTATTATATTAAAACTCACCCTTAAAAGCACACATGGTACATCCTAGATCAAACTCCACACAAATCACTCCCCCCTCCTTTTAATGACACATCATCCCTCCTTCTCTCACCCTAAAAACCTTCCACATCCCATAACTAAATATGAAACACTTCATTTTAATTATAGAAAAAATAAAAAATTAACTTAACCTAACCATCCACATACCAAAACTAAATATTACATAAAACCATAATCTCTATATTACAATTTTTAATAGTTCCTCCGTTCCAAAAAAAAACGCAACAGTCAACATTTTGCACTGTTCACATTATATACTTTGACCAAGTTTTGAGCTTTATACATAATAAAAAATATAGTCAAGTGGGATCTTGTTAGATTCGTCTCGTGAAACACTATCTTAATATCAACTTTTTATAATTTTTAAATATTCATAATTACAGTTATTAAGGGTCAAAGTAGTGTCTCGGCATGTGTGAAATGTTGACTGTTGCATTTTTTTTGAAACGGAGGAAGTATGAAGAATTTCTCATTTTGTTTGATGTTATTATTATATTTTGATTAATTAGTTAATTTTTATTTCATCTTTCCTTTTATCAATGTCTAGCTTAGTACGTTTTTACAAATTAATTCATATATAACAATAACATAAATAATCACGCAATAGTTACACATAAAAATTAACCCAAAATTTCAAATTAAACACCGATCAGGGAAAATAATTATATTAAAAACCTAATTCTTTCAAAAATCCAACAAATCAGCCCGCGTATATCACGGGCCATAAAACTAGTTCTTCTAAAATAACATTGATTTTGTTTCCTTTTCTTCTCTACTGAGTACTAACTATTAAACTAAATGTGTACCTACAATTACTCCTCACACTGACAACAATAACGAATCCACACTAGGGTCAATAAAATTTGGAAAATTCTACAATGTATCATTGGACTATTGACATTCTATATGGTACACAAAATTCTCTTCTAATACACATGGTTCCCCTCTACCAAAGGCCTAAATGCTACATCCTCCCCCCCCCCCCCCCCCTGCCCAACTTCCAAACTATTTTTCCATGAACTTCTTCTGCCACTAATCTTCACTTTTCTCCCTCAAAAAAAAAAAATATCTTCACTTTTCATATTTCTTCAGTACCTTATGAGGCTTTAAATCCTTATTCTCTTCGGAGCTTATGGCACACTTCATAAAACGAGGAAGGGTTTTATTTGCAGATGTTGGTTTTACATTACTGCTGATTATTTGAAATTTCAATGGAGCAATGTAATAAATAAAGGTATGTTATTAGAAATATATATACATACATATATATGTATAGGGTAAAATAAATCCAGATATTATAGCATAAAAAGCAGGGGTACTGCCATTGTTTGAATGAAAAGCTTCAAGGAAATGACCTACTTCCTTTCACTCATTGATTTTGGTATTTTTATGGCTCTAATTAAGCCAAAGAAAGACCTGTAGCTTCATTGATAATCAAATCCCTAATTTGACTTAATGACAATAATGTGTTCCTAAACAAAAGGTATATAAAGCAAAAACTGAACAGTTTTTGCGAGTGCTTTGCAGGGAAGATCTTTTTAGCAGTGACAAAAGAGAGACAAAGCTGTTTTTAGATTTAATTAGTAGTTAGGGTAATTAATTCAAAATTTTATTCCCCTAAATTTTAAATATTGCATTACCAAGAAAGTATAAAAAATCAAGCAGATTGATGTTATAGTGTGATTACTGAAAACTGTAACAATTGGGCTTTAAGTAAATAGTGTACTATATAGAAAAAATGAATAGTAAAATTGTATCATGTAGAATTTCCCGTAAATATGAACAAATTTTCTAGAAAAATTCATAGGTACTTTTATCCTCTTAAGTTATTAGGTATCCTCAGTCTCCACGTTTTTAATTAAAAACCCATAACGCTAGGAAGTGACAGTGTTATGGTGCATAACACTATCACTATCACCATAACACTATCACTATCACCATAACACTACCACGTTTTTAATTAATTAAAAAATACTAACAAGGCGCAAGTGATAGTGTTATGGTGCATTTTAGCTAACCTGATTACAGATAGGAAGCCGAGGCTCGGCTTGGTAAGCCGACAATTACAGGTTATAAGACAAGGACATGCCGGGAGTAGCAGGAGCATAAGCAGGAATAGATACATAAGCCGAATGGTGCTAGGTATCGGGTTCATAAGCTGGAACATAAGCTAGATCTTGTACATAAACTGAGCGTAAGTTGGAACATAAGCTGGATCAAGTATATAAGCTGAGCGTAAGCTGAGAGTAAATAAGCTGAGTCAGGTTCGTAAGCTGAGTAGCAGGCAGAACAGTAAGCGGATCAACTAGCACCAAGGATGTTCAAAGTGTATTATGGAAGTTACGCATGGTCAATGGTCCAAGGAGTTAGTTCCTAAATAAATGAAGCCATTAACTCCACTTACTTAACCAAGTCCTAAGAAGTAGTTGTGTGTGTGTGATGATGTCATCATGAAGCTGTCAACATGTCCGTTGCATGTGAAGCATGAAAATAGGAGTTGGTTCACAAAAAACCTCTCCACATGCCTAAAATTTATCCAAGCAAGAAGACTTGTTCAAAATGAGTGGTAACTAATGCTCTACAAACAAGGAAGCATTAATAATCAAAAGGAAGCAACCCGCGCAACAGAAGGCCAGGAGGAATATCAGCAACAAACTCCTACATTTCAGCAAGTAGTTTTATCAAGTCAAACCACTAAGGACCACTTACCTATTTTTTAGGAGAGTGGGCAGCAAGGGTCAACAACACTTATGCCTATATAAGTGTTCAAAGAAGGCAAATAAGGAGAGGAGAAAGAGAAAAAAACCTTATTGTCTCATGCAACGCAATTATTGTCCTGTGTAACAAAATTATTGTCCCAATAGTGTTGTTTATTGTCCACGTATTGTTTTGGTTTCACTTGTACGCGAGACCACCTTCATTTATTTCTGACACAAATAGAGCAAATTAATTGGCTAGAAAGCTGCTAAATGCATATAGCAGCTAAGAGTGAAGACTTACTCAGTCTAGTAATGTGTACATGGTGGTCAAAACAACCCTTTTGCAATTTAGTCTTTTTGCACACATAGACTAAAAATCGAATCTTTGAAATTTATTACTTCATATTATCTTTTCTTTAAGAGACTTTATAATGAGAAATTTATTTGAAAGAGAGACTAAATGAGAAAGAGATCAGAGAAAGAAAATGAGAAAGTAATTAGGGTTTGTATGGTTTAAGCAGAAAGAGAATGGCTTTGGGAGAATGGAAAGGCTAAACCTTAGATTTAGGTAATTGTTTATTTTGAAAAAGAAAAGGAATGAGACACTATACAACAAGACTTTTCAAATGATATGATCCAAGTGATATGCGATTTCGACGATCTGATCCGAAAAAATCAGATACTTTTTATATATACTTCCTCCGTAAATGAAAAATTGCAACATTTGCCTTATTTGGATGTTTTTAAAAAATTGCAACAAACTTGTCACTTTCTATTTTGGATAATATTTAACATATTTTTCTCTCCTACTTTTATTAATCTATTAACTTTTATTTCTCTCTCTTACTTTTTTTACTCTACTAACTTTTATTTTTCTCTCCTACTTTTATTATTCTACTAACTTTTATTTCTCTCTCCTACTTTTTCTACTCTACTAACTTTTATTTCTCTCTCCTACTTTTACTAATCTACTAACTTAAACACACTTATAAATTTTTTTTGGAGTCCGTGACCTCCCCCTTTGTTGCAATTTTTCGTTTACGGAGGAAGTATATTTTTTTGGAGATTTCAGATCTAATATCCAAAAACATTCGGATACGGATCAGGAAAAAATTGATGTTTCGGATATCCGAAATATCAAAAAAAATTAATATTTCAGGTCGAATATCCGGATAATTCGAAAATTCATAATTTTTGTATATTTTGGATCGGAAATTTGGATTTTTATCGGATACTTCGGATCAGATCCTGTGTTTTCCAAAATTTCGGGTTGAGTAACCCGGATTGTTTGGATCAGATTTCCGGAAAAAGATATCAAAAACACACAAAAAAATAATTTGGGAAACAACTCGGACCAGATCGGATATTTATGATATTTCAGACCGAATTCGGGTTGGGATTTGACCGGTCAAATTTTCGAATATCCGACATTTCTGATCGGAACGATCTGAATAAACAACTCTAAACACAACCGTCGTGCCTATACACTCGAACACCGTAACCTAACTCAACCCCGCAACCAAAAAAGTCACCCATCTTAATATCTTATCGTGTAACCTCCACCGCCCTTCACTGGCACACCTCCCGGGGAACAGAAGGGTGGCGAGTGGGTGGGAAATGGGTGGCTAGGTGGTGGATTGGTGGAGGTTAGGGTTAGGATTCGGTGGTGGAGTTTAGGGGTAGAGTATGGTGGTGGCCTGGTGTGGTATTAGGAAAAGGAAATGGAAAAGATAGGGGAGATCGAGGAGGGTTTGGATGTAAAGGACTTCGGGGGAATGGTGTTGGTGTTGGTGGTGGTGGTGTGTTATTAATAGCATCTTAGTTGCCTTTGCTTCCCACTTATTCTCTATTTACCTCTTTCCTAAAATTTGCTACAAAAGATTAGATGCGCTCCTCACTGTTAAAATTCTTCTAGAATCCAAAACCTGATCAAAACACCATGTACTGGAGAAGTCATCATATCATGTCTTGGAACTCCCTAAGTCGAAGAGAGGGATGGGTTTAAGGAACATTTATAATCTTATTCTAGCTTTCCTATTTAAACAAGTATGGAGATTGAGATCTCAGCCTTCAATTTCCTCTTAGCTGCTAGAATTATAAAAGGGAAGTATGGGAATGATTTCCTCTCCTTAGCCTCTTCATCTTCCCTCCCTGATAACTCTTCCTGGGCTGCCAAAAGCTTTTTTTCAGAGTGCCAAGATTGTGTAAAGGGGTGTAGGAATCAGAGTGGGCAATGGACACAAAAATAATGTGCTTGATGATATTTGGGCTGGGAATTCTCATAGTGCCTTCATGCCTATTTTTGACATCCCTTTCCATTCTCAACCCATTTTGGTAAATCAACTGATAAAACTAGATATTAATATTTAATCTAGAGATTGTTTCCATTAATTGTCTTTCCCATTTTAAGAAGAAAAATCATTTTTTGCTATCCACTCAAAATGGTGATTATTCCATTAAATCTGGTTATCATTGGCTTCTATGGAATTCTAATAGTACATCTTCTCTACTCATCCTAACTTTGATAAATTCTGGAAATTTTTTAATTGGAAGTTTCAAATGTCTGAAAGGTTGAGGTGGCTTCTACATGGAATTCTCACAACAAAAGAGAATTTAAACAAATGAGGCGTTTTGGTTTCCAATAGATGTCCAATTGTTTCAAACATGAGTCACAAATTCATCTATTTCTAACCTGAAACTTTGCAACTAAAATTTGAAAATCTAGTATTTTTGGATTTGAACATTCTTATGTTGAGCAGAAGAGACCTATAACAATTTGTTCAACCGCAACAAGGACAGTCTCTCATTAGCATGTTCTACTAATAGATGGGGGTTGGAAAGAAAAATAGGATGGTAACCCCTACATCAGTTGTTTTGTTCCGATGGAATTTTATAACAACTCTACCGAGTAGAGTTCAATCCTAATCGAGTTAAGTGCAATGGTAGGTACTAAACTTTGAAGTTTGTTGCAGTTTGGGTAATATAGTTGCAAAAGTTGCAACTTAGGTACTCAAAGTTAACACCCATTAGTTTGATGGAATATTCCGTTAACTTGAAATGCAAACCATTGAACTTAAACTTGAGACACATAGGTATGTTGTGCAATTATATTGGTGTCCTTTTAATTCTTATTTCCCTCAGAAAAAAAATATATATTTCAATTTTTATAGAACACTCCATAAATATATTTCCTCGCCTCAAAGTATACAATGAAATTTTTTTAATCTTTTCTTTGTTTATTAATTGTTGTGAGTTGGTTTCGTAGGGTTTAGATTTTCTTATCAAAGACAACATTTTTTTTTCCTAATTTCTATAAAATACGTAAAGGCATAAAAAACTGAAGAGTTTTTTTTTTTGTTTTGTTAAGAAAATACCCCGATTTTTATTTGATAAATAGCCCTGTTTCAATTAGCAGATGTAATATAGTTTATAAATTGTTAAATACAAAGTATTAATATGGTGATGTTTAAGGTGGTATATTGTTAAAAATGGTGACCGTTAAAAATGGCAATGGGTCGGACTCGAAGCGGATTATACATAATTCGACTCCAAACATAAAAGAAGATTTTATTATTTGATTAAAAGATTATAAAAGATAATATATTATTTGAATAGATATGTTTATGAAAGATTTAATTTGTTATGTTAATATAAATGGTATGAAAAAAATCAGATGAGCAACATCTTTTATTGATAATATTTTATTTTATTAGATAGGTAAAAAAAATGTTGGTTAGGACAAGTGGCGAAAGGAGTGATGTGGTTTTTATTTTAGTAGGGTGTGTAATGATAAGAAAAACCCAAAAAGAGTAGACGCCTTGAGCTTAAGAAAAATTCTAACAATAAAAAAGATTAGGATTATTATGTTATAAGAAAATTATTTTAGTTTTAAAATTTTAGAACAACCTGTCATTTTGTTGAATATTTTTTTTGCATTTACTACAAATCATTTATTAATTAAATTATCTTAATACCAAAGTTAACAGAAGCTTGATTAGAGTACCCTAACTGCAACTTTTCCAACTTGAATACTCTAACTGCAGCAAAACTTATTAGCCATATATTTTAAAATCAAGGGCTCAAAATTTTTGGGGAAAAGATAAATAGATTTTTGATTAAAAAAAATATACAAGTCATTAATTTCTTAATCAATGGTTAGAATTGATTGAACTCTACTTAGTAGAGTTTTTATAAACTCTATTGGATCCAAACTCATTCATCAGCTAACTTTGGGTGGATATAAGAAGAGAATGGAGTTATCAAAGACTCTAATCTTGGACGGGTTTTTGCTATTGATGCCTTATAGGCAGAACTTCTTGCCCTGCTTTATGGAATTCGAGGTTCTCTCCATTGTTGGGATAAAATTAGTATCTGCACTAGTTGCAAGAATGTAATTTCCATTCTTAGGAATCCTAATTTATCCGTAAAGCTAGTAGGCAAAGGGTAGAGAAGGCCCATCACCTGGACCGGCTAAGACTAGTATGTAATTTTCTTTTGTTGCTTCCTTGCCCGGAAAAAAACATAAAAAATAAAAAATAAAACAAAACTAAAATTGACCTAGTTTACTCATCATGAACTTGGTTGACATATGTCAACTACACATTAAAAAATTCCGTGCAATTTTTTTGTCTTTTTTTTTTAAAAATTTTTCCGTACTTTAATTCCAAAACTAAGTATCATTTACTAATAAAACTTGAACTAATCTTCCTAAATTTTTACATGACAAACGTTTGTTTAAAGTTACAAACAATACGCACATCCAAGTATCTGGCGACACCACAAAGCGGGATGAGGTCCGTGGGAGCATTGTTGCTCCGCAAGTTTAACTTCAATGTCGAAGAAGAGGCTGCTTCTATAACATTCATGCTACTGCAGTTTGATTCAAAAAACCACGGGGCCTTGAAAAGATACCATTTGATCAAAACAATAGAGACATGGAATGCATCCCACAGTATTAGCTGACAAAACCAAGTACCATGACAATTGCAGAAATTGCTTTAAAGAAAATGAACATTAAACTCTTACCGTTGTTTTGAAAGTTGTCTAATGCCTGGCCACCAAAACTTCCAAACACAATTCAGAACTGCCCGACTTGCTGCATTAGACTTTGTTGTTTCTTCCGATTTTCCAAGTACGCTGCAAGTTGTGCACATTTATTTTTTGTCTCATCCAACTCCTTCTCAAGTTTGTTGACCTATATTGTAACATTCAAAATCTAACTCAGTAAGAGAAACAAGATCCATTTTATTACTATCTAAATCTTAAAAGAGCGCAGGACAGGAGTGCAACAAAACAGATCAACATACTGTCTGCTTTAGTTCATGCTCTTTCTGCGCATGTTCTTCACACCTGCATAGAAAATTTAAACAAATTTATTCAGAGTCGTGCACTAAAATCAAATTTCATTGCAGTTTAAAACATATTGCCAAATGTGCAGCACATCCTCGGGAGGATGGTGGCCTGATGTAGATCAAGGCCTGGGTGCAATTAGAGTACCTTAAAGGTGCAAAAACAGGACTGAGTCACATGAAGACTAAACTTTACAAAATAACCAGTTTGAAAGAGTGAATTTTGATAGGCACAAGGGTCCAACACAGTGGCTGAATTCTAAAACTCGTATGCTAAAGGAACAAACAACTTGGTGGATAAATTTCTAAAATCATTCAAATTAATAAAAACCTTAGGAAGCCAAATTCAATCTCTAAGGTGGGAACAGCAGTCCAAAACCTAAACTACACCAGGGCACATCCAAGACTACACAGGAAAAAGGTACCCGACAACGTATCTACAAGGCTACAGCAGAGAGATAGAAAGAGAGGAGAGGGAGGGGGTGGGGGGGATCTACACACTTAAAAGATAAGTTACATTTCAGAAGTTGGTGAAGAATAACTAAACAGCAATAAATAAAACCCAAACTCATTTTGAATTAATCTGAAGTTCTACCCACAGGTGGCTACAAAGCTCATATGTCGTGTGGTACTAGCTTGGTAAAGATGTGGAATAAAAACTCAACCTATAACATATTTGATTAAGAAAGATTAAAACAAATCAAATTTAAATCCTAAAATATAATTGGTTCACTGAGTTGCTGAATGTGTGTCTGATTTATTTATTTTTAAACAGAATAAGGCTAGTAGGCTACATTCTCAAGACTCGTCACAACACTTTCCAGTCATGTTATATTCCTACTTCTCCAAATCATATGGATATAAGCTGCCAAAAAAGCCATAATTATAGCTTAACTGCGACCAAAGGATATCCAAAGCCTACCAATTGTTGTAACTCTAACTGCATTGTAGCCAACATGATGACACATTCTGTCAAAAACTTGTATGCTAAAGCTACACTAAAAATAAAGGGTCATGATTAATAGCATAGTCCATCCTTTCACATCCATTCAAAGTTGAACATAATTCGGAATCTCAGCGCACAAAAGGAAAAAGAAAAAAGATTTAGTTTGACTTTATTCCAATGGAACAAAAAGTACCGAGTTCCTTCTGCACAGAAAGGATAATGAATGACACTTCACACAGTGGTTTATCATAATGCTGCACAGTAACTATTCATGTTGTTTGAAGTAAGCAGGTACTAAAATAAACAATAAGAACTAAGGAGGCAATATTAAGCAACTTACATGGTGAATAATTGAATGTTCTCGTCACAAATTTGCTCGACTGATAAAGAGGATGTTGAATCATCCACTGCTTCATCCTGCAATAGATCATAGCTTCTTTTGATGAATCAAAGTGGCATGTAGCACTTAGCAACAGAGTTCTCAATAAGAAAACCAGAACAATCCTTATAAAGGACCAAAAAATGAGATAAGACAATTTGAGATCAACATTAATGAACAAAAGACAGGAAATTTGTTTACTTCATTTGATTCGAATGGAAAAATGAAATAAACCCCCTTAGTAACAATTGGGTATCTCAAGATCCCTCTTCCTTCAGTCCTTCCTGTTCACCAGACAACTATCATATTTTTAACACCCACAACTCCCACAAGTGTCGCATACCCAAAAACCTTCAATTGAAAAAAAAAGGCGTTTTCATGAGACACATTATGCCTCCCTTATTTAGATCCAGATACAAGCACCATGAAAAAAAAGACCTTGATCATAACCTCAAACATCAGGGGAAAAAAATGGTCATTCCCATGTTGAGCATCATAGATAAGTGGTCAGTCAGATTCATCTTGATTTCTTACAAGAACTTTAGACATCATATATAGAACTAAAGATGGGGGTGGTGTCCAAGCCAATATGCATCAGGCACATCATTAAGCTTAGACAATAATAGCTAGTGCAACACCGTCTCATATCATCACCTCAAACTCATTCCTTCCCAACTCTTCATCCCACAACCATTTGCATTTTCAATGAAACTGTGATCTAGCCATCTAGGGCGGACTAAAATGAAGCACTTCCCAGGGCCTTGGGAAGAAATGGTCTGAAAGTCCTCCCATTAAGTTCCCGACATAACATCACATCCTGCAAGGGCTAAAATGGATTTTAATGCAAAACATAAGAGATTTATCTTTTACTGAGATTACATAAATACAAGAATTCATCGAGTAAAAGGAGAAAGGAAAATAGGAAAAGACCATTGGGGACCTCCTGTACAGTCTTTTTAATATCTTATGTCATTAAGGATCATTAATAAATAAATAAATGCTATATAAGCTCCCAGCTACTGCCTCAGAAACATATAAATTTCATTTGTGTTGGAATTTACTACTAAATCCTGCTAAAAAAAAGTACAAACAAATGCTTCAAAGCATTGGTGTGGAAAAAATGAAATTTTAATTCATACTCCATACAGGCATACACAGCACATAACAAGGTTAGAAAAGCAGGTAAAGCAATGCTAGAGCGAGAAAAAGGCATATACTGAACCAATTGCATGAATCCCAATCTCACTGAAGTCAACAAAATGATAGATTCATATATGCACACAGATAATACAGAGTTAAAAGCAAGCCTAAACTAGGCAAAAACAAGCTACAAACTCAAACTTATCCAAACACAAGCTCAATATTCTCAAGCTTGCTGAGCTCGAGCCTTGATACCTTCGACGATGTATTTCAGGTTTCTCAAGTTTTACCTTCGGTAAGGTTTGTCTATACACCACATGCAATACACCAAGTCAGGCATCCTCAACACATACTCACGCAAGGCTAAGGGGAACAAGAACAACATCAATTAGCTGATGTCCTGTTATCATATAACTGTTATTTTGTTGTTTTAATTTTCTGTCATGTAGTGGTCTTATTTTGTTGTTATGCAGTACCTTTATTTGGTTATCAGTTTTTGTTGGCTTGAAGGGAGATGTAGACAAAAGAGTGCTGCAGTAGGGTATAAATAATGGGTAGGAGGAGGAGAGAGGTATCCAGAAAATTGTTAAGAGGAAATTTGGGAGAGTTATGGCCTAAAGCCATCCTTTTATAATACTTCTGTTGAATATTAATTAGATTTCAGTCCTTTTTCTCCCTCATCTCTGTTTTTCATCTTGAGCAGTAGCAGTTCGTAGCAAGTGGTACCAAAGCAACCATGGCTCCGGGAAGCACCACGCAAAGGTTGGAGGCTTTGGAGGAAAGAATGAGTGAAGTTGGGTCCAGGGTGGAAGCTCTGAACAAAACTCAAGAGGAAACCCAAAGGCAAACAGAGCTCCGGTTAGCGAGGGCCCTGGAGAACCAAGAACAGCGGCTGGATGCTCTGAAAAAGGGGCAAGAGGATTTCTTTGCTGAGATCAAAACCCTAAAGCAAGGGGAGAAGAACCACGAAGAAGTCTCTGGAGTAGGGTTTGGCCTGCAACCTGGGAACAACGGCGGCGAATTTGGGGGGAGGAACCATCACCGGTTCCGAAAAGTTGGAGATGTCCTTATTTAACGGGGAAGAGCCGGACGAGTGGATAGTCATAGGAGAACAATACTTTGAGTTTCAATGCTTGAAGGAGTAAGAAAAACTCCAGGCGGCGGTGGTTTCTTTAGAGGGTTCGGCATTAAGGTGGTATCGCTGGGAGAACAAGAGGAACCCGGTGGTTTCTTGGGAGGATCTCAAGGAGAGGATACTTGCTCAATTAAGGCCAGTTGACTCCGGCGATTTGTACGAACAGTGGCTAGCCATGACCCACACGACGACGGCGGCCGAGTATCGGAAAAATTTCATTGACAAGGCTGCACCCTTGGACGACATAACTGAGAATGTAATGAGGAGCCAGCTCGTGAATGGTTTGAAGGAGAAGATTCATGCTGAAGTAAGAATGCTAAACCCACCCACATTGGAGCAAGCCATGGATTTAGCAATTCGGGTCGAAGAGAGATCTAGCAATTCGGGTCGAAGAGAGAAACCGGGTCTATGCTAAAGAGGTTAGTAATACCAAGTCATCATTTTCTTATTTTTCCAGAAACCCTATTACCTCACTTCCCAAAGGCCCACTCCACATTAATCCTAACCCTTACCACTCAACCTCACAGCCTAGCTCCACAAACGGCCTACTAAAAAACATAACAGCCCACTCACCAAGCTCCTCATCTAATTTAAAATCCCCACCTAACCAACCGTACCCATCATCTTCCGGCCAGAACAACCGAGCCTCAGAACGAGGATCCACGGCCACCCGATTTTCCGGCGCTGTTCGCCGGCTGTCAGAGAGAGAGAGCTGCAAGACCGGAAGGCGAAGGGGTTGTGCTTCAAATGTGACGAGCATTGGAGTGTGGGGCACCAATGTAAGGGCCGTGAACTCAGTGTACTGTTGGTGGAGGACGAAGTCGAAGGGGTGGAAGGAGAGGAGGAAAACTTCAAGGTGCAACCTGAGGTGGAGGAGGCACCCGAGATTTCTATAAACAAACCGGTAGTGTTTACATCTCCTAAAACTATGAAATTGAAGGGGACGGTTAAGGGGGTGCCGGTGGTTGTGATGATAGACCCAGGGGCCACTCATAACTTCATATCCTTAACCTGTGTGGAGGAGACCGGAGAGACTATCGAAGGAAGGGGAAGGTGTTTGTAAGGGGGTGCAACTGCTACTGGGGGAGGATGTCGTGATAGAAGAGGACTTCCTACCCCTCCAGTTGGGGAATTCTGATGTCATCCTTGGCATACAATGGCTGGAGAAGCTGGGGTCAGTGATTATGAACTGGAAACTACAATGCATGACTTTTGAACATAATTGGGGAACCGTGACGCTCCACTGGGACCCTTCACTGGATCAAACAGCCGTGTCGCCGAAGGCTATGCTCCAGACCCTTCGCAAGGAGCAGGAAGGGTACTTAGTTGAGTTGTGCGGAATGGAAGGAATGAAGGGACAGGAGACGACAACTGTAGAGGATGCCCCGCCATTTTTACAGCCCCTTTTGCAACAACTCGTAAGGGTTTTTGACGCCCCAAAGGGCCTTCCACCCACTCGGGGGCATGAGCATGGTATCACTCTTAAAGAAGGGAGTAACCCCGTGAGTGTGCGCCCCTATCGTTACCCTCAATTTCAGAAGGATGAGATTGAAAAGATGATTGGAGGAGAAATGTTGGAGGCCGGCATAATTAGGCCTTCTACAAGCCCGTTCTCTAGCCTGGTATTGTTAGTAAAGAAGAGGGATGGGTCGTAGAGATTTTGTGTGGACTACAGTGCCTTGAACAAGGAGACCATACCGGATAAGTACCCTATTCCGATCATCGATGAGCTTTGGATGAATTAGAGGGAGTGTGCGTATTTTCAAAGCTTGATAGCAAATCTGGCTATCACCACATTCTGATGAAGCCAGAAGACGTGCATAAGACGGCCTTCCGCACACATGAGGGTCACTACGAATTCTTAGTGATGCCCTTCGGCCTCACTAATGCTCCAGCCACATTTCACTCATGAATGAGGTATTTCGACCCTACTTGCGTAAATTTGTACTTGTTTTCTTTGATGATATTCTTGTCTATAGTAGAAATGAGATTGAACATGCTAAACACTTGTGCTTAGTCCTTACAAAATTGCAAGAACATAATTTGTATGCTAGTTTGAAGAAGTGTGAGTTTGGCAAAGAAAGGGTGGCCTACCTAGGCCACGTCATTTCAAATGGAGGAGTGTCCATGGATCATGAGAAGGTGGAGGCCATGCTCAAGTGGCCATTACCAAGGAACCTCCGCGAACTACGAGGATTCTTGGGGTTGACCGGCTATTATCGAAAATTTATGGCCAACTATGCTAGAATTGCTCACCCACTCACTGAACAACTAAAGAAAGACAATTTCGGATGGAACGAAGAGGCGACGGAGGCCTTCAACTACCTTAAGAAGGCCATGACAGAAGCTCCGATCCTAGCTATGCCAAATTTTACGAAGGTTTTCATTGTAGAGGCGGATGCCTCAGGGTTTGTTCTTGGAGCGGTTTTAATGCAAGAAGGAAGGCCCATTGCATTCTTTAGCAAGACTTTGGGGCCTCGGGGAAGGAGTTGATGGCAGTTTGCTTGGCGGTTCAGAAATGGTGACACTATCTACTTGGGCGAAAATTTGTGATAAGGAGTGATCAACAAAGTTTGAAGTTTATTACTCAACAAAGGGAAGTAGGCATGGAATACCAAAAATGGGTGCGCAAGCTAATTGGGTTCGACTTCGATGTCCAAATTAGAATATTCCGTTAAATTTAACGGAATATTACCTTTGATTTGTTAATTAATAACTCCAAAACATAATTAACACAATAATATGGTTTATTAATACACTAGCATAGTTTATTAATACACGAACATAATTAACACAATCTCCATCTTCTTTCTCTCTCCTCTTGCCACCACCACCACCTTCATTTTCTTTCTCTCTCCTTTGATCACCCCTTGCCACCACCAAAACCATGACCTCCTTTTTCTTTCTCTCTCCTCCCACCCCCTTGCCATCACCACCTCCACCTCCATTTTCTTTCTCTCTCCTTTGACCACACCCTGTCACCACCAACACCATCACCTCCATCAGCTTTACCCCCGTTCCAACCTCCGTCAATCAAATTTAGTAAGTTTTCAATCAAATTTAGTAAATTTTGGAAGGGTCAGAGGAGCGAGAAAGAAGTTGAATTGGAAAAAGAGGGTGATGATGTGGTGGTGGTTGTTGTGGTCAAAGGAGAGAGAAATGGTGGTGGTAGTGGTTTGGGATGATGAAATGAAGAAGATGATGATGAAAGAATGATTAGGGAGAAAGAGGGTTTAATTAGTAAAAAATAGGTCCCACCGTTAGATTATAACAGATTTTTGTGATTTGGGGATGATTTGGATAACGGGGGGAAAAGTTTGGGGGTTAAATTAAAAAAATTAATTTAAAGTGGGTAATTGCAAAAAAGTGAAAAGGTTTGGGGGTTATTTCTAATTTTTCCTACTTCTGTTGAATATTAATCAGATTTCAGTCCTTTTTCTCCCTCATCTCTGTTTTTCATCTTGAGCAGTAGCAGTTCGTAGCACCACACCCTTAGATGCAGAAAAAAGAAACGAGTCAAAGAATTCAAAGAGTCAAACTTACTGCTGAGAGATCAACCACAGACTTCTCAGCAGATGCATTCTCCTGATAATTTATTCTCGAAACAGAAAGTGCATCAAGGCTTCGATTTGAAATTAATCCTTCTTGAAGTCCTGCAGTTGGAAGTCCAACAATCCGGTTATCAGCATGAGATACTTTCTTTATTTTAGCAGGAGGAAGATCACGCCGCTGGAATCCGACAAAATGACAGTGGCCTTTCCTGTTCCAAGCATGAGATTAAAATACATGTCATTTTAATGATAATCCCAATACATATTCAAAATCGGAACTCAAAAGTTTTTAATCCTCTCCATCTGCAAACCCAAACTGAGACTGAGCAAATTATAGAATTCAAATAAAAGATGCTGTATTTGTAGTACATATGAGCAGTTAATTTAGATAAGCTATGCTGAATTTGTAGTACAAATGATCAGTTTATTTAGATAAGCTATAGAATGTGCAAGGTGATGTGGAACAGACCAGTAATCATAAACCATTTGTTTCATTCGTGTTTCAAGCCGAATAAAAAGTGATGATCTCTCAAAATCCTGCTTGTCATGGGCTGGTTCTATAAAATTAGCTTCAAGAACACCTATGATATGAGCAATAAAATTAGAAATATGTACCCAAACAAAAAGATGAAAACGAAGAGGAACCATAGACAAACTACATTTCCAACCATTCAACAGAAAGGAAATAAGTCATCATACCAACAACACCATTCCCCACAGAACTACCATCACGTGACACCTTCCAAAAAGGCTGCAACAAGAAATATCAAAGAAATTAAAGAGCAAAGAATCTATAAAAACAAAAAATGCAAGTGGTTAATAAAGGTTTAAGAAAGCATCCAACTGAAAGTGGAGCTCAGAAAGCATATTTATTCATCATATATGCTTCCACGTCAAATAATAACTTTATGTTGGAGCCAACATAATGTCAAAAGCAGCTCCAACTTCTAAGTATTAAAGAGCATAAACGAAGATGAATAAGTTCGTAAAAGTCACATACATATGTTGAAACATAATTTCTTTTTTTATGAACGAAGAAAAAAATTTGAGGACTTCAAAAGGAATACATAGCTTGCCCAAATACAACTGCGGTTCCGTGTTAACAAAATATTTATGGGAGATGAGTAGAATGAATAAAAAATGTCAAGCATGTTCAGGGTCCAGAGCTCCAGGCCTTAATTTGGATCCTATTTGTCTGAATGTGATCCCTTCATGCTAAAATAGTTTTCATTAATGTCTATTAAGGAAACTCTTAGTAAAAGCATTGTTACTGACATCTGATAAATATTAAATCATATTACATTGGCGTTTTGAACTGAAATCAGTCAGTGAGCTAAGTATTGAGCACAGCATACCAGTATGGCAACTACACTGACATTTCAAGAACAGATACTCTTGAATCTGCAGCAATGTAATATGATTTGTGGTAGTAAAAACATCCTAATAGCAGTGTGGGATTTGCTTATTTAGTGAGTTTATTCTATCTGGTTAAAAGAAATTTCTGAAGCTAATGCGGTTGGCACTACTTGGATGCAAATTTATAAAAAGATTATCTTTAAAGTTGCTCCTGGATGCTATGAACAGCAGAATATTCGCTATGTGCAACAAGACTGCAAATAAGCTCACTTCATAAGCATATAAAAGGCACAATAAGAAAAAGAATCAGCAGCAGCAAGTATACCCGTATGAGACGATTTTTATGGTACACATTGAACCCAGAAACGTTGAGATCTGGAGCTTCTTTTATAAATCCGATGGTTGTTTTAACTACGACCTAGACAAAAACAAAAAAAAAAAACACATAGTTAGTACAGGAAAAAAATGATATCAGAACAACATAGATGACTCAAAAGCCTGATGGCTGACGTTCAATTATTCACCATTACTTTCATGTATGGTGTATCCATATGCAAACCAAATTAAGAGATAGTACATGAGAAAATAGACCCCGTGCAGTTGCAATACCAATTACCTATTAAATGGTAAATGAAAATAATACATCCAATGCATCCTCCAATAAATAGAATTAATGGAGACTTTGAGAATGGCTACAAGAATACTAAGCAAGTTTTTGGTCTTTATTATAATTAAAATTTCTCTAACCTCTTTAGATGTTGCAGCAAGCTGTGGTTTGTAGGTCATCACTTCTTTATGTTGAAGCTCATCTGCAATGTCAAATTGCTCTACAGGTTTCCCCCTCAAATATATCCTGAAGTTTTTGAACTTTCTAAGGTACAAAATGGAGGAATAGGCCTGCAAGAGAGTTACATGATTGCATTGTTTGTTAGAAAAAGCCATCAAATCTATACATAAACACAAAGATAGTAAATAAACAATGGAAAAATGAGATTAAGTAAAAAGAGAAGCACCCGCAAAGAATAGCGGAGGCGGTATGAGATGTGTGACTGCAATTCAAGTGTTCGCTTATTTACTTTCAACCCACTTGCTCGAGCAGCTTCATCTTTTAGCTTTATGTCCTATGTCAAATATAATGAATATGTAAAAGCTGCATAAGCAAACATTATAAAACACATGCACAGCGAACAGGCATAGCATAGGCACTTCAGTTGAGCCCCACACCACCTCCCCCCCCCCCAAAAAAAAACCCAAAATGTCCTATATCAGCACATTACCATTTTGTAGAGTGCCAAATCCGTTGTAGTATAATTTTCAGATTTAAGCAGGATTCTTGTGGTGAAGAAAAGCCAGCATATGTAGCTATATTTTTACATTTGGTAGTTACCTATGCTAAGAAATTCCAGGGTTCAATTCTGTCCCCAAGAAGTTTAATGCTATGAACTGAGGTTTAGGGGAGGGTTACTTTAGTAATACATAATAAGTTGTTACTAGAATTACCCCAATGCCACTAAAGAGGCTCCCTTAGGGGCAGGCTGGCAGGGCTGGGGTTGGGGTTGGGGGCCTTGGGGCTTGAATTGTAAGCAGCCAAGCCAATATCATAAGTGAGGAGCTAGGCAAGCAATTTTTATTTAGACCCTTGACCCACAATTCGAAGTTGCAAACAACTATTCAGTACTTCAACATCCTACGTAAAGCCTACGTAATAATATTTTTTATACACACAAGTATTTTAAAATAAGTTCAGACAAAGGAAATACTTCTTCCTTTTTTTTAAGTTCTACACTTCTACCTTTTTGACTTGAACTGCTGCAAAATACAAAACTTAGGACCAAACCTCATAATCATGTATCTTTCACTGTCATCAATAAAAATTATAAATACTTCCTTCGTTCCAAAAAAAAACGCAACAGTTTCCATTTTGAAATGTGTCAAAATAAATGCAACAATTTTTCCCCCTTAAATGGTAAACTTTTGCTACTGAAAAGACATAAATGCCCTTACTAATTCTTTAGACTTTAATTGTCCCCACTTTCTCTCCGATTCTTTAATTGTCCACACCTTCTCTCACCAATTTTTTTATTGTTCCCACCTTTTCTATCCATTTATTTTAATAACTACCCCTCACTTTTTCTAATTACCCACTATCAAAAAATGCCTAGGAGTCCGTGAACCCAAAATTGTTGTGATTTTATTTTTGAGCGGAGGAAGTAGTACATATATGAGCTTAATATCTTTCTTTTGTGTATGAATAACCAAAGAAAGTCTAAGCAGAGAATGTGAATACTGCATAAAATCATTATTATTATGGCACGATTAAAAAGCAGAAGAATATTGCATAAAATCATTAATTATAATAACAGCACGATTGAAAAAAAACAAAGTACTACTGTATTAGAAATCAGAGCACAGCAAGAGTGTTTAACAAGCCATTTTGATTCAATCCTTTTTCTTCTTTTCCTCAGCAACATACCTCATAATCATCATCAAAACTCAGCTCATATACGCCTTCATCATTCAGCCAAAGGTTGTATATAATTATTTTTGTTCCATGAGATCCTATATCCTCAAACTGTAAACCACCATGCAAGTGAATCAGAACAATATAAATCTTATAATAAACACCACTAAAAGAAATCTAACCACCAGAAATAAAAACAAAGAGCAATAGACCATCACTCTATTGTCAGAACTCAGAACACTGCAGTTCAGTGGGCATAATTTCTAAGCAATTGGCATGAAACATCTGTTTTCCATAGTCAAACCAACCTGCATCATAAGTTCTTCCTTTGTAGCAAAGGGAGACCATTCTAGGATAGTATTTAAGTTTGAGGTCCAGTCATCATGTGAGCTATAGATTATTGGTTCTGCCCAATTGTTAGATATGTCAAAATCAACCTGAAGATACAAAGAGAAAATTACTTCCAGAAAATGAGTAATTGAGGAGAAATTCATGAGGCGCAGTGGCCAATGTCTATAATTTTTTTAAGAATCAATGAAATAAACTACCATAGGGACAATGACATCATCCTGGCCCGTCAGCCGTAAAAAAGTATAAGATAGTAGACCAACACTTTGTGTAGTTCGCCTGGAAGAGACAATAAAAAAAAACAGTATTAATTATGAAGCAACTCACTATTTTGTCCTGCAAAGAAAGATGAAAGCCAGTACTTATCTGAACAACCATATTACTTGGACTCTTCATCTCACCTCAAGTACTAATGACTTTGCCAGAGTGTCAAATATTTGACATTCAAACATGGGTTCAACACTTCAACACATGCACATATACCATTGCCCAACACATATCCAAGTATGAGCAAAATCAAGCAAGATACACTAACGGCCCGTTTGATTGTTGGTAATAAATTGTAGTAATGGTAATGAATTTATAGTGTAATTTTGTTAAGGATGAACCTTATAATCTCCATGGAAAATAAATTTTCATTCCCAAACTTCAATTTTCTTCTCATTTTTTATTCCCATCCATTACCATTGGGGAGGGTGGTATTTGATGGGAAATTGAGAATGGATATTTGTGAAAAAAAATTAGATAAATAGGAGCTAAGGTAGCACCACCATGGGAATGGATTTTGATTTTCCTCCCAAATTTAGTTATAAATTCATTCCCATTGTACCAAACAGTCCGTAAAGAGTCATTATGCACCTATTCTTAATACAATGCACACAAAAATTAGTAAAATAGGTGTTTCAGCTCATTAGCACTCCAACATGCTAGTGGTAAGACACATTTTTGTTGTCGCCTGTGAATCAGAGTAAGTCAAGTAATAAAGCTAAAAAAAAAGGCAAGAAATGAGACAATGGTTCGATTTAGGCCTAATCACACCTTCCTACTCTTCAAGAGGCAGGAAATCTCCCAAAACTCCCAAGTATTTTCATATAAGTATAGAGAATACCCTTTACAATATATAAACTTATAAGATTCTTAATTACAGACTCTTAGATACATCCCCTAGATATTTCTTACATACCAACTTATGTTGACTCATCTTTCCTCATAACTACTATTATTCACTTTTCCCAGCTGATGTGGCTTAGACAGTTAGGCTCTAATTTGCATTTATGTTCCTTCTACCAAAGGTGACAAGTATTAGAGGCTTGCCTTGGTTCACAGCAGTTTTCCTGTTGGGCTACTGAACCACGCTCTCTCACACACAAACAACAATATTTTCCGCTTTGGGCCTAAACCCTCAAGGCTTTGTTTTTGGGCTTTCCCCAAAAGGGCTTGTTGATGTATATGTATGTGTGTGAATTCAACTATATAAAATGTTCCCCACTTTATATTTTTCCAGTGTGAGATTAGAATGAACTTCCCAGCAATCTTTCCCTTAGACTAAGACCACATTTCCCATGGCCTTCCCTCGAACAATAAACCCGATCTACTTGTCGCCCCTTTGAGTATTGTTGTTTATGCCTTGCTTGGGCAGATGAGAGATACCCACAACATTTCAGTACCCCATACGGAACCCACCGCCTCAACTTCGATCAGTTTCCATGGTTCCATGAACCATCCACCGAGCAAATGCCCGCCGAACATGCCCACTCGCACTGAGTTAAATGGCACAACCGTAGGTCACAGGGCAACCTCCGGACAACACAGCTTGATCACACCACACCAAGAGCACTTTCGATACTGGGGCACTCTAGATCACAAAATTCGAGGATACACAACGGACACCCACAACACTCCAAGGCAGCCGCTCTCCCCCGGACCAACCCGCTCAGCTCAGATACCACTGATTGGGCTGCCTAACCACGCTCACACACACAAACAACAATATTGTCCGCTTTGGGCCTAAACCCTCATGGCTTTGGTTTTGGGCTTTCCCCAAAAGGCCTTGTTGATGTATGTGTGTGGGTTCAACTATATAAAGTGCTTCCCTAGGTAGCACGGAGACGGATTCGGGTCCAAAAAACGGGGACGGGTACGGAAAATGGCAAATTCAAAATTTCTAAAAACGGGTACGACAAATATATATATATATATTAAAATAAATGCTAAAATTCCAACAAAATAAAAAAAATAAAAAATATATATTTTCAAACAAAACAAGAAACTAATTGAGAAACCTTTCAAAAAAAAAAAAACTAATTGAGAAATAACTACTACGGTACTAACTAGTAATTAATTAAAGAGGCCTTTGCCAAAAAGAAAAAGAATAAAATAAAATAAAATAAAGAGGCCCACCCACTAGTGAAGCCCATTTAAAGTAAAGTAAGAAAAATAACCTAACACTAAACTCCAAAAAAAGGCAGAAGATTCAAATAAGAGGTGAAAAGAAACAAAGAAATAGAAAAGAAGAGAAAGAGAGAGAGAAGTTCGAACATCATCATTCGAACAACAGAAGGCAGCGGCGGAAGGCATCAGAAGGCGATGGAGGATACGGCTGACCGGAGGTAGCTAGGCGACGCAGAGACGACGGCGGCTAGGCGACACAGAGACGACGGCGGCTAGGCGACGCAGAGACGACGGCAGCACACTCGCATACACGAAGCTGGTGGTGGAGTGAGAGAAGTGATGCGTGAGGTGTTCGCAAACCCTAATCCCCAATTTAATTTTGAAGATCAGCAGCCTTTGGGGAAGGCTAGTTCACCCAATTCCCGTCCCCGAAACATCCCCAGCTCCAAACCCAGCCGTCCCCGACCCAACCCTACCGTCCCCACATCTGAGATGATGTACGTATTTTGGACGTACCTGCACCGTCCCGTCCCCGGTACGGAATCGGCACCCAAATAGCCGTCCCCGTGCTTCCTAGGTGCTTCCCCACTTTATAGTTTTCCAATGTGGGATTGGGATGAACTTCCCAACATTTCCGAATAGTGCAACCTACAGATAAAACATACATTTATGGCTAGATCCATCCCCCCCCCCCCAAGTTTTATATTGGACGACCTTAAAAGAATAATTAAACGACTAAAGACTTGTTAAGGGTTTTTTCTCTACAAAGGAAAAGCAACACCAACCATATAACAACCAAAAAGAAAAGTATATGTTAACATAAACATGAAAGAAAAATGAAGCAACATGTATAACACGTGCATGCTTTATACTGGATACTAGTAATCCCACTTCAAGCAACACTAGAATGCATTCCAAGCAATTTCTATTGAAATTCACATGGAAACATAAGATAACAACTTCTTGATAGAAGGCACATTATCGCAGGAGCCTGAAGGTTGACAAAGCACAATCTAACTTTTATATCTGAGAGCAAAAGCATGGTAAATAAATGACACAAAGCAACAACAGTAAAATCCATTTCTAGCTATTTTTGCATAAACCATCAGTTCAAAGATAATTAAGAACAATTCCACAGAAAATTACCCTGCACGATTTGAACGACTCAAAACAATCACATCAGCACCTAGACGCATGGTACTTGTCTTAAAACCATTCCCATCTGAAAACAAACAACGGTGCACTCGTCAATCGGCAATAGCATTAGGAAGCAAATAGGTAAAACTATGAAGCTTTTCTTTGTTTAACACCAATACCTAAAATAATGTTATCTGAATGAGATTTTTAATACTTTTTAAAAGGCGCAATGAACTTTATATGTTTGGCACGCAGCAGGGTTTTATGCCATAGCTAATCAAATTTAGGGAGTACAAGAAAGGGGGAGATAGATATTAAACTTTTAGGGAAAATATTAAACTTTTAGGGGCAATATTATTCGTGGACAGAAATTCGATTCGCCTGGCCACCAGGTGAGTGTAATATTTAGTGCAAGGGTATTTTAGGTATTTTATAATAATTTAGATAATAGGAGCTAGTAGAAGTATGTAGAGTTTCTTAGGTGAAGTTATCTATAAATATAGCTAAGTAGTAAGGGGTAAGGGAGATTATCCAGAAAAAGAGTCTTTTGTTTTTGCTTGGTAGTTTGTAAACAATCTTCTTGGGAGTTTGGGTAGCAACTCGAAGGTTGCCTATCATCTAATATATCCATCATCTGCTAGTGTCTAATTATCTTATGATATTGTTTTTGTTTTGTGAAGTAAGTGTGGGTTGTTGTTGTTGCTCTGTGTTCGACTACAGTGTGTGCAGATTGGAGGCAGCCTGTTATGGTCCCATTGCAAGATATGGGATTGGTTTTAGGATGGAACCTCCTATACTATGGCTTGTAAGTGACCTAACTCTCCCCATCCATATTGGGTTGCCCAGGCCCGTTTATAATATTCTAATCAAATTTAACATGGTATCAGAGCCCAGGTTGTGGGTTTCTTCTAAACTGGGTATTATTAAGCACTGGAAAGGGTTTGACTCGATATATAGGATGTCCAGCCCCTAAGAGGATTATTTCTGATTGCCTTTCCAGTTAGCTCTGAATTCTAAAGACACTCGCTAGTGAGGGGGAGTGTTGAGCCCCATATGCTACACTAGTGAGTGTCCCACATCGGAAGATGAAGAGAGACTGAACTAGCTTATAAGTTTAGGAGTTACTCCTCCTATTACCAATTGGTTTTAGGATGGAACCTCTTATACTAGTCCCACATCGGTCATATGGGGGGGCTGATTTGGGATTTATATAGGACAATGGGCTCTCCTCTTGAGCTAGCTTTTGGGGATGGCTCTCCCATTGTCCTGTATCAATGGTATCAGAGCCAACCACCACTCCTTTGCGGACCACATGTGACCGATGGAGGTGACGCCGGTGCTCGTCCGGGACTAGGAACCTTCTCTCTCTTCTGTTCTCCCTCCCTTCTGCCTAGCGCAAAGCCTGCCACATGAGGGCATTTGGCCTGCGAAGAGAGGTGGTATGTTATGGTCCCATTGCAAGGTATGGGACTTGAGTCCCACATCGGTGATAAGGGGGGCTAATGTAGGATTTATATAGGACAATTGGCTCTCCTCCTCTTGAACTAGCTTTTGGGGATGGCTCTCCCATTGTCTTGTATCACAGCCAAGCTATAACAACTTGAGCGGTACGGTCCGTGATGGTCAGAGCATGGCCAGACATCAAGCTGCTGCTGATTTTGGTAGGGTTTGCTACAAGTTTCGGTCTTTATCCAAAAAAAAAAAAAGAGGGGCAGAAATAAGGAAGAAGAGACAATGGAGGTGGTAAGAAGCTTGATCAGAAAAGGATTTTTTGAGATTATACAAGGGGTCCCAGACTGGAGAAAGTTGCAAAATATCCGTTATGAGCTTCAAGTCCTTTTGTTTGATGGAAGAAATTTGAAGGAATGGATTCTAGAGAATGAAAACTATTCATCTTTTCTGGTTAAGTGAAGAAGAGAAGTTTGGGCTGCTTGTGTCGCTCTCAACGGCGAAGCATGGAGGTGGTTTGGTGGTGAACACCGGCAGCGACCCTTCTTTCAGTGGGAGGAGTTGAAGGTTTTGTTAGCGTTACGATTTGGGTACGCACCTCGGCAAGCACTACAAGCTCCAGCGAGGTTTGGCAACAAGAGGGAGCACCATGAAGAAACAACGATGAAGGAAGAAGTGAGGAATAAAAATATGGATGCCAGAACTGAGAGTGAGAACGAAGTGGTGCACACGATTGTCACCCACCCTCCTCTGATTGAGGAGACCAGAATGGAGCTAGAGAAAAAGAATAGGTTATCACTAAGTTTGCTGCTGGTAGCATCAGATCTGGCCAGGGAAAAGATTAGTGTTTTTAGTGGTGGCCGTGGTGGTTGTGTAAGTGGTCAAGGTTGCTTCATAGGTGGTTGGAATGGGGCTGATTTTGCAAAAGGTGGTTCTGACGCAAGTGGTTCTGGTGGTGGACCGGGAGATGCGGTCAGAGAATGTGAAGGTGAAGGAGAGCTGGAAGGTGGCGGCGCAGATGAAGGGCCAGAAGTTGTCACCGGGAGCTGCTCGAAGGATGTTGCATCAGACCTTGAAGATGGCAGCAACAATGGTGAGGGAAAAAAGCAAGTTCTAGAAGTAGAGTGGTCCAAGAGAAGTTTGACTGAGGTGGATAGCTTGCATAAGAAGCCAACTTTAGAAGATCCTACAAAAGGGAACTGATTTTCGCACCCTAAAAATTGATTTCCGCACTCCACGTTTTCAGTATTAACGAGGGTTAATACTGTAAACGTGGAGTGCGGAAATCAATTTTTGGGGTGCGGAAATCACCAGCCCTACAAAGGGGCAAATTGTAAAATACCAAGGTGGGGACATGACTGTCAGAATTGTTAGGTCACATGATTTTAGTCAGCAAAAAAATATCCTCCTTGCAAGAAAAAATTCTGAACTGCCTAAAGAACTTGGGCCTGCCAGATTCTAACCCAACAGCTCCAAGACCCCGCCCAACTGTCCACCTAAACCTTTAAAAAACAGCCTCATCTCTCCATTAAAACACAAATTTATTTACTCACTAATTCTTCTTTTGTTGGAATGAAAAGTGGTTTTGGGCCAAACCCTTCCAAGCCCAATTTTTCCTACCATCCCACCAATATAATCAAATACCCCCACCCACTATTTTTTACCAAGTTCTCTCCATTTTCAACACTCAATACTCTTACCCAATCTGATAGCCCACAAAATTTCCAGCCCAATACAATAGCCCATCCTTCCAAACCTACGTCCAATGTTCCCCATCCAGTAATAATTTCCCAAACCCAATTCCTACAGCCCAAGCTTTTTACGCCTCAGCCCACAGTGCACACCACCTTATTCTACTTCACCCAACTCCCCAATCATGAAAATTATCATCATTGCAGAGGTTGGAAATTCAGCGCCGATTAAGACCCACCTTGAGGACAAGGTGGAACTTTAGGGGGTCGGTAATGTAATATTTAGTGCAAGGGTATTTTAGATATTTTATAATACTTTTGATAATAGGAGCTAATAGAAGTATCTAGAGTTTCTTAGGTGAAGTTATCTACAAATATACTTAAGTAGTAAGGGGTTAGGGGGATTATCCAGAAAAAAGTGTCTTTTGTTTTTGCCTTGTAGTTTGTAAACAATCTTCTTAGGAGTTTGGGTAGCAACTCGAAGGCTGCCTATCATCTAATATATCCATCATCTGCTAGTGTCTAATTATCTTGTGATATTGTTTTTGTTTTGGAAGTAAATATAGGTTGTTGTTGTTGCTCTGTGTTTGACTCAACGATACCCGGTTCGCGGTACGGACCGACGATCTGTGACTCAGTTCGGTCGTGCCCGATCTGGGCGCGTACGCGTGCCGGTTCGTCTGGGTTCGCGAACCAATCCGGTGGAATTAGCGAATTGGCGATATGACTTTCGTCGGCCGCACCAAACACTACTTACCCAGATCCAAAGAAAAAAAGGGGGAAATTTTAAGCTTCTTACCTCTTTTCGGCTATGGCTTTCAATAGCTCCATGAAAATTGACCTAAAAGTTCCAAGGTTGAAGATGCTGAAACGTTTACCCTTTTAAAATAAATAGAATAATGGGTACTGGTACAGTGGTACTAAAGGCTCTAAAGCTGGCCAATTGGGTTGGTGTGTGACAGCTAGAACTCACCTTTTTTTTAAATAATTATGACCCCACCAGCTTTTCTACACTCTCTTTCCTCCCTTTTTTGTTTCCACGTGACACCACACCCCTTTTCCCTTTTTCCATTACTACCACAAAGAATAGGAAGAAGTTTAGCTAATTAATAATAATAATACCCCTATTTCACTTGGCTAGCTTATAATAATAAATTAATACCCCATCACTGTTATATATATTATTTAAGTAATAAATCATTAATTATTAGTTTTTACCACATCTATATATATATATATATATATATATATATATATATATATATATATATATATATATATATATCGTACCCAACGAACCGAATTCACTAAATGTAGCGTACCGCGTACCCGAATTCGTATCCCGTATCGAATCGACTTCCGTACCATGTAACATTGGTTTGACTACAGCGTGTGCAGGTTGGAGGCAGCCAGGCTATAACAGTGGAGCATGCTAATCTCTAAAATTTAAAAAGCTGGAGCTTTTAGAAACAATATGCTTCAAATAAAAGTAGGCAGATATGTCTTGTCCGATTCCTCAATAATAGCAAGATGCTTTCAGGGCACCAATATGAAGGCCCAAACCAATAGGTCCAACAGCAGCAACTGAGGAGATGCTATGCAGATAGCCTTAACTCCATGGGCAATGAGGAGCAAAGTTATCCCTCCCTCACCAGACACAACCCCAAAAGAAAAAACAAGTCTAAATACCACAGGACTTTTGGCTCATTGGTTGGACCAGTATAGTAAGTGCCTCATGGGGACATCGCCTACTCACTCATTATATTTCAATATTTCTATTTTTATTAGGCTTCAAAACAATATTTTCAGCTATTCTCTCTGCTTTAGTTTGTGTTTCCAAGCAATATGATAATCGAGTATGTTGTAAATTTTTATTTTAAGCCTCTAGAAGAACAACTGACAAACTGACAAAAGAAGAAAAAGGACTTTACTCACTCTTTCTAAAATCTAGATAACATATTCCGGCCCCCTTTAACCGTTCAAAAAACTCTAGTTTGGACCCCTGCTTATATTGTAGCCATTATGTGAAGACCACTGATAGTCGGTCAAACCAATACAAGCAAAAAAACAAGGAATTCTTTTTTTTTTAAATACCCTTCTTCTGTTTTTAGAATTGCAACAAATACATAAATTTTAAATGCAAGCAAAGAGGGAGATCATAGGTTATCAATGTCAAATTTTTTAAATTTATCTTTTTGTTTACACCCACATATCTCTTCCTTACAAACACGTTCAAAATGGTTTGTAGCAAATTAAAAAAACGGAGGAAGTAAAAGAGAATATCATTTAATGTGATACTTTGACTCTTCATTTTACTACAAGAATGCATGAGTATCAAATACTCATTCTATTGGATACTTTTTTGGAAAAATTCATATGAATAATCTCAACTATTGGAGATCTTCCAATATTAATCCCAACTATAGGTTATTACACTATAATCTAAATTTTGGGGTTGTTTTATGATATCAATCCATACTAACTTACGATTGACAACCATTTCCTACGTAGAAAGGGAGGGTAATATAGTCAAGTACAATAAATAGGGGAAGAGGGAAGATAACGATTACTTTTTGAATTGGGGACCGGTTACAATAGATTTACCAAGTGAATGGACTAATAGCATAAAACAACCCCTAAAGTTTGAATTATATTGTAATAATTGCTAGTTGGGATTAATATTGGAAGACTTCCAATAGTTGGGACTATTTGTATGAATTTTTCCTACTTTTTTAGTTAAACCAATATCTTTGACCGCGCAATAGAAAACTCAATCAAATCCCCCCGCTATCTTAACCAATAGTGAAGGAAACAAAGTCATTTTATCCCATGATATATCACAAGAGTCAAGGTCCTTAAATTAACAGAGGCAATTCACTCCAGCCAAATTCTCCAAGAGATCACCATCACTACATTATGTATTGCCAAAGCAATCTTTCTTAAAAACATATTTAATCACAGGTGACATTTCCCATTTAAAGTTTCCCATTGGCAACCCTGATTTATTTTCATTCTGACCGGTAACCCCAGTCCTAGTTGTTTTCCTATTCCAAATACTCACTTTATGAAGAAAACAATTACTAGTTCCATCAACTTTCCGTTAAAATTAATGTCACAATTTGCGTGCCCAAAAATTGTCTCGATTAGCTTGTTAAAAAATTCACTCAAAGTTTTGAAGATTATTTTGGCCGTTACGGGTCAAATTTGATGTCAAAATTAGCGAAAAAAGGAACCATAAATGTATTGGTTTGCGTGTTAGAATGCCCCTCGGTTTATGTGTCCGATTTTTTGACGGTGTGACCAATAATGATGTTAGCTGCATCTAATTTAATATATGGTTATAGATTTATAGGTTAGGAATGAAATAATTAAAAAGTAGTCGCAAAAATTAAATGAGAAAATTCAAATGTGAGAAATAAATATAAAAACCAAAAAAGGCATTCACGAGAAGTTTGTTGATAAATTTTAAATTTTAAGGCCAAAATGTCGCCTGAGTTTTTTTTTCCAAATTGTCACCTTAGCGCTGAAATTTGGTTATGTGATTTCATTTATGAATATGAATTATATTCATATTACCTTACTTATTATACAAAGTTTTTGGAGATTTGTGAAACCGATCTTTAAAAAAATAAAAATAGGTGATTTCCAAAATGATAGTTGATATCCAAGAATATGTTATCTACTCAATCATGTTCATTAAAACAGGCTAATGTATATTGAATTGTGGAAAGATGTTCATTTAAATTTAGCCTAATGGCCCTAATGGGTGCAACAAGTCTTTCTTGCACGTTTCATTATCAAAACCTTTCATTTTCACACGAGATCCCAAGTGTACCTGTGAATTTGTAGAGAATGTGTACTTTCAAGTACCTTTAAATTTGTAAAGAATATATACTTTCAATGTTTAATCTATGTATAGTTGACTTCTCAAACACAAACCAAGAATTTGATTGGATGATCATCTCTACATGCAGAGGAAAAAGATGAAATTTAAATCTTTATACTAAAGGGAAAAAATGAGAACTAGATTAGCATAACTAATTATAAATTCCAAACCTAAAAAAAGTTAAAACTTACATTGTCCAATGGTGGTATTTGATTTCTTTGATGAGTAACCCAAGCTCATACATTTCCTTATTCCATCTGGATCCATTCCGCCACCATCATCTGGATACAGCTCAAATATTTTAGCATATACAACACTAATTATGGCAACATCTTGCAATGATGTCCAAACATGAGTATTTCACAACTTCATGCATTCCTATTACATAAGACAATTTGAAATTCTAAATAAGAATTTACTACCATGGAAAAGAAGTGCAGGAGAATTATCTTTCAGATTAAGAATTTGATCAACCTTCACAAATGTAGCACCATTGGGTACCTACAACCACGAGCATGTCATATTTGTTAATTTTAGTTCCAAAATAACCTCATTTGTTCCTAAATGTTTGCTACTTATCCCTCTTCATGATGTTTCCAAATGTTTGCTACATTTCCTTTTAAAGCAAATGGTCTCACACATGCTTTCTCTACTTTTTACTACTACCCCACATACTACCTAACTATTGAATACAACTTTTACAAAAGTAATATTACCCAAATGTTGCAAACATTTAGGGACGGAGGCTTGGAATTTGTTAGTTCTAGTTCATCCCGTATTTTTCCAACTAATAGATAAAAAATTGCACATTTTTAAGCATAAAAAGATCCATATTCCTATAACCATCTTATATAATTAAGTATCATATTCACCAATCCCGAAGCTAACTGATACAAGGTTAATGGATCACATTCCCATAGTTTACTATATTCTATTCAGTAGAGATTAAACACACTTGCATTGACAGCTAGAAGGTGGAGTACCAGAAATCCAAAAGCGATTGGAAACTCCCAGCCATATTAAGAAAAGATTTTTAAAACATGGGGATATTTACCTCATCAACGGCATTGTCCAAGAGCTCAGCTATGGCTGTAAACAAAAAAAAAATAGAATGAGATAAATGAATCAACGTGCTAAATCGTTAGGCAACAATAAAAATGGAAGCTGAAACAACAGAAAAGAAATTCCAATAAGTTCTACAGTAGTGGCATACTAAATAACAATAATAGAAGCAATTGTCAAAAGTGTCATAATAGATAAATAAATAAACAACCGTATCAAAAACTTATGGTCATCTACACACGAATCAAATAGTTACTCCGTTCCAAAAAAAGCGCAACAGTTTCCATTTTGGGATATTTCAAAATAAATGCAATAAATTTTTATTTCCCTTATATGGTAAACTTTTGCTACTCAAAAGACATAAATGCTCTTACTAATTCTTTAATTGCCCCCACCTTTTCTCTCTCTAATTCTTTCATTGTCCCCACCTTTTCTCACCACTTCTTTAATTGTTCCCACTTTTCTCTTCATTTATTTTAATCAACTACCCCTCACTTTTTCTAATTACCCATAATTAAAAAATGACTAGAAGTTCGTGCCATGACAATTGTTGCATTTTTTTGGAACGGAGGTAGTATATGTATCATGAAAGTCATCCACAAAGATCCTTCTCCTCCAATCTTCCCTATCTGCTGCTAAATTTTCATCAATTCCCCACAACCTAATGTCATTCTCAATTAATGTTTGCTTTGGTCTTCCGTTACGCCTTACCTTGTCTCCTCTTTGCCACTCTTCGAGCCTCCTTAGAGGTGCATTATACACATTACACTCATTTTATCCTCTATGGAAGTAACCCCTAACTTTTTCCTAATAATTCCTTACTCTATCCTTTCTTGTACACATCCATCATAGCATACACAATTGTGCCACATTCACCTTATGAACATGACAATACATCAAAGCCCAGCATTAATGTTTAGTAAAATTTTCACTTCAATTTATGTGGCATACCGCGAACACATAGATTTCAGAAGCTCCCTTCTACTTCACCCAACCTGATATGAATCCTATGGGCAACATCTCCATCCAATTCACCATCCTTTTAGAAAAAAGATTCTAGATATAAATAAAATTCGAACCCACGAATACTTCTCCCATCCAAAGTGATCACGTTTGTTGCGTCTCCTCTTGTCACGCTAAATTTGTACTCCAAATACTCTATTTTACTACAGATAATTTAAAAACCTCCAGATTCCAAGATTTGTCATCATAATTCCAAATTATTTTTCACACCTTTTGTCTCATCAATCAGCATAATATCATCCATAACTATTGAAAAAATAAAAGGATTGAGGTTGGAACCTTAATATACTTCGATTATGATAGGGAATTCTTCTTTTTTCCCCACCATAGTCCATACACTTGTGCTAGCAGCCTAGCATACTTATAAATGTCCTTCCTGATCTAAATGTATTTCTTTGAGATAAATTTCCTTGTTAATTGTTAAAGCCCACCAAAGTACTTTCTTGGTACCTTATCATAGGCCTTTTTCAAATCAATGAAAACCATATGAAAATCCTTGTTTTTTCCCTATAATTTTTCATGAGTTGCCTTATGAGGTGGATTGTCAGCTATGTTGCACAGAGTCGAATTTGGGGTCAAAAACGAGGACGGGGACGGGAACGGAAAACGGGAAAATTAGAAATTCTAAAAACGGGTACGGTTTGGGGGACGGCAAAAATAATATATTTTTAAAAAATTAAAATTAATAAAAAAAAAAGTCACACATAACAACAAAAGAGCCTTGCCAAAAAAAAACACCAAAAAAGAGCAATTCCTTGCCTTACACAATACAGTACGTCAGTACTACATATTACACAATACATATTATTATATTAAAGTATTTAACTAGGATGGTTAGGCTAGGTGCCTAGGTTGCACTGAGGAAACTAAAAAGAAAAGAAAAAAAAAGATTCAAAGTAGAAAACTAAAAAAAATAAAATCAGAGAAGTCATTTCAAGTTAAACTTAAAAAAGAAAGGAAAAAAAAACAAAGAATTTGAACTTCAAATACTCCATAGTTTGAACAGCGTAGTGAGAGAAAAATCGGTGGGCTGGTGCAGTGGTGCTCGTGGCTGACTGGCGATGGTGAGAGAAGAATCGGTGGGTTGGTGAGAGAAAAACCCAGAGAATTAGTGACAGAAAAACACAGAGAAGTCGAACTTCAAAGAGTAGCTCGTAAAAGAGAAGAATTAGTAGGCTGGTGCTGGTGGCTGACTGGAGGTGGTGGGTGATGCGTAGATGACCGGCGACCTGGTGGGTGGCAGAATCGAAGCTCCAAATTTGTTATGGTGGTGTTGGAGGAGAGAATCACAAAAGTAAAGTTTCTCTAAAACCTAATCTCCCCCCTCCTTTTTTTTCTTTTGTTTGATTTGAAGTTTTCAGTCAAACTTCCTCTTTTAAACCTCTGACCCTCTCTTTCCTTCTTTCATCTTTTAATTTATTATTTTTAAAAAAAAAAAAAAACCAAGCTTGAACCTTGGGGACGGCAGTCTTCTTCCATTTCCTGTCCCCGAACCGTCCCCGGTACAATGGTCAGCCGTCCCCGCTTCATCCTTGCCGTCCCCAGCCCAGACAAGCCATTTCGGGGACGTTTTTTTGCCGACCCCGCACCGTCCCCGTCCCCATGCCGTCCCCAGTACGGGTACCCCACCCCAAAAGCCGTCCCCGTGCTTCCTAAATTGTCGGTGTTGTCAACCTCCCTGCCATTAAGCCAAATTGATTCTCTGAAATCTTTACTCGCTTTCTTAACTTTGATTTAATCATACATTCCCAAAGCTTCATAGTATGACTCATTAGTTTAATCCCTCGACAATTGGTGCAATCTGTAATGTATCATCCCACTCGCCCACTCATTGTCCACACCTAAAACACATGGCAAAAAGGAGAGGCAACTAATGAGAGAAGTAGACTGGAAGTACAACAACCCACTTTTGTTTCTTTTTGGCTTATGAGTTTACTTTCTTTTTTACTTTCAGCTCTACTAATGTGTTTAAGGATGAGGACAAAATTAGCAATTAAGGCTTTTGCCACCTTATCTTGGAAAGGAGGATAAATAAGGAAAGGATAAGTAGAAGAGGGATTTCTAGAAAATTGTATGAGAAGTCTTGAGAGTTATGGCCTAAAGTCATTATTTTGTAATCCACCCCTTAGTCCTTTGTTGAGAAATACAATCACTCTATCAGTCTATCTTCTTCCTACTGTTTCAGTTTTAGTCCATTGCACAATCTTGGACATCACCTTTATTTTTTTGCACCAAAATTAGAGTATTTTACCTTCACCCAAAACCCACTGAATTCCCCTTTCACCCAAGCATCTCCAGTCTTCAACAAGAAATTAATCTTGTTTGACCACTTTTTTCAATCCCATCCTTTTTAATGACCTTTTGGCTCCTCCCTTCTCTCCGCATAAAATCCCGATTGACAATTTCGTGACTAGTATTCACATCTCCAATATCTTACCCTCGGTCTTCAATGAATAAGTAATCAAAAGTGCTTTCCATCTTTCCTTTCTCTCCTAAAACTTCAACCAAAACCCTTTGATTAGCATCATTCACACACTTAACAGTCCCTAAATCCCGAATCCTTTTGTTCCTTCTACTAAATAAAAGGAAAAATTGGTCTACAGCACCAATTTTGGATTGGATGCACCTAGCTTTTGAGGTTGGTGTGAAAAGTGAGTAAGTGACATATGTGATTTTGGATTGTCTTTTGGGATGAATCTTATGGAATTTTTTGCTTGTATACTTGTAAGGAAGGTAATAACAATTATATTTATCATAATTTTTTATGGAGAATCTCCATCCTTATACTTCATTTATGTCACTCCTCACACCCACCATCAAAGTTTGGAATGTTGGGTACACATTAAAGTTCATGTTGTCAATTGCACACAAGCTTAAGTGTGTTGTTGAGGCCAATTTCAATAAAAAAAAAAATCACACAAAAAATTGAACAAAAGTTGAAAAACCTCTATCCAACTAGAGTCGTTAACCTTTTAAAGCTAGACCTTTTAAGTCCCCAACTCCTCTTAAGGTTATGGATGAAAATTTTATGGTGAGAGGAAAGAAATTAAGTGGTTTGAGATGGAATCGAACGATAGAGTGATTTACACAAAACAAAAGGTGGCTAAGTTTTCCACTTACATAGGATTATATCTATCACATGTTGTAGTACTTCAAAAAACAAGCCAAATTCATATGTATAAAAAATATTATAAAATGGGATATTTTCTCAGGTACCTCTGAGGTTAGGCCTAATAGCCATAATACCCCCACTTTTTTTAACTTGCATTAGGTGCCCTTGAGGTCAGTATAAATAGCCAGAATGTCATTACTGAAAATTTCTACCTCAAATCATGACTAATCTGTTCGTTTTTTGTAAATTTCAACCTCAAATCTGACCCTTTAGAATTAAATTGACCCTTAAAATCTTAAGAGGATAATTTTTTCAAAGCACAAGATCAAAGCGCGCAAATCGAGATGAATCAAGATGTAGATATATGCGCGCAAAAATTGTCATCTCAAGGTTTTACGAGCTATTTTAACCCTTAAGGGTCATATTTGAGTTCGGAATTTGCAAAAAATGAACAGATTAGCCCTGATTTGAGTTCAGAATTTGTAGTAATGGCATTTTGACTATTTATACTGACCTCAGGGGTACCTAATACAAGTTAAAAAAAGTGGGGGCATTCTAGCTATTAGGCCTAACCTCGGGGGTACCTGGGGAAATATCCCTAATAAAATTAGTAACTTCTAGTCAGTCTCACCGCACCCCTCAAAAGCACTTTTCAACTTCTTTGGACCCTAAAGAAGAAAAGTCAATCAAAAGTGGGAAAAAAAAGGCTCCAATACCGCACTTCCTACACAGCAATATTGACCACACCTATAAAACCCTTGATAGAGACAATTATACAGAAGCTCAGGCATCTATTCTGAACCCTAGCACAAAACTGCATACTACAGAAACCTTTCACTTAGTTGCACTAGTTTCATACGATCAAATTCCGGCAAGATCGATAATAGTCATCCAGGTTATCACCCATCAGTTCAGTTTTCATCAAAATAACTGGTAGTAAAATGTCTCACAACCAAGATTAGATCCCTATATCATGTACGATTCTGATAACCTATCACAGAAGGGCCCCTCTCCATAACACATCTTTAATTCAATCAAAAACCACCATGAAATGCCCAAGTTACCATAATGTTGCAAGAAATGTGAGTTGGACCTGTGAGATGTGGCTAATGGACAAGGGAGTGATCATAATGTTAATAACTCACTATGCCACAAACTAAGTAGAATATATGTTATCAACTTATCATGCAGCAAGTAAAATCAATTTATAAACACGAAAGTTGTCTCACTGATACATAGACATCTTATTCACTTGATAAAGTCTTGGGATTGGGAATGCTAATTTTAGATACTGGTGCAATTCTATTTGCAATCATACACAGTTATGAATTTTGCTTGGCCTCTAAGGGGTAGGAACTCCAAACCAAATAAAGCTTCAGAAGCATGAAAGGTGGAAAAAAAGGCTAAGCAACTAATTGCATGCGCTTATATGTTATACGGAGTATCAACTAACAAACTACTATAAGGGAAAATGATTCAAACAAATTAATTAAACCTATAGAAATATCATTCATCAATTAAGAGTAACCAATTTATATTACAAGATGAACTTACCACCAAAAGCCCATTTATGAGAGGTAGCATTGGAATGAAGAAACTTGGGGTGAACACGTGCATGCTCCAGTTCACCTAAGAAAACACCAATTTACTCTCAAATTAACAGCAACAGCATGAAGCAAAACTATAAGTAGGCAACAAGAAAAATCATTTACCTTGAACAGGAACAAACGATGAGGGCCCTATTTCATACGAACCAGCTTTCCAGAAACTTCGACACTCGAGCTTCTGCTTCGCGAAATTTGGATCAACTAAAACACCTGATGTAGTAAATTCCGGAACCTTCGATTGTGGAGGACTAGAGGTTTCGGACTTTGGATCAGACGCGGCAATTTCTTCGTCATCATCGCTAGGAATTTCGACGACATTGTTGAGATAGTCTGCAGGAGAAGGTGGCATTTTGATGAGATAACGGATAGACTGAGCTTTCAATTTGTACAATGAATTGCAGAACAATTGAAATTTTAGGGATTTCTAGGGTTTAGGTTATTTTGTTGCCCAGTCAAAATCTGAGAAAATTGAAGTACTCCGTATTAGAGAATTTGCTGAATTGTTGGCAATGGTGGTTAATCACTTGCAGCGGCTTTCCGCTTAAAACTGAAATTTGACCAGAGACTGAAAATCTATGCCCAAGTTTTGTTTTGTTTTTTTTTGGTAAATATGCCCAAGTTGCCAACACCCCAATGCATCTTTTCAATGGATGGATCCGGAAGCACTCAACTTTCTGTGGTCCCTCAAATGTTCACAACAAAATTATTAAATGTTCACAACATCATACTATCAAATGTTCACAACATCACACTATCAAATGTTTACAACATCACATTATCAAATATTCTTCAACATCAAACTATCAAATGTACATAACAAAATTATCAAATGTTCATTAACATCAAACTATCAAATTTTTACAACAAAATTATCACTTATTCACCAACATCAAACTATAAAATATTCACACACAAAATATCAAATGTTCACCAACATTAAACTATCAAATGTTGACAATAAAATTATTAAATATTCACAAGCATTTAACTACCAAATGTTCACAACAAAAGTACCAATTTTTCACAACAAAAGTACCAAATGTTCACAACGTATTAAATGTTCACCAACATTAAACTATCTAATGTTAACTAGGGCTGAGTAGAATGCGGTCTGAACCGCACCAAACCGCAAACCGCAATTTTTTTTAATTGTTCTAAAATATTTAATTTCATACATTTATTTGGCTTACTACTCTATTGAAATTATGCCTTTTGTTTTTTCTTGGGCCTTATTTAGTTGTTTAAACCCGCAACGCTTCAGGGCTTCTCTAACTCTTTAAGGCTCTAACAAAAAATAAATCTAGGGTTTTTTTGTCCTTATCAATTACTAATTATGATATAAAAAATTTAAAAAGTGGGTTAAACCGCAAACCGCACCGCACCAAACCGTATTTTGCGGTGCGGTTTTGTAATAACCCGAAATTCTGGGCCAGGAAATTTCGTGGTTAATTATTATTATTTTAGTATTCTAAGTCCAAAAGGCCCAATTATTTGGATTATGTAATTCTTAATCCTTTTCCTTATCTTGGAATTGGGCTCAATGACCCAATACTTCCCTCCCTTGGCCGGCCCTCATTGCATATGGCCAAGGATTGTTTTTCTTTTTATTTTATTATTAATTAGATAATTCATATCTAATTATGTAATTGATATCCTCCTAAGCTAAAAATCCAATTTTTACCAAACTTTACCAAGTCTCCTATTTGCACTCAAATTCCTCCCTATTCTTCTCCTTTTGCACGGCCCCCCTCCATATTATTTTATTAATTAATTCTTTTGGTTCTTATAATATATATATAAGGAACCACTACTCATAATTTTCATTCTAACTTCTAAACTCAACATTCACAAAAACTCACCAAAAAAAGAACCCTTTGTGCCGTGTGGAGTTCAAACCAAACCAAGAAGAAATTTTCATTGTTTTCTTCCTAATTCAAGGTAACTAGACTATCTCCCTTGAATTTGGATGAATTTTCCATATAGTTGATTAGGATTAAACTAAGGAAATTGAATGAATTAGTAGCATGCTAGGCTTAAGTAGTTCGAATCTTTTATGATGATTGTTCATGTTATTTCTTGATATTATTATGTAGTCTTTAATGAATCTTTGTATTTTTTAATTAATTCTATGCATGATAAATTATCTTAAATTATATGTTTTGATTAAAATATTTACATGTTAATTTTCGAATTCTTTCTTGAGCCATGCGTATGATAGCCGAGTGCTTACTTAATTTTTATATTGTTTTTTAAGATATTTTTTCTTGATATAAAAGTATAATCTTGAATTATGTAATTGCCTAATTAAAATCTTGAATTAAATTTACAATTGTGTCCATATTATTTTCGATTTTTCGAGTGATCCAAGAATACAAAAGAAGTTAAAGATACAATCTTTCTTGTTCAATAATAATTTAGTTCTTTATTTAGTAATTATCGATAATTTAAGAATAATTTAATAAGATAATAATATGATATTATGATTTCTTGAAATTAATCTTGATCCTGTTATATTTCTTGTTGGCCGAATAAATATATGGTATAAAGACTTGATTTTTAATCTATGTTTAGTATAATTTTATAATTGTTAATTAATTATAATTTTATGATTTATATTATTGCTTAATTAATAAATTCATGATAAGTAAGAATATAATTTAGATCAAGAATTTTCGAGTGATGTTGGTCGAGTATTATACTAAGAAAAAGGATGAATTTTTATCTTGTTTTAATTCATGATTTATGTTAATTCTATGATTTTATTATTTTATTATTAAGTTTATATGATTGATTCATGATAATTGTGTTTGATAAAATTAAAGTACTAATCTTATTTTCTTTTGATAAAATATCGAGTGACTAAAAGGATGAGCAAGGGTATTTTTCTCATGTTTTATGAAATATTAATGGATAATTGTTAGTTCATTTATTTAATTGATGAACTATTTGATTTATTGAATTGTTTATGTGATAGCTAAAGAAGTTGATTTTAATTATTTATTTTTTCTAAAAATGTCGTGTGATATGGAAAGAAAGATGATCAATTTAGTTTAATTTTTGACTTACAATAATTTAAGTATATGATTTAAGGAATTAATGTTATGAAAGGAATAAAAGGAATCAATAAGATAAGTTGTAATGTTAAAGGAAGGATTAATATGATGATAAGAATAAGATGATAAGACGATAAGAAGTATTGGTCTCACGATGGCCATGTCGATAAGATAAGATAAGAAGGGACGCCTGGTTTGGTGATACACTGGTCACCAGATTAGGTTAAGTCGAAGCCACTGCCCTACTGCGGTCTCTGGGCAGTTCTGGATCTTAATATATGTAGTCATCTAAATAGTAGTACACGGGCTACTATTTAGGAGTTATGGTCATAGCTTAGGCTTAGTTCTTGCAAAGGAGGGCTACGGGTAGAATACACGGGTTCTCTCGGCGCATTTTAGGAAAGTTGGGATGTACACGGGCATCCTTACGAGCTAATGACGGTCCATAAATATAAGAAGATGGTTAAGTTGGGATAAGGGAAATAATATGATAAAGTATGTAATCCACGGGTTGGTATATTATTCATATGATGTTGTGTTATGTAAATATATATTTATGTATCGATCTAAGTAATATTATAAGTATGACAAGTTATGTCTTCCGCTGCATATGTCTGATAAGTATGTATTTATGTATGTATTCATGGATGTATTTATGTATGTATATGTATGTATCTTTGTACGTATTTTACAGGTATTCCTATACGTATTTATACATATTTTATACGTATTCGTATGTGTATTTTTATACGTACTTTGCAGGTACTTTATACGTATTTTGTATGTATTTTTATATGTTTTTGTGTTTATTTTTATACGTATTTGTGTGTATTTTTATATGTATTTGTGTGTATTTTTATACGTATTTGTGTGTATTTTGTATGTATTTTTATACGTATTTGTATGTATTTTTATACGTATTTATGTGTATTTTTATATGTATTCGTATGTGTATTCCTTACATATTTGTATGTATTTTTATACGTATTTGTGTGTATTTTTATACGTAATTGTACGTAATTTTATACATTTATACATGTATTTTTGTACGTCTTCTTGGTTGATTCTGTGATATTATATGGTTTATGGTTCCACATTCAAGTGAGACAGCCTAGTTACTCACCACTGACGGTAGACCCCCCCCCCTCATTTCAGGTGATGAAGCTGAAGAATAAGTGGGCTATCGTATGGATCGGGTTGTGTGTTTTGGCAAGACTTATAGAGGAAACCCGGACCCTATTTTATTTTCTTTTAGTTATTATCATTTAGAATTACCCAATATGTTGGGACTAAACAGTATTAGCTGTGGATTTTGGATTTAATAAGGATTTGTGAACATTTTTCTTTTCATTAGTTAATGATTAATAAAAGTAACCCATGAACTTTTAATATATTGATACGTATTGTTTGGTAATGATCCATTTGTCGATTTCCTTTGTAAATCGACAGCCTATAAAAGTCGCGTCGTTACAGTTGGTACCAGAGCATAGGTTGAGACCCTAAAGTTACTTCTTCATAAGTAGCTTGAAAGACTAGTGTTTTATGAATCACGAGTGCAACTTAGCCTAAAATGGAAACCTTAAGCGAGTGAAGCCATGGGTAGAAGCCTGGGATAGGATATTTTTTATTTTTCCGAGCTTCTTTTACGATTTTCGTGCATGTATGATTATTCTAACTGAGTCAATATTTTGTAGCATGTCGACCCCGGAACGTAACTCACGATTTAGGCGCCGAGCTTTAGAGGATGCTATCCTCACCTTAGCGCATAGAGGCGTCCAACCCTCGAGCGGCCAGTCTTCGTTTGATCGGGTTGCGCGACTTCGACCTCCGGTCTACGATGGGGCAGCAGATCCAATCGTTCTCGAGAACTGGATTCGAGAAATGCGGAAATTCTTCGATGCTCTAGCGTGTTCCGAGAGTGAAAGAGTCCCGATAGCATCTTACTACTTGAGGGGCGAAGCTGATAACTGGTGGAGTGCCTTGCGGGCCAACCCCGAGACAGATCGAGTCTTGGAGTGGAAAGACTTCACCAACAAGATCCAGGACCGATTCTATCCTGATGAGCTGAGGTGGCAAAAGCAGGAAGAATTCCTCACGCTCACTCAAGGCAGCATGTTCGTTCAAGCTTACACGGACAAGTTCACAGAGCTTTCTCGGTTCGCTACCGCAGTCATTCCTTCTGAAGTTGAGAGAGTCAAGAGGTACATAAAGAAGATGGACCCTCGCATTCGGGTTAATGTCATTAGTAGCGGAGCGACGACCTTCCAGAGGGCATATGAAGTGGCTCTAGAAATTCATGCGTCGGTCTCTGAGGAGGAAACAACTAAGAAGAGAGTGTCATCGGTTCCAGCACCAGCGCCAGCAAAGAAGCCTCAGTTCGAGCCTACTCAGAAATCTCAGCAGAGTGCTCGACCAGCTCCCAGTCAAGGCCCGAGAATCTGCCAAGGCTGCAAGAAAGAGTATCACCCGGGCAAGAGATGTGATGGGTCACCGATAGTATGCTTTGAATGCGGTCAAGAAGGTCACAAGTCGGTGTTCTGTCCTAAGAAGCGCCCAGCTGCAACAAGTAGTCCGGCACCGGTAATGAGCAAGATCTTCTACATGACTCAGGAGGAGGCGGATGCTCAGCCAGATGTGGTCACGGGTACCTTCCTTGTCCATAATCTTAATGCTTATGTTTTGTTTGATACGGGTGCCACTGTGTCTTTTGTTGCAAGATCATTTATTGTGAAAGCTAACCTGACGGGAGAGTCTCCTGTCAAATCTGTGATAACTCTACCTTCGGGAGAGGATTTTGCCTGTCATCGGGAATACAAAGATGTTCCCATCGTTATCTCGGGAGTGCAGTTTGAAGCAGACCTGAAGGAATTCCCTATGATAGAGTTCAATGTCATCTTAGGGATGGATTGGCTAGCAAAGTATCGAGCAGATATTCGTTGTCGCGATCAGGCTATCACTTTGCGAGGACCTAACGCGAAAAGGGTAACCCACGTCGGGAAGCCCATGAGCAAAGGTCTGAAGATAGTGTCAGCAATGAAGATGCGCAGTTTGCAGCGCAAGGGTGAAGCAGTGTACCTGTGTCAAGTCAAAGACGTGACCAAAGAAGAACAGTTGGAGGCCATTCCAGTTGTTCGGGATTATGCAGACGTCGGACGGTCCGACCGTCGGACCGTCCAACACTTGTATTTTTTTTTATGCCCAGACTCAACAGCACGTGTCCAAGTTCAATAATATGTTTCCGGGTTTAACAATATATGTCCAGATTTAACAATATGTGTCCAGGTCCATGTGTCCATGGTAAACAATATGTTTCCAGGATCAATAAGTTTCACCAGGTTTACAAATTTATGTCCAGGTTCAACAATATGTGTCCAGGTTCAATACTAAGTGTCCAGGTTTAATATTATGTGCCCAGATTCAACAACATGTGTCCAGGGTTACAAATATATTTTCAGGTTTACAAATTTGTGTTCAGGTTTACAAATATGTGTCTAGGTCTAACAATACTTGTTCAGGTTTAACAACATGTGTCCAAATTCAACAATATATGTCCAGATTTTAAGATATGTGTCCAAGTCCATGTGTCAAGTGTAAACAATATGTTTCCAGGTTCAATGAATTTCATCAGGTTTACAAATTTATGTCCAGGTTCAACAATATGTGTCCAGGTTCAGTACTATGTGTCCAGATTTAATATTATGTGTCCAAGTTCAACAACATGTGTCCAGGTTTACAAATATATTTTCAGGTTTACAAATTTGTGTTCAAGTTTACAAATATGTGTCCAGGTTCAACAAAACTTGTCCAGGTTTGACAATATTTGTCCAGGTCCAGTTGAACTGGTCTGACAGTAATCTTATGTCGGACTGGTCTGACACAATACCTTTTCTTTTTTATTATACGTATCTCAAGATATTTTCATTTAAAGATGTGTCTCGGGAGAAGAGAAAATTAAATGGGGCAATCTTTTAGGGACGGAGGGAGTATCTATCTTCTATTTATATACCTATACTAAAGCAAAAAGATGTTGACATCATCCACCACCCAATTTGTCCATATATTATGCTTATTTTAAAAAAAAAACTCCTCCGAAATCATTGTTTATGTCATGTTGTAGTTAGTAAGATGTGAAGCAGAAATTATGTGTCCATAACAATAACAAGGTATTGGACAAAACTGCCCCTACCAAGGGTATTTAATATAATTTTGCAATAAGTGAGGATTTATTTGACATTTGCTTTCCTCTACTACTACAACTGACATCCTAAAATTACATGTAACCCTGGATAAAAAAAATTACATGTAACCCATTTTACTTTCAGATTGGAAAAGTTGACCAAAATTTTGGTGGAGAAACCAAAAAATTTCCCACCCTAAAAGTGCATGTGGCTCATTATACTAGAGTAAATTCAACCAAAAATACAATTTCAGCATCTTCCATCTTTTTGTTGCAAAAAAATCGGAAGTATTCATCACATCATTGACCAAAAAATCAAGATCATTCACCAAATTATCAAGGAGCTAGTGGTCGACTTTTTCGGTGACGGTTTGGTCAAAATTTTCGGCGGTGATTATTACTACTACTACTATTATTATTATTAGTAGTAGTAGTAGTATTATTAGTATTAATATTATTATTTGAAGTTTTGGAGTGAGATTGAATGAAAAGGCGAAATGAAATGGGCTATCATAATAATAATTATTGTATTAATTATTATTAATAATAATAATTATTATTATTTTAGTAAATATAATCATGTATTACATTTCTCATAAAAAAATAAGTATTACAATTATAAAAAATAAAAATATAAATATAAATTAAAATTAAAATTAAAATTAAAATTAAAATTAAAATTAAAATAAAATATAAATATAAATATAAATATAAATATAAATATAAATAAATAAAAATAAAAATAAAAATAAAAATAAAAATAAAAATAAAAATGAAAATGAAAATGAAAATAAAAATAAAAATAAAAATGAAAATAAAAATAAAAATAAAAAATAAAAATAAAAATACAAAATAAAAATAAAAATAAAAATAAAAATAAAAATAATTCAAATCAGATCAAATCAGTTCAGATCAGATTAGATCAGATCAGACAAACTCAAATCAGATCAAATTAGATCAAATCAGATTAGATCAGATCAGACCAGATCAGTTCTAAAGAACAGAGCCTAAAGCAAGAGCAACAGTAGATTCATCAACTCAGCAACAAATTTAGCAACACAACAACAGATTCAGATATATAGCAGGAGTAAACTCCAACAGAGTAGCCTCAAAAAATATACAAAACAATAAAAAAAATATAAAAATAAATGTACAAAAAGGGAAAAGTAAAAAAATACTACGATTAACTAGACAAACACCAAATACCTACTCATAATTGACGAAAAGAGCTACTAGCCACTCCTCAATCACCTTATCTAGCCCAAAAAAATAAATTAGAATTGAATATTTATTAGAATTATAATTCTAGCAATATAAAAAAAAAAATAGAACAAACTAATTAGAATAGAAAAGGCCAAAGTGAATTTCTCTATTTCTTGCCGGCCCTAATTTCTTTTCCCCCTTTTCTCTCTCTTTTTTCTTGCTCCATTAGTATTTTTGAGGGGGCTTCCATCGATTTAATCGGTGGAAAGCCCCAATTTAATTCTAATTTCTTGTTTTCTTTAGTTTTCTTTTAATTTTTAATCTTTGAATAATTACTCTCCATCTTTAATGATGGTTTTTGGTCTACTTTTTTGGTGGATTGATTTCTCGTGTGAGTTCCTACTTCCCATCTTGTGTGGTTAGTTATTTCCCATCTTATTGTGTGGGTTGTTATTTCCCATCTTATTGTGTGGGTTGTTACTTTTCCTTTGTTGTGGTTTGCTATTTCCCATAGTATGTGGGTTGTTTTTCCTCAAATGAGTTACATCAAATCATTGCGTTGGAGAGTTATGGTTATCGTCAACAACAATTTAGGGCTTCAAATATATATTTTCTTCCTCAGATCCATACAGGAAGTGGTTGCAGTTGGTCAAGACATATTGAAGTCGAACAAAAATCACCACGTGATTCTGCAATCGAACGGAAGCGAAGCAATTATTGAAGTTGAAGTCAAAATATGTATTGTTGTTTTGAATAGCCTCTTTGGAGAGATTATCGATTTGTAAGTGCCGATTGGCTTTTTATTAATATATAATCTATTGCCTTTTGATCAAAAAAAGAAAAGGCCAAAGTGAAGAAACCGCAATTTGGCTAAATAGGTTTATTAAGACTCATAATAAAACCAGTCTAATCAATAGGTCCAAAGTATTGAAAAAAAAAAGTAAAAAAAAGAGTTTAAAAGAGAATAAAAAGAACGTATAACACTAATGTTGTGTTTGGATATAGATATTTTATTTCAAATGATGCAATTCAATATTCAAATTTCAAGTTATCGAATTCAATTTCAAAATATATGTTTGGGAAACTTTCAAATTTCAATTCCAAAATTTCAAATTCCACATAATGTTTGGAGATGAATATAATTTGCAAAGATGTAATTAAACTTTAATAGTGAAATCATTTGATTAATCAATGAATGATTATTAATAAGGAAACAAACAAGAAAAATTAAAATTTAGCTTAGAATCAACCTCTCTCATTAACCAAATACCCCAACTATATCAATAACCCAAAAAAAAAAATCAAACTTAAATTCATGTTTGATGATGGCTGAAGTATGAATTTCTTGTACTATAATTTTTCACTAGACTATTCAAATTGTAATTCAAAGTCGACAAGCCTCGATTTCTGATATATTATAATGTAGATATTTAACTAAACCAATATGATCATAATGTTATTTCAATTGAAATAGTGCTCCTTTTTTGTTTGAAATGCAATCTGATTACTGTTTTGTGAATTAAAATTTTTACTTCAAATTATGAACCCAAATATTTGCCCCAATTTAATTATTTGAATGAAAATTTAAAATATTACCTATCAAATTGCTGAAGTAGTTAAATTCAGATGAAAATGCAGCTTTAAAACATGAACTTTGCTTTAAACAAATCTGCTTCAAAACCGTTCATAAGTGAAGCGTTTTCAACCGGCAATTGTGGTGGTACAATTGTTTTGCACCTAAGTGAAAATCAACACCACCTTGACAATCGGGAAAAAAAAGCAGGAGTAGCCCACCATATATATTTAGATGACGGAGGAGGGAAAATACATCAATCTGCAAATACATTTATATGGTTACCCGCACAAGCTAATTTTTTGCTTGTATTCAGTATTAAAAAAAATTAATATTCTGTATTAAAAAAATGAATATTCAGTATTAAAAAATGAATAATCATTTTAGTTATCGCAAAAATGAATGTAAATTCAGGTTCTTTGCGGTAGAATGAATATTAAGTTTAGGTTGGTGCAAAGTTGATTGTTGGTTCAGGTTCTTTGTGATAAAATGAATATTCAACATTAACAAAATGAATATTCAGTATTAAAAAGTGAATATTCAATATACAATAATTAATATTCATTTTAGTTGTTGTCAACGTGAATGTAAGCTCGGATTTTTTGCGGTAAAATGAATATTCAGTATTAAAAAAATGGAAATATTTAGTATAAAAAATGAATATTCAGTATTAAAAAATGAATATTCATTTTAGTTGTTAAAACTGACTCACTGACGCGCAAGACCACAATTGTTTTATGTGCTCCGGAACCATTATATATTGTAGTTTAAAAAATTAGTTTTTTTAAAAAAATGAAGCTTTTAGTTTTTTTTTTTTAAAAAAAATTGTTGTTAAAAAATGAATATTATAGTGTAAAAAATGAAGATTCCCACGACCACAAAAAGCCTGGAAGTACCATATAATAATTGTTTAGTAGCAATCGATCAGCAAAATGAACAACAACAATCAAATATCTGTTATGATAAAAATGAATGTACTAGAAATAGCATTTAATGCTCATGAAAATTTTCCACCTCCTACCCTAAACCTAAAGTGTAGTATTGTTGAAAATGGTGGGTAATGTATGGTGAAATTTGCCTATAAATACTGAGTGAATTCCTCAGTTGAATTTGCATCAGAATACTACTGAATATAACTTCCTCCTTGATTTCTCATAATTTTGTATTTTTCATAACACGTTATCAGCACGAGTTTTTGCTCCTAAAGTAATAATATTTTTCTAAGAAACAAACAGGTAGTTTCTTTTACCCAATATAATTTTTTTTTTCTTTGTCTACTTCATAAAAGATTGATCACCAATGCAGTGGAATTAACACTACCCTAAATAACATATTATTTTTCAAGTATATATTTCGTTATAGAAGAAAAATGTTGAACCAATTGTCAACAACTCACATCTTATGCTACTAAGCCGCCTATATGGCCTGGCGACCGCCTTTATGGCTGGTTCTATTGTTCATTTAAATTTAACGCAATACATTATGCATCGAACCGCCTATATGGACGGACTACCGCCTTTATGGTCAGCTATATTATTTCAATAAAAAAAAAAAAAAAAAAATGATGCAGCCTTTATAATTTTATATACTTTTTGTCATACACTTTTATGTTATTGTTTGTTTTCGAACCCACGATCTCTTGGATAGATTATGGGCCCTCGGACCACTACGGCTTGCATCCCAGTGTGATAACTCTTATGAATTTTTATTCCTTTATAACTCTTGTTTTTCGTTTTAATCTGATAAAATACAGTAAAACAGTATATGAAAACAGATCGGTATTATCCACTATAAATACCGGATTACCCACCCCTTTTTACCACACATCTCTTATCTTATCCTTATTCTCTTAAACTTATCACCACATATAATTATTTTTTTTTTCTCCATTCTCCATCCTCCAAACATCCGGCCACCATGACTCCCAACAACAACCACCAACAATCTTCCTCTCCATCTTCTTCAGTGGAAGAAAATTTAAGAGCCATAGAAGTCTACTTATTTTTAATTGCCGCGTTATTTGTATTAATTGTAGCTATTATGTTTGTCATTTTGATAAACAAGTAAGTGTTTTTTTTTGGTGTTTTGTTATTTTATCTATTTGTTTGTACCTTATTACAAACCTGGATTTTTTTTTTGTTGTACTAGGTAAAGTATGTCATTGGTATTCCAGTTATTGTTATCTAAATATCATTGTCTTTCTTCTTCTTTCGTTTTTTTTGTTCATTTGCATTAATTATTGTAGTTGATTCATTTAATCTCATTATATTACCTATGATACATAATAAACTAAGGGGGAGATAAATAGAGTAATAATAGTTTATTATTAAAATAATGGCATGTTTAACATGAAGAAAATTAATTAATATGTACTTATTTTATTGTAGCAAAATGGCCGAAGTCATGAAAAGACAATTTAATGCTCTTGAATTATCCGGCACAAATTTTCTAGAATGGTCAGTTGATGCACAAATTAACCTTAAGGCTCAAGGGTTGGAACACGCTATTGCCAAAGATGATGACTCTATAAAGGCCACAGAACAAGAAAAAGCAAAAGTTGTTGTCTTTTTAAGGCACCACCTTAGTGACAGCTTGAAATCTGAATACTTGAGGGTTGATGACCCTAAACAATTATGGGAAAACCTCCATGACAGATTTGGGCACCACAAAGCAGTGCTCCTTCCCAAGGCCCAATATGATTGGTCCAGTCTGAGGTTTCAAGACTTTAAATCTGTCAGTGAATATAACTCATCAATGTTTAGAATTGTAACGGTATTACAATATTGTGATATTCTGGTCTCAGATGAAATGATGATTGAGAAAACTCTCTCTACTTTCCATGCAAATGACATTATACTCTCACAACAATATCGAAACAAAGAACTCAAGAAGTATTCTGAGTTAATTTCTTTGCTACTTGTTGCTGAGCAGAACAATGATCTACTACTAAAAAATCACAACCTTAGGCCTACTGGGTCTAAGGCAGTGACTGAGGCTAATTTAGTAGAAGGAATACAGCCACCTGAATCAAATTTTGTGAATAGAGGTGGGCGTGGAAAATTTAATCATCGGGGTAGAGGACGTGGTAATTACCGTGGTAGGGGACGTGGACGTGGTAAGCACCACTTCTCTACAAATAACAACAATTTTAAACATTTTGACAAACAAAAGGGAAAAGAAACCATGAGCCATAAATTTACTTCTGCTAAAGGAAAAGACACATGCAACAGATGTGGCATGGCCGGGCACTGGGTACGTACGTGCCGAACCTCTAAGCATTTCGCAGACTTATACCAAGCTTCCCTCAAAAATAAAGATAGAAAAGCAGAAGCAAATTTTATTGCCGGAACAAGTACTTCAATGCCTAGCTTGGATGTTTCTGATTTTTTTATGGATGAAGTTGATGACTCTATGTTTAATGGAAACAATAAAATATAAATGTATCTTTATATTATTATGCTACTAAAAGCCTCCCTTTTTTTTTATTGTTGTATTTTTTTTTTCTTCTCTTGTTGTTAAATTATCTATGTATTGCATTTTCCTACTTTTTATTAATAAATGTTTTTTTTTTCTCTCTTTATACTAATTTCATATTTATTATGAAGATATGGATATTCGTGGATCTCAAAACCAATGCCTTTTGGACAGCGGAACAACACACACCATTTTGAAAAGTAAAGAATATTTTTCAGAATTAAAGATGTTCCAAGCAAGTGTAAACACCATATCTGGATCAACAAAATTAATAGAAGGTTCCGGAAAAGCATGCATGATACTCCCTAGAGGAACGACATTAATAATTAATGATGCATTATTTTCTAGTATATCTCAAAGGAACCTCATAAGCTTTAAAGATGTACGTAAAAATGGGTTTCATCTGGAAACAATGATTTCAGATAATAAAGAATATCTATGCATTACGGCTGAAAAATGTGGCAAGAAACACATATATGAGCAATTGCCGGCATATTCCTCAGGACTATATCTTATTTATATACGTCCAATTGAAATAAACATGGTATCTAATCAGAAGATAGATAATCATGAATTGCTTAATTTATGGCATGACCGATTAGGTCACCCAGGTACTGGAATGATGCATAGAATCATTGAAAATTCAGTTGGACATTCAGTCAAGAATATTAAAATTCCAAAGTATGATAAATTATCATGCACAGCATGTTCACTTGGTAAGTTGATAACAAGACCATCATTGAACAAAATAGCCACTGAATCTCCATCATTTTTAGAAAGAATTCAAGGAGATATATGTGGACCTATTAATCCTACTAGTGGACCATTTAGATATTTCATGGTGTTGATAGATGCTTCAACACGATGGTCTCATGTAAGCTTGTTGTCTAGTAGAAATATTGCATTTTCAAAATTACTTGCTCAAATAATCCGGCTAAGAACTCACTTTCCAGAAAATGCAATCAGAAGGATACGGCTTGATAATGCTGGGGAATTTACGTCCCAAACATTTAATGACTATTGTACTTCAATTGGGATTGAAATAGAGCACCCTGTTGCTCATGTCCATACACAAAATGGCCTCGCAGAATCTCTAATTAAAAGGCTACAATTAATTGCAAGGCCATTATTAATGAGGTCAAATTTACCTTCATCTGCTTGGGGTCATGCAGTATTACATGCCGCCACATTGATTAGGCTAAGACCAACAGCTTATCATAAGTTCTCACCACTCCAGTTGGTCTCTGGGCACGAACCAAACATATCCCATCTGAAAGTTTTCGGTTGTGCTGTGTATGTCCCAATCGCTCCGCCCCAACGCACAAAGATGGGTCCACAAAGAAGGCTGGGAATTTATGTGGGATTTGATTCTCCGTCTATCATAAAATATCTCGAGCCAGTGACTGATGATGTTTTTACTGCTAGATTTGCATATTGTCATTTTCATGAAACTGTATTCCCAGCCTTAGGGGGAGAGAAAGTGGACCCACAAAAGAAAGGAATAGAAATTACATGGAATGCAACACAACTACAATTTTTAGATCCAAGAACGAATGCTTGTGAACAAGAAGTTATGAAACTTGTGCATCTACAAAGTGTTGCTAACCAACTGCCTGATGCATTTACAGATGCTAAGAAAGTTACAAAATCACACATTCCTGCAGAAAATGCACCTGCATGCATCGGGATTCCTGCAGATAATAAGACTAACGAAAATGAGTCTATTATGCGTAGAAAGCGCGGAAGGCCGCCTGGTACAAAAGATTCTAAACCAAGGAAGTTGAGGAAACAAAATGAGATGGAAAATGGGACTAACATCATCATCTCTACCGAGAACCGAGAAAATAAAAATAAAAATGACAACAAAGAGAGTGAAATCCTAATGGATGAAGACAAGTTTATTGATAATAATGAAATGTCAATAAATTACATTACTACAAAGACACAATGGAATAGAAAAAATGTTGTCATAGATGAAATTTTTACTTACTCCGTAGCGGTTGAAATGACACATGATGAGAATGATGTCGAACCAAAGACAGTGGATGAATGCCGTCGTAGAGACGATTGGCCACGATGGAAAGAGGCCATTCAAGCAGAATTAAATTCACTCGAAAAGAGAGAAGTCTTTGGGCATATCATCCAAACACCACAAGGTGTAAAACCAGTTGGATATAAATGGGTGTTTGTAAGAAAAAGAAATGAGAAAGATGAGGTAGTAAGATACAAAGCAAGACTTGTAGCACAAGGTTTCTCCCAAATGCCAGGGATTGATTATAATGAAACATATTCTCCCGTAGTTGATGCAACTACACTAAGATTTCTGGTAAGCTTGACAGTGTCTGAAAAATTACAAATGCGCTTAATGGATGTTGTGACTGCATATCTATATGGGACACTTGATACTGACATTTATATGAAAGTCCCCGATGGACTTAAATTACCAGAAAACCACAAACCCAAGGAAATGCTCTCTATAAAATTGAAAAGATCACTCTACGGGTTAAAACAATCAGGGAGGATGTGGTATAATCGACTCAGTGAATATCTTCTGAGAGAAGGATTCAAAAATGATCCGATTAGTCCCTGCGTATTCATCAGACGATCGCAGTTAGGTTTTGTTATTATCGCAGTCTATGTGGATGACCTAAACATTATCGGGACTCCTAAGGAGCTCGAGATAACTGCAAAATATTTGATGAAGGAATTTGAGATGAAAGACCTTGGAAAAACTAAATTTTGCCTCGGATTACAGATTGAACATCTAAAGAAGGGAGTTTTCATCCACCAATCGAACTACACTGAAAGGGTTCTGAAGCGTTTCTATATGGACAAAGCACACCCAACAAGTTCTCCCATGATTGTTCGATCTCTAAATGTGAAAGACGACCCATTTCGACATCAAGAAGAAAATGAAAAGGTTCTCGGTCCAGAAGTACCTTATCTCAGTGCTATCGGTGCTTTGATGTACTTAGCAAATAACACACGACCTGACATTGCTTTTGCAGTTAATTTGTTAGCCAGGTACAGTAATGCACCAACCAAACGACATTGGAATGGAATCAAACACCTATTCCGTTATCTTCGCGGAACAAAGGATCTCGGTTTATTCTATCAATCAAGTGAAGGTGCTACCCTTGTCGGATATGCAGATGCTGGTTATATGTCAGACCCTCAAAAGGCAAAGTCACAAAATGGATATGTCTTCACCTTTGGAGGAACTGCAATATCATGGAGGTCAACAAAACAAACATTGACTGCTACATCATCAAACCATGCAGAGTTGATCGCCTTATATGAAGCAGGGCGCGAGTGCGTCTGGTTGAGATCAATGATCAGTCATATTCAAGAATCATGTGGAATGAAAACAATTTCAGAAAATCCAACGATAATCTATGAGGACAACACTGCATGCATCACTCAAGTCAGTGAAGGTTTTATCAAAGGTGATAGAACTAAACACCTATCACCAAAACTCTTTTTCACACATGATCTCCAGAAAGAAGGGAAGGTTAACATCCAACAAGTTAGGTCATGCGACAACCTTGCAGACTTATTCACTAAGTCCCTTCCATCAAAGAAGTTTGAAGAGTTAGTTCATAAAATTGGAATGTGTCGCTTAGGGGATATATGTTAGATTCAGGGGGAGTATTATATGCACTGCACTCTTTTTCCCTTGTTCAGGTTTTTATCCCACTGGGTTTTTTTTTCTAACAAGGTTTTTAATGAGGCAGTATACCAAAACATGTAATTACTTATAACTTATTATATGTACATTCAAGGGGGAGTGTTATGATAAAAATGAATGTACTAGAAATAGCATTTAATGCTCATGAAAATTTTCCACCTCCTACCCTAAACCTAAAGTGTAGTATTGTTGAAAATGGTGGTTTCTAACAAGGTTTTTAAAATGAGTGTTATGGTGAAATTTGCCTATAAATACTGAGTGAATTCCTCAGTTGAATTTGCATCAGAATACTACTGAATATAACTTCCTCCTTGATTTCTCATAATTTTGTATTTTTCATAACAATATCAACATTTTCAACAACAAAAAATCAACAATGTAAATTGTAACATATAACTATACAAAGAAATCAGAATATCAGATACTGACCTTAGCGAATTGCGAGTCTACAACTGTGGACTGCGATTGGTGGCCTGTGTCCGGTTTGCGAGATCTGGCGGTGTCTGGTGAGTTCTTGGTGGTCGTACGAATTGAGCGAGCAGAACGGTTCCACTGGAACGATTGAAAGACTGAGGGTTTGAGATAACTGGAGAGAGACTGAGAAGCTTGAATGAAATAGGCAGAACGGAGACAACCGGCGACAATCGGCGGCAACCGGCGACAATCGGCGGCAACCGACGGCGATCTGATTGAATGGAATAGTGTTAGGAATTACAAATAGGCATAACTCTTTCTCTTTCTTTCTTCATTTCTCTTTCTTCCTGATTCGGTCCTTCACTTTCCAGGGTCTTGTGGTTTTTTTTTTCTTTCTTAATGACATACAATAAGAAGGAAAGGAGTCTTTCAAAACAAAAAAAAAAAATCATCAATCAATATCTATCTATCTATCTATACTATATACTCTTTCCGTAACATAAAACTTTCAACATTTGGTTTTTCACGCATTTTGAGGAAACGATTTAAGGGTGTAAACGAAGGAATTAACCAAAATGGTTTTAATACAAGCAAGAATGTAATTATAAGTTCCTAATATTAAAATTATATTGGCTAATTCCTTCGTTTACACCCTTAAATCGCTTCCTCAAAATACGTGCAAAATCAATTATTGAAAGTTTTATGTTACGGAGGAAGTACTAAAATACAAGCCACTAAAAATTTTTTTCCCTCCTAAACCCTTATTTCTCTCTCCTACTTATTATTATTATACTATATACTAAAATACAAGCCACTAAAAAAAAAATTTCCCTCCTAAACCCTTATTTCTCCCTCCTACTTATTATTTATTATAATAATTATATACTTCCCACTTTCCAAAAAAGCATTTGTACTTACTTACTATATACTAAAATACAAGCCACTAAAAAAAAAAAATTCCCTCCTAAACCCTTATTCTTCCCTCCTACTTATTATTTATTATAATAATTATATACTTCCCACTTTCCAAAGAAGCATTTATTTTATTTCTTTTTCTAAAAAACTATAATTATTTGTACTTTACTTTCTAATAAAAACTATCTATCTATCTATCTATACTTCTATACTATATACTATATACTAAAATATAAGCCACTAAAAAAGTTTTTTCCCTCCTAAATTCTTATTTTTCCCTCCTACTTATTATTTATTATAATAATTATATACTTCCCACATTCCAAAGAAGCATTTATTTTATTTCTTTTTCTAAAAAAAACTATAATTATTTGTACTTTACTTTCTAATAAAAACTATACTATCGATACATCTTCAAAAAAAAATCTTATCAGTGTTCATTTTTATTTTAAAGTATTTTTTGTTAGCCTTAATTCGTTAGTGATTCTATATTTTTTAACTAAACATGATTGTCTCCATCTTTTTTTTGCCCTATTTTTGCAAAAAAAAAAAAAAAGAAAAAGAAAAAGAAAAAACTAAAATGAATGAACCATTACATTAAATAAGCTTATTGTTTTGTATATAAGTTTGAAATAAGTATATGAAAGAGAAATTAATGAATACAATTTATTCTGAAAGTTATTAAAATGAACAACAGGATAACCATATATTTTTTGTATTTAGTTTTTTTTTTTTTTGAAAATAAATAGTATAAGTTTATATTACATGAAATAAGTGCATAATCTTGATAAAAAAAAATTTGTAGAAGATTGTATTGACAATGTTAGAAGACATAAATTTATGAAAATAGAGCAATTTGATTGATACCAATCTAAATTTGAAATGATTATAGAAAAAATTATAGTTAGTGAACGACTAATTTTAATGTAATGCATAAGTTAATTTTAAAATTATGTAGATTTCGGTTATTACTTATTCGTTATTCTATATTGTCTAATATATCTAAAATAAAATACTTAAATAAATTTTCATCTACAATAACTTTATACGGAATTTGCATGGAAAGATTGAATCTAGATCTAAATACTTACCTTAGTTAAATAAACCGAGCATTTGCTCCGGTATTATCTAGTATATACTAAAAGAGAAGCGACTCGAACCATAGCTCGCCACGTGTCGCTCTCTTATTAAAAAATTTCCCGCTCTTTTTACTTGAATCTTAAAAAGGTAATTTTTTTTTATTCTATCTTAAAAAAATTGTTACCTTAATAGACATTGATATAAAATATAACATATCCTTGAAACTATTATATTATTTACTTCATATAAAAAATAATTTTTTTGCATAATATTTTTTGTATATAATTTTTTTATGTATGACTATAATTTTCAGAGAAAATAAACGAGGAAAATACTTATGCTAAATTTTCAAAAAAAAAAAAAAAACATTTAGAAGTAAAACTAAAATCTAAAATTATGCTCATTTCTTATCATCATGCTAACATAGTCCATTTTAAGCAGGTGATGTATAAAGGTGGAATTATATTAGAATAAATTAAAATTGACATTATTTAGAGCAGACTACCAAAAGGTGGGATTATTAAATTTCATTTTTCCTTTGAAAAATGTAAATTTACCTTTAACTTTTTAATTATACTACTAACAAAAATATGATTAATATTTTTTACGGAGTACCATTTAACCACATAAAAGAAATATGTTACATATATGATTGGTTAAATGCCGAATTGTGTTATTTATTCTTATAAATATTATAAAATATCTTTTATTCTTTTAAATTTATTAATATCCATACATATATATATATATATATATTTTTGTTGTCTATTCAACCACCTATTGGTTGTGTGACTATTTTCCGCACAATGGTTACCTTAGTAAAGTTATTATTGTGCTTATACATATTGACGGGTAAGATATGAAGTTATTATTATGCTTATAGATTCAGGGAATCAGGTAAAACAAGTTATACGTATTAGATTGAATAAATAACAGGATTATTAACAGGATTATAAATGTTAATATTAATATATGGTATATATATTCATATAATTCTTTTATATTCGTATCTCAATTCATTAAAAAAAAACTACATAAAAAATGCATACTTCTGAATTATTTATTATATTGCTAACAAAAATATAATTAATATCTTTTACCATTTAACTTCTTTTTTTTTTCAAAATAAATTTCTCACATAACTTTTTTTAGAAAAGGTAAAAATGTAAATATATGTTAACTCAATTCATTTTATTAAAATAAAACTACATAAAAAATGGAAATATACCTCTAATAACTTTTTTATTATATTTCTAACAAAAGTATAATTAATATCTTTTATCATTTAACTTTGATATTTTTTTAAAAAAATTACCTCTCACATAATTTTTTCTAGAAAAGGGTTATAAAAATATTTTTCTGAGCAAAAATTATATATGCTAAAAATTTATAGATCTATAATATTAATTATTTATATGCTAAAAGGGTTATAAAAAAGATTTTGTATAATTTTAAAATTATTTATATGAAAAAATTATCATTTCTATATTAAGGGATTTTTTTTTTTGTACTAATGCAAAGCTATACATCACTTATTGGTTGTACGCATGTATGACTATTTTATCTAATAATTTTTGGCACAGTCATTAGCTTAGAAAAATTATTATTGTGCTTAAATATATTGATGGGTAAAATATAAATTTATTATTGTGCTTATAGATATAGAAAATCGGGTAAAACAAGTTATACATATTAGATTAAATAAATAACATTATAATTAACGAGATTATTAATTTATTTTTATTTCCATTGCATTATATAAATAACGAGCTAGCTATAATAACATAAAAGAAATGCAAGTGACATAAAATACTATTAAAATTACATTATTTGATTTTTGTATTATCCCCTATTGCGACTGATGACTAAGGCCTCGTTTCTTTGGCCTGAACTGCACTAATCGAACTGAAGTGAATAAAATAAATAATAGTACTTAGTAATAATATTAAAAACTCCTGAACTGAATTTAAAATTCCCGAATTGAACTGAAGTAAAATACTTATTGGTTGTACGCGTGTATGACTATTTTATCTAATAATTTTGGGCACAGTCATTAGCTTAGGAAAATTATTATTGTGCTTAAATATATTGGCGGGTAAAATATAAAGTTATTATTGTGCTTATAGATATACGAAATCGGGTAAAACAAGTTATACGTATTAGATTAAATAAATAACATTATAATTAACGAGATTATTAATTTATTTTTATTTCCATAGCATTATATAAATAAGGAGCTAGCTATAATAACATAAAAGAAATGCAAGTGACATAAAATACTATTAAAATTACATTATTTGATTTTTGTATTATCCCCTATTGCGACCGATGACTAAAGCCCCGTTTCTTTGGCCTGAACTGCACTAATCGAACTGAAGTGAATAAAATAAATAATAGTGCTTAGTAATAATATTAAAAACTCCTGAACTGAATTTAAAATTCCCGAATTGAACTGAAGTAAAATACTTATAAGTTCAAAGAAACAAAGCCTAATACTTTAATAGTTAATTTATTCGTGTAAATGAGCTATTTATATAGTACAATGACTTTTTATTACGGGATTTTAATACTTAATAATTAGATTTATAAACCGTGCATCGCACGGGCATTAGTCTAGTAATAAATAAAAGGGAAGGAGGATTAATGCAACGGTTGGGGTGTTTTCAATTAATAGTTTTTTTTTTTGAGCAAGTTTTCAATTAATAGTTAATAAAGGACTCTAATGCAACGCGGTTGGCTATTTTACTTCATTAGGGACCCTAATGCAACGGTTTTGTATTTTCACTTAATTAGAAGATCCTAATGTAACGGTTGGGTATTTTTACTTAATTAGAGGTCCCTAATGCAATGGTTGTGTATTTGACTTAATTTGAGTTTCCTAATGCAAAGTTTGGGTACTTTTACTTAATTAGAGGTCCCTAATGCAACGATTGTGTATTTGACTATTTTCACTTAATTAGAGGATCCTAATGCAACGGTTATAGTTTTATAATATATATAATTTTTGGCTTACATACCCCTAATGCAACGGTTGAATGAAAATTGTTACATACTCAACTTTATATTATCACAAAATAATAATAAGAAGGAGAATAAGAATAAGGATAAGAATAATAATGAACCGAAAATAACGAAATGAAATAAACATAACTAAACTAAAATGAAATGAACTTAACTGAACTGAATAGAATAGAAGTCTAGAAGAACAGGCCTTAATTTACTTATGTATTTTTTTTTTTAATTTCAACATGAAAATTACTCCATATGTAATATTATTTATACCCTAACACAATGCTTACATTAATTTAATTATTTGGCTTAAACATCCCTAATGCAACGGTTGGATATTATCTCTTAACTAGAGGAGTCTAATGCAACGCTTTTTTTAATACACACTGTAATACCCCGAAATTTCGGGATATTTTAAACTTTTCATAATTAATTAGATATATAATTAATTGACTATTTAATTAATTATTAATTATTTGTGTAGCAATCTAATTATTTTACCCTGCCCCGAACTTTCATTTTATCTTGCCAAAACCCGAGCCCAATTATTTCCTTTGTCCCTTGTATATCACGGCCCACTCCTCCATTTGTCTCTTTAATTAATTTCTTTAATTTCTTTAATCAATATTATTATTAACCTTTATCTATTTTTGACTAAGCCTATCTTTGTTTCCTACTTTGACTACTAGATTTTAGGGAATCAAAAACCCCCTATTGTTCTTCATTATTCACGGCCCATCCTTCACTTTTCCTTTGATTTCTTTAACTTGTTTTTAAACCAATATTATTGATAATATATCTATTTTGACTAATTCTAAAAACCCTATTTTTATTCTAACCTCACCTATCCTTCCTACTAAAATATAGGAAACCAAAACTCCCTATTCTCCTTATATCACACGGCTAATCCAAAAGAAAACAACAACCAAGAATTGTTCTATTATTTCCCTTTCAAGAATCAAATCATTAAATTGTTCCTAAACCTTAAAGAACTCCAAGAAAAACCGTGTTTCCTTGAATATTTCGAACCCCCATCCATTATCAAAAGTAATTAGATTTGCTTTAGTTATTCAATAGGATAGGTTAGCAATATAATTGTTAGAATAGGTTTAATCATGTTTAGAATAGGCTTAGAATTGTTTAGAATTGTGTAGAATAAGTTTTGAATTAATTGTTGGCCTAGCATAGGGTATGTCGTGTGATGTATATAAGTTCCCATGTTGTTTAATTGAATTATTTACTTGTTTTAATATAATTACATGCTTGTTTATGATTCATGTTAATATTAGAATGGATGAATTTAATATTGAATATTTATATGTAGAGTGCCGAGTGGTTCATGATGCAATTCGAATGCTTTCTTGATGGAAAAATATGATTTTTATGCTATATTCTTGATCTTTAAATAATCTTTTATGATAATCTTGATTGTAATCTTTAAAATAATCATGTTATTGTTAATTCTTGAATTGAATCTTGATAATGTTATTCAACCATAAAAGCCGTGTGTATGAAAGTTTATAAAGCATTGATTTTGTTCTTGATTTGGTCCATGTTTGATGATTTAATGTTTAAAACTATAATTTCATGATTTATTATAAGTTTTAAATGATTGATTGATGATAATTGTGTTTAATTAATTTAAAGTATGAATCTTGATATTTTCTATGAATGTGTCGTGTGGTCTAAAGAAGGAAAGATAGGATTTTTATCATGTCTTAAGTAATAATAGTTGATGAATGTTAGTCTATTTGATTATCTGTGTATTTAATTAAGTTGTTGAATTGTGTTTATGCTATTTAAGGAATTGGTATAATTGTTAAGGTGTGATTGTCGAGTGGTATAGTATTTGGGATAGAGTTTTGAGTCAAGTTAAGATGAGCTAGAATTGAATAGAAGTGAAGTTGAGTCAATAAGGAATTGAATTGTATAATGGAATCAAGAACTGAACAGAATTGAATTGAAAAGATGATTAACTATGAAGTGACCGCCTATCTAGTGGCACAAGTGCCATGAACATAAGTATAGTCGAAGCCACTGTCCTATCTTCGGATTCGGGACAGTTCTTGATCCCAATGCTTGGGGAGTAGATCTTCGTGGTTGACCCGGCATGAGCAAGGAAAGTTGGGGGGAGTAGATCTTCTTGGTTGACCCCTTACGAGCATATGACTAGTCACGGATTAGCACTCGATTTGAATAGAATAGAAGAGTCAATAGTGGTGTCAAGAAGTCTAGAACTGAATAAGTTAGTGTAGAAGGATTTGGGTTTATTATGTTATGATTATCTTCCGCTGCGTGCTTGATTGATGATGTTTATGTATGATTACGGGATGATATGTTGTCTGTTTGGTTGATCTGCTCTAATGATTATGTTTCTAATTGTGTTCTACTGATTAAGTAGAACAATCTAATTACTCACCACTAACTGTGGACCCCAAAATCCTTTTTCAGGTACAGGTGGTGATTGAATTGGGTTACGCAAGGGCCGGGATTGTGAGCTAGCCAGCTTAGTAGTTGACCCTGATGTTTAGTCCTAGCTTATGTTTTACGTTTTTAGTGGACTTTCCTTAATTTGTATTGTTATTAGACTTTGGATTATTAATAATTTTGGACTATTTAATAGTTTTTAATGAATAATATGATCTAAGTTTAGAGCTTCCGCTGTATATAATGAATCCGATATTATAAGTTTATGAGTAGTAATAATCTGTAATGTTGTTTTCTCCGAAAACAACGCTGCTAAATTACGGGTCGTTACACACACCTAAGGCCCTAATGCAACGGTTAGAGATATATACGCTGAGGTTTTAATTTTTGGGTATACCCTAATGCAACGGTTGAATGTAAACCGTTGCATTAGGCATTAAAAATGTTGCATATCTAAGGCTAATCCAACGCTTACTACTAAATGTTGCAAAAAACTGTTGCATTAGCTTAAAACTTTTGCATTAGCCTAAATCGTTGCATTAGATATAAGCGTTACATTTAAAGCGTTGCATTAGGCTTTTTATTGTAGTAGTGAAAAAAACTACCGAATTTTTTTTGAAATAGCAATAATTAGCAGTTGTTTATATTAATCATGAAGGTTAGTGCACTAATAATCATGTTTAGAGTGTTAATTACGTAATTAATAATTTATAGGGGGTGCTACTATAGACACCTAAATGTGTCTCCCCAATGTAGAGACTAATGGTGAACATACCATATTGCCATAAAGTACAACTAAGGGAAATTGACGATGAAAACACACAACATACCTCAACCAATTGCCTAAACCATGTTTGAATTGCCTTGGAAGCGTGTATTAGGATTCGCGATGATTACGAGATTTAATGATGATTTTTCTTATTTTTCCATGCATTTTTTAATATTATATATTCATAAAATAATAAAAAAAATGTCATTTTGCATCCCAAAATATTTTTAATAATCATAAAAATAATTTTATAATTTATTCATATTTTTCTATATTTTTATCATATTTTTAGAGCTTTTTATGGATTTTTTAGGATTTTTGCATGCTTAGGGGCATTTTCGTCATTTCCGAATGTTGAAAATTGTTCCGCAAAGCATATTAGTCAATGGAATATAAAAAGGGTAGTGTCTAAGCACAAGAACCATTTGAAACCAACACCTCGAAAGTCAAGATTTATACACATGTATAGAAAAGGCAACCTTACAAACCGTTTGCGACGGAAGATATTGAATGATGTATTTGTAGGGATGCCAATATCTCAGGTGTATAGCTCCCTTGCTGAGAAGAGTAATGGTATTGATGAGTTAGGAATATTAGAGAGAGATGTTAGGAATTTTGTTGCTGAGGAAAGAGATTGAAAATGAAGGATTGTGATATGGAGGCAATGCTTGAATATTTTAGTAAGATGGCTGCAGATAATAAAAAAAAATTCACATGTATAGAATGGATAAACATAGATATTTGCAAGATATTGTGGGTGGATGCTAGAAGTAGGGTTGCATATGAGGAATTTGGTGATGTTGTTTGTTTAAGTTTAGATTCATTTGATTTTTTTAAAATCATTTAGTGAGAACAAAAGACTGTACTCAAAATAGATCAATGCACAAAAATCCGTGCTTAAGAATTCACCATGTCTTATCAAACCATAAGACAAACTTGCCAATCCAATTCAACAATTCATAACTCATCATTCATCCGTAGTTACCATTTAGACTTTTTAAATCAAAGCATAATAAAATCATCATTCATCAATTCATATCCAATTTCCATGACGTAAAATACGCGTTTAAGGAATGACAATAAAAGAATGCTAAAGAGCATCAATATTTTTTGAATGCACATGTATAGAAGATGATTTCGAAATGGGAGAAATGTGCTTAGCATTGTACTTTTCGAAAATACATATGTATATATACTAAATAATTTTCGAGAATAAGAAAGTGAGGTTACATAGAGTATTTCGAACTTTTATGTTGCAAAAATCATATCATAATTACACAGTAAATTTTCGAAAATTTGAAATAATATTTTCAATCCATAAGAATAGGTTTCGAAAATTTTAGAATCTTATTTTAAAATAATAAGCTTCTTTTGGACTTCTAGTTGGTATTTAGTACACAAATTATAAGGTTAAAAACACATGTACACAACACTTAGTCCAAAAACAAGTTTAATTTTATTTTGATTTTGAAAATAAATAAAAACATAATTGGGCTTACACAAAAATCTGGACAGCAACACCACTTAACATAAAATGCCTTTAAAAACATCACAATAGCCTTCTAAAACACGGCTAAAAGCATTCCTTGAATACTCATACATTCACACAAACTACTAGCAACTTTGCACACAAATAAGCATAATTTTGCGTCATCAAAACAACCTTAAAAAAATAACTAAAACAACTACTTAATTAAGCATGGATACAACTTCTACTAAAGCATAAGTAAACTACTAAAACATAACTTTAAAAACATATAAACTAGGCTAGAACATAACATTAAGCATACTAAAACAAAAGCGTAAAAAGAACTAATCTAGGCTAAGCTTAAAATACACCTAGGGGCTAAAGAAAGCGATAGACATCGAAGCATACCTCAACGTCTAGAAGACTACTTTAAGTTCGCTCCCTGCTCAGAAAATTAAGCTCAATTCTCTCAGTTATTCTTCCGTGAAAACTTTTCACTTGTTACTCATCTTTTTTAGAGGAAAAGTGGAAGAAAGGTAGAGAGAATTGTGAGGAGGAAGGATGGATGAAGAGGGTTATTTATAGGATGGAGGGGTGGAGGAAATGATAAAATTTGAAATGTGGGATGGGTAGGGTGGTGGTGCCGTGTGGAGAGGAGGAGGATTGTGACGACCCGACTCGCTTAAACCGGCGCGGAAGAAACCGACGAGTCAAATAGTCAGAACTAACAAACTAAAATACTTAAAATTTAAAAGCAAACCTCAAATGATTATATTACTAAACCAAAAAGTACAAATACCCACAAGCTTGTACATTAATAATCCAAAAGTCAAACTACTACTACTAATATACGTAACTCCAAATACATGTCAGAGTTATAGAAAATAGACAAATACTAAAACTATAGTCCAAAACTAATCAAAGTCATAAAACAACAGTATAAAAACTATATCTCGCCCAACCCAAAGCTAAGCAAGAACCTCATCATCAGAATTACCTGAAAAGTAAACAACAGTCCACCGTCAGTGGCGAGTAACATAACTGTCTCACCCTAACAGGAATACACATGAACATAGCATAAATCAAACAAACCAAAACATAACATCAAATCATGCGAATCATAGAAATATACATGCTTGACTCGACTAACTTAACCAATCTTATCTTTGGCGCAATCATTCGCATACTAGACCGGACTACGCACGTACGAACGCATCTTACGCGAACGAACTTTCCAACTATGCCAGGATTGAGAATCTTACTCCCAACCCTATGAAACCAATCTTACTGGAAATCCATGTCAAAGACGACATAGTGGTAATCACTATCCCAATACCGCGGTTAGGATAGGGGCAACGTCTTAACCCAAAAACATAGAATCTTACTCTTCGATTTAGGCGTCTAGTAACGAAATCAAGCTAATCTTTAAAATCTATAAACCTTAAATCTGAAGTTTACATTCTTAGTTACTTCTTAAGTTGCATCTTACGCCTTGACTCAAGAAATAACATGTAAACCAAACATCTTACAACATCTTATAACTTTCTTTAACCTTTTCTTTAACTTTCTTTAACTTAAAAGACTCAAACAAGAACTCATAAAGAACCTTAAAGAACTCATCAAGAACTCAAAGAACTCATCAAGAACTCATCCAAGATTCAAGATCTTCAATCAAGAACTCAATCAAGATTCAAGAACTCATCCAAGAATCAAGAACTCATCCCAAAACACACGCATAACTCAATCAATTCAACATTGAAATTATCAACTTCCTTGCATCCAAAATTCATCAAACTTGAACATGATTAACATAAACTCAATACTAACATAATCAATCATAGAATCATCATTTTAAAACTTAAAATCATCATAAAACCATTTCAAAATCAGATTTACAATTCATACTCAAAAACATGATCAAAACTTCATATAAACTAATCTTGTTCATTTAATCTATACTATGGAACATAGTACACCAATTAAGTTGAGAAAGTATGTTACCTTATTAAGGATTACACACAAATTTCAACACAAATTGCAGCCCGGAACTCGAACCACACGGCCCTAGCAACACTCGCACCCACACGGCACTATCACACGGCCTGCACCACGGTTCTTGCACACGAACTGCACGGCTGCCCAGCACGGCCACCTCACGGCTGCACCCACATGAACACGGCTCCACTCGAACATGTTCCTGCTGCACGGTTTCAACCACACGGACCACCTCTTGCACACACGGCTTCAACCACTCGAACACCACTCGAACAACCCACACGATCAAGAGCCCAAAACCAAACCCGAACTAGAAATCTTGAATGCAAATTATGTGGTTTAGTTTGTGTTTAGATACTTAAAGATCAATACAGTTTGAATCTTTAAGTTTAAGGTTAGAATCGATGATGAACAATTTGATTGGTGTTCATAGCCAAAAATGGCGTGTGGATTGATGGCAATGGAGGGACTTTTGTCTTTTGATCTTTTGATGGCAAGTGCTTAAGTTGGCAATTGTGTTTAAATGGGCAAATGAGCTTCCAAGCCTTACTAACCCTTCTATTTATAGAAGTGGTTAAGGTGTGAACATGAGGCAAGTGGCAAATCCTTGCCATGCACACAAGGAAAACCGGCCAAGGCAAGAGAAATGGGCCAATTTGGGCTCTCGTGATCCATTGGGCTAATTTACAAAAAAAAATTGCATGATTAATCATGCTTAATTCGATTTAGCCCAAAATATTAAATAACTAATTTAGAGAATTAAATAATAAAATTCTAATTAAATAAATAATAATAATAATAAATAATAACTAATCAAAATAAAATAATTCGAATTAAATCGAAATTATTCATATAAAATAAAATAAATAGTTCAAAAATAAATTTGAACCATACATAGCAACACATAAACATCCGGCAGAAATACCTATAAAATCAGGGTCGTTACAATAGGGGGTGAGTGGTGGTGAGTTTGCCTCGGGAGTTGTGTTGTCAACCATTAATGGTTGGATGACTAGTTTACTAGGCTCTTAATAATACGGAAAGAATAAAATAACCTTTAAAAATAAAATTCTAGGCCATAAAAATATTTTTCTTCATCAAAATATTTTTGCATAAGACAAAGTAATTTTTAACAATAAATATATAATATTTTCGTGTATATATATACATATTTATTTATTTCGAAAATACTCCAACTTCTAAAATAATTTATTCTTTTCCGAAAGTAATATTACGGCAAAAACATAGTTTATAATAAATACTTTTTTGAAAATAATTCAAAAACCCCTTTTTAGAAAATATTATTTTTGAAAAATTCTTGAAAATTTACGGGGTATTACATCTACCTCCACTTAAAAAGAAAGTTCGTACTCGAACTTTAAAAAAGGTAAAAATTTTATGTAACAAACTATATTAAAATGGGTGTTTATTTATAGAGAATTCAAAAATATGAATTTTGATTATTTTATTTTATTTTTCCGAATTGTATATTTTGTAATATTTTAATTTAAAAAAAATCAAAAATTGTAATAATTTTCCTTATAAATAAGAGTGATGTTATTTGATTTTTAATAAAATTTTAAGGGCATTATGGACTTTTCAAGGGGGACACCATGGCTCCCCCTTGGCTGGGGTGGACCCACATTTTTGAATTTTTTTTAATTATAAAGCACAAAATAAATAATATTCATTAACCTTTCAATCAAACACTAACTTTTAATTTTATTCATCCATTTAAAAAACAAAAACCTAATTCAACCACCCACCCCAACCACCTTGCCCCGCCAAGACCCACTCCCCAACAACCCCTAGATCCACCACCACCGCAAGCAAACTGTCACCAACCACAGACCCACCATAGTAAAAAATTCAAACCCGCATGTAACGACCCGACTTTTTATGAGCTGTCGATTTTCAAGGGATTCGACATTCGGATCATTATCTTTTACGAGACTTTAAACAACTTATGAATTATATATGATCAAAATGACTCCAAAAGTCATATTATTAATTAACTAACTAGTAAAGGGTTCAAAAACTAAACATTAATCAACTCTCAAAGGAAAACCCAACATTAATCAACACTTTAATTTATACACATAAACAATTCAGTTAATTAAATAATAACTCGAAAATAAACTAAAGAATCATCAACATCAATTAATTTACACAAAATTATGATAAAAAATTACTCTTTTTATCCTAATAATATTCGGCCTTCACAAGAAACAAATCAAGAATTCATACTTTAATTATCAATTAATATAATAATCATAATTCATCAAACATCAATTAGTTATACAAAACAAGATCAAAATTACTCCTTTTTGGTAATTCTATCATTTGGCCATTATGAGTTCAACTCAAAAAGTCATACTTTTTATTATCAATTATATTATAATCTTAATTAGTCACAAATTAATTTTTAGAATAATTAAATTAATTCTAAAATCATAAAATAAAACTTAGTTTACAAAATATGATTCAACATGGACCAAAAATTAATCCTTTATCTTCCTATAGCATTCGGCTATTATGGAACAAAACAAGAACAAGATTTGATTTTCAAGATTTTACTTATTTTGTTCATTAAATCATGATATAAATTTTAATTAATAAATTATTTACCAAATCATGATCAAGATTTAAATATGAATAAAAACACATAAGCAAAATCGAAACTTTATTCCTTATTCTTCATCATTAAATCGGAAATCATGTGAATAAACAACAATATTTATATTTTAATTCAAGACTTAAATTAAATAATTAAATAAATCATGTAGACATGCTTTTATTCAAGAAATCATCATAATATACAATAAAAAAAATTCATGCTTGCAAGTACTACATGGTTCGAAATTCATAAACCAAGTGGACAACAATTATCTTGAAATTTTATTAAATTAAACCATATATTTAACAATTGTAATTCTATTATTAAATCACATAAAATCATTCAAGAACATCAAAATTTACTCAAGATTACATTCGAAATTCATGCTTAATATTATTCATCATAGTTCGAAATTTCAAGATAAAAACAAAATTTTATTTCTACGATTTAACCCTTAATTCTATTCTAGTTATATGATCAATTATCCATACTTAAGAGGATTACTCTGATTACCTTAAAAGTAGAAAGAAAGAACCAAAATCTTGACCCTTGGTCACTCGAAAATCACACGGCACACACACTTGCACCACTTTGATTAACTTCTTGAAATTTATGTTTTGAGAAATAAGAGTGTTTTAGATTAGGAACTTGTTCTTTATGAAATTATAAAAGAACAAGAAGAAATCTTTAAAGAGAGATTAGAGGGGTGGCCGTGAGATAGAGGGAGCAAGAGAGGAAATTGTTGAGGAAGAATAGGAGAATTTGTTATGACCAAATATTTGAGTGATTAGGATAATAATTAAAAATTAGGCCTTTTAGATATGGAATTAATAAATAGATAAATGGGCCAAAATAAGGACAAATCCCTTGGCTAAAGGAAGCCTAGGGTGGTCGGTTGGCCTAAGCTCAAAATTGGGCTTTCGGGCTTAGTCTAATTAGACAAGGATAGATTAGGAGTGGGTTGAGTGAATGAGCAAGTATACAAAGAAATACGCTTTTTAAGATAGAAATTAATTGATAAGTTATTGGGCCAACTAAAAGTAAATCCATTGGCCATGAAAACCATGGGAGGGCCAGCCAAGGAGAATAACATTCGGCTATTGGGCTCAAGTTAGGACATAGATAGAATAAGATAACCCAGCTAGAAATTCAAGACCCGAGCTTGGAATGGAATAATCCTAACAAATAGTCACGAAATTTTCTAACCCAAATTTTTGGGTTATTACACGCCACCACCATCCACCACAAACCGATCAACACACCACACCCATACTCACTAGCACCACAATACCAAACCCACCGCACTAGAGCTGTAAATGGGTCAACCTGGGTTGGGTTCGCGTTGACCCATTAACATAAACGGAGTGAAATCCCCAACCCAAACCCCACCCATTTAGTTAAACGGGTTGAGATTCTCAATCCAACCCAACCTTATAAATAAATGGGTTGACCCAATAATCCGTTTAATAATATTATCACTTTTTTTATCAGCATCAAATAAAGTTATACCACTATATGTCTATACTATTATATGGATCGTAACAACAATACACGATAGCCATATATATATATATATATTACAAAGTCATATTGTTAATAATTTACACATATAACACGGTAGTAATTAATAACTAACAACTTTTTGAGTTCTAATGTTTAACATAAACACATTAGATTTTAAGGCATTAGAACCACCTATATAGCTCGTAAAGAATATATAATATAATATAAAAATATGAAAATAATAAATTAGATTAGTACGTCAAGAATTCAAAAGGCGACTGATTGGCTTCTAGGGTGTCGCGGCCCTAGTCGCCAAACAAATATACAATTTATTAAGACCTAACGAACTAATACGTAGTATTAGCGGGGTTAGGGTCGATCCACAAGGAACTAACACGGATTTAGTTGTAGTCAAGTTGATCCAAGGGTCTTTTTCTTTGTTTTAGTGAAAAGTGAAATTGAATCTAATCTAGAACAAATGAATTGAAAACTAAGCGAATTGAATTGGAATACTACACAAATTGAATATCAAATGACTAAAACTCTAAGGATTAGACTCCCTAATATCATTTCAATCGGAGGAATTACAATAGTTGAATTAACTCATGTTCGATTATCTTAATTGCAAAGTGAATATTCAAAAAGCATTAAAGGACTCAATCCCAACACCCTCTCTCGAATAGGCGATAGGAAATTCTAGGATTGGCTAAAATAACCTCTCTCGATTAGTCGAGTTAGCAAAACCCAAAATCGAGTTCGTTAAATCACTTTTATCAATTCACAATCCTAATTACTATCTCTAGAAATTAAGAAATTCTCATGGAAATCTTGAAAACAATTATCAAAATCATCAATAATCACCAAACTCATCATGAACACTTCACCAAGATATGATGCTTAAGTTCAAGAATTCTAGAGAAAATACAATCAAGATTATTCAAACACAAAACTAATCCAATGATAAACCCCCTAAATCAATAACATCAAGTCATCCAATCCCTAGAAAAAGAACTACTCACTAATCATAGCCATTAAAACAAAACTCATGAAATTCAATTAAAATCTATTCTAAGAAGTAAAAACAAATTCAATCAAATATAAAATAACAAAAAGTTGTAAGAAATTGTAATCTAAACAACTATGAAAACAACAAAACCTGGATTGGGAATCAATTGAAGCCAATGAATCTTGACATTGAAATGAAGAACAAGAATTTGAAGAACAAAATGGTAATCTATTTTTTATTATTGGAAATCTAAGAGTTTTTTTGAGAGAGTTATTTCTACTTGAGAGCTTCTTGAATACAATCTAATGAGAGTCTAAAACTATGAGTAATAATTGTGTCTAAAACCAAAGTTTAAAACCTCCTAAAACTAATCTCTAAAAGTTCCCAAAAATACACGGACAAAATCAGAAAATTTCACGTGCTGCAGGCCGTGCACGGTCGTGCAGTAATAAGTTGCACGACGGTGCAATACTAAGCTGCACGATCGTGCAGTTGAACCTTGCACGGTCGTGGCGAAACGAAGGTCAAGTTGCACGACCGTGCAAGGTTTGCCTGCACGGTCGTGCACTCCAAAAAGGGGCTCTCTGACCTCTGCACGAGCATGCTGAACGACTGTGTAGTAACAAGCTGCATGATCGTGCTCAAAGGAAGGGTAGCTGCACGGTCGTGCAGATCTGCGCACTCGGTCTTCAAATGCTCATATCTCCTTCGTTTCTTAGCGGAATTGAGCATATAATATATCAAATTAAAGCTCTTGGAATAAGGAATCTTCTCCAAGTGGAATCACCTGAAAAAGAGTTATAGAAAAAAATATACGAGTCTTTGAATCAGCCTATATATGCAAGAGCACTTGAAATGCTTCCATTTTGAGCCTAAATATTCATGAAAACAAATAAAACACAACATTATTGAAGGAAACCATGAAATAAGCTAATCCTATACTAAAAGACTAAAAACCAATGAAATAAAGTCTAAAAGGCCCTAAAGACAAGTGAAACGAAGCCGGAAAATGGGTCCAAAATAGACCGATCAGCGACCCGCCACACCGGGCTAGACTCCATTTGCCAACATTTCAGATAGTTGGTTTCCACTTGAAATTAATTTTATTACACCATATATTTTTAATGGGTTAAGCGGGTTGAGAATTTCAACCTGATCCAATCCACTAAACTAAACTGGTTAGGTTGGGTTGTGCAACCTATTTAGCTAAACGGGATGAAAAACTCAACCCAACCCACTATTATTAGGTTTAGTTCGGGTTGGGTTATTAGGTTGGGTCAGATTTTGTCAGATCTACACCGCACCCATCAACCAATATACCCACCAATACAAACCACCAAACCAAATCAAACCCTCCTAAATCTCACCAAACCAAACCCACCGAACCAAAATACTCCCAAACTCAAAAATGTCAAGATTGAAGAACACACAACCAATAACCTTGAAAAGTGCGAATTTCGATGGTGGTTGTCCGCGGCGGAGGTGAGGATGGAGAAAAGCGGTGTTGAGTGTTGGTTGTGGTGAGGTGAGGAGAGAGAGAGGGTGGTATCGGTTGAGGTGAAGTGGGGTGAAGAGAGAGAACTGAGGTGGAAATGCTCGTGAGGTGAAGGAAGAATAAGAAAGAAATGGAAATCAGATAAAATGTAAAGGAGGAAAAAAGGATAAGGGAAAAAAAATATCAAATTATATATAAAAAAGGAAATTGAAAAAAAAAACAGCTGGGCCCAAACCTTTTTACCGGTGAAACAAGTATCCCATTGCTTCAGATCAATATGGGAAGACCACCCACAAACTTAGATTAATTAGAAATAAATCAAACCTGGATTAATAGCGGAAGATGGTCCAAACTTCGGATTAATATTTGCAATTTTTCCAATATTTTAATATTATCGCACGCACTATGTGTATACAAAGCTAGTTTTATTTGTGGGAGCTTCCGCTTTTAGAGAAAATATAAAAAGTCTATTTATTTTATCAAATTAAAATTGAATGAGATAGCCTTATGATTACTATTCTATCCATCAGATTTGGCATAGAAATTCATAACTTAATAAAAGTCATTATTATAGACCTTAATACTTCATCACATTATACAAAGAAGACAATCAAACAACTGGTCATTTAAGGACATCACCTCTGCACAATGACCTACTGGTTTTACCCATCATTTCAATCGTGTAATTATAAACTTTTCCTTTGTCATCCATAACAATGTTAGTGGTTGTTATGTGAAAGGGTTAATCGGGTTTTTATTGTTTTACCCCCCAAAAAAATAACAATTCACTACTTTGAGGTTCAGGCACACCCCGGTTAATCAATGTATTTGTATTTCACCGTGACATGTTTACCTAATTTTGAGCAACATCTAGACCTAGCAAAGTCAATTCAAAACCCGATTCGAACCTCACAGGGTCCAAAACTTATCAGAATCCGAACATGACCGATCCAAACATGATCGATCTGAAAACAAACCGATATGAACTCGTCCAATCTAAAGCAAATCTTTTCTGTTTATAGAATCTTTTATACACAATAGCTTGTTAGGAATATTTTTCATGGTGTAAGATATTTGTTGGCAATAGCTTGTAATACAATAGCTACTAGCTAACCAATGAGTTCGTAAAAATTACAAATCAAGTCATTAAAAACATATCATCTGTGACATTGAGTATTCTGCTATACAAATGTTTGTTTCATATCACAATCAAGATTTAATTAATTAATAATGACATTGTAAATTTGTAATAATAAATGTTTTCAATCAAAGACCAATAAAAATGATTTATATAAATCGAAAGATTCCAAATGTAACCAATAAAATGAATAATTCGAAACGAAATAAGCAGTCACTAAAAAGAATTGTTCGTATAATTTTATTTTTTTGCTTTAATTTTAGCATGTTTGTCATCACAAATCGTTGAATTTGAATGGTTTTTCGGTTAAAAATGGATGAAAATTATGCAGAAAACTACAAAAATAATCTTTTTAAAGAATCAAACAAGTACTGCTGAAACATTCTAATCCAAAATGGTCCTACCCAAAATAATCCGATCCGATCCGGAAATGTTCCGATTTTAAACGACCCAATCCGAGTTGGCCCTTATTCGATTTTGATCCGAAACCCGACCAGGTCCGAGTAGTACATTGGTCCTAACCTGGTCCGAATCTAAAACGATAGGATTGCCAGGTCATATAGGTCGGGTCACTGGTTTGCGAATTGCGATTAAATGGAGTATTCGAACGTATTAGGCGCGCTTAGCTGCTTGTTTGATTAGGGTTAGTTTGTGCAGCACTCAGAAAAATTCGTATTTCAACTAATCAACTTCTATCTTATGATCACAAACCCGCTATCACAGATTGGTATAACAACTTCAAATTCGGTTCAGTTATTACATTCCAACTTCTTCAACAAAACAAAAAAAAATAAGAAATTCTAGCATTCCAAGGTAAACTTGTACATTTTTTGTTGTATTGCTGTAAGTTTCAATTTTCCAAAGTTGCTATTTGATAACATGTCAGATTGTGATCTTTGAATTTTTGAAGAAAAGAATGTTCATTGAAATTGCAGATGTATTTATATTGTTTCTTGATTTCTTGATTCAAGCTATTGTTTGTACTTTGTAATTATAGTTTGACTAAAATATTGGACTGTATGATTTGCAAACAATTTATTTGTGATATTTATTGGTGTTGAGTGATGAATGTGCAAGCTGGTGGTATTTTGCAGTCTGTATTATGATAATTCCGAAATAACAGATGGTTGTAATTCGAATATTGATTGAAGACATTTTTGAGTCAAATGGTGCAAAGATTAGGGGAAGAAGGGAGTAATTTGTTGATGTGTTTACCTTTATTCCTCAATTTTTTTGTTGTTATGTAGTCCCTCCGCTGGAATGCTGGCTAATCTTTGCTCCATTGGCAAGACCTTTTTGAGTCAAATGGAGCAAAGAATAGGGGAAGAAGGGAGTAATTAGTTGATTTGTTCTTATCTATGAATTCTTTGTTTTTATATAGTCCCTCTGCCGGATAATCTTTGGTCCATTGGCAAGACCTTTTGAGTCAAACGGAGCAAAGATTAGGGGAAGAAGGGAGTAATTTGTTGAGGTTTTCTTATCTATACCCTTATTTCTCAATTCCTAGATTGCCATGTCAGCAGCAAAATATAAGAAAGAGAAATAATATGTATTCATCATTGCTCAACATTTTTGAGCTCTCAGAAGCTAGAACTGAGGCCTCCATTAAAGCTTGTAGCGATACATAGAAGCAGTTTCTGTAGGAGCTTATTACAATTATATTTGCAAGTGTGGGTTTATAATAAACTATTGAAAGAATTAACAGATAATCATTACATCTTGCTTTATTCTCATTGGTTGATCATTGTGCTTATGTGTAATTATGGAGTTAGTTGTAACTGTCTTCTGTTTGGTAAATGCCGAGTCAGTTTCAGCTCCTTGATTATTATCATTAGTACATATGAAGTATTACAATTTACAATTAAAATGCCACTAGGAAGGCCTATATAAATAAAGGGTATTGAAACCAAGTCTCGAGTTTTATAAAGCTGTAAAGCCCACCAATATCCATCATTCCATCATAATATTAGAGATTAGACGCAACAGAAAAGCTGAACAATATAATGAAATTGCAGGGGTTCTGTCCAGTTAAAATGACTTGAGATTTGAAAAGTGATTGCACAAAAGGAATCTAAGTATATTTCAACAAGAAAGCTAACTACTGGTCTTAGCATATCCAATGGAGAAGTCTCAAATTCTCTATATAGCATTTGCAAACATGCTCATGTGATATGCTTTTCCATCTAGGTAGCTAGATGTCCTTGAGTATGTATGCTAGTGCCTTGCAATCCTGTATAGCATTGCTACTTCACTGTAATAATTCCCCCATTTAAAATGTGAATGGTGTACATTAGTGTGAAACACTGAAACCTTTCTGCTGACCAGTCTTATGGTACATTGTTCCCGTTAGCTTGCACTTTGCAGTGGATGTCACTTCACCAATCACCATTAAGGTCCTGGGAAGTAAGCTTCAACAGCCATGTTGCTGGATATGATTACAACTTTGAAATTATAAAAGAAATGTTTTGCATCCGCAATTGTATCATGCTACTGCTTTAAGAATTACTGGTTCATAGTGTCTGCAGTTTAGATTTATGGCATAAATGGATTGTGTTTTACCTTGCTATTAGTGTTTTCTGATCATATCATGAAGAAAACTTGTTGAAAAATTATTACATTTGATACAGATATGGACACTGAAGAGCAGATATTGATTGGTGAAAGTTCTCCAAAGTCCATGCAAATTGATCCAAAACGCGCTCGATTTCCTTTCTGTGTTGTATGGTCACCTCTTCCTGTTCTTTCGTGGTTGATTCCTTTTATTGGCCACATTGGCATATGCAGAGAAGATGGTGTAATATTGGACTTTGCAGGCCCCAACTTTGTATGTGTTGACAACTTTGCCTTTGGCGCAGTGACTAGATACCTAAAATTAGATGCACAGGTTTGTTCTACCATCACTTATACTACATCTCTCTGCTTGTGTGTAATATTGTGGTATTTTTTCCCCTGAAATTCAACCAGTTCTCATTATTTCGTTAAGAAAGAACTATTAACAAGCTATTAAGACCATAATTATATCTATACTTCAATATGTTTTATTAGTATTTATAGTAATCCCCGAAAAAACCTGTGCCTAATGGCTGTACAATAAGTTATTTTCCAATGGGCGCAAAGTTTGCCAAAAAATATTAAAAGTTACTCTTGATAAGTTCTTGATAAATTTGCTCTTTTTATCAAGATTCAAGGTTAAATAATTATGTTTTTGGGGTTTTTTTGGATCCGATTGTACAGTAATCTATTCTACACTTTGAATTTCATGATTTGTTATAGAAGCCATTCCAAATTATGCATCCCTTCTCTGCACTAGCTTATTTATATTCTAAAATCTAAAGTAAATACTTTAAAAGTAAATTCCATTGTGATATAATTTGTAGCAAGTGGTTGTGCTTGTCTATTGAATGGCAAAAACTGGAACCTTAAAATTAGGAATTGAAAAAAAAAACCCGAAATTGATAGAATATCTACAATGAATAAAGACAAGCGAATAATCATATTTTTCTCTTGTTATTAACATAGGGTGGTAAAAATGTAAAAACGTTGGGAAATCTTTTAGAGTTTTAGGAGTTATGAAGTATGACTTGATTAACTGTTGTTTCAGGATACCAAAACAATGTTTTTGTATTGCATTGCTAGACAAGTCTATTACTTGTGAAACCACGTTGCAATATTTTTTTTTAAATTCACAATCATAGGAATGGTCACGATGTTGCAGGTTTGGATGTGATGCATTGATCATGGAATGGGTCAAGATTACTACTGACACAAATTTGTTTTACCATCTTTTTTAGGGGTTGTTTGTTATAAATTTAGGAATGGAAACAAATTAGATAGGGAAAGGTCTATATTTAATGAAACCATTACTGGTTTTGTGTGATTAAGGAAATGGAATGTAAACAAAGTAGAGAGAGAAGGTTTTGTTTCTACAAGGTTGAGATTGGTGAAAAAATGTTGGTAATGGTTATCATTAGGAAAGGGAATGTGTTACCAACCTCCCTTATCAGACAAAAGTAATGGAGATGTTTATTTGAAAACACTAAAAAATAAAAATACCAAACATGCTCTTTGTGTTTCGTCTCTTTTAGATGTTTTTAATTTAATATATACATTGTCACTACAAGTTTGACAAGCTATCAATCTATCTGTAACCCTATTTCTTCATCCGTTATAATTTATATCTCATAATCAAATACTTGCTTCGCTTCATATTACTCGTAACATATCTCTTTGGCCCACATTTTATAGAATAGAGTTGAGCCTGTAAGTGCACGAATTAATTGAAATACTTGTTTAAATACAAGCCAGAAGGAAACTATAATATATTGGTTTAAAATCATTTCACTAAATTTATTCATTTACATTATGAGATCTCTTCGCTAAAATGCGTGCTAAAAGGGTATGTTATAATAAAAATGGAGTTGATGAAGTATTGATTTGTCTAAAATCTTAGAAACCTAGTGATTTAGCTTGTTATAGCTATTAATGCAGGGTGATTTGGTTCATATGGTTCAATTGGATGGAATGTCAGAGTTATCTTTAGTTTTGAACCGATCAAATGGTGTGCGTCAGTTCAAACCCTTTACAGACTATGGTTTGGAATGGGATACATTGATGTATCCGATTTCAATACTATATTCATTCATGCATGCAGGCAATTATTTGGTTATGCTAAGCACAAGGCATGTAGTGCAACTTGTCTATTTTTTACTCCCTTGATCTTTTTGGTAATGAAAAGACCTTAGAATACTTGTTTAATGAGACTTTTAGTATTGCTGGAGGGTTGGTGATTCTTTGATACCCATTACTTGTGATATTTCACAAGTCATCGTCCCTTTAAGTACTTTAATGTCATTGTTTCCATATTACGGGTTTGTTTACTTGGGTGTAAAAAGTTTTCGATGTAAAATGATTTTCCATGAAAAACATTTTACGATGGAAAACTCATTTTCATAGAAATTTTCCAATGTTTACTTGAACGGAAAATAAGTTTTACTCCCAAATTTGGGAAAAAATGTTTTCAATAGGGTGTAAAATGAGTTTTCAGCCCAAATTTTACATTTTAATTTTTCGCCCAAAGTAAACGATGTAAAATAGGGAAAAATATTTTCAAGGAAAACATTTTTCTCTTTAGTAAACGGAGCCTACATGTTCACATTGAAATGTACAAATGGTTCATGCTCACTGCTACTTTCCATTTCTCAAGTTGCTAGGAAAATTAGTTGTCACACGGGATGCATACCTTTATAAATCTCAAGAAATAAATTGCTAGTGTCTTAACATACATGATGATTTACCTGGCATGGCAATGGAGTACTCCGTACTTTATAAGTTCATAGGTTATGACGTTGTGTTAGTTTGGTCAGTACTAGACATGGCTTGGTGAGTGATGAGAAATGAATAGAATCATCTGAATTGTTTTATGAATTATAACCAAATTTATTATGGCCAATGCTTAGTACTAAATTGTGCAACATTTATTAATAAAAGTAAAGATACATTACATGTCCACACATAGTGGTGATTTTAGCATGCAAAATTACAAAGATGCCATTGTGCATTATTTATAAATCCTGCACGGTTTGTAACTGTGCAAACCCCCACACATTTTATTATGATAATATGATACCACATGTGTTGATTCTTCCATAATTATTTCAGTTGTGCAGTGCAATTTCCTTCTTGGCTTCCCGTAGGAATGGAGAACAGCAGAATCAGAATGAATCTGAAGGTGAGATTTTGACTTGGGATGATGCACTCCGGAAAAGCACACAAGATTTCCAACACCGTTCCTATAATCTTCTCACTTGCAACTGTCACTCATTTGTTGCAAACAATCTTAACCGCCTGGGCTTCAATGGCAACAGGTGGAATGTGGTTAGTCTTGCAATACTGATACTCTTCAAGGGTAGGTGGGTGGACAGAGTTTCAATTGTAAAATCTTATTTACCCTTTTTGATAGTGTTTCCTTTGGGTGTTGCTCTTGGAGGCTGGACTTTCCTGAAATTTTGGGCTATGTTTGTGATTTTTTTGGTTGGTTGGTTTGTTTTTGGTTCTTATTGTTTTAAGGGTTTAATTCAGTTGTGAAACCTAAAACTTTTAAATGTTGCTTCTAAAGCTTTTTTCAGATTCTGTAAGTATCTATAGAATTCAGTCATGCAGTGAGATGAGCTCGCTGGTTACAAATATTTTATGGGAATTGTTTGGAAAACAAGCGCATGGTTGCTAAAGTACTGTTTAGTGTGTACAAAGTAGGGTTGTATTTAATTCTGAATTTAGTTATACTTGTAGAAATCATATTTATTCTGCATTTCATCAAGTAGGCAAGCAACTTCGATAGAATCTACACTTGACGACCAATAATAATCCATAGCATTGTCCACTAATTCATTAATGTTATGGGTTATTATTGGTTATTACACCTTATTTAAGTTAATAATGTGTATATGTAGAATTTCTCAGCAAATTCTCGTGCCTTGAGAAAATTGGGAAAGTGAATTTTTAGTTTCAAAAACTTTGACGAGCAATCTGAACATAACATGTAATTTAATCAACCAAGGAAAAAAAATCTTGATGAAACTTAAATTGCATAAATTTGTAAATTTTTTAGGAAAAAAATCTTGATGAAGCTTAAATTGCATAAATTTGTAAATTTTTACAGGAAGTTGATTTTTCGTAACACCACATTTGTTTCAAAATATGTGCAACAATTTATTTTGTATGCATTTTACGATAGAGATTAGAAGACAGAGACATACAAATTAGCTAACATAATTTTAATGCCAATAAGTTATAGTTTCACCCTTTTTGGTGCTTAAGTTATTCTATATTATGATGATTTAGAAGGGTTGATAGGATAATTTTTTGTTTGAAAAATGTAACTTTTGCGTATAAAACTATAACTTCAAATGTAAAGTTTAATTAATTTTGTAAAAAGTAAAAGATTTAGAATATAAAGTTGCAGTTTTTTAATCAAATTTTAGCCTAAAAACGTGTGCAAAATTATTTGCTACACCTACATATATTTTGAAATGGAGGTAGTAAATAAACAAAGCATAAAGCTATTATTATCATTAATTTCCTTCGTTCAATTAAGCTTTTTTGGTTATTTGTTTTTTAAAATTTATATCTCTATTATATAAGCCAATGAAAGTTATGGTGTCCCCTGGAAAAACCTATATTACCCTCTACATGTTTCTAAAATAATTAAGTAATATTAAGTAAAGTTATTACAATTTTTAAAATATTTTAAATGTAAATATTACAAAATATATAATTTGTAAAAATAATATAAAAATATTAAAATTCATATTTGTGAATTCTCTATAAATAGGCTTTCATATTGATATAGTTTGTCACATACAAATTTTATCTTTTGATTATCATTAGAATTTGATAGACGACATAATATAGTGATTTTTTTTTTGTTCATTGTTCTAGGATGATTGGATGAAAGAGAAAAACAATATAGGGGATTATTTTCCGACTAAAGCAAAATGAATCTGAATCGAACTCATCATATGCATGGTATGCATAAAAAAGTTATCTCTAATATATAAGTCACAAGGACTAATGGTTATGAATCTATGATATCCCATTATGAAAAGGTTGTATAACCTTATTTTAAAAAATACATCTTTAAAAACATTTATTCGTGTATTGATTTAAAAATAAGGGAAGATCAAGATGGTAAGAAAAAAACCTATTACTAAAAAAAACATGTAAAAAAAGAAATAACAATTGAAAAATTATATGCTATAACGAAACAAATTCAAACAATTATAATGTAATAAATAAAAAATTATTTTTTTACCTGAATATTCAATAGCAATTCCAAATACCAAAATTAACAAATTATAAAAATACCGAGATGTATATTATAAGATTATAATCTCCTTAGTTTATCTTAACAAGCTAAGGGTTAAATAATCTTATGATATTATAATGATTTTATTTATACTGACTCACATATATAAATTCTTTAGTCTATGCACGATTCGCATGGAAATAATGCCAGTTGACTTAATTGAAAGGAAGAACCATTTTGAAAAGATCGTTGAAAGGTAAGCCATCATCCTATGGGAATGAAAATTGATTTTCATTTATTTGAATGGAAATTGATTTTCGTTTTAAATTTTCAATTACTCCCTCCGTCCCAAAAAAATGCTTCATTTACTTTTTCACATCACCCAAGACACATCTTTAAAAATTAATATCTTTAGTAGTGTATAATAAAAAAATTATATATTTAGAAAGTACCTATCGAGACGAATCAAACGGAATCCCACATAACTATGTTTTATCTTATACGTATAAAATTAAACAAAGTTAAAGTTACAAAGTGAACCGTACCAAAAGTTAAAATGTATCATTTAATTTAGGAGAGGAGAATGAAATGCATTTCATATTTCAATTACTCACTCCCAAATTCCAAATCCTTAATTAAAAAGAATAAAATTAATTTCCTAATTTCTTGAAAATCAATTTGCTTGTCACCTGTCGTTCAAAATAAAAAAAATAAAATTTGCCTGTCACCTGTGTATTGCTTCAACAAAAAATTCCTGCAAAAAGAGGAGAGTGAAAGAGAAATACGAAGTATGAGTGAAGAAGGACAAGTCATCAGCTGTCACACCATTGAGGCATGGGAAGGCCAACTTAACAAGGCTAATGAATCCAAAAACCTGGTATTTCTTCTCTTTTTTTTGATTTTTTTTTCTTCCCTATTTGTATAATTGTCTGTCAATTTTCAATTTTCTTTTCTTTTTATTTGAATCTCGAAATTAATAAAGTAATAGTATAAATCGTCTTGAATTTGTCGTATTATTGCTTTCTCCATTCTTTTTCGATTTCTTAAATCATGAATTAATAATGGTTTAGGTTTTGGACGGCATTGTTTGATTTGATCGCTGATATGTTCGTTTGTAATTGGATCGTGTATTTTGTGTATCCGATTAATTCTAATTTTGTGGATTGGATAAACCGAGGATTTGTTTTTAGCCAGATTGTTGTCACAATTAATTAATCAAGGGAATGATACGACTCAAACGAGGTTTTTGTCTGAGCACAATTACCATATGGTTTTTTTTTTTTTTTTTTTTTTTTTTTTTTTTTTTTAACGAATTGGATGCTTTTTAATATTATCATAATCGCTTTGTTTTCATTACCTAAATCATGGTCGGTGTTGGAGCAATTGAGCAACTGAACACATTGATCATATTATTTAAAGTTATGCATCATTAAACAATTTGCGATTTGCGTTTGCTTTTGCTAACCTCATGTTTATTGGAGCAAATGAGTTGGTTATTATCATAATTGCTTATAAGTTATATCTTTCTTTGTCCATTCTCTACTAGAAATAAGCATAAATTTGTTGGCTGAATTTAATTTAGCAATATGAATGGTTCTTTTACTCCTTTTAGGTGTTGAGTTATCTACAGGTAAATGTAGCAATATCGGTCGATTGTCATTGGGGTTGCTTATTGTCAGGTGCCTTTTAGCCGAGGAGAGTGAAATGAAAGTAATGTTATGCATGTTATAAAAAGAAAAATAAGTTCTTTGACTTTTGGCATTGGTCACAACTCATAATTTTTACTTAGACCATTTTTTGTGTTTTATATTTAAGCAAAAAATATTTTTATGTAAGATGTCATTTAGTTTTTATAATTTTTTACAAATACGTAATTAGAGATACTAATGTTTAATATTTTACGTTGGCAAGTCGCAAGCGCAAAATGATGATTTATGTAGATTTAATAAAAATAGAGGGAGTATCGATAAGTGAGATGTGCTACTTGTGACCTTTAGTATAACTTGGTGAATTTGTGAGGAAACATTTAGTATGCCATTTAGAAGGTAATCTGGTTATTCCAATCACTATTGTTTGATGCAAAGTGCTTTGCAGTTGATGATTGAAGGAACATGTTTTCACTAACCAAATTAAAAGTACAAAATTTCTATTTTGCTTTAATGTTAGGTTAGTTGATTTTTGGATAGAAAATCTACTTGAGGCCATTGTTTTCATTATTTCACTTCTGGAACACTATTCATTGCTTTGTGCACTAGGTTTTGCCTAAAATTTTAATTGAAATGACAAGTATGTCCTTCACCTCACAACACCTTAGTTTTAAAGGGTGTGAGGCATACGGAGGGGCAAAGGGGTCCTAGAGCCTAGGCACAAGGTGGGCCTATGCATTTTGGATACGAGGCACACTAACCATGAAAATCAATTTTAGAGCTTATACTGTAAGTGCATAATAGACAAATGAATAACAATAAGTTACCATTGTGCTATTAAAAGTCAAAAGCACTTAAAATTTTAAGCCTAAAAGGTGAAAAGAAAATAAACATAGTTTATGTTTGTTTAGTGGCCTAATAAACATTAATACTCCATAATTCCATATCATCATCACCAAAGTCATCTACTATATACTTCTCTTTGCCACTAATGTCCTCTTGTATCTCATCACCTTCCTCATCATCAATCACCATGACTTTTTGAGATAATATTGGTCTTGAGCTAGTAGCAAAGCCTTTCCCTTTTTCAATTGTAGATGTGGATCAATATAATCGTCATCTCGACTAATGTCCTCTTCAATATAATCAATCATGACTTTACGAGATGCAAGGCCTTTCCCTTTATCAATTCTAGATGCCATCATACAAACCCTTTAAAACTTCATCACATGTTTCTATGGGATTTCCATAGAAGATTTCAAGATTAAGAAAATATTTTTCCGCATGCAAAGGGCGATGAAAATGACAATTCCATCTTGCATCAACAGACTTAAAGGCTCTTTGATAGTGCTGTTTATTCTCTCCAAAACTCTAGGATTTAGCCTCCTTAGCCCTATCCATGGCTTCATAATTATACCCCATTGCTTTTCCTCACCATACACAATCCCAGGTACCTTAACAAATGGACTGGTCAGCTTATGAGTCTCACCCACCTCTTCCTTAAAGAAAGTAACTTTTACCTCATGCATACTTGGTGACTTCAATTCGGCTCCATATTGCCCATACTTGGTGACTTCAATTGGGCCAATTCGGCTCCATATTGCCCAATTGATTCAATCATCCTTTCGAAACTATCATGATCAACCGCATAAAATGGAATGTCGACATCATAAAACCAACCACATATTCCCTAGAAGTTGTTTCCCTTAATTGCCTATAGCAAGTTTCCAAATATACGTTTGCTTTCTTTCCTACCTTTAAAAGATATTGGTGGTAGTTGAGGTTACAAGCATATCCTAAGAACCTATGACCTTTTTTTTTAAATACCACTTGGTTTTTCTTATCACCCCCGAGGCCCCACCTTTGCAAGGTATCACAAATCACAATGCTTATGGCAGTGATTTAATTCACTACAATTGCCATTTCATACATTCAAAGGTTTTTCCAACACAGTTGGATGCATGGAATGGGCAAAAAATGTGGGCAATACGTTGGGTTTCTTCTTCATAGTCGTGAAACATAAAACATGAGATGATGGTAGAGTTGATGTGTACTTAGATTGCGATCGTAGGAAAAATAAGGAATTGAGAGATTAGGAGAGTGTAAGTAAAAGGAAATACAAAAATAACAGGAATTGGATGCAAGTTTAGGATAAAGATGATTCAGCGTCCAGTAATTGATTCATTGTTGATAATTGATAAAATTGATAGAGTTTACCATAACTAAGAGCTCGTACTCTCGTAGTGTACAAAAAAGGTCATTGGTAAGTTAGCAGTCTTAGTCCAAGGCTAGGAAGGTTGTCCCTTGACATGACTGAAGCTCGAGTAAAACCATGCAACGTATTAGCTGCTGTGAAGAAGTAATTCCCGATATAGATCCCAACAAAAGACACATCAACAATTGCAGAGCATAGTTGAGGGCTGACAAAGCACAAAGTCATAAAGCCGAGATGTGGCGCAACAATTAGTTGGGCTCCATTTAGCTGTGGAGCGTAAGTGTTTATTTTGGACTCCTCCATTTAGTTGGGTGCGGCGGTCTCGGTTAGTGTAGGAAGGTTAGAAGTGGGGTTAAGGAGTGGATGAAAGTGAGTACTGAACTAGGTGCTATGAGGTGAAGGGCATATTCGTTATTTCAATTAAATATTTTGGAGACACCTAGAAAAAACTTGGGACACCTAGTACAAACTGGGGGATAATTAGTGTTTCAGTTTTATTCTCGTTTTTTTTTTTCCGTGGTTATTCAATCTATCAAAACCTTAATATAAGTAAAATATGCATTCCATATTTCCATCTGGTCATTAAAAAAAACTTCTCCTTAATTTCCTTTGATCAAGTACCTTATTCTGTTAAGACCAATTTTTTTAAATAACTGTAATAGCTCCTCAATGGCTCCACCCACCTGATTGAAGTTTCTCTCTCAACTCCATTCAAGATCACCATGATCCCAGCCTTTTTATTTTTCTTACTGGTGCATCTTTAATCTCTGTCATAGATGTCCAACTAATGTACTGTAATTGGTTTTCCCTTGTTTTCCTAAATATTTGCAATTCCTTGCCTATGGATGCCTTCATTCCTATTATCCCTTGACATATTCTCACACATCCATCTCAAATTCTCAACCTACATATCTTGGCAAACTCCCATCTTCCTAATTGGTCCTTTGTATATTGGCAACTCCCATCTTCCTAATAGGGTCCTCAATTGTGTCTTGGCTGTTCATAGGAAATAAAACAAGCTCTTAGTGGCATGTGCTAAACCTGTAAACTACTAATCATTATACTATCTCCTTTTCAATTTAATTTTAATAGATAAAATTACACGATTCCTAGACAAAAATGGTTAGTGTTAAAATGATAGAGAGATAGATTGAATCAAAACGCTAATAAGGAAACATAATTTCTATTGCATCTAATTTGAAGCATCTATTTGTAGAAATTGTTGCGTCTAATTTAAAATGGAGGAAGTAATATTATTTTGTCTTCACAGATGGTTGTCGATTTCACAGCTACATGGTGCCCACCTTGCCGTATGATTGCACCCGTCCTGGCTGAGCTTGCTAGGAAGCATCCCCATGTCATATTTGTGAAGGTGGATGTGGATGAAATGCAGGTTAGGATTAAAGTTTATATTTACTTAAGATTGCCTTTCATTAGGTCCGAAAAAGTCTTCTGTTGAAGCCTGATTTACTGTGTTGAACAGCAATTAGCAAGAGATTGGGCTGTTGAGGCTATGCCGACATTCATGTTTCTGCGTGATGGCAAGATAATTGATACATTAGTGGGAGCAAAGAAGGAAGAGCTGCAGCAGACTGTTGCAAAGCATGTCACTGTCGCCTAATTGTCTAATTTTCGTTTCTTTTTCCTTAACTGATTTAGAAGGCTACAAACCTTGTCATAAAGTAGTAGTATATTGTGTTTTCCTATATTTATGTTTTTTAGGTAGCTCATCCGGTTCATTGGAGCTTAGATTTGATTACATTGCGATCAAACCTGGGTTCTACACCTAGCTTTGGTACGTGAGTCTCCCAATAAGGATTTTCTGCATATGGCCAACCTCGAACCTGAGACATCCTTAAGCTATATCAAGCCTTTTTTTCTACAGTTGCGTACTTCCGTACTGATATGTTTGCTGATCTTTATACTAGGATTACTAGCTTTGAACCTTTTGAGGCTTTACTCTAGTCACTGCGACCATCATAACCCCCCACCCCTAATAATGGGCTAGGTTGCATGGAAACACATACATGATTGCATATGTAGTACAAAAAATTAGGGTTTGATAAAGGCAATTTTTTCCTATATTCACCGATGGTAGTCTTATACTCCGGACCATTTTTCAATACTGTCAAAAATCATACTTTGTGAGAATGAAGAATAGCTCAAATTGTTAGAGCTTCTCTCCCAGTTCTAGAAAATTTTAGATCAATTTTCATCCCTGCAGTTTTGGATGTCTAATCACCATAAAAATAAATCATAATTCTTACAATTTTTGATACGAAATATCCAAATATCTGGATATCCGATCCGAAATGTTATAAATTTTGGATGTTTTGGATATCCGAAACTTCATTTTTATTGATCTGTATATGATCCAAAATATTCGAATTTTTTTACATAAAAATTATTCGATTTTTCCGGTTCACGGGTCGGTTAATTTTGAACAACAATAGTGATGGTGTAGTATGGTGGTGTGGTGGAGGCAAATCTCATTCCTTAGCTTTTTAAACAAACAACTATCTAATTCTACCACTTTCCTCTTTCCCATTTGACAACCAAACGGCCGGTAAGTATAGTTGAATATTATTTTTCGTGGATTTATGGGTAATAGTGATAGCAAAAGGAATATTTTTAGAATTTTTGATAATAACCAAATACCTCTTGAATAGCCTAATGTGGGAACAAAATCCAAATTATCAAGCCCACAGTTGCAATATTTTGCTGAGATGAAGTTTGACATTTGGTTTCATAAAGCTCCATAATCGAGACTTTATTATAAGTATACAAGTATGCTTCTGAAAGGTTATGTTTTCTGGCACACCCTTTAATATTTCAGAATCCTATAATCATTAAATGAAGTCAGTGGCAGTTAATAATTTTATTAAATCATAGACTGAATAAAACAAGTGAACTAGGAAACTTCTAATTTTTAAATTTTGGGTTAGCGATTGTAAATGGATCAAATGCCTTCATATTTTCTTTTAGCTCCCATTTGGTAGCCGGTTATAAACGATGATAATGAGAATGAATTTATACCTCCCATTTAGCGATTTTCCATTTTTGGACAATTATACCGGTAACCTGCTACGACGGTAAGCAGCTTATTTCTATGATAATTAAACTCTTTCATTTTATATTAATTGAGTTTTAAACACAAAATACAGTTCCTCTCCCCTCCAAAACCCAAATTATAACATAAATCCTTTTCCCTCCCAAAATCTGTTGCCATTGTTAACCATTGCCATTGAAGCAAAGTGAAGGTTTGTGAAGTTTATTCTTCTTCCAGTTGTTGCCCCAATTCATTCCAGCGGAAAAAATCCCAAATAATCAAACCCCAGGTTCTTTTTTTTTACTCTGTAAATACAATTTTGTAGGTTTTGTAAAATTATTTGAATTGTTGTTGTTGGAATTTAGGGTTTTTAATTTCTGAGTTTGAATTTAGGTTGATAAGTTTGAAATTTTCTGGGTTTGAATTTATGTGGTTTGAAATTAGGTTTTTGCAAAATTCTGTGTTTAATGGTTTTTATTGGATGTTTATGGGTTTGAATGATGTTGTTCTTGGATTTTTTAAGGGTTTTTATTGCATGTTTACTTTGGTTGGTCTTCCGTTTTTAATCCCAACTTTTCGAAAACCAAAAATAATCCCAACTTTCGCTTTGATTTTCCATTTTTGGACCCTCTTCAAATTTTAACCTACAATAACCGATAAACCTTGCTAATTAGCCGGTTAAAATTTGAAGAGGGTCCAAAAATGGAAAACCAAAGCGAAAGTTGAGATTATTTTTGGTTTTCGAAAAGTTGGGATTAAAAACAGAAGACCAACCAAAGTTGAGATTATTTTTGCTAATTTTTCCTTTTTTTTTAATATTTCTACACAACTAGCAATTATTGGTATGATTATATAGTGTGAGGATCCTTAGGGAGTTAAGAGAGGGGGGGGGGTGGGTGTTGAATGAGGATCCTTGTCCACGTCAGATTAATTAAGCCAACTGAGGTTGTTAGTTAATTGAGTAACTAACTGTCTAAAGTTATTAGGATTAGTGTTCCGATCATTATACATATTTGTTTAGTAGTTAATGTGACACACTTTTTACTTTTCTCTGCACATAGTTCTCTTGTAATAAGCTATCATTCTCTTACTTTCTATGTATTCTATTCTGTTCAATAAAATTCTTTAGTTTTATGAACCTGAGCCTGGAATTGAGACAACTGAAGGTGATAAATCTGGTATGTGTTTTGATCACTTTTCCACAATTTTGTTTTTAATCCTCCTCTCCATGATCATAAAATACTGGAGAAAATTGCATATGAAAGTTCGAGAGGTCTGGAAACTACCGTAAAAGGATATCGTGTTAGAAATTCAGCAATTGTTCAAAGTTTCTAATTACTATCTTTCCATTGTATGGCCTATTTTTTAGTCTCATCACAATTCAAATATCAGATTTGAATAATAGCAAAAAACCAAGCCTAGAAAAATTAAACTTCCAATTATTTTAGGGGCTGTTTGGTTGTCAAAAGAGAAAGAGAATCACTTTATGAATGGGTTTGAAGGGGAATAAAATGTAAGTGGTAGATTTTTTTTTTTTTGAAACAAAGAAGATTCATTAAACAGAGATCGAAACACAAAAGTGGTAGATTTAATTAGTTGTTTGTTTTGCCAAAAAAAATTAGTTGTTGGTTAAAAAAAATGTAATAACACACCACCACCGCCCATGCCCACCACCACTGAAACCACCAACCTCCCCCCACCTCTTTCCGGCGCAGACTCACCCTCACCTAGCCCCACCCAGCCCAACCTATGAATCCTAAACCCAAAAACAAAACAAAAAACCTAAATCCAAGTTGGTTACGTTGGCGGGGATGAGCTGATGGCCTGATGTGAGGGGGGCCGGGGAGGGTCGATCGACACCGGTGATGGCTGGGGGAGGGGGTGTGGGTGGAGTTTCATGGGTAGTTTTCGTGGCTAGGGTTTCATGGGTTTTTTGGGTTAGGGTTTCTTGGGTGGGGCTGGTTGGGTTTGTGGGTGGGGTTGGGGCTGGTGTGGGGGGGGGGGGGGGGGCGAAGGTGGGGGACGGTCAGTTGGCACCGGCAAGGGGTGGGGGAGGAATTTGTGGTTTTTTGATAGTAGGGTCGTGGGTGGGGCTGAGTGGTTGGTTCGTGGGTGGGGGTGGGGTTGGGTGGGGGTGGCGGTGGGGCTGGGTGGTAGTGGAGGTGGGGCTGGGTTGGGGTGGGGCTAGGTGGTTGTTAGGTGGAGGGTGAGGATAGGAAATTCAAAAGATAGGGGGAAGGGTGAAAATGGAAAAGTGTTAGAAAAGGGAAATTGGGAAGGGAATGAGAATGACAAAATGGCATAATAAACACAATCAAAAGAGATGATGCAGTTAATTTTCATTCCCTTTGATTAATAACCCCCAATCAAAGTATATTCAATTATTATAGCATATTATGTTTTAGCCATTCATTTTCGAATCGGTGAGAGAGTAAAAATGCCGATGGAGACATGTTAAACTCATCCAAATCTTGCTTAGCATCATCAAAAGTGAAGACTCAACTATGTAATAGGACAAATTGCCAATTGTTTTTTTTTTTTTGGTGAGAATGAAGGTTGAAGGTGAAGAAATAATGGTGGGTGGCCAAGGTGGTTGAGGCTCAGTGAATGAAGATGAATGAGGAAGAATAACGAACATAATAGAAAGTTGACCCGCTTTCACAATTTTGGAGGGAAGTTAACTTGTTCATCCAATCATAAGTGACTAATAGTGTAATACTCACACTAGGGATTAATATTGCAAGTGTGTCAAAGACAATAGTTTGGAATTACTTTGGATTAATAGTGTGAACCTTTCCAAAAAAAATGGAAAATGGTACACTTATTTTGGGAAGAATATTATAACAGTACAATTCATTGGCAGACGAAAAGCCAAAGCTTAAAAATATTCCACAAAACAAAGTGTCAACAATTTTTTATAGAACTGTTAACACATTTATACAAATTTCCACTTTCCCTTTTGGAACAACTAAAAAAGAGGGTTTGTATTGCTCTCTAATACCCTCTCCAAAAAAAATCTAAAAAGAAAAAAATCACACCAAATCCTTATAAAAAATTATGCCCATATGAAAAAAAAAAAAAAACTCACACAATCACTCTACAAACTTGCTAAACCTAAAACAAAACTAGTTACAAGAGTAGACATCCAAACAATCTATAAACCGCGATCTTATCAAATCTCAATGCCTTTTGGGCGACCAATACGGTATAAAATCTACTCTAAATTGCTATGTTTTAGACCTTACCTAAGTTACCTAATAACTTAAACTTGGAGATGGATTCTCTTTTCTTTCTTGTGTGTTTAGTTGAAACTATCATGCAAGTTGGTCAAAAGTGTATACTTGTTCGGTTAGCCATAGTTGAAGCTTTGGAAGCACATGTTGCTTGAACTGATAATCGCTTCAACTCATTTGGACAGGGATCTTTTCCAAAGTTGTTGTTTGTTACCATCACTGCACAGTTTTGCTTCCCTATGCATCTCTGCATCAGAAAATGAATAGCATATATGTCAATAAATGATAGCTTCAAAGTGACTAGGGGCGTTTATGATGCGATTCAAGTTTGAGTAGTGGGTTGCTTGGCTCGACTTGTTTACATCTTGAGTTGAGCTTGAGCTTAAATGAATCGAATTTGAAACGAGCTTAGCTTGAGTTTTGAGTAGTGGGTTGCTTGGTTCGACTTGTTTACATCTCGAGTTGAGCTCGAGCTTAAATGAATCGAATTTGAAATGAGCTTAGCTTGAGTTTTTACCGAGTGCAACATTGACAAAGTTGAGCTTTGATCCAGTTACTCTCGAGTGGCTCATAATTTATCATGTCTTAGTAGCAACCCGAAAAAAGATTATAGTACTAACTTTCCGAGATTTCTGCGAGTTTTTTAAGTCAAGTATTAACTTGCTCGACTCAAACTCGTTAACATGTCAATTCAAGCTTAAACTCAAGTCGAGGTTAATCAACTCAAGTTTTGACCAAGCATTGACCAAGTTGAGCTCAAGTAACTTGCAAGTTGTCTCGTCTCACAAGCACCAAAAAAGATACCAAACATAGAAAATAGAAGTTTACCTTTTCTAAGACTCTGTTTGAGGTAGAAGCATGGCAAGAACTCTTCTTATAATTTCCACAAGTTCCAAAAGGAGTTCCAAAGCTTGCAAACGTGATAGAAGAAATGTACTGACTGGGGCTGCAATGCAAATGGATTTTGGGCACGTAGAATTCTTGTGTTCTGTCTTCACTTTCTACCTGAAATCCTTTAATGGTTCGATGGGTCTCAGAGACCTGTGCACAAATTGTGTTCATCGATCTCTTCACAAGAGAAATTTTGCTTGGATCACCGCCTGTTTCCTCAAAGAGTACAATCAGATTTCTTGTAGGTTTCAACCAGGATCGAGGCACATGGTACCTACAAAATCAAAATACAAGATTGAACGACACAACACATAAAACATATTTAGAAGTAATTCGTATTGATCTTGGTTCTCCGAAAGGGTAAAAAAGGGAATCTTGAATCATGTTGGTTGTGGGGTTACCATCTTTGAGAAGGCTTGCCACATCCGGCTTGACACTTAGTTGGGCTAAATCTTGCAGTGTAACTGCATCCATTACATTCACCAGTAGCAGAACTTAACCAATATCTTCCAATGCTTTCTCCATTGATCCATACTTGACCCTTCCCCATGCTTTGCATGTCCAAGGCCAATGGCTCATTTCCTTCAGGCTCATCAAAGTAAGCCTGCATTTTTCCATTTGCAAGGTATTAGATATAATAGTGTGTCGCCTGGGAGTCACCCTGGGTGTTACTTTTCTTTTTTTCCAGAAAAAAAATCTAACCTTGTGCCACATCAATGGCTGCTGGTCTTGCACAGCAATTTTACTGTCCATCCACTCTACTGTGGGTATGCCATTTGGAGAGGCAAGATTCATGGATTCCCCCTTCAGACCAACCTGAAAGAAATGATAACCGGCATTACTAAAAAGTTTGTTGGAACATAATGTGAGGTATCGCTTTACGACATAATCACCTGATAGGTCCATCTTTCCCAGGATAAGTCTAGTATTCCACGATCAAGGCCGTGTAATACAACCGGGCCTAGAATTCCCGTGTCCCAAGCCTCAAAATGTCCTCCCACATTCTTCAGCATTTAAAAAAAAAAATGGAGTATTAGAAAAGGAAGAAGCAGCATACAACTTATTGTCTTATTTCTAATCTGAGTGGAGAAGCAGAAGATTGAAAAAAAGCATTACCGGTAAACCAACTGCTATGCTCAGTAGAGCAATTTTATTGCTTCCTGGTTGCAACTTTACTTTTCTACTAAAGGTAAATCTTCTACGTTTCCTTTCTCCGAAGGCCGATCCTACAAGTGATGGTCAATGATTGTGTGTATCAGAGAAGAGAATAACTTATCAGAAAGGACATTGCCTCAAGACAAGTTGCGGCATGATATACCTATAAGCTGTCCATTCACAAAGGCATGAACAGCATGTCCTGTTGATTCCACTATGAGCGTTGGTGGTTTTCCACCACGGAAGAAAGATTCTGATGGGTTAATATCAACACTGCAAGGACACCAATCAAAACAAATAATCCATAGTAAGACTTGAAGTTTGAATTCATGATAACAAACAATACACATTAATGGTGCTATTAATGATGGATTTTAACTTTGACATAAAACCACCTCAAAAAATTTGAGATGTGCAAGGAAAATTCCATCTCTAAGAAAAATTAGAGACAAAATTTAATGTTTAATCTTAAATGCACGTCTCAAGTTCTGAGACAAAATTACTTAATTCGTATCAAAAAATTTGACACCATTTATAGACGTCAAAAAAGATTATCATGAAATTCGTCTCTAATCAAGGTATAGAGACGAATTAAGCCCATTTAGTAAATAAGATTTTTGCAACTAATTAGATTGTGTTTTTCAAGTGAAAGCTTTCTTTCAATGCGTGAGTCCCTGGCTTCGTAGTTGGAGAATGAAGTAACAAAAGGTCCTGAATAATATATTTAACACATTGAAATACGACAAGGAATATCATGTCTACCTAGTTTTGTACCAGAGATAGTCAGTGCTATCCCTGGTCATATTTATCTGCTCTAAGAGACCAAAAGCTGTAGTTGATGAGCTTGAGCCATCATCTAAAGCTGATGCATCTTCGTTATAACTCTCCCACGGAAATATTTCAGTGTTCGTTGGCATCATTTCCATGTGTGAAGTTTGTTCTCCCACCTGTTGACATGTGCAATAGTTTAGTTATAATTTCAGCCATCACCTTGAAGGAAGTCGACTTGTTAATGAAGCTAACTCTTGTTTTTCTAAGCTTTTAATTGGGATTCTATGATCCTTTAGGTACGTACTTTAGCAGTGTTGAAAACTACATTTCTGCAATCAGGAAGAATGCTGATAGACCAAGGAGGCAAGCTATAGTGCTTATTGTTGAACAGAACCCTAACACCGGAATCTGCATCATAATTTGTCAGAAAGGCTACGCAGCCTCCTTTTCCAGGGAAATATACATGAGCCTGGGAATATCAGAGTTATATCAGTATAAGCAGTACAGTTGATGCACAAATAATGAAATACAAATTATTTGGTGAGATGGCCTCACCGTAAGACCAAATCTCACTAAGAAAAGTTGAAGAAAAACTTGCAAAAGTTACAGAAAACATATAAATACTTGTATATGTATAAAACTACTTGATAACTTTTATGCATTTTCCATAACTTTCAAGAGATTTTTTTTATAACTTTTCTTGGCAAGACCTGGTCTTACCATGGTGAGACGGTCTCACCAAAGCCCTACCAATAATGAAATTCATAACTATCTCCTAGTTTCTATATGTCAAGGTGAGACCTGTTGATGATCCCCTAACTCTGTGACCATAGGGTCAGCCGAAACCAACGCTGGTTCACACAGTTTAATTGCCTTGTGAAGTTCTTTTAAGTGACCATATTTTGGTTGCCTGATCAAACCTGCATGAAGAAAACAAGTTGTAGTTTTGTCATTGATCATTACTTTGTAAATGTGTATAAGCAATCTAATCTACGATTTCCACAAGCCTTTTTTAATGGACGGACCAACTTTTATTGGGTGTTCATTTACAAAGCTCTTTAATTCTCACCGTATTCATCAAGAGGAGCATCATAATCATAACTTGTGGTTATAAATGGACCTCCAGCAGTCCGCCCGAAGTTAGTCCCACCATGATACTGTGTGACATATAGTACAAGTTGGGAGATGTAAGTTACACAGAGACTAGACAAACAATGGGTCTAAAAAATTTTGCTCTACAGAAGAAATGTAACCATGTAGTAGTTGATGAAGGATCCTCCTGATTGTATAAACCGTGCAACAGCAAAAGCCAAGTCTTGCACTGGTCTATGGGGGCGGGACCCTCCAAACTCGGTAAACCTGCTCATGATCAAATCGAGAGACGATTCTCATCAAATTCTCAACATAAGCTGAATGTTTATAGGTGCAAAAAAGAGTTGTTAGAGAAAACTATACCAGCCAGTCCAAGCCTCAGTCCAGAGCTTGGGTTTATATGGTTTATTTGCTGAAAATTCATCACAATAGAAACCATTGCAAGTGTTTATCTGCCACAGTAAGCAACAAGCAAAAGCTTCAATGCGAATGTAGTTTAGTTTATCAGAGCTACATTAGAGTAAATATGATTACAAATGACTTAAGCATGCTTTAAACTACATGAAATGAAAATACACTAAGCCAAATTATGAGTGGATAATTTGGACTGCAAGAAACTTCTTACCAGAGGATCAGGAGTGTCGTCATCCTTGCACATAGTCCAGGGAACCCCAGTTTGCATACTAACAGCCATGTTTGCAGCCCAGTTCATGTAGTTGTCCCCCTTTTCACCAAGTCTCATTCTAAGATTCCCATATTCATTCTCAACCTAATAGGAGATAGTTAAATAACAGTTTAGCCTAAAAGAGCAGTGCCAGTTTCCCAATGTTTCTCACAATGACATTTGTTGTAAATTTGAGTGAATTCTAGGGTATATATGTCCAGCCATGCAAAAATAGCTACTTCAACACACAACTACGAACAGTTGTTGACAGGACGAGGATATGTTGATTTATATATTTTAACAAGGTAAGGTGAACTGAGCTCTACACAGGCTGCCTTTCACAGGCTAACACTCAGTAGCAATGTCCTTATATTTATTGGGAGAGGGGGCAGATGTCGAACCTGCAACCTCGAGGTTTGCAGGCGCACCTTCAGCCAACAAACCAAAGGTGCTTTGACAATGTTGATAGATTTGTTATGATGAAGAAAGCTGATGATTTATTGGGTTACATGTCACATTAATAATTGATAAATTGGGCATCTTAAGCCATGTTATAGTACAAAACAAATCTTTAAAATTGAGCATGTCCAAACTTAATACCTTCATTAACAGCATACAATAATAATACAGAGAATAAAAATCACTAACGGCCCGTTTGGTTGTTGGTAATAAATTGCGGTAATGGTAATGGATTTTAAGTGTAATTTGTTAAGGAAGAACATCATAATCCCCATGGAATACATATTTTTCATTTCCAAACTTGAAATTTCTTCTTATTTTCCATTACCATGGGAGAGGGAGGTATAAGATGGGAATGGATATTTGTGAAGAAAATTAGATAAATTGGAGTTAAACTAACACAACCATGGGAATAGATTTTGATTTTTCTTCCAAATTTAGTTATAAATTTATTCTAATTACCACCATTTATAACCGACTACCAAACGGGACGTAATTGTTACCTGTGAGAGAATAATTGGCCCTCCTTGCGACTCGAACAGGTCATGACTCTTCAACAAGTTTACAACCTTTTCAGTAAATCCTTGCATTGCCCTCTGCAGAATCCCAGTTCTAATTTAGCTAACTAAACAATTCACAAATGAAAGTACAAGTGTTATAATTTAGGTTAACAGACCTTAAAAGGTTCATTATCAGTTCTGAAGCTGATTCCTGGAACATACTTCAGCCATACAGGAAACCCACTACACAAGACATTTAAAAAAAAAAATAAGAAGAAAAAAAAAGCTAAAATTAGAATATTCACAACCTTACCAAAAAAAAAAAAAAAACCCACCAAAATGGCTAATCCTTGGATTCCATTAGAAAGAAACCAACTACCACACCTATTCATTATTCCACACACCAAAATGTCCTTGGGTAAAATTATAGGGAAGAGGAGTAACACAAAGGTTAATACTGCTCATTAATACGGCCTTGTTATTTTTGGACTGAATTAATCTAAATTGAACTGAATTAAATTTGTCTGAATTAACCTAAATTGTAGGAGCTAACTTGAACTGAATTTTTCTTAAATGAACTGAATAAAGGCCTAATAAAATATCCTTCAGAAATTAAAAATACTTATTATCAATTAACTTTGGCTGATTAAATAAAATTGTACACTCTAATCTGTGGTTAATTTACCCAAAATTCCACTCTGCACAAACATATGGTCCTATTCTGAGCTGAGCATAGAGTCCAGCTTTCTGAACAGTCTTTAAGAATCTAACCAGATCATATCTTCCTTCAAAATTGTACTGAAAAATAAAACCCAAAGAAACAAAGTTTAATTAATACAATGCAAAAAAATGAAAATAACAAAAACCCCACTAAAATCTTACATATAAACTTTAAAACAAGAAAAAAAATAGACTAAAAATAGTATAAAAATAAACAAACAAGTAAATAAATGAAATAGGGGGTTAGAAGTAGAAGCAAAGTAGAGTACATTTCCAGGAGAAGGCTCATGACCATTCCAAAACACATAGGTATCAATAGCATCAAGCCCTCCATCTTTTGCCTTCATTATCAGATCTTCCCACATCTGAATCAAATCAAAGTTTTAAACTTTACACAATTCAATTCACAAATCACAATAAAACCCAATTATCAACCAAAATGAACATAAAAAAACATCAAAAAAAGTAAAAAAAAAATGTATATGTACATCAGGAGTGCTTCTGGGATAATGTATAGAACCAGAAATCAAGATTCTTCTTTGGCCATCAATTAAAAGTGCTTTTCTGTCATAACCAACACTACATTGCATAAATTTGGCATTTGCCAACAACATTAACCCCCAAAATAACATTAAAGTTTTCATTTTTGCAACTAATTTACTCCCCATTTTTATGCTCAACTCTCTCACTCTCTTTCAATATATATGGGGGGAGTGTTTTTTATTTTTTTTAAGGGGGGGGGGGGTTAATTTTTCGCGGTTTAGTTTGGCAAGGACTGTGAAGAAGAGCACAGCTGACAGCTCACTGCTTTCTTACTTATTGGGAGAAGCAAACAACTGGTATATATAAACACGAGACTACTTTCACATTTCATATATCAATTGTGTCAATGCGTGGCAACACTTTTCTATTATGTGAATTAATGTGAAGATAATATTCTTCTTACCAAGAATATTAAAATTTAAAAAAAAAATGTAAAGAAAAAAGGAAGGAAAATCTGACAAAAAAGTTAAAAAAGAGCATTAAATCCGGTCCCCTTTGCTATCAAAAAATGCGGAGTGATAGATAAAACAAGTATTAACTTATGTACTGATTATGATTTGTTTAGTCAAAGTGAGATTTAGATTTTGGCCCCCCTTATTTTATTTTATTATTGGTAGATTTGGAGAATATAATAATTAATTAGATTAGATGCCTAAGAAGTAAGAAGGGTATTGACACTATTGTGATTTGTGAAGGAAGATCCAATGTAAAACCCTAACTTTCATTTTTGAAGGTAAGGGGTTGACTTCAATTTTCAATTGTCTCCCTTTTTTTTAGGACATTTTACTTCATCTTAAATTCAGTTCACTTTAATTCAGTTCCGTTCAATTAAATTTTGTTTAGTTCAGCTCTCAATTTCCTTCTCTTATAAAATATTACTTCATCTGTATTCAGTTAAGTTAAGTTCATTTCATTTCAATTTAGTTTAGCTTTATTCAGTTGCAGTAAACAGGCCCTTAGATCGTGTTTACTTCAGCTTAAATTAAGTTCAATTCGGTTCAGTTCAGTTCAGTTCTGTCCAACTCTCAATTTTCTTCTCTTATAAAATATTACTTTCAGCTGTATTCAGTTTAATTTAGTTCAGTTGTATTCAGTTGAAGTAAACATGCCATTAAACTAAAGGAATTTATTGATTGAGATTAGTATGAAAGGTTCAATAGATTGTAAATTTAAAAAACAAAAATTTCTTCGCTTAACCTTATGATCAATGATCATCATACATGACATGAGAATTAGGCTATCCATAAGTGTGAGGTATGACTGTATGACAATGCGTAGGATCTAGAATAGATCTTGGTAGATCCAGATCCGGTCCAAATCTTTTTTTCTGGGTGAATTTGGATTTAATTGACGGATTTGAAAAATTAATTAGGATCCATATTCAGATCCAATGGGTCTAGCTCCAAAATGGAACCATGCATCTTATTTTGACTTATTATTTTTTAGATACCTTTAAATTTTGATACTATTGTGTAACATTTTTTATCGTTGAAAAGTTCAATTTCAGTACACCCAATGAGGAAATACAAAAATTAATGCATTAATTAATGAAAATTCAATTATTACACACATCTTTTGCATAACGACATACATATACTATAATATTGAATTGGATAAACTCTAATGAACCTTAAATAAATGGATCCACTAATACGAATACAAATCCTAGAACTATATTCGGATCCAAATCTATATTTTTCTCATAGGATCTAGATCCGACCTAGATCTATAGCATTTTGATTCGCAGATCTGAACTGCGTCCAAGACCTATTGTCATCCTAATAACACTATCACAGCTACCTATTTTTCTAGACTCCCTTTAAATTGCGAATAAAAAATAATAGAACTGAGCTAAAAAACTGAATTAGGTAATACTAGTATAGCTTAATTAAGTCTTTCATTCCCCAACTAAGTGCTTTGGTTTTATCGCCCTCAGCAAAGTTCAGTTCCTTGCCCGACAGCCGGTGGCTCGAGTGGGGTCCCTGCCTCCTCGATCGCCGACGAGTCCTCCACTCCTCGCTCGCACGGCGGAGGCGTTCATCGGGGGTGGTGCAGGTGGTTATTCAATGAGCTCCACCGGGTTAGGGTTTTCGGGTTTTCTCTTTAGTCTTCGTAGGATGCACAACACCCGGTGGTCGCTCCTCCCTCGCTTCCGTAATTGCCGGTGGTCACCAGTGACGCGGAGGTCCTCTAGTTAGTTAGTGTTTGTTGTTGTTCTCTGGTTCTTGCTTTTCTCTCCTTTCCCTGTTTCTTGTTTTTCTTTATCTTTTATCTTTTTTTCTTTTTCCCTTTTAAAGTCTTTTCTTTGGTATTTTTAGTTTTTGTTCCCAATGATTTCTTTGGCTATGTGTGAGAATTTTAAAAAGGAGTTAAGTAGTCTCCTTCTTGATGAAAATAATCCGGATGCTTTGGCGGATGTGCAATACCTTTATGAGTATATCTCCGATCTCGTCAACCCTATTGACGTGTTAACTCATATCAATGAGTTTAAAGTTGAGGAAACACCCTTTTTAGGATAGGAGAAGTTAGTGGTGCCTTGGATAATTACCGTTTTGGGGGTTTGTTTTTGTCTCGGCTTAACATTAAGGACGAGAAAGCTAGGCTGGAGTTTCTTAGTTTATCGAAAAGCTTATTGTTGAACATTGCTGCTTGTTTCCTTAAGACTAAGGAGTTCTCACATGCTGGGCATGTTTGCACAGTACTTTTAGAGTTTGATCCGACGAATATCAAAGCTCTGTATCGTCGGGCCTGTGCTGCAATTAAACTTGGAAAGTTTCATTTTGCTTGCTCCGATCTAGAACGCGCTAAGGACCTGGATCCTAGCAACCAAGAGGTAGATGAGAAGTTGGGTATGGCGAAGGGTCTTCTATTTAACCCCTCCCCATCACATGACACGATCCTTGAATCCTCTAATTCAGAATCGATTGCTTCCACCACTAAACCGGAGCCAAAGCCAAATCTGTTGAGTAAGGGTAATAAGAGAAGGAAGGGTGAGAAGAGAAGGAAGTGTCAGCATGAAGGGCAACCAAGAAGTGATGGATGTGGGAATAGGTTTTCTGTTTTGCGGGACACGAAAGATTTGGAGAACACAGAGGATCTTGATACGAGCCCCCTAGAGAGTGAGAATTCCCTGGCGACAAGGACGCAAATAAATCCAAAGGATGTGGTGATAGGGAATGTGGATTATAGGGAGGAAGTTTTTAATGACGTTAGCCAAGTAGACACCATGTTGCACTTTCGGAAGAGAAAGAAAGGGGGATCTACTTCTTTATCAATCTCTATCAGGGATTATCAAAAGCTAGCTCATGGAGATTTGATTCAGTACTATGACAGGAGGTTAGGAGAGGTGATGAGCATCACCGTTAAGAAGTCCCCAGTGAAGGCCCAACAATAGGGCCAAGAAAACCCTATTCAGATTTCTCCTTTCACTAGTAAGCAAAGTGATAAGGGTAGGACAATTGTCGACATTGGAGTCCAGGGCACCAATATGCAATGCGTTGAAGTGGTGGAAATGGAAGTCCCCCCCTCACAAGGACAACATTTGGAGGCTAATTGTATGCCTCCTGCTCAAGGAAACCATCATATCCACACCTCAGTAAGTAGCTACGCTACTCAAGATTCCACTGTTCAAGCTGAGAGTTGCAGAATTGTTGGACCTATCACCCTCAACCCAAGCCCCGTCCACCATCTCCATTTGACTATCCCACTCGAGCCTCAACAACTCTCCGTTCATGACACCTCCCTCGACCAAAAACCTTTTTGTTTTCCGGCTGCTGTTACGAGCAACCGTAGCCTGTCATTGCAATCTACTCCGGGGAATCGGGTTTTAACAAAAAGGGCGAGAAGTCGGGGTTTAAAAATGGTGTACTGGAGAATCGCAGAATTCCGCATAAGGCACCAACTTGTGTTTCTACTAACCATGTGTCAAAGTGCAGGTTTAAACTTGAAGCAGACTCTTCTCTACAAGATCACCTTCTAGCAAGCCTTAACATTCCTGAAAATTGTCAGATCGGCATGAAACGCAACTTCAGTCTCATCCAAAGTTTTGACCAGCCTCACCAACCAAGGAAACTAGTTATAGTTAAGAATATTATTTGTACTTGTGTTCTAAGTAATATTGTGTGTTCTGTTTGCTCGGGCCGTTACCTAGGGAACTAGGTACGGTTTTGTCCTTTTGTCAAAAATAAATAAATTAAGTCTTTCATTGAAAAAGAATCATTGCACTACTAAATTTGCATAGACTTTTATTCATTTTTCGAAAATCATATGTAATGACTCTTCACTCATTTTTTTTTTACTATATCAACTTCATTCAACTAAAATATTAAAACTTGTGCCAAAAATATTTGAAGCATACAAAAGAGATACGGGTAAAATTGTAAAATCAATATAATCATCAATTCACCATAATTAAACGGAGTAGTATTGTTGTGCCTAGGCTGAGTAGAATGTGGTCTGAACCGCACCAAACCGCAAACCAAACCACAATTGTGCGGTTTGGTTTGGTTTGCGGCTTGAGAAGTGCGGTTTGGTTTGCAATTTTGCCAAATTTTGCGGTGCGATGCGGTTTTCGAAAATTTCGAAACCGCACCAAACCGCAAACTGCAATCCGCAATTTTTTTAATTGTTCTAAAGTATTTAATTTCATACTTTTTATTTGGCTTAGTAACCTACTAAAATAATATCTTTTGTTTTTTCTTGGGTTTTATCTAGTTGTTTAAACCCGCAATGCTCTAAGGCTTCTCGAACAAAAAATAAATTTAGGATTTTTTGTCCTTATCAATTCTAATTATAAAATAAAAAAATTAAAAAGTGGGTTAAAACCGCAAACCGCACCGCACCAACCGTATTTTGCGGTGCGGTTTGATATAAATTACGGTGCAATGCCGTTTCAAAAAATGACAAACCGTAGTTTTGTGGTTTGGTGCATGCAGTTTGACATCCAAACTGCACCGCGCTCAGCGCTAGTTGTCCCTCCTAAAAAGCTTGTTTTGATACATGCATGTCTAGTATCTGCTCATCGATCAATATGCAAGAAATGGAAAAAAACTTGGTCTACCCACCGGGTTGATTACCCACAACTAATAAAGTGTTATGGTTAATGTTACTAGTGGAACCCAACTCATAAGTCTAATAATATTTTAATGTCTCTATTAGTAATAAAGTAGACTACCTACCGGGTAAGTGTAGCAATGTCGCAAGAAAATCATTTTAAGACGATTGGGTAATTTCCTAGGTAAAAGCTAATTATCGTCCTCGGACCGCTAAATCACTAAATGTAGAAATTTATTTAAATTAAAATAAACATTAATTTCACCAACTAACAAATAACAATGCATCATCATCACAAGTGTTGTTTTAGGTGTTATTTTTGTTAAAAAAAAATTTGATATGCATTTATTTTTTATTCTTGTGAAAAAGAACTAACTTCTACTTTTCTTAATAAATGAAATTTTTTTATTAAATTATATAGACACATTTAGACTATAATAAAAGTTAGATGAGATGGTAAATACTCCCTCCGTAACATAATTCTGGCAACAAGTTTTTTTTCACGCATTTCAAGGAAGCGATTTAAGGGTGTACACGAATAAATTGGTCAATTTTTTTTTTAAGATTAGTAATTTATGATCTCAATCTTACTTGTATTAAAACCATTTTGATTAATTTGTTCATTTACACCCTTAAATTGCTTCCTTGAAATGCGTGAAAAATAACTTGTTGTCCGAATTATGTTACGGAGGGAGTATAAAACTTTAATTTGTAAGAGGTAATGGGTTCGCATCTAGCTAGGTATATGCAATTTTGTTAACAATAAATAATGTGATATGCTTATGTGACGCACATACTTTGGAAAGTGCACGTGTACAACCCCATATGGCGCAATATGGTATCAAGAGCCCAATCGATGCGTGATTTTGATAGATATTACAAAATTCATACAATTTTTTAGAAAATATAGTAAATGCTTATCTCTAAGGGACTGTTTACTTGGGTGTAAAATGTTTTCGATGTAAAATGATTTTTCATGAAAATATTTTACCTTGGAAAACTCATTTTCATAAAAAAAAATTCAATGTTTACTTGCACGGAAAATACGTTTTACTCCCAAATGGGAAAAATGTTTCTACTATAGTGTAAAATGAGTTTTCACTCCAAATCTTACATATTATTTTTTCACCCAAAGTAAACGATGTAAAATGAAAAAACTATTTTCAAGAAAAACATTTTTCGCTCTAGTAAACGGAGCCTAAAGCCTTAATAGCATAAATTAGGAGGATCACATATGGAATGGTTGGGATCAATTGATAATGAGATCGATGTAGATAGCGTGAATATCAATTTTCTAAGTACATAGTTGACTTGATAGATCTTCCAAGGGTGTTCGCTACTAATTTATATGAAAGTAGTATATATATATATTATTGAATTCTGTACGTATTAACCTTGGCCTAATAATTCTAATAAATGGTGTTGTGTTACGCTGTAGTTTCCTAAAATTAAATAAACAATATACTATACTATATTACTGTTACAATTGCATGATTGTGATTTTTGTTGGCAAGTTGGACGGTCTGCTCTAATAATGATTAGGCTGGCGAAAGTGTGTATATGTTGTGATCAAGTTATAAGAAATGAGAATGCCGTTTTTTTTTTTTTTTTTTCACATTGAGATTCATTGTCAAAAACATCTCTGATCTATATATCCTAGCTAGTACAATTGGTATACGGAACCCCAAAAATTGATTTCCGCACTCCAGCTTTATCGTATTAACCCGGGTTAATACTATAAAGGTGGAGTACGAAAATCAAATTTTGGAGTGCGGAAATCACCAGCCTTGGTCTACCAACACATTAAAAGACTTATTAATTAAATAATCAACAACAATAGTAATGTTTTTAAAATACAAAAAATAAAATAAAATTACAAGCTAAGGTAAAATGGACCCCAATTCGTGACTTTTAGCACAATAATATATATCATTTTAATTAACATTGCCTAGGCGTTCGGGGGAAGTCGTCGTCGTCCATTCTCTCGCATATCGAAGATGCGATGGTGATTAACGCGACTACATTAGAAGTCGATATGTTTGTTAGGTTTTTGGGCATTATATTATTAGGTGGGACAGGATGAGTGGGATACATTATTTATTGGAAGGTGTAGAGGAAGATCAAAGGTGCAAAGAGATGTGATATTATGGCAGCGCACTAGCTAGTGGCTACTTTGGTATGTACATAACTTGTGGAGGATGAGGAATTGAGGATTGAAGCTCACTGGAAACTTACCATGAGGAGCCCTAAATGGCTTGTAGGGAATGAATGTGAATTGTGAATGCAGACATGAGGATCGGATCTGTCATTCTGTCTTGTCGAAATTATGTCTCCAAAAAACTTGTACTCCAACATCATGCAACAATCATCAATCAATCTCACGCATATCAAAGATGCAATGGTCACTGGCTTCCTCTTCATACCGTTCCGATAGCATGGGCGATTGAGGTCATCTTCATATATATAGAGGATTGATAGAGCATATAACATAATCTAGGGTCTCAACCATCCACTTAATTATCTTTTGGTTAAGATGCTCCTCTAACATATGGTATCAGAGCTCACGGGTTCGAATCTCATTCACCCATCCTTTACAAAGTGGAATTAATTAGCGTCGGGTATGGAGTGTCTGTGTTGTATTCACAATTTCAAGCTCTAAACACATTTCAGATCATGTGAGGGCCTGAAGGGGAATGACAGAGTATATAACATAATTTTGAGCATCAACCATCAACTTTGATTTTCCTGACATTGTATGGTGTTAGAATAAAGTTCTTAACTAGGAAAAAATAAAAATGCAACACTATTGAGATTTTACCATAATGGCAACATTATTTTATTTGGTAACAAATATTTTGGCCAGGGTAATGTCACAAATCGGTTACAATTATCAGTTAAATTTTGTATATATTTTTTTCTTCATAAACTTCACAATTGTTTTTTTTTTTTTGTTTTTTTGTCTAATGCAGATTCATATGTAGAACGGTCATGAAGTGATGAACTGATATGGTTTACTCCCTCTATTTTTTTAGATTGGTTACATATCTCTTTTTACATTTGTCGAGACACAAGTTGAACCCATAATAATATCTCTAAATATACAAGTGTAAAAATTATAAAATTTATATATTTGAAAAATGTATTCCGAGGTGAATCCAACAAGATCCCACATGACTATATTTTTTTTATGTATAAGTAAGAATTAACGGTCAAAGTAAGTTGGATAAATAGTGCCAAAATCAAAGTATTACATCTTAAAAAAACGGAGTTAATACTATTTACCAAAGCAGATTAGTATTGGTACATAGCTTGTGGAGGATGCGGACTGTACTAGGATGTATGGAGAATATGTAACAATAATTTCATGTTGTTAACTTAGTAAATTGTTTCAAATGTATATGTCTTTTGGCTACACTAGCTAATTTACAAGACTTTTTTTTATCATATTTTAGTTTTAAATAATAATATGTAGCTATATACTAAAAAAAAAAAAATGCTTACATCATCCTACTCTCAAGCTGTACAAATGTCACATTCTCATACAATTTTTCCCTCAAAACCTATTGATGGTGTCATATTTATTTTATTTTTGACTTTTTAATTGATTTCTTAATTTCTTTTAAAATCCTAAAAGCTATTAATGCCTATTTATATTTTCAGTATCCATTTTTGAATCATAATTATTTATATTTTATTGTTCAAAAACTATTTTCTTTGGTAAATAAGAAATCTAAGCAGGTTTTAGAAATTGAATCAAGTACTACTTATTTGTTCATTAAATTGAACCGTTTAACACATCAACATATAAAAAATAAATATTTTACTTCGAAAATGGTTGTTTGATACAAACTTGATAAATTTAAACTCTTTTGATAATAATATGATTAATATGATGTATTATATACTATATAAAAACAACAAACTATTTTGTGTAAACTGTGCATCGCACGGGGCTAACAAATTAAAGTGGGTTGATGCTTAATAGGCTACATTTCATTATTACAAGGTTTGTGATTTCAAATTTTCAATTCCCATTCAAGGCAATGTCATGTAAATATGCAAACAATGCGGTTTCATATATTTATCATAAAATTAAAAAAAAAATTATAACAAAATTAATCATAAAATAAAAAATAGAATAACAAGCATATATATACATCAATTAATCATGAATTTATAAAAAAAAAACACATACATACGAAACTCATGTCGCATGAGTTATATGTCATGACCTAGGTCTTGGCGCATGACTCATTTATTAGGTTATTGGCAATTGTTTCAAATAATATAGATGGCCGGGGTTGCGAGAATTTTCAACACAATCAAGCAAATTACACTACTACTACCACAGAATTCCTTGAAACATTAAAGTGCAAATCAACTACAAATTAAACACAACAAGTGAAGTACATTGTACATATATACACAAAGTAAAGAAAAATTCGATTAAATTGTACGGATGAGTGAAGAAGAAGCCCCCCTAAAAATGGACCTCAGCTCCTCCAGTCACTCCACATGCTTTAGAACGCATAATATAATAATATATGTTAATTAAAAACAAAGAAAAAGAGGCCTTCACATGCAATTTTATTTTTTGTTGTTGTTATAAAAGGAATCAGGGACCTTATATATTATTCCCATTGCTTAATGCTAGTGTATGTGTATGTGTATGTGTATGTGTATGTGTATGTAGTGTTGGTGAATCTTGGTCTCATCCATATATCATTACACATGTGAGCTTTTTCTTTTTTATTTTGTGTTCCCATTTTCATCTTTTATTTATGGGTTTTCTTTCTTTTTCTTTTTTTCTTTGAGTAGTTTGGTCCTTTAAACTTGTCTTTTTACACAATAACTAATTAACTATCCCTTCAGGAAGTGTTGATTTAGGGTACGTTCTCTTCACCTTAAAAAAAATAAGTTTCAGGTTTTATACGTTCAGATAAGTTCAAATAAGTTCAGGTAAGTTCCAATAAGTTCTAATAATTTCAGATAAGTTTAGTTCAGATAAGTTCAGAATAGGTTCTAAATACACCTTTAAAAATAGTTTCAGATTTAATAAATTCAGACAATAAGTCCCAATAAGTTTAGATAATTTTCAATAAATTCAGATAATTCAGTTAAGATTTAATACGTTGAAAAGAACGCAAATTGGTTTGCAGCTCTTTTCTTTTGCGGACTTTTGGGATTTTTTTTTTTTTTATTATTATTATTTTTTCCCACAAGTTAACCCCGAGATGAGCGGGATCATTATTCATCAATGAATGAAGTTGGTGACACTAACTAGTTAGTACAGAGTAAGATCCTACCCTACGACTTTGCATATTTTTCAATTCCCTAGCCGTTGGGCACTTAGTCACTTACTCCAACAATAATTGTTAATCAAGGAATTGCATTATTATTCCTCTACTTGGTAGTAGGTAATACCGAGCAAAGCCTCTCTTTTTATTAATCATTTCTTTTTTACTCTATATCTTAAACAGTGGTGGATCCAGATTTTTTAAAATGGGGTATGGATTACTTACGTCAGATATTAGGATAAATCAAACCAAAAATTCACTTATTAAACAAAAAAAAAATAGCATATATATTTTATCCACCAGACTAAAACAACCAAGCTAATCCACCATTCTAAACTAAAAAAGAAAACCAAAATTATCAGAAAACAATCCAAACAAGAAGTTACAAACACAAAAAATTAGAAACTAAAAACAATCAAAATTAGACTTAAAGAGAAGTTACAAAATAAAATCAAAAGTTACAAACTTAGATTAAACAATCAGACACTTAATTAAATCAAAGTCAGACTAAAATCAAAATCAAACTAAATAAATCAAAATGACAAAATTAAAAATTTAGAATTAATTAAACAAAAAAAAGAGTTAACTAAAAAAATAATAAAAAAATAAACATCTGAAATAATTAAAGAAACAATGACTGACATTTAAACAATGAACAAAAACAATTAAACAGATTAAAAAAAATGGATTACCATAATGGATTGGCAGTCGGTAATCCCATTTTCGTGGACGATAATGTTTTTGAACTTTTTTTCTTTTTTGAAAATGAGGGTACAACCATACCCCACTGCATCCCCTAGATCCGCCCTTGTCTAACAACCATATATATATATATATATATATAGGGTCAGGATCATGTGAGAAAGTCTCTTTAGGTGAGAAAGGTTGTTTATGTGAGAATATATCTAGAGCGTCGATTCAGTGAGATCTAATGTTAGGATTTAATGGACTGATTTTTTTTAATTAAAAAAACTTATGTAACTAACCCCTATTTGTTAGGGGATAAATAAAACAATTTATTTTTTTATCCAAAAAAAATTAAAAAAAAAAAATTTATCAAAAAAAACTTAAATTTATGTTTTATCAAAAAAACAACTAAAATTTGGAATTTGTTAAACCGTTATCCTCTCATATAGCCAATTGGTCATATAAAATTTAGAACATATCATATAAGATTTAGAATATGGTTAATAAAATTTAGAACATTAAATAAGTTGTTTTATTTTTATTTTATTTTTTACGGGTTTCGTAGATCAACCTCAATACAAAATATTAAGAATATTTTGAAATAATATTCAATTATTCAGGTATATAAAAGGTCAATAATTGTATTATAATTGCATCATTTTATTTATTTTTTAAAAAATAAGTTTATTCAATTTCAAACTTATTTTATACAATTTTGAAAATATCTTATAAAATTTAGAACATGATGTATAAAATTTTTAATATTCCATCTACTTAAAATAAAACAAACAATAAACTACTCTAAAATATTGCTTTTTAATATTTTTAATATTTTAAGCACACATACGCATTAAAATATATATGATGACTTTGTAACATGGTTTTTTAAATTTAGAACATGGTGTATAAAAATTATAACAAAGCTTATAAAATTATGAACATGGCGTAAAATTTTTAGAACATGACTCATAAAATTTTGAACATATTAAGATGTACTACGAAACAAAAAAAAATGAAGTAGAATTTTAGATTAAAAAAACTAGACTTTATATATAAAAAATAGATAATTTTAAAAAAAATGATAAATCATGAAAAAAACTTAACAATTTTTTTTTTAATAAAAAAAACAGATTTTTTTTAAAATTTTTTTTATAAAAAGGCAGATTTTAAAAAAAAAATAAATATATGATTTTTTAAAAAAAGCGTAACAAATTTTTTTAACAAAAATAAGAAATATATAAATCATATTAAATTACCAATTTGCCCTTATTAAAAAAACTAAAGATCAAACATCAACCCTTAGATCTAAAATTGTCAACGGTGCAGATGTTTTCTCACATAAAAACCTTTCTCACCTAAAGCACCATTTCTCACACGATCCTATTCCTATATATATATATATATATATATATATATATATATAGGATTCCGGTGAGAAATTTCTTATCGTGAGAAATGTGAGAAGAGATAAATACATCAACTATAACCTTGAGGTACATTAATTAACAACTATAGGTACATTCAAAATATACTATAAATACATTGAGTAAAAATACATTGATTTTATGCCATAGATACATTGACTCCAAACAATAGGAGGAGTAAGGAGGGAAAATCAAACTTCATCTTAGCCATTCATTTGTTGATCAAATGGTTGTGGTTGCTTCTCATCCTTCTCACCAAAACTATATACTTCCTCCGTAAACGAAAAATTGCAACAAAGGGGGAGGTCACGTTTATAAGTGTGTTTAAGTTAGTAGATTAGTAAAAGTAGGAGAGAGAAATAAAAGTTAGTAGAGTAGAAAAAGTAGGAGAGAGAAATAAAAGTTAGTAGATTAATAAAAGTAGGAGAGAGAAATAAAAGTTAGTAGAGTAGAAAAAGTAGGAGAGAGAAATAAAAGTTAGTAGATTAATAAAAGTAGGAGAAAGAAGTATGTTAAATATTACCCAAAATAGAAAGTGACAAGTTTGTTATAATTTTTTAAAAACATCCAAATATGGCAAATGTTGCAATTTTTCATTTACGGAGGAAGTATATGCTTCTCCCTCTCTTTAAAAGTTTTTGTATCCAAAGATTGAGCTCTTTTCATATATTGGGTTTTATCTCTGCTGGTGTGAAAGTTTAGGGCTTCATTTTCATTGTTTCTTGAAAAATTAATTGACTTTTCCCGATAGTATACATGGGTATTAGCATATTTAATTTTCAATGGTATACACATGAGTTTTAAAAAATTCCAAAAATATACTTAGGTTGTCAACCTAATTTAATGATTAACAAATCTAATAGTTGTCTTCGACCAATTAATCACCACTAATCAATCCTTAATTAACAATAGTTAGCTTATTTAAACATTAAACAAAAAAAGGTTAGCCTCATGCATTAAATGATTTTATATATTTTTTTTTCATAAGAGATGATGTGACCTATCTATATTGTAAGTTTAAAGATGTATGCCTCACATATGAAGGAGAGTGTTGAGAGTACATCACACATGTATCCCACATTGAAAATTTAAAGAGATGATGACTAATATATAAACTTAGTGGACTACTCCTTATGTTGCCAAATGCTTTTATAATGGGATCCCACTAGACTTGTGTATATGGTTAGATTCCTCGTCTAACGTGTATTCAAATTAAAGAAATGTTTGAGTTGAATTCACTTTATATGACTAATAATTAAGGAGTTACTCCCCTTATTGCCACATGATTTTTAAGGTCTAGCCTTCGAGGCCTTATGAAGTGGATTATGTGGCGTTGATGATGTATTTACCTACAAAGGAGTGGTGAACTAACCCTGGGTTGTTTTTGGAGAAAAGGCCATCTGACCATGCATGTGACAAAGGTATATATCCTAAATGGTTGCCACGTATGTGGTTGAGATTGCCCTTGTCGGTTAACGCCTTAACAACCATTATGTTCATCGACGTGAGTTCTATTTGTAGAGACCGGCGGTTTGGCCTGCCGATGTACTTGTAGGCCTCCATACCGAAACATTTTTCTCTTGCTAAAAACAAATGAGCAATTGATGAATACTTGAATTGACACTTGGCAGTAGACAAATTTACATGGTTGAATCTGTCGTAATCTTCACCTAACATTTGTTTCAAGAACCAGATCCAAGGTGACGAGATGATTCCTGATTAATGTCCTAGCCTTAAGCCTTGCAATATTTTATACTACTGTCGCCCAATTTATGCCTCAATGCACCTACAGGGGATGTCGGTTGGTATGCAAAAAGTCCCACTGCACAGGGCCCCGTTATATAAAGGGCCTATTTTTTTTTTATTTTTCTTAGTTATTTGTCTTAAATTATTCTTATATTTTTATATAAATTAATGATTTTCTACTAAAATATTTTTGGGATGTATACATGTATTGTCAAAATAATATCAAATATTAGTATTTATTAAGATCTGAAGAGCCTAAGTACAATTTTAAAACAGGGCCCCGATAACTCCAACACGGCCCTATGCACCTAAATAAGGGGAAAATAGAGAAAATAATTTAAAAAATAATAAAATGAACTTGGATCCCAAGTCCTAACTATTTGTAAAAGTAAGAGTTCAATTTATAGTTTTATACTTTGTATATGTAATGAGAAACACGGTTACATGACATTTTGTTTAGTTGATCTTATATATGTCAGCTTACTTAGGTCATTGGACTCTTACTTATGCAGTCATTGATTCGTTTTATGGCTACAAAATTCTCCTATTTTTTAGTTCTAGATAGATCAAGATTTTTCTTCAAAATTAAAAAATCTTGTTTGTTTTTAGTTTACCTTTTCTTCTAAAAACAATAACTAAATTCAGCTTCAAATATACAATTTTAATTTATAATTCGTATGTATTGATATTATTGTTTAAAATTGTTCTTCGGAAACTCTAAAAATATAAACACATGTACCAACTAAAAAAAGCAGAGTAGTGAGCATTTCTTTTTCCCTCTCTTTAGGCCTAAACTGCCTCAGACTTTTTTTTAGTGTTGCTAGTTGTGTTTTTCGGTTTGGGATTACCACAGGTAAGGAGGTTGATATAGGGTTGTATGGCAGGGCTGATGGATCCCTCCGCCTCGCAGATGTGATACTTTATTTTTGGGATCGAGGTCGCGATATTTGTGTTGACTTGACAGGATCATCACCGTTGACACACTCTGGGATGTCGGGTTTTGCTCCGGGTCGGGTTGTGGCTGAAGCAACTTGTCTTAAGCGTATGTTTGTTTATAATAATAATAATAACAACAACAACAACAACAATAACTAAAATAAATTGAACTAAATTGAACTGAACTAAGAATGAGTCCAAAAAAAAGGTCTTAAATGTTCGATCGGAAGGGTTGGTTATACTTTTATTTTTCTTTGCATGCAGGGATAATTGGGAGGACTCAATTTAGGTCTTAGAAAATTGTGGTTAAAATAACACTTTAATTCAATAATATGGAGGATCAAGCTTGGCTCTTAGAGGACTAAATCTTTATTTAAGGATTTTCCTTGTTATCTTTTATTGCAAATGCGTCTCTCTCTCTTTGTTTTTTTAAAAAAAGTTCCAAATAATTCTTATCCGATGGATCGGAGTTTGATAATCCATTAATGGGCTTATAAACATGCAAATTAATAGTCTAGTAGGAGTTAGCCTGTAGGCTAATTTTCTTACTAGTAATTTTTTATTTAGATCAGTAATTTTTTTAACACAAAGATAAACATACAACAATGACGATTCCTATCTCAGAGAATACCGGGGAAGGAAAAACGAGAATCAGATGCAAGAAATTAGTAATCACGACACTAACGTCAATGACCTTTTGCTCTACCACTAAGATTTTAAGAGCATGCAAATTTGCATCCTTTTCCCATCCTCTTTTTAATTCCCTCTCTCTTTTTCTCCTTTCGTCACCTGGCATTTTTATGTGTTTTTTTTTTTCTTTTATTGTTGTTGTAAGACAATGACACACGGTCGTGGCGGATTCAACAACTTTAAGTGGGGTCGCTTTTATTGTTGTTGTAAGACAATGACACATGGTCGTTGTAATGCTCCGAAAATTCGGGATATTTTAATTTTTTTTATAATTAATTAAATATATAATTAATGGACTATTTAGTTGATTATTATTTAATTAATTATTAACTTTATTTGTAGTAGTCCAGTTATTTTGGATCTTGACCTGAATCTATTTATTCTGTCTTACTAAATCCGAGCCCATATATTTTTTCTCCTAATTGATTTATTTAATTTGTTAACTAATTTTATTAATTATTATAACTACTTTTGACCCATTCCAAAACCCACCTTTATTGTCCTATTTTCACTACTAAACTTTAGGAACCCTAAACCCTATTACCTCCCATGTCACATGGCCAACCTTCATTTTTGGGGGTTCAACAATTGTTTTAATTATTTCCCCTTCCAAGAATCGATCACAAAAATTCCCTAAAAACTCCTAAACATTTTCTATTGATTTCAAGAACTCAAAGATTGCAACAAAAGCTTAAAGAAACTTCAAGAAACCGTGTGGCCTTGATATTTTCGAATCATATCTCTCCTTCAAAGGTAATTGGATTGCTTTTACTTAATCTTTAGGATAGATTAGTTTCATAGTTTTTAGAATATGGTTTGGAATTGTTTAGAACAATGTAGGATTGCTTAGAATTAGTATCATGTTTAGGATTGAAATTTTTCGAATGATATGATGAATATTATGATGTTATTTTCTTGATTTCTTTATGTAAATTTGATGAATCTTGATTATTTAAATTATTAATTAAAGTCTTAAATTAAAAAGAATATTTTTGTTCTTGTTGTTCTAAATTGTCGAGTCACTTAGAATAATTTTAGGGAGTTTCTTTACTATTTCATTATGAATCATGATTTATTTCGTGGCAAAATTCGTCCTTTTCTTGCTTGAAATAATTTAATCTTTCAAACCGGTAAAACTGTCCAGATTTAGTTTACGAATTTATTAAGATACTTAATCAATTCGGATGGCTACGAAAGTTTAGGTGAAAGTCAGTAATAGTGTTTTACAGCTTGTGTTAAATTTTCGTAATTTTTAAAGTTTGTTTGCTATGGCAGAAAAATCTGAAACTGATTACAGCCTAATCTGATTTGTTAGTTATAAAATCCCTTAAAAATATTAAATGACGTTATTTTTGGACGAAATTTATGTACGTTAAACCTTGAACCCATGTTTAACTCCCATCAAAATTTCCAGATTATTTGATACCTTTAGATGGTCGATCTTAATTTAATTCTTTAAATCAGATTGTGTAAAATAGTGTGATTGAATTATTAAAACATGTTATTATTAATTCTTGAAATGTTCTTGATATATCTTGGCCCTATAATTGCCGTGTGATGTTATACAGTTAAAGGATTAACTTTTGATCTTGTTCTTGATTAATCTTGATGTCTTGATGTTGTTGCATAATTTATTTATTTATTAGGTTAATTTATTTAATTATTGATAAAGGTATTTAATTAATTTAAAGTATTAATTTTGGTATTATTTCTCCAAAATTTCGAGTGATGTGAAATATGGAAAATAGGATTTTTATCATGTTTTAGGTAACTTATGTAGCTAATTGTCATTTTATATGATTTATTGAAATGTTTATATAATGATATGATGAATTTATTTAATTATTATTTTTAGATTAAAATGTTGTGTGGTCTCATATTTTATTTGATCCATTTTAGTTTAACTTTTGACTTATAATATTATTAAAAGGTAATTTTAGGAAGCATTATAATTATTATAATTAAAGGAATTAATAGGGATAAGTTGCAATACGAAGGAAAGTAACAACATAATTATTACCATTAAAAGGAATTAATAGGAATAAGTCGCAATATGAAGGAAAGTAATAATATGAATAAAGGAAGGGTTATGGGTAAAATATGACAAGATAAGTATTTCAGGGGAAGGTTTCCTTTGTATATGTGTATAGTATGAATTTCGTGTATTTGTGACTGTATGGTATACGTATATTGTATGTATTTCTAACCGTATTTTGCAGGTATTTTATACGTATTGTATACGTATTGTTATACCTACTTTGTACGTATTCCATATGTATTTTTGTACGTATTTTTGTACATATTCCGTATGTATTTTTGTACGTATTTTTGTACGTATTCCGTATGTATTTTTGTACGTATTTTTGTACGTATTTCGAATGTATTTTGTACGTATTTTCGTACGCATTCCGTATGTATTTTTGTACGTATTTCCGCATTATTTTTCCGCATGATGTTGGTCGTTTTCGAGTGGTATAAGTTTAGTTTGGAGTTTGAGTCAAGTTAAGATGAACAAGATTGGATTAGAAGTTAAGTTATGACGATAAGGAATCGAATTGAGGATTGGAATAGAACAGAACAGAATTGAATTGAATTGAATTGAAAAGATGATTAACTATGAAGTGACCACCTATCTAGTGGCTCATGTGCCATGAACATAGGTATAGTCGAAGCCACTGTCCTATCTTCGGATTGGGGACAGTTCTTGATCCCAGTGCTTGGGGAGTAGATCCTTGTGGTTGACCCGGCATGAGCAAGGAAAGTTGGGGGGAGTAGATCTTCGTGGTTGACCTCTTACGAGCATATGACTGGTCACGGATTAACACCTGATTGGGAAAGAACAGAAAAGAAGAGTCGTTGATGAGGATTAGAAGTCTAGAATTGGTTGAGCTGAGCTGAAGGTCTTGTTACGGATGACTTGTATGATTGTTTTCCGCTGCGTACTTGATGTGATTGCTTGTTGACTTCTTTGCATGATGACTTGTTCGACAGTTCAGATGATCTGTTCTGATTATTATGTTTCTAATTGTGTTCTACTGATTAAGTAGAACAATCTAATTACTCACCACTGACTGTGGACCCCCCATTCTATTTCAGGTACAGGTGGTGATTGAGTTTAGGCTACGTATGGGCTGGGATTGTGAGCTAGCCAGCTTAGAAGTGACCCGATAACTAGTTTAGATTATGTTTATTTGTTTTAGTAGTCTATTCTTTATTTTTTTTTTTATAGTAAAGGATATTGGTTTGATATTTATTTTGGGATTATCTAACACAGTTTTTAATGAATAATATGATTAAGTTTTAGAGCTTCCGCTGTAGTTTATGAACCTAACTTTGAAGTTTTAGAAGTTAATGATCTGTGATTGTTGTTTTCTCCGAAAACAACGCTGCTAAATTACGGGTCGTTACAGTCGTGGCGGATTCAACAACTTTAAGTGGGGTCACGTGACCCCACTTGGATCTAGCTAGACAAATAAAATTTTACCTATAAAATTTAATTTTTTTTAAAAAAATTCCTTAGAATTTATTCACTTGACCCCAATAAAATAATAAAAACGCATTTTAACCCCGCTAGATATTATTCCTGGATCTGCTATTGACACACGCGCCAAGAGAAGAAATCCTCTGCCCTAGAGATTATTTTCTCTATCTTTTATTAATTCTCAAAAGAAAAAAAAAACAACAAAAAGGACGAGGACAAGCCATTACTTATGCTCTAAGGAGTCATCCTGGTTACTAAGATTAACATAGACAAGGATGTACTAGTAGTAGTATATACAAATTCTTATTATAAGAATTAAGACTACTCCAATAATTTTGAAAAGGATATGAGCTAATGAGCTATGACACTACTCCATTATCATTGTTTTAATGTGGTATGGTGATGGGTGGTCCATTTATGTCTTACCATTCTTTTGTCAACGATGAATTGCTGGTTGTCCTTTTATTTCCTTCTATTCATTTCGTCTTGCAATTTAATAGCCAATAATGGTGTATAAAATTTTGCTAGTTTAATTTTACTATCTATAAAGTGTTACTAATAACAAAAAAATTGGATTATTCCCATTGGTATACCTAAAAATTTGCGTATTCCCAGTGGTATACTTGAGTTTTAAAAAATCCCAGTGGTATACGCACATTTTTAATGGAATTCAATAACCACTTTTAAAGGTTGTTTTAGTACATTAACAACCATAAAATCGGTTTTTTCTTTTTATTTAGTCAACGGTGGTTACCCGAAAAACTAACTATAGTTAACCTAAGTATGTTTATGGTCGAATTAGTGGTATTTAATGGCCTGAAACAGCCTTTAAAAGTGGTTATTGAATTTCATTATTTATTTAGGTATACCACTGGGATTTTTTAAAACTTAGGTATACCAGTGGGAATATGCAAATTCTCAGGTATACCAATGGGAATAATCACTAACAAAGGGTGAATTAAAGGTTGAACTACAAGAATTTGAATCTTAAAAGCGTTTAATCACTAGCTATTTAAAAGCAAAATTTCGACAATTAAAAAGCCCGGATATCATGGTTTTCACTTTTGAGATACAACGAAAAGCAGTGCAAATCAGGCTTTCACTGATTTACACCCAATGCAATGAAGTATTTTGTTGAGTTTGATGATGAACAACGAAGAGAATCCTTCGCAAAAATGAGAGTATATGAAAAACGTTTGCATAACTCTCCATTAAGTTAACTATTATTCCAATACATTACAATAGTAGTACTAATGTACTCCGTAATAATCTTTAATTTGTTTTACCAAATAACCGCATGAAGAAGGATTTTTTATGTGTCCGCGAAAACCATTATTTTGTCTGCAACTTTTAATTTCATGCTTGCTTAACATACTTGTGTATTATAGAAAAAAAAAAATTCATATGTAGCGCATTTAATCTACAATTAATTAATTACGCATTATTACTAAGTTATTCATTAATTACATCATTTCCACACAAATCAATCAAATAAAGGTGTAGTCGTCGTTTCTTATGTCTAAATTAAATATATAATTTCAACAAAAATAGGACTATAAAATTCTTGAAATGCTTTTTATAAAGGCAAAGAAAAAAGAAAAGGAATAACATTGTTAAATCTTTGCATGTCAATTTTTTAATTACATAATCTATATATAATAAAACCTTAACAATTACTACGAATTAGGGAGTGGGGGTTGATTATATAAAGTTGGGAACTTGGGATATATCATGTATTGCTTATTTTTGTTAGTTGTGCGTTGTGCCATACTGTGATCATTGACCATAGCAGAAGGAACGAGGAAAAGAATACTAGTACTTCAGTAGTTGAGAAAGAAACGAAGGAATTACAGCTAACAAATGGTTGGGGATTTTACTTATACACAATAATCAAGAGATCACGTGATGGACTAAGGATGTTGCGTCACGTGACACCATCTAGGTTATGAAATGAAAACTGTCGGTGGGCGGATGTAACTGTAAATTTACCCTTTGTAAAAAAAAAAAAAATGTCACCCTCAGTCCCTCCCTTCCTTTTCCGGTAAATTCTTATACGAGTATAAATCTTGGTAAATTCAAGGGTACTTTTATTCATTTTATATTTTTTTGTTTATTTTATAATTTATAATAAGCAATAAACACATTAATTGGGTGCACATATCTCGACGTGAATCCGATGTATATTAGACCCATTGTCCTTTTCCCCTCATATTAGGCCAGGGGTTTTTCTTTCGTAATTCATCTCTATTATTATAATATCGTTATTATATAAGCTAAGGGGAGTTATAACGTCCCATCGAAAAGTCGATCTACATTGCCCCCTAAAATTTTCTAAAAATTTAAACTACTCCATGCGTAACATGAAAATTTTATTTTTGTTTTTTCACGTATTTTGAAGAAGTGATTTACGGGTGTAAACAACCAAATTGATCAAAATAATTTTGATACTAGTAACTTATAATCACATTCTTGCTTGTTTTAAAACGATTTTTGTTAATTTCTTTGTTTACACCCTTAAATCGCATGCTCAAAATGCATGAATTAACAAAAGTGGAAATTTTTATATTACGGAGGGAGTATGTAATTAAGGAAAGTTACGGAGTATAATTTTTTAAATGAAAATATTATAAAGTATAGAATTCAATAAATAAAGATAAAAATACTTGAACTCATATTTTTGAAATAGACACCCATATTGATGTATTTTAATCGCATAAAAATTTAACTTTTTGATTATAAATTTAATACAGAATTTTTGGTTTATTTTATTAGTTAGTAAGAGTGATGAAACTAAAAATGTTGTGCATGCATAGTGTGCCAAAAAAGCTAGTAAGAGTGTAAGACTATAAACTAAGGGAAGAGTCATGGTGTACACCTTTAAAAAGTATATGTTACCCTCCAAAATTTCAAAAAATTCAATTAGCATCACTATAAAATTATTAAACTTTAAACTTAAGGAAAATTATTACAATATTTAACTTTTTTAAATGAAAATATTGCAAAATTTAAAATTTGTAGAAATAAAGTAAAAACGCTAAGATTTATGTTTTTAAATTCTCTATAAATAGACACACGTATTGATATATTTTGTCACATATAAATTCTACCCTTTGATTATTGTAGAAATTTAATAGTTGATATAATATTTCAATATATATTGAACACACAACCTTCATTTGTTTATTTAATTTGTTTAGACAGATTAAAAGATACAATTAAAATATCATTGGATGCAAAGCGTATATATAAGCCTAGTTTACTACTATTAGAGGGTGTACAATATAAATAAATTTAATGTAGGAGTAAGATTCAAATAATCCCTCTGTTCAAAAAAAATAAAAATGCTCCACCTTAACCAAAATTGTATGTGATAGGTTTTTGGTCAAAGTGGAGTAATTTTTTGGGATGAAGGGAGTAATTATTTTCGTTTCTTATTGTTTGGTATGAGATACAAGTAACAAGTGCCGATTTCGTAGGGTAACAAATCCTCTTGTTTGTTATCTTTATCAAAGTTGTGGAAACAAATTATGTTTTCTTCCTCTATCAAAACTTCTCATTTATTTTCATTTCACTAGGATATCAAACATTTATCAAATTCATTAACACTTATTATTATCCTTCCCAATCCTTACCAAATCATCTGTTTCCGTTACATTTATATTAATTATACCAAACAGGGGGCGTTTGGTACATATATTTATATTAAAAAAGAAATAGAGGTGATTTTTGAAACATAGAAACGTTTAGGGGTTTTATAAAAAAAAAAACGAAACAAAATGTGGTATTTTTGAAAACGAAGAAAACATATGGGGGCTTTATCTAAAAAATTCAAACATTAATTACATGCATTGATCGACATATGATTTGTTCTTAAAGCAATCGACATATGATTTTGGAGCCAGTGCATTCTAAAACTATTATCACTTTAGATTATTATATAATAAGTGCTTGTCTATTATCCATTTATTCAGGACGTTTGTTAGCAATATCGTACTTATTTTATATCGTCCCCGTCAAATACTCTCATGACTCCTCACTCCTTAGTCTGTTTCTTTTCTTTTTTTGAACTTAAGGGCTTGTTTACTTCAGATTATATTTAGTTCAGTTCAGTTAATCTTTATTCAGTTCAGTTCAGTTCATCTCTATTTAGGTAGCGTTTGGGAAATCGGATTTCATTCCAATTTTTGCATTTTAATTCTAGAAATTGAAATTAAGCATTTGAATTGCAATTCCAAATTCTCAAACTTGTTTGGAAATCGAGAAATTGAATTCCAATATTTTAAATCCATGTACTTGTTTGAAAAACAACGGAATTTAATTCTCAAATTTCAATTCTATGCTATTGTTTGGATAACCTTGCTATTGCATTCAACCAAGAATATGATATATTAGCAAATAAAAGGTGTTCAATTCTATTGTAATTCCCTCTAGTGGACCATTCCCCACCATCAAAGACAATCTCTATTATATAAGCCAAGGGGGGAGCCATGGTGTCCCCCTCTAAAAGTCCATAATGCCCCTTAAAAATTTATTAAAAATAAAATAAAATCACTCTTATTTATTAAGGAAAGTTATTACAATTTTTCAATTTTTTTAAATTAAAATATTACAAAATATACAATTTGGAAAAATAAAATAAAATAATCAAAATTCATATTTTTGAATTCCCTATAAATAGATACCCATTTTAATATAATTTTTTACATAAAAATTTTACCTTTTTATTATCCTAGAAATTTGATAGCCAATTTTGTTCATTAATGTGGAATGGCTAGATGAAAGGGGAATTTTTTTTACGATTATGTGAATGAGTGTGAATTTATAAAAAAATTCAATTTCTCAAACAAAAACCTTCGATATTTTTAGAACATTAAAAATATCGTCGCACGCAAAGTGTGCACACAAGGCTAGTAATGATAGAAAGAAAGATTGATGATAAAAATTGTATTTATGACATTTTATCATACAACTAGAGTGCATGAATTTCCTTCTAAAATTAGAAGAGCAAATACAAAATTGAACAAAAAAAAAAAATCAGAAATTAAACAAAAAATACCAAATTTTAAATAAAAAAATGACATCAATTGAATGACAAGTACAGTGAAGAAAAAAGCCACAAAATAAATTGAAAATTAAACAAAAATGATACAAAAGGTTAGATAGCGTTGTAGATTAAATCAATATGAAAAAACGAACAAAAACATGGATCGTATTGAGTTGACATTGATCCTCATCATTGATAAAAACATGGATCATCTTTATCATCCTCTGTAGTTCCATTGCTAACATCACGATTTAATCTTCAATTTTGCACATTGATTTGCTAACATGATCTATCTTCAACATCTTCAAAATCACGATTAAATGAAGCTCTGATGTTCCATGCCCTTTGATGATGTTGCAGATTATTAAATTAATATGGAAAATCAAACAAAAGCATCATCATCATCATATTGAGTTGAACATCACTTAGTCAACGGAAAATAAAAAAAAAACCATACATTATAAGGGAGAGGAAAAATCACTGAGTTGATTCGATCTGTTGAGAACAAAAATGTCAAGCAGATTTTTTTTTTTTATTGAGAGCAGAGCAAGGAGAAAGAGAAGAGGGAGAGAGAACACATTGATCGTTTTTTTAGGTTAGATAGAAAGGATTTCAAATGACAGGCCCATATGTGGGAAATGAATGGGCTATTTTTAAGTAAGCATGGAATTAGTTTGGAATTGGTCCAATTACAATTCCAATTTCATTAAGCATCCAAACATTGGAATTGGGCCAATTCCAACATTTCAAATGAAATCCACTTTCCCAATCAGGCCCTTAGTTCAATTAATACACTTCTATTCAGTTCAGTTCATTTCTATTAAGTTCAGTTCAGTTCATCTCTATTCAGCTAATGTAAACGAGCCCTAAATCCATTGTCCTTACTCCTTATACACCCAAAAATTAAATTTTATGCCGTTACTACTTTTCATTTTTCATGATCAGCAGGTTAGTTTCAGTAAATTTCCTTGATTTTTATGAGTAAGAACTACGAAAGTGCTGTGGTTATTCAGGTTTGTAGGTAACCTAGGGATTAATTTCAACAAACAACATTAGGTTGTAGCATGATTACTTGAACAAGAATTAGCCGTTAATATTGCAATTATCGGCCAAAAAGGCAGAAATTTACTGTTTCCCATTATTGGTTTGGGAGTTTGTACCATTTGTATGTAAAATCATCAACCTCCAACAAGTTACGTATTATTTAATTTTAATGGACATTTATCTTACTATCTTATGTATTTCCACTATTACAAACCAAAAATTGTTATACACGAAAACAAAAAATGTCTATAAGAAGTTAGTGGGAACTCTAAATACAATATGGGCCCCCAGGCCCCCCACTTCCCTAGCTATAACAAAGCTAACCCGAGAGAAGATGTGAGCAGCAACCCGAGCGCCAATATCATGTGCTTTAGAAAACCCCTGGATCCGCTTCAGCAGCGCAACAACATCCTCCTCAAATTCGCCAAAAGTAGAAAAGGAGAAAGGAACGAAACAATACCCCAGAGCAGCACACCGATCTGCATACTTACGCCGTTTCCAAGAAGCCCCATCCATCACAGCACGACCAGGAGCAAAATTAGTCATACCAGACTGAGTCAAAGGCGAAGACCTCGTCAAATCCAAACAAACATCTCCACCGCGATCCCAAGAATAAAGCAACAAATCTGCAGGACGAAGAGCCCTAGTCTCCGAGCCTAACCCAATGTCAACCACTTTACCAGCAGAAATCCCAAATGAATGCAGACATCATAAAGAGTGTCCCGGACACTATTATGACGATGCTTGACGAGTTGACGCCCACAATCCCAACACACGACACAGCATGATCCCCGTAGATGTCACCCTCAAAAACCCTCGCACAAGAAGAACAAGTCCTTGAAGAAGAAACTAAAGGAACACCCAACCTGTAACAGAGCACACAATGATACATTTTACCGTTCAGTGTCTGACCTAACCCTGAGATCAGAACCACCCGAAGCTAATCAGAAGTGTGATCCCGCTGTTGCGATTTCCAAAGAGCAACCTATCGTGGAGATAAGGAATAAGGGGTTGTTTGGTTCAATAGTAGGGAAAGGAAATGAATCAACAAAGGATTAGGAAAGGAAAGAAATTAGAAAACCTTTGTTGATTATTTGTGTTTAGTAGGAGAAATGTATCAAATATCCACCTCCCCTAAAAAAAAAACCCCACTCCTCTCTCTCTCACCTCCATGAAACCCACACCTCTCTCTCACCTCCATAAATCAAACATCCACAACGCCGAACCTATTCGCCGATGGACCTCTTCACGGCGCTACTCCTCTCGTAAATCGCGTCTCTCTCTCTCTCTCTCTCTTTCTCTTTCTCTCGATTTTGTGGAGGTCGTTCAAATTTTTGTGGGGGTGGTTCGGTGGTGGTGGCAGTTTTTTGGGGTTGCAGTGGTGCATCGGTTTTCATGGGTCGTGGTTAATTTGTGGGGGGGTTGGGTTGCGGTGGTATAAGGATTTTGTGAGGGGTGGCGGTTGCGGTTGTGTAGGGGATTTTTTGGGTCGTGGTTTGTGGGGGTGGGGTTGCGGTGGTGTAAGGGTTTTGTGAGGTGTTGCGGTGGTGGGTTGGGTTGTTTCATGAATGTTGGATCGTGATGGTCAGAGAGGTGGCGATGGGGATATTTAAGGGTAGTAGCCTGGGTTTGGGTGGGTATGTTGTGGGTAGTCATGGTGTTAATGGGTTGGTCAAAGTTATGGTGTGGTGGACTGGTGGTCAAGGTGAGTATGAGAATGGGGGAATGGTGATTCCCTTGGGTGAGGGTGGGAATGGTGAAGAAGGAAAATGGGGGAATTGGAGGGTTAAAGGGAATGATTGAATTGGTTTAACAAACATAATAAAGGGAATTAAGACACTTGAAACCTTTTCCCTTTGTTAAAACCCCTCAACCAAATAGCCCCTAAGTGGTTTCAACAGTCTGAGTAACCTTTGTGAAATATTTATCTGCCAATTTCTTCATGAGTAACGATATTATTATTATTATTTGGATTTTTTTGTCAGAAAAGATTTTTTAAAACACTTTAGTTGTGAAAAAAAAACCTTATAAAAAAAAATGTTGTCAATCAAGACCTAAAAAAAACTTCGTAAGGAGGGGCCTTTAATTTCCTCATTTTTCCGGGATTGACCACCAAACTCTGGCGTTGACTAGACTTTTCCCTCCAAATTCTCAAGAATTTTCAAGGAAACCCATGGAAAGGGAGGGAAATGAAATGGAGAGATGTAGTTTCCTTCATTTGGATTACAAATTAGGAAGGGAGGGAATTAGACCAGAGCGAAATGGAGAAATTAATTTGTAACAAATTGATCTCTCCCTTTAATCACCCCTAGGAGCTATGATTTCAAAGGGCCTGTGCTAAGTCTAAAAATAAAACCTAAGACTTTTGATATATGAGGCAATTTCCCTTAACACCGGCCTATTCAATTATATTTGTGTAATTTATACTTCTTTCGCAACATGTTAATGACAACGATTTGACATTTTCCTTCTCTGTTTTATATCAAATCGTTGTCATTAATATGTTACGGAGGGAATATTTTATTTGAGGGGTTCTGTTATTTATATTTTTAAAAAAGTATGTAAGATAATACCCGTACATAATTTAAGGCCCCATTTGATTCGGAGACCCTATATAAAATCCCATTCACAACATGCCTAGAATCTCCTTTGATCACCATCCCCTTCGATCTTTTCCCTCCCATTTTGTTATCCAAACAAAGCCTTAAGCAAATCACGCCGGCATTATCATTGCTTTGTCCACAAGCTAAACTTATTTGCATAGCATCGTATGCTTTTTAAGGTGTTTCTTTAATTTGATTCATGATACTTGTATACCAAATCTTGTTTATTGTCCCACAAATTCACGCAATTTTATTGCCAATTCAGCGACCAATTAAAAACCGTTGCTAGATTTGGTTCCTAAATTCATGAGTATGTATGGTCATGAATGAGGGAGATAGTTAAGAGCTAAAAAAACCAAAAAATAATTATAAGTTATATTAAACTAGAATGAGACATACACAATATATACAAGCATGAGAACGAGAAAATCACGACGCTATATACATTATCACAACGTGTGTGCTATGGCATGGGCTAGGATTGGTGGACCACTTATTTTTATTCAATTATAAAATGATACAATATGAGTATATGACATAACACTAAAGCACATTATTTATTTAAAAGGATCGGCTTAGGCCTGCAAGAACGACATCTGTAAAGATAATTTTGAGGCTTAAAGCATGCCCTTGGCTCTTTGATCCATTTCCTTTAAATCGTGCGTACAGGAGGAAAATCACTACAATTCAAGAATATTCTATATGATATACATGAATGGATACTATCTAAATATAACTAATTATATCCCTTTAATTAAGGTGAAAGACCAAGAAAATATCTTGAGAATATTTCAACCAATATTCCTAACACCCCCCTCAAGTTGGAGCATGGGGAGTATAAATGCCCAACTTGCCTAGTAAGTAGTCAAATTGTAACTTGCCAAGAGCCTTAGTAAAAACATCTGCCAACTGAGTACGAGTGGAAACATAAGAAGGATCAATCAGACCACATGTAATTGCGTCTCGAACAAAATGACAATCCACCTCAATATGTTTCGTACGCTCATGAAAAACTGGATTTCTGGCAATATGTAGAGCAGATTGACTGTCACAAAATAATTTGATAGTCTTAGGATGATGGACACCTAGGCTTAGCAATAAGCCTTTCAACCATTTCAACTCACAAGTAATTGCAGCCATGGAGCGATGTTCTGCTTCAGCGGAAGAACGAGAAATAGTGTTTTGCTTCTTTGTTTTCCATGAAACAGGAGAGTGTCCAAGAAAAACAAGCCAACCAGTCAATGATTTTCGAGTAATTGGACATGTTGCCCAATCTGAATCACACTAACCTTGTAAAGAAAGGTCATTGTCAGCTCTTAAAAGAATACCCTGTCCCGGAGTACCTTTAAGGTACTTTACAACCCGAAGAGCTGCTTCCCAATGCTCAGTACGAGGTGCCTGCATGAATTGGGATAATATATGAATAGAATATGCAAGGTCCGGTTGAGTTACAGCCAAGTAAATAAGTCTGCCCACAAGTCTCCTGTAAGCCTCAGGATCAGAAAGAAGCTCTCCATTAGCCAGACCCAATTTATGATTTTGTTCAATAGGAAAGCCAACAGGCTTAGCACCCAGAAGTCATGTTTCAGAATAATGTCTAGGGTATATTTCCTCTGACATAAAAATAAACCTGCAGAACTTCGAGCCACTTCTATACCAAGGAAATATTTCAGAGACCTAAGATCTTTCATATGAAAGCAATCACTAAGGTACGCCTTGAAAGTGTTTAGAGCAGCGGAATCATTACCAGATATGATATGTGACGACCCGACTCGCTTAAATCGGCGCGGAAGAAACCGACGAGTCGAATAGTCAAAACTAACAAACTAAAATACTTAAAAATTAAAAAAAAACCTCAAAATATTATTACTATAACCCAAAAGTACAAATACCCACAAGTTTGTACATTACTAATCCAAAAGTCAAACTACTATTACTAATAAATGTAACTCCAAACACATGTCAGAGTCATAGCAAAAGTATACAAGTATTACTATTATAGTCCAAACTAACTGAAATCGTAAAACAACAGAAATACAACTATATAACTATATCGGCGCTCGCCCAACCCATAGCTAAGCAAGAACCTCATCATCAGAATTACCTGAAAAGTAAACAACAGTCCACCGTCAGTGGCGAGTAACATAAGCGTCTCACCCTAACGGGAATACACAAGCACATAGCATAAATCAAACAACCCAAATCATAACATCAAAACATGCGAAACATACAAATATACATGCTCGACTCGACTAACTTAACCAATCTTATCTTTGGCGCAATCATTCGTATACTAGACCGGACTACGCACATACGAACGCCTCTTACGCGAACGAACTTTCCAACTATGCCAGGATTGAGAATCTTACTCCCAACCCTATGAAACCAATCTTACTGGAAATCCATGTCAAAGACGACATAGTGGTAATCACTATCCCAATACCGCGGTTAGGATAGGGGCAACGTCTTAACCCAAAAACATAGAATTCTTACTCTAAGTTTTAGGCGTCTAGCTACGAAATCAAGCTAATCTTACATTCTTTAACTCTTTAATCCGAAGTTTACATTCTTAGTTACTTCTTAAGTTGCATCTTACGCCTTGACTTAAGAAAATAACATGTAAACCAAACATCTTACAACATCTTATCACTTTCTTTAACCTTTTCTTTAACTTTAAAGACTTAATCAAGAACTCATAAAGACTCTTAAAGAACTCATCAAGAACTCATCAAGAACTTAAAGAACTCATCCACGATTCAAGATCTTCAATCAAGAACTCAATCAAGATTCAAGAACTTCAACCAAGAACTCATCCAAGAATCAAGAACTCATCCCAAAACATCATATCACACGCATAAACTCAACTCTTCAACACATGAAATCATCACTTTCTAGCATCCCAAAATCCATTAAACTTTAACATGATAAACATAAACTTAATACTAACATAATCATTCATAAAATCATCATATTCAATCATGAAATCATCATCAAACCACTTAAAAATCAGATTTACATTCATACATAAAAACATGATCAAAACTTCATATAAACTAATCTTACTCATTTAATCTATACTATGGAACATAGTATGCCAATTAAGTTGAGAAAGTATGTTACCTTATTGAAGATTAACACACAAAATCAACACAAGATGCAGCCCGGAAAATCGAGCCACACGACCCTAGCCATGGCACAACACGCACGACCTCCACACGAGCAACACGGCACCACCACACGGTTGTCCGGCACGGTTGCCCACTGCACGAACACACGGCACCACCACTTGCACGGCTGCCCACTGCACGGCTCCACACGAACCACCACTTGCACACACGGCTTCAACCACACGGCACCCACTCGAATCAACCCACACGAACAAGCCCGGAAAACAACCCAAACTAGTGATCTTGAATGCAAACTAAGAGGTTTAGATTGTGTTTTGATACTTAAAGATCAATAGAGGTTGAATCTTTAAGTTTGGAGTTTGGATGGATGATGAACAAATGTGATGGATGATTAGCCAAAAATGGCGTGTGGCAATGATGGAGATGGAGAGTGTTTTTTGTGTTTGATCTTTTGATGGCAAGTGTCTAAGTTGGCAAGGATGACAAAAATGAGCAAAAGCCTTACTAACTCCTCTATATATAGAGTTAGTTAAGGTGTGAACATGAGGCAAGTGGCAAAACCTTGCCATGCACACATAAGGGGCCGGTCTTCATAGCTCCAAATGGGCCAAATGGGCCAAATTGGGCTCTCGTGACTAATTGGGCTAATTGCACTCATGCAAGATAAATCATGCTTAAATCGTTTTTAGCCCAAAAATATTAAATAATCAATTAGAAAATTAAATAAATAAAATTCTAATTAATTAAATAATAATTAAAATAAATAACAACTAATCAAAATAAAATAATTCGAAATAAATCGAAATTATTCACATAAAACAAAATAAATAGTTCAAAACTAAATTTGAACTATACATAGCAACACATAAATACACATAAACATCCGGCAGAAATACCTATAAAATCAGGGTTGTTACATGATAAGATCGTCAACATATACTAGAACATTCAGTTGTATATTTTCTCTAGTATAAGTGAATAAAGAATAATCTGAGTAGGACTGTAAAAATCCATACTCTTTCAAAGCAGACACAAGTTTTGCAAACCAACATCTAGGAGCTTGTTTAAGGCCATATAATGACTTGCGAAGACGACATACTTTATTTGGGTAAGCAGACTCAAAACCTGGAGGCAATTTCATGTAGACCTCTTCATTTAGGTCCCCATGTAAGAAGGCGTTGTGAACATCCATTTGATGCAACTCCCAATTTGTAGAAGCTGCAATTGCAAGAAAGGCACGAACAGTCACCATTTTGGCAACAGGAGCGAATGTTTCTGTATAATCAATGCCTTCTTTTTTATGATTGCCAAAAACAACTAGTCTCGATTTGAGCCGTTCAATACTACCATCGGATTTATATTTAATCCGATAAACCCATTGGCTTCCGAGAGCATGCTTCCCGGGAGGCAAGTCTTCCATTGTCCAAGTGCCATTTTTTTCAAGAGCTTGAATCTCTTGTTTCATGGACTCTCTCCAACCGGCGTGAGACATGGCCTCTTTAAAGTTTCGAGGCTCCACACCAGAAGTAATAGCTGCAATAAATTTTCGGTAATGCAATGCAAAATTATCACAAATTATATAGTGTGCTATAGGATAAGGCGTACCTGAGGAAGACTGCTTAGACGAGGTGTTAGAGGATGGAGATGGAATACCTTTGACAATGGTGTGAGTGACAAAGTCTCGAAACAAAACAGAAGGCCACTTGTGTCGATGACCCTTACCAAGTTCTTGTGTTGAAGATGTATCATCATGGGTTGGAGTGTGTTGCTGGGCTGTAGCAGACTTCCAAGGCCCATTTACAACAGAATCTGCAGCGTGAGGGAGGGGAATAGATGCTGTTGGGCTGTTCTGTGATCCAGCGACAACTGGAATTCCAGCGGCTGAAGCAGAACCCGTTGCAGATTTTGGCGTGGATGCCAGTGGCCTAGCAGCGCCTGCTGGGTGCTCTGGCGGGTCAGCAGCCTGGTCATCTTCTAAAGGAACCTCGGGCCCATATAAATTAGTAAAATCTAGATCAACCTTAGCATTCATTGGAACAACATTATCGGGTGTTATGTTGGTAGTTTCGGGATCAAAAAATGGAAACACATCTTCAAAAAATTTGACATCCGGGATACAAAAAATTTACCCAAGTCTAAATCAAATAAATTCCGCCACAAAAATACATTTTCGAGTACGGCTAGCAAATTTATCTCCACCTGTATTTTGATTGTGGGCAAAACAAAGACATCCAAAGGTTCGGATAGTATTGTATGAAGGTTGAGTGCCAAACAATATTTCGTAGGGAGTTTTATTTTTTAAAAGAGGAGAAGGTGTATGGTTAATGAGATGGGCTGCAGCTAAAACACTCTCCCCCCAAAAATAAATTGGCAAATTTGCCTGAAAGCGCAAGGCCCTCCCTACATTCAAGATGTGTTTGTGTTTTCGTTCTACCCTGCCATTCTGTTGTGGGGTTCCAACACAAGAGGTTTGAAAAATAATACCAGTGGCTTTAATGTAATCAAGCAAACACTTAAATTCAATTCCGTTGTCACTTGGAACAATTTTAATAGTTTGCGAAAATTGTCTATCAACCATTGCAATAAAAAACATGAACATCTTAAAGACTTCAGTTTTATCAAGAAGTAAATAAATCCAAACAGCACGAGAATAGTCATCCACAATTGTCAAAAAATAAGTAGCACCACAAGAAGAGGGGTGTCTATATGGACCCCATAAGTCACAATGAATTTTCTCGAAAATACGAGAAGATTTATTTTCACTCAATAAAAATTTGTCTCTAGGGTGTTTAGCATGAAAACAAGTCTCACATGCTTTATTCAAAGTACCCTTATAATTATGAACTGGAGGAAGTAATTTCACCACTTTCTCTGATGGATGACCCATTCTTTTGTGCCACAATTCCAAGGTAGAAGATTCATCGGACACCGAAACATGTTGAACAATCTCCGATCCATCAAAATAAAATAGTCCATCCCGTCTAACACTCGTTCCAATCAGCTCCCTCGACTGGCCCTGTATAGTACACATAGATGAGTCAAATTGGACAATACATTGCATATCATTAATTAATTGAGATACCGAAATTAAATTGCAACTCAATTCCGGAACAAAAAGCACATGTTTAAGAGTGATTTTATTAGACAATCGAACCGAGCCTTCTTTTGTAGCCATGATTGATTTTCCGTTAGGAAGTCCAACCGGACAACAAGAAATATTTTGAGAATCAAATAACCAAGTATCAATACAGGTTACATGTCTAGAAGCTCCTGTGTCGACAATCCACAAGTTATTGTCAAACTTATCAATTTTCGGTGGCGGTGGAGGTGTGCTATCATCACCGACCATGGTTGAATTAATTTAACCTGGCGAATGATACCATGTAAAGATAATTTTGAGGCTTAAAGCATGCCCTTGGCTCTTTGATCCATTTCCTTTAAATCATGCGTACAGGAGGAAAATCACTACAATTCAAGAATATTTTATATGATATACATGAATGGATACTATCTAAATATAACTAATTACATCCCTTTAATTAAGGTGAAAGACCAAGAAAATATCTTGAGAATATTTCAACCAATATTCCTAACAAAATCACACAAACTTGGTTAAATTTTTATTAGGATACATTCTAGCATGTCAAAAATAGTTCATTATATTCAATTCCTATCTCTATATTTCCTTCCTCTATCATCTTATGTTTAAATTTCTAATAAAGTTTTGCAGTGTCATGAAAGCACAATTTAAGCCGACAAAATTTATTAGCTATAAAAGAAATAATGTTATATATGGACAAGTTGAAAACGTTTAACATCACCTATGTTTATATATACTAGAATTTTTTTTGAATATATAATCTAAACTTTTTTTCTTCTAGATTTTGTTTAATTAGTAATCTAATCTTTTTTTGTATGAGGCTTATTAAGAAAGGTTAAATTTTTCATTAGTCTCAAGAATGAGCTTTTCCCAATAAGCCTCAACAATCAGATCACCTAAATTCTTCATTAGGAATTGAATAGAATAATACGTAAAACAAATTCAATATTATTGTTTGGGTAAGATGATTACTTAGGTAACTTAGGATGACTTAAAGCTATATTTATGGTGTGAGCTTTTCCCATCCACTACAAATTCGTGCATACACACGAGTGTACCAAGAGGAAGCTACTCTTCTACTTTTTTTTTTTTTTTTAATATATATTAATGGTGTTAGTTATTCTTTAATTCATTGTTTATGTTTACTTACGATTCATTAGGAAAACATCAATTACATAAATTGTTCATTTGTATACTACGGATTGTTCATTTGTAAACTACCGATTGTTCATTTCAAATATGCCTATTGTTCATTAGGAAATAGGAAACTACATATATAGTTTATTTGTATACTACATGTATTGTTCATTTCAAATATACTGACACATTGTTCATTTGTAAACTACATATATTGTTCATTTAAAATATACCTATTGTTCATTGGTAAACTATCGATTTTTCATTTCCAATATACCTATTGTTCATTTGTAAACTACCGATTGTTCATTTTAAATATTTAATCAGAATCAACAATGTACATCCAACAAACATATTGTTCATTTCAAATATACCTATTGTTCATTTCCTATATAAATATTTTTAATTCAACTTTATAAAAGGATAAATATTTAAATAGAATTACTAATGAACATCCAACAAACTCATTATTCATTTCCAATATACTTATTGTACATTTCCAAAACACTAATTGTTCATTTCCAATATTCATAAAAATCTGTAACCAAAAAAAATCAAAAAGAAAAAAACCCCTTTAATTTAGGAGAATTTATTTACTTAAAAAACCCCAAAGAAAAAAAAAAACTAGTCTTGCCCTAATGTACATCCTAATTGAACTAGTGTACAAGCATGACTACCATCCCTATGGTACTCATGGGTGCACCCACATTTTTTTACCCATCCACCCCCTCCCTCCCCACTCTTCTCAAATCGGTTCACAACCAACAGTATGCTTCACTGTGCAAAGTCGGAGTATTTGGAAAGCCTGTAACAAATTAATTTTTTCAAAACATACATCCAATCAATTCCCTGCTATTAACGTTTTCACCCAAGCCTTCACCTACTTCCAAGAATGGAAGTCCCGCCTCTCCGTTGATGCATTACACACTCTTTATGATTCTGAGCCCCATGCCTCCCCCTCATCGGCTTCTTTTGTCTCTTGGTCTTCCCCCCCACCCCCACCCTCCAGGTACTATTAAACTCAATTTTGATGGCTCTTCTACAAACAATTATACTGCATCTTCAGGTGTGACCTTTCGTAAACATTTGGGCATCTGCATCGCAACTTGCACTTTTTTCTTAGGCAATACTTCCCCTCTCGTGGGTAAAGAACCTACACTGTACTTCAGAATGGTCTTTTATTAGCCCGTGACCTACACGACTCTTCCATTTACATTGAATGCGACAATCTAACGGTGATTCGTGTTTTGCTAGGTCAATTTCGTTGTCCGTGGAAAATTAGCTGCTTATGGACAATATCCACTCTATCTTGTAGGGGGCCTCTTCTTCCCATATTTTTTGTGAAGCCAACCGGACTGCTGACTACGTTCATTGCGTCTCTCGGGCATTGGACCCTTTACGCATGTCGATATCTATCTGTTATTAGAGGCTAATTTCTGTTACTTTTTACCATTAGATAAGTCATATTATTTTTTCGAATGGAAGAATTCCTTATTTCACATGTATCCTTTTCTAAAAAAAAAATACTTTGATACATTAACAATATTTTTTATGATTAAACTCATTATTAAATCAAAAGGAACTTTTACAATTATCAAGGTAACTTCTAATATTTATAAAGTACTCGTAACTTAATCTCATTTTACAATAAATTAATATGAATTTTGAGCTACTACAATACATGACTAGTTTTCTAAGCTAGTTCCTTTTCAAAATTTTGTGTTAAATTTTACAATAATTGACTGTATATGGTCTAACTGCACTTACCACCCCCTTTTTTCATGGAAAAATAGTTTTTGTGCCTGGGCGTTGCCCCGGGTCCAACAGTTTGTTTTTATAGTGCATTGATAAAGGCGCTATAATTAACAGACCTTTTGGCACGGATGGTAACTGTCGTTTGTTGAAACACCAAGAACAACCGAAATAAAATCGAGTTGGCAAAATTAACCTCAATTTGCATTGTAGATCAAACGTCAACTATATGAGAAAACACAAATAACAAATCTAGGTATCATGATGAACAAAATAAATTGGAAATTATATATTTTAGATTATAGATAGATTTTGTGGAAGAATTATATTGCAATTCAATTAGTCAAAAACCATTGTGTTAGAGCAAAGTTATTGTGTGCTAACTTCTCCCATTTTTATTTTAAATAATATTTTTTGTCTCTCTTTATTTTTCCTAAACAATAAAACAATATAGTTATAAAGAAGCATATTTACATCAGCATATAAATAGAGTTGAGTTGGTAACTACCTAACCTTTCCATACAAAAGATCTATGTTCAAATCTCCTTACAATCGAAGTATTTTTTTTAAATTAAATACCAACATTATTTTGATGACATGACGCTTTTGCATATGTGTCAGAATTATGTTAATGCTTACTTGGCACAACCATAGTGCTTCGCGCACCTTTTAATAGATGTTATAGATATCCAAGCTGATTATATGTAATGATTTTTTTTACAACAAGTTAATGTTCTATCATAGCTATATTTTTTAGAATTAAATTGAATTGATTTAAAAACATAAATTAAATTCAAATGGACAAAATTTGACAAAAGATCAGATATGAAGGGGAATAAACCAAATTGAGTAATCTAAATTGAAATGAATTAAGCTAAACTAAATAAACCCAAAACAACATATTCTACGTATTTTATCCATATGATATGATGAGTCATATAGAAAATAATAACATTTAAAATAATTTTATAGTAAGTATAACATCAAATTATTGAAAAAAAAAAATATATATATATATATATATATATATATATATATATATTTGTTAGGAATGGATTTCCCTTAATCGTATTACTGTCATACAATCCTAAAGAGAGAAATATCAGACCTTAAACATTGTCTCATTAGCTAAATACACTAATTACCCTATTTGGGCTCAACACCCCCCTCAAGTTGGAGTATGTAAGTCACAAATGCCCAACTTGTCGAGGAAATACAAAAAGTGTCTCTTACCCAACGTCTTCGTAAATATATCTGCAAGTTGCCCATCTGTCTTAGCATGAGAAGTATGAATAATTCCCTCTTGAATGGATCAACGAACATAATGACAATCGACTTCAATATGTAATGCCGACTGATTGTCACAAAAGAGATTCATCGCTTGAGGATGCGCCACACCTAAACTAGTCAACAAAGCCTTTAGCCACTTCATTTCTGCCGTGATTGCCGCCATAGAACGGTGTTCCGTCTCCGTCTCCGCGGAAGATCGAGAAATTGTATGTTGTTTCTTGGTTTTCCAAGAAATGGGAGAACAACCAAGAAACACTAACCAACCTGTCAAACGTCGTCTTGACAGAAGACAACTCGCCCAGTCTGAATCACACCAACCGGCCAGTTGCAGATCACAATCCGCATTCAATAAGATACCTTGACCCAGACACCCTTTCAAGTATCTCACACAATGAAGAGTCGCGTCCCAATGTTGTTTCACTACAACATTCTGTGTTTTTAATGTCTGCCATATGCGAACGTTAAATTAGCGGATAGCGGACGTTAATATATTTAACGTCCGCCAACGGACGTTATACAACTGACGTATTTTTTTTGGTCGCTAATGTGGTGTTTAACGTCCGCCTGATATGAGTAACGTCCGTTTATGGCAGACGTTATTATTGCGTCCGTCATTAACGGACGTTAAAATATAATTAACGTCCGCCTACCAAAGCGGACGTTATTTAAAGATTAACGTCCACTTTATTTAAAAAAAGCGGACGTTAAATATCCTAGACACCACTTGCAAATTCGCTTCTAAGGCGGACGTAATATCACAATTGACGGACGCTAATTTTTTTTTATAATTAATTTGAATTAATAATATTCAATATTATATTTAAATATAATTATTACATTCATAATTTATAATTATTTGCTTCATCCGTGCAATTCACACGTTTTTTCATTCGTTGACTATCTATCTGCTTCATTCATACAAATACTTGTTCCATTGCATATTATCAATATCCATACACAATTTTTCATACAAAGTTTTACTAATTAATATTTCATATAATACCAATCCAATCTAATACAATTAATATTTATACAAAGTTGTTAGTACTATTTTTCAAATACTAATTAAAAAAAAGTAAACCTAGCTAGGTTGCACATGTTCCGCTTGCCCCTGAGCCGTCATCTGGGCCGCCGCCCGGTGGCCGCCGAAACTGAGACATGTCTACACCGCTACATTGGCTTAAGACATTGCCGTACAACTGTAACACCCCCAAATCTCCCTCTACGAAAATAATAGAATAATACATATAAAATACCGTAGAGATAGACTTGGGCGTATTACCGCCACGTGATAACGTAAGGCTATACTTGACTATAACTTTGCAGCGGAAATTAAAGGTACTTATTATTAAATGAGATAAAATTTGTATCAAAACATAATAACTTAAAAATAAAAATTAAAACCCTAATCTAGGTGAATGACGCCCTTGCCCCTGATGCAACATGTAGTCCACTTTGATCATCAACACCTAGCTACTTATCAATAAATGATAAGTAGGGCAAAGCCAAAACAAAATAAAGTACGGGTTAGCAAAATATGCTAAGTACGTAAAATGCAAGATAAGTCAAAATAAACTTTATTTAATAAACATGCTTTTGAAATACTCAAGTCATATTATATAGAAACAATTATTCATCCAAGATGATCTGTAACGACCCGACTTTTTAGACGTGTCGATTGACGAAGGGAAATCGACAAACGGATCATTACCAAAATAATTTACACTATAAACTAGATTTAATCAATTAAAAGGAATATCTTTATTAGATAAATAAACTAATCATCCAAAATAACTGATAGTTCCCAATATTCATTATTACATAAGTTATCCTAAAACTGTCCCAACATGCTGGGATCATAAATAACCTAAGTAAATAGTCTTAAAACATTAAGAAACAGCTAAATAATCTATAGGGTACTAAGGCTTTCAGTCTCTCAAAAGCCCATCCAGCGGAGGCCCGATTTAGTCGGCTGCATCTTCACCTGAAACTGAAGGGGGGGTCCACCGTCAGTGGCGAGTAACTAGGCTGTCCCATTTAATCGAGGGACCGCTAAACACATAATATCATAGAAAATAGCATAAAAACCATACAAGAATCTGTTACATGCTATACATAATTCAATGCAAGGGTACGTATAAGAATACGTACAAAAATGCGTATACGAATACGTACAAAATACGTATACAAATACCTGCAGAAATACGGTTAGAAATACGTAGAATCTACGTATAATGTACGTATACCATACGTGTAATCATACCTGCAAAATACGGTCAAAAATACGTACAAATACACACGACATACGTACATACATACACGTTTACATACACGCACATCACATACATACATACTTGTCCAAATACAGAAATACACAGCGGAAGACTTATACCAAATTCTATACTTGTACTTATATCATTACATTCTTATAGCTTAATCATTCCAAACCTTAGTTCATATCATATCTTATATTATATCATATCCTATGCTTTCATTAACTTATAATATATCTTATCAAATCATAACGTTCATATCGTAATCATCTTTCATATCCTTCGTAGCATATCATATCATTCAATTCTTTCTTATCATATCATTCATTTCATCTTTCATTGGACCGGTCACTATAACTCGTTGTGGATCCCGTGTGCACCACAACTTTCCTAGAACATGCCGGGGTGAGCTCGTGTACTCAACCCGTAGTGGATCTCGTGTGCACCACTAAGCCTAAGCTATGGCCATAACCCCTAATAGCAGCTCGTGTACTACTACTAGACGACTACATATCCTAAGACCCAGAACTACTCGGGGGAACTCGTGTGTTCGTCCCATTGAGCAGTGGCCTCGACTTAACCCAGTCTGACTACTCGGGTCATCAGGTGGGCGTCCTTATCATATCTTATATCTTTCAATATCATATCTTATCTTATATCGGGAAATACTAGGTGATCGTAATTGGAAATGAAATGTTCGAAGTCCCAGGAAAGAGAGGTGTGGCACGTATATTGGCCACCTTAAATACCAAGTCTTTCCTAGCCAGAAATCGAAGCAATTCATATTCCTATTACTCTGTTTCCTTTCTTCCCCTATTAATATCTTATCGTATCTTTTATAACTTATCCCTACGGATACCTAATATTAATAATAATACTAATATCAACCGTATATATATTAATAATATTAATAATATTACTCGTGTAATAATTAATAATAATAACAATATTATTATCTACCTTATATTACAACTTATCCCTGATAATCCCTTTAATTGTAACTTTTATAATTAATTATTCCTAAAATAGTTTACGTCAAAATTAAGCTAAAATGGACCGAAATTCTTAAGGCACCCGACATTTTCAATTAATAACAATAATTAATTAAATTCTTATATTATTCTAATTAATCAATTAATCACTAAAAAAAATCAAACATGATAAAAATTCTATTTTTCCTTGTCTTCTTCCACTCGACAATTTTGCCTCAAAAATACCAATTTTTATCAATTAATCTAAATAATCATATTCATCAAAATTAATTAATTACATTAAGCAATAATACTAAAAATCATATTTTTATCATACAATCATCAAGATTAAATCAAAACCAGATCAAAAATCATACCTTCTCATGCAAAAACTCACGGCTTTTTATAGTCAAAACAATAACAAAATTTCATCCAAGAATTTAAATTAACATGATAAAGATTAAAGATTTACATTCAAGATTTCATGTTTTTAATCAAGATTCAACATGATGATTGATAAAAATTAAATCTTTAATTTTCCTTTTGATTTTGAACCACTCGACATACTTAGGCATGAACAAGATTAATTTTTCTTCCAAGATTTAAATTATACTAATCAAATTAAATCATGAACATGCTTTTAATTCAAGAAAATAAACACAAAAAAACATCTTGTAAACTATTGTGCCATTCGACATGCTCAAGAACAAAAATTAACATTTCATATAAATTTTCGAATAACATATGACTAATAAGAATTAATTTAGACAATTTTAATCAATTAAACATACAAGATCATCATACAAATTCAAGAAAATACATGAAACAATTCAAGAAATCATATCATACATACTCGACTTTTTCGAAATGAAACAAGAACAAATTCCCTACAATTTTCATGATACATCCTAATTAACTATGTGTTTTTCTACCCATAGATTAAAGGAGATAGCGAAGTTACCTGGATTCGCTAAATTTCCAAAAATAATTCACTCCCTTTTTTGAAAGAAGTTCACGGCACAGAAGAGAGAGGAAGAGAGAAAATAAAAGTGAAATTTTTAGGGTTTGTAAACTTTAGCAAATAGGAACCAAATGAAAAACATGAGTCCTATTTATAGAAAAGAAGGAAAGCAAACAAAACCCTAATGTTTGTTAGGGTAGCCGTGTGGGATAGAAAGAATGGGGGAAATAGTTAGTAATTCTAGGTTGACTTAACAAAGTTTGTTAGGTCCAATTTGAATGGGTTTTTAATAAATCAAATTAAAATAATTAATTTAATAAATTAAATAACTTAATTGATAATTAAATAAAAAGAATTAAAATGGACCCAATTACACAAGAGGGCCGGCCAAGGAGGAAAAGAAAAGAAAGAATCGGGTCTTTGGCCCAATTTGAAGAAAAAGATTGGACCAAGAAATGTAAGCAGCCCAAATTAAATGGCCTAATCGGACTTAGAATTAATAAATAACATTAATAACCGTGAAATTTTCTGGCCCCAAATTTCGGGTTATTACATGATCATTTTCCAAAAATATTCCAAACCATTAATATTGAATGTAAATATTCAAATATTGAAAATAAAATTTTCCTATACCCCAAATTCCTCCTCTAAGTGTGCACACCCCCCAAGTTAGTATCTTTCTATATAAAGGCTATCCTTGAGGAAATACTAGGTCATACAAAGTCCATAGTCTTATCAACCAAATCCGCATAGTGGGATTACAAAACAATAAATAAGCTTATAAAGCTTGTGGGGTCACCAAAATATTTTTAATATAATAAGAGTTGAGTATAAAGAAAATATACTCTTACTTGTAACTTTCCAAAATTTTTTATTTCCTTAATCTTTCAAGATGATATGATAATATCAGTAAAATATTTAGTTATTCCAAATCTTTTAATAGAATATTTTCTATGATATTATTTTCCAAAATATAATAAGATTCAAATCTTTCCATAAAGCATTATTTTCAAAATATAATAAGATGATTCAAATCATAAATATTATTTTCAAAATCTAGAAATTTCATGACAAAAATATAAGGCTAATAAAATATAAAATAATTTTGTCATCAAACTTTAAATTAACATAATACAAAAATTAATTGAATCATAAATTACATCATGTATCATATAAGCACGTAGCAATCATGTAAACACTTTAATAAAGTATCTAGCCATTTAACGTACCTTGATCTTCACTAAGCAAAATTTATTACGAAGCTTAAGAGAAATCGCGAATCAACACCCTACACATAAATAAATAACAAGACTCACTATATGTGCATGAACTATATTTAATTTTCATAAATCATATCTTAAATTTTCTGTTTTTTTTTTATATACTTTAAAAGCATTAAATTATTTTGTTTATTAAATCGTAACAATAATGATAATAATAATATGTAATAATAAAAATAGTAGTTTTAGGTAAAGAGAAAAACCGAAACAAGAGGAGAGGAGAAGGATAGCTAGGTGGCCAAGGGTGGCTGGATGTGGCTCATGGTGGCTGCCGCCAATAGTGGTGGTGGTGAAAGCCAAGAGAAAAAAAAGGAAATCATGAAGTGTAATCTTATTCGAAAATAGGCAGAAACTTTCAGAGGCCATAACTCCTTCGATATGAGTCCGAATTGGGTGATTCTTGAGCCTAACCTCAATATCTTTTCGACAGGAACAATCCGTCGTGAAACAGCAATTTGCTAAAAATGACTATAAGTGCCCGAAAATTGGCTCTGAACTGAATCGGGTATAAAAGCTACTAAAATAGAAGAAATAATTTGTGGAAAAGAAGGGAGAAGAAAAGAGTATTGAGTGTGCTTGTGAGATTGGAGTAGGAGGGAGAAAATGATTTGTGGGGTTGGTCCAATTTGTGCATTGGGATGCGGGGAATTTATATTGTTTATGGTTTATGTATTATGGTAAGTTAAAAAATCATGAGGATATTTTGGTGATCAAGAATATTTGTTTTAGTCATATTTCGGAATGGGTTATTCTTGGTGATCAAGGAATTCAATAATGAATTGAGAAAAAAATGGCAAGTGAATTATTTGGAAAATATTTCATGATCATGTTTGGGTGGAAGATTTTGAGCAAGTAATTTTTTTTTCCTTCCTTGTGTATGCATGATGTAGCCATGTACATGGCTTTCAATTTTATTTTATTATTATTTTTCTCTTTTGGGGTTCCTAATTAGTCTTATTGGGTTTCGTTTTAAGTTTTAGGATATTCATAAATGACATTTGAGCTTACATACTTTTTCAATAAAATTAGCTTAATCATAAGATCATTGTAATTTATGAAATAAGGCTTATTTAAGATATCCCAAAATCACGTGTATGTATATGAAATTTCGGTTTTTATAATTTAAGCAACATTTTGACTTGAAATTTTATGTCTAAAATTCAAATAAATAAATTTAGTTGTATAAAATATATTAATTAATTATAAAATATTTATCCAAAATTACGGGTTATTACAATCTCCCCCCTTAAAAGAAGTTTCGTTCCGAAACTTAAGGAATACACGGTTAAAGATTTAGTTTTATGTTCGATTCATGCACATCCTAACCCGACTCATAAATGACAACTTTTACTAAAACAAATGACTCAAAATACCCAATACTGACTCAAAAAGCATATGCGCGAAACTCTATCGCACTCTACCTCCCTTAAAAGGAGTTACGCCCTCATAACTCGATTAAGACAAAGCCAAAAGGTGTAAGACTTAAGTATTCTTCCATAGCTTTGAAAACTCTTTCAACCATGACATAATCTTGGACCAAATCTCACTACAAGTATCTGAATAAGAACAATAAAGATCGTATCCTCTATCTTGGTTCCTTACAAAACAAGGTTCATAATTCTTTAGCCTCAACCAACTTATAATAATATAGTGATTGTCATCATTTTGATCTCATATTTTGACCAAAATCTCAAAAATATCTCAACTCTTAGAAGACAATACTGCTAGTATCCACATATGTACTCATTCCATCCCAAAGTAATATTATTAACTCTAAGACCTCAATATATAGTTCATAAATTAAAGTTACAATACCCTTAAAACCCTAGCAAAATCATATGGTTACTTATATACAACAAAAGTAGAAAGATACTTAATTCCAAACAAATCATATAATAATTAACATTCATATATACAAGGGTAACATGTAAAACCATATAATTCCACATATACTAATCGGAAATATCATACAAACAACTCCAATAATACAACTATGATTACACAAAACCTTGTCGTCTCATTAATTCAACCATTTACACTTTTCATTAATTATTAAACTATCAAGATCTATAATTTTATAGCAAATTACTCGTTAATCAATTATTTAAAAGAGTTTATAAACAAAAATTATTTGCTACAAAGACACGTGCGTATCATTTGAAATATTTTTAGAATACTTAAATTTAGACAGACCAAGAAATATCAAATGTAACTCAAAATGATTTTTAGGTTTTTAAATATGATGTAGTGATTTTAAATAGAAAAATATTCAATATCAAAATATAATTTTTTGTATAAGAGTGATTATTTCAATTCGGAAAGTAATAAATAACACAATAAAATTCCCTTTTGGAAGAACCATTTTCAATACGTGACTAAGGAAAAGATTTAGATACATATTAGTTAATCAAAGAAACAATAACCTTCATGAGTGTAAAAGAAACATCACTTATCGATCTTGATATGCTTAACTCTCGTGGATTGATAAAATATACTTCCTAAAATATTCGCAATTTTCTTTTCCCATAATTATATTAATGAGGGTATCACAAACTTAATAACTAACTCTTGGGTATTCTAAGGAAAAAAAATATTTCACCATTCAAAATTTTAATAACCCAAATTCTTCAAACTTGAACTTATAACCCATTCTTATCTTCAAAACAACCCTTTTCACCCTTTAGACAACAAACTACAATATTTGATATCCCCAACATATTTAATGTTGCTATTGTCAAACCATTATGATATAAATCCTATTTTGAATATCATCAATGCACTCTTAGTCAATCTCTAACTGACTTCATTGTATTTTCCAACAATAACACATTATCTTTCCTTGAAATGACATTCATTTCCGAACAAGTTTCTTTATTTTAAATATTACTCATTCATATTTTCCATTTTACAACATTTCACTTTGATTGTCTTTGAAATCCTCCAATCTTTGTATAAAACGTTCCCAAATTCAATTCTAAACTCTTAACAATATTAATAATTAATAAGGTTACCTTAAATAATTATAGTGCTCCTTAATATATAGATATTTTCCACCTCTAGATAAAATAGAAATAAATTACCATAAAATATCATAACTCATACCTCTCAATAATGTATCGATCACATCAATTCTTAAGTTTTCACTTGTTACCTAAGATATCTCAATTCTTCATCGTCACACTTGGTAATAGTAATAGTACATAATAATAATAATAATATACCTCAAAATTTCAATTTATATTTACATTCAAACCAATCAAAATGACTCATTATTTTTGTCTCATAATATCCATTAATAAATTTTTTGAAACTCAAAACTCTACTAATTCATCATCATTGACCATAAATAAACTTCGAGCGGGTCGAATAAAACACTCGATATCACATAAGCAATTATTTCATATAAGATAAAGAGTAATAAAAGTATGATAACATATGCATATTTCGTAGTAAAAATCATTCCTTAAATAAGCAAAACAATTCGGGATTTACGACTTTGTAACACCCTCAAATCTCCCTCTACGAAAATAATAGAATAATACATATATAAAATACCGTAGAGATAGACTTGGGCGTATTATCGCCATGTGATAACGTAACGCTATACTTGACTACAACATTGCAGCGAAAATTAAAGGTACTTATTATTAAATGCGATAAAGTTTGTGTCAAAACATAACAACTAAAATAAAAATTAAAATCCTAATCTAGGTGAATGACGCCCTTACCCCTGATGCAACATGTAGTCCACTTTGATCATCAACACCTAGCTACTTATCAATAAATGATAAGTAGGGCAAAGCCAAAACAAAATAAAGTACGGGTTAGCAAAATATGCTAAGTACGTAAAATGCAAGATAAGTCAAAATAAACTTTATTTAATAAACATGCTTTTGAAATACTCAAGTCATATTATATGCAAACAATTATTTATCCAAGATGATCATTTTCCAAAAATATTCAAACCATTAATATTGAATGTAAATATTCAAATATTGAAAATAAAATTTTCCTATACCCCAAATTCCTCCTCTAAATGTGCACAACCCCCAAGTTAGTATCTTTCTGTATAAAGGCTATCCTTGAGGAAAGACTAGGTCATACAAAGTCCATAGTCTTATCAACCAAATCCACATAGTGGGATTACAAAACAATAAATAAGCTTATAAAGCTTGTGGGGTCACCAGAATATTTTTAATATAATAAGAGTTGAGTAAAAAAAAAATATACTCTTACTTGTAACTTTCCAAAATTCCTTATTTCCTTAATCTTTCAAGATGATATGATAATATCAGTAAAATATTTAATTATTACAAATCTTTTAATAGAATATTTTCTATGATATTATTTTCCAAAATATAATAAGATTCAAATCTTTCCATAAATCATTATTTTCAAAATATAATAAGATGATTCAAATCATAAATATTATTTTCAAAATCTAGAAATTTCATGACAAAAATATAAGGCTAATAAAATATAAAATAATTTTGTCATCAAACTTTAAATTAACATAATACAAAAATTAATTGAATCATAAATTACATCATGTATCATATAAGCACGTAGCAATCATGTAAACACTTTAATAAAGTATCTAGCCACTTAACGTACCTTGATCTTCACTAAGCAAAATTTATTACGAAGCTTAAGAGAAATCGCGAATCAACACCCTACACATAAATAAATAACAAGACTCACTATATGTGCATGAACTATATTTAATTTTCATAAATCATATCTTAAATTATCTGTTTTTTTTTATATACTTTAAAAGCGTTAACTTATTTTGTTTATTAAACCGTAACAATAATGATAATAATAATATGTAATAATAAAAATAGTAGTTTAAGGTAAAGAGAAAAACCAAAACAAGAGGAGAGGAGGAGGATATCTAGGTGGCCAAGGGTGGCTGGATGTGGCTCATGGTGGCTGCCGCCAATAGTGGTGGTGGTGAAAGCCAAGAGAAAAAAAAGGAAATCATGACGTGTAATCTTATTAAAAAATAGGCAGAAACTTTCAGAGGTCATAACTCCTTTGATATGAGTCTGAATTGGGTGATTCTTGAGCCTAACCTCAATAACGTTTCGAGAGGAACAATCCGTCTTGAAACAGCAATTTGCTAAAAATGAGTATAAGTGCCCGAAAATTGGCTCTGAACTGAATCGGGTATAAAAGCTACTAAAATAGAAGAAATAATTTGTGGAAAAGAAGGGAGAAGAAAAGAATATTGAGTGTGCTTGTGAGATTGGAGTAGGAGGGAGAAGATGATTTGTGAGGTTGGTGCAATTTGTGCATTGGGATGGAGGATATTTATAGTGTTTATGGTTTATGTATCATGGTAAGTTAGAAAATCATGAGGATATTTTGGTGATCAAGAATATTTGTTTTAGTCATATTTTGGAATGGGTTATTCTTGGTGATCAAAGGAATTCAATAATGAATTGAGAAAAAAATGACAAGTGAATTATTTGGAAAATATTTCCTGATCATGTTTGGGTGGAAGATTTTGAGCAAGTAATTTTTTTTTTATTCCTTGTGTATGCATGATGTAGCCATGTACATGGCTTTCAATTTTATTTTATATTATTATTATTATTATTATTATTATTATTATTATGCATTTTCTCTTTTGGGCTTTCTAATTGGTCTTATTGGGTTTCGTTTTAGGATAGTCATAAATGAAATTTTTGGCTTACATCCTTTTTCAATAAAATTAGCTTAATCATAAGATCATTGTAATTTATGAAATAAGGCTTATTTAAGATATCCCAAAATCACGTGTATGTATATGAAATTTCGGTTTTTATAATTTAAACAACATTTTGACTTGAAATTTTATGTCTAAAATTCAAATAAATAATTTTAGTAGTATAAAATATATTAATTAATTATAAAATATTTATCCAAAATTACGGGGTATTACAACAACTCTATCAACTTTTTCATCTCGGCCACCTTCTGTTTTTCCTCATCTCTCTCCCGTTCTATATCAGCTAGTCGGTTACTCAATTGATCTATTGTGGAAGGAGTGTTTGAAGGGTTGTTCGCTCGACTTTGTCTCTTGTAGTACATGTCTGCACTACTCCCCAATCCAGCGACTTTGCCCCTTTTCCTACCACCAACTGTGTCAAAAAAAGCCTCATTGGGAGTCTTTTTGACACCACTTGCTTCAATTCAGCAAGATTTTTTTCATAACTCTCCTGCAAACATTGAGATACGCGCAAAACATTTACTCAAGTCATTTCATGATTTCAAGCTACGTGCATGTTCTAAAACATATAAGTGAATAGATCAACACTCATTGGCATGGTTTAGGTCAAGTTAAAGGCATTTCGGAACAATAAGGAGCCAAAACGGCCATTTTGGGTCGTTTTGGAGCGTTTTATTACCCAACTTCAATCTAATCAAGTAATTTCATGATTTCAAGCTACGTGCGTGTTCTAAAACATATAAGTGAATAGATTAACACTCATTGGCATGGTTTTGGTCAAGTTAAAGGCATTTCGGAATAATAAGGAGCCAAAACGGCCATTTTGGGTCGTTTTGGAGCGTTTTATTACCCAGCTTCAATCTAATCAAGTCATTTCATGATTTCAAGCTACGTGCATGTTCTAAAACATATAAGTGAATAGATCAACACTCATTGGCATGGTTTAGATCAAGTTAAAGGCATTTCGGAACAATAAGGAGCCAAAACGGCCATTTTGGGTCGTTTTGGAGCGTTTTATTACCCAACTTCAATCTAATCAAGTCATTTCATGATTTCAAGCTACGTGCATGTTCTAAAACATATAAGTGAATATATCAACACTCATTGGCATGGTTTAGGTCAAGTTAAAGGCATTTCGGAACAATAAGGAGCCAAAACGGCCATTTTGGGTCGTTTTGGAGCGTTTTATTACCCAACTTCAATCTAATCAAGTCATTTCATGATTTCAAGCTACATGCATGTTCTAAAATATATAAATGAATAGATCAACACTCATTGGCATGGTTTAGGTCAAGTTAAAGGCATTTGGGAACAATAAGGAGCCAAAACAGCCATTTTGGGTCGTTTTGGAGCGTTTTATTACCCAATTTCAATCTAATCAAGTCATTTCATGATTTCAAGCTACTTGCATGTTCTAAAACATATAAGTGAATAGATCAACACTCATTGGCATTGTTTAGGTCAAGTTAAAGGCATTTTGGAACAATAAGGAGCCAAAACGGCCATTTTGGGTCGTTTTGGAGCGTTTTATTAACCAATTTCAATCTAATCAAGTCATTTCATTATTTCAAGCTACGTGCATGTTCTAAAACATATAAGTGAATAGATGTGACCTAAATACTTACCAGAACACGCTTTGCTCGATCACTTACTGCTACCTTCCCCTTGCCAGCTTCATCTCGAGCATGCGTATCTAGGTACAACTCCGCAGCAGTGGGTAGCCTTCCTCCACTTTTGGCGGCCTTCAAAAACATATACATAGAATTTGATTAACTTTTGAAGAAAATGAAACTACTGTACGTTATTTTAGCAACATACTTACCAATTTACGTGCACGCAGCGCTGATGACATAAATCCCTGACAATGAGAGGGGGGTATGGGCTTGCTTAGATCACCAACTGCCCTATTTTTCTTTGCCTTTACAGACTTTTCCTGGTAGGTAGGATCCTTTGCATTCTCCATCATCTCCTTGTGGACGTCCAAAGACATCCACCCAAGTGGGATTCCTTTCTTCTTCTTCGTGACATAGTTGTGTATGTCCTTCAATCGAGTTCCGGCTTTCTTATCAAAGCCCTTCCTAACCTCAGCTTCGATCTCTGGTTTCCATTTGTAATAATCCTGCAAAATCATAAAAACATATAAGTTTTAAATGAATTATAATACAACTAATTAAAAGATTTTTTCGATCGTACATTGAAAACACTGTACCACTTATCTTTGGTCGCGTTATCGACCATTGAATAGTTCCTCCAAGTTTTCTGAAAATACTTCTTGATGTCGTCTATGATGGATCGTGCTACTGTGGAATCATTAATGTGACGACCCGACTCGCTTAAACCGGCGCGGAAGAAACCGACGAGTCGAATAGTCAGAACTAACAAACTAAAATACTTAAAAATTAAAACAAAACCTCAAAATGGCATATATGCTAAATCCAAAAGTACAACACCCACAAGATTATACATATCTAACCCAAATATCAACGTTACTACTACTAACAAATATAAACTCCAAATGTATGTCAGAGTTAGAAAAATACACAAGTACTACTACTATAGTCCAGAACTAGAAATCATAAAACAACAACACAAAAACTAAATAACATCGGCGCTCGCCTAACCCGAAGCTAAGCAAGAACCTCATCATCAGAATTACCTGAAAAACAACAGTCCACCGTCAGTGGCGAGTAACATAACTGTCCCACTTTAACGGGGATACACATGAACATAGCAAAAATCAAACAATCAAATCAGACATACAACATACGAATCAAATCAAGTAATCATGCTGACTCGACTAACTTTAACCAACAATTAACAAGTCTTTAACTTTGGCGCAATCATTCACATACTAGACCGGACTATGCACGTACGAATGCATCTTACGCGATCTAACTTTCTACTATGCCAGGATTGAGAATCTTACTCCCAACCCCATGAAACCAATCTTACTGGAAATTCATATCCGAAGACAACATAGTTAGACCACCAACTATCCCAATACCGCGGATAGGATAGGGGCAATGTCTTAACCCAAATACTTAGAATCTTACTCTAAGTTTTAGGCGTCTAGTAGCAAAATCAAGCTAATCTTAACTTTAATCAAAATTTACATTCTTAGTTAATTCTTAAGTTGCATCTTACACCTTGACTCAAGAAATAACATGTAAATCAACAAATATTGGAACCTCTTATAACATTCTTTAACTTTCTTTAACCTTTCTTTAATTATTACTAACTTTCTTTAACTTCCAAGACTCGACCAAAAACTCATAAAGAACTCAAAGAACTCATAAAGAACTCATCCAAGATTCAAGAACTTCAATCAAGATTCAAGAACTTCAACCAAGAACTCATTCAAGATTCAAGAATTCAATCCCAAAACATCATCATCATTCACACATACTACCAACACAAATCAACATCAAATTCATCAACTTCCTATTATCAAAACTTCATAAAACTTGAACATGAACAACATCAAAAATGAAACTAACATAATCAATCATGAAATACATATAATCAAGTAGAAATCATCATAAAACCATCACCCAAATTCAGCTATAATCCACGCATAAACATGGGTATATAACAACAAAACGGTCTAATCTAATCACTTAATCTATACTATAAATCATAGTATACCAACTAGGTTGAGATAGTATGTTACCTTATTAAAGATTAAGCATAAATTAACACAAAACTTGCAGCCCGGAATTCGAACCACACGGCCCCAACCACACGGTACACACGGCCAACCACACGAGCACACACGGCTTCCCTCTCGAACACGGCCCTGGCTGCACAGTTCCACGAACACGGCTCGAACCACCACCTTGGACCACCGTCTTCAACACGAACCACCACACGAACCACACACGCACCACACGGTCTACTCGAACAAGCCCAAAACCAAACCCGAACAAGAATTCTTGAATGAAATAATTGAAGTTTAGATTGTGTTTTGATACTTAAAGATCAATAGAGTTTGAATCTTTAAGTTTGGAGTTTGAATGGAGAATGAACAATTGTAAATGAGTTTGAAGCCAAAAATGGCGTGTGGATCAAAGGTAGGGGGAGAGTTTGTGTTTAAACTTTGGTGAGCAAGTGTGTTTAAGATGGCAAATGAGCAAATGATCTCAAGGCCTTACTAACTACTTCTATTTATAGAAGTTAGTTAGGTGTGAATGCATGGCAAGTGGCAAAACTTGTCACTTACCAAGGGGGGGGGGGGGGTAATAACCGGCCATGGCCTTGTAAATGGGCCAAAATGGGCTTTTGGTGAATAATTGGGCTAATTATAAACTTGCATGATTAATCATGCTTAAATCATTATCGGCCCAACAATATTAAATAATTAATTAGAAAATTAAATAATAAAAATTCTAATTAATTAAATAATAAAAAAAAAAAAATTCTAATTTAATCGAAATTATTCACATAAAATAAAATAAATACATAAAATACAAATAAATACACGACAAAAATACCAACAAAATCAGGGTTGTTACAACTAAACCTTGCAAACAAAATATCATGTTTTCAGCAACAATATTACATATTCAAACTAAACCAACTAGACAAAATATACTAAACTGTACTTACCACAGTCCTTCAGGATCCAACTCCTTCTTGCCTTGCAAAGGAGGTGTATCCTCACCCAAGGACTCGTGATCGTTGTCATCATCTTTTTCTTCGGCCCCCAAACCAACTTGTTCTTCATGAGGTATAGATGTAGACGTTCCTTCTTCTGTAAATGTAGATCTACCTCCACCACCCTTAGGTCTACTACCTCCGCCTCTTCTTCCACCTCCACGAGAAGACATCTGCATGCAACATGTTATAAAATAATAAATTATTAATATTAGAACAATGTTATGAAATAAGAACAAATATTATTATCATGACATGATATTATTTTAAATTATATTAAATGACATAATCATAAAATTACAATAAATAATTTTTAATATATATTAATAAGTGAAATTACAATAAGTTAAATTGTCATTACAATGTAAAATGTTTAATGAAAAACATAACACAAAATAACTAAAATGTCTGGAACACATCAAAATCATCCTCCTCCTCTTCGTCATCGTCACTAAATTAATCACTCGCATCGCTGCTGTCATCAGTGTCCTCTTCAGATTCAGAACTTGAAGCGTCGAATACAACTACCTCATCGTCGCTTTCGTCATCAACACCATCATATTCAGGAATCTCATCCGGAGCACAAAGTAGAGCGGGGTCATCGGTTGTTTTCTCTTGCAATACTTCCAAATCCACCGGGGTATCAATATCTGACCGAGCCTTTGTATCAACACCATTGCATTTTATCCCTCTTCAGACTAGGTTAAGGTGCATAGTACACTTGACTTACTTGATAGGACAAAACAAAAGGGTCATATATAGGGTATCTCTTTGTGTGATTGACTTCTACGAGTTTGTATTGTTCATGAATGTTCATACCCTTATCAGTGTCCATCCAACTGCACTTAAACAAAATTGTTTTGTACACTCCAAGATTACCATGATAAACCAATTCCAAAACGTCCTCCAAGATGCCAAAGTAATCACTTTCTTCATGACTTTGTACGCACACTCCGTAATTCATGGTTGACTTGTTCTTGCCATATTCAAATGTGTGGAAGTTGTATGCATTGACATAGAACTGACACCAACTCCTCACTTGTCTAGAGGGGCCCATTGTAAGCGCACGTATAACATCATCAGTTGCAACATCATCAGAACTTGGCATTCTCTTAAACACCTAGTATTGTTGATTTAGTTAGTAAATAAAAAAGTCTTATTTATTTTGTATTTTAATAATTTGACAAAACTCACATGTTCCTTGAACCATTCAGGGAAATTAGCTTCGCATTTGCTTCATACTTGATCCCTAACTATATTGGGTTTTGAATGAACAATGTGCTCCTCAAATTGCCTTTTCATAATAATATATATCCAATTCAAGTCAGTCATAAAACAATAAATGTTAATCAATAAACCCCTTTTCTACTTTTGAGCAACTTAACTTTCATAATCACTTAGGATGCCACTGTTTGCAAGCACATAAAGGTGTGCTCTATCATACTCCTTGTCCAACAACCAGCGTTTCTGACCATTTGTTGTAGGTCGACCACAATCTTCCTTAAACATCTCGGGGAGATTAGGATCATGTTGGGTATCCACATCTGGATTGACATTTCTTCCTAAATCCCTTGATTTAGTGTCAACGCCAGGTTGAAAGTAGTTGGAGCAAAAGTTTGCTATCTCCTCAATTAGGTAAGCGTTGCATATTGAATCTTCAACACGTGCTTTGTTTCCCACTTTACGCTTCAAATGGTTAAGAAACCTATCAATGACTTAAGCATAGTTAATTTGCGTAAAAAAATAATAGGTTCTAGATAAAATTTAATAAAGTTGAATTACCTTTCGAAATGGTACATCCACCTATATTGAACGGGACCAGCAACTTTTGCCTCATAAGGTAAGTGAACCGGCAAGTGCTCCATTGAGTTGAAAAATGATGGGGAAAGATTTTTTCAAGCTGGCATATGATCTCAGGTATGTTTTTATGTAAGCGTTCCATCTCGCTCACTTTGATAGTGGGCGCACACAAGTCCCGAAAAAACTGACTAATTTCCGTCACTGCCTTCCACACATGTAACAGAAGCAACTCCTGCAAACCAACTGGCAATAGACTCTCCATGAATACACGACAATCGTGACTATTCATTCCATGCAGCTTACATGCTCGAAGATCTACACACCTACTTAAGTTTGATGCAAACCCATCTGGAAACTTCAAATCTCGTACCCACTCACATAACACCTTCTTCTGATTCTTGTCAAGTGTATAAGGTGCTTTAGGCATTGTCTGCTTACCATTTGTATCGTCAACCGACTCCAATGGTTGGCGTTTACATAAACGTGCAATGTCCTTTCTTACATTTATGTTGTCTGAAGTTTGTCCTTTGAGGTCCATGACAATGTTAATAAGTTGTTCAAAAAAGTTCTTCTCAATGTGCATGACGTCTAAGTTGTGACGAATAAGCAAATCCTTCCAATATGGAAGTTCCCACAAAATACTCTGTTTAAACCATCCCTTTTTCTGCTTCTTGATCATATTTAGTGCCTCGGGACTATCAGTTGCTTTGGGCAAGTCTTTCACACACTGCCACAGTTCGTCACCAGACATTATATGTGGAGCCAGGTCATTTTCAACTTTGTTCTTACAGAAAGCAGTCTTGTTCTTTCGAAATGAGTGATCGGAAGGGAGAAATTGTCGATGACAATTGAACCACGTCACCTTACCGCCATGATCAAGCCAAAATGCCTTGCTTTTCTCCATACAGTACGGACATGCCTTTTTTCCTGCGGTAGACCAACCAGACAACATACCATAAGCTGGAAAATCATTAACAGTCCACATGAGGGCCGCACGAAGGTTAAAATTTTGCTTCCGTGACGTGTCATAAGTCATTGACCCAACACACCAAAGCTGCTTCAACTCTTCAACTAGAGGTTGCATATATACATCTAGGTTTCCCTTTGGATTTTTAGGACCGGGGATGAGCAAAGAAAGAAACATGAACGGCTTCTTCATACACATTGATGGAGGAAAGTTGTACGCTGTAAGAATGACAGGCCAACATTAATATTGTTGTCCAAATTTACCATGTGGAGAAAAAACATCGGTGCATAGACCAAGTCTAACATTCCTAGGCTCGGATGCAAATTCATGAAAAGTTTTGTCAAAGTGCTTCCAAGCCTCACTGTCACTTGGATGTGCTAAAGTTCCTTCCACTCGAGGATTCTTGGCGTGCCATGTCATTTCCCCGACAATATTCTTTGTTGCAAACAACCTTTGCAACCTCGGTGTGATGGGAAAGTATATTAGCACTTTTGCGGGAATAAGATTGCCCTTGGAAGTCTTCTTATACCTATCAGTTCCACATACACTACACTTATCTAAAACACCATTGTCCTTCCAAAACAACATACAACCTCTAGGGCATGTGTGTATCCTCTTATGAGGAAGTTCCAAGCCCTTAAGAACCTTCTTCGTGTCATAAAAGGTTCTACCCATTATATTGTCTTCTGGCATTGATTCATTCAACAAAGAAGCAAATGCGTCCACACACCTATGTGGCAAATTGTATTCACATTTCAAACTTATAATTCTTGAAGCCATTTCCAGCACGGACATCTTACTCCCTTGAAACAAAGGATCCTCAGCTGCCTTAAGAAGGTCAAACAACTTCTTGGCTTCATCATTCGGTTCTTCTTCAATTGAATTTGGTCCTTCCGACGACATGTCATGTGACGACCCGACTCGCTTAAACCGGCGTGGAAGAAACCGACGAGTCGAATAGCCAGAGCTAACAAACTAAAATACTTAAAAATTGAAACAATACCTCAAAATATTATATTACTAAACCCAAAAGTACAAATACCCACAAGTTTGTACATTACTAATCCAAAAGTCAAATTACTACTACTAATAAATGTAACTCCAAACACATGTCAGAGTTATAATAAAGTATACAAGTACCACTACTATAGTTCACAACTAACTATAATCATAAAACAACAGTAATAAAACTATATAACAACATCGGTGCTCGCCCAACCCAAAGCTAAGCAAGAACCTCATCATCAGAATTACCTGAAAAGTAAACAACAGTCCACCGTCAGTGGCGAGTAACATAACTGTCTCACCCTAACGGGAATACACACGAACATAGCATAAATCAAACAACCCAAATCATAACATCAAATCATGCGAATCATACAAATATACATGCTTCTTTGGCGCAATCATTCGCAAACTAGACCGGACTATGCACGTACGAACGCATCTTACGCGTTCGAACTTTCTACTATGTCAGGATTGAGAATCTTACTCCCAAATCCCGTGAAACCAGTCTTACTGGAAATCCACATTCGAAGACAACATAGTAAGACCACCAACTATCCCAATACCGCGGATAGGATAGGGGCAACGTCTTAACCCAAAAACAAAGAATCTTACTATAAGTTTTAGGCGTCTAGCTACGAAATCAAGCTAATCATTAAATCTTTAAATCTTTAAATTCGAAGTTTACATTCTTAGTTACTTCTTAAGTTGCATCTTACGCCTTGACTTAAGAAAATAACATGTAAACCAATCATCTTACAACATCTTATCACTTTCATTAACCTTTTCTTTAACTTTCTTTAACTTTAAAGACTCAATCAAGAACTCATAAAGAACCTTAAAGAACTCATCAAGAACTCAAAGAGCTCATCAAGAACTCATCCAAGATTCAAGATCTTCAATCAAGAACTTAATCAAGATGCAAGAACTTCAACCAAGAACTCATTCAAGAATCAAGAACTCATCCAGTCATACATGAACCACATGAATTTTACACATGAAATCATCAACTTACTAGTATCCAAAATTCATCAAACTTGAACATGATTAACATAAACTCAATACTAACATAATCAATCATAGAATCATCATTTTTAAAACTCAAAATCTTCATAAAACCATTTCAAAATCAGATTTACAACTCATACTAAAAAACATGATGAAAACTTCATATAAACTAATCTTGTTCATTTAATCTATACTATGAACATAGTGCACCAATTAAGTTGAGAAAGTATGTTACCTTATCGAAGATCAACAAGATAAACACTTAAAACTTGCTACCCCGAAATGAAAATACACAGCCCAAACAACACGGACACCACGCACGGCACGGCTTCAAGCTCGGCACACACACACGGCTCTTGCACTTGAACCCACGAACCGCACGGCACCACCACACGGCCTCTGCCACGAACACGACCACCACAGCACGGCCACCCACACGAGCCACCTCACGGCTTCACGTGATCCACACGACTCATACGAACCCCAATCGAACAACCCCAAACCAATCCCGAACTAGTGATCTTGAATGCAAATTAGGTGGTTTAGTTTGTGTTTTGATACTTAAAGATCAATGGAAGTTGAATCTTTAAGTTTGGGTTTGGAAAGATTGATGAACAATTGTTGGAACAAGTGAGCCAAAAATGGCGTGAAAGAGGAGAGCAAATGGAGGTGTTTGTGTTTGATCTATTGATGGCAAGAGATGGCAATTTAGCAAATGAACCCTCAAGCCTTACTAACTCAACTATATATAGAGTTAGTTAAGGTGTGAACATGAGGCAAGTGGCAAAATTTTGCCATGCACAAGGAGGGGGCCGGTTTTGGCCTTGCAAAGTGGGCCAAAATGGGCTCTCGTGATTAATTGGGCTAACTTACAAAAATTGCATGACTAATCATGCTTAAATCGATTTAGCCCAAAAATATTAAATAACTAATTAGAAAATTAAATAATAAATTTTTTAATTAATTAAATAATAATTAAAATAAATAATAACTAATCAAAATAAAATATTTCGAATTAAATCGAAATTATTCACATAAAATAAAATAAATAGTTCAAAAATAAATTTGAACCATACATAGCAACACATAATTACACATAAACATCCGGCAGAAATACCTATAAAATCTGGGCTGTTACATGTCATCTTGTTCATTTCCAAGAGCATCAACAGCCATATCTCGATATGGGTTTGATTGAACCGAAGAGGAGGGCCCTATATCCGACTCACCATGGAATTTCCATTCATAGTAATTCGGAGTAAAACCCTTACTATACAAATGTACTTTGACCGTGTCCACATCAAAATAATGCTTGTGACGACAACGAAAGCAAGGACACCTTATCTTATCATTGTCATTATAAGCGGGATGTTGTAGACAAAAATCGACGAACCCATCGACCCCTTCTATAAATTCATTTCTAAGACGACGCCCATTTAATCTTTGGTACATCCAACGACGCTCATTCCTTCTCATGATTAAAAAATTCTACACAACTAAGATTAAGAGTCATTTAAATTGTATTATAAAAGTTACTTGAAGTGATGAATTACAAATAAACATATACTTTTTTAAACCAAGTTTGTATAAATAAATTCTATTATAAAATCCTTTCAAATAATTATATTTATTTCTTTAAGTTGATACTTATTATGTAGTTAAAGTTTGATTAGAATAATTTAGTATGCCACTAGCCGCAGCTCAATTATTATATGCTTCGCATAACATCCCATACAAAAGTTTATTATAAATTTTTTATAAACAATAACTTATACGTCTAACACCAATTCCAAATAAAATTAAAGCCAAAAACAATACAACAACCAACAACATTAAACAATCATCCATCTATAGAATTCTACCAAAAACTCTACAAAAAATAAGCATAACATTAAAACACCTAAATTCTAAACAAAAGGAGCATATATTCAACCTAAAACAATAAATAAAATAAGCATAAAATTCACAACTCTAAACAAAGCAACCATAAAAATCAACCTAAAACTCTAAACAAAATCAACATAAAATCAACCTAAAATTCTATAAAACTCTACCCAAAACACTAAACGAATTAACCATACAATCCAACATAAAAATCAAAATTCAACCAAAAGTTCAACCAAAATTCAACCCCAAAATTCAACACCTATTTTCAACATAAAAATCAAAATTCAACATAATATTAAAAAAAAATTCGTACATTTACCTTCAAAATAGAGCTAGGGTTTGTCTTGTACTTCTTTTACTCAAATTCAAACTTCAAATCAACCTTAATGCATGGAATTTAGAATTAGAGTAAATATTTACATAAAAAAATAAAAATACAAGTAAAGAGAGAGTTAGGGTTTCAACCTAGAGAAGCAAATGCAGGTTACGGCGTCGGCGAGGCGGCGTGCTAGTGGCTGGGTTGGTGCTCGACGTTGGCGAGGCGGTATGCTGGGCTGGAGATCGGTGCTCGTCGGAGAGAACACGGTGAAGCAAAGAGAGAGACTTAGGTTTTTTTTTGGTTTGTGAACAAATCAAGTCATTGAAGGGATTCTGATTCTGAAAATACTTCGAATTTTAACGTCCGCCTGAAGACGGACGTTACCTCTTCGTTGGCGGACGTTAAAAAAACGACTTAAATCTCTTTATTTTCCGTGTTTTTAATGTCCGTCTACAACGGACGTTATTTCTTAAAAGGCGGACGTTAAGTTAAATTTTAAATTAATAACGTTACCAATTATAAGACGTCTGTTATGACGGACGTTAAACTTAAAGGCGGGCGTTAAATTGAATTTAACGTCCGTTCAGAAGGCGGACGTTAAAAGGCAGACGGCAGAAACGCGGAATCTTGTAGTGTTTCCTAGGAAGTTGCATGAACTGGGCCAAAATATGTACAGTGTATGCCAAATCAGGTCTAGTAAGAGATTGGTAAATCAGCCTACCCACAAGTCTGCGATATATCTCCGAATCATCCAACAACTCGATGTTTGAAGTAAGTGACTAAGTTTTGATTCTACTCAATCGGAAAACTTGCCGGACGAGATCCTAATAATCTCGTTTCTGCAATAGCGTCAAGAGTATATTTCCGCTGACACAAAAAATTTCCCTTCGTTGCTCCGAGCAACCTCAATACCCAAAAAAATACTTCAACAAGCCCAAATTTCATATGAAAACAATCACTCAAATATTTCTTAAAAGCAGAAATAGCTGAAGAATCATTTCTAGAAATAATCAAGTCATCCAAATACACCAAAATACTAAGATGTGTACTACCACTAGTCAATGTAAAGAGCGAGTAGTCCGAGTATGAGTGAGAAAAACCATACCTCTTAAGAGCAGTAGCAAGCTTAGCAAACCAACATCTTGGAGCTTGGCGTAAGCCGTACAATGATTTTTGTAGAAGACAAACAAGCCCGGCCTTTAACCATGATAACCCGGAGGAGGTCTCATGTATACCTCTTCATCAAGATCACCATGTAGAAATGCATTATGGACATCCATCTAATACCATGTTAGGAATTGATTTCCCTTAATCGTATTATTGTCAATCAAAGAATATATATACAATCCCTTAAACATTGGCCCATCAGCTAAATACACTAATTAATTACCCTATTTGGGCTCAATGATATTCTATATTTTAAGAAAAAGGGTAATTAAGGATAACCCCAATAGCATCATATTGTTATATTAATGACATTGAAAACATTAACATGACAAATTCATTATGTGCCCTTCCATTTACACAAGAAACACAAAAATTCTTTTATATTCGTTTGTTTTGGTTGTCTTGTTAATATATTGGCACCCTAGGGGGCCATAAGTAGTTATATTAGACCCGTTAGTGAACATGCTAATTAAATTATTATAAAACGACCCAAGTAGATAATTGGCAGCTATTGACTTTCTGCATGCTTCAACTGGTTACTGGGTTTCAAAGCTGCACTTTACATAATTACATATTAACGGTCCATGCAATCATTTTAAACAAAGAGTGTCTTGTTTTTGTATAGGACTATATATATAGGAGTACTATTAAGACTATTAACTGTATTATAAGAGTAATACCTAAAATTTGGAAACTGATTTTGGCAAATCTTAAATTGATTTTGGTACCTTATTTTGTGAGCAAAACATAGAAAATTTTACTCTCACAATGGGGTGCTGATATCAGTTTTTAAAATGCTAAAATGATCATTTCCCCTAAAATTTTGGTGTGTATGTTAGAAACTTGATTTTATAACTTTTCACTCGTCAGATTTTAATGGTCTTTTTTGATGATTTTATATGATTATATCTATATAAATCTGCATCGTCGACACTTTTTTCTGCATACGGCTCTTTTTTACTGCATACGACTCATTTTATATCTATGCTCATTTTTTAACAAAGTGCTAATTATATTTCAGTATTGCTCATTCTTTTTTTGTTTTTTACGCATTTGATGTTAAACGTGTTTACAATGTGAAATAACTCATTTTATGTCCATATTGCTCATTTTTGTTTCTTTTTATGCATTTCATATTAATAATATACATAATGCTAGATTTCATATTAAAAATAAATATCCCCACTTATGGGAATAAAGCTTTGATTGATGATAATGCCAAATTTTTACTCATTTTCTTGTGCAAATTGCTCATTTGAGATTTAGGTTTTTTTTTTTATTTTTTATTTTTTATTAGAAATGCAAAGGAATTGAGATTCAATAAATTCTTAATGTGCTCAAAAACGTTTTAAAAAATAACTTTTTACTTGAATTAACTCCATTGTAAATGAAGATTCAACATTTGAATATTAAATGTGATTTTCCACCATTACTCCAAGTAAACTAATGTTTGTGTTTTCCACATTTTTTTTAAGTTGCTCAAGAAAATGATGAGCAATCTAGACAGAAAAATGAGTAATTGTAATTGTGCACATTATTCTTATTATGTTTGAAATTCTTGTTGGAGTTGAAGAAATTTCACATTCAAACTAAAGAAATTTCACATTCAAACTAAAGAAATTGATTAAGTGAGAGACAGAGAGCCTGGGAAAGTGGGAGACTATATGAGGAGAGAGAACGTGAGGAGAGAGAGAAATGGTAAATGAATAAAATGTGTTTGCATACCGGGGATTCTACTTTTTATTTTTGTAATTGAGTCCCTAAATGTACATATGTCCAGATGTATAATAGAAATCCTACGGCTATACTCGATTTATATCCTAAGAAACTATTTGTCACTAGTTTTCTTTTTTTTTTTTTTTCAAAAATATGCTTAAAAATGTATTCATTTAAAAAAAAATTAGTTGGCGAAAAACCTAGGCTGATTAGGTAACAATTCGTTCTTGAATTATCCTTTAAGATAACAAAAGACTTCAATTTAAAAAATATATATAATAATAGAGAAAGTAAAAAAAACTTTTAGAGGGATTTTATTATTATTATTATTTTATTTAATTTAAATTAATTTAATTTAATTTAATTAAAGTTCATTTCATTATTATTATTATTATTATTATTATTATTATTATTATATATTTTTTTGATCCAAATATTCCAATTACTATTTCTTTTTTTTTTTTTTTGAGAAAAGAAGAATATTATTATTCATTAAGTAAGAAGTTATACATATCTAGAGCTGCAAGGTCAATAATCTCATCTGGCCAATCCTCCAACCAAATTCTTTCTCCCTCGCAAAAAGGAGTAAGATTTGCTAACGAATGAGCCACCTTATTACCACTTCTAGGAATATAAGACCAGATACAATAATTAAAAGACTTAGCAAGATTTAAAATATCAAAAACAAACATCCCCATAGAAGAATTGGTAACATGTTGCCCTTTTAAGCATTGAATGAGTTGAAGACAATCTGATTCCACATGGACAACTCTGTATCCCGATTCCCACGCCCTTTGCAGACCAAATAAAATTCCCTCCGCCTCATGCACAGCTGCATCAAAAGCACCCCTTCGTTGATGAACACCTGCCGCTACCACATCCCCCTCAGCGTCTCTAATGACAAAACCACAACCCACCCCCATTCCATGAACCGTTCCTGCATCTGTGTTGATCTTCCAGCAGCATTCAGTGGGCGGCTTCCACCAAGAATCTACTCTAGACCGCTCCCGGACTATCCTCGACCTATTCTCACTGAAGCCCTCACGAAAACTCATTGCATTATCAATTATCATCTCCGGAGTTTGGTGTCCCTTATCAAAGATTCTTTTGTTCCGTGCACCCCAAATCGCCCACATACAAGTCACCACCAATTCGAAACTCTCCCCACCATAACCAGACCACACAGTTTCCATCCAATATCGCATATGTGGAACCCGCATCCTCCAAATTCTTTCATCCAGTCCACTCACTTTCCAAATGGCTATCGCAGCTGGGCAAATCAATAATGCGTGAACAGCCGAGTCTTCCACTGCCCCACATAGGGAACACGAAATGGGCCACCCCGCAATCCTCTTAGCAACATTATCCCTAGTCAGTAACAAACCACAAGCAACTCTCCATCCAAATAACTTGACACGTGGCGGCATATTTACCCTCCAAATATGCTTCCAAATGTTACCCATTCCGTTCAGACCGCCCCCACTTGATCTAGGAGCCTCCATCTCGCCCAAAATATGGTATCCCGACTTTACCGAATATTCTCCATTAGCACTGAAATGCCAGCAAAATCTGTCACTAGGCAAATTAACGCACAAAGGAAGTTTCAAAATTTCATCAACATCCATAGGATGGAAGATTTGTCTAATGAACTCCTCATTCCAAACACCATCTTCTTTATTAATAAGCATGTCCACAGTTAAAGACTCATCAATGGGACCTTCACACCTAATAGGTTTAAATGTCCAAGGTCTCGCGAGCCAAGGATCAATCCAACACCTCACATTTTCTCCATTCCCAATAATCCACCTAGCCCCCTTCTCAATAACACCTCTAGCCTCACAAAGACTTCTCCACACAAGACTAGGTCTCGACCCTAAATCAGAAGACATGGTATCCCCGTCGCTAAAGTACTTTGCCTTTAAAACCCTACTAGAGAGAAGGTTTGGATTTTGGATAATTCTCCAAACGTTCTTAGCTAGAAGAGCAAGATTAAATTTCTCCATTTCCCGAAACCCCAATCCCCCCACCTCCTTGCTTCGACATAATTGAGCCCATTTTTGATAGTGAATCTTCCTTTTGCCTTCCTTGTGACCCCACCAAAACCCCCTAGCCGCCCTTTCCAAATCCTCACAAAGTGAATGTGGAAGTTTAAAAACACTCATAGCATAGGTAGGAATTGCTTGAGTTACAGCTTTGATAAGCACCTCCCTACCCGACCAAGAAAATAACTTCTCCGACCATCCACCTATTCTTTTCCTCAACCTGTCTACGAGAAACATAAATGGTTTTTTACGAGACCGACCAATCTTAGTTGGTAAACCTAGATAACTGGCATGAGATTCCACCTCCCTAACCCCCAGAATAGTAGTAATCTCCCGTCTACTACTCTCCTTAACTCCCTACCCATAGGCCACATCGGTTTTGTCCCTATTAATTTTCTGGCCCGCCGCCTCCTCATACAAATTCAAAATATTTTTAAGACACGCAGCCTGGTCATTTCTCGCTTTACAAAAGATAAGAGAATCATCCGCAAAAAGCAGGTGAGATATAGTAGGACCCCTATTATTAAACTTAAACCCCTCCAACACACCCTCATTAACCGCATTATTCAACAATGCCGAAAACCCCTCGGCACAAAATAAAAATAAATAAGGAGAAATAGGATCGCCCTGTCTAATACCCCTAGTCGGTCTAATCATACCTCTAGCTTCCCCATTCACTAAAAAAGAGTAGCTCACAGTTTTAACACAATTCATCACAAGATTAACCCATCCCTCATTAAATCCCAACTTAAGCATAATGTTATGAAGAAAGAACCATTCAACCCTGTCATAGGCCTTACTAATATCAAGTTTCAAAGCTAAAAAATCCTTCGCCCCTGCATAACAATTCATAGAATGAAGAGTCTCAAAAGCAACCAGAATATTGTCTGAAATTTGCCTCCCTGGAGTAAAAGCACTCTGATTACTTGAAATAATATCAGGCAAAATTGTTTTAAGTCTATTGGCAATGGTTTTAGTAACAATTTTCATCACAACATTACATAAACTTATAGGCCGGTAGTCAGACACAAAAGAAGGGTTAGGAATCTTAGGAATAAGGACCACATGAGTATGATTAAAATCATTAGGAATAGACCCACCATTAAGAATATTAAGCACAAACTCAGACACAGAATCACCAACGATATGCCAAAAATTTTGATAAAAGAAGGGGTTCATACCATCTGGACCTGGAGCCTTTCCTGGCTGCATTTGCATAAGAGCCTTGTACACCTCGTCCACACTATAGGGTTTGCAAATGAAGTCATTCATCTCGGCTGTCACTTTGGGTCCCACCCGATCCAGCACCAAATCACAATTATAGGAATTAATTAATTGAAAAATATTATTAAAATAATCCTCGATCAGATTCCCCATCTCATTCTCATCCTCCACCCAATTGCAATCCCCGTCTTTAAGTCCCTTAATCAAATTAACCCTTTTCCTTTGGCTCACCTTCTCATGAAACCACTTCGAATTTTGATCCTCGTGCTTAAGAAAATCTACTCTCGACCGTTGCCACCACATTATTTCCTCTTTGCGCCGCCACTCCCTAATTCTTTTCAAACAAGCTTCACGCTCCTCACGGTTTTGGCATTGGTGGAGTTTAAATTTTTCCCTTTCTAATTCTTTCCTCACACTGCCAAAGTGCTCCAAACTCCATTTTATCAATTTATCTTTGCACCCATTAATCTTCTCTCCCAAAGATACCCCTTGTTGTACCCCATTATTCACACCCCACGCATCTTCAACAATATTTTTGCAATCATCCTCCAAAGTCCACATATTCTCAAACCTAAACCTCTTATTTCTTCTTCTTTTCCACCTCTCCTTCCCTTTAGAATTCAATTTGAATTTAATTGGGATATGATCAGAAATGCTTTCATCTAGATGATGAACCACCGCAAACGGAAACTTTACACACCACTCACTATCCACGAGAAAACGATCAAGTCTCTCCTCAATAGACTCCTCCCCATCCCTCCTATTCCACCAAGTAAAATCATAACCCACATAACCCGCGTCCGCCAAGTCACACTCCGCCAATTCCAATTACTATTTCAACAGTAAGTAAATGATAAAATATATGTTTTAAAAAAAAATGTAACGACATGTGAAGCATGCAGGCCCATAACCTATAGTCCAAAGCAAAAGGCCCAACAAATGTTAGCTCATTGGTTCATTTAATCATTTCTTCTCTCTTTGTTTTTACCATCTTAATAAATAATAACAGAGTAATTGCTCTTTGCCACCAAAAAAAAAAAAAAACAGAGTAAAAGCCGATGACATTACAGTTAAAGGAGATGAACGCGCCAACTTGAATCTGTAAGTTGCTTCACCAATCTTTATAGTTGTTCCAATAATGTAATTGATTAATTTGTTTTCTCAGAAATATTAAAATTATAGCTGCAAGAGGTGTTCAATTTTCTCTATTTAAAGTGATACTTTAGTCTTTTAGTCATGCACACAACTTGTTCGATGAAATGCTAAGCTGAATTCTTTCTTCTTCTTAGTTCTTATCATATGATTATCTGCATTTGAGATTGCATCTTTATTTATTGCATCATCTTGCTGTTTTATGTTTTGATAAATTACACGATTGCACTGTTATAAGCCAGAACTTCCATACCAGCAATTATTGAACACTCAGAAAATTCTTGTTTTATATTTATACAACTTATTTTTATAATTAATTGTTTTAAAAGTAATAGGAATGTTCCAAGTACATAAGATAAATGTTTTAAATGAAGAAATTTTCATAGTATAATCTACTGTTGTTCACATTTCTAATTGCTAATGTGCTGCGGGGAGGATTGATTCTGACAAAATGTAATTCATCTTTTCTTTTTTCAAGTTCTAAGAAGATTGCTAAAACATGGTTGAATTACACATTGAATTTATTAACTTTAATAAATTTGACTCAACATCTCCAGTGGGTTTCTGGGTTGTAAACAAAGTGCCTTCACTCTTAAACTACAAATTATCGACGGTCCGGTCTAACATAACTTTTAGCTCAAAAATTAAAACCTTTTATCATAAAATCTATTAACTTTTTGCATAACAAGTCTAACTTTGTATATAGAAAATTATTGTTTTTTGTGAAGTTCCAGTTTTTTGACAAAAAAGACTTGCTACTCTTAAGCAACCCCAACTCAGTTTATACTGAAAATTGTGTTTTTACATTGTATTTTCTATGATGCATAACTAAGTGATGTATTCAATGAATTTATATATGCAATTTGTTGTTATTGATCAATTGAAGAACATATCAGGTAAAGACACAATGCTTAAGCAGCCTAAGCTCCAATGTTTTTCGCCCACTATCTTTGTCTTGCGTTGCCAGCAGTTGCTCCGTGAGTTTGACTGCAAGCTTTATCACCATCATGTCCCAAAAGATGATGATGTTGATAACACTGGAGATAAGTTTCGAATAAGTAGAGAAAATAGCAAATGCCAATTCCAGCTGCATAAAAGCAGGGGTCAACACCTTCTGACAAGTACCCGAGTTCTTGACTCCATTGTAAAGTGCTCCAACATCAAAGCTAGTGACACAGTTTTAGAAATTGGCCCTGGTACTGGAAACCTCACTCTCAAGCTTCTTGAAGCTGCCAGAAAGGTTGTGGCTTTTGAAATCGATTGGAGGATGGCAGAAGCACTTCAAAAGCGAGTTGCTCAATGTGAGTTTGAAGACAATTTAACAGTAAGAAGAAAACATATGTCAATTTACAATGAATTTTGTGGGTTATATTCAATAAATTTCTAATTGTTAACTATAAAGTTAGGAGGAGCAAGTGATATCCTGTTTGTTTAGCTATCTACCTTTTACCAGGTGGTGAGGGGTCGATTCCTCATAGTCATAGTTCCCTTGCTTGAGGATTTCAGCCTTTACCCTCTCCTCAAGTGCTAGGGTTGATTAGGATGCTCAGGGTTAGTAACCCATTAATAGTAAGAGCTGGTAGATTTCTATCCATATAAAAAAATAAAGGGTTTTTCTCAGTTATACCCATGAGGTATTGTGATTTCCCAGCTGTAGCCATGAATTTTGAAAATGCTCTGTTATACCCATGAGGTTTTAAAAATTGTTAACTGTAGCTAACAACATAATTATAGGTAACAAATTTATTATAATAATAAATAAATATCTGTGATCTAAGGCATTTGTTTTTGGTTATGGTGGTGGTTGTGGTTGTTTTTCCTTTTTTTTTTTTTTATAAATCTTTACAAATTAATGTTAGTTTGTTGTTAACGATGTTAGCTATAATTATGTTTGTTGGCTACAAATTTTTAAAAACGTCATGGGTATAACAGAAAATTTTCAAAATTTGTGGCTACAGTTGGGAAATCCCAATACCACAAAGTACGAAGTATAAAGTTAGGTTTGTCACCATTGTTTAGTTTACTTGTATTGATTTTGCAGCTAATACGGAAGGATGCATTGAAGGCTGAGTTTCCCCATTTCGATCTGGTAGTTGCAAATATTCCTTATGGTATCTCTTCACCTCTGATTGCCAAATTGTTGTTTGGAACTCACTCATTCAGGAGTGCTACACTTTTGCTTCAGAAAGAGTTTGCACGTCGATTAATAGCTAATCCTGGTGATTCAGAGTTCAATCGTCTGGCTGTAAACGTGAAGCTGGTTGCTGAAGTGGAACATATCATTGATGTAAGCAAAAGGGACTTCTTTCCTGTCCCGAAAGTTGATTCATCTGTTGTTCTGATTCGACCGAAGATGAACATCCCTAAGATTGATTTGAATGAATGGTGTGCATTCACTAGGACTTGTTTCAGCAAGAAGAACAAGACATTAGGTGCAACATTCAAGCAAAAGAAGAAGTTAATTGAGCTAATGAGAATATGTAGCTTGATGGGTTTGAGCAATGATACTGATTTGCTTCCTAGTACTTCTGATTCTGACAATGGAACCAACGAGGATGATGAAGAGCTAGATGTTTCTTTAGAGACGGGAATCACTTCGTTTAAAGAAAAGGTTGTTGGAATTCTTAGATCAAGTGGGTTTGAAGACAAGAGGCCCTCAAAGCTATCTATTGAGGAATTATTGCATTTGCTGTCATTGTTCAATGATGATAAGATATATTTTTGCGACAAAGAGCATAATTCAAGCAACGCAGAGCTAGTTACTTGTTTTGATTCGTAGACTGCGTTTAATGAGGAAGCTGTGAAATGTTTTCTTCCGCAACCATAACCAATTAAAGTTTTGCTGCTCGAGTATCCAAGAAACTTCCTTGTATACTTTTGTTACACTGGCATATGGGTAAAATCTGGGTTCGAACTCCACCACACGCAACTAGGAGTATTATCAATAGGCCTCTTAGGTGCGTGCGTTGGTTAAATTCAAAGATAAGCCTCGGCACAAAAGCTTAATAGATTTTGAGATTCAGAGCAAATATTTCACCCATCATGGCTTGCCAAGATACTCAAGAAGTGAAACCCAATTCTACTTTGTAAACTATAATGTAATTTTCTTTATTGAGGGAAAATATAGATAGAAAAATTTATTAAATTACTACCTTCTATCTTGTTCACTTAAAAACGTTTAAAAAAAGTTTTTAAATTCTACTCCTTGTACTTCTACAGGTTATGCCCAATTTCTTTTTGGTACTCTTCAAAAAATTATTCCCATTTTAATGTTTCGATAATTTTTTTTTATCACAATTTTACCCCATTTGTATTTTTTTGGCCCCACATGTATCATATTTTTTATGTTTCCCTTAATAAATTTGGTTTCCTTCTCCGGTTCCCCAATGAGGATTTAATAATCCCTCCGTAACGCAAAAATGGCAACAAAAACCAAACTTTTCATTTCTAATAAAAAAAAAGGTCACAATATTTACCAAATTGCCATTACTTATCAAAATTAATTTCTCATTATATATTAACACTAAATCATTAACACTACATTAACCCACCATCATTCACCCTCACTATAATAATACCCAAAATTTTGGGTTATTTTAAATTTTATTTAATTAATTAATTATTGAGTTAGCACTTTATTAAGCCTAATTATTGACCGAGGCCCAACCCAATTGTTTTCCTTAACCAAAACATAAGCTCAATGTTCCCCTCACACTCACCCCACACGGCCCCCATCTATCTCTTTTCCCATTTAATTGTTTTATCCTAATTTCAAACCAAAATACTAAATCATATCTATTTTGACCTTACCTAAAAATCTACCCTTTGTTCCTATTCTTGTTACTAAAATTTAGGAAACCAAGATCCCCCTTGATCACTATTCACAACCAGCACAAAACAACTTCTACAACTTTCTTCCTCTCAGACTTTGATTAAAACACAATTCACACAAAACATCTCAAAATCCTTTTCCATCAATTCAACCCTTCAAATATTTGACTAAGAAGCCAAGGAGGAACTGTGAACCTCTCGACCATCCCTTGGAGTAGTCGAACTTTTGCATCCATATTAGGTAATTAGATTGCTTTCCTTAATATATAGGATAGGTTAGTTATATAATCTTTAGAATATGTTTAATTAGAACTATGTAGAATTGCTTAGAATCATGTTTCATGAGTTTCGAATCACATGTTAACATAGAGCCTTGAATGTTGAGTGGTATTATTATGTTCCATGATGTTTGATGAATTTATTTCATGCTTTAACATAATCTATGCTTATTCTATAATTCTTGTCAATTATATTTATTGAATAAATGGTTGAACAAAATATGTATGTTGGTCGAATGATTGTCGTGAGTCACTCCACTTGTTCGAATGTTTTTCTTGTTCAAAACTTGATCTTTTAATTATAATCTTGATCTATTAGTAATCTTTGACGGATTTCTTGAATTAATTCTTTACTTAGCAAGGTTCTTGAATTGTTTACTAACTAGGGCCGTGTGATAATTATGGTTTAATAATAATTTGGTTCAAAATTCTTGAATAAAATCTAAGTATGAATTTTTATTATGTTAATCTAATACTATTAATTAAATCTTGATATTTTAAGAAATATAAAAGAAAGAGTAAATTTTGGTTAATCTTATATAAAACAATGTGATAATTTATGAATAAAAGTATGGATTTTTACTTGTTTTTATGATAAAAGATTAGAACATGAATATGTTCCTAAAATTATTTTAAATTAATTAAACAAAGCTTGTATTTTATTTAAGATAAAACTTGATTTCTTGATATTTAGATTCGAAATTGTCGAGTAAAATTAAGGAATAAAAGACTAGATTTTCATGATCCAATTCAGTAAAAGACTAGAATTTAATTACGTTCCTGAAATTATTCTAGCTAGTTTAAACTTGTATTTTATATTGATGATTGAATTAATTTTATGAATTATGGAGACGAATTATTATGTTGATATTATTGCATAAGCTGTGTACTATGGTAAGTAATGGGTAAGCTTTCGAATTCTATTTTATTCTATTGATTGAATTATGTTGTTGAATTATGATTAATGCATGTCTTTACGTATGAACTCGTTGAATTGATTGATTATTGATGAATGATGAATTACCGTGTGATCTTGTCAAAATTTTTGAGTATATGAGTCCTTGTTTAGAGTTTTTGAGTCAAGTAAAGATGAACTAGAATGAATTAGAAGTCAAGACGTGTTAATGAAAGTCAAATTGTGAACTAGAAAGATGAACTTGAAAAGATATTAATCTATGAAGTGACCGCCCATCTAGTGGCTAGAGCGCCATGAACATAGGTATAGTCCAAGCCATTGTTCCTTCTGCGGTTTTGGGGCAGTTCTTGATCCCACTGCTCGGGAAGTAGATCGTTTGTGGTTGACCTGGCATGAGCAAGGAAAGTTGGGGGAAGTAGATCCTTTGTGGTTGACCCCTTACGAGCATAAGATTGTGTCATGGATTAACACCCTCGAAGTGAACTAGAACTTGAAAGTCAATAATGAAAGTCTAGAAGTCTAGAGTTAGTATAAGCTGGTTTTACGAGTCTTGTTATGGTGTTACAATGAGTCCTATTTCCCCTACGTACTTGAATTCTAATGATTATGAATGTTATCTCTGTTCTTGTGTGAATGTTCCGTTGACTTATTCTGATTATTATGTTCCTTATTGTGTTCTACTTATTAAGTATAACAATCTAATTACTCCCCACTGAATGTGGACCCCTAATCCCTTTTTCAGGTATAGAAGAAGAGTAATTGGGTTACGCATGGGCTGGGAATATGAGCTTGCGAGGATAGTAGTTTATAGTTATATGTTTTTCCTAGCCTTTGTAATAACTTTTAATGGACTTTTCGTAGTTGTTTGTAATAATGGACATTAGTATTTTAATTGTGCTGGACTATTTATTGGTTAAATTGAATAAATTGAATTAAATTTAGTGCTTCCGCTGTTTTTAATAAATTTTGAAGTTATAATTTAGACTATTTTAATGACTCGTATTGTTTTTTTCTTCGAAAACAACGTTGCTAAAATGCGGGTCGTTACACTCACCCACACCAACAACCACCCTATACCACAACCCAGCAACTCAAACCCCAGGCCAGCCACCACCCCAATGTAGCAACTCGAAATCCAGCCACCACCCCAACACCACCCTAACCCAACAACCCAACCCCAACCGCCATGAGAAATCCAGCCACCACTCGAGCAACCCTAGCCACCACTCGAGCAATCCAGCCACCACTCGAGCAACCCTAGCCACCACTCGATCTCATAATCACCACCACCTTTGAAATCACCACTCGATCCCCAGCCACCACGAGCAACCCTAGCCACCACTCGAACTCAACCTCCCTCTATCGCTCTGTCGATCTAGAACCTTATCTCCCTCGAAATCACCACCACGGTCAATCTCTAACCCTATCGCCTCCCTCTCTCTCTCTCTCTCTCTCTCTCTCCGTCGATCTGGGTGGTGGTTGGGTTGATTGGGGGGTGGGTCGATTTCTAGGGTTTCGTAGTGTCCTTTTCTGGTGCAGATTTCGTAGTTGGGGTGGTGTTTGGTGGCCAGTGGTGGTGATTTCGCGCAGATTTTGTGGACGGTGGTAGTGATTTCAAAGGTGGCTGGGGCTGGTGTTTGGTGGTGTTGGTGGGCTGTTGTGGTGGTAGTGATATTTGGTGGTGTTGGTGTTTAGAGCTAATCTCTATTATATAAACCAAGGGGGGAGCTATGGTATCCCCCCTAGAAATATCTCTAATACCCCTTTGAATTTTCTAAAAACATAAGCTACATAATTAAGGAAAGTTTGTATAATTTTTTTATTCTTCTAAATAAAAATAATACAAATTATATAGTTCAAAAAAATAAAATAATAATTGTAAATTCATATTTTTTTTATTCTCTACAAATAGATACCCATATTGATATAGTTTTTTACATAAAAATTTTACAATTTGATAATAGTAGAAATTTGATAGGAGGGAAAATATATATAGTGGATCAACGTTTTCTTCAGTTCAATTTTTTTGTATGAAAGAAATTCAATTCGGATATTTTTTTTCCCTATTTTTAGACTATCACAAAATAAAGGAGATCTCAGGTTCGAACCTTATTTTGTTTGTTGTTTGTTTTACTACTTAATAGCAACTATATAAAATATGTGGCGTATTGTTTTTTCATTTCAATTATCGTAGAAATTTGATAGCATATAGAATATAATAAATAAACCTTTTCTTTTGTTCATTATTGTCAAATTACCTGATGAAAAGGAGAAATTCAGTTATGATTATGTGAATCTGAAAATATTTCAATTTTTCTAACAAACAACATTATTTTTTGTTTGTTTAGACAAATTCAAAGTTACATTTAAAATATCATCGCACGCAAAGCGTGCATATGAGGCTAGTTACTTACTCCCTCCGTCCCTTAAAGATTGCCCCATATTGACTTTTGGTACTGTTCATTTGGTAACTTTGACTATCTATAATTTTATACATGTAAGGAAAAATATAGTCAAATGGGATCCCGTTTGATTCGGCTCAATGTGTACTTTTTAAATATGTAATGGTTATAATTTTTTATTATACATATCTCAAGATATTTTCATTTAAAGATTTGTCTCGGGAATTAAGAAAAAGTAAATGGGGCAATCTTTTAGGGACGGAGGGAGTATTAATTAGGGCTAATCAACACTCTAAGAAAAAATGTCTAGGAGTCCGCGCACTCCTTATTTGTTGTCATTTTTCCGTTACGGAGGGAATAGATTTTTCTCTTTTCAATAATTTTTTTTTAAAATTCTAAATTCGACCACGATTTTGCTTTTATATTCTTCTCCTTAAAATAACCTTAGATTCTAATCACATTATTTTGCAAGGCCGAAAACACATCCGTTTACGATTATCCGAAAAAAGTTTGATCAGTTTAAGTAGCTCCTACAGTTTATACATATGGAGCACTAATAAATTCATCTTCCCCAATGGGTGAATTGGATAATGCCATGAAAATTTTCAGGCAAATGAGTTCATCCTCGCTCCAAATACTATCATATACAATATACTGATAAATTCACATTGGCAATTAATAGAAGGTTAACAAAGCCCTCTCATTTGGGATACAAATGCCTTGAATGCATGTTTTAAATTATTCAAAGGCTTAAGAGATGAGAATTGGCTTGAAATATCTGTAATTTTGAGCTCATAGAAAAGTTGACTGAATTGGTTTGCAATTCTGACTATCTGTTTGTTAAAGGAAGATGAGAATTTCTAATTAAGATGACTCACAAAGTGACTAGAGGTAGCAGGTAGGTTAAAAAGGAACAAAACATAAACCTATATATAGTTGAAACTTGAAACAACTAACAGCATCAAATCAAGCAACCTAGCTAATTGACAAGAGGAAAAATACACCAAATCCCAAATTCATTAAAAAAAAGCAAACACCAAAACAAAAGGAAAAATACAGCAGAAACAATCAGCTATGAATACTATATCTATACTCTATACCTATTGTATGGTGGGTGATGTTAAAGCACCTCGTTTAATTTACAGGTGAAAACAATGTGTTGACAAAGTTAAAAACCAAGATCTCGGGTGCAGTAAATCCAAGATTAATACGAGATTGAGTGCGAGGATTGATTAAGAGAAGCTCCTTATTATTATTATTATTATCGTCACCAACAATAGAAGCTTCAAACATCATATCCCCTGATCCCTTGATTAACCCAATTGGTCTCCCAATCTGAAGTGAAATTTGAACTCTACACGTGATATTCCATGATAATGATCCATCACTTTCATTCCTTTGCATCCGCCATACCTCGCACCTCAAATTACCCACATGACAGCCATGTTTGAATGTCATAAGCAGGTCCACATCCCTACAGTTTCCAACAGCAATGGCTTGGTGTACACCATAAAATGCTCGGGGTAAGTTAACGAAACCGATTACCTCGGTGCAAAAATCAAATGAAATGAAGACAGGGGTACAAGTGGGGCCAGTGGGCCCACAGTGCTTAACGAACCAATAAAATTTTCCATCATCTGTGTAGCCATCACCATTAACTATTCCGGTTACAGTATTTGAAAGATAGGTAGTATCACCTATTGACCAAGAATCATTCCTAAGAGAATACAAACAATAAGCCACTTGAGTCCTATTTGGGATGCTGTTGTGTAATAAAGGAATAAAATAGCCATAAAAAAACTTGTAATCTTGGGAAACAGGGTCGAACCCAAAAGCATTGACCACAACATTATCATCATGTGTCCGAATCATGTCTGCCTTATTAAAACAAGGACGATGAGAAATCTGAAATAGAGCAGGAGGGCCCTTGAATGTCTTGTATTGAGTAGTAGTTGGATTCCCAATAACATAAGCAATATCATCCCAACCAAAGCACACAAGACCATTGACTGCCCCAAACCTTTTCAACTTAAGATCAAGAAACTGAGCAAGATTGAAGGGTTGTTGACGATTGTTGACAATAAGAATGGATGACCAATATTTAGGGCAGCAATAATGGAGGTTTGTTTCAAGTTCAAATTCATTCAAATCCACACTAACACGCTTTAAAATGAGAATGGTTGGGGCCTTGGTGTTAATTTGTTTGGCTGTTTCAAAGTGTTTCTTCTTGAAGTCTTCTCTGTCAATAATAGTTTTCCATGCTCTGCAAACGCTTCGAAATTTCAGCAAATCTTTAACTGATAACCTACAAAGGATTGCTTCAAGTACTGCTCTACTAGTATTATTGTTATTTCCACCATCCATGGCTATGGCTATGGCTATGTATTTGATTGTTATTTCAAATTCTAATGTGTTTGATTTGTTTGTTAGAGACGGGAATCAATTCTTTTAAGGAAAAGGTGAATTCTGAGATGAACTAGGTTTGAAGACAAGAGGCCCTGCCCAGCTAATCAGAGAATTGAATGAAGAGAAAAGCAGAGTAAGAGTATATGCAATGAACAAGAATTGAATGAATGAATTAAATTAGGTCATCATACACAGTACATAAGAGTATTTCTATATAAATACTTGAATGGAAAGCTAACTAATCCTTAACTAACTTAACTAATATAACTTTAGTTAATAAACTAACAATACAACCCAACTAGCCCAATACAACTAGTACGCCCAATATTGTCCAATGATGATTAGGGGAGTAAATGTGGTCAGAAACCTGTTTGACCGACTGTTACCAACTGATATCGAACTTGTTCTTGACTGAATATTTAGTGACCAAATACCAACCGCTACCGAACTCGAATTATACTGAAACCGTTTTCCGACCGTTTTTTAGCATACCAAAACCAACCATTATAAAACCCATTTAAAACTGAACCTGTTTCCGACCTATTTCTTTATAATGTGACCGACCGTTACCGAATCTGTTTTCAAACTGAATCTATTTTTGACCGACCAATTTTTACCTACACCGTATTGTACCGAACATTTTTTTTAACCGAATAAACATGTTTTTTCGGTTCAAGATTCTTCCTCAAGGATCGGATGGGACACTGTACGTACATTGTGTAGGAATTTATAGATATGATTAGTGGAATTTCAAGAAACAATTTCCTAACATCTATAACATCAGGATCACTAATAATAATTAATATGAATCAAGTATAAAAGATAGTAATTACAACCTTTAATGCGTGCTTTCAATGTCAAGAACGGAGATCTAGAGCCTCAATTGTTGCTCCTCTAATCAGTCCACAAGCACCGGATCGGATCCCACGTATGCTAGTACGGAAGAGATGGATCAATATTCACTCTCTTACTTTTTAGGGAAAAAACCATATGAACACAATAGGCTTTAGGGTTTTTATGATTGTGTTACTATGTGTGCCAACTGATCATAATCTGTTATCTCTCATAACCCTAATAAGGTACTATATATACCTCATTAGTCATATCAGAGAAAACCCTAATCCTAGCATCCAATGGGCTTTATTATTTATGCCCAATCCTGTGCTATTTTGTGTGACCTCATAGGATTAAGTTAAGTATAGTTGCGAGCCCAAAATTATGTACTCACTAATTATATTTATTCTCTAGCAAGTAAATATAATTTCCTAATTTAACTTAATTATTATCTCCATAATATAATACTAATTATATTTAGTAATTGCCAATAATGACTAAGGACATATTCCTTCACATTGACCAAAGTCTTGATAATGAGTTGTCAAAGTTAATCACCATGCTTCTTGGACTTTTCGGATAATGATAATAATTATCTTAAAACTGTTTTGACTATAGCAAATATAAATAATTATGCATAAAGAAAGGAAATTAATTACATTTGTACGTGGCTTTTGCATGAGACAAAGTTAAATCTTTGTTGTTGTTGTTGTTTTTGTTATTGTTATATGCAAATATGGTAGTTTTAGGTGCAAATTGAATTGTAATGATGACTTAGCCTTTAATGTTGATGTTCCTTTATGTTTATATTATGACGTATCTTTGCATGATGTCCCTTATATTATATTGACCTTGCATAGGGAGGAAAAACCTACCCGAAACAATTTGAAATCGGGCTGGACAACATGGATTGGGTAAGTCTTTCCGATCAAGATTCTTTTTCAAGGACGTAAATTCACCGTGTCCTTGAGAACCAATCTTGACCCGAAAGACTTACATATCCTCACCATGTTGTCCGGCCCGATGTCGAACCACATTCTGGGTTGGTTTTGCCTCCGATCCATATGTTAGGGTTGGTGGTCGGTAAGGGAGAAAACAAAACTAGTGTATAGTGGTCCTCTTAATTAAATTATATTCCGGTCGGTTGTCGTGGCGGTCGTGCTGTTGGCTTGGCGGTGGAAATTCCATCTGGTGTGGCGCACGCATGGAATTCGATCGTGCGACATCAATGATAGATGGTTGAATTGGGCTTGGATGACTAATGGTTGAATTGGCCCAACATCCGTCCATGTCCTTTAATTTTCCTACTCAAGGATAGATCGTGCATGGGTTAGATGATCTTGTGTAATGTCGTATAGTGTAATGTCATACGAATAATTGTGAGTTGCACATGCATTTCGATTTAGTTTGTAAAAGTAATTTTCTTTCTTGAATTTGTATTCTTTGAATAATGGGTTTATAACTACATATATAATCTTTAGTAGTGGTTATATTTAATTTGTATACAGTATATATAATATTTGTTATGACTAAGCTAGTTTAATTTCATCACTGCAATATCTTATTATTGTGCACTTGATTCATTTAAGACTTTGTCAAATGTAATAATTTATCTATATATGGATCTATCTATACTACTAAAATTCTTACCAATATTTCCCTCTCACCTTCTTTTTTCCCTCCTAATCTCACATTTATACTTTCTCTTTCTCTTTAATATCATAATTAATACACTAATTAATTAATAAATAAATATCTTCTTAAACTAAAATCTATCCATCTACTATTCTATTTTATCTATCTTAACTTAACTATAACTAAAATAAAAACAATGTACTCATGACACTTTAAGGTTTGTTGTTTTCCTGCCTAAAACTCTCATATCTAACTCCACACATCAGCTTTAATCTCCCATTTTTTTCAATGGGATTTGGGACTTGAGTTGTTATTTAAAACAATATACATTGTAGTTTTATCATGTGGGATATGCAAAAATCTTCTTAAAAAAATGAGAAATCAATTTGTGCAAATCATCTATCTATTTATCTATTTGTGAAAACTAAAAACTTTTAATCTGAGCCATTGAGCAATTCAAACTTTTAATCAGAGCCGTTGAAGATTAAAAGTGGAAAAACAGTGCTGCTGCTCACCCAACATCCTCTTTTTTTATTTTTTAATCAAAATAAATCACAACTATTCATCTAAATGCAACAGTTCATATCAATAGTTTTTAGTTTTCAACTAATAGTCTAGTTTTACATGATCCTATTCCTCTCTATATATATATACTATACTACTATACTACTAAAACTCTTACCACTATTTTCCTGTCACCTTCTTTTTTCCCCCTTCTAATCTCACATTTCTACTTTCTCTTTAATTTCTATTTAATACCATAATTAATACAATAGTAAAAAAATGAATAAAATCCTAAATAAATATCTTTTTAAACTAGGAAAAATTCATATGAATAATCCCAACTATTGGAGGTCTTCCAATATTAATATCAACTATAGGTTATTACACTATAATCCAAACTACAAGGGTAGTTTTATGATATTGTCCATACTAACTTTTGACCGACTCTGATTTCTTTCATAGAAAGGGTGAGAGATATAATCAAGTACAATAAATAAGGGAAGATGGAAGTTAACGATTAATTTTTGAATTAGTGACCAATTATAAAAGGTTAATTAAGTCAATGGACTAATATAAAAAAATAGCTCCCAAAGTTTGGATTATATTGTAATAACTAATAATTGGGATTAATATTGGAAGACCTCCAATAGTTGGGATTATTCATATGAATTTTTTCTTTAAACTAAGGGCTCGTTTACTTTAGCTGAATATAACTGAATTGAACTGAATACAGCTGAAAGTAATATTTTACAAGAGAAGAAAATTGAGAGTTAAACTGAACTGAACAGAACTGAATTTAAGCTGAAGTAAACAAGCCCTAAAATCTATCCATCTATTTTATTTTATCTATCTATCTATCTATATAACTATAACTAAAATGAAAGCAATTCAATGTACATATATATGACACTTCGAGGTTTATTATTTTTTGCCTAAAACTCTAATATCTAACTCCACACATCAGCTTTAATCTCCCTTTTTTTTCCGTTGGGACTTGAGTTGTTATTAAAAACAATATACCATTGTAGGTTTATCATGTGAGATATGCAAAACTATTTTGAAAAAATGCAAATCAATTTGTGCAAATTATCTATAGCTATAATTAAAATAAAAATCAATGTATACATGGAAATTTGAGGTTTATTGTTTTCCCGGCTAAAACTCTCATATGTAAATCCACACATCAGCTTTAACCTTCCATTATTATTATTTTTTTCGTTGGGAATTAAGTTGTTATTTAAAATAATGTACCATTGTAGGATTATTATGTGGGAATGTGGGATATGCAAACGAGAAAACGAGAAAACGAGAAATCAATTTGTACAAATTAGTTTAGTCAATTAGTGCTACTCAAGAAAACATAAAATCAAACTGGAGCACTTATTATGAAACGGAGGGAGTTATATACTCACACTTCTCACATTCCTACATTTATTATTTTATTATTCCCAAGTGTTTTTTCATACTCTGATCTCTCTTTTATTTTTGACTAACTTCAATAAAATTAACCTCTTTTCCCTTTTTTCTATACTCTCTTGCACTCTTACTTTTGATACAACTTTTAATCCTCATTTATTTTTTTCTCCTACTCCCAATATTTTTATTTTTGATTTTGATAAAAACATAAGTGAGTAAATTTTAAAAAAAAAAACCGGACGGAGTACATTATAACATGATTTCTTATAATGTTTCATATCATGATTTCTTATAATATTTCATAATTTGAAATTGACAAAAGCTAATATTTATTTTATAGTAGTAAATGGTTTAGTATAAACACTAAAAGCACTCCAATTAAATTAAATTACCTATTAAATGAGAAGTTTTTTAGGGAAAAATTATTCATATATTTTATATCTAAAGCTTGAAAAAATTAAAAAAAAAATTATATTCGTGCAACTGCACGGTACTATCTAGATATGATAATAAAAGTTATTATATCTATGAATTATAGTCGTACTCTAATAAACATCGTTACATTGATACGAAAACAATAGAATTATTGTGCGAAAGATGCAACCATTTTATATTCATCAATTCATGTATGTAGATCATAATTTGATTAAACTGTCCACCCCCATATATTGATATATATAATCTTTTTAATTATCTTAAAATAAGTCAAGCTTATAATAAGTGTAGCTTACAAAAAATTATCTTTTTAATGACAAATGAAACAATAAATTGTGATAAGTTGTAAGGTAGTACTGTATTACGTATATAAGAGAAACATGTAGTCTCAAATGAAGAGAAAGATGCAATTAATCAGGTTCAATAACTTTCAATCAGGTTTAATAATTTCAAATGAGTTCCAATCAGGTCTAATAAGTTAAATCAGGTTTGATAAGTTCAGATAAATTTAGGTCTAATAAGTTGAAAAAAACGCACCCGTAATCTTAATTGAAGACTAACTTAAAAACCCCGAAATTAAAGGAGTTGTCCTAAATATAATCCTTGCTCCTAGTGCTGTCAGATTGGGTCAGAAGTGATTTAACTGAACTGAACTAACTGAAACTGAACTGTTTTGGGTCGATCTGAAATTACCTGAAACTGAAAGTGAACTGAACTGATAACTGAAATTCGACTGAAAAATATCAAACTGAACTGAATCTGAAACCAACTGAAACTGAAGTTAATTGCTAAATATCTGAAAATAACTGAACTGAACTGAAATGAAAATCGGGTATCTGAAAATAACTGAAACTGAACTGAAAAAAGGATAACTGAAGCTAACTGAAACAAAACTGAAACGATGATAACTGTATCTAACTGAAACTAAAAATGACTTGAAACTAATTTAATTTGAATATTACTAAACTGAATTAAAAATGATACAATATTATCCGAACTGTTTTGAACACTACAAGAAAATGTTAAATTACCTAACGCTAAAAGCGCTAGGAAATGTAGAGAAATCGGTCAGAATCATGTTTCCCACCGATTTTTGGTCGGTATTGAGCGGTAGGAAATACGTTGGTCGCTAATTATACATTTCCAACCGATTTTCAGTCGGAAAAATTACCTACCGCATTTTACAACATTTCCTACTGAAAAATAAAAAATATTGGTAGGTGATTTGCTACCGCAGTTCTCAACATTTCCAACTGAAAATGCGGTAGGTAGTTTCCTACTGGAAGTGTGGGTAGATGATTTGCGACCGATTTTACACATTTGTATGCTACCGACTAGCGGTAGGAAATTTCCTACTGAATGTCTATCTTAAGGCTGGTTTGGAGTTACAAAATTATAATCTCTAATGACCTGAACTAAAGCTAACCGAACCAAAAAAACTGTAACCAAAACTGAACTGTCGACATTTTGAACTGAACTGAATTGCACCTGTTCGAATTTTTAACTGATTGGTTAAACTGAACAATTAACTGAAACTGAACTGAACTGCAATATGTCCGTACAAAAACTGAACTGAAATCAAAATTAACTGAATGGAACTGAACTGGAAAAAAAATTATCTGAAATTAACTGAACTGAAACGACCCAAACTGATTGGTTAAAACCAAAACTGAACTGTTCACCTGAATTGACAGTGTTACTTGCTCCTACATATTAGAAGATTAATCTAAAAAAATCTTTAAATATGTAGAACTTTTTAGGATATGCGTGCTATGGAAAAAAAAAAAAAAACAAAAACTATCTATGTGATCTCCTCAAAGTGAGTTGATAGATAGATTAATCATAAGCAAAAATAGGCTCATCATATGCTACTATTCGGTTGAAGACGACATGTCCAATCGTACGTAGATGATCTAAATTAAAAGATGTCATCATCTTCATTCCAAAATAGGCAAAACCCGGAGCAGTTTGATCGAAATTGATCGGGCCGGACAATAGTACATGGCGGGTAAGTCTTTCGGGTCAAGCTCCAGCCTCCATCCCTATGTATGTTGTTGTTAGTGGTAATTAAGGGATAAATCTTTTAGAGCATCCAAGTAGGTTTGGACATATCGTAGCGGCAGGTCTGGTGGTCATGGCATCGGGTCTGGTGGTCTCAAGCGGTTGTGCAGCTAGCGGTGGAAATTCTGGTGTTCATTTTCTATAATTTTCTATCATGTTTTTTTTTTAATGTAATTTTTGTTCATTTATTTCTTTACCAGTGACTAGTGATTAATTATGATATTAATAATTTGTTACTAATCTGAATTTTCAATTTTAATTCGGAACCACATAAATAATGTAGCAATTGATCTGACTTCATATCTTTAGGATAAGGCCAATTGTTTCTTGCATTAAGATACTACTGCAGCACAATGAACTAAAGACAATATGTATGGCTTGTTAACACAGTATACCAATATGACACCATACCAATTTTTCATGCAATATAACTTCATATTTTATCATAAAATACTTAAGTGACTAATGGCTCTCAATCCCATTATTATACTACCTTACTATTGTAGTTCATGCATTTTCCTACTAGTTGTAAAATTTCATAAATAGCAAGTGAATTGTTCTGAACTAAACTAAAATAAAAATATTTAACTTTTGGATTAATGATTTTAAATTATTATTATATTATAGTTAATTAATTGAAATAATGATTTTAAATTATGATTAAATTATGGTTAATTGAAATAATGATTTTAAATAATAATTTAAAATAACAATTAAATGAAATAACGACAGTAGATGTTTTATTTGAAAGACTATTATTATTATTATTATTATTATTATTATTATTATTATGTTTTTTTTGCTTATAATTAATCTATCTATCAACTCACTAGAATTTACCAGTTTCATTTATGTTTCCGCAAATATAAATATACAAAGAAGATTACATCAATTATTTGTCCAATATAATATAATATATAGAGAGATCGAGTACGAGGATTATATTATATTATATTAATATAATTATATATTGCGATCAGTTCTAATTAATAATGTACTCTATATAAGAGGGAGATTAGTCTCAAGTCTCAAATGATTGAGTAATAAACGCCAAAGAAGAAGGCCAGGTATCAAACATGCATGCCGTGTTCTAAAGAACAAGAAGTTTATTTCGTCAAAAAAACAAGAACAAGAACTTATTATAGAAGAAGAAGAAGAAGAAATGTCAGAAGCACGCATAATGGAGATACAACGTAACGATGGAAGGCAACAACATCGTGCCATATTTTCCTCCATTCGTTAGTGATAAGAGAGTAAACGAAACTTGCTTGTATAACACCTCTATACTATACACCGTCTGTCTCCATATATTCCTCCTATCTTTCCTGAAATGCTACGTACTAGTTCCATTCGGCTACGTTGATGCTCTTAATTAAAAGATTTCATCATCTAATTTCATGTCAAGATCTATCGAGGACTACAAGTTTTGATTACTCTCTTACCACTAACGTATGGAGGCAAATACCCGGAACGGTTCAAAATCGGGCCGAACAACATGGCCGCAAAGTCGATCTTTCAGTTCAAGATTCGTCCTCAAGGATTCCATGGATTGGGCACTATACGAACAACATGGCCGCAAAGTCGATCTTTCAGTTCTATGTTTACTGGGTTTTTGAGGAGAGAGAAACCCTCTCTTCCTCTTTAGTTTTCTAGGATTTATGTTTAGATCTTTGTTCCATAGTTTTAGTTGTAGTTTTAGCTTGTAATCTTGGGTGTTTGTTGAAGATGTTGAATGAATTTGAAGGGTTGCTCAAGTGACATGGCCAAATCCAACATCTTTGCTTATCAAATTTCAATAAGTTCTCATTTTCTCTTCTTTGTTTTTTCTTTACTTTCTTATGTTTTCAATCTTGTTTATGTCCTATTTTTCGAGTAGTATAGTGTTTAAATTATGCAATTTCATGTTTGGTTGGTTTATTTAATTTATTTTGTTGCAATTATTGTTAGTTTAGCTATGTTTTTCTCCTTCTTATATTAGATTATTAGTAGTTAGGAAAGGAGGATATATGGGTTTTGTGATTGAAATTGGGTGATTGTTGGATTTTCATTGTAGTTGGATTATGAATGTTGCTTAGTCTAGGTTTTGATGAGCAAAGTTTGAAAAGTAGCCAACTTCATGCTTGATTTTGAGCTATTCATGAGTTGTGCCGGAGTGAGCTCGTGTGTAGCGGATAACTAGATTTGGATTGACCACAACCACCGCGACGAGGTTGGGTAATCGGACTATAGGAGTGCGCGAGAGCGACTTCTTGATGTTTGACGATTTTGGATGAATTTAGGGAGTGTGCGAGAGTGACATCCTATTGTAGTGCAAATCACCCCTTTCATGAGCCAACACTTTGATTACCATGATTATTTGATTGAAATAGCATTAATCCAATATTCTTCCTCTCCCTAGCGCTCACTTTAATTCTTTATTATAGTTATTAGAGAATTTATTTTGTTTCATTGGTTAGTTGATTTTCTTAACTCTTCAATCACCAAATTAAAAAAACGCCAAAAAGGCCCTCATTAGGCGAATATCATTTTAAAGACAATTCTCACTCATCTACCTTCCTGTGGAATCGATCCCTTTACTCCATTATACTACCCCTTTAGGTTAGTTTAGGAATTTGGATTTTTATTCTTGATTCCGGTTCTTTAGGAATTAACGACGCCTAAGGGACATATCACTAGGCCATAATTTCAACTGTTTAATGACGACCAATTCTCATCTCGTTGTTGATATATGATGACGAACTATATGTCGTCGTTAATACGTGATGATAGGTATTATTGTTATTGTTAAAAAGTGACGGCGAACGTTGTCGTTAAAACCATTAACGACGAAAGCTATTGCAATGAACGAACAATGAAAAAAATTGATCGTTTAGATTTTTAACGACGAATTTTTTCATCGTTAATAATTCTTAACACTCAAAATTTATTTTCTCCCTTACCACTAACAAAATATGGAGGCAAAACCCAGAATCCGTTCCACATCGAGTCGGCCGGACAACATGGTGGTGGGTAAGTTTTTAGGGTCAAGATTCGTTCTCAAGGATAGAGCATTGTATATTGACCCAGGTCCTTGAGAAAAAATTTTGACTTGAAAGGCTTACCCTCTAAAGAAAAAAGAAGAAGAAGATAAAATGAAGATGACATGTTGTCCAATCGTAAAAAAAAATGTCTTAAAAACACTAAATGTTTAAACAAGACTCAAACGAACCCTAATATTTCAAGTCCAACGCTATGCTAGTAGAAATATATAGCGCTACATAAACGGGTTCGTTTAATGAACTTTGATGCTAATCCGATTCGTTTAATAAACAGGTCGCACGGGTGCTATGCTAATAGAAATATATAACACCCATTTTATAAACAAAACTCATCAAACAACTCTTATATTTGAAGCCCATCAATTTATATCCTCTTTGATTCATTCAAATAATAATAATCCTTTATTCACTAACATGGTATTTCATCTTTTTAACCAAATGACTCTTGCTGGATTTCCACATTATTGTGCCGGTACTTATAATGGTGTTATTTGCATCCATTTCACTACCCTAAATTTCATTCAATATCTCTATCTCTGGAACCCGGTTACACAACAATCCAGACCCATACCCGTTCCTCCTATCTTTGACGAAGACTGTGCTGGTTACTTTTCTTCTCTGTACCACAAACGCTACTGGTTCGGGTATGTGGATGCTTTGAAAGATGTCATCATCTTTCATGTCAAGAAGACTACAAGTTTTGTGTTCTCCCTAACCACTAACTAATGGAGGCAAAACCCGGATTGTTTCGAAATCGGGCCCGATAACATGGCGGGAAAATCTTTCGGTTCAAGATTCGTCCTCAAGGATGGGGCGTTGTACATTGACCCGGGTCTTGCGGATAATATTCTTTTTAAATTTAATCTAATGAATAATAATGGACATTTTGAAAGAGTGCCTACTTCAATGTGTGGTGGTTTTCAAAAAATGGGTCAACGGGTCATGGGTAGTAGTGTACTCGGGGTGACCCAAGAAAATAATAATCTGTGTTTGGGTCGGATCATTATTGATTATAAGCATAATTATTTTAAATCATTGGAGATATTTGTTCGGTCGGAAAGTAGGAGTGGTAGTAGCAGGCTTTGCTGGGAAAGAGATAGCGTGACTAATTTGGGGGCAGAAGCAAGCTGGTCATTTATGAGGATACTCGGGTTTACATACGATGAGAAAGTGTTCATGGGCGGGTCAAAAATGATGTGGTTAGTGGATCCGATTACATCTACAATACGACGAGTGGCAAACAGGAATCAACCTATATACACCGTGAGTTATGTTGGAACTTCAGTATCTCTTTATCATTTGCTTCCTAACTAACTAACTATGTTAAACTCGGTTCGTTAGTTGTATGTATTATCAAGTACGTACTATATTGTTTTACAATAATTCATTGACTTGATACTTACTTATTTAGTTAGTTAGTAATTTAGTTACAATAATAATAATAGTGTAAGAAATAAAGCAGTTAGTTCTCTAGCTTAGTGGCATTGCATGCAGTGTATGTTAGTTAGTGGTGATAGTTAATTAGTAGCTTAGTTTACTAGATAGCTTACTGAATAATATAATAGTGGTGATAGTTTTATTTTTCATTGCAAATAAATTCAGACATTTGATTTTTGGTGATAGTTTAGTCGAGTAACTTCAACTTGCTAATAAGTGAGTTTTGTCGGTTTTTGAAGGTCCAAAAGCAAAATAACACATGAAATTAAAAAGTATAATCTTATATTTTAATGTATCATATTAAAGGGATCAAACTTGAGAGATTGTACCAACGTTGCCTTGGTCTAGTGGTGCCAGGGGGCTAGACTTGGTAGGGAGAACCACGGTTCGATCCCCCGCAAGCACGTTGGGAGGAGTTTAAAGCCTTAATCCCAGGACGCACTCCATCCGAATCTGGATTAGCCCAAAAGGGTGAACCGGATTGGTACATCAAAAAAAAAAAAAAAAACTTGAGAGATTGTCAATGTGATTAACTATGTTAAATTTTTCTTAAAGAGTAGCCCTCGTTGGTTTTAGTTTGGTTTAATTTATGTTTCCGCGATACATGCAAATATATTATGCCAAACCGAACCAGCCTTAAGGTAGACATTCAGTAGAAAATTTCCTACCGCTAGTCGGTCACATGCAAATGTGTAAAATCGGTCGCAAATCACCTACCCATATTTCCAGTAGGAAATTACCTACCGCATTTTTGGTTGAAAATGTTGAGAACTGCGGTAGTAAATCACCTACCAATATTTTTTATTTTTCGGTAGGAAATTACCTACCACTAAAAGTCGGTAGGAAATGTTGTAAAATACGGTGGGTAATTTTTCCGCCCGAAAATCGGTCGGAAATGTACAATTAGCGACCAACGTATTTCCTACCGCTCAATATCGACCAAAAATCAGTCGGAAACATAATTTACGACCGATTTTTCTACATTTCCTACCGCTTATGGCGGTAGGTAGTTTAGCATTTTCTTATAGTGTTCAAAACAGTTCGGATAATATTGTATCATTTTTTATTCAGTTTAGTAATATTCAAATTAAATTAGTTTCAAGTCATTTTTAGTTTCAGTTAGATCCAATTATCATCTTTTCCATTCAGTTTCAGTTAGCTTCAGTTATCCTTTTTTCAGTTCAGTTCAGTTATTTTCAGATACCCGATTTTCAGTTCAGTTAAAGAACAAAAAGTTATTATACAAGAAGAAGAAGAATAAATGTCAGGCCAGAAAGAAGTAGTACGTGCAGTAGTGATAAAATATCTACCCAAAAACACTCAATTTCTAAACAAACCTCATCAAACCCTCATTTTTGAGTCTGATAGGATTCAAATATGAGGGTTTGATGAGGTTTGTTTAGAAATTGAGTTCTTCTTTTTCTTGTATAACACCTCTATACTATACACCGTCTCCATATATTCCTCCTATCCTTCCTGAAATGCTACGTACTAGTTCAATTTGGCTACGTTGATGCTCTAAATGAAAAGATTTCATCATCTTTCATGCCAAGATCGAGGACTACAAGTTTTGTTTACTCTCTTACCACTAACGTATGGAGGCAAATACCCGAAACGGTTCGAAATCGGGCCGCACAACATGGGGGTAAAGTCGATCTTTCAGTTCAAGATTTTTCCTCAAGGATCGGACTGTACGTACATTGCCCGAGTCTTGATAATATTCTTCTTAAGTTTGATTTAATTAGCTAGTGAATAATAATAATCCACATTTTGAAAGAGTGCCCCTCAATAATGTACGTGGGGTTTTGAAAAAAGGGGTCAAAGGGCCCCTAGAAAATAATAATCTGTGTTTTGGTCATTAAGGAAAATTTTAAACAAGCTAAGAGTAGAGATGTTATTGGGGATATATGTTCGGTCGGAAAGTAGGAGTGGTAGTAGCAGTGTTTAAACAAGCTAAACTTACATACGACTCTTACGTTGTTTAACTTTTTCTATTTTTTAATATATAATATTATATTATATTGTCCTACCCGTATCCTACATTTTTTAATGCTCGTATTCCGTACCCGTACCATTCTCGTACCCGTATCCGTATTCGTATCCATGCTACCTAGGTTATAACCGCTTTAAAAGGCCAGGATTAATGTATAATCTTTGGTGGCTTTTTTTTAATTCATTATTTTGGGTATTATATATTCCTAACATCTTGTAAACCCCTTATTATGGGCATTTAACAAGTAATTTTATGATAAGAACTTGGATGGGTGCATTTTGTTCACATTAAGGGGATGTTTGTGCATATTGCACTTTAGAATTAAAAAAAAAGAAATAAAGACAAAATGTAAGAAATTTAAATTAAAATTTAATTTGGATCGAGGCAAATCATTTTAAGCGAAGTTTATATGATTGAGAACATATATGATTTTTGAAACAAATAGAATCGAATTTGATCCTATTGTTTGTAATTGCAGATTTGAACTCTGCTTAATACCACACAATTAATCATCAACCAAAATTATGACAACATAATAATGTCTTCCCCTTTCTTTCAAGGGAGAAATGAATCTCTATAAGGATGAATTATTTGCATGAAAATGAAACTTTTTTTTTATTAGAGTTTAGGGTTTAGGGTTTAGGGTTTAGGGTTTAGGAGTGAAAAGGGAGAGTGATCTAGGGTTTTTCATATGCTAAATAGTCCCTATATATAGCTCATTGATTTTAGTCTAGGAATGAAAGGGAGAGTAAGCTAGGGTTTTTCATTTGCTAAATATTGGAGGTAGAATTTGGTACTTCGGTGTTTTAGGCTAGGAATGAACTTCGTATGTATCTATTATATAATTGAAAATCAATTTTAGGCTGGGAATGAACTTCGTATGAATTTGGTACTTTGGTGTTTTTCATTAATATTAATGCACTAATTATAAGCTAGGAATGAAAGGGGGAGTAAGCTAGGGTTTTTCATTTGCTAAGATAAATATTGGGGGGTAGAGTTTGGTACTTTGGTGTTTTATTAGGCTAGGAATATACTTTGTATTTTAGTAAATAATTTTACAAGTGTACTTAGGGCTGATCAAAAGTAATTTGGCAAGCGGAGTTGGACTGATTTTTTGGCGGGCTTTAAACATCCATATTAGGTCTGAATTTGGGCCTAGCTAGTCCGACCGACCAAATTTTCTCATTTGTTTGTGGGGACTTTAAACACTTAATAATTGAACATCATTTTATACATTAAGTCTGACCCGAACCAAGACCGGCCCATAATCACCACTAATTTAACCACGTGTTATTCTGTTAAAGGAGTAATTTTGTTTTTGACACTTGTAGGCCCAATATGTTAGGCTAAGATTAGTCTGTTTTGCTTTAGGAAAAATTCCAAAAAAAGAAAAGAAAGAATCTTTGACAGAATGAATGAAATTGATCAAGATCTTGATGCTGGAGTGATGTGTGCAATATTTTTTACTTTTGTCTTCACCACCGTATATAAATAGGAAGGAAGGAAGGAGTTGTAAAATAATAATTCCTTTTCACTTAAGCCAAGCCGTGTTCTAAACTCCAAATAACAGAAAAAAGTTTCTGCTAATTTCCCGGCCCGCCTCTGTTTTGTTCTGAGAAGAAGCGAAAATGTCAGAAGCACGCATATATATTATTGGAGATACAATGTAACGATGGAAGGCAACAACATCGATCGTGCCGTCTCTGCATATTTGCCTCCATTCGTTATTGGTAAGATTTCATCATCTAATTTCATGCCAAGATCTATCGAGGACTACGTACAAGTTTCGTTTACTCTCTTACCACTAACGAATGTAAAAATTTAAACAAGAGTAGAGATGTTATTGGAGATATATGTTTGGTCGGAAAGTAGGAGTGATAGTGTTTACTGGAACACAACATCGTGCCGTCTCTGCATATTTGCCTCCATTCGTTAGTGGTAAGTGAGTAAACGAAACTTGCTTGTAGTCCTCGATCTTGGCATGTAATTAGATGATGAAATCTTTCATTAAGAGCATCAACGTAGCCGAATTAAACCAGTACGTAGCGTTTCAGGAAAGATAGGAGGAATATATGGAGACAGACGATGTATAGTATAGTATAGAGGTCTTATTCTAAAGAACGATCAAGAAGTTATTATACAAGAAGAAGAAGAATAAATGTCAGGCCAGAAAGAAGTAGTACGTGCAGCTAGTAGTGATAAAATATCGACCCTAAAACACTCAATTTCTAAAAAAACCTCATCAAACACTCATCTTTGAATATGATAGGATTCAAAATATGAGGGTTTGATAAGGTTTGTTTACAAATTGAGTTCTTCTTCTTGTATAACACCTCTATACGTACTATACACCATCTGTCTCCATATATTCTTCCTATCTTTCCTGAAACGCTACGTACTGGTTCAATTCGGCTACATTGATGCTCTTAATTAAAAGATTTCATCATCTTTCATGCCAAGATCGAGGACTAAAAGTTTCGTTTACTCTCTTACCACTAACGTATGGAGGCAAATACCCGGAACGGTTCGAAATCGGGCCGAACAACATGGCGGCAAAGTCGATCTTTCAGTTCAAGATTCGTCCTCAAGGATCGGATTGTACGTACATTGACCCAGAGCCTTGATACTGTTCTTCTTAAGTTTGATTAAATTAGTGAATAATAATAATCCACATTTTGAAAGAGTGTCCCTCAATAATGTACGTGGGGTTTTGAAAAAAGGGGTCAAAGGGTCGAGTGTAGTTTACTCGGGGTGACCCAAAAAAATAATAATAATCTATGTTTGGGTCGGATCATTAAAGAAAATTATAAACAAGAGATGTTATGGGAGATATATGTTCGGTTAGAAGGTAGGAGTGGTAGGGGTTACTAATAACGTGACTAATTTGGGTCAGAAGCAAGCCAATCAATAATCAACATTTTACAGTTTGATTGACTTTATAGTTAGTTATTAAGTTAATTAATTAGTTAGTATGGATTGGAATAATAATATATAATAATATAGTGTAAGAAATAAACAACTTCTTTAGTAGCATGCACCATAGTTTGTAATCTTAGTATGTAGTTAATACATCATATTGAATTAAACTACATGAATCAAACAACGCTATATAATTTTTTTGGAAGGAAAGGTGTGTAAAAGAAATCAAGATTTTTTTCTCCGAAAAATACAACCTGATTTGTCAGTAGTAATTTTAAAAAATCTGACCAGTTTCCGATCTTTTTTTATTATATATACCGAGGTCGGTTGGTACCGATACGAACTTGTTTTCCAAACGAACATGTTTTCTACCTATTGAAGACTTGTTTTGACCGATCATTTTTTCGTCAATCTCTAGTGGAGATTAATTAGTAAGTGTTAGTTTGTAAAAGTAGTTTTCTTTCTTGAATTTATATTGTTAGAATAATGGCTTTGAAACTATTCATAGATAATCTTTAGTGGTTATTATAGACACCTAAATGTGTCTCCCCAATGTAGAGGCTAATAATGAACGTACCGTATTGCCATAAGGTCCAACCGAGGGGAATTGACGATGAAAATGAATAATACACCTCAAACATTTACCTAAACCGTGTTTAAAGTGCCTTGGAAGCAAATGTTAGGTTTTGCGATGATTACGGCATTCATTCGTAATTTTTCTTCAATTTTAGATATTTTTTATATTTTTGCATGCTTTTTTCAATGTTTTATATTCATAAAAAAATAATAATTAAAATGTCTTTTTGCATCACAAAATATTTTTAAAAATCATAAAAATAATTTTATAATTTATTCATATTTTTCTATATTTTTTTTATCATATTTTTAGAGCTTTTTATGGATTTTTTAGGATTTTTGCATGCTTAGGGGCATTTCTTCATTTCCGAATGTTGAAGATTGTTCCGCAAAGCATATTAATATTTTTTATACTTTTCATATTTTTTCATAATTTTTAATAATTTTTTTGTAATTTTTTGGAGCTTCTGGAAGAATCTAGAACATTCCAGAACGTTCTGGGCATTCCGGCACATTCTAGAACATTTCGGGACATCCCGGAACATCTCGGGACATCCCAGAATATTCCGGAAGATCAAAATATTACAAAATATTTCCGTAATCGAATAAAATCGGATCTTAATCCTGAATATCACGCGCAAAATCAAGCAAAAAATCGACCCGGATCTGTACCAGACTTGCGCCTAGACGCAGGTCACATTATACTGACCTGCGTCTAGGTACAGGTCATGTTACTGTACTTGCGCCTAGGCGCAGGTCTGTGATTTCCCCGGGTCGACTGTTGCTCCTTCTGGTCTATAAATACACGTCCTTCCAACCTCTTCTACATACGCAAACACCACCGAGCTTTCTGCTGCATAGTATACTTCAACTCCATACATTCATACCACATCAAACATCCCTCAAAACATCATCAAACACATCACAAAAAACCAACTCAATCAACTTCAAATAAGCGTTTCATATTCATCATCGTTGATCCTTCATTGGTTGTTCTATCAAGGCATTATCAGGTACAATTTCTGAAGCCTCTACTTTAAATCTATTCGTTCCAAGTTTGTTTTTATATTTACAAATCTTTAAAAATGATGATCTTTGATAATGGTTAACGCATTTATTGGTCTGAATGTTTTATGCGAATTTTAGTTCTTAAATTCATGTCTATCATATCAATGTTAACAATTTAATTTTTTTTTAATCAAATCGGCCGTAAATTACAATTTTTTTTTATTGATGCATAATAATTTATGACTCATATTAATCAGATCTGTTATCATATGTTTTACCGTTGATGAATTTATTTTTAATATATAATGATTGATTTATTAAATTGAATATTTCAAATAATTATCACAATGATAATCCTGATTAATTTATGAGTCATATTAGATCTGGCCTGATTATGATTGAATTTAAAATTATTGTTGTTAACGTTGATATGATATCTGGTTTTTAAGTATTAAAAGTCGCACATAATTAATTCATTTGTGTTTTATTTGTGTTTATATTGATTGAATTGCACATCAAAACAATTCTCCTGGAACACACATTGAACCTGCACATATTATTTATTTATTTATTTATTTATTTTATTTCTTTCATTATATGTTTTATTCATATTTTTATTTGATTTATTTTATAGGACTTTTAATACTAACTTAATGCAAAGTGGTCACATTAATTAGGCATGACTTGTAATATATTCAAACCCACCTAGTAATATGTGCTTTAGGATATAAAAGGAGATATCTTTGAATTCGGGAATAACAACAATACGACCACAAAAAGAGACCTCTTACAGGCGAGCGGGCCCAATGCACGATTGACCCGTAACTTATCCCCGAACCCATACTCTGGTGCACGACCATATGGGGCTGATTGCTCCTGGATTTTGGTATTTCTTCGGTGTCCGTGGACCGTATAAAACGGACGGTGGCGACTCCTACTAGTCCGTATTCACATACGATGTTAACAAGCATTCAAAATAACTCGTGACGTAGGCGGCCGGGTAAAAACGACCCCTACAGTTTGGCGACTCCGCTGGGGAATATCACTCCTTGGTGGTGTGGACAAACTTGAAAAGTCTCGTGATCTTATTATTATATATTATTCCCGAATTTTTAGGCATATTGCATGTGGCCCTACGAATAGGAGCCACACCATAGGACCTTGTCTCATATGAGCATGTTTTATGCTCGAGACCGACCCCGGGGGGTTTGATTATGGTTACTTGTGGTGCCCGACCTCAATAATCATAACCGGCCCATCCCAATCATGGCGTGTGATACTCATGCCCGATGAGATCATAATAAGGGATTCCTAATCGTGTGTCATTCAACATAAAGAATGGCTAGATCGGTTCAGTTTCTCTTTAGCCATGGTACCCTTGTGACCACCCAGGACTGACCTTTTAGAGACCACTCATGTTGTATCATATTAGTGTGACTATGTGTGCATTTTTTATGGGCTCTAGCTATTTTTTTTCCACTATTCACTCACATTTCATATAGTCAGGGTCATCTTCTATTCTTTAATTCACAATGTTGGGCCTCAGTCCATATAGGTTTGACATTTAGGCACTTTCCTTCACATACATTTCATATTTCTTTTTTTGGTGTCCTTTAAAAAAAAAAGAAAAATTCAAAAACAAAATTCAAAAACAAAATTCAAAAAAAAAAACTCAAAAAAAAAAGAAAAGGACACCTTGCATTCATGCATTTTAGGGAAGATGACCATAAAATTAGGACATACATATACATCTGCATTTGTATCCATATCACAATGACCAAGGGAGTTTACCAAGGGTTTTGGTTCTTTTTGAAAACAGTTCGGAGTTGTCCAAACAGTTCACATTCAATCTAAAGCATAGCCTAGGTCCGAACAAGCCTCAAGCCCAGTCCAACCTTACCTCACCTCATTTAAACACCACCCCAACCTCACTCAAACTCATCCAAACCCAAAAGACTTAAGCCCATACCCAACCTACATCATTTAAGCTCATATCTTAAGCCTACATCACTCAAGCCCATATTCCAATCCTACATTACTCAAGCCCACATTCAAAACTTACTTCACTCAAGCCCAATATCTTTAGCCCACAACCCGAACACCACAAATGGCCACTCAAGAGGACCAACTCAAACAGCTCGCTAAGCGTTTCGATGAATTGACCGCTGTACTCGAAGGGCTCTAGGCCAAGGTCAACGATCTAGAAAAAACCCCAAGCTCATCCATGATAAAGAACCTAGCCGAGCATGTCCAGAAAACAAGAGACCCCGCCTTCCACCAAGAAACAATTTCTATTGACCCCAACCTTTCCTCCAAGCTTCCAAAGGAATTCTCAAACACTGATCTCCCTAAGTTTAAGGCCACAGATGATCCTCGTTATCACCTCAAAGGATTTCGAGCCACCATGGTCCTTAAGGGTATTGATCCAGCACTATTCCCTACAGTCTTTCCACTCTCACTTGAACCAATTTGCCAGAAGTGGTTCTACTCTCTTTCTGAGAAGGACACATTTACATGGGAAGACGTTGTGCATGCATTCATGACCCGTTACAAGGGGAACATCCAAGCCCAGACCTCGACGAGAGAACTTGATATCTTAAGGCAAGGTGAGAAAGAAGGGTTCACTACTTATTTGACAAGATGGAAGCAAGTTACAGCCCAAATGGTCACTACTCCTGCTGAACCAGAAATGGTCAAGACCTTCATCTCCAGTCTACAGCAAAAGTACCAGGACCACCTCAAGTACTTAGGCCTCACCACCTTCCAAAAGGTCTATCACATTGGAGTAGACATAGAGGACGATCTGCTAAAGGGTGATACATCAAGCTCACCAGAATTCGATGAGCAGTAGCAGTATCAGCACACCCTACTCCCAGTCAAGAGTCAGTCATGGTTGTTTCTTTAGGTTGAGTCGGAGAGTCCCTCCACCTAAATATTTGCATTTCTTTTCTTTCTTTTTTCGATCCTATGTCATTAGGATTTTTCTTTCCATTTCTAGCCTTGTAATTTCATTGACATTAATAAAATTCTATTTTTTTTAATTTATTTTTAGCCTCACTTTTAATTTGTGCTTTTAACTCTAACATAATTCATGACCTCAAATTTTTATTGAACCTAATAAATGGACATTGCCCGAGAGGCCTTCTTTTCTTGAACTCCACAAAAATCATCAACCCTCTTTCTCATCACCTGTATTCATTCAATCCCTTCCAACCCTTTCAGCCTTAAACACATATTAACCTAATTTCCTTCCTTACCTACATCTACCTCACACATGGGATCAAATGGTGCGTAGGAAAAGACATGTGCCTAAAAAAACAGCAAACAAAAAAATGCAAAAAAAAAAAAAAATTCAAATTAAAGTCCATCCAAAGTAAATAAAGCTAGTTCAGTTCAATAAATCCAGTTCAATTCAATAAATCCATCTCAATTTCCAGTTCAATTAAATAAATCTAACTCAGTTCAATAAATCCAGTTCAATGTAATAAATCCAGTTCAATTCAATAAATCCGGTTCAATTCAATAAATCCAGCTCAATTCAATAAATCCAGCTCAATTCAATAAATTCAGTCCAATCCAATTCAAAAAAAAAAGAAAAAGAAAAAAAGAGCAAAAGTCAAGGCACATCTACGCACCACCGGGGGGCTACATTTGGGGAACTTTGAGCCTTCTTTCCCTTTTCCTTCTTAACCCTCAACCCTAGCCAAACATTACAACCACAAAAGCCCTCTCCCCTGAGGCCTTGTCCAAATAATCATCAAGAACTACGATAGTCTGATTTCATAAGGATACGTGGGAAGCCTCTTCTCGAGGTTCGACCTAATTAATGAATTTTTGAGGTCCACCCTTTTATATAACTTGGTTTACTTAGGGTTTTAAGCACAAATTTCCAGTTCACCACCCGGCATAGGCTCGAGTTTAAACCAACATTAATTCAGCCAACCACATCAAGTCCCTACATCATCACCCTTCAGTCACAAATTTTTAGCCTTTCTTTTTTTTGCACCAACAGCCTTTTTTCTTTCACACACCCTGGGGGCTTTCTCTAACTCTTCTTAAGCTGATAGCTTTGATTTGCCTCTTGTGTTCTCCTATTTGGGAGTGTCATATGCCATACAAGACTTCATCAATTGGGCAATCTTCACCTCATCTCTATCCTAATGGGAAATTGATGTGTGTATTTTATATAGTATTTTTAGAGTATCCCCATCGCATTTTCATTGCATTTTCTCGCTTGTTTTGCTCATTTTTCTATTGGTTTTTATGCTTGGTTGGAGTGTTTGTTTCCTATCTATTTTGTAGGTACAAAGCTCTAATTATGCTAGGAATCGTCCCCTGGAGCGAGATTTGCAAGTTGGGAGGTCAAAAGCTACTCAAGAGGTCATTTTTGGACTGACCAGGTCTCAAACCCGGGTGGGTTTCCACATACCCGGCCGAGTGACCACTTGGTATTTAGAAATTTTTGAAGGTGTGTTTTGAAGATAAAAGTTGTTATGCGCACCCGGGTGGGTTTCCACATACCCGGCCGAGTCTGCATGAAGATCAAGACATTAAGCTGCGTACCCGCCCGGGTTTCCACATACCCGGCCGGGTCCGGTCCCTTTTTTCCATTTCTTTTAGCTTGTCTCTTCATTTTATCACGTAATTTTGTGGGAGGTTTTAAGACACTTTGAGATTGTATTAGGAGTTTTATCTTTATCTTATCTTCAAGCTTTGGTAGAGAGCATTAGGGTTCTTGTATTCCATACTTTGGGGTTTTGCTAATCAACACTTTATCTTTGCAATTTCAATAAATTTAAAGGTATTAGTTTCATCTCCATTTTCTTTTTCCTTATTTTATGGTTATTATCTTTGAATGGTAGTTTTCTCCATTGCACTTGAATTTGAGTTTTTCCATGGTTTCCATTGTTGAACTTCTTTTTAGTTTCAATATGCTTAGTGAGTAGTTTACTTCTAGGGCTTGGTGAAGCTATGCTACGGTCATGATTCTTGTTAGTTTTTAGGGTTTAATTTGGTTTGTCTTGGCAATTCAATTGATAGGTTTTGGTTTGATTGCATGTTTGGACAATTTGCAAGTTTTATTCGCTCAATTCTATAAGCGAGAGCTGCGAGTTGAGTGAAGGAATTCTATCTTTGAACAATTAAATCTTAATCGCGATAGCTTCTTTATTGTTTAGTTGTGGAATTTGATCGCGAGAGTAACTTCTTCCTTTGCCTAAATTCATTCCTACCCCAATTGTTGTTCATGATCGATGCATAGTGAATCCTTTTAGCCCTAGGTTTATAAATTAGTGAATTATCTTCGCTTCTTTCTTTTGTGTTCCAATTAGATAAACAAAAACTCCAACCTTTGATCGTTAGTAATAGTGAACTTGGTTCGATTTGTGATATTTTTGTCTTTCCTCAGTGGTTCGACCCTACTTGCCCAACTATACTAGTCAGGTAATTTAGGAATAATTTTTGGTTGTGCAACGACCTATCAGAAACCTAACGCAAGTTCACGACTTGAGCTAGCCTCTTTCCTCAATGCTTTGGCCTCTTCAAGCCATCCACAAAACATCTTTAACCTTGATCATTCTCCCATTCTAACCCTACAGGCTGGGGATTACCTATCCATCTGTTCCACCACAAACTTGAGACTCACAAAAGCCTTATACATCATCCTTCATTCATACCACCCTACCTATTCACCACAAATATAGCCTTACCCACATTAGTGCTATCCTACATATTCACCTACTCCACCTCAAATATAGCCTTCCCCACAGGTTAGGGGCTTGCTCATGATCAAAGTTTTTGTTTTTGATTGATTGGGGGCTTAAGACCGCTCCATCCCCCTTTTTAATTACCATACCATTGGCTGATCCCCTTGATTATTTATTGCATTATCATACATAACACATCACATTTCATGAGCATCAATTACATCATGCATCATGCACCACAAGCATATTGCATATCATAATCATTTCATGAATAACATTCATATACATGCATAAGCATCACACACACTCTAAATACGCAGATCATAGAGCACAAAAAGCACATAAAGCTAGAGCCCATCTTTGTTGAGTCCTAGAATCTTTATATGTGATTTGTGTCTTGAGTAACTTTCATAGTCATATATGCCTATATGGCTATGTAAAGCTCTTCCTTGATGTCTTTGCACATGCTATTGACTCGCCCCAACCATAATACTTTGACTTTCGTCTTGCGAGAACATTCGTCTCTCCGGACTCAGTCAAAGTGGGGGCTTCTCATCATACACACACTTCCTTGTACATTTTTTCGCCTCAACGGCCTCATCTTCTTTTCTTACGGGTTTATGCTTACCCTAATTCCTCTAATCTCTAAGGGATTACCCTTAATTTCCCATCCATAATACTTTGACTCTCGTCTTGCGAGAACATTCGTCTCTCCAGCACAACAAGAAAATCTCGTTCGCCCAACCGATTTTACCGACCGACATTTTCGTAGTCGTCAAATACCGACCGATTCCGGCTGAACACAATCGGAAATTTTTTCCCGACCGAAGATGTGGTCGAAAAAATTTTTACGACCGTCATCACCGTCGGTAACGGTCGGTAAGAAAATTTTAAAAACTTTTAAAACCCAAGTCGGGGAAATACGACCCCATTTCAACGTTTCTCTCTCTCTCTCTCCCTCGAACCCCCAAACCCCGACCCCCTCTCTCTCTCTCCCTCGAACAGTCGGCCACCGTGACCGGCGTCCGCCACCCCTCCGGCCGGCCTTTCTCTTTCTTTCTCCTTTTCTCCTTTTCCTTCTCTTTCTTTCTCCTTCGCCCCTCCGCCCCTCCTTCCCTCCGCCGACGCGCGGCTGCCGCCCCAGCTCCTCAAATTGTGGTTAGGGTTTTTTTTATTTTTTTTGGTTTTTCAATTTATTGAATTCTGTATATATGTATATGTATTTGTATGTATATGTGTATGTATTATGTATGTATATGTGTATGTATTATGTATGTATATGTGTATGTATTATGTATGTATTTGTATGTATGTGTATTTATTATTTATGTATTTGCAAGGAATTGAAAAATATGTATTATGTATGTATTTATATGTGTGTATGTATTACATATGTATTTGTGTGTATGAATTGAAAATTTTAGTTCATTCTTTGCTAACTTTAAGATTTTGTTTAATTATATTCTAATCAAACAAATTTTGTTCAAATCAAATTAATTTAGTCCAAAACAACGGCTTTAAAAAAACGGCCTTACTCTATGGCTAGGGTGCTCAACACGTGTTCTTAGTAATATCACACTCAACCTATGCCCAAAAAAACACTCAACACATTTTAGGCCGTGTTCTTTTGGGCTAAGAAAACAGCAACTGAAATGAACTAAATTGAAATGAAATAAACCGAACTGAAATTAAATGAATTAAACTAAAACGAAACGAAATGAATTGAAAATGTTAATGAAATAATTTTTAATTTTTTACGTTTTATCTTTATTTTCATTTTTATTTTTGTTCTTGTTCTTGTTCTGCTTGTTCTTGTCCTTGTTTTTGTTTTTGTTTTTATTTTTGTTTTGTTTTTGTTTTTGTTTTTATTTTTATTTTTATTTTTATTTTGTTTTTGTTTTTGTTGATAAATCAAGAAATATGATTGTTGGTTAAAAGTTGAGTTGTATTTATTTTCAAATACAAAATTGCCTTTATATTTCATTTATTATGAATCCTTGTAATTGTTGTGAATGAATACAATTAAAATAGAACTAAATATGGCTTAAATATATATATATATATACATGTGCATTAGATAAGAAAGCTTTAAGAAGAATTAAAAAAGGCTAAAATAAGATAGGAGTGAAGACATTGAAGGATGTTTGAATGCTTTGAACTGATATTTGTTAATGGCTTAGAATAGGGACAAGATAAGATGTCCATGTGTTCGGTGTAAAAACTTGAATTACTTGGATGTGCCCAACGTAAAGGTACATTGTATAAGAAGGGTTCATTCCGAACTACTATGAATGGTTATGTCACGGTGAAAGGGTGAGTATAGAGTCCACCTCGTCTCCTACTCATCCGAATCCTTACCGGGAAATGGTTGTCGATGCTTTTGGGAACAACGTGGACCCACCATTCCATGAGGAGGCAAATTCGGCTGAAGAAGAACCAAATGTGGAAGCGAAGATGTTCTTTGACTTGCTCAAGGCAGCCGAGCAGCCTTTGTATGATGGTAGCAACATCTCTGTGTTGGAGATGGCTTCTAGAATGATCAATTTAAAGTCTGAGTACAACTTGCCACTCAAGTGCGCAGATGGTATTGGGTCATTGGTGAACGATGCGCTCCCCACCACCCAAAAAACTAAGTGTAGCACCTATTACGACACAATGAAGGTACTCAAGGGATTAGAGCTTCCTCACGAGAAGATACACGCATGCCCGAATGGATGTATGCTATTTTGGAAGGACGATGTTGAGCTTGATAAGTGTCGTCATTGCGGGTCGAATCGGTTCAAGAAGACTTCGAATGACAATTTGGTTCCCGTAAGTTTTCTGGTCTACTTCCCAATAACACCACGATTGCAAAGGATGTTTGCCACTAGGAACATTGCTGAGGCTATGACATGGCATTCTGAAAATCGTCGAGGGCAAGGGAACATGGCTCACCCAAGTGACAGTGAAGCTTGGAAGCACTTCGACAGGACCTTTAAGGACTTTGCGTCCGAGCCTCGAAATGTTAGACTTGGGTTGTGCACTGATGGTTTTTCCGTTTTTGGGAAGTTTGGAAAGCAATACTCTTGTTGGCCTATTTTAATTACACCTTACAACATGTCACCGTCCATGTGGATGAAAAAACCTTTCATTTTCCTTTCCTTGCTTATCCCTGGGCCAAAAAATCCGAAGAACAATTTGGATGTCTACATGCAACCTTTGATTGATGAGTTGAAGCATCTATGGTCGGTTGGATCCTTGACTTACGACATCTCAAAGAAGTAGAATTTCAATCTTCGCGCAGCCTTGTTGTGGACTATTAGTGACTTTCCAGCATATAGTATGTTGTCAGGTTGGAACACGTTCGGTAAAAAGACGTGTCCATATTGCATGGAGAAAAGCAAAGCCTTTTGGCTACAACATGGTGGCAAAGTATCATGGTTTGATTGCCATCGTCAGTTTTTAGATTCCGACCACTCCTTCCGAAAGAATAAGATAGCTTTTTGTAAGAACAGTGTTGAAAATGACTCGGCTCCTCATATCATGTCAGGTGAGGAACTGTGGCAGTGTGTGAAGGACTTACCGAAAGCAACTGATGGTCCTGATGCTTTGAAGCAATTGAAGAAGAAAAAAATGGGATGGGATAAGCAATCTTGTTTGTGGGACCTGCCGTATTGGAAGGATTTGCTGCTTCGGCACAACTTAGACGTTATGCATATTGAGAAGAACTTCTTCGAGCAGCTCATCCACACCGTCATGGCTGTGAAAGACGAAACGTCTGACACTGTAAGTGCGAGGAAAGACATAAAGAGTGTCTGTAGGCGTTGAGAGTTGGAGCTCGTTGATGATGGTAAGGGTAATGAGCAGATGCTCAAGGCACCTTACGCACTTAACAAGGAGTAGAAGAAGGTGTTATGTGAATGGATCCGAGACTTGAGGTTTCCTGACGGGTATGCTTTGAACTTAAGCCGATGTGTTGATCAAAAAAAAAAATAGGCTCCATGGAATGAAGAGTCACGATTGTCATGTATTTATGGAGCGGTTATTGCCTGTTTGCCTAAGAGAGTTGCTCCCCCTTCATATTCGGAAGGCAATAACCGAAATCAGCCAATTCTTCCGTGACTTGTGTGCTCCCACTATCACTTTGAGTGAGATGGACTGCCTACATAAGAACATTGCTGAGATCTTATGTAAGTTAGAAAAAAATTTTCCCCCGGCATTCTTTAACTCCATGGAGCACTTGCCGGTACACTTGCCACATGAAGCATATATTGGGGGTCTTGTTCAGTACAAATGGATGTACCCATTCGAACGGTGAGTTATTGTAATAGTTTATACCCCTTTACTAATTTCTTATGAAGTGACATTTACATTGCTCATGTTTCATTTACTGACAGGTACCTTAACAACTTGAAGCGTAAAGTGGGGAACAAGGCAAGGGTTGAAGGCTCTATATGCAATGCATACCTGGCTGAGGAGATATCCAATTTCTGCTCACAGTATTTTCAGTCAGAGGATGATACCAAGTCGAGGGACTAGGGCCAACATGGTGTCAATGTCCCTGAATTGTTTAGGGAGGATTGTGGTCGACCAACAACGAGTGGTAGTAAACGTTGGTTGACAGAGAAGGAGTACGTCCGAGCCCATCTGTACATCCTCGCAAATTGTGGCATATTAAATGACTATGAAAGGTAATTTTATTAGTTTAACTGTCTTAGATTACAAAACCATATTGCATTCCGCCTTAGCTGACTTAGATCGAACTTGCGCACTGTAATAGGCAATTTGAGGATCACATAGTGCAGTCAAATCCCCAAATAAAGAGGGAGGATGTTTGGATCAAATGCGAATCCCAATACCCAACATGGTTAAGGACACAAGTGAGGAACCCTAATCCCTTAATTCCCCAATTTTTTTAACTACATACCATCATTTTATTTAATGACTCACTCAACAAATCTAGGTACTTCGGACACAGTCTGCTGATGACGTCACACGAGCTCTCGCGATGGGTCCCTCAAAAGAAGTGATAACTTGGAATCAATTCTACGTCAATGGGTACAATTTCCACACACAAAGCTATGGTAGGAACAAGTCAACCATGAATTATGGAGTGTGTGTTGAGAGTCAAGAAGGGGGTGACTACTTAGGCACCTTGGAAGAGGTGTTACAATTGTCTTACCACGGGAGTGACGCAGAGTACAAAACAATATTGTTCAACTGCAGTTGGTTTGATTGGGACAAGGGCATGAACATTCATGAGAAATATAGACTTGTAGAGGTCAATCACACTAGGACACTCCCGTGGTACGACCCCTTCATTGTCTCGTACCAAGCCAGTCAGGTGTATTATGCTCCTTATCCTAGCCTGAAGAGGGACAAAGTGCAGTGGTGGGCTGTGTTCAAGACAAAAGCTACGTCAGAGGTTGATGCCCCGGTGGACTCGGATGTTCTACAAGAGAAAACATCCCTTATTCCCATAGGTGTATGTTCTCCGGACGAGATCCCAGACTACAAGATCATTCAGGGTGATGATGACGAAGATGAGGTCATTCCAAGTCTTGATGAATATGACTACGACAGTGGACAGGAGCTTAGAAGTGATGAGATTGACGAAGTGGTTGATGATGATGACGAGGACGTTGATGACATCGGTTTGTTTCATTAGGATGTAATTTAAATTTAATTTAATTGTAGCAATTCATTGTAATTTAAAACGAAAAACAAGATCAGTTTAATAATTCAAGGAAATTTAAGTTTATTGAGTTCCCCCTCGATGTGATTGTATATATTAACGTTGATTGTTTAGTTTTGTATGTATAAATTTTATTATTCGCATTTGTTAATGCTTGTGCATGTTCAGGGCATCATTCATTATTAGTTAATTGGGGTACGTTTTCATACCATCATTTTGTGATTGTGATTTCTGTCAATAACTATTAATCGTGCAATTAATTTACTCATTACTTTATGCAGGAACATGTCAGATTTGAAGGCTCAGAGTCAGAACTCCCAGACTCGGCAAGATTCTCCCTCTCAGTCTTCGGTTCGTCCTACTAGGTCTAGGCCGATATTGCGTCCTGGTGACCTTCATCGTCGTGTTGAGTCGTCTAGGAGACGGTCGGCGAGTTCATCTTCCGGTCTAACTCAACCTACGTTTACCTTACCTCCACCACCACAGTTGGGGTTACCTCCGATACCACAGCTTCGGCCTCGGCATCGTCCTCTTCGTCCTCAGCCATATGTGTCTCAGGCTGCTATGTCTCAGCCTACGTCGCTGCCTGAGCCTACTCCAACGTCTGAGCTCACTCCTTTGTCTCAGCCTACTCCATCCTCGCTGCCTCAGGTCACTCCTTTGTCTCACTCTACTCCTCCGCCTGAGACTACTCCAACTCGAGAACCCAAGAGACAAACTGGTGAGGTTGAGGGTGGAGACAATGATTAGGGAGAAGCTTCTACATCCACAGCTGGGGTTCGAGAATTGGACCCCGATGGCCTATGGTGAGTTTTTGTGTTATTTTTTAATGTTTTCACTATTGAAATTAAGTTGTATTCATATGTTGTTTAATCTTACAATGTTTTGTGTGCAAGGTTTGACAAGGGCGCTGTTGTTCGATCAATAACACACGTCATCAATTCCTACTTCCATCAACCTTGGAGGAACTACACCGAGGTAGATCAGGCGACCAAGGTACATTGATGGAACATGTGGAAGGTCAGTAAGACAAATTATGTAATTTGATACAATATTTTTTTTAAATATAATCTCTTACATTAACATATTTGATTGTCTTTGGTCTAATGCAGAAACAGTACACTTGGAGGCCTGAGCTCGAGGGCACTGTGCGGGATGCGTATGATACCAAGGCTGGATTACGGCTGAAGGACATATTCAATGACACAGTGCACAAGCGAAAAGACCGACCAAATTGGCTTGGTGATGAAATGTACCAGGCAATGAAGGGTAGGCTCGATGACAAGCTATTCAAGGAAAGGTCGGCTGGAGCGAAGGCAAACAGGAGAGGCGGCGACGCTAGTGGCAAGGCCCAGGCCTCTCACTGCGCGGGATCTGTCTCCACCACTCAACGAGCTAAGCAATTGGTTAGTCTACTATTTCATTAAATTATTGTAATTAATGCTCGTTCATTAAATTTGATTATATATCCTACCCTTACGCACATTTGTTTGTGTTGACTAAGGCGAAAGGAGGGAAGCTGCCTGATGTTGCGGATCTCTTCCTTGATACTCACTTCAAGAAGCAACCAGGGAAGGATCCGGTTCCGATTAGTCATAAGGCCAAGGAAGTGATGGTAATGCTTTCTTCTTTACTATGCATTTGATTTTTAGAGCGGAATTCCGGCTTCAAAGCCGAAGAGTACGAATAGGATTGATTTTTTATTATTTGCAATTGATGTTTAGAGCGGAATTCCGGCTTTAAAGCCGAAGAGTACGAATAGGATTGTTTTTTAATTATTTGTGATATAATGTCTATAATAATGTTATGAGTTGTGAATTAACCTTTAAAACATGATCTACATTGATCGGTGCGAAGTTGGGAATGAAAACACCAAAACGAGCCAAAAATGGCCTATTTAGTTTGTTTTTGTTCCAAAACCCTATAAACTTTCCCAAAAACATGCAAATAAGTGATATAATGTCTATAATAATGTTATGAGTTGTGAATTAACCTTTAAAACATGATCTACGTTGATAGGTGCAAAGTTGGGAATGAAAACACCAAAACGAGCCAAAAATGGCCTATTTAGTTTGTTTTTGTTCCAAAACCCTCTAAACTTTCCCAAAAACATGCAAATAAGTTATATAATGTCTATAATAATGTTATGAGTTGTGAATTAACCTTAAAAACATGATCTACGTTGATAGGTGCGAAGTTGGGAATGAAAACACCAAAACGAGCCAAAAATGGCCTATTTAGTTTGTTTTTGTTCCAAAACCCTCTAAACTTTCCCAAAAACATGCAAATAAGTTATATAAAGTTTGAATGAATATTATAGGACATGAATGACACTTAAAAATAGAAATTAGGTTGATCGATGCGAAGTTGGGAATGAAACTACCCAAAACGAGCCAAAAATGGCCTATTTAGTTTGGTTTTGTTCCAAACTAAATAGTCTAAAATGACAAGTGTTCTTTTATTCATAATTTCAACTTTATTGTTCTTTTATTTTGAATTGTTTAAACTAACTCCACCCATAATTTGCAGGAACAATATAACCATAACCTTTCGGAGTCTCAGGCTAGTGGCTCGGAGATGGATCCCAACCAGGTCTTCTTTGATACGGTTGGTGGCTTCCGGAAGGGCGAGGTTCTAGGGTTCGGCAAAGACGGAGCTTCTCTCTATTATGAGAGAACCTCGCGGCGGCATGTTGGATCTGCCTACTCTCCATCAGTTTCCGCTCAACTGGCAAAGATGACCGAACGTTTGGAGGAGTCCGAGCGTGCGAGGACGCAGTTAGAGGAGCGAGAGTGCCGTCTGGAGGAGCGAGACCGCCAACGGGAGGAGCATCAGCGTCGTTTGGAGGAGGATCAAAAGAAGCAAGCGGAGTACCTCGAGCAGATGAAGGCGCAAATGGACGCTTTCATGAGGCAATTCGGCGATCAGTCTTCCATTCACCGACGACCCCCCGACGATCGCACAGACGGTTCTGGCGGTTCTGGAGCCTTCGTAGTGTAGTTGTTTGTTATATTTCGGTTTATTATAGTTTACGTTTTTGGAAACTGTAATATGTATTACAAATTTTTGTGTTTTACAAATTATTTATATAAATAATATAAAATATTATTATAAAATATTATTTCGTATATTTAATCTGTTTTTCATTAATAAATAATTTAATTTCTTTTGTAAAGGTTTTTTTTTATTTAATGAAATGGAAAAAAAAAGACATAACAATTTAACGACCGGAAAACGGTCGGTATCCAGAAAGAAAAAACCGCGAAAAATGACAAATATTAAAATTAAAAAACCGCGAAAATTAATATGCCGACCGACACACGGTCGGTAAATTATTAAGCGCCAAAAAAAATGGCTGGAAGGAGCTAGGTTCCGACCGGCAGGCGGTCGGAACATAGCTCCATAATATTTTTTTTTAACTTTTTTTTTTTAGTCGGTCAACGGTCGGTACACGGTCGGTAAATTGTTTCCGACGGAGAGTCGGTCGGTAAAAAACTTTTTCCGACTAATTATACACCGACCGCCTTTTGCTGACCGAAGACGGTCGGTATGTTTAAATACCGACCGTTAACGGTCGGGAAAAGACGGTCGGCCGAAGCTTATTTTTTTGTTGTGCAGACTCAGTCAAAGTGGGGGCTTCTCACCAGACACACACTTCCTTTTCCCTCACTCACAAGTAATTTTCTCACAGGGTTTATGCTTACCTTAAGCTCTCGAATATCACTCTAAGGGTTTATTCCTACCCTTAATTCAAATATTTTTTTCACAGGGTTTATGCTTACCCTAATCTCACAAATTCCTCTAAGGGCTTATGCTTACCCTTAATTCTCTTACTTTTCTCACGGGTTTATACTTACCCTATTCCCTCTAAGGGTTTATCCTTAATTACCCAACCATAATACTTTGACTTTCTTATTGCGAGAACATTTGCCTCTCCAGACTCAGTCAAAGTGGGGGATTCTCATCAATCAGACATATATGTTTTTCCTCACACATTTTTCCGCCTGAACGACATCACTCGCAAGCACTTTTCTCACAGGGTTTCCACTTACCCTAATATTACAAAAGTTCTTCTAAGGGTTTATGCCTACCCTTTACCCTTAATTCATCTACTTTTCTCATGGGTTTATACTTACCCTAATCTTACAAAAAAAATCCTCTCAGGGTTTATGCCAACCCTTAATCCACTTACTTTGCTTATGGGTTTATGCTTACCCTAAGCTTACAAATATTACTCTCTAAGGGTTTATGCCTACCCTTAATCCACTTACTTTGCTTACGGGTTTATACTTACCCTAAGCTTACAAATATTTTTCTCTAAGGGTTTATGCCTACCCTTAATCCATTCATTTTTGCTTACGGGTTTGTGCTTACCCTCATTTCTAAAGAGTTTATACTTACTCTTGATTCTTCTCCTAAGAGTTTATACTTACTCTTAGCACATCACTTTGCTTAGGGTTTATGCTTACCCTCATACCTTCTCTCAAAAGTTTATACTTACTCTTAACACATCATCCTTGCTCATGGGTTTTTGCTTACCCTCATCTCTCAAGAGTTTATTCTTACTCTTGTTTCTTCTCTAAGAGTTTATACCTACTCTTAGCACTTTATCATTCTCATGGGTTTATGTTCACCCAAACACACATCATACTATTTATCAAGAGTTTATGCTTACTCTTGACTTGTTACAATTTCTACCAAGTGTTTATGCTCACTCTTGGCACACAATGGGTTTACGTCCACCCTAAACATATTTTCTCGCGAGTTTATGCTTACTCGCGCACATCTTTTCAAGCGTCTATGCTTACTCATGACGGATCCCGCCTATACAACTTTTCTCCATTGTCCCAAGGGTTTATGCTTACCTAAGGGAATAGTTCTGAAAGATCCAGGCGCATCCAAAGGAACCCGACTATCCATCCATCATCATCCTGAGGATCTATGCTCTTCTGAGGGATTAAACTGCATGGGGCGTGGTTACAGGTAAAACTAACATTTGTTTTGCAGTTACTGGCGTTAAAAAGGGTAACTCAAGGTCGCAGAACGTCTTGAGTTATCCTCCGTCCCGACAGGAATACTTTGACTTTCATCTTTCGAGTTTATACTTACTCTCCAGACTCAGTCCAAGTGGAAGCTTCTGTAGACACCTAAATGTGTCTCCCCAATGTAGAGGCTAATGATGAATATACCGTATTGCCACAAGGTCCAACCGAGGGGAATTGACGATGAAAATGAATAATACACCTCAAAAATTTACCTAAACCGTGTTTAAAGTGCCTTGGAAGCAAATGTTAGGTTTTGCGATGATTACGGGATTTATTCGTAATTTTTCTTCATTTTTAGATATTTTTTTATATTTTTGCATCCATTTTTCAATGTTTTATATTCATAAAAAAATAATAATAAAAATGTCTTTTTGCATCACAAAATATTTTTAAAAATCATATGTTTCTATATTTTTCATCATATTTTTCTATATTTTTCATCATATTTCTAGAGCTTTTTATGGATCTTTTAGGATTTTTGCATGCTTAGGGGCATTTTCGTCATTTACGAATGTTGAAGATTGTTCCGCAAAGAATATTAATTTTTTTATACTTTTCATATTTTTTCATAATTTTTAATAATTTTTCTGTAATTTTTTAGAGCTTCTGGAGGAATCTAGAACATTCCGGAACGTTCTGGGCATTCCAACACATTCTAGAACATTCCGGGACATCCCGGAACATCTCGGGACATCCCAGAATATTCCGAAATATCAAAATATTACAAAATATTTCCGTAATCGAATTTAATCGGATCGTAGTCCTGAAAATCACTCGCAAAATCAAGAAAAAAATCGACCCGGATCTGTACCAGACCTGCGCCTAGACGCAGGTCATATTACAAGACCTGCGCCTAGATGCAGATCACATTATACTGACCTGCGTCTAGGCGCAGGTCATGTTACTGGACCTGCGCCTAGGCGCAGGTCTGTGATTTCCCTGGGTCGACCGTTGCTCTTTCTGGTCTATAAGTACACGTCCTTCCAACCTCTTCTACATACGCCAACACCACGAGCTTTCTGTTGCATAGTATACTTCAACTCCATATATTCATACCACTTCAAACATCCCTCAAAACATCATCAAACACATCACAAAACACTAACTCAATCAACTTCAAACAAGCGTTTCATATTCATCATTGTTGATCCTTCCTTGGTTGTTCTATCAAGGCATTATATGTTTTATTCATATTTTATTTGATTTATTTTATAGGACTTTTAATACTGGCTTAATGCAAAGTGGTCACATTAATTAGGCATGACTTGTAATATATTCAAACCCACCTAGTAATATGCGCTTTAGGATATAAAACAGAGATATCTTTGAATTCGGGAATAATAACAATACGACCACAAAAAGAGACCTAGTAGAGACCGCTTACAGACGTGCGGGCCCAATGCACGATTGGCCCGTAACCTGTCCCCGAATGACCATATGGGGCTGATTACTCCTGGCTTTCGTTATTTCTTCGGTGTCCGTGGACCGTATAAAACGCACGATGGCGACTCCTACTAGTCCGTATTCACATACGGCGTTAACGAGCATTCAAAATAACTCGTGACGTAGGCGGCCGGGTAAAAACAACCCCTACAGTTATATGATTTTAAAGTAAGTTCTTTTGAGATTTTGATTATTTTGTATCTTGGCATGTTATTGATTGCATGTTGTCGATTTGTATCTCCAAGTGTATTCCGATCTGTTAATTTTCTCTATTGTCGTCAATCCTTGTTTATTTCAATTCAAAGGAATGTTTTTTTTGAAGCATTATTTTAATATATATTTTCTATGATTTTCTTTCATGTTTTTTTTTTTAATGTAATGTTTGTTCATTTCTTTACTAGTGACTAGTGATTACTTATGATATTAATAATTTTTTACTAAATTGAATTTTCAATTTTGGAACCAGACACAAATAATGTAGCAATTGACTTCTTATCTTTAGGATAAGGCCAATTGCTGAATTAAGACACTACTGCATTACTATGAACTAAAGACAATATATGATTTATGGCTTGTTAACACATTATAGCAATATGACACCAAAACAAAATTTTCATGCAATATGACTTCATTTCTTTTCATAAAATATGTTAATTGGCTAATGGCGCTCTCAATTCCATTATTATAATGATTGAGAACATATATGATTTTGAAACAAATAGATATATTGAAACATGATAATTATGTATAAATATTAAGAATATAATTAAGAGTATATATAAAATTGTTCTTAAAACAAAATTGATAAAAAAGAGGAAAAAGTAATAGTTAAATCAGTGTTTTGATTATCTTGGAATAAGTCAAGTTTGGATCCAAATTGGCATCTGTAGAGGCTAAAATGTCCCCAAAATATTAAATGCACAATGCGATTAATAATCGAGTTCTACAAGCGAAGTTATAGTTAATTAAGGTGCGTTTGATTTAATTTAAATAAGCACTCCCATGCTTATTTTTAGATTAAATAAGAAAAATTCAGATCAGATTAGAAAAATTATAACTATAATAGTAACTACAATAAGAAAAATTCAGATTAGATTAGAAAATTTCAGATTATATCAGACCAAGTCAGATTAGATCATATCAGAAAAATTCAGATCAGATCAGACCAGATCATGAAATTTTAAATCAGATCAGACCAGGTTAAATCAAATCAGACCAGGTCAGTTAAGATCAGATTAAACCAAATCAGATCTGATAATTTCAATTGAATCAAACCCACCACCATTAGTTTTGTTAACTTTTGATTTCTTAAAATGTTTTGATACAAGAATCGAGGTATCCATCATCATTTGTCAATTACGACTTTAAAGTTGCCCCATAAGGGTTAATATGAGTATATGACCCCGAGTAAGTATTTACTCTTAGTATCTATATGCAAATAACAGCTTCCCAGCCAATTATATAGCTTCATTTGCTTCAGAAATAAATGGAAGTGGTCCTGCGTACAAGTGAAGCCAAAACAGTACGTGGTCAATAAACGACACCCTTGGGACAATAATTGTGTTATACAGGAGCATAATTGCGTTACACGGGACAATAATTATGACATTCCTTTAAAAATCGCTAAATGCATATAGCAACTAAGAGTTTATCATTATTCATTCATTCAAGTAATTAATATTACCTCCGTTTTTTTTTAGTTTACCCAGTTTGACTTTGACTATTGTTTGTGAGTTATAAAAAATTGTGTGATACTAACCATCCGCTATTACGGTAGTCAGTAGTCATAAGAGTATACTAAAAACATCGGTGCAAATAAAAGCAAAATAACAAGATTACACACCAATTATTTAATTTCTCTCCCAAAAAAAAAAAAAAAAAATCACTGATAAATGAAACTAAGTTAAATTCTAATCAGTTCTAAGCGAAAAGGCCGTCCTCTCTGTAAATTGTTGGTGTGATTTAATAATCTCTCTCGATCGATCTCTCTCTCTATATATGTATATATGATCTCCCTGCGTAAATTAAACACGGCGTAGTCCACTTTCTTTGTAACGAAGAACGAACAAGAAGATGCTCGATATCAAAGCTATCTTTGTGGCCAATAATGCAAGATCGATCCAGACTCCGTTTAATTTGTGAACAGTAATGAACAAATATCGTTCCAAAAACACCTCCATTTCTAAACAAACCTCATCAAACCCTTATTTTTCAAGTCCCCCAATTAATATATATTCTCTTTGATGATAAAGGTTTGATGAGGTTTGTTTAGAAATTGAGGTGTTTTTGGGTCGATATTTTATCACTACTAGCTGCACGTACTGCTTCTTTCTGGCCTCACATTTCTTCTTCTTCTGCGAAAATTTCAGAAGCACGCATAATGGAGATACAACGTAACGATGGAAGGCAACAATATCGATCGTGCCGTCTCTGCATATCTGCCTCCATACGTTAGTGGTAAGATAGTAAATCTTTAATTAAAGATTTCATCATCTAATTTCATGTCAAGATCTATCGAGGACTACAAATTTCGTTTACCACTAACGTATTGAGGCAAAAACCCGGAACGGTTCGAAATCGGGCCGAACAACATGTCCCCAAAGTCGATCTTTCAGTTCAAGATTCATCCTCAAGGATCGCATGGATGGGGCACTGTACGTACATTGACCCAAGTCTTGATAATTAATGTTCTTCTTAAATTTGATTTAATAAGATAATTTCAATTATTATAAACAACTTTTATTGATAATAATTTAGGTGCCAGTAGATCACTGACAAAGAAATTAAAAATTAAAAGAAAGCTTGCTATATGGATTATGGAGGCCTCACATCTCTCTACTTTATTAAAACTAACTAATATACAACTCATTCATTCAATATATACACAAAATCAATAGGTTTTAGAGGCAACTCTATTTATGTGATGCTAAAAGAGGCTTTTAGAGACAAATTAACTTTGGTGTCTCAATCAGTTGCCTCTATATATATATATATATATATATATATGTATCCAATTTTTTTTTTTTTTTTTATAGTGATAGATAAACATTTTTAATGATATTTTTGTTTTATATATGGTCAAGAAATTTGAATTATCAATTTTTTTTTCTATTTTATAGGGTGAATTATATGAATTTTATTTTATTATAAACTTTTAAAGTAGTGCATTAGACGTTAAAAGGGTACACATGGTTTTCAACTAAAGTTGCCAGTATTTACAAAATTTTCATTAATATTAATTCAGTAATTTTAGGCTAGGAATGAAAGTAAAGGGAGAGTAAGCTAGGATTTTTCATTTGCTAAATATTGGGGGTAGAGTTTGTTACTTTGGTGTTTTAGTCTAGGAATATACTTTGTATTTTAGTAATTGTACAAGTGTACTAAGTAAGGTGAGGTTTTAACAATCAAAAGAAGTTCGGCATGTGGAGTTGGTTTGATTTTTTTGCGGGCTTTAAACATTCATATTAAGTCTAAATTTGGATTTAATCCGACCAAAAATTTTCATTTATTTGTGGGGGCTTTAAACAATTAATAATTGGACTTAGTTTTATACATTGAGTCCGATCCGAACAATAACCGGGCCATGATCACCGCTAATTTAACAACATCCTGCCATCTCGTCGGCAAATACCCTCGCACCGATAACGAGTTGTCAAAGTTAATCACCATGCTTCTTGGACTTTTTGGATAATGATAATAATTATCTTGAAACTGTTTTGACTATAGCAAATATATAAATAATTATGCATAAAGATAGGAAATTAATTACATTTGTTGTACGTGGCTTTTGCATGAGACAAAGTTAAATCTTTGTTGTTGTTGTTGTTTTTGTTATTGTTATATACAAATATGGTAGTTTTAGGTGCAAATTGAATTCTAATGATGACTTAGCCTTTAATGTTGATGTTCCTTTATGTTTATATTATGACGTATCTTTGCATGATGTCCCTTATATTACATTGACCTTGCATAGGGAGAAAAAACCTACCCGAAACAATTTGAAATCGGGCTGGACAATATGGATTGGGTAAGTCTTTCCGATCAAGATTCTTTTTCAAGGACGTAAATTCACCCTGTGTCCTTGAGAATCAATCTTGACCCGAAAGACTTACATATCCCCACCATGTTGTCCGGCCCGATGTCGAACCACATTCTGGGTTGGTTTTGCCTCCAATCCATATGTTAGGGTTGGTGGTCGGTAAGAGAGAAAACAAAACTAGCGTATAGTGGTCCTCTTAATTAAATTATATTCCGGTCGGTTGTCGTGGCGGTCGTGATGTTGGCTTGGCGGTGGAAATTCCATCCGGTGTGGCGCGCGCATGAAATTCGATCGTGGGACATCAATGATAGATGGTTGAATTGGGCTTGGATGACTAATGGTTGAATTGGCCCAATATTCCTCCATGTCCTTTAATTTTCCTACTCAAGAATAGATCGTGCATGGGTTAATTAGATGATCACCCTCTCAGCAGCAACAAGGTAATATCATAATTAATTGTGAGTTGCACATGCATTTCGATTTAGTTTGTAAATGTAGTTTTCTTCTTGAATTTGTATTCTTTGAATAATGGGTTCGTTTATAACCATTCATATATAATCTTTAGTAGTGGTTATATTTAATTTGTATACAATATATATAATATTTGTTATGACTAAGCTAGTTTAATTTCATCACTGCAATATCTTATTATTGTGCACTTGATTTATTTAAGACTTTGTCAAATGTAATAATCTATCTATCTAACTATCTATCTATCTATCTATACTACTAAAATTCTTACCAATATTTCCCACTCACCTTCTTTTTTCCCTTCTAATCTCATATTTATACTTTCTTTTTCTATTTAATACCATAATTAATACACTAATTAACTAATAAATAAATATCTTTTTAAACTAAAATCTATCCATATATTTTATTTTATCTATCTTAACTATAACTAAAATAAAAACCAATGTACACATGACACTTTAAGGTTTGTTGTTTTTCTGCCTAAAACTCTCATATCTAACTCCACACATTAGCTTTAATCTCCTATTTTTTTTCCACTGGGATTTGTGACTTGAGTTATTATTTAAAACAATATACATTGTAGTTTAATCATGTGGGATATGCAAAACTCTTCTTAAAAAAATGAGAAATCAATTTGTGCAAATCATCTATCTATTTATCTATTTATGCAAACTAAAAACTTTTAATCTGAGCCATTGAGCAATTCAAACTTTTAATCAAAGCCGTTGAAAATTAAAAGTGTATAAACATTGCTGCTGCTTTCGTATTGCTGAAATTGGAGGGTTGTTTTTTTAAAAAAGTTTTTGCTGATGAATTTAAGCCTGGCTTCAGTTCTAATAAAGTAGTTTTTGTGATATCCCTTTTTAATTATTATTTGTGTATGAGTGTTTGCATTTGTATTAATATCATTTTTCCTCTTCTTAGAAGTGTAGCTATGAAAATGATGGAATCAATAATTATTGGGATTTTTCTTTTTTCTTTCGTTGAACTAGCATTGTTCATTTTTATTTACACTACTTTGCTATCAAAAGGGATTGATATAAAAGTGGGGATGATTAATGTGTAGATTGGTTTCACATCTTATAAGTTATGAGAATGATTAATAAGTGGTAAAATTCTTTATAAAATACTATTGCTAAACTTGGAACCTATTTTTAGAAGTTTGGGTTAATCTTTCTGGGTACGTATTTGAAGGGGCTCTCTGTTTCTTTCATCATTTCTTTTAACTACATACATTTCTTTTAGCACCCAGTGTATATTCCCAATTTTAGATATGCATTATCAATTTAATTTATTTGAGTTTTATTATATTGATTCCTCATCTCTTTCATGGGAGTTTTTTTTTTTTTTTTTTGATTGAATTAGTGTAATTAATCTTGATAGAAATAACTACTTTACTGGAATAAGGTCCTAGAGACCTGGAGTTTACACTTAAGTTTTTTACTAGACCTGCTGGGACTTATTACACTTACTAGGCCCTAGGGAATAACACTTACTGGAGTTCACTAGGCCTGACTTCATTATTGATACACTTTATTGGAGTTTTTGCTGATGAATCATTGTTATATTTATTGTTCATCTTAATGAGAGTTTTAGTTTCCAAATGTATGGTTTTATGCCCTAGAGACCTCATTTTATTACTAATAATGTGTTTGATATTGTTGTAATTGTATTGGATAAGGCCTTTTGTTTGTTAGTTCAATGCTATGTTGTTTGATATTTTAAAAATCCAATGTAGAACTGATTTTTTTACTACTTTTTAGGTCCTTCATTGATTGAGAAGTAAGTATTCATTGATGGAACAACATAAAGATGAAGTGGAAACTGAAAAGATCGATCTTATTATCATTGTACATATTATGGCTAATAAGATGTTTATCTTTAATATTGCATACACCAAATTAATTTCCTTAAAAGCATCATGGCTACTTTGAATACCTCGTCAACACACGACCCGAAAGAAAAGCACCCTTGTGGGCACTGCGCGCATCGCGCCAAATGCCAACACTAGTATATATCTATATATATACACACTACTACTATACTACTGCTACTACTAAAACTCTTAACACTATTTTCCTGTCACTTTCTTTTTTTCCCTTTCTAATCTCACATTTCTACTTTCTCTCTCTATTTAATACCATAATTAATACATTAGGAAAAAATGAATAAAATCCTAAATAAATATCTTTTTAAACTAGGAAAAATTCATATGAATAATCCCAACTATTGGAGGTCTTCCAATATTAATCTCAACTATAGGTTATTACACTATAATCCAAACTACAAGGGAATTTTTATGATATTAGTATATACTAATTTTTGACCGACTCTGATTTCCTTCATAGAAAGGGTGAGAGATATAACCAAGTACAATAAATAGGGGAAGATGGAAGTTAACGATTAATTTTTGAATTGGTGACCACTTACAAAAGGTTAATTAAGTCATGGACTAATATAATAAAATAGCTCCCAAAGTTTAGATTATACTGTAATAACTAATAGTTGAGATTAATATTAGAAGACCTCCAATAGTTGGGATTATTCATATGAAATTTTCCTTTAAATTAAACTAAGGCTCATTTACTTTAGCTGAATATAGCTGAACTGAGCTGAACTGAATTGAACTGAGCTGAATACAGCTAAAAGTAATATTTTATAAGAGAAGGAAATTGAGAGCTGAACTAAACTGAACTGAATTTAAGCTGAAGTAAACAAGCCCTAAAATATATCCATCTATTTAATTTTATCTATCTATCTATATAACTATAACTAAAATGAAACAAATTCAATGTACATATGACACTTCGAGGTTTATTATTTTCCGCCTAAAACTCTAATATCTAACTCCACACATCAGCTTTAATCTTCCTTTTTTTGTCCGTTGGGACTTGAGTTGTTATTTAAAACAATAAACCATTGTAGGTTTATTGTGTGAGATATGCAAAACTCTTTTGAAAAAATGACAAATCAATTTGTGCAAATCATCTATAGCTATAATTAAAATAAAACCAATGTATACATGGAAATTTGAGGTTTATTGTTTTCCCGGCTAAAACTCTCACATGTAAATCCTCACATCAGCTTTAATCTTCCATTATTATTATATTTTTCGTTGGGAATTGAGTTGTTAATTAAAATAATGTACCATTGTAGGATTATATTATTTGGGAATGTGGGATATGCAAACGAGAAAATGAGAAATCAATTTGTGCAAATCAATTTAGTCAATTAGTGCTACTCAAGAAAACATGAAATCAATTTTAAGAAGGAAAATGTTTTAGTAACCCTCAAGTTTTCAACCCCTCTAAAATACACTAGAATAAAATAATTATATACAAGCAATCTATACACTATACTAGAGAGAAATTGCACAAATTTAATGTTTTAATATATTATTAACCAATGAAAAGTCAACATTAGGAGAGCTGAAAAGGATTAACTGTGCAAATGTGGATTGTAAATCATTTCACTTTTATTGAGGGAAAACATTATTTCACATATTAAAGACTCATTATGTCTTTATATATAGAAGTTGGTGCCTTCTACTGATTTCGTTGTTGTTTCTTTTTTACAAGGATTTCATTGTTTTGGCAACAACTTATTCATAATTTTTTTTACAATAACATACCTTTAATCAACTTTTTAAAATTAATGATATAAAATGTTATATCAATTCTTCTACAAAGCTAATTTTTACTCCCTCTGTTTCTTTTTTAATTCACCCACTTTCCTTTTTTGGATTTTTTTTTACTCCATCCGTTTCAAAATAAATGCTCCAATTACTTTTTCACATCTACCAAGGTGTGTACAACTTTTTTTTACCGGATCATCAGGTAGCAGGTGGAATGAGAACATTGGTGGAAGATAAGGGGCACACTTTGGAATATTCGTGGATTACTCAAAGTTCGTAATAATCACATAACATGGCCCAAACTTCGGAATATTGTTTGCAATTTTTCCCTTTAAATATTAATATCTTGAGTTATATTTAACAAAAACAAAATATATAAATGATATATTTAGAAAGTACACGTCAAGATAAATCAAACGAGATCTCACATGACTATGTTTTTCCTTATATATATAAAATTAATTAAAGAGAGACAAAGTTACCATGTGAATAGTGTCACTAGTCAAAATGGAGCACTTATTATGAAACGGAGGGAGTTATATACTCACACTTTTCACATTCCTACATGTATTAACTTATCATTCCCAAGTGTTTTTTTATACTCTCTCTTTCACTTTTGACTAACTTTAATAAAATTAACCACTTTTCCCTCTTTTCCATACTCTCACGCTATCTTAATTTTGATACAACTTTTAATCATCATTTATTTTTTTCTCCTACTCCCATTTTTTTTTTTGTGAAAGTATTGGGTCAAACGGTCTGACCAGACAACTGACCCATATAACCAATTATAATAGTGAAAAACTTTGGGAGGCTATAACTTTACGCTCGGGTGTCGGATCGGGGCATATAATTAGGGTTGAGTAGAGTGCGGTCTGAACCGCACCAAACCGCAAACCAAACCGCAATTGTGCGGTTTGGTTTGGTTTGCGGTTTGAGAAGTGCGGTTTGGTTTCTAATTTTGCCAAACCGCAATTTTGCGGTGCGGTGCAGTTTCCGAAAATTTTGAAACCGCACCAAACCGCAAACCGCAATTTTTTAATTGTTCTAAAATACATAATTTCATATTTTTTATTTGGCTTACTACCCTACTTAAATTATGCTTTTTGTTTTTTCTTGGACCTTATCTAATTGTTTAAACCCGCAACGTTCTAAGGCTTCTCTAACTCTTTAAGGCTCTAAACAAAAATAAATCTAGTGTTTTTTTTGTCCTTATCAATTACTAATTATAAAATTAAAAAGTGGGTTAAACCGCAAACCGCACCGCACCAAACGTATTTTGCGGTGCGGTTTAATATAAATTGCGGTGCGGTGCGGTTTCCAAAAATGGCAAACCGTATTTTTGTGGTTTAGTGCGGTTTGACGTCCAAACCGCACCAAACCGCACCGCGCTCAGCGCTACATATAATATGTCGAAATTGATTAATTTTTCGAGACCAACGCATCTGCAAATTCTCGCAGGGGATTTGGCCACCGAAAATCGCCAAACGAGGCCTCTAAAGGCCTCAAAATGAAAAAAAAAACGTATTTTGTCCAAGTAAGTTACAAAATGTGTCCATGTTTTACAATATGCGTCCATATTTAAACAATATGTCTCCAGGTTGACAAATAGGCATCCAGGGTTAAAAATATGCATCCAGGTTTGTCCAGGTCTGTTCAGATTTGTTCACGTTTGTTCATATTTGTCCAGGTTTGTTTATATTTGTCCAGGTTTGTCCACATTTGTCCAGGTTTGTCAACATTAGTCCAGGTTTACATGTCCAGGTGTGTCCAGATTTGTCCATGTTTGTCTAGATTTGTCCATGTTTGTTCATATTTGTCCAGGTTTGTCCACATTTGTCCAGATTTGCATGTCCAGGTGTGTCCAGATTTATCCAGATTTGTCCATGTTTGTCTAGATTTTTCCAGGTTCGTTCATATTTGTCCAGGTTTGTCCACATTTGTCCAGGTTTGAATGTCCAGGTGTGTCCAGATTTATCCAGATTTGTCCAGGTTTGTACACATTTGTCCAGGTTTGCATGTCCAGGTTTCAAATGTGTCCAGTTCCGTTTCCAGGTTTACAAATGTGTTCAGGTCTACCAATACATGTCCAGGTTTAACAGCATGTGTCCAGGTTACACACATATGTGTCCAGGTCCAGTGGACTGGTCTGACAGAAACGTTACTGTCAGACCGGTCTCACACAATACCTTCTCTATTTTTATTTTTTTTTGATAAAAACACAAGTGAGTAAAATTTTTAAAAAAAAGACGAAAAAAATTTAATTAAGACTCAATAAATATGTTTTTTTCCTATGTGGCATAATATGGTGTAAACAACATATGTGGACAACAAAAGGATGACATGTGACACTTAGGTGGCATAATATGGTGTAAAAATATATGTGGACAATCTTACATAGCGCAAATAACATGACACATGACAGGCCTGAAATAAAGATTAACAAAGGGGTGACACTTGACAGTTAAAACTACTAAGGGTCAGGTGGCGAATTGGCAATTTGGCAGGTAATTCAGCCGTTCTCCAACGTACGGCTCTGTCTGTCGTTCTCTTGCTTCATTTCGTATTGGAGTTGAGTATGTGGTGCTTGGACTGTTGTGTTTCTCCTATTGCCTTTGGCTTGACTATGTGGTGCTTGTTGGAGCCTTGTGGTTTGTAGTTGTTTCCAATTTGGGGTTTGTGCATTGTATATTTTGCGGATTGGACTTGGGATTTCTAACATTTCAATCTTCAATTGCCATCTCCCCACTCTCCATTTTCCTTTAATTCGTGGGTTTATAGTTTCTAACAAATGCCTTGAATGTATGTTTTAAATTATTAAAAGGCTTAAGAGATGAGATCGAATTAGCTTGAAATAGATTTAAGTTTGAGCTCATACAAAAGATGACTGAATTGGTTTACAATTCTGACTATCAATATGTTGAAGGATGATGAGAATTGCAAATTAAGATGACGGTAGGTTAAATAGAAACAAAACAGAAACCTATATATAGTTGAAACAACTAACACCATCAAATCCCAAATTCTTTCACTCTAAACAAAGCAACCTAATTAACACTACAAGCAACAACATCTAAACAATACAAACACTAAAACAAAAAGAAAATACAGTAGAAACAAACAATCATTCATTATGTCATTGATCTTACTTCGCCTTAACATGAGTAATGAATACTAAGCTATACTATTGTATGGTGGGTGAAAACAACGTGTTGATAAAGTTAAAAACAAAGATATCAGGTGCAGTAAATCCAAGATTAATACGAGATTGAGTATGAGGATTGATTAAGAGAAGCTCCTTATTATAATTATGGTCACCAATAACAGAAGCTTGAAACATCATCTCCCCTGATCCCTTGATTAACCCAATTGGTCTCCCAATTTGAAGTGGAAGCTCAACTCTACATTTGATATTCCATAATAATGATCCTTGATCTTCATTCATGTGCATCCGCCATACCTCGCACCTCAAATTAGGGCCACCATATTTGAATGTCATAAGTAGCTCCACATCCTTGCAGTTTCCGACAACAATGGCTTGGTATACAGGATGAAGTTCCTGGGGTAAGTTCACGAAACGGAAGGCCTCGGTGCAAAAATCAAACCAAAGGAGTACAGGGTTAAGAGTGGACCCATAATGCTTAACGAACCAATAAAATTTTCCATTATCTGTGTAGCCATCACCATAAGTTATTCTGTTTACAGCCCTTGAAAGATAGATATTATTACGTAAAAACCAAGAATCATTCCTAAGAGAATACAAGTAATAAGACACTTTAGTTATCCCATTTGGCATGTTGTTGTTGTTTAATACAGAATTAAAATGGCCATAAAAAATCTTGTAATCTTGATTAACAGGGTCAAATCCAAATGCAATAGTGGCCAGAACACCATTTTTAAAACGAAGACGAACATTCCGAAGTATAGCAAGAGGAGCCTTGAATGTCTTGTATTGATTAGTAGATGGATTCCAAATAACATAAAAAAGATCATCCCAACTGAGGCACACAAGACCATTGACTGACACAATCCTTTTCAACTGCAAATTATTATAAACATTATGAACATCATTCAAAGACATATAGCCCATTAATTCACGAGCAGTAGTATAATCAAGAAACTGAGAAAGATTGAAGGGTTGTTGACCATTATTGACAATAAGAAGGGTTGACCAATATTTAGGGCAGCAATAATGGAGGTTTGTTTCAATTTCAAATTTTTTCAAATTTCTTGTAGCACTACGCTTCACTATGAGAATGGTTGGGACCTTGGTGTTAATTTGTTTGGCTGTTTCAAAGTGTTTCTTCTTCAAGTCTTCACTGTCAATAATAGTTTTCCATGCTCTGCAAACGCTTCGGAATTTCAGCAAATCTTTAACTGATAACCTACAAAGGATTGCTTCGAGTACTGCTCTACTAGTATTATTGTTATTTCCACCATCCATGGCTATGGCTATGGCTATGTATTTGATTGTTATTTCAAATTCTAATGTGTTTGATTTGTTTGTTAGAGACGGGAATCAATTCTTCTAAAGAAAAGGTGAATTCTGAGATGAACTAGGTTTGAAGACAAGAGGCCCTGCCCAGCTAATTAGAGAATTGAATGAAGAGAAAAGCAGAGTAAGAGTATATGCAATGAACAAGAATTGGATGAATGAATTAAATTAGGTCATCATACACAGTACATAAGAGTATTTCTATATAAATACTTGAATGGAAAGCTAACTAATCCTTAACTAACTTAACTAATATAACTTTAGTTAATAAACTAACAATACAACCCAACTAGCCCAATACAACTAGTACGCCCAATATTGTCCAATGATGATTAGGGGAGTAAATGTGGTCAGAAACCTGTTTGACCGACTATTACCAACTGATATCGAACTTGTTCTTGACTGAATATTTAGTGACCAAATACCAACCGCTACCGAACTCGAATTATACTGAAACCGTTTTCCGACCGTTTTTTAGCATACCATAACCAACCATTATAAAACCCATTTAAAACTGAACCTGTTTCCGACCTATTTCTTTATAATGTGACCGACCGTTACCGAATCTGTTTTCAAACTGAATCTATTTTTGACCGACCAATTTTTACCTACACCGTATTGTACCGAACATTTTTTTAACCGAATAAACATGTTTTTTCGGTTCAAGATTCGTCCTCAAGGATCGGATGGGATACTGTACGTACATTGTGTAGGAATTTATAGATATGATTAGTGGAATTTCAAGAAACAATTTCCTAACATCTATAACATCAGGATCACTAATAATAATTAATATGAATCAAGTATAAAAGATAGTAATTACAACCTTTAATGCGTGCTTTCAATGTCAAGAACGGAGATCTAGAGCATCAATTGTTGCTCCTCTAATCAGTCCACAAGCACCGGATCGGATCCCACGTATGCTAGTACGGAAAAGATGGATTAATATTCACTCTCTTACTTTTTAGGGAAAAAACCATATGAACACAATAGGCTTTAGGGTTTTTATGATTGTGTTACTATGTGTGCCAACTGATCATAATCTGTTATCTCTCATAACCCTAATAAGGTACTATATATACCTCATTAGTCATATCAGAGAAAACCCTAATCCTAGCATCCAATCCTGTGCTATTTTGTGTGACCTCATAGGATTAAGTTAAGCATAGTTGCGAGCCCAAAATTATGTACTCATTAATAATATTTATTCTCTAGCAAGTAAATATAATTTCCTAATTTAACTTAATTATTATCTCCATAATATAATCCTAATTATATTTAGTAATTGCCAATAATGACTAAGGACATATTCCTTCACATTGACCAAAGTCTTGATAATGAGTTGTCAAAGTTAATCACCATGCTTCTTGGACTTTTCGGATAATGATAATAATTATCTTAAAACTGTTTTGACTATAGCAAATATAAATAATTATGCATAAAGAAAGGAAATTAATTACATTTGTACGTGGCTTTTGCATGAGACAAAGTTAAATCTTTGTTGTTGTTGTTGTTTTTGTTATTGTTATATGCAAATATGGTAGTTTTAGGTGCAAATTGAATTGTAATGATGACTTAGCCTTTAATGTTGATGTTCCTTTATGTTTATATTATGGCGTATCTTTGCATGATGTCCCTTATATTATATTGACCTTGCATAGGGAGGAAAAACCTACCCGAAACAATTTGAAATCGGGCTGGACAACATGGACGTAAATTCACCCTGTGTCCTTGAGAACCAATCTTGACCCGAAAGACTTACATATCCCCACCATGCAATGAACAAGAATTGAATGAATGAATTAAATTAGGTCATCATACACAGTACATAAGAGTATTTCTATATAAATACTTGAATGGAAAGCTAACTAATCCTTAACTAACTTAACTAATATAACTTTAGTTAATAAACTAACAATACAACCCAACTAGCCCAATACAACTAGTACGCCCAATATTGTTCAATGATGATTAGGGGAGTAAATGTGGTCAGAAATCTGTTTGACCGACTGTTACCCGCTGATATCGAACTTGTTCTTGACTGAATTTTTAGTGACCAAATACCAACCGCTACCGAACAAGAATTATACCGACACCATTTTTCGACCGTTTTTACGCATACCAAAACCAACCGTTATCAAACCCATTTAAAACCGAACCTGTCTCCCACCTAGTTTTTTACAAGTAATTATTTTTTAAAGTGTTTTTATGTATTAAGGTACTTTTCATGCACATTGTTAATATTCAATAGTAATTTATAAATAGTATAACATCTAAGGTATTGCTTTAAAATAAAATAGAAATTAAAAATAATCAACAATAAAAATTCAACACTTATAAATAAAACTTTTGTGTGTAAAATTAAACAAGTAAATTTTATTCATCTCCAATCAACCAACAAACATTAGTTTTTCTAAGGATGGCAACCCCTTTAGGAGGGCTCCCCATCCAAAGTAAAAGACAACAAGATTAAGCTTTGTAAGATCCAACATCCAAACATGTAACACTACGCCAAAAAACACATTTTATAGCGCTTTTTTAATAGCGGTTATATGCAAACCGCTATAAAAGAGTACTCTTTTATAGCGGTTTTTGTTTAACCGCTATTAAAAGTATATTAAAAAAAATAGCAGCAGGCCCCCATCTTCTTTCCCACAAGAAAACACAGCAAATATTCATTCGAAACACACACAGTAGGGTTCGAACAAACAACAAAACCCTTGCATCTCCATCCATTTTCATTGCTAAAAAAATCAAGAATTTCGAAAAAAACCCATCAAGTGCTCTGGTGGAAGTCGAAACACAGCTAGAAGTTCGAAAACCCAGTATGTGGTGCTTGGACTGTTGTGTTTCTCCTATTGCCTTTGGCTTGACTATGTGGTGCTTGTTGGAGCCTTGTGGTTTGTAGTTGTTTCCAATTTGGGGTTTGTGCATTGTATATTTTGCGGATTGGACTTGGGATTTCTAACATTTCAATCTTCAATTGCCATCTCCCCACTCTCCATTTTCCTTTAATTCGTGGGTTTATAGTTTCTAACAAATGCCTTGAATGTATGTTTTAAATTATTAAAAGGCTTAAGAGATGAGATCGAATTAGCTTGAAATAGATTTAAGTTTGAGCTCATACAAAAGATGACTGAATTGGTTTACAATTCTGACTATCAATCTGTTGAAGGATGATGAGAATTGCAAATTAAGATGACGATAGGTTAAATAGAAACAAAACAGAAACCTATATATAGTTGAAACAACTAACACCATCAAATCCCAAATTCTTTCATTCTAAACAAAGCAACCTAATTAACACTACAAGCAACAACATCTAAACAATACAAACACTAAAAACAAAAAGAAAATACAGTAGAAACAAACAATCATTCATTATGTCATCGATCTTACTTCGCCTTAACATGAGTAATGAATACTAAGCTATACTATTGTATGGTGGGTGAAAACAACGTGTTGATAAAGTTAAAAACAAAGATATTAGGTGTAGTAAATCCAAGATTAATACGAGATTGAGTACGAGGATTGATTAAGAGAAGCTCCTTATTATAATTATGGTCACCAATAACAGAAGCTTGAAACATCATCTCCCCTGATCCCTTGATTAACCCAATTGGTCTCCCAATTTGAAGTGGAAGCTCAACTCTACATTTGATATTCCATAATAATGATCCTTGATCTTCATTCATGTGCATCCGCCATACCTCGCACCTCAAATTAGGGTCGCCATATTTGAATGTCATAAGTAGCTCCACATCCTTACAGTTTCCGACAACAATGGCTTGGTATACAGGATGAAGTTCCGACAACAATGGCTTGACTTATCGGGGTTGAGTTTGGCTTCCTCAAAATGCTTCTTCTTGAAATATTCATTGTCGATTATAGACCTCCATTCGCTGCAAACCCTTCGAGATTTGTCCAAATCTTTGATTGATAACCGACAAAGGATTTCTTGTATTATTAAAGCTGGCAAATCCATTTTAATTTCGAATTCTATCTACTGTGTTTGTTTTGAGTGATGTGCTTATTATTTGCTATATATCTCCAAGATGATATGATGGTTGTTTTTAGATATCATAAAATCTACAGAAACTAATTTACATATGGGGTATTTATAGAATACAGAGTATGTAATTACAAGAGTCCTTAGCTATGAGTAATTTAAAGGGCTAAGAGGCAGGGTATCTCTACACCAATTAATGAATTACACCTCTTTTACCTGCAAATTATTATATGGTCTAAGGACCACGTAGGTTTCTGTGGTCCCTGGCCAAAACGACGTAGTTTATGAATAAAAAAAAAAATTAACAGACTACCTATTTTCAAGGATAGATTCTATTCTGCAAATAGAGTGAAAAGAACTGTTTTAATTACGTATCAAAAAAAACTAATTAGTAGGTAACAACTAAAATCTTTGCTTCCATTTCCCTAAGAACAATCTGCAAATACATTCTATAGTTACCTGCATAAGCTAATCTTTTGCTTGTATTCAATATTAAAAAAATGAATATTCAGTATTAAAAAAATGAATAATCATTTTAGTTATCGTAAAAGTGAATGTAAATTCAGGTTCATGGTGGTAAAATGAATATTAAGTTTAGTTGGTGCAAAGTTGATTGTTGGTTCAGGTTCTTTGTGATAAAATGAATATTCAGTATTAAAAAAATGAATATTCAGTATTGAAAAATAAATATTTGATATACAATAATTAATATTCATTTTAGTTGTTGCCAACGTGAATGTAAGCTCGGATTTATAGAATACAGAGTATGTAATTAGAACAGTCCTTAGCTATGAGTAATTTAAACGGCTAAGAGGCAGGGATTTGATCTCTACACCAATTAATGAATGACACCTCTTTTACCACTGTACACTAAACCGGAAAGTGCGTAAATTTTAAAAAAAACGGAGGGAGTATATATATGTGTGTGTGTAGGATTGGGATCCGGTGAGAATGAGTCCTATAGATGAGAAGGTGAGATTGAAGTAATACCAAATATTTTATCTTTCACAAATAATACCAAATATTGTCAATAATGCGTGACGGATGGAGTACATGCATTAGATAACAATTGGACATATATCAACTCTACTTTGCAAATAAATTACAGAAATATTTGAACTACATAAAAAAAAAATTATGCTAAGTACATCAAGAGGTCATTGCAAATACCTTAAGAAAATCAAATTAGATACATCAAACAACAATTATAAGCTAATCATGTATATTCTGCACATACTTCATAATTAGTCACATTTTCTAAAAATAAGTAAATAATTAACCAAACATGTACTAATGATATAATGCAATTATATTCCTCCATTGTTAAAACTGACAAAAAAGTTACCAGCGTGACACAATTAATGATATAAAAGACAAATTTGATCAAAATCGTTTAAAAAAAAAAAAGAACAATAAAATGAAACAAAGTTGAAGAAATGGAAATGTCCTTCACTGATTATCAATAGCTTTAGCCCTATCAAATCCCAAATTCATTCAAAACAAGCAAACTAATTAAAACTACAAGAACATCCAAACAATTCAAACACAAAAAAAAAGGCAAAATACAGCGGAAACGATCATTCATTATGCCTTCAATCTTACTTAGCCTTGACTTCAGTAATGAATACGAGGAATACTATACATATACTCTACTGTATGGTAATGTTCGTTCACAGGTTTGACTGAAAATAATGTGTTGACAAAGTCAAAAACCAAGATGTCGCGTGCAGTAAATCCAAGATTAATACGAGAAAGAGTACGAGGATTGAGTAACAGAAGCTCATTATTAGACGACTTATTATCGTTACCAACAACATAAGCTTCAAACAACAGCATATCCCCTCCCTTGAATAACCCAATTAGTCCCACGATACTTAGCGAACCAATAACAAAATTTACCATCATCGATGTAGCCATCCTCATTAACTATTCCGGTTATAGTAACCGGAAGATGGGTATCATTGCACTGTAACCAAGAATTTGACTTAAGAAAATACAAGCAATAAAACACTCTAGTGTGGTGTGGTATGTTAATTGAAGGCATAAAAACACCATACATTTCCAAGAAACATACCAAGATTGAAGGGTTGTTGAATATTGTTGACAATGAGAATGGTTGACCAATATTCAGGGCTGCAATATTGCGCTAGCTCGCTCGATGGTGACTGTTATGGTGCATTTTAGCTAACCTGATTACAGGTAGGAAGCCGAGGCTCAGCTTGGTAAGCCGAGAGTTACAGGTTATAAACCAAGGACATGCCGGGAGTAGCAGGAGCATAAGCACTTAAGCAAGAACAGATACATAAGCCGATGGTGCTAGATATTGGGTTCATAAGCTGGAACATAAGCTAGATCTTGTACATAAGCTGAGCGTAAGCTGGAACATAAGTTGGATCAGGTTCATAAGCTGGATGGTGCTAGGTATCGGGTTCAAGCTGAGAAGCAAGTAAAGCCGAGGAGCAGAGATACAGGTCTACGTTAGAAGATTCTGGAAGGAAGCACGAGTTGTAATTCAGACTAAGTGCCAAAGTCAAGTGAGGAGTGGCTGAATAATAGGAGATGTGCGCTGACGTGGCAAGAAGTGGTCACCATGATTGTTGCAAGGCTACCTAAGGAATAGGAGTTAGTTCCTAGAAAAGAGGCAGGCGTGCTGACGTGGCTTGAAAGAGTCATCCCACTTGGTCTCACGCATCCCAAGAAATTAGGAGGTTGCTCCTCATTTAATGAAACGGCTAGCTTGGCGAATTAGTTAGTTAAATAAGAGAAAAATCAGTTGTAAAAGGCCAGATTATTATCTTCATCATCACTTATACATTACTCTAGAGAAAACAAAAGGAAGAAACCCGCGTAGCAGAAGGCCAAGAGGAATATCAGCAACAAACTCCTACATTTCAGCAAACAGTTTTACCAAGTCAAACCACTAAGGACCACTTACCTATTTTCTAGGAGAGTGGGCAGCATGGGTCAACAGTACTTGTGCCTATATAAGTGTTCAAGGAAGGCAGATAAAGGGGATTCGATCAGAAAACAAGAGAAAAAAACCTTATTACAAACCCGTATCTACATAGCCCAGAAATACTCCGCTTAGCATATCTAACCAGACAGTTATCGTTTGTACTTGAAAGAAGCAGGGCATGTTGCCCATACCCCTAGGGTGCTACTCAACTAGTTTCAGCCATTTTCAATGTATATTACTCGAAATATTGTGCGTGTACCAAACGGCTTTTATGCCCGAATCATAGTGGATTGGTGGACTCATAGCCACCCTCGGTTTTTTCCCTTGTTTTTGGGTTTTCCGCGTCACCATTTTCTTGTGTACTGTCTTCTCTCTTTCATTTTTCGCCATTTATTTTCCGTACCTTAGTCTAGCTATCGCCCGTTCCAACCTTAAATTGTCATCTTGACGATTTTTGGCCAAAACAGTGACTTAGTTCAGCATTATTATTGTTATTTCCAGCATTATCCCATGGATGTGTTATGTTATGTGGTACTCCGTAGTAGTGTTTTAATTTCTAATTCTATTGTGTTTGTTTTTGGAGGGCTATGTTATGTAGAGCTGTAAATGGGTCGACCTGGGTTGGGTTCGGGTTGACCCATTAATATAAACGGGTTGAAATCTCCAACCCAAACCCAACCCATTTAGTTAAACGGGTTGAGATTCTCAATCCAACCCAACCTTATAAATAAACGGGTTGACCCAATAACCCGTTTAATAATATTATCACTTTTTCATTTGCATCAAATAATCACTATATGTCTATACTTATATATGGACAATAACAACAACCCACAATAGTCATATATATTACAACTTACAAGTCATATTGTCCATAATTTACACAGTATAACACTGTATTAATTAATAACTAACAACCTTTTGAGTTCTAATATTCAAGATAAAAACATTAGATTTTAAGACATTACAGCTACCTACATAACTCGTAAAGAATTTATAACATAATAAAAAAATAAAAATATGAAAGTGATATAATAGATTATTACGTCAATTGAACTTGAAACTAATTTTATTACAACGTATATTCTTAATGGGTTAAGCGGGTTGAAATCGGGTTGAGAATTTCAACCCGACCCAACCCATTAAACTAAACGGGTTGGGTTGGGTCAACCCATTTAACTAAACGGGTTGAAAAACTCAACCCAACCCTTTATTATTGGGTTGGGTTCGGGTTGGGTTCGGGTTGGATTATCGAGTTGGGTCAAGTTTTGCCAGCTCTAATGTTATGTATTTTTAATAAGGATGATAGATGAAGAGCTAAATGTTTCTTTAGAATCGGTGGGGAATCACTTCTTGTAAAGACAAGAGTCCCTGCCATCAAAGCTATCTAATTCAGTTAAATTTAATTAAATTCTCTTAAATTCAATTCATTTCAACTTAATAATAATTGTTATTACTATTTTCGGACATTGTTTTTGTGTCGATGTTTTTCTAGCGACTTTTGGATGACAATTTTCCGGCCGACTTTTTCGTGCCTTGGTCCAAGTTTTTTGTAATAGGAATAAATTATGTTGAACTTGAATTGGCATGCCTTGATCTTCTTAATTTACGAAATTAAATGGGAAAAAGCTTGGTGGTAAACTAATTCTTTATTAATATATTGCTTTAAAATTAACTTTTGTCTAACGAAAAAACTTTAGTTTTCTAGACAGTAGACAACCCACTACAAATAGACAAATTAAAAATATTTTTTTTATGTAAATAATAATGAGTTGTATTCCAGTTTTCATTTAAGTCTATCTCTAGTGGCTTATCCATTTGATGGATTCATGTAGATTTATTCCTTTGTGTTTTTCATAGCTTTATTCCTTTATCCATGTGAATATTTGAATTAAAAAAAAAAACTAGTTAATTGTCACGACAATACACAAAAGAGAAACATAGTTGAAAGAACATCAAATCCCAAAATTTAAACAAGCAATCTAATTAACACTACAAGAAGATCTAAAGAACCGCCAAAAATATTACACATTTAGCAGAAACTAACATTATGCCTTGGCCTTGAATAATGGTGATGTTAAAGCTGCCCCTCGTTTATTGATAGCAAGTTGACTGAAAACAAGGTGTTGACAAAGTTGAAAATCAAAATCTCGGGTGCAATAAATCCAAGATTAATACCAACTTGAGTAATAGGATTGATTAACAGAAGATCCTTGTTATTAGACATCTCATCATTGTCACCAACCATAGAAGCTTCAAACATCATCTGTCCTGATCCCTTCATCAACCCAATTGGGCTCCCAATCTCACACGGAAACTCCAGTGTACACTTCCTACTCCATGATGATGATCCTTCTTCATGCTTTTTAATATGCCATAACTCGCACCTCAAATCATCCTCTTGGCCACCTCCATGGATGAATGTGGTAAGGAGGTCCAAATCTCTGAAGTTTCCGACAGCAACAGCTTCATGTACATCATTTAATTCTTGGGGCAAAGGCATCCAATCGAAGTGATCAGTATTAAAATCAAACACAATGAGGGAAGGGATACCATTATCACCACAACGCTTAGCGAACCAATAAAATTTTCCGTCCTCGGTATAGCCATCACCATTAACTAGTCCGGCTACTCTGATTGGAAGATTTAAAAAACTACGACGTATCCAAGAATTATTCGTAAGAGAATACACGTGAAAAAACGCTCTAATATTGATTTCATGGCGGAATAGTGATACAGAATAGGGCATAAAAGCACCTATCACAAACTTGTAATCTTGTGAGACAGGGTCAAACCCAAATCCACTTAAGTCATTATTATCAGCTCTACTAGTAGTAGTCCTTCTACTACGGCCATAGTACATGAAATAACGATAATTCCGAAACGCAAGTTGAGGACCTTGGAATGTTTTGAATTGATTAATAGATGGATTCCAAATAACATAAAGAATATCCCAACCCAAGATAACTAAACCGTTGACTGCCCCAAACTTTCTGAACATAAAATCATTCACATTAAATAACAAGACACATGAGCCATTAATTCAGCAGGATTATCATTTTCAAGAAAGTGAGCAAGATTGAAAGGTATTTGAGAATAATGATTATTATTAGGGTACCAAAAATGGAGTGTGAATTCAGTTTCAGATTTTTCTGCCATAGCAAACGTTCTTTAAAAATTACGAAAATTTTACACAAGCTGTAAAACACTATTACTGACTTCCACCTAAAATTTCATAGCATTCCAAGTTTATTAAGTATCCTAATAAATTCGTAAATCGATTCTGGACAGTTTTACCGGTTTGAAAGATTAAATTATTTCAAGCAAGAGATGAACGAATTTCGCCATGAAATAAATCTTGATTAAAGACCAAACAGTAAAGAAACTCCTAAAATTGTTCTAAGTCACTCGACACATTAGCACAACAAGGGAAAAAAAATATTCATGCAATTATTCATACAAGATACATAAATAAATAAATTAATTTATGCATAGAATACCTTAAAATAATAAAGATTCATACTAAAATCAAGAAATATCATATTCATAAAATTCATATGGTTCGAATTATTTAAACCTAATCATGATACTAATTCTTTTACAATTTTCATGCTTTTAATCCTAATTAACTATGTGAATAGTTTGTACCAAAATTAAACGGAATAGCGAAGTTACCTCTGATCGCTAAAAATTCCAAGGCAATATTCACCAATTGGTGAACAAAGTGCACGGTTTTTCTTTGTGAAGGAGAGGAGGAGAATTTTAAATTGTAGGGTTTAAGAACTTTAGCAATTAGGAACATATAACATGCTAAGCCCTATATTTATAGAGGTAAAAGAAGAGCAAAGAAAAACAAAACAAGCCCTAAAAATCTATGGGCTACCGTGAGAGAGTGAGCCAAAATAGGGGAGATGGAGTGGACTTAGTTAGGTAGTTTAGGCTAGGTTTGAATTAGCTTAAGGAGTTTAAAAATATTATTTAATTTAATTAATAACTTAATTAATCAAATTAAATCCAAAGAGAAATAATACTTGGCCCAAAAGAACAAGGAAAACCAGCCAAGCTAAAATAAGAGGAAAAGATTGGGTCATTGGCCCAGTTGAGTTTAAAGAGAGGGAAAATAAAGTAAAACAGTCCAATTTAATTGGGCCTTTTGGACTTAGAATGCATAAATAAAACTAATAACCGCGAAATTTTCTAGCCCTAAATTTCGGGGTATTACAATCATCATGGACTAGGAAGTGTAGAGTTGAATTACCGTGTGAGATTGGGAGGCTAGTTGGGTTAATTAAGGGATCAAGGGAGATGATGTTTGAAGCTTTACTTGTTGATGAGGATAAGTCTAATAAGGATGGAGCTGCTGTTAATCAATCCTCTTACTCAATCTTGTACTAATCTTGGATTTGCTGCTGCCCAGATTTTCATTTTCACCTTTGTCAACGTACAATTTCTTTTCAGTCAACCTACCAGTAAACAAGGGGCTTTAATTAACATCACCATGCATACAGTTATAGTACGTAGTATATATTATGCATTATTCAAGGCCAAAGGCATAATGTTAGTTTTTGTTTTTGTGTTTTTTTTTTTTTTTGGTGGTTGTTAAGATCATCCTGTACCTTTAATTATGTTTTAGAATTTGAGATTTTTTTTTGGTGGATAGAATTTGGGATTTTAAATTATCTTCTTGTCTAAACTATATTTCTCTTTTGTTTGAACTATATGATAGTTTAGTCTTTGTTAGTTTATAAGTTAGTACGTAGTTGTAGTCTTCTTATTTCATGATTAGGTTTATAAGTGTGATTTCCTTTTTTTGTTCTTAGTTTTAGTATTAACTAGTATTATTGCCCGGGTGATGCCCCAGGTCGCTAACTAACAAACCTATACATATATAATTTTGTTAAATATTTCTTCGTTATATTTTCATCAACCATAATTTATATATTTTTGTATTTTACAATAAGTAATGACATAAATTAGTGGTTAAATTTACTGTGTCATCACATTATCTACACCTAAGCAAAGACAATGGTCAATAATTTTTTTTTACTTTTTGGTGTTTAGAGAGTCATAGGGGCAGGGATGAGAATCGACCTTGGACAAGGGTTGATAATAAATATCTTTATATTCATATGCTTAATAATTTCCTTTGTAGTACTTATTTTTTCTGAATAATTAAGTTTATGTGCATACTATGACCCTAATTTTTGCTCTTATAAAAAAAAAATTCAGGTGAGTTGAGATGTGTACACATAAAATTAGCGAGGTTTCATTCTCTCATAAAATTTTCTAAAATAATAAATCCAATTAAGTTCTAATAATATATAATATTAAAAATGGAAGGAAAAATTGTAAATATTAATCTCAAGTTTGCCCCGTCTCCATCTATTAATCTCATCTTTAATTAATTTATAAATAATCTGAAGTTTAACCTCAATCTTCAAGTATTGATCTGTGTTGGTGGGCAACCTGTTTTACAAGTTAAAAAATTGTTATTGTGGCAACTTCAGAAATACACCCAAAAGAAAAGAAAAAATAAATACCAGGTGGGTATTTATTGTGGCAACTTCAAAACCCTCCCAACTAGCCCCTTCGAAACACCCTTCGAACCGCCGACAGCACCTTCAAAGCAGCCCTTTGATCCGCCATCATCATCCCCGCCATAATTTTCTTCTTCTCCGTCCAACAACCATCATCATCTTCTTCGATTTGGGGGGGTTCGATTTAGGAATTGTGGTGGTCGACTTGGGGCAAGGGTGGTCGAATTGGGGCGGGGGTAGGCGAATTGGGGCGGGGCGGGGTGTGGGTGGTCGAATTGGAATTTCGTGGTGGTGGGGGGTTCATGGCCGGTGGTGGTTGAATTGTGGTGCGGTGGGGCTGGTTGATGTGGTGGAGCTGGGTTGGTGGAGCTACGTATGGCGGTGGTGGTAATGGCTGGTGGCTGATTATAATTTTTAGATTACTTGTAAATTGTTTTTTTTTAATGATGATTGAATTGAGGTGTTAATAAAAGTGTTAATCAACAACCACTTCTTCTTCTTCAATCGTATGATATTCGTCGAAGATCACCGTGTCTAGTTTTTCTAAGGAAGATTGGAAGTATAATAAAGTCATGTTCTTCTTTTGACTTACTTCTGTCATTAAATTGGTTAATTTTTTGAAGGAATTAAATTGGTTAATTAATTTTTTTTTTAATTTGGGTAAAATTGGTATTAATTAATATGTATAATATTACTGTATTCATAATGTATTTTATACAGAAATACAGGGAAAAAATGATAAATCAAAATAAGGTGGGCCCGCGTATGATTTACCTATATAAAGGTTAATGACGTGCTAGGATCAATAGGTGGAGATAAGGGTTAAATTTCGGATTATTTAAAAATTAATTGAAGATGAGATTAATAGTTGGAGACTGGACAAACTTAGGATTAATATTTACAATTTTTCCAAAATGGAAATAGGCAACACATTATAATATTATGTTACGGATATTGTAACATTTCAACAACTGTTACCCTTTATGATATAAGGCAACAATAATGTTGTGTTACCTTGATCTCAAACAATTTACATTAATTAATACATTATAATATACAATCATTTAGAAGTGTTGCTATAGTGCATAAAAGCTAAAAATGTTATAAAATGTAATACCTCTATACCTTAATGTTTGCTATATTATTTGGCCATTTTTGCTTTGTATATATCGAATGGGTAAATAGTATGTGGGGTAGGAGTATAAAGTAGAGAGAGTATATGTGGGAACAATATTACATAAAAAGGAAATGTAGCAAACTTTTAGAAACATCCTAAAAAGGAATACACAACATTAATTTAAAATATTATTTCCCAACAATAATGTAGAATCTTTCCTTTAAGTTTCCTTTGCATGTATTGAAATAAATTTGTTGGCAAATCTCTAAAAAATGCAGATTTATTTTTCCTTGATTATATCTAATGAAGAGCATTACGAATCATGAAACTTTGTTAAGTTTTCTTTTTGCACACTTTTAAATTCACTTAGCTTGTTCAAACATATGTATATATTGACCTTGTCGTGCCTTGGTCTAAGTTATTTGTACTAGGAATAAATTATAATGAACTTGGCATGCCTTGGTCTTCTTAATTTACGTAATTAAATGGGAAAACCTTTGTGTTTTAATTATATTGAACTTAACTTTATTCCTTTGTGTTGTTCATAGGTGTTAATTTTTTAAAAAGCAAAGATAAAAAATAGTGGTACAATAAGAAATCTTGAAACTTGAACCTAGCAATTCATGTTAGACATATTTTTATTCAAAAAAACTAATCAATTGCCGCGACAATACACGAAAGAGAAACATAGTTGAAGGAACATCATATCTCAAATTTTAAACAAGCAACCTAATCAATACTATAAGAAGATCTAAAGAACTACCAAAAAAAATACATATTTAGCATAACTAACATTATGCCTTGGCCTTGAATAATGGTGTTGTTAAAGCTACCCCTCGTTTATTGGTAGCAGGTTGACTGAAAACAAGGTCTTGACAAAGTTGAAAACCAAAATCTCAGGTGCAATGAATCCAAGACTAATACAAAATTGATTACGAGGATTGATTAAGAGAAGGTCCTTATTATTAGGCATCTCATCATTGTCACCAACAATAGAAGCTTCAAACATCATTTGTCCTGATCCATTCACTAACCCAATTGGTCTCCCAATCTCACACGGAAACTCCAGCATACACTTCCTACTCCATGATGATGATCCATCTTCATGCTTTTTCATCCGCCATACCTCGCACCTCAAATCATCCTCTTGGCCGCCTCCATGGATGAATGTCGTAAGGAGGTCCAAATCTTTGAAGTTTCCGACAGCAACAGCTTCATGTACAACATCTAATTCTTGGGGCAAAGACATCCAATCAAAGCGTTCAGTATTAAAATCAAACACAATGAGGGCAGGGGTACCATTATCACCACAACGCTTAGCGAACCAATAAAATTTGCCGTCCTCAGTGTACCCATCACCATTAACTAGTCCGGCTACTTTGATTGGAAAAGTAAAAAAACTACGATGAATCCAAGAATTATTCCTAAGAGAATACATGTGAAAAAGCACTCTAATCTTGATATCAGGGCGGTATGATACATAATAGTACAAAAAAGAACCTATCACAAACTTGTAATCTTGTGAAACAGGGTCAAACCCAAATCCACGTATGTGAGAATTACGAGCTCTATTATTATTAGTTCTCCTGCTACTACGGCTATAGTTCATCAAATGATGAAAATTCTGAATTGCAAGTGGAGGACCTTGGAATGTTTTGTGTTGATTAATAGATGGATTCCAAATAACATAAAGAATATCCCAACCCAAGATAACTAGACCGTTGACTGCCCCAAACTTTCTGAACAAAAGATCATTTAAATTTAAACAAGAAGGCACACGAGCCATTAATTCAGCAGCAGCAGCAGGATTATTATTATTATCACGTTCAAGAAACTGAGCAAGATTGAATGGTATTTGAGAATGATGATTATTATTAGGGTACCAAAAATGGAGTGTGGATTCAAGGTGATTTAAAGCCGCACCTTTGACAATGATAATGCTTGACGCGTCGGGGTTGAGTTTCGATTCTTCAAAATGTTTCTTCTTGAAATATTCATTGTTGGTTATAGACCTCCATTCGCTGCAAACCCTTCGAGATTTCAACAAATCTTTCATTGATAACCGACAAAGGATTTCTTGTATTATTAAAGCTGGCAGATTATCCATTTTTATTCTCGAACTCTATCTATCTATCTACTGTGTTTGTTATGTGCTTATTATTTGCTATATATCGATCTCAAGATGATATGATGGTTTTGTTTTAGATTGATTAGCTTGGTAACGGACACGTACTTGTACTTTACATATGGGGTATTTATAGAATACACTAATTACAAGTCTTTGGAGACATGGAATCATTTAAAGGGTTAAGAGGATTTACGGCTCTATTAATGAATTACGGCTCTTTTACAACTACACCAACTCAAATCGGAGGCGCTATTGTTTTGGGTACGGACACAAAACGAGTACTCGAAAACATGACTGAAAAAATGGAGGAAGCAAAAAGAAAAAACAATAAGAGAATATTTTTATCTTAATATTTAATACTTCTTCCGTTTCGAAAAAACGCAACAAATTGGATGGCACGGACTCCTAGTCCATTTTTTTATTGTGAGAGTAAAAGGGATAGAGAGAGAAGGTGGGGTATGTGATAATGTGAGAAATAGGAAGGAAAACTTACAAAAATAGAAAGATTAAAATTGTTGCATTTATTTTGAAACTTCCTGAAATGGAAATTGTTGCATTTATTTCAAAACAGAGGAAGTATAAGATAAAGTGGTTGTGCTGCCTAGGCCGTCACCGAATAAAGTGACGAAAGCCATTGTCGTAAAACTGGCTGAGAAAAATTTACCTGAATTAATCAATATTTAATATTTTTATCTTTGTTTTAATCTATTTTTTAATTTTTATTTTTTTATTTTTTATTTTTTTTTATTTGATTTTATATTTATCTTAATTATTTCTATTTAATAATATTAATTTTATATTTTAGCCTACAAAAAAATGTTCGTTGGAAAAAGTTGGCCAAAAAAATTCTTTGAAAAAAGTCGATCGGAAAAATTTTCTGAAATATTTGGCTGGAAAAAGTTCCCTGGAGTAGTCAGAGGAAAAGGTTCACCAGAAAAATCAGCCAAAAAAATTTGCCGGAAGAGGTTAATGTTTTTCAAATATAGTTACCCGACCGAAAAGTTGGCGGGAAAATCGGGTCAAAAAATTATTCACTACTAAAAAAGATGCTATTTATGACAGAAATTCTCTTCACAAGCTATAACACATTCCCAAATTTATAATTAATATAATAATAACAAATAAATGACCACTTTTGAAAAATACTACCAACTAAAAAAATAAAATTGTTATACAACTACCAATTAAAGCATTTCCGATTTGACAGCACTACCACCTGCTGTTTTTTTATTAATTTTTCTGATGTTATGGGCCCCCACATTACATTTTTCTCCTTATTTTCCCTAAAAACACATGATTTCCCTCAATCAGATCTAATGAATTACATTACAATTGAATAATTCTAATCTCTAATGAATTGAAGCTTGAGTATCCATTACCATTGAAGAAGCTTGGTTGAGGGATATCGTGTTTTTTTTTTTTTTTGGAAATATAAGGAGGGAAATGTATTCTTGGGGCCCATAACATCAGAAAATTGAACAAAAATCGGCAGTTGGTAGTGCTATCAAATCGGAAATGCTTTATTTGGTAGTTGTATAACAATTTTTTTATTTAATTGGTAGAATTTTTCAATAGTGGACATTTATATGGTAGTTTTGGATAATTTTTTGCTAATAATAACTCAAATTGGAGGCCCTATTGTTTTGGGACCTAGAGCGGTTGTATATCCATCATCGATCAATTATGCAAATGCCCACACAATTTCGGTACCTCCCTTGCTCATGAATTCCCCTTGTAATTTTTGTTCTTAGTTTTTTTATAACCGTGTCCCTTTTTTCCTTTTAGATTGTATTATCCGTGTTAGGGTGTATATAACTTTTGTTAATGTCTCCAATGTTTGATTCAATTTAGATGTTTCAATAAAATGTTTTTTAAATTTGTATGTTCTCTGGTTTGGCACACCAAGTGTTTGTCAAAATGCTCCAATGAAACTCATTATGTATTATGTTTTTTTTTTTCTTTTTGAATTCTATTTCAGCTTCAGGGGAAACTCGGCGTGACCTAAGATGATCAAATGTTAGAAATATGGTTATTTAGTATGGTGAACATATGGCTTAATTAGGATGTTTTTAGTATATAATATTTATTGTCGATGTCCTTATTATTGCTTTCTTATTTTATTCTAGCAATGTTTTTTTTTTCACATACATTAATATTTTCTATTTCAGGTTTTATGTTCTTATTATTCGTTAAGGATATCGTTTGGTTTTTGTCTTTTTGATGAGTTTCATTCAACTTGTTTCGGGCCCACCCAGATGGTCAAACCCGTATTAGTGGGCCCAAAATCCTAGGCCTAGTTATGATAGGGCTAGGGACACATCGGATATTCTACGACGAATGAGATAGTGCCACGTGTCAGCGGACTTAGTAAAACCTTGACCAGGTTGCTGCTACGTGTCATGGGCCAGCCCCACGCATCAACCCAGCTGACTTGGTGAAACCCTAACCGGGGAACCTAATGCCTATATAAGGATCAGTCCAACCACTCTACAGGTACGCAATTCATAGCTCACAAACTCATAATACATGCACTGACTCCTTACTCCCGATATCTGATTTAAGCATCGGAGGGGCGTTCCTGGGTTCCACCCCCCGGGCTAGCAACCTTTGACTGTTTTGCAGGTCAAAACCCTAGCAAGGAGCGTACGGAATCCGCATCAATCACATCAAAGAGCGTACGGATTAAATTGACATGATCCCCAGTCTGAATCACTATAAGCACTAATGGTGAGATCATTGTGTGTTGTGTAATGCAAGCAATAATCTGTTGTTCCTTTGAGATACTTTAAAGTATGCAGAACAGCCCTAAGGTGTGGAGTTCTAGGCTTGTTCATGAATTGACTAAGATGATGAACTGTGTAAGAGAAGTCAGGTCTTGTGATGCTAAGATAAATGAGTCTTCCAATTAATCGTCTATAGATTTCTGGATCTTGTAATTCTTCTCCTTGATCTAAAGTTAGTTTTAATCCAACAGTAAGAGGAGTGTTCACAGGTAAGCAATCTTTCATACCTGCATCATCCAAAATGTCTTCAGCATCATCCATGTAGCTATTGACACTATTCTATGAGCCCCCTTGACTTAGTTCATTTAGTTCTCTATGTCAAGTATAGCGATTTACTTTCCATGTGTTTGATATCCCTCGCTCACTTATATATACTACGATGAAGTTTATTTGCTATTTAAGGAGCCAAAATACCTCTTTATCACATGCTCAAAATGTTTTTAAAAATTACTGAAAATTTAAACTTAAAGAATAAGTATTCCTCATAACAATTTTAAAGTATTCATCCAAATCAAAAAGGAAATTTATAGTTTATTTTCAAAAATTCATTAAATATGTTTAAAAAGTTAAATAGTTCAATGTGACGTAGAATTTAATAATAATTGTTTTTACTAAGAGGTTATTATGTACAATGATCACTTTTTGTTAATTTTACATCAATTCAAATAAGTTACTTCTAGTTAATAAAAATCGATTCTCTCACAATATAAATTAAAATAACATTACATATATATGTTCAAATAAGTCCAAATATTTACAATGGGAGGTGGGGTAATGTAGTATTTAACAATATATAAAGGTTTTTGGTTTGGTCTTTTTTTGTGTGTGTGTGTGATGAATTACATGTAAAAATAATTATGTATACAATGAGATATAGCACGCACTTTAATTTGTTCGTTAGTAATGGCTATTCGCTAAAAAAAAATACTTTTAGTGAAACTTTAAGTACCTAAGTGCTTATTTATACCTTAGAACTCAAGGATACAAAGGGAGAATCCTTTATATAGCACAAATTTGTATTCAAGAGATATTTTTTTTTTTTTTTTTTTTTACTTTCTGGTGCCTTGGTCTAATTTATTTGTACTAGGAATAAATTATATTGAACTTGTCATGCCTTGGTCTTCTTAATTTATGTAATTAATTATGTGGGAATACCTAGGTGGTAAACTAATTATATATTATTATATTGCCTTATAATTAACTTTTGTCTAAAGAAAAAACTTTAGTTAGCTAGACAGTTGATAACCCACTACAAATAGACAAATTAAACAAATATTATTATGTGAATAAGTTTTATTCTAGTTTTCATTTAAGTTTATCTCTAGTGGATTATCCACTCGATGGATTGTTGTGGCTTTATTCCTTTTTTTGTTCATAGGTGTTAATTTTTTTTTAAAGCAAAGATAAAAAAGGTGGTATAGCAAGAAATTTTGAAAATTGCACCTAACTATTCATGTTAGACATATTTGTATTGAAAAAAACTAATTAATTGCCACGACAATAGACAAAAGAGAAGCATAGTTGAAAGAAGAACATCAAATCCCAAATTTTAAAAAGCAACCTACTAAGCACTACTAGAAGATCTAAAGAACTGCCAACAAAATTACATATTTAGCAGAAACTAACATTATGCCTTGGGCTTGAATAATGGTGATGTTAAAGCTGCCCCTCGTTTATTGGTAGCAGGTTGACTGAAAACAAGGATTTGACAAAGTTGAAAACCAAAATCTCGGGTGCAGTATATAAAAATCCAAGATTAAAACCAAATTGAGTACGGGGATTGAGTAAGAGAAGCTGCTTATTATTATCTTCACGAACAATAAAAGATTCAAAGATCATCTGTCCTGATCCCTTCACTAACCCAATTGGTCTCCCAACCTCACATGGACTCTCTAGTGTAGACTTCCTACTCCATGATGATGATCCATCTTCATGCTTTTGCATCCGCCATACCTCGCACCTCAAATCATCCTCATGGCCGTCATCGATAAATGTCGTAAGAAGGTTCAAATCTTTGTAGTTTCCGACAGCAACAGCTTCATGTACAACATCTAATTCTTGGGGCAAAGGCATCCAATCGAAGCGTTCGGTATTAAAATCAAACACAATGAGGGCAGGGGTACCGTTATCACCACAACGCATAGCAAACCAATAAAATTTTCCATCCTCGGTGTAGCCATCACCATTAACTAATCCGGCCACACTGATTGGAAAAGTTAAAAAACTACGACGAATCCAAGAATTATTCCTAAGAGAATACATGTAAAAAAGCACTCTAGTGTTGATATCAGGGCGGAATGATGCATAAAAGTACGAAAAAGTAGCTATTACAAACTTGTAATCTTGTGAAATAGGGTCAAACCCAAATCCTCGTATGTTACAATTATCAGCTCTATTATTATTAGTTCTCCTTCTACTAAGGCCACAGTTCATCAAATGACGAAAATTCTGAATCGAAAGTGGTGGACCTTGGAATGTTTTGTGTTGATTAATAGATGGATTCCAAATAACATAAAGAATATCCCAACCCAAGATAACTAGACCGTTGACTGTCCCAAGCTTTCTGAACATAAAATTATTCACATTGAAACGACAAGGCACACGAGCCATTAATTCAGCAGCAGCAGCAGGATTATTATTATTATCACGTTCAAGAAACTGAGCAAGATTGAATGGTTTTTGAGAATGATGATTATTATTAGGGTACCAAAAATGGAGTGTGGTTTCAAGGTGATTTAAAGCCGCACCTTTGACAATGATAATGCTTGAAGCGTTGGGGTTGAGTTTGGCTTCTTCAAAATGTTTCTTCTTGAAATAATCACTGTCGATTATAGACCTCCATTCGCTGCAAACTCTTCGAGATTTCAGCAAATCTTTGACTGATAACCGACAAAGGATTTCTTGTATTATTAAAGCTGGCAAATTATCCATTTTTATTCTCAACTCTATCTATCTACTGTGTTTGTTTTGATCAAGCGATGTACTTATTATTTGCTATATATCGATTCCAGATGATATGATGGTTTTGTTTTAGATTGATTAGTTTGGTAACGGACACATACTTGGACTTTACATATGGGGTATTTATAGAAAACAGAATGTAATTATTAGAAGAGTCTTTGGAGACATGGAGTCATTTAAAGGGTTAAGAGGATTTGATCTCTATGCCTAACTACGTACCTATTAATGAACATTGAGATAAATAATAAATTTGGTGATGATAATACGGGTATTCAGTATATAAATTATTCAAAATCTAAAAGACAAACACTTAAAGTGAGAAAAATAACTCAAAAGGTATGGGATGCTTGAGATAAATTTAATCAATTGTTTCAATGTGGGTAAGTCTGTCCAATGTTTGTTGGTTTCGTAAATGTGGTATGGTAGGTTCGATGTGTGTCCGTGCTTCCTAGGTCATAACTGAATATAGTGTCGAAAGCCATTGCTGGAAAACATGGCTGAGAAAAACAGACCTAAATTGAGAAAAACTGAAAATAAGTCCAAAAGGAAAGGGTAGGAACTGAACTTCTTTTTTTTAATCTTTCTTTTTCATTTTATTTAATATTAATCAATATTTAAAATTTATATTTGTTTTTATCTATTTTTTAATTTAATATATTTTAATTTTATTTGATTTTATGTTTATATTAATATTTTTTATTTAATAATTTTTTTTTATATTTTTAGTCTGCAGAAAAAAGTTTGTCGGAAAAAGTCGACTGAAAAAGTTCTTTGGAAAACGTCGATCTGAAATAGTTTTTCGGAAAAATTCGGTCGGAAAAATTTCCCCGGAGAAGTAAGAAGTAAAGGTTCACTAGAAATATCAGTTTGCCGAAAGAGGTTAATGTTCGCCAAATAAAGTCGACCAACCGAAAAGTTTGTACAAAAACCGGATCAAAAACCGTTCATAACTAAAAAAAGATGTTATTTATGACAGGAATTCACGTCGCAAGCTATAACACCCCCAAAATTAAAATGCCATCAGGTGGTATAAATTGCATTTTATTTTCTTAAAACTTTCGTTTAAACCTTGAGGGTGTTACCACCACATTTACTTTCCTCTGAAAATAAATGCAAGGCTAAGTAAAACTTTATTAAAAACCAAAACAAATCCAAATTATCCAGGTGTAATAAAACAACTAAAGTCAATGAAAATGGGGTGGGCTAAATTGTTGGTGGGGTGGTTCGAGTCGGGGGTGAGGTGGGTTCGATTTGGCTAGGTTCGGTTTACAGGCTTGGGTTTGGTGGTTGTGGTAGGGTGGTTGGGGTTCAGGTAATAGGGTGGTGGTGGTGGTAGCAGGGGCTAAACAGAGGAGAGAGATATAAATTAAAATGGAGGTGATGGTGGTGGCGGGGTGGGAAAAGAGAGATAAAGACAATGGAGGAGGAGGAGGAGGAGGTGGTGGTGGTCATGGCAAGGGGTGGTCAGAGGAGAGAGAAAGGAGATGAAGATAATGTATTAATGACAAAAATTAGTGTATTGATAACTCATGTTAGTGTGTTGAGTATATTTTGAGTTGTTAACAAATAATCAAAGGTAATATTCTGTTAAATTTAATACTTCCTCCGTTCCAAAACAAACGCAACAAATTAAGATGCACGGACTCCTAGGCATTTTTTTTGTTGTGAGAGTAAAAGGGATAGAGAGAGAAAGTGGATATGAGAGATAGAAATAAAATACTTATAAAAATGGAAAGATTAAAATTATTGCATTTATTTTGAAACTTCCTGAAATAGAAATTGTTGCATTTATTTTGGAACGGAGGAAGTATTCTAATTTGAGTGTTATTTTCATAATGGAGCTAAATGTGAAGGTGTTAAATTTTTAAAAAAAATAAAATTAGGGGGATATTTGCTAAAAATGTGAAAAGATTAAGTAATTATTTCTAATTATTCCTATATAATATAAAAAATGGATATAGGCAACACATGCCTAACATCGTAACATTTTGACAACTGTTACCCTTTATAGTACTAGTTGTCCACGGCGCACGTTGCGCGCCGTGTCCAACACTAGCTAAGTTATCGAATGCTTATAAGAATCGCTTTCATGTATTGGGTTATTATGTAACTATTTTTTTCTCTGGAAGTAAATATATTGATGAAGGAGTAAATATATTGATGTTCGTGTGTACATATAACTATTACAGAGAGTATATATATACATAGATTAAGAGTAAATCAAGCTATACATTAGCATGAGTATATTCTGGGAACTAAATAAGAATATATAATATTGCAAAATAAATAAAATCAATAATATATACAGCTAGATAATTATATGCATATTAGGAAAGCAATCCATCAGGATTGATACTATTCTCCTTAACAACATTTGCGTCCCAAAACCTCTATTACACTAATTACTAAAAAATAAAATACTTGTGTTGTTCTAGAGGTCTTCAAAATACGAAATATATCCTAATTAATAATACAAGTATTATAAATGTAATAATATTTTATTCCTCATACAATTAAGGAAGATACTAACTAATAAATAGATACATCAAGATGCTAGTAATGAAATTCCGGAAACACTGTAGCAAGTTCAATCACATTGATGTACAACCTCCTGTTTAGGACTTGCACCATCATAAAAACACCATCATCCTCAACCACCTGTTTTGAAATTTGTACAAGTTTTAAATTCTTCTCCCGAAATATAATTTGTGTCAATGATAAAAAATAAAATCAGGGTAACTTATATATTGGGAGAAGAATTAAAACAACATCATCCTCAACCTTAAGAAAAATATATTTTGGGAGAAGAATTAAAACAGCATAACTTTGCACATAATACTCTACAAAATAACGCTCCAAACTTGCAGCACAAGCCACATTAAAAACTAATTTCAAGATAATGAACACGACAAATAAAAGTTAGAATATACTAACCTGCCATAAATAGAGCGAAAGTTCAGCTGAAAACAAAGTTTATTGGGATTAACATATGCATTGGCGGATCTAGCATTGAACAATGGGTAGCATAGCAACAATAGCTACACACACACACAAAAGGCCAAAGTGCAAGGTGAACACTCAAGTTTAGTTGATTCTAAAAGTCTGGTACAAGTTTCACCAAATCCCCATTATAATCCTAGATATCCACAAAAAATCCTAAACCTAATTAGTAATGCTCACCTCAATTATAAACTTCCAAAACTATATTGGCAATTATAAACTAACCTGGTCTAGCCCAATAAAATAAATTAGCAAGAACAAATCCATTGTAGAAGGCTAAATTAAACTCAGATTTAAGACATTAAAAAAAAAGAGAAAATTAAGTATTGTACCTTATCCACAAGAGTTTCAAAGGTAAACAACACTAACCAAGTAGTATACTACTACAACTAACCCAACAATCATAGGATGAATCTTTGACAATCAATAAGTGAAAATTTAGTACTTTTCACACAATAAAATATTCAAAATAACAAAAAAATAATGGAACTTTGCCACTACCGTTTATGGTAACAAAGTATTGAGTGAACAATCAAGACTACAAAGACAAATCTTTGATTATATATAACAAATGACATAAAATCGAATTAAGATTTGCAACCCAATGAGATTGAAAGTGAAAAAATAGATCACCTGAGGAAGCTTCTTCCTGAATGCAACTTCCAGTCTTGCATCAAGAGTGTTTTCACACACTATTTTTCCAGCTCGAGAAGCTGCAACAATGCCTCCAATGCTAGAAACAACATGCAACACAGATGCAATTACACCACTTAAAGTTCACAAGAACCAGTTGATATCACTAAAAAAAAAAAAAGGATTAAAATCAAACTTAAATGTAACCACATATATATATAGATCCAAGTCAATTAAAATTAAACTTAAATGTAACCACATATATACAGATCCAAGTCAATTTAAACCAATTAAGAGATGGTAAACTCAAAAGACACCTACCAAGAAAGGCCATGGCCATCATGATGCCCCTGACCTACAGGAAGATGGACGCTATCAACAACAACCTCAGTAGAATGAACATCGGCTTTTCAGCATATTCTTCCTTAGCCGAATCAAGAATGTGCTCCACCAGGTGCAAATCACCCTTTCGGCAGCGCAACAAGACACACCACATGGTTCTTTCAATCGAAGCAAACTCTATCAACAACAGAAAGGAGCATTTACATGGAGACATAGCCTAATATCCCATTTCCAAACGCTTCCAATCAGAGATACAAAAAACTACAAAATAAAAGCTGAAAATCACAAGACATTATCATTGAACTGCCAAATATCACCAAGTTGAAATAAACAATAATCGATATAATATCAAGTACCATCAGTTATTTACTTGAAAAATGGAAATAACTGCTCTACGGATTAAATTTCACCAATTACTTGTGACAAGTAATACACATATAACATCATGTTAAAAAAAAAAAAAAAAACAAAAAACAAAAATCCATGTAAAAATGATGGAAAACTGAAAAATAAAATTAAATAAAGAAACAAAATCATCCAAAAATAAGTTGAGCCGTATCGCAAAAAAGATTAAAAAAAATTCGGAAAACAAACTAAATAAACTAACTAACCTTATTAGTTGTGAGTGCCAATTCACCGAATGGTTGGCCTCAAACAAAATGAGAGTCACTTGGTCTCGAACAAAATGAGAGTCACCTCAACCCCAGAATCAAACAATTATTTAACCTCATCATCAGAATAAACAAAATGCTTAGAACCGGAAAACTAAAAAAGACAGAGAGGGGCGATCATCAACACAAATAGAATTCATCGTGAAATTGGGGGGGGGGGGGTTTAGAGGGTTTTTTTTATCTTTTCATCGTGAAGTTGGGGGGGTACGCACATAAGAGGGAGTGAATAACATACACCAAAAATCACATGTGTAAAAAACTTATCAAAGTGTGGCTTTACATCATGACAACAAAAAGGAATGTCATAATAACAAGGATAAGTGAAAATTGAAGCGATCAAGTGAAAGAAGGATTAATTACTCTCAGAACTATGTCATCATGGAGTAAATTACTTACCTTTTTTAAAACATTAGTTGAAGGTTAAATAGAAGTTGTAGAAAACAACACCACTGGGATTCAGGAGATATGAAACAATATAAGTCATTTAAGAAGTTCCCCGTCAAGCTCATCATTTGGGGTTTCTTTAATGACTTTTAAAGTCCCAAAAATCTTCAACTAAATACAACAACATTGTGGTTGCTTATTAGCCTATATGTTTACCTTAACTATTTGTTTGAGATTTTTTTTTCTCTCGAGTGTCGTTTGGTTGGTATAGTGAAATCATAGGCTAAAAAGAAGGGTGAATCCTTCATTGAGAGTGGCAAACGGTTCTCAGAAACTCCCAATTACTCTCCTTGCCTCATTATATTATATGTTCTATAAATCTTGCGATAACAATTTCCAGCCCCCTCTTCCTTTATCATCACCATGAAAAGTTCAAAAAGCCAAACTTGTATTGAAAAGTAAGAAAAGTAGCATTAAGTGAGGAAAATGCTATTAAAATGCAAATAATAAGAAAAAATAGCAAGCAACTCATCCTCATTCTGTGAATGAACAAACCAATTCACAACAATTTGTCTCGTAACAACGTAAGTTTGCCCGTTTTACCATAGCGTACAAATGAACATTCTCCTAAGGTAACCTTCTTCGAATACACCATGTCGAAGCAAATTATGCAAAAATAAATGTAAAACCAATCAATTAAATCAACTTTAGCCAATCGAAATAAGAAATCGAAACCCTAAGCAAGATAAGAACAAAACGCAAAAAAAAAAAACCAAAAAAACCAAAAAAATCGCTAACCCTAAGCAAGATCAGAACAACAAAAAACTAACAAATTTGGTAAATTTCAAAAAACCAAAAACCTGATACCTTTCCATTCACTACCCTTTCTCCTTCTTCCACTGCTATGCTCTTCGCTTCTATATCTCTCTTCTGACTAGAGATAAAAAAAAATGAATGAATTCAGAGACAAAAAAAAATTAGAAAGATAGAACTTACAGCAGCTAGAGAGACAACCGCAGTGATAAGAACAATCGAACTAAGAAATCGAAACCCTAAGCAAGATAAGAACAAAACGACAAAAAAAAATCGCTCATTCAAAGACATACAAAAATGGAGCTGCTTCATTCGAAAACTTCGAGCTTGCTTCAATAGATTGAATCCCAGATTGGAAGCCATAGAGGAGAGGAGAGGCCAAATGTTCAACACCCACCAGGAAAAAAAATCAAATTATACATAGACTAAATGAATAACTAATCAAATAAAATCGAAAAACCTTAAAACCCTAGATCATGAAAACAAGAAGAAAATGTAATACCCGAAATTTAGGGCCAGAAAATGTCGCGGTTATTAATGTAATTTATTCTATTCCAAGTCCAAAGGGCCATTATTTTTGGACTGTTTTATGTTATTTTCTATCCTTTGTTCTGAATTGGGCCAATGACCCAATTCCCCTCTTTTATTAGCCTTGGCCGGTTCCCATTGGATATTTGGGCCAAGTGTTATTTTCTTTTGGATTTATTTTAATTATGTTAATTAAATTAATTATTCCCTAAAACCCATTCAAACTTAAGCTAACAACCCAACTAATTTTTTTCCCTATTTTAATTCCCCCTCCACAGCACCCATTAGTAATTAGGGTTTAATTTTTTTTTTCTTTCTTTCTTTCTTTTTTTTCCTTTTCTATAAATAGGACCCATGTAATTATTTGGTCCCTAATTTACAAAAAGTCATAAACCCTAAAATTTACTCAAACTTTTTCCTCTCTTCCTCTCTTGTGTGCCGTGAGTTTTCATCACCAAAGGGGTGATTTTTCTTGGAATTTTTAGCGGTTCCAGGTAACTTCGCTATCTCGTTTAATTTTGGAACAAAGTTAATCATATAGTTGAATAGGATTAAAAAAACATGAAAATTGCTAGGATTTAGTATCATGTTCATCTAAGAAAAGTCGAACATCATGATGATGTTATTATGTAATTATTCTTGATGATAGTATGTAATATTTATGAATTATTATAAAATTTTCTTGATTATTTTATGTAGTTTCTTGAAATCTGTAATTGTTGAATAATTACTTGTATGAATTTTTTTCTTAATCAAATCGCATTATTTCTTGATTAAATTTTTATGGCAGTTTCTTTATTGTTTTATTATGAATCATGAATTGTTTCGTGAAAAAATTCGTCCTTTTATTTCTTGAAATAATTTAATCTATCAAACCGGTAAAACTGTCCAGAATCGGTTTACGAATTTATTAGGATACTTAATCAACTCAGAATGCTATGAAATGTTAGGTGGAAGTCAGTAATAGTGTTTTACAGCTTGTGTAAAATTTTCTTAATTTTTAAAGTTCTTTTGATATGGCAGAAAAATCTGAAACTGAATTCAGCCTAATCTGATTTGTTAGTTATAAAATTCCTTAAAAATAGTAAAAGATGTTATTTTGGGACGAAAATTATGTATGTTAAACCTTGAACCTATATTTAACTTTCATTAAAATTTCGAGAGTAATCGAGACCTTTAAAATGTCGTTCTTAATTTAATTCTTTAAAAATCAAATTGTGTAAAATATTGTAATTAAATTATTAAAACATGTTATTTTGAATTCTTGAATTCAATCTTGATCTTGTTTGAACCCTATGATAGCCGTGTGGTGTGATGTAAATAAAGGAATGATTTTGATCTTGTTTTAATCCATGTTTTATGATTTAATGTTTAAAGTAAATTAAATTGTTTATTATTAAGTTTATTTGATTAATTGTTGTTAATTGTATTCAATTGATTAATAGTATAACTTTGGTATTTTTATTCAAGAGTTTCGAATGGCTTGTTGTGATAAAAATAGGATTTTTATCATATTTTGAGTAATATATGTTGTTAATTGTTAAATTGTTTATATGATTGTTAATGAACTGATCTGATTATTATGTTATAATTAAAGAAATGTCGAGTGGCCTTTTTATTTTGAACAACTTTAGTTTATTTTGGGACTTATAATAATATTGGGATAATTTTAGGAATTATTATTAGTATTAGTATTCGGATATTACTATTAATATTATTAATATTACGGTTATTATTAGTATTATTATTAATATTAGGAATCAGTAGGGCTAAGATATAAAAGGGTACGATAAGATACTAATAGGGAAAGAAAGGAAACAGAGTAGGAGGATTACGAATCGTTTCGATCTCTGTCTAGGAAAGACTTGGTATTTAAGGTGGCCAATATACGTGCCGCACCTCTCTTTCCTGGGACTTCGAACGGTTCATTTCCGAATACGGTCACCTAGTATTTCCCGATATAAGATAAGATATAAGATTTGAAAGATATAAGATAAGATAAGGACGCCCACCTGATGACCCGAGTAGTCAGACTGGGTTAAGTCGAAGCCACTGCTCAATGGGACGAACACACGAGTTCCCCCGAGTAGTTCTGGGTCTTAGGATATGTAGTTGTCTAAGTAGTAGTACACGAGCTGCTATTTAGGGGTTATGGCCATAGCTTAGGCTTAGTGGTGAAACACGAGATCCGCTACGAGTTGAGTACACGAGCTCACCCCGGCATGTTCTAGGAAAGTTGTGGTGAAACACGAGATCCAAAACGAGTTATAGTGACCGGTCCAATGAAAGATGATATGATATAAATTATAAGATATGATATGATGAAATGAAAGAATAAGATATGATATGTTAAGATATGATATGAATACGAGAGTATGAAAACCATATAGTATAAGCTAAGGATTAAATGCATAAGTCTTCCGCTGTGTATGATTCGAAGTATATATATTATGAGCAGGTACATTATATGTATATATGTACTCGTATGATGTGATGATGTATGTATATGTATATATGTACTCGTATGATGTGATGATGTATGTATATGTATTCGTATGATTATATGTATCTGTATTCGTATGTATTGTGTACATGTATATTTGTGTTGTATTCGTATTTTGTATGTATTCCTAACCGTATTCTGCAGGTATTATTATACGTATGGTATACGTACCCTTATACGTATTTTATACGTATTTCTAACCGTATATCTGCAGGTATTTGTATACGTATTTTATACGTATTCGTATATGTATTTTTACACGTATTTTTGTACGTATCTCGTATAATTTTTGTATACATTATATTATGTTCTATGCGTGTTTTCATGTGTATATTCTATGATATTATGTGTTTAGCGGTCCCTCAATTAAGCGGGACAGCCTAGTTACTCGCCACTGACGGTGGACCCCCCACTCAGTTTCAGGTGACGATGCAGCAGCGTAGAGCGGGCTTCCGTTGGATGGGCTTGAGTAGTTTAGATTCATTTTAGATTTATTTAGTCATTCCAGAATATTTAAGACAATAATATAGTTTTTATTTATAATCCCAGTCTGTTGGGAAAACATCTATTTTGATCATGTAACACTTAGGCCCATATGCCTCATTTGACTTTTGGATTCCAGCTTAGTAAATTAATAAAAGTTGATTTATTTTAAATATTTAATTTCATTTGTAATTTAATTTGTTTAAGTAATGATCCGAATGTCGATTCCCTTCGTAAATAGACAAGTCAAAAAGTCGGGTCGTTACAGAAAATGGGTCATTTTTTTGTCAAATTAGATAAATCATGTAAATACATTCGGTCAAAAAAGAATTCGGTTGTAAACGGGTAAACAACTTTGGTCACAAGGTCAATTCAAAGAGTGTTTGGTAAAAAATCATGTTCGGTACAATACAGTTTAATTTCGATCAAAATCGGTCGGTCAAAAATCGATTTTTCGTAGGTTAAAAATATGTTCGGTTTGAAAATAGGTTCGGTAACGGTCGGTATCGGAATAATAAAAACAGGTCGGAAACAGGTTCGATTTTAAACGAGTTCGGTACCGTCCGGTTTTGGTATGCATAAAAGCGTTCTGAAAACGGTTTCGATATATTTCAGGTTAGGTAGGGGTCAGTATCGGAATAATAAAAACAGGTCGGAAACAGGTTCGGTTTTAAACGAGTTCGGTACCATTCGGTTTTGGTATGCATAAAAGCGTTTTGAAAACGGTTTCGATATATTTCAAGTTAGGTAGAGGTCAATATTCGGTCACTAAAAATTCGGTAAAAAATAGGTTTGGTATCGGTCAGTAACGATTGGTCAAACAGGTTTCTGACCACATTTATACCCCTAGATAGTATGTGAGGTAGGAGTAAAAAATAGAAAGAGTATATGTGGAAACAGTATTATTTAAAAAAATATAGAAAACTTTTGGAAACATCCTAAAAAGGAATATGCTACAGCATTACCTTAAAATATTATTTCCCAACATTAATGTAGAATTTTTGCTTTTAGTTTCCTTTAAATTTGTTTGCAGATCACTCAATCAGTATATTTATTTTTCCTTAATTATCTTAATTATCCAATGAAGAGCATTACAAATCATGAAACTTTGTTAGGTTTGCTTTTTGCACACCAAATTCACTTGTTTAAACATATATATATTCACTTTGTCGTGCCTTGGTCTAAGTTATTTGTACTAGGAATAAATTATATTGAACTTAAGTTGTCATGCCTTAATTGGGAATACTTAGGTGGTAAACTAATTATTATATTGCTTTATAATTAACTTTTGTCTAACGAAAAAACTTTAGTTATCTAGACAGTAGATAACCCATTACAAATAGACAAATTAAAAATATTTGATTCTGTAAATAAGTTGATGCTTTATAATTAATTTTTGTCTAACGAAAAAACTTTAAATCTAGACAGTAGATAACCCACTACAAATAGACAAATTAAAAATATTTGATTCTGTGAATAATTTGAATTCCAGTTTTTATTTAAGTCTATCTCTAGTGGATTATTCATCTGATGGATTGTTGTAGATTTATTCCTTTATGTTTTTCATAGGTGTTAAATTTTTTGAAAAGCAAAGATAAATAAAAAGTAGTACAAAAAGAAATTTTGGAACTTGCAACTAGCTATTCATGTTTGACATATTTGTATTAAAAAAAAAATTAATCGTCAAGACAATACAAAAAAGAGAAAAATAGATGAAAGAAGAACATCAAATCCCAAATTTTAAACAAGCAAAGCTAATTAACACTACAAGAAGATCTAAAGAACCGCCAAAAAAATTACGTACACATTTAGCACAAACTAAAAATATGCCTTGGCCTTGAATAATGGTGATGTTAACGCTGCCCCTCGTTTATTGGTAGCAGGTTGACTGAAAACTAGGTGTTGACAAAGTTGAAAACCAAAATCTCGGGTGCAGTAAATCCAAGATTAATACCAAATTGAGTACGAGGATTGATTAAGAGAAGCTCCTTATTATTATTATGGTCACCAACAACAGAAGCTTCAAATATGACCTGTCTTGATCCCTTCATTAACCCAATTGGGCTCCCAATCACACAAGGAAACTCCAGTGTACACTTCCTACTCCATGATGATGATCCATCTTCATGCCTTTTCATCCGCCATACCTCGCACCTCAAATCATCCTCCTGGCTGCCTCCATGGATGAATGTCGTAAGGAGGTCCAAATCTTTGAAGTTTCCGACAGCAACAGCTTCATGTACATCATCTAACTCTTGGGGCAAAGGCATCCAATCGAAAATTTCCGTATTAAAATTAAACACAATGAGTGCAGGGGTATCATTATTACCACAACACTTAGCGAACCAATAAAATTTGCCGTCTTCGGTGTAGCCATCACCATTAACTAGTCCGGCTACACTGATTGGAAAATTTAAAAAATTATAACGAATCCAAGAATTATTCCTAAGAGAATACACGTGAAAAAGCGCTCTGATCTTGATTATTTCAAGGCGGAATGATATATAATAGGGCAAAAAAGCACCTATCACAAACTTGTAATCTTGTGAAACAGGGTCAAACCCAAATCCATTGATTTCATGATTATAAGCTTTATTATTAGTAGTCCTAGTACGGCCACAGTACATATATAATCAAAATTCTCAATCGGAAGTGGAGGACCTTTGAATGCTTTGTATTGGTTAGTAAATGGATTCCAAATAACATAAAGAAGGTCCCAACCCAAGCAAACTAGACCATTGACTGCCCCAAACTTTCTGAACAAAAGATCATTCACATTGAAACAACAAGGCACAACCGCCATTAATTCAGCAGCAGCAGCAGGATTATTATTAGGGTACTAAAAGTGGAGTGTAGTTTCAAGGTGATTTAAAGCCGCACCTTTCACAATGATAGTGCTTGAATTAGCGTTGGGGTTGAGTTTGGCTTCTTCAAAATGTTTCTTCTTGAAATAATCACTGTCGATTATAGACTTCCATTCTCTGCAAACAATTCGATATTTCAGCAAATATTTGATTGATAACCGACTAATGATTTCTTCTATTATTAAAGCTGGCAAATCCATTTTAATTTTGAATTCTAGTATTCTATTGTGTTTGTTTTGAGCCCTAAAGTAAAAAAATACACAGAAATTTACATGGGATATTTATAGGATACAGTATGTAATCAAAAGAGTCCTTGGAGTAATTTAAAGGGGAAGGTGCTACACATACACTAGGTGTATGTGGTCCGATCCCAACATGCACTGCCTAGTTGGACCAAAAAAAATGCTTCATGAAATTAGTAATGAGAGGAAAACTAGAGAGGTTTTGGGGGGGGGGGGAATTTTGAGGCTAATGCTTCATGAAATAAGTTTGATTTTAAGGCATGTATCACAATGAATCTAATTAATTCTAATTTTTTTCTTAAAATAAATGCTTTCCTTTGGAATGAATAATATATGGTTGCTTTTCTAAATTAATTTATTTCTATACATCATCAAATATTTTCATTGAATTTGAAGTTTATAGTTGCTTTGATAATGTATTATATGACATCGACCTGTAAGTTAAACAGAGTATTATTTTATAAATGAAATTATATTTGGCATATCTACTCTGATCTGGTTCTCTTAGTTATTTTAAAAAATTAGGATCATTTTAGAACATTTAGAATTATACTTCGATGTACACTATGTTGCATCACTTCTAATAATAAAGAATTAGATAATCTTAGATGAAGTTGAAAATGAACTTGAAATAAACTAACTACGAGAATATGGTCAATTCAGTTGAAGTTTATAGTTGATTTACAGATGTATTTTAAGTAATGTACTTGTAACTTTTTTAGGATTATTTTATAATATATAGAATATTTTAATTAGTGGATTGGAAAAGGTATGCTTGCAGAATATTTAAATAAGTGGATTGAACAATGTATATGAATAGGCGATTATCTGAAGTGTATGTGTCATGATTATTGTTTCAATGAAAAACATTGTAGACCTAAATGAGATACTTGTTGATGTAAACATTTCTAATTTAGGTGAGGCTCAAAATGAAGCATTTACGAATGTAAACAGTAATGATGATAAGGTAGGAAATGAGGAGAACTTGGTTGAGCCAACCGTGGGCATGCCATTTTGTCTCCGGAGAGGACTTTGCAGTATTATGTCACGATTATGCGTATCGGAAAGGGTTTTCATTTTTTTCAAGAACAAGTGTGCTATTGCAGGAGTACAAGGATAGGGGTTTTGTTAGAACTTCAGTAGGCGTAAACGAGCCAATGTACTATATGATGGAGCGGATCCGATTTCACTACAAGTACGGTGGTAGAAAGCAAACTGATGGATCGCACGTTACTGGATGTCCAATATATGTTTTTGCTCGCATGGTTGAAGGTAAGATGGTAATACGCACTTGTAATGTGGAGGATAACCACTCCTTAGACCCAAAAGTTAGTCGTTTGCTGGTTAACTATCGTAGCATTAATGATCCAACGACTTCAAAAATCACAAACAATGACAAAGCTGATATATCAATTGCAAACACTAGTAGAAGAAACTGCGTTTGATGCGTGGTTTTTAAGTGTTTACGCTGCGGTTTTACCCCGCAGCAAAAGCAGGCACATCACTTGGCCTCTTCCTCAAGTGCTGCGGTTCATCTCGCAGCAGAAAAGTGCGCAAATATTCTGTTTCTTTAAAGAACCGCATCATATAGAAGCCTGAAATTTTTTTTAAAAACATTATGTGCTGCTGTTCTTTAGGAAACCGCAACATATAGAAGCCTGAAATTTTTTAAAAAACTTTATATGTTGCGATTCTTTAGGAAAACCACAGCATATAGAAGCCTGAAATTTATTAAATTTTTTTTTTTGCATGTTTTATGCTAAAATGAAGCCAAAAATTATATTATATATACATAAAAGTATCAAATTACATTATAATTGTTGTATTGTTATAAAAAAAAACAGTATAAAATGATACAAATTAAGATTTACAAGGTAGAGAATCAATCCAGAAGTAGTACGGCATCATGTGCATCTTTTGCAGAAAACCAGAAATCCTCTACAACATGGATTTATTATGAGAATCAGATTGTGCATAAAGAAAGATAAAAATGACTGTCTCAAACAAATTTCTAAACATTGAGGTCAGCAACACAATCATTAATATAAAATTTAATAAGTTCAAAAAGTAGCGAAATAGCAACGAACATAATCATTAATCAACACAACATCTAATTTTTTCAGCAACACAACACTATATCAGCAGCAATACAACAACATATCAGCAGCAATACAACAACATATCATCAGCAACACAACATTAGCATCAGCAGCATAACAAGAATTTGTGGCCACTATCAAATATCAATCAACATTGACTTGATTGATTTCTTCAGCAAGTTTCATATTACACAAGCTAGAAAAAGTGCAAAGCAGTAATAAATAAGTTAAATAATTATATAATCAGTCAAAAATATAGTCAAAAAACAATACAAAAAAGAAACTCAAATACAAAAAAGAAAGACAAAAAATCAAAAAATAAAACAAATAGATGTATGCATGTGCTTTTGGTTTTTTTTCCTTGTAATTAGGAGCTTGTTTGCATGATTTTGGGCAAAGCTAGGGCGTTTTGGAATGAAAACGAGCCAAATAGCTCATTTTGGGTTAAATTTGGGTGTTTTTGCTCCCATCTTCGCACCAATCAATCTAATTCATGTTTTTGAAGTTTATTCATGTCCTAAAATATTCATTTAAGCATTCTTCTTCTAATTTGTATGATTTTGGGCAAATATAGGGCGTTTTGAAATGAAAATGAGCCAAATAGCTCATTTTGAGTTAGTTTTGGGTGTTTTTGCTCCAATCTTCGCACTGATCAATCTTATGAATGTTTTCAAAGTTTATTCATGTACTATAATATTCATGTAAGCATCCTAAATCTTATTTGTATGATTTTGGTCAAAGCTATGGCGTTTTAGAACGAAAACGAGCCAAATAGCTCATTTTGGATTACTTTTGGGTAATTTTGCTCCCATCTTCGCACTATTCAATATAATTCATGTTTTTAAAGTTTATTTATGTCCTATAATATTCATGTAAGCATTCAACATCGTATTTATATGATTTTGGGCAAAGCTAGGGCATTTTGGAACGAAAATGAGCCAAATAACTCATTTTGGGTTAGTTTTGGGTGTTTTTGCTGCCATCTTCGCACCAATCAATCTAATTCATATTTTTAAAGTTTATTCATGTCCTATTATATTAATTTAAGCATTATGCTTCTAATTTTTATGATTTTGGGCAAAGATAGGGCGTTTTGAAATGAAAACGAGCCAAATAGCTCATTTTGGGTTAGTTTTAGGTGTTTTTGCTCCCATCTTCGCACTAATCAATATAATTAATGTTTTTAAAGTTTATTCATGTACTATAATATTTATGTAAGGATTCTAAATCTTATTTTTATGATTTGGGTCAAAGCTATGGCGTTTTAGAACAAAAACGAGCCAAATAGCTCATTTTGGATTACTTTTGGGTGTTTTTGCTCCCATCTTCGCACTAATCAATATAATTAATGTTTTTAAAGTTTATTCATGTACTATAATATTTATGTAAGGATTCTAAATCTTATTTTTATGATTTGGGTCAAAGCTATGGCGTTTTAGAACAAAAACGAGCCAAATAGCTCATTTTGGGTTATTTTTCGGTGTTTTTGCTTCCATCTTCGCACTAATCAATATATTTCATTCTTTTAAAGTTTATTCATGTCCTATAATATTCATGTAATCACCTCCCTATACAGCCTATGTAGAGCACGTCGGCATGAACATTGTAATTAAACTTGTGATTAGCTTTGTGATTGCACCCCATCTAAGGTCTTCACCTCCCTAGATAGCCTACGCAGAACACGTTGGCTTGAACATTGTAATTGAACTTATGATGATTGAGGTGATAAAGCACATTTTAATTGCATTTTGTAATTAGTCTTGTGATTGCACCCCATCTAGGGTCAACAACTCCCATTTTACAATATTGTTGCTTTTTTTTTATTTTTTAGTAGAGTTGTTATTTTTTGATGCTTATGTTAAGGTGACTTTTTCACTTGTTCAAGTTAAGGCAGATGTTAAAAAACTCAATGCCAGCTAAATTTCCAAAAATCATTAAATAAGGTTATGGCACAACACCATCAACCATCCAGTGTCGTCATGTCGGGAACCTCATGCCCCTAACAAAGCAAACATCCTCAAACTATATATCGTCTCAATCCTGTATCTAATCCTAGAAAACTAAGCAAACCCAGAGATAAAAGGGGAGTTGGAAAGAACTCACCAAGGCTAGCCTAGAAGGGATCAATGTTACCATACGAATCCAAGTGATTTTTATGTATGTAATGTCATCTAACCAAGTACCTGCAAGAGTTACACTTCCTGTAACGACCCGACTTTTATGGACTGTCGATTTACGAAGGAAACCGACAAATGGATCATTACCAGCAGAAAACTTAACAATAATATTATATTTAAAGTCTAAAAATCCTTTTATTACTTAAATACTGAAATAGTAATCCCAAAAGTAAATAAATAAATCCTTAAAGTACATAACAATAATGTTCCATCCCAACAGGCTGGGAACAACTAACTAATAAATCGAAGAAAATACTCAAAACAAACTACGGTTTCACTAAATAACTCCAAAACACACAACCCGAGCCGACGTAAGCCCATTCTAAACCTCAGCATCTTCACCTGAAATGGGGGGGGTCCACCATCAGTGGCGAGTAACTAGGCTGTCCCGCTTAAATGAGGGACCGCTAAACACATAATAGCATAGAATCAACCATGAAAACCATACAAAATACATGGAAATACGTATAAGACTATATACGGAATGCGTATAAAAATGCGTACAAAAATACGTATAAAAAGGCGTACAAAAATACGTATAAAAATACGTACATAAATACATACGGAATGCGTACAGAATACGTACGAAAATACGTACAAAAATACGTATAAAATACCTGCAAAATACGGTTAGGATACATACAAAATACGTGTACAATACAGGTACAAAATACGTACATCATGCAAATACATATATGTATAACGTACAAACACGAATACATACAACGTACTAATTCAAATACGTACAACATACAAATTTCAGACGTACACAACGGAAGACTTAATATTACAGCATAATAAGTATATATTCGAAATTCACATAAGTACATACCTACAATCAACCTTCCATTAAATACATATCTTATCATATCATATCATTTCGTTTCATATCAAAAATATCTTATCTTATCATATTCAAATCATAATATTGGACCGGTCTTTATAGCTCGTTGTGGATCCCGTGTGCACCACAACTTTCCTAAAACATGCCGGGGTGAACTCGTGTATTCAACCCGTAGCCCTCCTTTGCAAGAACTAAGCCTAAGCTATGGCCATAACCCTAAATAGCAGCTCGTGTACTACTACTTAGACGACTACATATTCTAGAATCAAGAACTGCGCAGATACCACAGTCTGGCAGTGGCAACGACTTAACCCGATTAATGACTCGTGAGACCACTAATTATTATCATGTTGTAATTTCCCTTTTGTCATATTATTACTTCCCTTCATATTGCAACTTATCCCTACAGACCCCTTAATTATAATAATAATAATAATAATAATAATAATAATAATAATAATAATCATAATAATAATAATAATAATCATAATAATAATAATAATAATTCCTAAAATTATTCTAATATTATTATAAGTCAAAAATTAAATTAAAATTGATCAAAATCAAAGAGGGTCCATTCGACATTTCCATTATCAACATAATAATTAAATAAATTCTCCAAATCATCATATAAACATTTCAAATAATCATATAAAATAACAATTAACTACATAAATTGCCTAAAACATGATAAAAATTCTGTTTTCCATACTTTAGTCCACTCGAAAATTTTATGACAAAAATACCGGAAATTTACATAATTAATTAAATAAATATGATTATCAATAATTCATAACAACTTAATATTAGACATTAAAATTATTCTATAAACACAATATATCAAGATTAATTATAAAAACAAGATCAAAATCATTCTTTTGTACACACATATCACACGGCATTTTGGGCATAATAATATTATCGAGATTAAATTCAATAATTCAATATATCATGGTATAATTAAAGATTAAATTCAAGATCACAGAATAATTCAAGATTAATCAAGATTCAACATAAAAATCAGATTTTCATACCCTAAAATTATTCTAACCACTCGGCATTATCAAAAGTAAGAACAAATAATATTTCTTTTAATTCAAGCTTAAACACATCAATTTAAACATCAAGGTTAACCATATAAATTCAAGAAAATTACATAAACCTAATCATCATCATGCTCATCACACTCGACATTTGTAAAATAAATCAAGAACAAAGTTTCAATAATTTTATACAATCATATAACATAATTATACCATTAAATAAATTAATATATGCATAGAATTAATAAAACAATTAAAGATTTATCATAGAAATTACATAAAATAATCAAGGAAAATTACATAATAATTCATCATATGGTTCAACAATTTACTAGGTGAACATGATACAATTCCTAATCGTTTTCATGATTTAAACCTAATTAACTATGTAATTAACTAACCCAAATCTAAGAGGAAAAGTCTAGTTACCTGATTCGTTACAAAATTTCAAGAAAAATCACCTCTTTTGGCTATGGAGGCTCACGGCTAAGAGGAAGAAAAAAATAGAGTTTTTGGAGTTTTCTTTTAGAGCTTTTGATAATAAGGCAAAAGTTGTAACATGAAAGGTTTTAGTTAAATAAATAAATTAAAAAAAACAAAACAACCACACAACTAGGGAAATAGCCGTGAGGTTAGAGGAGGAGAAGGAAGGGGAGAAAAATTAGGGGACTTGGTAATTAGGGTAGACTAGGTTTTTGCAATTCAAAATAATTAATTTAATTAATTAAATACTAAAATAAATATTAATTAAACAATTATTGAATTAACAAATAATTGAAAAAAAGGAAACAAAAATATACCCTTGGCCAAAGGAAGGGCCGGCCTAATCGGAAAGGAAATTGGTCATGGGACCCGATTTCCGGATAAGAATTGACAAAAAAAAAAAAAGAAACAAACAGTCCAATTATACGAGCCCTCTTGGACTTAGAATAGTAAAATAACCTTAATAACCGCGAAATTTTCTGGCCCTAAATTTCGGGTTATTACACTTCCACAAACTCCACAAAATAATTAGCAAACCCAAAAGAAATATAAAAGTCAACCATCGATATAATTATTTTTAGCTAATTAAGTTAAAATTGCTCTCATTTCAAGATTATCAGCTGCAAATACTAAAAATTTTGACAAGTACCTAAATGAAAGCATAACAAGTTATGATCAACACAAACCAAGCCACTTAGTTCATGAAGATTAGAGATAAGCAAGAAACTTACTAAATCATTGCATGTATGTAGTTCGAACTCCATGTCATTCTCAAGCCTCTGTCAAAAAGAACAAAGTTGTGAGTACGGATGACTTACTCTACAAAGTATATTTATTCTATTCACGTTTACACGAATATAATTCATATATTTCACCATTAATAAGCATGATGCAAAATCAAAATCAAGTATACATGAAATATGTTCTATTAAGCGTTTTAAAATATTTTCTAACTTCATTAAAATTTTCAAATAATCTTACATGAGTATAAGCATTTTAGATTTATGCGTTAATAAATTTTATATTAACCGACGGTTTACAATATAAATTTTGAAAGAAAATCAAAACCAATACCATCATTATCATTTATTGATTAGTATTAGATAGAAATGGAAAATATGAAGAAAATTCTTAAAATAAATAGCAACACAACAAATAATTAACAATTGAACAAATAATTATTTCATCAATTAATTCATTCAAATAACAATTTACAAAAAAAATTCCTCAAATGTTCAACACGTAGCCACCAGCCACCACCCAGCACCACGGCCACCCTCACTCGCCCAGACAGCCACCGCAAGCCCATACCCCCACCATGAGCCACCCTCAGTCAACCCCTGTCTCAATCGCGGCCCTGTCACAGTTGCAGCCCTCCTTAGTCACCCAGACCGCCGCCCCTCGCAACCCTAATCGCACCCTAGCCCGCCACACCTTCTACAGCACTCAAGAAACTATTGCCGAACCTTCTATCGCCGCATACCCTAGCCTCAGCCACACCGTCAACCACCGCCACCATAAACCCTAACCGCAACCACCGCAAACCCTAGCCCCAGCCACCGCAAACCCTAGCCTAGATCTTGGTGCTAGTTTGTTTAGGTTTTGGTACTTTGATAGTTTGTTTAGGTTTTGATTTGTGGGTATATTTTTCAAATTATGAAATGTTTGCTGATGTGCGTGAATAATTATGCGTGTAGGCGTGTAGCTAGTGTCAGTTTCTTTAAGTGTATAATATAGGCGATGCGCTTTTAACTTTTTTTTTGTATATGTTGCGGGGTTCTTAAGGAGAACCGCATTAGATAGACTTTTGTGATGCGGTTCTTTTTGGAATCTCATCATATATGCATATCCTAAAAAAAATGCTGCTATATGATGCAATATTTTATAAATCCGCATCATAAGCATTCTAGCAAAAGCACTTTTTTCTACTGGTGAAAGAGCTACCATGCGCTGGTGGTTGAGAGTGGAGGATATGAAAACATTACGTACAATCAAAAAGACGTTAGGAATGTTGTTCACTTGAACCACCGTAAGTCTCGATTTGAAGGCGATGTTGTTGCCCTTGAAAAGTATTTCCAGCAACAGTTTGAGTACAACAATCAGTTTTTATAGTGCCATTGAGAGGGACAAAGAAGGGAGGCTGATGAACGCATTCTAGTGTGACCCTAGAAGTAGAACAATGTTTAAAGACTTTGGAGATATTATCACATTTAATATTACGTTTTTGTGCAACAGGTGACGAAAGCATGACTCTCTATTTAGGATTATCTATATTTTCGTGGTATAGTTTATGGATAATTTAATTTGTGGTTTCATTATTAGGATTTTTATTATTTTTCTAGGATCATTTATTGATAATTGAACAATGGAACATAATGACATTGTCATCAATTTTACTTGAATGTGCAGGTATAGAATGCCATTTGCACCTTTTGTTGGTGCCACCCATCATGGGAAGTTCATAGTGTTTAATTTGCAGCTGCACTAATTTCACATGAGGATACAGAGTCTTTTGGGCGGGTATTCATCAATCAATGGATGAAATGCATGGGCAGTGCACCAAAAGGCATCCTTACTGATCAATGCAAAGCCATTGGCAAGGCAGTGGAAACCGTGTGTGTAGGGGTGCCACATAGGTTGTGCCTATGGCACGTACTACAAAATGCATCAAGGAATCTTGGGAAAATTGCCAATTGGAAAGATATAGAAGATGCTTTGCGTAATGCATAATATGTGATATGTGATAATATGTGATATGCGTGAGAGAGTTGAGGTCTGAGGCCGGATATTGTAGCCATATACTAGAATGCATACAATTTTTAATTTTTCATTAAAGTTTGGGAGGGAAGGTTAATTTTTCATTGAAACTTGGGAGATAAGGTTAATTTTTCATTGAAATTTTAGAGGGAAATTAATTTTTTCATTGAAATTTTGGAGGGAAGTTAATTTTTTTTATTGAAATTTTGGAGGGAAGGTTAATTTTAATTGAAATTTGGGAAGGAAAGTTGATTGAAATTTTAGAGGGAAGGTTAATTTGTAATTGGCATTTGGGGGGGGGGGGAGTTAAACTTGTAATTGAAATTTTGGTTTAGACCAAGAGTTTAAACAATTTTCAGTTCATTTTGGTTCAGTCAACCAATAATTTTTTTTTAAAAAAATCAGTTCATTTCAGTTTAGTCAACTAACAATGTAAAACAATTTTTAGTGAAGTTCAGTTTAGTTATGATCAGTTTAAAACAGTTTTAAATAGTCTAACTTTTTCAGATCAGTTGATTTCAGTTCAGTTTCAGTTCATTTAAGTGCAGTTCATTTTATTTTAGTTGATATTTCAATTATGAGTCATTTGGTTCTTGGTTCATTTTACTTCAGTTAATTTAGTTCTTGCGTTAGGTTCAGTTTCAGTTAGATTCATTTGTCATCTTTTCAGTTCAGTTTCAATTAGCTTCAGTGATCCTCTTTTCAGTTCAGTTCAGTTAATTTAAGATACTCGATTTTCAGTTCAGTTCAGTTCAGTTATTTTCAGATATTTAGCAGTTAACTTTAGTTTTGGTTGGTTTCAGATTCAATTCAGTTCAGTTCGATATTTTTCAGTTGCATTTCAGTTATCAGTTCATTCAGTTCAGTTCAGTTCACTTTCAGTTTTAGGTCATTTCAGGTTGACCCAAAACAGTTTAGTTTCAGTTAGTTCAGTTAAATCAGTTCTGACCCAATCTGACAGCGCTAATGATAAGCTCATAAATAATTCTATTGTATCAAAAACGTATTAAAAGTATGAAACTGGGCTTTTTCTCAAATTATATTAGAATAGTGGTCAAACGCAATAGTATTATTTATGATACCTTTAATACGTTTGAATGAATTAATATAATTTGATAATTTAAAACTGGGCTTTTAAGTATAAAACTGGGTTTTTTCTCAAATTATATTAGAATAGTGATTATTTACTTATTTAAAGGTATCAAATTATATTAGAACAGGAAGATCATAAATAATTCTATTGTATAAAAAACCTATTAAAGGTATGAGACTGGGCTTTTTCTCAAATTATATAGATTAGAATAGTGATTATTTACTTATTTAAAGGTATCAAAAACGTATTAAACGTATTAAAGAATAGTGATAATTGTATCAAAAACGTATTAAAGGTATCAAATAATATTCGTACTTTATTTATTTAAGTTATTTTAGATAATTGACAAAAATAAAAATAAATTAAGAATAAAACTTAACTTCTAAATTTTATTAGTTTCAACTACTAAACAACCATCAAACTAAAGTCCAATTCCACGTCGGAAGGAAGGACTGTTGCTGGCCTCACCGGAATGAAGGAAAACATTTTATTCGTCAGCTTATCAGTTAGGAGGACCGTTGGAGACGTTGGTGGTCGGAATTCTTGGCCGGCAAGATTCGTTAATTGTTTCTCTGAGTGATCGGAATAAGTAGTCCTTGGGCTGACAGGAAAAGGTTTTCGTTGCCATGAATTCCGACGACCGGTGGCCACAGCGCCGGAAACTGACTGGACATTAGTGGAAAAACCTAAGGACAAAAATATAAATAAATTAATTTGAATTTTGATTTCAAATTCAAATGAAAAGTAGTATTAAATGCTGAAATTTTCATCTTTATTGCAAGCAATAGTATTAAGACACATCATAGTTTATGATGAGACCACATACACCTAGAGATTTGATCTTTACACCAAACTAGGTACCAATAAATGAATTACAGCTATCTATTCTATAACATATACTAAAGTAAAACAATGCTGAAGTCATCCGCCCCCAAAATGTCCACATATGAAGCTGACAAAAAAAATTCCCTCCAAAAATATTTGATGATGTCATCCTTAAACTTCTAAGTTGTATAAACACTATATTTAAGCATATTACTCGGTTAAATAGGTGAGTTATTAGAAGATCTTCCCAAAGAAAAGCTTAATTTAGGTGATTTATTAGAATTAACATATATGCTTTGACCCTTGCTTCTTCCCAATGTCAATGCATTACGGTCAGGGGCGGAGCCACAGTGTAACACACTGTAGCACGTGCGACACCTGGTCAGCATATATTACATATATAATATGTGCAACTTAATGAATATAAAAAGTATTTTAGCTCACTGGTGTTTGTTACATAGTACTCTAGCGGAGATCCGGGTTCGAATTCCAAGTCAACCGAACTATTTCGTTTTCCCTTTGGCTTTTACCTGCACTTTTTGTTAAATTATTTTTTATTTATTTTAATATGATAATGTGTGGCATATTAGGCCAACAAACGCATCCGTAAAGGAGATAATAAGGAAACTTCACAAATACATAGGATGAGAATTGAACCCAGGACCTCGTGTCTGGGATTTCGAAGCCTTAACCACTAGGTTAAGACCTCATCCTCTTTAAAAAAAAATTATGAAACCTACACATTTTCACAAATTTTTTATACTGTATAAAGTAGTATCTTATTTTTGGGTTATTTGTTAAATAATCATTATTTTAGCTTACTCATGAATAATTTCCATATCTTATTTTGTTTGTTAATTAATTAATCATATATATATCTTCATTATTTTGTATTATTATAAGCTAAAACATTTTAACCCTTAGTAGGTTGATTTTTTTTTATCTGTAAAGAAAAATGGTCGACTTTTATGGTGGCTGAGCTAGGGCATCCTTACGGATGATAATTATTAGGTTGATTAAATGAAATTAAATTCATTCGAAAAAATGAAATATACGAGTGTTCTTATTTAAAACTTTGCGAATTAAAGATAAATTAAGATAGTTAATGTACATAATTTCTATTAAAAATTTATTTTAATTTCATGTTCGAACAACTTCAAATACACGTGACTCAGTTCCAAGATCCTTTTTGTACCTTATGAATATTTTCCCCCTATCTTTAAAAAGTTCAAATTGGTGCTACACCCCCTTCTAATGTCTGGATCCGCCCCTGATTACGGTGGCATTCCTAATGAAAAGCTTCAATACATAAATTTGGAAAATGATACTTACACATGAATTACACATCAAACAAAAATAATTTATTAGTATTTAAAATTAGAATTAAAATTTACTTATTTTTACGGTAAAATCTTAAACTGTATGAGAAGTTTGTTGTATGACTCTTCAATTACCAAATTTGGTAATTGTTTATTTTAACAATATTGGAAGTCATAATACCTCTTCATTTGCCATTAATTAATATTATGTACTGATATACATGCAACCTCCTAAAATTTTTCCACTATATGAATGCCTTATTTCTCCCATTGCGCTGCTTCACATACTTGAACCTTTATTCTTTCCTTTTTTTTTTTTTTTTTTTTTTTTTTTTTTTTTTGTAAAAGTCCTTTTGAAAACCAACAAACTCTATTTTAAAATTAAAATTACTAATAACTAAGTGTGAAAAAACAGAATAACAACAACCATAATAATACTTTAGATATTAAATTAAGATAGTAACAGATTACCTCAATCCTATTCGATTAAATTCCTTCAAAATTGGTTGTCCTCTTCATACTCACAACATCAGATCTATGATTTTAGATCTTGGCAAGGTGATATTGGCATATATGGCAGTACTCTTAATAAGGTTGTCGCTGAGTTGAAGAAGAAACAATGGTGAATTTTTTTTTGGGTGGTGTGTGGGATGGGAATTTACAGTGAGGTTTGTTGATGAATAGAAGGAAGAAGATGTTGCTTTCTTTTCATTTGATTTTTTTTTCATTCTTATTGACTTGGGTGTTGTCGTGTTGGGGATGGTAGTCTTTTTGCTTTTGGTAATAAATGTGTCCCTGTTGGTTCTCATGTAGAAAAAGCCAAAAAGGTGGACCTTATCAACCATAAAGAGTTTTTTGGAAATTGTTTTTGAGGGATTTTGTAAATTATTATTACTCAATATTAAAATATTAATGTATTATTATCAATATATCTATCTATCTATCTTCTATCTATTATATTCTATTTTTATTCTATATTCTATTCTACTCTGTACAATTCTATATCTATAAGTAATACTAAAACAAGAATTTTTGACACCATTTTCTTCCTCAATTATACACATGTCAAGCTGTAGTTAAAAAAAATTCCGTTTAAACTTAAGATAGATGATGACATATTTCATAATTCTTACCATATACAATTTTCCAAACGAAAAAAATCATTTAGTTCATTTTTAATTCAACTTTCCAAAAAATAAAAAATAAAAACATTACGAATAGTTTCTAATTTCTAGAAAGTTGAACAAATTAATATAAATCTTTGTTCGTCTAATTTCATTAGTAGTTTTCATAGTAATAAAACACCAATTTTTCCAACAAAAAAACCAATACCCCGTAACTAATTTTTAACTTTTGCGCTTTTTAATAATTGATAATATGTAAATATTTTTTTAATTACTAAACATATAAAAACTTTTACAACGTGCATCGCACGGGTACTAATCTAGTTTTTTCCACTACAACAACCCTTCACCTATGAATTTGATTTGTACCATAATTAATAGAATGAAAACTCAAATCGGAGGCCCTATTGTTTTGTGACCCAGAGCGGTTGCACAGCCTGCACACCTCAAAACTGGCACTGGGTACGGACACAAAATGGGTACGCAAAAACATCACTTAAAAAGTAGAGGATGTAAAAATAAAAGATAATAAGAGAATATATAAATTCCAACATAATTTCAATAGAACATTGAGATAAATTTCAAATTTGGTGATAATAATATGGTTATTCACTATATAAATTATTCAAAAACCTAAAAGACAAACAATTAATGCGAGAAAAATAAATCAAAAGGTATGGAGTGCTTGAGGTAAGCTTACCCAATTGTTTCAATGTGGGTACATGTACGTGTGTCCAATGTGTGTTGGTGTCGTACTGTCATATCGGTGTCTGTGCTTCCTAGGCCATCACCGAATAAAGTGGCGAAGGCCATTGCCTGAAAACATGGCTGAGAAAAACAAACCTGAATTGAGAAAAACTAAAAATAAGTCTAAAAGAACAAGGCCGGAACATAACTTCTTTTTTTAATGTTTCTTTTTCATTTTATATAATATAAACTTAAAGACTATATATGACTTAATGTAAAGCAAGTGAATCCTAGTCATTCTAAGCTATGTGCAAAGATGCAAAAGGCAAGATTATTTAAATTTTAAACAAAATTATTTCACTTAGAGATGATTGTTCTCATTATTAATTGTTAAATAATTTCTTAATTTTCTTTTTTCTAAAATAAATATTTAATAAATATAATGTCTTGATTGTCCTTTTTTTTAATATTCAAAAAATATATTGTCTTATTTGTTATATAATATCACACCAAAGCAATTTTAGATTCCTATATTATCACACCAAAACAATAAATGTCAATTAAATTCATGCAAATTTAATATTTAATTGGCTATTATCATCATATCTATTCTCATATATTATCTTTAAAAAAAATAAGTTGTGTATCGCATGGGTATTACCTAGTTTATTATTATATTACTTTCTAACTTGTGTCTAACGAAAAAACTTTAGTTACCTAGCCAGTAGATAACCCAGTACATATAGACAAATTAAAAATATTTTATGTTGTTGATGAGTTGTATTCCACTTTTCATTTAAGTCTATCACTAGTGAGTTATGTATCCGGTGGCCTGGGTTGGTGTCGCTCCGTTCCTTTTTGTTGTTTATAGGTGTTAATTTGTTTTTTTTTTTTTTAAAGCAAAGATCAGAGAAACAAAGTGGTTTAGTACTAAATTTTGGAACTTGCACTAGCTATTCATGTTAGACATCTTTGTATTAAAAAAAAACTAATTAATTGCCACGACAATACAAAAAAGAGAAACATAGTTGAATGAAAGAAGAACATCAAATCTCAAATTCTAAATAAGCAACCTAATTAACACTACTATACAAGAAGATCTAATCAACTCCCAAAAAATTAAAAACATTTAGCGAGAAACTAATATTATGCCTTGGCCTTTAAAAATTCATACTATATACTATAATTGTATGAATAATGGTGATGTTAAAGTCCCTCATGTATTGGTAGGTTGACTGAAAACAAGCTGTTGACAAAGTTGTAAACCAAAATATGGGGAGTAGCAAATCCAAGATTAATACGAAATTGTGTACGAGGGTTGATTAACAGTAACTCATTATTAGAAGATTCATCCTGCTCAACAAGTACAACTTCAAACATCATCTCCCCTGATCCCTTCATTAACCCAACCGGTCTCCCAATCTCACAAGGTAATTCAACTCTGCACTTCCTACTCCAAGATGATGATCCTTGTTCATTATTATTCTTTTGCATCCGCCAAACCTCACACCTCAAATTACCATCCAAAATGAATGTCGTAAGTAGCTCCAAATCTCCGGAGTTTCCGACAGCAATGGCTTCATGTACAATATCTAATTCTTGGGGCAAAGGCATCCAGTTGAAAGCGCTGGTGGTAAAATCAAACAGAATAAGTCTAGGGGTACCATTATCACCACAACGCTTAGCAAACCAATAAAACTTGCCGTCATCGGTGTATCCATCACCATTAACTAATCCGGCTATAGTGATTGGAAAATTAGTAAAACGACGAGGCATCCAAGAATTATTCCTAAGAGAATATACCTAAAAAACCACTCTAGTCTTGTTGTGAGAACGGAATGATATTTGATAAGGCATAAAAGAAGCACTCAAAAACTTGTAATCTTGTGAAATAGGGTCATACCCAAATCCAGTGATGTCATAATAATTATTCGTAGTAGTCCTTCTAAAACGGTCACGGTAATACAAAAAACGACAATTATCAATCGCATGTGGAGGACCTTTGAATATTTTGTATTGGTTAGTAAATGGATTCCAAATAACATAAAGAAGGTCCCAACCCAAGCAAACTAGACCATTGATTGTCCCAAACTTTTTGAAGAAAAGATCATTCACAAAAAAAAACAGGGCACAAGAGCCATTAATTCAGCAGGATTATCACTTTCAAGAAACTGAGCAAGATTGAAAGGTATTTGAGAATGAGTATTATTATTAGGGTACCACAAATGGAGTGCAGTATCAAGGTGATTTAATGCCGCACCCTTGACTATGAGAATGCTTGAATTAGCGTTGGGGTTGAGTTTGGCTTCTTCAAAATGCTTCTTCTTGAAATAATCATTGTCGATTATAGACTTCCATTCTCTGCAAACAATTCGATATTTCAGCAAGTCTTTTACAGAGGATACCCTACAAAGAATTTCTTCTTGTATTGCTTCTGGAAGATTCATTTTTACTGCTATTTCTAGATTAGCTGCTTATTAGTGCAACGGAAACTGTTTATGTATATATATATAGTACTTAGTACAATCCTGTATTATTCGATATTCATTTTCATATTTTTTTTTTATTAATTAAACATGTCATTTTAATTTATAATTTTAAATATTTATACATTAATATTTTGGATTGACCTTTCCGAACAAAATCGGGTCTCCGGGCGACTACTTTGGATCAAATTTCGGATTCCAAATCATCGATTTTTGCCAGGGTTATATATGAGTAGCATAAAAATTGTAATCTTTTCATCAAAATGATGCAATATACAAGTATAGATTTCGTATTGAAGAAAACATGAGTTGGTAACACCCGGCTATGCATAATTTTTTCGAATTGAAAAATTTTGGATTTCTCTCAGCGATTTTGAAATTCAGAATTTGAAATCATATAGTTGATTTTTAAAACCTAGTACTGAATCAGAGACAAATTATTTAATTTAATTTAGATTAATTAATTGAATTTCTAAATTAAAAGCTGGATATCAAAATTTCAAACTGGATTATCCGAATCTAAAATCAGATCATCCGAATTTTCTTACCAGAATTTCAAATATCAGATTTTTTGATCCGGATTTTTTTTTATCACAATTCGATTTTCCGATAAAAGTTAATGGTTACAAGGGAATGGTGACGGAAACCCATTGCCAAAATTGTGACGGAAAAAAAATACGAAAACCGTTTAGGAATAAAATGTCATTAGAAACGTGTTGCTTGGAAATGTCGCCAGGAGTAGTTAGATTTGGGCATGGGTCGAGCCGGCACGCGGGCCAACTCAGTACGGCACAATTTGGGCCCAGTATGGCACGAGCCCGCTATGAGCACGGCACGACACGAAGGCACGACTAGTGGGCCGTGGGCCACCCATGAACAACTTTTTAAAAGTTTGGCACGAACTCAACACGAGCACAACAGGCCAACCGACACTTTGGCACGCTCATTTTGTAAAAATCCATAATATATAAAAATTAGTATAAGGCAGATGACACGGCACGAGTCGGCCCGGCACGGCACGTGGGTCGGGTCATGCAAGGGCCTTATATTTTATAACTTGGCATTAGCTCGGCACGACACGAACTTTTATTAGCCCGTTATAGGCACGTTGTGGCACGAGGCACGCGGGCTTGGCACGTGGGCCGTCCCGGCACGACTCGTGCCCACCTTTAGGAGTATTTGTGAAAACCATATGCTGCCAGGAGTGGTTGTGAAAACCTAATACATTACAAAGGCCCATCAATTATGCCTTTCAATCAACCTCTATATATACCCCTCTTGGGGCAAAGGTGAAGGAGTTCACAAATCTTAACATATAAGAGGACCCAAAACTACTCTCTCCCTCTTAGATACATACAAATTACTATTGTTTGACAACTAAATTGAGTGTTTGAGGCTCCCCTTGGGGTCCAACCTCGAGGCTCAGAGTTCATTTTGGAGGTTTATACACTGCTCTGGATGAAGGTCCACAAACAGCCCTCCATTGTTAAGATGGCAATAAAAAAAGGAAAATTCTACCTGGTAACCCTCAACTCTTGCAAAATCTACATGGTACCCTCAATAAATATATAATTTTAAAAAATAAAATAAAATGTTTAGGGTGCGTTTAATATCATTGTGATTACTTTAACCAAAATAAAACAAAACATTGTATGGTAAAATAGTTGTAAAAGCAACAAATCTGCAAGAATTTGGGGAAACTGAAACAGTAAACATCCTAAAACCACTAAAAGGTGTTTTGTAGAATTTGTTTTTAAATTCTCACGAGATTAGCAAGTACACTTTATTTAATCATTCTCATCCTTCTCATCTCAAAGGGAAAAAAACACTCTTTCTTATTCTCATTACCGTCGTTCTTCATCTTTCGCCTCTTCAGCATCATCGTCATCACCGCTACTTCACCACTAACACCTCTCATTTTCTCTCTTCTTCATTAATCTGCTACTAGTAATTCTTTAATTTATTTCATATTCTTGTAACTCTGATAATTGAGGTTGATTTATAATTGAAAGCATACGATATACTAGGAAAAATATAAATTTTTTCTACCAGATACCTCTGTTAATTTCTCAGCCATTAGACAGAACTCATCATTAATTTGAAACAATTTTATAGACTGTTTCTCAGCCTCATTGTTGCTACCATATAGCTCTCTTAATTTCTCCCAAATCTCCTTAGCCGTCGGACTTCCATAGACTTTCTGCAACACATTAGGAGCAACAGAGCAATATAACATGTTCACAATATTAAGAACCAAGTTTAATAATTTCCCAGCCTCGTAAATTTTCTCTTCTGATGTACTCTTCCATCTCAAAACTCCATCTCCAGTAATTATTTCCGTCAAATACTTTTGGCTTTCGATTGGGAAACGATTCTTGAACCTGTTTCTTAGTCATTGCCATTAAACACAATTTTGCTTCCTGATCAGGTTCACTATTTTCCTCATCTCCCCAAACTGACGCAACCATGACCTTCTTAAAATTCTTCTTCAAATTCTTTTTGTCTTTCGATATCTCAATTTCCCACATAGGGCATTCATTTATGCGATGATCTATATTACCACATTTAAAACAACCCTTTTTGTTAGTAGAAGAAGATTTACTAGATTTTGACAACTTAACATTACTTGAAGATTCCTTAAGAAAATTTTGCTTGTTTTTTCTATAAAACTTCTTGAATCTTCTACTCAGTAATGACAATTCCTCCTCATCATCATCAAAATCTGTTTCTTCTGCCTTCTTGGAAACTTTCAATGCAACTCCTTCGTCCTTCTTTGAGAGATCATTATTTTGAGATTCAACAACCATCTTGTGGGTCATGAGAGAGCCAATAAGTTGTTCTAGAGGCATAGTTTTCGATCAATTCCTTGAATTGACCTCTTGAATCGCAGTTACTTTGGGCCTCCAATTTTTTGGAAGAATCCTCAAATTTTTCCTTACCTGGTCTTTCTCAAGAGATCTCAACTCATTAGTAATGTTAAACGGGTAAACATGCTTTTAATTGATTCATCATCATTCATGTGAAATAATTCATATTATTAAACTAACAAATCAATTCTAGATTGTTTTACCTCATTAGTACCTTCGAATGCATGTTTAATGGTGTTCCAAATTTCTTTTGTCGAGGAGCATGCCGAGATGCGATTAAATTCATCAGGTCCATGTCCACACATTGAAGCCGCATATATAATAGCTTTAGCATTTTTCTAGTTCTTCTTGATGTCATCACTTTTCAAATCTGACTCTAGTTTGTCCACTTCTTTTCCCTCAGCATCTTTCTTCTTAAAAGTAAAGGGACCATTTTGATAACCTGCCATACTACATAATCTTGTGCAACAATGTAGTTTTCCATTCTGTTTTTCCATCAAGAGTAATGTTTACCATTAAAGCAAGGAGATCTTTGAGACGAGTTTCCTTCAGGGTAGTTTTAAGGAACATTCATGATGAACCTCTCTAAATGTTAGTCTTACGAGAGTAATCGGCTCGGATAACAAGTGTGAATGCACCTAAGAACACTTAAGAGGGGGTGAATTACGTGATTAATGAATTTGCGGAATTTGAACTATAACCACCTAATTTTCGAGTTTCTTGTATTGCTTAAAGATCGGTTCCGATTAAACTTAAGTGAATTACGTGAAACTGAACGAAGAAAATAGTTTGGCTACCTTTACGAAAAAGGTTAAGAAACGGTTTTGAAGAGCAAAGAAATAAAATGCAAGAAAGTAAAGGAGACGGGAATTTTTACGAGGCACGACCCAAACTCAGGTCTACTCCCCGCCTACACTCGTAGGATTTTTTAACTCTTCACTATTAACGCACTTGAAACCTACGTCTAGATTACAAGCCACTCACTATTAGCCCCAATTGTTTACTCCAACATACAGTTGCTAAACCCGAGTACACTCAGCTCGTACCCTAATCTTACCAAACCCTTAGTAAGAAAAGAACCACAAGAATTTCCTCGGAAAAACTCAATGAATTCAAAGAGATAAAATAAGATCCTATGTACGCCATGAACACTATACTGGAAAACAAATTATAAGTCTGAAACTATTTTAGAAACTGTTTTCCAAGGAAGTATTTTTCTTAAAATATATGCTTTATGTGCAGTGTTCTGTTCGTAGGATTTCTTCTTTTCACTTTTATAGATTGTTACCCTCTTTATAGATGGTTACCTGGCCTCTTTATAGAAATCAGAGAAGAATTCAATAAAAAAAACCTTAATTTTCTCCAAAAATATTTTCTTGAGCAAAACTTGTTATTTTATCCAGTAAAAATCTCCTTAAAACTGATTTTGCTGAATAATATACTAGAATAAAATCAGTATATTACTCCTTTCAAAAAATATATAAAAAAAACTTTCTTTAAGACAGGATTGTTATTTTTGTTCAATAAAATCTCCTTTTTAAAAACTAAATTTTTCTGAATAATAATATACCAGAATAATTTTCGTATATTACTCATTTCAAAATTAAAAAAAAAATTCTTAAGCATGAATTAGTTTAATAAAATGTTTCCTTGGAACATTTATTCAGACTCAAACAGTAAGTATAACCAAATTGAAACGTAGCATCACTTACAAAGAAATCTACAAAATAAAATGAAATTTATCTCGATATTTTCTTACTTTTATCCTTTAACTTGGAGACGTGTCGTACTCGTTTTAGGGGGCTCAATGACTCTAGCAACCTGCAACATGTTATGAAACACAACCAAGCATATTTGCAACAAAAAAAATCTTAATGTAAATAGCATAGCATAAGGTATAAAAATTAAACTCTGTTTGTTATCATCAAAACTAGGGTGTCAACAATATAGTTTTTCCATGTTTTGTTATCCATGATTTCATAAAAATATGCAAAGACAAGATCCTTTATTTATACATTATGCAACTGGGTATGTCAAACTTGAAGATGATGACATGAATACCAATGGATCTGAAAATCAAGTAACTCCTAGTTTTAGTTAACATGATCTTTGAATAATGGTTCTATTTCAAGATGGTTTGGCAAAATGGTTGTGAGATATAAATATATATTTATATTTATTGTGTTTATTGGACTTTATTACACCTAATTCCAAACATAGGGTGTGTTTGATTTATCTAAAATTTTCTTACTTGATCTGAAATTTTCTTATCTGGTCAGATTTGTTTTTTTTTTTTTTATTTGATCTAATTTTTATGATTTGGTTTGAGATTTTATTACTTCCTCCGTAAACAAAAGATTGCAACATTTGTCATTTTTGGATGTTTTTAAATTCTTGCAACAAACTTCTAACTTTCTATTTTTGGTAATTTTTAACATACAAATTTACTTAAATACCCTCAATTAACTATATAACACTAACAATTACCATTACAAATTTCTCATTAAAAATTACCTTCTCATTAATTCTTATTAATGATTCCCACCAAATTTTTTACCCCAACTACCAAATTAATTTAAACCCCAACAACTTTTCCCATTCATCACTACCAATTTTTCCCACTCATTACTTTTCCCATTCACCCCATTCATAATGTTCATACTATTCATCATTTATTCATCCCTTCTAACTACTCCCAACATTGCAATGAATGTTGTTCATCTAACCCTAGATCTTCATGCTTCAGTTTGTTTAAACCCTAAAAAAATTGAGTCCCTCTCATGTTCATATTCTGGGTTCTTCTTCATTTTCTCCATCCTCATCTTCTCTCTCCTCGTTTTTCTGCAAAAACCCTAAAGATCTGAGTCCCTCTCATCTTCATATTCTGGGTTCTTCGCTGTTCTTCAACTTCTCCATTCTCATCTTCTCTCTCCTCCTTATTTCTACAGAAACCCTAAAAATTTGAGTCCCTAAAACATTGAGAGATGTTGAGTCTAATACCGTTGCTGAAAGCAATCCACGAAGCAGAAAATAAGGAGGAGAAAGATTTGCTCGACTTTGTACTTACCAGGTTGTATGCTGGTCGAGTAGACATCAAAGAGCTTTGGGAATATGGAGAACACGAAGGTTATTTGAGTGCTAAATCCATAGTAGCATTGAAGGAGGTATACGACTTTGCCATAAAAAATCCTCAAAGTTCGAAGGTTGAAAAGGATGCTGAAACCCTAGATCCATCTAAAAGGGTAATCGTCTGTGCAGTGGGTTCGCTGCTCCCAAACCAGGTGAGAAATTTCAACCACCTAGAGTTAGGGTTCGAAGGCAAGTGCCCAGATCTAGGGTTCGAAGGGGTGCGAAGATTGATACTCCTCCACCATCGCCAGGAAGAAAAAAAGGTTGAGGAGGTCAATGATTCGTCAAGCAGTGATGTGTTTATTTGGGAGGAAACTCCAGCAAGAACTTTTGATTTTGGCGAAGGATCGTCCATTCAACCACTCTGCATTTCGTCTTGTTCGGACGATACTACGTTGTCCCTCAGATATTCTCTCCTTTCTATATTTTATAGTCCATGCATGTTTTTTTTTTTTAATTTTCCAGATTTGTTTTGCTTTTTTTTTTTTTTTTTTATGATTTGGGTGTATGGTTTTTTAATGTTTATGGTGTTTATGATGTTATGATGTTGTTCTTTTTATGATTTGGGTGTTTGATTTTTGAATGTTTATGATGCAATGATGTTGTTGGTGTTGTTCTGTTTACTCTGGTGTTCTGTTTTTGATGTTTATGTTGTTCTGTTGTTGATGTTTTTGATGTTGTTGATGTTGTTCTGTTTATGATGTTTATGTTGTTCTGTTGTTAATATTTTGGATGTTGTTGATGTTGTCCTTCCATTACGTACTTGCATACACCATATGGACTGCCATATCCAAAAATTTACCAGATAACCACACATGTAACAAAGGAATCCAATAAGAAAGCAAAAGATGGATACCTATGTAAATGATGGGGTTACTTGAGGCAGTCTTATGTATTTGTATGCATCTAGTCAGCATCAACCACCATATCATCCTCACCTACCATGATTTCATCTTGACCTGGATTGCTTTGCTGATTTAAGTATTGGACTACCTCATTGATTAATTCTTGATCCACTTCAGCATTTTCTGGTAGTTACCCAATTCTTTGAAGTCTTTCTTTGCCAACATGTGGGTTTTTGTAGTTGTTCCCACCTTTAACCTTCAAAATTTCTATCATAACATATTGGAGTTGTAACCATGTGAACTTAATTTTTGTTGTATCAAAAAACCAATATGCCTCCTCCACCTTCTCAACCAACTCATCTATGGTATTGGGGAAAGATTGATATTGTAAACTCTGAAAAGCTCTAAACAGCCCTAGGTCTAAAACATTTAAATCAGGTGACTGTGGGGGTTGACACACTAATTGAATGTTAAATCCATTTTGTGTTGCTACATGAAAAAATTCTGGGTCAGTTGGGGAGATGTGTGGCCTTGCATTATCTTGTTGGATTGTGATGTTTTTGGACATACAAGCTGGCCACTTCTCCATGATTGCAGGAATTACCTTTGATATAAGCATATCTCTGATGACATCCTTAGTTACGTTTTGCACAGCCTTTGTTTCAACTGTCCCAGCTGGTCTGTTTTTTTACTTGTTCCTTGCTGTGTGCTTGTAAGTGAATGGGAAAATTCCAAATTTCCCATCATGAATGCAATTACCCTCCTCATCATATATAGGCCTTGATGTAACTCCCATGAACATTACTTTTATCCTGAATCTTTTGCTTTGACAGTGTCTGTAAGGATCTATTTCAGCTGGTAGTAAATAAAATCTTCTTGTTTCAGGGTTTAAAAAAAACCATTTTTCATCTATATGCACAACATTCCTCATGTCATCAAATATTGGTTTGCTTGTAGGAGTCCCAGGAATTATATGAGACATGACCCATTTCAGTCTTGCAATCTTGTGCTTGTCTGTCACTGTTGGGTGATTGTTTCTTGTGTGTACCCTTAAGTGACCCCTTTTCAGCAAGTTGAACACATGAGTATGTGAGCAACCCAAGGCACCAACATATGCCCTGTATGTTGTTCTCATATGGAGTGATACAGATTGTAGCCACTCATCATCACCTCTGCTCTTTTCCTACCTACACTTCCATTCTTCTTGTTTCTGACATCAATTTCACCACCCTTCTCTTGTTGACTCTCAACTTTATTAAAAATACGACTGATTGTGCTTCGATGGATCCCAATTTCTCTTGCCATCTTACTCTGTGTTCGTCGTGGTAATCTGATGCCATTTTTTATGCCAAGTAATTTGAATGCAATGTAATTACGTTGTTCATTAGTTAGATCCTTACCTACTTGTCTTAACAACTCATCTGCAATTGTTTCAGAAGTTCCTGATTGATGAAGTAGGCCCTCTTCACGCAGCAACGTGTCTATGCAGTAGAATTCATCAAGTTCTTCCTCCATTTTGGCTTTTTCTTTGGTTTTGTGAGGATGAACTTAGTGATGTGTGTGCAAGTGTAAATTTTTGTAAACTAAACCCTAACCTAACTCTAATGTGTAGTGTGTGCTTTTGAAGTGCTGTAATATTTTTTCTGCAAACAACACTTATGGGTATTGTATTTATAGGGATAATCATCCCTTGAAATTGTTGTAAAATTTTGGAGGGGAAAACTTAAATTTTCATTCCCTCCAAAAATTTGGGTTCTTTTTGATTTTACTGGAAACCCAAATTGAAGTTATAAAAGTAACAATAAAAAAAAAAATTACCACCCCCCTCCCTTTTACTGTAGCCTGCCGTATTTCCCACCAAAATTTGGGACCACATTATTATTTTTCTCTCTCTTACTTTTACTAATCTACCAACTCAAAACACATTTAATAAATTTTTTTTGGAGTCTGTGCCGACCCTATTTGTTGCAATCTTTTGTTTACGGAGAAAGTATATTATCTGATCTTAACTTTTCTGAAATTCATTGTACATTATTATAATTGCAAACTATCATTAATACTATTTTAATTTTAGTAAAAATAAATTTAAAATTAAAATTGAAAAATATAATAAATAAAAATAAAAAAAGGTAAAAATAAAAAATATATAAATGAAAATTAAATAAAAATATAATTTACATAAAATAAGATGATGAGACTATTCAAATAAAAAAGAAAGCAAATGTGGATCGAGCGCATGAATTTGGTCTGGAGTCGTGGAAAACTAAAGATAAATAGGAACAAGGAGAGTTGAGGTAGCGCCTCATCGCGAGCGTCACAATGGACAATTGCGGACACCGATGTGCTTCTAGCTATCTCCCCATGCTTCCAGTTTCTGAGGAAAAGTTTACATCATGAACCTCGACTATTTTGTCAGCTGGATTTTTTATTCACCTTTAATTGGTGTAGTTGCCCAATTTATTATGCTTAAATTCCTGGTTGGGGATGTTTGAAAATGAGTCAAATCTTCTAATTCAATATATATCACATAGCGACTATCTCAATGATATAAAAATACTCTTTATATTATTCTCTCTTTCCAATACATAAAATCCTTATTGATTCCGGGTACAAGTATTGATCAAAAGCTTCAATAATCCTTCGTATTATACTATAGTGGGGGTGAAGGCTGGATTCTTGAATAGTGTGCTAAAAAAACCTGGAAGCACATTCGTAGCGCTACATTTCGTTAAAAAAATTATAGCTGACTTTGTTCACGGCACACCGTTAAATTTTTTAATTTCTTATTTTTTCAGATTATTTCTTTGTATTTTGGTTTTCTTCTCATCTTGTAACTATATGATTTCAACATAAACAACTGACATAATGGATAGTGAGGGAAAAGGCATAAAACAGTGAATTCAAACTCAGATGATGTCTTACCAATTTTAAAGTAATACATAATAATGGATGGTGGTGTTCACCCATCCCCATCCCCATACCCCTCCCCCCCCCCCCCCCCCCCAAAAAAAAAAAAAGAAGAAGGAAATTCAAGCAGTGTATGTACCATCAGACATCATATATTGTGATTCTGAAGGCACCCAAAAATGTGGATAAGTGTGGATCAGATCCCTTAAAAAGTTGGTTGAAGATAGAATTGTGGGATCAACTTCAAGTACTACTAGTACTAAAGGAAACTAATCATTATAATCAAAAGCATTTAGATGTAACTGAGATTGGAAGTTTTTGCTTCATTTTTACTGTTGGGAAGTATACTATTTCGTCTTTTTCAGCTACCCACCTGTCTCACACAAAAACACAAGATTAATCATTCTAGTAATGGAGCATTTTGTTTTAGAGAATTTTAAACCCAATGTTTGTTTACTATTGTTGCTCCAAAAACCATGCTAAAAATTAAGAGGTCTTATATCAAATTATCAACCATTTTAGATAAACAAAAATAAGTTGAACAAATGACCCACTATAAGTATAGAATTGGTAGGATTTGGCCAATTTGCTCTAATAAAACTTTTAACTTAAGATATTGAAGCTTTTTACCACCATAAACCTTCTATAACTTTTTTACATAATTGGATAGGAAATCTTATTAACCTTTTTGTACGAAATTTTCTGTTAAAAAGTTATAATTGTTTTGCAAAAAATATTCCATTAGATCATTAGACGGTCTGACAAGAGACCTGCTATAGAATTCACCACGAAATCTTCCAAAAAACAAGGTTGGTTTGTAATTTTCTTTAAGAAATTTGTTGTTTTTTTTATCGATCATAAAAATTGCAAATAAACAATATTTCTATGTTGCTCGGTTTCTTATCAAATAAAAAAATTTAATCTAATTTTTAATTCTTATCAAATAAATAGCATTTAATTCCTGTATGACACACACACACACATATATATATAGCATTTAATTCAATATCATTATAGGATTATTAAATTTTGGAGAAGAAAATTACCTATAAGTAGTGACAAAATGATGAAGAAATATAGAAATTTCAAGCCTTGCAAATTCAAGACCAGGACAAAGTCTCTGTCCACCACCAAATGGAGCAAAGGTATAGCTACTTGCAACAATTCCCTTATTCTGCAGAGTAAATTATATTATGATCGAGTATTGGATATTGGATAAACTACATTTGTATATATGTTACACAAAGTAAATGGAACAAAAGGAGAAAAAGGAAGCTATGGGAAAGGAAAAGAATGAGAACAAACCTCCTTGTTTAAAAAATAGATTGTGTAAGGAAGGGGAGGGAAAGGGAATATTCCATTTTCATTCCCTGCTCGGAACTGTCCTCCCCCCTCCCCCCTTCCTCCTTTTCCATTTTCCTTTATTTTCCTTTCATATTGTTATCCAAATACAATAGACCAGCAATCATTGATGATACTGACCATGCATATCATGTTTATTATTATATGCAATTAATAATGGATTTTATCAACACTAATTTTCTAACCTCCCATCTCCACGGATCAAAATGATATGGATTCTCATAGTTTTGTTCATCCATGTGAATTGAAGTTAAGGATGCAAGTACACACCATCCTTTTGGTATCAAATAACCTGCATATGTTATATACACAATACTCCATCATTATTTATTTGTCACAAAAAGGAAAATGTACTAAGAAATATTGCTTTAGACTTAATTCTTGTGAAATTTAATTAGCTTAGTTCAATTCAGTTCACGTGTTCATTAGTGTAGCGGCCCAAAAAAAAGCCTAGCATGATAATAGCGATGTTTTATTCAATTTTTTTTTTCTATAATTTTAATGTCTAAATAATTATAAGAATAATTTCAGATAAATATTAATAAGTTCAAATTAAATTACATAAATATAAAAAAGTTTAATAGAAAACATTCAATAAGTATACAAGAAGTTTTAATTTAGTAAAATGTCCAAAGAGGGATGAGATTATTAAGAATAATTTTAAGTTGTACAATATCAGATCGTGAAACTTCAAAACATGTTAATTTTTTTACAATCATATATAAGCGTTTTTGGAGCTGATTTATTCTGTCACACTTGTTATTGTTATCCAAAAGAGGTTGGGCAAGAATAATAAATTCAAATAAAAAAAAATATAATTTCGTAAATAAAGTTTTGGATGCTACAAAGATACAAAATAAGTTCTAGAAGATTTAAATAAGCAATAATAAGGGTGCGTTTGATTCGTCTGAAATTTTCTGATCTGGTCTGGTCTAGTCTAGTCTGATCTGATCTTTTCTGATCTGATCTGAAATTTTCTGATCCAGTCTGATCTGGTCTGATCTGATCTAATCTTTGGTGAAATTTAATTGTACATTATTATAAATATAAACTATTATTAATATTGTTTAAAATAGAAATAAAATTAAAAAGAAATAAAAAAATAAAAATGAAAAAAGTAAAGAAAATAAAAAATATAAATAAAGATTAAAAAATATAAATAACATAAAAATGAAAATACATGTAAAAATAAAAAATAAAAATAAAAATAAAAAGAAAAATAAAAATAAAAATAAAGATAAAAATAAAAAATAAAAAATAAAAAAATAAATAAAAATAAAAATGAAAATACATATAAAAATAAAGTTAAAAATAAAAAATAAAAAGAAAAACAAAAATAAAGATAAAAATTAAAATTAAATTAAAAAATAAATTAAAAGAAAAAAAAATAAAGATAAAAATAAAGATAAAAATAAAGATAAAAAATTAAAATTAAAAATTAAATTAAAATTAAAAAATAAAAAAATAAAAAATAATAAAAATAAAGATAAAAGACGATCAAGTAGAAAGGGGGACGTAAGGAAGCTGCATATAAATATAAATAAAAACTAAAAAATAAATTAAAAGCAAAAAAAATTAAAAAAAAATTAAAAAAAAAATTAAAAAAATAAGGATAAAAATAAAATAAAATAAAAATAGTTACTTCATTCGTCTTCCATATATATAATGGTAACTAATTAATATCATCATTGTGTATTATGTATATAATTTTCTTTCAAATAAAAAATTATGTAAATAATTAATATTATCCTTCAAAATTGGTCGTAATTTTTTTTATTTTAATTTATGGCTATAATATTACTTCCAAAATATAAGCTAAAATATCACAAAAATGCAATTTTTTTTTGTCATCAATAAATATAATTAATCATTAATATGCATAATATTATAATTATATTATTTTATTTTATTATAAAAATAGAAATAATATTAATTGAGTTTTGAGTTATAAGGAACAAAGAACAAAATGTTGATCTGATCTGATCTAGTCTGATCTGATTTTTTCTAATCTGATCTGATCTGAATTTTTCTGATCTGGTCTGATCTGATCTGATCTCAATTTTCTGAAAATAAGCACAGGAGTGCTTATATAAGTTGAATCAAACGCACCCTAAGTTGAAAAAAATAGACCTCTTGAAGAAAAAGTGATTATGACAATATACTTCAGTTTATGTTGATGTCTTAATAATTGATTTTATTTTTATTTGTAGGAGTTAAGCTAACAACAAGGACCTAAAATTTTGGGGTTTTCACTGTTAAGGACCCATAACTTTTTTTTATACCATTTTGGACCTCAACCCCTTTTTTAGCAAAAAAATTAACCAAGTTGAGTTAAAAATTTAGGTCCTTGAGAGTTTAACAACAAAGAATAGCATCATATATATACTTCAAAAATTAAAAATTAAAGATTTATTAATTATTATTTTTTTGGCCAAAACTATTCTTCTTCTTCCTATGGTTACTAATTATAAGAATAATTTCAGATAAATATTAATAAGTTCAAATTAAATTACATAAATATAAAAAAGTTTAATAGAAACATTCAATAAGTATACAAGAAGTTTTAATTTAGTAAAATGTCCAAAGAGGGATAAGATTAAGAATAATTTTAAGTTGTACAATATCAGATCGTGAAACTTCAAACCATGTTAATTTTTTACAATCATATATAAGCGTTTTTGGAGCTGATTTATTCTTTCACACTTGTTATTGTTATCCAAAAGAAGATAGGTTGGGCAAGAATAATAAATTCAAATAAACAAAAATATAATTTTGTAAATAAAGTTTTGACTGCTACAAAGATACAAAATAAGTTCTAGAAGATTTAAATAAGCAATAATAAATTGAAAAAAATAGACCTCTTGAAGAAAAAGTGATTATGACAATATACTATTTATTTGATAAGAATTAAAAATTAGATTAATTTTTTTATTTGATAAGAAACCGAGCAACATAGAAATATTGTTTATTTGCAATTTTTATGATCGATAAAAAAAACAACAAATTTCTTAAAGAAAATTACAAACCAACCTTGTTTTTTGGAAGATTTCGTGGTGAATTCTATAGCAGGTCTCTTGTCAGACCGTCTAATGATCTAATGGAATAATTTTTGCAAAACAATTACAACTTTTTAACAGAAAATTTCGTACGAAAAGGTTAATAAGATTTCCTATCCAATTATGTAAAAAAGTTATAGAAGGTTTATGGTGATAAAAAGCTTCAATATCTTAAGTTAAAAGTTTTATTAGAGCAAATTGGCCAAATCCTACCAATTCTATACTTATAGTGGGTCATTTGTTCAACTTATTTTTGTTTATCTAAAATGGTTGATAATTTGATATAAGACCTCTTAATTTTTAGCATGGTTTTTGGAGCAACAATAGTAAACAAACATTGGGTTTAAAATTCTCTAAAACAAAATGCTCCATTACTAGAATGATTAATATTGTGTTTTTGTGTGAGACAGGTGGGTAGCTGAAAAAGATGAAATAGTATACTTCCCAACAGTAAAAATGAAGCAAAAACTTCCAATCTCAGTTACATCTAAATGCTTTTGATTATAATGATTAGTTTCCTTTAGTACTAGTAGTACTTGAAGTTGATCCCACAATTCTATCTTCAACCAACTTTCTTTTTAAGGGATCTGATCCACACTTATCCACATTTTTTGGTGCCTTCAGAATCACAATATATGATGTCTGATGGTACATACACTGCTTGAATTTCCTTCTTTTTTTTTTTTTTTTTTTTGGGGGGGGGGGGTATGGGGATGGGGATGGGTGAACACCACCATCCATTATTATGTATTACTTTACAATTGGTAAGACATCATCTGAGTTAAATCCTTTTCTCACTTGTTTCCTCCTTTCAAAACATTATATTTTCTTAAATATTTGAAATTGAAAATAATATCACAAAGTTAAAGAAAATAAAAATGGTATGAATAAAAGTACATGATAAAAAAATGAAAAAAAAAATAAATTCTTCATCTTAGGTGAGTTAAAGTGAGGTCAAATGAGTAAATTTTTAACCTTAGGTCTTAGTAAATGAAAAAAAAAATTGCAGGTCTTTAATGATGAAAAACATAAAAGTTGAGGTCCTAATTATATGTTTAACTCTATTTGTAGTATAGAATTGTACATTATTAGCTAGGTTACCGGTCAATTTGAAACCTTAATTAATTACATGTTAGAAAAAAAAAAAAATCCTTACACGCAAAAATCTACAATATGGTGATAGAAAACGAGTGTAATTTCGAATTTCTAGTTGTAGAACAGAAAGAATACTCACCTTTAATTTCTACATCTTTGGTGGCTTGTCTCCAAATTGCATTTATTATATTCGCCATTCTTAATGTTTCACTTATTACCTACAATCATGCATAAACAAAATATTAGTCTCCTACAATTAAAGAGATGGCCCGGATAATGCTAACTGAGTGCCTTATGGAGCTAAATAATAATCAATTATATAATTTTTTTCTGGAGTGGTAATAATTTTATAATGCATGTCAAAAATTACACGTTGATCGGTGCAATTTAATGTTTGTTATAATTGATTACTCCATCCGTCCCAAATAAATCGATTCATTTTGACAAAACACTCTCACAATTTTGATCAAAATGGAACAGTTTTTTTAGGACCGATAGAGTATTTCACTTTTAGCTTCCTTCTATAATGTGGCGAGGGCACTCGCTAGTTTTTGCCTGATAATGATAACAAAAAAATAAAAATATAACTCACATTTTGGGTGAACGTCAAAGACATGTAGTCCGTCCAAACATAGGAGTTCCCGGAATTAGCCTTCTGCTTCTTCAAAGCCATGTTCTCATCCTAGAGTCCCAATAGGGCAAAAAGAAAAATTACAAATAAATAAAAATAGAAACAAATTAAATCCTCCATTATTCTATCAAGGAATAAAGTTTATACAAAATTTAATCTGATGCCAACTATCTAGCTGTCTATTTTAACTTTTTATCACGAATTTATCAATATGTAACTAAGGGCTTTTACTTCAGATTAATTCAATTCAGTTCATTTCAGCTCAATTCAGTTCAGTTCAGCTCTAAATTTCCTTTTCTTATACAAGTAAAATATTACATTCAGTTCAATTCAGTTCAGCTCGGCTCAGCTCAGCTCAGTTTAGCTAAAGTAAACGAGCCCTAAGTAATTACGTTTTTTACTAAAATTATGATTTTATGCTAAAAAATTATAAATTATGCTAAAAGTGATATTTTAAAGTGAAAAGTTATCATGTAAGCTAAGATAGTGTGATCAGAAAATTTTGACATGCCTTATTTTAAGTCACCGACCCAATATAATCGACACACGCACCGAAAAGAAGAAGATAAGAAATCCTTGTAAGTTCGTGTGGTGAGATTCAAAAATTAATACTCATATTTGACATTGGCAAAATTTAACCAATAAACGTATTCATCATTTTCATAAATGTCTAAGAAAAAAGTGTCATATATGTATTTATGTATAAAGATATTCCAGTATCTTTTGTACCAAAAAAGATAATTAAATATCTCATCAAAATAATTAATTTTAAGTTATGAATTTTCTGATGCTTCAAAAAAAAAAAAAAATGAATGGTTGGGGTACACTGCTGAGTGCTGACTGCCCATGCAATTTGTGAAAATAAAAACGTTGATCATGACAACACATTCATTCAACTACACATTATTCAACTTTTTTTTGGCTGATAAATAAACTGAAACGCTAGGTCACCTCTAACGCTATGTACCAATGTACGTATGTGCAGAATTGATGCACTTGGAGTTGGACCATATCTACACAATTGTTGAGAATGAAGTCATAGCCCAGTGGTTAGGGCTTCAGAATTTCAGGCATGAGTTCCTGGGTTCGATTCCCACCGTACGCATTTGTGAGGATTCCTTATTATCCCCCTTATAGATGCGTGTGTTGGCTAAAATTGGGCCGGATAACTTGCAGTAGGGCCCGATTCCAAAGCCTAAGTATCCCACACATTATCCTAAAAAAAGAAAAATCTACACAATTGTCATTGTATAAATTTAAGGAGTTATTATCCATCGCCCACAAATTACTTAAAATCGTCCACCTAATATTTTGAAATTATTTTATTGCCCCTAACACTACATATCACTCCATCCACCCCAACTCACCTCACCATCCACTTTATCTCAACTCACCATCCACTTTATCTCAACTCACCACCAACACCACCACCACCAACACCACCACCACCACTACCACCACAACCATTCCTACCACGATCACTAACCACGACCACCAGCATCACCACGACCACCAGCAGCAGCACCACCAGCAGCAGCACCACCACCACCACCACCAAATTCAAAATTCAAAAAAAAAATTAAAATAAATAAATAAATAAGAGGCCCACGCCATGGCTGGGACGTCCCACGTGGGCCTCTTATTTTGTTTTTTTTTAAATTTTTTTTTTGAATTTTGAATTTGTGTTTGGTGGTGGTGGTGCCGATAGTGGTGGTGCTGGTGGTGGTGCTGCTGCTGGCGGTTGTGGTGGTAGTGGTGGTGCTGTTGGTGGTTGTGGTGCTGGTGCTGGTGGTTGTGCCAAGGGTCGGTAGTAGCTGAAGTGAGAGAGTGTAATAGTGGAGTGAGTGAAATGGTGAAGTTGAGGTTAATGTGAATAATAAGGGCAAGAAGGTAATTTCAATATGTTGAGTGGACGATTTTAAGTAAAACGTAGGCGATGTTTAGCAACCCTCTAAATTTACTGCTGAGGTCCCCATTTCTTGGTCCATGTCAACACATGGACTAATGGAGTGTACTACGCACACAAGCTAGCCCCCTACCCCCAAACAATAAAAAGAAAGTAGGGAGCAAATGCTTAAAGGAATATATTTAGGGTCCACTAGGCCATGTGGTATAAAGTAAAGGGGAAAAAAGTTTAGATCCAACAAAGTTTTTAACTAAATCAATCATAAAATTAATAACCGTAAAAAAATAAATGTAAGAAACTAAGTGGATAAATTAGATAAAATGCTAATACTCCCTCCCCAATGTACGTATGTAAGAAACTAAGGCTCTGTTCTTTAGGACTGATCTGGTCTGATCTGATCTGATTTGATTTGAGTTTGTCTGATCTGATCTGATCTGATCTGATTTGATCTGATTTGAATTATTTTTATTTTTATTTTTATTTTTATAATTGTAATACTTATTTTTTAATGATAAATGTAATACATGATTATATTTACTAAAATAATAATATTTATTATTATTAATAATAATTATTATTATTATTATTAATATTATAATTATTATTATGATAGCCCATTTGATTTCACCTCTTCATTCAATCTCACTCCAAAACTTCAAATAATAATATTAATACTAATAATACTACTACTACTACTACTACTAATAATAATAGTAGTAGTAGTAATAATCACCGCCGAAAATTTTGACCAAACCGTCACTGAAAAAGTCGACCGAATAATCACCGCCGGAAAATTCATTCCGAAAACCGTCGCCGAAAAACTCGGCCTGAAACCGTCGCTGGAAAAGTTGGCCGAATGATCATCGTCGGAAAAGTCAGTCCGAAAACCGTCGCCGAAAAACTCGGCCTGAAAACCGTCGCTGAAAAACTTGGCCTGAAAATCGTCGCCGGAAAAGTCGGCCGAATAATCACCGCCGGAAAAGTCAGTCCGAAAACCGTTGTCGAAAAAGTCGTCCCGAAAATCGTCGCCGAAAAACTCGGCTTGAAAATCGTCGGCGGAAAAGTCAGCCGAATAATCACCGCCGGAAAAGTCGGCCGAATAATCACCGCCAGAAAAGTCAGTCCGAAAACCGTCGTTGGAAAAGTCCTCCCGAAAACCGTCGCCGAAAAACTCGTTCGAAAACCGTCGTCGGAAAATGTCGATTGGAAAAACGATGCTCTAATAATAATAAAGATTAATAATGTCTGATCTGACCTGATTTGAGTTTGTCTGATCTGATCTGATCTGATCTGATCTGATCTGATTACTGTAGCTTTTAAGTCCAAAAGAACAGGGCCTAAGTGGAAAAAAACGGCCTTTTCATTTGGAAGCCCCAAATGTTAGGCAACTTACCCCAATAATAAGATTGTATATTTTACGAGAGAGCAATTGGGGAGGGTAATGACTCCATATATTATTGATGCTCTAACATGGCATTATGGGTGGCCGGATCGAATTACCACAATTTTTTTCCAATGGATAAACACGTGTTAGGGTGTGCTAAGTGGTTTCCACAGGGATTTGGCCCGAAATATAGAGTGCAAAGCCTTTATAAGCGATTTACCACGAAAACGCTGACTAATAACGAATTGAGTTATTTTTAGGAATTTTGACTCTAAAATCTCCGTCATTGTGTGCTAACAACTAATAAGTGGGCATGTTGCACGACCCAAAGAATCTCCAAGAAATATATCAGCCATTTTTGTTATAGGGCCCCAAAACAGACCCCGAAAGCCAAAAAAGGTGAATTATAGCCTTTAAATTCGGCATTACGGGTGACCGAATCTAAATACCAAATCATTTTCTAAGAAAGTGGGTATGGTATGACAGTGAAGTAAATTAAAGCCCCATCCTTGAGTGGGATGGGCCTATCATTAAGGCTCAGTTTGTTTTGATAGAAAACATTTTCGTGGAAAATTATTTTATTCCCTCTCTCCATTTTCCTTTGCTTGTTTTGGAATGGACGGAAAACAATTTTCTTTAAGGCGGAAAATGTCAATTTGGAAAAGGAAAATCATTTTCCTTTTGTGGAGAATGAATGCCATATTTTCATTCTTCCTTTTTACTTCTCCCTTATTCACTCCTCCCATCATTTCTATCTCATTTTTTCTTTCCTTCATAAGTTTTCCTCTAATTAAACAAATAAAGGAAAACTTTTTTACATTCATGTTTTTCATTGAAAATTGTTTTACTTGACACATGATTTTCCATAAAAATTGTTTTCCTTCAAAACAAACGGACTCGTTTTATTTTTTTCCAAAGATTAAAATTGATAGTGACTGCCCTCAAATCTCAAACCTTCTTTCCTAGAAGGTGTAGTTCGTTTCTAGTAAAACAGCTACTAATAGCGACTAGCGATACTATAAAAGGCAAAGTTCTTTAATTCACTATACTCCCTAAGAGGCTAAGAAGTATTTTAATTTAAAAAAGCCTTCCTTGATGTATAATGATGTTTAATAAGTGTTATTTTATTCATTGAGTATGCCCAGCAATTTATACAAGTAATTTACTAACTAAATAATGGAAATACTAGCTGTACAAGGCTAAGACAAAGGAGAATAAAATAATGTTTGATATGTAAAATATCATGATTAATATGTATACTGTAATTAAGACTAAATATCAAATGCTTAAGAAAAGTGGATATATTTGCCTAATCAACGTGAGCATATTGACTGTGATTATGATCACATGTCAATCCTTATCACGCCCCCTCAAAATGGACGTCGAGGATGAGAGGCCAATTTTGCAAACCAAGGTTGTGAATTGAGTGCGGGGTAGAGGCTTGGTCAGTGCATCGGCTAGCTGATCATTGGTGGAGACGTAAGCAATTTGAATGAGATCGGCTTGGACATTTTCTCGCACAAAGTGATAGTATAGGCCAAGATGTTTCATTTTAGAGTGGAAAACTGGATTGGCACTGACATATGTTGCACCAAGATTGTCACAATAAATAACAGGAGGTTGAGTAAGAGTGCAACATAACTCAGTAAGTAGATTGTGAACCCATAGAATTTCGGATGTGGCATTTGCTACAGCTTTGTATTCAGCTTCCGTGGAGGAACGAGCCCTAGTACGTTGCTTTTTCGATGACCACGATATAGGATTCTTACCTAGGTAAACTATATAGGCAGATGTGGAGATGTAGTCATCCTTATCTCTTGCCCAGTCGGAGTCGGAGTAGGTATGAAGAGGTAAAGGAGAATCTTTGTGTATTGTTAAACCCATATTCACAGTACCATTGAGATACCGAAGAAGTCGACGTAAAGCTTGCATATGGTCCTCAGTGGGTCGTTGCATGTATTGAGCGAGTTTGTTTACTGTGAATGCTACATCGGGACGAGTGAGACTAAGATATTGGAGGCTTCCTATCAGTGTTCTATACTCTGTTGGGTCAACCAGAAATTTTCCTTGGATAGTAAGTGGAGGGTCAAGTGGCAAAGGGGTTGCAACAGGTTTTACTTCTTCCATGTTTGCTTTGCACAGTATGTCATTAATGTATTTTGTTTGACTTAAGAAAAGACCTTGGGGATGTGGCATGACTTCAACACCAAGAAAGTAAGATAGCTCACCTAGGTCTTTAAGTGAGAAACGGGATGCAAGCTTCTAAATGAAATTGTCCAAGATTGGGGGAATGTTGCTTGTCACAATTATATCATCTACATAAACTAGTAGATAAACAATTGTTCCATTTGATGTGAAAGTGAAGAGAGATGAGAGATGAGTCTGAAACTGTATTTTTGAACCCAATTATTTCAAGATATTGTTTCAATTCCTTGTACCAAGCTCTTGGAGCTTGTTTTAAACCGTACAATGCTTTGTTGAGCTTGCAAACATGATTAGGAAATTACGGATCATAATAACCAGGAGGTTGAATGGTGTACACTTCATCAGTAAGTGTGCCCTGCAAAAAAGCATTATTAATGTCAAGTTGGCGCAATGGCCAGCCTTGACTGACTGCAAGTGATAAGATTAATCTGACTGTAGCGGGTTTAACGACAGGGCTGAATGTTTCACTATAGTCAACCCCTGCTCTTCGGTTAAACCCTCTCGCTACATATCTAGCTTTGTATTGAAGGATATCCCCATTTTTGTCTTTCTTAATTCGGAAGATCCATTTGCATCCTACAATATTTTGGGAAGAAGAGGAAGGAACTAAGTCCCATGTTTTATTTTTGACCAAAGCAGCAAACTCCTCATCCATGGCCTTTCTCCATATTGGGCTTTTAAGGGCTTGGGCTATTGTTTTTGGAAGTGTAGTGACTGAATGAGGTGCCACTGTGGGAGTTTGTAGAGTTGCAATGAGGTTAAGTTTGTTTATGGGTTTTCGGATACCATTTGATAGACGAGTATTATACTGGTTTGTATGTATTGTAGTGTCATTATTTTGTGTTGTGTAGGAATTAGTAGATGAGTTTAATAATGGACTAGCATATTGAAGTGGGGCAGCGGAAGATGTAGGACTTTGATTTGATTCTGATGACTCAGAGGAAGAATTTTCCATGGTAGTGGATAAAGTGTGATGATGATAATGTTGAGGTGGTGATATAGTGGTAATAGAGAAAGAGCACCATTCTTCAATTAATTTAGGAAGTGAGGCAGTGGGTTTGTATGACTTGGAAAGAGGGAATTTGTGTTCATCAAAATGAACATGACGAGAGCAATATATTTTATGAGTTTGTAAGTCTAAACAATAGTATTCACTTTGTGTGGCAGAGTATCCTAGAAATACACATGGGGAAGATTTGGGGTCAAGTTTATGACTTGTATATGGTTTAAGCCAAGGGTAACATAGACATCCAAAACTCCTTAGCTTTATATAATTGGGTTCTACTCCAAAAAGTTTTGAGTATGGACATGCATTTTTTAAGAATGGGAGTTGGACGGTTGATTAAGTATGCATCTGTAGCACATGCATTCAACCAATATTCAAGGGACATTTTAGCATGAGTGAGAAGAGATAGAGCAGTTTCAACTATGTGCCTATGCCGACGTTCTGATAAGCCATTATGTTGAGGTGTGTGTGGAGGGGTAGTGAGATGAGAAATGCCATTAATAGAGAGAAAGTCTTTTAAAGCATTATATTCACCACCATTGTCTGAATATAGAGTAATTAAAGGAAGTTGGAAAAATATTTCAACCAATGCTTTAAATCTAATGAAGACCCGTTTTGTGTCCGATTTGAGTTTGAGTGGATATAGCCATATATATTTAGAAAAATGATCAATGAATATAACATAATACTTGTAGTTATCATGAGAGGTGATAGGGGCAGACCATAAATCAGTATAAACATATTGCAATGGAGCATTAGAAGTAATAGAAGAAGTATAAAATGGAAGTTCATGACTTTTATGGCAAGCACAAGCATTACAATCTAAGGTAGAAATACTAGAGACATTTAGATTATTTCTAGAAATAAGATGCCTAAAGGCTTTTTGTGATGAATGTCCTAATCGATGGTGCCAATCGATGGACTCTAACTTGGTGCTTGCGAAGACTTGTGGAGATGATGAGTGAAGTTCATAGACACCGGATTTTGCCAGACCCTGGAATAGAGATTTCCCCGTTTTGAGATCCTTCATAACAAAAGTGGAAGGTAAGAATTCAATATAGGCATTATTATCAATGCATAATTGAGAGAGAGAAATAATATTACGAGACATAGATGGAACATAAAGCACATTATGAAGATGAATAATTTGTGAGTTATAAGAAATTGATAATGAGCCTATATGGGAGATTTTGAGACCAGTACCGTCACCGATAATGAGCTCCTCGGTACTATCATATGGAGTGTGAAGTGAAAGATTATTGAGATCATTGGTGACATGGTGAGAGGCACCACTGTCAAGTAGCCATGTAGAAGAGGAAGATGAAGCTATATTGGCCATGTTGGCATATGGTGGGTTTTTGTAAGAGTTGGAAGTACGGTTAGGATTGTAGGAAAATTGTGTTGGTGGGTTGGTATTTGGAAATTGTTTTTGGAATGTGGGACATTGAACTACAATGTGACCAGTTGCACGACACCATTGGCATTTACCTAGAAAAGGTTTTGGTTTGTAGTTAGGGGTGGGGGTGTTGGGTGTAGGGAGGATACCCGATTGTCCAGTTCGGCCATAGTTGTAACGACCCTGATTTTTTTGGTATTTCTGCCGAATGTTTATGTGTATTTATGTGTTGCTATGTATGGTTCAAATTTATTTTTGAACTATGTATGTAATAACCCGAAATTTAGGGCCAGAAAATTTCGCGGTTATTAATTTTATTTTAATATTCTAAGTCCAAAAGGCCCGAATATTTGGACTGTTTTATTTTATTTCATTATCTTATCTCGGAATTGGGCCGATGACCCAATTCCTTTGAACCTCTTGGCCGGCCCCTATGTATGGGCTAGGATTAATTTCTTCCCTAATTTATTATTGATTAAGTAAATTATATTTATTTAATTAATAATATATATTAATTATTTTTTCATTAGAATTTTAAACCTAGTCTAACCCCTAAACTAAGTCTTCCTAGTTTTTCTCTCCTACCCCTACTTCCTCTCCTTCACACGGCTCTCCTCCCCTCTTTTATGTTGTTTTGTTTTTTTTTATTTATTATTTAATTAGGAATAGTACATGTTACAACTTTTGCCTAATCTCAAAATTACTCAAAGAAAAACCCTAAATTTTCCTAAGCCTAGCCGTGTACTTCAAGTCCAAAAGAGGGTGATTTTTCTTGTTTTCTTGCTAATCTAAGGTAACTAGTTTATCCCTCTTGAATTTGGGTTAGTTAATTATATAGTTAAATAGAATTAAATCATGAAAATTGATAGGTTTTAGTATCATGATCACCCATATTTATTTCGAGTATATGATATGATTAATATGTTATCTTTCTTGATATTTTTATGTAATTTTCTATGAATCTTTATTTGTTTAATTAATTGTATACATGGATTAATTTATTTAATTAAATATGACGTATAATTGTATGATAATTTTTAATTCTTGATCTTGAAATTTTTGAGAATGTCGAGTGTTATAGTGTAATTTTATGATAATTTAATGTTATTTTCTTGAATTATAATGATGATCTTGATTAATTAATTGAGTAATTTAAGTCTTAAAATAAAATTATTATTTTGTTCATGCTATATAAAAAAGTCGAGTGCTTATATTGATGAAGAATAAAGATTTTGATTTTTCTTGAGTAATCTTGATTAATCTTGAATTAGTAATAATAATCTTTAATTTAATCTTTAAATTTGTCATGTTAATATTAATTCTTGAAAATTGTTCTTGACATGTTTATTATGCCAAAGCCGTGTGGTCTATGTATGTTAAAAGATTGATTTTGACCTTGATTCTTGTCTAATCTTGATAATTTTATGTTCAAGTATGATTTTAATTATTATTTATTTGTTATTTAATTAATTATTGTTAATTGTATTTATTTAATTTAAAGTGTAAATGTTGGTAATTTTACCCCAAAATGTCGAGTAGTCTAGGATATGAAAAAGGGGATTTTGATCATGTTTTAGGAAATATTTGTTGTTATTTGTTGTTTTAAATGATCCATTAAATTGATTATATGATGATTTTATGAATTTATTTAATTATTATTCAAAACCCAAAAATGTCGAGTGGTTCCATATTATTTTTGGTCAATTTTAGTTTAATTTTTGACTTATAATATTACTAAAAGGTAATTTTAGGAATTAATATAATTTAAAGGAATTAAAAGGAATTAATGGGGATAAGTTGCAATATGAAGAAAAGTAACAATATGAATAAGAAGAAAAGGGATAAGATATGATATGAATTAGTGGTCTCAAGATGGCCTTTAGAAAATGATATGAATTAGTGGTCTCAAGATGGCCTTTAGAAAATGATGTGAACTAGTGGTCTCAAGATGGCCTTTAGATATTGCTTGTTAATTAGTGGTCTCACGATGGCCTTTAGAAAAGACAAGATACGTATGGAGGCCCATTTGATGATACACGAGTCATCAGATCGGGTTAAGTCGAAGCCACTGCCCTACTGCGGTCTCTGGGCAGTTCTGGATCTTAAGATATGTAGTCGTCTAAGTAGTAGTACACAAGCTACTATTTAGGGCTTATGGCCATAGCTTAGGCTTAGTTCTTGCAAAGGAGGGCTACGGGTTGAATACACGAGTTCACCCCAGCATGTTTAAGGAAAGTTGTGGTGCACACGGGATCCACAACGAGCATTATGACCGGTCCGATAAGAAGGTTAAAAGAGGGTTTAAGGGTAAAATATGATAAATAAGTAATTCACGGGAAGGGTTATGTGTATATGTGTATTGCCGTGTATATATTTATTAATTTGGTAATATTAAGTCTTCCGCTGCATACATCTGGTAAGTCTGTATTTTATTGGTGTATTTCTGAGTATATGTATGTTGTACGTATTTGTATTTGTATGCTGTACGTATTTGTATTCATAAGATTGTACGTATTTGTATCTGTATTGTATACGTATTGTGTATGTATTTCTAACCGTATTCTGCAGGTATTGTATACGTATTTCTGTACGTACTTTGTACGTGTTCCGTATGTATATGTATACGTATTTTCTACATATTTTTCTACGTATTTTTATACGTAATTTTTGTATGTATTTTTTGTACGTATTTCGTATGTATTTCTGTACGTATTTCGTATGTATTTCTGTACGTATTTTGTATGTATTTTTGTACGTATTTCCATATGTTCTATATAATTTTCTTGGTTGATTCTATGCTATTATGTGGTTAGCGGTCCCTCATTTAAGCGGGACAGCCTAGTTACTCGCCACTGACGGTGGACCCCCCCATTTCAGGTGATGATGCTGAGGCTTAGAATGGGCATACGTTGGCTCGGGATGTGTGTTTTAGAGTGGTTTAGAGCAACCGTAGTTTGTTTTGAATATTTCCTTTTGTTTATTAGTTAGCCGTTCCCAGCTTGTTGGGATTGACTTCATTTAATTATGTAATTTAGTATTTATTTATTAACTTTTGGGATTATTATTTCAGTATTTAGTTAATAAAAGGAATTTTAGATTTTAATTATAATATTAATGATAGATGTTATGTTGGTAATGATCCATTTGTCGATTTCCTTCGTAAATTGACAGCTTAGAAAAGTCGGGTCGTTACAATTTATTTTATTTTTATGTGAATAATTTCGATTTATTTTATTTTGATTAGTTATTATTTATTTTATTATTATTTAATTAATTAGAATTTAATTATTTAATTTTCTAATTAGTTATTTAATATTTTTCGGCTAAATCGATTTAAGCATGATTAGTCATGCAATTTTTGTAAATTAGCCCAATTAATCACGAGAGCCCATTTTGGCCCATTTTGGCTCATGAAAACCGGCCCCCTTGTGTGCATGGCAAGGATTTGCCACTTGCCTCATGTTCACACCTTAACTAACCTCTATATATAGGAGGGTTAGTAAGGCTTGAGGATCCTTTTGCTCATTTGCCATCTTATGCTCTTGTCATCAAAAGTTCAAACACAAACACACCTCTCATTTGCTCTCACTTCCACACGCCATTTTTGGCACTTTAATTCAATCAAATTGTTCATCGTCTTCTCAAACCCCAAACTTAAAGATTCAACTTCCATTGATCTTTAAGTATCAAAACACAAACTAAATCTCATAATTTACATTCAAGATCTATAGTTCGGGTTTGGTTTTGGGTCGTGTTCGTGTGGGTGTTCGAGTGGTGATCGTGGTGGTGCCGTGCAAGGGTCGTGTGGTGCCGTGCAAGGGTTGTGTGGGCCGTGCAAGGGACGGTGGTGCTCGTGTGGTTCGTGCTAGGGAGCCGTGCTGGGCAACCGTGGTGCTCGTGTGGTTCGTGGTGGTGTTCGTGCCAAGGCCGTGCCGTGCGTGGTGGTCTGTGTGATAGGGCCGTGTGGTTCAAAGTTTTGGGCTGCAATTTGTGTTGATTTTGTGTGTTAATCTTCAATAAGGTAACATACTTTCTCAACTTAATTGGTGTACTATGTTCCATAGTATAGATTAAATGAACAAGATTAGTTTATTTGAAGTTTTGATCATGTTTTTTGGTATGAATGTAAATCTGATTTTTAAGTGGTTTGATGATGATTTTGTGATTGAATATGATGATTTTATGAATGATTATGTTGGTAATAAGTTTATGTTAATCATGTTCAAGTTTGGTGAATTTTGGATGTTAGTAAGTTGATGATCTCTTATATTGAATCATTGAAAGTATGCGTGTAGTTTGATGTTTTTGATTGAGTTCTTGATTGAAGATCTTGAATCTTGATTGAGTTCTTGATTGAAGATCTTGAATCTTGGATGAGTTCTTGATGAGTTCTTTGAGTTCTTGATGAGTTCTTTAAGAGTCTTTATGAGTTCTTGATTAAGTCTTGAAAGTTAAAGAAAGTTAAAGAAAGGATTAAAGAAAGTGATTAAATGATGTAAGATGTATGGTTTGCATGTTATTTTCTTAAGTCAAGGCGTAATATGCAACTTAAGAAGTAACTAAGAATGTAAACTTCGGATTAAAGTGATAAAGATTGTAAAGATTAGCTTGATTTCGTAGCTAGACGCCTAAAACTTAGAGTAAGATTCTTTGTTTTTGGGTTAAGACGTTGCCCTTATCCTATCCGCGGTATTGGGATAGTTGGTGGTCTTACTATGTTGTCTTTGGATGTGGATTTCCAGTAAGATTGGTTTCACGGGATTTGGGAGTAAGATTCTCAGTCCTAACATAGTAGAAAGTTCAAATGCGTAAGATGCGTTCATACGTGCATAGTCCGGTCTAGTTTACGAATGATTGCGCCAAAGTTAAGATTGGTTAATTTAGTTGAGTCGAGCATGAATATTTGTATGATTCGCATGATTTGATGTTATGATTTGGGTTGTTTGATTTATGCTATGTTCGTGTGTATTCCCGTTAGGGTGAGACAGTTATGTTACTCGCCACTGACGGTGGACTGTTGTTTACTTTTCAGGTAATTCTGATGATGAGGTTCTTGCTTAACTTTGGGTTGGGCGAGCGCCGATGTTGTTATATAGTTTTATTACTGTTGTTTTACGACTTTGATTAGTTTGGACTATAGTTTTAGTACTTGTATACTTTACTTTAACTCTGACATATGTTTGGAGTTACGTTTATTAGTAGTAGTAGTTTGACTTTTGGATTAGTAATGTACAAACTTGTGGGTATTTGTACTTTTGGGTTTAGTAATATAATATTTTGAGGTATTGTTTTAAATTTTAAGTATTTTAGTTTGTTAGTTCTGACTATTCGACTCGTCGGTTTCTTCCGCGCCGGTTTAAGCGAGTCGGGTCGTCACAATAGTTACGGTTGTGATTTTTGGTGGTTGCAATAAAAGCAGAAGCAGGAAGAGTGGGGTCATGGTTATTGTGTTTGAGAGACAGCTCTTTGTTAATAAGCTTCTCATGGAGCTCTTCAAAGGAGATGGGTGAGTCCCTTGCATTGACAGATTCGACAACGGAATAATATGACTCATCAAGACCGAAGAGGACACGATCAATAAGATCTTCATGCTCAACCGTCTTACCAAGGGAAGCGAGTTGATCGGCGCAAGTTTTGATGGCTTGCATATAGTCAGTAATGGAAAGATTTCCTTTTGTAATACGACCGAAGTTGGTCTTTGAGTTGTTTAATATGGCCTCGACTGGGGAGCGCATAGGTTTTGGCTAGAGTATCCCAAATGGCTTTGGAGGTCTTGGCTTGAGAGATGAGTGGTACTAGTGGTTGAGAAAGGTTGCCAACAAGAGCACCACATAAAAGTTTGTCTTGTCTCGTCTAGAAGGAGAAGTCTGGATTGGACGATTCAACTCCGGCAGAGGTAATGACAGCCAAAGGACAAGGGAATTGACCCATCAACATACTTAAACAGGTCATGGCCGATGAGAATCGCTTCAATTTGCATTTTCCAAGAGAGGTAATTTGTGGGATGAAGCTTGATGGTGTTATGAATGTTAAGGAAAGTGAAAGGCTTGGTTGGGTCAGAGCCATTGGGGATTTGGTAGGATGAAATGTTGGTTGCCATTGAAGAGGAAAGAGAGTTGAATTTTTGGATCGGGAGAAGTCTGATACCATATAATGATGTTTACTAAGTGTTATTTTATTCATTGAATATGCACATCAATTTATACAAGTAATTTACTAACTAAATAATGGAAATACTAGCTGTACAAGGCTAAGACAAAGGAGAATAAAATAATGTTTGATATGTAAAATATCATGATTAATATGTATACTGTAATTAGGACTAAATATCAAATGCTTAAGGAAAGTGGATATATTTGACTAATCAACGTGAGCATATTGACTGTGATTATGATCACATGTCAATTCTTATCATGATGTTTAATTTATTTTATTTGTTGTTAAATTTAGAGCCATGTATGTCAAAATTAAATTACGCGTAGATCGGTGTAATAAATATTTGATTTAACTAATATTTATAATTTTAGCTTCTTAAACATAATCCTAGAGGGCTATATGCCTATATATTTAATTCATAAAAAATTTACTAAGATTTGAATCTTTTCTAATCCATGATAAGAAGTTATCTACAAAAGGCTTTTTTCTAACAAATTTTATTTTAAAATATCTAAAGCTTTTTAAAATCAAAAGTGTGCACGCATTAAAGGATGTCAAAAAGTAAATATGGAAATCAATTAATCAGCAACAAAGGGAGTACATACGTACTAATTACTTGTATAATTTAAAATGTGGAGTATAAACTTACGACAAGGTGTTCCAAAGCAGCGGGGTTGTGAGTAAGGTAGTACACAGCTAGGGTCATCACCATTGGCACAGAGTCCTCTCCGGGCACCATCATCTCAATTATATTTCCGGCTACGAAATCCAACGGTGGAGATCGACCAACCTCACCTCTGTCGTCGATGTCACGTAATAGTACGTCAATAGCATCACTATTAGTGTCTGTAGCTGCTAGGTTACATTGGCTGTTTGCTTTGGAAATTAATCTCTCCTCTATTAATCTCCTTATCATCTTTAGCAACCTTTCTTTGGCCTGTATGCATTATAAACTATTATGTCAATGCCTCAACGGTGTAAATCCATAATCAGATATCGTGTTCTTTTGGACTGAATTAAACTGAATTTGTCTAATTTGAAATAAATTGAAATGGACTGAATTAATTAAACTAAATCTTAAACTAAATTGAACTGAACTAATCCTTGTACCATTAACTACTAATAAAACAACAATTCGAATGCATACCATAATTACCTTATTGCAAATGATATTAATCTGAAAATTTGTGACAAAATTCATGTAGATAATAATGCTAAATATTACTCCCTCCGTTTCCATTTGTTTGTCCTATTTGACTTTGCACATATGCCAATGCACTTGTTTGAACGTAAATATCTTTTGTTGTATATGTGTAAAAATTATAATAATTGGATATTAATGACGTACTCATTGAGACGAATCAAACAAGACCATACATGACTATGTTATGTTTTATATATTAAGAGTAATTTAGAAGATTCTCTCATCTTATGAATAGTGTAATATTCCAAACAAGACAAACAATTGGGAACAGAGGGAGTATCATTCTTAATTGAATATCTTCTTATATGCTATCATATAGTGTCCTTTATTAGTTTTTTTTTTTTCTTTTTTTTTTAAAACAAAATTGGAAATTGATATTGCTTGATGTTTGTGATCGTGATATATACCTTTAAAGATTTGTAAAGTTGTGTGCCGGGAAAGTTGATTGGCAAACATATCAAGCCTTTGATAAACTCTTTGTACTCTTTCTTGAACAACACCATTTCTTCACCAGGACCTAGACTCATTAATACTTTTACCAATATCTCAAAGGTAATCTGAAACAAGCCCATGAAAATTTACTTTGTTATGACAAAAGCTAACTAACACCTACCTCATGGACATTAGATAACATAACTAAAAGAAAATAAGTTAAAATAAATATTAATTACACTGATCAACATGTAACTTTAATGTGCATTGTAAAACTCTTATAATTTTAAAACAATAAATATTCAACCTTTATCTACCAATAATATTTTGTTATATATAGTCAATTGTTAGGGTATTGTTAATGATGAAAAAAAATGGTTCATCTTCACAAACCATTAAATTATTTTCTTAACAATGAAAAAAAAATGTTCATGATGAATGGTTGTTTGTATGTTTGTACAGGCGAACAGAAGAACCAAAAGGTTCGTGGTCCAGCTTAGCAATTCTTTCCCCTTTTTTTTGGCTAAAAACCATCCAAAACGGTGCGTTTTGGTGCTGGTCCAGCCAAAATGACGCCGTTTTGGCTGGTTTTTTCAGCCAAAATAAATTTAAAGGACGCGGGCCACATGTACGTTGTAGAACGCGACACGTGGCCACGTCTCAGCCTAGTAAAAAATTGCAATTGTGTTGAATTTTGTGGATTTAATTTTAACACATACATTAATTTTAAAAAAAATCACCAAAATTCATAATTTTTTCTCCTCTATAAATAGCACCCATATTGCCATATTTTATTTAAAAAAAAATAACCCTTTTTCCATACAATTGTTTCCCCAAAAAAAAAAAATCTAAGTATTGTGCTTTGTTCTTTACTCTAACCATTTTCATCTCATCTTATTCACTTTTTTCCAAAAAATTCATGGATCCAAATAATCCTAATACTAGCAGAAAGGGTAATTCGAAAGGGTAGTTCGTGATGGTTTCGTTCTACTTAGTTTTTGTTTGATTAATGTATTCATTTAATGTATTGAAAATTATGTAACTTAATTTCGTTAATCGCAATTATTTAAATTTTTTATTAATTAATTTCGTTAATCGTAACCATTTCCATATTAGCATTTTGCAAATATTTAATTAAATTAAGGTAATCGCAAGTCGCAACTACTTAATTAATTTGAGTTAATCATAATTATAATTACAATTAATAGTGTTAATCATAATTATTTATATATTGCATTTTATTATATTTTATAAATAAAAAGGTGGGGTAGTGTAAAAAGTTGATGAACCTTTTTTATTTGGTTCATGAATAAGAAGAGAAATTGAAAATGGTTTGGTTTGGTGATGTAGATGAGAGAGAAAATTTGATAGTGACCCATGAACCTTTTTTTTGTTCATTGCTAATGGTGCTCTTAATTACGCAATTTAGCCACTATAAATATATTTTCGCAACTTTATTAAAGACAATAGTTTCAAAAGATTTAATTATACGTAGAAAGAAACCTACTCTAATACCTGAGTCATAAGTGTAAACATGAATTAAACAAGATCCATCTAATTAGTTTTCCCATAATATACTCTCTCTACTTCAAATTATTTTTGTATGTTATCGCATCTAAACAAGCATAGAAAAAGGTAAAATATGTAAAGTGGACTCAAAATATGAATTAAATAATAAAAAGTGGACGTAAAAGGAAATAGTGAAGAACAATGAATCACCTGATTAGTTTCATCTTGGACGTGAATAAGAGGACAATTCGTCCAATTCTGCAAAGTTAACTTGACAGAATTTTCAATGTCTGTAGTAATTTGGGATTTCAAATCAGGGGATTTCAAGAATCTTCCAATAGAGGCATGAACTCTCTTATGGAGAGCCCCATTCATCCTCAAAATAGAAGATTCACCAAATAATTCGGTTATAGATTTAGGATAAGATGGAATGAAAATATTCCCATGGTTTTGTAACACCACTTTGTTTATTTCTGGATCAGTTGACACTATTACTGGCTTCCCTAATAGATGTGTTCTGAATACCTTTCCATACCTGATTAAGAAAGCAAAAAAAAAATAAAAATGATAATAACAAAAAAAAGGGGGAAAAAGAAATATTATTGATAAAAGTTTTAGCGAAAACTCTGTCTTAATTTGTTTCTTAAATATTTCCTTTTGCAAGTCATATTTGAAATGATTCCAATCGCATGTAGCAACTCTATTGGTTCTCAATTGATAGCATTTATAACAATTGTAACATCATAGTTAATGTTACCTTAATTATGATTGCCATTGTTGTTAAAATTCCGACAACGACCTTATTATGATCCTATGATTTTATGACCTAAAAACAATTGATCGATCCCGATCCTAGATAGGTCGGTCTTACAATTAATAGAATCTTATGATCCTATTTAGAAGAAAAAAAATTCTACAGTCCAATGATTCAATCCTACATCCAATTATATAATTTAGTGCTAAAAACCATGTCCAAAATTTTTATTATCATTCATTAGAAAATATGTAGCAATCGTTGCTAAAAACATACAACAATGATATATATATTCTATTTATTACTTATGATTTAGAACAAAATATCAAAGTTCATGTTTTAAAAGCTTTGCATGTATTCAATCTCTGTGTTTTGCGATTTAAATCTATTTTTTCACTTATTACTTAAAAGTAATTAGATTTTATGTGAGAAAAAATAATGCTTTTAATAGATATTAAAATTTTATTAAATATTTGATTTTGTATTACAATATGGCATTATTTATATTTTTCTACTATTTAGTAAGATCTTAGAATTATACCATCTGACCTTATCTCCTTCATCGATCCGGTTTAGAACCTTGTGATCCTAATAACATTTTTATGTCATTGAATCAAATAAATAAAAATAATGCAATTAACTTTACCAAAGAGCATCAACAGTGACGAACCTTTTAGGTTCCGGCCCCATTTCTGAAATAAAGAATAATGGAAGGTTCCCACTCTTGCTTGTAGCATCTCATTTGAATCAGAATAAAGGGAATGTAAATCAAAAGGGGAGGTTCTCGTTTTCTCAAGTGGGTATCGCTCCCTTTAAAAAATGAATTAAAAAAACAAAGTAGGAGGAAAAAATGTTGTGGGCCGCATGAAAAAAGTAAGAAAGAGATGATAAATGGTAAGATTAATGTGAGCATAAAATTGTAAAATGAAAATAGTATGTAGTAAAGTTAATAGAAAATGACGTAGGGAGCGAAATTAAAGGGAAACTGATGAATGTTGATTGTCTAATAAACATGCAACATTCTAAATGTAACCAATAAATTAAAATAGATGGAATTTTAAATACTCTATCAACAATTGATGTTAGATTAGATAAGGTTGAGTACCATACACCTAAATCTTTTAATATAATCAAGAATAAATTAAGTTGTTTAGAAGTCTTACAAAAGGTTTCTATAAATATTTGTTGGTTTCAAAATGTTTAAACATCAACATCTTCTATTATTCTTTTATATATATATATACACACACATACATTAATTAAGACGACTCTAACAAGATCAAATATAAGTATACTTTTTTCTTATATATAACATAAATTATTTCAAATGTGGTAGGGGGATTGAAAATGACTTGGTGGGAAAGGGTTAGAAAAGATAAGAAGCATTTGGATTTGCAAGAGATATAGGCTCTCGACCGTGCGGGGTGGAGGAGAAAAATCTATGTGGACGACCTACCATAATAATCACTTTGATTCATGTAGCCGACCCCATTTATGGGAATAATGCTTTGATTGATTGATACATTCATAACATAAATTATTTATAATCAAAGTTTCTCTCTGACTTGTAATTAAAATTCCAAATGATCAAGTTGAATAAAGATGAAATTAACTAAGAAAGGAAAAGGGGGAAAAAAGAGAGAAGATGGAGGTTACTAACAAAGATTTGCGTCGATGCATGAAGGAAACCGGCATGGAAGTGGAAGAAGTGGCGATAAAATCAAGAGTTTCACCTATTAATGGCCACCCTGAACTTCCTTTTGGAATCCTACTTCTTCTTATTGATGTTTTCATGTTTTCATCATCATCATCATCATCATCATCATCATCATCATCATCATCATCATCATCACCATCACCATCATCATGATGTTGTTCTTCAGTATTAGTATTAGTAGTATCATCATGATTTATTTGCATCTTGTGATTATCATGAAAAAATCTCAACCGTCCAAAAACTACAATGCGCAGGAGCAGTAACAACATCATCATCATAAGACCCATAGCCGCCGCCCACCATCTCTCCATATTCTCTTTCTCCCTAGCTAGCTATGAGATTGATGAGTACTGTTTATTTTGTGTGTTATATCATCACCTCCACGTGATACTAATGAACTACCCTTTTAGATTCTTTGACTCTTTGTCATAGTTCTATTTAACCTTCTTTTGGGGATTGATATTGGCACATTAAAAATTGATATTGACACAATTTTTGTGAGAGGAGCACAAGAAAACGTGCTCTCACAATGAGGTGTGCCCATATCAATTTTGGGTGTGACTTTATCATTTCCCCTTTTTTTGGTATATATAAGAAAACTAAGAGTGTGTGAACTTATTTGGAACTTATCTAAACCTTATTGAAACTTATTTTATTGGAACAAATTAGATTTGATTATCTTTGATTATAGGAATAATTGGAACTTATCAATTCTGGTTGTACATGATCAAATATTATTTATTGAACTTATTACATACACCTGACTAGATCTTATCTGAACCTATTTGAAACTATCTAAATTTATCTGAATTTATCTGGATTGAATTTTTTATGTGAACGGAACGCGATCTAAAAGTTACATTTTTCAGTTGCGTCATGTTATATGTAACGCGATATAAAATAAAGTGTATTAATGGGAATAACCCTTATTATAATCCACATGGAGAACATTACAATTTCGGATTTTCTTTATATTTTTAGGATTATGTTATATGTAGACCTTAAGCTTCTATATATGTAAGAAAATAATATATTTCTATTAATGGAAACAATTTGGGAAAAAAAGAAAAGAGTCACACCATAATCAAGGTAATAAATTAATGATTTAATTTTTTCGGAATAATACTATATAATTTAGGTACATTAAACATAGCCGTTACGACTATGTATACTAGCCTTATGTGCTTTAACGTATGAGTATCTTATATAATGTTTGTATACATTATTTATCAACTTGTTGAAAATAAGAATATGATTGTTTAAATGAATAAAATTTAATTTCATCTACTACACTTCTCTAATCAAATTTTCACTGTAATTAAAAGATACAAATTTAATGTTAAAAGCTATATAAATTTGGGTGTCCATTTGTAAAAAATAATAATAAAAATAATTTTGTTATTTTTATTTATTTTTGTAAATTACTAATTATGTGATATTTTCATTTAAAAAGATAAAAATTGTTATATTTTATGGGGAATAAATAATTATTTTCTATTTGATTGATAATTCCTTATTTTTTATTGATTGATTAAATTTAATTTATATTATAGTTATATTTATTTTATAAGGGAAGACCGGTATTTTACACTTTTTTATATAATAGAGATTTATATTAATAAAAAAAATATTTGTGTAAAAAAACTATACCAATATGGGTATCTAATTGTAGAGAATTTACAAATATGAATTTTGGTGTTTGTGTTTTATTTTTTTGAATTATATATTTTGTAATATTTTCATTTTAAAAAATACAAAACTTTTCTTTTTAGTTAATATTATATAGTTTGAGTATTTAAAAAAATTTTAAAGGGTAGTTTAGACTTTTTGAATTATATAGTTTGAGTATTTTACACTTTTTATACAAAACTTTTCTTGTCTTATATAATATATAATAAAGATAATTTTCCCATTTTCTTATTATCATCAATTACCACTAGTAAAGATTGTATTGGATGAAAATGAATATTTGTGAAAAGAAAATAATAAAATAAGCTTGTTTTACTATGGAAATGAATGTTGATTTTTCTTTTAAATTTACATATAAATTCAATCCATTACCCTCATTTATGACCAGTTACCAAATTGATTGTCAAGGCTACCAAATATGTTTTAAAAATTAAATACGTTTCCTAAAATAGTAAATTTTGTAAATTTGATTAAAAAAAACCACATATAAATTGTTGTAATTAATTTTTTTTATGGAACATGTTTTTAACCTTGGAATTATCGTATATGTTTCCAGTTGCACATATAAATATTATTTCTCTGGGTAAAAACAGCTTCAAATTTTTAGGGAAGAAAAGGGACAAAAAGGTTTCTTCCACATTGACTACTGTTGGGTGTTGTAAGCAAGGGGGCAAACAAAACAACTGCGTGTGTTTCAGATTTCAGATACTTGTGTCTCCTTGACTTCTTGTCAGCTCATTCTATTACTCCATAGTCCATCTCACCTCTATAGAGATTTTTTATAAGAAAAATAATATCCATTCAATTCTATGGTCATTCACAAGTCACAACATTTTTTGGATTAGGGTGGAGGTGATGATCACCAAGGTTAACTAGTTGTTGGGATGTTTAATTGTTTGTTTTCTCAAAAAAAATATGATTAATTCAATAAGGAAATAAAAATTATGTCTTCTATTAAATTTCGTACCCGAGTATTTGCTAAGGGATTTGTCACACTTGCCGGATTACATTAACAACAACTAGGTTATCGCCTTTAATCTAGTTACTGTCTATATGGATGTTGTCAATACCAAGTGTGAGGGCTTGCTTACTACCTTCTTTAACAGTCAAATCTTCTTCATTACTATCCCTAATTAAGAAGCTAGATGCTTGTTACATCGGGAATGTTAATTTTGCATTTGTCACTCCTCTTGACCTTATGCAATTACTATCTATATCATTATTTTTATCTTTTAATTTTCTTTAATTTATAAAAAAATGCCGTCTTTTTTAGTCAATACAATATTAATTACAATTACTATCTCATATTATTTTCAATATTTTTATCCACTAACATTATTCTTAATTAAAGCACTAGATTTCAAATTAAACTAGTATTATGGCCTGAGCGCTACCCCACGTCGCCAATTTTCTTAAAAATTATTTCCTTTGTTGTTGATAAGGAAATAAAATAAAAATGACAATTACATGAATTTTATCCCAACTTTTTTAGTCAAAGTCTATCAACCGACTGTTGAATTCAATCACGGAGAACTGGGACCAAAAAGGCCATGACACAAAATTTAATTCTGTGTTTTAACTAAACAAATATATAATTGCAAATTTTAAACATGTCCAATGCATAACATTATCAACCAAACAAATAATGTAAAACATGCATAAATATATGCTCATTATAGATGAGAAATTTCTTGCCTAAATTAAGAAGTGCAAATTAAGTTGCCTAGGTTGACCTCAATTTTCATCTATATTTCAATTACAAAATGGGGGAGACAAAGGAGATCAATTAAAGGGAGAATTAAAGAAGGATTGATAAATGAGCTCACGTATATTTCATTTAATAAAACGTATGAGAAGAAGGTAGAATTGGAGAGGAAATGGAGTACCTGAATGAGCGTTGTTTGTTATATGATACAGAGTACATCAACTTCATCTGGTTTATATTTATTAAAATTTTCGCTTTAATTACAAGGATAAGATATATAAAATGTTTAAAATCATTAGTGTGTGAAAATGGGGTTGCGGGTTCGAGCATTGTTATGCCCTTTTTTAAAACATAAATTAGGCGTGGTGACATGGCACAATGACTGGACTGTATAGATATACCAATCCTTTTTAGATGACTGATAGAGTATACTCCGTATAATATATTACTGGGCTTAACTAACAGGTTACGCTTTTGGTTGAAATAGTCCTTTAACATGGTATCATAGCTAATGCGACGCAAAAGTCACGAGTTCGAACCTTTCCTCCCTCTCTCTTCTAAGTGGAATTAATTCACGCTGGGTATGATGGGCGGGGCCCGTGTTACATCCACATTTTAAGCCCCAAGGACCTTTCATATGAGGGGGAGTGATAGAGTATATAACATATTCCTGGACTTACTTATCAGCTTAAGTTTTTGATTGAGATGATCTTTTAAGAATAAGGGAATAACATTGTTGAAAAAAATAAACTTAACTCGAGTAAATAAAACATCCTCATGGTGATCTGATCTTCAAGTTAAAATAAAACCAATGCAAGTAATGATGGCATGCATATATATATATAACGCGCGCTACTAAAGGCTTGTTTACTTCAGATTATATTTATTTCAGTTCAGTTCAGTTCATCTCTATTCAGTTTAGTTCAGTTCATCTCTATTAAATTTAGTTCAGTTCAGTTCAGTTCAGTTCATCTCTATTCAGCCATGAGTATTTATTCAGAAAAAGAAGGTGATCTGGTCTACAAGCTAAGTCTCGTATTTTATGGAGCAAGAAAAAGAGTTCTACCAGCATGATGATGCATGCTTACCTTTCATTAACATCATATGATCATAGGCTCATAGCACATACGATTACCTTTTTCTTGGTAGCAATACAATATATATTTTCTCTTAATATATTATAATAGGTGCCTTGATGTTGGTGTTAAAGAATCAATATGTTATTATGGGTAATAAAAGGCGTCTTTGGGACTCTGGTTTATAAAGCTTTGCTAACTCTTTTATTGCTACTTTAATTTTATGCTTTACATGCGTCCGTTACAACTTAGAAGGTATATTTGTTTTTTTTCCTCAATTAAGGTCTCGTTTACTTAGCTAAATATAGTTGAACTGAACTGAATAAAACTGAAAGTAATATTTTATAAGAGAAAGAAATTGAGAGCTGAACTGAATTTAAACTGAACTAAACAAGCCCTAACAATAATAATATAATATCTACTAATAAATTGAATATTAAAATTTTCAAAATTTAATTAGTAAAGCAATACACCAACAAACTAATATATTAGATGGCAAATTATAGTGGTAAATTTCATAAATAATGGTCATGAATTTATAGTTCCTTTTTTCTTCTTCGATTTTGTCTTATTCTTGTGGATTTGATTATGTACAATTATCAATTTACTTTTTTTTTACATTGATCGTCTAATTCCAAAATATTGCAAGATTTCAAACCAAAATATACAACATATAGAATCAGAACAGCTTTTATACTTTTTTTGAATATGCATGTACTGTTAGTGTTGATTCAGAAAAAAGAAGGTGATCTGATGCATGATGCATGATGCATGCTTAGGTTTCATTAACATCATATGATCATAGGCTCATAGCAGTATAGCACATGAGGTAGCTTTTTCTTGGTAGCAATACAATATGTCCCCTTTTTTTTTACAACAATATACCGCACCACTCTACACACTAAAATACAAATTTTATTTTACCTTACCCCATATACAATTCTAAAATATTTGCTACAATTCTAAAATAAATAATATGGTCTATATGTGGTTCCCACAACTCTCCTCTATTTTATTTTACCTTACCCCATATACCGCACCACTCTACACACTAAAATACAAATTTTCATACAACTCAATATTAAATTCTTATGAAAGTTACAGTTGTACCGTGTTACAAACAAAGTGGGAGGGAGGGAGTATAATTTCTCTTAATATATTATTGAATTATGTGCATTGAAGTTGGCGTTAAAGAATCAATATATTATGATGGGTAAAAGGCGTCTTTGGGACTATGGTTGATAAAGCTTTATGCTAACTCTTTTATTGCTGCTTTAATTTTATGCTTTACATGTGTCCGTTAGAACTTAGGAGTAAGGCTCGACTCTTAGCTGTTATATATATGCATTTAGCAGCTTGGACCAATCATATTGCTCCATTTGTGTCAGAAATAAATGGAGGTGGTCCCACGTATAAGTGAAGCCTAAACAGTACGTGGACAATAAACGACACCCTTGGGACAATAATTGTGTTACACAGGATAATAATTGCTTTGCACGGAACAATAATTAAGACATTCATTTAAAAACTGCTAAATGCATATAGCAACTAATAGTTTATCATTCCTTAGAACTTAGAACCTATACTACTTTTTTTCCACAATTAACAATAATAATACCTACTAATAAAATGGATATTAAATTTTTCAAAATTTAATTAGTAGAGCAATACACCAACAAACTAATATAATAGATGGCGAATTATAGTGGTAAATTTCATCGATGATCATGAATTTATAGTTTGTTTTTTCTTCTTCGATTTTGTATTATTCTGTGGATTTGGTTATGTATAAATGTACTTTTTTGACATTAATTGTCTAATACCAAAATATTGCAATATTTTTTAAACTAAATTGTACACCATATATAGAATTAGAGGAACTTTTATATTTCCATTCCCATTCCTTTTCAATTTTTATACTCCATATTTGAATTATAATCTATATTTGACTACTACTATTTTAAAATACGTTTTTAATAAGAAATTTATAACATAATATTGATTAAAGAAGCGTTGATACGAAATTAACGCAGCACACGCATGATTAGATTTTCCATATTATAGATAATCAATATTTAACAAACTATAAAAAAGAAAAAATGAAAGTAAAAGGCGTCAACTTTTTACCTACTTTTACACATAATTTTACACTTTTATCCAAACTTTTTACGAAAAATGGGTCCAACAAAAATCCCACCCCAAACCCTAATGGAGCAGGTTTTTTTTGGGACGGAGGGAGTACTTATTTTTAATTTGCTTATTAATAAAAAGGTTGAATAAATAGACCCCATGATTGAGTCAAGATCCTCTCCATTTCTTACTCAATCAATGGATGAGGATGTACCAAGGGGGTAAATAGGTGGGTTTTTTAGTTTTTTATTTTAATCATAAATGAGGTGTCATGATCTTAGAATAGGAAATGGAGACAAAGAAATGGAGAGGATCCTAACGCCCCGTGGTTACATGATTACATCATACCTAGCCTTAGTATATATTAGCCATATTTAGGGCCTGTTCACTTAAACTGAATCTGACTGAACTGAACTGAACTGAACTGAACTGAACTGAACTGAACTGAACTGAACTGAATTGAACTGAACAAAACTGAACAAAACAAAACTGAACTGAACTGAACTGAACTGAACTGAACTGAACTGAACTGAACTGAACTGAATAAATAGAGTGATTTAAGATTTGGATTAGTGATTTGTAATATTAATTAGTATTATTTGTAGGTTAATTAAGTAATGGGTAATGAATTAATTATTATATATCTTAAAATAATAATGATTAATGGTAGTTACTACTGTCAACGTTCATTTTGTTATTTTTTTTTTAAACTTGTTTTTGTAGGGTAATTTTGTATTGTTACTTGTGGATTTGACTATTCAACCCTTTTTACCTAATTAATGTTTCAAAAAAAAAAAACAAATATTAATAATAATAATAACTTCTTACCTAAAATCTCATCACATATCCTCATTTGGCCGCCTCCTCTCACATCCTCATCTCTCTTTCTTGCTTTTTTTTTAAAAAAAAAATAAATTAATAAATTAAGATTTAAAAAAAAAAAATAGAACATCGGAGAATAAATAGATCGGTGACATCATCGGAGGATAATCAAATATGGGAGTCAATTCAGGCAAATATCCCGGAACCGGAGGATGTTGATGGAGAAGACCAAGATGATGATGATGAACTAACCGACTATGAAGACTAGTAAATATAAAAAATTAGTCGATGTAATAAAATTAGTAGATTATGGAGACTAGTAGATGTAAAAAAAATATTATTGTAAATCTTATTAGAATCATATTAATATCAATATTATTATTATTAGTTTTATTATAATTATTATTACTATCATTAAAATTATTATTATTACTATTCTTGTAGCTTATAGTTACAATAAATTTTATTATTCTTAATTATTATTTTCTCGCAAATTTTAATGATAAAATGTGAATATTAAATATTATAACACAATATTAGAACACAATAAATATTAGAGTTACAAAATAAATATTAAATATTAATACAATGTCAACATTGTAACTTGTAGCTTAGTTTGTGCAAAGAATAGAAAACAAAATTAACAAAATTAACAAACTAATTAACATAATGAAGGAAAATGTCAGAACTGAACTGAACTGAACTGAACTGAACTGAACTGAACTGAACTGAACTGAACAAAATTGAACTGAACTGAACTGAACTGAACTGAACTGAACTGAACTGAACTGAACTGAACTGAACTGAACTGAACTGAACTTATGATAAGTTTAAGTGAACAGGCCCTTAACTAGCTAGTTAACTTTAGTAATATATTTGTTATCCTTTGAAATTAATTTTACGCAAAATTTTGTTATAAATTCTCAAATTTATACAACATTTATTCGAAACTTTATTAATTCTTTTTTTTTTTTGAGAAAAATGTATTTAATTATTATATGTGTATAAGATTACCCTAAATTTTATTGTTGATTAATAAATTATAATACAAAGTCATCACCTCAACGTTCTTTTATTTGGTGCTAATGCGGAGTTATCACCTCAAAGTTAAGTGTGATTAGGAATAAGTGGCTTAAATGTCCACACATTAGCCAATAATTACGGAATAAGTGAGTGTACCTTGATTTGGGACTTTGAAGTTGACCAGTTTGACAAGACCTTCTAACGTCTCTCTTCTATACAAATCCTCTCATAGGTGACATCCAATTCATCCACTATTTTTCATTCAACTAATTCCCACACCCTCCGATTCATTTCGGCACCCCTCTCACATAAATAGTGTTTTTCATGTGAAAGGATAAGGACTGCGAAAATTATTTACCTTTTTTTTTTCAAGTTTGATCCACTCCTTCATTCCATATTTTGACTTCGGGCCTATTTACGTTTATTGAATTAAGCTGAACTGAACTGAATTAAATTGAGCTGAATATAATTGTTTATGGGAGAAGGAAATTGAGAACTGAATTGAATTAAACTGAAAATAAGTTGAAGTAAACAGACCCTTAGTAGTTGTTGTTGACCATGTCAAAATGTAATTGATAAATTTTATTGGATTTTATTAACTAATTAAAATTATTTTAAAAAATTGAAAAATGATAAATTTTACAAAAGTAAAAATTTCACTTTGAAGTTCAAGTAGGATAAAGGAGGCGCACTTACCACAACGTGGCCATAATCTTAATTAAAAATAAATGTTTAGAAGTAAGCTCATAAAATCCACAATAATTAAAATTATGTATTCATTCCTATCCTATTTAATTTATTCCTTTTGATTATTGATATTCAATTATTTGAACACATATTTCTAAAAATCCCTATCTAAATTCTATATAAGAAAAACATAATACAAAAAATAATTACTAGTATATTTAATTACAATTTTCTATTATATTGTGTTCTTCGCTCTTATATATATTGAGGCGAACTGAATTGATTTTAAATCCAAACACTATAATGATATATATTGAGGCGAACTGAATTGATTTTAAATCCCTATCTAAATTTAGGGCTATATATAAGCATTTATTACTTACCTAAATTAGTATAAATTTAGGAATTTATTGTGAAAACATGATTTGATCGAGACAATTAATGCCTATTTTTAATTGGAAAAGCTAAATAAAAGACTAAATATGGAAAGTTTTTAAAAAACAGACATTAATTGTCTCGATCAAATCATTTTTTCACAATAAATTCTTAAATTTATACTAATTTAGGTAAGTAATAAATGCTTATATAGAGCCCTAACCCTTTATTATTTGAGGGAATACCGTATATATCCGGACCAAAACTTTATACTTTTATCAATAATTAATGTTAGATCATCAGATAATAAAGATGACTACTACACCTGGATCTTTTAATCAAGATTAATTAAATTGTTTAGACTCTTAACTCTAAAAAAAAAAAAAAAAAAAAAAGAATTCATATACATAGAATAAAAATGAAATTAAAAGAGATAGAGAGAAAGGAGAAGAGGTTACTAACAAAGATTTGCGTCGATGCATGAAGGAAACAGGCATAGAAGTGGAAGAAGAGGCGATAAAATCAAGAGTTTCACCTATTAATGGCCATCCTGAACTTCCTTTTGGAACCCTACTTCTTCTTATTGACTTCTTCTCTTTTTTCATGTTTTCATCATCGTCATCACCATCACCATCACCATAATCACCATCACCATCATCATGATGTTGTTCTTCAGTATTCGTAGTATCATGATGGTTTATTTGCATCTTGTGATTATCATGAAAAAATCCCAACCGTCCAAAAAAAACAATGCGCATCACCATTAACAACAACATCATCATAAGACCCATAGCCGCCGCCCACCATCCCTCCATATTCTCTTCTATCTTATTTCTCTGTTCAATCAGATGAGATTTTTGAGTAATATAATGTTTGTGTTATCATCACCTCCACTTGATGTAGCACCCTTTTATATTCTTTTTTCATACTTCTTTTTCCTTTTTTTTTTTTGGTTATATGAAAACTAAAAGTTACCTTTTATGTTTATCTTTTCTTTATAGATTTTGATTTTAATTTCGTTTCAGATTTGATTTTCTTCCTTTTTCATCTGGGAAATGATTTCCACCCTGCCAAAGTTATTTCCCCACTTCTAAATTTGTTTCCGTACTTTAGATTTTCATACCTTCAAATTTATTTCTGCTCTTTCATACTTCCTCCGTCCCAAAAAAAAACTGCTCTATTAGAGTTTGGGGTGAAATTTTTGGTGGGACCTACTTTTTGTGAAAAGTAAGGGTGGAAGTGTAAAGTTGTATGTAAAAGTTGGTAAAAAGGAGTGGGTATTAAGTGATAAGGAATGATATAAATGTAAAATTGTATGTGGGCCATTTGCAAAAAAAAATGGAGCATTTATTTTGGGAATTGGGACAGATGAAAAAGAAAAGTGGAACAGTTATTTTGGGACAGAGAGAGTATTTATTTTTGCACTCTATATATAAAGATGTAACAAAGAAAATATTAAGGAATTTGGAATGCCAAACTTATTTTTGAGTACATAAATCTCTAACCCTTTCTCTTTTCTACTGCCTCTAATTCATATTATATGCAACGATTAGACATCAGATTTTACTCTCTACCTTATGTCAAATTGTTACAAATAATGTGAAATGGATGTTATATACGAAATTTGAGTAGTTAAGGCCAAAGTAGAGCTATGCATAAACCAGGCCAACATAAGCTGGTTAGTCCAACCAGGTATGTAAAAATGGATCACATGGTCGGTAAGAGAATGCTAAAAAAAAAATTCATATGAGCCCTTAAATACCGGTCGTATCAGGTCGATTTTATTCGATATCTGGTTGAATTCGACATTTTCCTTGGCAAGTGCCAGTGGCTTTCAGTACGGTCCTTGTCGGTCATGTGAATCTCAGTAATAAGTCAAACTCGGTCAACCTAAAAATGACTTTTTGTTGGTCATAATCGATATACAGTTTAAGTCGTCGGTCATAACTTATATATATAGAAGTCGTAATTGGTCTGTCACACAATCGATATGCATGTCGTAATTGGTCAATCAAATTTGGTTTTAAAATTTTTTTACCAGGTATTATTAGGCATGATGATGACTACGGTGATGGATGGTGGTGATGACGATGATGATATTATGATGCATGATGATGGATGTTGATGATATTGATCGATGATGATGATGATGATGATGATAATGGATGGTGATAGTTAATGTTGATATTGATATTGATATTGATGGCTAATAATATAAGTTCGATACAATAAAAGTCATCCCAAAATAGGTTTTCGGTATGTTCGATACAATACAAATAGCGTAAAAGAAAGTTTTGTGTTAAAACAAGTTCGATATCGATCAGATTTGGTATGATCTGAGTAAAACAGGTTAGAAATAATTTTGATCTACATTCAGATTCGATATGGGTCAGTAAAACAAGTTTATTACCATATTTAATTACATCCTTACGTCCAACAAAAGCCCACTATTACCGAGTCAATTAGGTTGTATTTACTTCATATGATTTAATCTGATCTCATCAAAAAAATTCTGATGATCTCTTTTGCTCAGATATATATGAAGTTTTTACAAAACTTTGACCATGTTTATACGTTAAATTATAACAAAAATATTTATCGAACGAGGTATTATTATATTCGTACTGATGAGAATTTTCAAATATGTAATTTACATAATTAATTTTTGTACAAATATAAAGGTATTTGATAATAAATAATAATAAATAAGAAGATTTGATCTGATTTTTTTTTATTCAGCCAGATTGTTATGATCTTATTTGATCTTTTCAATAAGAAAACAATTGATTGAATAAGTTGAAGTAAGCATAGTCTTCTTTTACATTGATTTCAACGTACGTTGGAATGATTTTTTACTCTTATATTGGTACATATAAAGATAAATTAAGGCCATGTTCTTTTGGACTTTGTTCTTAACATTTTAGTTCAATTTATTTTCAATTCTTAATAAAACCTTATAAGATAACATCATAACTAAAAGCATCCAAAAGCAACACAAAGGATGCCCAATTAATTAATCAACATAAAATAAAAAAACCTTATACTCCCTTAATCACTTTGTTCCACACATAAGGTGTATGTTATTAATCATTTGGTCAAACGTATAAAACTTTGATCATATTTTATGATTTATAAACAAAATAAACTACTTCCTCCGTGTTTTATTAGATGTAACACTTTGATATTTGTTATTATTCATCCAACACTGATTACTAATTGCGATTTATACATAATGTAAAATATAGTCAAGCGGGTGATTCATCTCGATACACACTATCCAAATATATATTTCTTATAATTTTTATAATTATACAATTAAAGATATAGTCGGCCAAAGTTATGTCTCAGCAAGTGTGAAAAGTTAAAGTGTTACATCTAATAAAAAACGGATGGAGTATTCCTCAAACCGTATATTTTTTAATAATTTTTTAATCTAAACTATCATGGAATTAAAAATATTAATAACCAAATTTATATATTGAAGACCGCGTAAAACACAAAATATAACATGTAGAACAAGGGAATATCCAAAATGACAAGTTTGTAATAATATGAATAAAATTCCCAAAACACCCCATACTTAGGCCCCGTTTTTTAAGACATCTACTGACTTAATTTAATTTAATTTCATTTAAGTTCAGTTAATTTAATTTAATTTAATTTAAGTTAATTTAATCTAATCTAATTTAATTTAATTTAATTTCATTTCAATATTATAATTATTATTAGTTTCGGGCATCGTTTTTCCGCTCGACATTTTCCGACGACGGTTTTCGGACTGACTTTTCCGGCGTTGATTATTCCACCGACTTTTCCGGCGACAATTTTCGGGCGAGCTTTTCGGCGACGGTTTTCGGGACGACTTTTCCGACGACGGTTTTCGGACTGACTTTTCCGGCGGTGATTATTCGGCCGAGTTTTTCGGCGACGATTTTCGGGACGAGTTTTCCGACGACAGTTTTTGGACTGATTTTTCGGCGGTAATTATTTGACCGACGTTTCTGGCGACGATTTTCAATCCGTGTTATTCGGCAACGCTTTTTCGGGACGACTTTTCCGACGACAATTTTTGGACCGATTTTCTGGCGTTGATTATTCGGCCGACTTTTCCGACATCGATTTTCAGGCCGAGTTTTTCGGCGACGATTTTTCGGGACGATTTTTTCGACGACGGATTTCGGACTGATTTTCTGACGGTGATTATTCGGCCGAATTTTCCGGCGACGATTTTCAGGCCGAGTTTTTCGGCGACGATTTTCGGATTGACTTTTCCGGCGTTGATTATTCGGCTGAGTTTTTCGACGACGATTTTCCTGCGGTGAAAATGAAGGTTTTAGGGTTTACTTTGAAATATAAATAAAAAATAAAAAAATAAAAAAATAAAAAAATAAAAATAAAAGTAAAAATAAAAAAAAAAAAAAAATATAATATAATATAATATAATTTAATTTAATTTAAGTTCAGTTAATTTAATTTAATTTAATTTAAGTTCAGTTAATTTAATTTAATTTAATTTAAGTTCAGTTATTTTAATTTAAGTTCATGTTTTTTCAGTTCTATAGAACAGGGCCTTACTAATTGAAATGATGACTTTATCCCTATTTCAATAAATTTTCCATTTGAGATACGAGTACTTGTATTGTATATTTGTATGTACATGAATTTGAGAAAAATTGGGGACAAAACACAAGTCCAATTTCATACACCCAATTGTTTTTGACAGCAGAGACAGAAGCGGGAGATTGATTAATTAATCCTGCAACTAACACTGATAAAAGATGAAGGGCAGGAATAGCAGAAGAGACATTAATGAAATTAGTAAGAACAATAACAAATTAAATGTAGAAGTAGTAGCATTCAGCAGGATCAATGGTGAAAAGGCTAGGTGCAGTGGTGGCTCACTGTATTTTCTGTTGTGTGCATTAAGTGACTCAATTGAAGCTGAGCACTACTTTGATCGATAGTGATATCCATTGCCCTATATATATAGAGTACTCTATTGTTTAGCTAGGCTATCTAGAGCGAGTAATGACTACCACTAGTGCCTAGTGTGAGGAATGATAAACTATTAGCTGCTATATGCATTTAGCGGTTTTGGCTAGTGTGAGGAATGATAAACTAGTGCCTAGTGTGAGGAATGATAAATTATTGTCCTGTGTAACACAATTATTGTCCCAAGGGTATCGTTTATTGTCCGCGAACTGTTTTGTCTTCACTTGTACGCGGGACCACCTCCATGTGCTAAATGCATATAGCAGCTAAGAGTGGAGACTTAGTCGCCTAGTGTTATGGTTTTATTTAATTAAATAATGTGCGTGGTAAATTGGTAATAGGTCTTGAGCCGGACCCTATTGTAAGTCACCCGACTCAATTCAGCCGACACACACATCTAATACTATTAGAAAAGACGCTATTTGCGACAAGATTGGAACTCCAATCGCAAAAATGTGATCCCATCCTAGAAAAGAGAGGTCGTAAATGATCTTTCACGTCGTAAAACTATGACCCCGTCGTAGAAAAGGAGGTCGAAAATGTTTTTTCCTGTCGTAAATGAGTCAATTTTAATAGAGTTTGAGTTAGGTATCAGGTGAATTTAGCGACGGGCTCAAAAATGTTATGAATGATTTACATTTACGACGGGATTCACTATAAAAAACTCACACAACGAGGGCAACTTATCATGATTAAAGAGGGCAATATGAGTATTGTATTATTTAATGATGCCTACAAGGGCAATTATTTTAGCACTCATTGATATTAGCAATGAAGACAATATGATTATTTTGCCCCTTAGACTTTTGAAACTTTGCCCTATTTGACAATAAATAAATTGTTTAAATCAAGGAAAGCAAAATGTATTGCCTTTGTTGATGATCAATGAACGTAATTTTGTTTGCCCCTTTTGAATTGAATCAAAGAGGGCAAAACATCTAAAATTGGCTTTGAAACCTAATATAACGGGGTTATAAGGGCAACATGAGGGCAATATTAAAATTGTCATTATAACCTAAGAAAATTTTTGTATCAAATAGGGCAATTTTAATTGTCCTTCTTGAACACATTTTTTGTAGTGATTTAAGCCCGTCATTAACGTGTTACCGTCGTTAATGGACAAATTTTTTATAGTGATAAAAAATATATATATATATACTGACAAATACATAAGGTGAGATTCAAACCCTGAATCTCGAGCCTGAGATTCGAAAGCCTTCACCAACATGCCAAGCCAAGACCGGCAGTGCCCAGTGGTATGTATGAATATATGTACGTATAAAACAATAGAGTACAAAAAACATTTAATATAGGATCTGTGCATGTTTCCACAATTGCTTCTTGTTGGGCAAGTTTCATTAGCTAGTGCTTCTACTTATATGGTATGGATCTTAATCTTGCTGGGGTATGCATGCTTTCAAGTCAACTTGTACATTTGATTTGTTCATATCAATATAATATCATATCTGGCCTATCCTTTGTCTAGGGTATGCTTTGTCTAATGACTGGAGTTCGATTCCTCACATACCCTTATTCATTATAATGTGAATTTATAAGGGATCATTAATTGTCCAAGATGTCATTCTGAGATAGGATTTAGGAGTAGGGTCCACTTCATTTTTCTGAATTTAAAATAGGATACAAAAGCTTGAACTCTAGAGGATCTAAACCCCAAATGAAATCATTGGTCTTGCATTAGTATCTTGTCATCAAAATCTAATCCAACTAAAAGAGTTTGTTTAGGACATGACTAGTGGGCTTATCATGGCCAAGTAGACCTACTCAAACATATATGAGTCACCTAGCAATCCCATACCTTGTTGACTGACTTGTGCACAAAGTGGCCTTACTTGGCCCATCATTGCTTGCTCCGTATCAAAGAAAGACAATGTGTCATAAAGATGTGATTATGCACGTACTAATACTCTAGACCATGTTTTTAAAGACTAATCTTAATTTTTTTAGGATAATGTGTGGGATACTAGGCCTTGGAACTGGATCCTACTGCAGGTCAACTGGCCTAATTTTAGCGAACACACGCATCTGTAAGGGGGGTAATAAGGAATCCTTGCAAATGCGTGCGGTGAGCAGTGGCGGCTCCAGGATTTTCAAAATGGTGGGTCACCATGACCCGTAACGAATACATCTAAATTTTGTAAATCAGCCTAATTTGGTTTATTTTATGTAATACCTCGGATTTTTTTAATCATCATTAACTGAAGCTACTTTTTTTAAATCTTGTAAAAGACATTTAAACAATTTTTTTTTTCTTTTTATATTTCAAAAAAATTGTTACAATTATTAATTTTGCCATTATTTTCTCATTATTATTAAGTTATAACTTATACTTTAAAGTGTCACTTAGGTCAATGTCCTAATGTCTAATAAGTTCAAGCCCATTTTAAGCCCATAATAAAATCCCCTCCATTTTCTATTAAAAAAAAAGGGGAAAAGAAAAAAACGAAGAGAAAAGTGAAGAGAAAAAGGAAAATACTTAATAGACACCACCATCATCTTCCTACTCCTACCATCATCAACATCATCCCAGCCACCACACTCCTCTCAAGCATCAACCCTTCCTCTCCCCTTCGTCCTCCCTTCTTCTCCCTCTTTCTCTGCCTTTCCTCCTTTCCTTATGTTTTAAGAATTTTTTTTTAAAAAATTTTGGGCTTAAATAAACCTGGGTCCCATGACCCAGGATGCCTAATATTGGAGCAGCCCCTGGCGGTGAGAATTGAAGCTGGACTTCGTGCCTGGAATTCTGAAGCCCTAGCCACTGGGCTATGGCTTGATCTTCTTAAAGACTAATCTTATGCTAAATTAAATTGATTTGAATAATCAATATATGAAAAGAACAATTTTATTCAATAATATATTATAAATAACCGTTTCGTGAAAAGAACAATTTGATTAAATATAGTTTAATTTGATACAAATAGATTTTGCCTAATTTCAGTTTAGTGTAGAGTGATTTTCAGTTAACCAACGGTTTAAAACAGTTTTTTTTTTTTTTTTTTTGCTCAGTTAGGTTCAATTAAGCAACAACTTAAAACTATTTATAAGTCATTTTGGTTTAATTGATCAATAGTTAATTGCAGTTTTGTTAACTAACAAAATCAAACATTTTATAAATCATTTCGGTTGATGAGTTGATCAACAGTTAAAAACAGTTCAATTAACTAACAAAACCATATAGGTTACAGTTAATCTCAGTTCAGTTATGATTCGGTTATGGTCAGTTAAAAACAGTTTTATGTAGTCAACCTTTTCAGTTCAGTTGATTTCAGTTCATGATTCAGTTCAGTTTCAGTTAAGTTGAGTACAGTTCATTTTGTTTCAGTTGGACTTTCAGTTATCAGTCATTTGGTTATTGGTTCAGTTCAGTTCAATCTATTCAGTTCAGTTCATGTTAGGTTAACAGTTAAACCAACAGTTTCTAACCAAACTGACAGCTCTAAATAAGTCCTACTAATTGTAATCATATTTGGGCACCGAAGATTTTTGTAACTCCCAAAATTTTACTTGTGCCATAAATCCTAATTATTTACTACTAATTGTAATCATTTTTATAAAAAAATTTAAACTTTCACTACTACAAAACTATGCTATAGCAATGCTTCAAATGCGTTGCTATAGGGCTTTAAAATGTTGCATAAAGCCAAATGCAACGCTTTTAAAAGTATTTCAATAAGTCTTGTTACATTGCATTATGTTAATGCAACGCTTCTATAGGGATATTGCAACATTTTATTAAAGCGTTGCATAATTTTTAAAATGTAACGTTTTTGTGTTGGAACGTTTTTTAGCATATATGGCAACATTATTTTAAAATTCATAGGTAAATAATTGCAACATTTTTTTTTTTGCAAATGCAACAATTTTGAAAAATTTTATGCAACAAATTGCAACTTTTTTTCAATTATATGCAACACTTTTGAAATATTCATGCAACATTTTTTCAATTATGGGCAACCAATTTGCAACACTTATTTTCCAAATTGCAACACTTTGTTTATATAATATAAACATATATATTATACCGTATGTACTTGCTAATTCCCTGTAAATACTTTCGTACGAGCTTTTGAACAATTGAAATTGAATACTTAAAAAGTTCTTAATATTATAATAGAACAGAAGATGCCAAATCATACAAATACTAGTTTCGGATTAGTTGCACTTAACAAAATTAGATTCGGATCAGTATTATTTTACAAAATTAGATTCGAATCACTGTACTTTGATCCATAAAAGTATAACAAAATGACAGGTTGAAAATTTCTTAATCCTAAAAACATGTCCAAAAACTAACATGATATTTCAATTCTTCATTCGACAATCCATATATACATATATCTACAACAAAAAACTTTGGATTCTTCTTTCTTGAATTTGCTAGTCATGCATCTTCGTACCCTGTAACAAAGAAAAATTAGATTGTCAACACTACCAACATGATATATCTAAAACATCTAACAAATGAATTCAAATGCGGTCACAAATTTTAGTTAATGCATGCATAAAAGGGATTCAAAATATTAAACCTAAACAAGGTGTATAGTAATTGAAAAGTAAGGAATGTTTAAGGCGAAAATAATCAACTAGCTAGGCTATTGACAGTACACACTCATACACACACCCTTCTCCATTCACAGTTTCACCAAATAGACTCAAAAGAGACAGCATAAACAACATCTTTTCTCAAGGCTAGATCGATAAAATGAAAGATCCATGCATATATAGCAAATGATTATCAGGGAGTACTGCTGCATTCCTCAAGGCCTCGAGGGGACAACATTGTCACTAATATAATGGAAACATAAACAGTAGACTGGAAGAGTAACACTTGGACATAACCGGCTTGTGCAACACAAGTATGCATGCCAGAATAACATGGTTTGGAGATTGAGCATGGAATATTTACAGTCAATTTAGACTTTTTCAGATTTCATTATATATACAGCTAACCCCCACCCACAGCAACAACTTATCAAATGGTAAAAAAGTTATCTAAAATTTGTTTTCTATCCTCAAATACAATTACCTTAGTTTCAACATCATTAGCCACTTTCTCCTTTTCACTAACTCCTCGTTTGAGATACCTAATTGAGAGTAAGAGTCAACGGTAGATGAGTACCCGGCTTTTAAGTGCGAATAGAATCTTTTACTCCCTCCGTAACATATTAATGGCAACGATTTGACATTTTTCCTCTCTACTTTATGTCAAATCGTTGCTATTAATATGTTACGGAGGGAGTACATATTTTGATAAAGTAAGGAATTCGTCTACATTATCGGTGGTAGAGTTTATAAGACCACGACTGATCCTGAAAGGAATTTTTTTTTTTAGTTTACGGCTGGTTTATATAGTCATATACATAAATAGAAAAAGGGCGAGAAACCGGCTTGTTACTCAAGCTTAAATCTGGCCTCTTAGCACCACTAACAGCTTTTTAGAATTCAATTCAATTATTTGATATAAGATCAAAATGTTCCCCACATCCTTGAGTGTCTTGTGAGATATCTAAACTACGCATGGCATATATAATATAATCTCTAAACTAAATGGTTTTCAACAGTTAGGCAATCATCACAGACTCGAAACCTTGTCAATCTCTAAACTAAGCACGAGTCCTTGTCATAGGCCCTCCATCCTCAGTGACAAGACTGGAAACCTTGGGTTCAACACAAAGAATGTTGCTGTAAAGGATCTTAAGCATGGTTTTGTGGCGGTAGATTTGAAGAATGACCCTGCAACGGAGGCAGTTAACTTCAAAACTTAAGTCATGAATCACCCTGGACAGATTAGAAATGGATACGCCCGTGTTGGATTACCGCACATCTCACATTGCAGCCAAGTTTGCAGAGTTGGTGACCAAGATTTTGACAGGTTCAGCAAAGGAGATCTAGAGGAAGTTCAAGTTCTTGGAAAACTAGGGATGATGCTAGCTATTGAGGTTGTAACTTGTATTAAACTTATGTAAATTTGGCAGTAATGTTCAATAACTATTAGTAACTTCAATTTATGTAATATGGTTTGGCACTGTACCAAACTACTTTCATTTATGGAAATTATCTTCTCCAAATAATGCTTCAAATATGAAATCAGAAAGAATTTTGACAAAAAGAATTTCATTGTATTTTGTGTAGAATAATAGAATTTTCTATCTAAATTAATTACAAGAGGAATATTTAATTTATAGTACATGAGAGTACCAAATACGAAAGTACAAAGGTATAAACAAACTAATTACAATACTAAGTACATAAAATAATGTTGTCTAATTAATACACCAATACCCCCCCCCCTGTTGGATTAAAGTAAAAAAAAAGCAAAAGAAAATATTAAGACAATGGGAAATAACTTCATTAATTGCATCAAAAACAAGAGTACATAAAGACCTTTAAATAGGCTTAATAAAAAAAACTAACTGAACATATAAAATAGGAGCATTAAAAAGAAAGTGGGATACACCAAGACTCCTTAACAAATGCACCTAGACAAAATATACTAATTTATTCAATTGGACAAAGTAAACCACTAAGTTACTGCATCTAAGAAATAGGGATTAAAATGTAACTACTCTGACTTAGTACTAGCTACTTTGAAGGATTGATTTCAACACTCTCCCTTCCTTCAAAGTCTGTAACTCCCATTTGTAACCTGAAATAATCATGCTTAGCTTGTGGAAGCGGTTTTGTAAAGACATCAGCAACCTGCTTGTTTGTCCCACAATGCTTCAAGACAATAGTATCAGCAACAACCAAGTCTCGAATGAAGTGATAACGAATATCGATATGCTTTGTTCTGCTGTGAAAAGCTGGATTTTTTGTCATGGCGATTGTTGCCTTGTTATCACAAAAAATTTCAGTTGCACCTTCTTGAACTTGGAGGAAATCAGCTAATAACCTCCGTAACCAAACACACTGACAAGCTGCTGCAGTTACAGCCACATATTCAGCTTCTGATGATGACAAGGCTACCACATCTTGCTTCTTTGAACTCCAAGATACAGGACCAGAACCGAGGGAAAAGATATAACCTGATGTGCTTTTTCTGTTTTCTAAACAGCCTGCCCAATCACTATCCGAATAACCAAACAATCTGAAACTTGCTACTTTTTCATACCATATGCCAAAATTCACAGTCCCAGCTACATATCGTAAAATACGCTTTGCTACCCCAAAATGTTGTTGTGTGGGGCTGTGCATAAACCTTGAAATTACACTTACAGCATGTGTAATGTCAGGTCTAGTATGAGATAGGTAGTTTAAACCACCTACAATACTCCTGAAAAAACTTGCATTTGCCATACCCGTACCATCATGTACCACAAGTTTTTCATTGACATTCATAGGTGTAGCAACAGAATTACAATTCAGCATAGTAAAACGTTTGAGCAAACTAGTAGCATACTTTCTTTGTGAAATAAAGATCCCATCTGGACCTTGTTTCACTTCAAGACCAAGAAAGTAATGTAACAATCCCAAATCTGACATTTCATATGTTTTCATCATGCATGACTTAAACTCCTCAACTAATGACTCACAAGACCCCATATAAATCATGTCATCAACATAAAGACTGACAACAAGAAAGCCAGTACCTCGTTTCTTCACATACAAGGAGGGCTTATTTTGACTTCTTTCAAATCCATTCTTACAGAAATAAGAGTCGATCTTGCTGTACCAGGCCCTTGGTGCTTGCTTCAGGCCGTATAAAGCCTTTTTCAATTTGTAGACTTTTCCTTCTTCATCTTTAACAAACCCTTGAGGCTGAGCAACATAAACTTCCTCCTGTAACTCACCATTCAAAAAGGCTGATTTGACATCGAACTGATAAACAGGCCAACCAAGTTGAGCTGCTAATGCCAAGAAAATTCTCACTGTTTCAAAGCGAGCAACGGGTGAGAACGTCTCTTCATAGTCGATGCCTTGATGCTGTGCATACCCTTTTGCGACCAAACGAGCTTTGTGCTTTTGCACACTACCATCAGCATTGTATTTGGTTCTGAACACCCATTTAAGCCCAATTGAGTTCTTCCCTTCAGGTAGATCAACCAACTCCCACGTGTCATTCTTCTGTATAGCTGACATCTCGGCATTCATAGCATCTATCCATACTTGACTCTGTGCAGCTTCATCATAAAGAGTAGGATCAGATGCATAAAGGGCAAAATCACAAGTAGCATATACCTCACTTAAAGATCTCATCTTCCTTGGAGGTGATTCACTTGAAGAGCTTGATGGAGTACTTGCTGCAGAGCTTCTCTGACTGCTATTTGTTGTCGGTGGAGTGTTGAAAGATGATGAGGAGTTGTTGTCTCCAGATTGCAGGCTTTGACTTTCTGGAACAGAGTTTTCAGATTCAGTAGTGGCTTCTGGTTCAGGAGGAAACACATCGGTTGCAAGAATGTGTGTTTGAGTTGTTGCTGTAGAGTCATGATTCCAAGTCCAAAATTCTTCTTCATTAAATTGAACATCCCTGCTTATTATCACTTTGCCACTTAAAGGGTTATATAGTCTATATGCCTTAGATTTTGGACTATATCCAATAAAGATGCATTTTTCAGATTTTTTATCAAGTTTACGACGAGATAAAGAGGTATCTAAGACATAAGCTATACAACCTAATATTTTTAAGTGGCTTACCTTTGGCTTCCTTTCCTTCCATGCTTCATAAGGAGTTCGATTCATGACCACCTTTGTTGGTGATATGTTTAAAAGATACACTGCAGTGGCTACAGCTTCAGCCCATAACTCTTTAGGAAGATTGCTTGCTGTTATCATGCTTCTGGCCATCTCAACAACAGTACGGTTCTTTCTCTCAGCCACCCCGTTTTGCTGTGGGGTGCGTGGAGATGACAATTCCCTGCGAATTCCATTCTCTTCACAAAAGGTATTGAACTCATCGGAGGTAAACTCGCCACCTCTATCTGTACGCAGCACCTTGATACATCTTCCACTTTCTTTCTCAAGCAAAGCTTTAAATTTTTTGAAGCAATCAAAAGTTTCTGATTTCAACTTCAAAAAATAAACCCAACTCATACGACTATAATCATCAGTAAGTAACAAGAAATACTTACTACCACCAGAGGACTCAACGCTCATAGGACCACACAAGTCGGCATGAACCAACTCTAAACATTTTGATGCTCTCCAAGATTTGTCTACAGGAAACGAATTTCTGCTTTGTTTTCCATAAACACATCCTTCACAAAATCCAATATTATCAACAATCGACAACCCAATTACCATATTTTTTTGTGCTAGCAATTTCAATCCTTTCTCATGTAAATGTCCATAACGTAAATGCCATAATTTTTCACTAGAAATTTTAGCAATCAATGCACATTTTTCCACATTCAACACATCCAAAGGAAACATTTTGTTTTGTGCCATTGGAATGCTAAAAATTTTCTGACCAGATTGTTTATCACTAATATAACAACATTCATCATCAAATAAAACAACATATCCTATTTTCAATAATTGACCAACACTAAGCAAATTGTGAGCTAAACTAGGAACATATTGCACATGATGGAGTAGCTTTACATTACCCTTGTTGGTTTTGATTGAAATTGTCCCGGTTCCAGCAACTTGCATTGGCTTGTCGTCTCCGAGTCGAACTTCCCCTTTCTTTGTTTCATCAAGCTCCTTGAATAGAGTTTTTGAGCCGCACATATGGTTTGAGCATCCACTATCAACATACCATATTCCATTAGAAGCATCAATAATTGAAGAATAAGCCATTAATAACTTACTCTCTTCATTCAGATTCTCTGCAAAGTGAGCTCCCTTTTGATCATCCTTCTGCTTGCTCCAACATTCGGACTCCTTGTGACCGAATTTCTTGCAATAATGACATTTTATATTGCTTTTAAAATGTCGTTGTCCACCGGAATGACCACGACCTCTGCCTCCTCCACGGCCTCGACCACGGTAGCCGCCTCTATTTTGTCCTCTGCCACCATTATGCTCTGTCTTCCCATTATAAGAAGACTCACCCTTCACTTGAAAAGCCTTCGCATCCACATTCTCACGATGTCTATTAATCCTATCTTCATGAGCTAACAAAGAACCCATTAATTCATCAAAAGTATAGGTAGACATCGTCTTTGACTCCTCAATAGCGGCCACAATATGAATGTAATCTTTAGTAAGACTTCTCAACACTTTACGAACAACAGTTTGATCCGTAATTTTTTCACCATACGACTTCATTTGATTGACAATGGCAGAAATCTTAGACAAATAACTTTGCACAGACTCATTTTTTTGCATACGCAGTGCTTCAAAATCCCCATGTAAAGTTTGCAATTTAACAGAGATTACCTTACTATCTCCATGATACTCCTTCTTCAGTATATCCCATGCCTCTTTGGAAGTGCTTGTCGACGAAATTCTGGGAAAAATTGAGTCATCCATTGCTCCTTGGATGAACAACAAGGCTTTTGCATCCCTCTTCCGGCTCTCTCGCAATTGCAATTGCTGATCGGGCTCCGCCGGTGCTGCATTCGGCTCGGTAAACCCGGTTACGACCATATCCCACAACTCTTGGGATTTGAATAGAGTTTCCATCTTCAAACTCCATAGATGGTATTTTTCCCCCTTAAACAAAGGGATTAAGGGTGTGGAAGAAGGATTGACTCCGTTTTGGGCCATAATTCGTACTTAATTTTTTGGGTTTTTTTTTTTTTGTGGCACACTCCCTCACTGTGTTTATCTCAGTTTCAATTGAAAGGTTCTGGTTTTTTTTTTTTTTTTTGATTTAATTGAAGAAGGTGGAATTTTTTGGGTATTTGCTTACACGTGTAGCAATAAACAATTTGATGTGCTTTTACTCTTTTCCACTTTGAGGATCACACCTGACTTAGAGAATAAAAGGAGATGCTAGTTTCCTTTTAATAACTCAAATGCTCTGATACCAAAATTGTTGGATTAAAGTAAAAAAAAAGCAAAAGAAAATATTAAGACAATGGGAAATAACTTCATTAATTGCATCAAAAACAAGAGTACATAAAGGCCTTTAAATAGGCTTAATAAAAAAAACTAACTGAACATATAAAATAGGAGCATTAAAAAGAAAGTGGGATACACCAAGACTCCTTAACAAATGCACCTAGACAAAATATACTAATTTATTCAATTGGACTAAGTAAACCACTAAGTTACTGCATCTAAGAAATAGGGATTAAAATGTAACTACTCTGACTTAGTACTAGCTACTTTGAAGGATTGATTTCAACACCCTCCCCCCCCAAGTTGGAGGTAGGGATGAAGGAGAGAGCTCCAACTTGGACTTGAGCATATGAAACTGTTGGGAAGGCAGCATCTTAGTAAGAAGATCAGCAGGCTGTAGAGAAGGAATATAATTGAGTTGTATTAACCCTTCCAACACTTTGTCACGAGTGAAGTGGCAATCTATTTCAATGTATTTCGTACGCTCATTAACAACAGGATTGCGAGCAATGTATAAGGCCGATTGATTATCTCAATGCAAAGTTAAGATCTTTAAGAAGACGAACCACCCATGTAATTTCTGAAGCAGCTGAGGCCATTGCCCTATATTCAGCTTCAGAAGAAGGGCGAGACATAGTAGTTTGTTTTTTAGATTTCCTTGAAATAGGTGACCTTCCTAGCCAAAGAATATAACCAGTGACTGATTTTCTTTAATCTGGGCAAGAGGTCTAATCAAAGTCTGAAAAATCATGTAAAGTGATGAGGTGTTCAGAAGCTTTCAAGAGGATCCCCTGTCCTGCTGTATCTCTCAATGCAAATAGGCTAAAACATGTTGTAAGGCTTCAAGATGTGAAACTCTTGGTTGTTACATGAACTGGGACAATGTTTGAACTGTATAAGCCAAGTCCGGTCTTGTGTGAGTTAAATAATTATGTTTTCCAACTAATGATCTATACAAATTTAGTTTGAGAGTAAAGATCACCACCTGTACTACTGAGTTTCGAATGAAGAGGCAGAGGAGTTGTTACCTTAGTAGGCAAACTGAAAGGGCAAGCTGCTAATAAATCTTTGGAAAACTTATGTTGAGAAAGCACCATCCCATCATTAGTATGAAGTATTTCCATACTAAAAAAAAATGTAACAACCCTAGATCTTTTGTAATGACCCAGATTTTATTGGTATTTTTGCCGATAATTATGTGTAAATATGTCTATTCTTGTGTTAGTTCAAATTTATTTTTGAACTATTTATTTTATTTATGTTATTTATTATTTAATTAATTAGAATTTTTATTATTTAATTTTCTAATTAATTATTTAATATTTTGGGCTAAATCGATTATTGCATGATTAATCATGTAAAATATGTAAATTAGCCCAATGGATCACGAGAGCCCAGTTTTGAGCCCATTCTAGGCCCATGGCCGGTTTTTCACAAGGCATTTCATGCCTTGCCACTTGCTTTGCTTTCACACTAAATCAACTCCTATAAATAGGAGTGGTTAGTGATGCCTTAAGTTTTTGCTCATTTGCCATCTAATGCACTTGCCTCAAAGTTCAATCATCAAAAACTCCCTCCACTTCCTCCTTGCCTCACGCCATTTTTGGATGATTGAAGCCATCAATTGTTCATCTTTTTCCTAGCCCAAAAACTTAAAGATTCAAAGTTCATTGATCTTTAGGTGTCCAAACACAATCCTAAACACATTCATTTCAATCAAGATTTCTTGTTCGGGTTAGTTTTGGGATCGTGTTCGTGTTGCACGTGTGGGGTCCGTGTGGTTGGTGTTCGAACCGTGCGTGGTGTTCGTGATTGGGCAGCAGCCGTGTGCAGTGGCCGTGCAAGTGTGTGGTTCGTGGTGGTTCGTGTGGTGCCGTGTGCAGTAGCCGTGCGTGTGGTGCCGTGTTGTGCCGTGTTTGGTGCTTGTTTCCGGACTGCATATTTGTGTTGAATTTGTGTGTAATCTTCAATAAGGTAACATACTTTCTCAACCTTGTTGGTATACTATGTTTATAGTATAGATTAAATGCATGTTTGGGTTGTTTGATGTTGATTATCTATGATTTTATGTATGGTTTATATTATGATTTTTATGTGTTTATATGAGGTTTTGATGAAGGTTTTTTTCATGATTTTATGATTGGTTATATGTTGTTTTATGATCATGATAATTATGTTGAAGTTTGATGAATTTTGGATAAGTTAAAGTGGAATTTTCGAATGGATTGTGATGTTATGCGTGTAGTATGAATATGTTGGATGAGTTCTTGATTGAAGTTCTTGAATCTTGATTAAGTTCTTGATTGAAGATCTTGAATCTTGAATGAGTTCTTTATGAGTTCTTGGTTGAATCTTGGAAGTTAAAGAAAAAGGTTTAAAAGTTAAAGAAAGTTAAAGATTGTGTCTAATATGATTAAAGAATGGTTAATGAATAATGGATTATGGTTGGTTAGGCTCAAGATCAAGGCGTAAAGGCAATCTTGAGTATAACTTCGGTATTTTAACTAGTTATTTTCAAGAATCAAGGCATTGAGGCAATTCTTGAATGTAATTTAGTTAGGTTGAGTTAATAAAATGATTAAATGATTAATTAATAAAGTTAGCTTGATTTCATTTCTAGACGCCTAAAACTTAGAGTAAGATTCTTTGCTTTTGGGTTAAGACGTTGCCCCTATTCCATCCGCGGTATTGGGATAGTTGGAGTCATACTATGTGATCTTTGTGAATTTCCAGTAAGATTGGTTTCACGGGACATGGATTTCCAGTAAGATTGGTTTCATGGGGTTTGGGAGTAAGATTCTCAAATCCGAGCATAGTAGAAAGTTCGATCGCGTAAGATGCGTTCGTACGAGCACAGTCTGGTCTAGTATATGAATGATTGCGCCAAAGATAGTTGATTAAGTTGGTTTGAGTCGAGTTCACGTGTGGGTTGATCTTGTACTCTTGTTTATTGATTTGATGTGGTTTATTTGATTTATGCTATGTGCATGTGTATTCCCATTAGGGTGAGTCAGTTATGTTACTCGCCACTGATGGTGGACTGTTGTATGTTTTTCAGGTATTTCTGATGACAATACTCTTGCTTAGCTTTGGGTTGGGTGAGCGACGTTTATTGTTTTCTGTTATTTGATGTAATTTCTATTTCTGTTGTTTGTAGATAGTATTGGCGTATTGTATAGACTTTATACGTTGTTATTGGACTCTTTTACGTTGTTTAAGACTCTGACATGTAGTTGGAGTTTACTCGTATTTTTAGTATTTCTATTTTGACTTTTGGGACTAGTATGTACAAACTTGTGGGTATTTGTACGTTTTTGGATATTAATAATAATTTCGAGGAATTAGTTTAATTTCCTAAGTTTTGAGTTGTAGTTTCTAACTATTCGACTTGTCGGTTTCTTCCGCGCCGATTTAAGCGAGTCGGGTCGTTACAGTTGGTATCAGAGCCGAATAGGTTCTAAGTGAAGTTTTTAGGATTTGAGTTAAACTCGGGAGTTGAGCGCTTTACTATTCCCGAGTGATTAAACCAGATTCTAGGATTATGTGAAGGGAGAAGAGTTGGGTAGAAAGACCGGGATAAGACCTTTTCTATTTCTTTTCTTCCTTTACTTCGATTACTTGACTTTGGTGGGGTGATTGACTAACATTGTATTCTTCTTATGTCTTTTGTTGTGATGCGTGGCAGCATGTCTACACCTCGCCGGTTGAGTACTGGACGACAGAGGTTGCGGGCACTCGAGGAGGCGATCCTTACGTTGGCGCACCATAGTCGTCATCCGCCGAGTATGCAGTCGACGTTCGATCGTATCGCACGTCATCGACCTCCGACTTACGACGGGGTTGCCGACCCCACTACTTTGGAGAGCTGGATCCGCGAGATGGGGAAGCTCTTCGACGCGACGTTTTGTCCCGAGCACGAGAGGGTACAGATCGCCGCATATTATTTACGTGGAGAGGCTGATAACTGGTGGACGTTAGCGAAGGATGCGTACCAGCCGTTGCATGCGATGACTTGGACCGACTTTATCGATAAGGTCCAGGAGCGTTTCTACCCCGACGAGTTGCGGTGGCAGAAACAGGAGGAGTTCCTTACTCTTGCACAGGGTAAGATGTCTGTCCAGGCGTACACCGATCGATTTACGGAGTTGTCGCGGTTCACTACGTCTGTGGTTCCATCGGAGAAGGATCGGGTCAAACACTACATCAAAAAGCTAGATCCGAAGATTCGAGTTCACGTGATCAGCAGTGGAGCGACGACATTCCAGCAGGCCTACAAGGTAGCACTCGAGATACAGGCATCGATTACTGAGGAGGATTCGAGCAAGAAGAGAGCTCCGGTTCCGGCGACTACAGCTTCGTTTAAGAAGCCCTGGTTTGGCACATCTAGCAGTACCCCTTCGACCACGAGTTCGCGTAAGGGTAGTGATGGCTCGAAGTGTAGAGGTTGCGACCGAGACTTCCATCCAGGGAAGAAATGCGACGGTTCTCCGATCACTTGTTTTACTTGCGGGAAGGTAGGCCATAAGGCGTCGACATGCCCCGAGAGGAAGCCAGATTCTGAGGTTAAGCAGCTTCCAGCACCGACGAAGACTCCGGTGAAGAACCGAGTCTACTGTATGACCGAGGCAGAGGCCGAGGTTCAGCCTGACGTCGTATCAGGTAGATTTCTTGTCTCTGGTGTGTTAGCTTTAGTTCTATTTGATTCTGGTGCTACTGTTTCCTTTGTGGCTAGTAGTTTTGTCTCAAGGTCTAATCTTCGAGGCAGCCTTCCTGTTAGTTCAATTATTACTCTCCCTTCCGGAGAGGATTTCACTTGTCAGCGCGAGTTCCGAGAAGTGCCTATCGTGATAGCTGGGGAGCAAGCGACGGCCGATCGGAAGGAGTTTCCGTTGATGGAGTTTGATGTTATACTTGGTATGGACTGGCTATCAAGGTATCGAGCGATCATTCATTGCCAAGATCAGTCAGTATCATTCCGAGGATCTCAGGGCAACCGAGTTACCTATTCTGGGTTCGTCCTTAAGAAAGGAGTAAAGGTAATCTCTGCCTTGAAAATGAGGAAACATCGCCAGAAGGGCGATATGGTGTATCTTTGTCAGGTACGAGACTTGACTGATGAGTCTCTGTTGGACGATATACCTGTAGCGAGGGATTTCAGAGACGTATTTCCTGATGAGCTACCAGGAGTTCCACCTTAGCGCGATGTCGAGTTTCATATCGACTTAGTACCCGGGACAACGCCGATCTCAAAGGCACCGTACCGGATGGCACCGTCTGAGTTATTGGAGTTAAAGACACAACTCCAGGATTTGATCGATAAGGGCTTCATTAGGCCAAGTGTTTCTCCGTGGGGAGCACCTGTGCTCTTCGTGAAGAAGAAAGATGGTAGTATGCGCCTGTGCATAGACTACCGAGAGTTGAATCGGGTAACTATCAAGAATAAGTACCCATTGCCTAGGATTGAGGACCTGTTCGATCAGTTGCGAGGAGCAGGAGTGTTTTCGAAGATAGATCTTCGGTCTGGATATCATCAGATTGCAGTCAAGAAAGAAGACATTCCGAAGACTGCTTTTCGTACTCGATATGGCCATTACGAGTTTGAGGTGATGCCCTTTGGCCTCACTAATGCGCCAGCCGTGTTCATGGACCAGATGAACCGGACGTTTCACCACTTACTCCACAAATGTGTCGTAGTATTTATAGATGACATCTTGGTCTATTCAAGAGATGAGTCTGAGCATACGGAACATCTCCGGATGGTACTCGAGATATTGAGGAATCATAAGTGGTTCGCGAAACTCTCCAAGTGTGAGTTCTGGCTTCGCGAAGTAGCCTTTCTAGGCCATGTGATTAGCAAAGAAGGCATTAAGGTAGAGCCAACTAAGATTAAGGCTGTGGTAGATTGGAGTAGCTCGAGAAATGTGGCGGAGGTTCGTAGTTTTCTGGGTTTGGCCGGATACTACCGACGATTCGTCCAAGACTTCTCCAAGATTGCTAGGCCGATGTCTAGTCTCCTACAGAAGGAGGTCCGATTCGTTTGGACGGAGGCTTGCGAGCAAGCATTTCAGCAGTTGAAACAGAGATTAGTCTCTGCTCCGATTCTTACTCTTCCGAACGATGAGGAGGGCTTCGAGGTCTATAGTGATGCTTCGAAGAGCGGCCTAGGCTGTGTGCTCATGCAGGGTGTGAAGGTCATCGCTTACGCATCGAGACAACTGAAGGTGCATGAGCGTAACTATCCTACGCATGACTTGGAGTTAGCGGCTGTAGTGTTCGCGCTCAAGATCTGGAGGCACTATCTCTATGGTGGTTCGTGTAGAGTATTCACGGATCACAAGAGCCTCAAGTACATCTTCACTCAGAAAGACCTCAATATGAGGCAGAGGCGGTGGCTTGAGTTGATCAAGGACTACGACCTGACGCTCAACTATTGCGAGGGCAAGGCGAACTTAGTTGCGGATGTGCTGAGTCGCAAGCATCGCTTGAGCTTCAGTAGAAGCCGTGGTTCCGTCAGACTTCGTCTGACGTCGATGAGTGCCGAGCCTGATTTAATTCAGGAACTGCGCGAGGGTTAGCAGAACAACCCGCAGCTTGCTAGGATTCGAGAGGCTATACGGCAAGGTAAAGCTGTAGGTTTCGAGATTTCTTCTGATGGTGGTATGCGTTTTCGAGGGAGGTGGTGTGTACCGGACTGTTCTGATCTTAGGAACAGGATCATGTTCGAAGCACATAAATCGCCTTATTCTGTTCATCCCGGTGGTAATAAGCTTTACCAGGATCTTAGGGGCCAATTCTGGTGGCCTAAGATGAAGAGGGATGTAGCGGAGTTTGTAGCTCGGTGTTTGACCTGTCAGAAGGTCAAGATTGAGCATCAGAGACCAGGAGGTCTGTTGCAACCACTACCCATTCCGACCTGGAAGTTTGAGTCGGTATCTATGGACTTCGTAGTGAGCTTACCCACTTGCAATGGCTTGAATGCTATTTGGGTCATAGTGGATAGGTTGACTAAGGTCGCTAGATTCATTCCGATGAAGATGACCTGGTCGATGGAGCGTCTAGCTGAGGCGTACACTCAGGACATAATCCGACTTCATGGAGTTCCGAGGGAGATTGTTTCTGATCCGGATCCGAGGTTTCTATCTCGTTTCTGGAAGTCAGTTCAGGAAGCCTTTGGGACGAAACTGAAGTTGAGCACCGCTTTTCATGCGGCGACTGATGGTCAGACTGAGAGGACCATCCAGACTTTGGAGGATATGCTTCGAGCATGTACTCTGGAGTATCACCAGTCTTGGGTACATATGCTCTGCTTGATAGAGTTCTCCTATAATAATAGCTATCACTCCAGCATTGAGATGGCTCCGTACGAGGCCCTGTATGGCAGGAAATGTCGGAGTCCTATTTGTTGGAATGATATCAGTGATTCTGTGGCTTTAGGACCTGAGATGGTACGCGATACTATCGAGAAGGTCCGAGTCATCCGGTCTAAGATACAGGCCGCTCAGAGTCGTCAGAAATCCTACGCCGATAATCGACGTAGACCGCTGGCTTTCGAGGTAGGTGACAAAGTCTTGCTTAAGGTTTCGCCATTCAAGGGAGTGGTACGCTTCGGTCAGAAGGGGAAACTCCGAACGAAATATGTGGGACCTTACGAGATACTTGAACGAGTTGGGGAGGTGGCATATCGATTGGCATTACTACCTAGTTTGGCTAATGTACATGATGTATTCCATGTTTCCCAACTAAGGAAATATGTACATGATCCTACTCACGTGATTACAGCGGACTCGGCCATGATTGAGCCGAATCTGACCTACGAGGAGCGACCCGTCCAGATCTTGGATCGAGAAGAGAGGACCCTGCGGCGTAAGCAGGTACCGCTTGTCAAGGTGTTGTGGAGAAATCAACACAATAAAGAAGCGACTTGGGAGACGGAAGCGTCCATGCGGCAGAAGTACCCGGAGCTGTTCGATGGGGAGCGATCTCCTGCACCTTGAAATTTCGGGACGAAATTTCTTTAAGGAGGGGAGGTTGTAATGACCCGGATTTTATTGGTATTTTTGCCGATAATTATGTGTAAATATGTGTATTCTTGTGTTAGTTCAAATTTATTTTTGAACTATTTATTTTATTTATGTTATTTATTATTTAATTAATTAGAATTTTTATTATTTAATTTTCTAATTAATTATTTAATATTTTGGGCTAAATCGATTATTGCATGATTAATCATGTAAAATATGTAAATTAGCCCAATGGATCACGAGAGCCCAGTTTTGAGCCCATTCTAGGCCCATGGCCGGTTTTTCACAAGGCATTTCATGCCTTGCCACTTGCTTTGCTTTCACACTAAATCAACTCCTATAAATAGGAGTGGTTAGTGATGCCTTAAGTTTTTGCTCATTTGCCATCTAATGCACTTGCCTCAAAGTTCAATCATCAAAAACTCCCTCCACTTCCTCCTTGCCTCACGCCATTTTTGGATGATTGAAGCCATCAATTGTTCATCTTTTTCCTAGCCCAAAAACTTAAAGATTCAAAGTTCAATGATCTTTAGGTGTCCAAACACAATCCTAAACACATTCATTTCAATCAAGATTTCTTGTTCGGGTTAGTTTTGGGATCGTGTTCGTGTTGCACGTGCGGGGTCCGTGTGGTTGGTGTTCGAACCGTGCGTGGTGTTCGTGATTGGGCAGCAGCCGTGTGCAGTGGCCGTGCAAGTGTGTGGTTCGTGGTGGTTCGTGTGGTGCCGTGTGCAGCAGCCGTGCGTGTGGTGCCGTGTTGTGCCGTGTTTGGTGCTTGTTTCCGGACTGCATATTTGTGTTGAATTTGTGTGTAATCTTCAATAAGGTAACATACTTTCTCAACCTTGTTGGTATACTATGTTTATAGTATAGATTAAATGCATGTTTGGGTTGTTTGATGTTGATTATCTATGATTTTATGTATGGTTTATATTCTGATTTTTATGTGTTTATATGAGGTTTTGATGAAGGTTTTTTCATGATTTTATGATTGGTTATATGTTGTTTTATGATCATGATAATTATGTTGAAGTTTGATGAATTTTGGATAAGTTAAAGTGGCATTTTCGAATGGATTGTGATGTTATGCGTGTAGTATGAATATGTTGGATGAGTTCTTGATTGAAGTTCTTGAATCTTGATTAAGTTCTTGATTGAAGATCTTGAATCTTGAATGAGTTCTTTATGAGTTCTTTATGAGTTCTTTGAGTTCTTTATGGGTTCTTGATGAGTCTTTATGAGTTCTTGGTTGAATCTTGGAAGTTAAAGAAAAAGGTTTAAAAGTTAAAGAAAGTTAAAGATTGTGTCTAATATGATTAAAGAATGGTTAATGAATAATGGATTATGGTTGGTTAGGCTCAAGATCAAGGCGTAAAGGCAATCTTGAGTATAACTTCGGTATTTTAACTAGTTATTTTCAAGAATCAAGGCATTGAGGCAATTCTTGAATGTAATTTAGTTAGGTTGAGTTAATAAAATGATTAAATGATTAATTAATAAAGTTACCTTGATTTCATTTCTAGACGCCTAAAACTTAGAGTAAGATTCTTTGTTTTTGGGTTAAGACGTTGCCCCTATTCCATCCGCGGTATTGGGATAGTTGGAGTCATACTATGTGATCTTTGTGAATTTCCAGTAAGATTGGTTTCACGGGACATGGATTTCCAGTAAGATTGGTTTCATGGGGTTTGGGAGTAAGATTCTCAAATCCGAGCATAGTAGAAAGTTCGATCGCGTAAGATGCGTTCGTACGAGCACAGTCTGGTCTAGTATATGAATGATTGCGCCAAAGATAGTTGATTAAGTTGGTTTGAGTCGAGTTCACGTGTGGGTTGATCTTGTACTCTTGTTTATCGATTTGATGTGGTTTATTTGATTTATGCTATGTGCATGTGTATTCCCATTAGGGTGAGTCAGTTATGTTACTCGCCACTGATGGTGGACTGTTGTATGTTTTTCAGGTATTTCTGATGACAATACTCTTGCTTAGCTTTGGGTTGGGTGAGCGACGTTTATTGTTTTCTGTTATTTGATGTAATTTCTATTTCTGTTGTTTGTAGATAGTATTGGCGTATTGTATAGACTTTATACGTTGTTATTGGACTCTTTTACGTTGTTTAAGACTCTGACATGTAGTTGGAGTTTACTCGTATTTTTAGTATTTCTATTTTGACTTTTGGGACTAGTATGTACAAACTTGTGGGTATTTGTACGTTTTTAGATATTAATAATAATTTCGAGGAATTAGTTTAATTTCCTAAGTTTTGAGTTGTAGTTTCTAACTATTCGACTCGTCGGTTTCTTCCGCGCCGATTTAAGCGAGTAGGGTCGTTACATCTTTAATAATGAATTTTTTGTGCAAATGAGATTTTAATCCATCAATAGTTTTCTGATTAGTACCCGTAAGTAAAATATCATCAACATACACAACAACTATAGTTAAATCAGAACCTGATTTGTTGATGAATAGGCTGTGGTCATTCTTTGATTATTGAAACCCTTGGGCTTGAAATTCAGTTTGTAGTTCAAAAAATTATTGCCGAGAAGTTTACTTGAGACCATACAAAGATTTATTCAATTTACATACTTTGTTTTCAGGATTGGGTATCCCTTAAGGAACCCTCATATAGACTTCCTCATACAAACCCCCATAAAGAAAAGCACTATTGATATCTAATTGAAATAGGGGCCAAGATTTATGTGCTGCAATAGCCATAATACACCTAATGGTGGTCATTTTGACTACAAGTGAAAAACTCTATTCAAAATCCACTCCATATTATTGTGTATATCCTTGAGCAACTAAACGTGCTTTACATCTTTCTAAGGTACCATCTGTGACGACCCGACTCGCTTAAACCGGCGCGGAAGAAACCGACGAGTCGAATAGTCGATCTAACATACAAACTTACTTAAAAATTAAACAAAACCTCAAAAGATATATTATTACTAAATCCCAAAAGTACAAAACCCACAAGATTGTACGATACTAAACCCAAAATAATCAACACTAGGAAATAACTCCAAACATTATCAGAGTTAGAATATACGAAATACAAATACTAAACGTCCGAACTAAAAACGAAATATAGACTAAGCAAATAAAAATCCAACGGCACTCGCCCAACCCAAAGCTAAGCAACACCGTCATCATCGGAGTTACCTGAAAATGAACCACAATCCACTGTCAGTGACGAGTAACATAACAGTCCCTCCCTAACATGGATACACATAACCATAGAATAAACCAAACAAACACATCAGGTACTCAAACATACCAACAATACAATACACCATCATAATAATAACGATAACAACAAAATAACGACAACATCAAAACTTATTCAATCTTATCATTACTTAATCTTCGTCACTGTCATTTACATACTAGACCGGACTATGCTCGTACGAACGCATCTTACGCGAACGAACTTTCCTACTATGCCAGGATTGATAATCTTACTCCCAACTCCATGAACCTCATCTTACGAAAATTCATATCAAAAGACGACATAGCAAGTATATACTATCCCAATACCGCGGTTAGGATAGGGGCAACGTCTTAACCCAAGTCTTAGAATCTTACTCCAAGATTAGGCGTCTAACAGTAAACTTAAGCTATCTTTACGTTCTTTACATCTTTGTTATTCTCAAGATCGCATCTTACGCCTTTTCTTGAGTCTAACCATGTACATTACCAATCTTTGAACTTCTTTAATCAATCCTTACCGTTTCTTTATATTTCTTTAAATCTTTCTTAACTTTTCTTTAACTTTCTTTAATAAACTTTACATATCTTTAATAAACTTTAATTATCTTTTACTCTTAAAGAACACATGAACTAATTCAAGAACTTCAAGATTCATCAAAGAACTCATCAAGAACTCATCCATACACACGCATGTAACACGCAATTCCCATCAACACAATCATAAAAAACATGCATCAAAACTTCATGGAAAATGAACATAAACATGGGCAAACATAAGATTATCATAGGACATCATAACATGCATGAAAACTCAAAAAAATATCACAAAATAATCACCCAACCAGCCTAGAAATCTCGCATAAACATAGCCAACATTCATCAACAATCTATCCTAATTTGATCATTTAATCTACCCTATAATCATAGTATTCAAATTAAGGTAGAAAAGTATGTTACCTTAACAAACTTTAAGCGTTAAAAACCACAAAAACCTGCTGCCCAGATTCGTTACACACGACCCAAAATCACGCACAACATGGTGCACCACCACGGCTTTGCACACGAACACCCTTGCACAGTCTTCAATGCACGGCCACCACCGCACAGCTTCCACCGACGTACACAGCCACCCTTCGACCCACACGAACCAACCAAAAATCGAAACCCAAACTAGTGATCTTGAACAAAGACAAAGAAGGTTGCGCTACTTGTGTTTTAACTACTTAAAGATCAATGGAGGTTGAATCTTTAAGTTTTGGGTTGAAAAGGATGATGAACAAGGAATGGGAATTACTTATCCAAAATGGCGTGTGGAGTGATGGCAAGGATGGAGAGAGTGTTTTGTGTTTAAATTTGGCAAAGGATGATTAAAATGACAAATGATCATCAAGCCTTACTACTACTTCTATTTATAGAAGTTAGTTAAAGTGTGAATGCAAGGCAAGTGGCAAAACCAAGCCACAATAAGGAGAGGGGCCGGTTGGGCTTAGGCTCAAATGGGCTTAAATGATCACTTGGGCCATTTGCACTTAAGCATGACTAATCATGTTTAAATTCGCACTTGGCCCAAAACCTAATTAACTAATTAGAAAATTAAAAATAAAATTCTAATTAATTAAAATAAAATAAAAGAAATAATAAATCATAAAATAAAATAGTCACATTCAAGCAATAAAAATAGTCCAAATAAATTTAGACCATGCACAGAATAAAATAATTACAAACAAAATAATCAAGAAAATAGTCCAAAATCTGGGGCGTTAGACCATCTGAATTAATTTTAACTTTATATACCCATTTACATTCTATGGGTTTCTTACCACTAGGAAAATCAACCAATGTCCAGGTTTCTGCATTTTGTAAAGCTTGAATTTCTTTATGCATTGCTTTAACGAACCCATTGTGGTTGGTTAGAGGCTTCTGTGTATGAATTAGGTTATGTGATAATAGGAAGATTTGATGTGCAAGTAACTAAGTTACACCAGTTTTTAGTTTTACTAGGAGGGCATTGATAATCTTGAAGGTAAGAGGGGGGTTTCCTGACCCTTTCTGTAACGACCAGACTTTTCTAGGCTGTCGATTTACGAAGGAAATCGACAAATGGATCATTACCAACATAAAACTTAACAACAATATTATAATTAAAGTCTAAAATTCCTTTTATTATTTAAATACTGAAACAACAATCCCAAAACTCCATAAAAACTGTATCTTCCCAACAGACTGGGGTAAACTAAACCATAATGAAAAGAAAGCATAAACTAAACTCTGGTTCACTCTACTAATCACATCAACACTCAACCCGAACCAAACGAGAGCCCACTTAAGCGTCTGCATCATCACCTGAAATGGGGGGGGATCCACCGTCAGTGGCGAGTAACTAGGCTGTCCCGCTTAAATGAGGGACCGCTAACCATATAATAGCATAGAATCAAACGAGGAAAACATACCAAAATACATATGAAATACGTACAAAAATATATACGAAAAACATACGAAATACGTACAAAAATACGTAGAACAATACGTAGAAAAATACATGCGAAATATGTACAAAGTATGTACAGAAGTACGTATAAAATACGTATACAACACCTGCAGAATACGGTTAGAAATACGTACAAAATACGTATACAATACAGATACAAATACATACAACATACGAGTACAAATACGTACAACATACAAATACAGATACGTACAACATACAAATTCAGACACGTACAACATACAAATACTAATACGTACAACATACATATACTCAGAAATACACTAATAAAATATAGACTTACCAGACGTATGCAGCGGAAGACTTAATATTACCAAAACAATACATATATACACGAAAATACACATATACACATAACCCTTCCCGTGAACTATTAATTTATCATATTTTACCCTTAAACCCTCTTTTAACCTTCTTATCGGACCGGTCATAATGCTCGTTGTGGATCCCGTGTGCACCACAACTTTCCTAAAACATGTCGGGGTGAACTCGTGTATTCAACCCGTAGCCCTCCTTTGCAAGAACTAAGCCTATGCTATGGCCATAACCCCTAAATAGCAGCTCGTGTACTACTACTTAGACGACTACATATCTTAAAATCCAGAACTGCCCAGAGACCGCAGTAGGGCAGTGGCTTCGACTTAACCCGATCTGATGACTCGTGTGTCATCAAATGGGCGTCCTTACGTATCTTGTCTTTTCTAAAGGCCATCGTGAGACCACTAATTAACAAGCAATATCTAAAGGCCATCTTGAGACCACTAGTTCACATCATTTTCTAAAGGCCATCTTGAGACCACTAGTTCACATCATTTTCTAAAGGCCATCTTGAGACCACTAATTCATATCATATCTTATTACTTTCCTTCTTATTCATATTGTTACCTTCTTTCATATCATATCTTATCTTCTTTAATTCCTTTTAATTCATTTAATCATATTAATTCCTAAAAATTACCTTCTAAAATATTATGAGTCAAACTTAAACTAAAATTGATCAAAACTATTCTAGCCCATTTGACATTTTTATAATAATATAACAATTAAATAAATTCATCAAATAATCATATAATAATTAAATAAAATCATTTAAATTACAATAAATCATGTAAATCAATAATTATCATCAAAATTACATAAAACATGATAAAAATCCTACCTTTCACATACTACACCACTCGACATATACATATATACATACCAAAATTTATACTTTTAATTAATTAAATACAGTTATCAATAACTAATCATATAAACTTAATTAGAAACAAATAAATCATGCTTTGAACATTAAATCATACAACATGAATCAAAACAAGATCAAAATCAACCCTTTTGAACATAAATACCACACGGCTCAATAAGGTTACAACATTATCAAGATAAATTTCAAGAATTCATAATATCATGATTAAATTGAAGATTAAATTCAAGATTACATATTAATCCAAGATTTATCAAGATTCAACATTAAAAATCAGAATTTTAATCCCTTTTATTATTTATTCCACTCGACTTTTTTTGTAATATGAACAAAATATTAATTTTTAATTCAAACTTTAATTAAGCAGTTAAATAATCATAAACATCAATTTAATTCAAGAAAACAGCATAAAATCATCATTAATCATAAACATATACCACTCGACTTTCATTCAAAATTTCAAGATCAAGATTCAATGATTTTTATGTATTAATCAATATAAACGTATAATTAAATAAATAAATTCATACTTAAAATTAATCATAACAATAAAGATTCATAAAGATTACATAATAATATCAAGAAAATAACATGTACATAAATATCATATGGTTCGAACTTTTCAATCCTAACATGATACTAATTCTTTTAATTTTTCCTAGTTTTAGTCCTAAATAACTATATGGAAATCTACCCTAATCTAAGGGAGAAAGTCTAGTTACCTGGATTGGAGAAAGAAATCAGAAAAATCACCCCTTTGAGTTCGAAAAAACACACGGCCAAGCTAGAGGAAACTTTTAGGGTTTTCTTTTGAGTTTTGTATTGTATGGAAAATAGGTAATTAGGTTAAGAGCTTTGTTACCTATTTAATTAAAGAGGACCAAAAAGGAATGATTTTAAAGAAAATAAATGAGGGAGCCGTGAATGAGAGGGAGTATAGGGGCGATGGAGTGAGTTTAGGGTTGGTTGAGAATAATAGGGAGAATGAGCATTTGTGGGGAGACTAGGTAAGGTAGTTGTAAATAGGGTTTACTAATTCTATTTAATTAAAATATTATTAATTAGATAAATGTAGGATTATCCAATTAATAATTTGTAACAAGAAAAAGGAAAAGAAATCCTTGGCCATAACAAGAGGGGGCCGGCCAAGGGGGAGGAGACTTGGGTCACCGGCCCAATTTCGAGACAAGGAGAAGAAACGAAACAAACAGTCCAAATATGCGGGCCCTTTGGACTTACAGTAATAAAATGATACTTATTAACCGCGAAATTTTCTGGCCCTAAATTTCGGGGTATTACACTTTCAGATCTTGAGTCAAAACAAGAGAGAGGGGCATCAGTAGAAGAGTTGCAGGGTCAGAGGAAAAATTATTTGGTTCTGTATTTCTATCATGAGAGACAGAGGTAGCATAAGGGGATTGGTGCAAGGGGAAAACATTATCCCAATTTGTTGTAGGAGAAGAAAAAGTGATGGAAGGTAAAAAAAATATTATGAGAAAGATCAATATGATAATTTGGTTTAAGAGTATATATGAAAAGGAAAATTAGTTTCATGGAAGATCACATCTCTTATGACAGTGATTTTGTAAGTTTCAAGATCTAAAATCTTATACCCCTTTTGTGTAGTAGAATAACCAATAAAAACTGATTGTTTAGCCCTAGGTTCTAACTTAGTTCTTCCTTGTTTCACAGTAGAAGCATAGGAAAGACATCCAAAGGTTTTTAAATGAGCAAGATTAGGTGGAATTGAATACAATTTTTCAAAAGGTGTAACATTTCCCAAAACTGACAAAGGTGTCCTGTTAATTAAATAAGCTGCACACAAAACACCTTCTCCCCAAAAATGAAGAGGTAAATTAGCTTGAATGAATAAGGCCCTCGTGACCTCTAATAAATGCCTATGTTTTCTCTCAACAACTCTATTTTGTTGAGGAGTTGCTCTACATGATGTCTGATGCCATGTTTTTGAAAAAGTAACTTCATATTTCCTTCCTTTAAATCTAAAGCATTATCTGATCTAATAACCTTATTTTGGCTTGAAATTGTGTAGCAACATAAGGAATAAAATTCTCAAAAACATTCACAGAATCAGACTTATATTTCAGTAAGTTTATCCAGGTAAATCTTATGGCATCATCCACTATTGTTAAAAATTGAGTACAACCATTTTGAGGTTTTGTATGATAGGGCCCCATACATCAATATGTAGTAATTGAAAAGGAAAAGTGCTTTTAATAGAACTAGAAGGAAAGCTTAATCTAATATATATGCTTAGCAGCAGGACAAACTTGGCAAATGTTGTGTTTGATACAATTGTTTACATCACATTGAAAAGGTAAGAATTTGAACTGAGAAAAAGAAAGATGGCCTAGCCTTAAGTTCCACAATTTAGCATCATTTTGAGCAGAAAGAAAGCAATTCTTTAAGGGAAAAGAAGAAACAAAACTGAACTGATCAGGCTGATCAACAAGGTACAGTCCACCCTTAGCTTTACCAAGAGGAATAAGAGGCCCTTTCAGAGTATGGCCCTGAAGAAAACATTGAAAATTATTAAAGATTATATCACATTGCATATCTTGACAAATCTTACTTACTGAAATCAACTTGAAATGAAAATCTGGAATATGCAACACATTATTCAAAGTGATTTCAGGACTCAATACTACTTTCCCAACATGTAATATGGCAACCTGTCTACCAACAGGTATGGTTATAGTCATGTTTGATTCAAGAATGGACTCAAAAGTAGTAATTTATGTAAATTAGGACATATATGATCAGTAGCACCACTATCTATCACCCATTGAGTTGAAAAACAAGTAAATAAGCAAGTTTTACCTGCCAAATTTGCTTGAGTAGTAGGTTAGTCTTGATTTCAAGAGTTTGGTTTTTGTTTATATAATTCACCAAGGAAGTGAGTTATTCTTGAGTGAATCTAGAAATTGGAGTCCCAGCTGATTCAGAATTAGCCATATCCTCTGACAGAATGACGGGAGCAACATACCTAGGAGTTTGGTTACCTTTATACCCTGGTGGATATCCATGTACTTTGAAACATTTATCATAGTTGTGTCCTGGGATCTTGCAATGTGTGCAATAATAGTTTAATCCAGGTTTCCTAACGCTATTGCTTACAACAGATCCAACAGATTGTGGTCTTTGCCATGTTATTGCCCTAGGTTGGAAAGAAAAAGGTGGTTTAGGAATTAAGGGAGGTATGTATTTTTTCTTTTCAGCATAAAAGGCCATTGAATGCACATTTGTAGGTGCCTGAGCAATTCCTTTGTTTGATTCTTCTTGAGTAAACAAGCAATAAACCTAAGAAATCTTTGGAAATGGCTTCATCATTAACACATTTCCTCTTATATTTGCAAAAATATCATTCAATTTCATCATAAAACGCACTACAGTTCGTGATTGTTCACGCTCTAAAATCCTTTTGGTCAAGTTACAGGTACATTTATTACATGTACAGTATGGTAAAGGATCAGCATCATCAAGATTGTCACAAATTAAAATTTGTGTAAAAATCAGCAATGCTCAAGGAGCCTTGTTCTAGGTTATTCAATTGTTTTTCAAGATTAAAGACTTGTGACATAGATGCTTCACCAAAAAGTTCAGTCAAATTATTCCATATATCCTTTGTAGATTGAAAAGACAACACACTCTTAGCTATCCTAGGTTCAAGATTGTAAAGAAGCCAAGCAATTCCAGGTTATTGCATCGTTGCCAGGCATCATGTTCACTTGAGTCATCCTCTGCTAGTTTTGCGATAGCGCTATTGACAAAAACTAGCTTGTTTTTGGCTGATAGTGTGATTGACATCGACTTCTTCCAATCATGAAAGTTTTCGCCATTGAATTTGAAAGAAACCAATTCAATTGCATTTGAATCAGATGGGTGAATGTAATACTTACTAGAAAGATCCTGATTTAATTAGTGGCAGAGTAATGAGTGCCATTGAAGAATTCAGAGAAATCAAAAGAGAAAAAGGTCAGAGAAGGAGATGACCGAAGAACTCGGATTAATCGAAAATTGATTTTGAAGAAAGAGAAAAAAATATTCAAGAAAATGAAAATTGAATGAAACAGGACTATACTACTGTACTAAACAATTAGTAGTATATATGCATGCAATTTGCCAAAAAAAACAAAAAAAAAAAAGAAAGAAAGAAAAGGAAAACAATACAAAAAGAAAATCCGAAAATACATAACATAGCCCGCCCGCCCGCCCGATAGCCTGATAAGTGATCGAAGAAATCCCTGAAGCAATACAAGAAGAAATCCTTTAATTTGTCCGGTATCCTCGATCTGTATGTCCAAGATTAGCTGAAATTTCGAAGCGTAATTGCAGAGCATGGATGGAGGTCTATAATCGACAAGGAAGACTTCAAGAAGAAGCATTTTGAAGAAGCGTTGTAGATTACCCGCTTAGTGCAACGGAAACGTACTTTTTATGTATTATTCCAGATTCATTTCATTTCTTTTCTTTTTATTTTTAATTAAGCTTTTCCTTTTAATTTTTAATTTTATATATTTATATTTTATTATTTTGGATTGACATTTCCGACCAAAATTGGGTCTCGAGTCGGGTATTTCGGATTCCAAATCGTCTTTGCCAGGGTTATATATATATATATATAGAATTAGACTCACGTGAGAAATGTAGTTTTGGTAAGAAAGGTGAGAAATAATCACAACCCTTTGATCAACAAATGAATGACTAAGATTAAATTTAATTCTAATAGAGTAATATGCCGAAGCGCATAATTATATAAATATATTGCCAGGGCTCCCTTGGTAGGTGAGTTTCCCAATTATCTTCACATGGTATCAAGAGCCAACGTTACCATGATTTCCTCTAATTCTCTTGATTTTTTTTCATTAAACCCTAATTTAATTTTTTTTTCAGATTAACTTGTTTTTTTCCTCTGTTTCTTCATCGTCATGGCCTCTGTGTCTGCCGCCGCTGACACTACCTCTGCGTCCGCCGCCACCGCCACTGCATCTGCGTCTGCCTCAGCGTCCCGGCCACCACCTGGTTTTCCGCTGCAGTCTTTGTCTACTGCCTCTGCATCTCACGCTGCAACCTCTGTCTCGGGCGGTTTTGTTGATGTGGTGCCACTCGTCTCCGGCCTGTCTGCCGCCACCATGCCCACGACTCAGTCATGGTCACCGGCGATACCCACCACGCGCCGTCTATTCAATGACGCCCCATCGACGGGTGACTCTGCTCCGCCGTCGCTGTCCCCGCGGTTCACCGGACCTACCTTTGTCTCTCAATCTTCCGCAGCGCCAGGTTCCTCTTTCCATTCAATACCAATTAGTACTGTGAGTAGTTTGCCTTCTTTGACCAACATGTCCTCTATGCCAAATTATGCTCAATTGTCAACTATTAACATTAAAAAATTTGTTCCAATTGAATTACATAAAGTTGAGGATTACCTTCCGTGGAGGACTCAATTTGAGTCTTTCTTGTTTTCACATGGACTACTGAGTATGCTTGATCGGAATTTTTAGTGCCTCCCATGTATATTTATGACTCATATGGTCGCTTGGTACATAACTCAGAATATTATAGTTGGTTGCCAATTGATCAACTGGTTCGTTCTTGGTTGTTTGCTACTCTTCATCGTGACATTGTGGTCGAGGTACATGATTTGAAGAACTCTGGACCTATTTGGGATCGGTTACAAAATCGGTTCATGTCTGCTAGTATTGCCCGATCCATGGAATTGAAGCGTATGTTGACGCTTATTCAAAAATCTGAGTCTCAATCTATGGAAGATTATCTTCGTCAGATTAAGATAATTGCTGATTCACTTGCTGCCATTAATTCCCCGGTTTCTTCTCATGATCTTATTGAACACACCCTCATTGGTCTAGGAAGCACTGGAGAATTTGATTCCCTTATCACTACTATTACTCACTTTCCGGGTGAGATAGACCTTTGACGATCTTCGTACCAAATTGCTAATTCAGGAACAACGTCTTCGTACCTTTGGGTCTTCTTCAAACTCTTCACATCAGGCTTTTGGTGCTCAAACAATGGCAACTGATGACACTACCTCAAATATTCAGCAACCACGACAAAATTACTCTAACAATCGCAACCGTAATAATAATCATAACAATGGTCGTGGTAGGAACAATCGTGGTAGGCACAATGGTCGAAATCATAATCAGAATGGTAATAATGGTCGTGGTGGCAACCGCAACAACAACAGGAACATGCAAAACCAACCCTTAGCCCAAACACATCCCGTAGGATCAGGTATGGCATTTGGTAAGTCGGTTTTGTCATCGAATAGTGTTGTTGCTTTCTCTACTTGTGTTTCTCATGATTTGTCTGCAGGAACTCCATCAGTTGAGGGGGTGTCTAGTTCTAATTCCCCCATTGTGTGTCAAATTTGCTATCATCCTGGTCATTCTGCTCAAACTTGTCCAACCCGATATGTGTCTCAATCTACACCTGCCTTAGTAGCGATGCCCACAGGAGAGACTAATGAGACTTTATGGTACCCTGATTCGGGTGCTTCCGCTCATATGACCAATAATGAAGGTATTTTGTCTTTGATGTAATATGAATAACAACTACAAGAGGGGTGAATTGTAGTTGAGGGAGTTTTTGATTTTTTAGCGGAATTTTAAACTTAAACTCGAATGGAAGAATAAACAGAAATAAAGACAGAGAATTTTAACCTACAAGGAAAACTTCCTAGGCCCAAATAGGAAGAAAAACCTTGACCACGAGGGATTTTGACTCTTGGACTTCTCTTATTAATTATAGGCCAAACGACTCTGTTACAACCTATAAAAAGGACCTTCTCTATTCTCTACGTTCCACTAGGAACTTGTTCCCCCTAACACCTGTTCCTCCTGAACTGATGCCACGATCTTACTAAAGAACGATTTTTCTCACTTCAGATTTCGAATGAAATCTGAATTCTCTCTTTCCTTTTTTCTTTGATTACAATCAAATATTCTCTTTGATTTTTCTCTCACCCAACCCTTATCACTAATGAATTACAATTGAAATACTGAAGAACGAAAATTCAAAGAACACTTAGAATTATATTGCACTTGAAAATCTTGATCTCTGAACCACCGGTGCCTTGCCCTTGGCTATCTTGGGATCAGCTAAACCACCGGCTAAATCTTCTTTGAAATCAGTGGGTCCAGCCGAACCACTAGCAGAAGTACGAACAAGCTCCCTTCGAATTTTTTCTTCTTTCGATATGACCTCCCCAGCATCCATAAAAAGCCCATGCCTCTCAACCATACCCTCATCCAAAATATCTTCTTTTTTCAGAGGAAACGAAGGTACGGGGTCCAAAGAAATATTGAGGCATTTGAAAATCTTTGTAAAAATATTCCTATATCCTAACATATTCTTTTGTGAAATTGTATATTCCACTTGCTTTATGAACAAAGAAGGAAAATTAATGGGAATATAATTAACAAGACAATACATTAGACACAAATCAAGCAAGTTTGCACGACAACGTTTTTGTGGACGGGGGTGAAGAAATCTTTTAACAAACTGAAAAATCATTTTATGAAATAGGGAGAGCAAGTCTTGTGGAACCGAATTAATTTTCGGATTTCCACCAAAAAATTTCACTATGTCGGCATTTCTCTTTCCTTTAATGTTCACCCTATCCTTTCCTTGTACAATATTATCAAACCCTTCTACAGGAACCTCAAGCCAATTTCCCAAATCCTTAGCAGTAAACGTATGAATCTGCCCTTGAACTAACATGATTGCCATATCGTTTTTCAAATTAAAAACCCTTTCTACATCACTCATCTCTTTCTCATATAGTCCCTCGGTAGCATGGGTATCCACAAGTTTGACCCATTTTTGTTTAGAGATTATTTTGAAAAATTCAGGCCAATGTTGCTAAACCCATGGTAAATCGACTCTACAACCAACCAAGAAATTAGCAGAACGTTTAACCTTACCTAATTTCATGGAAGTTCCTTCATCATCCTCGTCTTGCATGTTCGAGTTTTCTTTGGATTCGGCTTCGGATGGTGGCTTGGAGATGGATTCTTGAAGAGATGGTGTTCGTTCAACCTCCACCGGTTTTTCTTCATCACTTTCAGGAATAAGAATCTTTCTTCTTGTGTTTCTTTTGGAAGATGGAGATGGTGACTTTGATTTTGGTAAATTTTGTTTTCTCTTTGGTGCCATGGATGGGTTCTTTGAGATGGAAGATGAAGAAGAAAAGCTGAAAATATTTGGAAGAGAGAGAGATAATTTCGGTGATGGTGTATTAGAGAAGCAAAGTAAATGTGAGGAAAGAGGAAGGACGGTTATGGGGAAGTGGAAGTGTTGTAATTATGATAGTGTAAGAATGTAAGAGTGTAAGAGTAGATGATGGTGATGGGTTGAGTGTAAGAGTGTAGAAAGTGAATGATGGTGATAAGTGATGGAAGAGGTGTGACGTGAGGGAGTGTTGAAGTGGGTGAGTTGGCAAAAATATTTCTTCCTATTTTTATGGGATTTAAGGAGATTATTTTGGGGAATGAAATATTCAAGGAATTTGTTTCCTATTTCCATGTAGCTAATTTTGACCATAGTTCAAAATTTGAAATAAGTGTAACTTCCCTAATATTGCTGAACACGGTTTTTTTTTTATTATTATTATTTAATATTATGACAAAAGAATTATTTTTGTCACTAAATAAAACAAAAGAAATTATCATAGAAATTTGCTCACCAAATTGATTATACATGCATTATCAAATATTTGGACCATAAGGGTAATATTATAAAGACCTCTGCGAAATTTAAATGATCCATAAACTGTTATGAATTATAAAATTCACACTTATGTTGCAAGCTTATCATAACCAATATATTTGACAACACATAGAGAAATATTCTATGACAAAAAATAGTTAATGAATTTTAAGCATTCCTAGCTCTAGTCGAATGCATTCAAATCTTTCTCTTGGTAATGGTTTAGTAAAGATATCAGCAATTTGTTTTTCAGTTTCGCAAAATGATACTTTTACCAAACCTTTCTCAACATAATCTTTTAGGAAATGATGCCTAATGTGAATATGCTTCACTCTAGAGTGATGTACTGGATCTTTTGAAATACATATAGCACTAGTATTATCACAATAAATAGGGACACATTCATATTTAATTCCAAAATCGCGTACCTGTTGTTTTATCCATAATACCTGAGAACAACATGCAGCTGCTGCTACATATTCCGCCTCAGCGGTGGACAAGGCCACTGTATTTTGCTTTTTCGAACTCCAGGATACTAAGTTGTTTCCCAAATATTGTGCGATACCAGATGTGCTCTTTTTATTTACAAGATCCCCTGCATAGTCAGCATCTGCATAACTCGTTAGATCAAAAATATCGCTACGAGGGTAAAAAAGACATAAATCGTCGGTTCCCTTCAAATACCTAAGAATTCTCTTAACCGCAGTTAAGTGAGATTCTTTTGGATTTGATTGGAAACGAGCACATACACCTACACTAAAAGCTATATCAGGTCTACTCGCAGTTAGATAAAGCAAAGATCCAATCATACCTCGGTACTGTTTCTCATTTACCGACTTACCATTTGTATCTTCATCCAACCTTCTACCTGTTCCCATTGGTGTATGGTTTGTCTTGGAATTTTCCAGTCCATACTTTTTCAAGAGCTCTTTTACATATTTTTGTTGATGGATCATAGTTCCCTTTTCAATTTGCTTAATTTGCAAACCGAGAAAGAAATTTAATTCACCCATCATACTCATCTCGAATTCATTGCTCATGAGACTTGCAAACTCTTCACATAAAGAATCATTAGTAGCTCCAAAAATAATATCATCAACATAAATCTGAACTACTAATATATCAGTTTCTTTAGACTTGATGAACAGGGTTCTATCAACTCTTCCTCTAACAAAATTATTTGACAACAAGAATTTTGATAGTCTTTTATACCACGATCTAGGGGCTTGTTTAAGACCATAGAGCGCTTTATCTAGTTTAAAAACAGAGTTTTGAAATTATGGTTTTTCGAAACCGGGTGGTTGTTCCACATAGACGTCTTCATTCAAATATCCATTTAAAAATGCACATTTGACGTCCATCTGATACAGCTTAAAACCCATATAAGATGCAAAAGCTATTAAAATTCTTATTGCTTCTAATCTTGCTACAGGTGCAAAGGTTTCATCAAAGTCTATACCTTCTTGTTGGTTATAGCCTTTGACAACTAATCTAGCTTTATTTCTTACCACTATACCATGTTCATCTAGCTTATTTCTAAAGACCCATTTTAAACCAATTACCTTTTGAGACTTAGTTTTGGGTTCAAGATGCCATACCTTGTTCCTTTCAAACTCGTTTAACTCCTCTTGCATAGCTGTTACCCAATCTGAGTCTCCTAGGGCTTCTTCATGATTTTTGGGCTCTAACATGGAAAGGAATGCATGAAACGCACAAAAGTTTCTCATTTGAGATCGAGTTTTTATTCCTTTTTCCATGTCACTCATTATTAGATCCAAAGGATGAGAACTTTGGTGTTTCCATGGCTTTGGTTCGAAGACTTGACTTGTTCTTCCTCTTTGCATCTCGTTGTTTGATTCAGGAACCTGTTCTTCTTCTTCTTCTGGTTCATTATTGTCTTCAGGAATTGGTTTCTCGGGAACTTGTTCCTCAGGAACTGGATCCTTCTGTTTATTTGCAATTTGCTCCTCGTCTTCCTTTTGAGACTCATCTGGCCGTGCCAAACCAATCTCAAAATCTTCTTCAACAATTTCTTCCTGCAAACTGTTAGTCTCATCAAAAATAACATGGATACTTTCCTCGACACACATTGTCCTTTTATTGTAGACACGATATGCTTTGCTATTCACTGCATATTCTAAAAAGACTGGTTCATCACTTCTTTGATCAAACTTACCAATATTATCTTTTCCATTATTGTGAACAAAGCACTTACAGCCAAAGATACGAAAATAAGAAATATTAGGTTTTCTTCCTTTAAAAAGTTCATAAGGAGTTTTGTTAGAGATAGGTCTAATCATAGCACGATTTATAATATAACAAGCCGTATTCACGGCTTCTGCCCAAAAATTCTTTAGTAGACCGCTAGCAATTATCATTGTTCTAGCCATGTCTTCCAAAGTACGATTTTTCCTTTCTACCGCTCCATTTTGTTGTGGAGTCCTTGGTGCTGAGAAATTATGATCTAGACCTTGTTTCCTGCAAAGCTCATCAAACTGTGAGTTTTCAAATTCCTTACCATGGTCAGATCTTAAGTGTTTAATTTTAAAACCACTGACCCTTTGAACTTTCGTAGCAAAGGCGACAAATTCATCAAATGTTTCATCTTTGCTATGAAGAAAAATAACCCAAGTAAATCTAGAAAAACCATCAACTATAACAAAAACATATTTCTTACCTGATCTGCTTTGAGTTCTTATTGGACCACACAAATCTATGTGAAGTAATTCCAAAGGATTTTGTGTGCTCACCATCTTCTTCAATTTGAAAGAGGATCTAACCTGTTTTCCTTTTGCACATGCATCACAAATCTCATTCATAGAATATTTCATTGTAGGCAATCTCACAACTAACTTCTTTGAATTTAATTTGTTTAGGACAATAAAACTTGCATGTCCGCATCTTCTGTGCCAGAGTAAAGGATCCTCCTCAATCACGCTCAAGCATATCACACTGTTACGAGGAACTAGATCCAGGTCCACAACATACGTGTTCCCTTTTCTGGTTCCTTCAAGTACCTTGTTCCCTGTTCGACTATCACTAACTACACAATTATTGTTTGTAAAACTGACATTGTTTCCTTTATCACAAAACTGAGAAATACTAAGTAAATTATGTTTAAGACCCTCGACTAAAAAGACATTATCAATGGAGTTCGTCTGTGACTTTCCAATTTTGCCTACGGCAACTATTTCTCCTTTCTGGTTGTCTCCAAACGTCACAGATCCTCCATGGTAAGCTGCAAGTGAAAGGAACTTAGATTTGTCTCCTGTCATGTGCTTCGAACAACCGCTGTCGAGGTACCACTGGTTGTTCCCCCTCACTTCAGCCTGCATCCACAATCAAATGTTAGTACGAGGAACCCAGTCCTGCTTGGGTTCCTTTGGTAAATCAGAAATCAATTTTTCTTTCCAGATCCTTTTGACAAAAGTAGGGTTTTTCTCATCTTGTTCTTTCTTAGAGATACAACTGTCCACGAAGTGACCAGTTTTACCGCAGAAGGAACAGATCTTTTGAATTGGCAAATCTACATACTTCTTTTTCCTTTTGTTTTTCTTATAACCCAGACCTTCCTTTTCTTTGTTCTGGAATTTTTCAATCCAGCTTACAACGTCAGGAAGCTTCTTTTTAAGAGGATACAGATTCTTCTTCAGAGACTGATTTTCATTCAGAATTTTTCTATAATCGTTTTTCAGTTTTTCAAATTCGTAACTCGTCTCTGAAGAGGAACCTGTTCCTTCGGGAACAAGAAGTTGTAGTTCTGCCAGTTTCACATTTAAGAGATAATTTTCGTTTTTTACTCTTTCAAAGTTTTCTTGAATTTCTCTATTTTTGTCAAATAGATTGAAAAATCTAGTTTCTATTTCTGACCGAAGTGTGCTTAAGCAGGTTGTATGTTCCTTGGGTACTTCCAAGGCCTTTTCAAGTTGATCTCTGTTTAAGCATACTTCTCTATAGTCCTCTAGTGTTTCAATCAGTAATTTTGAAATTTTATTCTTTGACATTTTACATAGTTCTTTATCAATTGAAAGAAGACTTACCTGAGAATCGGATGGTTCCTCATGTTCATCAGTCCTCGCCATCAGACATAAGTGGGTTGTTTCTTCTGTATCTTGTTCCTGTTCCTCGTCTGAGTCAGATTCACCCCACGCAGCAATCATAGCCCTCCTCGTGTCCTTCTTTGAAAAAGGTTTCTGAGTTTCTTTTCCCTTTTCTCTTGTTTTCCCTTTACCTTTCTCATTCTCCCATGTTGGACAGTCTTTTATGAAGTGATCAGATTCACCACATTTGTGACATTTAAACTTTGTTGGCTTCTTCGCCTGTTTGTACTTTTTAGTATAGAACTTTCTGAACTTTCTTACCATCATGGTCGTTTCCTCATCTTTTGAATCTGATTCTCCTTCACTTTCGGCCTTCAGGGCTATTGCTTTGTTTTTCACAGGTTCTACTTCTTTTGATCCGAGATGAATTCGTGAGTCATCAGGGAACCTGCAAGTTGTTCTATGTTGAAGGTGGTGAAGTCCTTGGTTTCTTGTAGTGTCGTAACCTTAGGCATCCATTTATCATCTTGGGGCAGACTTCTCAGAACTTTTCGTACCTGTTCTTCAGGAGTGATTTTCTTGCCTAGTGAGTCCAATTCATTAATTATGTTAGAAAACCGAGTTAACATATCATGAATAGACTCCTTCGGCTTCATTTGGAACAACTCGTACTTATGCATGAGCATGTCAACTTTGGCTCTTTTAACCTCGCTAGTTCCTTCATGCGTAACCTGTAAGAGTTCCCACATTTGCTTTGCAGTTTTGCAGGCCATGACACGATTGTGTTCATGAGGTCCAAGACCACAAAGGATAAGCTTCTTTGCAAGACTGTTCATTTCCTTCTTCTCGAAATCTTCCTTGTCAAACCTTTCCAGAGGTTTAGCAACCACCTCTCCTATCTCATTTGTTGTAGTGACTTCGAAATCACCTATTTCAATCACTCTCCAAACTTGATAGTTTTCTCCTTGGATGAAGATTTCCATTCTGTTTTTCCAGTATGGATAGTGCTTTCCATTGAACATATGTGGTCTCTGGGTTGAGTAACCTTCTTCGAGTCTTTCTCCCGTAGTATTCATTTTTCAGGATTGTGCTCCGCAGTGTTACCTGTTCCTGGAGGAACTGGCTCTGATACCAATTGATGTAATATGAATAACAACTACAAGAGGGGGGTGAATTGTAGTTGAGGGAGTTTTTGATTTTTTAGCGGAATTTTAAACTTAAACTCGAATGGAAGAATAAACAGAAATAAAGACAGAGAGTTTTAACCTACAAGGAAAACTTCCTAGACCCAAATAGGAAGAAAAACCTTGACCACGAGGGATTTTGACTCTTGGACTTCTCTTATTAATTATAGGCCAAATGACTCTGTTACAACCTATAAAAAGGACCTTCTCTATTCTCTACGTTCCTCTAGGAACTTGTTCCCCCTGACACCTGTTCCCCCTGAACTGATGCCACGATCTTACTAAAGAACGATTTTTCTCACTTCAGATTTCGAATGAAATCTGAATTCTATCTTTCCTTTTTTCTTTGATTACAATCAAATATTCTCTTTGATTTTTCTCTCACCCAACCCTTATCACTAATGAATTACAATTGAAATACTGAAGAACGAAAATTCAAAGAACACTTAGAATTATATTGCACTTGAAAATCTTGATCTTTGAATTCTCTTGGTTGTGGATGGTCTCGAAATTTCTGGCAGCACTTTGTATTTATAATATAAGCCTTGTCTTGAAACCTCATGCCTTGAAGAAGAAGTCTTCTATATGCATAGTGGAGTCATGATATGCCCATCATCTCCTACAAAATAGTTTGACAAAGCAACAATACAAGACAAACAAAGAACTTACCCTAGAATAAGTCTAAGTACATAAAACACTAAGTAAAACCTACTAATTCTAAAACCTACGTGGGAAACAAATTTTAGTAATTAAAAATTTTAATTCCTAAAACCTAGAAGCCCACTAACCATGCGTGTGAATAAGGAGAGAAAAATAAAAAAATCAGATTTTTATTTTAAATAACTACCTTACAAAATCATCAAGTCAAAGTACTCTCCATAACTCCTATCTATATGCATGACCACTAACTAATCCTAAAATAGTGGGTTGACTCAAAACAAAAAAAATAAACTTTGAAAAACTAATTCCTAAAACTCCTAACCCATACGTGTATTACATGGCAAAGAAATAGAATCCACTAACTTCTCCTAATTTAGTGGAATTTACTAGGAAAAACTAATTTTTTTAATTTTCAAAGACTAAAATATAAAAGACTCAACAACCTAGGACACTTACACGTATGACTAACAAAATGAAATAAAAATTGTAATTTTAATTTCAAATATTTATTCTACTAACTAATTATTTAACAACTTACTAAAAACACACAAGATTAATTACCTTGAATAATATACTTAAATTAAAATCTTAAGTATAAAATTCGAATGACCCATTAGACCTATACTAGTAATATTTTCCTGCACCATACCAAGATTAGTATTCCAAAAATAAATCAAAATAACATAAGAGTTAGAACATAAAATATATTTACCTTAAAAATTAGATACTCCTCTAATTTTATTCTCAATAAATATATTCTATAAAATACCATGTAGATATTAAATGAAATAAATTTAATGTAAATTTGATACTCATCTAATTCATTCTCCATAAATATATAACATAAAATAACTGAAATATAAAATAAATTTAATTTCAACTAAAATTACTTTTAGTCGATTCTCCTTAAATCTATTTTATTTAATTATATTGTCATCATCAAAACAAAGGTTCAACGGTCTTCTAAATCTGTTTACAATGGACCTATTCATGTTAAAGTTGCCAATGGTATTAATCTTCCCATTAAACATGTTGGTGATGTGTCATTGAACTCCTTAGGTCGTCGCTTACAACTAAAATCTGTATTGCATGTTCCGAATCTTAAATATAATTTAATGTCGGTTCAAAAATTGTGTGAGGATAACAATTGCACAGCTAATTTTGATAAAAATTCTTTTTGTGTCAAGGATCAACTTTCGGGGGCGGTTCTTCTTCGAGCTTCTAGTAGTGGTCATGTCTACCCCTTACCAATTTCTAGTTTATCACCATCATCTCTTGCACTTCGTACTACAACCGGTCCAGTTTGGCATCAACGTCTAGGTCATTGTGGCACTAGTGTCTTAGACTCTCTGAAGAAAAATAAGGCCATTGTTACGGCCACTAGCTTTACTCATCATTGTGTTTGTTGCAAATTGGGAAAATCGAAACGTTTACCTTTTGATGATGTCATTCATTCGTGTAATAAACCATTGCAAATTGTTCATTTAGATGTTTGGCAATAGGCTATAAAATCAAACCTTGGTTTTCGTTCTTATGTGAGCTTTATTGATGATTTTTCAAGATTCACTTGGATATACCCCATGAAATATAAATCAGAAGTCTTTGACAATTTTATTGGTTTTAAATCATTAGTTGAAAACTTATTTGACACTAAAATAAAAATTTTCCAAAGTGATGGGGGACGTGAATTTGACAATCACAAATTCCAAAATGAATTTTGGAAATTAGGGGTACATTTCCGTAAATCGTGCCCCGATACACAAGCTCAAAATGTTGTAGCGGAAAGAAAACATGGTCACTTGCTTGAATTGGCTCGCACCATGCTCATTTAAGCCAATCTACCATCAACATATTGGGTTGATGCGATATACACCGCTACTTACATTATAAATCGCTTGCCTACACATGTTTTGAATGGTTTATCTCCCTATGAAAAATTGTTTTCCAAACCTCCCGATTACTCCATTATGCGTGTTTTTGGGTGCGAGTGTTTTCCCAATTTACCGGCAACACCATCTAATAAGCTATCTCCGAGGTCTACTAGGTGTATCTTCATTGGTTATGCTCCTCACTATAAGGGTTATCGGTGTTTAGATCCAAACTCCGGTCGTGTCTATGTGAGTCGACACGTAACTTTTCACGAATCTGTGTTTCCATACAATTCTCTTGTTGGGTCCTCGCTGTCCCCTAATCACGATCCTCGTTTGTCTATATAAGCGTGGAGTCCAACCATGTCTTCACCGTCTTCCTCTACCTCAAAATCTCATGTTGATGTCCATCATCCTCCCTCGTCTCCCTCTCAGCAGCCCCAACCGCAGCCGGGCTGCGACATCTCTCCTTGCACCATCACTGAGCAGCGATTGCCTCTGCCTTGCTCTTCTCCTGCTATACACGTCACGCAGCCCAGCCCACAACACACTCCTCAACCTGTTGCGACCCACCCGCACTCTTCTACTATGTCCAACAGTATCTCTCCACTGCCTCTCCTCAAATTGAGCAGTCCCGTTAAGCCCCACACAAGCCCTTCATTGCCTATGCATTCTTCCCCTACTCAAGAGTTTTTAGCTCCCACCCCCCTTCAGACGCACCATATGCAAACTCGTGCCAAAAGGGGGATTTTCAAACCCAAACATTTTCCTGATTTTGTGTCTCTAAGTGCAATTGTGAATCCTCCTGATCCTACATGTTTTTCAAAAGCTAAAAATGATCCAGAATGGAGAAAAGCTATGGCCGAAGAGTTCAATGCACTTCTCACTAATAATACATGGGAATTGGTTCCAAATGACAAAACTAAAAATGTGGTTGCTTCCAAATGGGTTTATAAGACAAAATATAATTCAGATGGGAGTGTTGAGCGGAAAAAGGCTAGATTAGTTGCCCAGGGGAATAACCAACAGGAAGGTGTTGATTTTGATGAGACTTTTAGCCCTTTCGTGAAACCTACCACTATTCGTCTTGTCCTCTCTCTTGCAATTTCTTATGGTTGGGTTATTCGTCAACTTAACATTAAAAATGCCTTTCTTCATGGTATTCTAACCGAAGAGGTATATATGAAACAACCCCCAGGTTTTGCACATCCTGACTATCCCTCTCATGTTTGTCGTCTCAAGAAAGCACTGTATGGTCTTAAACAAACTCCACGAGCTTGGTTTCATCGTTTTATTAGTTTTCTGTTACGATAGGGCTTCTTTTGTAGTCAAGTCGATAATTCAATGTTCATCTTTCGACTTGGCAAGGATCTTCTATATCTTCTTTTGTATGTTGATGACATTGTCATTACTGGGAACTCCCCACTCTTGGTTCATCGATGTATTTCCTTACTTGCCACACAGTTTGCTATGAAGGACTTGGGGGATATTCACTATTTTCTTGGCATTCAGGTAGTACGTACTCCTAAGGGGCTATTTTTATCTCAACAAAAGTATACTCGGGATTTGATTCATAAGTTTCATTTGCACACAGCTAAGTCTGTACGCACTCCGCTTCCGTCTAGGACGACTCTCTCTCTTACTGATGGGGAACTTCTTGCTGATCCGTCTGAGTACCGTAGTATGGTAGGAGGTTTACAATACTTGACTATGACTCGACCAGATCTTACTTATGCTGTACATTTAGTATCTCAATTTATGCATGTTCCTCGTACTACTCACCTTGCTGCTGTTAAGCGCATTTTCAGGTACTTAATAGGCACTGCAGATTATGGCATATGGCTACGTCCGTCGAAAGACATCTCCATCATGATTGCTTATTCAGATGCTGATTGGGCTGGTTGCCCTGATACTAGTCATTCTACGACTGGTTATGCTATCTATCTTGGGGATAATCTAATCTCCTGGCATTCAAAGAAACAACCTACTATTTCAAAATCTTCCACAGAAGCAGAGTATAGAGTTATGGCTTACACTGTCACTGATACATTACATATACGCTCTCTTTTAGCGGAACTAGGATTGGTCATTCGTCATCCTGTTAAACTGTTTTGCGATAATGTTTCAGCTACTTATCTTGCAGTTAATCCAGTGCAGCACTATCGTAGTAAGCATATAAATGTTGATTACCACTTTGTTCGTGAACGTATTGCTCATGGTCATTTAGTTGTCCGCTATGTTCCTATTCAGGTTCAGCTTGCAGATATTTTTACTAAGGCTTTGTCTGGCCAACGTTTTGAGTTTTTATGTTCCAATCTGCGCGTGGTTTCCCCTGCACAGATTGAGGGGGTGTAATAGAGTAATATGCCGAAGGGCATAATTGTAATTATACACTTAGGTTATACTTTCCGATATATATAAATATATTGCCAGGGCTCCCTTGGTAGGTGAGTTTCCCAATTATCTTCACAAATTCTAAACTATAGAAAGAATAAAGAGGGAAAATCAAATTTAATCTTAACCATTCATTTGTTCATCAAATGGTTGTGATTGTTTCTCACCTTTCGCACCAAAACTACATTTCTCACATGAGTCTATTTCCTATAATAACATAAAAATTCTAAATTTTTTCGTCAAAATGATGCAATGTACAAGTTTAGCTTTCATATTGAAAAAATAATTCCACCGTTAATTTTTCTTCTCAAAATGGACATGATTTTGGGTGATATAGTCCATTTTAAGCAGATGATGTATAAAGGTGAATTATTTTGAAATAAAATAAATGTAGGATTATTTTGAGCAGACCCTAAAAAGGTGGGATTATTAAATTTCATTTTTATTTTAATTTTAGTTAAAATAAAATAAAAATTTAAATAAAAAACATATATATAATAAAAATATAAATATTAGGATTATAATTATAATTGAAAATAAAATCAAAATTAAAATTACAAGTATAATTATAATTATATAAAAAAAAAATTAAAAAGGTACAAATAAAAATTAAAAATCTAAACTTATATTAAAATTAAATAAAAATATAATTTACATAAAATAAGATGATGAGACTCTTGGAATATAAAAGATAGGAAATATGGATCGCGTACATGCATTTGGTCTTGAGTCATGGAGATAAAAAGGAACAAATTAAAGGGCGTTGAGGTAGAGCCTCAGCGCGAGCGTCGTAATGGACAGTTGCAGACACCGAGGTGCTGCTAGCTATCTCCCCTTGCTTCCAGTTTCTGAGGACAATTTTTAATCGTGAACCCCATATATTTTGTCAGTTGGATTTTTTATTCACCTTTAATTAGTAGTTGCCGAATTTATTATGCTTAAATTTCTTGTTGGGGATGTTTGGAAATGAGTTGGATCTTCTGATTCAATATATATCACCTAGCCACTATCTAAATGATATAAAAATACTCTTTATATTCTTCTCTCTTTCCAATATATAAAATCCTCAACATAAAAGCTTCAATCATCCTTCCTCTTATGATATAGTGAGTGTTATTCCAGTAGGAACATGACAAGAGGGGGTGAATTGCTGTGTGAAACTTGTAGTGTAATTTTTTCTTAAAACTAAAAACGAAAAGGAACTTTAAAGAAAATTGAATAATTAGAGAATGAATTCAACTAGAAAAATTTTCTGGCCGATGGAAGAAAAACTCCACTTTTATGAATAGGTCTTGTAAACTATTACAACCCTAAACTCTCTGTGGACCTCATAAGTTCCTGTAGGAACATACAACACTATTCTCTTTCTCTTTTCTTTCTTCTCTATTCCCTCTTTTCTTTCTTCTCTATAATCTTTCTTATTACAATACTCACACTTCTCTTTCACAAATACAACTTGAGCATTCTTTCTTGTCTTTCTTTCTCTCTGGACAAGAGAATATATGCTTAGAGATGAAGTCTGTAAAACCGACATTCACACCCCACTACATGCAGATATAATAAGCTCACTTCTGCTTTGACTCCCTACTTTCTATGACTTACTAATACAGACTTCAGAAGTAAGGGACCTGTTAGTGGAGTATACAGACTTCTTAAAAAAAGCAATTTTTTTAATTAAAAAAAAGCAATTTTTTTAATTAAAAAAAACCATTTTTTCTTTACTAAAAAAACCGACTTTTTCAACTTAAAGCAAATAAATGTTGTCCACTAGGTAAAGACTTAACAACTTCAATTCCTAAAATCATTGTAACCGATTTTTTCTCATTCAAATTAATTAAGGACACTGATACCCAACCATAATCAGATTATTTTACTGACTTTTTTTAAATAATTAGATTAAACATTTAAGGTGAATAATTAATTAAATTCGTGGACTCATATATTAAAGAACACTGACAGACTCACGTTCCTCTAGGAAATGAAGTCAAAGTTTCACTAACAAAGACACATAAGTTCCAACCAGATAAAATACATTAATATACTTACATAAATCCTAACACATTACCATAGTAACACTATTGGATTCTTCTCTTCTCTTCATCAAGTAATTCGTAGGATCACTTGATATTGTTCTTTTGTTCCTTACTGAATTCTCCATAGGAACTTCTCTGATCTGTAAGAACTTGACAATGCATGTTTCGTTTGAATCATTTAATCTTCTCTTGAATCGTCATTTTGCTCATTTGAATAATTGAATCTTCATGCTTGAATATCTAATAATTTATTTAATCTTTAAGACATAAAATTCTCCAAGGCTCAAAGATGTTTATTAGTGATTAAGTTTGTGGTTTATGTCATCAACAAAACTAAATAGAATATGTCAACAATTTCCCCCTTTTTGATGATGACAAACTAAGGAAAACTTATTTAAAACTGAAAAAATAAAAAGTCCTCGTTGAAAAAGGATTTTTTTATTTTTGTGTTTTTTCTTTAAAAAAACGAAATAAGGAAAACATGAACTAAACTAAATATTTTTTTTTAAAAAAAAAGATAAAACCAAAATAAAGAACTGAAAATAAAAAGCAAAATTAAAACTAAGCTAAATAAATAAATTAAATACAACTCAATTCCACATGGAATCAATAAGAGAGTTAGTAAATTAATAAATTATTCACAAAGTAGGAACTTTTATACCATTTATGCCATTAGAGAAAGTTCTCATATTTCATATGAGAATTATAATATGTTAATGGAAGAACGAATTTTAGTTTGACAATTTTCTTCCTCCTTTTGGCATCATAGAAAACAACATCATCAACATTCCTTAGAAAATTTTTCATCGCATCATCACTAAACCAGTAATGGTAGATACCAGATCTTTCGAATAAGAAAAATCACGTATTTTTTTGGGAAATTTGACTCTCAAATTTACGCAATTGTGGCCGAAACCTGAGTGGGCACGTTAGATGACCTAATAAAATCTTCACAAATGTAACGACTATTATTGTTTCAGGCCCTAGAGTGGACTTGGAAGTCAAAAAACGATGAATTATGGACTTTGATTTCGGCATTTTGGGTGACCACATCAGAAGCCTCCCAAATTTGTCCCAATTGCTCAAACACATGCCAGGCGTGTCCGAAGGGAGTTTCCAAAGGTATTTGGCCCAAAATACGGAGTGGTGACCCCTTAAAAGAGAGTTATCGCAAAAACGGCGAATAATGCAAAATCTTGTTTTTTTTTAATTTGGACTCTCAAATGTGCGTCGGTTAGGCGGAAATCCTTAGTGGACGCGTTGTGCGTCGCAAAGAAATCCCCCCAAAATAAAGTTTTGTCTTTTTTTGTTCACGGGGCCTTGGAGCAGGCTCGAAAGTCCAAAAACAGTGAATTATAGGCATTGATTTCGACATTTTGGGTGACCGACCGGAATAGATTCCACCCAAAATTTCCCATTTTCTCAACCACATGTTCGGTTACCATAAGGGGAGGTGGGGTTCATAGGGGTTTCACGTAAAATACAGAGTACAAAGCCCTTATAAGTAACTTTCCGAAAAAACGTCGAATCCCATATGTTTGAGGAATTTTGACTCTCAAAATACCACCACTGAGGCCGAAAAACTTTGTTTGTGCGTTGCATGACCCAAGAAAACTCCTAGAAAAGTTTGTCATTTTTATTTCAGAGTCACAAGGCAGGCCTGGAAACCCAAAAACAATGATATTGGCTTTGATTTCGGCATTTTGATTGAGCTATTTCATCTCCAACTCCAACTTTTAACCATTGAATAAAGGTAGAATTATGTTTCTCAACTATCTATTTGTCAACCTTACTTGGATAGATACTCCTTAAGTAATCCATATGTTCATCAAGATAAGGACCAACTTCTGGACTATTGTGCAAGACATAAAAATGAGTTTGAGGCCACATCTCATGAGATATAGTCACCCCTTTATTTCCAGTGATCCCTTTCCCTTCTTGACCTCCAGAATGTCTACTCTTTGGAATCCCTATAGCATCAATATTAGAGAGGAAATGACTACATAATTCAATAGCTTCTTCCACTAGATAGCGCTTTGGCCTACTTCTATTCATAACATAATCCTTCAAAATTTTCATATACCTCTCAATAGGATATTTTAGACACCTAAATGTGTCTCCCTAATGTAGAGACTAATGATGAACATACCATATTACCATAAGGTACAACTAAGGGGAATTGACGATGAAAATGCATAACACCCCTCAAACAATTGCCTAAACCATTTTTGAATTACCTTGGAAGCGTGTATTAGGGTTCGCGATGATTACGGGATTTATTCATGATTTTTCTTCATTTTTAGGAGTTTTTTTTATATATTTTTCCATGCATTTTTCAATATTTTATATTCATAAAAAATAAAAAATGTCATTCTGCATCATAAAATATTTTTTAAAAATCATAAAAATACTTTTATAATTTATTCATATTTTTCTGTAGTTTTTATCATATTTTTAGAGCTTTTTATTGATTTTTTAGGATTTTTGCATGCATAGGGGCACTTTTGTCATTTTCAAAGTTGAAAGTTTTTCCACAAAGCATATTAGTGTTTTTCATACTTTTCATATTTTTTCATAATTTTTAATATTTTTCTGTAATTTTTTAGATCTTCTGGAGGTTTCTTGAACATTCCTGGACGTTCGGGGCATTCCGGAAGAATCTGGAACATTCTATAACACATCCTGGGACACCCCGTGTAATGACCCGTATTTTGGCAACGTTGTTTTCGGAGAAAACAACAACACGAGTCGACAATAACCAAATACTTTTAATAATAAATTAAAGAATCACAGCGGAAGCTCTAAACTTAATCATTTTATTAATTAAACTTTAAAAATTGTTCCAAAAACAATGGACTTGACAAGTCCTTATTACAAGCTAAAACTACTAAACAAGAAAAACAGTAAAATAACAGGTGCCTAAATGCTCGCCAAACACTCATCCCGACTTTAAGTTCTATACTAATCACCTGCAAAATAAAAATTGGGGTCCACCATCAGTGGCGAGTAACTAGACTGTTCCACTTAGCAGTGGAACCAAACAACATAAAATATTAAATTAAATAGAAGGCACGAACAACCCAACTTGCGAGACAACATTCAATAACAGAATCATGCAACAGAGATCACAACAGTGGAAGACTCCATCAACGGCAAATTCAAATACGAGATTCTTAATACAACATTCAATTTATTAAACAACAACAAGAATTAAATGACACGACCGAAGTCGATACAACAAGTAAAATCCCCGACATGATTCATCACGGATGAACCGATACGACACGGCGCAAGGCCGATACAACAAACAAGTCCCCGACACGGCGCAAGGCCGATACAACAAGCATGTCCCCGACACGATTCATCACAGATGAACCAATACAACACGGCGCAAGGCCGATACAACAAACAAGTCCCCAACACGGCGCAAGGCCGATACAACAAGCAAGTCCCCGACACGATTCATCACAGATGAACCGATACGACACGGCGCAAGGCCGATACAACAAATAAGTCCCCGACACGATTCATCACAGATGAACCGATACGACACGATTCAACTCGACAAGACTAAAAAAACGACAAACAAAACATCAAACAATACGCATAGTTCTTAATATTAATAAAACAAAACTCAGGCTTCAAAGTACATATAAATATAATACAAAATTAAATATCATACATTTAGCTAATCCAATTACACGCATGACACAGGCAAAAATTTACAAAGCAATTGTACGTACTTATACTTTACGGCATACTCCTATTATTAGGTTAGTCAAAGCAAAGTTTATATAAAGTTCCATGGCTTATTCATCAAATTATTCATTAAAGTCAATTAATTACTCAAGCTTGCTTTTACTAATAACTCACGCATGATGATACACAACAAGGAAAAATCAAGTCTTTGAATACCCACTACTCGCATGACCCAAGAAAACAAGGAGGGAGCCAAAGATTTCAATTAACTTGACAAGATTATAAAGATTCTTGATTACAAGGTCAACCAAGCATTTTCATAACAAAATAAAACAAACTTCATGCTTTTTGCATAACTACATCCTGCGCCATCTTCATCACCATGGTATTAATTAAGTCAATAATCAAATTCTTGCATCAACTTCAAGGAGTTAAATGGCGCACAACATGATAAACGAGTAAACAATTCAAGAACTTCATACAATCATATGGTACACACACATACGCACGTAATCGTCCCAGACACAACAATCATGGCTAATCCATAGTTTCAAGATTATACCAAATCATCCATTAAAGTTCAACTAAAGCAATAACATATAAAGATCCTACAAGATTAAAGATTAACATTTAAAGAAACTAAAGTAACTCGTCATACATCACTCGGCTATTCCGATCCACATACAACAAACACTAACAACAACAGTCTATTAACCTAATATCCTATATTGGTTGATCCCAATACTAAGTGATATAGCTAGTTACCTTTAGATTGATTTGGAAGGGATGGAAGTTAAATAATTGTGAGGGTTACAAGAGGGGGGCCGTGAGTTTCTTTGAGAAGGAAGGTGATGATTGTTTGTTGTTTTGATCAATAATAATTAAGGGTAAAAAAAGGGCTTTTATGTAGGGGTTTACTAGGAATTAGGAGTTAGATTATGAAGGAATTAAAGGGGGATTAAACCCAAGGGTGGCCGGCTAGAGTGAGGAGGAATAGAGCTTAGTTCCTAAAATTTAGGAGGAACAATAGGAGATCAAAGATTAGATTTTTAAATAGGGTTAAACATGGATATGATTAATAATAATATAGATTAAGAAATAAATAAAACAATTTTAGGCAGTGGTCTAGTAGGGCCGGCTAGGAGGGTTAAAAAGGGTTTTGGACTAGCTTCAACAATTATTAAATTAAGTCTGTTGGCCCATTTTTTTATTATTGGACTTTAAGGCTTAATTTATCACGAAATTTTACGGCCCAAAAATCCGGGTCGTTACACCCCGGAATATTCCGGAATATCAAAAGATTATAGAATATTTCCGTAATCGAATAATAATCGGACCAAAGCTCGTAAATCACGCGCAAAATCAAGCAAAAACATCGACCCGGATCTGACCAAGACCTGCGGCGCCTAGACGCAGGTCTCATATCAAGACCTAATCTACTGTATTTGGCACACCCTGGATACAATGTAATAAGAATAGAGAATCCCCAAAGCCTTCACCAAGGGCTTATGCCATTTCTTCAAACCCATCGTCTTCACATTCAAAGTCTTCATTTTGCTCTACTTCCATCTCATTTTCGAAATTCAATGAACCATGCATATTTAAAGGAATATTGTCCAATGTCTCACCGTGATGTAACCAAAACTTGTACATTTGATTAATACCTTTAACCATCAAATGAATTTTTACATCATCGGCACTAAGTCGAACCATATTATTGTAGCCAATACACAGACATAAAATGTAACACCCCGTATTTTTGGGGTTAGAATTTTAGATGATAAGTTTGTCTTTCCTGTTGTCTTAAAAATTTATTTCGAAAACTATTAATGAATTCCCTGTTTTATAAATGGAAAATCTTTTTAAAATTATTTTCTGGGAATTTATATTATTAATATTTTATAAAATGTGTCAAACAAATTTCGCTTTTGATGGTCATCCTATATTCTTTCATTTAGCCTCAACCGGACTTGAATAGCCTTTTCATATGATTTATGGCCCAAGTTAAAAGTTGGCTTTGAAAATAATAATCCAGTTCAGGAATTCATTTCAAGCCCAAAAACTATTTCAGTGTTTGGACCATACTCTTGGCCCAAAATAATTCAAGCCCACTTCTTTTCCTTCTTTCCATTTGATCACTTTTCTATCCCTTTAATTATCTTTTTTTTTTTTTGAAAGGATTATCCCTTTAATTATCTTATTATCCTATTTTATTCTATTATATATTTTAATGGATGTAACCCCATATTTTCCTAAAGGTGGTTACACATTTATCCTAATTATTTCTTCTATTTGTTAACCAATAATACCCTTTAATTATGTCATTCCCTATTTTCTCTAAGTTGTTACCCTTTTCCTCCTTATAATTATTTGGACCAGGATCATCTTATTTCTCCGCCATTTTTCCCTCTACCTTTCCTTTCATTTTCCTTTAATCCTTTTATCCTGATTATTTTATTTATTTTAATTATTCTAACCATTCCTTTTAGTTTCTTTTAATATCTTTTAATTAAATCTGCCCCTATTCTTTTCCCTTCCTTTTATTTATTTAATCTTATGACCTTACTTTATCCCAGTCATTAAACCCACGACCCCTTATTAATTTATTTTATTTATTTTATTTTATTTTATTCTATTTTCAACCAAAATTAGCAATCTATATCTATTATGACTTAATCTAAAAATCCAACTTTTTATTCCTAACTACCCTACTAGATTTTAGGAAGACAATACCTTTCCTCACTCACCCAAAAACCCACGGCCCCCCTTACTCTCCTTCCATTAAATTGTTTTATTTTATTTTTCTAACCAATAATACCAATTCATATCTATATTTGACCACACCTAAAAAGTCACACCTTTTATCCTAAACACACTACTAAAATTTAGGAGAAGAAAACAATCCCCTTTATTCCATAAACCTACTCGTCCCTATGATATTTTTTTTATTGCTTACAATCTTTCCTCCATCAAAACAATTCACAAAAACACCTCTAAAAATCCTTGCTTGGAATTTACCCTCAAGATTGGAACAAGAAGTAAAAGAAACACCAAGAAGTCGTGTGATACCTTGAGATTTTCGAACTATATCTTCCATTAATAGGTAATTAGATTGCTTTGCTTAATGTTTAGAATAGATTAGTTATATAATTTTTAGAATAGGGTTAGAACTATTTAGAATTGTGTAGAATTGTGTTGAATATATTTTGAATTAATTGTTGGCATATTATAGGAATTGTCGAGTGGTTTATATTTAATTCCATGATTTTTGTAGAATTATTTACTTGTTTTATTATAATCCATGCTTGTTTCATGATTCTTGCTAGATTAGAATTGATAAGACTAAATGTTGAATGATTATATGTATTGTTCGAATATGAGCCGTGTAATACTGATCTTGACCGAACCTTTTCCATGATAAAAACTTAATCTTTATGTTAAAATCTTGATCTATTATTAGTCTTTAATGATAATCTTGAATTAATTATTAATCTAGTATAATTCTTGAAACATAAAGATTTAATCTTGATTTCTCTTTTGGTTAAAACCGTGTGATATTTTGGTGTAGACAACTCGTACTTGAAAATCTTGAATAATAGAACAAAGTACCAATTTTTATTTAATTAATTTAGTATAGTTAATGAAATCTTGATTTATCTTGAATTACAAAGAAAGAATCAATTTGTGTTTATTATATGAAAAAGCCGAATGGAATATCAAAATAAAAGAGTAGATTATTACTAGTTTTCTTGATAAAAGATTGATGTTTGAACTTGTTCTTGAAATTATTTTAATTAATAATCTTAAAGCTTATACTGTAATTGGATTAAAATTATAAATCTCACCAACATAGTTCGAAAATGTCGAGAAGAATAAAAGAAATAAAAGGTTAGATTTTTATGGTTCAATTAATTAAAAGATTAGAATTCGATTACGTTCTTGAAATTATTTAGCTAGTTTAAACTTGTATTTTATATGGTTATCAAATTGATTTTGTGAATTATGGTGATGAGTTGTTGTGTTGATATTATTGCATGAGCCGTGTATAGATGGTAAGTTACAGGTAATATTTTGACTTCTGAATACTTGTTTACGATATGTTGTTGAATTATGATTCTTGCATACCCTTATGTTTGAACTTGTTGAATTGAATGAGTATTGTTGGTTGATGTTTTAAACGTGTGGTGTTGGTCAATGTCGAGTACAAAGAGTCCTGGTCTAGAATTTGAGTCATTAAAGTCGAACTAGAATTGAATAGAAGTCAAGTCTTGTAATTGAAAGTCAAAATGTGAACTAGAAAAGTGAACTTGAAAAGATAATTAATCTATGAAGTGACCGCCCGTCTAGTGGCTAAAGAGCCATGAACATGGGTATAGTCGAAGCCACTGTCCCTTCTGCGGTTTTGGGACAGTTCTGGTTCCCAGTGCTCGGGAAGTAGATCCTTAGTGGTTGACCCGGCATGAGACAAGGAAAGTTGAGGGAAGTAGATCCTTCGTGGTTGACCCCTTACGAGCATTTGACTGTGTCACAGATTAGCACTTGAATTGAACTAGGACTTGAAAGTCAATAGTGGAGTCTAGTCTTGAGAGTCTTGGTTAAACATTTTGTTATGATTGGTTTCCGCTGCGTACTTGAATGTGAATGCCTTTGATTGATTTTCCTGTTGACTTGTTTGACTGTTCTGTTGATCTGTTCTAATTATTATGTTCCTAATTGTGTTCTACTGATTAAGTAGAACAATCTAATTACTCCCCACTGACTGTGGACCCCAAAATCCTTTTTCAGGTACAAGTGATGATTAATTGGGTTACGCAAGGGCTGAGATTGTGAGTAAGCGAGAATAGTAGTTTAATTATCTTGATGTCAATTTCTAGCCTTTGTAATAGTTTTAGTGGATTTTCCGTAATTGATTAGTAACCTTGGACTTTGATGATTTAGGTATTTTGGACTATTTATTGGTTTAATTGAATAATTTGAATTAAGTTTAGAGCTTCCGCTGTCATTAATAAATTTGATATTAAAATTTTATGGTTAATAATGATCCGTGTTGTTGTTTTCTCCGAAAACAACGTTGCTAAAATGCGGGTCATTACATAAAATATGGTTGACATCCTCAGCATGTTCTATTACAAATGCAATGAATTGTTGGACTCCTTGTTGATACTCATTACTGTCACGCCTTGTGTATGTGCATCCAATTACGACCTGTAATGGCTGTGAACTAGTACACCCTCTAAATAATTTATTTTATAACAAAAAAGTTGTCGGTTAATTTGTTAATAAGTTAGTTAAATATTTTTCTAAAAAAAAAAGAATTGACATAATTAGTTCCATAATACATTTCAATATATGCAAGAATTTTCACTTGCACTTGAAAAGATTCCAGCAATTCCACAAAACGATTAAAAACAGAGAGCAAAGCAAGTAGCAACTAGAATTTTAACAAAAACATTTCTAACCTTGAAATGCACTAAAATTTGAGTAATAAATCAATAACCAACACCAAAGGGCAAATCAATAATCAACTAACATCTTAAAATAACTTGAACAACTATTTCGATAACTTCAAAATCAATAGTTTAAGGTTACATATAACAAAAAAATAGTTTTCTAAGCTTGAAATTGAACCGAAACTAACAAAACAACTCCAAATCCCTAAACTAGAAACAGAGAACAATGAAAATTCGAACCATTTTTGCCCAAAATTCAAACAACAACCATCACTTATAAACGAAAAAAGAAAAGGACAAATTAAGATGTCTCTAACCTTGAAATTCGACCTGATAAGCAATTTCAGAGCTTCAAGTTCGAACTAGAGCCCGATTTGACTTCTAACTTCTTGCTAGGTTTTCAAACTTCAATGGAGGACGAACAATTGTTGATGTTTTGTCGTGGACGAGCAATTGCTGAGGTTTAGGGTTTTTCATGGGAAAGAAGAAGGCGCTGGGCGTCGTCCTTATTTTTTTAATCCAACCTTTTATAGCGGGTATACCATAGCCGCTATAAAAGAGTAACTTTTAATAGTGGTTATGGTATAACCGTTATAAAAGTCTACCAACTGCACTTATTATAGCGGTTTGCTCATAACTGCTATAAAAAAGCGCTATAAAATGTATTTTTTTGGCGTATATTATGAAATAATTATAGATTTCAATGAAACCATTGTATCATTTGGAATCATTGTACCCTTTGGACATATATATATATATATATACATGTCACTTATGAAATAAGACACACTTACATTTGATTTTTCCGTTTCTACATTCTCTTGATTGTCTCCTCTTTATCCTTTAATCTATAACAGAAAATGTTAAAATGTTGAAAATTGTTTTATTTGTAAGTGCTTTAATTTATTAATTTCAAAATGTGAAATATGTAATATTTCTATGCATTCGATATAATTAAATTTAGGCAAATTCTTATATGTGGCCAGTCGTACCGTTAATTAATGGTGTGGCCAGCCACATTGTTAATTAATGATGTGGCAACATGGTAATACTCCGGACTAAACTAATTATGAACATTTTGTTAAAAAAACACGTTCATGCACTTGCAAATTTGCATTGTACAACAAATATAGACATTTTTTCCCTATTCCAAATCTTACTAGGAGAGAGAAAGTAGATATTTTGTTATTTTTTTCAAATGTATATATTACAAAAAAATACAACTCCAAAAATAAAATAAAAATACCAAAATTTATATTTTTTAATTCTCTACAAATAGAGACTCATATTGATATAGTTTTATAACATTAAATTTGTAGCTCTTTTAAAACAGTACACTTAATAACCTCATAAAATACTTAGTGGTAACTCGGTATAAATATTTGGTAGATACATGGGTCACTTAGTATGTTTATAAGGGATTACCAAGTAACCCCTCAAACATGAATCGGTAACCCCTAAGACATGAATCAGTAACTCAAACATGATAAGTAACCCCTCAAACATGAATCAGTAACTCCTCAAATATGAATTAGTAACCTCTGAAACATGAATCAGTAACCCCTTAAACATGTATAAGTAACCCCTCAGACATGATAAGTAAACCATCAAAAATGAATCAGTAACCCCTCAAACATGATGAGTAACCCCTCAAATATGAATTTGTAACCCCTCAAACATGATAAGTAACCCCTCAAACATGAAATTGTAACTCCTTAAACATGAATCTGTAACCCCTTAAACCTATATTTGTAAACCCTCAAACATCAATCAGTAACCCCTCACACATGATAAGTATCTCCTCAAACATGAATCAGTAACCCCTCAAACATAAATCAGTAACCATTCAAACATAAATCAGTAACCCCTCAAACATGAATCAGTAACCCCTAAAACATGAATCAGTAACCCCTCAGACATGATAAGTAACCCCTGAGACATGATAAGTAACCCCTCAAACATGAATCTGTAACCCCTTAAACATATATCTGTAACCCCTCAAACATCAATCAGTAACCCCTCAAACATGATAAATATCTCCCTAAATATGAATTAGTAACCCCTCAACCATGATAAGTAACCCCTCAAACATGAATCAGTAACCCCTCAGACATGAATCAGTAACCCTTCAAACATGAATTAGTAACCCCTCAGACATGATAAGTACGTAACCCCTCAAACATGATTAGTAACCCGTCAAACATGAATCAATAACCCCTCAAATATGAATCATTAACCCCTCAGACATGAATCAGTAACCTCTCAAACATGATAAGTAACCCCTCAAACATGAATCAGTAACCCCTCAAACATTTATTTTTAAATCTAAAAAAATAATCTGAATCCTGATATTGCTTTTGATACATGTCTTCAATGACATTTTGTGCATCTCTTCCCTCAATTTCTTTCATTTTCCTCCTTGAAATGTAGTTGTAATGATCTTTCAAAGTGTGTCTTATTGATTGTACATCACCTGATTCATGAGCCATCAAGTTGAATAATTGTGCTAGTCTTAAACCACGCAATATCCAACATAAGGTCTATTGCATCAGCTTTTTATGTTGTCATCTTTCGTTTCGGCCTTTGAAAATGTTGCAAATATTTTCTTGCCAACTCATGATTATGTTTCGTGATATGCACATCAACCTCCCAAGTACTATCTTTAACTTTGGCCCTTAGAGGAGCACCACAACATGTTCTAGTTATCGGTACTTGCTTCTTTTTTGGTAGTTGATTCATAATTTTTGAGGTGTTTTCCGATGATCTTGGTGTACTTGTCTTGGTTTTACTAGTGCATCGAAAGCCCTTTTTCGAACACACCCACTCTTTTGATCTTATTGTTCTATTAACACCTTGTGTCCATCTTGTTGTTGATTTTCTTATTCCAAAGCCTTTTGCATGAGCATATGTCCTGTATGCCTGATATATTTTTTCCCATGATTTAGCGCGATTACTAGGACTAAGTTAGATAGTTAATGGGGTTATATAAGTCAGTGAGATTACTTATTATGGGTTATCGGTTAATTTTTATTATGGGTTATCGGTTAATTTTGTATAGTGTTACTAAATTAATTATGTGTAGCTATCAAATATTTATATTAAGTTACTAAGTATATGTTTATAAGGGGTTACCAAGTATTTATATTGAGTTACTAAACATTTTATGGGGTTACTAAGTGTTTTAAAAAGGCAAAAAATTTAATGTTATAAAAATATATCAATATGGGTCTGTATTTGTAGAAAATTAAAAAATATAAATTTTGGTTTTTTTTTTTTTTTTTTGGAGTTGTATTTTTTATAATATATGAATTTGAAAAAAAAAATAACAAACTACATTAATTTTCTTTCTCCTAATAAGGTTTGGAAAATGTGGACAAAAGTTTATGCTTGCTGTGACTTCAACAGCAGTACAACACGCGTGATTTTGTTTTTACTAAATGACAGCCACACGTGTGGCTGGATGTACCAGAGACCAGCTGTTAAATTTATATTTATCTATACTTCTTCCATTTCAAAATAAATGCAACAGTTTCTATTTCAGGAAGTTTCAAAATAAATGCAACAATTGTAATCTTTCCATTTTTGTAAATCTTTTCTTTCTATCTCTCACATTCACTTTCTCTCTCTATCCCTTTTACTCTCACAACAAAAAATTATCTAGGAATCCGTGCCTCTTGAATTGTTGCATTTTTTTTTTAAACGGAGAAAGTATTAATGATTGAAGTTGTATTTCAATAATGATAACAAAACACATGTATAATCCTAAAAAAAAAAGCATACTTATTATTATTTTATGTATTTATTTTAAAATAAAACAAGGTATAGTGAGCCCCAGTACAACATTATTCATATGATGGGAATACCTACTTCATATGTTATACAATAATTAATAAACTTTATTTACATCCTCTTATGATAAACTTCTTATCATATTAAAATACTTACAGTCCTACATAAACAATTAAAAATACTTTTTCTCATATTTATTCTACTTTCTTTCTACATGACCTCATATATAAACCATAAAAAGCCTATCAAATTACTTAATAGAGACAAACTAAAAATTGTCTAGTAGCCCTTGATTTTTAAATCTATTACTTTTTGTGTAATGGAGGACATTACTTGCATTGCCTAGCTAGGGAGGTTGATAGTGAGTGATAGAGGTGTCAGTTCAGTTAATCAGTTCAGTTATGGTTGGATCCAAACGGTTCAGTTGACTTCAGTTCAGTTGACTTCAGTTGATCTTTCCCAAAATAACCAATTTGGTTTTAACTGGTTCAGTTTCAGTTCCAACCCATTGCAGTTATTTTTATTTTCAGTTCAAATCAGTTCCATTATGATTGGTCTTCGGTTTTACCCATACGATTTCAGTTGTTGTCAGTTCATTGTGAACGGTTGATATAACAGTTCCAATTGTATTCAGTTTACGTTATGGTTGATCTTCAGTTTTACCCATACGATTTCAGTTGTTATCAGTTCATTGTGAACGATTGATATAACAATTCCCATTGTATTTAGTTTACATTATGGTTGTTCTTTGGTTTTACCCGTGCTATTTCAATTGTTGTTAGTTCATTGTGAACGATTGATATATCGGTTCTAGATGTATTCAATTTATGATATGGAAAAATACGTTTATATACATACAATTTCGGTTATTATCAGTCTATTGTAAATGATTATATTCAGTTACATTATGGTTATTTTCAGTTTTGTAAAGAAATCTGTAACGGTTTTGTTCGAGGTAGATATTGAATATTAATGGGTTTTACCCGAGTTTTCTCACGTTTGTTTCTCCAAATAATATGAGCTGATCGTATTCATTTTAGCCGTTGAATTGTTTTGCGTCACAATGGGTTAATTTAGTTGAGGTGCACGTTAAAGTTATTTATTATTTATAAATTCATATTTTAATAAAATTATTCTTGTACTAATATTAAGTATAAATGTGTAACCGCGTATCGAGTATCAATATTGGGTGTATATGGCGGTCAAGATGATGATGAGTGATACTATATTGGTGATAACAACGATCATAACAATAATGATAATAATTACCAAAACAGCAACAACAATAATGAATTGATGATGAAACTGATGAATGATGGTGATTGATATGAATAATATAATAACAATAATAGTAGTAACAATATCGAGAACAATAACAATAACATGATTTTAGTCTATTTTTAATCTAATACTCGTACAAAGTTAACAATAACCATCATGATACTATATATGCAGAATATGCTCAATACATTATACTAATATACTATTCTATAAATAAATCTTACTATAAATCAACAAATAATATAATATTGTAACCATATACTAGAATGCATACTATCTTCAATTTGATAGTATATAACACCATCACCAACTCTATAGAAAATACATCACATTGTTATATCATTAAATCATATTGTAAAAACAAGACATCATATAATATTAAGACAAAGTATCATACTAATATAACTTAATATCATACTATTATATATAGCAATTGTATTATTTAGAATGCAGTCATACTATATGTATCACTCAAACAATGACTTATCCATAAAATATAGATAATCCTTGACTGCTCGAGCAAATGTTTCTATTATTTGTGTGAAATCCTTAATTTAATATGTTGATGGTGATTGTTGATTGATGCGCCATTATTGCATTGCCAGTTTGCCCATTTCATGGTAATAACAATAGAGTAATGGTGATAAGATTGATGATGGATGGAGATGGATAATAATGAGTGATGATAATGGTGATGTGTGATGATGTATATGAATGGTGATGGATGTTGATGACATGGATGATGGTCATGGATGATGACATGGATGATGGTGACATGCATGGTAATAACTATTCTATATGGTCATGGATATTGATAATGATACTGATGAGTGATGATTACGATATTGATGAGTCATGATAAATTGATAATGTTATTAGCAAAAATAAAAACAACGAATTGATAATGATACTGATGAGTGATGATAAATTGATAACATATAACAATGATGATATATTGATATGATCATATGATAAATTGATATACTGACTTCATTACGATATCGTTTAATATGTTGTCATGCACTCATGCTGATGATGACCACCATGGTAATGGTCAGGATGAAGTTGACCATGGTCGGTGATGATGTCTTGAATCCATGAGAATGATGATAATGACCACAAAAACAATGATTATGATGATTTTGTTGATGATGATAATAATAATTCAACTTTAATTAACTTTAAGTAAAGACAAGCTAAATTTGTTAATCGACGGGATTAATATATATATCATGGCATTTTTAATAATTATTTTAATTATATGTATACAATTGAGAATAATAGTTTTCAAATTAATTAAAATTCAAAAGATTAATTAATATAATTTATGTAAATAAAACTATTTAAGAAAATAATGGTAATAAAATAAAAAATGTTTTCAATACATTTAATATGTAAAGTAAAATTAAATAATTAATAGTTCTTTGTTCCTTCAATAACTTAATAAACAAAACCAGGGTGAAACAAGTAGCAAATTTATAATTCAATCCAATTACAATAAGCTGAATAAATCTAGACCTTTAACTAATTGAAATCAAGGGTTGAGATTTAAGCAAAACTAAGCACATGGATCATCAATATGAGCCATTGGATCATCAAAGGATCCAAAATCCAAGGCTAAGATTAATTTCCTGAACCTAACTTCCTTTCCTAGTTTCCTTGAGCAGGTGAGGTGCCATTTTTTTTTGTTTTTTCAATTTCTCCATTCTCTTTCTCTTTCTCCATTCTTTGTTTCATTTTGTCCATTTCCTTTCCTAGCTTCCTCTGCATGTTGTTTTGATTCTTTGAATTGAAGAAGGCAAGAAGGTATGAATCTCATATTTTTCGTTTTTGTTCAAAATTTGTTCATCTTGTTTTTGTTTTCGTTATTTTTGAGTTTTTTTTTTGTTCTCTCAAATTATTTATGGATTTCTCTCCATTTTTGTATTTGCGCTTTTAATTTCTGGATTTCGTTTGTATTTTCGTATTCTCCATTTTTGTATTTATTTTCGTTTTTATTGTTGTTTGTATTTTCGTTTTTATTCTCAGATCTGGGTTTTTTTTTTTAAAAAAAAAACTTCTCAGATTTTTTTTATTTTTATTTTCTTGTTTTTGTTATCATATTTTTTTTTTATTTTCTGGATTTCGTGCGTATTTTTTGGATTTCATTTTTTATTTTTTATTTTCGTTTTTTCGTTTTTATTTTGGTATTTTCTCACATCTGGGTTTTTTTTTTTAAAAAATAATCGTTCATCTTGTTTTTATTTTCGTTTGTATTTTCGTATTCTCCATTTTTTTATTTATTTTCATTTTTATTTTTGTTTGTATTTTCGTGTTTATTCTCAGATCTGGGTTATTTAAAAAAAAAAACTTCTCAGATTTGTTTAGTCTTTGTTTAATTTTTATTTTCTTGTTTTTGTTTTCATGTTCTCTTATTTGCGTATTTTCGTTTGTATTTCTATTTTCATTTTTTTCAGTATTTTTTTATTTTCCAGATTTTTAGAAATGTGTTCTAAATTTCTTGGATTTTTTGTTTTTGTATTTTCGGTGTTCTGAACTTCTTGAATCTCCATTACCCATGTGATAGAGAGGACCTATGGTTACTTGTTGGCGGCGTCATGAATAACAACGAAAACTATTTTTCTTGAGACCATGTGCTCGATGATGGATGGTGGCGTCATGAACTTTGGGTAAGTGTTAGTTGGTATGGCTTTTGGAATAAGGTTTTAAGATAGTTTGTTTTTGTTGTTATTTCATGGCTTGTCTCCCTCAGTCCCTTGTTTCCATAGTGGAACTCTCACATGGTTTCCTTAATTATTTTGTTGAATAATTTCGGTAAATTTGGGCATATTTTGGTAAGTATTGGTATATTACGGTCAATTTGGCATATTTTGGTAAGTTGTGGAATAAATTTTGTTTGGAAATTTTGGAAACACATGCGATAGAGAGGACCTATGGTTTACTTGTTGGCGGCGTCATGAATAACAACAAATCAGACTTTTCTTGAAACCATGTGCTCGATGATGATAAATATTGTAGCAAATAATGATTGGCTTTATAAGCTTGTGATTTTTGCTAACTTATCTGAGAGCCCAACTTCTTAAAATTATATATCCTATGAAAATATATTAACAAGTATTGGAGTGAATATTGTAGGAATATTCCAATAGCTGAAGTTTGAAGAAAAGGAATGCAGGCTCATGAGCTAAAATGTCACTTGTTGGATGCAGAGCATAACATCAAGTCTATTATGTTGATTAGATGATTATGATGTAAAAAATTCTAGTAAATAATGCTTGAGAGATGATTATTTTTGTTTAGAAGTTGTTTGGGGTGGCTTATAAAGCTGATTATGATGTAAAAAAAATGGTTGTAATCCACCTTGTTAAGGTGCTTGTTAAGTTGTTAGTTGTTATCTTGTATTCTTGTTGACTATAGTTGATTTTGGTAAAAAAGTCTATTTTTATTTGCTAGAAAATGCATTGTTTTATATATTTATTTATTTATTTGAAGAAGATATCTAAAACCCGACCAATTCTTTTGAAATGGGTATGGTTGAAAACATCAATTAATTTTAAATTATTAATATGCTAAATTAAATTGATTTGAATAATCAATATATGAAAAGAACAATTTTATTTAATAATATATTATAAATAATCGTTTAATGAAAAGAAAAATTTGATTAAATATAGTTTAATTTGATACAATAGATTTTGCCTAATTTCAGTTTAGTGTAGAGCGAATTTCAGTTAACCAACGGTTTAAAACAGTTTTTTTGGCTCAGTTTGGTTCAATCAAGCAACAACTTTAAACTATTTATAAGTCATTTTGGTTTAGTTGATCAATAGTTAATTGCAGTTTTGTTAATTAACAAAATCAAACATTTTATAAGTCATTTCGGTTCAGTTGATCAACAGTTAAAAACAGTTCAATTAACTAACAAAACCATATAGGTTACAGTTAATCTCAGTTCAGTTATGGTCAGTTAAAAACAGTTTTATGTAGTCAACCTTTTCAGTTCAGTTGATTTCAGTTCATGATTCAGTTCAGTTTCAGTTCAGTTAAGTGCAGTTCATTTTGTTTCAGTTGGACTTTCAATTATCAGTCATTTGGTTATTGGTTCATTTCAGTTCAGTTCATGTTAGATTAACAGTTAAACCAACAGTTCCTAACCAAACTGACAGCTCTAGTAAGTGATACCTCAATAGAGCTACACACATTAGTACATTACGTTAGTACGTTGCGTGTTCTCGACCCGAGATCGAGAAAATCCTTGAGCACTCCTAGGGATAGGATGGGTTAGTTGTGTGCATGTTTCGACGCTGCTTTCCTCCTTTTTTTTTTTTTTTTTTTTTTTTTTGGCAACGTGATCAATGAAGTTACCACAATACAAGTTTGAGTACTCCATCTGTCATGTTGTAAATGTTCCACTTTGACTATTGCTACGATTCAATTTGTAATTTTTACTCCTTTGAATTTTATATATGTAGGGCAAGACATAGTTATCCGGGATCTCATTTGATTCATCTGGATTTATACTTTTCAAATATGGAATTTTTTTTCTTCTAAAAAAAATGTAATTTATATATATATTTTTTTAATTTAATAAATATAATTATAGATATTAATATATAATCAAAGTTTGTGTATCAGGAGATGTGAAAAAATAAATATAACATTAATTTTAGAACGAATTAATATAAATACTCCCTCTGTCCCCTTTTTTGCAACATTTGCTTTTTCACATCTCCCAACACACAACTTTAAATAAAAATATCTATAAATAGCTATACTAAAAAAATATAAAAGCTATACATTAATAAAGTACACATTGAACCGAATCAAAAGAGATCAAATTTGACTATATTTTTTCTTATATATATAAAATGAGAGAGAGTCAAAGTTACCTAATAAACAGTGACAAAAGTCATAATGTTGTAATAAAAAGGGCACGGAGGGAGTAGCTAACAAGACAAAAAGAGGGGGGGAGGGGGTGGGGAGCAGGTCTTCTTGCTAACTCCTATTGTGGGTATTGTACATATGTTTTGTGCCTCTTAAATCATTAGATTTGACTTAAAGAAATTAAACCTAATATTCCATCTACTTTCCACCATTCATTGTTAAAAGGATAAATCGACAAACACCTTAATCAATCAATCAATCAAGCCCCTCTGATTTGCGGCGTTACGATGTTCAATTATCTTCATTCTCAATTCATCACATGCAAATCTTATCATTTTCCACCGCCAAATTGGCTCAAATATCGCTGTTCAGTCAAAGGAAAAAAATATTACTCTTGTACTTAAAAAAAAAAGCTTCATTTACATTTTAACATCCGCTAAGACACTACTTTGAATATTAATTTTTTCAATTCTATATTATAAAAAAATTATATATTTAGAAAGTATATATCGAAACGCGTCAAACGAGTACATATATAAAATTACGAAAGATAAAAATTACAAAGTGAATATTAGACAAAGTCAACTTAAAATATCTATAATGGGACAGAGGAAGTGCTTGCTTCAAAATATGCCACCTTTCTTTAGTTTGAAAGAGCTTATCGTTGGGCGTGTTTGGTAATTAGTTTGGAGGCTTCTTGAAAATTGTACTATCTCCATCTTCTTAATTTCTTATCCTAAACAATATTAACTTTAATAAATTTTTTTTCAAAGCTAAAGATATCCGGGAGCTGCATATAAGACTTCTATCTCAAGAAATTATCTTAGCAAGGGTAGAAAAAAATGGTGGGAATTCAACCCAGATCATCACCTACTTCTATCTCAAGAAATTATCTTAGCAAGGGAGGGGAGCATGGTGAGAATCCAACTCAGATCATCACAGATTTCTATCTCAAGAAATCATCTTAGCAGGGGTAGGGGAGCATGGTGAGAATCCATCCCAGATCATCACCCTAAAGATTAAGTCACAGTTCCTCTTTTTTTTTTAGATGGAATATTTTTTTTTCCACACATATTAAAAAAAGTGATTTAACGGTGTAAACGATCAAATTAATCAATGAAATTTAAGACATGTCATATATGATATCATATTTGCTTGTATTAAAATTTCGTCGAAAGATTTAGTCATTAATACTCCTAGATTGTTCTCTCGAAACGCGTGAAAAAAAGTGTTCCATTTAAAAAATGGTGGAAGTATCAATCTTAACATATAGTTGTTACCTGTGGTTTCGAGCTCACAAATTTAAATACTCCATCCGTCCCAAAATAACTGCTCCACCTTCTGTTTTTTTCCGTCCCAAAATAAATGCTCCATTTTTTATTTTATTTTTTTGCAAATGACCCATATATAACTTTACATTTATACTCTTACTTATCACTTCATACCCACTACTTTTTACCTACTCTTATTTATAACTTTATAATTTTACCCATACTTTTCACAAAAAGTGGGTTTCAACAAAAAAAAGCTCACCCCAAATTCTTATAGAGTAGTTTTTTTTTATAGGAAAGGAGTGTATAAGTAACACCACCAACAAATGGTTGGAATATAAGAAAACTTCTTATCATAATCTCAGTCTCATATACTCGGGCTAATAATGAGTTGGAAATGCTACAGGGTTCGACTCAAATGATAGTACCACCTAATATTTAGTATTTAAAAAAAGAGAAGTTATTTTGCCAGACTCGTCTGATACAATGTTGCTGTTAGATAACTTTAACTGGAAAACTAAAAGTCTCCTAAAAAAATCAAACCTTTACCTGAAGAAAATAAACACTTACCTGAACAATAAAGACACTGACTTGGACAAAATATACACCCACTTGGATGAAATAAACACTAACCTGGACAAAATTTACACCCACCGGGACAAAATAACACTACAAGAAAAAGCATTTATTGCAACGAGTTTTTGTAACGACCTTAACTTTGTCGTTGTGTTATTTCGGATGAACTACTACAAGAGGGGGGGTGAATTGTAGTATGGAACATGATAGTCATTTTTGCGGAAATTAAAGAACATGAAAGGAAAATAAAGAGAAACGATGCAAGAGAGATTTAGCGAGGAAACTTTCCAGGGCCCAACTGGAAATAAAACCTCGACCCACTAGGGATTTCTCTAAAACACTTCACTATAGGGCAATAAATCAATTACAACCTATAATATTCTACTGGACCCGTAAGTTCCTCTGGGAACTTACTTCTCTATTCTTTGTATTCTAGTGTTCTTTTCCCTTTTCTCTTTCTCTCTTTTTCTCTTTCTCTTTCTCTTTCTATTCTCTGTTCTTTTTCTCATTCTCTTTCTCTTCTCTTCTCTGTTCTCACACTTTTCTCAAATTCTCACCCCAATTACAAGAATTCTCTCAAACCCTTTACAAATTCCCCATTACAAGCTTTCACTCAAACTCTCTTCTCTATTCTTAAAATTACAGACTCTTGATAGAATAAAACTCTAATATATTGAACATAAAATCTGACTGGAACTTGGAACATAATCTGGAACATATGATAGGAACTTTGAGTGGAACCGACTCAATATGTGGGTATAAGATGGTACGTTTTAGCTCTCCACATTATTGAAGTTTGGCTCACCTTAGAAATGATGATTCAAACCGTATTTATAAGCAAATAGGTCGTGTTTCCCAAGAAACCACTAAATACACCACTAAACCCACTCAAAGTTCTGTCAGGAACTTGTAACTGCCCACTACATTGCTGCCCATGTTCCCATTAACTACAGCCACGTCCCACTACTTGTTGACTCAATAAAAGCTCTAATTGTGTGTCTAAAAAATGTCAGAATTATATGTGTATATATGGGTGATTGGTTATTACAATTTCTTGGAGAAAAAGCCTAATTAACCACCCCACACTTACCACTCACACGTCCACCACTCTCACACACACCACTAACTTTGACTCACTAATTAAACAACCCACTAACCTAATTTTTGACCCAAAAAATCAGAAATAATAAGTTAAGTAACTTACCTAAAAAATAGCGTAATAAGAAATAAAAAACCGGTTTTGTTCTTTTTTTATTTTTCCGAATTTTTCTTTCTTTTTTTATTTTAAAAAAATAATTTTAATAACAAAAAATAAAATTAATAAAATAAAAAGAAATCAGAATTAATAACCAACCTAGTCCTAAGAATAAGGAAACTAACTTGACTACTAACTAATTCAAAATTACTTACTAACTACTCCTAAAATTAAGGGTGCACTAATTCAGTCAGCTTTTGAACATTTTAAACAATTAAAACAGTCAAGAGGTTGTTTAAACAGACCCTAAAAAGTAGCAACAGTCGTGGACCAAAATAACCAACTGACTCGACACAAGTTCCTCTAGGAACATACCCAAAGTTCCTGTAGGAACTGGACTCAAGTTCCTTTGACAGACAGACCCAAGTTCCAATCAGACTTAAATGCATTAATATACTTACATTTACCCTAGAACATTACATTATAACATTCATGGATGCTTCTCTTCTCTTCATCAAGTGATTCGTTGGAATACTTGAAGTTCTTCTCATGTTCCTTGCTGAATTCTCTTCAGGAACTTCTCTGATTTCTCTGTAGAAACTTGACAGCAACATCTTTGATTCATAATTCGAACCTTCACTTGAATCACCATCTTGTTTCTTCAAATGATTGAATCTTCATGTCTGAATCTTCAATGCTTATTTATTTGCTTCAACTCAGAAGCTTCTCTTGATTTGTTCCAACTCAGGAACTTATATTGCATACATCATCAAAGATGATAGGAATCTTCTTCCTTAAGACCTATGAACTTGTTTATGCACATCTTAACACACATGTTAGTTAGATAATCATCATTTGTTCATTATCATCAAAACCATACATAGCTCAACACGTTGCAATACATAGTTTTAGCAACGACAATAAATAGTCGTTGCAATACCTGTTGCAATATAATAATCTAGCCTTATGTGCACGCTATGCGTGCGTTAATGTATGAATATCTTTTATAATAGACATTTTTATCAATATGTGTATCTAATTGTAGAGAATTTTAAAATATGAATTTTGGTGTTTGTGTTTTATTTTTTTGAATTATATATTTTGTAATATTTTCGTTTTAACAAATACAAAACTTTACTTTTTACTTAATATTATATAGTTTGAGTATTTAGGAATTTTTTGAAGGGTAATTTAGACTTTTGAGGGGGGGCACCATGGCTCCCCCTTGGCTTATATAATAGAGATTTTCATTTCCCTCCTCATGAAATTATGCGCGGGAATTGCTAAAAAATGGGCTTATGTTTTGTAACAACAAAAGTCGTAATAAATCAGATACTATGTAAGACAACAAGGAAAGCCGTTGCAATAAAAATATCATTAGCTTTTGCAACAATTGATGTTGTTGAGAAATATTCTACTAACTTAAGACAACAAAAGGTTGTTGCTAAATCTATTGCTAAAAAATAAAAAAAAAAGCTCCACCAAACCATCAGAGCCAAAGTTAAAAACTTAAAACCAAACCCTTAAAAAAATTCTGCACGCCATCTCCACAAACGAAACCCCTGCTCATCTGGACACCATAAATGCTAACCTGGACAAAATAGACACTAATATGAACAAAGTAAACAATAATCTGGACAAAATAGACACTCACTTGGACAAAATATACATCAACCTGGACAAAATATTCACTCACCTGGACAATAAAAACACTAACCTGGACAAATAAACACTAAAATAAATTTAACACTGACCTGGAAATTAAAAAAATTAATCCGACCTAGAAAACATTAAAACATACCTGAAATTAATTAAAGCTAACCTGGAACGAAGTAATTAAGTGAGTGACATGAGTTGAGTAAGTGAGTCACATGAGTTGTGCTTGTTAATCCACTGTTATCTCTCTTACACCCCTCTTTAACCTGGAAGTAAGTGAGTCACCCAAATAGGTCTGCAGATTAAATAGAGTTTGAATCAGAATTGACGTAGAACGTTGAAAGGTTGAATATACTCAAGAGGGGGGTGAATTGAGTATTTGATGAAATGATTACGATTTAAAATTTTTCTTGTTTCTTGATTTAGAACCAGTTATAGTGGTTCCTGTAGCGGATATAAATTGGAAAGCAATAAAAACAAGAACACCAAATTTAACGAGGTTCGGCCAAACTCAAGGCCTACATCCTCCTACCCTATGCATCTTATTGAATTGATTCAACTCAGAACAACAAGATAACACTCAACTCGTTCCAAACTCATGGAACCAAATCCCCACACTCAACTCATAATGTGATCTCACTCGTTTTTGAACTCACAAACACCTCCCAATCTTCAACCCCTTTATTGAAGACGAATTACAACATTAATACTCTAATGTTACTTTCTTACAGAGCTTGGAGAGTAAATTTTAAGCTCTAAGATTGTGTTTGTGTTTGATCAAATGTATTATGCCTTGTGTGTTTCTTATCTCTCGAATGTTTCTTACTCAATATTTTCAAGAGAGACAAATATGATTGGTATGTTTTCATCCGCTTAAAAGAGATATAAATGCCAAATAGTTGTGTGAATGTTTGATAAACTACTATCATCAAATAGGTATGTTTTCATCAGAACATGAAGACTATTATGTACCAAGGTAACACACATATGATCTGATGCCCCCTTCATGAAATTTAAAAAATGGTCGTGCTGCTCTCCGCACCCTTTGCACAAGGTCATGAGCGTTCGTTGCCCTTCACATCCTTTGCATAAGGTTGTGCTACCTTTAACATCCGGTATAGGTCATGCTTTTTCTTGAACCCAACCCAAAGGTAGGCTATGCTGATATGACCAATTTTTCCTAATATATATAGGAAATAATTGTTTGATGGCTACTTTAATACTCCATCCGTCGCATAAAAGTGTTTAATTTTACTGTAAATATACAATCATGGAAAAAGAATAAAATATGTAAAGTGCACCTTAAAGTTGAATTATGTACCAACTTTTTTTATATAATTAGAAGTGGTGGACTCATTATGTTGGGTGGAGTTGAATAAAAAATATCAAAATGTTTCTTAATTAAAGCAGAATTGTTAAACCCCATATGGTGCACTAGTGAGTGTCCCACATCGGAAGATGAGGAGAGACTAAACTAACTTATAAGTCTAGGAGTTACTCCTCCTATGGCTTGTAAGTAACTTAACTCTCCTCTTAATTCCATATTAGGTTATCCAGACCCGTTTCTAATATTCAAGCAAAATTTAACATGGTATCAGAGCTCAGGTTGTGGCTTGGGTCTCTTCTAAACTGGGTCTTATTAAACAATTGGAAAGATTTTGCTTCGACAGGATGTCCAGCCCCTAAGAGGATTATATCTAATTGTCTTTCCAGCTAGCTCTAAATTCTAAAGACACTCACTAGTGAGGGGGAGTATTGAACCCCATATAGTGCACTAGTGAGTGTCCCACATTGGAAGATGAGGAGAGACTAAACTAACTTATAAGTCTAGGAGTTACTCCTCCTATTACCAATTGGTTTTAGGATGGAACCTCCTATGACTTGTAAGTAACCTAACTCTCCTATTACATATTGGATTGCACATGCCTGTTTTTAACATTTAATCAAAATTTAACAATTACCAACATTGTCTTCGTCTAGTGGATGGTGCCATGGGCTAGACTTGGTACGGAGAACCACGATTTGATGTCCCGCAAGCACGTTGGGAGGAGTTTAAAACCTTAATCCCGGGACAAGCTGCAAATCCGGATTAGCCCAAAAGGGTGAACCGGGTGGATACACCAAAAAAAATATTAAATCAATTCACTATAAAAAATGTGTTCAAGAAGGACAATTAAAATTGCCCTATTTGATACAAAATTTGTCTTCTTAGGTTATAATGATAATTTTAGTATTGCCCTCATGGTGCCTTTGTAACCCCGTTGTATTAGGTTTCAAGGCCAATTTTAGATGTTTTGCCCTCTTTGATTCAATTCAAAAAGGGCAAACAAATTTGCCTTCATTGATCATCAACAAAGGCAATAAATTTTGTTTTCCTTGATTTAAACACTTTATTTATCGTCAAATAGGGCAAAGTTTCAAAAGTTTAAGAGGGCAAAATAATCATATTGTCTTCATTGTTAATATAAATGAGTGCAAAAATAATTGCCCTTGTAGGCATCATTAAGTAAAACAATATTCATATTGCCCTCTTTAATCATGATAAATTGCCCTCGTTGTGTGAGTTTTTTTGTAGTGATTACTATATCCCACAAAAAAAAAAAAAAAAAAAAAATCAATTACTATAACTTGTCAATTGAATATCCAGTCTTACAAAATAACCATTATCAAATTGATTAATAAATATTCAATCTTAGAAAATGATAATTGTGGCTTTACGTATATTTCCGGATGAATACTTAAGTGAACATTATTTTACTTAATTGAAACGAAAATTCTATATAAACAATTGAATATTGTTCTTTTTATAATAAATATTATTATGTTTCAGAAGTTAAACATTAAATGGTAATGAAATATTGAATCACTTTTATACATTAGAAAACAAATATTCTTCTTTTGCAATCAAACATTATATTGAAAGACATACAGGATCCGTTTGGTAGGATGTAAAACGTTTTCCCTGAATTTTTTTTTCCATTTCACATTGTTTGGTTCGAAGCAAAACATTAAAATGTAAAACTTAAGGTGGAAAACTATTTTTCACCTTATTGAAAACATTCCCCCCATTGGAAGGAAGACATTTACACGACAAATGGAAAGAAAACATTATTCGTCACAATTAAAGTAATTGATTTTCATTTCAACCAAAAAATGAAAAATGCTTAAAATGGAAAATCATTTTACATGCAACCAAACAACGGAAAACCTTTGTGAAAATGAATTTTCCAATGGTTTTTCATAGAAAACCATTTTCATCCGAAAACGTTTTACCCCCTACCAAACAGACCCCAACTAAATAGGCTTTGTAAATTTTACTTTCATTTATGAGCATAGTTATTTTGGCATGCCTATTGATGCAACTAGCTTAGATCGTCAAAACATAGTAGTATTATAGTATATATATTACCCAAGTTATGATTGTCTTATTTCCATCCGTCATTATTGTTTCCTTATGTTTTATTTAGAGAATACTAACTAAAGAGGTGTTAACTTGTTTAGCGGGTGTTTTTCCTCCAATTTATTATACCAAACTTTTCTAAACATAAGCTATATATCTAGTCTTACTAAAACTGATTAAAGTTGATTGAACTTGTTAGCCTAATCTATCAAACCTAATCAACACTATTATTTTAAGAAGCAAGTGAGCTCCATTAAAAGTGATTAAAACTTACTGAACTTATTAGATGGATTAATTCTGGTTTCAACTTATTTAAAGTAACTTGAATTGAAAGCTAATTTATTGGTATTGCAAAGGAAAGACACAAGAGCGCTAGATAAATAATAATACATTTCTTAAAATGATAATAATTTTGATACAATAATTTATAATATTCACTTTTAGCTTTTTTATTTAGTGCTCGAGGAAGTGGGGCACCTGTTTATGCTAAGTCCCTACTCAAGTATGGGAATAAGCAGGTATGAGCCACAGCTGGATTGTCGGACTGAGGAACGTATGGTTGAGCAAGAAATAAACGATGCAAACAAAAACGGACACAGGAGAATGATGACGCAGAAACTTGTAATCGTGTGTCCTCTTATGGATCCTTCTGCCCCTATTTATAATCCTATATATGAATACAAGTTTGTTGTCGAGTTTTTAGGCAACTATCCCCTATTTCCTAGCTAATGTACAACAACTCCTTGCTACTCGAGTGAACTAGTCTCTCCGTGCATTGCATGACAATAGGGATTAGTTACTTGACTGCGTCCAAAGGTTTTAGTCCAGATTCATGACCCCTTCTAGAAGATTCTTCATTGGATTTTGTCACATGCTTTACTGCTCCTTCCGTTTTCCATCTTTCTTTCTTACTCTGCTTCCCGGCTATGAACCTGCACTCAGGTTAATAGAAATTGACCATAACAACATCCATTAGCTTTTGTCAATTAATAATAATAAGGTTGACCCATTCATTATTATACATTAACAAAAGTTATGTAGTATTTGTTAGATGTGGCTTGGGTGGGGAATGGGCCTCGAAGTGTTAATAATACACCACGCGGAGAGCTCCAACTCTTAACTAATGAATTGTCTTTAGTCTTTACCTTACTAGCTTGGTTTTATTATTTCATTAATCTTCTGTCAAAGTTCACCATTGTCTTGCATGAATATGAAGTTTAGTAGGAATTATTTTGCTTTTTTAAACATATCTTAATGTTGATTGAATGATTGGTCAATATTCATTTTGAAGTTAAACTTTTGATTTGTCTTTATTTCATTGGATTATATCATATATTTCAACAATTAATCTATGTTGATGTAATTCCTAAGGCAAGCATAATCCCAGTTTTCAGTTTTCATATTTGTTCTATGTTGACAACTTTGACTATCAAAAGTTTAACTTTTCTTATATACCCTTAATCTTAATTATATTATATATATCTTTTACACTAACCACTACATATTTACTTGACAATAAAGCCATTAACTAGTCTTACAAGGTAATCCCGAGATAATCAATATTGATGCAACTCCTAACCTAATTATCATAATTAATTTTGACTATAAAAAGTTAATTGATGCTTGTTTATTGCTATATATATGATCTTGAATGTGTTTTATAATCAATATTGATGCTATATAAAAAGTTAATTAATTCAATTCAATTTATTTTAAGAAAAAATAAGTTCATATAAGTTTAAATAAGCTCAGATAATTTCAAATAATTGAAAATCATAAACATTTTATTTCTCTCTCACAAATCAAACTAAAAACAATGTTTTGATAAGTTCATAAAAGTAAACACAATGCAAGTTTACCAACACATGCTTAGATCAGATCTGCTGGTAAGGGAGATGTTCTAGCTTAACCAAGGTCTCGGGTTTGAGCCTTGGGAATGCAACAGTTTTTGTTGGGAGAGCTTTCCCCCCAATTGGGGCCTGGCCCTACTCGAATACGGATTAGTTGGATCCAAAATGAATTTCGGAAAATGAATTAGGACCCCCTTAAAAAAAGTTCAGATAAAGAAAAATAAAGTGAATATTGCAGACCCATATATTTTTAATCTAGATTGAGATGATACTTTGACATTATGAAGATGCTAATTAACATTTACCATTTACCTACGCGAAATCTTGTAGGAAATTATTAATACGAGTACTCGAGTATTATAAAATCAGATCAATGATTGTTAACTGACTTGATTGATACACTAAGGTAGCGGAAACTATAATCTATATAATTACTCACTCTATCACAATATACACGATCTATTTTGACTTTTGAGACTATTCGTAATATTTTTTTTTTTTTTGAAATAGGTACTATTCGTAACTTTGACTCTCTCTAGTTTTATATATTTAAGGAAAAATATAATCATGTGAAATTTGATTTGATTGGTCTCGATATGCAGTTTCCAAATATGTAATTTATAGATTTTTTCCTTATAGCAAATAAAGATAGATATCAATATTCAAAATTATGTCTTTTGAGATATTAAAAAAGTAAATGAAATATTTATTTTTGGACGGTGGAAATATTATGAAGATGAACAATTCAATTGCATGTTTAAAACCATTAACTTGTACGCATGCACAATTTTTAGTACAAACAAGCTGCATGTACAAGTTATATACAGTTAGCATTGTCGACCTTAAAACAAGAAAGCAGATAAAATAAAGCCATCAAAAGAACACCAAGTCAAAATCTCATTTTCCTTGATTTCTTTATAAGCTAGCCATGACTTAGTACATATTACATAATACTATATATATGAAATATATCTTAGCTTCTTGGAAATCATATAATTTGAGCAGTTGTAACCTTCAGAGGAATATTATTGTTGACCAACTCCACCACTCTACTTATCCTTATCATTGACCTCTTAAATTAAAAGACAAAACTATACTATAAATACCATACAAACTCATCTAATTAAGCATATCACAACACAACAATATACAGTATCAAAACTCAAGCTTATTTAGTGTTCAAAAATTAATAACATAAATCTTTATTATTATTATTCAAGATATCAAACAAATTAAACATGATGATGAAGTCTATGAACTTCTACTTGATAGTTCTTTCTCTCCTAGCATTTTCCCCTATATGCTTCTCTCAGAAAATGCAAGGTTGGAACCTCTTCCCTCAATTCTACGACCATTCGTGCCCACAAGCGCAACACATTGTTAAGTCTGTCGTTGCTCAGGCGGTTGCAAATGATCGCCGAATGGCTGCTTCATTGCTTCGACTTCATTTCCACGACTGCTTTGTCAAGGTATTGTATTGCATCACTTGTAAATTAGTATATATTATTTGCAACAGTCAAATTTTTACACTATTCAGCTAAATGTGTTATGTATATTGACTAAAGATTTTAGCTTTGCACGTAACGAAAAACATAGCCAATAGGTGGGGTGTCGGTGGATTCATATCAATATGCAGTAATATAATGATCTTTAAGATAAGGTTTTGTTTCGGCATGCATGAAAAGTGTAGTGTTGCAAACAATATGTAAAGGAGATTGTATAATATAATTAGCTCAAGTCATTGTAAATGTTAATTATATGTTATTGTAATTCTGAACAGGGATGTGATGCATCATTGCTGCTAGACAACAGTGGAAATATAGTTTCAGAAAAAGGGTCCAACCCAAACAAGGATTCAGCCAGAGGATTTGAGGTCATCGACCAGATTAAGGGCGCTTTGGAACAAGCGTGCCCCCACACTGTATCCTGTGCTGATATTCTTGCTATAGCCGCTAGAGATTCCACTGTTATTGTAAGCATTTAGTTTTCCATACAAAATTGATAAACATTTCTAAGCTAGAAGTTGTATTTCAATATCAATATATATTTAAAAGCAGTGTGAATTTGCTAAGAATTATTTATTTAGTTCTAATGATAATTGAAATGTAGGCTGGTGGACCATACTGGGAAGTGCCCCTAGGAAGAAGGGATGCAAGAGGAGCAAGTATTCAAGGATCAAACAATGACATTCCTGCTCCCAACAACACTTTCAACACCATTTATACCAAGTTTAAACGCCAAGGCCTCGACCTTGTTGACCTTGTTGCGCTTTCAGGTTTGTTTCATTAATTCTTTGTACACTATAAATTCATGCGGAGTTGGGCTAGGCAAAGCTAACCCAACCCAATAACTTAACCTGAATCTAATCTAAAAGGCGAGTAACGATTGGGTTCTTCAACCCATTTAACTAATAAATGGATCAATAGAACAACTCGTTTAATTAAATGAGTTAGGTTAAGGTTGACATATTTGACATATAAATATCATGGTTTGACCGTTTGACCAATTTAAACCATCAAACTTATACTAATTGGTCAAATATTATTGCGGCTCCTCGAAATTTATTGTGAGTAACGTACATATACAAACATAATTATAAGCAGGGTGCGTTAGATTTAACTTAAATAAGCACTCATGTATATATTTTAAGAAAATTCAGATCATATTAGAAAAATTCAAATAAGATCATATTAGTTCAGAAAAATTCAGATCATATCAGAAAAACTCAGCTCAGATAAGAAAAACTATAATTATAATAATAACTACAATCAGAAAAAAAAATCATATATATCATGATAGATCAGAAAAGTTCAGATATGATAAGATTATATCTGATAGAAAATTTAAGATTAGATCAAATCAAGTAAGATAATTTCAGACAAATCAAACGCACCCTTAGAATCCAAAATGTAATCAAATATTATTTCCATGTCATACAATTACATTATTTCCATGAATCATCAAATCTTATTGTAAGAGTCATTTATTGATACAGGAGCTCACACAATAGGGTTTTCAAGGTGTGTCAGCTTCAGGCAAAGACTCTACAACCAGCACAGAGATGGGAAACCAGATTTCACACTAAACCAATATTACGCTGCCGAGTTGCGCAACCAGTGCCCTGTTTCTGGTGGTGACCAGAACCTGTTTTTCTTAGATTTCGCAACGCCCTTCAAATTCGACAACAGCTACTACAAAAACATATTGGCTTACAAGGGTTTGTTGAACTCTGACCAAGTATTGCTAACCAAGAGTCATGCATCCATGGAGCTAGTCAAGCAATATGCTGAGAATATGGAGCTTTTCTTTGATCATTTTGCCAAATCAATGGTTAAGATGGGTAATATTGCTCCATTGACGGGCCCTAAAGGAGAGGTTAGGATGAACTGTAGAATGATCAATCAGTACTAAGATCTGATCTAATCTGATCCGAACAGATTTGTATGCTATGTTTTTGTTGTTTAAGTTGTAGAAATGGTGTAATTTATTTGGTTTTTTTTTTTTTTTTTTCCAATGTTTAAGAAATTTCATTGTTTGTGTTTGTACTTTAAAGTGGAGTAAGCAAGCTCCTAGAGAAACCTGTAATTCAGTCTTATCGAGTGAAATGAAGTAATTCTTTCTTGTATCTCATATGATTGATTATTGTCGTTTTCTCCTTTATTTAGTTGGTAAGGCATGAAATTTTTGAATCGTTATTGGGATATGTTACAATTTGTATTACAAGCTAACCATCACAAATGAAATTTTTGAATCGTTATTGAATCGTTATTGGGATATGTTACAATTTGTATTACAAATGATAAATACACTCTATTTTTACTCAATATACTTCTATTTATTTATTTTTACAATAGAGAAAAAATGGACAAAAGTAAAGTGTAATAAATAATAAGGGAGTGTCTATATCACCATCTTCAAGACATACACACATAGGAGTACCGTCATCTGAAAACGATAAAATCTCTGAAACCAAAAGTACATATAAGGTCATAAGAGGAATATATGTATGAGTTTTATTTTTTTTTGGCAAAGATATATATATGTATGAGTTATCGATAGTATTTCCGTAAATATTGACAAATTTTTAATGTTTATACATGTACACCTTTAAATTTAACATGGACTGACCAAAATGGTAAGGAGTCTAATGGTTCAAAAGTTCACGTCCAAGAGTCCAATGCAAGGGAGTTGTATTTGTCCAAAGCTTGTTTCGAAATTGCTCCTAAGGAATTTGGCGTGCATGGTCCGTGTGAATTGTAACGACCCGGAATTTTGGGCCAGAAAATTTCGCGGTTGTTAATGTTATTTATTAAATTCTAAGTCCAAAAGGCCATGTAATTTGGACTGTTTTTATTTTTGGGCCCAATCTTTTTCTCTTCCAAATTGGGCCAAAGACCCAATTCTCTCTTTTTAACTTGGCCGGCTCTTTCCTTTACTTGGGCCAAAGTTGTTTTGTTTAATTAGTTAAATATTAATTAATTATTATTTGTGGATAATTAATTAATTTAATTAATTTAAAATACTCTAAATACCTATTCAAAGTGGTTGATTGACCACAACAAACTTTCCCCTTTTTGCTTGCACTTCCACGGCAACCCTAATGCTTTGCTTAGGGTTTGTTGTTTTTTTTTATTTTTCTTTATATAGGACCCCTTTACTTCATTTGGGTCCTATTTGCTATTTGCACTTAAACCCTAAGCAAAGTATACAACTTTTCTCCTCTTGTCCCCTCTCAAAGAACCGTGCTAAATTCATCACCTTTGGTGAATTTCCTTTGGAATTTTATAGCGAATTAAGGTAACTTCGCTTTCTTATTTAATTTAAGGGTAGCTAATCATATAATTAATTAGGAACTAATCATGAGATTGTAGGAATTTAATCTATGTTTTTGCACATAAAAAGTCGAGTAGAACATGATTGATTTCTTGTTGTATTTTCATGATTTTCTTGATTTAAATGTACGATTTATGCATGATTTAATTATTAGAATTGTTATAATTTAATTCATGGAAAGTTTGTGTTATTCGAATCATATGCTAAATTTGATGATTTATATTCTGATTTTTATTCTAAAATTTCGAGTATGAGGATATGATTGTTATGAATTGTTTCTTGTATTTTTCTTGAATTTTATATGATAATCTTGATTGTTTAATTAATCTAAATTGCATAAATAATTCTGGTTTAATTATATCTTGCTCGAATTATTGCATGATAAATTTTAGATTTACGTTCTTGATTTGCTTATCAATTGTCGAGTGCCTCAATATTTTATCATGAATTTTTGAATTATTCTTTTGTAATCTTGAAGCATGATCATGATTTATTAGTATAAATTAAATCTTGTAATGGAATTTAAATCTATTTGTTCTCGGAATTTTTCCGAGTGAGCTAAAGATTAAAGAAAGAATAAAAAAAATGTTATTTTATTATTAATCTTGATCATATTAATTTATTTATGTGAATCTTGATTCAATTCTTTAATTGTATTATGATGGATTTTGTTTCTTGAATATAAAAATAGGTTCTTGTTTATATATGTATGGCCGTGTGGTATGATGGAATCGAAGGCATGTTTAAATCTTGATTCTTGAAGTTAATCTTGTTATTTGAAGCTAAGTATGGTTTTTATGTTATTGTTTAGTAATTTTTATTTAGTTCATGAGGATTGATTATATGCAAGTTAATTAAGTTATTTTAGTTAAAAACTCATGAAAGTGTCGAGTGGGAAGAATTAGGAAAAGTAGGATTTTTATCTTATTTTGGTAATTTTAGTAATTATATTGATTAATTAAATTTGTTTAAGAAATTAATTAATTATTGTTCTTAATTTGAAAATACCGTGTGAATTAGAGGTATTAGTCAAATTTAGTTGATTTTGGACTTATTATTAATTTAGGAATTATTAATAATAAAAGTTACAGACAAAATAATTATTAGGGATAAGTTGTAAAGTGAAGGGATAAAAAGGATATTATTAGTAATATGATTAAGAGGTCCGAAATATTAATAGTATTAATATAATTATATTTATTTTGGATAATGTTACGGATTAGTATATGATATTATATTAAGGTTAGTATCCGAAAGGATAGGATTATAAGTATACGTATATTTTAAGGAAAGTATATTATAAGTTAAAAGTTACATAAGATACTACTAGGGATAAGAAAGGAAACAGAGTAATAGCTATACATGTTATGTTTCGGTCTCTGGCTAGGAAAGACTTGGTATTTAAGGTGGCCAATATACGTGCCGCACCTCTCTTTCCTGGGACTCCGAACATTTCATTTCCTATTACGGTCACCTAGTATTTCCCAATATATGATATGATTAAGTAAAGATATAAGATACAATATAAAGATCGCCCCTGCGATGACGCAAAGGTCATCAATCGGGTTAATATGATAGGACGCCCTTGCGATAACGCAAAGGTTATCAATTGGGTTTAGTCGATGCCACTGCTCACATGGGTCGGACGCAAAGGTTCCCCCGCGCAGTTCTTGGTTCTAGAATATGGAGTCGTCTAGGTAGTTCTCGCAAAGGAGGACTATTTAGGAGTTATGGCCATAGCTTAGGCTTAGTTCTCGCAAAGGAGGGCTACGGGTGGAATGCAAAGGTTCACCCGACATGTTTTAGGAAAGTTGCGAACGCAAAGGTTCGCTACGAGCTGAAGAAGACAGTCCGCAAAGATGATATGTTAAGTTAAGATGATATAATAAGTACATATGTAAAGTTAAGAAGATATTATGTTCTTATTATAAGATTGATGTAATGATATGATAAGTGCATATGTTAAGATAAGAAGCTATTATGCCCTTATTATAAGATTGATGTTATGATATAAGATAAGATGTAATTATAAGATATGATATGTTTATATATGGTAAGATGTGTTATATAAATTAAGAAGGATTATGATAAGTAAGATTATGAAGTGATAAGACATATTCTATGATGGGTAAGTATAAGATAAGGTGGTGAGGTATAATTTTAAGTTGTATAATATAAAGTATAAGTTCAGTATATTATAAGTCTTCCGCTGTGTATATTTCTGTAATTATACGAGTATGTAAGCATGTGTATGTATGCGAAAGTTGAACGTATTTTGTATGTATTCTAACCGTATCTGCAGGGTTGTTTGTACGTATTTTATACGAAGATTATACGTATTCTAACCGTATCTCTGCAGGTGTATTTATACGTATTTTTATACGTACATTTCTACGTACGTTTATACGTGCTTTTATACGTATTTTTATACGTACGTTTATACGGATTTTTGTATGTTTATGTGTAAAGCATGTATTGAGTTCTTTACAGTTTTTATGATAATTTCTATGCTATTATGTGTTTGGTGGTCCCTCGATTAAATGGGACAGCCTAGTTACTCGCCACTGACGGTGGACCCCCCCCTCAGTTTCAGGTGATGTTGCAGCAGAGTAGAGCGGGCTTCGCCGGATGGGCTTGTGTGGTTTAGCTTTTATTTTAAGTATCTAGTTTTTCCAGAACAGTTTAAACATTAACTTAGTTTATCTTATGATCCCAGCATGTTGGGACAGTATTTTCAGATCTTCTATGTAATAACGATTGTTGGAATATTTATGGATTTTTAGTAGTTATCTTAATAAAGGACATTTCTTCCATTCAATTGATATGACTTATAGTTTAATTTGATTAAGTAATGACCCGAGTGTCGCTTTCCTTCGTAAATCGACAAGCTGAAAAGTCGGGTCGTTACATGAATCCTCAACCGGTTGCACTTTGCTAAGTGTGGCTGATTACTTCAATGATGGGACCTAGTAAATGGTTTGGATCTCTTTAAAGTGGTCAATTCAAGCCTATTGAATAGAGGCGTGAAGAGGGGCGTATTTTAAGGGGAATTTCAAGCTGGTTTTTAATCTCATTTAAGAAGTATTACTAGGTGTTTTCTTCAGATTTATTTGCTAAATAAAGAGTCTTGAATGAGGACTTAATTGGGCGGACACAAGGGCATGAGTCAAGGCTAATTTGGAGGCATGAATCAAGGGTGACTTGAATGGTGGTTTTGAATAGCTTTGAATCATTATGGCTGGCCGGATGGAAGTTTAATTCTCCTTGTTTTATGCTCATTGTTTAAATTAGAGTTAATAGTTGTAATGGGGATTAATTTGGACGATTATGAGCCAATTAATCTATCTTTTATTTTAGTTTTAATTTCAGTCTTTTTCCATTTATTGCAATTTGTGTGTAATAGGCAATTGTTGGATGTAAAAGCTATCTATAAATAGCATGAAAATGATCAATAAAAGGTATTCAGAAATTTGTCCAAAAATACACAAGTGTATGTCGAATTTGACTAAGTAAAGTCGAGTTATTTTCCAAGTTTGAGTGTTTCTCAATTTGAAGAGTTTTCGTTTTAGTGAGAGTTCCTAAAACTAAGACTTGTAGTTGTTGGTTAGGTGAGAGTTCCCTAAACACTTCTGCCCCAAACAAGTGAGTGAGTGTTCCTCATTGTTATATCCTCAAGTTAAGGGTGAGAGTTCCCCTAAAACTACATTGATTCTTGAGATTCGTCCTTCCTAAGTTTCATTCTTAAATTCAACTTGTAACTGGATCCTTTGGGAACAAGTTCCTCAACTTGTTTTCACATCATTTGGCGCGTCAGGTAGGGGGGAGTTTTCTCAAATTCTTCCAAAGGGGTCGAACAACTACAAACCATGGCAGAGAATCAAGATCTAAGAGTAGCTTTGGAAGCACTTAATCGGTCCACTGCTAGTCAGGAAAGGTTGGCCGAAACCAATGCCAACCTACAAGGGAACCTTGCTACATTGATGGTAAGACTCATGGCCAATCAAGATAGGCAAGAGCAAGACGAGGAACCTCCACCTAGGAGGGAGGATAGAAGTCTTAAGGTGGACATCCCAGCCTTTGATGGGACACTTGACCCCGAAAAGTACTTAGAATGGGAGAAGTCTTTGGAGAGGTACTTTGAATACAAGGATGTTCAAGAGGAAGTCCAGAAGTACAAGATAGCCAAAGTAAAGTTGAAAGGCTATGGGGATAATTGGCTACAAGGAGAGCAAAGGGGACGTGCTCTTAAAGGCAAGGCCGCCATTGCTACTTGGAGCAAATTGAAGAAAAGAATGAGGGATCGCTTTATTCCTCACAATTACAAACAAAGTCAGTATGTGAAGTGGAGCACTTTGCAACAAAATGGAGAATCGGCCGAGGACTACATCAAGGAGTTTGATAGACTGGTGATTGTGTGTGAAGTCACGGAGAATGAAGAACTCAAGATGGGACGTTTTGTGGCTGGTTTGGACCAAGACTTGCAAGACAAACTTGAAGGTTACACCAATCTAACCTTTGTGGAAGCTTGTAAATTGGTGATCAAGTTTGATTCAAAAAGGAAGAAGAAGAAGCCGGTTGTCACCCCTCAAGTGACACGAAAACCAACCTTCCCTATAAAGGATGGTTCTTCGTTTGTCAAGACCACCGAACCACCTAAGAAAGACAACAAGAAAGATTTCAAACTTAGTGACATTGTGTGTTACAAATGCGGAGGACGGGGTCACTTCAAGAAGGATTGTCCTAATTCAAGAGCTTTGACCATGCAAGAGGTAAAACTCATTGCTAATCAAACCATTAGTTGGGAGGACTTCGAGTTAGAAGAAGTGGAGGACGTGAATCCTATTGTAGAAGTCGAGGAGGAGGATCAATGTTATCCCGAAATGGAGGACAAAAGCAATCTGGTCGTAAGGAGGGCGTTGCAAGCTCACATGGAGGAGCCCTTAGCACCACAAAGGCAGCATGTTTTCATCACCAAGTGCAAGGTCAATGGTGAGGTATGTGATTTAATTGTTGATGGAGGCAGTGAGGCAAACACGGTTTCCAAAACTTTGGTAACTAGACTTAATCTTACCACCACTAATCACCCACATCCTTATAAATTGAGTTGGTTGGAATCTAGTTCTAGCACGGGGGTTAGAAAACAATGCATGGTTAGTTTTTCTATTGGGTCTTATCATGATACTCAATTGTGTGACGTCATGTCTATGGATGCTTGTCATATTTTACTTGGTAGACCTTGGCAAACTGATAGAAAATCTCAACATGATGGGTACCATAATACTTACACTATAACTCACCAAGGAAAACAAAAAAAGTTACATCCCTTACCACCCCCACGTTTTCCTCAAATTGTTAAACAATCAAAAGAGGTGTCATTACTTACTCTTAAGGAATTTGAAAGGGAGATTGATGGTGAGGACGAGTTGTACTTGTTGTACTCTATGGAAGTCCACGAAAAATTTGAGAGTCAAAACCCTAAATTGGCTCAATTGATTAAGGACTTTGAGGATGTTTTTCCTAATGAATTACCAAATGGGTTACCACCTTTAAGGGAAATTGAACACCAAATTGACCTCATTCCCGGTGCTCCTTTGCCTAACAAACCTGCCTATAGGTGTAATCCCTTGGAGACTAAGGAGTTACAACGTCAAATTGAAGAGTTGATGAGTATGGGGTATGTGCGTGAGTCTATGAGTCCGTGTGCTGTTCCGGCTCTTTTGGTTCCTAAAAAAGATGGTACTTGGCGTATGTGTATTGATAGTAGGGCTGTTAACAATATCACTATCAAGTATAGGTTTCCAATTCCAAGGCTCGATGACATGCTTGATGAATTGAGTGGTTCTAATATCTTTTCAAAAGTTGATTTGAGGAGTGGCTACCACCAAATTCGAATGAGAGAAGGGGATGAATGGAAGACCGCTTTCAAGACCAAGCACGGTTTGTATGAGTGGCTCGTGATGCCATTTGGACTCACCAATGCACCTAGCAGTTTTATGAGATTGATGAATGAATTGTTGAGACCGTTTCTTGGCAAGTTCGTGGTGGTGTACCTTGATGATATTCTAATTTATAGCAAAAATGGAGATGAACATTTGTTACATTTGTATGAAGTTTTCACTGTATTAAGAAAACAAAAATTGTATGGAAAACTCGAAAAATGTAATTTTATGCTATATGAGGTCACTTTTCTTGGTTATATAATTTCAGGTGATGGGGTTAAAGTTGATCCTAGCAAGATTGAGGCTATTCAATCATGGCCTAGTCCAAAGACACTCACGGAGGTCCGGTCCTTCCATGGATTAGCTTCCTTTTATAGGAGGTTCATTCGCAATTTTAGCACTCTCATGGCTCCTATAACCGAATGCACAAAGAAGGGTTCATTCGAGTGGACTTCCCAAGCTCAAAAAGCGTTTGAAGATGTCAAAGAGAAGATGTGCAACATGCCTATCCTAGCACTTCCAGATTTTTCAAAACCATTTGAAGTTGAATGTGATGCAAGTAGGAAGGGGATTGGTGCCGTGTTGATCCAAGAAGGGCGTCCTATTGCCTACTTTAGTGAGAAATTAAGTCAAGGCAAACTGAACTATTCCACCTATGACAAAGAGTTCTATGCAATGGTGAGGGCTCTAGATCATTGGTCCCATTATTTGAGGCCACAACCATTCATACTACATTCTGATCATGAGTCCTTGAGGTTCATTCATGGGCAAAAGAAACTGAATTCGAGACATGCTAAGTGGGTGGAATTCTTGCAAACATTTAATTTTTCATCAAAATACAAGAGTGGAAAAGCAAATGTTGTTGCGGATGCCTTATCTAGAAGGCATGCTTTACTTGGGGTCGTGGAGGCTAAAGTCCTTGGGTTCGAGTTGATCAAGGAGTACTACAAGGAAGATGGTGAACTCAAAACCATCTTGGAGAAGTGCGTGAATGGAGTCTATGATTTGTTTTCCTTACAAAATGGTTTTCTTTTTAAGGGAAATAGATTATGTATTCCTAAATGTCCAATTCAAAACTTGTTAATTTCAGGAGGCACATGGCGGTGGTCTAGCGGGTCATTTCGGAATTCAAAAGACTATGGAGCTTCTTCAAGCTCACTTTTATTGGCCTAACATGTTATCTACTGTCCACCATGTTGTAGGTCGTTGTTCTACTTGTCAAAGGGCAAAGATGGTGTTTCATAAGGGTCTTTACAAGCCATTGCCAATTCCAGAAAGGCCTTGGGAAGACATAAGCATGGATTTTATTGTGGCTTTACCTAGAACTCAAAGGGGTAAGGACTCAATAATGGTGGTGGTTGATCGTTTCTCAAAGATGGCTCATTTTGTTCCTTGTCACAAGACTGAAGATGCTATGAAGGTGGCCAAGTTGTACTTTGATGGAATTGTTCGATTCCATGGTGTTCCACGAACCATTGTTTCTGATCGAGACACAAAATTTCTAAGTCATTTTTGGAAATCTTTGTGGCGTTTGATGGGAACTAAGTTACTATTTTCAACATCACATCACCCTCAAACTGATGGCCAAACCGAGGTGGTGAATAGGGTGCTTGGTTCGTTGCTTAGGTCTTTGGTTAGTAAGAGCACCAAAGATTGGGATGTCAAGCTTGCTCATGCCGAGTTTGCTTACAATAGAACTCCTAGTACTACTACAAAGTATTCTCCTTTTGAAGTGGTATATGGTTCGAATCCCTATGTTCCAATTGATCTCATAGCTCTACCACAAGACAAGTTTGTTCATGGAGGTGCAAAGGAACAAGCTGAATTCATGATCAAGATCCACAAAGAGGTACGTAAGAATATTGAAAAGGCCAATGAAATCTACAAGAAGCAAGCAAATAAACGAGTCAAGAACGTGAGAAGCTTTGAGGTAGGTGACTTGGTATGGATCTACATGAGGAAGGAAAGGTTTCCCAATCAAAGGAAGAACAAGCTCATGCCACGGGCAGAAGGTCCTTTTGAGGTAGTGGAGAAGATCAATGACAATGCCTACAAGGTTGATTTGGGAGGGAAGTATGGAGTTTCAAGCACGTTCAATGTGGGAGATCTTGCACCGTACTATGATGATGAAGAATTGAGGGCAATTCCTTTTGAAGAAGGGGAGGATGACCAAAATGGTCAGGAGTCTAATGGTTCAAAAGTTCACGTCCAAGAGTCCAATGCAAGGGAGTTGTATTTGTCCAAAACTTGTTTCGAAATTGCTCCTAAGGAATTTGGCGTGCATGGTCCGTGTGAATCCTCAACCGGTTGCACTTTGCTAAGTGTGGCTGATTACTTCAATGATGGGACCTAGTAAATGGTTTGGATCTCTTTAAAGTGGTCAATTCAAGCCTATTGAATAGAGGCGTGAAGAGGGGCGTATTTTAAGGGGAATTTCAAGCTGGTTTTTAATCTCATTTAAGAAGTATTACTAGGTGTTTTCTTTAGATTTATTTGCTAAATAAAGAGTCTTGAATGAGGACTTAATTGGGCGGACACAAGGGCATGAGTCAAGGCTAATTTGGAGGCATGAATCAAGGGTGACTTGAATGGTGGTTTTGAATAGCTTTGAATCATTATGGCTGGCCGGATGGAAGTTTAATTCTCCTTGTTTTATGCTCATTGTTTAAATTAGAGTTAATAGTTGTAATGGGGATTAATTTGGACGATTATGAGCCAATTAATCTATCTTTTATATTAGTTTTAATTTCAGTCTTTTTCCATTTATTGCAATTTGTGTGTAATAGGCAATTGTTGGATGTAAAAGCTATCTATAAATAGCATGAAAATGATCAATAAAAGGTATTCAGAAATTTGTCCAAAAATACACAAGTGTATGTCGAATTTGACTAAGTAAAGTCGAGTTGTTTTCCAAGTTTGAGTGTTTCTCAATTTGAAGAGTTTTCGTTTTAGTGAGAGTTCCTAAAACTAAGACTTGTAGTTGTTGGTTAGGTGAGAGTTCCCTAAACACTTCTGCCCCAAACAAGTGAGTGAGTGTTCCTCATTGTTATATCCTCAAGTTAAGGGTGAGAGTTCCCCTAAAACTACATTGATTCTTGACATTCGTCCTTCCTAAGTTTCATTCTTAAATTCAACTTGTAACTGGATCCTTTGGGAACAAGTACATATAAGGTCATAAGAGGAATATATGTATGAGTTTTATTTTTTTTGGCAAAGATATATATATGTATGAGTTATCGATAGTATTTCCGTAAATATTGACAAATTTTTAATGTTTATACATGTACACCTTTAAATTTAACATGGACTATTTCTATACTTCATTCGTTTTTATTTAGATGTAACATATTGATTTTTGACTAGAGCTGTTAGTTTAGTTAGGAAGTGTTGGTTCAACTGTTAAACTAACTGAAATGAACTTAACTTAACTTAACTGAAATAAAATGAACCAAGAATCAAATGATTGATAACTGAAATTCCAACTGAAACAAAATGAATGAAACTTAACTGAACTGAAACTGAACTGATTGATGATGAACTGAAATCAACTGAACTGAAAAAGTTGATAATATAAAATTGTTTTTAACTGATCATAACTGAACCATATCTAAACTGAAATTAACTGTAAATTGTTTGGTTTTGTTATTATTTAATTTAACTGTTTTTAACATTAATTTTGATCAACTGAACCGAAATGAATTATAAATTGTTTGGTTTTGTTAGTTAACTAAATTTTTATTAACTGTTGATCAATTGAACAAAATGACTTGATATTGTTATTATTTAAAGTTAATTGAATTGTTAATTTGTTATACTTCCTCCGTAAATGAATTTTTGCAACAAATGTATTTTTGACACTATTCACAATTTTCACTTTGAGTCTTTTATCGTAATTTGTCACTTGTATATACAGATGAAATATAGTCATGTGGGATCCCATTAGATTCATCTTAACTTGTAGTTTTTATTATTTAATGATTATAATTTTTTTTAAATACATAATTAGATATATGAAGTTTCAAAATTTTTCTTCGGCATACGTGAAAAGTCCTTTGTTGCAAGAATTCATTTACGGAGAAGTAATTTAAATTAAAACTAATTAATTAAAATTTAATATTGTCATAATTTAAAGTTAATTGATAAAAATTGTATTTAATCGACCCATTTCATAAGATAATCATTGTAATCCATATGAGTATATGACTTAGAAAGTTAGAAGTATTGAAACAATTATGAAAATTATAAAAATTAGGATTATTCCCATTGGTATACCTGGGAATTTGCATATTCCCAGTGGTATACTTGGGTTTTAAAAAATCTCAGTGGTATACCTACATAATTAATGGAATTCAATAATCACTTTTAAAGGTTGTTTTTAGGACATTAACAACCATAAAATCAGTTTTTTCTTTTTATTTAGTCAACAGTGGTTACCCAAAAAACCCAACTATAGTTAACCTAAGTATGTTTATGGTCGAATTAGTGGTATTTAATGGCCTGAAACAGCCTTTAAATGTGATTATTGAATTTCATTATTTATTTAGGTATACCATTGGGATTTTTTAAAACTTAGGTATACCACTGGGAATACGCAAATTCTCAGGTATACCAATGGGAATAATCCTAAAAATTATATAACATTAACATGCACTTTAATTTAACTAAATAAACAAATAAATTAAACCATTGTAAGACAAAATACTTCAACGGCTAAACCGAATATGATCCGCCTATATTATTTGGGGGAATAACACAAGAAAACTCGGGTAAACCCATTAATACTCGATATCTACCTCGATCAGAACCGTTAAAGATGTCCTTATAAAATTGAAAATAACCATAATGTAATTGAATATAATCATTTAAAATTAACTGATAATAACTGAAATCATACGAAAGAATTGTATTTAAATTAACCGTAACGTAAATTGAATATAATCGGAACCGATATATCAACCGTTCACAATGAACTAACATCAATTGAAATTGTACGGATAAAACCAAAGACCAACCACAACGTAAACCGAATACAATCGGAACTGTTATGTCAATCATTCACAATGAACTGACAACAACTGAAATCGTATGGGTAAAACCATAACTGAATTGATTTGAACGAAAAAGTAAAAATAACTACAACGGTTTAGAATTGAAACTGAAAAGTTAAACCTGAAATGGTTAATTTAAAAAAAATTAACTGAAGTCAACTGAACTAAAGTTAACCAAACCATTTGTTTCCAACCATAATTGAACTAATTAAACCTTTTTGTGACGAGTGACAACCACATGCCTTGTCGTAAAAGGCTTTTTGTGACCAAAAATGTCTTATTTACAATAAAAAAAATCTCATTGGCTATGAGACATTTTCTTCTAGTCGAGGCTCTATTTGTACAACCGAATTGACCTACGTACTTACTAAGGAGTGATCATTATCTTAATGAGACTCTCTATTCTAATGTGAGTCTTTATTCTAATGTATTTAGATGTTCATGCAAAGATAGAGCCCAGTGTAATTATACACATAATATACACATTGGCATGTAGTCACCTTGGAAGGGGTCCAATCTTGTCACCGAGATCCAATCCCTTCTTCCTCAATTTTCATCTTTGGTAGTTAGCCACATCTACAGAGAAGGTAACCGAGCAGCTGATTGGGTCGCCAATGTTGGTCACTTAGTTGACTCTTCTCTTTGTATTCAGTTTGATCACACTTTTCAGTTGTATACTATACTTGAGGAGGATCGGTTAGGTACTACCTTGATTAGAAGGGCTACCTAATTTTGTATTCCATCTTTCTTTATCATTAAAAAAAAATGTAGTCACACCTTGCATAAATTTTAAGTAAGGTTATGGGTGATTAAAAAGCCACCATGTCGCTAGGGCATATTCACCTATGTATATACAGACAAAAACTTAGTGGCAATCCAACGGAGACATCCATTATAAGGCACATAGTTTATGTGGTCGTACATACCAAATAACTACATACCAAAAGGCGAATGTCGTCACAAGGGCACAACGCATGCATTATACAATTATACAATTAAAAATATTGTTGATCAAAGTTATGTAACGATAAGTATGCAAAGTCAATATGTTACATCTATTAAAAAACGGAAGAAATATTAATAATGATCAAATCTCATGATGTTTGATGTTTCGTCCACTCATCCTTTAGGAATAATAATCCTTAATGAAACTACCCAACGAAGTAACCAAACTATTGAATTGAATCTACGGGCGGGCCCATGAAATGTAGACATTAAATGTCTTTACATAGTGTTAGTATGCTTGGCTAGGAAGATTGTAGAAACTCAAGTAAATTAGTCACCACCGTGTTCTTTTAGAGCATCTTTATCAATAACCATTTTAAAAAAATTCATCACATTTCTCACTCCTCCAACTCATCTCTACAACCAATTTTCATTTTCACTTCTTAACAATAACCATTTTAAAAAAGTTTATGAGTTTCTCTCTCCTACTTTTTCATACCCCACCCCATCATTTTCTCTCTTCTACCTACTCCAATAAATAAAACATTTTTATGTGATTAAAAATTATAATTATGATTAATATAATTAATACAAATTAAAAGTTATTTAATTAGCATTACTTAATTAGCTTTATTTAATTGGCATAATTTAATTTTCTTTATTTAATTAGCATGGGAATTAGCGTTATTTAATTAGTTATTTAATTAGCATAATGTAATTAGTGTGGAAATTAGTAATTTTTTAATTAGTGTGGAAATTAGCGAACTGTTAATAATACAGGTGACACGAAATATTAATAATACGCATTAAATTAAATAAATTACATTAATCTTAGCAACGTACAGTTATTACAAAGAAAGTATTACTAATTGAGAAAAATTTATCCCAACAACTTAATTTATGTTGTGCCCGAATTTTGCCCATATATGTTCGATCAAGTCGTGTTTCAAAGTCAAGTGAGTTTGTTGATCTTCTATACTTTCTCTGTTTTTCAAATAAAGGTTGATATCTATAACCCGATCTCTGTGATACTCAAATAACTCAACTTCTTGATTTTCATCTGTCCTTAAAGGACGACGTGAAGGCCTTTCTACATCAAATTCAGATACATCAGTGTAATTTTGATACGTGTGTCGTTCATCCTCCACTATCATGTTATGCATAATGATGCATGCTAACATAATGTTATGTAGCATGTTATGGTCCCAGGCAAGTGATGGATTCCGAATAATAGCAAAACGAGCTTGTAGCACTCCGAAAGCTCGTTCCACATCTTTCCGAGCTCCCTCTTGATGAGTAGCAAACAATGTATCTTTCCGAGACTGTGGACTCGTTATGGACTTTACAAAAGTAGCCCATTTGGGGTAAATTCCATCTGTAAGGTAATACCCCTTATCATATTGATGCCCATTAACCTCAAAATTTACAGCAGGACCTCGCCCCTCAAGGATATCATCAAACACAGGAGATCGATGAAGCACATTCAGATCGTTGCAACTCCCTGGCATTCCAAAAAATGAATGCCAAATCCACAAGTCTCGATCGGCCACAGCTTCAAGCACAAGTGTTTCGACCCTTTCTCTTCCTTGGTATTGCCCTCTCCATCCAACTGGACAATTCTTCCACTCCCAATGCATACAATCGATGCTACCAATCATGCCGGGGAATCCACGTTCTTCCCCTATTTTAAGTAGCCTATTCAGATCGTCCTCGTTAGGACGTCTTAAATACTCTTCACCAAATTGGGTAATAACGGCTTCTACGAACCGGTAAAGTGCCTCTCTTGCCGTACTTTGACTAATACGTAAGTACTCATCGCAAGCATTAGAAGCACACCCATAAGCTAATTGTCTAATAGCTGCTGTGCATTTTTGTAGAGGTGATATGCCTAATTTCCCCGAAGCATTTGGCCTCTGCTGGAACCAATAGTCATTTTCCACGACCGCATTCATAATACGCTCGAAAACATGCTTCTGCATGCGAAACCTCCTTCGAAACATTCTACTTGAGTACACTGCATTTTCAGCAAAGTAATCATTGTATAACCGAGTATATCCAGCTTCTGTGTCCCTATTAGCACGAGGGACACTTCGTCTTTGTTTCGGAGTGATTGCATTCACTAGGATCGGGATGTAAATGCTAGTGACATTCTCGATCATGGCATCAACTTCCTCATCCTCTGCAGCTCTTGTACATCTTCTTTCTTCATATGAGTCATCACTTGAAGAAGACGAACTCATTTTTTGATAATTTCGTGGGTATTTTGTTTAGGTATATGAAGCTTAAACTTTGGAGTTGTAAGTTTTTTTTAAGGTTAAGGCAGTTTAGCAATTGCTGTTTGAGATACATTCACACTATAATTAAGTATTCTATTTATACACATAGAGAACACTATTGCATTCAGAAATCACATGGAGCCATATATGATAATAATGCATGTCTACTTGCATTGTGCTGTCTACTTCAAATCAGAATTGAGTAACAAAGCATGCATGACAAGTGTACTCAAATTCAGAATGACATGACAATTCATATAAAGGTACATGAGCATGCATTGAAGGAAAATGTGTGGATGGTATTGCATTCAGAAATCACATGGAGTCATTTGTGATATGGTCCATCTTTTATAATGCATGTCTACTTGCATTGTGTTGTCAACTTCAACTTATAGGTTAGTGGCAAAGCATGCATGACAAGTGCACTTAAAATCAGAATGACATGATGGGCCATCGATAACTGAATAACAACTAATAAATGCTTTAAAACTAACCCATAATAATTAAACGCACCAAACATATTTATTACATTAAACATAGAGTAGTTAACATGACAACTAAAATACTACAAAGTTATTAACGAAAAAAAATACCACAAATAGAATTTAAAACATAAGACAACTAAAAACTTCTTAATTAAAAGCTGAAATTCTGGACGAATTCTCTAGCTTCATCCAACGTCTGTTGCTCCCATGGTGTGAGACTTTCTTTACCGGATAGTACAACAACCATATTCCACTTAACCTTGTACATATCCATCTCCATCTGCTTCTTCTTCCTATCTTCCTTTTCCTTTAACAACCGTAGTCTTTCCTGCTCATAATCATTTGTCTTTGCTCGATTATCATTTAGGAGTTTCAACCTTTCCCCAAATGAACCTATTAAATCAAGAGCTTCTTGAACTTGCCCTTTCCCCTTCCCCTTCAACCTGGACTTCGCTTTCTTCACACCTTCCAGACGCGGCATATAATCATCGCCCACATCCCCGCTTGTTGGCGTGTTTGGCGTGGAGCCTCCCCCCTCATCCCTTGTTCTCTTACCACTACTTCCTGTTCCAGAGGAATCGGCCATTCCAGGTGTCTTCGATGGACGACCCCTTTGGGCTTGCACCGGCGGGTTACCAATTGATGAACGAAATTTAGGAAACTTTTTCAACAATATCCATTCATCAAAAAAGTGGAATTTACCTCCCATGCTTTCAAAGATGCTGTGTGCTTCTTTGATTACATCATCCTCAGTCATGCCACTTCTCTTTTCCGCTTTGTCGTAGCACCCACACCACTTTCCAACTGCTTCAGAAATTCTAGTCCATTGCCCTTTCAGACTATCTACACTTCGAGGTGCAATTTCATGCGGTCGAGACTCCCTTGCAGCATCATACAAATTAAGAACTCTTGACCAAAATGCACCTCTCTTTTGCTGTGTTCCGACAATGTTATCACAGCTTGTGTTCATTACTGCTGAAACCAGAGCCTCTTTTTCACCCTTGGTCCAAGTTTTGCTTGATCTGGAAATTGGTTTTGTAGTTGGTTCAAAAACGGGAGTGTCGTTTTCCGACAATACCTGACTGTGGTATTGTTGCGTACATGGAACATCAAACTCCTGTTCCCCATCATAATCTTCCTTGTTGTTACCCTCACCACTGTCACCATCATTTGTATCATCATTGACATGAACGGGAGACCTCTGATCATATGCCTGAAAGGCACTTCCAGAGGAAACATTATAAGACCAAGAAAAAGGAGGTGAGAATCCAACGTTTTGAGGATTTGGGATGTTAGTTGCCGAAAACATGTTAGGATTTTGATGAAAATATGCTTGATTTTGATAAAAATTTGGTTGGTATTGTTGTGGAATATTAGGTGGACAATATTGAGGAGTATTTGTGAAATTTGTTGGGTTTTGTAGGTAATTACCAACAAATGTAGGATTAGAGGTACCTTCTTGCATGATTTGCTTATTTTTCCGGTTTGAATTACCTGATTGATTGCGTGAATAATTTGGATTATTATTATTATCCATAATTATGAAATTGTTTTCAGAAAAAAAATGAAAAAAAAAACTTGAAGTAAAAAATAAGCTTAAAAGTGGGAAAATATAAGAGAGAAATTAAGGATAATAGAAGGCTGAAAATTAAATGTGAAAAAAGTATAGCAAAATGGATCTCTATTTATAGAGTATGAAAAAATATGAATTTTGGTAATTTTTTTTTTTTTTGGAATTGTATTTTTTGAGATATAGTCGTTACAAAAATCGTAACAGCTATATTAAATCAATGGACGAGGCTACGCCAAGTGGCGCAAATCTGACGGTCCACACGTCAGCTGACACGCGTGTCAGTCAGCTGACGCGGACAATTTTTTTTTTTTGTTCAATTTTGCTGAAACGATGTGTTTTGCTGGCCTTCTTCCTCCCTTTCTTCTTTGAGTGTTGTGTTTTAATGATGACTCATTTGTTTTTTTTTTCTTTCTTCCCAGCTGCAACGTTCATATAGTAACATGAACTAGTTGAATTTCCAACCATTTGAAGAAATGGTCATGCATGACCTTTAATTAGGTCATTGTTAACTTTGGTAAAAAAAATTTCATGGGTCATGAACTTTAATTTTGGCCATTGTTAACAATGGTCTTAGTGAGTTCATAGAACCCATATGTCTACATCGTCGGATCACTGTCGCCCTTGCATTCACTACAACATTCCGTGTTTCTGCCGTCCGTTATTTATCGTCCGCTACTGTGGCCGACGTTATTTTTTATTTAACGTCCGCCTTTAATTTATATTTACCGTCCACTCCAGCTGACGTAATTAGCGCTCCAACATTTTGAAATTAAAATTCAAAAAATTTTAATTTAACGTCGGCTTTTGAAAAATTTAACGTCCGCTTTAACAGACGGTAAAAAAAATTAAGGATTCAAAATGCTAGTCGTGAATTTAACGTCCGTTTTTATCCCTTTACCGTCTGTTCATGAACGAACGTTACGTTTTTTTAATATTCAAGCCCACAATATGCAGGCCCAATTTCAAGCCATTAACTAACCCCTAACCCTAACCCTCATTTAACTCCCCTCTTTGTTTTTCATTTCATGCCTCCTCCTCCTCTCTCTATTTCATTTCACTCCACTTCTCTCTATCAGATTAATTTCATCTTCTGATTTTTCATTTTTTCCCCTTTCATCTGATTTTTCATTTTTCATTTCACCCCACCAGCAGCTTATGTTCGACGAAGGTGAAGATGAGGAGGCATGAAGGTTGGTGTTTTTCCCCTTTTATCTAATTTTTCATTTTTTTTTAATTTATGAACTGGGATTCAATATTTTTGATTTTTTGAAACCTAATTTTATTTGGTTTTTTTTTTTTGATTTGTTTTGTTATACATCCAATTGGATTTTTGGTATTTACATTTTATTTTAGTATACCTCCAGTTCTTTCATTTTTATTGGATTGAATTTTTGTGATTTTTTAGGATTTGAATTTGGGGATGAATTTTTGGATGTTTCCCTTTTTTTTGTCGAATTTTTCGAGGGTTCGAATAATCCAGATCTTCGGGGTGTTTCGGTGGGTAATTTTTTGGTCTGATTTTCATTTTTTTTTTATGTTATGTTTTATTTTCATTTTTTTTGTTTTTGTTAGGCTTTACTTTTTTTATTTACTGATTTCTTTTATTTTTTAGTTACTTATTTTTTTTCATGTATTGGTTCTGATTTTTTTTTTTGTTGCAGCTTTTATTTCTTGCAAATTGGAGTTAAAGAAAGGGATGTTCTACAACTACTTTTTTAATTTTTTTTTTTTGTATCAGATTCATCAAAATGAATAAAATTAAAGTATGTTGATTTAGTGTTTTTTTTTCGGCAACGGAATTTAATGTTGTAATTTGTGTGATTGTTTCCTACCTTTTACTTTATGTCATTATTTTGTATACTTACAAAAATATGCAAATTGATGCACAAATTGAAACCAGCTTAAAAGCTGGTCTCTTTCTTTTTTTAAATTCATGAGCCAATTTTAACGTCTGCTTTGTCATATTTAACGTCCTCCTTAAGCGGCGGACGCTAATTAACGTCTACTACAACTAACGTTATTTGGCGTCTTTAAAAAGCGGACTTTAACTCTAAAAAACGGACGTTAAATTTTTAACTTAAGTATTTTACGATTGAAAAATATCCGACAATTGTTTAACGTCCGTTGGCGGACGCTAATTAGATTAGCGTCCGCAATCCGCTATTGGTGGACGTTAAAAACACGGAATCTTGTTGTGATTGGGTCTCACTTTTGGTAATTTCATCACCCTTAGAACTGCGATCATGCGTCACATGTTGTTTTATTTTGTGGCCCATATTTCGGGCGTCAAAATAATAATATCTGTCGTTAACCAAATTATTGATTCCGGGATGAGGTTAAGGACAAAGTAGTTCACAATGTCTCCCCGTGTTATTTCACGATGGCCCCTGGCGAATCTAGCTAGCATCCTTTATTTGATCTTCTTTACAAGTCCTTCATCATAATAATGAATCAAAACGGACCCGGTTGGACCGGTGGACTGAAATCCACATTTTTTATGGATCAGACCTGAATTAAACCAGTCCGGACCGGTTTGGATTTGTCTAGAGTTGGACCGAACCAGTTTGGACTAGTATCTTATTTTTTTTTAAAAAAGTTTTTTTTTCTCTATCCGGTCCAGGTTTGGACCAGTTTGCATCGGACCGAACTAATATTTACATTTTTTTTCAGATTCAGGTCCAAACCAATCTGGACCTGTTTTTACCGGGTTTGGACCAAACCGGTGGACGTCAATCACTATCTTCTTAGACTAGAGACCGGACATCTTCGGTCTAAACCGGTTTGATTCCGATCCAAATTCCGATCCAGATCGGTTTATGAACACCCCTAATTCTAGGATCTTTGATCATAGAATATTTTGTTGGAAAACTTTCCTAAAATAGGAACCAAACATTGCATCCCATGTATTCCATTTCGGCTGGAGTATTAAGGTTCCTATTCTTTATAAATATTTAGCACTTAAATCACAAGACTTTTAAGAATCTCCAGCACCATATTGAGCGAATTTCAATTCAAAGAGTCAACAAAAGATCAAGCAGAACAGTCCACAAAATACAAGAGCATTCATCCAAGAGCTTAACTTCATCTCTTGTAAGCTTCTTAGAAGCAATCCTTTGAGAGAAATTTTTCTGTATCATCACATAGTGATTGGGTAGCAATTTTAAGGTCAGTTGCGAGTTTTTAAGAGTTCAAGTGTGAAAACATCACTCTTGCGTTGAGAGTGCGGAAGTCTATTGTGATAGTTCACAGCAACACGTGTACAGTTTTTTGTTCTTCTAAGTTGATCAATTTAAAGTAAGTAGGGTAGGAGGACGTAGGCATAGTTGCTGAACCTCATTAAATATGTGTATTCTTTGATTGCAACATTATTCCTGTTTTTATTGTTCTCCATATTTCCGCTGCTAAACCATATTATTTATTTACAACCAAGTTTAAGAAAAGAAAAGTTTAAGAGATACTCAATTCACCCCCTCCCCCCTCTTGAGTACAAGTGAGACCTTCAATTATATATAAAATTTTATTCATACAAAGTAGTAACCTCATTTTGTTTGTACGAGTAGCCTTAAATCATCATAAGAGTAAAATCAATAAATTTGGAAAAAAAAAAAACCTTAACCCCATTTGTTCATTCAAGTAATGCAATATATTTTTTACAATTTTTTTCATAATGATATTAACCCAACTTGTTTATACAACACTGCCAAAATTGGTCCATTCACGACGGTACACATTAATCATGAGCCTAAATCATGTCCCAAAAGTAGATGTTTTATGACAGTTTTTGAGCCCGTCATGAAAATTCACCTAACACCCATCCAAAACGTACTCTATTAAAATTAAAAAAAGTAAAAAATCATTCGAGGCGGGATTGTGATGATGGGAAAAATCATTTACGACCACCCTCTTCTAGGACGGGCTCACAATTTCATGACGGGAATTCCCATTATAGTTAACCTATTGTAAACTCTTTTCTAGTATTGTAAGTAACTATATATTATTTTCCATTACTGTAACTCCCCTTTATGATCTTTTTAACTCTATATAATTTTTAATAAAATTAACCATTCACACTTAAATGTGGAATTAGGGATTTAAAAACGTGTGAAATGGTCGGTAACAGGTCGATCAAAAATGGGTTTGGTAAAAAGCAATCAATAAAAAAAGTCATATGAGGCCTTCACTAACGATCGGTCTTATTCGGTATCCTGTCGAATTCGTTATTTTCTTGGCGGGTGTCGGTCGATTTTGGTCTGGTACTATCGGTCCGTTTGTTGTAGGAAACATGACACATTTGGTCGGTCACAAAAGGTTTTTTGTGGGTTGTAATCGATATGCATGTCAAAATGAGTCGGTCACAATCGGCATGCAGGTCATAATCAGACAAATCAGTCACTCACGATTTGTAACCCATTGGTCTTAAATAATTGGTCACAATATAATCGGTCCATTCAAATCTTCAGATCGGATGTCATTATTTCGGTTTAGTTTGCCTATAATTTTTGGCTTAGAAGTTTGGGATTAGAAAATTATGCCCACCCCTAATTACATAAAAAGATAGTTTCATTATGTTCGGGTCAAAAACCAATTCTAGATCGATTTTACAAGAGTTCGGGTCAAAAACATATATCGGTTCCATATGGGTCAAAGATTCGTTCGACGCCAGTCTATTTAGACCAATTAAGATCGGGTTGTGTCCTTTTTGAGTTTATAGAACCATTGTTGTAACACCCCGCATTTTAGCAACGACGTTAACGGTGATAACGTGTAACACCCCAATAATTCTCATCAAAGTATAAATGCTATTTTCAAGAAATACTGAGAATTATTAAAGTATTATCGCCACGTGTGGAAACGTATCGGCTTACTCAGAATTTTGCAGCGAAAATAAAATAGTACGTAAGTTAAGTTAAAAAGAAATTAAATCTATTACAACTTGGAACCATTGAGGCCCTAGAGTTATTAATCCAACTCAAACGAAAGATATTGCAAAATAAATCCAACCTAAATAAAAGGATATCACAAATAAAGGAATGAGCTCAATCCGCTAATGGAACACATGGATCCTACGGTTCCCTTAAAGTCACGAGACCTGCCGTGACCCCAACCCACATCCATGCCAATACTCCAGACGTGCACTTGTCTAGAGTTTTAATGCTTACCCGAATCTTTCACTTTAAGTGATTAGTGTCTTGACAGTTATTACACATAACAAGCACACATATCATACAATCCACATAACACTTGTTTTAATTATTGTTCAGATAAAACACACTGAACTCTTGTCTATTTAACGAGATTTCCATTAAGAACATATGTCTTAAGTGGTATCCCAAAGCTATTAAAGGGCATGAAATATTCGGATAATCTATTCATGCATTACCAATAAACTTGAAAGGAACAACATGTCCATATGCAAAATAAATTGCTACTAATAAACTTGGAAGGCACAACCTGTCCATATGCAAAATAAATTGCTACTAATGAAGCATGAAATATTCAAAGAACCTATTCATGCAATACTCTCTTTTATAATCGGGAACATGAAATAATCCTTCATATTCTTTTCTTGATTGGTTTGCAAACACAGGTTATACAAACAATTAAATTCACCACAAACAGTCATGTTCCACAAACTCACATATTGACAATCATGATAGAAATACGCAAAGTCCTAACATGATACTACGTCTGAAAACTTATGAATCACGCGTACCTCGAATAAATTTGGCGGCACTCCACCCTTTCCTTTAGAACTCGCCTAAGTAATATTCCTCGCCTAAAATATATAAAATAAATTCATTATATTAAACTCGAGTCCTTTAAAATATCCAGCAGCTCTAACCTATCCTAAGACTTTCCATAAATTACTCGATGATAATATTAACTACTTAATCATATGTATAAATACATTCTTTAATCCAAGATTTTAAAAGAAAATAAAAAAAATAATTTAATTTAATTTTTAAAAAATATATATATATACGTGTACACACACACACACACACACACACACACATATATATATATCATATATGCATATACATATATAGACATACGGAGTACTTAACAACAGCAAAGCACGACTGCTACCTACGGCACCAAGAACGGTGGCTCGGCATTCGGCGCTCCGGTCAACGCGGCGGTCAGGGGTGGTGCAGCAACCGGTGGTTCCGCGTGAGGGAGAGTGCTATGCTTTCTGTTCTGTTTTTTTTTCCTTTTCGAAAATCAAGAGGAACAACCAGCGAGGGTGGAGGTTGCTGTGGGGACCGGCGACTGAACGGTGGTGGAGCTTTGATGGTTATGGAGGCTTGAGGGTGTGAGGTTGAAGATGGTTATGGAGGTTTGGGGTTTTGAATTTTTTTTTCTTTTTCTTTTTTCCTGGGTCACGGTGAGAGAGAGAGAGTGGGTTTTTTTTTTTCTCTTTTTGCTTTTTGACCTAATTTGGTTTACCCTAGGGTATTTATAATGTTACGGTTGTTTAGGGTTTCTCAATAGATTGGGCCTGTGACAAATTCCCTTAGGCCCTTGTCAGTTTTAAACACTGAGGTTTTACTATTTCATCCTTTTTATTTATTTATTTATTATCTTTTTGAACGGTTTCCAACCGGCAATTAAAACCTTTGAGTTATGTTAAATATGACTCACAAATTTTTGTAAAAAATGATTTCAAACATATAAATCATTAATATTTCCATAAAATAAAATATTTATTTTATTTTATTAATTCAAATCCCGAAAATATTCGTTTAAGGGTATAAAAGCCGCGTATTCATGTATAAATAATTCTATATTAGGGTATAAAAAAATACAAGGGATTACATAACGTCGTAAACATGCAGTTACCAATCGATTTATAATGTAAAAATATGACTAAAACTCATGGAAAATAATAATTGTTATTATTATTAATGAATCCCAAAGACAAAGTTATTAAACTAATCCAAAATCAAGTCCTAAAACAAGAAATAAATCTAACTACTAAAGCAGGAAACTAAAACAGGGGCCTAGACGCTCGATAACTCGTCCCGACTCTAGCCTCTATCCTGTTAACCTGTAAAATAGAATTGGGGGTCCACTGTCAGTGGCCAGTAACTAGACTTTCCTACTTAGAAGTAGGACCACATGACATAAAATAACAGGGTTTGAATACAGGAAACAACAACGTTCACAGGTTCAACAAGTTCAACATCAGGGTTAGCAGCGGAAACATAACAGTCATCAATAACATCATCATTCAATTCAAGCCAACGCATAATACTTTCAAGCACAACACGCACAAGCTCAAGTTCAATAACAAGACATCACTGGGTCTACAACCGATAACATGACCAACAATAAAGGACTTGCCCCGCAAGATTCATCACTGATGAACCGATAGACGCACGGTCTTTAACCGCTTGACGCACGATCTTTAACCGCTCGACACGACTCTGCCTCACAATCAATCATACAAAAATTGCCCCGCACGATTCATCACAGATGTACCGATAAACGCTCGGTCTTCAACCGCTCGACGCACGGTCTTTAACTGCTCGACACGACTCGACAAGACTCAAAAGACACCAAACAATACAGTACATCAAACGAAGCAATTACACGCATGAAATCAATACTAACAACAAGATTACCAACTTGCCATTCTACTAAATTACATAAATTCATGGTCAATGCTTTAAGTCTAAATAACCAAAACATGCTTTCAATTATCAAAAACCACGCTTAGGAATTCTACATCATGCGTCATTGCATCATCAACAACATGTTAAGTCAACAACCAAAACATAAATCTTGCATCAAAATCAAAAGATCAAGCACTGCAATCAAGAATAACGAGTAAGCATTTCAAGAAAACAAGAGTAAATTATCTAAACCACTCGGCTAACACGAATAACACAACATCAACAATCAAACAACATTCTAATCCTATTATTCTATGAAATCTAATCCTAATCCTAAGTAAGATAGCTAGTTACCTTAATGAAAGATTAGCACCAAAAAACACGCACAAATCACGCCCAAAACACGAGTGCTTCACTCGACAACACGCACGGCCATGAGTCAATCTATACGTCCAAACATAGTTGTTGTTCACGAATAGAAATCTTGTTGGGTTGATAGATCTTGAAGGGATTGTTGAAAGAAGAATAAAGATTAGATTTTTTTTTTGGGTCTTGGTATTGAGGTTGCCGTGAAAAGAAGGAGGAGAAAGGAGGAGTTTAGTTTTGAGTTGATCAAATAATAAATAAGGAGGGATAAAAGGGTAGGCTTTTGGATTTAAATAGAATAAGGTTTACTAGATAATAGGAGAAGGGCTATTAGATTTTAGGAGTTAGTTTAAGAAGGGAAGGGGAAAATAGTAGGGGTGGCCGGCTAGAAGGAGTCAAGCAAGGGTCTTAGGCTAGTTTCAATTAAAAAAAATTGTCTTTGGGCCCAAATCGGATAGTTTAGGTTTAAAGGCTTAATTTTACACGAAATTTTACGGCCCAAAAATCCGCGTCGTTACAATTGTAATGAAAATTATGGCAACAATTTTTCTATACTACTATTAAAAGGCTTGCCACTAAGAAAAGCCAATTATCCTCCCAAACTCTGAAATGTCCCTCCCTACCTCTTCTTTCATCAAACTTATTATTATTATTATTATTATTATTGTTATTGTTCGTTATTGTTGTTGTTGTTGTTATTATTAGGATTTTTTGTTCATAACCATTTTTTATAGTCAAATTTTTGTCTAAAACTATCTTTTATAGGGTTTTTTTATAAAACCATTTTTTGTAGCTGAATGGGTTTTTGACCACCATCTTTGGACGGAATCCGGCAAAGACTGACCACATGAGATGCACGTGAGTCACTTAAAACACATTTTTTTGGTTCTTCTATTATTTTTCCCCCCAATCCCCTCATTTTCACTGATTTACCATTCATATGCCCCATTACAACCCAAATATAAACCCCCATTTCCACATCGATTCACCTCAAAAATTGGAGTAAAACCAAAAAAACGTGTTTTAAGTGACTTATGTGCATCTCATGTGGTCGATCTTCACCGGATTCTGTCCAAAGATGGTGGATAACAACTCAATCAGCTACAAAAGATGGTTTTATGCAAATAACCCTACAAAAGATAGTTTTAGACAAAAAGTTACCTATAAGAAATGCAAATCGGGGCTAATCGAGTTGCTTTTTGCAAATTTTAACCGCATGCAAATCTGCTCCAGAAGGTGACCCGTAATAACTTGGGAGGGCATTTTTTGGACACATAGATTAATGCGCAAAATCAAGGAAAATTGGGAACGCAAATCGGTGCTAATCGGGTTGTTATTTGCAAATTTTGACCTCAAATCTGATCTTTAAGGGTTAAAATGACCTATATAACTTTGAGAGGGCAATTATTTTACACATAGATTAATGCGTGCAGATCAAGAACGTAAATCTGGGCTAATTGTTTTTTTTTTTTTTGCAAATTTCGACCTCAAATCTGATCCTTAAGGGGTAAAATGATCCATAAAACCTTGAGAGGGCAATTTTTACACATAGATTAATGCGCGTAGATCGAGGCAAATTGGGAACGCAAATCGGGGTGAATCAGTTCTTTTTTTTTCAAATTTCGACCTCAAATATGATCCTCAAGGATTAAAATGACCCGTAAAACCTTGAGAGAACAATATTTTTAACACATAGATTAATGTGCACAAACTGAGGCAAATTGGGAACACCAATTGGGGCTAATTGGGTTGTTTTTGCAAATTTTGACATCAAATCTGATCCTTAAGGTTAGCTTAAAATGGCTCGTAGAACGTAACCTTTAGAGGGCAATTTTTTTGACTCATAGATTAATGCGCACAAATCAATCCGAATTGGGAACGCAAATATAAAAAATAAAAAACATTAAAAAAATAATAATATTAAAAAAAAATTAAAATGTAAAAAATATGGAGTAAGTATATCAAAAGTTTTCGTTGCCAAGAAAAATTTCTTACAAGTTTTTTTTAAAACAATATGACTAAAAAAATTGCTCATAATACATTATTTTGAAATTTAGCCTCTCATAAAATTTAATTAAACTACTGTCAATTAATCCCCAAAAGCCTCAATATGACGATCACATTGACCTATTAAAAATTATTTTTAATTAAGCTTCTTACCATTATATATTATATCACTTTTATATATTCTGACATTTTCTGATATTCATTTCATGTAACTTATGTGTTCACATTTTTTAATATGAAAGAAATTGTGTACTTTCATTATCATTACATTTGCTCTCAAATATCATATTATAAAAAATAAATTGTGCATCGCACGGGTATTATCTAGTGATGTTAATATAATAAATGACTAATATGAATATTTATAAAAGAATATATAATCATTTACAAACACCAAGCTAAGACCCTGCATGTTATGCTATATTAATAATTTAATTTAATATTTAATTTTAACAAATGTACATGAAAAATATCTTAAGAGAAAAAAAGGCTTTACCAAATTATTACACTAAGAGAAAAAAAGGCTTTACCAAATTTTATTAAAAAAAATCATTAAATATGATTAAACTATTATAGCCATTTTTTTCCAAAACATAATCAACTCTCAAAACTAAAGTAAAATAAAAGAAATAAATGTAAATGGTGTTGGAAGTTCAAAGAGTGAAAAGGTGGGTATGTGAGTAGTTAGAGAGAACTTGTCCCACATTGGTAGAATAGGAAGAGTTTTTCACATTTATATATTTGAACTTATCTCTATTCTCTAAAAGCTTAAGTGGTAGGTGGGTTGTTGACAAGACACGCGCGCGCACCGCACCGGGCCGGACCGGGCTCGGGCCGTGGGAAATGCGATGCGCGGTGTGCGGGTTGGGCCTTGGGCCATTCTATCTTTTTGCTGAAAATCCGTTTGACTTTTTATTTGAATTCTTAAACGGTCAGTAGCAAAATCGCACAAAATTGGGTCTTCGAGCAGTTCCGATTCTTTTGCTTGACCGACAGTTGCATTGATTATTTCTTTCACCCACTATTTCAGTCAGTCAGCCATTAACACCATGATTCTCTCCCACTAACAGTCGGCCTTTTTTACCCATTATTCTCTCCCATGATTCCTTTCTAACATCGGTTCTCAGTCTATATAATGTTGCCTTCCTCAGTTATTAATATACACAGTTATATACAGCAGTTTTACTCTCTTGTTTTCACTCTTCTCAAACACAGTTCCATTGTTTTCCTGGGCATAATCTGAGTTCCAGTCGGGCTGGTGCGTGCACACTATTCCGGCGCCGTGCTAATCCTGGAGGGCAACCGCTGTACGTCTACTGCAGCCGGTAGCGCGAAATTGTCTTTTAGGACAGTGGTCGTTCATGACGCGGCAATCGTTTCACTTTTGTCTGTTCACGCTTCAACAGCTAAGTAACATTTTATTATTTCGAATAACAATCTAAAAGACAATTATTTATTATGGCTACATCTAAGTTTCTTATTCCTGATATGTTGAAATTAGAGGCTTTAGATGGTAAGAATTATAAACGCTGGGCTGTTAGGATGCGATTCTATTTAGAACAGATTGAGGTTGCTTATGTGCTTGATAATATTCCTGAAACTGATGATGAAACTTCTGAAATTTGTTAAGGATAATCGGACTTGTTTGGGTATGTTACTTCATCATATGTCGAATACTCTGCTTGACATTTATGTGGCTTTCTATCATGCTAAAGATGTTTGGGATGCACTTGAGAAAAAATATGGAACTGATGATGCCGGTACTAAACGCTTTTGTGTTAGTAATTGGTTAGGCTTTCAAGTTTTAGATAGTAAACCAACTATTGATCAAATTCATGAGTATGAAAACAACTGCATTAATATGGCTGTTGAGGGTTTGTCAATCTGTGATATTACTTTAGCCATTATGTTAATTGAAAAAATTCCCCCTTCCTGGAAAGATTTTCGTAACCAATTAATGCACAAAAAAAGGGACTTAACCTTAGAGGAACTTATAGGCCACTTAAAAATTGAGGAAGAAAATCGTATTAAGGATAAAGGAAGTTCTGTTTTTCCTTCTTCATCTGCTAAGGCTAATCTGATAGAGTCTAAGTACAAAGGCAAAAGTCCACTCAAACCTGAACAAAAGATCAAGAAATATAAGTTCATGGGTACTTGCTTCAAGTGTGGCAAGACTGGTCATAAAGCCGATAAGTGCATGGTTAAGAAGAATGGAAAACCTCATGCTCATTTGGTAGAAGACAATGATAACATAGTGGCTATGGTTCTGGAAGCAAATATGGTTGATAACACAGCAGAATGGATCGTTGATACCGGGGCTACTAGACACATCTGCACCAACAAGGACATGTTCACTACCTACAACAAAATTGATGGTGAAAATGTCTTCATGGGTAACTCTGCTTCTGCAACCGTACTCGGCAAAGGAAAGATCATTCTAACCCTATCTTCTGGAAAATTGCTTACTCTTACTAATGTTTTACATGTTCCAGAAATGCGCAGGAATTTGATTTCTGGAAGTCTTCTCATGAAAGCTGGACTCAAACTATCTTTTGATTCTGATAGATTAGTTCTTACTCGTAATGGGGAATTTGTTGGGAAGGGATTTTGTAATGGGGGGCTTTTTGTTCTTGATGTTAAAGTTGAAATTGTGAACCCTGATGTAAAAGTTGAAACTATGAATAAGAATGCTACTACTTCTTCTGCTTATATTGCTGAGTCTATTGATTTATGGCACGCAAGATTGGGTCACGTTAACATTGATTCAGTTAAAAAACTAAAACACCTTAATCTAATTCCAAATTTTTCTAATATTGATTTTTCAAAATGTTAAATTTGTGTTGAGGCAAAATTTGCAAAAAAGCCATTCAAATCAGTAGACAGACTGGCTGAAGTATTAGAGCTTATTCATAGTGACTTAGGTGATTTTAAAAATTATGAAAGTAGAGGAGGTAAACGTTACTATATTACCTTCGTTGATGATTGCTCTAGATTCACCATGATTTTTCTTCTCAAATCTAAAGATGAAGCTGAGGAAATGTTCCTAAAATATAAAGCAAAGGTTGAGAATCAATTGGGAAAGAAGATAAAAAGGCTTAGGAGTGATAGGGATGGTGAGTATGACCCCAACACTCTTAAGGCATACTGTGAGAAAAATGGCATTGTTCATGAAACAACTACTCCTTATTCTCCTGAACGAAATGGTATAGCTGAAAGGAAAAATAGAACCTTGAAAAACATGATGAATTCTATGCTTATTAGTTCTGGTCTTCCTGATAATATGTGGGGAGAAGCAATTCTTTCTGCTTGTCATATTTTCAACAGGGTTCCTCACAATAGACTTGATAAAACTCCATATGAATTATGGAAAGGTCGAGCTCCTAACTTGAAATACTTAAAGGTGTGGGGGTGCCTAGCAAAGGTTGGCATTCCAAGCTTTAAAAGGGACAAAATTGGTCCCAAAATTGTTGACTCAATCTTCATTGGCTATGCTTATCAAAGTGTAGCTTATCGCTTTCTTGTCAAAGGTACTAACAACTCTTATGCAGGTGGTACCATCATTGAAGGTAGAGATGCTGAATTTTTTGAAAACATTTTTCCTTGGAAAAATTCTCATATTGGCTCTTCTAGTGTTTCATCCTCTAGTAGCTTAGTTAGTTTGCCTATTGAAATTTCGCCTCCTATCACTAATGATGAATCTGATGTTGAACCTAGGAGAAGCAAAAGGTTGCGAATAGAAAAGGACTTTGGTCCCGAGTTTACTACTTCTTTTCTCTCTGAAGCTATTTCTGTTTATGATGATCTATTCATTGATGATGATTTTGTTCACATTTTTGTTTTAGAAGAAGATCCTAAATTCTATGACGAAGCGATGAGGTCTATTGATGTAGTTTTTTGGAAAGAAGCAATTCATAGTGAGTTGGAATCAATCCTAAGTAATAATACTTGGGAACTGGTTGACCTTCCTAGAGGTTGCAAGCCAATTACTTGTAAATGGATCTTTAGGAAAAAATTGAAGGTCGATGGATCCATAGACAAGTATAAGGCTAGAGTGGTAGTAAGAGGTTTTACACAAAAACATGGAATTGACTATTTTGACACTTACTCCCCTGTGACTAAAATTGCAACCATTAGAACTTTAATTGCTATTTTCGGTATTTTTGGTCTTATTGTGCATCAAATGGATGTCAAAACTGCCTTCTTAAATGGTGACTTGGATGAGGAGATCTACATGGTCCAACCTGAGGGGTTCGTGGTTCCTGGTCAAGAAAATAAGGTTTGTAAATTGATCAAGTCCTTATATGGTCTAAAGCAAGCTCCAAAGCAATGGTATGACAAATTCAACAAAACTTTGATTAGTAATGGTTTTCATGTTAATGAAGGTGATTCTTGTGTTTACTCAAAACATGATTCCCATCGTTGTGTGATTATTTGTCTTTATGTGGATGACATGTTAATTTTTGGTACTAACTTGGATCGCGTAAAAGAGACTAAAGATTTTTTGAAATCAAATTTTGAAATGAAAGATATGGGTGAGGCAGATGTGATTTTAGGTGTAAAAATTAAAAGGACCTCAAATTAAAAGTACTTAAAAAAATTTGACTCTTTTGATGTTGATCCAGTCAGAACTCCCTATGATCCTAGTTTCCACTTAAAGAAAAATAATAGTGCTCCAGTGTGTCACGCCGAATATGCTAGAGTTATTGGTTCTGTCATGTTTCTTATGAACTGCACTAGACTCGACATTGCTTATTCCATTAGCAGATTGAGCAGGTACAGTCATAATCCAAGTAATGATCATTGGATTGCCTTACGGAGGTTGCTTAGGTATCTTAAGGGTACCATGAATTGGGGATTGCATTACTCCAAATTTCCAGGTGTTTTAGAGGGGTTCTGTGATGCCAATTGGGTATCTGGAAATGATGAAATTAACTCCACTAGTGGTTATGTTTTCACCCTCGGAGGTGGAGCTGTTTCTTGGAAATCTTGTAAGCAATCTTGCACTGCTATGTCTACTATGTAATCTGAATTTATTGCTCTTGAATTGGCAGGTCATGAGGCAGAATGGTTGAGGAATGTGCTTGTAGATATTCCACTGTGGGGGAAGCCAGCTCCTTCAGTATCACTTCACTGTGATTCGCAAGCTGCTATTGCCGTTGCAACCAACCTTGCCTATAATGGAAAGAAAAGACACATTCGTTTGAGGCACAAGGCCGTCAAAGACTTGCTGTCTGTGGGGGTGATATCACTGGACTATGTAAAGTCCGAAAAGAACATTGTGGATCCGTTAACTAAAGGCCTATGTAAAAAAACTAGTTTTGGAAACATCGGAGGGGATGGGGCTAAAGCCCATTGATTGAATTGTAAGTAATGAACTCCTACTCACCTTGAGTTCAAAGGGGAACATTATGTAATAATTCAGAAGCACTAAATTTTATTTTCCATCCTTTAGATGTTTGTTTTGTGCTTGCTACATGTGATTGAGGTTGAGCATTGGCTTTTAATGAACCCATATTCATATATTTGATGGTGTGATGTAGCTCACACTTGATGGGTTCACCTACTTAGGTGTGGAAGTTTGGCCGCTTCTTATGAGTAAGGCATGGGCTGATACTCTAGAGCACCTATGAGCATCCAGGTTTGGACGTATGGCCAGTATAAGGCGTCAATTGTATTCGCGGAACTCAGATTAGTGTACATGTTCAATTGTGTGGCCCAAGTGATGGGTCTCTAACTCCCTACTAAGTTCAAGACGAAAGTCACCTAGTCGGAAAGAGATCATAGCTTGAAGTTCACTATGTGTTAATTCAAGTCGCAAGACATTGACACTTTATGCAATTGATTGTCTTGCCCAAAACAAATTTCCTTCAAATTCTTCTTGCTTTTCACATCTTTGAAACTGTGGGGGATTGTTGGAAGTTCAAAGAGTGAAAAGGTGGGTATGTGAGTAGTTAGAGAGAACTTGTCCCACATTGGTAGAATAGGAAGAGTTTTTCACATTAATATATTTGAGCTTATCTCTATTCTCTAAAAGCTTAAGTGGTAGGTGGGTTGTTGACAAGACACACGCGCGCGCACCGCACCGCACCGGGCCGGGCCGTGCTCGCGCTGTGGGCCTTGGGTCTTGGGTCTTGGGAAATGCGATGCGCGGTGTGCGGGTTGGGCCTTGGACCATTCTATCTTTTTGCTGAAAATCCGTTTGACTTTTTATTTGAATTCTTAAACGGTCAGTAGCAAAATCGCAGAAAACTGGGTCTTCGAGCAGTTCCGATTCTTTTGTTTGACCGACAGTTGCATTGATGATTTCTTTCACCCCAATATTTCAGTCAGTCAGCCATTTACACCATGATTCTCTCCCACTAACAGTCAGCCTTTTTTACCCATTATTCTCTCCCACGATTCCTTTCTAACATCGGTTCTCAGTCTATATAATGCTGCCTTCCTCAGTTATTAATATACATAGTTATATACAACAGTTTTACTCTCTCTTGTTTTCACTCTTCTCAAACACAGTTCCATTGTTTTCCTGGGCATAATCTGAGTTGCAGTCGGGCTGGTGCGTGCACACTATTCCGGCGTCGTGCTAATCCTGGAGGGCAACCGCTGTACGTCTGCTGCACCGGGTAGCGCGGAATTGTCTTTTAAGACAGTGGTCGTTCACGACGCGGCAATCGTTTCACTTCTGTCTGTTCACGCTTCAACAGCTAAGTAACATTTTATTATTTCGAATAACAAATGGGATGATAAATAGATCGTAGCTATAACTTCGGAGTTTGACCAATTCGATCTTTTTTTGGTGAAACTATCCCATCTGTTGTTTGGTAATGAGGTATATATTAATTACACACCCATGCCGGGGGCCATCTCAAGTCAACACCCAACTAATGAATTGTCTTTAGTTTAGTACGAGTAGCTTTATTTTGTGACATTTTCATAAACTATTCCACTGCACGATTCTTCTATCTATGAATGCTCATCAATTCACCAAACGAGGATCATATTCAACAACTAACATGTACAAGGTTTATTTTGATCAAATTAATCCTCGTGTACTATGTAAAACATCTCGATTAGATTTCAGCATTATTGAAGTCTTATGTAGATGAATTGATCTGAATACTATTGGAACTGATATGAGTACGAGAACATATAAGGGTACGAGGAGGGAAAAACCGCAAATTTTAAAAATTTAAAGTACAAGTATCTTGACAAAAAAAAATAAAAATAAAAATATGATGATATGGGTATGGCCAGGGTACCACAAATGTTTTTATGTTTATGAATTCATTATCAACACTTATTCTAATCAGCTCCCCAATTTTATTTTAAAAGTGACACTTATAATAATAATAATAATAACTACAACAACAACAACAATAATAGTACTACTAGAGTACTACTACTACTACTACTACTACTACTACTACTAATAATAATAATAATAAAAGAAAAATTGATTCTAATAATCTCACCATTAATTTATTCCAAAATATCCCACCTGTATATACCATGTTTTCAAAATGGGTCATACTACCCAAAAACTAACCCATTTTAAGAAGAAAAATTACCAATAGGATTATTTTAAGAAGAAGGTATATAAAGGTGAATTATTTTAGAATAAATTAAATGTGAAATTAATTTTATTATTCCACCAAAAGATGGGATTATTAAAATTAATTTTTTCTAATAATAAATGGATTAATGAGCGGGGTGGGTATAGCCTGAACAACATATCCATCCCCATCCTCATCTGATCCCCGTGTGGGGAAAATTTAATCTTCATCCCTGTCCTGCCATCCACGCACCAAACCAGGACCCATCCCCACCACACGAGGCGAATATGGCGTGGGTCTCTTATTTCGCCCATCCCACTTTCATCACTACATGAATCTCTTTAATTTCGAGGTTTGAGATCCCATCTGATCGAAGTGGAAACTGCCTATTTTCCCAAAGTGGAAGTTCTTTCTCTGGCGCATTCTTCAACGTATTCTGCCTTTTGCTGATAATCTTTTGCGCCGCCATATCTTGGTCCCTTCTGTGTGCTCGCTTTGTACTGCCCAACCTAAGACGACTGCTCATATTTTACGTGATTGTCCTTTTGCTCAGCTTATATGGGCCTCATCTGACATGGGCCTTCGTATGCATTCTATTATAGGTATGGATTTAGATATTTGAATTTCAAATTTTATTATCTACCTTCATGATCCTGACGACCCAAGCAAGTCACGTATTGTACATTTCACGGCTATCTTATGGAGTAGTTGGGTTCTACAGAATATTGTTATTTTCCGTTCTCACCTTGTTAACCCCTCAAGGTTTATGAAAATGATATCTGAAATAAGGACCAGATGCCTTATCACTTTTGCCAATTTGTCTGCTCCCTCGCCACAGTTAACTCCTGCTCATGAGCCGATTCCTTCCGTCTCCTGGTCAGTTGGGGCTTCTACCTTCATGCCACTTTTGATTAGGGTTGATGGAGCATGGAAGCAGCGTTCAAAGCGTTTTATAACTGAATGGGGTTCAGTTATTGGTTGGCAAATCGCTTCTTCTTCTGGTGTTCTTGCTCAGGGAGCACAAAGGATTTATGCATCCTTCGCTCTACTGGCTGAAGCTTTTGCTCTCCTTTTTGGTCTAATTCGGGCGCTATCTTTTGGAAAAGTCATTCATGTGCTGTCTGACTCTTCTCAACTTGTTTGTGATTTTTCTTCCATTGATCCACCCCCTCTACCCATTGCTGCTATCGTAACGGACATTCGCAACATCGCTGCGTCTATTTACTTCTTTAAATGTATTTTAGTTCCTAGGTCTGTGGTTGCTCCTACCCATTGTTTAGCTGCTACGGCTAGATTGGGTAGGTAGCTTGTTTGTTTTTGTTGTTTAACTTCCAAAAAAAAAAGAAGGGGTGTCAAACTACTTACTCGGTTCAGTTATGGTTGGAACTAAACAGTTTGGTTGACTTTAATTCATTTACCTTTTTTTTTTCCATTTTAACCAATTTGGTTTTAACTTTTTTTTGTTTATTTTCAAACCCCAACAATAATTTTTTTCCCATTTTAAACCAGTTTCATTATGGTTGGTCTACTAAATTTACCCATATATACGATTTCAGTTAATATCAGTTCATTGTCAACAGTTGTTTTCAATTATGTTATGAAAATATCAATTTTATCCACACAATTTCAGGCACACTTTAATGAAGAAATTGTACTTGGCTTGTTTTACATTATTTTCCGCAAATGGCAAGAGTTGGCATTTCATAATAGTTGAGATTAGGATTTTATTACACTATTAAATCATGTGCTATATTCGTTAAGTAGCAATATGTGATACTACAAATAATTTCCTAATTATTGAGTAATTTTTGGACGAAAAATTAACATTTTAATTGAAATTTGAGTGGAAAAGTTAACTTTATGTTTTTTCATTGAAATTTGGGATGGAATATTAATTTTTTATTGAAATTTGAGAGGAAAAGTTAATAATTATGAGTTTAACTAAAAAAAGTGTTAAAATAGGTTGCGAGAAATACCGATTTAGATAATAATTTCAGAATGTGTTTAAATTAAATTGAGTGAATTTTGTTTCAGTTAACCAATAATTTAAAATAGTTTTTATTTTGTTTTTGTATAGTAGAAAATAAACAATTTAAAGTAGATTTCAATTCAATTTGGTTTAGTTAACCAACAATTAAAATAGCTTTCAATTAATTCAATTATGGCCAGTTTAAAACAATTTAAAATGGTCAAGCTTTTAGTTTAGTTGATTTCAATGACTCGGTTCAGCTTCAGTTAAGTGCTAGTACATTTTGTTTCCATTGGTATTTCAATTATGGATCATTTAATTTGGTTCTTGTTTTATTTCAGTTATCTCAGTTCAATTTGTGTTAAGTTATTAGCAGTCGAACCAACAGTTACCAACCAAAATGTTAGCCCTAATCAGAATAATGACGTTGAAGAATTGTTATTAGGACACCAAAAAAATCCTAATCAGTTATGAAAGTTTTTGTCTCTAAATGGGCCTAATTCGTCCCCATTAATTGATTAGTGATGGATTTGATGATAATTTTTTTTCAAATGTTTTGAGACAAATTAAATAATTTATCCCTAATTATATATATATATATGTTAAATTATTACTTACTCCTCCCACCACATGCATGTCCACATTTCTTGCTTGTCATAGCTTTTCTCCCTCCAATTAACACCATTAAAATGTTTAATACTCTGACTTGAAGGATGAGAAGTGGTTATGTTTGTTTCAATGGATATATGTTGACCTTGTTTGAATTTTTTTTTTTTATTTGATCAGATATAATTTTTTCTATTATGATTTGATTGTCTAATTTGATTAAAGTTTTCCTAGCTATATACGATTATACACTAATTTATAAGGAAAAAGTATATAAATTGGATCTTATTTTACCTGCATTAATTACTTATATGTAATTTTTATAGTTTTTTTTTTTTTTTTTTTTTTTTTTTTTTTTAGAAATTTAAAGTTTAAAAAATCAAACAAAATTCACAAGTCTGATCCAAAACAAGGTATTGAAATGGGGTAAATAAGTTATAGCCTAAACATTTTTAATTGGGGGAGAAAGGGTAACGTCAGTAGTTGGGATTGACTAGGGAGTAGTTAAACATCATTTGATAATTTACTGTTTTCCATCAAATTATTTAAAATGATTACAATATTTTGATATATATTTTACTATTCTTGGCAGCTCATCAATAGTTGTTGGCTTGTTGCTGTTAAATTAATTTTTTCCACTAATAAAATATAACATTAATCGTGGTACGTGATTATTCCTACGGGATCTTATGTGTGACTTTTTTTTTTTTTTTTTTTTTATAACGTAGGAAAAAAAATCATAGGCTCATTTAGGAATGAGAACTCCAACATTGAACCTTAAGATGAGGCCAGTGAGTTTGGAGCAATAGCTCAATTTTGCTTGATTCGATCTCAGGCTTCCTATGAGGTCCGTATTGTTTATTATCCAAAGTACTAGGAGTTCATCATGTTCTAGTTTATGCCAATGGTTGAAAAATGCATGTATGGAATAAAATCTACTTGTATTATAATATATTAAAATGCATTCCTCGCACCATATTATGTCATGTTGGACCTACGTCATTGTTCTATGTCATTAATCTATGTGTCATCACACCATTTAAAATCCAAAATGAATTAAAACAATAAGTCTCAACAATAATCATCGAATTAACCTACAACCTACCTCCATGTAGCCAATCTTTTTACTAATAGTCTATAACTTCTCCTTGTATCCACTATTCAATATATAAGATGATTCCAATTAATATAAATTTGACCAAGTTTGAGCTTATTCTAAAATTTCACGTTAGTTATTATTTATAATATAATTTAATATTTTTACTTTTAGCTAGGTTATCTGTTATCTAAGCCTTGTACTTTTGGACTTAATTTCTAACACCACAAAAAGTTGGCCCATTAACAAAGATACTAATGACGGCTCTAAATCTTGTTCTAAAGTAGATGTTTTATGACAATTTTTGGGTCCATTATTAAAATTCGCCTACTAACTAACCCAAATTCTATTAAATTGACTCAGTTACAATGAGATTGCGACAGAAAATATCATTTACAACCCCTTTTTAGGACGAGATCACATTTTTACGACAAGAAAAATTATTTACGACCCCCCCCTTTCTCGATCGGGGTCAAATTTTTACGAAGGGAATTGAATTTCCATCTTAGATAGAATTTTTTGAACATAATAGTATAAAATTTATGTTCAGCTTTCGTTTAATTCATTTCAGTTCAAAATAATTAATTCACATGAAATGGACCCTAGCTAGCTAGTATCCCAACTCCCCAATTGTGTCGTCCGTGGATATTTTTTGCCTTTTATAATAGATAAAATCACAAGACCATCTTCCTCTTTATATCTCAAAGTATTTGGTTTGAAATTATTTATAATGGAGTAAGTAATTAAAATGATTTAATTAGCATTTTCTTACAAGAATCCATGAGGAGTAGTTTAAACACACTCCGGTAGTTATGTAACTACACTTTTAGTTGTAGCAGCTTTGTTCTTAAAATAAATAATGTGCTCGGTGCTCCTTATCCAGCTAAATAAACATAAAATATAATCTGTCGAACATCGTCGTTGTATATGTAGTATTGTCTCGTACTCTCTCCGTAAGATATTAACTGCAACGATTTGATATAAAATAGAAAAAGAAAACATCAATTTTTTGCAGTTAATATGTTATAAAGGGAGTATAACAATATAATATTACATGCACTTTCAACATGAATATTCAATAATTTGAGTAACTAACAATTGCATGTCTTTTCAAAAAAAAAAAAAAGCTAACAATTGCATGTGACGTAGAATATTTCTTAGTTGAGCAACTCCACCTCTATTTTAGTTTGTGTCTTTTTCCTTGACCTCTTTTAACGTCAATTATGTTATAAATAACCTTGAAATCTTATATTAAATCATATACATAAAACATAATATTACATACTAAGATAAAATGGCAAAATTGATTATGAGCAACTTTGCTATTGTTGTTCTTCTAGCACTTGCTCCACTATGCTTCTCCCACAAGTTGCAACAAGGTGGGTACTGCCCACTCGACCCGCACTACTACGACCACTCGTGCCCACAAGTGCAGCACATTGTCAAGTCTGTTGTTGCTCAGGCGGTTGCGAAGGAGCGCCGTATGGCTGCTTCTTTGCTTCGACTTCATTTCCACGACTGCTTCGTTAAGGTGAATTATGCTTCCAACTTGCTCACTTTTTCGATCTTTTATTGTACTGTCTATTTTTTGAGACATGGCTTCAAATATTAAATTTTTTAGTTGTATATTATGAAAATAAAAAGCTGATATTATGAAAGTAAACATTAAGAAGGAAAGACAAAAACGACTGACAAGATTTCAGGGGTTATATTTATCTTAATTATTATTAAACTTTTTCTACGTTTTTCTAAGTGCGACATTTTGACATTATTCAATATTATACTTTTTATTAGCCGTAACTTTCTCGAATATGAATAAAAGAATGTTATTAAAATAACAACATTTGTAAATTAGTTTGAATATATATTTTCAAGATTTCAAAAATCTATAATTTTTAATAATATATAATTAAGAATATTAATGATAAAAGTTGTACATTGACAAGCATGCATTATATTGAAAATACAACACTTTGAAAAGAAATGAAGAAGTATAATTTGCTACAGAGTTAAGAAAAAACCAATAAAAGCAAGTGAATTTTGATTATTTTTCATACAATAAATACATAAAATATATTATAGTTTATTTATATTTTTTCCACTTATATTCCAAATTAATATTAGATTGTGCCATGTGATATAAAAATGCAGGGATGTGATGCATCAGTATTGCTAGATAGTAGTGGAAGTATCGTTTCAGAAAAGGGATCAATCCCTAACAAAAACTCACTTCGAGGATATGAGGTGATTGACCAGATCAAGGCTGCAGTAGAAGAAGCATGCCCTGAAACCGTCTCTTGTGCTGATATTGTTGCTATTGCTGCCAGAGATTCCACAGTTATTGTAAGCAAACATCTAGAGTTCATGATATTGTAGTACCTAGTAAATTTTTGACAATATTATAAGATACTTAAATACATAAAATTGTATTTTAGGCTGGAGGACCAAACTGGGAAGTGCCACTAGGAAGGAAGGATTCATTTGGTGCAAGTATTCAAGGATCAAACAATGACATCCCTGCTCCCAACAACACTTTTAACACCATTCTTACCAAGTTTAAACGTCACCATCTCAACCTTGTTGACCTTGTTGCTCTCTCAGGTTTGTTTTTGCGTATCTTTTATACTATCAATATCTACTAGTGTTTCATTTACGATTCAAAAGAATATATATAGCTCAATTGATGTTAAAGACACAAAAAAAATCTAAGCAAAATTCACGAGAATGATTCCTACTTTGATTTTATCTTTCCAAAATAATCCCAACATGTTATTATCTTTGAAAAATCCAAGCTTTAGTGAATATTTTCTGAAAATAAGCCAAACTTTTATTTTTTTTAATTAGAAAAGACATTAGTTACAACGGAAATTTTGGTCGTGAAAATGTGGCCCTGTCATAAGAAAGTGGGGTTGTAAATGATTTTTCCCTTCTTAAAATGTGATCCAATCGTAGAAAAGATGGGTCGTAAATAATTTTTCCCATCGCGATCATGTCTTAAAATAAAATTTGAGTTAGGTATTAGGTGAATTTTAGCGATGGACCCAAAATTTGTCATAAAATATTTACATTTACAACAGGATTTAGATCCGTCATTAATGTGTATCCGTAGTTAATGGGCCAATTTTTGTAGTGACATTAGTATCATCATGGATTAACAAAAGTAACAAATATAACACTTCAGCTTATTTTGAGAAAAATAACATTGAATAATGTTTAGATTATTATACAATAATTAAAAGTTGGGATTATATTTGTAAAAACTCGTCAAAGTAGGGATTGTTAAGGTAAACGTCTTTCACTGTGGGAAAAATAAAAATCATCATATGTTACCAGCCATGACATGCCATTAGTTCAGGTGTCGATTCACCATCAGGTGGGGTTAATTTAAAAGAAAAGTTTCATATATTCTTATGAACAAGTAATGGTAGTCTAACAATTACTTTATTGATTGGATGAATTGATGTTAGTAATAATGTTACTCACATGATGAATTATTAAAGAGTGTTATGAAAATATATATAAAAAAAAAAAAAAAATTACTTCTTCCGCTCCATAATAGTTATAACACATTGATCAAATTTGTGAGAGTTCTATGGTCAAGGTGTTATAATTAATATAGAGCAGAGGAAGTACTACTGAAGCTAGTCATATGATTGGGTAGTGCTTATTTACTTACTCCTTCCCTCCCCCCCTTTTTTCTTACAAAAATTTAACTCTTGCCAGTTGCCATTATTCACCAGATAATTTTGACTACTTCTAATTTTTTTATACAGATAATTTTTTTATACATACAAACTTTTTTAATATATAATTATTATAATTTTTTCTTATGTGTATCTAAAGATATTTTCAGTACGTAAAAGTTGTGTATTGAAATATGTGAAAAAACAAATTTTGCAAATAAAAAAGACTGAGCCCATATTTATTAATGAACATATATGACCACAAACGTTAGCTGCATAAAGAACACACGTAAAATAATGCGGTTAGATATGTCACAAACATAAAATATAATCCGAAATAATATACACATTATTCCATGCTAAGCCTATGAATTGAAATTAACAATTGTAAGAACTTATATATTGATGCAGGTGCACACACAATAGGGTTTTCAAGGTGTGTAAGTTTCAGGCAAAGACTTTACAACCAGAACAACAACGGCCAACCCGACCCAACACTCGACCCGCTATACGCCTCCCAGCTCCGCAAGCAGTGCCCGCGATCCGGCGGGGATCAAAACCTATTTACGTTGGATTTTGTAACACCCTTAAAATTCGATAACAGCTACTACAAAAACATATTGGCTAACAAAGGACTCCTCAATTCAGACCAAGTTTTGCTAACAAAGAATCCAGCTTCAATGCAACTAGTCAAGCAATATGCTGAGAATATGCAACTTTTCTTTGATCATTTTGCACAATCCATGATTAATATGGGCAACATTTCTCCTAAGATTGGTAAAAAAGGCGAGATCAGAAAGAATTGCAGAAGGATTAATTCCTACTAATTTAATTGAATGTTCTAATTAAGAGGAAAAAAAAATTCTTCTGATTTTTCTTGTTTTCTTTTTAGTTTTGTGGACGTACGGTTTAATTTGAATATGGTGTGATTTTATTCTGGCTTTTCCCCTTGTCTTTTCTCAATCTTTGTTGTATGTTCTCTGTTTATATGGAGCGGAGTGAAAAGCTTCAAAAGAAGTTTGTACATTAGTCTTTCCCAATTATATAAATATATATGATTGTTCCTCAATTCTTAATCTTACTACTTTACTTACCTTATGATAACTAGAGCTGATCAAAAGTGGCCCGGTCAGCGGGCCCGGCCCGTTTTTTGCGGGCTTTGGACATGAAAGTTAGGCCTTAATTTGGGCCCGGCTCAGCCCGATTTTTTTATTTTTCGTGCGGGCCTTGGACATTTAAAATTAGACTTTTTGGTTACTTTTTTAGGCCCAGCCCGAAAAAGCCTGAAAAGCCCGCTAAGCCCGCACTAAATTTTCGGGCTTTGGCTAAGAAATTTGGGCCCGAACTAAGCCCGGCCCCAATCTGGCCCTCTTTATGGGCTTGATTTTTATGCATCGACCCGGCCCGGCCCACGATCACCTCTATGTTAAACTATCATAATTTAGGTTCTTTTTTTATATTTAATTTTTTTTTTTCATTTTTATATATTACGGTTTTTTCACCAGGTACCTCTGATTAATTTCAAAATATATAGGGTACCCCTATGTTTATTCAAATGCACCAAATAATCTTGAATAATTTCTAAACTACACCAAATACCCTTACTGATCATATCATCAAATTCCAGCACTACTCCGTTTGCCTTGATAATTTATGCACCAAATACCCTTAGGTAGTGTTTGGATATGTGGAATTTATTTCAAATTGGTGAATTCAATTTCTGAAATTGAAAAGTTACAATTCAAATGACAATTATTTGTTTGGGTTGTTTTTAGAATTTGAAATGACATGGTTTTGTTAAGTAAGGTAGTAGTGTTTGGATATGTGGAATTTATTTCAAATTGGTGAATCGAATTTCTGAAATTAAAATGTTACAATTCAACTGACAATTATTTGTTTGGGTTGTTTTTAGAATTTGAAATGACATGGTTTTGTTAAGTAATTGAAATATACAAATTTTACTTGTTAAGCATTTGGGTTGTGAATTAGGCGAAATCCAATTCCAAATTTCTTTACTTGTCAAAAATGTAATTTGACCCAAATCCATCATTTCAAATGAAATGTTTGTATCCAAACATAACATTAAGTAATTTATAAAATGTACCAAATACCCTTACTCCTCAAGTTCCATTAGTGCTCCGTTTTCGTTAATAAGTTATGCGCCAAATAGCCCTCGATTATGCAATTTCAGTGTCACGACCAGTATTCCAATTTTCGATTAAAAAGTAGCCGTTACAACTTTAAGTACAATCTCTATTATATAAGCCAAGGGGAGAGCTATGGTGTCCGCCCCTCGAAATGTTCATCTTACCCCTCAAAACTTTCTAAAATCTTAATTTGTATCACCCCCTAATTATTAAGGGAAGTTGTTATAATTTTTTAACTTTTAAAAATGAAAATAGTACAAAATATAAAATTCAAAAAAATAAAACAAAATTTTCAAAATTAATACTTTTAAATTCTCTATAAATAGACATCCATATTGATATATTTCATTAAAAAAAATATATATTTTGATTATCGTAGAAATTTGGTAGCCAATTGAATATGGTAAATAAAAATTTTCTTTCGTTAATTGTTGTGGGATAACCAAATGAAAGAGATTTTTTTTTATATAAAGTTTGTTTAGACAGATTAATAAATATATTTAAATTAATATCGCACGCAAAGCGTGCATAGAAGGCTAGTAAATTTATAAAATAAGGGCAACACCCACAATTCTCTCAGCTTGTTCTTTGACTTTAAAGTGGCTCGACCTTTGTAAGTTTGTATGGTCAACTTGACAATGCTATGCCTTTTTCCATTCTTTATTTATGTGGTCTTCCTTGTTGAAATATTTATGACTAAATAGGCTTGAACAATGAATTAATGGTATAAGGAAAATAGAAACCACGAGTCTAGAGGTACCTCGCGAGTCGCGAGGCTACCTCACAACTAGCGGAAAGTTTATGGAAGATGCCAAGTTCACGAGCCCATGACAGAGCCAGGTTGCGACTCGCGACGGCTCGTCGCGGTTCGCGATTTGCTTCTGGAAAAATTTGTGCACTTTTACGATGTTTTGGATGCTTTGTTTTGGATTCTTTAAACGTGTTAATACATGTTTAATGGCTTCATTACTGACCTAAATCAGTATTATGAAGGATTAAAATCAGAAGTTTGAAGAGTTGCATAGTTGCTTGGAATCTTCATGGGTGTTAAATGCATAATTAAACACCATTATATCTGATTTTAAGTGTGTTGAATGGGGTGTTTCAATCAGCTTTGAAGCTGATTGATCTTCATTCTTGGCCTATAAATAGACGGCTTAGTTCATTGTTGAGTATGAACATAAGAAAATCTGAAATTCTTATACTCATTTCAACTTGCTAGCACTTTAATTGTAACTTCTAGCTAATTTTTGCTAAGTGTGCTTAAACATAAAACAAACACAAATTTCTTTTGTTCTTATATTCTTTAGATCACTTGAATATAAGGTTTCATTCTCCGCTGTATCTCATTAATCATTCATGGTAACCCGGTGATCTATAAGGGGCGAATTGAGTTAGTAGGAAAGTTTATTTCCACACCTTGGAGGGTCAATCATTATCATCTCCTTGCTCATCATCAGCAAGCTACTAACTCAATTTTTCCAAGAATGTCCTCACTAAAAGATCTAACGGTTAACATCCAAAAGTTGACAAAGTTCGAAGGTGTGAGATTTCGCGGTGGCAAAAGAAAATCCATTTTCTTTTAACTACCTTGAATTTGGTGTATGTTCTTACCGCACCCATGCCATCCTATCCTAAGGAAGGCGAGGTGGAACCGGCCGATGAAACACGGAAGAGGACAAAATAGGAGAACGATGAATAATATATATGCCGAGGGCATATTCTAAATGCTCTATCCAACCCCCTATTCGATCTCTACCAAAATGTAGAGAGTGCCAAAGGCTTTTGGGACGCTTTGGAGGTGAAGTACATCGTCGAGGACGCATCAAGTAAGAAATATCTTGTTAGCAATTTTAATTCTTTTAAGATTACTAATGAACGTCCGGTCATGGAACAATTCCATGAGATTTACCACATTTAAAATCAAATCCGTGCTCATCATGGGATGGTAATGGATGAGGCTATTGCGGTCGCATCCATTATCGATAAATTACCACCAACTTGGAAGGATACTAAAAACCTCTTAAAACATAAAAATAGGACATTAACAAGGAACAATTGGGTACTCACCTCTTAGTTGAGGAGACTATCCGGGCAGATGAAAATAAAAAAAAGGACTCAAATAACAATGGACAAAAATCTACCATTAACATGGTAGGGGTTGATGGTTCCAATGAAACAAGAAAATCCAACAACAACTCTAATTCCAGGAATGCTATAAACAAGAAGCGAAATGCGGTGTCTTGTTAGATATGTAGCGGTCCTCACTACAAGAGGAATTGCCCTTCAAAGAACAAGAAGGGGAAGAAGGATCAACTAAATGTTGATTCTAACCAAGGGTGATGATTCTTGGTGGATTGATTCGGGTGCCTCCAGACATGTGTGAAACGACCAACATTTGTTCAAGGCTTTATGAAGAATTGAATGATGGGCCAACCTTGTACATGGGGAATGATTCTATGGTAAAGGCCAAAGTAATAGGTCAATTAGAATTGCATTTAAATTCGGGAAAAATACTTATTCTTAAGGATGTTATTTTTGTACCCAAAGTTAGGAAAAATCTAGTTTCGGGAGGTATTTTGAATAAGTTTGGATTTAAAGTTGTATTTGAGTCGGATAAATTTATTGTTTCCAAAGATGATGTTTATGTAGGAAAAGGGTATTATTGTAATGGGATGTTTAAATTCCATGTTAATAATAAAGTAGTGATTCTATTTACTTGCTTGATGTTTCTTCATAGGCACAATCGGTTCTGTCATGTAAATTATCGTCATTTATATGATATGTCTAAAACGGGGTTAATCCCACATTTTTATTTAAATATAGAGAAGTGTAAAACATGTATGTTAATTAAAATCACAAGGACCCCTTTCAAAGTGTGACAAGACAAACGATATTGCTTGATTTGGTGCATAGTGATCTATTTGATTTCCATAGTTCACCTTCTTTGGGTAATAAAAAATATGTTATAACTTTTATTGATGACTCATCAAGGTTTTGTTATACATATTTGTTATCATCCAAAGATGAGGCCATTGAAATTTTTGAGATCTATAAATCCGAAATGGAATTACAACTTAATTTAAAAATTAAAATACTTCGGACGGATAGAGATGGAGAGTATTATGACCCAAATTATTTTAAATCTATTGGCATCATTCATGAAACAACCGCACCGTACTCACCAAAAAGTAATGGTGTGTCGGAAAGGAAAAATCGGACATTAAAAGAAATGGTTAATTCCATGTTATCTAACTCGGGTCTAAGTGACGGTTTTTGGGGCGAGGCAATGCTAACGACATGTTATGTCTTTAATCGGGTTCCTAATAAAAGGAACAAGGATACCCCATATGAACTTTGTTTTAAAAGGAAGCCTAATCTCACACACCTTAAAGTGTGGGGTTGTAGGGCGGTCGTCAAATTCATGGAACCCAAATGTAAAACGTTGGGTGAAAAGGGGATTGATTGCATATTTATAGGCTACGCTCAAAATAGAAATGCCTGTAGGTTTTATGTTCTTGAACATAATGATTGTCTCTATTCACATCGTGATAGAGTCAAGGGATGCAATTTTTGATGAAACACGTTTTTCATCAATTCCTAGACCAAAGGACATGGTACCTAGTACTAGTTCCGGAAATGTGGGTGATCCAAATAAAGATCAGGATACTACAATTCCGGAAATTAGGAAAAGTAAATGAGCTAGAAATGAGAAATCTTTTGGATCTGATTTTCAACTATATTTAGTTGAAGGGTCAAGGGATTCCGTTATTACTCAAGTTTCATATGTTTACCATATGGAGAAGGATCCGAAAACTTTTGGTGAGGCTATGAATTCTCATGATTCCACATTTTTGGAAGGAAGTCATGAATGATGAAATGGATTCAATAATGGGTAATAATACTTGGGTTTTATCGGACTTACCTACGGGTTGTAAACCTCTTGGTTGTAATCGTTAAGAATAAAAGGGTCGATGGAACCATACTAAAATATAAGGCCCGGTTAGTGGCCCAAGGTTTTAGGCAAAAATATGGTATCGACTATTTTGACACTTATGTTCCGGTAGCTAGAATAGTTACTCTAAGACTTTTGATAGCCTTATCAGCGATTCATGGTCTTGAAATTCACCAAATAGATGTGAAAACGGCATTCCTATACGGTGAATTGGAGGAGGAAGTGTACATAAATCAATCGGAAGCCTTTGTTGTTAAAGGAAAAGAAAACAAAGTGTGTAAATTAATTAGATCCTTGTATGGACTAAAACAAGCACCTAAGCAATGGCACCAAAAATCTGATAATGTTGTCTTGGCTAATGGATTTAAAATAAATCAATCCGATAAGTGTGTATATATTAAATTTGACAACGGTAAAGGTGTCATAATTTGCTTATATGTTGATGACGATATGCTTATTTTTGGGACTGATTTGGGTGAGGTAAATATAACCAAAGCGTTTCTCTCAAAGTGCTTCTCAATAAAAGATTTGGGTTAAGCGAATATGATTCTTGGAATAAGAATTGTGAGAGGTAAAGGAACGATTTCTTTAACACAATCTCATTATATGAAGAAAGTAGTAAAGAAGTTCAATGAGTCAGTTTCAACTCATTTTGCTACTCCGATGGATCCAAGTATAAAATTGGTTCCAAGTAGTCCAGTTTCACAATTGGAGTATGCGAGCTTGGTCGGAAGCTTGATGTATGCTATGACTAGCACTCGACCGGATATAACATTTGTTATTGGTCGGTTAAGCCGATTTACTAGTAATCCTAGTATGGAACATTGGCAAGCTTTAAAAAGAGTGTTGAGATATTTGAAGAAAATCATAGATTATGGTTTGACGTATACCGGTGAGCTTTCTATTTTAGAAGGGTTTACGGATGCAAGTTGGATCTCCAATAAGGAGGATTTTTCATCCACTAGTGGATGGGTGTTTCTTCTTGGAGGAGGTGCCATTTCATGGGCCTCTAAGAAGCAAACATGTATTACTGATTCCAATATGGCATCGGAGTTCATTGCTCTAGCTTCGTGTTGTCAAGAAGCGGAGTGGCTTAAAAATGTGTTGAGTGAGGTTGACTTATGGGTGAAACCAATGTCACCTCTTGCTATCCATTGTGATAGTGCATCAAAAATTGCTAAGGCTTATAGCGAAGTCTACAATGGAAATTCAAGGCACATTGGGGTTAGACATAGCTATGTACGGGAGATGATCAAAGATAGTAATGTGACCATTGATTTTGTTCGGTCTAATCTGAATTTGGCGGATATGTTTAGTAAACCATCGCCAAGAGATTCTTTGAACAAAATGAACAAAGGGATGGGTTTACAGCCTATTGTACAAAGTAAATAAAATGAAATTCAATTTGACGTCCAATAAAACGTTGGATCTCAAATTCAATGAGGACAGATTTTTGTTTGAATTTATGAGCACTTGAAAGTTTACATCCTGAGGTAAGTGCTAACCCTACTGCAATGTTAAAGCAGGTTGAATTGGTTTGTAATTCTTAATAGATCTTTGTAATTGGTTCAATTGCAGGAGCGTGTGCGTAAAGATCTACCTATGTGGGCAAGAAGTTTGGTCGCTTCATCAAGCCTAGGATTTGCTTGAAACGCTCATGGAAAGATACGTACACCATGGCGACATAGGTGTAGGGGGTTAAAGTATATTTGTTAGTGTTCATGTGTATTATATCTTCAATAATTCGTAGTGTTTGTGTAATTCAAAGCTTAGTCTATTATTACGAATGGAATTATTGTAAAGTATACATATACTAAATAGAAATTCAATCATGTCGATATTTCTATTTATGCATGATCATGTTATTTTGTGTTTTTATTGCAAGTTGTGTTTTTGAGCTTGTCAACATTTATGTCATAAATGGGAGGATTATTGTTGGAACATTTATGACTAAATGAGCTTGAACAATAAACTAAGGGTATAAGGCAAATAGAAACTACGAGTCTAGAGGTACCTTGCGAGTCGCAAAGCTACCTCACGACTCGCGGAAAGTTTCTGGAAGAAGCCAAGATCACGAGCCCATGACAGAGCCAGGTCGCGACTAGCAAGCCCAGGGTCGCGACTCGCGACGGCTCGTCGCGGCTCACGATTTGCTTCTGGAAAAATTCGTGCACTTTTACGATGTTTTGGATACTTTGCCTTGGATTCTTTAAACGTGTTAATACATGTTTAATGGCTTCATTACTGACCTAAATCAGTATTATGAAGGATTAAAATCAGAAGTTTGAAGAGTTGCATATTTACTTGGAATCTTCATGGGTGTTAAATGCATAATTAAACACCATTATATCTGATTTTAAGTGTGTTGAATGGGGTGTTTCAATCAGCTTTGAAGCTGATTGATCTTCATTCTTGGCCTATAAATAGATGGCTTAGTTCATTGTTGAGTATGAACATAAGAAAATCTAAAATTCTTATACTTATTTCAACTTGCTAGCACTTTGTAACTTCTAGCTAATTTTGCTAAGTGTGCTTAAACACAAAACAAACACAAATTCCTTTTGTTCTTATATTCTTGAGATCACTTGAATATAAGGTTTCGTTCTCCGTTGTATCTCACAAATCGTTTGTGGTAACCCAATGATCTATAAGGGGCGAATTGAGTTTGTAGGAAAGTGTATTTCCATGCCTTGGAGGGTCAATCATCATCATCATCCTTTCTCATTACCACCATTCCTAAACCTCTTTTAATAGATGTCCTTATGTAGTGTGGCTGGAAGATCAAAGTGAGGCCATTGGGTTGAATCTAGTATAGGGTGGATGTGGGAGGAATAGGTTAGTTTGAAAGGTGTCCATTTGTAGTATTCTATTGACACATAATCCTCAACTTCCAATCTTTCATCATAAACGATCATTAAATCATGTTTGCAAGGCACTCCTACCCCTTGTCATTGCCAAAACCCACATGCCCATTACCACGTTGTTTTGATATATATATTTAAATCCGTTTTAAAATTTTAACGCTGCAGTTTTCTTTCCTTCCCCCTGCTGCTTTATTTTTGCACCTTCACACCATTTATGCACCTCCATTTTTGTTCTAATTCATCAAATCTTGAGCATTTTGTTTTTTCGAATTCATTTTTTTTTTAATTTTCTTATTTTCTTTCTTTTCTGCTGCAATATTAACCAAAATACTCACAAATATTTTTTTTTGTTGAAAATTTATGTTTTATGTGGTGAATATTCATATTGATATATAAGTTTTATGAATATTTATTATTTAATTGGTGAACATTATTGCAGGTTTGGTGAATATTTGTGTTGTATATGGTGAATATTTACAATTGCTTGGTGATTTGTAAGTGGTGTGAACCTTTAATGTTTAATTGGTAAATATTGTTATTTAAACGGGTGAACATAATATTGTTATTAGTGAACATTGCAGTTTTGGTGAACATTTGTGAATTATGTGGTGAATATTTATATTTAATTGGTGATATGTAAGCGCGGTGAAGATATATTGTTTAACTGGTGAACATTGTACTTTTAGTGAATGGTAGGCCTTTTATGTCGTTAAAAATAAAAGACTTATCAAAATTAAATTTCTCCTACTCTCCAATTACAACTAGTGTAAAGGGCAGGTAAGGTTTGTATCCATAGAGAACGGATTATATGTTGATTTAATTGTGTTAATATATATTTGGATTATCAAAAGGGGAATCGCTAATTCCTTAGTGATATTGGTAACAAGGGGGGGGGGGGATTGGAGATTTTAATGAGAAAATAAACTTACGACTAAGTGATTACAAGAATATTCTAGTTCTAAAGAATCTTAGGATTCGGTTACAACGACTCTTCCTTGGCTAATTGAATTAAACTCTCAATTACCAAACCACTTCAATACTCAATTAATTATTGACAAGAGTAAACTCTTGTAGTCCCCTTAATTAGCTAGACAAGATAAATCGCAAATTGCCTAAAATCCTTAATGTTCAAAGAACACGCAGTGAACAAAAGCTTTAAGAACGGAGACACAATAAGAACGCAATTGTTTAGAGAATACGCAATAAACAATTAACATTTAAACAAGCTCTACTAAATTGTTCACAATAAGAATACGCTTAAGCATGAACAAGATAGTTGCTACTCGAGGTTGAACACAATAATCGATTGTGTTCAAACCCTAGTAATGCTTTTGTAAAATATAATAACAAGACAAAGATCAAGCTAAAACATTCAACAAAATCAATAACAATTCATATAAGAGCAAGTAAATATTTGAAGTAATGAAATAGTTTAGAGTTAGAGAATCCTCGCAAGGAGCTTTTTAGAATCATTGAAACCAATCCCAAGAACAAGTTTAAGCTACGATTTCCATTAATAAACAAAGGTTCGTCATCGATTCCATTAAAGATAAATAAAATTACAAACTAAACTAATTTGAGTTCTTGAGGAATACTAGAGAGAATTAATGCTAAGAAACAAATTGAACATGAAAACCTAGATACATATGTAAGAAAAACATCCTTTGGTTTTATACTAAAACCAAATTATAACCTAAAGATCAATGGGAAAGAGCCGCGTGTAAATCAAAGCAGAGGGGAGCTGGCAGCGCCTTCGTAGGTGCTAGGTGCGCCATTCCTTGGAGGGCTACTGTGATGGGGGCGCTGGATGCGCCTTCTTCATGATGCTCACTGTAATGGGGGCGCTGGGCGCGCCCCTGTAGACTGTCTGCTCAGCTTGGACTAAAATAGCCATAACTCTCTTGTTTCTTGACGAAATAAGGCTTATGACCTACCGTTGGAAATATCTTGAAGAGAGATACAACCTCCAATTTGAATCACATAAATCCAATGAGTAGATTGGGAGATATATCCATTTTACGTTGGACCTACTACAAATGAAGGTCCACAATAAGGCTAACTTGCATTCTTTCCATCTAATGCTTGATTATTTCTGCAAGTGTGCTTGGCACATGATCAATGGCTCCAACAATGCTCCTAAAGATGTTTCATAGCTCAAGACTACAAGAAAACATAAAACCAAACTGCAACTACAAACTACACTAATCTTAAAAAACATTAAAAACTGTAAATTGCACTACAACTTTACATTTCAAGCCAAAGTCTCGTTTAAACTCAAAAGTAACAAAATGTGCAATCTTATGCTAAACTAATTACATAAAGGAACAAAAAGAAGCTAAATAACTCGTACAAACTGGACACATCAGTGAACATTTATGGTATATGCAGTGAATATTCATAATAACTTGGTGATTTGTAATTGTTAGGAACATTTATTATTTAAGTGGTGAACATTGCTATTAAATTGGTGAACATTGCATTTTTGTTGAACATTTTTTCTTTATGGGTGAATATATTTATACTTAAATTGTGATATATAAGTGTTTTGAATATTTATTACTTTAATTGTTTAATATTATTGTTGTTTAAATTGGTGTTGAACAACCTATGATTTATACAATAAGTATATATTGTGCACTATAGCAAATAATAATCCAATATATATTGTGCATTGCATCGTGAACATTTGTATAAGCTAGTGAACATTATAAATCATAAGTTTACAGGTGACATTATAACAAAATGTACGTGATGAATATTTGTGCATAGTCATGTGAACATTACTCTTTTCGTGTGTGAACATTGCCCTTTTAGTATGTGAACAAATGTAGAGTATGTGGTGAGAGGGAGCGCGTGAGTTTTTTTTATTTTAGCAGTTGGGACGCGCGGGACCACAAACAGCTAACTGGTCCCGATCCATTTGTTACCTATTAAATTTTCTAACAAACAAGTTTTCTCTGGAACAGGATCATAATTGTTTTAAATTAGATTATATCAAATATTTAGTGCATTAATACCAGGCTCAATGTTATGCAACTATGCAAGTTCGATTCGATTACCAAGTTCAATTCTAATTTCACCAAATAGATATTGGGCATACAAAAAAATCGATTGATACTTGTTGGAAAAAGTGATTTAGAGCATAAGGTTTATATGTCGCGTTTATGTGGGAACGGTGCTATAAACGGTCATATAATGATAACAAGACTAACTTGTGATAATGAAATAGTCGGGACCCGAACCTGGACAAAAGTTGAAAAAGTCATTATGTACTTTGGGTGTCGCGGATAGAGATTTTGACGCGCCCGCACCAAGCCCACGACATGAGCAACGAGCAGACACGGAGCAGTAGGGTCGCGCCCGCACCATGGCCGAGTCGCGCCCGCGCCTGGTGCCTGTCGCGCCCGAAGTGCTCTGCTCGTCAGTTACGGGTGGATTCCTTTTAACGTATGTCTTGGGAGCTATTAAGCGGTTATGCTGATGTGTTATGTAACCCTTGGCTGATGTTATTAGGGGATGGAAGAGAGAGAAAATAATATAACCAACATATCTCTTTCTCTTGTTTACAAAGTATTCATCATTTTCTCTCCAAGACTTCATCACATACATTGTGACATGGTTGTATGAGCAACAACCTTGTTGTTTTCAATTTCTTCATTGTATCTCAAAGACGAATCTGGGCTGACCTTGCTCCATTGAATAGGGTCGGATTATTGTCTTTAGGAAAACATTAATTTGTGCCTTGAAGGTTTTCTAATTTTCAATTTTGTTCTTGCATACACCCTAATATTTAACAATACTTTGATGGTTAAAGATCAAGTGAGACAATAATAATCAATCAATTAGCTAGGGTGACATTATTATTGAATAATTTTGGATTGAAGATATTTACGAAGTCACAATTTCACAGGAGCCACTTTAATTTACTTGTGACAGTTTGACCCACTCTCTTGCTTTTAAATCTAGATCGATCTCCCTCTGCTATATATATGGTTGTGAGGCATTAATTACATACCGATAGGAGGGGCCTTAAGGGCCAATGGTCTCAACTAATCAATTATTGCCTTTATTAGCTTTTGTGACAATTTCATAAACTATTCGATGAATCTTCAACCTCTGCTCACCCAATTCACTATTTGCATGAAGATAAATTTTAGATTTTCAGTAATAGCAACTTCACTGTATACAGATAATCTTCACAAGTTGCTTTGAGAGGTTAGGTAAAAAATTAATTATTATAGGAGAATTTAATGTTTTATTTGAGTAAGAAGCTTAGCACAGTTTGGAGCAAGCTTCGGTTCCCGTGGCTCTGTCCCGGGTTCAGGCTCACCCCACTCGTTCTGGGTATTTTCCCTCCCCCTTGCTTGTCTTCTGACATAGTTTGAAAAAATGCAGAAAAAATAATGTACTTTCTCCGTTTCGAAATAAACGTTACAAGGTTGATCCGAGATCCGAAACTTGATTCGAAATACCTGAGAGACCCGATTTCTACCAAAAAAGACAATTTGAAACATCATTCGAAATTAGAACCAATCCGATCTGAATCCCGATCCAATATGTACCTTATTTGGTCCGAAATACATCCGAATTGAATCTCAAAATAAAGGTCATCAGATCCGAGCTCGTCCGATCCTAAAACAACCAAATCTGAACTCACATGATCCGAAAAAAAAAAAAACAAAACAAAACGAAAGTAAGAGTAATTCGCTTAACGATATATTTGAGTCATTACTCATTTTACACTTCAAATGAAACTATATATAGAAGAATAATAAATTAATTGACAACTCTAACGAGTAATTATCCGTTAGAATTGTTGAAGCAAAAGAAAAACTATTATAAAAAATTATTGCCACTATCGTCGAGATGATTTGAAGCGATCTGATCCAAAGCCACCCAGTCGAAACAATCCAATCTGAAATGGTATCAATCCGATTTGGTTCGAAAACTCAATCCAAAATCTGATCCGACGGTCCAAATAGTACAATGATGTGAAATAGGTCAAAATCTAAAATGGTACAATACGATACAAAAGCGATCCAAAACTGAATTATTTTGATATGATCCAAGCCGAAACGATCCGATTTGAATCCGATCCGGTTAACATGTCTACATGTAGTACACAGTACTAGTCTACTAGAATACTACAAGTCTTAAAGCACTTGGATTCATCAAGCATGAGCTACTTATTGTCGGGAGTTGTCGGTTGTCATATATATGTTGCGAGTAAATTATATAGATGTAGCAGTTACGTCAAAAACGATCAGTCAAAAACAAGTCATATAAGGCCTTTAGTATTAGGGTTTAGGGTATTTTTGATATTCGGTCGAATTCGATATTTTTCTTGGCAGGTGTTGGTCAGCTACAGTCCGGTACTTATCAATCGGGTGGTTGAATTGTCGAAAACAGGTGACATTATTTAGTCGGTCATAATTGATTTTTTTTACAGGTCGCATCGGTATACAAGTCTGATTGCTCGGTCATAATCGGTCGGTCACAATCCATATACAAGTCGTAACCCATCGGTCACCGTACAATCGGTCTTAAATGGCTGGTCACAATACAATCGGTTAATTTAAAGCTTTAGATTGGATGTCAGGTTTTTTTATCAAGCCAGAATTTATTTAATTAGAAGTTCAGAATATAAAAATTCACCCCTTGATTATATATACATAGTCAGTTTAGTTACATTTGGATTAAAAACGAATGCCGGATCGAGTTAACAACATATCGGGTCAGAGCATATCCACTTAGGATCTATTCTTGTGGGAAAAAAAATATTGGGTCAATATGGGTCAAGTAGTTCGTTTTGGGTCGTAATATTCATGCACGAGTTTTTTTTGCAGGCCGAAACAGCTTCAGTAAAAACTGTCAATCTAAAAACTGTCAATCTAAAACAAGTTTGTAGCAGGTCAAAACAGGTTCGGTAACAATTGGTCTCGGTATAATTAAAAAACAAGTTAGAAGTGGGTTCGGGTTTAGAACAGGTTCGGTACCAGTCAGTTTCGGTATGCATAAAACAAGTCGGAAATTCTTTCGGTCTACATTCAGGTTGGTAGCGGTCGGTATCTAGTCACTTGTATTTGGTCAAAAACAAGTTCGGTATCGGTCAATCAAATAGATTTCTGACTACATTTACTATAAAATCTCTCAATTTTTTGGAGCTGCAAGAGGGTTGTAAATCCATGTATTGTTTATCTTTGCAGTGTTTAATAATAATACGTAGTACACATTCTGTTACACATTAATAGCAACAATTGAATATTTTATCACTTACAAATAATACTCTGTTATTAATGTAACTGAGTAGTAATTATGCATTGTACGATTTTGTATTTGCATCTTTGACTAATTATCTAGTGCGAAAAAAAGTGCTCATGCTATTATTCATGAAATAAGTGTTATTCGAAATAATAAAATGTTACTTAGCTGTTGAAGCGTGAACGGACAGAAGTAAAACGATTGCCGTGTCGTGAACAACCACTGTCCTAAAAGACAATTCCGCGCTACCCGGTGCAGTAGACGTACAGCGGTTGCCCTCCAGGATTAGCACGGTGCCGGAATAGTGTGCACGCACCAGCCCGACTGGAACTCATATTATGCCCAGAAAAATAATAGAACCGTGTTTGAGAATAATGAAAACTAGAGAGAAAACTGCTGTGAAAAGTGTTGTATAAAATGACTCAGAATCAAGCTTTTATAGACAGCAGAATTGATGAGAGAGAGGAGTCATGGGAGAGAAAAACGTGTGCTGACTGACTGTTAGTGGGAGAAATAATCAACAGTCAGTAATATGGCTGTTAGTGGGGAGAGAAAAGATCAACAATCAATAATATGACTGTTAGTAGTGATGACAATATGACCGTTAATAAAAGACCAAACGGTTAAGCAGCAAAAAGATAGGATGGCCCAAGGCCCAACCCAAACCCGCACACCGCGCATCGCATTTCCCAAGACCCAAGACCCACGGCCCGAGCCCGGCTCGGTCCGGTGCGGTGCGCGCGTGTGTCTTGTCAACAACCCACCTACCACATAAGCTTTTAGAGAATAGAGGTAAGCTCAAATATATAAATGTGAAAAACTGTTCCTATTCTACCAATGTGGGACAAGTTTTCTCTAACTACTCATATTCCCACCTTTTCACTCTTTGAACTTCTAACAATCCCCCACAGTTTCGAAGATGTGAAAAGCAAGAAGAATTTGAAGAAAATTTGTTTTGGGCAAGACAATCAATTGCATAAGCGTCAATGTCTTGCGACTTGAATTAACGCATGGTGAACTTCAAGCTATGATCTCTTTCCTACTAGGTGACTTTCGTCTTGAACTTAGTAGGGAGTTAGAAACCCGTCACTTGGGCCACACAATTGAACATGTACACTAATCTGAGTTCCGCGAATACAATTGACGCCTTATACTAGCCATACGTCCAAACTTGGATGCTCATAGGTGCTCTAGAGTATCAGCCCATGCCTTACTCATAGGAAGCGGCCAAACTTCCACACCTAAGTAGGTGAACCCATCAAGTGTGAGCTACATCACACCACCAAATATATGAATATGGGTTCATTAAAAGCCAATGCTCAACCTCAATCACATGTAGCAAGAACAAAACAAAACATCTAAAGGATGGAAATATAAAATGTAGAGCTTCTGAATTATTACATAATGTTCCCCTTTGAACTCAAGGTGACTAGGAGTCCATTACTTACAATTCAATCAATAGGCTTTAGCCCCATCCCCTCCGATGTTTCCAAAACTAGTTTTCTACATAAGCCTTTAGTTAACGGATCCGCAATGTTCTTTTCGGACTTTACATAGTCCAGTGATATCACCCCCACATACAGCAAGTCTTTGACAGCCTTGTGCCTCAAACGAATGTGTCTTTTCTTTCCATTGTAGGCAAGGTTGGTTGCAACGGCAATAGCAGCTTGCGAATCACAGTGAAGTGATACTGAAGGAGCTGGCTTCCCCCACAGTGGAATATCTGTAAGCACATTCCTCAACCATTCTGCCTCATGACCTGCCAATTCAAGAGCAATAAATTCAGATTCCATAGTAGACATAGCAGTGCAAGATTGCTTGCAAGATTTCCAAGATACAGCTCCACCTCCGAGGGTGAAAACATAACCACTAGTGGAGTTAATTTCATCATTTTCAGATACCCAATTGGCATCACAGAACCCCTCTAAAACATCTGGAAATTTGGAGTAATGCAAACCCCAATTCATGGTACCCTTAAGATACCTTAGCAACCTCCGTAAGGCAATCCAATGATCATTACTTGGATTATGAGTGTACCTGCTTAATCTGTTAATGGAATAAGCAATGTCAGGTCTAGTGCATTTCATAAGAAACATGACAGAACCAATAACTCTAGCATATTCGGCTTAACACACTGGAGCACCATTATTTTTCTTTAAGTGGAAACTAGGATCATAGGGAGTTTTGACTGGATCAACATCAAAAGAGTCAAATTTTTTAAGTAGTTTTTCAATGTAGTGTGACTGACTAAGACAGATGTCATTTGAGGTCCTTTTAATTTTTACACCTAAAATCACATCTGCCTCACCCATATCTTTCATTTCAAAATTTGATTTCAAAAAATCTTTAGTCTCATTTACTCAATCCAAGTTAGTACCAAAAATTAACATGTCATCCACATAAAGAAAAATAATCACACAACCATGGGAATCATGTTTTGAGTAAACACAAGAATCACCTTCATTAACATGAAAACCATTATTAATCAAAGTTTTGTTGAATTTGTCATACCATTTCTTTGGAGCTTGCTTTAGACCATATAAGGACTTGATCAATTTATAAACCTTATTTTCTTGACCAGGAACCACGAACCCCTCAGGTTGGACCATGTAGATCTCCTCATCCAAGTTACCATTTAAGAAGGCAGTTTTGACATCCATTTGATGCACAATTAGACCAAAAATACAGGAAATAGAAATTTAAGTTCTAATGATTGCAATTTTAGTCACAGGGGAGTAAGTGTCAAAATAGTCAATTCCATGTTTTTGTGTAAAACCTCTTACTACCACTCTAGCCTTATACCTGTCTATGGATCCATCGGCCTTCAATTTTTTCCTAAAGATCCATTTACAAGTAATTGGCTTGCAACCTCTAGGAAGGTCAACCAATTCCCAAGTATTATTACTTAGGATTGATTCCAACTCACTGTCCATTGCTTCTTTCCAAAAAACTGCATCAATAGACCTCATCGCTTCATCATAGGATTTAGGATCTTCTTCTAAAACAAAAATGTGAACAAAATCATCATCAATGAATAGATCATCATAAACAGAAATAGCTTCAGAGAAAAAAAGAAGTAGTAAACTCAAGACCAAAGTCCTTTTGTCCTTTTCTATTCGCAACCTTTTGCTTCTCCTAGGTTCAACATCAGATTCATCATTAGTAATAGGAGGTGAAATTTCAACAGGCAAACTAACTGAGCTACTAGAGGATGGAACACTAGAAGAGCCAAGATGAGAATTTTTCCAAGGAAAAATGTTTTCAAAAAATTCAGCATCTCTAGCTTCAATGATGGTACCACCTGCATAAGAGTTGTTAGCACCTTTGACAAGAAAGCGATAAGCTGCACTTTGATAAGCATAGCCAATGAAAATTGAGTCAACAATTTTGGGACCAATTTTGTCCCTTTTAAAGCTTGGAATGCCAACCTTTGCTAGGCACCCCCACACCTTTAAGTATTTCAAGTTAGGAGCTCGACCTTTCCATAATTCATATGGAGTTTTATCAAGTCTTTTGTGAGGAACCCTGTTCAAAATATGACAAGCAAAAAGAATTGCTTCTCCCCACATATTATCAAGAAGACCAGAACTAATAAGCATATAATCCATCATGTTTTTCAAGGTTCTATTTTTCCTTTCAGCTATACCAACGGCGCCAAAATTTGATCGGCTCCTAGGGTGTCGCGGCCCTAGACGCCTATCAAATATACAATTTATAAACCTTACAACTAACACGTAGTATTAGCGGAGTTAGGGTCAATCCACGAGGAACTAATGCGGATTTAGTCGTGATTAAGAATGATCCAAGGGTCTTTTATTTGTTGAGTGAAATAGGGAATTAAATCTAATCTACAACAAAAGAATTGAAACTAAGCGAAAAGGATTGGAATACAATGCAAATTGAATATCAAAGGATTAAAGCTCTAAAGATTAGACTTCCTAATGCTATCTCAATCGGAGGAATTATAATCATTGAATTAACTCATGTTCGATTATCTCAATTGCAAAGTGAATATTCAAAAAGCATCAACGGACTCAATCCCAACACCCTCTCTCGATTAGGCGATAGGAAATTCTAGGATTGGCTAAATTAACCTCTCTTGATTAGTCAAGTTAGCAAAACCCTAAATCGAATTCGTCAAATTACTTTTATCAATTCACAATCCTAATTACTATCTCTAGCAATTAAGAAATTCTCATGGAAATCTTGAAAGCAATTATCAAAGACATCAATAATCACCAAACTCAACATGAGCACTTCACCAAGGTTTCATGCTTAAGTTCAAGAATTCTAGAGGAAATACAATCAAGATTATTCAAACACAACTAATCCAATGATAAACCCCCAAAATCAATAACATCAAGTCATCCAATCCCTAGAAAAGGAACTACTCACTAATGTAAGCCATTAAAGCAAAAATCATGAAATTCAATTAAATCTATTCTAAAACAAAGAACTAATTCTATTGAAACTAAAATGACAACAAGAATTAGAGAATTACAATCTAAACAACAATGAAAACAAAAACAAAACCTGGATTGGAGCTTCAATGGAAACTTATGAAATCTTGAGTAACAATGGTGAATCAAAGAACTTGAAGAACAATTTCTAATCTACTTGAATATTGGAAAACCTAGAAATTTGAGAGTGTGTTTTTTCTACTATTGAGCAACTAGAGTAGAATCTAATTCTATCTAAAATCTGAAAACTTAGTGTCTAAAAACATAGCTAAAAACCTCCCCAAACTAATCTCTAAAAGTTCCCTAAAATACACGGCCAAAATCAGAAAATTTCACGTGCTGCAGGTCGTGCACGACCGTGCAGTAGTAAGCCGCACGGTCCTGCAACTTAGTTGCACGATCGTGCAGTTGAACCTTGCACGATCGTGGCGAAACGAAGGTCTTGATGCACGATCATGCACTCCAAAAGGGTCACTCTGACCTCTGCACGAGTGGCTGCACGATCGTGCTCAAAGGAAGGGAAGCTGCACGGTCGTGCAGATCTACGTACTGGGTCTTCAAATGCTCATATCTCCTTTGTTTCGTAAAGCTCTTGGAATAAGGAATCTTCTCCAAGTGGAATCACCTGAAAAAGAGTTGTAGAAAAAAAGATATGAGTCTTTGAATCAGACTATATATGCAAGAGCACTTGAAATGCTTCCAAATTTAGCCCAATTATTCAAGAAAACATATAAAACACAACATTATTGAAGGAAACCATGAAATAAGCTAATTCTATACTAAAAGACTAAAAACCAAAGAAATAAAATCTAAAAGGCCCGAAAGACAAGTGAAACGAAGCCGGAAAATGGGTCCAAAATGGACCGATCACTATACCATTTTTTTCAGGAGAATAAGGAGCAGTTGTTTCATGAACAATGTCATTTTGCTCACAGTATGCCTTAAGAGTGTTGGGGTCATACTCACCACCCCTATCACTCCTAAGTCTTTTTATTTTATTTTCCAATTGATTCTCAACCTCAGCTTTATATTTTAGGAACATTTCCTCAGCTTCATCTTTAGATCTAAGAAGAAAAATCATGGTGAATCTAGAGCAATCATCAAAGAAGGTAATATAGTAACGTTTACCTCCTCTACTTTCCTAATTTTTAAAATCACCGAAGTCACTATGAATAAGCTCTAATACTTCAGTCTGTCTGTCTACTGATTTGAATGGCTTTTTTGCAAATTTTGCCTCAACACAAATTTGACATTTTGAAAAATCAGTGTTAGAAAACTTTGGAATTAGATTTAGGTGTTTTAGTTTTTTAACTGAATCAATGTTAACGTGACCCAATCTTGCGTGCCATAAATCAATAGACTCAGCAATATAAGCAGAAGAAGTGGTAGCATTCTTATTCATAGTTTCAACTTTTACATCAGGGTTCACAATTTCACCTTTAACATCAAGAACAAAAAGCCCCCCATTAAAAAATCCCTTCCCAACAAATTCCCCATTACGAGTAAGAACTAATCTATCAGAATCAAAAGATAGTTTGAGTCCAGCTTTCATGAGAAGACTTCCAGAAATCAAATTCCTGCGCATTTCTGGAACATATAAAACATTAGTAAGAGTAAGCAATTTTCCAGAAGATAGGGTTAGAATGATCTTTCCTTTGCCGAGTACGGTTGCAGAAGCAGAGTTACCCATGAAGACATTTTCACCATGAAATTTGTTGTAGGTAGTGAACATGTCCTTGTTGGTGCAGATGTGTCTAGTAGCCCCAGTGTCAACGATCCATTCTGTTGTGTTATCAACCATATTCGCTTCCAGAACCACAGCCAATATGTTATAATTGTCTTCTACCAAATGAGCATGAGGTTTTCCATTCTTCTTAACCACGCACTTATCGGCATTATGACCAGTCTTGCCACACTTGAAGCAAGTACCCATGAACTTATATTTCTTGATCTTTTGTTCAGGTTTGAGTGGACTTTTGCCTTTATACTTAGACTCTATTAGATTAGCCTTAGCAGATGAAGAAGGAAAAACAGAACTTCCTTTATCCTTAATACGATTTTCTTCCTCAATTTTTAAGTGGCCTATAAGTTCCTCTAAGGTTAAGTCCCTTTTTTGTGCATTAATTGGTTACGAAAATCTTTCCAGGAAGGGGGAAGTTTTTCAATTAACACAATGGCTAAAGTAATATCACAGATTGACAAACCCTCAGCAGCCATATTAATGCAGATGTTTTCATACTCATGAATTTGATCAATAATTGGTTTACTATCTAAAACTTGAAAGCCTAACCACTTACTAACATAAAAGCGTTTAGTACCGGCATCATCAATTCCATATTTTTTTCTCAAGTGCATCCCAAACATCTTTAGCATGATAGAAAGCCATATAAATGTCAAGCAGAGTATTCGACATATGATGAAGTAACATACCCAAACAAGTCCGATTATCCTTAACAAATTTCAGATAAATTTCAGAAGTTTCATTGTAATAACCCGGAATTTTGGGCCAGAAAATTTCGTGGTTATTAATAGTTTTTATTCATTTTTAGTCCATAAAGGCCCGGTGAATTGGACTGTTTTATTTTTTTTAGCCCAGCTAATTCTTTCCAAAGTTGGGCCGAAGACCCAACTTTTCCTTTTCTTTTCCTTTGGCCGGTTCTCTTGTAGTAATTGGGCCAATGTTGTTTTTATTTTAATTTAATTAAATTGATTATTATTTTAGATAATTAAATTAATTTAATTAATTTGAATCTTTAAGCCCTAGTCAAAGTTGTTGTTGGAAGCCCAACAACTCCCTTCCCTTCCTCCTTGTACACGGCTGCTATGCCAATTTTTGGGAGTTGTTTTGCTTCCTAATTCCTTTATAAATAGGACCCCCTTGCTTTATTTTGGGTCCTATTGTCATTTGCTTCAAAATAAAAACCCTAAATACACATTTTCTCTCTTCCCTTTCTCCTCTCTAAAACCGTGCCCCTTATTCACCAAGTAGGTGAATTTTTGCCTTGGAATATTATGCGATTAAGGTAACTAAGCTTTTCTATTTAATTTGTGGGTAGCTTTTCACATAGTTAATTAGGATTATATCATGAAAATTGTAGGATTTATGTTTGCTTATTTATTCAAGAATTTCGAACCATATGAAATATTGATCATGTTATTCTCTTGATGTATTCATGTAATATTTATGAATTATTATGAAATTTCTTTTGATTATATTATGTAGTTTATTGAAATCTGAAATTGTTGAATAATTACTTGTATGAATTTATTTACCAATCAAATATTGTTATTTCTTGATGAATTTTTCATGGTATCTTGTTTACTGTTTGATTATTAACCATGATTTATTTCGTGGCAAAATTCGTCCTTTTATTATTTATAATAATTTAATCTTTCAAACCGGTAAAACTGTCCAGAATAGGTTTACGAATTTATTAGTGTACTTAATCAATTCGGAATGCTACAAAATTTTATATGGAAGTCAGTGATAATGTTTTACAGCTCGTGTTAAATTTTCGTAATTTTTAAAGATTTTTTGCTATGGCAGAAAATTCGGAAACCGAATTCAGCCTAATCTGACTGGTTAGTTATAAAATCACTTAAAAATAGTAAAAGATGCTATTTTTAGACGAAATTTATGCACGTAAATACTTGAACCCATATTTAGCTCCCATAAAAATTTCCAGATTTTTAGAGATCTTTAGATGGTCGTTTTTAATTTAATTCTTTAAAAATCAGATTGTATAAAATAGGGCAATTGAATTATTAAAATGTGCTATTATTAATTATTGAATTTTCGAGTGGTACAAAATTTAAAGGAGGAAATAAAAATGTTATTTTTGTACTAATCTTGAACATGCTAGGTTAAATATGTGAATCTTTATTTTAAATCTTTATTATTATCATGAAATCTTTAAATCTTGAGATTGTAATTTTTGTTCTTGAATACATATTTATGAATGCCGTGTATTTTGAGCATTTGGGCATGATTATTTTGATGATGCTTGATTGATTTAATTGTATCACATGTAAACTTTAAAAGCTACTTGTTCTCGGAATTAATCCGAGTGAGCCAAAGATTATAAAGGTATATAAAAATGTTATTTTTATGTGTATGATTATATTATTTTATTTTGTCCTTTATTCCATATTTTTCGAGTGGTATAAAATAAAAAGAATAGATTTTTATTGTTAATTCGGTATTTTTAGTAATTAAATTGATTAATTAAGTTAGTTAGGAAATTAATTCAATTTGTTGTAATTTTCGAAAATGCCGTGTGGTAATTTAGGTTTGGTCAAAGTTTGTTAATTTTTTTTTGGTTATTATTATTTGGGAATATTTTAATAAAATAATTATTAGGGATAAGTTGTAAAGTGTAGGATAAAAAGGAATAATATTGTTGTTATGATTGGGCCGAATATTATTATTGTATTACTATAAATATATTTATTTGGGATAATATCCGAATGGATAAAGTATAAGTTTGTGGATAATGTTTGAGGATAGTTTATGATAAGCTTGAAGATACCTAAGATATTACTAGGGATAAGAAAGGAAACAGGGTAATAGATATACATGTTATGTTTCGGTTTCTGGCTAGGAAAGACTAGGTATTTAAGGTGGCCAACATACGTGCCGCACCTCTCTTTCCTGGGACTCCGAACATTTCATTTCCTATTGCTGTCACCTAGTATTTCCCAATATATAATATGATATGAATTAATAAAGATATAAGATACAATATAAAGTTCGCCCTTGCGATGACGCAAAGGTCATCAATTGGGTTAATAAGATAAGGACGCCCTTGCGATAACGCATTGGTTATCAATTGGGTTTAGTCGATGCCACTGCTCAATTGGGTCGGACGCATTGGTTCCCCCGAGCAGTTCTGGGTTCTAGAATATGGAGTCGTCTAGGTAGTTCTCGCATTGGAGGACTATTTAGGAGTTATGGCCATAGCTTAGGCTTAGTTCTCGCATTGGAGGGCTACGGGTGGGACGCATTGGTTCACCCCGACATGTTTTAGGAAAGTTGCGAACGCATTGGTTCGCTACGAGCTGTAGAAGACAGTCCGCAAAGATTTATGTTATGTTGTGATAATAAGTGCATGTGTAAAGATCAGAAGTTATTATGCCTTATTATAAGATCGATGTGAATTTACGATATGATTATGATGATGTAAGATAAGATGTGATTATGTATAATAGGATATGTTATGGAGAATCATGTTAAGTATGAATTTGATATGATCAGTATATTATCAGATGAGTATAATATAAGCTAAGGGTTAAGCTAAGTAAAGATGTATAATATTGAGTATAAGAATTGTATTTTTATAAGTCTTCCGCTGTGTTTATTTTGGTATTTATACGTGTATGTATGCGTATGTTGATACGTGAATGATGTATGTATTTTATACGTATTTCTAACCGTATTTCTGCAGGTGTATTTATACGTATTTTCGTACGTACTTTATACGTATTATTATACGTATTTTTATACGTAGATTTATACGTACTTTTTATATGGATTTTGTACGTTTTGTGTGTAAGACTTGCATTATGTTTCTTTACGGTTTTTATGTACTTTTTCTATGATATTATGTGTTTGGCGGTCCCTTGATTAAATGGGACAGCCTAGTTACTCGCCACTGACGGTGGACCCCCCCATAATTCCAGGTGAAGATGCAGCTGAATAGAGCGGGCTTCGCAGGATGGGCCTGAGAGATTAGTTTTACTTCTTGAGTTTTTAGTTATACCCAGAACAATTTGGTTATAATTTAGTTATTTTAATGATCCCAGCATGTTGGGACCGTACTTTCAGTTTTTCATTGTAATACTTATTATTGGATTTTATGGATTTTTAGTAGCCATTTAATAAAAGATATTTTTCCCATCTATTTTATTTAACTTTAAAGTATAATTTGGTTTAAGTGATGATCCGAATGTCGATTCCCTTCGTAAATCGACAAGCTAAAAAGTCGGGTCGTTACATTCATCATCAGTTTCAGGAATATTATCAAGCACATAAGCAACCTCAATCTGTTCTAAATAGAAACGCATCCTAACAGCCCAACGTTTATAATTCTTACTATCTAAAGCCTCCAATTTCGACATATCAAGAATAAGAAACTTAGATGTAGCCATAATAAATAAAATTGTCTTTTAGATTGTTATTCGAAATAATAAAATGTTACTTAGCTGTTGAAGCGTGAACGGACAGAAGTGAAACGATTGCCACATCGTGAATGACCACTGTCCTAAAAGACAATTCCGCGCTACCCGGTGCAGTAGACGTACAGTGGTTGCCCTCCAGGATTAGCACGGCGCCGGAATAGTGTGGACGGACCAGCCCGACTGGAACTCAGATTATGCCCAGAAAAATAATAGAACTGTGTTTGAGAATAATGAAAAGGAGAGAGAAAACTGGTGTGAAAAGTGTTGTATAAAATGACTCAGAATGAAGGCTTTTATAGACATCAGAATTGATGAGAGAGAGAAGTCATGGGAGAGAAAAACGTGTGCTGACTGACTGTTAGTGGGAGAAATAATCAACAGTCAGTAATATGGCTGTTAGTGGGGAGAGAAAAGATCAACAGTCAATAATATGACTGTTAGTAGTGATGACAATATGACCGTTAATAAAAGACCAAACGGTTAAGCAGCAAAAAGATAGGATGGCCCATGGCCCAACCCAAACCCGCACACCGCGCATCGCATTTCCCAAGACCCACGGCCCAACCCCGACCCCGAGCCCATCCCGGTGCGGTGCGCGCGCGTGTGTCTTGTCAACAACCCACCTACCACTTAAGCTTTTAAAGAATAGAGGTAAGCTCAAATATATAAATGTGAAAAACTCTTCCTATTCTACCAATGTGGGACAAGTTCTCTCTAACTACTCACATTCCCACCTTTTCACTCTTTGAACTTCTAACAATAAGATCGTATAAGATATAGTGTAACAATAAATTAATTATCAAGAGGTCAGCATAAAGTCCAACATTTTCAATTTGTTGTGTACCTGTGAATAAGTTTTCGCCGATTTGTTAAGTCTGGGAACGTCCCTCAAGTCTGAGGCCTTATATTTGAACTTTAATTTGTCGCACATATTTATGAGAATTTCTTTTTATTTCCTTTTAGATATGTACGTACTTTGGCTAAATTAAGTTGATTGACCTGCAGTTGGTTCTGATTCAACTGTTCAAGATCCAGTACAACCCATATTATTAAAAAAAATAATAATAAATAAATTATACCAACTTGGGATCAAGCAAATTAAAGAAAAAAGTGCATGTATAACTCTATAATTGCACAACTTATAAGTGGAGCATGCAATTAATAATTTGATGAGACTAGCTAACAATTGCATGCATGTGTAAGTCGAATATATCTTAGTTGAGCAACTCCATCTCCATCCATTTAATTGGTCTCCTGTCCTTTTCCTTTGACCTCTTTCTTCTCCCTTTACTATAAATAACCTCAAAATCCTTTTAGTATATCACAACAGACAATAAATCATATTAAGATTAGTACTCTAATAGTAACCATATATTCAAAACATAATAAACATTGTTTTTTAAACCCAAAATACATATACAAATGAAACGGTTTATGATAAGCAACTTCATTGTTGTTGTTCTCCTAGCACTTGCTCCACTATGCTTATCCCACAAAACGAAACAAGATGGGTACTACCCACTCAACCCACACTACTACGACCACTCGTGCCCACAAGTGCAACAAATTGTTAAGTCTGTCGTTGCTCAGGCCGTTGCAAGGGAGCAACGTATGGCTGCTTCCTTGCTTCGACTTCATTTCCACGACTGTTTCGTTAAGGTGATTATTTACAATATTTGTTTTCCAAGATGAAACTTTGACTATTAAATTTTTTAATTAAATATTATAATAATGGAAGGTTAATATTATAAAAGTGTCGTTGAATTGAGACGAAACTAGCAGGATTCTACTTTGATTCTATATTGATATTAATTTGAATATTTGCTAAGGACTTGATTCAAATTAAATGAAGTTTGCCTTTAAAATAGGAAATTATTAAAATAGAAATGTGATTGCTTATTTATTTATTTTCTTATTACTTATATTTCAACCAAACACTGAATTGCGCACTGTGATTGGTACGCATTTGTTAAAATTGCAGGGATGTGATGCATCAGTACTGCTGGATAGTAGTGGAAGTATAGTGTCAGAAAAAGGGTCAATACCCAACAAAAACTCACTCCGAGGGTTTGAGGTGATTGACCAGATCAAGGCCAAGGTAGAAAAGGCATGCCCCCACACAGTCTCTTGTGCTGATATCGTTGCTATAGCAGCCAGAGATTCCACAGTTATTGTAAGCTCAAATCTAGAGTACCATATTATTGTATTACTATTAAGTACGAAGTACATTTATATCTCACTGATTAATGCTAATAATTAACTACACAAAAAATTGTATTTTAGGCTGGTGGACCAAACTGGGAAGTGCCACTAGGAAGGAGGGACTCAAGAGGAGCAAGTATTCAAGGATCAAACAATGACATACCTGCTCCCAACAACACTTTTAACACCATTCTTACCAAGTTTAAACGTCAACATCTCAACCTTGTCGACCTTGTTGCTCTCTCAGGTTTGTTTCTGCCCGGCCATGTTTAGTGTTTCATTGACTTTTAGATAGAATATATAAGTGAACGATAATACTAACAAGCACCCCCTTACGGTAAATTAGTATCTATGTATTTTCTAAAATGGTAATAATTTTAAAATATATGTCAAAATTACACGTTGATCGGTGTAATTAATGCTTTTTTTGTTATAATTTATTACTCCGTATTTCCAATTTTATTTTCCTTATATACAACGTCTCATGGAGCTTGTTCGCTTTTTCCATAACTCAAATGATGTTAAACAAACAATAATGGCTTTCTCAAAAGGAAATATATGTGAAAGATAATCTGTTCGACTGTTCCATCATAAGAGATAAAATATCCTAGATCACTAGCCAGATCATTAGTTGATGGTTTAGCTAGCCAATCGACTCAATGAAGATGGTCTTAATTCATTTGCAAATTATAGATAATCTTATGAACAACCTTTATATATAATAGAAGCCTAAAAAAAGGCTAGTGGAACAAATAAATTAATATAGAAATAAATTTTAGATTAATTAATGTTACTCATGTGAATTGTGGATATTTTAATAAGAAAAAGAAGCTAGTCATATGAATGTTATTAGAATTTATTTATTTATTTTAACAAATATATACTGTCACACCATGTGGTCAGCCACACACGAAACACGTATTATAATATTGACCTAACACATATGCCACAAACATATAACATTGTAAGAATAAATGGGTGCATGCAGGTGCACACACAATAGGGTTTTCAAGGTGTGTAAGTTTCAGGCAAAGACTTTACAACCAGAACAACAACGGCCAACCCGACCCAACACTCGACCCGCTATACGCCTCCCAGCTCCGCAAGCAGTGCCCGCGATCCGGCGGGGATCAAAACCTATTTACGTTGGATTTTGTAACACCCTTAAAATTCGATAACAGCTACTACAAAAACATATTGGCTAACAAAGGACTCCTCAATTCAGACCAAGTTTTGCTAACAAAGAATCCAGCTTCAATGCAACTAGTCAAGCAATATGCTGAGAATATGCAACTTTTCTTTGATCATTTTGCACAATCCATGATTAATATGGGCAACATTTCTCCTAAGATTGGTAAAAAAGGCGAGATCAGAAAGAATTGCAGAAGGATTAATTCTTACTGAACTGAAACTTCTAATTAAGAAGGAAAATATTTGGTCCTCTGTATTTTCTTTCCTTATTCTGCCTTTCCCCTGTTTTTTTTTTTTTTTTTTTTTTTTGTGTGTGTGTTTTTTTTGTTTTTTACCTTATTCTAAGTAGTCTGTTTATTGAATTGGAGTGAAAAGTTGAAAACTAAAGCTCCAAAAGAAATTTGTACATCAGTCTTTCCATGTTATATAAATCTAGTTTTTCTCAATTCTTTGTTTTGCTGTTGTGTTAAACTTTCATCTTTAATCTAGCTTTTTCTCAAATTGATTGGCCGTTAGGGTTTTTTTTTTCACTATGCATTTCTAAATTTTGTAACGTAACTCCAACGTTATTTAAAATCGCCCCAAATCCTAACTGAAAAGACATAATACTCTCTGTCTAGGTGAGAATTCGCTAGTCTAGGTTGTACGTGATACTTTTAGCCACAGCTAGGTTGGACGAACAAATAACGAAAGGTAAAGAACAAGAGACACGAAGATGATGACGCAGAAAACCCTATGAATAAGGGAAAAACTGCGGGTGACTTTTAGTCCACCAATCCACTAATTATCTTTCAATATTTGATTACAAAATGATTACTAATTCCAATTGGAATGATGGCTATTCTCACTATTACAATAGAATGAACGAGTGAAAAATAGTAAATAAATATTGAACAATAACGAATGAACAACGGATTGCTAATTGATTGAATGGAAATATAAAGATGCTTATGATCGTTTGATTGCTTTAGGTTTGCTTGAATAATCCTCCCCTCTTCCGTCACTCTTCTATTTATAGACAACCGAGTCAGCTGCCACACGTCCTTCAGCCCCTCGAGAATAGGAGGTTGTTGCTTGACTTGGCACCTAACCAACTCCTACAAAGTAGGCACGTACACAAGGACCTAGCCTCCTTCTTTGACTGGCAGTTTGGGAGGATATTCCTTAGCATGTTTATCTCAACCTGCTTCCAGAACTTTCCAACCTGCATTAGGCGTACCTGGACATAGAATACCTGAAAATTCCAGCTACGCGGGATATGACCCAAACACTCTCCTCCCTATTTAATACATACTAACCACCTCTTCCTCTAACACACTCACTTACCACCAACATCCACCACCAAACAAACAAACTCTCACCACCAACAACGTCATTAGCGGTTGAGGATTTTAACATCGGTTGTGACAATGTCAGAAGATCTGTCATAGCCGGTACAACACGTAAAACTCCCATCAGAAATTTTGGGACACATGCAGAAGTTTGTAGGATAATTTTGGGTAGTCCTCTCCTTATTTCAAAAACCCCTAAAATAGTTTTGGTCTAATTTAATGTCAAAATTGAAAGGAAAAAAAAAAACCATCATTGTCAATATTGACCATAAATTTGACATCAAATTATAATGGTACCAGGTAGAATTCAGGAAAAATAAAATTAAAAAAATAAAAAAATAGTGGTACCACATAAAAAAAGCTAAATATACAGTGGTACTGTATGAAAATTGCTAAATTTAGAATTAGTTTCATCTATCTCAAACTAAATGCTCTATTTTAATGTATAGGTTGTGAGAGTTTTTTTTTTTTTAATCTAAACAACATATTTAATTTCGGAAGGAGGGAGTATTATTTTTCATATCAAATTGTCAATCGATCTTATTTCAACTTTTAACTTATTATCAAAACCTTTTACCTTATAATGATAACTTTTAACATCATTACTAGTTAAGTTTGTCAATTAAAAATGGAAAAATGCATATAAATAATCTCAATTATTGGACGTCTTCCAATATTAATCCCAATTATTAGTTATTATAGTATAATCCAAACTTTGGGGTTGTTTTATGATATTAGTCCATTGACTTATTTAACCTATTGTAATCGGTCACCAATTCATAAATTATTCGTTATCTTTCCTCTTTTCTTATTCATTGTACTTGGTTATACCTTCCTCCTTTTAACGAAAGAAATTGGAGCCGGTCAAAAGTTCATATGGACTAATGTCATAAAACTACCCCCTTAATTTGGATTATAGTGTAATAACCTATAGTTGGGATTAATATTGAAAAACCTCCCATAGTTGGGATTATTCATTTGAATTTTTCCATTAAAAATTACTATCTCATAATTAGAAGATATAATTTTTACTTCTTATGTTATGTACTTATGTGTATTATTGTTAGGCAAGAAATCACCTACATGTCAATATTAATGGCCTTATGCCCTTATGCCCTTATCCTCATAGGCCTTACCAATCCTGCCAAATGGGCCAAGTTGAACTACGGTAAAATAGTTCTAGGTCCATATTGTAGTGAATTAGATGTATTTGGGTTCGGGATGCCGTTAGAGGTCTTATAAATCAAAGTTTTGTGGGTTCAAGTTAAGAAATATTATAACATCCCTTAATTTTATTTTATTTTATTATTCAACATTTTTACCAAATTATACGTAAACATTCTAAAAATATCAAGTTATGAGAAACATTCGCATTAATAGCTAATTTAAAGCAATGCAAATAAATGGTATTACAACGTAAAATAATGGAAAAATTGGTCATATCCGCACCACTTTTGGGTTGAGTACACAAAACAGCACCACCTAAAGCGGATGTAGAGTGTAGCATGATCTTGTGCGAAAAGCAGCATGATCTTCTGCAAAGGATGCAAAGGGCGGCACAACCTTTTTTAAAATTTCACGAAGGGGTATCATTTATGCTACATTTATGCTACTCGTTGTACTCTTTGCACAAGATTGTGCTGTTTTGTGCACCCAACCCAAAAGTCGTGCTGATATGGCTAATTTTTCCGAAAATAATACAAAATTGAAAATTATAGTGCTACAATGTCTCCTGGCTTTAAAAAAAATCATAATTTTATAAGTTTACAACACTAATAATGATAACTTTGGGCATGTCAGATTTAGAGCGAATCTGATCATTTTTTACCCATGAATTTACGGGTTGCTGCCTTCACGGGATATTGATTGCAATTTTTTCAGCGCATTTTGCACACCGGCTGGCCGCACAGATAATTAACCATGCGGCGCGCTCGTGTACTACACACCAGCCAAAACGCTTTTCACATTACAAACACTTTGTAACCCTCAAAACACTTTGTAACCCCCAAAACATTGTAACCCCTCAAAACACTTTGTAACCCTTGCAAAACACTTTGTAACTCCTCCCCCCAAAACACTTTGTAACCCCACAAATTATAACGACCCGACTTTTTTAAGCTGTCGTTTGACGAAGGAAAACGACTTGCGGATCATTACTTAAGCATTAAATTAAACATTAATTATATATTTAAAATAGAAACATCTTTTATTAACTTAAAAGTCTGAAATTAATCCCAAAAGTCAATAAAGGTAAAATACTTAAAGAATTACATAAACTGAAATAATGTCTTCCCAACATTCTGGGATCATAAATGAAATAATGTAATATTGTCTTATTGAATTCTAGAAAAGAAATACTAAGGTGGAACTAAAACTCTGCCTCAACAAAGCCCAACCAGCGGAAGCCCGACTACGCAGCTGCATCGTCACCTGAAACTGGGGGGGTCCACCGTCAGTGGCGAGTAACTAGGCTGTCCCGTTTAAGTAAGGGACCGCTAAACACATAATAGCATAGGATAACACACGAAAACACATGTATACAAATAACATTTCATACATAAGTACATACGGGGTACGTATACAAATACGTACAAAAATACGTATAAAAATACGTATACAATACGTATATTAATACCTGCAAAGTTCGGTTAGGAATACATACACAATACGTATAAAAGTACGTATACAATACGTATAACAATACCTGCAAAATACGGTTAGAAATACATACACAATACGTATAAAAGTACGTATACAATACGTATAACAATACCTGCAAAATACGGTTAGAGGTACGTACAAAATACGTATACAATACAAGCATACATACGAAATACATTTATACATACATACATTCCAGAGTTATACATATACAGACATACACAGCGGAAGACTTATACCAATCATAATACATTACGTCTAATACTTAACTTATACTTAATACAATCTTATACTTTAATTATCATATTGAACCTTATATTATCTTAACTTAGTAATCATATCATATCGTCCATCTTAACTTTGTAATCATATCATATCATATCATTCATCTTTATTTCTTAACGAACCGGTCATTATAGCTCGTTGTGGATCCCGTGTGCACCACAACTTTCCTAAAACATGCCGGGGTGAACTCGTGTATTCAGCCCGTAATGGATCCCGTGTGCACCACTAAGCCTAAGCTATGGCCATAACTCCTAAATAGCAGCTCGTGTACTACTACTTAGACGACTACATATTTTAAGACCCAGAACTGCCCGGGTGAACTCGTGTATTCATCCCATGGGGCAGTGGCATCGACTTAACCCGATCTGATGACTCGTGTATCATCAAAAAGGGTGTCCTATCTTATTAACCCGATTGATGACCTTTGCGTCATCATAGGGGCGATCTTAACTTATTATCCTTCTTATAACTAGAAGTACTAGGTGACCGTAATCGGGAATAAATGTTCGAAGTCCCAGGAAAGAGAGGTGCGGCACGTATATTGGCCACCTTAAATACCAAGTCTTTCCTAGCCAGAGATCGAAACAAATAATTACCCTTTTACTCTGTTTCCTTTCCTTCCCTAATAATATCTTATTATCTTTAATTCCTTATTGTAACTTATCCCTACTGACTTCCTTTAATAAAAATAAATACAACTTATTGTCCAAAATAACTAAATCCTTTAATCGTATTATTATTACCCTTTCACATTATAACTTATTCCTAATGTTATATATTAATAATTATAATAATAATACTAATTCCCAAAATTGTTCCAATATTATTATAAGCCAAAATAATTAAACTAAAATTGGTCAGCAATAACTAACCTACTCGACATTTTAGGGTTAGTTTACTAATTAGATAAATTCATCAACATAATAATTAACAAAATCAGTTCAATTAACAATAATTCGAATAATTAATAATTATCACCAAAAATTGCATAAAACATGATAAAAATTCTACCTTTCATATTTTATACCACTCGAAAATCATGAACAACAATACCAAAAATTACGTCTTTAGTTAATTAAATTCAATAACCAATAAATCATAGCGAACTTTGTAATAAACATTAAAATTATCCTTAAAACACCATATTTTACACAATCTGATTTTAAAGTATTAAATTAAGAACCACCATTAAAAGGTCTCGAATAATCTGGAAATTTTGATGAAAGCTAGATGTAGGTTCATGGTTTAACGTGCATAAATTTCGTCCAAAAATAACATCTTTTACTATTTTTAAGGAATTTTATAACTAACAAATCAGATTAGGCTGAATTCAGTTTCAGATTTTTCCGCCACATCAAACGAACATTAAAAATTACAAAAATTTAACACAAGCTGTAAAACATTATTACTGACTTCCACCTAAAATTTCGTAGCCATACGAATTGATTAAGTATCTTAATAAATTCGTAAACCAAATCTGGACAGTTTTACCAGTTTGAAAGATTAAATTATTATAAGCAATAAAAGGACGAATTTTGCCACGCAATAAATCATGATTCATAATAAAACAGTAGAGAAACTTCCACGAAAAATTCATCAAGAAATAACAAGATTTGATTAATAAATAAATTCATACAAGTAATTATTCAACAATTAAAGATTTCAAGAAACTACATAAAATAATCAAGAAAATTTCATAATAATTCATAAAGATTACATATTATCATCAAGAAAAATTACATAATTTCCTATCATATGATTCGAAATTTTCTAGGTGATCATGACACTAACTCCTAACAATTTTCATGTTTTAATCCTAATTAACTATGTGATTAACTTGTACCGAAATTAAACGAAATAGCATAGTTACCTTTAAACGCTTAAATTATCCAAGGAAAAATATTCACCACCTTGGGTGAATTTAGTTCGGCTATTTGAGAGGAAAGGAGGAAAAAAATATTTTTGGAGTTAAAACTTTAGCAATAATGAACTATCAACAAATGCTAAGCTAGTATTTATAGAGTAGGAAAAACAAAAGCAAACCCTAATAAAACTCCTAGGGTTGCCGTGAGGTTGGAGAAAAGTAGGGAACAAATGAGTGAATTTAGGTAGTTATTTTAGCTAGAATAGAATAGGTTTACGAATTTTAAAAATATATAATTTAATTAATTTAATTTAATTAATCAAATTAATTGAATAAATAAAAAAAAAAAAAATATATATATATATATATATATACTTGGCCCAAAAGAAACACAAGAGGGCCGGCCAAGCCTTAAAGAAGAGAAGAAGATTGGGTCTTTGGCCCAATTGAGTTTAAAGAGAGGGAAATAAGGTAAAACAGTCCAAATTTAATGGGTCTTTTGGACTTAGAATAAATAAATAGAATTAATAACCGCGAAATTTTCTGGCCCTAAATTTCGGGTTATTACACAAATAACACTTAGTAACCTCCCAAAACACTTTCTAACCCCCAAAAAGCTTTGTAACCCCCTAAAACACTTTGTAACCCAACAAATAACACTTTGTAACCCCCAAAAAACTTTGTAACCCACTAAAACACTTTGTAACCCCACAAATAACACTTTGTAACCCCCCAAAACACTTTGTAACAAAAACACTTTGTAACCACACATAAAAACTTTGAACCAACTTACAAAAAAAAACTTATTTACAAAATTCAAAAATAATGATGACAAAATTAAAGTAAAATCGTCATTTACAAACCAGTTGGGCCTTTTTTGTTGCAGAGAGTTTAAATTGTTTGGGCATTTATTGCTGAGCGCGTTTTATATTGTTTTGAGCCTTATTGCTGCAGCACATACAATCTTTGGGCTTTAAAATTTCAGCCGTATGGTTAAAAAACCATACAATCGGCCGTATTGTTAAGAAACCATACAACCGGTTGTATTCAAGAATTTGTGCTATTTTTTTATTTTTTTTGTCTAAACCGACTACTTTCAGGTTGGATTGACATTAGATTTTAGGTCAAGTTGATTTTTGGCGGGTGTATTATATTGCCTTCATATAACCTCGTACCTTGTTCATCATACTTCACAAGTATACGGCAATATGATCAAGGGTGCTTTTGATTCGTCTGAAATTTTCTGATCTGATCAGATCTTAATTTTTTTGATCTGATTTGATTTGATCTTAATTTTTCTGATCTGATCTGAACTTTTCTGATATAATCTGATTTTTTCTAATTACAGTTATTTTATAGTTTCTTATCTAATTTGAATTTTTATTTAATTTGAATTTTTCTGATCTGGTTTGAATTTTTCTAAACTTATGTGATCTGATCTAAATTTTTCTTATCTGATTTGAACTTTTATGAAATAAACATTATAGTGCTTAAATAAGTTGAATCAAAGACATCCTAATTAAATGATTTATACAAGTTTCTTTGGATATTACAAAAGATAATCTTTTGCTTTTCAACCAGATTAATTATACGCCGTTTGCCTTTATCTTTTCTTTTCTTTACCCAAAGATGATAATACATTTCTAGTATTCTAGTATTGATCCAACCAGTAAGCAAACAACCAAATGCTTTTACCAGGCAAAAAAGAGAGCAAAAATCGTTACAAGTTGTCTTGTTTTTTTTTTTCTTTTTAAAGTATTTGTTAAGATCACTATTTTTGCTTTATTGAGATTTTTTTAAATCTTTACTCTATTTTTATTTTATTTTGACTTTTATAGGTCATAGAAAATTGAATCAAAATCCAAATAGATTTTTTCAAAAATACTAAGAAAAGAAAATGTTAAACTAATAATAAAAATGAATTCAACTTTTTAAAATCAAATAAAACCCGTACATTGCACGGGGGAAACTAGTTTTGCTTTATATATAGAAAGAAACTAAGTTATTTAAGCCTAAGTAGAACATGTTCGCATGATTGAGAAGATTATGCCTTTGATGCTCAACCCCCACAATACAATAATCTCTCCCAATTATCTTTTATTCACTCTCATTAAACAACATTATTATACACCGTGTATGTTAACTTTAAAGGACCTCATCGCAGACCTAGCCCGGAGGAGAGTAACCATCAGGGCCGGCCCTGGAGTGAGCAAGGCCCACGCCTAGGGCCCAAAATTCATTGCTTCATAGTATAAGTATTAAGCAAATTATACTCTCTCTACTCGTCTATTTTCTCTCTAAAGAAAAACCCTTCTTCCTCTATTGTTTTGGGGCTACCATCAATTTTCTAAAGATTAATGGTAAGCGCCCTTTTCTCTTCTCTTTCTTCTGTTATTATTGTTTACAATAAGGCCCTATTTTATTCTCTTTATGAGATCTATTATTCCGTTCTATCGGATTTATCATTCTTCTTTGTGAGATTTTTGTCGGCCATATGTGCTTGTTTTTCTATGGAAATTAATTTGTTGATGGAGATTAGCGCGGGATCACAGCAGATTTTTGTACGTCCACTACATTCAAAAGAATCGAATCAATATCTACTTCAAAACTATTGCAGATCGATAGAACCCCTCGCGAAAAGCTGTATGAAGAAGCAGCGATGTGAAAGAGGAGCGACTGTACTAGCAGATATCTCTTATAGCAATCTAGGTTTTGTTAAAGTTGATTTTATTTTGATCTATTTTGATATGTATTTGGTTTTTATTTATGTTTATTATAGATATCGTATGACTTTCAATTAATGAATTAACCTTCCCTTTTGTTAAAAAAAAAAAAAAGTTATTACCAACGCCCAATTCTGCAATATTATAACTTGCATGGGCCTTTGCTTCAGCTTTATAGCTTGTACTTTTATTTCCATCTTTGTCAATCACTCATACAATATTTATTTTCATTATTCCTTCCTTCTTTTTCCTCTTTAATCTTTTGGTTCACCCAATTTAACAACACAAATTCTTATATGCGGCTGGCCGCATGGTTAGTAAACCGTGCGGCCAGCTGCATTGTTTCAAATGTTGCGGCCGTTTTTAGGGGTTACAAAGTCTTTAGTGGGGTTACAAAGTGTTTTTTGGGGTTACAAAGTGTTTAAGTGAAGTTATAATGTATTTTTTGGGGTTACAAAGTGTTATTTTAGAGTTACAGTGGGGTTACAAAGTGTTATTTTGGAGTTACAAAGAGTTTTTGGAGTTACAAAGTGTTTTTGGGTTTACAAAGTTTTTTTTGGGTTACAAAGTGTTTATGTGGGGTTACAAAGTACTTTTTGGGGCTATAAAGTGAGGTTACAAAGTTTTTTTTTGGTTTAAGTGGGGTTACAAAGTGTTTTATGGGAGTTACAAAGTGTTTTTGGGGTTACGAAGTATTTTTTTGAGTTATAAAGTGTTTTTTTGGGGTTACAAAGTGTTTTTTGGGGGTTACAAAGTGTTTTTTTTATTACAAAGTGTTTAAGTGATGTTACAAAGTGGGGTTACAAAGTATATTTTTTTTTTAGTTTACAAAGTTTAAGTGGGGTTATAAAGTTTATTTTTGGGGTTACAAAGTGTTTTTTGGGGGTTACAAAGTATTTAAGTGATGTTACAAAGTAGAGTTACAAAGTGTTTTTTAGGTTTAGAAAGTATTTAAGTGGGGTTACAAAGTGTTAAATGAGTTACAAAATATTTAAATGGGGTTACAAAGTTGGGGTTACAAAGTATATGTATGGGGTTACAAAGACTTTGTAACCCCATACAAAAATCAACTTTGTAACCCCCTGTCTATCAGCGCGCCGCACCATTACTTAATGGTGCGGCCAGTTGCACCAAAAACGCGTTGATTTAACAGACTTTTGGGTGAACAAGCTTTTTTCCATAAAATTAACAATTATTGTTCTTCACTATTGTTTACCTATGCACAAAATAAATTTTCATTCACCAATTTCTCTTTTCAATTGTACATTAACTAGGTAGTACCCGTGCAATACACGCCTTAATTTCTTTTAATGTAATATATGAGAACAAATATGATAGTAATTATTTAATCAAATATTGAACCTGCATGAATGTAATTGATATTTATTGAATACTTAAAAATGACAATTAAAACATTATATAAGAATCTCAAATGACGTTGCTGTGAAATTATATAACAATTAAAACAATAAGAAAATCTCGTTCGCCCGACCCATTTTACCGACCGACATTTTCTTAGTCGAAAAATACCGACCGTTCCCGACTGAAAACAGTCGGGAATTTTTTACTGACCGTCACTACGGTTGGAAATTTTTTTACGACCGTCAGAACGGTCGGAAAATACCGACCGCACATAGGCGGTCGGTATTTTTCGACCACAACTGACCGTTCTGACGGTCGGAACATTTTTTAAATTAGTTTAAATTTCAGTCGTGATTCGAACCTCACTCTCTCTCCCATGCGAACTGAGAAAAACTGAAACCCTAACTCTCTCTCCACTCTCTCTTCGGCCACTCCGCCGCCCCTCCGGCCTCTTTCTTTCTCCTTTTCTCCTTCTCTTTCTTTCTATTTCTTTCTCCTCCGCCCCTCCGCCGACGCACGGCCGGTAGCTGTCCGCCGCCCTCCTCAGATTGTGGTTAGGGTTTTTTAAATTTTTTTTGTTTTTCATTTCATTGCATTATTTGTATATATGTATGTGTATTTGTATGCATTATGTATGTATTTGTATGTATATGTGTGTGTATGTGTATGTATTATTTATGTATTGGCAAGGAATTGAAAAATATGTATTATGTATGTATTTGTATGTATGTGTATGTATTATGTATGTATTTGTATGTATGTGTATGTATTATGTATGTATTTGTGTGTATGAATTGAAAATTTTAGTTCATTCTTTGCTAAGTTTAAGATTTAGTTAAATTATATTCTGATCAAACAAATTTTGTTCAAATCAAATTAATGTAGTCCAAAACAACGACTTTAAAAAAAACGGCCTTACTCTATGGCTAGGGTGTTCAACACTTGTTCTTAGTAATATCACACTCAACCTATGCCCAAAAAAAAACTCAACACATTTTAGGCCGTGTTCTTTTGGGATAAGAAAACAGCAACTGAACTGAAATGAACTAAAACGAAATGAATTTAATTTAATTGTAGCAATTCATTGTAATTTGAAACGAAAAACAAGATCAATGTAATAATTCAAGGAAATTTAAGTTTATTCATGAGTTTTCCCTCGATGTTCTTAAATATATTAACGCTGATTGTTTAGTTTTGGATGTATGACTTTTATTATTCGCGTTTGTTAATGCTTGTGCATGCTCAGGGCAATATTCATTATTAGTTAATTGGGGTACGTTTTCATACCATCATTTAATTTGTGATTGTGATTTCTGTCAATAACTATTAATCGTCCAAATAATTTACTCATTACTTTATGCAGGAACATGTCAGATTCGGAGGCTCAGAGCCAGAACTCCCAGACCCGCCAGCATTCTCCCTCTCAGTCTTCGGTTCTTCCTACTGAGTTTACGCCGATATTGCGTCCTGGTGACCTTCATCGTCGTGTTGAGTCGTCTAGGAGACGGTCGGGGATTTCACTATCCTTTCCTTCTCAGCCGCAATTTACGTTACCTCCACCACCAAATTTTACGTTACCTCCAGTACCACAGCTTCGGCCTCGGCATCGTCCTCTTCGTCCTCAGCCATCTGTGTCTTAGGCTGCTATGTCTCAGCCTACGTCGCGACCGTTTGATCCTACTCCTACGTTTGAGACTACTCCGGCGTCTCAGCCTACTCCATCGCTGCCTCAGCTCACTCCTTTATCTCACTCTACTCCTCTGCCTGAGACTACTACGACGCGAGAACCAGAGGGACAAACTGGTCAGGTTGAGGGTGGAGACAAGGATCAGGGCGAAGCTTCTACGTCCACAGCTGGGGTTCGACAATTGGACCCCGATGGCCTATGGTGAGTTTTTGTGTAATTTTTTAATGTTTTGACTATTGAAATTAAGTTGTATTCATATGTTGTTTAATCTTACAATGTTTCGTGTGCAAGGTTTGACAAGGGCGTTGTTGTTCGATCAATAACGCACGTCATTAAGTCCTACTTCCATCAGCCTTCTAAGAACTACACTAAGGTAGATCAGGCGACCAAGGTACACTGGTGGGACATGCAAATAAGTTATAGAATGTTTACATCAATGTTATGAGTTGTGAATTAACCTTAAAAGCATGAACTAGGTTGATCGGTGCCAAGTTGGGAATGAAAACACCAAAAACGAGCCAAAAATTACCTATTTAGTTTGTTTTTTGTTCCAAAACCCTCCAACTTTTACCAAAAACATGTAAATAAGTTATATAAAGTTTGCATGAATATTATAGGACATGAATGACACTTTAAAATACAAATTAGGTTGATTGGTGAAAAGATGGGAACGAAAACTACCAAAACGAGCCAAAAATGGCCTATTTGGTTTGTTTTTTGTTCCAAAACCCTCTAACCTTTCCCAAAAACATGCAAATAAGTTATAGAATGTTTACATCAATGTTATGAGTTGTGAATTTAGCTTAAAAACATGAACTAGGTTGATCGATGCCAAAAAAACCACTTAAAATGGCCTAAAATGACAAGTGTTGCCTAAAATGTTGTTGTGTCGTTATAACCAACGCGATCAGCCCCTAGTAAGCATAATATTGTGTTATAGGACGTGTGTAAGGTTTAAAATCTAGCAATCGATAGACAAGTGACAAGTTAGGAGCGAAAATGCCAAAAAAACCACCTAAAATGGCCTAAAATGACAAGTGTTCTTTTATTTTGAATGTCAACTTTATTGTTCTTTTATTTTGAATTGTTTGAACTAACTCCGCCCATGTAACGACCCGACTTTTTGACTTGTCGATTTACGAAGGGAATCGACATTCGGATCATTACTTAAACAATTTAAACTATAAATGAAATTAACTAACTAAAATTAAACAACTTTTATTAAAATACTGAACTATAATCCAAGAGTCAAATAAGGCATATAGTGCCCAAAGTGTTACATGAACTCAGTAAATGTTTTCCCAACAGGCTGGGATTATAAATAAAAACTATAATATTGTCTTATAAGTCCTGAAATAACTAAAATAAATCTAAACTTCATCCACACTCAAACCCATCCAACGGAAGCCCATTTTATGCTGCTGCATCGTCACCTGAAACTGAGGGGGGGGTCCACCGTCAGTGGCGAGTAACTAGGCTGTCCCGCTTAATTGAGGGACCGCTAAACACATAATATCATAGAATATACACATGAAAACACACATACAACATGATACAATGTATACAAAATTATACGAGATACGTATAAAAATACGTACAAAAATACGTATACGAATACGTATAAAATACGTATAAAATACGTATAAAAATACCTGCAGAAATACGGTTAGAAATACATATAAAATACGTATAAAAGTACGTATACCATACGTATAATAATACCTGCAAAATACGGTTAGGAATACATACAAATACGAATACAACACAGATATACATGTACACAATACATACGAATACAGATACATATATCATTACATTCATACGAGTACAAATACGTGAATCGTTCCTGTACAAATACATACATCAAATCATACACAGCGGAAGACTAATACAACTAATTCCTAACTTATACTATATGGTTTCCATAAATTCCGTATTCATATCATATCTTATCCTTTCATTTCATCATATCATATCTTATAATTTATATCATATCATATCATCTTTCATTGGACCGGTCACTATAACTCGTTGTGGATCTCGTGTTTCACCACAACTTTCCTAGAACATGCCGGGGTGAGCTCGTGTACTCAACCCGTAGCGGATCTCGTGTTTCACCACTAAGCCTAAGCTATGGCCATAACTCCCAAATAGCAGCTCGTGTACTACTACTTAGACGACTACATATCCTAAGACCCAGAACTACTCGGGGGAACTCGTGTGTTCGTCCCATTGAGCAGTGGCTTCGTCTTAACCCAGTCTGACTACTCGGGTCATCAGGTGGGCGTCCTTATCTTATCTTATATCTTTCAAATCTTATATCTTATCTTATATCGGGAAATACTAGGTGGCCGTAATTGGAAATGAACCGTTCGAAGTCCCAGGAAAGAGAGGTGCGGCACGTATATTGGCCACCTTAAATACCAAGTCTTTCCTAGCCAGAGATCGAAACGATTCGTAATCCTCCTACTCTGTTTCCTTTCTTTCCCTATTAGTATCTTATCGTACCTTTTATATCTTATCCCTACTGATTCCTAATATTAATAATAATACTAATAATAACCGTAATATTAATAATATTAATAGTAATATCCGAATACTAATATTAATAATAATTCCTAAAATTATCCCAATATTATTATAAGTCCCAAAATAAACTAAAGTTGATCAAAATAAAAAGGCCACTCGACATTTCTTTAGTTATAACATAATAATCAGATCAGTTCATTAACAATCATATAAACAATTTAACAATTAACAACATATACTACTCAAAATATGATAAAAATCCTATTTTTATCACAACAAGCCATTCGACACTCTTGAATAAAAATACCAAAATTATACTTTTAATCAATTGAATACAATTAACCACAATTGATCAAATAAACTTAATAATAAACAATTTAATTTACTTTAAACATTAAATCATAAAACATGGATTAAAAAAAGATCAAAATCATTCCTTTATTTACATCACACCACACGGCTATCATAGGGTTCAAACAAGATCAAGATTGAATTCAAGAATTCAAAATAACATGTTTTAATAATTTAATTACAATATTTTACACAATCTGATTTTTAAAGAATTAAATTACGAACGACCTTTTAAAGGTCTCGATTACTCTCGAAATTTTAATTAAAGTTAAATATAAGTTCAAGGTTTAACATGCATAATTTTCGTCCAAAAATAAAATCTTTTACTATTTTTAAGGAATTTTATAACTAACAAATCAGATTAGGCTGAATTCAGTTTCAGATTTTTCTTCCATATTAAACGAACTTTAAAAATTACGAAAATTTTACACAAGCTGTAAAAAACTATTACTGACGTCCACCTAAAATTTCGTAGCATTCCAAATTTATTAAGTATCCTAATAAATTCGTAAACCAATTCTGGACAGTTTTACCGGTTTGATAGATTGAATTATTTCAAGCAATAAAAGGACGAATTTTGTCACTAAATAATTCATGATTCATAATAAAACAATAAAGAAACTTCCATAAAAAATTCATCAAGAAATAATACGATTTGATTAAGAAATAAATTCATACAAGTAATTATTCAACAATTGCAGATTTCAAGAAACTATATAAAATAATCAAGAAAATTTCATAATAATTCATAAATATTACATACTATCATCAAGAATAATTACATAATAACATCATCATGGTGTTCGACTTTTCCTAGATGAACATGATACTAAATCCTAGCAATTTTCATGTTTTAATCCTATTCAACTATATGATTAACTTTGTTCCAAAATTAAACGAGATAGCGAAGTTACCTCTAAACGCTAAAATTCCAAGGCAAAAATCACCCCTTTGGTGATCAATATGCACAGCTATTTTGGAAGGGAAGGAGGGAACTTTTCTTGTTAGGGTTTATTAGATTTAGCAATTAGGAACAAATTATTGCTAACCTAACATATATATAGAAGAAAAGGAGAACAACAAGCAACAACTAAAGGGGAGGGGGTGCCGTGCCAAAGGAGAGAAAATAGGGAGTGAGAGAAGACTTAGTTAGGTTGTTAAAAGTTAGGGTTGAATTAGTTAAATTATTTAACTTAATTAATCAACATTAATTAATTAATTAAATTAAAAGAAATTACACTTTGGCCCAAATCCAAGGTAGAACCGGCCAAAGGGAATAAAGAGAACAAATTGGGTCTTTGGCCCAATTTGAGGAAAAAGAATGGACTAAAAATAAAAACAGTCCAAAATTAAATGGGCCTTTTGGACTTTGAATTAAATAAATTGAACTAATAACCGCGAAATTTTCTGGCCAAGCTCAAAATATTTAGATTACTACAAAAAAATAACAATTAATTAAATAATAATCAATTACATAGTTAATTAATTATACATTTAATTAATTAATAAAAATTTTAAAATATCCCAAATTTTCGGGGTATTACAGCCCATACTTTGCAGGAACAATATACCTAGAACCTTTCGGAGTCTCAGGCTAGTGGCTCAGAGATGGATCCCAACCAGGTCTTCTTTGAGTCGGTTAGTGGCTTTCGGAAAGGCGAGGTTCTAGGGTTCGCCAAAAAAGGAGTCTCTCTCTATTATGAGAGAACCTCGCGGCGGCACGTTGAATTTGCCTACTCTCCATCAGTAAGATGATCGAGCATTTGGAGGAGTCCGAGCGTGCGAGGACAGAGTTAGAGGAGCGAGAGCGCCATTTGGAGGAACGAGGCCGACAACGAGAGGAGCATCAGCGCCGTCTGGAGGAGGATCAGAAGAAGCAAGCGGAGTACCTCGAGCAGATGAAGGCGCAGATGGACGCTTTCATGAGGCAATTCGGCGATCAGTCTTCCATTCACCGACGACCCCCCGACGATCGCACAGACGAATCTGGCGGTTCTGGAGCCTCCGTAATGTAGTTTTTTGTTATATTTCGGTTTATTATAGTTTACGTTTTTGGAAACTGTAATATGTATTACATACTATTGTGTATTACGAATTATTTATATAAATAATACTTCCTCCGTTTTTGAATTCTTGCAACAAATGAATATTTTATCTCTCACAAATAATACCAATTTGTTGCAAGAATTCAAAAACGGAGGAAGTATAAAATATTATTTCGTATATTTAATCAATTTTTCATTAATAAATAATTTAATTTCTTTTGTAAAGGTTTTTTGTTATTTAATGAAAGAAAAAAAAAACATAACAATTTAACGAACGACAAATGGTCGGTATCCAAAAAGAAAAAACCGCGAAAATTAATATACCGATCGACACACCGTCAGTAAATTATTAAGCGCCAAAACAAAATTGGCTGGACGGAGCTATTTTCCGACCGCCAGGCGGTCGGAAAATAGCTCCCCAAATTTTTTTTTAACTTTTTTATTTAGTCGGTACACAGTCGGTAAACGGTCGGTAAATTGTTTCCAACGGAGAGTCGGTTGGTAAAAAAAATTTACCGACTAATTATACACCGACCTCCTTTTACCGACCGGAGACGGTCAGTAAATTGAAATACCGACCGTTAAAAACAAAGACGATTAAGTCATTATATTTAATAAATATTTTTTAAAAAAAAATTCAATAAAGACATTATATTACAATTAAGAAAGATGACATTTACCCCTAAGTGAAATAATTTTGTGTGAAATTTAAATAATCTTGTCTTTCATCCTGTACAGTTTAGAATAAATTCACTTGCCGCTTTACGCCTTCACATTCACTAAATATTCCATAATAGCCCAAATTATGATTGAATTATGTCATATATAGTCCTTAGATATATATATTTAAGTATTAAATTTTATTAAAAAAATACGTATAAATCGATATATATATATATATATAATGAATAAATCGTGAGTTTTTGGATTTTTTTTTCTATTTGAACTTATTCTATACCATCCTTAATAATGCTCCAAATATTAATTTTTTTTATCTTCTAAAACAGGTTAGGAGACAATGTACAATCTGAAGATAAAATGTAGGAAAATGATTTTTTTTTTAATTTCTTACATGAGAAAGGAGTTAATTCTTATTTTTTTTTAAGGTAAATTTCACTATTAGGAAGTAGAGTTTTACACTTGTATTTCTCCAATGTATGACATTAAAATCGTAGCTGCAATTTTTTATTTTTTTTTATAAAAAAAAGTGGCTATAAACCTTCTTTTTTATTTAATGTGATTTCTTTGCGCAATGTATTTTTCCACAACATTAGAAAGGTAGGAGCTACATTTTTTTTACTTAACTATGCATTATTTAGGAGTAAAAATCTTATTTTAAGAAAAATAATCATATTTGATCTAGAAAAATTCAGATCAGATCAATTTTCCAAAATTCATATTATATTGGAAAATTTTAGTTCAGATTAGAAAATCATAACTATAATAATAACTACAACCGGAAAATCATAACTATAATAATAACTACAATCGGAAAAATAAAATAAAATCATAAAAGTTCAGATAAGATCAGTTCAGAAGATTTAAGATCAGATAAGATGAGCTCAGAAAATTCTAGATGAATTAAACACCCCTTAGTGGTAAGAGTTTTAGGTATGTACAGGTAATACCTAAGCATATGGTCAGTTTATTTAACTAACGTATTCAGATAATTTTAGTGGTTTGTATTATACTCCCTCCGTAACGAATTACTAGCAACAATTTCCATTTTTAGGTGTAACAAAATACTTGCAACAATTTTTTCCAATTTTATTTTATTCCTTTTTTGGCAAAAAAAAAAACACAATACCCCACTTATTTTTCTCTTTCTTACTTTTCTCTCTCTTACTTTTATTATCATACCACATAATACCCAATTTACTTTTCCTTCTCCTACTTTTCTCTCTCTTACTTTTATCATTATATCACCTAATACCACAATTAACATATTTCATCTAGGAGTCCGTGCTAATTTAAATGTTGCTACTAATTCCTTATGGAGGGAATACTTCCTCCGTAAACGAAAAATTGCAACAAAGAGGGAGGTCACGGACTCCAAAAAAAAATTATAAGTGTGTTTAAGTTGGTAGATTAGTAAAAGTAGGAGAGAGAAATAAAAGTTAGTTGTGTAGAAAAAGTAGGAGAAAGAAATAAAAGTTAGTAGATTAATAAAAGTATGAGAGAAAAATATGTTAAATATTACCCAAAATAGAAAGTGACAAGTTTGTTGCAATTTTTTAAAAACATCCAAATATGGCAAATGTTGCAATTTTTCATTTACGGAGGAAGTATATATATTATTACAGAATAAGTTGGTAGTTGTTTTTTTTTTTTTTTTTGAAAAGAATTTGGTTGTGCAATGTAATCTTATTATATTTTTAAAACTATCTTAATAAAATAAACATGAAAGATGACAATAACAATGCTTAAATTAATTATTATTATAATTCATTTAAAAAAAAGTCAAAAATATTTTTGAAAAAAGGAAAAACATTTAATGCTATCATATCAAGTAAAGGGGTTTTAAGAGGAAAGAGGGGGAGTTTAAGAGGGAAATTTTTTTTAGTGGTTTTCCTTTTAGTATATAGTATACTACCTCCGTTTCTTATTATTTGCAACAATTTGACACTTTTTCTTTCTACTTTATGTCACATTGTTGCAAATAATAAGAAATGGAGGTAGTATTAAAGATTATTTTATCTACTCGTATCAATTTTCTTTTTTCCCTATTTTATTATTTCCAATAATTTTACAATTTTAAAATAATAAAAATTGAAGGAAATGTAACAATTTACTTTAGTTTTATTTTTTTAACAAGAAATGTAACAATTTATTGCAAATACTACAATCTTTTCAATTTTCTTAATTGCTTCCATAAGGGGAACATCAAAAGGGAACAAAGTGAGTATAATTTACTGCTTTGGAATCAAAGATATACATCCTCCGTTAAAAAAACACACACACACTAACAATTTTTTCATACTCGGTATATGGTAATTAAACTTTTGCTACTAAAAAGGCATAAATGTCTTACTAAAAATATTATTAACTAATCTTAATTGTGTATTATATCCTACTAATTTATGATTATAACAAAACACAAAATAAATTATTCCCACCAAAATTAAACACATCCCAACCAGTCAACTACATATACCCACTATGAATTCCCATCTACATTATTAAGGGTACAGCAAACGGCTTGTTTACTTCAGATTATGTTCAGTTCAGTTCAGTTCATCTCTATTCAGTTCATTTCTATTCAGCTAATGTAAACGAGCCCTTTGTGAAAACAAATGGAGGGATTACAAAGTTAATTTGTGTGGGGAGTTACATGAAATTTGCAAACCCCACAAAATAACTTTGTAACCCCTACATAATAATTTTTTAACCCCAATAATAACTTTATAATTTTAAAAAGGATTAATTGATTTTAATAATACAACCTTTGAGGGATTCGCAAGTAATAAACCAACCTTTTGATTATTCATTAATAAATCAACCTTTACACCCCATCTTCCCACAATGAACGTTGACCTGTTTTAACCTTTAAAAACAGGTTACCCTCATACGTGTCATCATATCATTGGTTGTTTTTTTTTATTTTTTTAAAAATCATAAATTAAAATCATTGGGCAGGGAGGAGGGGGTGGCCTGGCTGTGTATTTTTTTTATTACCAGGTTTTTTTAATATTTTTTTCTTTTTAGTTTTTTTTATTTCTTTTTTTTTTAAAAAAAAGAAATAAAAAAATTATCTGTTAAGAAGGTAACAGGTCAAAAGGTTTACTCAAAGAAATTTAGGAGTAAAGGTTGGTTTATTATTTGTGAATCACTCAAAGGTTATACTATTAAAATCAATTAAGGATTAATTGATTTTAATAATACAACCTTTGAGGGATTCGCAAGTAATAAACCAACCTTTTGATTATTCGTTAATAAACCAACCTTTACACCCCGTCTTCCCACAACGAACCTTGACCTGTTTTAAACTTTAAAAACAGGTTACCCTCATACGTGGCATCATATCATTGGGTTTTTTTTTTTTTTAAATCATAAATTAAAATCATTGGGCAGGAGGGAGGGGTGGCCTGGCTGTGTATTTTTTCTATTACCAGGTTTTTTTATATATTTTTCTTTTTAGTTTTTATTTTATTTCTGATTTTTTTTTTTAAAAAAATTACCTGTTAAGAAGGTAACAGGTCAAAAGGTTTACTCAAAGAAATTTAGGTGTAAAGGTTGGTTTATTAACGAATAATCAAAAGATTGGTTTATTATTTGTGAATCCCTCAAAGATTGTATTACTAAAATCAATTAATCCTTTTAAAAATAACTTTGTAACCCCACAAAATAACTTTGTAACTTTTCACAAAAACTTTGTAATCCCTTACAATAACATTATAACACCACACTAACCTTGTAACAACCACACAAATAAAATTTTTAAACACCAACTTTGTAACCCCATCAAAGAAGTTTGTAACCTTCTCGTATGTAAAATAACTTTGTAATCACTCATGGTAACCTTGTAACCCCCACAGTAATCTTCTAACCCCTATACAAATGAACTTTATACATTCACACTTTGTAAACCCCATCAAAGAACTTTGTAACCACTTCTTATATGCAGACCGCACGGTTCTTAAACCGTACGGCTGATTGCATATAAGAATTTGTGTTTTTTTAAAAGGTCTTTTATGATAAATTTTCAAAATTTTAAACAACAATAATAATGAAATAGTCTTTGCAAAATTAAGGAGTAACAACTTTTTTGTCTTTGTGCCATTAAAAAAAAAAAAATTAGTACAGTAGGATTTAATAATACGTTTGCAACTTTGTAAGCTATAGACCGTTGTATATGCTTGTTTGTACTACTGCTAGACTACGTTGTATGTCAACGTTACACAGCATGTTGAAAATGTAGTGCAAAAGTACTGTCGTTTTCCCAGGTTGCTTAAAGCTTAACAACAAATTGGCCGAGCTAATGTTGTAGGAACGTTATAATCTAAAGAAAAAATTAGAAATAACACCCTAATCTTTTCACGTTTTTAGCAATTTTTTTCTTGTTTTTATTTTTTTAAATTTAACCCTCTAACATTTAGCACCGTTAAGCAAATCACCCCCAAATCACCAAAATCTGTTAAAATATAACATTAAGGACCATTTTTTACGAATCAAACCCTCACCTTTCTCCCTAATGATTCATTCATTATCTTCTTCATTTCACATCTCTAACCACCACCACAACCATTTATCTCCCCTTTAACCACGCCACCACCACCACCACTTCGTCACCCTCCTCCTCTCCCAATTCCACTTCTTTCTTGTTCCTTTGGCCCTCCCAAAAGACCTAAATCTCTCTAGCTCTTCCATTCCAACTCAACCAAGCAATTAACCCCTTCAAATTAATTTTCATTTCCTCCAATCTATGATGGTTTGATTTCAACCAGTATTGATCTCGAAAGGGTAAAATTGATGGTGGGGTGGGTCGAATTGGTGGTGCGGTGGTTCGTATTAGTAGTGGGAAGGGTTGAATTGGTAGTGGGGTGGGTTGAATTGGTGGCGGGATGGTTCAAATTTGTAGTGGGTGGGCTAAATTACTGGTGGGGTGGTTCGAATCGGGGGTGAGCTGGGTTTGATTTGGCTGGAGTCGGTTTGGCTTGGGTTTGGTGGTTGTAGTAGAGTGGTTGGGGTTCGGGTAATAAGGTGGTGGTAGCAGCAGGGGTGGTCAGAGGAGAGAGAAAGAAAATGATGGTGATGGTGGTGGTGGTGGTAGGGGTGGTCAAAGGAGAGATAAAGACAATGAAGGAGGAAGAGGAGGAGGAGATGGTGGTGGTGGTGGCAATGGGGTGGTCAGAGGAGAAAGAAAGAAGATGGATATAATGTATTAATGATAAAGATTAGTGTATTGATAATCCATGTTTGTGTTAATTATATTTTGAGTTGTTAATTAACAAATCAAAAGTAATATTCGGTTAAATTTAACAGAATATTCTAATTTGGGGTGATTTTCTTAACAGGGCTAAATGTTAGGTGGTTAAATTTAAAAAAAATAAAAACAAGAGAGTAATTGCTAAAAACGTGAAAATGTTAGGGGGTTATTTCTATTTTTTCCTAATCTAAATTCTAAAGACATTATTTATGATTATCATGGTCAACTAGCTAGGAGTAGTTCGAAATTATAGGCCATTCAAACAAAGATTTCATTACCATTTATATATTCTGTCATCATTAATTATGTAAAATCTACAAAGGATGTTTATAAAATACGGAGTAAAAACTATAAATTAAAGAACAATTTGAACATTTCATTCAGTAACTTGGTGCATCGCCCGAGATTAAAACTATTTTCTCCTTAAAACAACAATACTTTTATGGCCCGTTTGGTTGTTGGTAATAAATCGTGGTAATGGTAATGAATTTATAGTGTAATTTTGTTAAGGAGGAACCTTATAATCTTCATGGAAAACAAATGTTCATTCTCAAGCTTCAATTTTCTTCTCATTTTTCATTCTCATCCATTACCATTGAGGAGGGTGGTATTTGATGGGAATAAATATTTGTGAAGAAAATTAGATACATTGGAGCTAAGTTAGCACCACCATGGGAATGAATTTTGATTTCCCTTCCAAATTTAGTTATAAATTCATCCCTATTACCATCATTTATAACCGGCTACAAAACGGGCCGTTAGGAGTTGGGATTCTTACATACCCTTCACATGAGTCTATCAGATTACATCATGTGGTTAAATTTTCCATTTTTTATTTTAAATAAAAACTATTGGTGTATTGGTGTTGTTATCCGTCGCCCACAAATTACTTATAATTGCCCATAACACAAAGTAAAAAGAAGATAGTATCCTTCACTTAAAATTACACCACAATTTTGAGTAAATAAACAACGACGCCACCAGGCCACGACCTCGACCATCATCACCACCACGGCGGTGATAAAAAAGAATTATTTTTTAAAATATGGGATGTCTAGATCGGACGCCCCGACCATGATTGAGGTGTCTGATCTGGACGTCCTAGGATATATAAAAAAAAGTTTTGGGTGATGAAACTTTTAAAAGTTTGGCGACGAAATTGCCAAATTCGTCGCCCAAAACTGTTTCTTTTTTATACTAGAGATGAATGTGAAACCACATATAGTTTTTTTAGTCTTCCATGAGGCAGGAAATCCCTTTGAGATCGACATGTCATTCGACATGCGCCCCAATCACTATCACAATATGTAGTAAAACACATAACAAAATATAATTTCTCGAAGTTTTAAGTATTCGACCAAGTAAAGTAAGTACTTCGTAGTTGGTACTTCGTAGTTGGTACATAGGAAATACAATGTTCTAATTTGTTTGGTTAACAAATATTGTGGGAATTTGTACTTCTTGTCAAATTCTATTTTACTAATTGTTACTAACTACTACATATAGAACGAACATTTATAAATAAATTATTCAAATCAGTAGTCAAATCAGTTAAAAAAAAACAATCATCTAAACGTTAAAAATCTAAAGCCAACGGTTAACACATCAACCTCTAAACTCTAATAATACTTGATGGTCCTATTATGTTTATGTTTGAATTCATATTCTCTAAGGTCAAATGAGATGGCTCGACTTTTAAATGACCAAAAGCAATTCATGCACTTTAAGCAATTAAGCAAATGATTAGATCAATTAGGTCATCTTTTTTTTTTATATACCCAAATGAAAGAGCTTCTTTGTAAATATTATTGAAGTACTTTGTTTGACAAAAGAAAGGAATAAGGTAATTGATAAGGCTCCTGTAATATCATAGGCGCAGATAGGCCCTATCGAAACTAATTTATAATGCAAAGTGCAAATTATTAAAAATAATTCTCTCCCTGTGAACCTTGCAAAGTCATTCCAGCTGGACAAACAGGGTAAAGTGCAAATTAAAGTTTTATTCTTTGAACAAAATTCTCCCCTATGAGCTATTTACAGGCGGATACATACCCCCTTCTTCCTTTTTAAATAGATGGAACTCTAAACAACAACAACAAAAAAATAAAAAAAAATCATTTTGACAAAGACAGAAAGAAAAAGAAAGAGGAGGACTTTTTAATTCAATTTATATATTACATTATATTGTATGTATACTGATGTTTATATTTTTACTCATTTAATATGCAGTTTTAGAAAATGAGTAATATGGAAATTAAATTAGCAATACAAAATAATTTTATAAGCAAAATTATTCAATGAGCAAAATATAAATATAAGTATACCTAATTTTACGTGACCTGAATGTGTAGTATTCCCTCCGTTCCTCCTCGGAGTTTTGTACAAGTTTTCCAAATACATTATTTCTAGGTTTTTACTTAAATAGTAAATGCACAAAACTTTGAAGAATGGAGGATTTTTTAGAAGTAAAAAGTGAAATTAATTTTGGCCTTGTTCATCGCGTTCAAAACTAAACCAGTTGAAAGTTGATTGAAATGAAAATCCAAAACAACAAATTGAATATTCTAAAATCGGTTTCATTATGTTAGGATCAAAGGTTGGGGATTGAGAATGGGTTAGATTATTATTTTATTTTTTTGGATAAGGATGGGTTAGATTTTTAAAAAATATTTACAATATCATAGAATGAGAATGGATTAGATTTATTTAATTATTTGAAAATTGAAATTTGTCATATATGCAAAATTCAGGGGCTTAGGGCATGTAAGCATGTTTGCTCTGTAATTATGTAAGGTATGCGCATGAACCTTGGCCAGGTAGAAAGGCTGACTCAAGTCCATTTTAAAAGCCCATAAATTACGTTATTAAACTTAGGGCTTGTTACTCCCGTTTAAATTCAGTTCAACTCAGTTCTATTAAGTTAAATTCAGTTCTATTAAATGCAGTTCAGTTCAGTTCTGTTCAGTTCAGTTCAGGTTTTATCAATAATTTTACTAATTAATTTCTATTACAAGTATATTATTTAAGTAATTATAATGATAACTAGAGGTGGGAAAATTTGATACAACCAGTATACCCGACACGAAATCGAACAGTTATTAACGGGTTTGGGTTGAGGGGTTTGACCCATTTAAATAAGTTGGTCAACCCAACACGACCCGTTTATTAAATGGGTCGGGTTAGGATTTAGGGTTTAGGGTCAAAGGATTCAACTTGTTTATGTAAATGGGTTGAGACGAACACAACCGACTCAATTTCCACCTCTAATGATAACAATGATCACTAGTAAAAAAATCACTAATTGTAACCCCCTTATTGTAACTTGCCTTAAATTTGTTAGTTACAATTAAGTCTTTTGTAACGGGCATTCTAAATGTTAGTTACAATAAATGATAATTACTACATAAAAACACTTATTGTAACTAGCCAATTTATGCCCGTTACAATAAGTAATAATTAGTAACAGGCGTTATGTCAACTCGTTACTAATTATCACTTATTGTAACGGGCGTAAGTCAGCCCGTTACAATAACTTATAATATAATGAACAACCAAAAAATGCTAACCCATTGTAACGAGCTTCAGATATGCCCGTTACAATAGCTCATTTAATTTATTTTTTTTACACAAAATTAAAAATTTAAAACTCCCTCCCCTGCCTTCATTTCGTGGTCATTACAGACGAAAAAAAAAACCTTAGGCTGCCTTCATTTCGAAATCCAAGCCAACACCACTGCACTTTCCTCCAATTCAAACTCCAAAGCCAGTCCATCACCACCCATGTTGTCGACCACCACAAACTCCACCGCAGACGACTGCTTCGCTGGTGTTAGCCTGCCCCAGCTAGGGTACCACTTCGCAGCGGCTGCTTCGCTGGTACGACTTCGCCACCATGCCACCGCAGCGGCTGCTTCGCTGGTGTTCGCCTGCCCCACCACGCCACCGCTGGACCACCGCGAGCCTTCCCTTTGCTGCTCTGTTGATTGTTGCTCTTTAATTAGAAGGTATACCCAATCTTGTTTATAATTACTGCTTGCTGCTGATGCTTTTTTTGTTTTCAATTATAACCTTGTTTTTAATTGTTGTTTTAGGTTTTAATTGGTATAAAATCAATTTTTAGGGCTGAATTTTAATTTTTATGGTTGAAATTTAATTTTTTAGGGCTGAAATTAAATTTTTAGGTTACGACTTCACAGCTGCTGCTTCGCTGGTGTTCGCCTGCCCCACCACACCACCGCTGGACCACCGCGGCTGCTTCGAGAGCCTTCCCTTTGCTTCTCTGCTGATTGTTGCTCTTTGATTAGAAGGTATACCCAATCTTGTTTATAATTGCTGCTTGTTGCTCTTGAATTGATCGATGCTTTATTTGTTTTCAATTATAACCTTGTTTATAATTGTTGTTTTAGGTTTTAATTGGTATAAAATCAATTTTTAGGGCTGAATTTTAATTTTTATGGTTGAAATTTAATTTTTAGGGTTGAATATAAATTTTTAGGGTTGAAAATCAATTTTTAGGGCTGAATTTTTAATTTTTAGGGCTGAATATAAATTTTTAAGGTTGAATAATTTTTTAGGGTTAAATTTTATTTTATTTAGGGCTGTGTTTTTTAAGGCTGAATTATTTTTTTAAGGGTTGAAACAACAAACAGGGCTGAATTTAAATTTTTAGTGATCAATATAAATTTTTAGGGTTGAATTTTATTGTTTTAGGGTTAAATTGTATCTTATTTAGTGCTGTTTTTTTTAAAGGCTGAATTATAGTTTTTTAGGGTTGAAACAACAAACAGGGATGAATTTAAGTTTTTAGGGTTTTTTTTTTTAAAAAAAAAAGGCTGAAATATGTTTTTTTAGGGTTAGGTTGGAGTGATAAGTGTCCCTTTGGCTGCATTCAATTTTAATAACATGTTATATAATGTGCAAATGAAATTTATGTTTGATGTGCAAATTTGAATGTATGTTGAGTATTTTAGAACAATGATATTAAGATTGTAATACAATTATCATTTTGTAATCCTATTAAAGTGTTCCCCTTTTATATTTTTAGAGATGAATCATAGTTGGATGTACGGTGATAGACGGGATAGAAAGTACCAAGATGGGGTTAGAGAATTCTGTAGTGTAGCTTTGGAGCATCAGAGGCTTACTAACGAGCCAACTATATTCTGCCCCTTGTCGTGAGTGTGATAATGGGAGGAGATGGATTGATATTAGTAAGATACAGGAGCACCTGATTTGTCGTGGGTTCACTAGTGATTATGAGACTTGGTATTGGCATGGTGAAAAGTTAAATTTTGAGGTTAATAACAATGAACATGAGAATAAAGAGACTTGTCCTAATGAGGGTAATGAGCATGATGACGGGTATGCTAGTATGGAAGAAGATGGAATGAATGAAATGTTAGATGCGATGGCTGATGATGCCACTGAACAACCTCATATGTTTGAGGATGTCTCAAAAGCTGCAGAGACTCCCTTGTATCCTGGTTGTAGGAAGTATTCAAAGCTTTCTGCAGTTTTGACCTTGTCTAATGTGAAATATAGATTCTGTTTGAGAATGAGATGGCTAAATCGAGTTACTATGCTAAGAAATTGACAAACCCATTAGGTTTAGAGTACACCAAGATAGATGCGTGTCCTAATGATTATGTGCTTTATCGAAAAGAGTATGAAAAATTGGAAGAATGTCCAATTTGCGGAGAATCGCATTATAAGAAAGAGGAAGGTGTCCCAATAGATTAAAAAAACGGTCTCTGTGTAAGGTTTTATGGTATCTTCCAATCATACTGAGGTTCAGGAGACTCTTTTCGATTAAGAAGGATGCTAAAAATTTGGTGTGGCATGATGAGAAAAGGAAGAAAGATGGGTTAATAAGACATCCGGCTGATGGTGAACAATGGAAGAACATAAATGAAAACTTTCAAGTATTTGGTCGTGAGCCTAGGAACTTGAGGCTTAGATTAAGTACGAATGGGATGAATCCCTATGGGACTCTTAGCTCCCAATATAGCACATGGTCGGTGTTGTTGACAATATACAACTTACCCCCTTGGTTGTGTATGAAGCTTAAGTATATCATTTTTTCGCTTCTTATATCAGGCCCTAAGCAAGCTGGTAATGACATAGATGTATATTTAGCACCATTGAAGGAAGACGTGATGTTGTTGTGGAATGAGGGTGTGCCAATGTTTGATGCACATACTGGTATTAATTTCAACTTGCGTGCGATGCTTTTTTGTACAATAAATGACTTTCCTGCTTACGGAAACTTAGCGGGATATAAGGTTAGAAGTGCAAAAGCATGTCCAGTATGTGATGATTCCATGAAGAAACAAAGGCTAAAATGTTGGGGTAAGAATGTGTACATGCATACTATATCGAAGCTCCCTCCGTCTCACCGGTAGCGTAGGATGAAAGCACAATTCAATGGAAAAATCGAGGAGAGGGTAGCTCGTGGACCTTTGTCGGGAATCTAGTTGTATGAGCGGATAAAAGATGTGAAGACGGTGTATGGAAAATGTCAAAATGATACCGATTCCAACAAGGAAGAAGTGTGGAAGAAAAGGTCTATCCTCTGGGATCTACTTTATTGGAAGTACTTGTCCGTTAGGCATTGTCTAGATGTCATGCACATCGAAAAGAATGTTTGTGACTCAATCGTCTCAACTTTGTTAAACTGTCCAGGAAAGACAAAAGATGGGCTCAATGTGCGAAAGGACATGATGATGCTAAACATTAGACCTCAGCTATGGCTACAATACAATCAAGATGGTTCAAAGGCATATTTGCCTCGAGCTGGTTACACTTTTTCTAAAGAGGAGAAAAAGAAATTTTGTGAGTGTTTGCATGGTATCAAGGTGCCAAATGGCTATTCTTCAAACGTGAAACGTTTTGTATCTATGGCTGATAAGAAGTTGATTGGCATGAAATCACATGGTTTTCATGTTATGATGCAAGTGTTTCTTCCCATTGCACTTCGAGGGCTTTTGTCTAAGCATGTTAGGCTGACAATTGTGAAGCTATGCTTATTTTTTAATAAGATATGCAAAAAGGTCATTGATCCAGCAGAGCTTGACACTTTACAAGAAGATGTTGTTGAGACATTATGCAAGTTTGAGATGTATTTTCCACCTTTTTTTGACATAATGGTTCATGTGGTTATACATCTTGTGAATGAGGTTAAAGAGTGTGGTCCCATTTTTCTACGATGGATGTATCCCATTGAGAGATATATGGGGATTCTGAAAGGATTAGTAAAAAATCGGGTGAAGCCAAAAGGGAGCAGTGTCACACGATATACAGTAGAGGAGGCTTCTAGTTTTTGTGGTGAATTCCTTGCTATGGCGGATGAAATTGGAGCATTTGCCTTGTATTTGTTCCAAAACATCCTATTTTCGTCCAAAATTATGCAAATAATTCATTTTATTCTTAAATAAATGTTATAGGACTTTGTTAAACCTTGAAAACTTGAAATAGGTTGGTTCATGCTAACATGGGAGAGAAAACACTCAAAACTAGCCAAAAAAATGACCCATTTGCCTTGTTTTTGTTCCGAAACATGTTGTTTTTGCCCAAAATCATGCAAACAAGTCATTTTATACTTAGATAAATGTTATAGGATATGTATAAATCTTAAAAACAATAAATTGGTTGATTGGTAGGAATATGGGCATGAAAACGCCCAAAACTAGCCAAAAATGACCCATTTGCCTTGTATTTGTTTCAAAACATGCTATTGGTGCCCAAAATCATGCAAACAAGTCATTTTATGCTTAAATAAATGTTATAGGACTTTTTTAAACCTTGAAAACTTGAAATAGGTTGGTTCAAGCTAACATGGGAGAGAAAACACTCAAAACTAGCCAAAAATGACCCATTTGCCTTGTTTTTGTTCCGAAACATGTTTTTTTGCCCAAAATCATGCAAACAAGTCATATTATGCTTAAATAAATGTTATAGGACTTGTTCAAACCTTGAAAAGTTGAAATAGGTCGGTTGGTTTGAACATGGGAAATAAAACACTCAAAACTAGCCTAAAATGACCCATTTGCCTTGTTTTTGTTCCAAAACATGCTATTGGTGCCCAAAATCATGCAAACAAGTCATTTTATACTTAGATAAATGTTATAGGACTTACTCAAACCTTGAACACTTGAAATAGGTTGGTTGGTGCGAAAATGGAAAAGAAAACACTCAAAACATGCTATTTTTTCCCGAAATGATGCAAATAATTCATTTTATGCTTAAATAAATGTTTTAGGACATGTATAAATCATATAAATTGGTTTATTGGTAGGAAGATGGGCATGAAAACGCCCAAAACTAGCCAAAAATGACCCATTTGCATTGTTTTTGTTCCCAAACGTCCTATTTTTACCCAAACTCATGCGCACAAGTTGTTAATGATTAAATGAATGATATAGAACGTGATTATGCCCAAATAATATTTGGATCATTTATATTTTATCAACATACAATTATTGTATTGTATAATAATTTTCGTAATTATTTGTTTTTAAGGATTATATTGGAAGATCGACCGCCTACAACATTGAGGAAATCGGCGAAATTTGAGAACAATGGGCTGATTTTCTTAGGAGTAACTTTTTAGTGAGTTAATGTATAGGTTTTTGTGTTGTTTGTTGGATGTATATTACATAACATTAGCACGCATTAAATGTGTGGTTTTGGATTATATTCAATTGCTAGCTAGCAATATGTATTTTGATGACGAATGAAGTTATTGACGGCTAAGCCATTTGATATTGCGATCGATTGTGGGCCTCGAAGCATGAATTATTAGTATTATTATTAATAAATAATATATATATTTTTATTTTTAAAAAAATAACACTATTGTAATGGGTTTTGCTACTCAAAGCCCATTACAATAGTGTTATTTATTTTATTTTTTCAAAAAGCTTCATTGTAACGGGCATTAGCATGTGTTAGTTACAATAAATGACTTTTTGTAATGGGCCTATCAGGTGCCCGTTACAATAAGTATATTTATTATAACGGGCCTATCATGTGCCCGTTACAATAAACATAATTATTGTAACGGGCCTCGGGCACCTGATAGGCCCGTTACAATAAGTCATTTATTGTAACTAACAGGTGTCTGTTAGAATAAATACTAGATATTGTAACGGGGCCAATTGTAACGGCAGATGACCGTTACAATAGGCCATTTTTGCTTGTTACAATAACTACTTTTTTTACTAGTGGATAATAGTAAAAATGATGATGATAATAATAATAATAATAATAATAATAATAATAATAATAATAATAATAATAATAATAATAATAATAATAATTAGATGATGATGATGACTACGATGATGATGATGATGATGATGATGATGATGATAATAATAATAACGATAATAATAATATTGATGATAATGATATAAATATTTTGATGATGATGATAATAATATTGATAATAATACAACAATGATAATAACAATGATAATAACATCAGCAACGTCAACACTAATATTAATAGTAATAATAATAATAATAATAATAATAACAATAATAGCCTTTCAATTATACATCTACTATCGTAAAATTGTTTCGGGAAACAATAATAATAATAATAATAATAATAATAATAATAATAATAATAATAATAGCCTTTCAATTAATACATCTACTGATCACCATACGCTACATGCTACCCCTGCCGTTGTTTTGGATCAAATTAAGAGTTTTCCACGTGGCACTTCATGTGGAAGGGATGGTTTGCGTGCGCAACACCTCATGGACTGTTTGGGTGGTGCTGCTATGGCCGTTTGTGATGAATTTGTTGATTCTATTTCTCATGTGGTCAATCTTTTTCTATGTGGGAAATGTCCTGAGGAATTGGGTGGGTACATAGCTAGTGCTCCTCTTACACCTCTTGTGAAGCCTGGAGGTGGTGTTCGACCTATAGCTGTGGGTACTGTATGGAGGCGACTGGTTTCTAAGGTGTGTGCCGCTTCAGTTGGCCCGTTGTTGAGTGGTTATTTTGATGATCTACAATACGGTGTTGGCGTCCCAGGGGGTAGTGAGGCTATTCTTCATGCTGTTAACCGGTTGGTTGAGGATCGTGGGGACACTGTTGGTTTGTCTATGCTATTGGTTGATTTTAAGAACGCTTTCAACTTGGTGGATCGAGAAGTTATGTTACGTGAGGTGCGACTCCGATGTCCAGCTATTTCGAGATGGGTTGAGTTCTGTTACACTAGCCCGGCTAGGTTGTATTATGGTGAGCACGTCTTATGGTCTTCTCAGGGAGTGCAGCAGGGGGATCCGCTTGGCCCTTTGCTCTTTGCTTTGGTTTTGCATCCCTTGGTGTGTAAGGTTAGGGCCTCTTTTGATTTATGTCTCCATGCATGGTATTTGGATGATGGGACTATTGTTGGTGACACCTTGGTGGTGGGTAAGGTTTTGGACCTGATTATGGAGGACGGGCCCTCTTACGGCCTCCATCTCAATGTTGATAAGACTGAAGTGTTTTGGCCGACAGAGGATCCTCGGAGTAGGTTAGGTGGGGTTTTCCCACCCAACATTGCTCGGCCTTTACGTGGTGTGAAGCTGCTTGGTGGGCCAGTTAGTGCAGAATCTGATTTCAGTAGTGAGCTTGTGGTGAAGCGTGTGAACAAGACTATTGAGCTTATGGATGCTGTAGCTGGGCTCGAAGATCCGCAGTGTGAGTTGTTGCTTCTTCGTGCGTGCACTGGGGTTTCAAAACTTTACTTTGCGATGCGTACTTGTCCTCCTCGCATCTTTGCGGGGGCGCAGCAGAAGTTCGATGGTGCACTCCGCTCTTCTTTAGAGCGTATTGTCACTGCGTCTGGGCCAGGTTTTGGGGATTGGCAATGGAGGCTGGCCACCTTACCCTTTACTTTAGGTGGCTTAGGTGTCTATTCAGCTGCGGATGTTTTGTATTATGCTTTTGTTGCGTCGCGACTGCAGTTTGCTGAGTTGCAGCTTAAGCTTCTCCGTCGTGCTGGTGTTATGGATCCAGGGCCTGCCTTTGATGATGCATTAGGCACGTTTACTGGTTTTGTGGGTGAGGACATTCTTGGTAATCCTAGTGAGATCGCTGCCCCCAAACTCATGAAGAAATTGGCAGATAAATATTTCACTAAGGTTACTCGGACTGTTGAAACCTCTTATTCCTTATCTCCACGACAGGTTGCTCTTTGGAAATCGCAACAGCGGGATCATACTTCTGATTGGCTTAGGGTGGTTCCGATCTCAGGGTTGGGTCAAGTTTTGAATGGTAGGACGTATCGGTGTGTGCTCTGCTACAGGTTGGGTGTTCCTTTATTTTCTGCTTCCGGACCTTGTTCTGCTTGTTCGAGGGTTTTTGTGGGTGACATCTACGGGGATCATGCTGTGTCGTGTACTGGGATTGTGGGAGTCAAGCATCGTCATAATGTGGTGCGGGACACTCTTTATGATATCTGCAATCGCTCAGGGATTTCTGCTGGTAAAGAGGTTGATATTGGGATGTGCACAGAGAACGGGGGTCTTCGTCCTGCAGATTTGCTGCTTTACTCATGGGATCATGGTCGCGATGTTTGTGTGGATTTGACGGGGTCTTCACCTTTGACTCAGTCTGGTATGGCTGATTTTGTTCCTGGTCATGCTTCTCGCAAACGGTGTAAGTATGCAGATCGATGTACTGCTCTGGGGTATGGTTTCCTTCCTTTCTCTTTCTCTACTTTTGGCGAATTCGAGGAGGATGTTGTTGCACTGCTGAAACGGATTCAGATGTTTTCTAAAGCGCATGATTTTGGTGTGCATGCTGCTGCTCACATCTTCACTCGTATTGGCTTTGCTGTAGCTAGGGGAGTGGGGGCCCAGATTGTATCTAGGCTTCCCACTAACTTCTTGTAGACTTTTTGACTTTTAGTTTTAAATAATAATAATAATAATAATAATAATAATAATAATAATTATTATTATTATTATTATTATTATTATTATTATTATTTTTACTTTAAAATAATTAATCCAAAAGTGAGAAATCATTATTTTTACTTTAAAACCATTAACCCAAAAGTTAAATAGTTATTTAAAAAATTATTTAAAATTTATTTCAAAAATTAAGGAGAGAGAATTAAAATTTCAAATTAATCATTATTTAAAATCATTAATTCAAAAGTTAAATGTTTTTATTCCAGTTCAGTTCAGTTTAGTTCAGCACAATTCAGTTCAATTCAGCAAAATTCAGTTCAGTTCAGCTTGGACACATATTTGTAAACCTGGTGATAAACACTTATTTAACCTGGACACATATTGTTAACCCTGGATACATGTTGTTAAACCCGGACACATATCTGTCTAACTTGGACACATATTATTAAACCTGCAAATCTATTTATATACCTGATGACATTTGTAAACCTGGTGAAACTTGTTTAACCTGGAAACATATTGTTAAACCTGGATATAAATATTGTTGGACGACCTGGACACATATTTGTTTGACCTGAACACATATTGCTAAACCTGGTTCCCCTCGTGATTTGTTAAAAAAAATATAAGTGTTAGATGGTCCGACGGTCAGACCGTTCGACACAATACTTTCACAATAAAAAATTATTGAAACTAACTCATTATCCCTAATAAGAAACTTGCCTAACTTTGACAAACCTTGATCACTGATAAAATAAGTTGAATACAACACACCCTTGAAAGTTTTAAAGAAAAATAAAATAAAATTGAAAGATGGTATGTTTTGTAGTTTTGAGTTCAACTTCGATCTACAATGTATATCTCCTTTAAATTGAATCAAAAAACAACTTGTGTATAATTGCATATCATTGGAAAGCTTATTCAAAGATTTATCCATCTAATTATGGAGTGATTAACGAAAATAATGTTGTGGGCAAAAGTATTTACGAAAATACTGCCACAACAAAATTATTTAAAAGTATACTATCCACGTAGGACAGAGAGGGTTTTCGTTTTTTTTTTTTTTTTTTTTTTTGTCGTAAAGACATCGCTATTTTAAATAGCGATTATGTATAAAGAAATCGCTATTCTTAATAGCGATTTATGTGACAAAATCGCTATTGTTGATAGCGATTTAGTCTTTGGTAAATCGCTATTACAAATAGCGATTTCAGTCCTAACCCTCCAACCAAGCACCTTGTTTTCCCTCCCTACAACAAAGGCATTGCCTTCACCAATTTCTTTGATTTCACCTACATACAACAAAGGCATACGCAAACAACTCACAACAAACCATATACATACCAATGCATTGTGTATTCAACCTGCAATGAAAAAACACACTAATGCCTTTGACATACTACATATGAAAAGTCAATACTAATTAAATATACAAATGAAAGAGTTTACATCAAATTTTAAAATAATTAGAAAACATGAAACAAATGTATTGAACAGCCTCATATCATCGTTGTCTCTTTTGTGAAGATCCTAAACTATTCTCTTCGCCTTCTGTGATGGTCTCCAAACCAGGGCTGCATGCTTGATAAATTGGCTGATGCACCGGAGGAGATTGAATGTTATAGATGCAGTCGAGGAATCATCATGCATAGGGAAATCAATAGAGGAGGAAGTCGGAATCGATGAATCAACATGTGCAGCAGTAGTATCAATCCGTGGTGATCTGAAGGGTGTTGTGTGTCGTCCACCTCCACGTGTACGAGGACCACGCCTAGGAGGTGGTTGTGACCTACGACCACCTCCTGAGGTAGAGGCACCATGGGAGGTTTCAGCATCATGAACACCTTGAGAGCGAATTAGGTGAAGTATGCGTACATAATGTAGTATGCGATCATCAACATCCCAATCCCATAAGACCTTGTCCCCATCTCCCCTCCATACTCCCTCACTCCGGTGACTATCCTGCAACCGTAGTACGGATGTATCAATCGGCCCGGGCCTAATCCCCTGGTCCATGAGACCTGTAACATAACACAGTTCGGTTAATTTCATTGCTACTAATAATAACAAAAAGACAACAAAAGAATATTGAAAACTACGTAATAAGAGACAAAATTACCCCGAAGACTCGCCCTTTCTCCTACCACATGTTTTCTTGTTATGACCCTCTTGCTTGCATAGGCTATATGTAACTTTGCCTCGGGGCCGCTGATCCATTTCATTCTGAATCCTAGTGCTTTTCGGGCGACCTATAGACCGCTTTTGTGTGGGATCTACAACAACCTTGGGGCCCAAATATGGAGACCAGTAGGCTGGATCAGGTATGGGTTTGAAGGATTTTTTATAAGAACTTTTCCACTCTGTTGTACGAAAAGAAATGTCAACGAAATCATTGTATGTCAAACTTCGATATCGACAAACATCTAGGACATGAGAACAAGGCAACTTATATATTTTTACTTTCTCGCAAGTACATGTTTTTCTCGCAAGGTTGACGTTGTGCCTTTTGCCCCCTTTTCCTGCAGCACGATTCCCACAACCTGTTGTTACGTAGAACAAGCCCCTCTCATAATTAAAACAACAAACTTCATGATATGCTGCTTTTGCCATATTCGCCTGTATAGTTTTTTCTGCCTTTTCACTAAATTCATGACCCTCCTCAAGTCTTCTACCACTCCACCCTCTTCTAGTTACAAAGTAAGAGTTCACTCGAAAGAAATTCATTTCCACAAGGGCTTTTACAGGCAAACAACGTGCTCCTTTTAAAACACCATTAAAATCTTCAGACATGTTGGTTGTGGCTATGCCGTACCTGAATCCTCCATCGTGGTGAATAGACCATTGCTCCAAAGGTATGGCACCCAAGTATTGTCGAGCTTCAACCTTAAGCTCTCCAATTCTATCGTACCAAAAATCAAATTTCTTCTTCTGATGAGAATCGGCGGCCTTTCTAAACACATTCTTAACATGTTTTCCATAACGATTACCAACGTTAGATGCAAGATGTCTAATGCAAAACCTGTGGTAGGCATGGGGGTACTCCCATAAACTTTCAGCCTCGTTCATTGCCGTCATTATGCCGACGTGCCTATTTGAAATCACACATAGCCCTTCTCTACTTGTAAAAAATTGTCTAATACAAGCCATGAACCATGTCCACGACTCAATGTTCTCAGATTCAACAATGGCAAAAGCAAGAGGGAACAACTGAAAGTTTGCATCTGTGTCCAGAGCTATTAATAAAGTCCCGTTGTACTTACCATATAAATGTGTGCCATCAATTGTGATAAGAGGCCGACAATGTTGAAACCCCTTAATGGAAGGCTTGAATGCCCAAAAAACCCTCTTAAAAATGTGAACTCCGGGAGTAGAAGATGGGATTGTACACCAATAAACTACGATTCCCGGATTTGACTCTTTTAGAGCTTGCATGAATTGGGGAAGAAGCTCGTAAGATTTCTCCCAATCTCCATATATGTCCACAATGGCTTTTTGTTTGGCTAACCAAGCTCGTCTATAAGTGATAGTGAAATGGAACCGCTCTTTTATTGTTTGCACTATAACTTTTATTTTCAACGTTGGATCGGCACGAATGAGTTCTCTAATGACATTACTCATAAATTCAGAAGTCAACATAGGATGATCTAGTGAGTTAATATCACCTAGGCAATTAGGAGAATGGGGACCATTGTATTTGACAATCCGAAAAGAAGGAAGAAAATGATTTCTTACTGCATGTAGCCGCCAAGTACAATTGTGTGTTTGCTTCCTCTTACACTCCACCACATATTTCATAGAATCTACTTCCACCACTTTGAAGACTTGATTCTTTGAGATGGAATAAGATTTTACCAAATATTTCAACTGATCCAATGAATCAAACTCCTGACCGACACTGAACTCACCATTATATGAGTTGTTCATTGACCATGTTCTCCAACAATGAAGTGCTTCTTCGTTCACCTCAGGCACTTCATTAAAAATTTGAGATGGGGCACTAGATCTTATGGCAACATCATTGGCTTCCATTGCAAGTTCATCTTCATCTTCATCACTATCCGCCCATATATGGTCATATCCAAATGCATCGACAGTATTTCGCTCCGAACAAACAAATAATTCTCTTGTCTGAAAATTTCCAGAATTTGATGCATTTGGTGTGGGTTCAGGAGGTAAATCCGACATACATTGTTGAAAATAAGTGTCATCTATGAGGATTCTTGTATACTCACCAATTGACCCACTAGTTTGACTTAGAGATAAATCCATGACAACAATGTGTATACTAGAAATAAGTCACCTTCATTTCAATTTAAGTCAAATATTAGAACTCATTAGTTGTATATCGATGTTAATTGTTCTCAAATATATAACCTTACAACAACATAAAATAAAAACAACAACAATAAAAATAACAAACAAATATATGTGAGCAACAACAATAAAAGCAACAACAATAAAAACAACAACAAAAACTAGAGTGATTACAAAAAAAAAAAAAAAAAAAAAACAACACTAACCACAACCACAACAACAATAAAAACAAAAATAACAACACTAAAAACAACAACACCATCAACAACAATAACAATAACAACAACAACAACACTAAAAACAACAACACCAACCAAAATGATTCAAAAATACAACTACAAAAAAATTGAAAAAAAAAAAAACAAAAATACAACAACAACAACAATAACAAAAACAACAACAACATTCAAATCAACCCCAACCAAAATAATTCCAAAAATACAACTACAACAACAATGAAAACAATTGAATCCTATACCCACAATCTGATTTTTAACCAAAATTCAACCATAAAAATCAACTTTACAAATGGGGGAGAATTAAACCCTAAAATTGAGAGTTAATTGTAACTTACAATCTGAGAGTAAGCACTTCGACGGCAGGACGACGGGACAGCACAGCGGTGAACGGCACGGCGGTGAACGGCACGGTGGTGAATGGCACGGCGGGACGGCACGGCGGTGAACGGCACGACGGAGAAATTCGCTTCTTGCCTCTCTCTTTCTTCGAGCTGCTGTGTGTTTTGGGGTGAAATGAAAAAAAAACATTTTTTTTTTTTTAGATTGCAGACAAAATCGCTATCACGGATAGCGATTTACATTAGAAAAACGCAATTTGTGATAGCGATTTACATAAATCGAAGTACAATTACATAAATCGCTATTTGGGAACACGATTTTGGAAAGTAAATCGCTATCCCTGATAGCGATTTAAATCTTCGTAAATAAAAAAAAAAACGAACGCCCTCTCTGTCCTACGTGGACAGTATATTTGTAAATAATTTTGTTGTGGCAGTATTTTCGTAAATACTTTTGCCTACAACATTATTTACGTTAATCACTCTTTAATTATGATTGGTTTAGGGCTTGATTAGGTATTAAAGAACCATGATTCTCATATGTTCGATATATAGGAAATATTATTTTATTTCTGTCATTTCAATTAAAACCTTTGTCGTATAAACTTAATAGTTATGACCTATGGGTCATGACCCTAATCGGAGGAGACATAATTTGTTGTTTACAAAAGGCTAAGCCTTGCATGTAAAAAAAAACCTCTGCTTATCCTTTTTGTTTGTTACACTTTGATTTTTCTCACTTACAACAAGATTGCAAAAGAAGGTAAAAAAATAAAAATTTGAAGGTACGTACCAACGTGAGTACTAATAAAATGATATTTACATTATGTAAATTAGCTCAACCTCAATAAATTTTAATATAAATAACGTTTTATTTATTGTAAGTTGTATTATCATAAAGAATCCCAGAACAAGAATAACAAACATGTAGTTAGCTGGCTTTGTCCTCTCAATCCCACTCCCCTCATAATGGTACCGTTAAAAGTGAGGTGACAAAAGCACCTAATAATATCATGCCTTAGGCCCACCCAAGACCTTTTATATTTCATTAGAGGCATGCATTTTTTCTATGGAAACTATTTAGAAACAATTTTTGTAATAAATAAGAAAACTTGCTAACAACTCCACCTTTTTTTATTCCCCTCCTTTCTAAGAGCTTGTTTACTTCAGATTAAATTCAGTTCAGTTCAAGTTCATCTCTATTAAATTCACTTCACTTCACTTCAGTTCAATTAATACATCTATATTAAGTTCAGTTCAGTTCATCTCTATTAAGTTAAGTTCAGTTCAGTTCAGTTCAATTCATCTCTATTCAACTAATGTAAACTAGCCCTAAGGTATTACTATTATAGTCAATGCTAATTCAAAAGACAATAGCTCTTGTTAGTCTTGTACTATAAATTAGGGCGTACAACATATCATCTAACCATAACAAAAGCACATTATTCTTAGCTCAAACATGGCTAAGACTTTCAACTCTCTAATTATTGTATCTCTTTTAGCAATAACTCCTCTATGCTTTAGTATGAGCAAACAAGGAGGAGGAGGAGGTCCTCTTTACCCACAATTCTACCAGCATTCTTGTCCTAATGTTGAAAAAATCATATGGTCTGTAGTCGCTAAGGCAGTCGCTAAAGAACCTAGAATGGCTGCCTCTTTACTTAGACTTCATTTTCATGATTGTTTTGTCAAGGTCTTCTTCTTCTCCTCTCAAGTACTCTCGATCCATAACATATAATTAATTGCAATGATTTGATATAAAATTAGATAGAAAAAACTGTCAAATTGTTGCAGCTAATATGTTTTTTTTATTTTGATTGTTTCTCTTCTGATGATCATTACTGCAGGGTTGTGATGGTGGGGTGTTGTTAGATAGTAGTGGAAGCTTAATAAGTGAGAAGAGATCAAACCCGAACCGAAACTCGGCTCGAGGGTTCGAGGTCATTGATGAGATTAAGGCTGCTCTGGAGAAACAATGCCCTGATACTGTGTCATGTGCTGATATTTTGGCTATCACTGCTAGGGATGCTACTGTTATTGTAAGTTTCATTTAATTTTAAGTATCAAATTTTATTTAGCTCTTAGTTTTTCTGTATAGTATTATAAGGTACTCCATACTACATGATATAAATTGTATAAGACTATAAGGTCATGTTGTTATTTTGGACTAAATATATATACCTAAACTAAACTGAATCGAATTAAACTCAATAGACTCAGCTGGAGTTTAACTGAACTGTTGTTTCATAAATTAATTAAGGCGGTTAAAAAATGTCCTAAGTAACTTTAAATTATAATCACTCAATTAGGGTCATGTCGAAACTAAAAACTAACAAAACTTATATTCAAGCCGCTATCATTTTGAAAAATGACGCTAGAAAAGTGCAAAGCACTCTTTCTGATTGACTATGTTTTGAATTTTGTTTTAAAAAAACGCAAAATAAAAATGATAACGGACAAGCCGTAATGAATAATATATCCATTGGTATATAAATGATGCAGACAGGGGGACCAAGCTGGGAAGTACCAGTAGGAAGAAGGGACACAAGAGATGCAAGCTTAAGTGGGTCAAACTACAATATTCCTGCACCAAACAACACCTTTCAGACCATTCATACCAAGTTCAAGCTTAAGGGCCTTGATCTAGTCGACTTCGTCGCACTTTCAGGTATCCATAATTGAAAATTCTAGACTGTTAATTTTGGTAATTAAATTTTGGTTGTCGAAAAAACAACCACCCAACTCAAGTAAATCTAGACTGTTAATTTTGGTAATTAAATTTGACTTTTGTTTTAAATAAAAATACATTTACATTTTTTCTGTAATATATAGTACTACCTCCGTTTCAAAAAAAAGCAACAATTGTCATGGCACGGACTCCTAGACATTTTTTTGTTGTGGGTAATTAGAAAAAGTGAGGGGTAGTTGATTAAAATAAATGGAGAGAAAAGTAGGGACAATTAAAGGAGTTGTGAGAGAGAGTGGGGACAATTAAAGAATTGGAGAGAGAAAATGTGGGGACAAATAAATAATTATTGAGGGTTTTTATGTCTTTTAAGTAGCAAAAGTTTACTATATAAGGAAAATAAAAATTTGTTGCATTTATTTTGAAACATCCAAAAATGGAAACTGTTGCGTTTTTTTTTTAACGGAGGAAGTAATTCATTTTTAATATTTTTGGATTTATATAAATTAATTTAAAATTTTGGTAATGTATAAATTAAATTAAAAATCTGAAATAATTTAAATAAATTCAAAAATATTATAAATAAATTAATATTACCAAAAAATAATTTTAAAATGTTTATTTTTATTTAAAAGTCAAATCTAACTACCAAGATCGACGACCGATTATTTTTACTTCGGTGGTCGTTTCTTCGACGACCATATATATAGAAGAAACATCCATATATAATATCCTCATAACTATGACTATAAGTGATAGTTGTATGCATTATTTTTGGTTTGGCCCAATGATTAGGCTCTGTTTGGAACAAGAATAAAGAAATAAAGTGAATCAAATCTTGCAAATTAAGAGAAAGAAATACCTCCTTTTAGAAAAGTAGACTCAACATAAAACTGTGAGCTTAAAGTGAATAATGCTGATATAGAAATATAATTGTCGTTTTAGGAGCTTAATTATAGGGTGCTGATATTATGCGTGCCAGTCTGTTTTTTTTTTTTTTTTCACTTTACACAAAACCAATAGACATGAGTCGTGTAAAATAAGTCCAAAAATCTAGCTACTTTTATGTTAACACAAGGAGGCAATTGCATGACCAAATTACCCATGAGCAAATTTATTATATTAAATGAATAATGTATGGATAGGCACAATCACATAAGGGTATAGTAAGTAGTGGGACTCGGATCGGTATAGTTTGATGGTAAGCACCCCACCATCCCCATGTCCTATGATCTTGTTTATGAGTTTGATCCTTACTTCCAGCATTATGCTAGGGTATATATATATGAGCTTTCTTAACACATACAGTTATAAAAACTTTATTAAAAAAATATGTATTGGTAAACGTCGTCAATTTGTCCCAAAATCACTTAGTATCGCCCTAATTTTTTAAATAAGATGATGACATTACCCTTGAATTAAAACGTCAACACAATAATCTCAATTACTTGGACAATGGCCTCGGAAACTACGTTCAACACCACAATACGGTGATCAAAATATTTTAAAGTATATTTTATCATACTCAAAAAATGTATCAACTAAATGGCCCGAAATCCAACCAAATTAACAAGGAAAAAATTCATATGAATAATCCCAACTATCGGTGGTCTTCCAATATTAATCCCAACTATAGGTTATTAAACTATAATCCAAACTATGGGGCAATTTTATGATATTATTCCATACTAACTTTTGACCGGCTCCGATTTCCTTCGTAGAAAGGGATGAAGATATAGTCAAGTACAATAAATAAGGAAAGAGAAAAGATAACGAATACTTCATGAATTGGGGACCGATTACAATAGGTTAACTAATTCAATGAACTAATATCATAAAACAACCCCCAAATTAAAGTTTGGATTATTATACTGTAATAACTAATAGTTGGGATTAATATTGGAAGACATACAACAGTTGAAATTATTTATATGAATTTTTTTCAGTTAACAAAATTATTTAATGGTAATTTAGCAATGAGGGTATAATGTACTTCCTCCGTTTTTTATTATTGCAACAAATAATTTTTTTTTCTCTCACAAAAAATACTTATTTGTTGCAACTATTAAAAAATGGAGAAAGTAGACAATTGTATGAGTTTAAGAATAAAACATAGAAATTCTTAAAATCATGTGTACACCTAAAAATTTGAACAAATACATATTATTAAAATAAAAACGCTATTCCTATTTTGATATTTTCCCCTTTATTCCCCGAAAAAGTCTTAATTATGGACAAAATAGTTCTCATAAACAACTATGAATGTAAGTATTTAACCAATGAAGCTATACTCATATGTTGTGTCTTTTTGCCGGGATTCAAGGCACCCCAGTGGCTCCTACCCCATGCTCCTCCTGAGATTAAAGATTGTGGGCCCAAAATTCCAAGAAAAAAATTTAGAGTATTACCTAGGCCCATCTTATCAACATCATGATTCATGAAGGAAATAAAACTTCTTTTTAAAAAAATGACCGACAGGCCAATCCAAAATCCTCCTATTCACTTGGTTGCAAGGATACGATGCAGGTTTAGAATGGATACATAATACGTCATTTTAAAAATTAAGAATATGGGTACGAATAAGAAAATAATACATAAAATATATAAAAATATGAAATTTTATGAAACACTTTAATGTAATTTGAAATTATATTTGTAAAAACACAAATAATCAAGTAAAATGATACAGCGCTCCTCATAGAATAATAGAAAGACGGAAAAAAGGCTAAAATAAGGTAAAATAAAAATATGAAATTTTATGAAACTGTTCAACGTAACTTGGATTTCATTTTGTAAATACACAAATAATCAAGTAAAATGATAAAACCCTTTTCAAAGAATAATAAAAAGACGGGAAAAAATGGCTAAAATTAGGTAAAATATTAGAGTGAAGTATCAGATATACGAGAAGTATCATTATCCGACACGGGTACGACTAGCTAATTGAAGTATCCATGCATGCTAACTTGTTCCCTTTTGAAATTTTATTTTATTTATTTATTTTTTTTATTTTTTTTTGAGGAGTATTCCCCTTTGACATAAATAGTGGACTGATATTAGTATTTACTACATTACAGGGAGTCACACAATAGGAGATGCAAGGTGCACAAGCTTCAGGCAAAGGTTGTACAACCAGAGTGGAAACGGGCAACCCGACAACACGATGGACCCAGCATATGCGGCCCAATTGCGCACCCGTTGCCCACAGTCGGGTGGTGACCAGACCTTGTTTGCATTAGACCCTGTTACCCAATTCAAGTTTGACAACAGCTACTACAAAAACTTATTGGCCAACAAGGGCCTACTAAACTCTGATGAAATTCTAGTGACCAAAAATGATGATTCATTGAAACTGGTGAAGCAATATGCTGAGAACAATGACCTTTTCTTTCAGCATTTTGCACAGTCCATGATTAAGATGGGTAACATTGCTCCAATGACTGGCTCTAGAGGAGAAATCAGAAAAATTTGCAGAAGAGTCAATCACTAAGGTGGAGTTAGCTTGTATAGATCATAAGAAGCTTGTGTATGATGAGTTCCTTTTGTTTTTCCATTTTGGGGTTTGATCTGAGGTATTCATTTTAATGTTGGTTTTAACCAGGGGTTTGATTTCCCTTAACAAGTATAAGAGTGTTTTTAGTGGGCTATAAAAGTAATGTGTGACTGTGTATTGAATCTGTGACTAGTGAGAGTTAGTTATTTGTGCTCTCATAGTTGTTAGAAATTTGTGTATCTTCTCTCTTGCAATAAAAATATTTTAGAGGATAATTATGGTTCATATAATCTATCATATGATATAATATGCACGTATATTACGGTATAAATGTAAAGTTGTATGTGGGTCATTTGCCAAAAAAGTAGATAAAAAGTAGTGGGTATTAAGTGCTAAGGGTATAAATGTAAGGTTGTATGTGGGGCATTTTTGCCAAAAAAAAAAATAGAGCAGTTATTCTGGGACGGATGAAAAAAAAAGTGGAGCAGTTATTCAAAGTATATATATATTTGAGTACAATATAAACTCATTTGAAACAGCGAATTCTAGCAACAAATCTTGGGTTAAGTCTGCACTTTCAACAAAGTGCATAGAGAAATGTTTTCTTGGAACCAAAATTCACTGAATGAAACATGAACATTACAGGTTATAAACAAGAGACAAAACAAGAATGAGAGATAATCTTTATATATTACTCCACCATGCAAAACATGACAAGCTCCAATATCATCTCAAACTACAAGTGGTTCCTCAAATTAATAATTAAGCCACTCATTCCCACTTTAAATTCCTTTACCATATATATATATATATCAAACATAAAAACCAAATCCTACTTCAACAGAAATCAATCCTAGAACAAGTCAGCAATCATGGACTTACTATGAAACCTTTTCACTTGTGCCTTGGTGTTAGAGAGGATGTCAACCAACTTCCTTTCCTCATCCCTCTTCAATTCCAGTTCTTTTTTGGCACAACTGATTTGATCTTCAAGCATGCATATTTCGTCCTCTTTTTGCTTGATCACTTGACGATTCCTGCTTATATCAATCTTCACTTCCTTAGATCCTTTCAGAAGCTTCTTTGCCTCAGAAATCTCATCAAGCCTCTGAAGAAGCCACCCAACCACCACACCGTCTGATTCCAAGTCCTCAACAAACACCCGGAAACTCTCAATTTCAACTCGAGTAATGTATGCAAAGTCTGCAGCTTGCAATTTCTGAACGATGTCACATACATTCTCAACTAATAACGAACGAAGCATATTGGACTTTTTGCTGCACTGAGCAGCAATGTCACCATACTTAGAAAGTATGTCTCTTAAAATAGGGGCCAGACTTTGCTTCACCCTATAACCACCAGCTGTTACAGCAGAAACTGTTAGTTCAGAGCTAAAACTCGAAGCATCATCATCCAATGCATCCACTTCTGAGAGATTAACACTGGATGCTTGCCCTGCATTACTATATGCCTCAACCATGCTTTTGGATCTGTCCTTGGTGATGGGTGTGATAACCCCCTGTGATGATTTCTGCTCAGTCGATGTATGCACATTATCAACAACTTGGCAGGGAAAAGGAGTAGGAGATGATGGTTGGGAATGTTCTGTTTTGTTAACAGGTTGGGTGACCGAAGCAGCTTTGATTGTTGGACTATGATGAATCTCAGACAGTGGAGTTCCCATATGGGTTTTATTAGCTACATTAATATCATTATCTACCTTTTTGATAGCACCCATATCAGCTGTTGATATGTTGCGTATACAAGAAACATTGCGGTAATATTGAAATGGGTATCTTCCTGAGGTAGTAGCCATAGAGCAAGCCTTAAGAACAGAATGCACCTTTAAGACCAAACACAGTAATTACATAAGTTAGTAAAAAGATGAGAGCAAGTATAACTGAGGATGAAACACCCTCAGCATATATATATAAATATATGTTAACCCCATCTAAATTCAGGAAACAAATCTGCTATGCTGGTATTATTGTTGCTGTTTATGTTGTCTGGCAGCAGCATAACGCTAGACATTGGAATGGTGATTTTAAGGGCTGGAATCTAGTGTTTCGTAATCTGAAAACTGATGTCATAAAACGGATCAGTCTGATTACGCCTAAGAAAGTTTCGCAAAGGTACAGAATTTGGTTTGAAAGTTTGTAGCCTATAATGGCTGTCTGTGCTGCTGTCTTCTCTTCTGGGACGTGGGGTGCTGTGCTGCTGTTGCAGTTCACTTCTGTGGAAGCTGCTGAGATTCTGTGGGCGTTTCTTTCTGGTTGGGTGGTGGTGAGTTGAGGTGCTGCTGTTGCGTTTCTGGATCGCTGGGTGCTGCTGTGTTTGATTGAAGGCAGCAGCTGGGCTTGGCGCCTCTGTTGGGGTGTCCTGGCTGCTGCTGGGAGTTGTTGGCAGAGTGTGTTTAATGGTTTTATTTGTATTCTGCATTTTCTTGTCTCTTTTTTAGTTGGGTTTGTTGTAATTAGTTGGTTTGTGTGCCTATTTTTATAGGCCTAGGTTGCATTTGGTGCGCTTTTAATGAAATTTTTACGCTTATCAAATAATAATAATAATACTTCAACTCAACATTGGTAGAACATATGTAGTACAGTATATTTTCTTAAAAATCTGTGTTTTTCCCCTTTTGTTTGGGTTCCATGAAATGTCATCATGTAAATATATAGAAAGCCAAAAAAAATAAGAATAATGTTGCTGTTGATGATGATGATGATCAAAATAAGAATATACTTCTTATATGTAAGCATTTTTCTTCAAATCAAGAGAAGTGGAGTTCCTTAATTCTTTCTTTTAGAAGTCTATAAAAGTTGAGCAACCAAAAATTAGGGTGTATTCTATGATCAGAAGCATGCACACTAACTTAATCAGAAAAATGTCAGAAATACAAATTATTTAGTAAAGCAACTGTCATAGTGGCAAGCCTTTTGATTTGCTGTTTAATAATAATATGACTCTTTTTGGAAGTAGGATTGGTTAGTTGATTTTGTGTTATAAAGAGCTTATGATTGGAAGTAGTTTGGCCATGTAAGTTGATGATGATGTAGCTAGCTATTAGGACAGCTGATTTAGCTTGGATGGGTTTGCACTTGCGGATTCAAGACACAATTACAGTATGTTTTCATTGATTTATTAACTGCAAATTTTCTTTCCAAATTATGTATGGCTCAGTAAATCTATGTTACTCGAACTCTATATTTCACTTCAAATACCCATATCTTATATCTGACACCCGACCCTTAAATATTGATATAATGATATGACACTTGTACACTTCATTTTGAACCAAAAAAAAAACATATTTTTCATAAAATTTACCATTCGAATATTTGGACACATACCCATATCCGATAACAAATGACTAAATGTAATAAGAAATGATTGCAAGAAGAATGTGGATATTGCAGGGTAAGAAAAAGCCATACTTGTGAAAGTGGCTCCTTAGCCTTAACTTCAGCCATTGTTGAAGGACCAGAAGATACATTGCGTTTTGAATTCATAGTACAAGAATTCACCTTTGAAGGTACATATGGTGGAGTTCGAGCATCAGCCCCCTTCAAAACAGCCACATTTTCACACATTTTAATCAATCAACTTAAGAAACTATTAAGGGAGTATTAGGTAGAGCATAAAATATTTTACCCATTTTACATTGTTTGGTTTGGGCAGAAAAATTAAATGAAGAACTGTTTGAAAATTTATTTTACACCCTATTGAAATTGTTTTCCCCTAAAATTTGAAGGAAGACCGTTTTCATTGCTCCTCATTCCATCCTATTGAAAAAAAATTCCCTCAAAGTTGGATAAGTTAATAGGTGTCATTGATTTTCTGTTCAACCAAAACAATGAAAAATGCTTAAAATAGAAAACACTTTTCTTTGCAACCAAACAATACAAAAGTTCCATGAAAATGTTTTACACCTTACCAAATGAAGTCTAACATGCTGCAAAATAAAACCTGAATAAATATGTTGAGCCAAGTAAATAAATTCCACACTACACTACATAAATATGTTGTACCAAATGATTAGTTTTTTAAAAAAAATTGCTGGCAGTGACCAGCTTTTAAATTCTGAGCATATTCTATGTGATCTTCAAGTTTCGAACTTTTGGAACACCAATAGGCATTAAATGAAAGAAAAAATAATTAATTACTCTATTTCACTTTGATGTGGAAACCTAATAATAAAAATTAGAGTTAGTTATTGTCTTTCTAATATCAAACTTTATTCGATTTTCTGGATAGATTGGAAAGGTTTAGTTTTAAAAGACAGAATAAATAAAGGAAAATTCTTATCGATAGAATAAACGGTTATTAAAGCATTTCCTGATAGACGATGGTATCAACTCCCCATTGCGTATTGCTACTTATCGAGTATAGAATAGATTTGTTTCTCTTTGTTCCTACAAACACAATTAATTGTTCTATTATTACCAAAAGAATAGAACAAACATTAACTCTTTTTCCAAAGTAATTCATTGAACAAAAGGGGTCCATTGCATAATCATAGTCTTTTCCAATGCAATAAAGTAACATAGTGTCATTTTTCTTTGATAAAGGGGTATTTCCATGGGTTTACCTTGGTATCGTGTTCATACCGTCGTATTGAATGATCTCGGTCGGTTGATTTCTATCCATATCATGCATACAGCTTTGGTTGCTGGTTGGGCCGGTTCAATGGCTCTATATGAATTAGCAGTTTTTGATCCCTCTGACCCCGTTCTTGATCCAATGTGGAGACAGGGTATGTTCGTTATACCTTTCATGACTCGTTTGGGAATAACCAATTCATGGGGCGGTTGGAGTATTACAGGAGGAACTATAACGGATCCCGGTATTTGGAGTTACGAAGGTGTGGCCGGAGCGCATATTGTGTTTTCGGGCTTGTGCTTTTTGGCAGCTTTTTGGCATTGGGTGTATTGGGATCTAGAAATATTTTCTGATGAACGTACAGGAAAGCCTTCGTTGGATTTGCCTAAGATTTTTGGCATTCATTTATTTCTTTCCGGGGTGGCTTGTTTTGGTTTTGGTGCATTTCATGTAACAGGCTTGTACGGTCCCGGAATATGGGTATCCGATCCTTATGGACTGACTGGAAAAGTACAACCTGTAAGTCCAGCATGGGGTGTGGAAGGTTTTGATCCTTTTGTTCCAGGAGGAATAGCCTCTCACCATATTGCAACAGGGACATTAGGCATATTAGCCGGTTTATTTCATCTTAGTGTCCGGCCGCCTCAACGTCTATACAAAGGATTACGTATGGGCAATATTGAAACCGTTCTTTCGAGTAGTATCGCTGCTGTCTTTTTTGCAATGATCATAATTAAAAAGGTTGATACATTGGAAAAATTTTAAGTGTTGTTTGTGAGAATAAGGCGAACACATGTGTGATATATGGAGTTGATTGAAATGGAGGATATGAAGACCCAAAAATTCATGTTATAATTTGCACCTTTAACCCAAAATCACTTCATTTTTCTTTGGTATACTCATGAGGTTAAGGAATTAAGGACTTGTTTAACAGAAGAAGAGATCTTTAGAATCTTTGATGGATAATAATCCATTTTTTGTTGTTAATTATGCCCTCTTGATTTAAACTTTGCAGGGTGATGAGCTAGTTTTTGAAGCTGTTGTGAAGAATCCCAAAAGGTTAGTCTAGAATTTATCAAAGTTACTTTTTTTCCCCTGCAATGTATATTGAAATTGTAATTAATGCTCTCTTATTTACTGTGTGTGTGTTGATTGGGGAGCTCCTTAGTTTTGGACATGAGAACTACCAAAAATTCGAGTTGTTATTCTGTGCTTGTGAGGGTTTTATTTTATTTTACTTTTAAAGGGTTAGCTGGTATCATGTATTGTGTTGAGAGTTTCCAAATGATACAAACATTTCAAAAGCAGTATCATCATTCACCATTTCATCACTTGAAAACATTCCATCTGGTTTCTTATTTTATTCTTTTAACCTGAAAGGGCCTTTATAGTTTTCAGGATAGAAGAATAAAATCAGATCCAAGTTTAATGAGTTAGTCATCTTTCTACTTTATAATCTTCTCCAATCCCTACTGGGATCTAATTATTTTGAATTTTTATGTTGAATAACATGGTGTTTATGAGACAGTTTAAGAGGTCTAATGTTGATATTAGTGAATCTTTCTACAGTTTAAGAGATTTAAGACATACACTAAAGCGCTTTCATTTTCCAAGCGCTTTTAGAAATTTGAAAGAACTTTGCATAAAACGCTTTCGAAAACCAACTATACGCTATAGTTAAAAATTTACCCAAGAAGTTAGTTCAATTTCAAATCCTACACTGACTTTGAATTCAGAACCAGTTCGAGTTGCTATGTGTGACTGCCTTTACCAATGTAGTGAAGAAGTTACTATGTGCCATTACTGTATCAGTTTTTGTTCTGCTTCATGATGAGAAATATCACTTTATGAAGCTCTCTTTTCTTTTGTATTAAGGGGTCCCATATATTTTCCAAAATGAAATTACTTGTTTCATGAAATTTCTTTCTTTTGAATTCTAAGTTGTTAGGTGCAGTAGTATTTGTTTGTAGCTCATAATAGATCATTTCCTTACTTTGAAACTTTTAAATGATCCTTTTGTCTTCAATTTTGGTATTTAACATGCATTATTATTAGGCATGTAACATTTGTTTAACTTTCAGTAAACAATTGTTATTTTAAGATTTAAAACCAATCCTCACTCTTAGTAGGAAATTAAAAAAACTGGCTTTGTAGCTGCACTAGACATCTCAGGATCTTTATATTCACTATTATTAGGAAGGTGCATCATTGGGGGTAATGTTGATGTCGAGTGTGAATACTTCACTATTGCTGTAGTTTATTTGTAATCTAATTTTTCAATATGTTATTTATTGTTACTTTTTAGTCGTGGAAATGGAATTAAATAAGTATTTACAATACCTTTTGTTTGATACGAGAAACGAGATGGCCATATGGGTAACAAATGCTCTTCTGTGATGCAAACATTACCACCATTTTATTAATCTTTTGATTCTTGTGGAAATTAAATCATTTTCTCTCTATTTTGTTTCTATTGTATTTTTTTAATACACCAATCATGGGCGGTCCGAGGCATGTCTTAAGTGAGAGACCGTACAGGGCCTCCAACCCAAATGAGACCTCAAATGGTACATGAGTATTATCTTACTTTATTTTTTTTTGTGTACCCACCCGGTTCACCCTTTTGGGCTAATCCGGATTCGGAGCATGTCCTAGGATTAAGGTTTTAAACTCCTCCCAACGTGCTTGCGGGGATCGAACCGTGATTCTCCCTACCAAGTCTAGCCCCTGGCACCACTAAACCAAAACAGCGTTGGTATTATCTTACTTTATTTAATATAAACAAAAAAGGAAAGAGCCTCATATATTTAAGTCTAGGTTTTTGTTTTGATATTTGCACACGACATTCGTAATCCTAACTCGCCCGAACACCAAACAACAAATAATAGTATCACTCAATATTATAGTTCCCCTTTCTAATTTGTTTCCTTTCAATTTAAATTCCTAGATTTATACCAAACAACCTTAAGAATGTATCCAGAATATGCAGCAACACAGTATTCATTCCACAATCAGCATAACATACTAGCTCATCACTCTCTTATCTTTCAGAATTGGCCGTTGATTTTCGCACCCCAAAAATTGATGTCCGCACCCCACGTTTACAGTATTAATCCGTGTTAATACTGAAAATATGGCGTGCGGAAATCAATTTTTGGGGTGCGGAAATCAGTTTCCTGGGTTTATTTATGTTCTAAGATTATGGCTACTGTAACATATATGATGTAAAAGTACCAATAACCAACTACCATGAAATTCCTATTAAGTTTTAAAAAAAAATGCAAGATCATTCACACAAGAAGCTTCAGGAAATTGCTCCCAAAAACAAAACAAGAAGAAGAAAAGAAGGGTTTTCACTTTTCACCCCCAAAATTTAATTTAATTTTGCACCAAAAATTTAGAAAAAAAAAAAAAAAAAAAGCATCACCATAATAATGTGTAATGTAATGTAACGTAAGATATCAAAGGTAAGAAACAAGCTTAGGAAGAAGAAGAATAATTGATTCTCATCTCATATTAAACATGAAAACGAGAAGAGGGAGAGATAACCTGGTGAAGAAGATTAGAAGAGAAACCATGAATTATACTTGTTAGTCTCTGTTCTCCATTGTTAACTTTAGCTTCCTTTTCTTTATGTTTCCGTTTCAATCCTCTGGTCATCACCATAAATATTTTTTTTTTTGGGTTCTTTCTTCTGAGTTCACTCTTTGTTTCTTCAGTGAGAAAATGGTCAGCTGCCTGAGGAAGGGAGGAAGAAGACACAAAAATGGTGTGTTTTGGGAAATTCCCACCTTATATCTAACAAGTACTCAATTTTTATAACTTTGTTTAAAATGTATTTTTAAAACACTCATATTTAATTGCTGCTCTAAATTTATGCCCTTAAAGTTGTTCAAAATTATATTAAAATGTCATGCTAAATATTTGTCAGATACTTCCTTGTCTCCTTTTGTTTACAATACGGTACAATTTTCATTTTTATAAGTGTTTAGTATTGAGTTGGTATAGAAATTTGTATTTTAGTGTGTAGAGTGGTGGGGTATGTGGGGTAAGATAAAATAAAGTAGAGGAGAGTTATGGGACTACATGTGGATCATATTACTTATTTTAGAATTGTAGCAAACATTTTGGGACATCCTAAACAGAAAAATGTTGCAAACAAAAGAAAACGGAGGGAGTTTAATTGTGAGGAACTTGGAATTGCTTGTCGTACCTACACCGAAAACTGATGCGATATCGATATTTTGTATGATACTCGATACTTTACTTTACTCAACTTTAAGTCTTTAACGTTATTTTTTTGACATTTTTTATACTACCTCCGTTTCTTATTATTTGCAACGATGTGACATAAAGTAGATAGGAAAAATGTCAAATCGTTGCAAATAATAAGAAACGAGGTAGTAATCATTTTGAGTAGTATTCAATTGAGTGTCTACTACCACAATACCTCTGCTGCCACCTGTCAAATGGCAAATGGAGGATCACACATTCACACTATCAGCATTTATTTTGTACTCCCTCTATCCCAAAATAAATTCTATATTTTCTTTTTTTTTATATGTCCCAAAATAAATGCTACATTACTATTTTTTACTATTTTTGATATTATGACCACTTATAAAATTACACTTATATTCTTAACATAACATTAATTAATTCTACTTATACTACTTTTGATATTATGGTACACCTATAAATCCATACTTACTACTTTTGACATTATGACCCACATATACCGACTACAACCTTAAAAATCACTCACTTTCTTTATATTGCATTTAAAAAGGGACACAAGGAGTATAAATTTTTGTAATTGGTTTGATTTTTTTTTTAGGGGGGGGGTTAAGCCCCCAACTTAGATTTTTTAATTAACAATGTTCACTCTGTTACCTGAATGTTAATGGATCCGTTAAAAGGATTCACATTTCGTGGGAGGATAATTTTCCCTCTAAAATTTTAGGGTTTTTTGCGATTTTCACCCTTTATAATTGATGCATTACCCTGTAAATAATGCATTTCCCAAAAATAAATGATGCATTGCCCTGTAAATGATGCATTTCCCGAAAATAAAGGGTGAAAATCAATTAAAAGTCCTAGAAATTTAAAGGGAAAATTCTCTCCTATGAAATGCAACTATTTTTAACAGATTCATTAACGATGGGATAACGTAACGAAGTGGGCACTGTTAAGTAAAAAACTTATGTTGAGCGGCATAGCTTAGAAGTTTCAAAAAGCATGGGCACAACTTAGAGTAACGAAAAACTCATGGGCATAGCTTAGAAAAAAATTTATTGTTTGCTGCTTGTCTTTAACGTTACTACAAATGCGCTTACTTGATGTCCAGTTCTATCATAATTCATAAGTGCTACCAACGTTGTCTTGGTCTAGTGGTGTCAGGGGCTAGACTTGGTAGGGAGAACCACGGTTCGATCCCCCGCAAACACGTTGGGAAGAGTTTAAAACCTTAACCTCGAGACGCGCTCTGAATTCGGATTAGCCCAAAAGGGTGAATCGGGTGGGTTGATCGGTCCATTTTGGACCCATTTTTCGGCTTCGTTTCACTTGTCTTTCGGGCCATCTAGACTTTATTTCATTGGTTTTAGTCTTTTAGTATAGAATTAGCTTATTTCATGGTTTCCTTAAATAATGTTGTGGTTTATTTGTTTTCTTGAATAATTGGGCTCAAAATGGAAGCATTTCAAGTGCTCTTGCATATATAGGCTGATTCAAAGACTCATCTTTTTTTCTATAATTTTTTTTTAGGTGATTCCACTTAGAGAACATTCCTTATTCCAAGATCTTTAATTTGATGTATTATATGCTCAATTCAACTAAGAAACGAAGGAGATATGAGCATTTTTGAAGACCGAGTGCGCAGATCTGCACGACCGTGCAGCTACCCTTCCTTTGAGCACGATCGTGCAGCTTATTATTGCACGGTCGTGCAGCATGCTCGTGCAGTGCACGACCGTGCAGGAAAACCTTGCACGATTGTGCAACTTGACCTTCGTTTCGCCACGACCGTGCAAGGTTCAACTGCACGGTCGTGCAGCTTAGTACTGCACGGTCGTGCAACTAAGTTACACGGTCGTGCAGCTTATTACTGCACGACCGTGCACAACCTGCAGCACGTGAAATGCCCTGTTTTGGCCGTGTATTTTGTTTAATTTTTAGAGTTTAGTTTTGGGGGGGTTTTTAGGCTTTGTTTTTAGACACTATTATTGATAGATTTAGACATTCATTAGTTTGGTACTCAAGAAGCTCTCAAGTAGGAAAAACTCTCTCAAAAAAAATTCTTAGTTTCCATTAATCAAAGTAGTGAGATTAGCATTTGTTCTTCAAGTTCTTTGTTCTCCATTTTAATCTCAAGACTCATTGGCTACATTTGATTTCCAATCCAGGTTTTGTTGTTTTCCATTAATGTTTAGATTGCAATTTCTTACAACTTTTTGTTACTTTAGATTTGATTGAATTAGTTTTTGCTTCTTAGAATAGATTTAATTGAATTTCATGAGTTTAGTTTTAATGGCTTCCATTAGTGAGTAGTTCTTTTTCTATGGATTGGATGACTTGATGTTATTGATTTAGGAGGTTAATCATTGGATTGGTTTAGTGTTTGAATAATCTTGAATGTATTTTCTCTAGAATTATTGAACCTTGCATGATATCTTGGTGAAGTGTTCATTTTGAGTTTGGTGATTGCTGATGATTTTGATAATTGCTTTTAAGATTTCCATGAAAATTTCTTAATTGCTAGAGATAGTAATTAGGATTGTGAATTGATAAAAGTATTTGTCGAACTCGATTCTAGGTTTTGCTAATTTGTCTATTCGAGAGAGGTTAATTTAGCGTCTCCTAGAATTTCCTATTGCCTAATCGAGAGAGGGTTTTGGGATTGAGTTCGTTAGTGTTTTTGAATATTCACTTGCATTTGAGATAATCGAACATGAGTTTATTCAATGATTGTAATTCCTCCGATTGAAGTAACATTAGGAAGTCTAATCCTTAGATTTTTAGTCATTTGGTTTTCAATTCGTTTAGTTTTTCAATTCAACTCGTTTAGTGTTTTTAATTCAATTTGTTTAGGATTTCGATTTGATTCCACTTTTCACTCAACAAAAAATAAGACCCTTGGATCAACTTGGTTACGACTAGTCCGTATTAGTTCCTTGTGGATCGACCCTAACTCCGCTAATACTACGTGTTAGTTGTTAGGTATATAAATTGTATATTTGCTAGGCAACTAGGGCCACGACACCCTAGGATAGGATTAAATTTTGGCGCCGTTGCCGGGGAACTTTTTTCGGTTTCGGTTGTGAACTTTTTGATCCAAGTTATTGCTTTCCTTTGTTTTTTTTTTGTTAAATAATTGTGGTTGTCAGTGCTAATCTCTTCTTTAGCACTTCCAACCACAACGTCCAATTTCACCATCCATCCTCAATACACAAGGATGGTGCAAGCGGACCAATTTTCTTTCTTTTAATTTTTATTTAGTTTTTTCCCCTTAATAATTGTTGCTTGCATTTTTTTTGGCTTTTAGTTTCATGATGGCTAGCTAGTTTTTCAGTCCCCCAATTTGAGGGTGAGTCATTTTGGAGGTTTTTCACTAGAATTCAAGAGGCACTTTCAATCTACCAAGGGTGTGAGCTATGGGAGGTTTGTGAATTAATATTTGTCGGGTTGAATGATTACACGAGAGATATTGTTGAGGGAGAGTACAATGGAGAGTTCCGGGCCCAATCTTTAGATGAAGTTTGGAATTACTTCAATTGGCTAGCCCAAGACACTTATGAATGGGACATGGGTACTCATTCTAGGCATGTTCAACCCATTTGTGATGTGCCCCTCTCTTTTCTCCCAATTTTGATGACATGCATTCTTATGTTCAAAATTCTTATTATTCTTATGATTGCATGGATTATAATGAGGCCCCTTATGGTTACACTTCTAATTCTCATATGTCATATCATGATTCCCCTTTACTCCCTAACGATGATACTTGCTTTACCACTCCCCCGCTTGATTCCCCCGAGCCAACTCTTGATGATCTCACCCCTCAACTTATTGATCAATTCAATGAGTTGAATGAAAAATCGACCGAGGAGCTTATGGGTCTTGAGTATGGAGGAAGAGCTTTTGTAGAACTAATTGCTGCTATCAGTAGGTTAGTGAAGAAGAGTGATTTATTGATCTCTAGCACCTCCCTAGAATGTGAGGGTGAGAAGTGCGAGGCAATGAGGGTCGAGATGGAAAGAGAGGTTGAAAGCGACAAGGGCAATTCTAGGTCTAGAATGGATGTTGATGGAGTGCTAGAGCGTTAGTTGGTAGGTTATGAATTTTGGAGTAGTGATAGAGTTGAGCCAAGCTAGGAGCTTACTTGTCTTACCTTTGAGGAGGAAGATGTTGAGTATGAGGAAAATTGTGCTTCAATTATTTCCCCTTTTGCATCCCCCTTCCCCATTGACTCTACTTCTCACCCTTTTCCTACTCCTCCCCCTTTCCCTACTCCTCTTGGATCATGTGACGGTCTAGATTGCATTAATAGTATGGATTCCTAGGAGGTGATGGAGGATGATCCTCCTTTTTTTGACCTTGAATATGATAGGTTGGGAGAGAACGGATCGTAAAGGGAATCTTGATCGACGAGGCCCTTCTTGAGAGACCCCGTTTCCTTTTTTGCATGAGGCTCGATCTTATTCCTTCTTACCCCATCTCTCTCCCTAGTTTCCTACTTACCCCTCCGCTTAAGGAATCCTTGACTCATTTTCTCCTTCACATGCCACTTGATGAAGCCATGGTGGCGAGAGTGCAAAGTGACAATAGTTTTTCTTCTTTTTCCTCTTTTTACTTATATTTTAATTCTAATTTTCCTTTTTCTTTTAGTTTCATACCCCCTACTCAACATAAGCAAAGGATATCATTCTTTCTTGAGTGTCCTTCTTTGCTTGCCTTTGCTTATGTGGTATTCTCTCGATTTAGTGGCGATGTCTATGACATGCTACTACGAGCTTTGAGATGCTATTTACTAAATAACATCCATTTCCCTTGTACATAGCTTCTCTAACCCTTTTTCTTGGAGTTTGGTTCTTGCATTCTGCTCATTTTGCAGGTTTTGGAGTTTGAGTAGCGCAATTGGATAGATGATGGTAATGAATGTGGAATTAGAGTTTGTGTTGTTTTAATTTGAAGCTTGCTTTGGTGAGATTGCTCCAAACCCTACTCCTTTTTATTTCTTGTTTGCATAGTTTTAGGTTTAGTTTTAGGAGGAGATGATATTCGAGGATGTATAGCTTTAATTTTTGGCTTTCAAGCCCATTTGAGGAAAATTGGATATCGATGGCGTTGGGCCTCGATTTTATTTTGTTGGTTGCTTGAATGCTAGATTTGAGTTGTGCATGCTTGTTTACCGCCTCGTCTAGTTTGGTTTTGGTATTTTTATTTTTAGTTTCTTTTCTTTTATTTTGATTTCTTTTTTTTCTTTTCTTCTTTTTTTTGTCCTTCCATTTTCCTTCCTTTTTTTCCCCTTTTTCTTTTCTTTTTCTTTTTCTTTTTCTCAATTAGCCGACTTTGTTGAGTGTAGTTTGTGCATATTTGAACCTTTGTTTTCTTTTTCTAGTGAATAAGGCATGCTCAGGAGCTTTTCTTTTGACCTTTTAGGAGTTAGCGAGATTTTGAAAACTTGTACAAACTTCTGTGTTCTAGGTTAGGGGTACTGGTAAGATTGGTTGAACCTTTAGGGAATTTGAAGCCGACTAGGAGTATTTGCACCTTGGTGGGGATTTTAGGTAGCTGTTATTTCGGATGAACTACTACAAGAGGGGGGGTGAATTGTAGTATGGAACTTAGTAGTCAATTTTTGCGGAAAGTAAAGAACATGAAAGGAAAATATAGAGAAACGATGCAAGAGAGATTTAGCGAGGAAACTTTCCAGGGCCCAACTGGAAATAAAACCTCGACCCACTAGGGATTTCTCTAAAACACTTCACTATAGGGCAACAACTTAGTTACGATCCATAATATTCTACTGGACCCACTAGGGATTTCTCTATTCTCTATATTCTAGTGTTCTTTTCCCTTTTCTCTTTCTCTCTTTTTCACTTTCTCTTTCTCTTTCTATTCTTTGTTCTTTTTCTCATTCTCTTTCTCTTCTATTCTCTGTTCTCACACTTTTCTCAAATTCTCACCCCAATTACAAGAATTCTCTCAAACCCTTTACAAATTCCCCATTACAAGCTTTCACTCAAACTCTCTTCTCTATTCTTAAAATTACAGACTCTTGATAGAATAAAACTCTAATATATTGAACATAAACTCTGACTGGAACTTGGAACATAATCTGGACCATACGATAGGAACTTTGAGTGGAACCGACTCAATATGTGGGTATAAGATGGTACGTTTTAGCTCTCCACATTATTGAAGTTTGGCTCACCTTATAATAGGTAATCCATACAGTATTTATAAGGTTTAAAGTCGTGCTCCCCAAGAAAACACTAACTACACCACTAAACCCACTCAAAATTCTGTCAGGAACTTGTAACTACCCACTACATTGTTGCCCATGTTCCCATTAACTACAGCCACGTCCCACTACTTGTTGACTCCTTATTTTTAGGACTCCATGACTGATTTTAATATCTATGTGTGGTATGACCTAAACTTACATGGTGAAGAGGTTAATTCATAAACTTAACACATGCACACTACTTCACGTAAAACCCCACTTATTTGACTCCATGATTTTAGGAAACTAACAAACCCTTTTGACAACTTTTATTTTCAGAATTAAAGACCACTTAAAAGTAGTATAACCACCAAATTTGACTACCAAAAAACTAGTTGCAACAACCCTATTTTCTAGCTAGTCAAATAACCGATTTTTACCAATTTTAAAAAACAAATTCTGAAAATAAATTATTCTTTTAATCAGTAAAAGAAGCTGCCCAATTAAATCAGAAAAACCAACTTAAGCTCCTAAATTTTAGGTAACAAATGTTTACCACATATTAATTCAAATTAGTTTGTTGCAACTTCCTAAAATTAAGGACTCCATTCTCCAGCAATATTCTGAGTGGTTTACCAAATTAAATCAGTCTAAAATTATGCTATAATTATGCTAGACACGTGGACTACCATAACTGACCAAACAGACACAAGTTCCTCTAGGAACTGGACTCGTGTTCCTGTAGGAACTGGACTCAAGTTCCTTTGACAGACAGACCCAAGTTCCACTTGTAACTTAACTCGTGTTCCAGTCAGACTCATGACTCAACATATTTACAAAAGTCTTAGAAAATTAAACTCTTAATTTCCTAGTTTCTTCTCACCTTCAAGATGCTCCAACTCTGGAAATCTTGATTCTCATTTCTCTTGATTTGTTTCTTTACAGGAACTTAACTCGTGTTGCATAGGAACTTCAGTTTAGGTTGCTTTCTTGATTGTGCTTCTTTAAGTATTCTCTTCGCAAGGCTTCAACTTGGTACCTCTTTGAGTTGCATTCCCACATTGAAACTTTTCTCTTGTTTGATCTCCCTTGAATACTCCTTCAAGTTCTTCTTGGTTGATCTTCTCTTTGAAATTCTCGTTTAGAAACACTTCTCCATTTGTATTCCTTCGCTAGAACTTCTTTATTTAGTTGCTTCAACTCAGAAGCTTCTTTTGATTTGTTCCAACTCAGGAACTTGTATTGTATTGCATACATCTTCAATCACAATAGGAACGTTCTTCCTTAAGACCTATGAACTTATTTATGCACATCTTAACACACACATGTTAGTTAGATAATCATCATTTGTTCATTATCATCAAAACCATACATAGCTCAACAGTAGCCTTCTGCATGCATTGTTAGATTTGGGCGCTTATTTCCTCTACCTTTGAGCATTGATCAAGAGTTTGTCTAGGATTTCCTGAGTTTCAAGTGACCGAGCCACCCTTGGGGACGACGAAGGCATTCACTTTTTAGTTAATTTCATTTTTCTCCCTTTTCATTCACTTTTTCTTTTCTTTTTCCACATTTTGTGATCATTAGGTTTTTTCTTTGCCGTGTTGGCTTTTGTTTTTCGTTTTTTCTATTCACCTTTGGAGCCCTTTTGAGCTTGAGCTTTTCTTTCTTTGAGCCACATTACAAACCATTTCCTTTACTTTTATTTCACCCTTTTAGGTAAGTGAAGTTAGGGGATATTGGTGTTGCTTAGTATGGTTATGAGCTTTGGAAATGTAAAGTCTAAGCATCTTTAGTTCTCTTATTTGTGAATTTTCATGAGAAATAAAAGCCGACTAAGTGCGAAAAAGGCAACATCTTCATTAAGTTTAAAAAAAAGGAAAAAAGAAGCATTTCATTACTAGGAGAAAAAATGAATTTATTCTTTAGAAATTCAAAAAAAAATCAAAATTTTCCTCCTTCCATTTCTCACAATGAGGACATTGTGTCCTTCAAGCTTGGGGGGGAGGAATTCAAGAAAAAAAAAATGAAAAAATGTGTTCATTTTTGTTTTGTTAGGACCTTGTGATGTTTTTTGGTCCATTTTGTGGAAGTTTGTTTTTTTGAATAAGCTTGGGGGAGGTTATCCCCGGTATTTTGGTTTTAGTGTGATCCCTTGTGTTTTATACTTCACTTTAGCGCACCACCACATAGCCAAATTTTTCCACACCCTTACCCAAGCCTTACGTTACATCCATAATAAGTCTTTCCGACCCATGTGGGGTTGAGTCCTCCTTGTCTTTAGGGGAACTAACCAAGTATATTGAGCGGGCGAACAAGGGGAGTGATGGGGGGTTAACTCTAGCTCTAAAATAAATGATCCATTCACAACGGATCCGTTTTCACTTTTTCTTTCTGGTTCCTTCGCGGAATCATGAGACACTCCTAGTTAGGTGGATTAGAACTTTTTGGTTGGTTTGTGGTATGATTGGAACTAGCTTTAGGACTATTAGGTTGTGCATAGTTTTCTTAGTTTCCTTTCTTTCTTCCTTTTGGGTAAATTCCTTAGGTCTTTTGCATGACAAGTTTGGTAGATTTAGGAAACTTTGTGTTCTCTTATGCACATTCTCCTATTTCGGCTAGAGAGTTGATTTATCTTCTTTCTTTTCTTTTTAGTCTTAGGTTAATTTTTAGTTGGTAAGAGTTATGGGTTAAACTCTTTGGAAACCCTTACAAGAGCATACTCGTCCTCTTTGGCAACTTGGGGGTTTAAAGGGCTTGTTACTTGCGCTAAAAGTGACCGTGATTCCTACGAAAGTGAGTTAGACTTTTGGTTTCCATTTTTCTTTAGTTTTCTTTGCTTGAGGGATTTCGATCGGTCCATTTTGGACCCATTTTCCGGCTTCGTTTCACTTGTCTTTCGGGCCATCTAGAATTTATTTCATTGGTTTTTAGTCTTTTAGTATAGAATTAGCTTATTTCATGGTTTCCTTCAATAATGTTGTGTTTTATTTGCTTTCATGAATAGTTAGGCTCAAAATGGAAGCATTTCAAGTGCTCTTGCATATATAGGCTGATTCAAAGACTCATATCTTTTTTTTTATATAACTCTTTTTCAGGTGATTTCACTTGGAGAAGATTCCTTATTCCAAGAGATTTAATTTGATATATTATATGCTCAATTCCGCTAATAAACGAAGGAGATATGAGCATTTGAAGAACGAGTGCGCAGATCTGCACGACCGTGCCACTACCCTTCCTTTGAGCACGATCGTGCAGCTTATTACTGCACGTTCGTGCAGCATGCTCGTGCAGAGGTAAGAGAGCCTTTTTGGAGTGCACGACCGTGCAGGCAAACCTTGCACGATCGTGCAACTTGACCTTCGTTTCGCCACGACCGTGCAAGGTTCAACTGCACGGTCGTGCAGCTTAGTACTGCACGGTCGTGCAACTAAGTTACACGGTCGTGTAGCTTATTACTTCACGACCGTGCACGACCTGCAGCACGTGAAATGCCCTGTTTTGGCCGTGTATTTTGTTTAATTTTTAGAGTTTAGTTTTTGCAGGTTTTTAGGCTTTGTTTTTAGACACTATTATTGATAGATTTAGACATTCATTAGTTTGGTACTCAAGAAGCTCTCAAGTAGGAAAAACTCTCTCAAAAAAAATTCTTAGTTTCCATTAATCAAAGTAGTGAGATTAGCATTTGTTCTTCAAGTTCTTTGTTCTCCATTTTAATCTCAAGACTCATTGGCTACATTTGATTTCCAATCCAGGTTTTGTTGTTTTCCATTAATGTTTAGATTGCAATTTCTTACAACTTTTTGTTATTTTAGATTTGATTGAATTAGTTTTTGCTTCTTAGAATAGATTTAATTGAACTTCATGAGTTTAGTTTTAATGGCTTCCATTAGTGAGTAGTTCTTTTTCTAGGGATTGAATGACTTGATGTTATTGATTTAGGAGGTTAATCATTGGATTGGTTTAGTGTTTGAATAATCTTGAATGCATTTTCTCTAGAATTCTTGAACCTTGCATGATATCTTGGTGAAGTGTTCATGTTGAGTTTGGTGATTGCTGATGATTTTGATAATTGCTTTTAAGATTTCCATGAGAATTTCTTAATTGCTAGAGATAGTAATTAGGATTGTGAATTGATAAAAGTATTTGTCGAACTCGATTCTAGGTTTTGCTAATTTGGCTATTCGAGAGAGGTTAATTTAGCGTCTCCTAGAATTTCCTATTGCCTAATCGAGAGAGGGTTTTGGGATTGAGTTCGTTAGTGCTTTTGAATATTCAGTTGCATTTGACATAATCGAACATGAGTTTATTCAATTATCGTAATTCCTCCGATTGAAGTAACATTAGGAAGTCTAATCCTTAGAGTTTTAGTTCCTTGTGGATCGACCCTAACTCCGTATTAGTTCCTTGTGGATCGACTTGGTTACGATTAGTCCGTATTAGTTCCTTGTGGATCGACCCTAACTCCGCTAATACTACGTGTTAGTTGTTAGGTATATAAATTGTATATTTGCTAGGCAACTAGGGCCACGACACCCTAGGAGCCGATCATGGGTACACCAAAAAATAATTCATAAGTGTTAACAATACAAATGGAACCCTAATTAAGCTTGGATGGTAATATTATTAGCACTTCCATTATAATGGATGTCTGACTTACTTTCATGGTTAAGTTTTGCGAGCCTGAGGTCTCAGGTTTAAACCTTTTCGCACGCATTTGTGAGGATTTCTTATCTTTCCTTACGAATTTGTGTATTGGCCAAATTAGGTCGGGTGACCTACAGTAAAACTCGGTTCAAGGCCTACTATCATTCATATTATAAAGATTAAATGCTATTGTATGTACAAAAACGAATAGCGGTATGAGTACGGACACAAAATGTGTACAGAGAAACGTCGCTGAAAAAGCTAAGGATAGGGATACGTGAAAAAAAAAACTGAAAGAAAAAATATAAATTTCTACATAATCTATACCTATTATATTAAAACCCACCCTTAAAACTACACATTGCACATCCTAGATCAGGCTCCACACAAATCACTCGCTCCTCCTTTTAATTACACATCTCTCACCCTAAAAACCTTCTACATTCCATAACTAAATATGAAACATTTCATTTTAATTATTAAAAAAAAATAAAAATACTTAACCTAACCATTCACATACCAAGACTAAATATTATATAAAACCATAATCTCTATATTATAATTTTTATTATAAAGAATTTCTGATTTGTTTGATGTCATTATTATATTTTCATTTCATCTTTCCTTCTATCAATGCCTAGCTTAGTATGTTTTTACAAATTTGTTCATATGTAACAATAACATAAGTACACTACAAGATTCCGTGTTTTTAACGTCTGTCATGGGCGGACGTTAAATTAGCGGATTGCGGACGCTAATTAGATTAGTGTCCGCCAACGGACGTTAAACCATTATCGGATATTTTTTAGTCGTTAATTACTTAAATAACGTCCACTTTGTAATGGTAGCGTCCGCCTAAAGACAGAAATTAACGTCCTCTTACTTTAAAATGGTGGACGTTAATTTTCAACACCAAAAATAAAATAAAAAAGAATAAAATTGGAACCAAAGCATGGTCCAATTTTATTCATTTTTAAAAAATTCAACAATAAATAAATTGTAAACAATACAATTTTATTCAACTTTAGATGTTCAACTTACATCAAATTTTTTTTACATAGATACGATTTTATTAACTATCTAGGAAATTCAATATATATCCAAACAACTAAAATCAAATACACTTAAACAAAGTCAACTAAAATCCACAAACTTTGATGAAGAACAAAAATCTGCAACAAAAAATCATACAAAAAAAACGAAGTTGAACCAAAAAAATGAACATAAACAAAAATTAATGAATCTAAAACAGCCAAAAAAAATATAGAGATACCTTTTTGAGTTCCTTAGTTTCAATTATAGAATCATCTTCTTGCCTACAAAAAAAATTATAGCAACCCAAGAAAATTTTGACCCTTAAAAACCAATCAACCCCAAAACACAATTATTAGCAACCCAGAAAAATTAAAACCCTAAAATACCAACCAGCCCAGAAAAAAAGAAATAGAGAATAATTATAAAAAAATGGAGTTGAAAAATAAAATAAATAAATAAAAACTTAACAACCAACCCATAATTTCCAAATTTTCCAAAAATCAAATATCCAAAGTAAACAAAATGAAAATAGATCTGAAAAATGAAAACGAAAATTTGAAATTTGAAAACCAAAAAATCTAAACAAAAATGAAAATAGATTTGAAAAACAAAAAAAAGGAAAAAAAACCCAAATCTGAAAAATAAATCCCCAAAAATCAATATCTAAAATCCCCAAAAAAAACTGCAAAAAAACTGAAATGAAAGAGTGAGAGAGTAAGACCTGGTGGTGTGTTCCTTTGTAGCTTCATGGATGTCATCTTTGTATCTTCAAGAGAAAGTGAGAGAAAGAATGAGAGAAAAAAAAATGTGAGAAAGAGGTAAAGTATTAGAGAGAGAAAGAGATAAAGAATGAGAGAGAGAAAGAGGTACAAAATGAGAGAGAGAAAGAGATAAAGAATAAGGTAAAAACACGGCAAATGAAGAACAAAAAGGGTGGGTTCCTTTAATTTGCACTCCGTGTTTTTAACGTCCGAGATGGACGTTAATCCCTAAAAACACGAACGTTAATTTCACGACCCATAATTTAAAAATTAGTGTTTTTAACGTCTGCCTTCGACGGGTGTTAATTTGGTAAAAAACGGATGTTACTTAAACTTTTAAGTTATAAACGTTGCCATTAATAAAACGTCCGTTTTGGCAGACATTGAAAAAATAGGCGGACGTTAATTTCAATTTAACGTCCGCTTGTTTGGCGGACGTTAAAAGGCAGACGGCAGAAACACGGAATGTTGTAGTGATAATCAACAAATAGTTACACATAAAAATTAACCCAAAATTTCAAATTAAACATCGATCAGGAAAAAGAATTATATTAAAAACTTAATTCATACAAAAAACCAACAAATCAGCCCGTGAATATCACAGGCTATAAAACTAGTTTAAATAAAACACCAAGGTAAACATCAAATTTAGTGATAAAAATACGGTTATGCACTATAAGAATTATTTAAAACCTGAAACACATAAACAATTAAAGCGAATATATAACTCAAAAGTTATATGGAGTATTTGAGTAAGCTTAATCAATTGTTTCAATATGTGAACGTGTATCAATGTTGTGTCTGTGTGGGACACCGAGAACGGCAGGTTCGACTGTTCGAGATGTGTCTGTGCTTTCTAGTATGTAGGTTTATCGAGTTAATTAATTGTTTGCCACATAATTATTGTCTATATGTGCGGTCGGTAATTACTTACGTCTTTTTTTTAGTATGTAATGTATTATATACCAAAGGAGAAGAGTTTTACATCATACCCTAACTGCGTGACACAAAGCTACCACCAGAATGAAATGTTAGGACCTTTAGAGACATGCCCCTAATTGACTAACTTCCATCCAAACCAACTAAGAAAATAAACAAGTACTAAGCACAAAAATAATAAGCAGCCTTAACACTAGCCTAGTAACTAGCCATTTAGGGAGACTCCCCCTAATGGTTACAGAAAAAAAAAAGGTTACAAAGAGAGCCAAAATAAAAGCTACGAATGAAAGATGTCTTCAATGCTCCATTAAACTAATAGTCAATTGAATGACAAACATTTCAAAGAAATAAGTTTATATATATATATATATATATATATATATAAGGTAAATAATTATAATCTGTTATGAAATAATTATGGATGTCCATGAAACTATTGTATCCTTTGGAATTATTATACCCTTTGAACATGTATATATTTGTGACATCCTATATATAGAATAATACATACTCCCTCCGTAACAGATTATTTTCACCCTTTGTTTTTTCACGCATTTTGAAGAAGCAATTTAAAGGTGCAAACGAAAGAAATTAATCAAAATGGTTTTAGTACAAGTAAGAATGTGATTATAAGTTACTAATATAAAAAATACTTTGACTAATTTGGTCGTTTACACCCTTAAATCGTTTCCTCAAAATACGTGAAAAAACAAATGGTGAAATTAATTCGTTACGGAGGGAGTACTTACATTTGGTTTTCCCTCTCTACATCATTCTTTCTTTATTATTGTCCCATCTTTGTTACCTTATTTATAACACATTATCAGCACGATTGTTCTTCCTTTATGGATACAAATTCAAGAAAATAAAAGGTGGAATTGCTACTCACTTTTCACTGTAAGTATTGTTTTGTTATTGGACATAATTATAGACTTGTTTTTTTTTATGATTAGTTATAGTATTTGTTACAAATTACGAATTACAAACATAAATATTAGTGATGTTACTTTGCTTTTTGGTTAGTTTGAATTGATATTGGTATAATCACTTACCATGAATTCCTGAAGGATTGGTTATTTTCTATGTCTTGCTTGATTTAAGATAATTAAGATCGATCATTTTTATGGTATATTCATTACCACATGTTAATATGCTTTTATCGTGTATTTAATTTTGAAAATTCTAGTGTAGTGTTATGACTACCTACTACTGTAATGGATGGTTAGGATTGCACGATTTTTTTATTTATTTTAAATTTCTAAATCTAATTGAAAATCTTTTTAAAGTACTTTAATTAGATTTTTTATTTTAGGAAAATAATTTCTGATAATTTTTCCTAAAATCAGTTTTTATTCTTGATAAATCAGAAATTTTTTTCCTAAAATAAGAAATCTAATTAAAGTATTTTTAAAAGGGTTTTAAATTAGATTTAGAAATTAAAAATAAATCAAAAATCGTACGATCCTAGCCATCTACTACGATATTCGGTAGTCATAAGACTACACTAGAATCATCCATTTAATTTGTGGTCTTCGTAAACATGTCAACTAAAATTGCCAACAACTATTGGATTTTTTTTAAGTGATAATGGTTAGTTTTTGTATTAGTGCAACGGGTTATTTTTCATTACTTTCCACTGTTTTACGAAGTTTGGTGGTATAATGCATTAATGCGTGTGGTAATTGGATGTCATTTGGATCTGTATGATTTACTTTGCATGAAAGCATGTGTTAAATGGTTAAGTGTTTATTTTTTATTTTGTTTATGTTTATTTTGCATGCATGTAAACATGTGTCAATTTAATTTGCATGATTTTTATTATGCATATGTATTTTTAGTGGCGGTTACTTGGTTTTTCTTTAGTCACAATGCACCAATTGTACGTTATGATTAGTTTCATGTATTCGGGTTTTATCAAGTATGTAGCTATAAGCTTATTACTGCGGAATTCGATATGTTACCTAACTCGATATTAGGAAGATATTTTGGAGCCTATTTTGGCACAAATCGTCCTATGAAAACAGATTTTAACCGTCTTATAACTAACACAGACACTCGACTTAAACTTTGGGAGAAGAAATTTCTCTCCAAAGCGGGTAGAGTTGTCCTTCTACAATCTAATCTAGAGGCGTTAGCTTCTTTCCAAATGGCATCTTTTAAGCTACCCAAGTCTACATGTGGTAAAATCGACACATTACACCGCAAGTTTTTTTGGAAACAAGCAAAGGATAGATATAGCATTCCTCTCATTTCGTGGAATTCCATTTGCCAACCTAAGTCTAAAGGTGGATTGGGTTTGCGGCGCACTGACCCAACGAATATCGCCTTTTTAACTAAACTAGCGTGGAAAATTTTATTCCACCCGACTAATTATTAGGTCTCACTAATTCGTTCTAAATATCTCTCAGACACCACTTTCTGGGAGTATAAAGCTAAACCTAGTGACTCATATATCTGGAAACACATACTTATGCAACGACCTATCATTCGCAAAGGCATTCGTTGGAAAATTGGCAACGGTTCTTCTATCCTTTTTTGGCTGGATAATTGGGCTTACCAACAACCCATCCAAAAAATATTACACACGGTATTATCAACTTCTGAACTTGACCTTACGGTGGACCATTTTATCACCCATGAAAAAATATGGGATTTACAACGCCTATCTAATCTCCTTCCCCCACATATGGTCCAACACATTAAAGGGCTTCCGATTCCGCATATTCCTATCCCTGACGCTCCAATATGGGGTCTCACAACAAATGGAGAATTCTCGGTTAAATCTGCTACCTGGTTGGCACATCACAATCCTTCTTCTCCTCCTGCACTAGATTGGGAGTTTAAATGGATCTGGAGTTTGGATATTCCGCCAAAATTACAACTTTTTCTTTGGCAATTATTTCACGATAGCCTTCTGTTACGTCGTACCCTTTTCAATCGTAACATAATTTCCCTCTGTATTTGCCCTTTTTGTCAATTACATGATGAAAGTGCTGACCATATTTTCCTCCATTGCACCTCTGTACGTCTTTTTTGGAATCATCACAAAATACAACACCTCCTCGGTTATCATATAAATTTTTTTAATATCAAAATCATGTTCAAATTTTTGCATCGGCACCACCCTCCGCTTATCCCACCAATTACCTTCTCTCTTTGGTCAATATGGAAAAGCCGTAATGCTCTTGTCTTTGACAACACCCAGTTTAATATCCTCCAAACTATTTATCATACACTCTTCCTAAATACGGAATGGTCAACTCGTACACAAATGGATACGACTTTGTCCCCTCTTTCCCTCCCCTCCACCACTACCACCAATCCGCACACACCACATCCTATCCTGATTTCTTGGCATCCCCCGACATCCTCATCCGTCATGCTTAATTTTGATGGCACTGCCACTACTACATCGGCAGCAGCAGGTTTTCTTATCCGTGACTCCTTTGGACATTGTCTTGCAGCTCACACCTTCAACATTGGTTGCTCTTCTGCAATGATTGTTGAACTAACCGCAATGCGGAATGGTATTCGTCATCTACTTGAAGCCGGCTACTTAAATGTGGAGATCGAAGGAGATAACTTACTAGCAATTAATTCTGCAAATAATATATCTCGACCTCCTTGGAAAATAGCACATTTGGTCAGTGAAATACAATATCTACTTACTCAGTTTGACACCTACTCTGTTCGGCATATCTATCGTGAAGGAAATCGGGCGGCCGATTGGATCGCAAATGTGGGGCATCTAATCTCGTCTACTTTATGTGTTCAATGTACTCCTCCTTCTCAAATTTGTAATATTCTTGAGGAGGATAGATTAGGTATGACCCTGGTTAGAAGGGCTACCTAATCTTCTTTGTAACATCTCTTTATCCTATTAAAAAAAAAAAAGTTATAAGCTTATATGTTTCTACATAATTATGTGCTTATAAATTGTGATTTTGTGAAAAAATAAAGGGTTATGTATTAATTACATAATGTTTCACTTTGGTGGCTATTGATTTTAACTATCATGTAATTGCTCTAAGAGAATAATTTTACTTTGCTTGATACATGCATTGGTAAAGGAATATATGGGTTAAAATACAAGAGATTTCAAGGTTGTTGGATTAATCTCATATCCCCATATATATGCAAGGATTAGGGGGAGATACTTTATATTATTCATTTATTTTATGTAATCCTTGCACATGAATAATATATATATATATTAATATAATATTAAGGGTCAGTTTGGTATATACATATTAGCTTAAATATCAATAATTTATTTGATATATGTGGCCACCTGATAATATTTGAAATGATATATACCATCCTGAAGGTGGATATATGAATAAATATCAATGATTAAAAACTATTTTTAAATGCTCCAATTAATTTGATGTTATAGAATGATAACATCTAGTTTTTAATGAATCTAGAGCACGCCTGAAGCGTGGTAAACTTCAATTTACAAAAGGAAGAAAGTCCAAAAGAGTATAAATTAATGTGTACTATTATTATATAAAAATGCTACAGAAGAGTATAAAAGTCCAACAATGATTAGTATGTATCAAGCTTATACATAATATACTCTTGTAGAGTATAAGTTAGTATTAAATCAAGTACTAATTAATTGTCTTACCAAGCGTAGTGTGAAATAAACGTTAGTGTTCTTATATCACATCTTATTCATGGCCATGCATAAAATACATCTAATAAAGTGATCGCTAATAGATTTGAAAAACTGACCATATAGTTTAAATTTGGAAATGCGATTGGATGTGATAATAATATTAGGACATCCGGGTTTAATGAGTACCCGTTATGGAAACCTAAAGTTTTCATTTGACATGACATGAAAAATAGTGTGCTGACGCTCTCTCATATAAGATATATGTATAAAATAAATTAAAATGCAAGACATATAACATTGAGATTGAGTCATATTAGAATTGTGATTTTTTTAACAGTTTCTTTTGAAAAGAAAATTCAAGAGATTATATATTAATGTTCAACAACTTTGTATGAACATATGTAAGAGGTGACCAGAAGTTCACTGGAATAGCTTATGTCGTTTAATATTAGGTGACTAGAAGCTCACCAAAGCTACTTGTATGTGGAAATTTGATGAACTAATATCTTAAAGTCTTTGAAGATCCGAAAGATCACTATGTAGTGGATTACATACAAGTAATTTATGTTCCTATAAGAATTTCGTGATTGAGACTATTATTGATCGATCAACACAAGAATACAGAAATGAAATGATGAACAACTGCACAATACATTCCTCCCCATGAATAATAATCTCCTGAAGATTGTAAACGATCCTCCCAATGAAATGAGTTTTATTGCAATTTTGTATACTAAGTTGGTTAAGAGTTTTGATGCCTTTATAAATACAATATTTTACCAACCTAGAGGGAGAAGAATTAGCATAAGTTGGCAAAATCGAAAAATTGATGATCCCTGTAATAATTGTTTGAAAATTTTTGTTCCAACTTTTGTCTATATATTATCAAGATACGTTCCACATTTATGATTTGATTTGCATCCAGTTTTGACTCATATTGCATAACGTTGAAGATACATTATGGTCATATTATGTGAATACATTAAGATAAATCTTGCCAATTATTCTTGAATCACTACATCTGAAGTGTAGATTGTATGATCGGTTCCAAAACAAAGATATGATACATGGCGAGATGCTGCAGTTGAAACTTTTAAAAGTGTAATGATATATTAATTCTAGTGTATGTATGAATACCCAAGAAGTGCTATAGATATCTGAATTATTATAATAGATGGCCTATGATGTATCATATATCATCATAAAATAGCATGTAAATTAAATTGTATTTTGAGGAATTATATGGATGTTACTAGTATATGTTGGAACCGATAAATAATATGCATATACAGATTGAGTGGACATGTGAACAAGGGATCAACAATATTTGTCCATTTTGATGTCGACAGGGAACTAAGATAATGATTAATAGTTCGTCATGAACCAGAAGTTCAATGAAATATGAATTATATTGTGTTGATCTAAAGTTTGCCATGGACTAGTAGTCCAACTAGAACACATGAATTTGTAAAATCCACACTGTACAATGTTAAATGTTTTTGTGTCTTAGATTTATATGCATGTTTGAGTCATAGGTCAATTCATTACTCATTGTATGTATAGGATGTAGTTTGATGCATTACTCATTATAGACATTTTATTTTTGTCCCTTATCATGAATTTTGAATCTCATACTACATGCACTAGTTCTACTTAACAATTGTGGTGTTTTCAGATGTTCATCCAAATTATGGTGAGACGAAATTATTTATAAGTTTGTATGAGAGATTTATACTCCAATGGGATTATAGTTCTCACGAGCTTTTAATATATATAACATTGATCTGATAGCATGTTATAGATCATGTTATAGATCATGCTAGAAGACTTCCTAAAGAACTTATACACAACGTATTTTAATATTTGACTCTACAAGTTATATTTTTGTAGTATCGCAATGTTAATATTACTAGCGAACTCTTAAATAGTCTATATGATTTAATTGTTGACATCTCAACCTGAAGTTTGAGCATGTGATAACTAACTAATTTTTTGTACCCACTAGAGAACTGTCACATACATATGAAATGTCTAAAGAATATAATTGAAACAATCTCTCAGTGAGAATAATTTTTCATGGTCCAGAAGAACCATAAGCAGTGTATCATTAGGCAATGATATGTGAATATATCAAGTGTTGTCATAATATTATGATTGGAGAATTTTTGATCAATCATTAATCATGGAAAAAATTTATACAATCTCCAAAACAAGGCGTTAATGAAATTTCGAATGAAATGATAATAAAGTTATGCATTATTTTTCTCTCTATTATATAAGCCAAGGGGAAGCCATGGTGTCCCCCCTCGAAAAGTCCATAATGCCCCCTAATTTTTTTTAACAAAAATCAAATAGCATCACTCTTATTTATTAAGGAAAGTTATTACAATTTTTGAATTTTTAAAATTGAAAATATTACAAAATATACATTTCGTAAAAATAAAATTAAAAAAATCAAAATTCATATTTCGGAATTCTCTATAAATAGACACCCATTTTGATATAGTTTGTTACATAAAAAATTTACCTTTTGATTATCGTAGAAATTTGATAGTCGATTTTTTTCAGTGTTGTGGAATGGCCGAATGAAAGGGGAAATTATATGAATGAGTATGAATTTTAAAAAATATTTAGATTTCTCGAACAAAAGCCTTCGATTTTGAAAAGATAGATTAAAAATATCGTCGCACGCAAAGCATGCACACAAAACTAGTACCTGTTATATTAAAACACACGCTCACACATACATTTGACACATGTACTTGATATCTCAAAAGAAAAAATGACATGTGTCATTTTCCCCACACATACCTTTGACACATGTACTTGATATTTCAAAAAAAAAATATTATGTGTCATCTTTAAGAAAATGTTTCAATTTTTTTTGGGTAACAAATTATTTTCCTTTTTTAATTACAATTAAATTAATAATTTATACATTTAACAAAACTTTTCAATTTCTTTCAAATACTGTCATTTTCTTTTTTACATCACTTCGTTTTTAAGTTACTCAAACTTCATATTTACAAAATTATTTTTCATTATTTTATAATCATCTAGATGAATAATTTTTCCAAAATATATATGTTATAATATTTAAAATAAGTATAAATTTGATACATTTTTCATTTTTTTAATGAATTATTAAGTCATAGTTTCAGTGTTCAAAAATCATCATAAATAAAAAATTAAAGCATACAATTGCTAATCTAATATGAACAAAACATGTGCATTATGCACGATTGCACGGGCCAAAAACCTAGTATGATATATTGCAAGCTACAAGCTCAACCATTGTGGAGGAAGAAAGCTTGTAGCTAGCACATGCTTTGTAGCTCAGCAAAGCTACAAGGGTTTAGGTCCTACTTCTTTTCTTTTCACCTTTGCATTAAATACAAATTTACAAGGATTGTAATTTGCCATTATAGGTGGTTGTAGCTCAAAAAACATGACATGGCAAACAAGGTTACAAGGTTTGTAGCCTACCATTGTGGATCCTCTAATTGAACAAAGGGTAAAATTGTCATTATTTAAAAAAAAATGTAAAATCTTCATCTTCTACCATTTTGAATACTCACAGTTGCCCATCTATGCTAATTGCTAAGAACATATAATGCTACGACAAAATCACCCAAAACAAATTGAAGAAAATCACCAAAAATAAAATTGAACAAAATTGGAAACTAAACAAAAATCACCAAAAAAATTTCCAACCACCAAAATCAAAAGCCCTAATTTTACTCAAAATCAAATCTCCCTATTTGAACAAAAATTTACCCCCAAAATTCGAACACTTCGAACAACTTTGCCCCCAAAATTTACACTATAAAAGTTTTCACCCAGATTACCCAAAATCGCTATAAGAAAATATCATTTAATTTTGGCGCTTTTTATGTCAAATAGTGATGAAAAAAGGCATCACAAATTTCTATTGTGACGCTTTTAAGTGCGTCCATAGTTTTAGGGTGGATATATTATGCCGCTTTTATGGGTTAGCATTTCCAACCATTGTGACATTTTTTTTAAGTCGATGAAAAATTATCGAGAATTTTTTTAGGTCCATAAAAAATTATATATTGTGACGCTTTTTTAGGTCAATGAAAAAAATAAGTGACACTTTTATCGGTCTAACATTCCTAATTTGGTGCATGTGACTTATCCATATTGAAAATATTGGAACACTTTTTACGGTCCATATTGAAAATATTGAGACGTTTTTTGGTCTATATTAAAATATTTGGACAATTTTTATGGTATATATTAAAAATACTGAAAGTATTGTGTCAAACGGTCCGACTGTCCGACCACAACATTTGATCAGACCGTCGTTCAATTGTAGTTTTCAGTCATGAAAATCAATAACGTACCACCCATTCAACACCAGGCATGACAACGTACACCACCCAGCCACACTTTTCTGCAAAAATTCCGATCAAAATCATTATCAATATACAGGAATTTATCTTCTTCTTTATGCGAAGTCAATTCGAGTTTGGCTATGGATTCTCAATTCGATATTTTTCCAGAAACTTCATCTTAATATTGATTACAAGCATTCTGCAAGGATGAAGATGATGAAGATCATGTGACGAAAGATACCAATCTATAATCTATAATTATCTTTTTAAAACAAGAACTTTTTTCGCCAAGTGCCATATTTTTAAGACAATTTTTTAACACTTTATTTTCTTTTTCTTTGAACAATATTAATTATAGCCCTTTTAATTACCCCTTCATCAATCATCATACACTATCCGATTTCTAATATTTTATGTATTAATTTTGAAGTCAACTTGAGAATTCTCATGGTAATCATTGATTGGTTTGGTGTAAGCATTAAAAAATAAAATACAATAATAAAATTCTATATCATTTTCTAAAATCAAATTTTATTTTTGATATTTTTTAAAATAAATAACTCAAAAACTAGTTTTATTCAGTAACTGGCCTGAAATATACCAATTATTCAATTGAATTTACCAATTATAACCTGATATACCTCGATTTATAACCTGGAATACATAGCTTATAACCTGGAATACATAACTTAATTTTATTCCGTACGTAACTGACCTGGATCGTTTTTTGTCTCACCTGAAATTAGTTTATAAATTCTTGTTTCACTGGAAATCTGGAATACTTGAAATTATAACCTGGAATACAATACTTGTAACCTGAAATACATAAGTTAAAACTGAATTGTTTTGTCTCACCTGAAATTAATTCCAAATAAGTCACCTTTTGTTCCAAGTAAATCATTTTCTTTTCTATGTAAGTCTTGTTTTTGTTCCATGTAAGTCAAGTATTTTCCAAGTATAAGTCATTTTCTTCAAGTTAAGTCATTTTTTTTTTCAGGTAAGTCATTATATTGTTTGTTCCAAGTAAGTAATTTTGTTTTCCACGTAAATCCTATTTTGTTTGAGGTAAGTCATTTTTTCAGTTAAGTCATTTTTTGTTCCAGGTGAGTCATTTTTTGTTTCAGGTAAGTCATTTCTAGGTAAAAACCTGTTTAGTTTAAGTAAGTCAGATTTTTTACAGGTAAGCCATTTTTTTTTCCAGTTAACTCAATTTTGTTCTAGGTAAGTCATTTTGTTTTCCATGTAAGTCCTGTTTTTGTTCCATGTAAGTCAAGTATTTTCCAGTTAAGTCATTTTTTCCAGGTAAGTCATTTTTTCCCAAGTCAGTTGATGTTTGAGCCTGAGTTGATTTGTCTTTCCTTTTGAGATGGATCGCGCACGTTATTTGGCTTGCGTCCTCTCGTCCGAAAGATGTATTGTGTCAGACACGTCTGACACAATAACATCTCTTGAAAATATTTGGAATTTGTAGTCCAGCCTAAGAGCACCATCATGGCCTTTGACAGACCGCTTACTTGTTGAAGGGAATCCAAGCAATTGTGCCAAAATCGTTACAGAAGTGCAAACGTATTCATAATAGCACAATATCAAACGAAGTACACATGTTCAGGCTGGAGAATGGATAAATCAAGGGGTGAAATAGTTGTAATTGTTTGCAAAGGTATGGAAACTGGTCACTTTAATTTTAGTTTACATGTTATGTGAAAGTGCCTACAATATTATACATGGAGAGTTTAAGATAAATCACACATATGTTGTCTATTAGACATTCATTTTTATTAAGGGAACAAATCAAAGCTTCATTAAAATAAACAGAAATTTACAGCCCCCTATGGTAGTGAAGTTTGGGAGTTCTTACAACACACAAACAACATAAAAAAATGTAAATTACAATAGTCATAAGCCAACAAACAGTTAAAATCAAATGAAGTACATAAAAAATACTAAAATATGGCCAATCTATTAGACATAAATACATAACACGAAGATAATCCCCTTACTATTAGACATATCTTTGAAAGGAGTTCTAAATATGGTTGGCCTCGAAGATGTTTGATCAAAATGCTTCATGGGATCTCCATTGGACAATATTTTTCAAAAGGAAATTATATATAAATTATATGCACTAGCAGAAAAAAGGCTATTTGCATCGTGCATTTCAAGCTATTAGTATCGTGCATTTGCAGTTACAAATAAAGTTGTTACAAATAAAGACAGTATTTGCATCGTGCCTTAGGCACGATCCAAGTAATACTTATTTTTATCGTGCCTTAAACTGCACGATACAATTAAGTGATCTATTTTTATCGTGCATTTTAAGGCACGATGCAAATAAATCATTTATTTGCATCATGCATTTGAAGGCACGATACAAATAAGATGCTTATTTGGATCATGCCATTGAAGGCACGATACAAATGTGTCAAATTGTTTTAATTGGATTATTTCTAAATTTTTTTATATTATATATAATTATCATTGAATTATATATTAAAATGTATAAATTAATCAATTATATATAATTATCATTAAATCATATAGTACAGTACGTATGTATACGTAGGAATGAGCCGCGCGCCAAGGATCGATGAATTGATCGAAATGTATATAATATAAATATACTACATACAAACAAATCAATTCTTTACAAAAATGTATTTCGAATATAGTATACACCTCAAAGGTCCAATAAGTTGTCAACAATAATACATAGACGCATCATACAAATAAAAACACAATTCTACAAATTATCAGATCATCATTTCAACATAAAGGGCCGAAAGAACCTCGCCCATTGCTCCCGAACTTCATCAATCTCCAATTTAGTGTACGGGTCAGATCTTCCAACAAACTCCTTCAAAATATTGTAAACCAAATCAAATTAAACAACATGATAATCACAATATAATACTTGAAATAATAAAACATTGGAACGACAAGTAGTGAAATATGTCCTAGTTTTTTGCCAAATTTTGGGTGTTCCCGTTCACATTTCCACAGTAATCAACATATTTCATGTTTTTAAGCTTTATCTATGTACTAAAACATTTATTTAAGCATTCTATAACTCATTTGCATCTTGTACGCAATAAGAGGTCATTTTGGAACACTAACAAGTAGAATGGATCGTTTTTGGCTATTTTTGGGTGGTTTTCAATCCCATTTCCACCTTTATCAACCTATTTCATGTTTCTAACCTTTAGTCATGTCCTATACATATATGTTATCATTTTTGAATCAATTTGCATGATTCTATGCAACAAAACAACATTTTAGAACGATAAGTAGTGAAATATGTCCTTTTTGCTAATTTTTGGGTGTTTCCGTTCCTATCTCCACAGTAATCAACATATTTTTTGTTTTTAAGCTTTATCCATGTCCTAATACATTTATTTAAGCATTCTGTAACTCATTTGCATCTTGTACGCAATAAGAGGTCATTTTGGAACACTAACAAGTAGAATGGATCATTTTTGGCTATTTTTGGGTGTTTTTCAATCCTATTTCCACACTTATCAACCTATTTCATGTTTCTAACCTTTAGTTATGTCCTATACATCTATGTTATCATTTTAGAACCAATTTGCATGATTCTATGCAACAAAACAACATTTTAGAACGATAAGTAGTGAAATATGTTCTTTTTGCTAATTTTTGGGTGTTTTCGTTCCCATCTCCACAGTAATCAACATATTTTTTTTGTTTTTAAGCTTTATCCATGTCCTAAAACATTTATTTAAGCATTCTGAAACTCATTTGCATCTTGTACGCAATAAGAGGTCATTTTGGAACACTAACATTTTAAAACAACAATATGCAACAAAATATATAAAGAAAGTGGGGTTCATAACCACTTCTCTCCCAAACTACAAATAAAATCAACATACCTGTTGTAAATCACCCTTACATTCGTTGTAAAGGGTCTCTATCTCGTACATGTACCTCATTATGTAGTACCCACACTCAGTCCCACCAATTTGTTGCGGACACTAGCAATATTACAGAAATAATAAATGTTAATTCACTTGTCACTCATATACATTACAAACAACATCAAAAGGTTCACCAAATACCTCCATTTGCTTAACAACGAAGTTAGGGTTATTGTTTGGCATATCACATGGCTTGATTTTCGCTCTGTATTGTTTGTATGCACTAGAAAACAAGGTTGAACACTTGTAAGCTATTGACTATAACAGGGATTTACCACTTATAAGACAATGCTCATAAATCACTTACTGTTTAAAAACTTGCTCACAGCTCAATTGAGGTGGATGTTGTTGAGCATAAGGGTCAAAATGGAACATCACTCCAGCCCGTAAATCAATGACTATAAGAATCCAATGATTGCTAAAATAAACACAATCACATATAACAATAAAAGATAAGGATTAGGAGTCATGCCAAAAAAAAAGTATTGTACAAGTAATTAAATAGCACGTACTTTTCATTATATGGGGCCAAAATAAATTTGCTATGATCCTCCTTCCTGTTCAGTTCTGTATGGAAAGCTTCTTTCACATACTTAAGTGCATCAAAAACACTTCGCTTGCATTCAGCAGCTGAAATTCTTTGGGGACACAAGAAGGTGATGTTCCTCCCTTTCATAGATGAGATGAATTCCTCAATTAGGCACCTAGAATAATTCAAAGACCGACAATTATTAAAATTAAAATTAAAAAAAGCAAAAACAGAGGAAGATACAATGGTCAGATGATTTACAAGATGTAGGCATGTATGATAGACACATTCAAAGATGCTCCTCTGAGAAATTCGGAAATGTCAGTATGGGTAACCCAAACATCAGTGTCGGTTTGAGAATACATAAATGGGGCCTTCAATGGAACATAAAGAGTGTCATTCTTCTCTTCAACCAATAGAATGTGTAGCAATGAACATTCTTCTGTGAGGCTTTCACAATCGTCAATGACGGTGTCCTTTTCTTTCACATTTGACTCTTCCGTCCTAGGGTTCCAATTGTCCGCGTGTTCTTTGCTTTTAGAATATGTTATCTTCTTCGGACTATGTCTGTGCTCATCCTTGATTCCACCCAAAAATAAAATAATCAAATAAAAGTAATAATAACACTGAATATGTTTTTTTCCCACTTTAGATAATAATAAAAAAGTACAATAATAGTAATTCAACAACTTGTGTACTAACCGAGTCTTCAAATATAACCATAGACATAGGCCATAAAATGAAGTATTGATCCGCTTCACCAAGCTTTGTAATGTGTTCTTCAGGCGGGATCGGTAAAAGTATTGAGACATACTCCTCAAAAACTTTATCCACTGTCACCTTATAGTGCTCACGTGATGCTTGTGATGTGTGCACAACCCCATCCTGAATAGGGTGTGCTGTAGCTTCGGCAACCAACACCAAGTTACCATCTTCATCATTCACAGCAAGTTTACATTTCCTAGGCTCCTACAACAATGTAAGAACGCACGAAAGTTGGACAACTCATAAATGTCTATGTCAAAACAAAATTTCAAAATAAACTTTGAAAGGATTTTAATTACCTTGAGATTAAGAGGCTGCAGGGGTGGATTGGGAGACAAAATAATCATATTATTAGCAGACATGTTGGAAAACTTCGCAAGGTGCACTTGAAGTCCTTCTTGCAAGCGTTTGTCAAAATTGTTGCTCATTTCTTGCAAGCGATTCTCAAAATCATTTCTCATTTCATTGATACGCTTCTCAAACTCTTGCTCACTATATTTTTTGCCCTTTAAAGTTTTTCCATACGCCTCCCGATGGCCAACACTGACTCCCGATCGACCAAGTCCCTTCACATAGCTGCGGTAGTCCTTTCTACCAAGGGCTTTAGACAGAGCATCGACACCATATTCTGAGGTGGTATGTACTCCTTCCTCCTTCGCCTTTGACTCTTTCTCCAAAAGTTCCATCTACAAATAAACAAACTTAGGGTGTAAATATAGACATGTACATTGATTACTGTAACGAATTAAAAATATAGATTTTGTTTCTTAGGTAGGTATATGAACTAGTTACCACTTGGCTAACTATTCGAGCAGTCTCAGGTTTTTTAGGGTCAACTTCCAATTTTCCATCCTTTGTAGGCTTTTGATGTGCAAGACACCATTCCAACGCCCTACTTTCAACTCTTTCACTGATCAAAGAGCTATTAGCACTGCTTGATGATTCAGTTTGAGGAGGCAATCTCTTTTCTTTGATCCATTCCTTTCTTTTCCTTATATAGCTTTTTTGGCCTAAATGGTGGCGATGGATGTTTCCTTTTGAACACTGCTTGCCACGTTCACTTTTTTCCTATGCAACACACCAAATTAATACACTATTAGCAAATTAAATTAGTGTGTATATACATGTAGTGCATATTAAAAGTCGATAAATACAATGCGAACTTACCTTGAATTTGTCAGTACTAACGTAAGCCTCAAAATGTTTCCATTGCTCCTTAGTTATGTAGCCTTCATACACCTCCCATGGCGGTTTGTTTTCATTCGGATTACCCGGTGAAGGAGCTGATTTCTTCGTGATGAAACGATTCACCAACGGAGATTTCAGTTGCCGGAATCGAGCAGATAATGCTCTTCTGAATTTTTTCTCTCTCATGCCTCTTGGATCATCTATGTGGAACAATTTCTGCAATATATAGATAGTAAATACTATCAAAATATTTAAAAAAATATATATAATAATATCCACGACAATAAAGCTATGTGAATTGCATATTTATGATTTACATACCTTTGTCTCAACCCACAAAATGTGTATTAGGTCTTCATCCACATTAGACCATTGCTTGATGTTTATATCAATTCTTAAGGCGCACCGCCCAAGATGTTGCCCATATGGTTGTTCAAATTCTCCAATTGGAAGGTCGTATTGATCAAACTCAAGAATCATTGGTGTCGATGATTTCAATTGTTTCCCCGAACCTCTGCCCGCCTTTTTGGTTGCCTTCCTCTTAGAAGTGGAGGTAGTATTTTCCTTTGGAGTGGTGTTGGGCTCTTCAAATTGTAATTCATTCTCATCATAATTGTCATCATCACCGCCTCTGTCCATTATCCTAGATTCCTATACAAAAACAATTAAAACACAAAAATGATTAGCATCCACATAAGCGCAAGAGTGAAAATAATAAAATACAATAAAGCACTCAACATTTCAAAATAATTACTATTAAAACATACATAATATATAAGAAAGCACAATCAATCAAGTTTTTTTAAGGCACGATACAAATACTATATTATTTGGATCATGCATAAAAAGGCACGATACAAATACCTGTTATTTGGATCGTACATAAGTAGGCACGATGCAAATACGCAGTTACAAATACGATTTTCTTTACTACATATGTGATATAAAGAAGCGATTGTTATTACTGTACCTTGTGGTGTTGTTGATCTTTTGCGTTTTTTATTGTCTATAATCATCTTTCTCTTCATCCTTGCCTCTTTTTTCATATCATGCTCCATTGTCATATTTGTTTCTCTTCACATGTAAGAGCATGCAAATAAGAACATGTGAGAAAAGCTGAATAACGTTTCTTTTTCAGTCTGGGAAATTTTTGAGTAAGTTTAAAAGTTAATGGTGTGAGTAATTAATGAGATAGTGTGATGTGATAATAATTATTTGTCATGAGAATTCTAAAAGGTTGTGTGATAATAGTTATCTGTCAAGGGCTGCATATTAATGAAACTAAGTAATGATGTGTAACAATAATCAGCTTTGAAGGGTTGAAATAATAATAATGAAAATAGTAAATGGGGTTACCCTCGTTTAACACACATCAATTATGTAACTTAATTAAAAGGTATTTACTTTTCCTTTAGGTTTTGAAAATTTTGATTCATTTTTTGATATATTTATTAAGGGGGACACAATATTATTTTATTTTGATGTTTTTATCGGTATGATCCTAAAAAAGGGTAAAAAAATCACAAATGATATAGACATTTAAAAATTCATCGGGTCGATTTCTTATGTGCCGTTGTTACATTTGTTTGTTAAATTTAGTTAAATTGTGTTTCCTCTCACTTCATTGTGGGGATGTAACGACTTAATGTTATTTAAATTCTTTCTTCTAAATCAAGAGAAGCTTAGATTGTGATGTTATGTAGCGTATTCAAAATATTAATTACTAATATCCATTGGTTTGTAAAATTTGGATAATTTAGCGTATTCAAAATATTCATTACTAATATCCATTGGTCTGTAAAATTTGGATAATTTGATAAGAAACACATTATTAATGACAATAATGTTGTAAATGACTTCCTAAACTTAATTATTTCCCTTTTATGATATAACTTATCAAAGTGCTATTATTACTAAATATTTTTTGTGTTTTTTTTTTTTTTGAAAAAATTGTCTAAAACTACCAAATAGATGTCGACTTTTGAAAAAGACTATCAAATAAAAATAAAAAAATTATGAAACTACCTAATAAATAGGTTTTTGGTTGTAATAATTATATGATCGATGATGCAACCATCTTTAATTGTAAGCATAAAAATAACCATAATAACAACATCTATTATAAAAGGAGTAATTGACAAAATGTAAGCCGCAATAAGTCTACCAACCACATAATTACCAATCCTTTAAAGGAAGAAACCAATAACATAATACCATAAAGCTAGGTAAACTAATGTGCGAAATCCACTACTATTGTCAATGTAGTTGGTAAAAAAAACGGAAAACATAATAACCAAAAAGTTATTAACACAAAATGTAAGTGATGATTTTGTTGATTTCGATCAATTCCTATCATTTTCAATCTTCATTTTGACATTCTTCTTCGTAGTACACAACTCAATACTAAGGGGGCTTGAATCCTCATCCAATGATCATTTTTTAGAGGAGCTTATGGGTGTTATGTTTGAGATTTGGTCATTGTCTCCCATGCATGATATATATATATATATATATATAATCTTTGTCCATAGTATTGTCCAAAGTAATTGTGGTCTATTGTGCAACATTCTCAATGGATATAGAATCTGAATTGTCATCCTACATTGTGGGAAAAAACAAACTTGTTAGGTTGTTAGGTAGTGGGAAGAGGAAAACTTGATAACAAAGGGAGGAAAAAAACCTCATTGGTTGTGAAGGAACTTAGGTAAGATTGTATCAGTTGTTCACTTTCACTCATCTTAGTTACAATGTAAACTTTCCAGTTTTCCTTAATATTGTAATCAGATATCTCAACATTAAATAACAGTCTTTTACCCACCATGGCGTTCAACTCTTCTGGATATGAATCGTCATCATCTTGTAACTAAAATGATTAGAGATAGAGTCACATATCATAATCAATGAGAATTCCAAAATGTTCATCATATAAAAATAACGATTTAACCTTTATTAATGATTCCTTCAAATGAACAGTTGATCTTTTAACAATAGTCATAACTTCATGGTCAAACAAAACGAATGATGTACTGCCACTTTTATCAATTACTCTTATGCGAACCTTGAACCTACCAAAATCACATGATGAGACTATTAAGAAATTACATAATATATGTATATAATATTACAATATACATATAATATAAACAAATGATTAGGTCCTTTTATATCACATTTCTACCTTGGTATGACATTTTCTGGAGCTAGCAATTTGTCACACTTTGTGCAAGTGAACTTAGTCATCCTAGGTTTAGTATTATCAACAAAAACATCATCATTCTCCTTACAAACTTTCTTGTTGCTTTTCTTTCATGCTAGATAATACCATCCATGTTCCAACTGGACAACCACAATTGTGGCTAATGTATTGCAGTAGATTGGATTGGTAATATCTCGTATTTCATCTAATGATCTTTTTTCAAGCTTTCCTAGTAATTCAACAGTGATTGAAATCGAGCATTGAGTCGATAACTCAGGAAGCCTGACCAACAAAGCATTGTGTGAATTGCACCCAAGACTGAAGGTACATAATTAGTACTAAATAACAGTTCAAGCATGTAACAAATATGAAACTTTAAGCCACAATAAACAAACCTGGCTATGAATAGAGTTAACTTCATCAATGTCTAGATCAAAAAATGAACATGTGGAAAATAGTGAATTTGATAGTGTAATTTCACCTATGGACATTGAAGGGTTGAATATACTCAAAGGGGGGGGAGGGGGTGAATTGAGTATTTGGTGTATTGGTTATCAATTTAAAATTTTCTGTTTCTTTGAGAGGGAACCAGTTGTGCTGGTTCTTGCAGCGGAATTAATAAATGCAAACAATAAAAATCAAGACACCAAATTTCCTATGTCCTCCTACATACCTTATATCCTATTAAATCAACTCAGAAATAACAAGATTACACACTCGACTATCCCTAACTTAAGGAACCAGTCCCCACACTCAACTCTGAGTGGACTCTCTCGTGTTTGAACTCACAAATACACCCCAATCTCCAACCCCTTTTTTGGAGACGAAATACACTGATTTTTTCAATCTGATTTTTCTTTCTCACAAAGATTAAAGAGTAAAATTAACGCCCTTTGGTTTCTGTATTTTTGCTCGATAAGATCTTAATGCTTTAGTGTGATATGCTCTCGATTTCTTTTCTCAATTTTGTACGTGAGAGCCTTGAGCTTTTTGATGTGTGTTGTTAAGTATTTATAGGATTCAATTTGTCCATAAGTCAAAAGATCTTCCTATTCTTAAGGAAATAATTAACTTTAAATCCTTAACAAACATCAGCTGTCATTTATTTTTAAAACCCTAAATCTCATTTGTAAAATAATGGGACAAAGATCCTATTTTTCGAAAATCATCAGTAGCTCGTAGAGGAACTGGTCCCCATACTTGTTTCCCTACCTAGTAGTGTTATGAATGTTATATCTTTTGGTTCCAATATTCATAATATTACTTTATCACACACAAACATTTATAATGATCAATCAAGCATATACACAAACATTACATGAAGATCTAAACTTCTCAAATAAGGTCCTATTCTATCTTCATGCATTTCCATGTCTTGAAAGTCTTCTTTGAGTGTCTTCATCTCTGATTCTGGACTTCAATACTTGGATAATCTCATACAACCTACTGCACATTCAACAAGGTTAAAGCATAGCAAGTATATAGCAATTGTTTCAGTACAAACCAGGGAACACTTCAACTGGTGTTAGACCAGTTTTCTCAATGAGTTTTGAAACTTGTTCCCTGCATCACAAACATGTTGTTAGAATAACCTTAATCATACAACATTCATAGGAAAAACACTCTTAGTTGGTTCTGACCAACTAAATGGCACCTGTACAACTGTTTCTTGTAAGTGTTTGTCATCATTCAAAACCTAAGATACTCAACAGACATGAAAATGCATTCATAAGTTTAAAGAATTCAAGGAAAAAAATCCTAAAGAGTGTTAAAAGTATCTTTGCATTCTTTGATTTTTGCAAATTGAATGATCAGAACAATAGGACTTGAATTGTTATTAGCCAAAAAAGTTAGCTGCTTCTTCGACATACGTATCCCACAAAGTGCACTTTATTTTTTAAGCCTTGGAATGGTTTAAAGCAGCAGATTTTTTAGTACATGTTGATTATAAAAGATTTAGTAGTTAAATCAATTATTGAAAAAAATATTTTACTTACTTATCATCATTCAACTCTATCATAATCTTCCTAGAGGTTTTTCCATTTCTTTCATTCGTTTCAAGTGGGCCAACGGCAACTATTTGTCCAATAATATCTATCAAATGAAGTCGATAATAAGATATTTTTGAAAAAAAAAATTACACTTGCATACAAAAGTAATTGGTAGACACATAACATATCAATAAAAATTTATCATCCAATTGCTTTGAAAGTTTATCATCAAACGACAGAAGATTGAATGCATGTCGAGGAATAAGCAAGTTGTCACACACATTAATTAATTAAGGTTGTGAAGAATAAAATTGATCTTATAAGGATGTTGAATTGGCCTATAATTTCCAATGCTTTCCCCAACTCCAAAGTTGTTGATGACACCCAATTCACCCTCATGTAATAAATCAGAGAACCTTCTTTCAATATTTTTTTAATAGATGCATGCTTGAATCGTACCACCCTATAAAAATAAAGAAAAATAAAAGAGTTAGTAATTAGTAAAGGATTGACGATTGGAATCTGTGATGGTAAATATGAAACACAAACATAATTATTTGTTGTGCAAAGTTTCTTATCTTACCTTTTCATCTAAAAAATCATTTCAATGCTACCATGTTCATGAGGATTATTATAGTTTGGTGGTTTCTATAAGCGTATTATTCTAATCTTGATTGAGATGTTTTCCTTTAAGGGGTTATTCATAGATAAAATTATAACTTGCTGCCATTTTTAATGATGCCTTTTTCCCCAGAATTTCTGTGGAGGGGATTTTAATGCAGTTATGGATCTTGAGGATAGAGTAGGAGTTCCACTCAGACTCTCTGATATTGATACCATGAAGTCATGCAATAAACTGTTTAATATACAAACAGTGATGCAGGCAATCACCACTTTAATAAGTATTACTTTCTTGTGATATTCCACGTTGGTTTCCTCACCACTTCTTATTTTCAACAAAGGTAATTTGTGAACTACTCTGTATTAGAAGTTGAAGAAGATGAGGCCAATGCTTTTATAATAATTTCAGTAAGAGAAGACTAAGAGTCCAGGTTGCATTGATACGGGTACGGGTTCGAGAACGGGTACAGAACGGGTACGGAATACATCACTTTTAAAATTAAGGATACGGGTACGAATAAGAAATTAATATATAAAATATATAAAAATATGAAATTTAATTTCTAGGAAAATCTTCAATGTAACTTGTAAATTATGTTTGTAAAAACACAAATAATTAAGTATAATGATAAAACCTTTTTGAAAGAATAACATAAAGACAAAAAAATTGGTCAAAATAAGGTAAAGTATTTTTTAAAAAATATAATAAAAATGGAGTGAAATATCAGTATCCGTGAAGTATCGGTATCGTATCGGTATCCGACACGGGTATGACTACCTAAATGAAATATCCATGCATCCTAGCGAAGAGTCAGAAGATTATTCTAGTTACGGTATGCTACATGTTTTTAATGGAGCCACACCCTTTACTCAGCAGTGTTGGGAAACAAAAGGAATTTGTTGTTTTCTTTATTTAGTTACTGCATTGTTAATAAGAACATCTTAAAAATATGTTAATTAATAAGAATAAAGGAATGGCCGCATGCATGCTGTTGTTAATTCCCCAAAGGAATTTATTACTCAATTGTGTCTTATTCCCCAAAAAATTGTGATGTAATACTTGGTAAATGGGAAGATTGTATCCCCAAAGTTGCCCTTGTACATGTGTAGTTTCAGCAGTGTTGGAAAACAAAAAGGAATATATTGTTTTTCTTGTTTAGTTATTGCAAGTTAATTCCCAAAGGAATGACACATGCTATTGTTAATTCCCCAAATGAATTTATTTCTTGGGAAGATTATATCCCCAAAGCTGCCCATGTACATGTATGTGTATATTCAGTGTAAGTATTTTAGGCGGGAACGCAATGCATAATAAGTTGACACGTTAGCAGTTTGGGGAGGGTTGTGTAAGCCTATTTTATTTTCGTAGAAGATATATATATTTTAATAATTTACTGATAAATTTATTTCGATTATCACCGTTTTTATAAGTGACTATCAAACGGGCTGATACTAGAGCTGGACATGGGTCGGGCCGGCATGCGGGCCAACTCGGCACGACATGATTTAGGCCCGGCCCGGCACGAGCCCACTATGAGCACGGCATGGCACGAAGGCACAATTAGTGGGCCGTGGGCCACCTATGAACAACATTTTAAAAGTTTGGCACAAACCTAGCACGAGCACGAAGGGCCGGCCCGCATGTTGGCACACTCATTTTGATTAAAAATCCATAATATATTAAAATTAGTATAAGGCACGATGGCACGACACGAGTCGGCCCGGGACGACACGTGGGCCGGGTCGTGCATGGGCCTTATATTTTATAACCTGGCACGAGCCCGGCACGGCACGGACTTTTCTTGGCCCGTTATAGGCACGACACATTGTGGCACGAGGCACACGGGCTTGACACGTGGGCCGTCCCGGCACGGCCCGTGCCCACCTTTAGCTGATACATTGTTGAGCTCATGTAAAAGCCCACATGTGAGTGTTGAGAATTAAGATATTGAAATTAAGGGGGAGTGTTGGGAATAAATCCCACATCGGAAAGTTGTCTCCACTTTATATGGCTAAAGGGTTACTCCCCTTATTACCATATGGTTTTAAGGTGGAACCTCCTTTGTCTTGTAAAGTGGACTTGCACTTAGGGATGGAAGTGGGGCGGGGCGGGTTTTGACATTCTCATCCCCATCCCCGCCTCATTTTTTTCATCCTCATCCCCATCCCCACCCCACCATGTACACAGTTAATACCATCCTCGCCCCATCACCCACTTTTGTATCCATCCCAACCAAATCTCCACCTTCCCTACCCCACCATTCATTTAACCCACATTCGAAAATCACTAAATAATATTCATATACCGTATAAAATTTCAAATACTAATATAAACAACACATATACAATACAAAAAATTGTAAATGAATGTTATGAACTTATAATTTTTTTTTAATTAAGGAAAAATTATATTTTAAGTGGGTAAGATGTAGGGTTTGTGGGGATGGGGTGGGGCGGGGATGGGGCGGATACACATAAAATCCACCCCCGCCCAATCACACATTGCGGGTACAACTTTTATCTTTATCCCCGCCCCACCATCCACAAAACTAGGATCCATCCCCACCCCATTGGGGCGGGTCTCCTACTTGACCCGCCCCACTTGCACTTCCCCGTGGCAGGAGCGGCCCAGACCCATTTTTCATGATATCAGAGCCCAGATTGGGTTTTGATTGATCTGGGCCAAGATTATTGCATAGCTCAAAAGGGGAGTGTTGAGAATTAAGGGATTGAAATTGAGGGGAGTTGTCTCTGCTCCCCTTACTACCATATGGTTTTGAGATGAACCTCATTTGTCTTGTAAAGTGGACTTGCACTCCCACTAACGAATGCGGCCCAGGCCCGTTTGTCATACATGTTCAGTTGTTCATGTTTTCTAAATCATCCAATATCGACAAAAGCTAGGGGTCAATTGGTCATCGACTCATTGCTCAATGTAATTATGTAAACGGTAAAATGCATCTGCAGAAACGTCGACGTGTCAAACTCTAAAACAATTTATAATCGCCTGAAATTTGTCGGAAACTAGGTCGCCGGCGGTGAAAATGGCGGGAAATTGGGATTGGGAGAACGCTACCGCCGGAGCCTCCGCTGGTTTCGCCACCGTTGCCATCATGCACCCCCTTGACGTCATCCGCACTCGCTTTCAAGGTAATCATTTTCCTGATTTTAATTCTCCACTGTTATTGTTGTTCTGTACTTCTTTTTTGGAATTTATTTGGTTATTTTCAGTGAATGATGGACGATTATCGAATCTCCCAAGCTACAAGAACACTCCTCATGCTTTCTTCACTATCGCTCGTTCTGAGGTGTTGTTTTGAAGTCTCTTTTCTTTGCACCTTATACTGTTGTTAATTTGTCATTGCTACATTATGTTCGGTGAATGAAATGATGTAACACATGAATTTAATGATTGATTGTTTGTTTTTATTTTTATTTTTTTATAATGTTTAGCATTTAGCAAGTTGTATGCAGTATTTTACTCTGCTAGCGTTTACAAACAGTTCCTCAAAGATTATGCTTCGTGTAAGACTTTTTGTATCACTCCTAATGCAATAATGAAATCAGTTCCTGCAATTTCAGGTATACTTTGTTTTTAAGATTATTGACTATTGCAGTATTGATGGTCAAATTTACAATTTTTTTGATTTGAGATGGCTATTCGGGAATGAAGAGAGTTAGGTTGCCATTTGATCTATGGAGCATACTATTGGTTATATTCATTTTTTAAAAATCAGGCTTTTCAAGTTATGTTTTACTGAGAGAGTTTTTGTGGTTTCTTGTTCAAAGCTGCGTCTTCAACATTTTCATTTTAACTTGTTTTCCAGGGTTTGAGGGGCCTTTATGCAGGTTTTTACCCGGCTGTTCTTGGATCATCTATTTCTTGGGGACTTTTCTTCTTCTTGTAAGTTTATGCTTAGTCATGGCTAATACTTTATATAATCCTTTGCACTGAAGCTCATTTTGTTGCTGTTCTATGTTCGAATTGATATTTTTATGGACAAAAACTGCAATTCATAACTATCTTTATATCCTTTTTTTTTAATTTCCAGAAGACTCTTCTATGTAAAATTTAGTCTCCAAATTAGAGGTTTTTATTTATTTATTTTATATTTTTAAATTAAAATGTTTTTCTGCAGTTATGGTAGAGCTAAAAAGAGGTATGCTCGTGACAAAGAGGATAAGCTGAGCCCTGGACTCCATCTGGCGGCCGCTGCAGAGGCTGGAGCACTGGTCAGTATGCTGATTCACAATGATATAATTTGAGAAATGGCATGGGTTTGTTTTCCAGTCTGATAATGCTTGCTGAGAATGGAACAAAAGGCTTTAACTTAATGATACAATAATCTAGAAAACTAGAATCTGATGTACAAAATAAAACGTGTCTATCGAATCGAAATCGGAGAAAACTGTAGAACAATGAGCATAAGTGAAGCACTGTCACTTTGACGCTGCAATCTCAGTTCCAAATTGCTGAGTTTAAGATGCCAATCATGCCATTCATGGAAAAGACATTAAAAGATACAACAGATGAGTTTATGCTGCCTCATTTTGCCATATTTTTTTAGAGCCTGTCACCTTCTCTTGTACACTTGTAGGTATGAATGTTGTTTAGGTAAATGGACAAGGAGACTTTTTAACTCCTTCCATCACTTTATTTCTTTAAATGGATTTACCGATTTATTATATCTAAAAAATGATTTATGCATTTAACTGTAGGATTTCTCTGAAAGCAGTTTAAGCTTCTTAAGAGAAGGGTATTTTTCACCTAGTGAACTAATTGGATGGTTTTTATGTCAATCCATTGAGATTTGATATTCTAAAAGTGAATATTTGTCACAAGAAATGAATCCAATTTTTAGAATGGCTTACCTTATAATCCAATCCACTTTTAATATTGAACGGACTTCTTTTAATATTTGTCAAGCTTTGGTGGTGTGAGAAGCTTGCTTCATTTTAGTTGTCCTTGTTACTTGATACTTGATAGAATTGATGTCTAACTAGAACGTATGTGAACAATTTCCAGGTTTCTTTTTGCACAAATCCTCTTTGGCTTATTAAAACAAGATTACAGCTTCAGAATCCTCTTCACCAAACTCGTCAATATTCTGGTGTTTATGGTTGGCTTCACTTCTTAGTTAACTCTTAACCTGCATGTTGGTTGATTCTAAACTATCTGGTGCCTTTTACTGGTCCTACCCGTGAAACATGTAGATATATTGGAGATATAATTACTTCCCTATTATATTTAGGCCAATTAATTCCTGAATTTTGAAAACATACACCTCTCAAAGTATTCATGTTTGAACTATGAAGTTTGAAGAGACCACTACAGCTACAGTAAGCAGGAACTCAAAGTCTGTTTTATTTTTTGGATCATGGTAGAGTCATGACTTCAAACTTTTTGTTAAGACTTATAGTATAGTAATTTTAGTGTTTGCTCCATGCAATTCACCCATTCTAATATAATGCAAAATTTTAAGCGATCTTGAGCTAAAATGAGAGACAGGGTTGTGTTTGAGGGGATTTGATACATACTTTTTTAGGAAGGTCAACAAGATTGTGCTCTCATAGTGGCTTGGGTTTTCTTCTCTTTCTCCGCACGGATTGAGGTGGATTTTAGTTTGGGAGGAAGTGCCTCCCTATATTGTGCTCTATCTTAGTATAGTATGTCTCTCTAGTTGTAAAATTTGCATGGTGCACCTCAGGATCTTTGTTTAACAAGCCAGATCGTCATAGCTGTGTACTAATTTTTACTGTATCAGTATTTTTTTAGAGCTGTTTCAAAGGACTTTATATTATTTGAATGGGAGAGGGAGTTCATAATTATTTTTCTTTTTGGCCAATTCAGATGCTTTGCGAACGATATTGAAAGAGGAAGGGTGGGCTGCCCTCTATAAAGGAATTTGGCCAAGTCTTTTGCTGGTTAGTTTACTCACATTTTTTTTGAAATATATATAATAATTTCAGCAGCTTTCTCTTCCCCAGTTTAGTAATTTATCTGAAGTAGTTCGGCCCTTATTTATATTCAGCCTATGGGATGCTTTTGTTGGTGTATCTTTTTATGCTGATTATTTTTTATGTGAATGATGTTTTTTTTTTTCTTATTCAAAGGAGTGGTATTAGCTTGGTCTCTTATGTTTAATAGGCTTGGCAAATGCCTTTTGTGATGCGTGTTGGTTTGTTTTGCTCTCCTTTTGAATTGCAGCATGGTTTTTACTCTTCACTTTTGAACTGATCATCGTTGAATAAGACCTGGTCACTTTTGCAGCTTGTGATGTATCATGTATGCCCAACTGCTATCAGCTAGTGATTCTTTGGAACTGCTAATTCGAGTTTAAAAATAGAGCATTCTTAATGGTTATCAGGAATGTCCTTGATCTTCCATATTTCTCATACTTGTTCCTTTGTCCACTTCGCTCATCACCAACTTCGGTCCCAAGTAAAACCCTTAGAAGTGTTCTAGTTTTGAATTTTTTGAACATTCCTTACTCTTCCATATCAAATTATCAATCATACTTGCTTTCTCTATCATATCAGTCAAGTTTCAAGACCACATTTGGACCCAAGTTAAAACCAAAAAGTTAAGGCTTATTGATGATCAATAAGAATTTGTTCTTCCTACTTTCACGTATATTCTAATCGTAGTATTCTCCGTGATATTTATTGTGTATTCAAAGGTAAAAAAAAATATATAAATGGGAATATATTTGCTAAAATAGACTCTAACAGAGTACACAGTTGCCTTGCTCAGTTTTTTTAAGTTTCAGCGTTTTCAGTGGTTAAAAAAACGTGCTGTCCAAATTACTTGTTTATATTGGTCTCTAAAAGACCCAAAATTGGGGAACCAATGGCTCAATAATTATCCTTTTTAGCAAGTATTACTATTTTTGTTTTTGTTTCCTTTTACATCATGTGTACTTTGGGATGAAATCTGTCTGTGAGCTAATTTTCTGGAGTTTTAAAATGTTCTGCTTTTGCATGAATAAATTCCTATTGCTTCAACTTGTTTTTGCTGTTCTTTGTATGAGTGGATCAAGTTGCTCAACCATTGTAGCAGTTTAGAATGTTGGGTAATTTGCATCAGGATGCAAGAATTAGTGAATGTTTTTTCAGGTTGTGTATTTCTAAATGGGGCTTTTGTTCTGTCACTCATTATAATTTTTTTGTTTTAGTTTTAGTAATTTTTTTTTAGTTTTTTTTTTTTTTTTAAGTTTTTTGTTTTGTTTTTTTTGGCAATGGCTTGTTGGTCATTTTCTACCTTGACAAGCTGAAATCATGCATAGTAGTATCTGATGAAGGAGTTTTTGGGGCTCTTTCACCAAACAAATAAAACCCCCGTTGTAGTATAAGTAGGGGTGTCGAACACGGGGAACAAGTCGTGAATCGTGTTGTGTTATTTATGTCGATTGAGGATCTTGGATTTGTTGTTTGAAATTGAAGCTAAAACTATCATGGAAAACAAATGGAAAGATAATAAACTAAGTTCTAGGATTGTCGGATCCGAGTTCACTTGATTCGGGGGAATTACATCAAAAAGTCTAAAGAACGAACTAAATCAAGGAAGGGGAATTAAACCTCTAATGTACGTACCTAAACCTCCTCCCGGAGTGATTTAAGAGTTGAAGCATGAATATAACAATAACGACTTCTCCCGGACTTCTCCCGAATGTACGTTATCAATACATTCAATGATCGCAATTATACCAAGGTTTCACTAGAAGTAAATCCCTAGTTCGACTACCGACTCCCGTTAACGTACCTAAAGTGGATTCCTAGCTCTACCACCGACTCCCATTGTAATGGTCTCACTAGCAACATTGGGCAATGAAAATCAAAGCATAATTAACTCATAGACAAAGCCCTATTATACTTCAAAAATACCAAGAAATTAACTATGGCCTTTAGCTAATCTCTTTGGCGGGCGCGATGATGGTGGTGGTGTGGCCCCGAGTGAGGGCTCGAGTTAGACTGCGCGTCGCTTTCTTTGGCGGCTGTCGCAGGTGATGTTCATTTAGCGTGGGCGCGCCTAGACCTCTGTCCGCAACCATCTCTTGACCCAAACGCTTCCAACTTTTTCTCGGGCTTCTCGGGACGGGTCGGCACGCCTCCCAAGACATCGGGCTCGGGCCCGACAAGCCTAAAAATTACAAAAATGCTCTTTTGATGGTACTCTGCCTTGTCTTGTGGTCTTGGCTTTGCGGCATGCTTCTCTAAGCTTCCTGGGACCTCTCATGACCCTTGACGACTTTCGTGAATCGCTTGGAAACCCGCAAAACACATGCATTAAAGAACAAAAGGCATAGGTAACACAAAATAGCTCAATTATTGACGAAAACAACTATAAAACTACAATATTCGACGAAAACTCTAAATAAACTAAACCTAAGCTAAAAAGGCTTAAAACATGGAAAACTAAGCCTAATATGCGCGGAAAACAAGCGAAAAGAGCCGGGAAAATAGGTCCTAATATGGACTGATCAAACTCCCCCAAGCTTGCCTTTTGCTTGTCCTCAAGCAAATAAGAACAAGAAAAACTAAAAAGTAAAAATCTAACTCACTTTTGTAGGAATCACGGTTGCTTTTAGCAAAAGCAACAAGCCATTTAAACCTCAAAGTCGCCAAAGAGGACGAGTGTGCTCTCGTAAGGGTTTCCATAGAGTTTAACCCATAACTCTTCTAAAAATAAATCAGGGCAAAGATTCACGAAAATAAAGAAGGGAGAAAACAAAAATAAAGAAAAAAAAAATAAAGAAATAAAAATAAATCCCTAGTTGGACTTGAAAATGGACCGGATCAGTGAATGCAAACCTTTCTAAGCACTAGCGGAAAACATGCTCAAAGATGTCAAAGGTGGATAGTCAAATAAAACATGCTAGATAGAAGAGCTAGAGAGGAACAATCCCCTTTCACTCCACAACCAAATAACCACAAGCTATGCTAGTTTTGTATCCACCCGGAAAGATAGCTCCTCATGACTCCACGAAGGAGCCGGAAAAACAAAAAGGAGAAACAATTTAGGCTACCCGACATCTTATCATAACAAAACCGCTCAATATGCTTGAAACATGACTTCCTCCACCGAATATGACTCAACTCTCTAGGATCAAGAGGAATTAAGGGTTGTAATGTAGGGCTAGGGGTAAGGTAGGAATAAATTTGGCTTGTGGTGTTCAAAACCTAAATAGTGAAGCAAATAAGCGCCAATGAGCAACAAATAGCAAACAAACTCCTAATACGCCACACACATACACACAAAATCCTCCAAGCTTATACAAAAAATAAACAAAATTTGAAAAATTTTATACAATTTTTCGCATTACTCTTCCTCCCCCAAGCTTAAAGGACACAATGTTCTCATTGTGAAAAAGAACGGAATAGATGCTCATTTTTTTCAATTTTTTTTTTCAATTATTCAACATGACCTTGCCTTTTTCAACTTATGTCGGCTTTTGCTTTCAACCATGCAAATCAACACACTTTAGCTTAGGAAAACTCCCTTACTTCTCCACAAATTTCCATTACAAAACAAATACAAACCACAATGCTCTAATTGCTTCACTATACCTAATGGGGTATAAAACAAAACAAGGGGCATATAAGGCTAGTAATGTGGCTTTGAATAGGAAAGGCTAAGCTCAAAGGGTTCCAAATGATAAATGCAAAGCAAAAACCTAGAAAAGTGAAAAAAAAGCAAAATACTAGAACAAAAAGGGAAATGAAAAAGAAAAAAAAAGGAAAATAACTAAGAAATGAATGCCTTCGTCCTCCCCTAGAGTAGCTCGGTCGCGGTCGCGGCGAGTCATGAATCAAGTTCTTGATCAAGCTAAGCTATGACAAGGATCCTATCGCCACTTAAACAAAACAATGTTGAAGGCTTGAAAGATTTGACAATTCCTCACATGTTAAGGGTATTAGATTGCAAATACTACCTCTAGGGATTCAACTAGCTAGCAAAGCATCACGAATCATACCACAACCCAAGAGTTTAAGTTTCATGAAATCTAAAGCTCAAAAACCTAGCATATAATATTTGAAAATCAACCCCAACATCTCAAACCATGTGGACCGCTAACAATTAGGAAGGAATGCATTCAAAGTCCAAGACTCTAAACGATCAAGTCCAAACTAAAAACAAAATGAAAAATACACTTTGCCTTGAAAAGAAAAGAAAGGAAAAAGAAGCGGAAAAAAGGGAAAAACAAAAGAAGAAAAACTATACAAAAGTTAGGAAAACAAAATCCAAGCATGAATGACTCTCAAATAAGCAATCAAGCATTGAACAAATAAATAAATCGAGGCCCAACGCCATCGATATCCAAATTTCCTCAAGGGCTTAAAAGCCAAACATCCTCGAACAATCATCTCCTTCTAGACCTAATCCTAAAACTAAGCAAACAAAGAAAATAAAAAGAGAGTTTGGGAAGATCTCACCACAGTAGGCTTCAAAATAAGCAAAACAACCTCTATTTTGCGTTTTAGCACCATACATAAGCCATTTGAGTTGCCTAATCATCAAACCTGCAAAAGAAGAGAAAGCAAGCACCAAACTCCAAAAACAAATTAATTACAGATAAAAGAAAAGAGGGGAAAGCTTAGGAAAACTATGTACAAGGGAGAGAAGGATGCCATCTAGTAAATAGCATCGTAGAGCTCGTAGTAGCGTGTCATAGACATCGCCACTAAATCGAGAAAGAACCACGTAAGCAAAGAGAATCAAATAGGGAAAATGACATAGGAGTGTCATCTTTTGCTTACGTGGGGGAGGGGGAACAAAATTGAAAGAAAAAGAAAAATAAACAAAATAAGAAGAAAATTCGAAATCAAAATAAGTAAAAGAAGAAAAAATATCATTACTACACATTTTTGCCGTTTTGGTTTCAAAATAGTAGTCATGAGGTTCAATAGGGGGTAAGAACTCATCAAATGATGGACAACACATATAAGGCGGAAGAGAAACGGGTGATGAAGGAACTAAGACACAAGCCCTATGTGAGGTGGGGCAAGGAAGAGACTCGATGAAAATAGTATAGGGAGGTTTAACATCATCATTCTCTAAGAGAGGATTTTGATACTCACAAATTTCATCATCATCCTCAAAAAGAGGATTTAGAAACTCGCAAGTGTCATCATCAATCTCAAAGAGAGGGTTTTCAAATCAAAACAAAAATCCTCATCCTCACTATCACTCGAGTCGTCATAATGGGCTACGCCACCATCACAATCACTCAAAACCCTAAGAGTTTCTCCATACTCAACATTGTTGCCATCAAGAAATGCAAAAACCTCATCAACTAAAAGCAACAAATCCTCTTCCTCCTCAATGGAAACATGGAGCTTAGATGATTTAGGTGAAGAAAGAAAGGAAGGAGTGGTTGGCTCAAGAGGAGAGGGAGATGTCAAAACTGGTTCAAAGGAATCATCATCATCCTTTTGAGCGACATCTACCTCTTCTTGAATCGGATTCCTCAAAGAAGAGGTCGGGTCATCCTTGCCACAACCACCCTCAAAATTAACCATAAATCCAAAATCATCCATCTCATCCTCTAAGCAAGATTCTAATATCTCAAGCCTCTTTATTAATTTACTTATCTGCACCTTGATGACTCGACTTCCCTCACTTTCTAATGGGAGACATTTAAGAATCTTAAAACACATGTCAATCAAGTCATTATACCCCTTAATCACTTGAGGAATACAAACACTTGTATGAACAAAGCTAGAAGGTCTTAGAAACTCGCCAAGAAGGGAAGGGTCATAGCTAATCTCATTGCTAGAAACATGAGAATCTTGATTGTAATGTGTGCAATCAAGTGTAGAATTAAAATTAGGGTGCACATCATTACAATTAGGAGAAATAGGAGGAAATGAATCGAAGTTTGGTTGAACTTGGCTAGAATGGGTACCCATGTCCCATTCATAACTGTCTTGGGCTAGCCAACAATAAAAATTCCAAGCATTTCCTAGGGTCAAAGCTTGAAACTCACCGTTATGCATAGACTCAACAACATCTAAAGTAAAAGCATTCAAACCCATGTAAATCACCTCACAAATATTCATCAAATTATCATCCCAATTAAATGGGACTATACTTTGAACTCTATTGAAATATTTCCAAAATGATTCACCTTCGATTTGAGGAATAGAAAAGCTTGCCATCATGAAACCAAAATTCGACAAAAATGCAAGCAATTATTATTAAATAAATAAATAGCCCAAATAAAACAAAATAGAACACCCAAAAAAAAAATTTGTTTTTTTTTTCTTCAAATTTTTGGGAAAGAAGAAAAAATAAATCAAAAGAAAACAAAATCAAAAGAAAAGAAAAATAAAGCAATTAACTCAATCAAGAAAAATTACACAACACTTTTCAACCGTTGTTCCCCGGCAACGACGCCGTTTTGATGAAGGGGTTTTTGGGGCTCTTTCACCAAACAAATAAAACCCCCGTTATAGTATAAGTGGGGGTGTCGAACACGGGGAACAAGTCGTGAATCGTGTTGTGTTATTTATGTCGATTGAGGATCTTGGATTTGTTGTTTGAAATGGAAGCTAAAACTATCATGGAAAACAAATGCGAAAGATAATAAACTAAGTTCTAGGATTGTCGCATCCGAGTTCACTTGATTTCGGGGGAATTACATCAAAAAGTCTAAAAAACGAACTAAATCAAGGAAGTGAAACCTCTAATGTACGTACCTAAACCTCCTCCCGGAGTGATTTAAGAGTTGAAGCATGAATATAACAATTACGACTTCTCCCGAATGGACGCTATCAATACATTCAATGATCGCAATTATACCAAGGTTTCACTAGGAGTAAATCCCTAGTTCGACTACCGACTCCCGTTGTAATAGTCTCACTAACAACGTACCTAAAGTGGATTCCTAGCTCTACCACCGACTCCCATTGTAATGGTCTCACTAGCAACATTGGGCAATGAAAATCAAAGCATAATTAACTCATAGACAAAGCCCTATTATACTTCAAAAATACCAAGAAATTAACTATGGCCTTTAGCTAATCTAAGCTCATTGACACCAACATTAACCAACCATGAACACAATTCAACCAAAAACTATATGAAAACCCCCAATTTCAAGTCATGAACCCATCACCTTCAAACCCTAGAAATTAACTACTTAAAAATCATGAACAAGAACATTACACTAATAAACAAGCATAAAAACATGAAATTAAACACTAAATCTACCAACAAGCAAGAAAATAAACCAAGCAAACTTGAAATTGCATAATTTAAACATTAATCTACAAGCAAAGCATCAAATAAACAAGAATTATAAGAATGAAAAACTAGAACAACCAAAGTATAAGAGATTGAAAACTTATTGAATTGGTGAGCAAATTCGTTGGATTGGCCTTGTCACTTGAACAATCCTTCAAAATCATTCATCTTCATCAACAAACTCTCAAAATTAAGAGCTAAAACTAGATCTAAAACTATGGAAACAAGAAATTAAGCATAAACCCAAAAAACTAAGGAGGAAGAGAGGTTTTCTCTCTCCTCAAACCCTAAGCTAAATCTGATTTTTGGGACTTAAAACTAAGCTAAAGTGTTGTTCTTATGTTTAGGGACCTTATAAGGTATATATACAAGTAGGAAAACAAGGGGGCCAAGCATAGAAGAGGCACGAGTCGAAACTGAGAACAGCACGAGCAACCACGAACAGGCTGAGAAAACAGAACTGCAGCGGCCTGCTCGGGCGCGGACGCGCGGAGGGGGTTTCACGGGCGCGTAGCTGGCGCCGCGGGCGCGACGATGGTGGTGGTGCGGCCGCGAGTGAGGGCTCTAGCTAGACTGGGCGTCACTTTCTTTGGGGGCTGTCGCGGGTGATGTTCATTTAGCATGGGCGTGCCTAGACCTCTTTCCGCGACCATCTCTTGACCCAAATGCTTCCAACTTTTTCTCGGGCTTCTCGGGACGGGTCGGCATGCCTCCCGAGACATCGGGCCCGACAAGCCTAAAAATTACAAAAATGCCCTTTTGATGGTACTCTGCCTTGTCTTGTGGTCTTGGCTTTGCGGCATGCTTCTCTAAGCTTCTTGGGACATCTCACGACCCTTGATGACTTTCGAGAATCGCTCGGAAACCCGCAAAACACCTACATTAAAGAACAAAAGGCATACGTAACACAAAATAGCTCAATTATTGACGAAAACAACTATAAAATTACATTATTCGACGAAAACTTTAAATAAACTAAAACTAAGCTAAAAAGGCTTAAAACATGGAAAACTAACCCTAAAATGCGCGGAAAACAAGCGAAAAGAGCCGGGAAAATAGGTCCTAAAATGGACTGATCAGTATCCTTTTACCTTTTAGCTGACTACATATCTACAATATAGGGTACATTCCACTATAGATTGCGTGATAGGTGCTGAGCTCTGAGAAGCAGATTTGAAGAATTTTAATGCTGATAAAAACCTGTGTAAAGAATTGAGAAATTTGAGGTCTTGGTTTCTTTATTTTTTAGCACTTCTCTCTGTGATTAGATTGATCATTAAGGTGTTTTAGTCTATTTTAATATTTAAAATGGAAGGGTGTAACTCTGATATGCTCATTTGTCGATGTAATGATTCAGCAGGTCTCTCATGGTGCCATACAATTCACAGCGTATGAGGAGCTGCGTAAATTTATTGTTGATTTCAAGTCTGAAAGGGCCAAAAATAAAGGTGTTGAAGTGCTGGTAGGTTTGCGTTTTATTATTTATGCATTGAGTATTCAATTTTTTCTCTTTACATGAAGCACCCTTTACAAATCACAAGTACTCTCCATAATAATAAACTAATTGGAATACTTGATCTTGATAAATCTTGATATTTTCCACTAGTTCATATGTTTTTCGGTTCATTGTTGTGCCTGTTTTTTGTGTTTTATATTGCAACTAGTAGTTAAGTTTTTTAAAATCAATTTATTCAATGGACAATCAAAGTTTTGCCTTTCTCCTGTTTTGTGTGTTTTTTTTTTTTTGGGTATTAGTCACTTGTTGTAATTGCATTGCATTGAATGTGCAGTTTCTTGCCGGCGTTATTTGCAATTTTTTTTGGTAGATTCAATTAGTTAGACGGTCATTTCTCATCTTAGTGATGCTTTATTTTTTGAAATCTGTTCTTAATTTTATTTATTTATTATCCAATATTGACCATGACTCATTAGTATTTTATCTTTTACCATATTGTCAATGTTTGGCTATATGCCCATGAAAATGTCCATATTATGTTATGGTTTTGCCATCTAAGGGTTAAATCATCAATAGTACTATTACGTTTGAGAAGTATCATAAATTTAATTTGAAGAAAAACTATTTTTGGGAAAAATTAATTTACATTTGAAGAGGAATTAATACAATAACTGTTGCTGTGACCCACTAACGGATTTTTTGACGGAATCCGTCAAGTGGTATTAAAATTTTTGTTTTTTTGTTTTAAAAGGTATTAAAATTTAACAAAAAAAAGGTACTAACGTCCAAAAATGATTAAATAAAAGGTACTAAAGGACAAGATATCCTAATTTTTACTAATATGTAATTAGATATAACAATCAGAGATATGTATCGACTGTAAGCATTTATCAAATCTGGAACAATAAACCGAAACAGAGGAAGTACCAAATAGCCAAATACTAGATCTGAAATTTATAGTCTAATTTATTAAGTCTAATGTGATATTGTGATAAGCTGTAAATATATTACTAATCTATATGAATTCTATCAATGAATTAAGGGGGTGTTTGATATGAAGTTAGGAATGGATACAAATTAGAAGAGAAAGGGTAATATTAAATGAGATTATTATTTGTTGTTTGATACAAGTACAAAAAAAGAATATAAACAAATTAAAGATGAAAGGATTTTGACTTTTTGTATTTTTGTTTCTAAAAGGTTGAGAAGGGTAACAAAATGGTGTTAATATTTTCCATTAAGAAAGGGCATGTGTTACCAATATCTCATATTAAACAATAAGTAATGGAAATGCTAATTTGATTTCATTTCCAATACTGAAAAATAACAATACCAAATATGCTCTATGCCTTAAATAGCAAAGCAAAAAATATAATCGGGGCACTTTCGTAGTCGTATAACCAAACATTGACAATATGACAATAAATATATAGTACTTTTGATCACTATTGGATTAAAAAAATCACAGATTTTGAAAAAGAAACCATCAACATGATGAACATCTGGCTAATTAAATCCATCGATAGATATTGCAATAATGCTGGCAAGAAATTGCACATTGAATGCATATGATAAGTAATTTACTGGAATGATTTTTTAAAGATTTTCCACTGAGAAACACAAATTTTGATTGTCCATTGAATAAATTCATTTCAATCAACTTGACCACTAATTGCAAGCTAAAAAAACAATCAATGAAATGAAAAAGTATGAAACAATGGATATATAATATTCAATAATTTCTCTATTAAATTATTTATGCATTTTGTTTTGTTCTTGAACTACAGTGTTCATTAGTAGTTTTAGTTTATTTTAATTACCATAGTGAAATCGAGTTGATTTTCATGTATATATATATATATATTTTTTTTTTCTAATATAAACAGAATTCAGTTGATTATACTATTCTTGGAGGTTCTTCTAAAGTTGCTGCCATTCTCTTTACATATCCAATTCAGGTGAATGTTACTTGTGATCTACTTCATCTATGGGTTCTTCATTGTGTAACATATTAACTTTTTAGTAATTCATCTGTATTCACAGGTCATTCGATCAAGATTACAGGTAATACTGCAGGAATGAAGAGAGAAGGGGTGTTTGGTTGGGGGGGGGCAGGAAAATTTGTATTTCTTTTATCATTTTTAATCACAGTTTAATTCACCTTTGCAACTACTGGTAGTTTGTTCAACATTTTTCTGTGCTCAATGAAAATTTATGTTTGGCTAATGCAGCAAAGACCAAATACTGACGGAGTTCCAAGATATTCGGACAGTTTTCATGTCGTGAAAGAAACTGCACGGTGAGAATGGCTCTCTGCCAATATTATAATTTGAAGCCGTCATTATAGACCTGAGCAATAGTGTATTACACTGTTAACTTTTTCATATGTGACTTTTAGGTATTCTAGGTCAGAGGTTATTTTTAATTTCTGATCTGGTTTTAGCTTCTATCCTTGTTCCTTTCATGTATCAGTGCGTTTTTCCATTTCACAAGATCGGGCTATATTATGCAATCTTTTTTTTATCTGTTGGGACTTGGGATATCTGTTTGGCGGATCACAGCCCTAATTTAACCCTGCATCCTTGCTTGCCTTTCTCCAATTCAATGTTGATTACACTTGTTTTTTTTTTTTTTTTTTTTTTTTAATATTCATTACAATATGAGATAAAGTTTGTGCTATAAATTTGGTAAAAATCATTATGTCAGAAGCTCCTAAAGATGAAGCCAACTTTGAACTGACGTCCATGTCAAAAATTTACATATATCATTATATCCACTAAATCAGGTCTCAAACTTTACTGGTATATATTTATTATGTGGCACCAACTTTATTTTTCATAATACTACCTGAAAATATTGTTTTTCTTTTCCTGATTTGTCGAGTTATTTATGCAAACTCTTGACCTTTGCAGGTTTGAAGGTGTTCGTGGTTTCTACAAAGGTATTACAGCTAACTTATTGAAGAATGTACCTGCATCAGCTGTAACTTTTGTTGTATATGAGAACGTACTTAAACTGTTCAAATTGACTAAAAGGAAAGATTGATCCAATTCTCATTATTCTATTTTTGCTTATATCTTATGCCACCCCTAAAATTTGATTCTTCCTTGCCCTTTATCCTCCCCCTCTCTTTCCCAATTTTTTCTGCACCATTCGCCAAGTGGTCAACAGTTAGAAAAAAGATGAAAGATAGAGCATGGCATTATAAGGAAAATAATTCTTTCCCTTTATGCTAGCAAAGACATTGCTATTAATTGAAATTACTACTTGGATGTTCAAGCATTGCATTTCATTTGCTTATATTATGGATTCATGCAGCTTTTCTAGCAGTTTTGTTTTGACATAGTAACCTTAAGTTACATTTGTCACCTTTTCAATTCCATCCTTTATCATGTTAACATATTAGGCAATTTGAAGGCTATGCTTTAAATACTCAACACTTAGACATCAATATGAGAGTCAATATGACAATAGGATACTGTAAGTGAAAATCATATAAAACTTCCATAGATTAGCTGGTCCAACACTTGGATACATGTCTATATCGAGTACCTCTGCCAGGGTCTAAGTAATATAGGTAAAATTTATTTAGCATAGGAGATCAGTTTTTTTTTTGGGCAAATGGTAGATACCTTCATTGATGTGAAGAGAAATCTTGGAGGAAGGATAATATCTCATCGGAAACCTCCTGTGGTTTTTCTAGTTGGATAAAGTGGTATGTGTCGAGTATGACAACTTGTAAGCTGGGCACAAGGCTCTTGAAAATGGAACTTTCAATATATTCCCTTATTCCTAGATTCTCAAAGCCAATGTCTTTTTTGCCGATAATGAACTTGGCTGGAATTGTTATTTTTGCTCCTTGCCAGGCGGCGAGCAGCTCCCAGTTCCTATTGACATGAAATAGTTAGCAATTCCAAAGTCACGGACCGCTTGGTGATCAACAAAGAAGTGACCCCTAAGAATAGAAAAATATCTTTGCAAGTAGAAAGCTCCTGTATGTCACGAAAACTTTTTGCTAAAATATTGCAACATTTTATAGAAAGAATTGTAACTAGTTAGGTCAAAAGGTATAGATTTATGGTAAAGTGTTATAATTTTGTACTAGTTAAAAGTTTTGGAATGGTCTGATAAGAGATTTTGTATTTTTCAAGTGATGCAAATGTTGACTGTTGAGTGCACTGTTTTAACGCTGACGAGCTGTGTAAAAATTAGCGAAAATATAGCTATCTACAAATGGCTCAAACTCATCAAGGACTTTGGTGGTACATCATCTGTTGACTATTATCTAGTCTAAGTTACACTTTTAGGTGAAACTTCAAACTACCTACTCTTAAGAGTTAGACAGAACTTACAGGTCTATAGCGCGGTAATAGTTTAAAGGGCCTGTGAAACCAGTCTCTTGAAACTTGTCTGCATAAACCTGAAGTTCTTCTTCAGTGATCCATGGTGGCAAAGTTGATGGCGTTTTTAGACAGTCTATCAATTCCATACCTTCAGGAGCTACTAGTCTGTCCATGCTTCCTAATAGCAGGAATTTCTTCATCACTGTCATACAATCATACCTTGCAAACGCTCTCTCAGCTCGTCCTGGCTCCTACACACACATATACCTAACTTTTAGCTACCAATTTCCTGTTGTGAAATTAGATTACAGTTTTCACCGGATCCTATTCCTATTAAAAGGGGTACATAGAAGGTAAATACGGTTACGCATATTCATTTAATGGTATTTTCATGAATACCGGAAACTTTGATCTGAAAACACGCGTACCCTTTTTAAAACTCTTATAACATGTACCCTTTTATTTGGTTTTCAGCAATTTTGTGGTTTTTAGCCAATCTCGACTCTTTGTATCTCTATATGTATATATATATACCTGAAACTGACAGACATAGAAGTCATTTCCGTATAATTGCCGGAAAGAGTCAGTACGGTTGATGTTAGGATCTCTGGGAGAGTAAGGAACAGCGAGACAGATCACTGCCTTTACTCTATCAGGCCTGAACAGACTCAAGTGCCATGCTACCACTGCTCCCCAGTCAATTCCCACCACAAAAGCCTTCTCCAGAACCACCAAGATTTGTCAGAAACAGTTACTAAATTTTAACATAAACACAAGCAAAATATACACATATTACCGTTGGTTGACCAAAGTGGTCCAAGAGGCCGATGAGGTCAGCAACAACGTGGAGCATGGTGTAAGAGGAAGGGCTCGAAGGTGAGTCGGAGTCTCCATAGCCTCGAAGATCAGGAGCAACAACGTGGTAGCCATGGCTGGCAAGAACAGGGATCTGGTGGCGCCAAGAATACCATGTTTCTGGGAATCCATGTAGCAGAAGTACAAGAGGTCCTCCTCTGCCTTGTTGCTCTGCTATGTGTATCGTTATGCCATTTGTTTTTACCCACTTGTGTTCAATTTTTCCTTCCATTGCAATACTGATTGTTTTGAAACCTTTGCTAGAATGAGTGCAGAGAAGGTATTTAATGGCTGCTCGGCTATCTTTTTCAAAATACGAAATTTCTTCTTCAATGCATGAATATTCTAATGTAACTTGCATCCCCACTCTACTTGCCACGCATTATTGCAGTAAAAAACACACACCCCCACACAACACATAAATGGATTGTTTTTCCAACACCCGGATGGATGGTAATCTTGACGCACCTTCTCTTGAAATAGAATATTTATGCTATGTATTTAGCACAATTATGTTATGCATTTAGATCAGATCTTTCATTTAGTATGTCTTTGGTGAGACCGTCCCATTTTATTGAGATCAGGTTTTGCCAAGAAAAGTTATAGAAAAATTTGTAAAAGTTATTGAAAAAATATAAAATGTTATCAAGTAGTTTTATAGGTACATATTACTATTTATATGTTTCCTCTAAATTTTGCAAGTTTTTTCTTGAACTATTGTAGTGAGACCTAGTCTTGCAGTGAGACCGTCACCAAAGAATTTGTATATCTTAAAATTAAGCGGTCTAAATATTCAATACAATGTAGATGCTTAGACACTTAGTATAGTTGTTCCGTTTTAAATGTAGTTGTATGATGCTTATTTTACATTCGGGTGCACAATTTACGGGTTAATAAGAAATAAAAATCTAAGTCAAAGACAACGTTAACAAAGTCTACCCCGGTTTTAGCAATGACGTTGTAAAACATATACAAATATAAGTTTGAAGTTGACACTTGAAATTAGGTTTAAAAAATATCGATTCGCATAGGAAATTTGAAAGAAAGGAAGTAAAAACAATTATTTGCTTTCATTTGAATATGTAAGGTGGAATAGAATCCACACAAGGGGACTGGATAAATCAAAAACCTATTACATAGTACTTTATGTTGCGAGTCTCAGCCATTGTGTATTGATAAACAATCTTTTTATGGATGTTAAGTTTTCTCATTTCTTATCTATGCCAACTCTTCATCATAGTTACTTTAATATTTTTTCCCTTTTATAATTCACCAAATTTCTATAATAGCTAGTTTTTCAAATTTGTAAAAACATTGGTAATTATTTAAGCTTCGGTTGTTCATAGAAGATGCCTCTTAGTTTATGTCTTTCACTAATCAGGTTAGTACTCCTTCAAAATCCTTACTTGCCATTTCTACCATCACTATTAGTTCGCTTGCTATTATCTCTATTATATAAGGGAAGAGAAACATCGGTGGTGTCCAAGTGAATTATACTTTTATCCCTCCCTTAACTAAATAATAAAAAAAAAATATATACTTCATTTGTCCTTTAAGTTTGCTACATTTACTTTTTCACGCTTTTTAAAATATAATGTTAAGTTAATATATCTTTAGATATATAATAACAAAATTATATATTAAAAAGTACACATTGAGCCAAATTAAATGAGATTTCACTTGACTTTTATTTTTCTTATATGTATAAAAGTAGATAGAGTTAAAGTTACACAATGAATAGTGACAAAAGTCCTTATGCGGCAAACATATGGGGACGGAGATTATACATTACAAAATTGGATAACAAACCAAAATACGTATACACAAAATCTCGGCCTAAATTATTGATTCATGAATCCATATATAATCCACTTATCTGTAGTGCATTACTGACATGCATTAAAAAGTTTTGGTTCAAACCCAAATTTCAGTTTGGACCAGATCCAATCACTAAAAAAATACTGTGTATATTGACAACAATAATACAAAATTTTCTTTATTGTCGCACACATCGTATGCAAATAAAGCTAGTTTGTAAGAATTGTAAGAAACTTAGGCTTTGTTTGATTCACCTGGAATTTGCTTATCTGATTTGATCTGAACTTATTTTTTCTGATTTGGTCTGATATGAATTTATTGTTTAATTTGACTAAACTTTGACCACGTATATCAATTGAGATCTTATTTTATTTGTATCAATGAGTATTTTTTTAATATGTAATTTTAATAATATTTTTTGTTATTTAATTAAAGATATTTTAAGTTTAAACACATCAAATTAAAATAAACTTAAATATCTGATATGATTTGAACTTTTTTTTTATCTAACCTGAAATAAGTAATAAGGTGTTGACATATGGTGAATCAAACAAAGCCTTAGATACTAGTTTTCGGATTGTTACCAATCTATTATTGGTACAAGTTAGGGTTGTGTATAACACTACAAAAAATTGGTTCATTAATGACGGGTTCACATTAATGACGAGCTTAAATCCCGTCGCAAATGTAGATATTTTGTGACAGTTTTTGAGCCCGTCACTAAAATTTGCCTAATACCTAACCCAAACTCTATTAGAAATGAATCATTTAATACGTGATTGTATTGCGACGGGGGTCATATTTCTACGATGGGGTCATATTTTTACGATGGAAAAAAGCATTTGCGACCTCCCTTCTATGGCGGGATCACATTTTTGCGATGGGAATTCCCGTCGTAAATAACAGCTTTTCTAATAGTGTGATTTTATTATCAGAAATTTTCGATTTTGAATTTCTTATCCGCTTTTTTGAAATATAGAAATACGGATATTCGATTTTTAAAACCTACCGGATCAGAAATGGATTAGAGTTAATAAAATTTGGATTATTCGAATTAAGAATTGGAAATTCGAATTAAACATCGGATATTCAGATTTTCGATCCTCTTTTTGAAATTTGGAAAGTCGGATTGGGTATCTGATTTTTAAAAACAGCTACCAGATTGGTACTAACTAGAATTCATAGGAATTCGGATTATCCAAATTAAAATTCATAAATTCGAATTAAACACAAGATTATCCAAATTAAACACCGCATTATCTGAACTTTTGATCCAGATTTTCGAGTACCTAATTCTTTAATCTGTAGTTAATCCAAAATCCGATTTTCAGCAAAAATGGTTACAAAATTCGAATCTTGAAATTTAGGTTTTGATCCTATCCAAGAATCTAGTTTTTATGGATTGGATCCAAACCCAAAAATTCAGGTTTTCAGAGTGGAACCAATGTCCAAAAATGCTCAAGTGCTTGCAAAATAAATATAAATATACTTGTTACAATTGTTGTCAATACAACTTTTGCTGTTTTTTAGTACTCCTTCAGTAACATAAAACTTTCAACATTTTCTATTTTTGGGTATAACAAAAAAATTTCAACAATTTACAACATATCTATTTGTGGTAAAAAAAAAATCACAAAATTTACAATTTTACCATTACTTACAAAACTAATCCACCTATTATAACTCTTAATTAAACATCACCCTAATTAAACTACTCACCAATTCACCACCAACCCCCATTCCACCATCTTCATCCTCACTACCATGGTCACCATCACTTCTAAGCCCATCAATGCACAACCACCACCATCAAACCGTCGCACCACCAACAAACCTAGAACCACCACCACAGAGCCACTCGAAACCCTAACTCGAACAACCCAGAACCACCGCAAACCCAGAACCACCACCACCGAGCAACTCGAAACCCTAACTCGAACAACCCAAAACCACCGCAAACCCAGAACCACCACCACCGAGCCACTCGAACCCCTAAATCGAACAACCCTAACTCGAACTTCGAAGTGGTGATTTTGCAGTTGGGTTGATCGAATCAGGTGTTTCGAGCGTGGTGGTTGTTCGAACTGGTTGTTTCGAGCCGGTGGTGGATTTGGGAGGCTGGGGTTGCGAATTGGTGTGGCTGGGGTTGCGAACTGTTTGCGATTTGGGTGGTTGGGGTGGCGAATTGGTGTGGGGTGGTGTTGGGTCCTGATTCAGTGGGTAGGGCGGTCCTATCGGTGGTTGCGGTGTCGATTTGGGTGGGGTGTGCCTTTGGGTGGTGGTGTTTGGTTAGAAGTGGTGGTGGTTGATTAGGTCTAATTTTTTTTTGAGAATTAGGTTGATTACTTATTTGATTAGTGGTCTATTAATTAGGACTGATTAGTGCTTTAATCTTGATAAAGAAAATTCGTCTAGGGAAGCGTGCGCGGTACAATTGTTGAAAGTTTTGGTTACGGAGGGAGTATTTTTTTTTTGGGAAACTAATTTTGTTTTACTTTTAAATTTTGGCACTCCGCAATGTGAGTGGAGTATTGAAAATCATCTATCTATAATCTATAACTATTACTAAAACAAAAACCACTGACATCATCAACTGTCACATGTCACCTTCTCATTAAAAAATTTTCCTCCAAACTTTCATTTGACTTTAAAAAAAAAAAAAACAAAAAAAAACTCTCTCTATTTTTTTTCCTTCAATATTTTCCTTTTAATTTTTTTTGATCTAATATGATCTGAACTTAACATTTCTAATATGATCGGATCTTATTTGAACTTTCTTGATCTGATTTGAACTTTTATCATTTGATCAATAATTTGAATTTTTTCTGATCTGAGCTAATTTTTATTGTAGTTATAGTTTTAACTAATCTGATATGGTCTAATTTTCTTATCTGGTATGATCTTATCTGAATTTTTCTAAACTTAAATAATCTGGTCTGAATTATTATATCTAATATGAACTTTTTAAAAAAAAATAAAAAATAAAACTACTATAATGCTTAATAAGTTGAATCAAACACACCCTTATTTGTGTTTAAATATAAATATTTATTTTTAGTTACAACTTATAATAGTACACAATATATTTTGTTGCGTCTTATTTGTCATGGTTATTAGTAGGGCCGAGCAACGGTTCCGGGTACCCACCCACGGAATGGGATCCGGTTAGGAACTGGTGGGTAATTACCCATACCCGGTTCAACTGGGTCCGGTTCCGGATCCAAAAGTTACTACCCGGTTCCAACTGGTTCCAGTTCCAAAAATTTTGGACCGGGTGCCCGGTTGTAACGGTTCCAATTACGGGTACCCGGTACCATACCCATTCCCGATACAGTTGAATTAGGTTTTATACTTATATGATAAGTCTAAATTTATTTTTTTCATTCAAAATTTGTATGTTTATGTAAACTTATATGTAATTTGTGTGAACTTGTGTTTATGACTTTATGTAAACTTGTATGTTTTATCTTAAAATTGTAAACTTGTGTTTAAGAAAACTATCTTTGTGGATGTTTACTGGTAAATAATGAAATATGTAGTAGAGTAGTTGTTGGCCATTAACCCGATTTGTTATGTAAATTTAAGAAAGGAATAATTACATTAATAGGTACCAACTATTGCACTTTTTATTTTATAGGTACCAACTTTTGATTATTCACCAGCAGCACGAACTATTACATAAAGTTGCAATGATAGGTATGGATGAACTATAAATAAGTATGGATTACCTATAGGTTGCAATAATATTTAGGTCATATACCTATAATTGCAACTTTATGTAATAGTTCGTGCTGCTGGTGAATAATCAAAAGTTGGTACCTATAAAATAAAAAGTGCAATAGTTGGTATTTATTAATTTAATTATTCCTTTAAGAAATTGAACAAAATACACACCCATTAAAAAAAAACCGGGTACCCAGTATTGGAACCGGTACCCAGCGGTTCCGGTTCCAAAAACATATTACCCGGTTAGAGCGGTTCTGGTTCCAGTTCCAGATATTTCAGGCCCGATGGTTCTGGTTCCGAGTCCGGTTCCATAGAAAAAGACCGGGTACCCGATTTTGCTCACCACTAGTTATTAGGGGCTATCCTAATAACCGCAACAAATAATTTGTTAAGGCCTTTGTTGCGCCTTATTTGTTACTATTCAATCATACTAAAATTTTCATAACACAAAGTTGTTGCATTAATTTTTTAAAATCATGTATATAATTTAATCGCAATAAAATTAAAATTATACAAGTGTAATATAAAAATGAAATATTTTTGTCCAGATTGTACATTTTCAAGTGTTACCTTGCTATAGAATAAAATGGAAACTGCTAACAATAATAATATTTATTATAGATATGGGTATTATTGTTCATTTTTTCGTCAAAATTGCCTATGTTTATTCATTTTTAAATTTGAAAGAATAATAATTGATTTTTTTAAGGAAGAATAATAGCTTTTATGAATACGTTGAATAAGTAAAAATTGATATAGGATAAATTACAACACAATTACTTTATACTATTAGAACTAACCATAACAGCATATTGCGCTTATTTACAAATTTGCATTGCTTTATTTTTATCAAACAAACATTATATGAAATAATAGAATAAGAAAAAAAAACTATTACTCTTTTCTTTTATTTCGACTTTTTCTTACACAATATAGATTATCATTATTGAAACAAAATTTTATCAATTATTTTTTAAAAATGTCGCGCATCCACAGTGTTGCTAACCTAGTGATATTATAATTGAAGTACCAAAATTAATTTTTGTATTATCAATATTATTTCTCTACACTTTCATCTTCAATATCTTGATTATTTATCCTCTTAGATTTTTGTTTCCCTAATTGAAGTACCAAAATTAATGTTTGAATTGTCTAAATCATTTCTCTACGCTTTCTTTTTCAAGTTCTTGATTATTTATTATACTAGATAATACCCGAGCAAATGCTCGGTTTATTTAACTGAAGTAAGTATTTAGATCTAAATTAAATTTTTATATGCGAAAATTGGTAAAAAGTTATTGTAGATGTAAAATTTATCTAAGTACTTTATTTTAGTTATATTAGAAAACAGAGAATATGTAATGCCTGAAATGTACATAATTTTAAATTAACGTATTCAATGGATTAAAATTAGTTCACTAACTATAATTTTTTCTATAGTCATTTCGAATTTGGATAGATATCAGTCACATTACTTTATTTTCAAAAAAATTTATGTATTCTAACATTGACAATGCAATATTCTACCTTTTTTATCAGGTTATGTAGTTATTTCTTGTATATAAAATTGTAATATTGTCAAAAAATAATCTATAATTACTTACAATGAAAACAATTATTTGAAACTTATATACAAAAATATAAATATATTTAATATAGTGGTTCATCATTTTAGAAGATTTTTAAAAAATTGAAAAAAGGTCAAAAACCAAGTTGGAAAAAATCGAGTTTAGTCAAAGAATATCAAATAATTAACGAATTAAGGCTGACGAAAATTACTTTAAAAATTAAATAATGAACCCAAATAATAATTTTTTTAAGATGGATTGATATTATAGTTTTTACATGAAAGTAAAGTAGAAATAATTATAATTTGTTTTAGGAAAAAAATAAAATAAAAACATCTTTGGAGAATGTGAAGCATTTAATATTATTGTAATGGGAGGGAAAAATAAAAGTTTAGGAGGGAAATTTTTTTTTAGTGACTTGTACTTTAGTATATAGTATATAGTATAGAAGATAGATTAAAATAGGTAAATAATGGATTGGTAGCAAGTTTTTATATTGAAAGTGTTAAAATAAAAAAAAAAACTCAAATAATGATAACAATAAGTCTTAAATAATAAATATAAATAAATTATACTAAAACAAAAACCACTTTTGTTTAGTTTCCCACTTTAAACTGTACACGTGGCAATTTCACAAACAAAGTTTTCTCGCCTAAAACTTCCCCATTTATCTTCATCCAAATCAGCAAAAAAAAAAAAAAAAAAAAAATATTGCACTAAACTAAACCAGTAATGAATGGAAGTCTGCATAGGGAAACTGAAACTTGTTTTGTTAAAATGGAAGTCTGCATGCGTGAAACTGGATTAATGCTAATAATGTAGATGGGGAATATGAATTATCCATAATTATTATTGCATGAATGAAGTGGGATTGAATCGACTTTGACCGACCGGAGCATATGAAAATTTCTTCTTGACAATTGTTATCCATCATTACTGCAGTTCATAATTATTATCCATAATTATAATTATTGGACTTACCATTTGTGGAAATGAAAAGCCAATTTCAATTGAGGATATTCGTTCATCATGGTTATTGCTCTTTTGGCTTCCCAATACATGCAATATATATAGAACAAAGTTGTGCATTTTTTTCTCATTTCAATCTTTACTCTTCAACAATACAATTTGCACAACAGGTATGTCTTTTTGTAGGGAAAAATATTGTCACCTGTATAATTAGGGAAAAAAATATACAGTATTTACAATATAATTATATTTACAATTCTGCTAATACGATCTTTAATTTTATAGTTCAACCATTTATGTTCGAATCTTTTGTTCTTATGACTGCAGTTTTTTTTCTTTTCATTTGGTTGATTTGTAATCTTTTTGGATACTAACATTCAAGATATATAACATTAGTTATGAATATTTTTTTACAATATTATATGAACTATTATCCTTTTTCATGTCTGAATTACGAAGGATATTGTGTTTTTTTGGCAGAAATTTAATGTATTTGAATTTACTCCATGCGATGGGAAAATTAAAGATCATCAATTATAAAGGATATTGTTTGAACCAAGAGACCATGCGTAAAGAAGAACAACAATTAAAAAGGATAAGTTATCTTAATATAAGCTTTGTATCGTAGATGATGGAACAATTTCAAGAATAACCATTTTATTACTTTTAATTTTGGGAAAGAAAAAAAATGAAACTCTCATGAATCATGATGATAGATGATGAAGATAATAGAGTATCTATGCAATTGGGTTGATATGGATTTCATGGATTGTGAAATAATAGCATTTGTTTTACTTATTATTTCACGTTATAAAAAAAATACATTTTTTAATAGAGTATAAAATATATTCTTGAGCGTCTGAGCCTCAATTATCAGCTTATCATTAATAGTCTATAAAATATATCTTACGGGCCTTAACTAAACGTTTAATTTGATAGTTAAGGCCCAATGATACACTAATTTTTATTTTACTTTCTTCGTAACCCCAAGCAAGATGCATGTATATGTATGTACGAAAATGGGTACGGAATACATTGATTAAAAAAACTATAGGATATGGGTACGATAAATAGATATTATTGGATTTGATACTTTATAAATAAAGACATTTTTATCAAATTTTAATATAATTTGAAATGTTTTAGTTTAATAAATACATAATAATGAATCCAATGAGACTCTGCTTGATTATATTTTTCTGTATAGACTCTGCTTGATTATATTTTTCTGTATATATAAATCACAAATTACGTTCAAAGTGAAATAAAAAAGAGTGTCAAAACTAATAATAACGATGGGATTAATTTAATAAGATTGTAGTTTAAAGAGTTGAATTATAATATTTTTTTTTTGAGTTAAGGCAACAATTGGGGACTGAACTTTATATTTTTTCACCTTTTGGGACTCAACTTTTTTTTTCCCACCGTTTAGGGACTCTAGTGAGAAGGGGTTAACCATGGTTAGTTTGTGGACCCACTAGTTTGTTTTTTAGGTTTTTTTAAGCTATGCCCTTGAATTTTTCGCTTTTATAAGTTGTGCCCATGCTTTTTGAAACTTCTAAGCTATGCCCCTCAATTTAGTTTTTTTAATTAATAGTGCCCACTCTGTTATCTCAACGTTAATAGATTTGTTAAAAGGAGTTGCGTTTTGTTGAACGATAATTTCCCCTCTTAAATTCTAGGGTTTCTAGCTGATTTTCACCTTTTTATTTTGGGAAAATGCATCATATACAGGGCAATGCATCATTTATTTTAAGGAAATACATCAATTATAAAGGGTGAAAATAAGCTAAAAACCTTATAATTTTAGAGGTGAAATTAACCTCCCACGAAATGCAACTCTTTTTAAAGGATCTATTAACGTTGAGTTAACGGAGTAGACACTATTAATTAAAAAACCTAAGTTGAGGGGCATAACTTAAAAGTTTCAAAAAGTATGGGCACAACTTAAAAAGCTGAAAAACTCAAGAGCATAACTTAAAATAAAACCCTTTTTTTTTTACAAATTTATTCGTAAATTACTTGAGTTAGTTTTGTTTTTTGCCTTTTTATTTTCATTCAGTCTATCATCTTTCCCTTTCCTTGCCACTGGTTCTTTTCTCCCAAAATCATAATTGAAGCTTCTATGGTTGGATTTGCAACTGATATTTGACGAATTTGCATTGATCTCTTCACAAGTTTAGGTCTCTCTTAGTTTCAAATTTAGTTCAAAATTATCAGTTACATTAGTTTTTTTATGTTAGGGTTTCTGTATTTTTTTGGAAATTTTGCATTTATCTCTTCAAAATTATCAGTTGCATTCATCTCTTCAAAATTGATAGATTGTGAACTTTGTGTGTACATTTGCATCAACAAGGTGAACTTTTTTTTGGGAATTTTGCATTCATCTCTCCAAAATTATTAGTTACATAGTGAAACTTTGAGGTTGAATCCATGAGAGTGTTGGAATTGATTGTCTGGGAATTGCCTCAATCCAACTTTATAATTTTGCAGTACTGCACAAGTGAATGGAAGGTTTGTTTGCCTTTATCACTCTAAGCATATGACTTGCTTGACTACGGTGATTTTGCACTGATGGAATTTTTGTATGAGTTGGATTGTTGTGTCAAAGATTTATAAGCAATTAATTAATCAAACTAATGTTAATGTATTGTATCAGCAGAGGTTGTTGACATTATACACACATAAGATGCTAAAGTATTGGTCATTGCTCACATGTCCATTTTGATTCATTTGTGGCCTAATTCTTTTAGTTCCTATTTTGAGCAAATTATGTTGCTACATATTTTACACTTTTGCTATATATTGCAATCAATGATGGAACCTATAACAAAGTTTTACTTCATCCGTTTTTTAATATGTGGTAAAGTGTAACTTTTGTAAGAGATAAAAAATTCATTTGTTGCAAGTATTAAAAAAACGAAGGAAGTATATACTAGTATACTACTAAGTTAATCTGAACGTGCAAACTTTCAACTAGTTTTAGGATGCAAATTATATATATACTCCTTAGTCCTTAAAAAGATTTGATGGCAATAAGAATCATATGATTTGTAATTTTGTAAATTCTTGCCTATTATTTCACCAAAATATGATATTTGTTTCAATAATTATTTACGGAATAAAGTATTCCCTGATATAAGCTTTCTTCTTTATGTTATAGATACTTTGTAATTGCTGGAGTTTTTTTTTTTTTTTTTTTAACTTCATTAACACGTGTATATATGAAAATTGACATCATACTTATTTGGGAACATATTTCTAACTTCACTAAATTTCTAACATATTTGGTCTCCTTCATAAAAAATTTCTAGCTTCACTAACATATTTGAACATATTGCTTTTGGTTTGTTTGGGATTTTTTTATGGTTGTATCTGTCATCAGATAATTGAGAAAGAGAAGTATATTTACTTGAAAACAATTGTTGTTGTGATATTTTTATAATTCAATTTTTTTTTTTAAAATAAAAATTCATCAATTAATGCTCAGGTGAGTTAAGTAACTTTTCTGATGGGTTAAATAGCATATTGGTTAACCTCGGTCCCCAAACGGTGAAAAAAAAAAGTTGAGTCCCCAAAAGGTGAAAAAATATAAAGTTCAGTCCCCAATTGTTACCTTAACTCTTTTTCTTTTTTTTTTTCCATATATACTTATTCATTACAACAATTCTACCAAAAAGATTTACATTATCATAAGACACGTATGCCTTAGACTATGAATTTTTAGGCATAATAGATGATTTTGTAAAATAGATGATTTAAATTATCATAATAGATGATATTGCATAAACGTTATAAATATCTCAATTACATTATAAATTATAACTTTTGAACATGAACTGTTTGTTACATGAAAATACATTTATTTTTGTAATTCATTAAATGACATTCTAAGAAAAAATTGACGGATTTATTCAATTTTTTCTTATTAACAAGATATGAAATTGGTATCTTTTCAATCTTGAAAAAAAAGATTTTTTTTTATTCGTGCAACGCACGGGTACTGTATAGTTAATGTAATATTTTATTTACTTTATTCAATCACAAAAATAAAGAAATATTTGATCATAACTATGCTATCAATTAAAGATCAATAAGATTTCTCTATATAAATTGAAAGAGTCTAATCATTAAAAGGAAATCCCCGAAATGAGATATGTAAGTACGTAACCAACGAAGTGAAATGGAGGGAGAGTGTGTTATTGATTTACAAATTTAACACCACCATCTAAACATATAAATGTAAAGGCAATCTAGCTAAGCTCGGTATTTGAACATGTGAGAGGAGTCATGTGCTGGCAATCGGACGGGTAAGATTTGGATCGCGTGGGACGTTTTTGTCTTGAGTCATCAGGAAATCATCAGATCATGTGAGCGTGATCACCAAATCTTATTGGGTAACACCGGGTCGATTCGGAATTTATTTAATTTGAAATCAAAACTAAAAAACAAAACGAAGGGAGTGAAAGTGAAAAAAAAGTGTAAGGGTTGGAAAGTAAAACGACATGAAGAGCCCAAAAGTTATTTGCTTGGGAGCCAAGCAATTTATGTTAATTAACGAAACATTTATTTATTTATTTATAATTTGGGTAAGCACTCAAAGCGTGTCTCTTCATTGCTTGATTTGTCTCCTACCAATCGTCGTGTCGTGTAGCCTTTCATAAAAGGTTATTAAAGTAAATTATTAAAAGCTTTTCCATAAATTATTATTATTATTGTTATTGTTATTGTGATTGTTATCACACAAGGTAATAATTTAGTTTCCTGCTACTGGAATTCACTTTACTTTAAACAAAAAATATCTATTACCATCCTTTTTTTAGAATAAACTTCTTTAAATTTTATCTGAGCAGTAATGCAGTTTTTATTGTGTTACTGTAGACAAAATTTGTAATACCTCTTAAACAAGTATCAATCTTATAGATAGTATGATTCATAGTGGTGGCCACCGAACGGGCCGGGCCGGGCCAGAGACCGGGCCGGGTCGAAGACTTCCGACCCATGAACCGGCCCGGTGGGTTACCGGGCCGGGCCAAACCGGGCCGGGTTCGTGGGAAGGCGACCCATGAACCGGCCCGCCCGTGTTGGACCGGGTTGGTGGGCCGGGTCGGGGACCGGGTTAACCGGGTTGGTGGACCGGGTTTGACCGGGTTGGACCGGGTTACGGGTTATAACCCTCCGACCCATGACCCACACGGTTAGCACCGGGCTGGGTCCGGGCTAACCGGGCCTGACCCATCAGGGCCAAAACCCGGGCCGGGCCAACCCGGCCCAGTGGCCACCACTAATGATTCATATATATTTGGCTAGAGGGATTCTGAGTTAATCTCACTGTGATACAGCTTTGTATCTTACAATGTCATTTTGACGTAATTTTGAGAAAAAAATTAGTGGCACATATATTTTCAATAAATTTACAGAAAAACCATTGTGACATTTTTTGAGATATGAAGTACTTTTTTGTGATTAACTGAAAATTTTCCATTTGGCAGAGTAATTTTTTTTTTTTTTAACAACATAAAAAGAAACAAAATAGTCTATAGATATGCAATTTATTGCTCAATTGTATGACTAAACTTTCCTTATTCCTAATACATGCATCATACCACATAGACTTGTAATAATAAATAAATCCAGCAAATAGAAACATATATATAGATATATATAGAAATGCATGCACACACATTATTACATTAAATATAAAAAATCTTCACAACATCCATGCATATACTTATTGACATGAACCAAATGCAGGTTGTAAGATAAAAAAGAAGATGAGAAACCTAAATCAAGTTCTGTTTTTACTGATAATAGTCTCAATTTCACCAAAAAGCCAGTCATGGGGTTGGTTCTCATCTTCCTCAGACACCCAGTCAAAAGAAAACCAATCAGGAAACAAGGATATTAATAATAACAATAATATTATGTCTAAAGGATTATTAGTTGCAGAGTTTTCTGTAGATGGTTTGAATGATCCAAAAGCTTCTGAATTGATTGAACATGCCAAGAAAATGCTCGGCGGAACGAATCCCTGTTGGTTTAAGGCATATCAGGACTTGTTTTCATCTTGTTCTGAGATTTTTGCTGCAGAAGAAAAGAGAAAAAGGCTTGCTTGGTATCTAAGTGATTGTTTTCAGAAGGATACAGGCAGGAATTCTTTTCCTTTTTGTGATGCAAATTCTGCCATGGTTGATTGTTTAAGGAAATTGAATAACGATGATCATAAGACTTACCTTGAGTTTTACCTTCAGACTAATTCTATCTGTCATCAATTACAGTAAGTATGCAACTTTTTTTTTTTGCATTCTTTTTTCTTGATTGTGTATAATTTTTACAATTTTCTTGCTTTTGTATGTTTTTGTTGTTGTGTATGTGAATGTGTATAATCCACAGTCATTTGACCTATTTTTGGCTTAAAGCTTAATTCTTGAGTTTCAAAAGGTTGGCTCAATTGTGGAAGATGTTATTCGAAATAATGAAATGATACTTAGCTGTTGAAGCGTGAACGGACAGAAGAGAAACGATTGCTGCGTCGTGAACAACCACTGTCCTAAAAGAAAATTCCGTGCTACCCGGTGCAGTAAACGTACAGCGGTTGCCCTCCAGGATTAGCACGGCGCCGGAATAGTGTGCACGTACCAGCCCGACTAGAACTCAGTTTATGCCCAGAAAAATACTAGAACTGTGTTTGAGAAGTAAGAGAATAATTTTAAAAATGAAAGAGGAAAATGCAGTTTATGCCCAAGCCCGATCAAGTGCGCGCACGTGTGTCTTGTCAACAACCCACCTACCATTTAAGCTTTTAGAGAATAGAGGTAAACTCAAATATATAAATGTGAAAAACTCTTCCTATTCTACCAATGTGGGACAAGTTCTCTCTAACTACTCACATTCCCACCTTTTCACTCTTGGAACTTCTAACAGAAGATCAATCAAAGGTTGGCTTATTGTTGCAATTTTTCCACGATGAAAACATGATAGAGTAAGCTGATGGTTGAGGCTCAGAAATATGTTATATACTCTATCAAAGCTTGACTTTGACCGTCAATTTCTACTATTACATATTTACATGTTGATATAAATTATAAAATTTTGATATTATTCAAAGGAAGATTCAAATTAGATCCTACGGAGTATGTGACTATATTTTTTCTTATAGATGGAGATGAATTTAAAAAATCTCGAGCTTAAACTGCCTAATCAGAGATGGATATGTACTTTTGAAGGCTTTCTCTTTAAAAAAATGAGTTAATCACCATTTTTTTTTATAGAATCTAGTATGAACTGACAAATAGTAATTTTGGCACTCCCAAATGCATTTTCGCACTCCACTTTCTCCAATCTTTTAGTTGACAACATGTTTATAAAGTGGACTGCCCAAATCTGACACTATCTTTAGTCAAGGAAACAAAAATAACAGGGGGGGGGGGAATGTTTATGGGTGTTATATTTGTGGCTAATTTCTGTGTTTCTGAAAGTTTTTTTTATTTGTTTAATCGAAACGAATCTGACAAAATCACACGGCAGATCCAAGGCTTTCAAGTCTCACTTAGAAGTTTTAGTGAATGATCTGAAAGATTCAGCACAGATTGCAGACGACAAACTGAAGACAATTGAGCACAACTTTGATAACCTTATACACAGTTCAAATGCAATACATGAATCAATAACATCCATTGATGTACAAACCCAAATTGTTGGAGAGAATTTGAAAACCATGTTTGGATACTTGGGTGTTGTTTTAAATCACTCGAAAGAGCTCAATGAGACCGCTCAAGGCATCGCAATGTCTCAAGTAGAGTTGCTAGATGGACAGGGCAGACTGCGAGAAAAATTAGACAAAAATATTCTGAGAGTTCAAGAATCATATGATAACTTAGGTGATGAAATACTGAGTTTACAGAATAAGGCAGTTGATGTGAAGCAGGAAGTGAACAAAGTTGGAGAAGTAATGTCATTGCAGATGCAAAATCTTCAAGGAAAAACTGATGATATCACAGAAATGGCAAAAACATCAGTAGAAAAGCAACAAGAGCTTCTTCAAGGTCAGTCCTTGGCTCTTGAAGGTCTTCAGTCTCTTACTACTTTTCTATCTCAAGCACTTCAGGAAAGCAGGTAATTTATATGCTTCTTCAAATTCAATAAAGGAAAAGGGAAAATCAATGTGATATTTGATTTTGGTTCTTGGTTTCAGGATTTCTTTGGAACAACTAGTGGATTTTGCAGATGGGCAACACCAACAACTGTTGAAACAGCAACAGCAATTGCTTCAAGCTAATGATCATTTGGCTAACAACTCAAAGTCCATATTAGTTGCTCAGGTGATTATTGTTCTTTTGGACTTAATTTTTGAAATTTCATTTAAATTCAGAGAAATTCAATGCAGTTAGTTCAGAACGTGCTGAGTCTAGGATTTAGATTAATTCAGTTCACTTTTAATTAATTCAATCCAAACGAACAAGGCATAATTGGCTTATTGCATACAATTTTAAGATAATCAAAAGCTACAAATAAAGTTACACTGAAAACTTTTCTGTATGCTGCTATGTTAATTAACTTTATATCTAACTTACATTATTTATGTTTATTCAGGAAGCATTTGAGTCAAAACAAGCAAGCATGTTTGCTGCCATTGACAAGCTCTTTGCGTTACAAAATGCCATTTTGCTCGAGTCGAGGCTTATCAAGGCGTTTTTTGTGTACTCCATCTTAGTACTTGTGCTCTACATGCTCACCAGCACAAAGCAAACATATGCAGTGAGATGCAGGCTTTATATAGGTGCAAACTTATATATGTGTAAACTCATAAGATGAATTGCAAACTTTTCCTAATGCAGTACTTATTTATGGATGTGTTTTATTCTTGAAAATGAGTTTAACAAATGTTGTTTGCTCATTGCAGGAGTATGTGTTGCATTCGCAATAGAATGTGCAATATTACGTTTCACTACGAATGAGATCGAACAACATGTCTACCTAAGAACAGTTGTGAAGCCATTGTTTGGTCTTTATGCTGTCATTCAACTTATGTACTCTATTGTTACATACAGGTATGTAGATACCAATTGGAACTATATATGGACTATGGAGCAGCTTGCTGTTTCTCACAATGGCATTTACTGTAATTTTGAGTGAAAAATTAGGTGTAAATATGCTCGCCTACGTAATAATGAGGGGTTTTTTTTGGGAATACATCTTCAACAAAATTACAAAACTGTCATTTGATTTCTATGCGAGAAATAAAATTGTGAGAAACTGGGATTTCCCCGTTTAGTGCATCCACAATGGTGGGCTATAAACCTTGTAGTTTTGTTTGCCATGTCATTTTTTTGAGCTACATATTTTTCAAGCCACAACCACCTACAATGACAAATTAAAATCCTTGTAGCATTGTATTTTAATGCAAATGTGAAAAAAAAACCCAGAAAAAAATAAAAAAAATGGGGCCTAAACCCTTGTAGCTTTGTTGAGTTACAAGGCATGTGCTAGCTATAAGTTTCTTCCTCCACAATGGTTGAGGTTGTAGCTTGCAATTTTTCATATTTGCAAGCTAGTTCTCCTGAGTAACCATTGTGATTGCTCTTATACTTTTTAACTTCTATTTTCATTAATTGAAAGGTGAAATACTAGTTATTAACTCATGGTTCAATTATGCAGGGACTATGAAACATTAAACCATAAGATGTTGCTTTCTCTCCTAGACAAGGTGAATGGAATGCAGAAAGCAGATGGATTTTCATGGTACAACGACGAAGATGAGGAAAGTGAAGTTGATTGGATATCATGGGTAGAGGCTGAGTTGCCTGAAGACACAAGTGATAAGGAAGACCCAGATTTTATGCTACCACCTGTATTGGTTACAGCTGAGGAAATGAGCGAGAATTCTGCAGTTTCCAGCACAGAAAGAAGATACAATCTTCGACATCGTTGATCATCATCTTAGATTGAGACATAACCATATTGAGATTTTTGATGGATAAGTATTTGAGGTTGGTGACAGGCTAACCAAGAAAGTAAAACTAGTATTATATCAAATGTAGTTTTCCCTCTATGATTTGTAGTACTCTAGTACAATATGATGTATTGTTGTTTTATAGAGCTGTATAGATATGATTAATTAGGAATAATGATCTTGTAAAAACATAAGGAAATTTTTATACACTTTATAATAGTATTTTTTTTATTAAGGTGCTATTGGTGTTTTTAGAATTTGTAATTTGTCTAAAATGGGCCAAAAATTGCCCAAAATCAGTTATAATTCGCTTATCTCAATTTGAAATTCTCTGGGAGTTTAGCAAATTAGGTAGCACCGTGCTACATGCCTACATGTTCTTGGTTGGAATGTTTAACTCTAAGCAGTCTAATGTGATCTTAGATTTTACCAGCTTTTGCTACAACTCACAAGTCACAACATTAGCCCGTGGATAATATGAGCTTAATTTTTCCTTTTCGAAATACGTTTACTGTTTTGACTTTTATGTTTCCTATTATAACAATTCTTTATATTTAGCAAAATTATCAAAGTGCAACTAGCATGGCAGCATATAGCTTTTAAAAAAACTATATGTCCATCAATGATAACTCATATGGAAAGGATTTTGTTGAGAAGGGCCTCCCCATTAACAATAACTCATATGTCCATCTTGCACCATCGCTACTTCAACCATCACCAGTTTTACGTTGCTTCTGGCCGAACCATCGTCTTTGATACCACTTGTTGGGCATAGATTTATTACCCACTTTGGACTCTAGCATTAGTATGATATTACCCACTTTGGCCTAGCCTGCATAGATTTATTTTTTGGCATCTTTCATGTGGGACGCTTGTATGCAAAACAACACTTTCATAATTTTTCTATGTGGGACTTGGATTGCAAACCTAACAAAAGGGGAAAAAAATAAGGAGAAGGAAAGGGAATTTGTTCCACAAGTTTCACAAGGGAAACCGTTTGGGGGATTATGTTATCCCTTGAAAACGGTAGGTGTTCTTTACTTGTGTCATTCACTAAACAAATTAAAACGCAAATACTTTAATTTAATCTGTTTCCAACTGCTAAAATTTCTATATATCCTTAGGTTGTGTTAATGGCAACCCATGGAAGTTGTATGGTTGGCTTGTACCCTTAGTCTCTGTCGGTTTCCTAGAGTTTTACAAGAACCCTTCACGGCCGGTTTGATAGCCGATCATAAATAGTGGTAATGAGAACGATTTTATAAGTAAATTTGATAGAAAAAGCAATACTCATTTCCATGTTAGTGCTAGCTTAACTCCAATTTATCTAATTTCATTCACAAATATCCATTCTCATCTAATAGCACCACTCCCCATGGTAATGGATGGTAATAGAAAATAAAAAGAAATTTCATGTTTGAGAATGACAATATGTTTTTCATGGGGATTATGAAGTTTTTCCTTAACAAGTTGTTGAGATTTATTTGATTTAGAATATAAATGTATATAATTATGAACATTGATAATACTAGACGTAGTGTTATGAGTTGTAAGTTCGTAATTATGCAAAGTTTGTTTAGCGATTTACATCGTTGAATGTTGAGAAAGTAAGGCAGAAACAGTGGAAAATCGTGAATTGTGACTGCTGCTGGCGACACGCGAAAACAGACCAAAGTGCCAAGACGAGACAGAAACTTTCCGCGACTCGGGACCATAGGTCGCGAATCGCGAGTCCTTTGGTTCGTGACGGTTTTGCTCGGTTTTTTCCCATTGCTTTGTATATTTTCGGGATAACTGCTGGACATTTTTGTGATGTTATAAGATAACTTGTTTCTCAGAATTAAAAGGATAAGGAGTTACATCCATATATACTATCACAAAAACACTCTCTTGCATACTAAGTCTTTTTCCATTGTTACAAAGAAGTGAACACACAAACTCTTGCTCATTCGTAGAGATTGAATCTAGGCTCGATCACTAGGGTTTCTTGTTGTATCTTGTTAACGAATTCAGGAAAGTGCTTCCGTTCGCGCCTCAAGTATTGTACCCAATTGAAAGAAAATTCCCCAACACAAATTACGCTTTAAATCGATTACCATTAGCACAAATTATTACCAACAATCAAACGAACCGTTAAGGTATAATTTATTTACCATCAACTGTAACGACCCAACTTAAACCAACATCGATTACTAATCGATCGACAAGTCGAATCGCCACTAAACCAACTCGAACTTAAAACAAAACGAAATAATAACAAATCCCAAACATTACTATTACTTCAGACCCAAATATACACTAATGTTAGCTACCAAAAATCAATCCCAAAAGTAGAAACTCAACAGCTAACAAATCCTAATAAACAATAACAAAAAATAAAGGCTAATGGGTGCGCTAAAGTCAATGCTCGCAAACAAACACACCGACGTGCAACCGCCAAACAACCAGCTACTCGGTACCATCACCTGAAATGAGGGTCCACCGTCAGTGCTGAGAAACTAGGATATTCCATCTAAATATGGAACTCAAACCACATAACATAACAAAGGCAACCGATACAAACATGATACAAACAAATCATACCATCAACCAATCATACATATATACGCATGATCACACAACTCCATGACATGATAACAATCCCACATCAACACATAGATGCGTACTTGGCATCCTTCGCAGCAACATCAAATAATAACATTCATTGGAAATCATATACACAAACAACTCAAGCAAACTCAACCGATACAATACACAAATGGAACTATCCCGTATTTCGAAAACATTTAATCAAAGTCATTTTATATAATACGTTGGTGTTCATACTTGCCATCAATTCTCTAGTCACTGGCCGTCAATTCTCTATACCCGGTAGAGTGTACCATAAAAAAGAGTACTTGGTGTCCGTAATTGGAACTGCAATGCCAGAACCAACCACTTTGTGTCCTTTTCTCCAAAACAAATTACGAAAACCAAAACCAAATAAAATTAACCCAAATGAAATCAACCAATCAAGACGACGGTACATTCCATGCTCATTGGTCCACCAATGCGCTTCTCAACTTTCCTAACATGTGTCGGGTCAAACCAATGCGTTTTTCCCGTAGCCCTCCAAGGCTCCAATGCACGGAATATGCCTAAGTACTGGCCAATACTCTAAAGTTAGCTACTCGAGTTTCACTAACCCAGATGGCAACACATCTTAGGACAATAACTGCCCCACGATCGAATATAAGGTAGCGGCTATGACTTAACCCAAAATAGCTACTCGAGTTTCATTAAGTTAGGCGACCATTTTGAAAAAACGATTCGAAAATCTTTCGACATGGTCACCAAGATCAATAATGATTTAAAAATCTTTCGACATGATCACCAGGATCAATAAACCAAGAAACCTATTCGAAAAGCCTATCAACATGAACACTAGGATCAATAACAAAAATCCAACATTTAAATTTCAAGAATTCATACAGAAAATCAAGATTTGACAAGAAAACTCAAGAACCCAACCAATAGGTCAAGAATCACCAAGAAAGACCAAGAACATAACAAGGCTCAACAAGAAACTGCAAGGTTCAATCAAGAACGTCCAAGAATCATCATAGTAGTTCAAGAATCATCAAGACTCATCAAGAAATATTAAGATTCATCAAGAATGATCATGAATCATCAAGATTCCAAACCAATAATAAATACTAATTTAGAACTTCAAGAAAATCATCAAAACTTTAAGATTGAAACTAGTACAATGGCTCAGGGGTATCATGTTAATTTGTATTGGTTTTCTTTGCTATGTTATGTGGTTTAAGTTCCATATTTAGATGGAACATCCTAGTTACTCACCACTGACGGTGGACCCTCATTTCAGGTGACGGTACCGAGTAGCTGGTTGTTTGGCGGTTGCGGGTCGGTGTAGTGTGTGTTTGCGAGCATTGACTTTAGTGCACCCATTAGCCTTTATTTTGTGTTATTGTTTATTAGGATTTTAGTCGTTGAGTTTCTTCGTTTGGGATTGATTTTAGGTAGCTAACATTAGTGTATATTTGGGTCTGAAGTAATAGTAATGTTTGGGATTTGTTATTATTTCATTTTGTTTTAAGTTCGAGTTGGTTTAGTGGCAATTCGACTTGTCGATCGATTAGTAATCGATGTTGGTTTAAGTTGGGTCGTTACAGTTGATGGTAAATAAATTATACCTTAATGGTCCGTTTGATTGTTGGTAATAATTTATGCTAATGGTAATGGATTTAAAGTGTAATTTGTGTTGGGGAATTTTCTTTAAATTGGGTACAATACTTGAGGTGCGCACGGAAGCACTTTCCTGAATTCGTTAACAAGATACAACAAGAAACCCTAGTGATCGAGCCTAGATTCAATCTCTACGAATGAGCAAGAGTTTGTGTGTTCACTTCTTTGTAACAATGGAAAAAGACTTAGAGTATGGAAGAGAGTGTTTTTGTGATAGTATATATGGATGTAACTCCTTATCCTTTTACTTCTGAGAAACAAGTTATCTTATAACATCACAAAAACGTCCAACAGTTATCCCAAAACTTTAAGATTGAAACTAGTACAATGATCTTTTTCCACAGATCAACGTTCATAAGCATGAATCAATCATAAACAATGCATAACATCACATCAAAAATCAATAACATCGATCATTCATAATTAATAACATAAATTCGAAATCTAAATAGAATTTCTAAAACTAGTCATCATATGGATTATCATAATCTGAACAAGATTATCAAGATTCATAGCAAAATCACCCAAATCATCATCATACTCATACGACTATCAACATCATCAACAAGATCAAAACTCAACAACAATTCATCATATGTAATTCTAAATTAAATCATAATACATACATAAATTCATGACATAATCATAACACTAAATCATGATTTCAATATTAATCCTATGTTATAATATGTGAATTTGAATATCAAATTTAGATAAAACATCTAGTTACCTTGATTAATCGAAACTCCAAAACGCAAAACAAAATCGAACACGATGACACCATCTCGAACAACAAACCACACAGCTCCATGCATGAAACCACACGTTCACCTCTATCTCTATGCACAAACACCACTTGCACCATACATGCACGACCATCACTTGCAATGCACAACCACCACCACGATCACACCCACTTGATCACACGGCCCCAACCAAAATCAAGAACCACCTTGCACCAAACCACTCCCAGAAACGTACTCGAATCAATGATCTTGAACACTATTTTTGTTGATTGGTTGACTACAATATAAATGTTGTATAATGGAATGAGAATCTTGGAAATAATTAGGAGCCAAAAGATGATAAAGTATTTGAGATGGAGAAAGAGAGAATAATGGCGTGAAGGAGGAGGAGAATGGCGTGAGAAAAGTGAAGGACAAAAGTGAGTGAACTTGCTCTTGCTTTGAATATAAAGGGTGACTGGAAATAATAGAAAGGATGTAAGGAGTCTTAAATCCTTAAAGGGCCTCTTATTTATAGAAGTAGGTAAGAAGAGAAGCAAAATAAGTGGGAAAGAAGGGAGCAAGAGGGCCGGCCAAGGGAAAGGAAAGAAGGGGAAATGGCCACTTGATCCACTTGATGCAATTTTAGGCCCAATTCAAAATAACTTGGGCTTGAATTAGTTATTGGGTACAAGATCAATTAAGTCACCGACCCAATTGAAATTGATCCAATGCTTAAGATAAACAAACGGGCTATAAATATATTCTCAAGATAGAATTGTAAATCCAACTCAAGAATCCAATTTGGCCCAACTCAATTAAGTAGGACTTGGACCTCTAAATTACATTCAAGTCTTGAGCCATCTTATGCCAACCCAAAACTATTACTTCCTCCGTTTCGAAATAAATGCAACAATTTCTATTTTATTAGGAAGTTTCAAAATAAATGTAACAAATTTAATCTTTTCATTTTTATAAGTTTTTTCTTCCTATATCTCACATTATCACATACCCCACTTTTTCTCTCTATCCCTTTTACTCTCACAACAAAAAATAAACTAGGAGTCCATGCCATCCAATTTGTTGCGTTTTTTTTCAAAACGGAGGAATTATTTAACTGATCAATCCAAAAATCTATCGAAAAACTATTCCAATCCGAGTACCAAGGAGAGATTAAAATCACTTCTAACCCCTACTTGGCCAACTCGTTATTCATTCAATATTAATTTCAAGTTGGTCCTCGACCATGAATTACTATTAATGGAGCTCTAGAACCTAATGGCTTGAAGTCAAAAGGGGAACTGAAAAATATCAAATTAGATGAATTTAATTTGAAAACACTTTATAAAATATTAATACAACAAATTCCCGAAAGAAATACTTTCAAAAAGACTTTGAACTTATAAAACAAGGAATTTATTACTATTTTTCGAAATCGAGTTTTGAGACAACCAAAACCAACTAATAATCTAAACTCAAAAACACAGGGTGTTACAGTCACCCTCCCTTAAATAAGTTTCGTCCTCGAAACTTTAAAGTAACACTACGACAAAAAAAAAAACAAATTAAGAAACACATTGCTTCCGCTGCAAACTCTGATATCATACAAATGTACAACCAAAAATTCTAGGCGATATCACACAACTACATATAAATAACATCAAACAGCTTCGCATTGCTCTGACCTTGCGAACTTGCTCTCCTTCCGCAGCAGCCTCGTCATGGGTTGAGCTACCTTGAAGAAATCATCATCCACAAATCTCCTACAGTACCCTACTAAGCGGAGGGGACTTCAGATCTTGGCCACAATCTTTGGGTGCTCCACTCGACTATGACTTTGATCTTTGCATGTTTTTTGAGGAATAAATTTAAAGGTGTAAACGAACGAATTAATTTTTAAAAATTTAACACCGATAACATCTTATCTCCCACTTGCTTGTGTTTAAATTATGCTAATTAATTTGAATGTTTATACCCTTAAACCTCTTATTCAAGATGAGCACAGCTGAGTTTGTTGCAAGTAAAAAAACGAAGGAAGTATGTATAAAGCACAAAAACTAATTATACAAGGATTTGTGAATAATGCTAGATTTCTAACGTTGCAATTAGTCTGTCCCAAAATAAATGACCTATTTACTTTTGCACATCTTCAGAGATGCAACTTTAAATTTTAATATTCTAAACTACATATAACAAAAAAATTATAAATTTAAAAAGTACACATCGATTCAAATCAAATGAGATCCCACATAACTATTTTTTCTTCCATATATAGAATTAAAAGAGTCAAAATTGTTACTCCCTCTGTTTTTTTAGATGTAACACTTCACTTTTAACACTTGCCGAGACACAACTTGGACTCGTAATATCTCTAAATATATGTGTAAAAATTATAAAAATTATATATTTGGAAAGTGTATTCCGAGGTGAATCCGACAAGATATCACATTGCCATGTTTATCTCTATATATAAGTAACAATTAACAGTCTAAATGATTCGGATGAATAGTGTCAAAGTCAAAGTGTTACATCTAAAAAAACGGAGGGAGTATATGAATAGTACCATGACTCAAATTGGAAGACTATCATATACTCCCTCCGTCCCTTAAAGATTGCACCATATTGACTTTTGCTACTGTTCATTTAGTAACTTTGACTCTCTATAATTTTATACATGCAAGGAAAAATGTAGTCAAATGGGATCTCATTTGATTCGGCTCAATTTGTACTTTTTTAATATGTAATGCTTATAATTTTTTATTATACGTATCTCAAGATATTTTCATTTAAAAATATGTCTTGAGAAATGAGAAAAAGTCAATGGAGCAATTTTTAGAGACGGAGGGAGTAAGAGGGGAAGTACGGTAGATTAAGAAAACTATGGAACGAATCAAATCATATGTGACCCCACTCAAACTCAACGCAAAGGTGCAAAACAACAAGTATTTTTTTCTTTTTTTTTTACAAAAACAGTCAATATGTATACAATTAATACTTCTTCCGTTCCCAAAAAATACAACAATTTAGATGGCACAGACTCCTAGTCAAAATTTAGAGTTGGGTAATTAGAAAAAATTAGGGGTAGTTGATTAAAATAAACGGAGAGAGAATATGGGACCCAAAAAGTAAAAAATAAAGTAGGAAAAGTTAGGAATAATTGATTAAGATAAATTGAGAGAGAAAGTGGGGACCCATAAAGTAAAAAATAAATTGTTAAGGATTTTAAGTAAGAATAAAATTTTAACATACAGCAAAAAAAATTACCATAAAAAGAAAGAAAAAAATTTATTACTCCCTCCTTTTTTTTAGATGTAACATTTTGACTTTGGCACTATTCATCCGACTCACTTTGACCGTTAATTGTTATTAATATATAAAGAAAATATAGTCATGTGGGATCTGGTTAGATTCACCTCAGAATACACTTTCCAAATATATAATTTTTATAATTTTTACACTTATATATTTAGAGATATTACGAGTCCAGGTTGTGCCTCGGCAAGTGTGAAAAGTGAAGTGTTACATCTAAAAAAACAGAAGAGTAGTTGAACACATGTTCATAAAGTAGAATGTGGTAAGTAGTTTTAAAGTGCTAATATCAATATCTAAAAACTTTATAATACTCGTGTATAAAATTTATCTCCTAGTGCTTAAATGAGAAAAAAAATAAAACCTTGCTATTTTGGATTTAATTTCTAGAATTTCAAATTCGCCCTGATGATATAGGATTTAGTTCAATATAATCTAAAATAGCAACACCTAAATGTACATGCAATGGAGAAAGATGGAAATAGCACTTCACATCTAATTTGAGGTTTTTTTTTTTTTTTTCACAGTTTAAAAAAAAGAAAGAAAAAGAAACGAAGATTGTATGAGTAAATAATTTGTTAAACTGAATGAGTAATATTTAAGCCTACATTTAATGGGATATCTATCCACCAGAAAAGTAAAGTTCCTTTTAAGCTAAAATAGGACTTTTGCATCAAAGTAATTGTGGCTGTGTCTCATCGAGTCATTTTCATTCTTTCAAATTGCCATAAAAAAAAAAAAAAAAAAAAGACATTTCAGTACAGCTACATGCACCTAAAACTTAAAGCATGTATTCCAAGTGTTCCACACATACAATACAAAGTAATATGCTCTTATCATTACTTCTTCCACTTTGAAATGCTTCTACAGTAACTTAGAGCATATACTGTCTTTCACACGCATCACATATATGCTTAAAGCATCATCCACAAGAGCAAAATGGCTCCAAACACAAGTACCACAATACTCAAATCTTGTGGTCCGAAACAATACAAATTGTATCAATATTCCGAACTCATACCGTTCAAACCGAGGTTCTGTTATGTCATTAGCTTCATCTTACACTAGAAATATCTATTTCATGTTCCCCTAATTATGTTCTTATTAAATACGGAGTACTTTAGATACAGAAGTAATTAACGAAGCTAAATGAAAGGATGACGAATATAAAGCAGGAATTAAAAACATAATGAACTCCCTTGGGTAGTGTGGGTGAACATAGGAGCAAAGACATTTGCCCTATTTTCTTCTAGGAAGGGATATGTTTATTGAATATTAAAATAAGCATACAGCTAAAGTATCTAGCATACTCAAACCCCACCCAGTGAAGACCAATTCATCACAATCACACATCATATCGTAGCACAAGGTTCTCTCCTATACAAAAAAGGAAGAAAAAAGAAAAAGAAAAAGGCCCCCCAATTACTATTAAACAGAAGGACAACGATAAATATGGTTGCCGAGAAACCTTTTGTTCGTTTTGTTTTGCTCTCACTTAAATCTTTAAAAGAGTTAGGAGACTAATTTGATGTCATGAAACAAGTATGACAGAAATTTGCTTACACCTTCATACTTTGTCATCATGGAACCACCACCTGGTCTCCTTGGGAGACCTTCCATTTCTACAATTCTTCACATAGCGGTCGTTATCTTCAGGCCTTTCCTGCATGATCAAATTTAATGTTGTTATGTCAGTGTAAGTCAATGACTTCCTATTCAGAGATAAGAGCAACAGATAATGATCCATTGAAATGATCTCAAGAAAGATATCACTAATAATAGCCTGATTTTAGTACAAGTAAATTTCTCCACCCAATCTCTTTGCCACTGAACTAATACTTCGTACTTAAAAATTACAAAAGACGCACCTTCACTGTAGAGCTTGAGAGCATTGAAAGAATGCTAATACAGATTGAACTCACTGTCATAGCTGGTGACCACGAATCATACAGAATATCTACAATCACCACCACCCTCAAGTTAGAACTTGAATCATAGTATGCCATAATGCAAGTAAATATTAGTTTGAGAATTGAATTACAAAAAGAGTTATGGATAATGTGCTAGATTGCATCAATGAAGTATACAGTTTTAGAACAATGGACAAATGATTTATTATCTACAAAAGTAACTAGACCCCTTCTAATGATATGATGATCCTGATTCAAAGAGCATCAACACATTAATTATATTAGTAGAGTGAAAGATGGTATGATATACACTTCTATTACATTCATGATCATCTATCTGTTCAAGAGGCCAGAAAAAATGACTGCAAGAACTCCCCATCCCCCATGCCCAAACCCCAATTATAGAGGCTATCACCAGGTATCAGGCAAAGAGGGATGCAACAGAAGGATTTCTGCCTTTTAAAATAAAACCTTAAGCCAAAATGCTTCATAAGAAAAGTATGACGTCATATAAGCTCAAGAATTTAGAGATCAATAGAACCCACTGAAGCAGACACTATGTTTTGATAGGAAGAAACAGAGTGAAAGGAAGGAAACGGAAAGCAGAAGGATGAAGTTCCTTTGTTTGAATAAGGAAATGTGGAAGTGCGGGATCCAACTTCTCTCGCAATAAACACCATCCATCTAAAATGAGGGAGATCACGATTTGGTATGGGATAGTGAGCTCCACCTTCTCTCTCTTCTTTTCTTTCCACTCCCCTTTCACCTCTTCCCCTAATCTTCTTTCCCCTTCAATCTTGCTATACACAAATAAAGCTTAAAGTTAAAAAGAATGAACGGGGAAAAATACGGATGTTATAGCACACAACAAGAAATGCAGCTGTCATAAAAGGCAGGAGAGAAAAAAACTTAAACACTAACCTAGGAGTTTAGTGATTGATACATGAGAAACAAAGCTATTCAAATATGGCAACAAAAAATTAAGAACCACCAAGTACAGATCCTGTCAAAACCGGTAGTTCTATTCTGACAGCCAAAGGTAAGAGCTTGTTATCAAAGTACACTTCGACAGTGAACTGCAAGTAACGGAATGACCGCACCGCCAATAACAATACTTTCTGAAGCGATGGCAAAGGAGTAGTCATTTATAAGGGCTAAATAGAATTCAAATTGATACCAACAGAAGTCTAAGATGAGAAAATGTAAAGCAAATGCTAGATTTCTTATCATGAATCAGAGCCTGGATTGATATGAAAAGATCTGATATGAAACAAAATAAAAAGTAGGAAAACTAAGCAGAGATAAAAAGGAATGTAACCCTCATACACGAATGTTCTCAATCAGAAGATCTTACCTAAGCAAATATGCCCATTACTATATATATGAGGGTGAATCGGAGCGGGTTGCAGAAATACCACCTGTTCCAATAAAAAAAATAATACCCACACTCAATTACATGAAGAAAAAGAACATCAACTAGAAATTGTTCTTGTTCTTGCAAAATCAAACCAATAAAGCTAATAAAAGCCAAGTGAAAGAACATAACGAGACCTGGGGAGCTTCCATGGGGTAATGTTCAGGAAAATCAACCTGAAGTTGGTAAGTCTCATTCGCATACACGGTTCCAGGTGCTCCATTCACTTCAATTATCCACCTTTTTTTCAAATCAAACGAAAATTAAAGGAAACAATTGAATATCCAGAAGCCAAAATTCAAAAACAAAAGGTACCCGCAGATTCAATTTTGATTATTGGACCAAAACCCTAATGATTAGAATTTGAAAAAAAAAAAAAAATACCTTTGAAGATTATCGGTAACCTTATGCTTGAAACCTGTAGGAGGATTAAGCTGCCACTCAGCAAGCTCCTTTTGGAGTCTATTGCTTGCTATTTTGCTTAGTGTCTTTTAAACATCCAAAAACAAAAATTACTCATCAAATTGTGAAACTCAGAAAAAACAGATTAATCGAACTCGAATCATCGGCGAAAAGATGTAAACGAGTGAAGAGAGAAAGACAGACCTTGCGAGAAGTGGTGGATGAGGTGGTCATCTTCCTTGAATACTTCCTTGCTTTGTGCAATTGATTGATCGAGATGAAAGAGATATAGAGAGAGAGAGAGAAAGAGACAGACAGACACTGAAATTTCAACAATCGAGGAAACGCATAAAGAAATTATCGGAGTATTATTTATATGAGTTTTTTTTTTTTTTTTTTTTTTTTTTTTTTGGCAAAGAGTATTTATATGAGTTTTTTTTTTTTTTTTTGTGCTAATGTGGGAGAGTATTTATATGAGTTGGATTATGCTTTTATCCCATAATAGATGAGGCTTTTTTTTTTTTGCGGAATTATAGATGAGTCTTAAACAATTAAGACCATTCTTTTTTAAAAAAATTATTATATTATTCTCATTTCTTTTTAAATGAAATCATTTAATCGTTATATTTAAAAAGAAATGAATAGTATTTATATTATACTTCTTCTGTAGTATATTAACGGTAAATATTTGTATATTAAATCGTCACTGTTAACATGTTACGGATGAAGACTGATTATATATTATTTAAATTTGTTTTTATATTTGGCAGCTACAAAGGTTGGTGCCAACCAGGACCCACTATAGATCCACCCCATTGGTGAGGGCTTGGCTCCTTTAATTTGGGAAGAAGCGAGAGAAGAGGGTTGGTGACAGAAAGAGGAAAGTAAAGGGTTTGGGTGAGAGCAGGGATGCTTTATGGGTTAAACTGGGGAAATAATAAAGGCACAACTAAAATTGATATGGGCACATCTCATTGTGAGAGTACATTTCTTTGCTCATCTCACAAGAGTTGTGCCCATATCACTAATAGAAAATTGTCTATTAATATCGCCCCAATAGTATCGTTTATTTGAAAAACGATAGTAATAATGCTATAATTATATCGTTTTTGGTAAAAAGGATAGTAATAGAGAAATTATTAGTATCATTTTTAATAAAAACGATAGTAATAATGCTATATTAGTATCGTTTTTGTGAAAAACGATAGTAATGGAGACGTTATTAGTATCGTTTGTAATAAAAACGATACTAATAGTGTATCTATTACTATCGTTTTTTTAGAAACGATAGCAATGTATTATTTTTTTTAAAAAAAAAAAAGTCTGTACATACACAAGGATTATCAGCCAAAATTACTTCCACCAAAACCCCCAAATACTCCTCATCACCAAAACCCCAACACTAACCCTAGCTTTTTGGTTCTCTTCCTTCGACACCCACTGCACCACCACTGAGCAACGTCTGTCGTTGCTTCTTCCTCCGTGCTCGTCGTCGTCGACCTGCTGGTGCTACTCGCGGGTTCGACTGCTTCTTCTTGCGTGGTTGGACCTGGTTCGACAGCTACTGCTTGAAGCTTCGACCTGGTCCGACTGCTACTGCTCGAAGGTTGGAGGGCTACTGCTCAAAGGTTGGAGGGCTATTGCTCGAAGGTTTCACTGCTACTGTTCATTTCGACTGTTCATTTCCACCACCACGCCCAAGATAACCCTAACTCTTCCTTTTTTGAATTTTTCTGAATTTGATTTTGGTTTTTCATTTGATTATTCATTTTAGGGTTTGTGATTTTTTCAGATCTATGATTTGTGGGTTCGGTTTACAAAATTAGGGTTCGTAATTTTTTTTGATTTTATATATTTTTTTTTGTTTTTTCGTGTTATTTTGGCTTTTAATTTGATTTTTTCGATTTTGGTTCAATTTTTTGTGTAGTATTAATTTTTTTTTTCGATTTTTTTCGTACCCCGAGCACTCCCCTGTTCGTGTGAACAATACCTCGCACGCTGCTACCATGGCTGAAGTAGAGGAGATGGGCTCGACCACCACACGCACAACTAGTCCAACAGCAGCTCCAGGCCTTCAAAAACCCAGTTTAGGTATTGAATTGTTTCCAAACTCCCCTAATTTTGATAATTTGGCTAGAAATCCTTTGAATGCAAAGGGTAGAAAGTTAGGGTTTGTGACCCCAATTGTCAAAGAGGGGAAATTTTGTGTACAATTGCAATCTGATGAATTGGACAAGGAAAACGAGAAATGGAAATTTTCTCTTGTTTTTTATGCGATTGGAATCAAACCGAGTTTTAAGGCTATTCAAAAATATGCTCATCGACAATGGAATATTATTGCTAGAAATATTTTTCTTCATGATGATGGATATTTTATTTTTAGGTTTGCTTCATTCGTTTAGTGTGATGAATGAGATTAGGAATAATGGTTCGTATATGTTTGCTGGGAAACCGATTGTCCTGAAACAATGGAATGCAAAATTTGGTTTCAATGTAGAGGTGTTGAGGGTAGTTCCAGTATGGGTGAGGTTTCCCAATTTACCACTTAACTGCTGGTCTGATGATTCAATTAGTAGGATAAGTGGTGCTTTAGGGGTGCCTATTTGTGCAGATTCATGCACGAGTAACCAAAATAGAAGTAGTGCTGGCTGGGTGCTCGGCTACTGGCAGCCGCGCTGGGTAAATTGACATGTGTGTGTACTTTGGTATCGTGTGAAAAAGATACTAATAAGCTAAAAAAAACGATACTAATAGGGGATTTTTCTACTAGTGTCAAGTACGCAGCGGAAACAAGACACAATGGAATACCATAACAAGACTCTCAAGACAAGCTAATACTAACTCTAGACTTCTAGACTTTCATTATTGACTTTCAAATTCTAGTTCACTTCGAGGGTGCTAATCCATGACACAGTCTTTTGCTCGTAAGGGGTCAACCACAAAGGATCTACTTCCCCCAACTTTCCTTGCTCATGCCGGGTCAACCACTTTTGATCTACTTCCCGAGCACTGGGATCAAGAACTGTCCCAAAACCGCAGAAGAGACAGTATGTGGCTTCGACTATACCCATGTTCATGGTGCTTTAGCCACTAGATGGGCGGTCACTTCATAGATTAATATCTTTTCAAGTTCATCTTTCTAGTTCACAATTTGACTTTCTTTTACAAAACTTAACCTCTAATCAATTCTAGTTCAACTTTTATTGACCCAAGACTCTAGATGAGGACTCGAATACTCGACATTAGCCAACCATCACACGGTAATTCATCATTCAACATTATTTAATCAATTCAACAAGTTCATACGTAAAGACATGCAATAATCATAATTCAACAACATAATTCAATCATAAACAAAAGTTCAGAAGTCGAAATCTTACCCATTACTTACCATATATACACGGCTCTTTTGCAATAACAACAATACAATAATTCATCATCATAATTCATATAATCAATTCAATCATCAATATAAAATACAAGTTTAAACCAGCTAAAATAATTTCAAGAACGTAATCAAATTCCAGTCTTTTAATTAATTGAACCATAAAAATCTAATCTTTTATTCCTTCCTTTCACTCGGCAATTTCGAATATTAATAACCAAGAAATCAAGTTTTAATCAAATTAAAATTCAAGCTTTGATTAAACTAATTTAAAATAATTTCAAGAACTAGTTCAAATTCTAATCTTTTATCATAAAACAAGTAAAAATCACATCTCTTTATATTGAAATACCACTCGGCTCTTTTGTAAAAATAAACGAGATTAATTCCTTCTTTTACAATTCTAGAAATATCAAGACTAGATTAATAATACTAGATTAACATCAAAAAAATTCATGCTTAGATTTTATTCAAGAATTTCGAACCATAAGGTTATTACTCCAAGATTATCACACGGCAACTTTAATTTGGCGCGCTAACCAATCAAGATTATTAATTTAAACTTCAAGAATTTAACTAGATCAAGAATTAATTCAAGAAATTCATCAAGGATTATTAATAGATCAAGATTACGATTTAAAAATCAAGTTTTTATCATCAAAAACATTCGAACAAGGGGTATAGTTCACGGCATATATTCGATCAACATTCATAGCTGGTTCAACATTTATTCATCAAATCTATTTGGCAAGAATCATAGAATAAGCATAGAATATGGTAAAAACGTGAAATAAACTCATCAAAACATACTGAAATAATATCTTATCATTCGACAATCATGGCTCTATACTAATCATGTAATTCGAACTTTATCAAACATGATTCTAAATAATTCTACATAGTTCTAAACCTATTCTAAAGATTATATAACTAATCAATCCTATAGATTAAATAAAAGCAATCTAATTACCTATCAAGAAGATTATGGTTCGAAACTTCTATGGGGGACGAGGGGCACACGGTCCTTCCTGGACTTCTCTTGGCTCCTTGCTCCAATCTTAGAGGTTTGAAATGTAGAAAAGACTTTAGAATTATTTGTGTGAATTGTGTTTAATCAATTTGAGAGGATGGAATTATGGAATTATTTGTTTTGAGAGATGAGTTGGCCGAGTATATCATGGAAGTGAGGGAATTATTGGCCTCCTAAATTTTAGTAGGAGAATAGGATAAAATTAGTTTTTTTGTGGAGGGTCAAAATAGATATAGTTTTGTATTTTAGGTTGGAAATAGGAAAAACAATTAATAGAATAATTAGTAAGGGGGCCGTGAGATGATGGGGTTGAGGGAAACATTGGGCTTGAGTTTTGTCTGGATGAGGTAAAGATTTGGGCCAAAATCAATAATTAGGCTTACTATAGTGATAACTTATTAATTAATTAATTAACTAATTAATTAAATAAAACTTAAAATAGCCCAAAATTTTGGGGTATTATCTATGTGTTTAACCTGAACACATGTTGTTAAATCTGGACTTGTATTGGTAGACCTGGACATATTTGTAAACCTGGAAACAGAACTGGACACATTTGAAACCTGGATACAATTTGTAAACCTGATGAAAAGTTGTTAAATGTGGACAAACCTGGACAAATCTGGACAAACCTGGACAAATCTAGACAAACATGGACAAATCTAAATTGTTTGGTCAGATCGTCTAACCCAATAGTTTCTCTAAATTAAATACCCCATAATTCTAATGTTAAATCCCACAAAAAAAAAGTTACACACTCTTCCTCCCCTTCTTCATGGCGCTTTCCTCCAGCCTTCTCTTCCTCCCCTTCTTCTTCATGGCTCTTTCCTCTGACCTTCTCTTCCTCTCCCTCTTCTTCATGGTTGCGCTCTTTCCACCGGCCTCCCTCTTGGGTGTTGTGCCGGCCACATCACCATCACATCACCACCACTTTCATCCTCTTGGTTTTTTTTTCCTCTCTTTAATTTTAAAATATAAAATTAAAAAATTATTTTATGTTAGGATGATTTCAATTATAAGTATTAATTACGTATTTAATATTTTATTATCAATAATTTTATGGTTTTATGAATTAATATTCAATAGATGTTTTAATTAAGTAAAACAAAAGTTTTCAATATAAAAATAAAGATCATGCACACATCAGATTCTTATTTTAGTAATTTTGAATGCTTGAATAATTTTATACTTGTATTAATTAAGGCTATATTACTAGTATATAGGGTGTTTTGGATAAAAGCTCTTAATTTTCAATTCAAAGGTATTTTGCGATTCAGTAGTAGAAATTAAGATACGTTTAGGTGGCTAGATACTTTATTAAAATATTTAGTAGAAGAAATTAATATACGTTTAGGTGGCTATAAACTTTATTATCGTAATTAGTGTACAACAGAATACAAAGTTACCCTTTATAGAATAGTTTTATAAGGGGTAAATAATAAAGTAATTATAGACTTTTAGGCGGTGTTTGGTATAGAAATATTTGAAATTGCAAATAGAGTTAACCAAAGTGTTTACTTTTCAATTGGTTTGTTAAAGATTATAAGTAACACTAATTTATTGTTTACAAGGGGTGAGATATTCCCTCAATTTGTTTCCCTTGTACAACTTATAGGAACAAAAGACAAATCCTCTTTCATTCCCCTTGTTTCCATTCCACCTTTAAACCAAAGAACTAATAAAAAGAATATTTCTAGTTACCCTTTCCCCTTCACAAAATCATTTCCGTTTGATTTAGATTATCATACCAAACACCACTTTAATATGTTGTACACTAATTTAATATACACCAAATATATTTTAGAATGTTACAATGTTGGGGTCATTCTAATATCTTATTGACAACATTTACCCCTTCTTTTGTTGGTTCTAATATTGAGTACAAATCTATAAGATCCTGCATCATCTTAAACCAAACGTCTCAATTTCAAGAATTTGTACAGTATTTAAATCATTGCACACCATCAATCCCTTTCCTCGCTTTTCTGAAAATGTTGGGATAAGAAAAACCAAGTTGATTTCATACATAGCCTCAGTTGTTAGCACTAAAATGATGTGGAAGAACTTTATATGGATTAAGTATGCCATTCGGGTCCATCAACTTCTTCATGGAGACCATTAATTGCACCTGTGTTAAGTTATCAGCATATGCCAAAATTCTTAGTTGTTTGCAGACATAATCATGAACAAAAATAAGTTGACACTTTACAAAAATACAAAACGAACAATTTAACAAAAAAGAGGGGGAAAACAGGAAAATAATTGCTCCTAAACATCCAACACTTGTTTTGTTGCATCAACACTAATTTCAAGTTTGCTACTATCTCTTATCAAGGGTCAACCAAAAAAATGAGAATATAGAAGAATAAGGACTCACACCTAATGTGAACTGTCACAGCCTAAGCTAAATCAAGCTACTTTTTAGGGACCCAATAAGAAGGCAACAGTCAAATTCGAGGATGCAAGTGTAATAATGTATCCTAAAAGTACTATGTAGTTCTCAAAATACATACTACGTATATACTAAGCAGTTACCAAAGAACCATGAACAAAACAAAGCGTAACTTTAAAAAGATTCAGCAGCACAAGAAAAGACACATGAAGACTGATTAAAGCAATATAGGAAATGTACAAAAACATTCTCAAAAGCTAAGAAAGAACGAGCTTAGCCTATTCAGAACTTAGTCAATAGATCCAAAGTCAATGTAAGATCAGCTTATTCTTCTTATGTTGAGCAGTTTATTAGAGAGAGATTCATGCAACGTAAATCCTTACCACTTCAGGAGACTTGCTGTAGTAGAGCTTATTTGCTTTCATCAGTCCAATCCCATGCTCAGCACTGATACTCCCACGCTGTTCAGATGTCCACTCATAAACAAAGGGCTCAATTTGTGCCAAAATCTGCAAGACAATGAGTCAGACTTGTCTGATGAACAATGCCCAATATGTTATTCAATCAAACATGCAAGAGAGAACTTACAGCATCGTCATAATGCGGAGATGTTATGTTAAGGTGCAAGTTGCCATCCCCCAAGTGGCCATATCCTACAACTTTGGCTGGGTGACCTACAAAAGGGGGCAATCTGATGCTAAGACAAAACTGTGGGAGGGCACTTCCATGTCAACTGCTTATTAAAATGGCAAATTGACAATATCCTTGTGTTTTTTCAAAAAAACAAAGGAGAAATGACCAACACATTGCATGTTTCAATACATCCACATATAAATCTCCCATACATCAAATAGTATGTAGCTCCAGTATAAACATCTTTTGCGAAGTAAACTGAGCCAACAACCTCTCAAGGTGAGACGAAGTGTAGTTTTGCTTGTATATAATATACTAAGCCTAAAAACAAAACCCCCAATATGTGATCCATATTCACATAAATAGAATGCAAATTCCATTTGTTCAGCTTTAAGGCCTTTTAACAGCGGCCTTCCAAATTTTCTCACTTAATAATCACTAAGGGTCCGTTTACTAGAGCGAAAAATATTTTCCCTGAAAACAGTTTTCCTATTTTACATCGTTTACTTTGGGTGAAAAAAAAAAATGTAAAATTTTGGGTGAAAACTCATTATACACCCTATTGGAAACATTTTCCTAAAAATTTGGGAATAAAACTTATTTTCCTTGCAAGTAAACATTGGAAAATTTGTATGAAAATGAGTTTTCCAATGTAAAATGTTTTTCATGGAAAATCATTTTACATTGAAAATGTTTTACACCAAAGTAAACGGACCCTAAATGAAATTTGGATGTTATAGTAATCAAATGCAATCAAAGGTGCCTAATCACAGCGCCTAATCACCCAGAAAGATATGTTGGTAAAGACGGATCTACTAATTGGAACATGTTCTGAAGTGTGTCAACAGACGACCCATTTGTCGAGCTTTGAGGGGAAAGAAGACGCATCATTTCTCAAATGATAAATTTAATATATTTATTTTAATTTTCAGAAAAGTTTATTGGTAGTTTTCTACGCGTTTTTATTCTTCCGAAAAGACAACTCTAGATCCTAGCAGTTTCTGTTCATAGATCAACCTTCATGGGTGGAGAGCACACCATCCTTTCTTCTAATAAACATGGTAGCCTACAAATTGACAGTCTTCGCTCTTGGTGTTTTTGATTTAGTAAGAAAGTTTACCAGCTCATTGGCCGGTACAAGGATTGAAACCTCCAAGCTCAGGAATCAGAGATGGAGGTGGAGCCATACCTCATTCCTCAGTAACTCTTCCCCATGCATCAGTTCTTTCTTATTAGTATATGCATCTGTGCATGAGCACATAACTATAGCTATTGTACAAAAATTGATATATAGCCCCTTACATTGGGCTTGCAAAGAAATTAGTAAAGGCATGATATACCAAAATGCAAAAGAAAATAGAGAAGCTTACCAAGACGTGCTCGCATTTCATCAACAAGCTCATACATTTTCTCCAAAGGCAAAGATAAGTCATACTTGTATACAGCCCCCGACTTCATCAAGGCCTCTGGTATGCCCTGAAACACAGCAGCTTATATCACGTATAATAAAGAAATTAATTCCCACAGTCCCGGTTTTGTTCCGTAAAGGAATGTTAATACAAGATCCATAATAAAAATTCATGATGATTCATCAAAAAGCATATGAAATTGAACAATCATAACTCATATAGAACTACAAGGAAAAAGATCGGGTTGAAACCTCACGAATACGCCAAAATGAAGATACTTGATTGATGTCTTGTGCCACCACACCATCTAAGATTAAACCACTCTCCATCAAACGAAATAGGAACGTCTCAAGCTTCTCTCTGGACAAATAACCATCATCCAATTTTAGACCTATCAATTACAAAATATTTTGAACAATATCCTGTTGGCCACCAAGAAAAAATTGTGTAAGCAAATTAAACATGCTCTTATTTAAAGCTAACAGGGAGGGCATCAGTTAAATAGGTGAGGTTCAAGCGATAGAGTAGAAAAACTAGCTCAAACATAACTTTGCAAGAGCTCCCTTGAAACATGTGCATCTCAACCACAATATCAACACATAAAAGCACTTTCCTTCAGATTAACATGGCTGACAATGATAATGAGGATATACAGTTGCTTGAAGATAGACATGTCTCGTGATGAAGAACATATTGAACAAAGAGATTTAGCAAATGTTGATTATTTCTCAAGGTAAATATGATTAGATGATTATTTATGTCTTGTCATGCTACAATACTGAACACAAAGGAGATAATGGTGCTGATCAAATCATGAAATGAGTAGCCGTATCAAAAATCAAGAATAATTGACAGTATTTCATTTATGTCATATTATCTATTCCTAGGAACCGCTATCGTATTGTCATTATCAACTTATTTCTTATCCTCATAAAACTAAAATGCTTGTAAGGAGTGAACAGTGAAGGGCATAAATTTCATCAATTCATCTATCAGACCTAGTAATCTAACAGTGGAAATTGTAATTCTCCCATTTTCCTCACTAGGATAGTTCTTACATATATGTACATATATATAGGAATATGATCACGTGAAGATCGTAAATTGTGTAAACTGTAAACCATATAAAAGAAGCATATGAGGTTTAAAGGTGTATTCTCTAGTCATCAATAACATTTTGACAACTTTGGTATGAAAAACACACATACCCTTTTATTTAATTATTTTTGGGAAAAAAGAAATTATCAACCAAAAGCATAAAACATAAAGGTACAAGCCAAAAAAAAAACACAAAACCACATAGACAAACAAGAGCTACCCTCTCCATTTTCTCAACTTCTAGGAAGGGTATGAAAAGAAAAGGGAACATCCCTAACAAACTATCACAGCATAGCTCGCTGTTTTTCCCTACAAACACAATAACCGAGGAACGCAACCTGCATAACAATCAACGCAACATTAAAATTTTGAAGCTGGACTCTGTTTCTTGAAAGAAAAATCTGATACATAGCCTCAGTAGATCTCCTAGTCGCCCTTAGAGCACGAGCCTGCTCATTCACAAACCCCATAGCAGACCTCCTACTACCCAGCAAACCCAAAATCTGCACCCAGACAGAATAAGAGACATGGGAGTTAAAAAGATAAATGCTCAGTAGCTTCCTCAGCGTACTACACAAAGCATAGAGATGTGTGCCCTGCAATTACCTTGCTCACCCTTGCAGCAATGGGCAGCCTATCCAGTAAAGCCAACTAAAGAATAAAGAGACTGCTTGGAGCAGCTTTATTGTTAAGCACAAGCATTTTCCACTCCACACTTTCATAGTGAACACACAAGCACTTGTAAATCAGCCCCATATATAAAATTTTCATCCTTAACCACTTGAGCCCAGCCACCACAATCATCAACCAACTTACCAACTGCTGTAACTGCAGAATCTTCCTCAAAGCCCAAGAAGCTGTAGAGGCCTAGAGGGAATAACACCACTAGGTAAAATTTCTTTTGAAGTAATACATATGCTCCCATTTAACCCAAAGCACATCCTTTTTAAAAGTCAAAGCCCAAAGTAGGGTCCTTAATATTTAAACCTCCTGCCTTCCTTGGTTTAGTAAAGCTGATCCCAAGCTGTGTAGGTTTTCCTACAAAAAGCCTACAAGCAGATTCCATCTCTCTTGACACTTTCTTTGGCAAAACAAAGATTTGGCTCCAAAAAGTTTGGACACCAAAAAGAACCAACTTTAATTGCTACAATATACCAGCATAGGAGAGATATCTAGCAGACCAGGATTTAATCCTATTAAGGATTCTTTCCACAAGAGGCTTACACTGAACATGGCTTAACTTCATAGAAGAGACTGGAATCCTTAGATATTTAAATGGGATAGAGCCCTCTACAAAGTGAGAGTGCTCAAGCACTTCAGATTTCACCTCATTAGTCATTCCACAAACCACCAAGATACATACTGTATTACTTTTCCACAAATTTGAATGAAGCCTGGAAGCAGTAGAAACCTAGTGAAAAGCATAAAAGAGAATTTGCACTGAAACCTTAACATCCATAGAAAATAGAGGCAAGTCATACGCAAACATAAGATGTGTTAAACCAAGTTTCTCACATCTCGGGTGAAAATTGAACTTAGGATTAGGATTAAGAGCCATAACATACAAACACCTACTTAAGTACTCTATACCAAAAGCAAACCCAAAAAAAGAGGACATAGGATCCCCCCGCCTAAGGCCTTTACTATCAAAGAAGGGAGAAGAGGAATAACCATTAATCAACATAACGTAGCTAACATTGCACAAGCATCCCATCACCCATTTAATGAAAATACTAGGAAACCCCAGCTCTCCAAGAATAGCTTCCAGAAATGGTCATTCATTTGAATCATAAACCTTTTGCAAATCAATTTATATCATGCAATTGGGAGAATTACCTTTACTATAAAAATACAGTAGCTAACAGGACATTATCAGAAAGGTGTCTCCCTGGGATAAACCAGCCTTGGAGCAGCCAATGACTTCATGAGTAACCTTTTGCAACCTACTCGTCCTAGTTACCAACATCAACAATTAAAACTGCAGCCTGGACCACCTGATTCATTGGGGTGTGTGCAATAGGGTTAGGGCGTTAGGCTCACCAGCAGGTTGTTGCTGCTTAGTAACAAGCTGTTGCTATTCAACAGGAGCAGGCTGAGACACCTTCTTAGGCACCCACCTCTTTTGAGCAGGATTACTTCCTTCCTCTCACGCTTCATCACATGAGAACAATTTTGACAAAGTACCTAACACACTAAGCAGAAGGGAGTCTTTTATTCATAGTAAATTGCCTGCTTAAATTGAGTCCCATTCCCATTCTCGAAGCAGAAAAAATTAAGGAAATCCACTGTTATATTCATATCCACCAAAATGCGAGCAAAAAAAATCCGTAATTGTTTAGTGGTACATTCATCTGCAAACACAAGAACACCTAAAATGCTTCCAATATCAATCAATCAATCAAAGCCTTATTCCCATAAGAAAATGCTTCCAATATGACTGAGTTAATTAGTCCCTCAACAGTGCAAAGGAAGATTAGGCAGGCTAACAACAAAGGAATCACCCTCTCCTTAAAACTGAAGTTATAAGCCCGTGCCTTAACAATTACAGGCTTACCATAAAAACAGGATGGCTAGAGTAAAAAATATGATTCTTACCATTTAGAGTTGTGAACATCACAAAACAACCACCATCATGAAGATAGCAGGGGAACTCACTAAAACCAATTAACTACAAATTTCTTGATGGCAGTAATAGTTGGAGTCTCGCACACAACACACACCACTAAGAAGCAGCCCATTTCTCAGCACAACTATCAACCTCCGATTTGCCTTCTTATCATCCTTAACACAGGTGCCACAAATTGCAGAGATACACTTTTCTTAGCAAATGCAAAATCCTCACCACATCTGTCCATGAACTATTACCTTTCCCAGCCTCCAATCCTCCATAGTTACACCATAAGCAGCTTGAGCCTGTGGCGAAGGAGCATTTGCCTTGCCTCTAGAGACCATGTTCCATTTGCAGAAACCTGTGATCCATTCGAAAGAGCCCCAAAGCCCTCACCCTCATGATTAAGCCCCAAAACTGCAAAGCCCTTTATTATTATATGCATCTCTTAAATCCTCACATGCACCCCTGTTTTTTGTTTTCACAGTTACCAACTATTTTGTGGTTTTTACTTTTTAGTGGATCCATCCTCTCTCTCTCCTCCCCCCTCCCCTCTCTTGTTGTTGTTGTTGTTGTGTGTGTATGCATAATTGTATATATATATATATATATATATATATATATATATATATATATATATATATATATATATATATATATATATATATATATGTATATATGCACACAAACATATACGTATGCAAGTATATAGTTATATACACTTACGTATATATGTATGTGTATATCGGTGTGCATGTGTGCTTGTGTAATGTGTATAGCATGATAAATTAACACTAATTCAAACATCATTAAACAAGGCTTAGCGAAACCATCTAAAAGTCCTATTCGAAGCCAATCTGGTTTTTTCAGATATTCAAGCATTGTATATTGGATATCCAATCCAAAAAATACAAACATCCGATAATGATTCAAATATCTTTTTTTTTGGATTTATCGGATATTTGAAAATATTTCGGGTATTCAAATATCCAAAATACTTTGAAATTAAAATCCAAAAATTCGTATCGTTTTTAAATTTGAATATCGATATTCCGATATCAAAAAATTTGGAATAATAAAAAAACTTCCTAATTTGCACAAATACGGATGTCATATTGACAAAATTCGATTCGAAATATTTAGGTATCAAATATTCGAAAATTTCGGATCGGATATGGATATCATCATATCTAGAATCCAAAATTTTGGATATAGAACAAATATCCGATATGTGCTCACCCTTCCATTAAAGGAAAGAAATTTGATGCATCCTCTGAAACACTAGCATGAATTCACAGCTATAGTTAACTTGTGCCTTGCAAAACACGAGATAATAGTAAGCATTGAACACTAACTTAAGAGATACATAGTTACATACCTATCATAAGCTTCATCACTTCCTGTTGTTTCAATCAAAACATAAAAGTTGTGCACTGTAGGATGCAATGGATTTCTAACACCTTCTAAGTTATTCAAAACCTGCAATAAAACCACCAATCGTCCAATACTCATTGCAGTAGCTTAATATGCAAACCAAGCATCTCTTCTAAGTTAATATAATCATTAAATTCAAAAGGACACTAGCTGAAAATCCATTTTGAGAGTCAACAGTCCAGAATTTGATGAAAAAAATGCAAACAGAAAATCACCAAAATACCCAATTGAATAAGAACAGATTTACTTGAGGGTTTTCATCCTTTAACAGGCTAGCTACATAGAGAGTGGTGAATACCAACGTTGTCTTGGTCTAGTGGTGCCAGGGGCTAGACTTGGTAGGGAGAACCATGGTTCGATCCCCCACAAGCACATTGAGAGGAGTTTAAAACCTTAACCCCGGGACGCGCTCCGAATCCGGATTAGCCCAAAAAGGGTGAACCGGGTGGGTACACCAAAAAAAAAAAAACATAGAGAGTGGTGAATAAGAGAGAAAATTTTCAAGTGTCGCCTGTCCTTGAAATACTTTGGGAGGGGATGCAAAAGGGATTTAGAGCACGTGTATGCATTTGAGTTGGAAAGAGACAGAAATTATAAGATGACGATCAGATACTAAGTTCACAAACCAAAAAAGGATGCATGCTAGCTGAACTTATTAGTGTGTGTCAAGAATGTTTAGCTACCTTATATGAGAAAGATAGGAAACAGAAGGGTGAGCTGAAATTGCAAACTACTCTAAACGGCTAAAAGAAGTCCACATATTACCAAGCCATTGTTCAAAAGTAGCTTTTTGAATCAATTGAGAAATAAGAGGGGCTGCCATGCTTAAGTTTTCAACTTAGGGTCCGTTTGGTAGGATGTAAAACGTTTTCCCTGAAAATTGTTTTCTCATTTTACGTTGTTTAGTTTGGAGTAAAACATTAAAATGTAAAACTTAGGGTGGAAAATCATTTTCCACCTTATTCAAAACATTTTCCCCAAAATTGGAAGCAAAACATTTTACATCACAAATGGAAGGAAAACATTTTCCATCATAATTGAAGTAATTGATTTTCAATTCAACCAAATAATGAAAAATGCTTAAAATGGAAAATCATTTTACATGCAACCAAACAACGAAAAACCTTTGTGAAAATGAACTTTCCAATGTAAAAGGTTTTCATGGAAAACAATTTTCATCCGCAAACGTTTTACACCCTACCAAACGGAGCCTTAGTTAACTGTGCTGTAGTTTTATCATAAATTTCTAATACATCATCAGTTTTTTTTATTTTTACTGACTTTCATGCTTGCCGAATGTTGATGCATTACTTTACAAATAATGTCTTTAATTATATATTATTGATAAAAAATATAATAATAAAAAATTTATTAAAAAAAACACTTTAGGTAGTGTTTTATTTTGGTTCATGTCATAAGATGTGACAAAGTTTTACGCTGGCTGTCACAGGCCTACCGCAACCCTCCTCCTTTATCTAGGCTTGGGACTGGCAGCGAGAAACCCACTGGCGGAGTTCAGAGATGCGGATGTTGAGATGGGTGTGTGCCAACACTCTACGAGATATAATCAGAAATGAAGATATTCGTAGGAAAATTGGTGTTGCGGATATTGCGAGCAAGCTAAGAGAAAATCGATTGCGTTAGTTTGGGCATATAACACGGAGACCCAGGGAGCACCGGTATGAAGAGTGGAAGAGTGGGATCAGGGAGATTTCAAACGTGGTAGGGTGAGACCGAAAGTGACTTGGAGGGAAGGAGTTAGAAAAGATATGAAGCAGTTGGATTTACAAGAGATTGAGGCTCTAGACCGTGCGGGGTGGAGGAGGAAAATCTATGTGGATGACCTCTCGAAATAATCACTTTCGTTCATGTAGCCGACCCCACTTATGAGAATAAGGCTTTGATTGATTGATTGATTGATTTAGGTAGTATTTTAGTAGGATTTTCTATTTTTATTTTGGCTAATTTCTGACGATAACAAACCATTTTGACTTTTTTGTGTTTATTTTAGTAAATTCTCTTGTTATATTGGTTATGGTTGGTTGCATTTGGTGTTTGTTCAGTTTTGCAAGGAGTTTTACAAAAAAGCCTCATTTGATCTAAATCATTTCTCAAAAGCACCCATAGACCACACGACCCATGTGAAAAGTGAAATTCCCAGGTCACTATGAAGGCCTGCCATGGGCGGACCCACGTTGGAACAAGGGGGAAAGTGGTCCCCCCACTTTTAAAAAATATAAACAGAATGTATTTGAAAAACGGATTAAAACTATTTCGCGTGTTATAGTTTGGAAGACAAAACATTACAGCCTAGCGGTACCTTTGTGTTTTGTTCTCGCGCGAAATCTGGGATCGAAACCTGGTGACCTCAACTTTTTTCTTCTTTTCTAAAATAACACGCATGATGACATGTGGACATGTAATCATTTAGGTACTCCAGGATTGATGATTGAAATTGTTTTTGTTTTTTTAACCTTTTTTTAATATATATTTTTTTCTTTTTGTTATGTATTTAACTTGAATAATTATACAACTTCCTTATCGCAATAAATACTCGTAATTTTTGTCATTTTTTGTTGTAACACAATATTTGCAATAAATATTTATTTATTTTAGTATAAAAATCACCCATGTGTAGATTTTTTTTAAAAAAACATTACTTTGTTGTTAGGCCAATTAATAGTATTCATTTTTCACTCTATCTCTTTCTTTAATTTTTTTTGCCTGACAGTCCGTATCACATACTTATATAGCGACTATTATTGCGATACGGATGTAGTAATATTTTTCTTGATTGATTTGGCAGTTCATTTTTTTTAACTTGAGTTAAGAGTTAATGAATATATAGGTGCTGCCTATAGTTGGATTAATTAGATATAATTTATGAGGAAAACACATAAATTTTAGTATTTGATTAACATATTGCAAGTAAAATGACCTATTTTATGTAGAATTTTGGAAGGGATTAATGAATTGAATAATAGTTTTGGAAAGCTAAAACACAAACATCATACTTAATATTTTTCATTCTGAAATCAACTTACAAAAGATGCTTTTAAATAGAAAAAATACTTAACACATAAGTCCTATTGTTTAGGAAAATCACCCACTAACATTACTCCACTAAGTCACTAACCTAATGATACTTGACCAGTCCAAGCATTACTGACTACTAACTAACTTCTAATTAATGGTACCTAATTTTGACTAATTAAAAATCTACTCAATACAATATTATTTTAATAACTAAGAAACTAACGCATCTTTGAAGCACACCAACATACCCCTTTGCTTCAAAGTGGGATCTTCAAGAACTTGTACTTAGCTTTCATATTGTTGTCACAGACTTAATTTGATACACTTCTAATCGGTAACTCCTGTTGATGCACATTATCACCAACATTACTTTTAAAATTGTTGATGCACATTATCATCAACCTTCATTTAAATTTGTTGATCCACATTATCGTAAACCTTCATTTAATGGAGCACTTCTCTCCAAATTTTCACTTGTTGATGCACTTCTCACCAACTCTACACTTCTTAGGTTTTGGAGCACTTCTCTCCATGAACTCTATTTGACGTTGTCTTGCATATTGACTACGTCCTCCACCAATTTTTTTACGACGACAACCACGACTACACATAATTTAAAACGAGACGAATCCTTGACGCCAAATTTATTTATTATTTTTTTTTGCCCTCTTTCACTTTTTTTTTGGGCTAAAAGGGAACCCATCAACAATGCTCACAATTTTTTTGAAAAAAATTTATTTTTTCATCACTCTTTTTTTATCACTCTTTTTTTTCTTTCTTTTCTTCATCTTTCCCTTCTCTTTTTTCTTTCACTATCCCGGATCTAACCTGAAGCTCTGATACCATGTAGAATTTTGGAAGGGATTAATGAATTGAATAATAGTTTTGGAAAGCTAAAACACAAACATCATACTTAATATTTTTCATTCTGAAATCAACTTACAAAAGATGCTTTTAAATAGAAAAAAATACTTAACACATAAGTCCTATGGTTTAGGAAAACCACCCACTAACTTACTCCACTAAGTCACTAACCTAAGGATACTTGACCACTCCAAGCATTACTGACTACTAACTAACTTCTAATTAATGGCACCTAATTTTGACTAATTAAAAATCTACTCAATACAATATTATTTTAATAAATAAAAAACTAACGCATCTTTGAAGCACACCAACATTTTATGCATATGGAACACAAATGTAGAAGTATTTTGAAAAAATATTACAATAGAATGAAATATTTTGGGTAGAGAATCAACAGCTGGAGTATAAAAATCAAAATTTTCCTATTTTAAAATATCATATGGAATGTACGAATTTCCACATTTAGGATCTTAGACTGTAAAATTTAAGTATTAAGCAATTTATGTGCTCTAGTAATTATTTTTATATTCAATTCAAGTGCCTGGTTTTTATCTAAGTTCTTGAACATATACATTTTGTCCCCCCAATTTCAAAATCCTGGGTTCGCCACTGAGGCCTGCATCTAGAAGACTTCCTGTAACTACTGGAAAGGTGCTATACAAAGCAGCAAAGAGTGTGAAATTCCACACGCCTGTGTTGAATGTGCGCCCAGAATAAATCAGAATTTGTAAAATGTAGGCAACACGCCCGTGTGAAGTCCCACGCGCCCGTGTTGTTGTACTTTCCACAATGCTTCAAGGCTTCCAGTAGTTGATGCTTCAAGGCAACACGCCTGTAATATGAATTGCCCGTGTTGATGTACTAAAGACCCCAAACTTTTGGGGGAAAGGCTCATAAATAAAATCCGTGAGTTTCTCCTTGGGGAGCAAGGTAAAGCAAAATAGCCTATAAAAACACAACTCCTCCATCCATCTTCTTACTATCAACTCTACTACACATCTTCTCACTTACTACAAACTTTTTAATCTTAGTATTATTTTTCCTGAGCTTTCTTTCTTCCTTCTCCATCTCCTTCTCTTCTCACTTACTCCTTACCTTTCTCCTTGACCTTGACCTTGACCTTGACCTCAAAAGTTCATTTGACCACCAAAATTGATATGAATTTGAAAATTTCTTTGACCAACATTTTGCCCTTGGCCTTGCCCTTGAATTGGACCGCTCCTCCAACCTAAATAAGGATGGTGTTTCCACACCTCATTATATCTGCTGGAGTAGGCGTCAAAACTTTGGATAGGTTGAACATTGTTTACAGCATTTATCTGTTCCATGTTGGGAGAGGGGAAACATGATTCATTGATTAACAAATAGCAATCAGATGAAAGATGATCATTGTTGCCATATACGTCACAAAGCATCAATTGCATAGGCATGTTTTGGGAGTTACAATAGCTAGATTCATGTGAACTATGATGAGGGGATGTTGGATTGGGAGAAGATTGTAATTGAGCATCTAATTTAGACGATAAAGCATCGGACTTGGAAGACAGCATGTTAATAGCATTTATATCATACCTCCCGCCTTTCTTTCAGCTTTTTCTCTCGCATTGGCTCCAATTAGCGTAGTTTTGAAGTACATCATCAATGGCATATGAAATAGTTATAAAAAGAACAATGGAGAAGAACTAAGTCAAGTTCCATTTCAAATAAGTTTGAGGGTCCTCACTCATGAGACCTTTGGTATCAATTTTGAATTGGAAGCAAGTTTGGTTTACTTTTCGGCCTTGTTTTGACCACCCAAGTTCACTATTTAGGCCTCTAAAAAAAATTACTATTTAGGCTAGTTTCACTTCACACTACAATCTAAAAAGATCATTTGACTTAATTGTAGCAATATCATAGTCGGTAGCAAGAGTTGATTTTAATGCATATTGAGAAGATTACTAGCATTAAGATTGTCGAGCAACCTTTCTCTCAATCATTTTAATACTTCGATGTTCTTCAAGCTCCTTCGAGGAGTCATGAGACATTATTTTGGAAGGACTTTGAACTTTGTGCTAGGATTTGGTAAGAAAGGTACAAATAGGTGATGATCGGATTGGTTCCCTAGTATTATACTATTTTCACTTGAGTTGATCCTTGGCATCCACTCTATTTTGATTTCTTAGTCATAAAAGATTTTAATATCCCTTAATTATCTTAGATTATAAAAATTTATATTATAATATATACTGAGACAAATCCAACAACATAAACAATTTTAAATAATAACATTTGACTTTATCTATTAGTAAAAAAAATGCATGGTCAAACAATCAGACCTAATAAATGAATAGTGCAATTTTCAAAATGTTGCAATTTATTTGAAATGGAAGAAGTAGCTGCTTTTCTTGCTATGCCCAATCCCATGAACCAAAGGCATGTCCTAGGTAGTCAATCAAAATGATAGGAAGGTAAATTATACCAAGAGCCTTGATTACATTTAACCTACTCTAGACATAAAAGTAACAATCTTGCGTTCATAGAGTGTAGACAGAAAAGCAAATTTGACTCACGTGATGATGAAGATATTTCATGTAACACCCTTATAAAGAACAGAAGAAAAGAAAGCTCCAGAAAGCAAACAACTCTATGTGAATTTGCCAGCAAAAACCATCAAGCGTTTCTATATGAAAAATAATTTTATTCAATAAAGGGGGGAAAACCACCCAAAAGAAAAAGAAAAAAGGGGGGGGGGGGGGGGGGGGCGGGCGGGGATCTTACCACATCCATTGCATGACTATCCAAAAACTCAAATGCTGATAACACCTCCCCAAGTTTTCTTCTAGCTTCAAATAGAAGTTTCTGTAAGCAGTAGATAAAAATGAAAATGACCATTATGTCTGATCAAGGAAAGACTGTTAAAAATTCATGCCAACTACAAATGTAATCAAATCAATGCAATATGATATGATTTACTGCTTAGTGCTCTAAAAAACCTTAATCACATCTTTATTTGCTATACATAAATGAAGATGAATGACCACCTTGGCCATTTCATTGAAACCAAAAGCTCAATAAATAAAAGGCAAGCTTTCAAACCATCTTTAAGCTGATTTCCACATTCCATGTCCCAAAAAAAAAACGAAAAATCCAACGTCTACACATATTCGAGCATGACGACTGTAGAAGGCAAAAAAAATTGCTAAAACTTAAGAATTTATTTTGAGACTACTGGTGATTTTGGAAAAATTCTGTAGTTGAACGTTCAAAGTGATCTTATAGGTCAAATCAAACAGATAAGTGCATAGTCAATATATGGCTTTCCTTCAGTTTTTTTCCCTGGGCCATCGATGAAATTCAGATGGTAATTCGACTCTAAAAAACCATGTACTGGAACCTTACAAGTTGATAAACTTTAGGATTGGTTTGTTGACATGCAAGACTAAAAGGATGCATTTCTATCAGCAACTAGTATGGGTCTGCCTAATGTTTTAAAAAGCAGCTTTAGATGAAGTCGGTACTGATAAAAACTTATTCAGGAAATTATGCTGCAGCTTAAAGAAAAAGGATACAAAGAAATAGAGAATTAGTAAATTCAATATAACAGGTACAAGTATGCCAAATTGGAGCAATGGAGACAATGGCTGGAATCTAGAGGATTTAAGCTAAGTCAGACTAAGACTGAGTATTTGGAATGTCGTTTTGGGTCACAGAGGGGGGCAAGTGATGTTGTGGTGAGGTTAGACGGGAAAGATTTAGCCATGAGCGAGTACTTTAAATATCTTGGGTCAATCATCCAAAAGAATGGAGATATTGACCAAGATATGGCTCACAGGATCAAGTCGGGGTGGCTTAAATGGTGTGCGATCGAAGCATCCCCTTAAAGTTGAAGGGGAAATTCTACAGGACCGCTATAAGACTAGTGTTACTTATAATGTTGGGCTTCTAAGAAGGAGCATATCCAAAAGGTAGGGGTTACAGAGATGCGGATGTTGAGATGGATGTGTGACAACACTCTACGAGATAGAATCAGAAATGAAGATATTCGTAGAAAAGTTGGTGTTGCGGATATTGTGAGCAAGCTAAGAGAAAATCGCTTGCGTTGGTTTGGGCATGTAACACGGAGACCCCAGGGAGCACCGGTACGAAGAGTGGAAGAGTGGGATCAGGGGGATATCAAACGTGGTAGGGGGAGAACGAAAATGACTTGGTGGGAAGGAGTTAGAAAAGATATGAAGCAGTTGGATTTACAAGAGATAGATGCTCTCGACCGTGCAGGGTGGAGGAGGAAAATCTATGTGGACAACCTCTCGGAATAATCACTTTGGTTCATGTAGCCGACCCCACTTATGGGAACAAGGCTTTGATTGATTGATTGAATCAACAGGTACAAGTACATCGTAGTTACAGAAAGCAGCTCAGTCATCTGACTACATAGAGCTTTTAGCAAATTAGATTGAGGCATATTGGAGGCTAGTTTCATGGTGCTGTCAAAGGGAGTGACCAGAATATCTCAGCTGCCTCTCTACCCTCTCAAGCTTTCACCTTCAGGATATATGCAACCAAGAGTTGCTCTGACCAGCAACCAGTAATATTAAGAGAATAAACAAAGGTAATATGGAGTATTATAAAATTAAAAGGGAAAATATTAAAAAGTGCAAAAATCAATATGAAATACAACAGAATCAGTAGTAGCCTTTATGAAAAAGGCACCATTGATTTATCAGCTTATCCCATAGAATCATCATATGGACAGGAAAAAATATATCTATTTCCAAATTTCTCAACCCTTGGAAAAAAAAAATTACTTAGCATGTTATATAAGGGGGCAGTTGCTGAAGGAATATATAACCCTAAGTTAAGCTAAAACAGGCCAAAAAGTTGTACTAATGCAGCATAGATTTGAAAAAATATGGTGATTGTTGAACCTACTCAAATATCCTTGCTTTGTTACATTCTTTGTAAAGATTATAAAATTTTGTTACACCAGTTTCCAAGCTACATCATGAACCTAAACTGCCAGCCAATGGATGATGGTTAACAAGTTCATGAAAAAAAAAAAGAGACTTTTTTTCAGATATGAACAGATATTATGAGTAACAACAAGATTATAAACAAGGTTATATGAGCTAGGAAACAATAAAATATGATTTCCAAGTAGATTACTTGCAAGCTACCTGACAGCTGAGATAGTCACTACATGCCAAAAAGGCAACGTTAGTGGCAGACAGCTTAGGAGGAGTAAGAATGGAAACTTTAGTCACAATACCAAGGGATCCTTCACTTCCTGCAGTCAGACAAGCACAGGTACATTTATTATCAAGGCATAAAAAAGCGATTCTTCACATTCAACTTCTTGGACATGCAAGAAAACAATACATACAATATTTTGTCACAAACCTATGAACAGATGCTTTAAGTCATATCCAGTGTTATCTTTACGTAAGGTTCCAAGCATGTCCATCACAGTACCATTGGCTAAAACAACTTCAAGGCCTACAGAAGAATTCCAATGGCAAGGCTCAATGCTGTGCTAGTAGCTGATAAATAATTTTTTGACATCAAGATAAAAACAGAAAGCAGCCTAAAACATTGTGAAAAGATAACACCACCAGATAATTTTCTAGTAGAAAATGCATACATGATATTCCACGGCACAAGCTAATAAAGTGCAATAGTATTATTAAAAGATAAAGCAACACGACAGATGCTCTTAGCCCGAATGATATAATCTCTCACTTCTTTAAAGGGTGTTAATCTACCTCAAAAAACTACAAAATTTATGTGTGCATATTTGTCACTTGACGGAGGCTAGCCATGTGAGAGCACTATTATAGTACATAACCAAGAGAAAACTATAGCAAGTCAATCATTTCTTGTCTTTTTATAATAATTACTATAAGAGAGCACACAAGTAGCAACAGAGTACTTGCATAGAAGCCTTTGATCAACAGTTGATTCCTAGGCCCTACTATTCTAGGCACTGTACAATTTCTAAGGTGACTAGAGAAGAGCATGCCCAAAGCATTGCTTCACAAAAACTTGCATCGCACTATAAACCGAAGTCAGTTACAGCACCACACGCATGCAGCGCACACAGCCACACACTAAGCCGCACCAGTGCACAACCTTTAAAAGCCCTGTAAAACCACACAAGTGCCCTAGTGCGCATCTACAGAAGCTAAGGAGAGTATACGCTTGCACATACATCAGACCTGACACAAAACCAACCAAGCTCTGCACCAGGGATTTGGTCCATCTAAGCCCTACCTGATGTTCATCCCAAGTCAATCTTCTCAGGCCTTGCACCCTCTTTTCTTCTAAAAATAATCAACCACTCTTCCACACCAGTGCACTTCAAGTGTATCATGTGCTTGAGAGAACATCAATCATTATTTCATCAGAAAATCAACCAGAACATTTTTATGTCAGCTAAAAAGTTTATTTCTTTCAACCCAAAGCAACATCAAGAAGCAATTACTACAGTTGTTCTGGAATCATAGTAGTCAGTATTAGATAGATACCTCATTAGGGATTACCAATACAAATGCAAGCCTCGTCATTGGTTTTTTAAAAAAGCCCGGAATAGAAACACGTCACAGTATAGTAATCACATAGATTTGGCATATTTTGCCTTCCTTTTGCTCGCAACTTAAAAGTTACCAGTTAAAACAATATAAGGTGTAGTTAACAATTTTGGTTAAACCTTTTTTTTCCAACATCATCTGCAAAGATCATAAATAAAAAATAGAAATTGACAAGTCTGGTTAAGAGGAACTTAAAAGTGATACACTACCTAGAACGCTTCCATGCAGAGATCCGTAACGAATCAAGCGTAAACCACCAGCATTGGTTGAGACATTTCCACCTATCTGACAACTTCCTTTTGCTCCCAAATCAAGAGGCATCACATATCTAAAGCATGGAGCATTAGCAAAAGTATGAAAAACAATATTAGTAAGTGCACTCCCATAGTCCCATGTCTTTGACAAACACTTTTGAACACTATGGACTGACCATAATATTTTCCATACATTATTCAAACATAGAAATTAAATGACGTACCAATTAAATACAACAACAACAACAAAGCCTTAGTCTAAAAAAAAATTGGGTTTAGCTAGACATGAATTAATATGTGGAATCAAAAAAGTCATACATGCTTCCTATCTAATACCAACTCTTCTTCTTGAGCTTGAAGCTTTCATCCATGGAGTAATATCTTTGAATCCGCCAAAGCAAAAACGGAAACTGACAGTGAAGTGTCCAGATTTCTGCCACAAGATCCGACCCATATCCCGTGTCGTGTCCCGAGTCGAGTCGTGTTGACACGGATATGGCAGGGGGGAGGAGCGAGTCCGAGCAGCACAGTGCCACAGTCTTTTACCAACCCCACCCCCACAAAATTCCACCCCATCAGCCCAACCACAAAATCAAACTCCCAACCAACTTAACCCAAGATACGGGTACCCACCCTTATCAAATTACTCCAAAAATTCATCTAACACCATAACCCAACCCATCCACAAAAATTTTACCTTCACCCAAAACAACCTTAAACATGGAGGAACCAGGAGACTAAAGGAGAAGGAGATTTGGTATCGGATGGAAAATAACCTCTGCTTCCGGTGCAATGGCAAGTGGGACATTAACCACAAATGTTCCAACAAAAATCTAAGTGTGATGATAGTATGCGGTAAACCGGAGGAGGACAACGATGAGGAGGCTGACCTCAAGGACGATGGCGGGGCTAAGATAAACACTGTCGAAATTTCCCTTTACTCCGTAGTCGGGTTGACCAACCCTAAAACAATGAAGTTGCAAGCCTAGCTTAACTCCACACCAATGTTAGTCTTGATTGATCCATGAACTACACATAATTTCATTTCAACATCGACGATGAATATATTGGGGATTCCGGTCTCCGGAGGGACGAAATTCTTAGTGTCATTGGGTAATGGGGTGAATATCGAAGAAAATGGGCAGTGCGACTACAAGGGAATTAAAATGGAGGTCCAAGGAGTGCAGATATGCAACAACTTTTTTCCTCTTGAGCTTGGGAACTCAAACCTTATCCTAGGGGTTCCGTGGCTGGAAAAGCTTGGAGTGGTGACCAGTGATTGGAAGCAACAATCCATGAGTTTTATGTATGGGGACCGAAAGGTTAAACTTCAAGGGCATGCATCATTGGCTCCAACTCAGGTGTCGATGAAGGTAATGATAAGGGCATTACAAGGGAAAGGGCAGGGGGTGACAATATAAATGGCTCAAATGGAGCACGAAGAAACGTGTGGGGCAGAGGTTGAGCCACCCGAATTCCTGCAGCAGGTTATGGAGGAATATCAGCAAGTATTTTGCTTTTCCCACTGGCCTCCCAACTCAGCAAGACATCGAACATTCAATCACCTTGAAAACTAGCAGTAATCCGGTTAGTGTTCGGCTCGGCCTTATAGATCTCCACAATTTCAAAAAAATGAGATTGAAAAACAGATCAAAGAGATACTAGCTGCTGGAATTATCCGCCCCTCTTCCAACCCATTTTCTAGCTCAGTTTTACTGGTTAAGAACAATGATGGATCGTGGAGGTTCTGCGTGGACTATCGGGCATTAAATCGGGAAACTATATTAGACAAATATCCTATTCCTGGGGTTGAAAAGCTCTTAGATGGACTTCATGGATCGAGTATCTACACCAAACTCGATCTCAAATATGGATACAACCAAATTAGGGTCCGCCCAGAAGATATTCCCAAGACCGCCTTTCGGACCCATGAGGGACACTACAAGTTCATGGTTATGCCGTTCAGTCTCACTAATGCCCCGGCAACATTTCAATCACTCATGTACGAGGTATTTCGACCTTACCTTAGAAATTTTGTGTTAGTCTTTTTTTATGACATTCTTGTTTATAGTAGTAAAGAGCATGAGCATGTGAAGCACCTTGCATTAGTTTTACAAACATTAGTTGATCATGAATTGTATCCAAATTGGCTTACTTGGGGCATAGAGTTTCTGCCCATGGTGTGTCAGTAGATAATGAGAAGATTGAGGCCATGCTAGCTTAGCCAGAACCACGCACATTGAAGGAGCTAAGGGGTTTTCTCGGCCTAACAGGCTACTATCGCAAGTACGTGGAACGGTGGAAGGCTTTGGGAAGATTGTCGCACCACTGATGGAGTTATTGAAGAAGGACCGGTTTGGGTGGAATGAAGAGGCAACCAAGGCCTTCCATGCCATCAAAATTACCATGAGCATCGTACCAATTCTTGCACTACCGGGTTTCACTCGGTAGTTTTTGATTGAGGATGAAGCCACGGGATATGGACTAGGAGTTGTTCTTATGAAGGCTAAATGGCCCATTGCCTTCTATAATCAAGTATTGGGTGACCGAGCCCGATTGAAGTCTATTTATAAAAAGAGTTGATGGCCATTGTGTTGGCGGTTTTGGAATGGAGACACTACCTCATGGGGCATCGTTTTGTGGTGAGAACAGATCAACAAAGCCTCAAACATTTGCTTGAACAAAGAGAAGTGGGCACGGAATATCAGAGATGGGTTTGTCATCCAATATAAACCCGGGGCCTCTAATAGAATGGTGGATGCATTGTCTCGACGTGATGGGGAGCATTTGGAGCTATACTCCCTTGTCTCCACTATCGGGGTCGATTGGAACTCAATCTATACACAATTAGCCCAAGACCCCTACATGCTACAATTGGTGGAAGATCTTAAGGAAGGGTTCAAACCGATGAATGGATTTTCCTTGGAGAATGATAGGATACTCTACAAGGGTTGGATAGTCCTCCCCCCTACTTCCCCCAGTCCAAGAGGTGCTCCAAGCCTATCATGATAGCCTAATTAGTAGGCATTCAGGTGAGTTGAAGACTTATTTGCGGGTTACTAAAGAATGGTATTCGCATGGTATGAGAAAGCGCATTGCTAACTACGTCAAGGCTTGCCCAATATGTCAACAAAAGAAGACCTCATCCCAAAGCCCGGCGTCTTCTACAAACACTCCCAATCCCCACTCATGTATGGGAAGATGTGATTATGGACTTCGTAGAGAGTCTTCCAAAATCTCAAGGGTATGACACTTCAATGGTCATGGTGGACTCTTTGACTAAATATGTTTACTTTTGGTTTGAAGCATCCTTCCACGGCCGTGGTTGTGGCAACTAGGTTCATCCACGAAGTAGTGAGGCTCCATGGGTTTCCGGCTTCAATTATCTCGGATCGAGATAAGGTTTTTATGAGCCATGGGCCGAATATTTGTATAACACTTCCATACATACTTCTACTGGCACGTCTCCCTTCAAGGCTCTCTATGGGTGTGAACCACCCCCACTAGTAAGGTACAGACATGGTCAAACAATGGTTGGGTCCGTGGAAGCTCAAATGCAAGAGCGGGATGCAATACTTGATGATCTCAAGGTCAAGCTCCAAAGGGCCCAACAAAGGGTGAAAAAGTTTGCTGACAAAAGACGCAAGCATCATACTTTTGATGAAGGAACCATGGTTTACCTCAAATTGCAACCATACCGGCACGGCCATGGTTCGAAAATGTGGTTTCGGTCGCGATCGCGGGAACAGTCGCGATGTCACGGTAACGGCATTGATGCATTTATCGCGGACCGTGTTGCGGTTGTCACTTGTCGCGGACTTTTTAATTTTTAATTCCTTTATGCATTTTCAAGTAATTGTACACTTATATAGTATGTTAGAGGTCATGGTATTATTTATCACTAAATTATTAATAATTATTATTGATTATTAATGGTAATAAACTGAATTATTAAAATTATCAGATATCAATGTTAATAAACTGGTAACGGTACTATATTTAAAGTAAATAAAAGAATTAAGAAACTATATTTGTAGGTATTAAAGTTAAAGAGTGGAGTAACTACTAATGGGGTTAAAAAAAAAAAAAAAAATGGAGCCACTTGGCACTTGGTCAAATGGTCTTACATGAAGAAATTCAAAAGAGAAAAGGAGTGGTAGAAAAAGAGGACACGTGGCTGATGTTGCATCATAGAAATGTATAGAAAAGATAAGTGTAAAAATATGCTACTACTCATTTATTTCTAATTATTGAAGAAAGAGAATGTTAAGATTAAGAAAGAAGATTGAAGGAAAAGAACCAGGATGACGATGAAGAAGATGAACTCGACACAACCAGAAAATCCCAGATCGGCTTTCTCTTCTTCTTCTTTTTTCTTCTTCTTATATTTTCTATGAACTTGCCTAAAAATCCGGCCGATTCCGGTACAGATCGGTTAAAACGGCCAAAAACTCGATGTATCTGAAAACAGCGTTACAAACCGGGGAATCTCGTATCGGCAGCTCTAATCCGTTACGTTTCGGCCACATCGAGACGTACCTGCCGCATTTTGATACCATGGGCACGGCGGCACCCATGGGCCGAATATTGGTATAAAACTTCCATAAATACTTCTACTGGCTCATCTCCCCAAAAGTACCATCCTATCCACACCACTTATGCTCGTAGGAAGGGCAGTCATGGGAATGTCTAAAAGTCTATGTTGGACCAATCAAGAGGAGAGGAGAATAAGGATGAATAGTGTTATAAATAGAGGAAAAGCTGTCGTGTGAGATTAATTCAAAAAAAAGAGAGCGAAAATTATTTGTTTATATTGTATGTTACTCTTGTCCTATCTGCTACAAACATCTTTTTGGTGAAATAGAAAAGCTCTCAAAAATCTGTGCATATTACATACTACTACCGCCATTGTTATTGTTGTTGTTTGTGTATTGCTGCTGTCTTGTGGTTGTGTGACTGATACAGGTGGTGGAGCAGGCGAGCTTAAGCTATACACGTAATTGAAGTACTTACTCCTTCATTCACTCGCTTAGAAGAAACCAGTTGAGTCCGGGTCATGCTCAAGACATGTTTTACATCCACAACAATCTACGTCTTTTATCAAGGAACTCCAAGCAATATGAAGACGAAAAGACTAAGAGGTGGGATGTTGATGGAGACATGTTTGATTTGATGGAAGATGTAGGATTTTTGGAGTTTACGGAGCTCTCGCTTGATGAGCCGGAATTAGAAAACGAGTTGCTTAATGAGGATTAATTTCTATAGTCTAATATGTACTACTTCTGTCCCTTAAAGTTTGCTACATATGGGTTTTCAATTTATTAAGAATTGAATAGGAAGGTAGCAAGTGGGGTAGGAGGAAAAACAGTAAAGAGAAAGAGTGTTGGGGACCATGTGGCTTAAAAAGGAAATGTAGCAATCTTTAAGGTACAACCCATAATGGAATATGTATAAAAATTTGTCGTACCCTTTTTTAGAATTTTTTTATTTTGCCGTTTTCCGTCTCCATTTTTTACCCCGAATCCGACTCCTAACCAAAAGCTTCATAATATGGCTCATTAATTTGATCCCTAATTAGTTAGGCACAATCTTGTGCATCCCCTTCATTTTTATATAATGGGGCGGGACAATAGTGCTTTTTCTCCACTCCATGCGCATCGTATTACCTCTCCAAATCATGTTGAAGAGTAGTGGTGGCCACCGGGTGGGCCGTGCCGGGCTGGGCCGGGTTGGGGACCGGGCTGGGTCGAGGTGGGTCGACCCACTACACGGACCGGGTAGGAGAGGGGCGGGCCGAATCCGGGTTGGGTTTCGGGGTGGGTGACCCATGAACCGGACCGAGTGGGTTATTCGTGGGTCGGCTACCGGTCCGGTCTGGGCTGGGTTGGTGGGTTTCGTGGGCTGGGCCTGCAGTGGGTTTGTGTGTTGGGTTCGTGTGTTGGGTTCGTGGGTTGAATTCGTGGGTTGGGTTCATGGGTTTCGTGGGTTGGGTTCGTGGGTTCGCGGGTTGGATTCGTGGGTTCGCGGGTTGGATTCGTGGGTTTGCAGGCTAGGTGGGTTCGTGGGTTAGATGGGTTATAGGGGGTTTGTAAGGGGGTTTGGGGGTTTATTTTAAGGGTTGTGGGGGATTTAAGGTTTTTTTAAGGGTTTGGGGGTTTATGTTAACTAAATTTATATCGTTTTTGGCAAAGTGTTTACTAAATTTATATTATCTAAGTGTAATAACTAGATATTTTGTAATTTACTAATTTATCCTATTATGTTATTGTGTATTGGTGTAATATTTTAATTTATGCTATTGTGTTATTGTGTTTGTGTAATAATATATGAATATAAGGCATTAAGGCAACTAACAAATTTTAAGGGTTTGGGATTTATTCTAAGGGTTATTTAAGGGTTTTGGTTTAAGGTTTGTTTAACTTGTAAATTTAGTAATCATTTTTTTTTGGGAAATTCTAAGTGGTAGCCTTGTACTTTTGCCTTTTATCTATGGTAGTATTTTTTAAACCAAATTATGCATGGTAGCCCTTGATTATTGTAAATACATAATCCATAACTTTATGAAAACTAATTATGTTAACTCGCGTTATTCTCTTACATAGTTCCAAATAACTAGGTTGCACGGAGTCGAATTCGGTGTCAAAAACGGGTACGGGGACGGGGACGGAAAACGGCAAATTCAAAAATTCTAAAAACGGGTACGGCTTGGGGACGGCAAAAAATATGTAAATATAAATTAAAATAAATGCTAAAATTCAAAAAAAAAATCAAACAAAATAAGAGACTAATTGAGAAATAACTATTACTAAGTATTGTAACAAATAACAAAACAAAGAGGCCTTTGCCAAAAAAAAAAAATAGAAAGAAAAAATAAAATAAAGAGGCCCACTCACAGACCCACTAAAGTGAAGCCCAAGTAAAGTAAGAAAAGTAGTGGGAAATGTAACCTAAACTCAATAAGGTCAGAAGATTAAAATAAGGAGGAAAGAAAGAAAGAGAAAGGAATAGAAAAAAAAAAAGAAAGGGAGAACTTCGAACAAAGCCGGCTCAAGGCAACGGCGGAAGGGAACAGAAGACGATGGCGGCTATGGCTGACCAGTGGTGGCTAGGCGACGCAGAGGAGACAACAGTGCACTCGCAAACTCAAAGCTAGGGGTGGTGGTGGTGGAGTGAGAGAAGAGATTTGTGAAGTGTTCTCAAACCCTAATCCCCAATTTAATTTTGAAGATCAGTAGCCTTTGAGGACGGCTACTTCACCAAATTCTCGTCCCCGAAACGTCCCCACCTCCAAACCTAGCCGTCCCCGACCCAACCCTGCCGTCCCCACATCTGAGAAGCCATACCGGGTACGTTTTTTGGCCGTCCCGGGCCCCACCCCGTCCCCGGTACGGAATCGGCACCCAAATAGCCGTCCTTGTGCTTCCTAGGTTCCAATCTTCCACACTTCATTCTTTTGATCCCCTGAAGTTTGGATGCACTAACTGCTAAAATGAATAGTTTAGTGATCACCCATATCATGCTGCATTGAAATTAACAATAGAACAAACAATGATAGAAATCATAATTAAGTATAAACTCACTATAATTCCAAACGAAAGCAAATTAAAAAAAATAAAGAAAGAAAGAAAACATAATTAAAAAAATGAAAAAAGATAATTCTAATCAAGGGCTTACTGTAGTAGGTATGCAATTGCACTTACACTAAAAAAAACGAAAGAAAATCCCACATACAAAAAGATGATATTATATGAAAATGGTGAAAGATGAAAGAGAGGATATTCAATTGTTGGTAAAATTAGATGATATTAGATGATATCAACACATGCAATTATTCGTAAAATTGTAATGGAAATTACCTTAGTTGAATTTTGCCTCAGTGCTTTGCATTCCCCCAAATTCGAGCCCTAATAGAGAATTATTTGTGGTTTTTTCTGGAAGAATAAGGAAATTGAGTGGAGTTTTATTTTGAAGGGAGTTGAAGAGGAGTTGAAGAGTCAATTGGTATGGATTAATTACCTTTGCTACTATTGCTATTATTGTCTCAACTATTTAATTAAAAAAGCCCTAAATATTTTTTTTCTCATTACATAGCAGCAATTAACGTGAGTTAACAGAATAAGTTTTCATAAAGTTATGGATTATGTATTTACAATAATCAAGGGCTACCATGTATAATTTGATTTAAAAATTACTACCATAGATAAAATGCAAAAGTACAAGGCTACCACGTAGAATTTCCCTTTTTTTATTTATATTATAAAAATAATTAAGATTTAGCTTTTTAAAACTTAATAAGAATGAAACTTATATTGTGTAAGTGTAATAACTAAATATTGTACTAACTAAATTTATACTGAAATTTGTTGTGTTAACTAAATTTATATTGTAATATATTGTGTTAACTAAATTTATATTGTAATATTTACTAAAATTTGTGTTAACGAACTATTGTAATATTTAGTAAATAATGTGTTAACTAGAATTATATTATAATATATACTAAAAATTTGTGTTAACTAACTATTCTAACATTTACTAAATATTGTGTTAACTAAATTTGTATTGTGTAACTGTAGTAACTAAATATTGTGTAATTCACTAATTTGTGCTATTGTGTTATTGTGTATTGGTGTAATATTGTAATTTCAGCAAGCTATTTTGTTATTGTGTTTGTGTAATAATATATGAATATAAGTCATTAAGGCAACTAATAAATTCTAAGGGTAAAATTAATGTAATTTCAGCAACCTATTTTGTCAAATTTATTCTCTTATATAGTAATAAATATAAGAGAATAAATTTGACTATAGTTAGATAATATATGAAGTCATCAAATTAAAATAAAAACAACCCAAAAAAGGAAAGTGCGCATATATTAAATAAAGACAAAGTGAGTAATTCAGTTAGTAAATAAAAAAAATTAATGTCATTGTTTTTTTGTTATAATATTATTTTAGTTTAAGAAAATATTTATTTGGGATTTTATTTATTTATTAGGGTATTAATTATGGTATAAATATAGAGAGAGGTGGAAAAGTGAGATTAGGAGGGAAAAAAGAAGGTGGGAGGGAAATAGTGGTTAGAGTTTTAGTAGTATAGAATAGATTTACTAAATAATGTGTTAACTAAATTTATATTGTAATATTATTAAAATTGTTGTTAACTAAATATTGTAATATTTACTAAATATTGTGTTGACTAAATTTATATTCTGCAAGGGTAATAACTAAATATTTTGTAATTTACTAATTTGTGCTATTGTGTTATTGTGTATTGTAATTTGTACTATTTTGTTTGTGTAATAATATATGAATATAAGGCATTAATTAAGGCAACTAACAAATTTACTTTTAAAAAATAATAAAAATAAACTAAACAACCATTTGGAGAGGAGGGCGGGCCGGGAAATTCATCCGGTCCGGGCCAGGTCTGGGCTGGGTCGTGGGTCGGGCTGGGTCGCGGGTTAGGTACGGGCTGGGCCGCGGGCCGGGTCAGGGCTGGGTCATGGGTCGGGCTGGGTTAAACGGGTTAAATGAATGGGATGGGTTATGGTTGGGTTTTAAAACTCCGACCCATGAACCACCCGTATAGAACCGGGCTGGGTCCGGGCCGATTACGAGTCACCCGGGCTCGACCCAAACGGGCAAAAAACCGGGTCGGGTCCGGGCTGGGTTGGGTCGACCCGGCCTAGTGGCCACCTCTAAGCTGTCCTTAAGAGTGTTGTCAATCACTCAATTCCTCTCTCACCCAAGCATCTCCAAAACTGAATAGGAACATAGTCTAGTCCAACTGACTTCTTAGACTTGTCTTTAAACAAAGCATAAAAAATTATTCACCACCATCTAAACAAGTTCAAACAATACTTGTGCATATCTATGTTCCATGGGCTCGGGTATGAATATCGGAAAAACCCATGTCCACGTGTCTGATATGGGAAGGTCTAAAACTAGGAAGCACGGGGACGGCTATTTGGGTGCCGATTTCGTACTGGGGACGGGGTGGGGATGGGGACGGTGCGGGTACGTCCAAAATACGTACCGGGTACGACATCTCAGATGTGGGGACGGCAAGGTTGGGTCGGGGACGGCTGGGTTTGGAGCTGGGGACGTTTCGGGGACGGGAATTGGGTGAACTAGCCGTCCCCAAAGGCTGCTGATCTTCAAAATTAAATTGGGGATTAGGGTTCGCGAACACCTCACGCATCACTTCTCTCACTCCACCACCAGTCACCACCACCAGCGTCGTCTCTGCGTCGCCTAGCCGCCGTCGTCTCTGCGTCGCCTAGCCGCCGCCGGTCAGCCGTATCCTCCATGCCTTCTGATGCCTTCTGTCGCTGCCTTCTGTTGTTTGAATGATGGTGTTCAAACTCTCTCTTTTCTTTTTCTTCTTTTCTATTTCTTTGTTTCTTTTCACCTCTTATTTGAATCTTCTGCCTTTTTTTGGAGTTTAGTGTTAGGTTACTTTTCTTACTTTACTTTAAATGGGCTTCACTAGTGGGTGGGCCTCTTTATTTTATTTTATTCTTTTTCTTTTTGGCAAAGGCCTCTTTAATTAGTTACTAGTTACTTAGTTAGTACTGTAGTAGTTATTTCTCAATTAATTTTTTTTTGAAAGGTTTCTCAATTAGTTTCTTGTTTTGTTTGAATATATATTTTTTTATTTCGTTGGAATTTTAGCATTTATATATATATATATATGCCGTCCCCAAGCCGCACCCGTTTTTAGAAATTTTGAATTTGCCATTTTCCGTACCCGTCCCCGTTTTTTACCCGAATCCGTCTCCATGCTACCTAGGTCTAAAATTTAGACACAGGAACACCTGATGACACAAATGAGAAATCTTCCAACTGATGAATGTTAGTGCTCTGCCTTTTTGCTGGAAAAAATGAAAGGTATCTTTGTTATCTTGGGTAAGAATCCAAAAAAAATACTAAGGGTACGCTGGTAAATTGTAAAGAAGATGACACAAATGAAAAATCAGATGGAGGGACTGGTAGGCATTTAAACTCACGTGCAGCTAGCTGTGATGAAAAACTTCATAGTAACCTAATTGAATTTGATGAAGTAATGCAAGAATTTACGCCTGCTCATCTTAAATCCCCACATATTCTAAGCCCAATTACTCCTATCAATTACCAGAACCAGATAACTCCTACCCACATCCCACATACCCACCTAACCCAACATTGAAGAACCCCAAAGGACCAATTAAACAACAGTCTTCTGACCTTCCTTTTAAGAGGGACTTGAGGACAATCGCGGTGCCCAATTAAATCCGTGATCCGTTCTATTTTGCAGTTCCAAGCCGTTTCCGCCACAACGCGACCATGACCGTGATTTTAATTGGGCACCTTGTCCTCAAGATGGGAACTTTAGGGGGGCGGTAATGTTAAGAACCAATATGAGGGAAAGGGCATTTTAGGCAATGCATAATAAATTGTTACGAGTAGCTTAAGGAAGAATCTAAAGAGTGTCTTAGAAAACTTTGTCTATATATAGAGGGTATTAAGAGGAAGAACGATATGCTGAACATTATTGAGTGTTCTCTTGTTTTCTTAGGAGAGATTCAAGCCTCTCAAAGCTTGATTAAGGACATCATCCAACTCTCAAATATGTTATCTTGTTATTTTCCAATTTATCTTAGTTATTAATACATAATTCAATCTTCATTCTCTCTTTATTTTCACATTAGGATTTCAATATTCTGTCCATCATCTCAGTTCATAACAAACCACTTTATTTCATGTGATAAAGGAAGAGGTCAATAGGTCAAAGACGTATCAAGAAGGGAAATAAAAGCATAAGTGAGAGAAGAAAGAAAAGAGAGAGAGAGAGAGAAAAAAAAAGAATCAGTATCCTGATTTCTTTTCTTCCTTCTTTCTTGTTCCCTTTCTCTTTTGTCCGACCATGGCCGATTGGCCATTGCCAAAAAAATTAACCGAAGTGCATATGACGGTGTTCGGCTTGCCTAAGCTCCACAAGTAAAAGCCCTATCTTTACATGTCCTGCCTTCAATATGAGGAGCTAGGGTTTGTACCGTGTCCGAGTGCAAATCGCCAGATCCAACACGGATTTCGTACCCTTGTCTGTGTCAACACGGATTCTTTGAGCTAGGACTAGCAGGCGCTTCCACGTAACATAGATGCATATATGTACTGCAATTTCTTCGCATGAGAAATTGAAAGAATCTTCACCGCCCTCATTTCCACACGTTATTACACTAGCCTTCTAATGAATCCACATTGAGCATATTATTAGGCACTTTGGATACAAGTAAGAATTAGCAAGATATAGCTTACCCTTCAATGTCCAAGAGCGATTCAAGATTCTCCAATATGCATCCTGCTTCACAAACTAATACACCACTGGCCTAAAAGAAAATCCAGGTAAATTATCTTATAGTTAGAAACATTATACTAGTATTAAATCTGGATCTAAAGACAGATAATAGGTCACAAATAAGCTGAATCTATATAGTCATCCGCCATTGAAAGTAGAGTAAACTGCATGAAAAGCTTAGTGAAACTCATCATGAATGGCTCATCCATCTTACATGGAAGATGCAAACGATTAGGATAGAAACCTAAATTGGTGTTGGTCTATTTAAGTCCATCTGTCATTTTTTGCCATCTATCTAAATTAGATGTGCTCTCCCTTTACCCATAAGATCTTCAAGCAATTATCTACAAGTTTGCTACCTATCCTATATAAATGTTCACAGGGGTAATTGCATGATAGAAGTACAATAGAAGGCATACCTTATCAAAAGAAATGATCTTGTTCATTGAACTCATGTTGACAATCACCTACAAAAGGAGAAGAGAAGCTAGTTTATATCCAAAATTGACTTCATGATTAAAGGTCATATATGTAGTAATGTAGGTAGGTTTTAGCTAACTCAAACAGTAAGGTCTTTAGGAAGTTGGTATCTAAGACCAAAAGTATGAAACCCATACGACTGTAACATATGGCCACCTACAAACCAAAAGCAAGGCCTTGAGTTTACTGTGTTCACAACTCAAAATATTCAACCAATTCATGGCCAACTATAAAACAAAAACAAGGACTTATATTTACGTTGTTCAGAATAGTTTAAGAAATTCCAGAAATACAGAAACAACAATAAAGACTATTCTTCTTCTGTTTTTCAGTATGAGTGGCGTCTATACAAAGCAAAGTCTGCTTCAGCAATATTAAACATGCAAAATATAAAACAGAATCCTGAAAAGAGGTGAACAAATGATCCTAAAGCAGTTCACCCAGAAAAGACATGAAGATCTGCGATTCATTGAACTCTATTCTAGTCAAACAGCCAAGCTACAATCAACTGCTCAAATATGCAGCATAGATGACAAGGACTGGCAGACATGACAAATTACAGCTCTGGGAACCAGCTGTCTTCCATTATTCCTCACTCATTGTGAATGTAAAGATTTAATGTGGTAAAAACTTTGTTATTTGATGCAATAAAGGCAGAGAATATTGATGAATGTCATGATAGAATTTTTAGGGAAAAAGTCTGCTGCTCTCTTTCATGTAGTGCAGTATATATACAAGCAAAACAAAAATGACCTAGGCACCTGATCCAAGGACCATCATCAGCCAACCAACAAAAGGCAACAAACAAGGCCCACAGCCCACAGCAGAACAGAACAAAAAAGGCAGAACAAAATAACAACAGTCCAAAAACAATTAAAATAAATAGTACAGCATGAGCACTAAATAGTACACCATGAGCACCATCTTCATTACTCCCCCTCAAGCTTGGTGTGAGCAGGACGAACACCCAGCTTGTATAGTAGATATTGTTGTTGATCCACTGTAAGAACCTTGGTGAGCACATCTGCTACTTGCTCAGCATAAGTAACATGTTGAGTTGCTATATCACCATCCTTGACCTTGTCTCGAAGGAAGTGCAAATCAACTTCTAGGTGCTTTGTTCTTTCATGTAGAACAGGTTTGCAGCTATTGCAAGAGCTGCTTGGTTGTCACACTTCAGAATGGCAGGTCCAATAGCCTTCAGCCCCAATTCTTTCAATAGTTGGTTGATCCATAACACTTCACAAGTAGTAAGAACCATGGCCCTATATTCAGCTTCTGCACTTGAACGTGCCACTACCCCTTGTCTTTTGGACTTCCAGGACACTGGTGAGTTTCCAACCATGATACAGAAACCTGTGGTGGATCTCCTAGTGGTTGGGCATCCTGCCCAGTCACTATCACAATATGCAGTGAGTTGAGCTGCTGAATTAGTTGCCAGTAGGACCCCTTGGTTAGGACAGTGGTTGAGGTATCTAAGCACTGTTCTTGCAGCTTGTAGGTGAGCAGTAGTAGGATCCTGAGAGAATCCGCTTAGAACATGCACTGTGTAGGTGATGTCTGGTCTGGTCAAGGTTAGGTATATCAATTTCCCAATCAACCTCTGATAAATAGTAGAATCTGGCAGAGCATCAACCTTTTCCTCCATTAATTTGATGTGAGTATCCATAGGTAGCTTTAGAGGCCTCTTGTTGGCTTCACCAAATTCTTCAAGAATATCTCTCAAGTACTTCCTTTGGGACAGGAAAATCCCCTTGTTGTTTCTGTCCACTTCTATGCCCAAGAAGTACTTTAATGCTCCCAAATCCTTCATGTGAAAGGTTTTGGACAAGAATTCCTTGATATGATTCACTTCTGTTCTACCATTGCCAGCAATAATTAGGTCATCAACATAGACCAGTATGCATACAAACTTTGAACCCTGTGGTTTGGTGAACAAAGAGTAGTCAGCTTTGGATTGTATGAACCCATAACTAAGTAGAGAAGTAGTTAATTTTGCATTCCATTGCCTTGGGGCTTGTTTTAAACCATACAAGGATTTAGTTAGTTTGCATACCTTGTTTGGATTTTTGAAACAAAAATCACTTTTCTCCCCCTGAACTGGATAAATCCCTCTTCCTGGGCCTGCATACCCTGTAGGCAGTTTCATGTACACCTCTTCTTCTAGTTCACCATGCAAAAATGCATTCTTCACATCCATTTGCTCCACAATCCAATCTTCTATTGAAGCCACTGCTAGAACAGATCTTACAGTTGTTAGCTTTGCTACAGGAGCAAAAGTTTGATCATAGTCAATGCCATAAGTTTGATTATTACCTAGCACCACCAGCCTTGACTTGTACCTCTCAATTTCTCCTTTGGAGTTATATTTTGTTTTGTACAGCCATTTACTTCCAATTGCTTTCTTTCCTTGAGGTAGTTCCACAATGTCCCATGTATGATTTTCCTCAAGGGCTTTGAGTTCTTCATTCATTGCTTGAATCCATTTCTTTTCCTTAATGGCATCTTTGAAAAATATAGGATCCTTTTCTTCTTCAATTTTGCTCATAAGACAACTGAATGTCTCACCAGGTTGAACCTGAGTACCATTGGCAACTCTTTCTGCTTCACTTTGATGTCTTTTCTTTCCTGTATCATAGTCACTCAACCAAGATGGAGGTTTGTGGCTTCTTTCACTTCTCCTTGCAGGTTGATCTGCTTGTCTGACTTCTGTTTCAAGTGTTTCATGATCAGTTCTGTCTTCCTCAGCAGTCATTTCTTCTCTTGGTTCTGTTTCACCATCTTCATTTGGATCTGCTTCATGACTCATTTCCTCATCTGTTTCAGATGGATTTTCAAGTTCTATCCAACTGCAGTCCCTCACTGTAGGTTCAGGAGGTGCATTTTGAACAGAATGTTTGGGAGTAAGTTTTTTGAACTCCTCTGGCTCTAATTTATAGGGAAATATTGTTTCAAAGAATTTTACATCTCTGCTCACCATCACTTGATTTGTGAGAAGGTTCAGTATCTTATAACCCTTCTGTGTTCTAGGGTATCCCAAGAACACCCCTGGCATTCCTCTTGCTTTGAATTTGTCTTTGATTGGGCTTGAGTTGTACATAAATACTAGACATCCAAAGGCCTCCATTTCTTCATATTTTGGTTTCTCACCATATAGCATTTCATAGGTAGTCTTATTTTTTAGAACAGTGCTTGGTACTCTATTTGTTATGTAGGCTGCTGTCAGAATGCAATCTCCCCAAAACTTCAATGGTAATCCACTTTGAAACCTCAAAGCTCTCCCCATTTCTAGCAAATTTCTGTGCCTTCTTTCAGCCCTTCCATTTTGTTGTGGCCTATGAATACAACTAGTTTGGTGAATGATCCCCTTCTCTTCAAAGAAAGCCTTACATGGAGAATCTTTAAATTCTAGAGCATTGTCACTCCTAATCTTTTTCACATGCTTCCCATGTTGTGTTTCAATCTGATTTACAAACTCCTTTATTACCCCTAGTGCATCTGACTTGTGTCTAATTATGCTCACCCATACACACCTACTGTAGTCATCCACAATAGTCATGAAATATCTTTGATTTCTTCTTGTGCTTGTTTTGTAGGGTCCCCATATATCCAGATGTATTAGTTCAAACAACTCCTTGGCTGATGAGTCACTTGTTGGTAGATGAACTTTTGTCATTTTTGCCATGGGACATACTTTACATACTCCTTCCTCAGTCAACTTTACACCCATTTCTTTCAATTTTTTCATGGGAGTGTGTCCCAGTCTCCAATGCCAAATCATTCCTTTACTGATCCTATTTAGCTTTCTGGTTTGTTCTCCCTTTGCTTCTCCAAAATTCGCTGTTACAGGACCCTTCACAGTCTTCAATCCATCTAGGAGCTTCAGCTGCTTCATCACCTCTGATATGGATTCCTTCATTAGAAGGTACAACCCATCTTGCTCTTTCCCAACCTTCAAAGGTTTTCCTGACTTTCCTTCCAGTATCACACAATATCCAGGATAGAAATTTATCTTATATCTTCCACTTTTCACTAATTTACTCACTGAGAGTAGATTGTGTTTAAAGTCAGGAACATAGAACACTTCATCCAGCTCTAGTTCATTACTTACTGTGACATTTCCCACATGAGTAATTTTTGATGTTTTTCCATTTGGCATATTAATTTTTGCATTTTCCTTAGCCATCCTTATATTTTTTAGTCTCCATTTGTCACCTGTCATATGATGAGATGCCCCTGAGTCTATAATCCATTCTTTCTTTGCTTCAACAGCCACATTGCAGTACACCATTCCACCATAGCTATCTTCACTGTCATTTTCTGTTTCTGCACTTGTTCCTCCTGGCCAGTTGTTTACACCAGTAAGACTTTTCATCATTTGTTCTAGCTGCTACAATGTAATTCCATTACTTTCACCCTGTGCCTGAGCAGCATTTGCTGAGGTTTTTCCTCCTGCACCACTCTTCCCAGAGTTCCACTTGGACTGGTAATATGGCTCCTTCCCTTTAGGTCTCATCCCTTTCTTATTCTTTGGGTGATCCTTGGGAAAGCCTATCACTCTCCAGCACCTATCAGCTGTGTGGTTTTTCTTTCCACACACATTGCATACTTCACTACTCCCCTTTCCATACATAGCAGAGGTATCTCCTTCCTCCTTGGGGCTTAACAGGACATCTCTTTGAGATTCTTCCTGCTGTAGAAATGAGCATCCCATTTCCACTGTTGGTAAGGGACTCATCATCAAGAGTTGGCTTCTCTGAGGCCCATAGGACTCATCAAGTCCATTCAAAAATTGAAACAATTTTTGTTCCTCCCTTTCAACTTCTAAGGATTTTATATATTTAGTTAGTTCTGGTGATGTCTCACTTAGAGCACTAACATCCCTCATGTTCTCCAATTCTTCCCAAATGATGCTCATTGCAGTGTAGTACTCATTTATGCTTGCACCATTTTGTTTGTGTTCATATAATTTTTTGTTAAGCTTATATTTCCTTGACCCATTTACAATAGAAAAGCGTTGTTCTAGTTGCATCCACATCTTTCTAGCAGTAGATAAAAACATAATGGATTGCTTGATAGGATCACTTACATTATTTAGGAGCCAGGCTATGACCATGTTATTACATGTATCCCACTGGTTTTGCTTTTCTTTATCTGCTACATCTCTCGCAACTCCTCCTGTCACGAAAACCAGCTTTCTTTTTGAAGCCAAGCTAATCTCCATAGACCTCTTCCATCCTCTGTAATCTGATGAGCCTTTGAGCTTCTCCACTACTATGGTTGATGGCCCATCAGAGGGATGGAGATACAGAGGGTCCTGTAGATCACTTTTGCTGATCTTTGACATGCTACTGTCTTGCAGCTAATAGAGGGTAAGGGGTAGTTGTTTAACAATCCTTGATTGAACCTAGCAGCTCTGATACCATAAAGATTTAATGTGGTAAAAACTTTGTTATTTGATGCAATAAAGGCAGAGAATATTGATGAATGTCATGATAGAATTTTTAGGGAAAAAGTCTGCTGCTCTCTTTCATGTAGTGCAGTATATATACAAGCAAAACAAAAATGACCTAGGCACCTGATCCAAGGACCATCATCAGCCAACCAACAAAAGGCAACAAAAAAGGCCCACAGCCCACAGCAGAACAGAACAAAAAAGGCAGAACAAAATAACAACAGTCCAAAAACAATTAAAATAAATAGTACACCATGAGCACCATCTTCATTAGAATGGGATGGCAACATGTTATGTTTGACAAGTTTCGCAAAGTCCTCATGTCCACAATTTGATATAAATTATAAAGAAGGATGCATACCAGAGATATTAAACATTTAAACATTATCGCTAATGCATATAAGAATTTATCCTCAACACTCAGTAAGCTTACAAAAATCCTGGTTCATAGTCTTAAGAAAAACATTATATTACCTCATCAAAGACAGGAACACTTCCACCAACAAGACCAGTATTACCCCCTTGAGGAACGACAGCAAGACCTCTAGAGTTGCAATATCTCATTATATGAGCAACCTGTAAAGTAGAGCAGATTAGCTTCCGCAAAATTAACAACTATTTCTCACAAAAACTAAGGGTTTTCCATAAAATATCAGCAAGTCGGTATATCCTCTTAGCTAGAAGAAATGCATCAAAAATTAACGCAGAAAATCAAAGCTAAAACTGATTCCAAGCCAAATCCATAATTTTTAAGTAGTATAAGAATTTTGAAATTCTTGCATGTTTGCGACAAGAAAATGAAAATCTGTCGAACTCGCCACATCTTGCGAGCTGAAACAAGTAATACAGGCCACAAATTTCACTACATAAAGCCAAAGACACAAATGGGATTGGTAATAAGAACTAACAAACCAATCATGATCAAAATAAATGTCCCGATTCAATGGTGACTACAGCTTATATAATAGCCATGAACTACTTTAATAGATTCTTAGGAATAAAAGGAGAAATGTGACTGGTAATTGGAACTGTAATATGCAGCAGGTGACAAAATAAATCCTGATGAAAACAAATTTCCAAATTCCAAAATGACTTTAGCGTATAAAAAAGGAAGTAATGAACTACCTTAATAGTTTCTTCGGAAGAAAAAGGGATAACCAAGTCATTGATCCGCTTCAATTTATGTATAATTACATCTACACTTCATTTATATGGTAAACTAAACAAATAAGTCATGGCTCTTCTTAATAGTTGAAAAAATGGAGTTAGGATCCTTTTCATTTCCTCCTAAGAAATGGAGAGTCCATTTCCTTAATCAACGGTTGTAATGCATCAAGGGAAAAAATAGGGATTTTTGGATTTTTTATATTTATTGTAAATTAGGTGTCATAATCTAAAGTAGGAAATGGAGAGAAAGAAATGGAGAGGATCCTAATTCGAAGAAATGTATATAATTAATATGTGTGATGACCAAGTTTAAAAAAGGATCGCAACCCAGTTCATGAATTATAATAAAATTGCTACACCTAGTGTTGGGGAATTTCCTATATTTGGGTATAGTATGATAGATAAACACTTGAGGCGTGACAGATGACACTTTCCTGAAAACAACATTTCCACCCAATACAAAGGCCGGGTTGCAGGAAATTCGTTAACAAGATACAACAAGAAACCGTAGGAATCGACCTTGTTCCAATTACTACGAAATGAAGAAAGGATTTGTATGTGTAAACTTCTTTGTAATTATGGAGAAAAACCTTAGTTGTATGCAAGAGAGGAAATGAATATATGAGTGTAACTTCATCTCTCATTTCTGTTTCAGACAAATTATTATATAACTTATCCAAAATGCACAGCCTTTTCTTCGAACAGACACAACCCAATGGGAAATAACCATGCAAAACTGACGCCAACCGTCAGACTCGCGAGTCGCGAGCTAGGCTCGCGAGTCGCGACCTGACGTCGCGAGCCGCGATTTGCTGCTGACTCTTTTGGCACTTTTTGCACTTCAGTCTGTTTTCCGCGTGTCGCGACTTCTAGTCACGACTCGTGATTTTCCACTGTATTTAATTTGCTGTACTTACCTCAACGTTTAACGACTTACATCGCTAAATAACTTTGCATAATTACGAACTTCAAAAACACATAATACTACGTCTAGTATTATTAATATTCATAATTATATACATTTATATTCTAAATCAATAAATCTCAACATTTCTTCCCCCATTTAGAATATAAACAACCTTTGCATAAACAATTCCATTATTACAAGCAATCTCACGCATAGATGAAAGTGTACTAGGACTTGAACTTCCACTTAGTATAATACACATTTCGAATTATCGTATCCAAATAGTGTCGAAGACGATTAAACTATTTTCAATACATAATGATAACTCAAAGATATTATACGCACAAGATTAGATATCCAAACTCATTATGTCAACACAATTTGAAGGGCCATGTGTTCGTATCTTTCGTAAGTGCATCAAAGCTCTCCCCACAAGCTTCTTGAAGCGGCCAAACCTCGCACTTATATAGGTTTATCTCTCGGTCAACATGCTATTGTGACACTAGCACAACCAAGACATACCGCCTTAAAACCGTCACAATCCGGAACTTCAAAAGGATGAATAAACAGTTCCCAATCATCAAGAAAGAAGATTTATCTCGTTGAACTTGAGACCTAACGTCTTATTAGGCGTCAAGTTGAGATCCTCTCAATTGTGATTAATCCGGGGCTTCAATCTAAACCGATTGCCATCCACTACTATACCGTATCTCTAGCTAAACCGCTAGTTTCTTTTCACAGGCATAGTCAATAGTTATTATGCACAATTTTATAAACTTGACTATAGATTCTTATACATCCAGCTTTTACCAGCCAAACACATAACAACAAACTCTATTGTCAAAAGGAGTTTACAACGCAAGTTTGCTTCTTGAATACCCAAGAAATATCATCTTTCCATGGAGGAAAACCCATCCAATAAAAGAAACAATTTCCAACTTGCATTCTAATTCCCTTCTACAATCAAAATTGTTATAAATCAAACCAAAACTATGGTTTCCTTAATTCATAACGAATTATTAACTTTCAATGTTACATACTAGTATTACTAGTAATATTCCACAGTTTGCCCACCGCAAATGCAATAACATTCGTCAAAACTTATATTAACAACCTATAGCTTGCATTACCTATTACTTGGTAATAACTTAACTCATATACATAGGTCTTTAACTTTTATATCCAGAATGGAATTGACTTCCCCCAGATCTGTCATAGAGACAAAACCGTTTTATTATAAAACTTGTCATCTATATATAGTAGAATCATGATAACTTAACCATTATCATCAATTTTGTAAATATAAATACTTGTTTGAAGTGTTCATGGAAACCCATTAGACAACACATTCTCACTAAATTCTTGATTTCAATTAATCAACTTAACTTTAAACTTTTGACCTTACACATCAAACTTTACCGTTTGTTGCATGTAAACCTTTTATTACTCAAGAACACTATCTTGACATCCATTTGATGAATCAAAAGATTATAAATAGTTACAGGAACTATAAATAACTTATAATAATAATTAGATACTAGCAATGGGTGAATGCCACCAACCGGGCTTAGATCACATCCATTTTCAATTTCCTTTGAAAATTCATTCCCACCCAATAGGTTTACTTTTAAGAGTAAATTAACTAAAATCCAAATATTTTCCTCATGATAGATTTTAACTCATCATAAATAATCATATCCCATAAGGAATATCTTGAGAATTTATATCCTCAACAAATTAAAGAATCACCTTCCATAATAAAACATATGGAATCCTTTGTCAAAATAAAACTTTGATTCTTTAATAAAACATACATGAAAACAGGCTAATTTATATTTCCTTAGCCATATTACCTTGCTAAATTGTGATGATATAGATGCATCATTCTCAATCAGAATTTGATCAATTTCTTAATCATTGGTACTTGGAGTTACATCCTTTAATTTAGGAAGTGATAAATGATTTTCATTACCTGTTGCATCCTTTGACCATATGTTGGTATAAACCAACCAAATGTCACTTATTCTATAACATAGAACCCATAGGATTTGCTATACCACATATCCTATATTGATGCTTTCAACTCCACTTTCATCCAATCTTTACATTTGGATTCCAAACCTTGAAATAACTCAAGTTTTATTTCCTTTAGCACCATAGTTCACATGGGGTTACTTAATTTCTTTTCATAAATCAATTTAAAATATGTCATGCCATTAAGGCAACTTTTCCCCATACATCATCACATAACCTGAATAAAATGTCATGGAAATAACCTCCACTGCCTTTCTTTCAGCCACACCACTATATTGTAGTGTAACAAATATATTAACTCATGTATAATTTATAAACATTGGAATACTTGGATCGAGTTATTCTCCTCCTATAACAGGTCTAAATCTTATATTTTGTCAAATATCATTTTGACAATATTGTGAAATTATACATCACAAATTCCCTGTATTAAGATACATAATCTTTGTCTAATATATATCCTTTAAAAGGATAATTACTCACAATCTTTAATGTGATTATCACTATTCAAATTATTTGAATAGAAAACATGAACAATACTAACAAGTAACAGTTCTACTAAACCGTAGAACAAAATATCAATAATAAAATTGAACATTGACATAATTACATAAATTACATAATCCTCTAAACCCAAGGACTATAACCGCATGATTAATTAATTGCAGTAACTATGCAATATTTGCATATATATATATATATATATATATATATATATATATCTTATAACATGAAATTCAATTCATCCTTGTTATTCTATTAAACCATAGAATAATAACCTTAAACAAATTAATCATTTATACATGTCATTACCCATTAACAACCACTAACATGAGAATCATATTTAATTAGATAAATCAGTCTAACAAAATACTTTTGTTATACACAATTGTTTTAAACTAATTAAATAGCTAACTCAAAGAGATCAGACTTATATTATTTTCCATATGCTTGACCACATACATATCTCAATCGGTTGTTAATAAACAGTAATAATACCAAGATTTAGATTATTACTAAGTCAGATCAAAATATATTGATCAAAACTATATCGACATACAACTCATAATCCTTTATACCAAAAGACTATAATTCCATGATTAATTTAATTACTGCAATAAACATAATACAATATCCACCCACTAGTGGATTTCATTGTAATCCTTTTATTCTATTAATCCATAGAATATTAACTTTAAACAATTAATCACTAATTTATGTCAATCACTCCTTTAAATCAAGGAGACCAAGTAGAGATAAATAAAATTAACTTTACTTATAAGTTTCATTAACATGAGAATCTCATTTAACCACACAAACAATAATAATTGCTTAAATTAGTTAAATAAAAACCAAAGAAACTTACTACTACCAAAAAATTAAGCAAAGTTAACAAAATCGGAAATCAAAGTAACCGAGACATCCCCTACAAAAGGAATTAGGGCATGACAATTGACAAACATTACAATACTAAACCTCTAACAAAAAATTCATTGCATGCATAATACAATTATGCTCATCATGCAAAATATATCAAAATAACCGGCAACATGAATCAAAGAAGAATGAATCAAAGAAATTAGCAAAATAAAACCAACTTGGTCAGTGATAACCGACATAAACAAATCAAATCCAAAGGACTTATCAATAAGAAGGCCTAATAACCAACTTTCACCTGCATAATAAACCAGCATAACCGAAAGTAATTCGGATAGAATGACATCTATCCAAATAATTAACCGTCAATTCATTTACAAAATTGTTTCACATTTGACAAATTTCTATGATCATACTTTCATAGTTTTATACCGTCAAAATTACAAATCTCATATTATCAATTTACATTGACAATACCATTTTCATGAACAATAAACTTTGTTCATCCATTAACAACAATGTTATTTTTACATGGTTTTAACCAACCATCATGATATAAATCAATCATTATGATTTTTACTAATCACCATGATTTTCACCAATCATCTTCAATGACAATCATCTCTAATAATACACAAGACAACAACAATAAACCTTGAATCTTGTCAAAATAACATAGAGAAATAATAAGATAATTACTTAACATAATCATAAAATTAAATAAGAAACTTCTTACTTGAAGTGGCTTTTATCATACCTAAATCATGAGGACATCCCTCCATTAATTCTTTGTCCTTGATTTTGATACTTCATCTTTAATTTCACCATCTTCATTCTCCTTTTCCATGGCACTTCCAATGATAACAACCAAAAATTTACATCTTTTCGAATCGACACTCTCAAAATTTATCCTAGACATCATACTAAACTATGTTGTTTTCAGATTGTTGGGGAATTTCCTATATTTAGGTAATAGTATGATAGATAAACACTTGAGGCGTGACAGATGACACTTTCCTGAAAACAGCATTTCCACCCAATACAAAGGCCGGGTTGCAGGAAATTCTTTAACAAGATACAACAAGAAACCGTAGGAATCGACCTTGTTCCAATTACTACGAAATGAAGAAAGGATTTGTATGTGTAAACTTCTTTGTAATTATGGAGAAAAACCTTAGTTGTATGCAAGAGAGGAAATGAATATATGAGTGTAACTTCATCTCTCATTTCTGTTTCAGACAAATTATTATATAACTTATCCAAAATGCACAGCCTTTTCTTCGAACAGACACAACCCAATGGGAAATAACCATGCAAAACTGACGCCAACCGTCAGACTCGCGAGTCGCGAGCTAGGCTCGCGAGTCGCGACCTGACGTCACGAGTCGCGATTTGCTTCTGACTCTTTTGGCACTTTTTGCACTTCAGTCTGTTTTCCGCGTGTCGCGACTTCTAGTCACGACTCGTGATTTTCCACTGTATTTAATTTGCTGTACTTACCTCAACGTTTAACGACTTACATCGCTAAATAACTTTGCATAATTATGAACTTCAAAAACACATAATACTACGTCTAGTATTATTAATATTCATAATTATATACATTTATATTCTAAATCAATAAATCTCAACACCTAGGCTGCTATTAAACAATTGTATATTTTATCTGATTTTCAAATTCAATTATATATTTATACTCTGCAGTGTGCACGTCAACAATTTCCAAATTCAAGTTATTCAACTACTCCACATAAGTAAATCTAGATTTGATATACCATAGTTTGTGATATAACTTTCTTCATGTTAATTTCTCTTTTCACACTAGGTTAAAAAGGTGCTCCACACATGCATGCTTGCAATGTCAACTGTAAACAGAGAGAACCATGCGAAGCCTTAAATGAATAGACATGGAAGGGGGGCTAAGAAATGTTCATTTAATAACTAAATGAATTAGATTAAAGATTTAATTGCCTTTCTAAAAAAGAGAATTAGAGAAGAACTCCAAGGTTAAAATCCCTTTTGTGTGTCCACAAAAATTATCCTGCTTAGAATATAGATATAACCCCTGCTGTGCATAAATACATAGATAGACAAGAACAAACATAAATTTATAATTATAAACCATCAAGCCATATGGTTATCTCTAATTGTTTACATACAGTAAGCAGAACAGTTACCTCTTCAGTGCTCCTAGGTAGAAGCATAAGCTTGCTTGAGCCTTTGTACTTGTGCATCCAATCAATGTTTGCAGGTTGAAGCCTATCTGCGTCCTGTATCACATTGGTCTCCCCGAGGACACACTTGAAGTAGCTGACATCCTTGGAATTTATTTCTGAGAATGACACGTTCCTCTCAATTGGTGCGGAACCATAAGATCTTAGCTGAAGCCTTGAGCTTCTCAGAAAAGATGTAGCCTGATGAAGCACTCTACAATCTGTCGGTACATAGTGTGACGGCTGGAAATTCTTCAACCACTGCTCAGTGAATGAGCTTGATGATGAGAATTTTCTGCTCAATAAAATAGATCCTGTAAAAGGCTAACATTATCCTATGACATTCCATCAGAAATTTACTAACAGTTTCTGCAATGATCTTTCGCCACTAATGTTGAACATCAGCCACACATATGCTTAGTAGTGATTATACAGACCCTTACATGGTAAGCATACATACTATTTCACTAGAGTGATATAAACAAAGAAAGCACTAAACTTCAAGCTGATGTGTGATCATAACTCTTACAAGAGACCGACACAAAGTTATATGTATGGATTCATTAGACCGATGTACAGGTTAGGCTTCCTCCTTCTGTCAGTCATAATTTTAATAGTAGAAAGTGTGGTAGCCTTGATCTTGTTCTCGCAACCCCAATCCCACTTTTCTTTCCTTTCCTCCAATCATGATCGCTATTACTAGTGTCCTTTCTCTCTCTTCCCCTGTTGATTTCCTTCTAACTGTACTCTCCCTGCTCAAATGACAAACCCCAAGCATTTGAATGACCATACTTTTGCTTTTTCAACAGTTCAACTCTAGAATTAACAACGCTCACACTTCGTCTCGCCCTGCTATTTTCTTTCTCTAAGATAAACATGGGCCATGAATTATTCCTCCACATAGCACAATGGACTACAAACAACAGATTGATGTCCAACTGCCAATCATATAACACCAAAATATGATCATTAGCATTTAGCAGCTAACTTGCAGTCTCTTTTCTCATACTATCACTTCCACAGCCCAGCCAACAGCAAATCACCCTTTAGTTCAAATTCGACAACGTTTTTTATTTGTACAACTCATAACTTCAATGACTAATCCGTTTACATCACGCAAATAATAGCTTACACGTTATTTAATTAATAACTAGTGCGTTGACCCCGGCATTGCCCCGAGATTACTTTTTTTTAACTTGATATGTATCTATTTCTCACTCTTGTGAAAAAGTACCAAAAAAAATAATAAATTCAATTAACTTAATATATGAAAGGAATATATAAAATATAATGTAACGTGGATATTGAAAACACAAATAAACATTGATTGAAATGGTAAGTAAATCACTTTGAATTGTAAATTTGTAAGGGGTGAATGGGTGATAGGTTCAAATCTAGTTCAAAGCATAATTTATTTTGTTAAAATGATGTGACATGCTCACGTGTGGCATATACCAAACACGTGGACTAATGACTTGGTGCCTACATGTGGCATACGCTCGCCTTTTAAATTTTAATATACTGTATAGACTAATTCTCGCAGAAATGAATTGTTTCAATCTGTTTACGTCAGAATTTTCTAATTATGTTACGAGATTGAGTAATTAAAAAACATATTTTAGCAAATTCGAGATTTTGAGTTCAACTTTGCAATCATAAAGTGCAGAAAAAACTTTCAAATTGTTTCAATATGTTTTCTGCATTTTTCCGATTACACTACAAGATAGGGAAATTAAACAGGAATCAGAAAATTCATAGTTCAATTTTGATATTCATAAACTTTAATCCAATTATGCTACAAGACCGGGTAATCAAACAATAGAATTCAGCAATTATAGAGTTCAAATTTGCTAGCATAAGTTCAGATAAAAGCTTTCGAAATTTCAATTATTGAGGAAATCAAAGTACGACTTAAACTAATAAAATAAAGAGTATTCCATAAATTAAGCAACTTGAAATAGCATTGCACAGCAAAAATAGGAAATACCGAAATACAACAGCGATCATAAGAGAGAGAAAACACCTGAGTTGCAAGAGTGAGAAGTGAGAGAAGAGGTAGGAGGTAAAAGACGATGATTGAAGAGAGACTTTGAAGAACCAGACCATCGCCATAGCAACATATATGCTCGTCGCTTCTCCATTTCCACAACCAAGCACGCTTGCCTTCAATAGTTCAATTTGGACAATTACGGTAACAACTAACAAATTAACAATTATGCTAGTTTATATGGTAGAGCATGCTTTAATTTTACTCATTTAATATTAACTAGAGTGAACCGGGGGAAATGCACCGATTTATGTAATAGAAATTTTAGAAAAAACATGCATACATTATTTTTAAAAAATTCTCATAAAATACAAAATTAAATTGTGAACCTTACACCAATCCATAAAAATAAAATGGCACTTTGATCATTATTGTTTAATTATCAATTTATTTTCATTTGTCCAAAACAAATAGTAAGATTTGGTTATTGTGGGTGATTACAACTTATAATTAGACATGTCAATTGAAGTGTGCGGTTCAGATTAGATTGGACCATTTCGAATTCGGGCGTACTTCGAATTATTTTATAATTCAGATCGGATGAGATTTCTAATTGGAAACCTTTCGGTCCCAATTGCTCCGAATTAAACTGTTTTGGATAGTGATGATTTTTTATTACAATTTCGGATTGAATGGGTTAGGATTTCGGATGATATTTCGAGTTTGTCACTTTGGACCGAAATTGATTTTGTGTATTTCGGGTCAGGTTTTGGATGCTAGATATATTTTGCCATGTATAGTTATAACTTATAATAGGTGTGTTTGGTTTTAGGGGAGTAATTCTAAAGATGTAACACCCTGGAAATTGCCTACTTGAAAACTCTAAACATTATTTAAAATTAAGACGTAAAGTATAATTGAAAAGAAATTTCCAAAACATTACCGCCACGTGTGAAAACGTTTCGGCTTATTCAGAATTTTACAGCGGAAGAAAAATTTAATTGTTATTTGAAATAAATAACATAAATGAAATAACATTTTAAACTAAACTCGAATGCTAAAATCGTGAACTCTCGAACCACACCAAATGCCAAGACAATGCGTATGCTGAAAACTTGAACTTCACGTCCTCAAGCTAATCTGTGCAATTCTGCTTGCCAATAATACAAGTGTATAAATTGGTTCATCACAGGTTCATCACAGGGTCATTAAGGCGAGGGCCATGACCAAAGAAGACACACACAAAAGCACGTAATCAGCAAAAGCTAAGTACATATATACAACAAGATATGCACATATAATATAACAAGATTAAATGATGCAAATGATAACCTGCTAAACACTCTACATGATCAATTCCCATACATTCCTAGACACTATCAGTTTATGAGGAGATTTGGATTCAACATCGAACGGGTTTCCAAAGATAAGTAACCATGCCCACCAGAGCCCCACTCGATTGCAAGTCGAGTGGTAAAAACGATGCCAGTTAAGAGTGGCGGGATCCCAGGCCAAAATAATAAAAATAAACAAGGGTGAACAACGTCTTGTACCCCTCATAGGAAGCTATTTAGCTTCCCCCATGTGTTCATACTCAAGGTGTATACGTTCCAAGAGTTTTGGTGCGAATCCTCTTTCACTTTACGTGGTTTATCATATTTAATTAGTAATTGTGAAGACTCACCCCACACAAGACATCACTCAACATCAATGCAACACGCAATACACTTTCCGTTTTTAAATCCTCTAGGTCTAGGTGATCACATAACCAATTTTATTTAGCCAATCTTTCTACTGAGTCTCATTCTCCCAGAGGGAGTGAGTAAAAATACTACCGAGTCTCAAACTCCCAGAGAGAGCGAGTAAAACAAAATACTACCGAGTCTCAATCTCCCAGAGGGAGCGAGTAAAAATACCTCTAGACTCAACAGGTGAGTTATCATAAATCCCTTGCCTAACTTGCAACATGTATATCCTTTCTTTTCCATAATCATAAACAACAACCCACAGTGGGAAATTCACACTACTTGATAGATTTTCACAAAGTGAAGAATAACCAAAATAATCAAATCCTTTTTTTTTTCCACACGCATCCATACATACATGAACATTAGATTTCAATGCATTTATACAATTCCCTAATCATGCTGCTACTTCCGGAATTAAGTCTTGCATACATACGTACCTGGTGTAATAAATCCGACTAGCCACTTTTAATTGAATTCTCGGAATTCAAAATCTCCTACAATTAAACATTACAACTAATCAAAACCCAAAACTACTCTAAGGACATATTACAAAATTACAGCCTCTAATAGAATTTAAAAACCCTTCCGAAACGTCCCGAAAATCAATTTTTAAAGTTTTAACAACACCCGACATATTCCTAACACTACCGGAAGTAATTATACGCCACTAATAATTAAAATCTTTAAAATTATATTATTTTTCCAAAAATCACAGCAATAATAAAATTAATAAAACTTCAAAAATATAATCTAATTGACAATACTAATCAAGTTTAATTAATAATTTCATAAAACCCATTAAAATATATAAAAATAATCCAACTACAACACTTCATCTTCAACCTTTTTCCCAAAACTCCATGAAAACCTCCATTAATACATATCCAAGAGCTTTAAAACTTTATAAAATCAATGCTTTACAACTTAAAATCAATTCCAACTATTTAAAACATGAAAACTAGTCAAAATAACATGTTTTTAATCAAGTTTAATAAATAATTTAAATCTGAAAATTTTAAATTAAAACCTCAAACTTCAAAGATTCAAACCCCAACTTTAATCATAAAACTTTAATATAAAACATGATTAAATAACAACATCAAATAAGAAATTAACCAAATATAATAATTTATAAACCTTTAAATCAAGAATTAAAATAAACAAAGATTTTTTTTTTTTTAAAGAAGTCTCACGCATCAGCAGGGATGAAAGCGGGGCGGCGGCGGTCCGGTGGCTGGCGAGACGCGGCGGCAGGTCCCAGTGGTGGTGGAATATTGATGCGTTGCGGTGGTGATGTGGAAGAAGAAGAAAACTTTTTTTTTCCCTTTCTGTGTTGTTTCACGGGAGAAACTAAGTGCGGGAGAGAAATTTTTTTTTTCCTTATTCTGATTTACGGTTTTGATCTGTTTTGGTATTATTTGAGTTTCCTAGCAGGTTGGGCTTGCGATAATACTAATAAATACTTTTACCCTTTTTCGAACCGGAATACTTTACTTTATAAACGACACCCAAAATACATAATAAAAAACCTTTAGTATTATTTCCAAATATGATTTTATAAAATTCCTTTATAAACGTATATAAGTTATTTAAATACCCAATAAATAATATTTTGTAAATATTGACTTTAAACCATTTTATTAATCCTAATTCGTAAGCATACAAAACATTCTCTTAGGCGTATAAGATACGTGTATAGGTTATAAAATACGTATAAAAATACATGTATAAATGTACAAAAATACGGGGTATTACAAAAGACATTACTAAATCATTATTTATTTTAGTAGATTTGGTTGGTTAGGGAAGTTACTGCCTTTTGAATTGAAAAAATAAGGGATTTTGGAGGGATTGCATAAGAAGCCTCCATTAGGGGTTTGGAGGCCTCTCATACAAATCTGTTTTTAAATTAGGAAATTTTGTCAGATAAGACCTTTTAAAACATTCATTTTGTGAGAAAAGACCTTATAAAAAATTTGTTGTGAGCAGGGACCTAAAACAAAAAACAAAGTTGCAAAGAGGGACCTTACCTCTATTTTCCGACGTTGACTGTGAATCTCCGGGGTTGACTCACTATTTCTCTCCAATTTTGCACGAATCCTTTCGTATTTAAGGGGGTAAGAGATGAGGAACCCCAAATTCAGAAGAAGAGAATCTTAGATGCTAGAAGAAAGTGTTAATGTAGGGGTTTATGTAGATGAATTTAGGAGGAAAAATGGAGGGGAAGTGGAGGAAAAATGAATTTATAGTGAAAAGAAAAGGAATGGTTAAATAGAGAAGAAATGATTCATCGAAAATTGGAGGGAAATAGCGAGTCAACGCCGGAAATTCACAGTCAACGTCGAAAAATAAAGGCAAGGTCCCTCCTTGCAACTTTTTTTTTTATTTTAGGTCCTTGTTCACAACAAATTTTTTATAAGGTCTTTTCTTATAAAAAGAATGTTTTATAAGGTCTTTTCTGACAAATTTTCCTTTAAATTATTATATAGATTTTGTCCATTTAATATGCAATTTTAGAAAATAAACAATATATACAAAATTAAATGAGTAATATAAAATCTACTTAAAAAAATGAGCAAGATTGAAATAATTCCATAAACAAAACTACATATTAAATAATAAAAATAAATATCATATGAGTTGGAATCCACTATCAATATTAACCACAATACTTAGTTAGTGATAGGTAGTATACCCGATAGGTATGACAAGTTTTTTCCGTTTCAATTATGGTAGCTTAAATTATTCCACCAATGCACAAAATTGATGAAGAATTTCAATAAATCAGTGTTGTTTGGGGTAATTTTGAAATTGAATAATGCTAATCAATTCTTATAATAATGCCATTGAAGCTAAACAAATATACACTATGTGGCACCATTTTATTGGTACTCACACATTTACCTTTAAATTTGTACAACATAGCTCGAGCTATGTTATCTAACATAACACAATGGTATTTTAATTTAGGCCCTGTTCTTTTGGATTTAAAAGCTACAGTAATCAGATCAGATCAGACTTGGTCAAATCAGATCAGATCAGACATTATTACTCTTTATTATTATCATCATCATCATCATTATTATTATTATTTCGAGCATTGATTTTTCGCTCGACATTTTCCGACGACGGTTTTCGGACTGACGTTTTCAGCGTTGATTATTCGGCCGACTTTTCCGGCGACGATTTTCGGGACGACTTTTCCGACGACGGTTTTCGGAATGGCTTTACCGGCGATGATTATTCGGTTAACTTTTCCGGCGGTGATTATTCAACCGACTTTTCCGGCGACGATTTTCAAGCCGAGTTTTTCGGCGACGGTTTTCGGAATGACTTTTCCAGCGGTGATTATTCGGTCGACTTTTTCGGTGACGGTTTCGTCAAATTTTTCAGCGACGATTTTCAAGCAGCGTTTTTCAGCGACGGTTTTCGGGACGACTTGTCCGACAACGGTTTTCGGAATGACTTTTCCGGCGATGATTATTCGGTCGACTTTTTCGGTGATGGTTTTGGAGTCTGATTGAATGAAAGGTTTGAAAAGAATGAAAAGTAAAATACTGAAGAGGTGAAATGAAATGAGCTTGAGGCTTTGGGCTCATTAAATTTCTGTCCCTAATAAAAATAAAAATAAAAATAAAAATAAAAATAAATGTCCTAAAGAACAGAGCCTTAGTGAAAGTATTGGGTCAGAAAATGTCAAACGATGCCTCTAAATGCATCAAAATGCCAAAAAAAGTATCAAGGTTATATTTTGTCCACATTAGTTACAAAATGTGTCCAGGTTAAACAATATATGTCCAGGTTTACAAATAGGTATCCACGTTTACAAATAGATATCCAGGTTTAACAATATGTGTCCAGGTTGAACAAATATATATGTGTCCAGGTTTAACAATATGTGTTCAGGTTTAACAAGTATTTACCAAGTTTACAAATATGTGTCCAAGTTAAACAAATAGGTGTCCAGGTTTAACAAATACGAGTTCCGGTTTAACCATATGTGTCCAGGTTAAACAAATATGTGTCCAGTGTTTAACAATATATGTCCAGGTGAAACAAATTTTCACTAGGTTTAACAAGTTTTCACCAGGTTTACAAATATGTGTCCAGGTTAAATAATATGTGTAAATGTTTAACAATATGTGTCCAGTTTTAACAAGTTGTATTCAGGTTTAATAACAAGTTTTTACCAGCTTTAGAAATATGTGTCCATGTTTAATAATATGTGTCTAGGTTTAACAAGTTTTCACCTGGTCTCACAAGTTTTCACCAGGTTGACAAATATGTGTCCAGGTTTAACAAATATGTGTTCAGGTTGAACAATATGTGTCCAACTCCAGTTGGACTCGTCTGACAGTAACATCACTATCAGAAGAGTGTAACACAATACCTTCTCTTTAATTTATTGTGTATGCCAAAATCACTAATGAGTACCTTGCATGCGTTTTTAGAGTTTTAATTGTATTTACTAAAATGCAACAGAACTATGCTTTTCACATAGCTAAGGGCTTGTTTAATTCAGATTATATTCAGTTCAGTTCAGTTAATCTCTATTCAGTTTAGTTCAGTTCAGTTCATCTCTATTTAGTTCAATTAATACACTTCTATTCAGTTCAGTTCAGTTCAGTTCAGTTCATTTCAATTCATGTCAGTACAGTTCATCTCTATTAAGCTAATGTAAACGAGCCCTAAGAGCCTAAGAGCTATGTTTGGCTAATACTACTATTTGGTTCTATTTTTATTTGCAATAATTTGGTGTCTAAGTACTTAAGTTTATTCATACACTAGATAATACCCGTGCAATGCACGGATTAATTTTTTATAATAATTTACTATTATAGAGAAAATATGATAATAATGAAAGTGCACAAGTTGTATCATATATAAAACATGATTTGAATTTGTAATTGAAGCCCATAACATATTTGTAATAAGTTAAAGAGAGAAATTATTACATAAAATTAAGGTGTTAATGTATTATTGACCAATCAAAAATCAATATTAGCCGATCACGCCTTAAATAAAAGTAGCTTTGAGGCTTTTATTTCCACCCTAATTAGGCCAAAAAATAATCAGATTTTTTTTTATTTCTAATTGTATAATCAAATAATTGAAAGTTATTGTAGACATATACGGAAGCCATAATAACGAAATTGTTGCATATTAATATAGTGAATGATTCAACATTAGAGACCGAAATCAATTTAAAAAAATGGTATTACTTATCATTAATTTTTTGTACCGAAGTAATATCTCTTTTTTTTATAGGGCCGCCCTGAAATTTTAGGGGTCAGTTCTAAAAATTAAAATTAGGCCCTTATATTATTAAAATTAATATATTATTTATAACTTAAGTAATAATATGCATTTAATAAATAAATATTGTAAAACTTAGAAAATTAAAGAAATAAATATTTTAATAAGAACGAAAACTGGAAAAAAAATAATAAGAACAAAAATATTGTATTTTTGAAAGCCACCCATGTCCATTAAATTATTTATTTTATTTATTTTAATTACTGACAAACTCAAAATAGTTTAAAAGTTGGACATGAGAAGATAAATTTCATTAAATAATCATAAAGAAAACAAAAAATTGCATTGGAAAAGATGAAAGTTTAGAAAGTAGAAATAAGGAGGGAGCCTTTAAAAAAAAAAAGAACTAAGGAGGGAGGAGGGAAAATTTGGGAATTGGGAGGGAAATTTTTTTTTTAATGGCAACAAATTTAGTAGATAATAAAGATAATCTTTGATTATTAATACGAATTACATTTAATTACATATTATTATAAATTATAGAAAGTTAATGCCTCAAAAAATATAAGTTAGAGACTAATTTAACACTATATTGAATGATAAATTTATTGTCAATTTTAGTGTATAAATAGGGTAAAGGTTAGAATGTTACTCCCTCCGTACCTTGAATATTGTCCCATATTGACTTTTGCTACTGTTCATTTGGTAACTTTGACTCTCTATAATTTTAAACATTTAAGGAAAAATATAGTCAAATGGGATCTCATTTGATTCGACTCAATGTGTACTTTTTAGTTCAGTTCATTTCTATTTAGTTCAATTAATACATTTCTATTCAGTTCAGTTTAGTTCAGTGCAGCTCAGCTCAGCTCAGCTCAGCTCTATTAAGCTAATGTAAACGAGCCTAAGTATAAGTGTTGGCTATTTTATATAATTAAATAATTAGTCTTTTAAACTAGTTTGGAACCCATGTAGAATTGTAAATGCACAAACATATATCTATCTTCTATACTCTGTACTAAAATAAAATAAACCTGTACACGTGGCACTCTCAAAGAAAAAATTTTGCCGCCTAAACTATACACAGCACCATTGAAACAACAACACTATTATATTAATAAATAATAAATAGTAAATAATAACAATCGTTTTCCAATACAGACTACAGAACAAAATGACTTTTGGGAGAACCTGAGTATTCCCAATTGAACCATTAGATTAATTGTAGCCTCTGACTTCGATTATGCTGCAATCCAATATTCACACGCTGCATGCATCCCCTGCTCCTGCAATAAGTCATCTCATTAAGCACTCTTCGCAAAAGTCTTAAACTTCCCAGATAACATAATTACGGAGTATCACACTTTCTCATTCATGGAATAGGAAACATTTCTTATGCTGCTAGTGCTCACTACTTTATTTAAATGTTCATATCCATTACTTTTCAAATCATACCGGTCTCATTTTTTTCCTTCATAAAAAACAAAAAAAAGAAAACAGAAAAAAGGTTAGTTTTTACATTTTTATGTTTTCTCTAATCTTATTGTTACTTTTTTTTTCCCAATCCTAGAAAAAAAAAATTAAAAAAAGGAAAACTTTTCCTTTTTTTCATCGTGTATTTTTTTTTTCATTTCGTTTTTTTGTTAGTTACATTCTGATATTCTAAACTTTTTCATTGTTATGCAGTTGGTTTTTTGTGGCCTTTGAAAATTGCAAATGATTACAAATACAAAGAAGATGCAACAACATTCTAATTAATTAATTTTTACAAGTTCATAGGACCGTCTTTTAAATTAATTGTTGTTGTGAAATTGAAGCTCTTTTGCATGTCATGTATTATTTTTAATCTCTTAAACATAGTTATATATAATTAACCATCGCTTTACTTTAAGAAGTTTAATGGAGCTTAAAAATTAGCCTTCATTGATAAATATATATAGTAGTAAAACACAATTTAACTGAAAAAACAAATTTTCATGAACTCAAAATACCTGAATGTTACCTCTTTATTGAAGCTTTCAGTTTTGCATGCATTGATGAATTTGCTTTTAGCTTTGAAATCGAGCTTCAATTTCACTTTCTCTTAATTCTTGCTTTCTGCTTGGGGTTTCGATTTCACTTTTTTTTTCCAGCTTTGATTAACACCCTCTTCAATTTCACTTTCTTTTACGATAGAATATATTTTTGAGTGTTTCTTATGATTGTAGGATAAAAGAGTGAACAATGTGTTTTGAACTGGTTTTGATGAAGAGAAAGTGATGATTGGAATTTTTTTTTTTTGGTAGAGATGACCGATATTTTTAAGAGGGAGAAAAGCATGGTAGTATATGAGTATAATGACTACTTAAGAAAGCTATTTTAGTTTTTTTTTTTTTTTGCAAATAGTTTTTTTCTTATTATTCTTTCCATCCCATTTTAGTTGCTATATTTCGCAAACTAATCTTCATATGAGGTCCACTATTTGTAAAGTTAATTAAAAGAAAAAGATGACAGAGGATAAAAATAACAAAAAAAGGTATAAATATAAAATATGTGGGACCCTTAGACTATAAAAAGAAATGTAGCAAATATTTTGGGACATCCAAATAAGAAAATTGTAGCAAGTAATTTGGGATACACGGAGTACTATATATTGTATGTGTACTCTAATGTTGATATGAATTCTTTTGTCTTTTCCTCTAAACATTCTACTATCTCTGTATCGCAATACTCGCTATGTAAATATGCGATATGAACTTTTTGTCAAAAAATAGTTTAAAGAGAAATCAATACTCTCTACTAAAACAAATGAGCTGACATCAACCATCCCTCCAAATGAGTCCAAACTACTTACGTGTCAGCAGTTTTATTTAAAAAAAATATAGAAATAAATACGAGTAGCAAATTAAAATGTTGACACTAAGAGTAAATTGAGAAATAATACGGAGTATAACAAAAGTAGCCCTATTTTTTAATTGGAGTTGTTTTTTTTTCCCTTTTTTATGTTTGAAATTACAAACTTTCGCTTTTAAACAAAGAATGAAGTAAGCTAATGGACGGTGAAATGAGCATTTCACGATAGAGAATGTGGATGGGGCACTTACATTTATGGTGATGATAAGAATTTGTCTTTTTTTTTATAGACTCCACTCTAACAAGTTTCAAAATATTCTCTTCAATTAAAATCCTTTTTGTAAAATCAACCAAAAAAATTATTTTTGTAAACAAATTGGTTTGGGGAGAACATTTTGATTCTTCAGTGTGTAATTATTAGTAACAATGCTTTTATTTCATTTTAATGTTTCTAATATAGATAATTTATGACAAAATCACATACTAACTCCATATCATAATACTCGCATGTAACAAAATATTTTTTTAAAATAATGCACATTTGTTGCGAGAATTATCATACGGAGGTAGTACATCTAAATAAATTTTGATTGATTCCGCTCTTTTTTTTCCCAAATAAATTGTTGAGAATATGTAAATATGTATTCATTTTTTTTTATTCTTAGTTTTGCTAAAACAAAAAAAAATTATGCAACCGTGCATTGCACGGGCACTAATCTAGTTTATTATAATAATATATCTGTAACCAAGCTAGGTTCATCACTTCATCTTGTACACGGTGTACCACAGAATTTTCACTTGGTTCTTAAACATGATTTAATTGCATATTTGTACATAGACTAATAAGCAACCCCTAGTTTCATAAACATCAATGAATGGGTGGCTTAGTTTTAAAATTGATTATTCTAACTTTAACTAGGTCACAATGTAACCCTTAGTTGTAAAAGTTTACACATTCAAACAATTCATGTTAAAAATTAGAGAAAGTATTCGGTAAGATCGTTTGACTAAAACATTTGTTGAGACGATCTCCTAAACCACTCTCTCTCCAGCAATGTTACTCTTTTTTTTTTTTTTTTACTTTACAATCTCCATCTTATCCATTGTTATTGTTATCCCATAAACACACAAAAAATGGCCTTCATCATAATGTTAAGCTTTGATTCTTGCACCACACTCTACAACCACCCCAGAACCTCTCGACACTAAACAAGGGCAATCCCCGCCACATTTCTCTCCAGCAATGTTTATTTTATCCAAGAGAGTGTTTATTTTCACCAGGGTCAGTATTATTTTTTCAGGTCAGTGTTTATGTTGTCCAAATGAGGGTTTATTTTGTTCATGTGAGTGTTTATTTAGTCCAGTTGAGTGTTTATTTTGTCCAGGTGAGTTTAATTTTTTTAGTTGGACTCGTTTAACAGCAACATTGTGTCTGACAAGTGTGGTACAATACTTTTTTTTTCCAACTGAGTGTTTATTTTTGTAATGCCCCGTCGTTTGGCAACGACGCTAGCGGAAATAACGTTGTACCTGAAAAGGATTTTGGGGTCCACAATCAGTGGTGAGTAATTAGATTGTTCTACTTAATTAGTAGAACACAATTAGAAATATAACAATTAGAACAGATAATCCAAACAGTCAACAAGTCATCAAGAAATCATAAATAGACATTATCATTCAAGTACACAGCGGAAACAAACGTAATAATCATAATAAACCAAGACTTTCCGAATTAACTTATTCAGTTCTAGACTTCTTGACACCACTATTGACCTTACAGTTCTATTCAGTTCATGTGCTAATCCGTGACCAGTCATATGCTCGTAGGGGAAACCTTAATTCTTCCCCAACTTTCCTTGTCTCATGCCGGGTCAACCACGTTTGATCTACTTCCCGAGAACTGGGATCCAGAACTGTCCCAAATTCGAAGATAGGACAGTGGCTTCGACTATACCTATGTTCATGGTACTTTAGCCACTAGATAGGCGGTCACTTCATAGTTAATTATTTTTTCCATTTTACAATTCCAGTTCTTAATTCTAGTTCACAATTCAATCCTTTATTGACACAACTTGACTTCTAATCAATTTTAGTCCAACTTAACTTGACTCGTAACTCTAATTTCAAATTCGAACCACACGACTTTTCCAACAGTAAACAATAATTAAATCAATTCCTTAAATAATCACATAAACAATTTAATAAACTAATTAAATAATCAATTAAACTTATCAGCTAACAATTATCAATTAACATTGCATAAAACAAGATAAAAATCCTCCTTTTATTTATTAATACCACTCGACATTCTTACATGTAACTACCAAAATTGACACTTTAATTTATTTAAATACAATTATCAACAATTAACCATATAAACTTAATAATAAATCATAAAATTATACTTTAAACATTAAATCATCAAACATGGACCAAAACAAGATCAAAATCAATTCTTTTATATACCAATACCACACGGCTTCATGGTGAAACAACAATAACAAGATCAAATTCAAGAAACTATCATATCATGATTAAATCAAAGATTAAATTCAAGATTATCATCAAAGAATAATATTGAATCAAGATTATAGCAAAAGATCAATCTTTATTACACAAGAACCTTCGAAGCACACCATCATCACACGACTTTCTTGATTATTTTCATTCAACAATTGTTCTAGGATTAAATCAACAAATTCTAGGTAGCAAGAATCACATATCCATCATAAAATAAGATTAAGACATGAAATAACTTATCAAAAATTCATGGAATCATACTTATAATACTTGACATGCATGGCTAAACATCAATATACAATTCGAAATTCATCTAGCATGATTCTAAGCAATTCTAAATAATTCTAAGCAGTTTTAAACCTATTCTAAAAATTATACAACTAATCTATCCTAAAGATTAAATAAAGCAATCTACTTACCTGTTGTTGAGGTATGAGGTTCGAATGGCACTATAGTCACACGGTTTCCTTGGTTTGTTTAAGCTTCTTGTTGCAATCTTGATGATGGGATGAATAGAGAAAGAGTCTAGGAGTTTTTCTTGTGATGGATTCTTGGAAGGAAAAATAATAAAACAATTATTGTTGTTGTTCTCCTCTTGTAGCCGTGTAACATGAGGTATAATAGGGGTTTTGGTTTCCTATAATTTACTAGTCAAAGTAGGAGAAGCTAGGGTAAAAATAGGATTTTTAGGAAAATGTCAAAATAGATATAAATTAGTATTATTGGTTTAAAACAAATTAAAGAAATCAATTAAAAGAAAGGAATAAGGGGTGGGCCGTGAGATAGGGGATGTGAGGAAGAATTTGGGCTCGGGTTTTGGCAAGATGAGATTAAAGGTTTGGGCTAAGAAAAATAATTAGATTGCTACAACTAATTTAATAATTAATTAAATAATAATCAATTAAATAATTAATTAATTATATAATTAATTAATTAAGAAAAATTTAAAATATCCCAAAATTTCGGGGTATTACACCACCTCGGTACAAACCATACCTCGGTGAACCATGCATAACCTAATCTCACGACGCAAGTCATCTATGCCTAATCGAGTCTATAAGACATAATCGAAGCCCGAAGGCTAGTTCAACCAAACAAGTCCAAAGGACAAATCGAAGCCTAAAGGCCAAATACTACACGAGTCTAAAAGACAAACCGAAGCCCGAAGACTAGTTCACTATGCGAGTTCTACTAGAAAAATCTAATCGACAACTACGAGTTCGAGAACGAACCGTCAAACACAAACAATCATCCAACTCACTCAACAATTCCAAATTCCAAAGGATAATTTCAGATACTCGATTATCAGTTCAGTTTCAGTTATTTTCAGATACTCGATTTTCAGTTTAGTTTCAGTTTAGTTATTTTCAGATATTTAGTAGTTAACTTCAGTTTCAGTTGGTTTAAGATTCGGTTCAATTCAGTGCAGTTCGATATTTTTTAGTTGTCTTTCAGTTATCAGTTCATTCAATTCAGTTCACTTTCAGTTTCAGGTAATTTCAGATCGACCCAAATGTAGGGGTCGTTTTTACCCGGCCGCCTATGTCACGAGTCGTTTGAATGCTCGTTAACGTCGTACGTGAATACGGACTAGTAGGAGTCGCCACCGTACGTTTATACGGTCCACGGACACCGAAGAAGTACTTAAAGCCAGGAGCAGTCGGTCCTATATAGTCGTGCACCAGAGTATGAGTTCGGGGACATGTTACGAGTCAATCGTGCATTGGGCCCGCCCGCCTGCAAGCGGTCTCTACTATGTCTCTTTTGTAAGATCATTCTTCAATTTCAGAGCAACGGAGATAACTCAATTTTAGCCCTAATTTGCAAATTACTAAGTCGGTTCAGATTAATGCATAAATTAGCCTAAAATTGTTTTATGACCACTTTGAAATTAGTCTATATTATGACGCTAAAATGAAGCCAAAAGTCCGAATGAGAAATCAAGATTCAAATCATATAAATCACATAAAAAAGAAAAAAGTTCAACACGGCGATGGCACAAAAAAGTGAAAATGAAAGTGCGAACATACCTCGAATCCTGTGCAATTAGATTATCAAAATAAATAATAAAAAAAGCCACATGGAATGACATGAAGAATGCAAAACAAAAAGGCATGACATGGATTACGAATCGCACATAAAAAGAAAAAAGAAGTTACATGAATTAAAACATAGATCTGCGCGAACAGAACAACAAAATTCACATGTTATCAAGATTAAAGCAAGTCATAGATTAAAATGAAAATTAAAAGAAAAGAAAGCATATTGACATTGAATAGAAAAGAGTCTCAGAAATGTGTACTGGAGTGTACGGCGGTCGATTACGAGCTTGAGATTAGCACGCCAAATGCCAAGTGACAGAGTTTTGAAGTGTTTTTTTGTGAGAGAGAGTGTATAGTAGAGAGAGAGTAAAAGTTATGAAGTCAGAACGTTGTTATGAAAAGCCGGACAGAGAGTCGTATTTATAGGCAAACAGAGGCAAAAATCGACCCCGGAGGACACCAGACTTGCGCCTAGGCACAGGTTCGTCTAGGTGCAGGTCCAGCTGGGATCCGGGTCGATTTTTTTGCTTATTTTGCGCGTGATTCTCCAAGATATTATGCGATTATGATACGATTACGGGAATAAATGGATGATTACATAATATTATCGTAATATTTGGGATTCTGGGAGATTCCGCGAGGTTCCGGAATAATCCAGGCCATTCTAGACTATTCTCGAACCGTTTTCGGGTTTTCGGACTATTTTGAAAAAATACGCTAAAAATGCCAAAAAATATGGAAAAATTCTAGAAAAATATAAATGAGTGAAAAGTGGAGAAAAAGTTGACAATGCAGGTGTAAAATTACTAAAATACCCCTAAGAATCGAAAATGTTTCAAAAATTCATAGAAAATAGATAAAAACTTAGAAAATTGTGGAAAAATTACCAAAAATTCTAGAAAAATGTAATTAACTTAGAAAAATTATTTAATGAAATTTAAAATGACTAAAATGCCCTTAGAAAATAAATATGCATGAAAAGTAATAAAAATAAATTAATAAAAATCCTAAAAAATGTTCGAAAAATCCTAAAACGAGTCGTGAACCTCTAAAACGCCTATAAACAGTGTGAGAGTGGTATGAGAGGGGTAAAGAGGTGGCATTTTGGCATACTAGCTCAAGACCGGTCTTGTGCAATAATGTATATCCATCATAGACCGTTGGGAACTAAATGAGGTGCCAGAATTAGGTGTCTACATCAAAACAGTTCTGTTTCAATGAGTTCAGTTCAGTTAAATCAGTTATGACTCAATCTATTCGACAAAAAGGCAACAATATTCGGAGTAGGACATTAGGTGACATTGCTTTGGAGACTCGCAGGTGGGGGTGTTCATAACTGGGTACCCGGGTTTTCGGGTACCCGAAAGAGCGGGTACCCGAAGTTTGGGGTAGTGAACCAATCGACCCATACCCGATTTTACCGGGTCGGGTCTCGGGTACCCGGATTACGAAAGTTTTTTTTATAAAACATAAGATTTTACTGGGTCAGGTCTCGGGTACTCGACTACCAAATTAAAGAAATTTACTTTAAAATATATTATTATTCAATAAATTTTTTTTAAAAAATATATTTACTTGAAATTTTTTTAAAAAATAAATTTACGGGTCAACCTGGAACTCGACCAATGCATTGCCCGGCCCATTATCCGACCTGACACTTATGGTTTTTAACGGGCCAGGTACCCGACCCGAAAAAGTTGAACATCTTTTAAAAAATACCCGACAATAATTAGCGGGTCGTGGGGTCGGTTTTTTTTTTTATTTTTTAACACCCCTACTCGCAGGAGCCCTATCCAAACCCAGGAGACGCAATGCAAAAACCTCGGCTTCACACAAAAAGACCAATACTCTCAGCAACACTCTAAGAAACTCGAACGAGAACGTCTGCAACCCATCAATGGCATCATCTTCATCATTAACGTCATCATTATCATCCATATTTAACCATCCTCATTATTCCCTCTGCATTCATTTACACCGTCGATGCTCCTCCTCCTCTCTTTCTCGCATCTCCAATTGCTTCCGCTGCTTCCACCGCCCTCTCACCACCACCAAGTGGGCCACCCCGAACCTTTCCCTTTCTGTTTCTAGAACCTTCTTAAATCTTCCTGATTCCCTAACTCTCCGTCATTTCATCCCTCGTGCTTCTCTCTCGCCTCCCGACATTCTCTCCGAGTAAGTCTATTTTCTTTTTAATATTTTTACATTGATTGAGTTTATGAATTTTGCTTCTAATTGATGGCTGGTTAATGTGAAAGTTCTGTCCTTTGTTTTATGTGTTTGGATGATTGATTAACTCATTTAATTGGGATTTTATCCAATGTCTGGCCTTAAGTACATTATTCGGATTTTACGGAGTGATAACTAATTGAGTTCATTGGGATTATGATTTTCAGGCCTTTTTTCTTTCTTTAATCGGATGTTTAAGCATTCACCATTTTTGTTTCTCCCAATTGAACTCAGGTCCATGACCCAATTTTAGGAAAAAGTATTGATGAACCCTTAATTCATTTTTGAGCTTATAGTGCTCTGGACTTTTTTGGGTATAATAATACTTTGTTGACTATAAAAGTATAAATAATAAGGGAAGTGAAATGTAAGAGTAATTGTTTGGTTGGAACTAAAAAGTAAGAATGGAGAAATAGGAAATACAGAAACCTTACCTTTTTTACTTGATCAATCAGAATTCATGGGAATTCCTGGACAAAAAAACATGTGAAGGCATTTCCTAGGAAATAGGAGGAGGGGAGGAGGGAGAAAATTTGGGCTAGGGTGGCTGATGCTTAATGAATTAACTTCCCTTGACGTGTTGTGCAACGTGTTCTAATGAAGTGGACTTTGATCCCATATACCTGCTCTATAAAGAAAAAGTGCTCACTCTGTGAATCATAAAGCAATTTAGGTACTTTTGATCACATGGAATGGAGATTGGGGGGGTAAGCAACTAAGCATTATCTGGATTTTTGAAGTTTCAGCCCTTAAGGTGTTACTTCAATAGTTCATTTGCACTTCAATAGTCCAATGTGAATTATGCACTTAAATATTTCGCTTTTCCCTCAACAGACTTGCTATTAGCTGCATTATCATTTAGGGAATACTATTGACTATATACTTCATGTTCTTGAATTGCTGCATTGAGGTTGTGCATACTTTTTAAGGAGTTGAGAGAGATAGAGAGAGCAAAAGTAGTCCATGTGTGTGAGAGAGAGACAAAGAAGATAGCCAAATTTAGGAAGTAGCAATTAACATAAAGCTTCCAATTATGGGAAGTATTGCAATAATAAAAGAATGGAGAAAGTATTTTATTTTGTGTGGAAATTAAGTCTTTTGTTCTCATTTGGTTAGTGAAATGGTCTTTCCATCTTCCTTTAAATGTTTGTCTAGGAATACAGAAGCTTCTGACGTTCCTCAAAAAGGCCGTGTTTACCATGAGACATATGGATGTCAAATGAACATCAATGACATGGAAATCGTATTGGCTATTATGAAAAAAGCTGGGTATACTGACATTGTTGAAGATCCTGAGAGTGCAGAGATCATTTTTATTAACACTTGCGCAATTAGGGATAATGCGGAACAGAGGGTATGGCAACGTCTTAATTACTTCTGGTTTTTAAAGAGGCAGTGGAAAAGCAATGTTGCCCAAGGAAGGTCACAGTCTGTCCGCCCTCCTAAAGTTGTAGTCTTGGGATGCATGGCTGAGAGGCTGAAGGATAAGATACTAGATGCAGATAAGATGGTGGATGTTGTGTGTGGTCCTGATGCTTACAGGGACCTGCCACGATTGCTTGAGGATGTAGATTATGGTCAAAAAGGGATAAACACTCTTCTATCTCTCGAAGAGACTTATGCTGACATAAGTCCAGTCAGAATTTCACAGAATTCAATCAGTGCTTTTGTCTCTGTTATGAGAGGCTGCAATAATATGTGCTCATTCTGCATTGTTCCATTCACAAGAGGAAGGGAACGCTCACGTCCTGTGGATTCGATTGTTAGAGAAGTGGAAGAGCTTTGGAAAGAAGGGGTTAAAGAAGTAACTCTCCTTGGACAAAATGTAAATAGTTATAATGATGCATCTGAAGTTGAAAAGGATGTTGAACCTGGAACAAACTGGGAACTCAGTGAAGGGTTTTCTAGTAGATGCAAGGTGAAAACAATGGGTCTACGCTTTGCTGACCTTTTGGATAGGCTTTCTACTGAATTTCCTGAGATGCGGTTTAGATACACTTCACCGCACCCCAAAGATTTTCCCGATGATTTACTTTATCTTATGCGAGATAGACATAATATATGCAAATGCATCCATCTACCTGCCCAATCCGGAAATAGTGAAGCACTTGAAAGAATGCGGCGGGGCTATACCCAAGAGGCATACTTGGAACTTGTAGAAAAAATTCGCAAGATAATTCCAGATGTTGCATTGACAAGTGATTTCATATGTGGTAAGGTTATTGTTCTAAAAATGTGTCCTTTTTTATGTCTTTCTATTGCAATTTGCTTCCTTAGTCATGGAAATGGGGTAATGGATTTGCAGTATTCTTTTTGGTTCTCTCTTTTTAACTTCAAAACATATTCATGTGTGCCTTTGTCTCTGTTTTATTTTGTGCAAATATATATTTTATTACCAACAACCGAAGAAGCTATAGACAATATATGACCAAAACAAAACAAACCAAGCAACAAAGCTAGCAGGTTAAGCAACTACTAGTGTTACACACTATGCCAGTCTTCATCTCCCGCAGCTTCTAGGAAAGGTAGATGGAATAATTTATGTATAAGCTACTGAAATGAATTTCTTTGAAAACAGTTCAGCAATTCACAATTCATTTCTTTAAGTGAAAAAATCCTTCATTTCTCTTACGCGATAAAGATTAGATAGTTTCAGCAGAAGCTATCATGTACTAAGAGCACTTGGCAGAGCTCTTCTTTGCCTTTATAATTGCAATCATAAAATCTAAAAATCATCTACTACCCTGAAACATGATAAACGAAAACTTTCTACTATCTTGTGGATAAGAGCACTTGAAATAGAAATGAGCAATGTTTTCATTCTTCTGGTAAAAAGACCAAAATTCATATCACAATTGATGCCCCACTCATTTTTTTACCTTTAGGCAACCTATTATGCATAACGAGTAAAGATCCTCTCCATTTCTTAAAGGAAATGGATGGTCCATTTCTTAAATCAATGGTTGAGGATGTATGAAGAGAGAAATGGAGAGGATTTTTGAAATTTTTAATTTTAATGCTAAATGAGGTGTCAAAATCTTAGGATAGGAAATGGAGGAAAAGAAATGGAGAGGCTCTTAATTCTAGTTCACTTTATCTCTCCAGTGTAAAAGGGCACATCCTTTTCATGGAAAAACTACCTCTCCAGCTTGCATGGCTAAATATCTATAGTGCATAATCGCTTTTAAATCGCTGTTCTTTCAATTTCTATTATCACCTTCTAAGGAAGCAAGACAGCATGGCCTTAAAAAATTTGGTGGCTAAAGCGCACTTTCTTAATTAATCACCATTTGCTCTGCATGAATAAGGAAGCTTTCTCACTAACTCTAAGACTTAACCCTGGCCACATTTATATTAACGAGACGCCTTAATTGACCAACTACAAGATGATCTCTAGGAAGAGGAACTCCAAGGTATCTATAAGGGAGAGAGCAGTTGATGATAATCAAGGAAGCCAACATCAGCTTAGCGATACCAAAAAACAACACTAGCATGGAAATTAATTTTTAAGCCTGGAGCCTTGGAAATTTTAGGGAAAGCACTGAAGTGAAAAGCAATTATGCAAATACAAGATCACCACTAGGCTCTAACTAACATAAGCAGATCTTCTGCAGCCATAGAGTGAGTGATCTTCAATTTTCACACTTAGGGTGGTATAAGTCTTGGATCTCAGTCTATCAAGCCAAATATCTTCTAAGATACTATACCTACTGCAAACAGAAAATAAGCATATTAATGTCCTTGCTTAAGGCCCTATCTCTATGCTTTGATCATTCATATTTCAGTAGCATAATCTTTATATAATGCCTGAAATTTTGTGCAGGATTTTGTGGGGAAACAGAGCAGGAATTTAGTGATACAGTGAGCCTTATTAAAGAGGTTGGTTATGATATGGCATATATGTTTGCTTACAGCATGAGGGAGAAAACCCATGCCCATAGGAACTATGCTGATGATGTTCCTGAAGATGTTAAGCAAAGGAGGCTGACAGAAATGATAGAGACCTTTCGCGAGAGCACTGGTCAAAGGTATGACTCTCAGATCGGTACAGTTCAACTTGTGTTGGTTGAAGGTCCAAATCGAAGAGCTCCTGAAACAGAGTTGATTGGTAAGAGTGACAAGGGTCATAGAGTTATATTTGCAATTGTGCCATTGCCTAATAGGGATACCCACAATGAGACCAAAATCAATCCTAAAATTGGTGATTTCGTGGAAGTCAGAATACTGCGATCCACAAGAGCTTCCCTCTTTGGAGAAGCTCTTGCAATAACCAAACTAAGCTATTTCTACAAGGTTGCTGAGGAAGAGGCCATGGTTTGTGCTGGAAGAACTTGATTAGGTTGATTTCTTTACTAATACTGTATGTATGTAACTTGTGCTCATAAATGGTCTCTTGTGCTAGGACATTTGTTTTGCATACCAAATAGGAAATTAGGTTGAATATTAAATTGACCATTTTCCCCAACTTCTCCCTGAACCCCTAATTATCTAGGTAATATGGATACTTCATTAAAATTGTCGTATCTGTATCGGATATTGATATGATATTGATACTTCTAGGATACCCGTTACTTCTAGGATATCCATTTCTCTTCTTCATTTTAACATTTTTTTTTGTTTTATCATATTTTATTATAGATTTCCGTAATTTTTTTTTCTTCATATTTTCATATGATTTTAAAGCATTTTTCTTATCTTATTGTAATAATTAAACTAAATTATTTCAAATGATATTGAAAATTTAATAAACTTTATTCATTTTAATAGTATTTAATTATATCTATTTCTCGTATCCGTATCTTGTATTTTTCAAATTAAACAAGTGTATTCCTTATTTGTTACACACCCGTCTCCGTTTCCATACTTGTATTCATATAACTTAACTCCTTATTTGGGCTCCTGCAATATACCATGTTATTGGAGAATACATGTAACATGCTTTTCCTATAAAAGGAACTTGAAAGAGGGACAATTACCCCAACTATAATTTTTGATTGAAAGAATTTTTGGTATGTCATTGCTTTTAGAGGGTGGAAACCGGAAATAGATGCTCATGGTGAAGCATTATATTGATTTTTGTTTTTGACTTTAAATGAAGATTAAATAACATATTAATCCTTGGTCATTTTGATCTACTCTATATCTTGATTTGTGATAGTTAATTATAGCATATTTAAAAATGAAGTTTACCATCCTATATATAGTACTCCCTTTGTTCACTAAGTAATTAATATGATGATAAGATTTCTACTTAAAAAAAAATTGTTGGATTTTTCATTTAGGGTCTGTTTGGTAGGGTGTAAAATAATTTTCCTGAAAACAATCTTCCTCATTTTACACTATTTGGTTGGACTGAAAATTAAAATGGAAAATTTAGAGTGTAAAATGGTTTTACACCATAGTAGAAAATGTTTTCCTTCCAAAATCAAAGGAAAACTATTTTCTATTTTCTATTCTCATTATTCATTTTTCATTCAACTAAACAATGGAAAATCCTTTTCAAAATGAGTTTTCCATTGTAAAAATGATTTTTATGAAAACCATTTCACATTGAAAATGTTTTACACCATACTAAACGGACCCTTAGTATAATGGGAAAATGTAATAAATGTGTGTTTGAAAGTGAATTTTGGTGAGTAATTTAAATAGTCGGTAAACTTTAGTTAATGTAACGGAAGAATAATAATAAATATGGATTATTTTACTATAAAAAAAGGTGGATGGAGTTGGAGTTAAACATAGAATAGATTTCAAATAAGACGATATTTAGAATAGATTTCAAATAAGACGATATTTAAAATGAAATTCTATTTCGGGGAATAGGACAAACAAAAAGGAACAGAGGGAGAAATATATTTTAAAGATCGAGTTACATGAATATAGCAAAAAATAAATTGCCAAATCTAGGAAAAAGAGAGGCCAAGTTTTAGAGAGGATAAGAAAAAAAGTGAAAGGAAGAGAAAGGAATTAAATGCATATGCCAAATTTGAATATTTATTGCTATACTCTAGCTAGATGAGTAGATGATACTTCAAATTAGGATTTAGAAATAGTCTAAAGTAAGAACCATCATCTATTCCAATGAAAGAGAGCTAAGGTGTCCTTTTGTATATAACTCTTAGCTCCATATGCCCTTGTTCCAATCATTTTATGGAGAAAATCAGAAAAGAATAAGGAATGGGGGAATCTATGTCAAAATTTCATATAAATTGGCATTCTTGTTGTTCGAAGTCCAGGAACCTCTCCTTTGTTTTATGTTAGTGAAAATCATCATTTTTGCTTGAACCTCCCCTCCTTCCTCCTCTTGTGATCCATAAAAATTGTACCCTAATTGTTTATGGCTTTAATTTCATTTAATTAATTCTATTTAGCTTAATTTAATTTAGTTTAATTAATTTAAATTTAGCTATATTTAGTATAGTTCAATTTTTTTTTTTTTTTTGGAAGTGTAGTATAGTTCAATTCATATGAAGTATTAATTCAATTTTGTTAAACAACTAATAATCCATTATAAATTCACATTATAATTGATAAGGGGATGTGAGGAATCGAACTCCGGTCATTAGGCAAAGCATACCCTAGACAAAGGATTGGCCGGATATGATATGATATGATATTGATATGAACAAATCAAATGTACAAGTTGACTTGAAAGCATGCATACCCCAGCAAGATTAAGATCCATACCATATAAGTGGAAGCACTAGCTAATGAAACTTGCCCAACTAGAAGCAAATTGTGGAAACATGCACAGATCCTATATTAAATGTTATTTGTACTCTATTGTTTTATACATACATACATGCATGATACATACCACTGGGCACACTGCTGGTCTTGGCTTTTGAATCTGAGGCACAAAGTTCTGGGTTTGAATCTGATCGCATATATTTGTAAGTATTTCTTATTTTTTACTTTTTACACTACAGAAAAAATTGTCTATTAACGACGGGAACACATTAATGACGGGCTTAAATCTTGTCGCAAGATCTTTTATGACGGTTTTTGAGCTCGTCGCTAACTTCACCTAATACCTAACCCAAACTCTATTAAAATTGACTAATTTGCGACGGGATTGCTACGGGAAACATCATTTGCGACCCCCCATTTTCTCCGGGAAAAATCATTTACAACCTCTCTTTTCTACAACGGGATCACATTTTTGCGATGGGAATTCCAGTCGCAAGTAGCATCTTTTCAAGTAGTATTAGATGCGTGTGTCGGCTAAATTGAGTCCGGCTCAAGACCTATAACCAATTTACCACCCACATTATTTAATTAAATAAAACCATAACACTAGGCACTAGTAGTAGCCACTACTCCTAGCCTAAAGAATAGAGTATATAGGGCAATGGATATCACTATCAATCAAAGTAGTGCTCAGCTTCAATTGAGTCACTTAATGCACACAACAGAAAATACAGTGAGCCACCACTGCACCTACCCTTTTCACCATTGATCCTGCTGAATGCTACTTCTTCTACATTTAATTTGTTATTGTTCTTACTAATTTCATTAATGTCTCTTCTGCTATTCCTGCCCTTCATCTTTTATCAGTGTTAGTTGCAGGATTAATTAATCAATCTCCCGCTTCTGTCTCTGCTGTCAAAACCTATTGGGTGTATGAAATTGGACTTGTGTTTTGTCCCCAATTTTTCTCAAATTCATGTACATACAAATATACAATACAAGTACTCGTATCTCAAATGGAAAATTTATTGAAATATGAGCAAAAGTGAGGGATAAAGTCGTCATTTCAATTTATAATTATCGGATGTTTTGAGAATTTTATTCATATCATTACAAATTTGTCATTTTGGATATTCCCTTGTTCACATGTTTCCTTTTTATTTTTGTATGGAAAGGTCAACGTAGGCTCCAACTATGGTTGCTATCTTAGGAATGATCATATTGGCATCTGGCAATGCCCCATGAAAAGGGGTATGAAGATCGATCCCCCGCCACAAGTGAGGGAGATAGAGCATGACTCTACTGATAGTATAAATTTGGTCATTAATATCTTTAATTCCATGATAGTTTATGATTAAAATATTATAATATAATATAAGATTTGTTAATAATTTATTTTGTTTGCAAATTATAAAATATGATCAAAGTTTATAATTTTATACGTTTGACCACATTTTTAATAACATACACCTTATTTGTGGAACAAAGGGAGTATAAGATTTTTTATCTTATGTTGATTAATTACTTGGGCATCCTTTGTGTTTCTTTTGGATGCTTTTAGTTATGATGTACAGAGTAGTGATTAGAGGTGGGCATGGGCATAGGTAGTGCCAGTACCACCTACGTGCCAAGTTTGCGTCCCTTGTGTCACAGCATGTCGTGCTTATAATGGATCAAGAAAAGTTCGTGTCGTACCAGACTCGTGCCAAATTATAAATATAAGGCCCGTGCATGACCTAACCCACGTGCCCTGTCAGACCGAATTGTGCTGTGCCATGGTGCCTCATACTAATGTTTAATTATATATTACGAAATTTTAACCAAAATTTACGTGCCAGCTTGTTGCCCGGCCCATTTTGCTCCTGTCGATTCGTGCCACAATTTTAAAATGTTGTTCGTGGGTGGCCCACGGCTTGGCCCACCAGTCGTGCCTTTGTGCATGTCGTGTCGGACCCAAATCGTACCGTGCCAAGTTGGTCATCGTGCCTGCCCGATCCACCCAGCTCTACTAGTGATTTAATTGGAATAAAATATTTTAATTTTATGCCTCCGTTTTAGATCTATAGATTACTTTTTCTATGATGGTCTTTTTTTTATTAGGTAAGAAACTACCAGCTCATTGACTGAAAATTAAACAGTCAATGAGCTCAAGTCTATAAGTCCAAGGGAAATTAAACAATCCATCTTATATTTGGAGGGGAAAGTAAATGTAAACTTCACATACAAGACATGAAAATTGAACATGAGACTTCAAGTCTGAGAATGAGCAACGCCACTTCATAAACCATACGAATGGTTCTATGATGGTCTCTTATTTAAGTAAAATTTCTAAATTATAGTATAGGAATAGGATCGTGTGAGAAAGGGTGCTTTAGGTGAGAAGGGTTTTTATGTGAGAAAACATCTGCATCGTTGACAATTTTAGATCTAAGGGTTGATGTTTGATCTTAATTTTTTTAGTAAGGGCAAATAAATCTTTTTTTTAAAATGTTACGCTCTTTTTTAAAATTATATATTTATTTTTAAAAAAAAATCTGCTTTTTTATTAAAAAAAAATTATAAAAAAATATGTTCTTTTTAAAAAAAATTTGTTAAGTTTTTTTTCCTGATTTTTATTTTTATTTTTTAAAAAATCTATTTTTTTTATATATAAAATCTAGTTTTTTTAATCTAAAATTCTACTTCATTTTTTTTTTGTTCGGAAGTACATCTTAATATGTTCCAAATTTTATGAGTCCTGTTCTAAAATTTTTACGACATGTTCATAATTTTATAAGCTTTGTTCTAATTTTTATATACCATATTCTAAATTTAAAAAACCATGTTACAAAGTCATCATATTCTAATGTGTATGTGTGCTTAAAATATTAAAAATCTTAAAAAGCCATATTTTAAAGTAGTTTATTGTTTATTGTATTTTAAGTAGATGAAATATTAAAAAATTTATACATCATGTTCTAAATTTTATAAGATATTTTCAAAATTGTATACAATAAGTTTGAAATTGAATAAACTTATTTTTTAAAAAAATAAATAAAATGATACAATTATAATACAATTATTGACCTTTTATACAAAAAAATCTATAAAATATATACCTGAACAATTGAATATTATTTCAAAATATTCTTAATATTCTTATTGAGGTTGATCTATGGAACCCGTAAAAAATAAAAAATAAATAAATAAAATAACTTATTTAATGTTCTAAATTTTATTAACCATATTCTAAATTTTATATGATACACTCTAAATTTTATATGACATGTTCTAAATTTTATATGACTAATTGACTATATAAGAGGATAACGGTTTAACAAATTCCAAATTTTAGTTTTTTTTTTGATAAAACATAAATTTAAGTTTTTTTTTAATAAAAATAAATTTTAGTTTTTTTGATAAAAAAAAAATAGTTTTTTTTTGATAAGAAAATAAATTTTAATTTTTTTTGGATAAAAAAAATAATTATTTTTATTTATCCCCTAACAAATAGGGGTTAGTTACGTAAGTTTTTTTAGTTAAAAAAAATTAGTCCATTAAATCATAACCATTAGATCTCACTGAATCGACGCTCTAGATATATTCTCACATAAACAACCTTTCTCACCTATAGAGACCTTCTCACATGATCCTAACCCTTATGGTATATATGCTAAAATTGTAGCCAAGTCATAGGTGTCATATATTTGTGAAGTTCATCCAATCGTAAAAGGAATTTGGCCCTATATATTCTGTTGAAGTGAATTAAACGGAACTGAACTAAACTAAATTAAACTAAATCATAGACTTATTAAGAATTGAAATAAAATTTCAAAAATAAAGTTAAAAAGAACATGACCTTAATTTATCTTTATATATGTACTGTATAAGAGTAAAAATCAATCCATAACTACGTTGAAATCAATGTAGAAGAAAACTATGTTTATTTCAACTTATTCAAGCAATTATTTTCTTATTGACAAAGATCAAATAAGATCATAACAATCCGATCAAATAAAAAAATCAGATCAAATCCTTTTATTGGTTTCTATATATTATCAAATACCTTTATCTTTGTGGTAAATTTTATTATGTAAATTATATATTTGCAAATTCTCATCAATATATACGAATATAACAATATCTAGTTTGATAAATATTTTGTTATAATTTAATGTATAAGTAGGGTCAAATTTTAGTAAAAACTTCATATTAGAGCAGAGGAGATCATCAGAAAAATTCTAATGATGAGATCAGATTAAATCATACCAGATAAATACAACCTAATTGACTCGATAATAGCGGGCTTCTGTTGGGTGTAGGGATGTAAATATGGTGTTAAACTTGTTTTACTGACCCATATCTAATATGAATAATGTAGATTGAAATCATTTTCGCAACCTATTTTACTGATACCAAATCTGACCGGTACCGAACTTGTTTTAAAACCAAACCTTCTTTTAGGTTATTTGTATTGTGTCGAACATTGCATGTATTCAATCGAAAACCTATTTTGGATGACATATATTGTATCGAACTTATATTATATTAGCCATCAATCTCAATCTCAATATCAACATCAACTATCACCATCCACCATATATCATCATGCATAACGCATCATAATATCATCATTGTCATCCTCATCATCACCATTGATCATCAACATTGTCGTTCGTCGTCATCACCGCCACCCATCATCGTTCGTCGTCATCACCGCCACCCATCGTCGTCGTCACTGTTCCTAATTATAATCAACTAACTTAGACCTATTAAAATTGTTTAAAACCAATTGCGATTGACCAATTACGACCTGCATATCAATTGTGTGACAGACCTATTACGACTTCTATATAGGTTGTGACCGACGATTTAAATTGTATATCGATTATGACCAATAAAAAATCATTTTGGGTTGACCGAGTTTGACTTGTTATCGACATTCACCTGACCGACAAGGACCCTAGGACCATACCAAAAGCGACCGACACTTACCAAGAAAAATATCGAATTCAACTAGATATCGAATAAAACCAACCTGGTACCCACCATTTGATCGTTATTGAGTGGCTCATATTGAAGGGCTCATACGAAATGTTATTGAGCGTTCTGTTACCGACCATTTGATCCGTTTTTACAAACGGTTGGTTGGACCAACTTACGTCGTTCTGGTTTATGCTTAGCTCTACTTTTTAATCACTTGAATTCCATATATAACATCAATTTCACTTTATTTGTAATGATTTAACATAAAGTACAGAATAAAAATCGACACCTGAGCGTTGCATATAATATCAAATAGCTAGAGGCGGTAGAAAAGAGAAAGGATTAGTGATTTATGTACTAAAAAATAAATTCTGCATTCTGCATTCCAAATTCCTTAATATTTTCGTTGTTACATCTTTATATATAGATCAGAGTGCACAAATAATATGGAAGTGTATAAATTTGGAAGTACGAAAACCTAAAGTGTGGAATAAACAAGGTGTGTGGAAACAAATTTGAAAGTGTGGAAATAAATTTGGAACAGTGGAAATCATTTCCCTGATGAAAAGGGAACAAAATCAAATCTAAAAAGAAAATAAAATCAAAATACAAAAAGTAAAGATAAAACATACTTCGTAAAAACAAATTATTGGCTGGACCTGGACCAGCTAGCTGGCAGGTCCCGATCCCGGGTCCATTATGACGTCATTTTGCTCTTTTTTTTAATAAAAAAATTCGTTTTAAAATTTTAACGCTGCAATTTTCTTTTCTTCTCTCTAGTGCTTTATTTTTACACCTTCACACTTTTTTTGCATCTTTATTTTTGTTCAAATTCATCGAATCTTGAGCATTTTTTTTTTGAATTAATTTTTTTAAAATTTTCTATTATTTTTTTTTTTGCTGCAATATTCACCAAAATATTAACAAATATTTTTTTTTGTTGAACATTTGTGTTGTATGTGGTTAATGTTTATATTGATATATAAGTGTTGTGAACATTATTGACTGTTTAATTGGTAAACATTGCAGTTTTAGTAAACATTTGTGCTATATGTGGTGAATATTTATGTTTACTTGGTGATTTGTAAGTGTTTGTGTGAACCTTTATTGTTTAATTGGTGAACATTGCTATTTAAACTAGTGAAGATTGTTATGGGTGAACATTGCAGTTTTGGTAAACATTTGTGATTTATGTGGCGAATATTTATATTTAATTTGTGATATGTAAGTGTTGTGAACATGTATTATTTAACTGGTGAACACTACAGTTTTAGTGAACATTTTGTGCTATATGTGGTGGATATATATATATAATAACTTGGTGATTTGTAAGTGTTGTGAACATTTTTATTGTTTAATTGGTAAACATTGCTATTTAAATTGGTGAATATTGCAGTTTTGGTGAACATTTATGTTTTATGTGGTGAATATTTATATTATTAATTGATGATATATAGATGTTGTGAATATTTATTTTTTTAACTGCTGAACATAGTTGTTTAAATTGGTGATGAACAAGCCTATAATTTATACAATAAGTATATATTGTGCATTCTAGCAAATAATAATCCAATATATATTATGCATTACATCGTCAACATTTCTATAAGCTAGTAAACATTGTAAATTGTAAGTGTTACGTGTGACATTATCACAAAATGTGATGAATATTTGTGCATAGTTTTGTGACCAATACTCTTTTCGTGTGTGAAACATTACCTTTTTCGCATGTGAACATTTGTAAAGTGTGTGGTGAGAGGAAACACGTGAGTTAATTTTTTATTTCAGCAGTTGGGACGCACGTGCAGGACCACAAACAGTAGACTGGTCCGATCCATCTATTATTACCTATTAGTTTATTACTATTGCTCCGTAAAAGGTAGCTTTTAGTTTTCATATACCCAAAAAGGAAAAAGAGTTATGACAAAAGAATATAAAAGGGTGCTACATCAAGTGGAGGTGATGATAACACAAACATTATATTACTCAAAAATCTCATCTAATTGAACAGAGAAATAAGATAGAAGAGAATATGGAGGGATGGTGGGCGGCGGCTATGGCTCTTATCATGATGATGTTGTTAATGGTGATGCGCATTGTTTTTTTTGGACGGTTGGGATTTTTTCATGATAATCACAAGATGCAAATAAACCATCATGATACTACGAATACTGAAGAACAACATCATGATGATGGTGATGGTGATGATGGTGATGGTGATGGTGATGACGATGATGAAAACATGAAAAAAGAGAAGAAGTCAATAAGAAGAAGTAGGGTTCCAAAAGGAAGTTCAGGATGGCCATTAATAGGTGAAACTCTTGATTTTATCGCCTCTTCTTCCACTTCTATGCCTGTTTCCTTCATGCATCGACGCAAATCTTTGTTAGTAACCTCTTCTCCTTTCTCTCTATCTCTTTTAATTTCATTTTTATTCTATGTATATGAATTCTTTTTTTTTTTTTTTTTTTTTTTTTAGAGTTAAGAGTCTAAACAATTTAATTAATCTTGATTAAAAGATCCAGGTGTAGTAGTCATCTTTATTATCTGATGATCTAACATTAATTATTGATAAAAGTATAAAGTTTTGGTCCAGATATATACGGTATTCCCTCAAATAATAAAGGGTTAGGGCTCTATATAAGCATTTATTACTTACCTAAATTAGTATAAATTTAAGAATTTATTGTGAAAAAATGATTTGATCGAGACAATTAATGTCTGTTTTTTAAAAACTTTCCATATTTAGTCTTTTATTTAGCTTTTCCAATTAAAAATAGGCATTAATTGTCTCGATCAAATCATGTTTTCACAATAAATTCCTAAATTTATACTAATTTAGGTAAGTAATAAATGCTTATATATAGCCCTAAATTTAGATAGGGATTTAAAATCAATTCAGTTCGCCTCAATATATATCATTATAGTGTTTGGATTTAAAATCAATTCAGTTCGCCTCAATATATATAAGAGCGAAGAACACAATATAATAGAAAATTGTAATTAAATATACTAGTAATTATTTTTTGTATTATGTTTTTCTTATATAGAATTTAGATAGGGATTTTTAGAAATATGTGTTCAAATAATTGAATATCAATAATCAAAAGGAATAAATTAAATAGGATAGGAATGAATACATAATTTTAATTATTGTGGATTTTATGAGCTTACTTCTAAACATTTATTTTTAATTAAGATTATGGCCACGTTGTGGTAAGTGCGCCTCCTTTATCCTACTTGAACTTGAAAGTGAAATTTTTACTTTTGTAAAATTTATCATTTTTCAATTTTTTAAAATAATTTTAATTAGTTAATAAAATCCAATAAAATTTATCAATTACATTTTGACATGGTCAACAACAACTACTAAGGGTCTGTTTACTTCAACTTATTTTCAGTTTAATTCAATTCAGTTCTCAATTTCCTTCTCCCATAAACAATTATATTCAGCTCAATTTAATTCAGTTCAGTTCAGCTTAATTCAATAAACGTAAATAGGCCCCAAGTCAAAATATGGAATGAAGGAGTGGATCAAACTTGCAAAAAAAAAAAGACAAATAATTTTCGCAGTCCTTATCCTCTCACATGAAAAACACTATTTATGTGAGAGGGGTGCCGAAATGAATCGGTGGGTGTGGGAATTAGTTGAATGAAAAATAGTGGATGAATTGGATGTCACCTATGATAGGATTTGTATAGAAGAGAGACGTTAGAAGGTCTTGTCAAACTGGTCAACTTCAAAGTACCAAATCAAGGTACACTCACTTATTCCGTAATTATTGGCTAATGTGTGGACATTTAAGCCACTTATTCCTAATCACACTTAACTTTGAGGTGATAACTCCCCATTAGCACCAAATAAAAGAACGTTGAGGTGATGACTTTGTATTATAATTTATTAATCAACAATAAAATTTAGGGTAATCTTATACACATATAATAATTAAATACATTTTTCTCAAAAAAAAAAAGAATTAATAAAGTTTCTAATAAATGTTGTATAAATTTGAGAATTTATAACAAAATCTTGCGTAAAATTAATTTCAAAGGATAACAAATATATTACTAAAGTTAACTAGCTAGTTAGATATGGCTAATATATACTAAGGCTAGGTATGATGTAATCATGTAATCATGGGGCGTTAGGATCCTTTCCATTTCTTTGTCTCCATTTCCTATTCTAAGATCATGACACCTTATTTATGATTAAAATAAAAAACTAAAAAACCCACCTATTTACCCCCTTGGTACATCCTCATCCATTGATTGAGTAAGAAATGGAGAGGATCTTGACTCAATCATGGGGCCTATTTATTCAACCTTTTTATTAATAAGCAAATTAAATATAAGTACTCCCTCCGTCCCAAAAAAAACTGCTCCATTAGGGTTTGGGGTGGGATTTTTGTTGGACCCACTTTTTGTAAAAAGTTTGGGTAAAGGTGTAAAATTATGTGTAAAAGTAGGTAAAAAGTAGTACTTAATATCTACTCCCTCCGTAACATAAAACTTTCAACAATTAATTTTGCACGTATTTTGAGGAAGCGATTTAAGGGTGTAAACGAAGGAATTAGTCAAAATGGTTTTAAGACAAGCAAGAATGTGATTATAAGTTACTAATATCAAAATTATTTTGACTAATTCATTCATTTACAACCTCAAAATGCGTGCAAAACCAATTGTTGAAAGTTTTATGTTACGGAGGAAGTAGGTATTAAGTGTAAATAAGGGTAAAAATGTAAAGTTGTATGTGGACCATATGCCAAAAAAAGAAATGGAGCATTTATTTTACTTTCATTTTTTCTTTTTTATAGTTTGTTAAATATTGATTATCTATAATATGCAAAATCTAATCATGCGTGTGCTGCGTTAATTTCGTATCAACGCTTCTTTAATCAATATTATGTTATAAATTTCTTATTAAAAACGTATTTTAAAATAGTAGTAGTATAATTCAAATATGGAGTATAAAAATTGAAAAGGAATGGGAATGGAAATATAAAAGTTCCTCTAATTCTATATATGGTGTACAATTTAGTTTAAAAAATCTTGCAATATTTTGGTATTAGACAATTAATGTCAAAAAAGTACATTTATACATAACCAAATCCACAAGAATAATACAAAATCGAAGAAGAAAAAACAAACTATAAATTCATGATCATCGATGAAATTTACCACTATAATTCGCCATCTATTATATTAGTTTGTTGGTGTATTGCTCTACTAATTAAATTTTGAAAAATTTAATATCCATTTTATTAGTAGGTATCATTATTGTTAATTGTGGAAAAAAAGTAGTATAGGTTCTAAGTTCTAAGGAATGATAAACTATTAGCTGTTATATGCATTTAGCAGTTTTTGAATGAATGTCTTAATTATTGTTCCGTGCAAAGCAATTATTATCCTGTGTAACACAATTATTGTCTCAAGGGTGTCGTTTATTGTCCACGTACTGTTTAGGCTTCACTTATACGTGGGACCACCTCCATTTATTTCTGACACAATTGGAGCAATATGATTGGTCCAAGCTGCTAAATGCATATAACAGCTAAGAGTGGAGCCTTACTCCTAAGTTCTAACGGACACATGTAAAGCATAAAATTAAAGTAGCAATAAAAGAGTTAGCATAAAGCTTTATCAACAATAGTCCCAAAGACGCCTTTTACCCATAATAATATATTGATTCTTTAACCCAACTTCAATGCACATAATTCAATAATATATTAAGAGAAATTATACTCCCTCCCTCCCACTTTGTTTGTAACACGGTACAACTGTAACTTTCATAAGAATTTAGTATTGAGTTGTATGAAAATTTGTATTTTAGTGTGTAAAGTGGTGCGGTATATGGGGTAAGGTAAAATAAAATAGAGGAGAGTTGTGGGAACCACATATAGACCATATTATTTATTTTAGAATTGTAGCAAATATTTTTTTACATCCTAAAAAACAAATTGTTGTAAAAAAAAAGGGGACATATTGTATTGCTACCAAGAAAAAGCTACTCTCATGTGCTATACTGCTATGAGCCTATGATCATATGATGTTAATGAAACCTAAGCATGCATCATGCATCATGCATCAGATCACCTTCTTTTTTCTGAATCAACACTAACAGTACATGCATTTTATTTATTTTAGAAAAAATATATAATAATTTTAACTTGAAGTGAAAGGGGGGCCTGAAGGGGAATAGGTAAATTGAGGATGTTTTATCTACTGGAGTTAAGTACGAAGTATATTTTTTTCAACAGTATTATTCCCTCATTTTTTAATTGATTATCTCAACTAAAAACTTAAGCTGATAGTTAAGTCCAGGAATATGTTATATACTCTATCAATTTCCCTCATAAACTCTATCAACTGTAACGACCCGTTTTTCGAGCAATGACGTTAGCAGGAATAACGTTGTAAACAGGCAATCATCAATGGATTCTAAAACAGAAAATTAACTAAAACTCATGGATAAACATAAAGTCTTATTATTATTAATGAATCCCAAAAGCTTCCGAGTGCAAACTACTTAAAACAATAAACCAAACTAAAACGGAAGTTTTACAACTCGGGAAAACTAATAGAAACCAGAACGAAAACTATTCTAAGGAATAGGAGCCTAGAACACTTCGCTCATCACAAACCCATCTCTATTCCTCAACCTGCTCACCTGTAAAATAAAGAAAAGAGTTCACCGTCAGTGACGAGTAACTAGACTGTTCTACTTAGCAGTAGAACCAATCAACATAAAATAACATATTAGAAACAGGAAAGTAAAAACGTTACAAACATTAATCATATAAACCAAGCAACTCAAACGTCAGAAAATGGCAGCGGAAACTTATCATTCTTCAACGATCATAAAACGAAAGTTAGGTTTTAAACAAATACAAGATGGAAATACAACACCATCACACTTGATTCACACGTTATGAATACATTTCAATGACAGGACTCAACTGGGTCTAAATCCGATAACATGACCCGCTCGGTCTATAACCGATAAACATGACCCGCTCGATCTACAACCGATAAACATAACCCGTTCGGTCTTCAACAAATAGACATGTCCCGCTCGGTCTTTAACCGCTAAACATGACCTGCTCGATCTACAACCGATAGACATGACCCGCTCGGTCTACAACCGATAAACATTACAAGACTATGACCAAGACAAGAAAAACACGAAACAAGCTCACAAATTACGAACCCAACACGAGTCACACGCACTATAGCCAACATGCATCATCATACCAACATACCGCGACGAGTTCATCAACCCTACTTTTAGAACACGAGACATCATACAACACGGAAATAACTTGGTTCGTTAGGATTCGAACCTGACCCATGAAGCACGAGCCACTCGGTTTTCATGGGCTTGGTTCGAATGCCAACAACAGGAGCACAAAGCGGAAATCGAACGTAATTCAAGAACACGGGCAAAATTCATACATCAATCATCATGATTTCATAAAATAAAATAAAAGTTCAATCCTTCAAGAAATTAATCAAGAAACTCAAAGAAACAACAAGAAAATCACCTAAACTATTCGGCCATTAAAAGCAATTCCAAGAACAAGTTTCGCTTCAAGATACGCAATCAAATAATCAGGAAAATTCATCAGTTACAACAAGTATTCTAAATCTAGATCAAGAATGACAAAATTAAAAGGTCCAAGCTTGGTCATTGAGGACCAAGTTGGCGCATGGAAAACAAAACAAAGATTCGATTTTTATAACATTAAACTTAACTTGGATTCAAGAACTTCAAGAAACATACTTACAATCATGAATTCAATAACAATATCAAAGAAAAATCAACCCTTTAATCCAACATACATACACACACCATGATAACAATAAAATCAACCAAGATTCTACTAGATCCAAACTATAGACATAAGTAATCATCATGAAAGGTATTAAGCATTATTCAAGAAGGAAAATAACAAGATTTATCAAGATAAACTAATAAAGAAAATAAGAAAATCATGCTTTGATTCATCATAACCACACGCATAAAACAAGAAGAAGAAATAACTCAAAAATTCCATGGTTTTGCAAGATATTCAAACAAGATTATTAAACAAAGATCACATAACACAACAACATGATAATATTGATCAAGATTCATCAAAATAAGCAAGAAAATATCGAGAATAATCACCCTATTCTACACGGTTTGCACACATAACATCAAGCAACAACTCGAATTCTATCTAACCTTATTATCCTATGTTGTTTAATCCTAATTCTAGGTAGAATAGCTAATTACCTATAGAAACATTCACACCAAAAACACGCCCAGCTCCATTGCTTCACTCGACACAACGCACGGCCAAGGCACAACCACACGATCGCAGCACAAACTCGTTACAAACTGCAAAAGGTTGAAGATTAATTAGGTTGAGAAAAAAAGAAGTTGAAAGGAAGCAAAACTTGGTTGAATTGGCTTTGGTTGCCGTGAATTACCAAGGAGGATGATGGGGTTTTTGGCTTGAGTTTGAAATAAGAGATTTTGTAGAGAAAAGTATAAGCTTTTGGGGTTTATATAGAACAAGGTTTTACTAAAGATTAGGATGGTTTCAAGGAGAAAAATGTGGGCAAATATTTGAAGGGGGCCGACTATGAGGACTTGTGGCACACCTTGGGCTTGCATCCCAATCACAAGAACTAAGTTTTTTGGTCCAAAATAGAGAGTTTGGGCTCAAAGGCTTAATTTCACAAGAAAATTTATAGCCCAAAATTTGGGTCATTACACATCATACCCGATGTGAATTATCACTCCATTTCCTCTCCAATTCTACCATCTTCTCATTCGCCTTTTGAAATGAAATATACATGAGCTCATTTATCAATATTTTCTTTAATTATCCCTTTAATTGATCTACTTTGTCTCCCCCATTTTGTAACTGAAATACAGATGAGACATGAGGCCAATCTAGACAACCTAATTTGCACTTATTAATTTAGGCAAGAAATTTCTCATCTATAATGAGTGAATATTTATGCATGTTTTACATTATTTGTTTGGTTGATAATGTTATGCATTGGGCATGTTTAAAATTTACAATCACATATTTGTTTTGTTAAAACACTGAATTAAATTTTATGACCTTTTAAGTCCCAATTCTCTGTGGTTGAATTCAACAATTGGTTGATAGACTTTGACTAAAAATACAGGGATAAATTTCATGCAGCTGTCATTTTTATTTTATTTTCAGATCAACAACAAAGGAAATAATTTTTTAAGAAAATTGGCGACGCGGGGCAACGTTCAGGCCATAATACTAGTTTAATTTGAAATCTAATGCTTTAATTAAGACTAATGTTAGTGGATAAAAATATTGAAAATAACATGAGATAGTAATTGTAATTAATATTGTATTGACTAAAAAAGACGGTATTTTTTTTTATAAAGTAAAGAAAATTAAAAGATAAAATTAATGATAAAGATAGTAATTGCATAAGGTCAAGAGGAGTGATAAATTGATACTCATTTCCACCTCGTATTCTTTGGGTATGAGGTTTGAACCTTGTAACCTAATCTCCTCCCCCCATATGTAATTACATTATTGGAAAGTCGATGTTGCAGCATTGTAAAGTGACATAGGGTAGTAATTGCAACGAACAAAATGATAATGATAAAAGTTAACATTCCCGATGTAATTAACAAGAATGTTGACACTGCTTCTCAATTAGAGATAGTAATGAAGAAGATTTAGCTGTTAAAGAAGGTAGTAAGCAAGCCCTCACTCTTGATATTGACAAAATCCATATAAATAGTAGCTAAATTAAAGGTGATAAGCCGATAACCTATTCGTTGTTAATGCAATCAAGCAAGTGTAACAAATCCTTAGCAAATACTCGGTACGAAATTTAATAGAAGACATAATTTCCTTATTTAATTAATCATATTTTTTTTTGAATAAATAACCAATTAAACATCCTAACAACTAGTTAACCTTGGTGATCATCACCTCCACCCTATTCCAAAAAATGTTGTGAATGACCATAGAATTGAATGAATATTTTTCTTATAAAATGAGCTGTTTTTGAGATGGACTATGGAGTTATAGAATAAGCTGACAAGAAGTCAAGGAGGCACAAGCATCTGAAATCTGAAACACATGCAGTTGTTTTGTTTGCCCCCTTTGCTTGCTTGCAACACCCAACAGTAGTCAATCTGGAAGAAACCTTTTTGTCCCTTTTCTTCCCTAAAAATTTGATGCTGTTTTTACCCAAGAAATAATATTACCTATGTCCCAAATTAATTGCTACAATTTCTTTATTTGGATGTCCCAAAATACTTGCTATATTTCCTTTTATAGTCTATAGACCCCACACATATTTTTCATTTTAACCTTTTTTTATTTTATTTTTATCCTCTTTAAGCTAATATTTTTCTTCAACTTACCTTTACCAATGGTGGACCAACATGAAAATTGGTTTGCATAAAAATTTGTTCCAAAATGAAATGTAGCAAGTAAAATGAGACGGGGGAATATTTATTAAAGAAAAAGTAAAACTTGAAAACTGAAAATGTTATGTGCAGCTAGAAACATATAAGATAATTCCAAGGTTAAAAACATGTTCCATAAAAAAAATTAATTGATTACAACAATTTACATGTGGTTTTTTTGAATCAAATTTACGAGTACAAAATTTATTATTTTAGGAAATAATAATGAAATATATTTAAGTTTTAAAACACATTTGGTAGTCTTGACAACCAATTTGGTAGTTGGTCATGAATGACAGTAAATGGGTTGAATTTTTTTTGTAAATTTTAAAGAAAAATCAACATTCATTCCCATAGTACAACAAACTTATTTTATATAATTTTTTTCACAAATATTCAATACAGTCTTTACTAGTGGTAACTGATGATAATAAAAAAAATGGGAAAATGATATACATAGTCGTAACCGCTATGGCTAATGTACCTAAATTATATACTATTCCATAAAAATTAAATAATCAATCATTTATTACCTTGATTATTGTGTGACTTTTTTCTTCTTTTTTTTTCAAATTGTTTCCACTAATAGAAATATATTAATTTCTTACATAGAAGCTTAAGGGCTACACATAACATAATCCTAAAAATATAAAGAAAATCAAAGCTTGTAATGTTTCCCTTGTGGATTATAAGGATTTTTTCCATTACCACAGGTTATTTTCAACAACTAAACGAGATATAAGGGTAAAGGGTTACATATAACATTACTCAACCGAAAAAGGTAATGTTTAGATTGCGTTCCCTTCACATTAAAAAATCCAATCTAGATAAGTTCAGATAAATTTAGATAAATTTAGATAGTTCCAAATAGGTTCAGATAAGATCTAATCAGTTGTAATAATTAAGTTCAATAAATAATATTTGATCATATACAACCGGAGTTGATAAGGTCAAATATTTCTATAATCAAAGATAATCAAATCTAATTAACTCCAATAAGTTAATTAAGTTTCAATCAGGTTCAGATAAGTTCAATTCAATTAAGTTAATTTTCTTATATATACCAAAAAAAAAGGGTGAAATATAGCTATGACAAAGAATCTAAAAGGGTAGTTCATTAGTATCACGTGGAGGTGATGATATAACACACAAAATAAACATTACTCATCAATCTCATAGCTAGCTAGAGAGAAAGAGAATATGGAGAGATGGTGGGCGGCGGCTATGGGTCTTATGATGATGATGATGTTGTTACTGCTCCTGCGCATTGTAGTTTTTGGACGGTTGAGATTTTCTCATGATAATCACAAGATGCAAATAAATCATGATGATACTACTAATACTAATACTGAAGAACAACATCATGATGATGGTGATGATGATGAAAACATGAAAACATCAATAAGAAGAAGTAGGATTCCAAAAGGAAGTTCAGGGTGGCCATTAATAGGTGAAACTCTTGATTTTATCGCCACTTCTTCCACTTCCATGCCGGTTTCCTTCATGCATCTACGCAAATCTTTGTTAGTAACCTCCATCTTCTCTCTTTTTTCCCCCTTTTCCTTTCTTTTTTTTATTTTTTTATTTTTTATTCTACCCCATTAGTTTCTTAATGTTAGTCACTTAATTCCGCTTAGAATCTTGATTACAATTCGAAAGAAACTTGTATATTATATAATTTATAAATAATTTATAAGAAAAAAATATACTTTCTCCGTTTCGAAAAAAACGCAACAAATTGGATGGCACGGACTCCTAGTCCATTTTTTGTTGTGAGAGTAAAAGGGATAGAGAGAAAAAGTGGGGTATGTGATGATGTGAGAGATAGGAAGAAAAAACTTATTAAAATGGAAAGATTAAATTATTGCATTTATTTTGAAACTTCCTAAAATAGAAATTGTTGCGTTTATTTCGAAACGGAGGAAGTATCTATATTTGATCTTGTTAGAGATGTCTTAATGTGTGTAGGTTTTAAAAATCAAATTAAGTATACATATATATACAATATAAAGTATAACAGAAGATGTTGATGTTTAACATGTGAAATGGAAAACCGTGAAAAAGCAAATGTAACCAACATTTTGAAACCGAGAAATGTTTATAGAAACCTTTTTTTAAGACTTCTAAACAACTTAGGGTTCATTCTCTTTAACTTTTTTTATCAGGTCTCAGAACTTATATATTAAGTATGAACAGGTCAGATTAGGTTATATCTAATAAGTTATAATCATTTAATAGGTTTAATCTTGATTATATTAAAAGATCTACGTGTATGGTACTCAACCTTATCTGATCTAACATCAATTGTTGATAGAGTATTTAAAATTCTATCTGTTTTAATTTATTAGTCACATTTAGAATGTTGCATGTTTATTAGACCATCAACTAGAGCTACCAATTTTCGACTTGACCCGATAAACCCAGTAAACCCGACCCGCAAATCATTAAAAATGTATTAAGCTTATTATATTATAGGAAAATGTAAGCAAAAACCTTCATATCATTAAAATTTTGAATTTAAGATAATTTTTATTGGACCACAACATCAATATTTTGCCATAAATTAGCTATTAATGAAGATATTTCTTATAATTTGTACTTTTTAGAACACTTACGATACATTTTAGTACATATATTGTATTAAAATATAAAAAATTAAAGGGCGTTATAAAACTTCCCAACCCGCTGGATCAACCCGAACCCGAAGAATTTGGGTTATAAAAAAGCTAATACTGACCCAAACCCGCTAACACACAACCCGATACAACTTGAACCCGCAATTATTTTACAACAACCCGATCCGACCTGTTTGACAGGTCTACCATCAACATTCATCAATCTCCCCTTAATTTTTCTCTCTACCTCATTAGTCTACATCATTTTACATTAACTTTATTACATACCATTCTCATTTTACAATTTCATGCCTAGATTCATTAATCTTTCCATTTACCTTCTCATTCTTACTTTTTCATACCGGGCCACCATATTTCTTCCTTCTACTTTGTTTTTTAAATCATTTTAAAAGGGGGTGAGACCCACATGAGGAGATGAGAACCTCCCCTCTATTTTGATTCAAATGGGATGCTACAAGCAAGAGTGTGAACCTTCCATTTCCCCTTATTTTTGAAATGTGCCGGAACCTAAAAGGGTAATCACTGTTGGTACTCTTAGGTAAAGTTAATTGTAGTATTTTAATTAATTGAAAAAGTTAATTTCTATACCTATATCAGGTATGCTTTTATATGATAATTTATTGCACCTTTTTTTTATTTGACCTAATGACGTACAAACTACAAAGGTTATTACGATTATATACTAGATCGATGAAGGGAATAAGGTCATATCGTACAATTGTAAGATCTTACTAAATAGTAGAAAAATATAAATAATGCCATAAACTAATACAAAATAAAATATTTAATGAAATTTTAATATTTATTAAAAAATTATTTTTTTTCTCATATAAAATCTAATTAATTTTAAGTCATAATTGAAAATTTGATTTAAATCACAGAACACAATGATTAAATTACATGCAAAGCTTTTGAAAACATGAACTTTAATATTCTAAATCATAAGTAATAAATTAGAACATATATCATTGTTGTATGTTTTAGCAAAGATTGCTACATATTTTCTAATGAATAATAATAATAAAAAAAAATTTGGACATGGTTTTTAGCACTAAATTATATAATTGGATGTAGGATTGAATAATTGAATTGTAGAATTGTTTTTCTAGATAGGAACATACTACATAAGATTCTATTAATTGTAAGATCCTAGATCGATCACTTGTTTTTGGATCATAAAATCAGAGGATCATAAGATAGATCATAGTCGGAATTTTAATAACAATGACATTCATAATCAAAGTAAAATTAACTATAACATCACAATTACAAATGCTATCAATTGAGGACCAATAAGATTACTATATGCGATTGAAAACATTTCAAATTAAATGTGACTCCCAAAAGGAAACATGTAAGAAACAAATTGAGACAGAGTTTTTGCTTCAACTTTTATCAATAATATTTCCTTTCCCCCTTTTTTATTATTTTTTTTGCTTTCTTAATCAGGTATGGAAAGGTATTCAGAACACATCTATTAGGGAAGCCAGTAATAGTGTCAACAGATCCCGAAATAAACAAAGTGGTGTTACAAAATCATGGGAATATTTTCATTCCATCTTATCCCAAATCCATAACCGAATTATTTGGTGAATCTTCTATTTTGAGGATGAATGGGGCTCTCCATAAGAGAGTTCATGCCTCTATTGGAAGATTCTTGAAATCCCCTGATTTGAAATCCCAAATTACTACAGACATTGAAAATTCTGTCAAGTTATCTTTGCAAAATTGGACGAATTGTCCTCTTATTCACGTCCAAGATGAAACTAATCAGGTGATTTATTGTTCTTCACTATTTCCTTTTACGTCCACTTTTTATTATTTAATTCATATTTTGAGTCCACTTTACATATTTTACCTTTTTTCTATGCTTGTTTAATTAGCTGCGGTAACACACAAAAATAATTTGAAATAGAGGGAGTGTATTATGGGAGAACTAATTAGATGGATCTTGCTTAATTCATGTTTACACTTATGACTCAGGTATTAGAGTAGGTTTCTTTCGACGTATAATTAAATCTTTTTAAACTATTGTCTATAAATTTGCGAAAAAATATTTATGGTGGCCAAATTGTGTAATTAACAATTGACTATATATAACAAAATATTATTGGTAGATAAAGGTTGAATATTTATTGTTTTAAAATTATAAGAGTTTTACAATGCACGTTAAAGTTACATGTTGATCAGTGTAATTAATATTTATTTTAACTTATTTGCTTTTAGTTATGTTATCTAATGTCCATGAGGTAGGTGTTAGTTAGCTTTTGTCATAACACAGTAAATTTTCATGGGCTTGTTTCAGATTACCTTTGAGATATTGGTAAAAGTATTAATGAGCCTAGGTCCTGGTGAAGAAATGGTGTTGTTCAAGAAAGAGTACAAAGAGTTTATCAAAGGCTTGATATGTTTGCCAATCAACTTTCCTGGCACACAACTTTACAAATCTTTAAAGGTATATATCACAATCACAAACATCAGGCAATATTAATTTGCAATTTTGTTTTATAAAAAAGGAAAAAAAAAACTAATAAAGGAAAAAAAAAACTAATAAAGGACACTATATGATAGCAAATAAGAAGATATTTAATTAAGAATGATAATATTTAGCATTATTATCTACATGAATTTTGTCACAAATTTTCAGATTAATATCATTTGCAATAAGGTAATTATGGTATGCATTCAAATTGTTGTTTTATTAGTAGTTAATGGTACAAGGATTAGTTCAGTTCAATTTAGTTTAATTAATTCAGTCCATTTCAATTTATTTCAAATTAGACAAATTCAGTTTAATTCAGTCCAAAAGAACACGATATCTGATTATGGATTTACACCGTTGAGGCATTGACATAATAGTTTATAATGCATACAGGCCAAAGAAAGGTTGCTAAAGATGATAAGGAGATTAATAGAGGAGAGATTAATTTCCAAAGCAAATAGCCAATGTAACCTAGCAGCTACAGACACTAATAGTGATGCTATTGACGTACTATTACGTGACATCGACGACAGAGGCGAGGTTGGTCGATCTCCACCGTTGGACTTCGTCGCCGGTAATATAATTGAGATGATGGTCCCTGGAGAGGACTCTGTGCCAATGGTGATGACACTAGCTGTGTACTACCTTACTCACAACCCCTTTGTTTTGGAACATCTTGTCGTAAGTTTATACTCCACATTTTAAATTATACAAGTAATTAGTACGTACGTACTCCATTTGTTGCTGATTAATTGATTTCCATATTTACTTTTTTCACATCCTTTAATGCGTGCACACCTTTGATTTTATAAAGCTTTAGATATTTTAAAAGAAAATTTGTTAAAAAAAACCTTTTGTAGATAAGTTTTTGTCAAAACTACCTTTTTAATTTATTTTTTTTTTGCAAAATCGGTCCTTAAATTAACACAATTTTTTCTCGTAATTTACAACATGTGTCCATTGTACCCTTCTTAAACACCATGTAAAATTGATGGAATGATGATCTAAGAGTGGTAATATGAGATGGTGTTCTAAGAGTCTTTCAAAAATATGGTTTTATGAGATGTTGATTAAAGAGATTGAATAATGTTCTAAGAATGATGTTAATGATCATGTGGAAATCATTAATTTGATGGTCAATGTCAGAACCATAATTCTAAACGTCGGAAAATGAAATTTATACAAGTAACTTATAAATGATTCAAAACATTTTGTTTAAAGTCCGATTTTGCTAAAAAAGAAATTTAAAAAGTTTTTGACAAAAAGCTGTGAATAAAAGATCTTTTTGATATATTTTTTAATTGTATTTAAAAAGGATATGCTCTAAGGTATCTAATAAGATTCCACATACAAAAATATTATATGTTATATGTATAAATAAGAATTCATGGATTAGAAAAGATTCAAATCTTAGTAAATTTTTTATGAATTACATATATAGGCATATAGCCCTCTAGGATTATGTTTAAGAAGCTAAAATTATAAATATTAGTTCAATCAAATATTTATTACACCGTTCTACGCGTAATTTAATTTTGACATACATGACTCTAAATTTAACAACAAATAAAATAAATTAAAACATCAAGGAAAGCTTTTTTTAATTAAAATACTTCTTAGCCTCTTCGGGAGTATAGTGAAATAAAGAACTTTGCCTTTTATAGTATAATATATTAGTATCGCTAGTCGCTATTAGTAGCTGCTTCACTAGACGGAAATTGAGAAAACGAACTACACTTTCTAGGAAAGAAGGTTTGAGATTTGAGGGCAGTCACTATAAATTTTAATCTTTAAAGGAAAAAAATAAAACACTCTTAGGCTCTGTTTGTTTTGAAGAAAAACATTTTTTATGAAAAATCATGTTTCAAGGAAAACAATTTTCAATAGAAAACATAGATGTAAAAAAAATTTCCTTTGTTTGATTAGAGGAAAACTTATGAAGGAAAGAAAAAATGAGATAGAAATAAAGGAATGATGGGAGGAGTGAATAAGGGAGAAGTAAAAAGGAGGAAAATGTGGCATTCCTTCTCCACAAAAGGAAAATGATTTTCCTTTTCGAAATTGACATTTTTCACCTTAAGGAAAATTATTTTCCGTCCTTTCCAAAACAAACAAAGGAAAATGAACAGAGCGAAGAAAATCATTTTCCAGAAAAATATTTTCCATCAAAACAAACGGAGCCTTTATTGATTATAGTACACTTCAAGGCTAAATTTTACCTAAATTAGGCAATAAGATAAATCAAATTAGATCATATTCGGAAAAAAAAGTTTAGATTAAAAAAAAGGTTGGATTGGAAAAATTATTTTAGATTAATAAAAACCAAATATAGCTTAATGTGGTTTAAATTGATACTTTTTTCTATATTTTGCACCATTTTCCTTTCTAATTTATACCTTTTTTTGTTTCATTTCCATTTATAACATTTTTTTTCCAGAGTGTAAAACAAATGGAGTTTAACATGAACTCTACTATGTTCTATGTAGAATTTGCGCAAAATCAATGGTTGATAACCTAATTTTCCAAAAGCCACTTTAGTTTTCTCATTAAAATTCACCTATTAAATTTTTCCTTCGAACCAATATAGATTATATACTCCCTCCGTTCCAAAAACACATAATAATTTGGAGTTCATGGATCTCTAGTCATTTTTTTGTTAGTTGTTAATTAGAAAAAGTGCAGGGTAGTTAATTAAAATAAATGGAGAGAGGAGGTGGCGAGTGGGGATAATTAAAGAATTTGTGAGAGAATGTGACAATTAAACAATCAAAGACTTCGTGAGGGCATTTATGTCTTTTCAGTACCAAAAGTTTACCATATAGAGAGAAAAAATCGTTACATTTATTTTTAAACATCCAAAAAATGGAATGGTTTTTTTTTTTTTTTTTTCTTTTTTTTTTGAAACAAGAGAATTGAAGTAATTTATCCACTTTCCTTTTTAAATGTATTTTTTTCATATATCCACTTTATTTCCTTTTTGAATGTATTTTTTTAATTTACCCACTTAGTTTCTTACATTTATTAATTTTATGATTGAATTAGTTAAAAACTTTGTTGGATCTAAACTTTTTTCCCCTTTACTTTATACCACATGGCCTAATGGACCCTAAATAAATGCCTTTAAGCATTTGCTCCCTACTTTCTTTTTATTGTTTGGGGGTAGGGGGCTAGCTTGTGTGCGTAGTCCACTCCATTAGTCCATGTGTTGACATGGACCAAGAAATGGGGACCTCAGTAGTAAATTTATACAATGACAATTGTGTAGATATGGTCCAACTCCAAGTCCATCAATTCTGCACATACGTACATAGTGACCAAGCTTTTCAGTTTATTTATCAGCCAAAAAAAGTAGAATAATGTGTAGTTGAATGTATGTGTTGTCATGATCAAGGTTTTTATTTTCGCAAATTGCATGGCCAGTGTACCCCAGCCATTCATTTTTTTTTTTGAAGCATCAGAAAATTCATAACTTAAATTTAATTATTTTGATGAGATATTTAATTATCTTTTTTTGGTACAAAAGATACTGGAATATCTTTATACATAAGTACATAACTGCCAGTATGCCACTTTTTCCTTAGACATTTATGAATATGATAAATACGTTTATTGGTTAAATCTTGTGAAGGTCAGATATGAGATTTAAATTTTGAATCTCACCACACGAGCTTACAAAAATTTTGTATAAACTTTATTCCTTGATAGAATAATGTAGGATTTAATTTGTTTCTATTTTTATTTATTTGTAATTTTTGTATTTGCCCTATTGGGAATCTAGGATGAGAACATGGCTTTGAAGAAGCAGAAGGCTAATTCCGGGAACTCCTATGTTTGGACGGACTACATGTCTTTGACGTTCACCCAAAATGTGAGTTATATTTTTATTTTTTTGTTATCATTATCAGGCAAAAACTAACGAGTGCCCTCGCCACATTATAGAAGGAAGCTAAAAGTGAAATACTCCATCGGTCCTAAAAAAACTGTTCCATTTTGATCAAAATTGTGAGAGTTTTTTGTCAAAATGAATCGATTTATTTGGGACGGATGGAGTAATCAATTATAACAAACATTAAATTGCACCGATCAACGTGTAATTTTTGACATGCATTTTAAAATTATTACCACTCCAGAAAAAAATTATATAATTGATTATTATTTAGCTCCATAAGGCACTCGTTAGCATTATCCAGGCCATCTCTTTAATTGTAGGAGACTAATATTTTGTTTATGCATGATTGTAGGTAATAAGTGAAACATTAAGAATGGCGAATATAATAAATGCAATTTGGAGACAAGCCACCAAAGATGTAGAAATTAAAGGTGAGTATTCTTTCTGTTCTACAACTAGAAATTCGAAATTACACTCGTTTTCTATCACCATATATATTGTAGATTTTTGCGTGTAAGGATTTTTTTTTTTTTTTTTCTAACATGTAATTAATTAAGGTTTCAAATTGACTGGTAACCTAGCTAATAATCTACAATTCTATACTACAAACTGAAGTATATTGTCATAATCACTTTTTCAAGAGGTTTATTTTTTTCAACTTATTATTGCTTATTTAAATCTTATAGAACTTAGGGCTCGTTTACATTAGCTGAATAGAGATGAACTGAACTGAATTGAACTGAATTTAATCTGAAGTAAACAAGCCCTTATTTTGTATCTTTGCAGCAGTAAAAACTTTATTTACAAAATTATATTTTTGTTTATTTGAAGTTATTATTCTTGCCCAACCTATCTTCTTTTGGATAACAATAACAAGTGTGACAGAAAAATCAGCTCCAAAAACGCTTATATATGATTGTAAAAAATTAACATGGTTTGAAGTTTCATGATCCGATATTGTACAACTTAAAATTATTCTTAATCTTATCCCTCTTTGGACATTTTACTAAATTAAAACTTCTTGTATACTTATTGAATATTTTCTATTAAACTTTTTTATATTTATGTAATTTAATTTGAACTTATTAATATTTATCTGAATTATTCTTATAATTATTTAGACATTAAAATTATGAAGAAAAAAATTGAATAAAACATAGCTATGATCATGCTAGGTGGTAGGCCTTTTATGTCGTTAAAAATAAAAGACTTATCAAAAGTAAATTTCTCCTACTCTCCAATTACAACTAGTGTAAAGGGCAAGTAAGGTTCGTATCCACAGAGAACGGATTTATGTTGATTTAATTGTGTTAATATATATTTGGATTATTAAAGGGTAGAATCACTAATTCCTTAGTGATATTGGTAACATGGGGGGAAATTGGAGATTTTAGTGATAAAAGAAACTAATAACTTATTGATTACGGGAAAATTCTAGTTTTAAAGAATCTTAGGATTCGGTTACAACGACTCTGACTCGGCTAATAGAATTAGACTCTCAATTACCAAACCACTTCAATACTCAATTAATTATTGACAAGAGTAAACTCTTGTAGCCCCCTTAATTAGCTAGACAAGATAAATCGTAAATTGCCTAAAACCCTTAATGTTCAAAGAACACGCAGTGAACAAAAGCTTTAAGAACGGAGACACAATAAGAACGCAATTGTTTAGAGAATACGCAATAAACAATTAACGTTTAAACAAGCTCTACTAAATTGTTCACAATAAGAATACGCTTAAGCATGAACAAGATAGTTGCTACTCGAGGTTGAACACAATAATCGATTGTGTTCAAACCCTAGTAATGATTTTGTAAAATATAATAACAAGACAAAGATCAAGCTAAAACATTCAACAAAACCAATAACAATTCATATAAGAGCAAGTAAATAATTGAAGTAAGGAAATAGTTTAGAGTTAGAGAATCCTCACAAGGAGCCTTTTGGAATCATTGAAACCAATCCCAAGAACAAGTTTAAGCTACCATTTCCATTGATAAACAAAGATTCTTCATTGATTCCATAATAAAAGATCAAAATTACAAACTAAAGATTAAAGAGTTTTTGATGTAATCTAAAGAGAAACTAGAGAGAATTTAAGCTAAGGAACTACTTGAACATGAAAAACTAGCTATTATACAATGAAAAACCACTTTTCTATTTATACTAAACTAAATTATAACCTAGAAATCAAGTGGATGAAGCCTGCAGGACAGAGCAGATGGGCGCTGGCAGCGCCTTCAAAGGCGCGGGGCGCGCCCCTCCTTGGAAGTACTACTGTAACATGGGCGCTGGCAGCACCCCATAGGCGCAGGGCGCGCCATTCCTTGGAGGGATACTGTGATGGGGGCGCTGGGCGAGCTTTCTTTTTGATGCTCACTGCAATGGGGGCGCTGGCAGCGCCCTCTGAGGCGCGGGGCGCGCCCTTGTAGACTGTCTGCGCAGCTCAGACTAAAATAGCCATAACTCTCTTGTTCCTTAACGAAATAAGGCTTATGACCTACCGTTGGAAAGCTATTGAAGAGAGATACAACCTCCAATTTGAATCACATAAATCCAATGAGTAGATTGGGAGATATTTCCATTTGAAGTTGGACTTACTGCATTTGAAGGTTCACAATAAGGCTTTTCTTTCCCTCTAATGCTTAATGATTTCTTTAAGTGTGCTTGGCGCATGATCAATGACTCCAAAAATGCTCCTAATGATGTTTCGTAGCTCAAGACTACAAGAACACATAAAATCAAACCGCAACTACAAACTACACTTATCCTAAAAAGCATTAAAAACTGTAAATTACACTACAACTTTACATTTCAAGCCAAACTCTCGTTTAAACTCAAAAGTAACAAAATGTGCAATCTTATGCTAAACTAATTACATAAAGGAACTAAAAAGAAGTTAAATAACTCGTACAAACTGGACACATCACTAGGCCTTTTTTGGGCCGCTAACTAAAAGAACACGTGAACTGAATTGAACAAAGCTAATTAAATTTACAAGAATTAAGTCTAAAGCAATATTTCTTAGTACATTTTCCTTTTTGTGACAAATAAATAATGATGGAGTATTGTGTATATAACATGTGCAGGTTATTTGATACCAAAAGGATGGTGTGTACTTGCATCCTTAACTTCAATTCACATGGATGAACAAAATTATGAGAATCCATATCATTTTGATCCTTGGAGATGGGAGGTTAGAAAATTAGTGTTGGTAAAATCCATTATTAATTGCATGTAATAATAAACATGATATGCATGGTTAGTATCATCAATGATTGTTGGTCTACTGTATTTGAATAACAATATGAAAGGAAAATAAAGGAAAGTGGAAAAGGAGGAAGGGAGGAGGAAAGTTCCGAGCAGGGAATGAAAATGGAATATTCCCTTTCCCTCCCCTTCCTTACACATTCTATTTTTTAAACAATGAGGTTTGTTCTCATTCTTTTCCTTTCCCATAGCTTCCTTTTTCTCCTTTTGTTCCATTTACTTTGTGTAACATACAAATGTAATTTGTCCAATATCCAATACTCGATCATAATATAGTTTACTCTGCAGAATAAGGGAATTGTTGCAAGTAGCTATACCTTTGCTCCATTTGGTGGTGGACAGAGACTTTGTCCTGGTCTTGAATTTGCAAGGCTTGAAATCTCTATATTTCTTCATCATTTTGTCACTACTTATAGGTAATTTTCTTCTCCAAAATTTAATTAATCCTATAATGATATTGAATTAAATGCTATATATATATATTTGTGTGTCAAACAGGAATTGAATGCCATTTATTTGATAAGAATTAAAAATTATATTAAATTTTTTTATTTGATAAGAAACGAGCAACATAGAAATATTGTTTATTTGCAATTTTTAAAATCGATAAAAAAAAATTCTTAAAGAAAATTACAAACCAACCTTGTTTTTTGGAAGGTTCCGCGGGGAATATTATAGCAGGTATCTTGTTAGACCGTCAATTGATCTAATGGAATAATTTTTGCAAAAAAATTACAACTTTTTAACATAAAATTTCGTACAAAAAGTATAATAATATTTCGTATCCAATTATGTAAAAAAGTTATAGAAAGTTTATGGTCGGTGGTAAAAAACTTCTATTTCTTAAGTTAAAAGTTTTATTAGAGCAAATCGGCGAAATCCTACCAATTCTATACATATTGTGGGTCATTTGTTCAACTTATTTTTGTTTATCTAAAATGGTTGATAATTTGATATAAGACCTATTAATTTTTAGCATGTTTTTTGAAGCAACAATATTAAACAAACATTGGGTTTAAAATTCTCTAAGACAAAATGTTCCATTACTAGAATGATTAATATTGTATTTTTTTGTGAGACAGGTGGGTAGCTGAAAAAGACGAAATAGTATACTTCCCAACAGTAAAGATGAAGCAAAAACTTCCAATCTCAGTCACACCCAAATGCTTTTGATTATAATGATTACTTTCCTTTAGTACTAGTAGTACTTGAAGTTGATCCCACAATTGTATCTTCAACCAACTTTCTTTTTAAGGGATCTGATCCACAATTATCCACATTTTTGGTTGCCTTCACAATCACAATGCTACACCACCATCCATTATTATGTATTACTTTACAATTGGTAAGAAATTATATGAGTTTGAATTCACTATTTTATGCCTTTTTCCTCACTATCCATTATGTATATTGTCTATGTTGAAATCATAGTAGATGAGAAGAAAATCAAAATACAAAGAAATAATATGAAAAAATAAGAAATTAAAAAACTTAACGGTGTGCCGTGAACAAAGTCAGCAATAATTTTTTTAACGAAATGTAGCGCTACGAATGTGCTTCCAGCTTTTTTTAGCACACTATTCAAGAATCCACACCTTCACCCTCACTATAGCATAATACGAAGGATTATTGAAGGTTTTGATCAATATTTGTACCCGAAAACAATGAGGATTTTATGTATTGGAAAGAGAGAATAATATAAAGAGTATTTTTATATCATTGAGATAGTCGCTATGTGATATATATTGAATTAGAAGATCTGACTCATTTTCAAACATCCCCAACCAGGAATTTAAGCATAATAAATTGTGCAGCGCAACTACACCAATAATTAAAGGTGAATAAAAAATCCAGTTGACAAAATAGTCGAAGTCCACGATGTAAAATTATCCTTCGAAACTGGAAGCAAAGGGAGATAGCTAGAAGCACATCGGTGTGCGCAACTGTACATTGCGACGCTCGCGATGAGGTTCTACCTCTACTCCTCTTGTTCCTATTTATCTTCAGTTCTCCACGACTCAAGACCAAATTCATGCGCTCGATTCACATTTGCTTTCTTTTTTTATTCCAACAGTCTCATCATCTCATTTTACGTAAATTATATTTTTTTAATTAATTTTAATTTATATTTATATTTTAATTTTATTTTTACCTTTTTATTATATTTTTTATTTAATTATAATTATATACATATATTTTTAAATTTATTTAATTTAATTTTTTATTTTAACTAAAATTAAAATAACATTAATAATGGTTTGCAATTATAAAAATGTATAATGAATTTCAGATCTAATAATATAATAAAATTTCAAACCAAATCATAAAAATTAAGATCAAATAAAAAAAATAAGAATAAATCTGACTAGATAAGAAAATTTCAGATCAAGTAAGAAAATTTTAGATAAATCAAACTCACCCTAACTTTTGAAATTAGGTGTAATAAAATCTAATAAGCACAATAATTATAAATATATATTTATATCTCACAACTGTTTTGCTTGCCAAACAATCTTGAAATAGAACCATTATTCAAAGATCTTGTTGATTGAAACTAGGAGTTACTTGATCTTCAGATCCATTGGTATTGATGTCATCATCTTCAAGTTCGACATGCCCAATTGCATAATGTATAAATAAAGGATATTTGTCTTTGCATATTTTTATGAAATCATGGATAACAAAATATGGCAAAACTATATGCTTTTGCCTTTTTAAATCCAACGCGTTTTTGGTGCAACTGGCCGCACCATTAAGTAATGATGCGGTGCGCGCTGATAGACAGGGGTTACAAAGTTGATTTTTGTATGGGGTTACAAAGTCTTTGTAACCCCATACATATACTTTGTAACCCCAACTTTGTAACACCATTTAAATATTTTGTAACTCATTTAACAATTTGTAACCCCACTTAAATACTTTATAAACCTAAAAAACACTTTGTAACCCTACTTTGTAACATTACTTAAACACTTTGTAACCCCCAAAAAACAATTTGTAACCCCAAAAATAAACTTTGTAACCCCACTTAAACTTTGTAAACTAAAAAAACACACTTTATAACTCAAAAAATCACTTCGTAACCCCAAAAACAGTTTGTGACTCCAAAAAACACTTTGTAACCCCACTTAAACCAAAAAAACCTTTGTAACCTCACTTTATAACACCAAAATATACTTTGTAACCCCACTTTAGCATTTTGTAAAAAAAAAAAAAACACTTTGTAACCCCAAAAACACTTTATAACTCCAAAATAACACTTGTAACCCTAGTTAAAAAAACACTTTGTAACTCCAAAAAAACACTTTATAACTCCACTTAAACCAAAAATATCTTTGTAACCTCACTTTATAACCTCAAAAAATACTTTGTAACTCCACTTAAACCAAAAATATCTTTGTAACCTCACTTTATAACCTCAAAAAACACTTTATAACTCCACTTAAACCAAAAATATCTTTGTAACCTCACTTTATAACCTCAAAAAATACTTTGTAACCCCACATAAACACTTTATAATCCCAAAAACACTTTGTAACCCCCAAAAACTCTTTGTAACTCGAAATAACAGTTTGTAACCCCAATATAACTCCAAAATAACACATTGTAACCCCAAAAAATACATTGTAACCCCACCTAACCATTTTGTAACCCCAAAAAACACTTTGTAACCCCACTAAAGACTTTATAACCCCTAAAAATGGCCGCACCATTTGAAACAATACAGCTGGCCGCACGGTTTACAAACCATGCGGCCAGCCGCATATAAGAATTTGTGTTTTAAATCATATGAAGGAAATCAAAATTAACACCTGCATAACTGCATATATGATAGAGTACGTAAGATTACACATCAATAACTTGTTTATTTACAAAAAAAAAAAACAAAAAAAGAAAGAAGTGGATAGATGAAAACGAAAAAATTATATTATACAGATAAACAAAGATAAACTAATTTATATTTTCCCTAGTATTATCAGAGACGTTAGAAGAAAGCAAGGATGAAATAAAGAATTATTACTAGTAGTAGATTAATGAAGAAGAGAGAAAATGAGAGGTGCTAGTGGTGAAGTAGCGGTGATGACGATGGTGGTGAATTGAAGAGGCCAGCAAAGATGAAGAACGGCGGTAATAATGAGAATGAGAAAGAGAGTTTTTTCCCATGAGATTAGAAGGATGAGAATGATTCAATAATGTCTACTTCCTTATCTCACGAGAATTTAAAAACAAATGCTACAAAAACACCTTTTAGTGGTTTTAGCCTTTTAGGACGTTTACTATTTCAGTTTCCCCAAATTGTTGCAAAGTTGTTGTTTTTACAAGTAATTTACCATACAATGTTTTGTTTTATTTTGGTTAAAGTAATCACAATGATATTGAACGCATCCTAAACATTTTATTTTAGAGTAAAGATAAAGTGAAGGTATTGGGTCAAACCGTCTGACCATAATAGTTGGTCAGACCGAATCTAACCCATTACTTTTTTAGAAGAAAAGAGGTTATTGATAAATGAAAATTGCTTTGGATCATTTCAATGGCACCGATAATGGTTTTGAGTCAAAGAAAACCATTAACCATTTAGAGAAAAAGAGAGAAAGAGTCACTGACAATGGTTTTAAGTGAAACAAAAATCATTTTAATGGCTTTCAATCAATTCCTCGCCAAACCTCACTGCAATTGTTATACATCATCGTCGTCATTTATCAAAATAACCATAGTCTAAACCTGCAATACTTCTCCACTGTGTTAATAGGCAAAATGGAGGAACAAACAATTAGAGAAAATGAAAACTAAGATAAAGATAATATGTGTTCATGTTTAACAATATATGTCCAAGTTTAACCATATATGTTCATTTTTAATAATATATGTCCAAGTTTAACAATATATGTCCATGTTTAATAATATGTGTCCAGGTTTAACAATACGTGTCAATGTTTAAAAATATGTGTCCAGCTTTAACAAATATGTGTCCATGTTTAACGATATGTGTCCATGTTTAGCAATATATGTTCAGGTTTAACAATATATGTCCAGGTTTAATAATATGTATCCAGGTTTAACAATATGTGTGTCCATGTTTAAAAATATGTGTCCAGGTTTAACAAATATGTGTCCATGTTTAACAATATGTGTCCATTTTTAACAATATGTGTCCATGTTTAACAATATATGTCCAAGTTTAACAATATATGTCCATGTTTAACAATATGTGTCCAGGTTTAACAATATATGTCCATGTTTAAAACTATGTGTCCAGGTTTAATAAACATTTGTCCATGTTTAACAATATGTGTCCATATTTAACAATAAGTGTCCATGTTTAACAATATATGTCAAGGTTTAACAAATATGTGATCATGTTTAACAATAGGTGTCCATGTTTTACAATATGTGTCCAAGTTTAACAACATATGTCCAAGTTTAACAATATATGTCCATGCTTAACAATATATGTCCATGTTTAATAATATGTGTTCAGGTTTAACAATATGTGTCCATATGTTTAAAAATATGTGTCTATGTTTAACATTTTGTGTTCATGTTTAAAAACATGCGTGCGTCAATGTTTAACAATATGTGTCCATGTTTAATAATATGTGTCCATGTTTAAAAATATATGTCCAGGTTTAACAATGTGTGTCCATATTTAAAAATATGTATTTAGGTTTAGCAATATGTGTCCAGATTTATCAAATAATAGAACTCACCAGGTTAATTAGTTTTTTTTGTCCAGGTGAGACCTAGACTCTTGTTTGTCCAGGTCTTCTATGTTGACATTGCTTTTTTTTATTTTTTTTTATTTCATCTTCACTTCTCTTCCTATCTCAATAGTCATCTTCATCAACCATCAACCTCCATCTTCACAAAAAAATCATGTCTTCTGTATGAATAATCTACCATTGTTGCTTTATACAAATGTAAAACTATGAACAATATTTTAATGATAATTGATGTTGTTGATGTTTGAAAGTGACCTATGATATTGATGAATTGATGATGAATCGTGATGATGATGCAAGTCATGCAACAATGATAATGAATTATGATGATCGTCCATGAGGTATAAAGCATGGGGTGAAATGTGGGTACGTACCTGATTGTCTACTGATGGGAAGAATAATTTTGGGGAAACTTTTGAGCCTTATTCTTTATTTATGAATATGATAGTCTTTGGGCCTACTGCGTGTCTGTTGTTTGTGTATAAGGTTGGTCTGACTAAATTTTATGGTCAGACCAGTCTGATGTAATACATTCTCAAAGATAAATACTAGGTATTCAACTTTGAGTCAAGTTGCACTTAGAGTACCCAATTTTTAAAGGGGCATGATTTCCGCACACTTTTTTGATAAGTGCGCACCTCAACAAAAAGTAAGTAAAGTATAATATATGTGCGGAAATCATTAACATTGTGCGGAAATCATCATTAACCCTTTTAAAAGTTGTAATGAGAGTACCAAACTAATGGTCTATTAAACTTTTTACATTCATCGGTTGAATTAAGCTGCCTTTCTTACCCCCCTCTCCTCATTTACCTCTTTCCAAGCTCATTTTTACTTTAAAAAAAAAAATTCACCTGCAAAACAGAACAAAATTGAAGCACAAAATTAACGAAGAATGGAAGAAGAATCAGCTCATTTTTTTCAGTTTTATTTCTAATTTATTTATTTGTTTGGATTTATGTATTAAATTATAGTTTACAGTTATAGAGCATTAATATTTTTTTTTTTTTTGATAATAGAGCACCAATTGTCTATGTGTTGATTCTTGTGTTGCAAAGTGTGTTTGTTGGATTAATTTAACATAATTTTGCTCAATTAGTGTGTATTTTGTCAGATATAGGTTTAGTGTTAGACATTAAAATAGTAATTTCTCCCCTAATTATGGTTAGGTTATATAATTAAATATTAAATTTGGGACAAATTTGAGTTGAGGTTTGCTTTTTTAACAGATTCAATTTTAATTTGCCATTTGTGACAAATTTGAGTTAAAGTTTGTCAGATTGTTGTAGATGTGTGGTCTTTTCATTCATTTTATAGGGAACTTAGGATTAGATTCTTCAGGGAGATGTTCTAATTGGAGATAGCTAGAGCTTATTGTGTTTTCATTTAATCGAAGTGAATAATATTTTTACTCTACTTTCTATTTATATAGTATGTTAGAGATTAATCTATAAAATTCTAGCTGAGTCATGCATAATGTAGAAAAAACATCTAATGTGTGATATATTCTAGAAAAATCTTGTAAAATGTTGTAGAGATTTAAGAGTAGAAAAATTTAGAGATAATAGATATTAGATTTGTAGAACCCTCTAATATTTGATAAGTTTAGAAAACTCTAGAATTTTGTATGTAACTAGTATAAATAGACATCAACTCATCAAGGGCATAGTCAAGAAGTGAGCCAAATAAAAGTGAGTTAAGTTAAAGAGAGCTCTACCAAAATATCAGGAGAGGTAAAAACAAATTAAAGGGTTCTACCTAGAGCGTAAGAGAGTAAGAACATGAGTTTTTACAAATACATATGTACAATTTCTCACAATATATCAACAATGAAAATATGTTATTGAAATATCAATTTGGGTCCATAAATATTCCGCGTGCGCCCAACTTTCCATCATTTGATAGTCAATGATCTATAGTGGGATTAACTGGAATAACAAAAAAAATACTCCGTAATTTTTTTTACTGATTACAATTTATTCATGCAGTTGGTTCATAGCTCTTTCAATAGAACTTTTGATGTTGATTAACTAGAATGAGCTCGTTCAAGGAAATTTTTTGAAGATTTTTCATTTTCCGCATGATTAGAAGTTTTTTTGTTCACTAAATTTTCTTTGGTAGTTTGGTACTTCAGCTGTTCTATTGGAATGATGTAGTATTAGTGTTTTTTTTTTTTTTTTTTTGTTTTTGTTGTTGTTGTTGTTGTTCACTGGTGCAATTGGAAAGATACATTGAGTAAAATGGTACGTATTATTATACGTACGTACATTTGACTAAGTAATTTGATTAATTCAAATTAATTAAATTAGTTAATTATCCATAATAATAATTAACATAAATCTAATTAAAACAAAAATACATTTGGCCCAAAATGGAAGGAAAGCCGGCCATCAAAAGAAAAGGAAAGGAAATTGGGTCTTTGGCCCAATTTTGGAAGAGAAAAGGTTGGGCTAAAAATAACACAGTCCAATTTTAATGGGCCTTTTGGACTAAAACTGAATAAATAACATTAACAACCGCGAAATTTTCTGGCCCAAAATTCCGGGTCGTTACAATCACCCCTCCTTAAATAAATTTCGTCCTCGAAATTTACTTAAAGAAGCTCAAATAACACACACAGAAAAAAAAAAAAAAAAAAACACAAAAGCACCTGCATCGATTAGACATAAAGATTAAAAACTCGGACAAGGAGAGTACCCGAGACCACATCTGGTTGAGCCTTGGCCTCTTCCTGAGTCATGCAGAAAACTCTGTTTCTAATCGGTGCCTGGCTAGCCGTCGCTTCTGGACGCTTCTTAGGGCAGAGAAAGGACTTGTAACCTGCTTCACCGCACTTGTAGCACACGATAGGAGTCCCGTCACACTTCTTACCCGGGTGAACCTCCTTCTTGCAGCCCGGACAGATCCTTGGGCCTTGACTTGGAATTGGCTGAGCACTCCGCTCAGGCTCTGGAGTAGACTCGAACCTAGCCTTCTTTACTGGAGCTGGAGCTGAAGCTGGAGCTGGAGCCGGAGTAACCCTCTTCTTTCCGGTGTCTCCATCAGAAACCGAAGACTGAACCTCGAGAGCCACCTCATACGCCTCCTGGAAGGTCTTCACCCTGCTGCTAACCACGTGAACCCGGATGCTGGAGTTCAGCTTCTTGATGTACCTCTTAACTCGCTCGGCTTCAGAAGGAATAACCGCTGAGGCGAACCTGGAGAGCTCGGTGAACTTGTCCGTGTAAGCTTGGACGGACAGGCTACCCTGGGTGAACGTGAGGAATTCCTCTTGTTTCTGCCACTTAAGCTCCTCGGGGTAGAAATGATCTTGCAGCCTCTTGGTGAAGTCTTCCCAACTCAGATTCAGATCTGTGTCGGGGTTAGACCGGAGTGTACTCCACCAGTTGTCTGCCTCACCCTGAAGGTAAAACGTAGCTATGGGGACCCGTTCAGCTGCGGGGCAAGCTAAGACATCGAACATCTTACGCATCTCTCGAATCCAGTTTTCGAGGATGGTTGGGTCAGCTGCACCATCATAAGTCGGAGGACGGAGTCGGGCTATGCGGTCAAAGGTCGACTGACTACCCTGAGCCCGGACGCTGTTCTGAGCCAACGTGAGGATTGCATCCTCCAAGTTGCGACGACGAAGACGGAAGTTCGGAGTTCTAGGGGTCGACATCCTGAAATCAAAGACAAGTCAGCACACGAACGGCACACGAAACGGCAACAACGCAGAAACGAAGCGATAAAACGTCTTAACCCAGGCTACTACCCATGGTTTCTCTCATCTAAGGTTTCCATATTAGGCTAGGGTTCGCTCGGGTTCATAAAGCACTCATCTTACGTAGTTACTTGTGAAGAAGTAACTTAGGGTCTAACCTCAGCTCTGATACCAACTGTAACGACCCGACTTTTTAGCTTGTCGATTTACGAAGGGAAATCGACATTCGGATCCTCACTTAATCATATTAAACCATAAATTTAACAAATTAAATGGAAGAAATAACTTTTATTAATATAACTGCTAAAATCCGAAATAAACCACTAATTGTTATTACATCAAATGTCTGAAAATACTGTCCCAACATGCTGGGATCATATAAGTAACTAAACGAATGTTTATGTAGTTCTGGATAACTAGAAAACTTAAAATAAAGGCCTAAACTCTCAAGCCCATCCGGCGAAGCCCGCTTTAATCTGCTGCATCGTCACCTGAAACTGAGGGGGGGGGGGTCCACCGTCAGTGGCGAGTAACTAGGCTGTCCCATTTAATCGAGGGACCACCAAACACATAATATCATAGAAAATATCATAAAAACTGTAAAAGATTTAATACATGCTTTACACAAAGAGACACAAGTTCCATATAAACGTACGTATAATAATACGTATAAAGGTACGTATAAAATACGTATACAGATACGTATAAAATACGTATAAATACCCCTGCAGAAATACAGTTAGATTATGTATAATTACGTATAAAAATACGTACATTCAACCCTGCAAATACGGTTAGAATACATACCAAATACATTCCACATCCGCATAATTATACATACACGTACATGCCCATAAATACAGAAATACCCAGCGGAAGACTTACAATATACTAAACTTATACTTTATACTATACATCTTAAATTATCCCAATCCTTAACTTATAAATTATCCTTCATAATTTATATCATTAATGAACCTTAATCATATCTTATCATAATCATGTCATCATAATTCATATCTTGTCATAATCTTATCATATCATATCATATCTGTTCATATTCTTAACATATCATATCATATACGATCATAACTTATCTTATCATCTTTGAAATCATCTTATACTTCATCTTATGATTTCATCTTATCAATCGTATGATCATAACATAACATCTTTGTTGGACCGGTCACTATAACTCGTTATGGATCTCGTGTTTCACCATAACTTCCTAGAACATGCCGGGAGGAGCTCGTGTACTCAACCCGTAGCGGATCCCGTGTTTCACCACTAAGCCTAAGCTATGGCCATAACTCCTAGTAGCGGCTCGTGTACCACTACCAGACGACTACATATCCTAAGACCCAAAACTACTCGGGGGAACTCGTGTGTTCGTCCCATTGAGCAGTGGCTTTGACTTAACCCACTAACGACTCGTGTATCATCAGGTGGGCGTCCATATTGTATCTTATATCTTCATTTAATTTAATCATATCATATATTAGGATAATACTAGGTGACCGTAATAGGAAATGAAATGTTCGGAGTCCCAGGAAAGAGAGGTGCGGCACGTATATTGGCCACCTTAAATACCAAGTCTTTCCTAGCCAGAGACCGAAACATGACATGTATAGCTATTACTCTGTTTCCTTTCTTATCCCTAATAATATCTTATGCATCTTAAATCTTATAATATATACTATTCTTAAACATACATATACTTACAACCCTATCCTTTCGGATACTAACCTTAACATTATATATTAATTTCGTAACATTAACCAAAATATAATTATATTAATACACCAATACCCATTCGGCCCTATGAGATAACATTAGTAATATTGATCCTCTTAATCCCTACACTTACAACTTATCCCTATTAATTATTTTGACGTAACTTTTATTATTAAATCATCCCTAAATTAATAATAAGTCAAAATTAATCAAATAAGACCATTTCAAACATCCACACGGCATTGTCATAACTAAAACAATAATTAATTAAATTCCTAATTTAATTTAATTAATCAATTTAATTACCTAAATTACCAAAATAAGGATAAAATTCTATTTCCCTACTTTTTAATCCACTCGACATTTTATGCTAATCTTACCGAAATTATTCAAATAAATTATATAAATTCAATCAACAACAAATAATTAATTTAAATAGATAATTATCATAAAATTCATACTTAACATCATTTAGCATGATTAAAATCAAGAATCAAGATTTAACTTAACATGCTTTAATCTCATCATCACACGGCATTCTTCCATAATTCAAGAACAATCAAACAATTTTCAAAAAATTAAATAAAGATTCATATAATTAATTTATTAGGATCAAGATTACATAGAAAGAATACTTTTAATACTTTCTTTAATCTTTAGCTCACTCGGAAAAAATCCCGAGAGTAAGTAGATTTACATATACATGATATAAATTTAATTAATTAAATACATCATAATCATGCTTAAAATAATCAAGAAACATTGCAAAAATTCATTTAAAAATTATCATGCCATTCGACAATTATAGATGAAATCAAGAATCAAAAATCTAAAATTATTCATGCATTAATTCGAGTACTAAAATAATTAAATCAGATTTATTTATGCAAATTAGACTAATTAAACAATCAAGATTGACATATAAAATTCAAGAATATTACAAGAAACAATTCCTAATAGCCTATTTATTCACTCGAAAATTCTCAAACCAAAAATCAGAATTTATCATGCCAAAATTCGAATACATGCTTAAATTTCATGATTTAATTTACAATAATCCTAATAATTAAATCATGCATAAACATACAATTAAATCAAGAAAAACATGGAAGAACACATCTAAATTCAACATTACATCACACGGCAATATTGGCATAAGACAAGATTAAAACCTTACAATTTTCATGATTTTAATTTCCTAATTAACTATGTGATTAGCTACCCTATAATTAAATGAAATAGCTAGTTACCTTAAATCGCAAATTCAATCCAAGGCAATCAATGGAGGTTTTACGGCTGATTTAGGAGGGGAAAAAAGTGGAGAAGTTTTAGGGTTTGGAGCAAAATAACAAATAGGACCCAAAAGAAGTGAAGGGGTCCTATATATAAAGAAAATAAAAAAAATAAAAAAAAACAAACACAACCCTAAACTACAGCTGCTGCCGTGGAAGTGCAACCAAGGGGGAAAAAGTTTGTTGTTGGTCATCAACAACATTTGACTAAGTAATTTGATTAATTCAAATTAATTAAATTAGTTAATTATCCATAATAATAATTAACATAAATCTAATTAAAACAAAAATACATTTGGCCCAAAATGGAAGGAAAGCCGGCCATCAAAAGAAAAGGAAAGGAAATTGGGTCTTTGGCCCAATTTTGGAAGAGAAAAGGTTGGGCTAAAAATAACACAATCCAATTTTAATGGGCCTTTTGGACTAAAACTGAATAAATAACATTAACAACCGCGAAATTTTCTGGCCCAAAATTCCGGGTCGTTACAGATATAGAGTGGAGATCTCTCATCTTCTTTTTGCTGATGACCTGCTTCTCTTTGGAGATTCCTCTACTTCCACCATTGATGCAGTTAAGGAAACTCTTGATATGTTCTCTTTAGCTTTAGGGCAGACCATTAATTTTGAGAAATGTAGGGTGTGTTTCTCACCAAACACTCCTCAATCTGACATTGATTATTTTAATTCTATCTTCAACTGCCCCTGCTCCCCTGATTTAGGCACTGACTTGGGTTTTCCTTTGTCTCATAAAAGGCCTTCTAAATCTAAATACCAATTCATTGTAGAAAAGGTCAGGTCTATGCTTGCTTTGTGGAAATCTAATTTTCTTTCTAAAGCTGGTAAATTGTGTCTTATTAATTCTACCCTAGCTACCATCCCTCACTATTTTATGCAATGTGCCCTCCTTCCATCTTCCATTATCTCTTCATTAAATACTATTATAACTAGATTCTTCTGGGGTTCCCCTCAGAGCAGGGGAATTTCTCTCTTACCTCTTACACACATTGTCTCTCCAAAGTGGGTGGGTGGACTAGGGATTAGAAATCAGAACCTTCTTAATAAGACTCATATTTTAAAGCTCTGTTGGAAATTCCTCCACAATGATCAGAACCTAGCTTCTAAGATTATCAGAGCCAAATACATTGAAAATAGGAATTCTTTTTCCTTCTCTAAGGGGTCTTTTATTTGGCAGGATATTGGAAAAATTTGGCCTTTGTTTTCTAATAGTTGCAATTAGATTATTGGTAATGGTACTAGTATTGATCTTTGGAATGACAGGTGGGTTGGTAATTGGAAACTCGAAGAATTGATACATGGACCCTTGACTTTACGTGATCAGCAACTAAAACTTCATGATCTGTTTAGTGAAGGTAAATGGAATCTACAACCTCTAAGTTTCCAATTATCAACCAATATCATTACAAAAATCCTTGCTACTCCATTACCTTTAGAAAATTATTGGGATAGACACCCTTCTTTTTTTGAACACCATGGTACTTTCAGTTTAAAGAGAGCTTATAATTCCTTTTTTGATGATTTATTTGATAAAAATTGTGACTTCAAATTTATTTGGAATTATAACCTTCCTCCTAAATTGAGAGTATTTCTTTGGAAAGTTTGGTGGGAAAAGCTTCCCACAAATGATACTTTAGCATCCAAACACATTCCTATTAGGCCCAATTGCCCTTTTTGCCCACATAGCTCAGAAACTTCAGCCCATGTCCTTTTCCATTGCCCCAGGGCCAGTGAAGTCTGGTCTCTCCTGCATTTCTCAAGCCCCCCCCCCCTCCCCCCCCCCCATTTCTTTTCCATCCTTGGATCAAAGCTAACATCTGTTCCAATTCCACTGGTTTTGATCTCCCCTGGAACCTCCTGTTCTCTTGTCTTCTATGGAACATATGGAAGAGAAGAAATTCTTGGGTGTTCAGGAAGGTCAATATCAAAGCAATTGCTTGTTTACATTCAAGTCTGTCACAAGCCAGAGAATATACTGATGCTATTTCATCTACCCAGATGAATGCTTTAGGATTTTCTCATCTAGATCAGGGACCAATTGAGAGACCAATTCCCATACCCATCCATCTGTCTTACCCTTCTTCTCTGAACATTTATGTTGATGCTTCATTGAATGAGAGTACTTGGAAAGGTGGTAATGCACTAGCATCCTTTAATCAACAGGGATAATGGGTTGCAGGGCGCTGGTAGAAGATCTTGGCTCAAACGGCTTCCCATGAAGAGCTAATGGCAGTGAGGGATGGTCTCTTCTTGGCGAGGGAACAAGACCGGACTAGCATCACAATCTTCTCTGAGTGCAAGGGAATTGTTGATGCAATTAACAAAAAAGCACTTCACTCTTTTAATAATCTTGCAATTATAATATGTGAATGCAGGGAAGCTTTGGAATGGAACTCAGGGATTCGCCTGCAGTACGTGGCTAGGAGTAAGAACAAAGTAGCGGAAAGAATGGCCAATTTTGCAACTTCTTCCCTTCAAGAGCCATTCCATGTTGTTAATTTAATCTCCCTCCCCCCCCCCCCTTATTGTATTATGGATTTTTGTCTCCCCTTAGGGGATGCTTATGTTTTCGATGATGCTGGATAATTTGTATTAACTCTCTTAACTTTGTTTGGCTTGGGCAAACTCTTTTTTCTGCTTTTATAATATGCTTCCTTTAATAAAAAAAAGAGAGGCATAATTAATGGGCCTTTGTAATGTATTAGGCTTTTACAACCACTCCGGGCAACATATGGTTTTCACAACTACTCCCGGCGAACTTTTCAAGCAACACATGTCTGATGACGTTTTTCGGAAAAAACAATTCCAAAACGATTTCGTAATTTTTTTTCCGGTCACATTTCCAGCAATATACTGGGTTTCCGGTGACTTTCATAAAATGTTTTTAATCAACAATTTTTGCAGGTTTTCGAGCAATATGTTTTTTTGTGACTTTTATTTTATGGAATTCGGATAATTTTTTTGTTGTAAATATAAAAAAAATCACTAAACTCATAGAATGTCATTTTTGTTGTCAATTTTAAAATTTATATTGATCTTAATGATGATCAAAATATGTTCAACTAGTTTTTAAATTTTTTATGGTATATATTGCATGGCTATAAAAGATTAAAAAAAAAAATCAAAAAACAGAAAACAATAATTATAATGAACGGACCCTTAGATGAGGGAAATGGCCATTATTAATAATTAATTATGCAAACATGAAGCAACTCGCTAGAAATTTTGGGGCGCACATGAAAGTTTTGATGGACTTATTTTGCATGATGACGTGAAGTTGTACTTTCATTGATCATAATTAGTAATTAATTGATTAATTACAACATTATTTTTTAATCTTGAGAGTTCATTCTCATTCTAACTTAGTTGGTAGAATCTTTTTTTCTACCCTTTTTCATATTTTGTGGTAGCTCTCTTAATTTTCTACTCTCTACCCTTCACCTATACCCTTGATGCCTTTTTATAGTACTTACATACACATTTTCTACTCTCTTAATTGGTCTTTGATTCAGTATCAGGTTTTAAAAATCAACTATATATGATTTCAATTTCTTAATTTCAAAAGCCGCTAATTAGAAATCCAAAATTTTTCGTTTCGAAAAAATTATGCATAGCCGGGTGTTACCAACTTATGTTTTCTTCAATACAAAATCTATACTTGTACATTGCATCATTTTGACGAAAAAATTACAATTTTTATGTTACTCGTATATAATCCTGGAAAAGATCGATGATTTGGAATCAGAAACTTGATCCGAAATAGTCAACCCGAGACCCAATTTTGTTCGGAAAGGCCAATCTGAAATATTAAAGTAAAAATATATAAAATTATAAATTAAAATGACATGTTTAATTAAAGAAAAAAATATGAAAATGAATATCGAATAATACAGGATTGTACTACTATATATATATATATATATATATCGAAAGTTACTAATATTTATAAAGATTGTCATTAGTAATCACACGTGTACCCTTTAAGTGTCTAATGTAGGGGTTTTTAGGTTGAAAACGTGTTTAGTTGATCCTCTTTTATATATATATACATAAACAATTTCCGTTGCACTAAGCGGCTAATCTACAAATTAAATACCAGTAAAAATGGATTTTCCAGAAGCAAAACAAGAAGAAATCCTTAGTCGGGTATCCTCTGTAAAAGACTTGCTGAAATCTCGAAGTGTTTGCAGAGAATGGAAGTGTATAATCGACTATGAAGACTTCAAGAAGAAGCATTTTGAAGAAGCCAAACTCAACCCCCAACGCTAATTCAAGCATTCTCATAGTCAAGGGTGTGGCATTAAATCACCTTGAAACTGCACTGTTAGGGGTCGAGAGTGCGCAGCGGAAGTGAAGATGTATTGATCGAGAAATATAATAAGGGAGAAAATATGCAAGACTAATATTAAGATAAAAATGGACGATTTTGTGTGGGAACACCCACTTGACGACGAGCCTTTTATTCCACTATATGAAATATAGGAGAGTACAATTATCCCTTTAAGGGTGTTTGTATTACAATAAGACTCTCTCTATTTTTACTCACAATGGAGTATTACAATAGGTATAGTGGACTTATAAACTAATTATTTTGGTGGAGGATTACAAGGAGGGTGAAAGGCTTATGTATTTTGTGGGTGAGTATGTGTGTGGCTTCTTTGGTTGTTGATGATGATGGGTGTGTGCATGTAAACCTATATATATAGGTGAACTATGGAGGTGGTGTATAGATCAAGATTTTTCTAGAATATTCTATATTATTCAAGCTCTAGAATGATGGTGGTTCTTTTTAGTATTCTCCATCATTCTCTAGAAATTTCTTTCTAGAAAAATCTTGATTCTTATATGCAACTTCACCATTTTTAAGTAGATTCTAGAAGCACTTAGAATTTGGGCCAAAAATTTGGGCCACACCCAACAATCTCCACCTTGGACCAAATTTTGTATGCGCTCGCCGTATATTTCCCGATCGACATTACTTGAGTTTTCTTGGACCCGTATTATAAGGGTGTTGTTGCCGATTCGGTATAGAGTGTGATGAAGCCACTATTGAAGACCCTTGTAGTACATAGAGATTTCTATTTTTGATGGCCTTCAATTTTTCTTGAGCACCTTTTGACACTTTGAGTACTCCACCTTGAGCCGAAATCTCGTATCCTTTAGAGTCCAGGACGCCAAGAGAGATGATATTCTGCTTTAGATCAGGAACATGATGAACATTGGCTAAAGTCCTGATCACACCATCTTCAGTCTTGATCCGAACGGAGCCAACACCACAAACTTTGCAACGATATCCATTGCCCATAGAAACTGTTCTATTCTTTACCGTTTTATAATCGGTAAAGTGAGACTTTAGAGAACAGATATGGTTGGCAGAACCGGAATCAAGAACCCAATCAGAATTTTTACTTCTTCTTGGCGCAGTGGCTAAGAGGACTTCCTCATCGGATTCTATTTCTCCAAAATCGGCTTCAGCCGTTTCTTTCGGCTTTTCTTCTTGCTCTTTCTTGTGGAGCTTTTTATTTGCGAACCAACATTCTTCAACGGTGTGCCCAAGTTTCTTGCAAAATTTGCAAGATTTTCCGGATTTATGTCCATTGAATTTGGACCTTTTAGTGGTACTTTTATTGCCGTTTGATCTCCCCTTTATATTTAATCCTTCAGAATTTTCATTTGAATTCACTTCAAGGTCAAACTTTTCTTTTGAGAGTAAATGTGATTTTACATCCTCAAAAGAAAGAGTATCACTATTGCCATATAGCATAATTTCCTTGAAGTGTTTGTACGAAGGTGGTAGGGAGACAATTAATAATACGGCTTTGTCCTCATCTTCGATTTTAATATCTAAATTTTCAAGATCAATAATAATTGAATTAAATTCATCGAGATGAGTTTGAATTGATGTACCTTCGGCCATCCGGATAGTGTATAGCCTTTCTTTAAGCCTTAATTTATTAGCGAGGCTTTTGGTCATATACAGAGACTCTAACTTTGACCATAATCCGGCCGTTGTCTCCTCGTGAATGACCTCGCGTAGAACCTCCTTGGTTAAACATAGTTGGATTGTGGATAATGCCTTTTCATCCAACTCTTGCCATTGCTCGTCCGTCATTGACTCTGACTTTTTAGCTTTCCCATCCAGAGCCTTTTTCAATCCGCTCTGCACAAGAACGGCTTTCATCTGGACTTTCCAGATGCTAAAATTAGTCTTGCCGTCAAATTTCTCAATCTCAAATTTTGTTACCGAAGACATCTTCATATGATACACTCCAACGAACCTTTGGCTCGGATACCACTTGTTAGGGGTCGAGAGTGCGCAGCGGAAGTGAAGATGTATTGATCGAGAAATATAATAAGGGAGAAAATATGCAAGACTAATATTAAGATAAAAATGGACGATTTTGTGTGGGAACACCCACTTGACGACGAGCCTTTTATTCCACTATATGAAATATAGGAGAGTACAATTATCCCTTTAAGGGTGTTTGTATTACAATAAGACTCTCTCTATTTTTACTCACAATGGAGTATTACAATAGGTATAGTGGACTTATAAACTAATTATTTTGGTGGAGGATTACAAGGAGGGTGAAAGGCTTATGTATTTTGTGGGTGAGTATGTGTGTGGCTTCTTTGGTTGTTGATGATGATGGGTGTGTGCATGTAAACCTATATATATAGGTGAACTATGGAGGTGGTGTATAGATCAAGATTTTTCTAGAATATTCTATATTATTCAAGCTCTAGAATGATGGTGGTTCTTTTTAGTATTCTCCATCATTCTCTAGAAATTTCTTTCTAGAAAAATCTTGATTCTTATATGCAACTTCACCATTTTTAAGTAGATTCTAGAAGCACTTAGAATTTGGGCCAAAAATTTGGGCCACACCCAACATGCACTCCATTTTTGGTACCCTAATAATAATACTCATTATTCTCTACAATATTCTCAAATACCTTTCAATCTTGCTCGGTTTCTTGAAAGTGATAATCCTGCTGAATTAATGGCTCTTGTGCCCCGTTGTTTTTATGTGAATGATCTCTTTTTCAAAAAGTTTGGGACAGTCAATGGTCTGGTGTGCTTGGGCTGGGACCTTCTTTATGTTATTTGGAATCCATTTACTAACCAATACAAGAATCATTCAAAGGTCCTCCACATGCGATTGATAATTGTCGTTTTTTGTATTACCGTGGCCGTTTTAGAAGGACTACTACTAATAACTATTATGACATCACTGGATTTGGGTATGACCCTGTTTCACAAGATTACAAGTTTTTGACTGCTTCTTTTATGCCTTATCAAATATCATTCCGTCGTCACAACAAGACTAGAGTGGTTTTTCACGTGTATTCTCTTAGGAATAATTCTTGGATGCCTCGTTGTTTTAGTAATTTTCCAATCACTATAGCCGGATTAATTAATGGTGATGGATACACCGATGACGGCAAGTTTTATTGGTTTGCTAAGCGTTGTGGTGATAATGGTACCCCTAGACTTATCCTGTTTGATTTTACCACCAACGCTTTCAACTGGATGATTTTGCCCCAAGAATTACATACTGTACATGAATCCATTGCTGTCGGAAACTCCGGAGATTTGGAGCTACTTACGACATTCATTTTGGATGGTAATTTGAGGTGTGAGGTTTGGCGGATGCAAAAGAATAATAATGAACAAGGATCATCATCTTGGAGTAGGAAGTGCAGAGTTGAGTTACCTTGTGAGATTGAGAGACCAGTTGGGTTAATGAAGGGATCAGGGGAGATGATGTTTGAAGTTGTACTTGTTGAGGAGGATGGATCGTCTATTAATAAGGAGCTGGTGTTAATCAACCCTCGTACACAATTTTGTATTAATCTTGGATTTTTTGCTCCCCATATCTTGGTTTTCAACTTTGTCAACAGCTTGTTTTCAGTCAACCTACTAGTAAATGAGGGGCTTTAACATCACCCTTATTCATACAATTATAGTATATAGTATGTATTTTTCAAGGCCAAGGCATAATATTAGTTTCTAGCTAAATGTTTTTAATTTTTTGGGAGTAGTTTAGATCTTCTTGTAGTGTTAATTAGGTTGCTTATTTAGAATTTGGGATTTGATGTTCTTTCATTCAACTATATTTCTCTTTTTTGTATTGTGGTGGCAATTAATTAGTTTTTTTTTTTTTTAATACAAAGATGTCTAATATAACATGAATAGCTAGGTGCAAGCTCCAAAATTTAGTACTAAACCACTTTGTTTTATTTTTTTGCTTTTCGAAAAAACAAATTAACACCTATGAGCAACACAAAGGAACGAAGCGACACCGACTAAGGCCATCAGATACATAATTCACTAGAGATAGACTACTTAAATGAAAAAGTGGAATACAACTCATCAACAATATAAAATATTTTTAAGTTGTCTATTTGTAATGGGTTATCTATTGACTAAGTAACTATAGTTTTTTCGTTAGACACATGTTAGAAAGCAATATAATAATAAACTAGGTAATACCCGTGCGATGCACGATTTTTTATTTTATTTTTCAAGATAATATATGAGAATAGATATGATGATATAATTAGCCAATTAAATATTAAATTTACATGAGTTTAATTGACGTTTATTGTTTTGGTGTGATATTATAGGAATCTCAAATTGCTTTGGTGTGATATTATATAACAAATAAGACAGTATATTTTTTGAATATTTAAAAAAAGACAATTACGACGTTACATTTATTAAATATATATTTTAGAAAAAAGAAAATTAAGAAATTATATAACAATTAATAATGAGAACAATCATCTCTAAGTGAAATCATTTGGTGTAAAATTTAAATAATAATCTTGCCTTTTGTATCTCTGCACATAGCTTAGAATGAGTAGAATTCACTTGCCTTACATTAAGTGATACTAGCCTTGTGTGGACGCTTTGCGTGTGACGATATTTTTAATGTATCTTAAAAAATCGAAGGTTTTTGTTCGAGAAATTGATTTTTTTTTTTAAATTCACACTCATTCACATAATCATAAACAAACATTCCTCTTTCATTCAGCCATAACAATGAACAAAATCGGTTATCAAATTTCTGGTAAAATTTTTATGTAAAAAACTATATTAAAATGGGTGTCTATTTATAGAGAATTCAAAAATATGAATTTTGATTATTTTATTTTATATTTCCGAATTGTATATTTTGTAATATTTTAATTTAAAAAAAAATAAAAAATTGTAATAACTTTCCTTAATAAATAAGAGTGATGTTATTTGATTTTTAGTAAAACTTTAAGGGGCATTATGGACTTTTAGAGGGGGGACACCATGGCTCCCCCTTGGCTTATATAATAGAGATATAGTTCCTTAGGTTTATATTTAAAAATTAAAATATTATGAAAAAAATAATGTAAATCCAGAGAATGAATAAGTAGTTAGTTAGGAGCCCCAATTTTTTTTGTTGACTTGATTGTGCATTTAGGATATAAAATCTGAAGTTTAGGAGAAAAAACAGAAACTAATAAATTATGTGGTAAGAGTTTTAGATATAGAAAAAAATCGGAGGTATTAATTTTTTGTGTTTAGTAGCACGTATAGAATAAAGTAATAGATAGAAGATAGATAGATAATAAATATAATAGAAAATAGATAAATATATATTAGATAATAAATAATGTTTTCAATGCTATATATTATATATTAGGTGGATGTGCTCTTTGGTGTACAAAAAAAATTTATTAAGTTGATAAAATTCAAAGGTAATAAATAGTTTTTTCGAGTTCTACCACATTAAGTCATTTCTAATTTGGGGGGTGTTATAGCTTGCAATGAGAATTTCTGTCTTAAATAGCATCTTTTTTTTAGTAGTAAATTGTTTTTTGACCCAATTTTCCCGCCAAACCTTTGGCCGACCGACTTTATTCGTTGAACATTAACCTCTTTCAATTCAGCAACTTTTTTGGCTGATTTTTCTGGTGAACCTTTACCTCTGACTTTTACGGGGAATTTTATCCGGCTAAATTTTTCTGAAAAAGTTTAGTTCAACTTTTTCTAAAGAAATTTTTCTGTTGACTTTTTCTGGCGAACCTTTTCCTGCATACTAAAAAAATAAAAAAAAAATTATTAAATAAAAACATATTAATATAAACATAAAATCAAATAAAAATAAAATTATAGAATTAAAAAGTAAAAAAAATAGATAAAACAAAAATAAAAATCTTAAAAAATATTGATTAATATATATTATATATTATATAAAATGAAAAAGAAACATTAAAAAAAAAATTGTTCCGGCCCTGTTCTTTTGGACTTATTTTCAGTTTTTCTCAATTCAGGTATGTTTTTCTTAGAAATGTTTTCAGGCAATGGCTTTCGCCACTTTATTCGGTGATTGCCTAAAAAGCACAGACACCGATACGACAGTACAACTCCGACCCACATTGGACACACGTACCCACATTTTAATAATTGATTAAGCTTACCTCAAGCACCCCATACCTTTTTGAGTTATTTTTTTCTCACTTTAATTGTTTGTCTTTTAGATTTTTTAATAATTTATATAGTGACTAACCATATATATATTTATCTCAATTTTCTATTGAAATTATGTTGAAATTTATATATTCTCTTTTTTTTTTCTTTTTACATCCTCTACTTTTTAAGTGATGTTTTTGCGTACCCATTTTGTGTCTGTACCCAAGGCCAGTTTTGAGGGTGTGCAGGCTGTGCAACCGCTCTGGGTCCCAAAACAATAGGGCCTCCGATTTGAGTTTTCATTATATCTCTATTATATAAGCCAAGGGGGGAGCCATGGTGTCCCCCCTCAAAAAGTCCATAACGCCCCTTATAAATTTATTAAAAATCAAATAACATCACTCTTATTTATTAATCAAAGTTAATACAATTTTTGATTTTTTTTAAAATTAAAATATTACAAAATATACAATTCGGAAAAATAAAATAAAATAATCAAAATTCATCTTTTTGAATTCTCTATAAATAGACGATCATTTTAATATAGTTTGTTACATAAAATTTTTATTTTTTTATTATCGTAGAAATTTGATAACCAATTTTGTTCAATGTTGTGGAATGGCTGGATGAAAGGGGAACGTTTGTTTACAATTATGTGAATGAGTGTGAATTTTTAAAAAAATAAATTTATCGAACAAAAACCTTCGATTTTTGAAGATACACTAAAAATATCATCGCACGCAAAGCGTGCACACAAGGCTAGTTAATTATATAGTGCAAATCAAATTCATAGGTAAAATAGCTCTAAAGCCTCTAATTCATTAATTGGTACCTAGTTTGGTGTAAAGATCAAATCCTATTAGCCGTTTAAATTACTCCAAGGACTCTTCTGATTACATACTGTATTCTATAAATACCCTATGTAAAGTTTATGTGCAATTTTTTTAATAATTGACGAAATCCTTAGTCGGTTATCAATCAAAGATTTGCTGAAATATCGAATTGTTTGCAAAGAATGGAACTGGAAGTCTATAATCGACAGTGATTATTTTAAGAAACATTTTGAAGAAGCCAAACTCAACCCCAATGCTTCAAGCATTATCATAGTCAAGGGTGCGGCTTTAAATCACCTTGAAACTACACTCCATTTTTGGTACCCTAATAATACTCATTATCAACAATATTCTCAAATACCTTTCAATCTTGCTCAGTTTCTTGAACTTGATAATAATAATAATAAAAAAAAAAAAAAAAAAAAAAAAAAAAATAATAATAATAATAATAATAATAATAATAATAATAATAATAATAATAATAATAATAATAATAATGATGATGATGATGATTTTTTGTTTTGAATAATACAACCTTTCAACATTTTGCAAAGAATATACAACATTCCGTTTATTCGTGAATAATACAACATTGGCTTCATTTTTGCAACGAATGATACAAAACCGGTTTTTAACTTATAAAACAGGTATAAAGAACAAGTGAAAAATTTTGATTGGTTCTTGCATTTTTTTTAAAAGGAAAAATTAAAAAAAGGGAAAAACCCTCATATGGCAGCCAAAGGGAGGTGGGGGTGGCTGCTGGGATGGCGGTGGGAGCGGGGGAGCAGCCAAGGGGGTTGGGGGATGGTTGAGGAGGGGCGATGGCAGGAGATCGGCGACATGGGAGGGTCGGCGAGATGGGAGGGGGGTGGAGGAAGGCTGAAAGGGAGGGAATCGGGGTTTCGTGGGTTAGGGTGAATCGAGGTTTCAGGGGGTGGGGTGAATCGGGGCGGGGTTTCGGGGGTCGGGGAGGGCTGGAGTAGGGATTTCGGCGGGTTTCGGGGGGCGGGGAGGGGGTTTGGGCGAGTGGGGGAAGGAAGGGGAGGGGGTTTTGACGGTGGGGGAGGGAGGGGAAGGGGTTTCGGCGAGTGGGGGAGGAAGGGGAGGAGGTTTCGGTGGTGGGGGAGGGAGCGGCAAGGGGTTTCGGTGGTGGGGGAGGGAAGCGAAGGGGTTGTGGGGGTTGGCGGCTGGGTGAGGGGCACTGTGGTGGTGGGGGAGCTGGTGGTGGTGGGTTTTTTTTTTTACTTTAAAATTTTTATTTAACTGCTTTTTTCTGATTTTTAAAATGAAAAATTTTAAAAAAAATTGTAACCTGAATAACAGGTTGCAGGTAATTTGTATCATTCATTGCAAAAATGAAGTCAAGGTTGTATTATTCACGAATAAACGGAAGGTTGTATAATTATTTGCTAAATGTTAAAAGGTTGTATTATTCAAAGTAAAAAATCCTAATAATAATCCTGCTGTTGCTGCTGAATTAATGGCTCTTGTCCCTTCTTGTTTCAATGTGAATGATCTTTTTTTCAAAAGTTTGGGGCAGTAGTCAATGGTCTAGTGTGCTTGGGTTGGGACCTTCTTTATGTTATTTGGAATCCATTTACTAACCAATACAAAACATTCAAAGTTCCTCCACTTTCGATTGAGAATTTTTGTATTACTACTAATAGAGCTGATAATAATAACATAAGTGGCTTCGGGTTTGACCCTGTTTCACAAGATTATAAGTTTGTGATAGATGCTTTTATGCCATATTCTGTATTATTATTCCGCCCTCAACTCAAGAATAGAGCGGTTTTTCATGTGTATTCTCTTAGGAATAATTCTTGGATGCGTCATAGTTTTTTAAAGTTTTCAAGCAGTGTAGCCGGACTAGTTAATGGTGATGGCTACACCAAGGACGACTAATTTTATTGGTTCTCTAAGCGTTGTGGTGATAATGGTATCCCTGCCCTCATTGTGCTTGATTTTAATACTGAACTCTTCGATTGGATGCATTTGCCTCAAGAATTAGATGATGTATATGAAGCTGTTGCTGTCGGAAACTTCAATGATTTGGAACTCCTTACGACATTCATCCATGGCGGCCAGGACGCGGACGGTTTCAGGTGCGAGGTATGACGGATGAAAAAGCATGAAGATGGATCATCATCATGGAGTAGGAAGTGTACACTGGAATTTCCGTGTGAGATTGGGAGCCTAATTGGGTTAATGAAGGGATCAGGACAAATGATGTTTGAAGCTTCAGTTGTTGGTGACCATAATAATAACAAGGAATTTCTCTTAATCAATCCTCGTACTCAATTTGGTATTAATCTTGGATTTACTACACCTGAGATTTTGGTTTTCAACTTTTTCAACACCTTATTTTCATTCAACCTGTTACTTATAAACGATGGGCAGCTTTAACATCTATCACCATTATTCAAGGCTAAGGCATATTTTTAGTTTCCGCTAAATTTGTATTTTTTTTTGGCGGTTCTTTAGTTCTTCTTGTAGTTTTAATTAGGTTGCTTGTTTAAAATTTGGGATTTGATGTTCTTCTTTCAACTATGCTTCTCTTTTGTGTATTGTCGTGACAATTAACTTGTTTTTTTAATACAAATATGTCGATCTAACATGAATAGCTAGGTGCAAATTCCAAAATTTCTTATTGTACCACTTTTTTAGCATTGCTTTTGAAAAAAAAATTAATACCTATATATGAACAACACAAAGGAATAAATCTATAGCAATCCATTGAATTGGATGGGTAAGCCACTAGAAACAGACTTAAATGAAAACCGGAATACAACTTATATTATTCACAGAATAAAATATTTTTAATCTGTCGATCTATTTGTAGTGGATTATCTACTGTCTAGATAACTAAAGTTTTTTCGTTAGACAAAAGTTAATTATAAAGCAATAAAATAATAAATAATTAGTTTACCACATAGGTACTCCCACTTAATTAGGTAAATTAAGAACACTAAGGCATGCCAATTCAAGTTCAATATAATTTATTCCTAGTACAAATAACTTAGACTACACGAAAAAGTCAATATATATATGTTTAAACAAGTGAATTTAAAGGTGTGCAAAAAAGCAAACCTAACAAAGTTTCATGATTTGTAATGCTCTTCATTGGATAAAATAATCAAGGAAAAATAAATATGCTTATTGAGTGATCTACCAACAAATTTATTTCAATACTGGGAAAGGAAACTAAAAGGAAAAATTCTACATTAATGTTGGGAAATAATATTTTAAAGTAATGTTGTCGCATATATTCCATTTTAGGATGTATCCAAAAGTTTACTACATTTTTTTAAAGTAATATTGTTCCCACGTATACTCTCTCTACATTAGACTCATAGCCCACATACTATCTACCCATCCAATATATACAAAGTAAAAACTGCCAAATAATATAGCAAACATTAAGGGACACAAGTATTACATTTTATATAACACTAGGTTAGCACCCGTGCGGATGCACGGATTTTAATAAAGAATTGTTAAAATATATTTTAATAATGATAGTAATCTATATTGTGCAAGTAAAAGTTGAAATCAAGGAAAATAAACAACAATGCCCATATGTATAGATAATAATGTTATTGTTAGTAGTTTCTATTTTACTCTGTAGTAAGGTTACACTCAAAACGTACAATCTTGACAAAAATATACTCCCTCTGTCCCTTTTTAAATGCTACATAGAGAAATTGAGTGATTTTTAAGGTTGTAGTTAGTATAGGTGGGCCATAATATCAAAAGTATTAATGTGAATTTATAGGTAGGTCACAGTATCAAAAGAACTAAAAGTATATTAAGGGTATAAGTGTAATTTTATAGGTGAGTCATAATATCAAAAGTAGTAAAAAGTGGTAATGTAAAATTTAATTTGGGACAAACAAAAAAGGAAAATTGAGTATTTATTTTGGGACGGAGGGAGTAACATTTTTATTATTACACTTATATAACGAAAAATATAATAAGGATCAGATCAATAAGAAAAATTCAGATCAAAGAAGTTATAATAACTATAAAAAAATGTACAATAAAAAATATTAGATAAGATTATATCAAATTAGAAAAGTTCAAATCAGATCAGAAAAGTTCAGATAAGATAAGATCAGAATAATTAAGTTCAGATCAGATCAGAAAATTTCAAACCTTGGAAAGAAAAATATTGAAAAAAAATCAACAAATAAAAAGAAAGTTTTTTTTAAAAAAGTCAAATAAAAGTTTGAAGGAAAATTTTTAATGAGAAGGTGACATGTGGAAAATAATGATGTCAGTGATTTTTGTTTTTGTATTAGTTATTAGTTATAGATTGATGGCTTTTATGCACTATATATATATATATATAATATAAGGGAAAGGGGGAGCAATGGTGTCTCCCCACAAAATGTCTAAATTAGCCTTGCAAATTAAATTAATTACAGTGTACAGTAAAAGGAAATAAAAAAATAAAACAAAAAATTAAATACCCATTAAATATAACTCTATCAATGAAAATGGTTGACCACCGTTACAAAATATCAAAACTTGCCAAACCAAAAAATATAATTAACCTAATACATAAACTTTCAGTTTTAAGCAAAAATTTGAAATTAGAATGATAATATTAAAAGGCATATCAAAAGTCACATTAAAAGGAAAGTGAGGAAGAATTGGGATTGCAAATGACCGCTCCTTATTACTATACTACTAATATTGAATGAGAAGATGATAACTACCCTACATAATCACATATTCAAAAAATTATTAAAAAAACAAAAATTGGAATGGTAGTATTGCTGTTTTGAAATTTCTGACAATTTCTCCTAGAAGGATCCATTGGTCTTCACTTGCATAGCCTCCAACATTCCTTGCAAAAAGGTTAGTCATATCATAGTTAATATTCAAATTGTTATTTCGTTGCAAAGTAACAATTTTCTTCACTCTTACATGTTAAAATTTGGATTTCACGACAATGAAAAAATAAGAAAGGTTAGTCAATAATGATTCGAATACGTTTTCCTTTTTTTTTTCCCTTTTAAATTCTGTTATATATGATATATATATATATATATAATTTTTTTTACAGCTGATTTGTATTACAGCCACAATTACAAAACAACAAAGGTTAGTCCCCATTTAATCATTCTATAAATTTGGTTCATACCTCAGTATGTATTATTCGTTTTATGGACTAATTTTTTTCCAAACACTATTGGAAATAATTATTATAAAAATGTGTGTTTTATTTGTACATAGTCAGTATAATCTACGTTAATAGGTTAAAATAATTATTATAAGATCATAAATGTATAATTTTTTTTCCAATAATTCTCCAAAAAAAAAAATTAATAATACATAATATAATAATGTAGTTAAATTTATAAAAAAATAAAATACAGGATTTTAAAAATTACAAAAAAAATTAAAAATATTCACTTTTTATAAATTAATAATACAGAATATATAATGTAGAAAAATTCACACCCTTATATATTAAAAAAATTCAAAAATATATAATGTAGTAAAATTTATTAAAAATCTAAAATTGGAATTTATAAAACAAAGGAAAAAATTTATTAAAAATATACACTTTTGATTTTTTTTATTCTTTTTAAAAATTTGAAATAAATCTAATTAACAGATCCAGGCATCCAGCAATATAAAAAAAAAAATCATCCCAAACATATTTAACAGATAAAAAAAAAACGACCGGTAAAAAAAAAAAAATCACACCCAACCCAAAAAAAATGTTAATAACACACATTAATTTTATTTCAGCTGGGAATTAATATTTTTTTTAAATGCCGCTTTAAATTTAAATTAAAAAATAGAAAATTAAAACAAAAAAAATAACATGCAACAATCGTTAGCCACATCTTAGGAGGAAGACAAAAAAAATAAAATCCAAAGTGATGAGAAAATGAAGATCTTAGGAGGAAACGAAAAATTTTGAGGAAAAAAAAAATTTAATTTACAGATTGATTAAATCAACATCACAACCCAAAATCAACACATTCAAGAAAAAAAAGAAATCAACAACTATATAAAACTTCAACAATAAACAAACAACAAAGAACAGTGAACAAAGATGAACACAAACTTACACTTCGAAGAGGATCTGCTGAAAAAATGGATGTACTTTTGTGGGTTCTCAACCGCGGTGGTGGTGGTTATCCAGAAGCAGCCCAACCAGTGGAGTGTTTGTGGTGGTTGCCGAGAGAATGCGAAGAAGACGATGATTCTGTGCCCGATGATACAAGGTCGTTTGTTTACATAATAGACAAAATATTGCTTAGCAGATTGAATTTACATGACAAGCATTTATTAGTTAATTAAATCGATAAAGGAAATATGAATTTGAGTTACAGACAAGTTGTTAATCCAAAGTAGGATGATTTGTTAAGCGGTGCATAGCGTGCATTTTGGTATAGTGGCATTTACAGATAAGTATATTTTAGTGGGGGGAAATCCGGTGTGTAGGTGAAATCCGGCTGGCGACGACGGCTGGTGTAGACGGCGGAGACGGCGGAACGGCAGAGACGGCGGAGACGGCGGAACGGCAGAGACGGCGGAGAAGGTGGAGACGGCTGAACGGCAGAGACGACGGAGAAGGTGGAGATGGCGGAGTTTGAGGACTGAGGATAGAGAGAGAGAGCAAAGGATAGGGTTATTGAGATGTGATTTAAAATTCTGAGAATGTATTTGTGAGTTAAAGAAGTTGAGTGTTATTGTAATGACCCAGATTTTATCGGTATTTTTGCCGGTATTTATGTGTGTATTTATGTGTTTATTTGCTAGTTCAAAATTTATTTTGAACTATTTATTTTAATTTTATGTGAATAATTTCGATTTAATCGAAATGTTTTATTTCTTAGTTTTTATTATTTATTTTAATTATTATTTAATTAATTAGAATTTTTATTATTTAATTTTTCTAATTAATTATTTAATATTATTTTTGGGCTAAATCGATTATTGCATGATTTTTCATGTAAAATTCTATAATTGGCCCAATGGATCACGAGAGCCCATTTAGAGCCCAAGCAAGGCCCATTTTCCTCAAGGGGCCGGTTTTTCCATGTGCAAGGGTGGCTTGCCACTTGCCTTGTGTTCACACCTTGCTAGCTCTATTTATATGTGAGTTAGTGAGGCTTAAACTCATTTTGCCATTCTAAACTTTGCCATCAATTTGCTAAGCACTTAAAAACTCTCTTTCTCTCCATTCTCACGCCATTTTTGGATGATTGAGCCTTCATTTGTTCATCATCTTCCTTTGCCCAAAACTTAAAGATTCAAACACCATTGATCTTTAAGCATCCTAAACACAATCCTAAACACCTTATTTCAACCAAGATCATTTGTTGGGTTGTTTCCGGGTTGTTCGTGGGTTTTGTGTTCGAGTGTGGTCGTGTGGTGGTTCGTGGTTGGGCCGTGTTGCTGTGCTCGTGGTGCAAAAGCCGTGCAGTGGCCGTGCCAAGGTGGTGCGTGGTGTTCGTGTTCGAGCTGGGTGAACCGTGTGTGCAGGCCGTGTTCGTGGCTTGTGTTCGTGTGTGTGTGCCGAGTGGGAGTCTTTCTTGGACTGCATTCTTGTGTTGATTTGTGTGTTGATCTTCAATAAGGTAACATACTAACTCAACTTAATTGGTAATACTTTGTTTATAGCTTTGATTAAATGCATGTTTGGTTGAATTGATGATGATTGTTCATGATTTTGAAGTTATTCCTTAAATCTGATTTTGAGGTATTTTAATGATGTTTTAATGGTGGTTTTTCGTGTTTTGAGATTGATTTATGATATTTTGGAAATCATGGTGATTGGGTTTGAATTTGTTGAATTTTGATTAAAAATGTTGAAGAATGCCGTGTGGTTGTTGATGTTGTCCATGCGTGTAGATTGTTGTTGTATGAGTTCTTGGTTGAAGTTCTTGAATCTTGATTGAGTTCTTGATTGAAGTTCTTGAATCTTGAATGGTTTCTTTTTGAGTTCTTTAAGTAATAGATGAGTTCTTTAAGGTTCTTGATTGAGTTCTTTAGAGTTCTTGTTGAGGTTTGATGAGTTCTTTAAGAGTCTTGAAAGTTAAAGAAAGAGGTTGAAAGTGTAACGCCCCAGATTTTGGGCTAGTCTCGTAATTACTTTCTAGTAATTGTTGTTGTTGCGGTGCGTGGTCTAAAATTTATTTTAGACTATTTTTAATGTTTTAGTGTAACCATTATTTTTAATGGTTTATTACTTCTTATTTTATTTTATTTTAATTAATTAGAATTTTATTATTTAATTTTAATTTTCTAATTAATTAATTAATTTTGGGCCAAGTGCAAAATAATCATGATTAGCCATGAAATTAGTGCAAAAAGCCCAAATGATCAATTTGAGCCCATTATTTAGCCCATGACCGGTTTCCCTCTTTATTTGATGGCAAGTTTTGCCACTTGCTTCATGTTCACACCTATACTAACCTCTATAAATAGAGGAGTTAGTAAGGCTTTAGAACTTTGGTTCATTTGCTCATTTTGTCTCTTGCCATCATCTTTATAAGGCAAGCACCCTCTCCTTGCCCATCTTTTCCCATGCCATTTTTGATGCCATTAAACACAACTTGTTCATCCATCTTTCTAATCCTAAAATTAAAGATTCAACCTCTAGTAATCTTTAAATATTAAGACATGTTCTAAACCCCATTATTTTCATGCAAGAACACTAGTTAGGTGTGGTTTGGGCTTGGTTCGTGTGGCTTTTGGGGGTGCTCGTGTGGGCAGTAGCCGTGGCTGGCAGTGGCGTCCTGTGGGTGCAGGTGAGGTCGTGGCTGGGCAGTGGTTCGTAGCTGGTGCAAGCAGTCCGTGGCAGCAGTGAAGAACCGTGCTGACTGGGGCAGCAACTGGGCAGAACCGTGGTCTGGCTGGGCAGCGAGTGAGGCAGCAATCGTGGCTGGTTCGGGGCTGGAACGTGGCTGGATTCAAGGCCTAAACGTGGCTGGTTCAAGGCTAAAACATGGCTGGTTCGTGGCTGTACAAGGCAGCAGGTCACGGGCAGTGGTATGAGGCCGTGTTGATGGTGCAAGATTGTGTTCGAGTGCGTGTTGCTGCGTGGGCTTTGTTTGTGCAAGACTCGAATCTGGGCAGCGGGTTTTATGGTCTTCTTGTGTTGATTTTGTGTGTAATCTTCAATAAGGTAACATACTAACTCAACTTAATTGGTAATACTATGATTATAGCTTTAATTAAATGCATGTTTGATTGAATTGTTGATGATTGTTGATGATTGTTTATGATTTTTGAAGTTAATCTTAATTCTGATTTTGAAGTATTAAATGATGATTTTAATGGTGGTTTTTCTTCATATTTTAAGATTGATTTATGATGTTTTGAAAATCATGGTGATTGGGTTTGAATTTGTTGAATTTTGATTAAAAACATGAAGAATGCCGTGTGGATTAGTGATGATGTTCATGCGTGTAGTTGAGTTTGTATGAGTTCTTGATTGAAGTTCTTGAATCTTGATTGAGTTCTTGATTGAAGTTCTTGAATCTTGAATGGTTTCTTGATAAGTTCTTTAAGAGTTAGATGAGTTCTTTAAGGTTCTTGATTGAGTTCTTTAGAGTTCTTGAAAGTTAAAGAAAGTGTTAGAAAGAGTCTTGAAAGTTAAAGATTTGGGATGAGTTGATTAAAGATTGATTTGAGAATGATGATATGATGTTTGGTTAGTCTCAAGAGTATGGCTATAGGCAATTCTTGAGTTAACTTCGATAATTTAGTTATTAATTTCAAGAGTATGGCTTATTCTTGTCTTTAATTAACTATGACGATATGATGATGATATGATGGGATGATTAGCTTGATTTCTTTTCTAGACGCCCTTGACTTTGTGTATGGCTTATGCATAGTTTTTGGGTTAAGACGTTGCCCCTATTCCATCCGCGGTATTGGAATAGTTTTGGAGTCTCACTATGTTATTCCTAGTACGCTCAGATTTATTTGGGGATTAGGGACACGAATTTCCAAGTATGAAATGGGTTCGTGGGATTTGGGTGTATGGCTTATGCCCGGTCCTGACATAGTAGAAGTTCGGTTGCGTAAGATGCTTCCGTACGAGCATAGTCCGGTCTAGAACTAGAATGATTGCACCTAAGTTAGATTTGAGTATAGAGATGTCGTATGATTGATGATGTCGAGTGATGGGTTGATTTTGGGATTACGAGCTTGAGGTGGTCTCGTGTCTTCGAGGATTGTATGTGTGATGTTATTTGATTATTGCTATGTACTTGTGTATTCCCGTTAGGGTGAGTCAGTTATGTTACTCGCCACTGATGGTGGATATGTTGTGTTTTTCAGGTACATCTGACGATGATGCTCTTGCTTAGCTTTTGGGTTGGGCGAGCGGCGCTTTGTGTGTTTTGTTCCTATTGTTTATTTTCGTTTGTTTCATAGCATTAGACTTGTTAGACGTTGATTCAGGATTTATGATATACATTTGTTGTATAAGACTCTAGCATGTGGTTAGAGTTACACTTGACTTTTATTTTCAGTTCATTTGATTTTTGGACTTAGTTTGTACAAGATTGTGGGTTATTGTACATTTATGGTTTAATAATATTTTGAGGTATTAGTATTATTTTCTAAGTGTTGAGTTTAGTTTTATAACTACTTGACTCGTCGGTTTCTTCCGCGCCGATTTAAGCGAGTCGGGTCGTTACAGAAAGAGTCTTGGAAGTTAAAGATTTGGGATATGTTGATTTAAAGAATGAATTAGGAATAATGAAATGATGTTGGTTAGTCTCAAGAGTTTGGCTATAGGCAATTCTTGGGTTAACTTCGATGATTTAGTTGATTGAATTCAAGAGTATGGCTTATTCTTGTCTTTAATTAACTATGATGATATGATGATGATATGATGATTAGCTTGATTTCTTTTCTAGACGCCCTTGACTTTGTGTATGGCTTATGCTTAGTTCTGGGTTAAGACGTTGCCCCTATTCCGTCCGCGGTATCGGGATAGTTTTGGAGTCTCACTATGTTATTCCTAGTACGCTCAGTATGATTTGGGGATTAGGAACACGATTTCCCAGGTTGTTCGGGTTCGTGGGATTTGGGTGTATGGCTTATGCCCGGTCCTGACATAGTAGAAGTTCGGTTGCGTAAGATGCTTCCGTACGAGCATAGTCCGGTCTAGAACTAGAATGATTGCACCTGAGTTAGAATTGAGTATAGTGATGTCGTATGATGATGATGTCGAGTGATTAGTCGAGTTTGGATTACGAGCTTGAGGTTGTCTCGTGTCTTCGATGTTTATGCGTGTGATGTTATTTGATTATTGCTATGTGCTTGTGTATTCCCGTTAGGGTGAGTCAGTTATGTTACTCGCCACTGATGGTGGATATGTTGTGTTTTTCAGGTACATCTGACGATGATGCTCTTGCTTAGCTTTGGGGTTGGGCGAGCGGCGCTTTGTGTGCTTTGTTATTGTTTATTTCAGTTGTTTCATAGCATTAAACTTGTTAGACGTTGTTTTAGACTTATGATATTACGATTGTTGTATAAGACTCTAGCATGTGGTTAGAGTTGCACTTTACTTTTGTTTTTAGTTCATTGACTTTTGGATTTAGTTTTTGTACAAAATTGTGGGTTATTGTACATCTTTGGTTTAATAATAATATTTTGAGGTATCAGTTTATTTTCTAAGTGTTGAGTTTTAGTTTATAACTACTCGACTCGTCGGTTTCTTCCGCGCCGATTTATGCGAGTCGGGTCGTTACAGTTATTGCCAATTTATCATTGATTGCTCTACCAAGGCCCATTTCTTATAATGTGATGTATTTTGTTGTCCTATAATATGTTAAAAGTATTTTATTTGAGTTAATTAAAGTTTAGTTTATTTCAATTTATTTTATTTTATTTTAATTCATTTTTTATTCAGTTCAATTTAATTTAGTTTAGTTTCTTCACCACTTAACCTTTTTCATCATTGATTTATTTCCAAAGATTTTTGGGCCAATTTATCCTACGATAGTTTTCGGGCATAGTATTATGATGTGAAAAAATTAAAACTTAAATTTTGTAACTAAGCTGACATCTATTTTACAATGTGAAAAAAATACTGTACTTATAAATAATAATTTAAAAAAATTATTATTTAAATTATAAAAAAATATTGTCAGTTAAAGAACTGGAAGAGCAATCAACGATAAATTGGCAATATAATTATTGATCTATTTTATAATATTGAATTACGTGATGGATATTAGTTGTACCATGGTAATTTTTCAAGTGAAGTCCACATGCAACTAGAATTGGGCACTATTCACCGCATGAAATTGGCCCATGTCCGAAGATATGGACAAACTCATTCCAGACCTTTAATTTCGTAATCCTCTTTTTTTTCTCCAATATCGTTGAAATAGTATAAAAATTAAGGAAAAAAAAGTAAAAAGATCATCCATTATACTCTTTATTTCTCCTATCAAATCTATACTATAATGAATAAAGTAAAATATTTGTGTAAGAATTATATCAATATGGATGTTTATTTGTATAGAATTGTATAATTTTTTATTTTAATTTTATTTTATTTGAAATATTTATTTTATAAGAATTTCAATTTAAGGATACAAAAACTTTCCTTTTTAGTAAATATTGAGGTTGTTTGATATTTAGTAAATTATAGGGGCTATTTTAGACTTTTGGAAGGGGACACCATTGCTCCCCTTCACTGATATAGAGATATTTGGGGCATGCCAAATTTGCCCCCTTTGCAAGTAATGTAACGCTTCAAACTTATCAACACAATGTCATTTCTGTATATCCTCGCGCATATTTTTTCAATTCGATATAAGACAATTCAAATAGAGAAAACTTTGTTACGATATAGAATGGATGAACTGGAAGTGCTCAATTCGCAACAACGTAGAGCTAGATGGATGGAAAAGAAACGGCGACAAAGAAATTCATGTACCCCTGAACAAAGACAATTAGAAAATGCAAGAAGACGAGCTAGACGTCAAGATGATAGTGTGGCGCCTCTTCGTATTCAATTTGAATCACCCACCACTGAAAGACATGTGGCTGTGAATCAAAATGATGCATCCACCTCCTTGAATACAAGGATGCCTTTGGTGGACATCACGAATCATCAATGTCATGCTACACCAAATCAGGAAGTACATAACTGTGAGTATCTTAACTCGGCAACAACACTAACCTAAAATTTCATTACTCAAATAATTTACACTACCTATTATGCAGTGCAACCACTATTTGACATCAATGCCAATCACTATTCTCGGATTGCAACTGAAAGTAACATGCCCATCTGACACTTTTGTGTTGGTGAAAGCAGCACATCCAATGTCAATCAAGTGCCAACAACTGGAACCCCTACAATAAGGATTTGGAAGGTTGGGCGTCGCGGATATCACAATTGTGCAAGAGATTACCAAGAAAGTCAAGGGGTTCCCGTATTCACTTTACCTCCAATGAAAACATGTCCACACTGTCAAGCACGACTTTTCAATTGTGAAACATCAGAATTGTGTTGTTTAAGCGGGAAGGTCAAATTACCTGAATTCCCTTCATCATCTGCTTTACTAGACCTGTATGCTGATCAAGGAGATGATGGGAAACATTTTAGACTGAACATTCGGAAATACAATCATGTCTTTGCATTCACTTCAATGGGAGTTGTAATAGATGATGAATTAGCCAATGCCCGACAAGGTGTATACACATTTCGAGCACGAGGTTCAATTTATCATTGCATTGGTGGTTTTTTACCTTTGAACTCAAACGATCATCCTCGATTCCTTCAAATGTACATATATGATACCGATCATGAAAATGAGCATCGTTTGTCTGAGAATGAGTCATTAAGAATGGATATCATCGAAAGGATTAAAAACATTTTAAATGAACATAATCCTTTTGTTCATACTCTTCGACATCTTGCTCGGCGTGATGACATAGAAGAATGTAAATTTGTCATAAAAGAGCAATCCCCTAATCAACACAATTATGCAATGCCTTCAGCTTCTCAAGTTGCAGCATGCTCATTTTGTTGGGCAAGCCTGACATATTTCTTACTATGACGTGCAATCCTTGCTGGCCAGAAATCATATCAGAATTGCACCCTGGGCAACAACCTCATGAACGTCTAGACTTATTGACAAGGGTTTTTCATGCTAAACTAGAGGAGTTGAAAAAGGATGTTTTAGAGAGGAATGTACTTGGTAAAGTTATTGCGTATGTTTAGGTGATTGAATTCCAAAAGCGAGGCCTTCCTCATGTTCATATGTTACTAATTTTGGATCAAAGTGATAAACTAACTCCTGATGATTATGATAAGATAGTCAGAGTAGAGATTCCTAACCAACAAGAAGAGCCTGAGGTTCTAAAACATATGATTCACAATCCATGTGGCGTCCAGAACCCAAGGTCACCATGCATGAAGAAAGGGAGTTGTAAGAAGGGGTTTCCTAAAGCATTCTCTGATTGTACGATGCAAGGAAATGGTTCATATCCCCTGTACCGTCGACGTCAAGGTGATCTACCTGTACCAATACGTGAGAATTCCAGAGTTACTGTAGATAATAGATGGGTGGTTCCAAATAATCCATGGTTGTTGAACAAGTATGATTGTCACATTAATGTAGACATATGCAGTAGCATAAAGTGTGTTAAATATTTGTATAAATACATCCATAAGGGTTCAGATAGAGTATCCATGGAAGTTCATAAAGGGGATGATATTGCGCAATTTGTTGATGCCAGATGGATTTGTGCACCAGAAGCTATGTGGAAATTTTACAAATTTCCAATAACTCGCATGAACCCGTCTGCAGACCGCCTACAAGTTCATCTACCTAACATGCACCAAGTTAGATTCGAAGGGAATATGCCAATCGAGAGCATTTTGGCCGACCCAAGAAGATCTAAAATAATGTTGACTGAGTTTTTTAAAATGAATTCAATTGACCCAGTAGCCAGGAATTTCTTATATCGAGAATTTCCAGAGAAATATAGATGGATTAACTCCACACATGAATGGCGTCAACGTAAAACCATACAGAGAGTAATTGGTCGATTGTATGTAGCTTCACCTCTAGATGCAGAGAGGTTTTACCTGCGAATGTTACTAAACCATGGAAAAGGACCACAATCATTTGAGCATTTAAGGACAGTCAATGGGATACTTCACCCTACATTTAGAGCTTCTGCTGAGTCATTGGGTTTGATAGAGAATGATCAAAGCATACATCAATGTCTTGCAGAAGCATGTCAAGTTAGAATGCCATCAGCATTGAGACGATTATTTGCAACTATCTTGGTATATTGTCAACCAACTGGACTACGTGCATTGTGGGATGAGTTCTTTCCACACCTGGTTGAGGATTATCCTACTTCAAGCATGGCAAACAACAATGAAATTCTGATTTATAAGCTTCTTAAAGACTTGGATCGTCTTCTTCGGCCACTAAGAAAAAGAATTTCAGACTACCGCGAATTGCCAAGTTTACCGGAATCCATTGAAAATGTGGATGAGCTATCTGAAATAATGGATGATTACTTCTCAGTTCCAGTACTTATTGAGGATACAGAGTGTGTTGCCAAACTGAATGTTGATCAACGAAATGCATATGATACAGTGATGAATGCTGTGACATTGAAAACAGGTGGTGCTTTCTTCGTTGATGGGCCCGGTGGTACTGGGAAAACATATCTTTATCGAGCTCTACTAGCTACAGTAAAAGGTAGAGGTGAGATAGCTATCCCAACAGCAACTTCTGGAATTGCTGCCACATTGTTGCACCAAGGGAGAACTTCACACTCAACTTTTCAACTACCATTGAAACCTGAAAGCACATCATCATGCTCCTTTACTAAGGGTTCCAAAACCGCCATATTCTTGCAAAATTCTTCCGTCATTATATGCGATGAGGCCCCAATGACCCATAGGTATCAGTTTGAAGCAGTTGATCGGGCGCTTAAGGATTTGATGGGAAATGACTTGCCATTTGGTGGGAAAATAATTGTGTTCGGTGGGGATTTTAGACAGGTTCTACCCGTTGTGAGGAATGGAACAACAGCGCAATTGATTAATGCATCCTTAATAAGGTCACCACTATGGAATCATATTTCCGTTATGCATTTGAGGGAGAACATGAGATCTAGAAATGTTAATGGATTTTCTAATTTCTTACTCTCTATTGGTAATGGAGATGAACCTACCATCTCAGATGATATGATAAAATTGCCGAGTGAAATGTTAATACCTACAATTGCTGAAACCTCAATTGATGGGTTGATTGATCAAATCTTTCCTAATCTAAATGATCACATAGGTGACGGAAATTTTATGGTAGAAAGGGCTATCATCACTCCCTTGAATGAAGATGCCGACAGAATAAATGACAGGGTTATTGGCAGATTTCTAGGAGAAGGACGAACATATTACTCATATGATTTTGTGCCCGATGATACAAGGAATTTGTATCAACAAGAGTTCCTAAACTCAGTAGTCGCATCAGGATTACCCCCACACGTGCTAAAACTAAAAACTGGTGTTCCTTTAATGCTCCTCAGAAACATCGATCCTAAGAATGGTCTTTGTAATGGAACACGACTACTTTGTCATTCACAGAAGGATCATTTTATTGATGCTGAGATTTTAACTGGACATGCAAAGGGTAATAGGGTGTTTTTGCCACGGATATCATTGAAAACTGCAGAAGATATAAGGTTACCTTTTGAGATGGTTAGGAAGCAATTTCCAGTTAAGTTGAGCTTTGGTTTGACTATAAACAAGTCTCAAGGGCAAACGATCCCACATGTTGGGATATACCTTCCTGATCATGTGTTTTGCCATGGCCAACTGTACATGGCACTTTCACGTGGAATTTCAAAGAACACGACTAAGATTGCCATCGATAAAGGCAAATATTATAGGAAAGGAAGGAATATTCACCAAAAATATTGTGTATAAAGAAGTTTTATTACCTTCTGCATAGTGTAACTTGATATGAAATAATTATTAGCATTAGAAATCTTTGAATTGAATATTTTTTTATGAATAAAAATTTGTTAGATTATGGTGTGTAGATTGAACATGCTCATTGAGTTTTATTTTTTAATAGAAGAACAAAAACCTATTTAAAGCGCCAACTTTATAATAAAGTTAAATACATGTTATTTATTTATGAATCATTAACAATTTGTAGGATGGACTATCATTGTACACCATTTGCTTATTTATTTCCGTGCGGATTAAGAAAGTATGATGTACGAGCTCGACTGGTTCATAATTTTGACATTTTCACCTTCACACATCGTGGAACAAGTAAACAGATTTGGAAGATGCTATTTGTGGATAGTGAGGTACATTTCATAATTTTCTACTACTTGGAGATGAATTGCTTCATTGTTATTACTATTATAATTTGTTCATATTGTACATTTCTATATAGGGTGATGGCATGCAATGTACTGTTTTCTCCCCACACATTGAGAGATTTCTAGGGAGGTTCCAAATGGGCAAAGTTTATGAACTCCAAAATGTGCAAATAGTTCCTAACGATTTTAAGAATGACATCGTTCGTGACAACAAACAAATGTTGTTGACAGATAAATCTTACGTCATTTGTGAAGATGAAGATGACTTATCAATGCCTTACTTTTACTATGAAAGGGTACTCTTATCCCAGATATGTCGGCATATTGACAACAATGAAAGATTGATTGGTAAAATTTTATTTTTTGGTTAAACAACTTGATAAATGTTTTATTTAAAAAAAATAATTACATAACCTTAATTTGTAAATTATTTCAGATGTCATTGGAATAATTCTTGAATTATCACCAATTCTGCATATTGGTACCAATTCATTAAAAAGAGACATTGCAATCATGGATAACACGTATGTACACCATGTTCAATTAATACGAGATCAAATATTATTTGCTTAGTTGCATAATGTTCTCTTTACAATTACGTTATATTTTTTTGCCCCGTCTACAGGTGGAGCATTACAAAATTAACGGTCTGGAATGAGTTTGTCCATATCTTCGGAGATGGGCCAATTTCATGCGGTGAAAATTGCCCAATTGTAGTTGCATGTGGACTTCATGTGAAAAATTACCATGGTACAACTAATATCTATCACGTAATTCACATTACTATGGACATTGCCTATTCATTTTTTTAATTTAACAATTGGACTTCTTCGCGTGTATAGGGGTATATCTTACAACAGGTTATTATAGTAGAATATACTTTAATCCAGATAATAAAAGTACCACTTTTTTATCAGCATGGTATGCCTGACTTTAAATAGATTTTTCTATTGCATTAATTCGTGTGGACATGACCTTTTTAACACATACCAAATATAGGTATGCCTCAGATAAATTGGCACAAAAAGGGTTACATCTTTTCTCTCATGTTCATTTGGACTACACAAATTAATTGCTATTTATGATGCCATTCGTACTGAAATAGTAAAATTATCAACCATAAGAACTGTAAGTTACTAAAGATAAATCTATACAATTGGTTTACATGACATAAATTATCAGTAACAAATACGTAACATATATATGAATTTTATTTCTTTCCCTGTGTTAGGTTCACTATTGCCGATTAGTTGCCCATGTGGTTCGTATCGAGACACCTCCTGAGGAGATCATCTATGAATTGAAGCATGCCAACGTTGTTTAAGAAAAGTTGTCATTAATCAGACTTCATATGTATGTGTACAATGCAATCTCTCTAATGTTGCAACAACTCCAAGGTATAAATATTAAAAAATTATTTTAAATGTTTTCTTACCATCGTATTTGTTACTAATTTTCCTTTACGGTTATCAGATTGCTATTACGTCTAAGAATTTCTGACAAAAGTGGTCAATTGGGAGTAACATTAATGCATGACATAACACAACACATAGTCAAATGTACATCGACGGAAATCAAATCAATACTGAAACATGTAGTTCAAATAACTTAAAAATCATTTAATTCCTACATATTGTTATATAAAATATCAAATATTTGATTAGAATTTGCAGGGTAATGGAAGAAGAATAATTTTCAACAAAATAATGAAAGCTTTTGGATTTAAAGAGTATTCATGGTTCTTACGTACACCGAGTGGGGCCATGACTACACGACAATCTCATAATGTAGATTACATATTTGACGTTGATTGGGCCGATGAGTGTGCTTGGCTATTCAAGAAGATTAGTTCAAAATAGAAAATTATATGGTTTTGTGATGTAATGTGGATTATTTCATACCATCTAGCTAGCATTAAGTATTAATTTTTACATTTTTTTGTTATTTTATTATTTAAAATTTGAAAAAAAAAAATCACCGCACGCATAGCGTGCATATAAGGCTAGTATATATATATAGCAGCACTCCTAAATGATTGAATATTACGAAGTAATGCATTGTTTGAGTTCAAGGTAATATAACATTTTTGTTGCCTTATACTATAAAGGGTAAGAGTTGTCAAAATGTTACAATAATAATGTTAGGCATGTGTTGCCTATTTCAATTTTTTATATTATATTTGAGGAATTAGAAATAACCACCTAATCTTTTCACGTTTTTAGCAATTATTTCCTTATTTTTTTTTTCAAATTAGAAATAACCACCTAATCTTTTTATGTGTTGCCCCTGTCACCACCACCACCTTATTATCCGGACCCCAGCCACCCTACCACAACCACCCAACCCAAGCTTGTAAACCGACCCCAGCCAAATCGAACCCACCTCACCCCGACTACAAATTTGGAGAATCCTACCACCAATTCAACAATTTAGCCCACCCCATTTTCATTGACTTTAGTTGTTTTAGTACACCTGGATAATTTGGATTTGTTTTGGTTTTTAGTAAAGTTTTGGTTAGCCTTGCATTTATTTTTAGAGGAAAGAAAATGTGGCGGTAACACCCTCAAAGTTTAAACGAAAGTTTTAAGAAAATAAAATGTAATTTATACCACATTAATTAAAGGCATTTTAAATATGGGGTGTTATAGCTTACGACGGAAATTTCTGTCATAAATAGTATCTTTTTCGTTGTGAACGGTTTTTGACCCGATTTTCGCGCCAACTTTTCGGCCGACCAACTCTATTCGGCGAACATTAACCTCTTTCGGCAAAATTTTTTGGCTGATATTTCTGTGAACCTTTTCCTTTGACTTCTCCGGGGAAATTTTTTCGGCTGAATTTTTTTTTCCGATCGACTTTTTCCAAAGAACTTTTTTGGCCGACTATTTTCGGGAATTTTTTTTCTGCAGTCTAAAAATATAAAAAATAAAATTACTAAACAAAAAATATTTATATAAATATAAAATCAAAATGTATAAAATTAAAAAATAGATCAAACAAAAATATAAATTTTAAATATTGATTAATATTGAATAGAATGAAAAAGAAACATTAAAAAAAGTTCACTCCTGTGTTCTTTTGGACTTATTTTCAGTTTTTTTCAACTCAGTTATGTTTTTCTCATCCATGTTTTCCGGCAATGGCTTTCACCACTTTATTCGGTTACAACCTAGGAAGTACGGACACACATCCAACCTACCATACCCCATTTCCGACACAACACACATTGGACACACTTACCAGCATTGAAATAATTGATTAAACTTATCTCAAGCACCCCATACCTTTTCGAAAAAATTAGAAACAACCCCAAAACGTTTTCACGTTTTTAGTAATTACCCCCTTTGATTTTTTTACCCCAAACTTTCCCCACCGTTATCCAAATCACCCCCAAATCACCAAAATCTGTTAAAATCTAACGGTTGGACCCATTTTTTACTAATTACTCCCTCTCCTTTCTCCCTAATCATTCCTTCATCATCATCTTCTTCATTTCATCATCCCAAACCACTACCATAACCATTTCTGTCTCCTTTGACCACAACAACCACCATTACTTCATTCTCGCTCCTCTGACCCTCCCATAACTTACTAAATTTGATTGTGTGATTGTCGATATATGTGTGTGAATGATTGAAGGAGTTTGGAATGATTGAGGGTAAAGCTGGTGGAGGTGATGGTGTTGGTTGTGGAAGGGGGTGGTCAAAGGAGAGAGAAAGAAAATTATTCAAAACCTAAAAGACAAACAATTAAGGGTTTTTCTCACTAGTACCCATGTGTTTTAGCATTTTCTCAAGTGTACCCACTTTTATCCAACTTTCTCAGAGGTACCCATCAATTTATCATCGATAATGATATATACCCAATTTAATGATGAAACGTTAACTTAAGTTAACGACGTTAACTTAAGTTGGTAATAATATTATTATTGTTGTTGTTGTTATTAATTTTTCATGATCTTTTTCTCTCCGACTTTTCCGGCAACATTTTTTCGGCCGATATTTTCGGCGACGGTTTTCCGGCCAATATTACAAGACGGTTTTCCGATTGACTTTTTCCGGTCAATTTTTCTGCGACGGTTTTTTGACTTTTTGGTGACGGTTTTCATTATCGGATCATTTTTTTCAAATTCCGAACTCAAATTTGATCCATAAGGGTTAAAATGACCTGTAAAACCTTGAGATTTTTTTTACACATAATTAATGCGTGCAAATCGAGGCGAATCAGGAACGTAAATCGGGGCTAATCGGGTCATTTTTTAAATTTCGACATTAATTCTAGCTCTTAAGTGTTAAAATGACCCGCATAAAACCTTGAGAGAGCAATTTTTTTTACACATAAATTAATGCGCTAAAACCGAGGCGAATTAGGAACATAAATCAGGGCTAATCTAGTCTTTTTTTTTGCAAATTTCGACATCAAATTTGAACTTTAAAGGTTAAAATGGCCCGTAAAACCTTGAGAGAGCATTTTTTGACATATATATAACTAAGTGTAAATTGAGGTGAATCGGAAACGCAGTTCGGGGGCTAGTCGGATCGTTTTTAAAAAAATATATAATTTAAATATAAAAATTGAAATTAAAAAACAAATTTAAGAAAAAAAATTAAAAATGGAAATATAAAAAAATAAAATTAAAATTTCAGTTCAGCAAAATTCAGTCCAAAGAAACAGTGCCTAACTCCCTCTTATTTTTATTTTTCATTTTTTAATTATGCATTTGAACTTAACTAACGTAAGTAATTACTTTCACCTAACGTCGTTAGTGAGGAATGCAAATCAGGTTATGGTTGACTAATGGTGGATCAGCTGATAGGTACCTCTGAGAAAATTGGGTAAAAGTGGGTACACTTGAGAAAATGCAAAAAAACATGGGTATTAGTGAGAAAAACCCAACAATTAAAGTTAGTAAAATAAGGAAAAATTAGAAATAACCCCTAAACATTTTCACATTTTTAGCAATTACCCCCTTTAAATTTATTTTTTTAATTTAACCCCCAAAACTTCCCCTCTTTTATCCACATCACCCCCAAATTAGAATAATCCGTTAAATTTAACGAAATATTACCTTTGATTTGTTAATTAACAACTCCAAAACATAGTTAACACAATAATATGGTTTAATAATATACTATCATAATTAACACATCTACATCTTCTTTCTCTCTCCTTTGATCACCCCCTACCACCACCAACACCATGACCTCCATTTTCTTTCTCTCTCCTCTGACTACCCCCTTGCCGCCACCACCTCCACCTCCATTTATATAGTGTATAACCATATTATCATCACTAATAAATTAAATATTTATCTCAATGTTCTATTGAAATTATGTTGAAATTTATATGTATATTCTCTTATTGTTTTCTTTTCGCATCCTCCATTATTTTTTCAGTGATGTTTTCACGTATCCATTTTGTGTCTGTACCCGGGGCCAGCTTTGAGGGTGTGCTGGGTATGCAACTACTTTGGGTCCCAAAACAATAGGGCCTCCAATTTGAGTTATTATTAGGAAAAATTGTCCAAAAATACCAAATAAATGTCCACTTTTGAAAAATACTACCAAATAAAAAAAAATTGTTATACAACTACCAAATAAAGCATTTCCAATTTGATAGCACTACCATCTGCCGGTTTTTATTCAATTTTCTGATGTTATGGGCCCCAACAATACATTTCCCTCCTTATATTCCAAAAAAAAAAACACGATTTCCCTCAACCAAGCTTCTTCCATTGCAATGGATACTCAAGCTTCAATTCATTATTAGAGGTAAAAATCAGTCCCTCCCTTTTTAATAATGTAATTCATCAGATGCGGTTGAGGGAAATCGTGTGTTTATTGGGAAAATAAGGAGGGAAATGTAATGTGGGGGGCCATAACATCATAAAATTTAGGAAAAACTGTATAAAACAATCAAATAAATGTCGACTTTTAAATAATACTACCAACTCAAAAAAATTGTTATAAAACTACCTAATACATCATTTTCGACTTGGTAGCACTATGAGACCACTTTCCATGTTTTTTTTTTTCATTTTCTTGATGTTATGGCTCATCACTATTGATTTCCCTCTATTCCTTTTCCCAAAAAATGCTCGATTACCCTCTATCTCTAACTTTCTTTTTTCTTTTAATATATATCATACTTTTAATCTATAAACTGAATCAAAATTAACCCCTTTTTTCTTCAATCCAACTTTATTTAATACTACTTTTTTCTATTTCTATTGAAGCTTGAGTGTGCTTAGCAATGGAGGGAAATCATATAGTTATAGGGAAAAAATTAGAGAGAAATCAAAATTGGTGGGCCATAACATAAGAAAAATGAAAAAATACGGAAATTGGTAGTGCTACCAGGTCGAAAATGATGTATTAGGTAGTTTTATGACAATTTTTTTCAGTTGGTAGTATTTTTCAAAAGTCAACATACATTTATTTGATAGTTTTGAACAATTTTTCCTAAAATTTAACAAAAAAGCCAGGCGATAGTGCTATAAAATCGGGAATGCTTTAATTGGTAGTTGCATAACAATTTTTTTATTTGGTAGTATTTTTCAAAAGTGGACATTTATTTGGTATTATTATATTAATTATAAATTTGGGGGTTTGTTATAACTTGTGACGAGAATTCCTGTCATAAATAACATCTTTTGTAGTAGTGAACAATTTCTTAACCCAATTTTCCGCCATCTTTTCGGTTGGCTAACTTTATTTGGCAAACGTTAACCACTTTCGGCAAATTGTTTTGGCTGATTTTTCTGGAGAACCTTTTCCTCTGACTACTCCAGGGAGCTTTTTCCAGCCAAATTTTTTAGAAATTTTTTTCCGATTGACTTTTTGCAAAGATTTTTTTCAGCCAACTTTTTCCTACGAACATTTTTTTGTAGGCTAAAATATAAAATATTAAGATAAATATAAAATCAAATAAAAATTAAAAAAAATTAAAACAAAATAAAAATATTAAATATTGATTAATTCAGGTAAGTTTTTCTCAGTCATGTTTTCCGGCAATGGCTTTCGCCACTTTATTTTGTGACGGCTTAGGCAGCACAAACACACCTCCAACCTAGAATATCTTGTGTCCGACACCGATACAACACCATCACACATTGGAAACACATACCCACATTGAAACAATTGATCACCAAATTTAATAATCATCTCAATATTTTATTGAAATTATGTTGAAATTTATATATATTCTCTTTTATTGTATTTTTTTTTCTTTTTGCATTCTCTAATTTTAAAATGACGTTTTTACATACCCGTTTTGTGTCCGTATCTAGTGCCTGCTTTGAGGATGTGGAGGCTGCACAACCGCTCAGGTCCCAAAACAATAGGGTGTGCAAATCAAATTCATAGAAGGCCAGGTTGGTGTACAGTGGTAAATGATAAAAGAGGTGTAATTCATTAATTGGTACAACGTTGTTTGGATTAATTACTCCAAGCTAAGGACTCTTCTAATTAATTACATTCTGTATTCTATAAATACCCCATATGTAAATTAGTTTTTGTGCACATCTCTCAAAACAAACACAGTAGATAGAATTCGAAATAAAAAATGGATGATTTGCCAGATTTAATAATACAAAAAATCCTTTGTCGGTTATCAGTCAAAGATTTGCTGAATTGTCGAAAAGTTTGCAGCGAATGGAGGTCTATAATCGACAATGAATATTTCAAGAAGAAGCATTTTGAAAAAGCTAAACTCAACCCCGACGCGTCAAAAATTATCATTGTTAAAGGTGCGGCTTTAAATCACCTTGAACGCACCCTCCATTTTTGGTGCCCTAATAATAATACTCATTATTATTCTCAACAATTTTCTCAAACACCTTTCAATCTTGCTCAGTTTCTTGAACATGATAATATTAATAATCCTGCTGAATTCATGGCTCTTGTGCCGTCTTGTTTCAATGTGAATAATTTTATGTTCAGAAAGTTTGGGGCAGTCAACGGTCTAGTTATCTTGGGTTGGGATATTCTTTATGTTATTTGGAATCCATCTATTAATCAACACAAAACATTCCGAGGTCCACCACTTTCGATTCAGAATTTTCGTCAAATGATGAACTATGGCCGTAGTAGAAGGACTACTAATAATAATAGAGCTAATAATACTGACATAAGTGGATTTGGGTTTGACCCTGTTTCACAAGATTACAAGTTTGTGATAGCTTCTTTTTTGTACTATTATGAATCATTCGGCCCTGATATCAAGATTGGAGTGTTTTTTCACATGTATTCACTTAGAAATAATTCTTGGATTCGTCGTAGTTTTTTAAATTTTCCAATCAGTGTAGTCGGACTAGTTAATGGTGATGGCTACACCGAGGACGGCAAATTTTATTGGTTCGCTAAGCGTTGTGGTGATAATGGTACCCCTGCCCTCATTGTGTTTGATTTTAATACTGAACGCTTCGATTGGATGCCTTTGCCCCAAGAATTAGATGTTGTACATGAAGCTGTTGCTGTCGGAAACTACAAAGATTTGAACCTCCTTACGACATTTATCCGTGGCGGTCAGGAGGATGATTTGAGGTGCGAGGTATGGCGGATGCAAAAGCATGAAGATGGATCATCATCATGGAGTAGGAAGTGTACATTGGAGTTTCCGTGTGAGATTGGGAGGCCAATTGGGTTAATGAAGGGATTAGGACAGATGATGTTTGAAGGTTTTGTTGTTCGTGAAGATAATAAGGAGCTTCTCTTAATCAATCCTCGTACTCAATTTGGTATTAATCTTGGATTTTTATTTACTGCACCCGAGATTTTGGTTTTCAACTTTGTCGACACCTTGTTTTCAGTCAACCTGTTACCAATAAACGAGGGGTAGCTTTAACATCACCATTATTCAAGTTCAAGGCATAATGCTAGTTTTTGCTAAATATGTAATTTTGTTAGTGTTTCTTTAGATCTTCTGGTAGTGTTAATTAGGTTGCTTGTTTAAAATTTGGGATTTGATGTTCTTGTTTCAACTATGCTTCTCTTTTGTCTATTTTCGTGGCAATTATTTAGTTTTTTTCAATACAAATATGTCTAAGATGAATAGCTAGGTGCAAGTTCCAAAATTTCTTAATTAGACCTTATATATTGTGTAATTATAGATAGAGTCTTATTGTAATACAAACACCCTTAAGAGGGATAATTGTACTATCCTATATTTTCATATAGTGGAATAAAAGCTCGTTGTTAGTGAATTGTTCCCACATAAAATTGTGTGTTTTTTTACGGTTTATCTTGCATTTTATTTCTGTATAATTTCTCAATTTATTTATGTTTGCTCTATGCTCATATACCTTCACAAATGGTATTGAACTAGTATAGTTGTATCATTTGATTGATATATATATATATATATATAGGGTTGGGTTCCGGTGAAAAATTTCTTATGGTGAGAAATGTGAGAAGAGATAAATACATCAACTATAACCTAGAGGTACATTGAGCACCAACTATAGGTACATTCACAATACACTATAAATACATTGAGTAAAAACACATTGACTTTATACCATATATACATTGACTCCAAACTATCAAAGGAGTAAGGAAGGAAAATCAAATTTAATCTTAGCCCTTCATTTGGTGATCAAAGGGTTGTGATTGCTTCTCACCTTTCTCACCAAAACTACATTTTGGTTGTGATTGCTTCTCACCTTTCTCACCAAAACTACATTTCTCACATGAGCCTACATCTATATATATATATATATATATATATATATATATAAACTTATTAGCTTAATTAACAAAGGATTATGTCAGTATTCAAAGATATAAGTTCAAATCCTAAGTTTTGAATAATAATGTTAATTTATATTAGAAATTACCTTTTTTTATGTATGATTCCCTTTTTTTATAATTAAATTTAGCCCTTCTTATTACTCCTCCATTGCTGGAAGTTCTCCCCATTTCCCTTGTACATGTTTGCCAATACTTTTTAGTGTTTTCAGCACTTGTTAAGATTTTAAAAATGTGCACACACAAACACATAACCTCGGTATTGTTGCTGAGAAATAAAATATTTGTGTTGCACATATTATGAAATAGAGGTTGTTTGTTATGTAAGTAGCCTTATGCTTTCAACTCTATAGAATCCATGTGGTAGCATATTATTGGTTTTCTAATATTTTCGTTTCTTATTCTTGCAACCCCACCCTTCACACACGCACACAAAGACATATACAATGAATGTTTCCCTCCTCCATCCTTATAAAGTTCTAAGTATACTCCACTTACCTAACTTGGTTGCTTGTTTTAGCGTATTGCTATATTACAAGAAAAAAAATATACGTCCTATTGTAAATATTTGGACTTATTTGACCTTATATATGTAATGTTATTTTAACTTATATTGTGTGAGAATCGATTTTTATTAACTAAAATTAACTTATTTGAATTGATGTAAAAAATAAAAATATTTGAACTTGTTTTTGGTGAAAATTAACAAAAAGTGATCATTGTACATAACAACCTCTTAGTAAAAAAAAATAAAAAATATTAAATTCTACTGTCACATTGAACTATTTTAACTTTTTAAACATATTTAATGAATTTTTGAAAATAAAATATAAATTCCTTTTTTAATCGAAAAATGAATATTTTAAAATTGTTATGAGTATTTATTCTTTAAGTTTAAATTTTTAGTATTATTGAAAAACATTTTGAACATGTGATACAGAGGTATTTTGGTTGCTTAAATACCAAATAAACTTCATCGTAGTATATATAAGTGAGGGATATCGAACACATGGAAAGTAAATCGCTATACTCGACATAGAGAACTGTATGAGCTAAGTCAATGGGGCTCATAGAAAGGTGTCAATAACTACATGGAAACTACGGGAATAAATAAATAAAAAAAAAACTAAACCATGAAAAAACTACTTACAGGCAATCATGAAGACATGAATACGATAAAAGTCAATTCATAGAGCCAACAGTTGGGGGAAGTCACTTTAAGACAGAACATATCTACTCTCTTGAGATAGTATAAGGATCGAATACACGGGCACTACCTCTATTTTTGTAATACCCTGAAAATTTCCTACTTGAAAACTCTAAATATTATTTAAAATTATGACATAAAATATATTTGAAAGGAAATTTCCAAAGCATTACCGCCACGTGTGAAAACGTTTCGTCTTATTCAGAATTTTGCAGTGGAAAAACTTTAACAATTATTTAAACCAAATAAAGTAAATGAAATAATATTTTAAAATAAGCTCAAATACATTAATAAAAATTCTCTCTTCACACCAATCCCAAGACCATGCGTATGCTGAAAACTTGCACTTCACATTATTAAGTTAACCTGTGTAATTCTGCTCCCCAATAATACAAGTGTATAAATTGGTTCATCACATGGTCATTAAGGCGAGGGCCATGACCAAAAAAGACACAAACAAAGCACGTAATCAGCAAAAGTTGACTACATATATAGTACAGGCCAGGCGACAACAAATAAATAAATAAATAAACAAATAACTTGTTGTAAGTGAACTAAGACTATGGACTCCATGATTATACAAAGAAAATATAGTGGTCAAAATAAATAATGGTGAGATGCATATTATTTGTTTATTTTATTAGTAGATTGGATTCACATTGAACGGGTTTCCAAAGATAAAATATAGAAAAGTTGGTTGTTAAGACGCCACCAGGCCACACACTCGGTTGCAAGTCGAGCTAACAAATCCACCGTAAGGTGGGTGGGATCCCAAAAATAAAACAAGAGTGTACAACAGTACATCTTGTACCACTTATATGATTCTAAATAGCCTTCCCCATATCTTCATACTCACAACAAGAAAATAAGCTTCGGCCGACCGCTTTTTACCGACCGTTAACGGTCGGTATTTAAACTTACCGACCGTCTTCGGTCGGAAAAATGCGGTCGGTGTGTACTTAGTCGGAAAAAAATTTTCACCGACCGACCATTCGTCGGAAACATTTTACCGACCACTTACCGACTAAATAAAAAAAATTAAAAAAAATATTATGCAGCTATTTTCCGACCGCCTGGCGGTCGGAAAATAGCTCCTTCTAACCAATTTTTTTTTGGCGCTTAATAATTTACCGACCGTGTGTCGGTCGGTATATTAATTTTCGCGGTTTTTTAATTTTAATATTTGTCATTCTTCGCGGTTTTTTCTTTCTGGATACCGACCGTTTTTCGGTCGGCAAATTGTTATGTCTTTTTTTCCATTTCATTGAATAACAAAAAACCTTTATAAAAGAAATTAAATTATTTATTAATGAAAAACAGATTAAATATACGAAATAATATTTTATAATAATATTTTATATTATTTATATAAATAATTCGTAATACACAAAAATTTGTAATACATATTACAGTTTCCAAAAACGTAAACTATAATAAACCGATATATAACAAACAACTACACTACGAAGGCTCCAGAACCGCCAGAACCGTCTGTGCGATCGTCGGGGGGTCGTCGGTGAATGGAAGACTGATCGCCGAATTGCCTCATGAAAGCGTCCATTTGCGCCTTCATCTGCTTGAGGTACTCCGCTTGCTTCTTTTGATCCTCCTCCAGACGACGCTGATGCTCCTCCCGTTGGCGGTCTCGCTCCTCTAGACGGCACTTTCGCTCCTCTAACTGCGTCCTCGCACGCTTGGACTCCTCCAAACGTTCGGTCATCTTTGCCTGTTGAGCGGAAACTGATGGAGAGTAGGCAGATCCAACGTGCCGCCGCGAGGTTCTCTCATAATAGAGAGAAGCTCCGTCTTTGCCGAACCCTAGAACCTCGCCCTTCCGGAAGCCACCAACCGTATCAAAGAAGACCTGGTTGGGATCCATCTCCGAGCCACTAGCCTGAGACTCCGAAAGGTTATGGTTATATTGTTCCTGCAAATTATGGGCGGAGTTAGTTCAAACAATTCAAAATAAAAGAACAATAAAGTTGACATTATGAATAAAAGAACACTTGTCATTTTAGACTATTTAGTTTGGAACAAAACTAAATAGGCCATTTTAGACTATTTCATTCCCAACTTCGCACCGATCAACGTAGATCATGTTTTAAGGGTTAATTCACAACTCATAACATTATTATAGACATTCTATCACTTATTTGCATGTTTTTGGGAAAGTTTAGACGGTTTTGGAACAAAAACAAACTAAATAGGTCATTTTTGCCTCGTTTTGGTGTTTTCATTCCCAACTTCGCACCGATCAAGGTAGATCATGTTTTAAGGGTTAATTCACAACTCATTACATTATTATAAACATTCTATCACTTATTTGCATGTTTTCGGGAAAGTTTAGAGGGTTTTGGAACAAAACCAAACTAAATAGGCCATTTTTGGCTAGTTTTAGGTGTTTTCATTCCCAACTTCGCATCGATCAACCTAATTTGTATTTTTAAGTGTCATTCATGTCCTATAATATCCATTCAAACTTTATATAACTTATTTGCATGTTTTCGGGAAAGTTTAGAGGGTTTTGGAACAAAAACAAGCTAGATAGGCCATTTTTGGCTCGTTTTGGTGTTTTTATTCCCAACTTCACAACGATCAACGTAGATCATGTTTTAAGGGTTAATTTACAACTCATTACATTATTATAAACATTCTATCACTTATTTGCATGTTTTCGGGAAAGTCTAGAGGGTTTTGGAACAAAAACAAACTAAATAGGCCATTTTTGGCTAGTTTTGGGTGTTTTCATTCCCAACTTCACATCGATCAACCTAATTTGTATTTTTAAGTGTCATTCATGTCTTATAATATTCATTCAAACTTTATATAACTTATTTGCATGTTTTCGGGAAAGTTTAGAGGGTTTTGGAACAAAAACAAGCTAAATAGACCATTTTTGGCTCGTTTTGGTGTTTTCATTCCCAACTTCACACCGATCAACGTAGATCACGTTTTAAGAGTTAATTCACAACTCATAAAATTATTATAGACATTCTATTGCAAATAATTAGACAAAAAAAATTCTATTCGTACTCTTCGGCTTTAAAGCCGGAAGTCCGTTCTAAACATCAATTGTAAATAATAAAAAATTAATCATATTCGTACTCTTCGGCTTTGAAGCCGGAATTCCGCTCTAAAAATCAAATTCATAGTAAAGAAGAAAGCATTACCATCACTTCCTTGGCCTTATGACTAATTGGAACCGGATCCTTCCCTGGTTGCTTCTTGAAGTGAGTATCAAGGAAGAGATCCGCAGCATCAGGTAGCTTCCCTCCTTTCGCCTTAGTCAACACAAACAAATGTGCGTAAGGGTAGGATATATAATCAAATGTTAACGAATGAGCATTAATTACAATAATTTAATGAAATAGTAGACTAGCCAATTGCTTAGCTCGTTGAGTGGTGGAGACAGATCCCGCGCAATGAGAGGCCTGGACCTTGCCACTAGCGTCGCCGCCTCTCCTGTTTGCCTTCGCTCGAGCCGACCTTTCCTTGAATAGCTTGTCATCGAGCCTACCCTTCATTGCCTGGTACATGTCATCACCAAGCCAATTTGGTCGGTCTTTCCGCTTGTGCACTGTGTCATTGAATATGTCCTTCAGCCGTAATCCAGCCTTGGTATCATACGCATCCCGCACAGTGCCCTCGAGCTCAGGCCTCCAAGTGTACTGTTTCTGCATTAGACCAAAGACAATCAAATATGTTAATGTAAGAGATTATATTTAAAAAAAATTATATCAAATTATATAATGTCTTACTGACCTTCCACATGTTCTACCAATGTACCTTGGTCGCCTGATCTACCTCAGTGTAGTTCTTCCAAGGCTGATGGAAGTAGGACTTGATGACGTGTGCTATTGATCGAACAACAGTGCCCTTGTCAAACCTTGCACACAAAACATTGTAAGATTAAACAACATATGAATACAACTTAATTTCAATAGTGAAAACATTAAAAAATAACACAAAAACTCACCATAGGCCATCGGGATCCAATTCTCGAACCCCAGCTGTGGATGTAGAAGCTTCTCCCTGATCCTTGTCTCCACCCTCAACCTCACCAGTTTGTCTCTCGGGTTCTCGAGTCGGAGTAGTCTCATGCGGAGGAGTAGAGTGAGACAAAGGAGTGACCTGAGGCAGCGAGGATGGAGTAGGCTGAGACAAAGGAGTGAGCTCAGACGTAGGAGTAGGCTCCGGCAGCGACGTAGGCTGAGACATAGCAGCGTGAGACACATATGGCTGAGGACGAAGAGGACGACGCCGAGGCCGAAGCTGTGGTATCGGAGGTAACCCCAACTGTGGTGGTGGAGGTAAGGTAAAAACGTAGGTTGAGTTGGACCGGAAGATGAACTCGCCGACCGTCTCCTAGACGACTCAACACGACGATGAAGGTCACCAGGACGCAATATCGGCCTAGACCCAGTAGGAAGAACCGAAGACTGAGAGGGAGAATCTTGCCGGGTCTGGGAGTTCTGACTCTGATCCTCCGAATCTGACATGTTCCTGCATAAAGTAATGAGTAAATTATTTGCACGATTAATAGTTATTGACAGAAATCACAATTACAAAATGATGGTATGAAAACGTACCCCAATTAACTAATAATGAATATTGCCCTGAACATGCACAAGCATTAACAAACGCGAATAATAAAATTTATACATACAAAACTAAGCAAAACAAAACTAAATTACAATGAATTGCTACAATTAAATTAAATTTAAATTACATCCTAATGAAATAAACCGATGTCGTCAACGTTCTCGTCATCATCATCAACCACTTCATCAATCTCATCACTTCTAAGCTCCTGTCCACTGTCGTAGTCATCTTCATCAAGAATTGGAATGACCTCATCTTCGTCATCATCACCCTGAATGATCTCGTAGTCCGGGATCTCGTCCGGAGAACATACACCTACGGGAATAAGGGATGTTTCCTCTTGTAGAACATCTGAGTCCACCGGGGCATCAACCTCTTACCTAGCTTTTGTCTTGAACACAGCCCACCACTGCACTTTGTCCCTCTTCAGGCTAGGATAAGGAGCATAATACACCTGACTGGCTTGGTACGAGACAATGAAGGGGTCGTACCACGGGAGTGTCCTAGTGTGATTGACCTCTACAAGTCTATATTTCTCATGAATGTTCATGCCCTTGTCACAATCAAACCAACTGCAGTTGAACAATATTGTTTTGTACTCTGCGTCACTCCAGTGGTAAGACAATTGTAACACCTCTTCCAAGGTGCCTAAGTAGTCACCCCCTTCTTGACTCTCAACACACACTCCATAATTCATGGTTGACTTGTTCCTACCATAGCTTTGTGTGTGGAAACTGTACCCATTGACGTAGAATTGATTCCAAGTTTTCACTTCTTTCGAGGGACCCATCGCGAGAGCTCGTGTGACGTAATCAGCAGACTGTGTCCGAAGTACCTAGATTTGTTGAGTGAGTCATTAAATAAAATGATGGTATGTAATTAAAAAAATTGGGGAATTAAGGGATTAGGGTTCCTCACTTGTGTCCTTAACCATGTCGGGTATTGGGATTCGCATTTGATCCAAATTTCCTCCCTCTTTATTTGGGGATTTGACTGCACTATGTGATCCTCAAATTGCCTATTACAATGCGCAAGTTCGATCTAAGTCAGCTAAGGCGGAATGCAATATTGTTTTGTAATCTAAGACAGTTAAACTAATAAAATTACCTTTCATAGTCACTTAATATGCCACAATTTGCGAGGATGTACAGATGGGCTCGGACGTACTCCTTGTCTGTCAACCAACGTTTAATACCACTCGTTGTTGGTCGACCACAATCCTCCCTAAACAATTCAGGGACATTGACACCATGTTGGCTTTCCACAACATGATATGCATTTCTACCCAAGTCCCTCGACTTGGTATCAACCTCCGACTGAAAATACTGTGAGCAGAAATTGGATATCTCCTCAGCCAGGTATGCATTGCATATAGAGCCTTCAACCCTTGCCTTGTTCCCCACTTTACGCTTCAAGTTGTTAATGTACCTGTCAATAAATAAAACATGAGCAATGTAAATGTCACTTCATAGGAAATTAGTAAAGGGGTATAAACGATTACAATAACTCACCGTTCGAATGGGTACATCCATCTGTACTGAACAGGACCCCCAATATATGCTTCATGTGGCAAGTGTACCGGCAAGTGCTCCATGGAGTTAAAGAATGCCGGGGGAAATTTTTTTTCTAACTTACATAAGATCTCAGCAATGTTCTTATGTAGGCGGTCCATCTCACTCAAAGTGATAGTGGGAGCACACAAGTCACGGAAGAATTGGCTGATTTCGGTTATTGCCTTCCAAATATGAAGGGGGAGCAACTCTCTTAGGCAAATAGGCAATAACCGCTCCATAAATACATGACAATCGTGACTCTTCATTCCATGGAGCCTATTTTTTTTTTTTTATCAACACATCGGCTTAAGTTCGAAGCATACTCGTCAGGAAACCTCAAGTCTCGTATCCATTCACATAACACCTTCTTCTGCTCCTTGTTAAGCGCGTAAGGTGCCTTGGGCATCTGCTCATTACGCTTACCATCATCAACGAGCTCCAACCCTCGACGCCTACAGACACTCTTCATGTCTTTCCTCGCACTTACAGTGTCAGACGTTTTGTCTTTCACAGCCATGACGGTGTGGATGAGCTGTTCGAAGAAGTTCTTCTCAATATGCATAACGTCTAAGTTGTGCCGAAGCAGCAAATCCTTCCAATACGGCAGGTCCCACAAACAAGATTGCTTATCCCATCCCATTTTTTTCTTCTTCAATTGCTTCAAAGCATCAGGACCATCAGTTGCTTTCGATAAGTCCTTCACACACTGCCACAGTTCCTCACCTGACATGATATGAGGAGCCGAGTCATTTTCAACTCTGTTCTTACAAAAAGCTATCTTATTCTTTTGGAAGGAGTGGTCGGAATCTAAAAACTGACGATGGCAATCAAACCATTCCAACTTTTCCACCATGTTGTAGCCAAAAGGCTTTGCTTTTCTCCATGCAATATGGACACGCCTTTTTACCGAACGTGTTCCAACCTGACAACATACTATATGCTGGAAAGTCACTGATAGTCCACAACAAGGCTGCGCGAAGATTGAAATTCTGCTTCTTTGAGATGTCGTAAGGCAAGGATCCAACCGACCATAGATGCTTCAACTCATCAATTAAAGGTTGCATGTAGACATCCAAATTGTTCTTCGGATTTTTTGGCCCAGGGATAAGCAAGGAAAGGAAAATGAAAGGTTTTTTCATGCACATGGACGGTGACATGTTGTAAGGTGTAGTTAAAATAGGCCAACAAGAGTATTGCTTTCCAAACTTCCCAAAAACGGAAAAACCATCAGTGCACATGGACGGTGACATGTTGTAAGGTGTAGTTGTCAATTAAGTTTGCTTTGGTTTGTCATCATCAAAAAGGGGGAAAGTGTTGACATATTCCTCTTTATGTTTTGATGATGACATAAACCTCAAACTTAATTACTAATAAGTATCTTTGAGTTCTTGGAGAATTTTAGATCTTGAAGATAAATAAGCATTGAAGATTCAAGCATGAAGATTCAATCATTTGAAGAAACAAGATGGTAATTCAAGTGAAGGTTCGAATCATGAATCAAAGATGTTGCTGTCAAGTTTCTACAGAGAAATCAGAGAAGTTCCTGAAGAGAATTCAGCAAGGAACATGAGAAGAACTTCAAGTATTCCAACGAATTACTTGTTGAACAGAAGAGAAGCAACCATGAATGTTATAATATAATGTTCTAGGGTAAATGTAAGTATATTAATGCATTTAAGTCTGGTTGGAACTTAGTCGTGTCTGTCAGAGGAACTTTGGGTCATGTTCCCAGAGGAACTTGTGTCGAATCAGTTAGTTATTTTAGTCCACGACTGTTGCTACTTTTTAGGGACTGTTTAAACAACTCCTTGACTGTTTTAACTTGTTTAAAATGGTCAAAGACTGACTGAATTAGTGCAGCCTAATTTTAGGAATAGTGGGTAGGTGTTTTTGAATTAGTTAGTAGTCAAATTAGTCTCCTTAATTTTAGGATTTAGTTGGTTACTTTTTAATTCTGATTTCTTTTTATTTTATTAGTTTATTTTTGGTTTTAAAAATTAATTTAAGTTTTTAAAATTAAAAAAAAAGAAAAAATCGGAAAAATTAAAAAGAAAAAAACCGGTCTTTATTTTTTATTAGGGTTGACTGAGCTAATTTTTAGGAGTAGTTTATTAAGTTTTCTTTTCTGATTTTTTGAGTCAAAAATTAGGTTAGTGGGTTGTTTAAATTAGTGAGTAAAAGTTAGTGGTGTGTGAGTGAGAGTGGTGGACGTGTAAATGGTATTGTGGGTGGTTAATTAGGCTTTTTCTCCAAGAAATTTTATGACCATTCATTTATATATATACACACATATAATTCTGATTTAGTACACACACACAACAAGAGAGCATACTTTCAAATTTATATTTTTGAGTCTTGTGTCAAAAAGTTCCAGAGTTCCAATCCAGTTCTTACTTGCATTTCAATATACTAGAGTTATTATTTGAGTTGTAATTGAGAGCAAAGAAAAGAGAAGTGTGTGAGAACTTAGAGAGAATAGAGAAGAAAGAGTCGTGAGGAAGAGAAAGAAAAAGAAAGAGAGAAAGAGAATAGAATCGTAAGTTCCTACAGGAACTCACGAGGTCCAGAGAGAAATTTAGGATTGTAATAGTTTACAAGGCCTTTATATAAAAGTGGAGTTTTTCTTCCGTGGGCCAGGAAGTTTTTCTCGTTGAAATTTGTCTCTTTACATTTCGTTTTTCTCAAAGTTCCTTTAGGTTTTAATTCTGACGAAAATTTGTGCTATAAGTTCCACATAGCAATTCACCCCCCCTCTTGCAGTGTTCCTACAGGAATAACACAAAGTTTTTTTGGGGGGTTACAAAGTGTATTTTGGGGTTTCAAAGCGTTTTTTGGAATTACAATGGGGTTACAAAGTGTTTTTGGGGTTACGAATTATTTTTGGGTTACAAAGTGTGTAAGCGAGATTACAAAGCTTTTTTTTGGGTTACAAGTGTTTACGTGGGGTTACAAAGTTTTTTTTGGGGGGGGGTTACAAAGTGTATTTTGGGGTTTGAAAGCATTTTTTTGGATTACAAAGTGTTTTTTGGGTTTAGAAAATGTTTAAGTGAGGTTATAAAGTGTTTAAGTGGGGTTACAAAGTTGGAGTTACAAAGTATTTAAATGGGGTTACAAAGTCTTTAAATGGGGTTAGACTTTGTAACCCTCTGTTTGGTTTTACACAGCAGGCCACCCCATTTAATAATGGTGCAACCAGCTGCACCAAAAATGCATTGTTATATTTTTATCCCTAGTTCTCACAGATTTTGTGTTAAATTCCTCCACAAAGGATTGAGAAATGAAATTGGGTGATTTGAGTCATCTCCTTCATTGATTGATTAAAATTACCATGAAAATATGCGTTTTAGTCCAGGGAAACTACGAGAATATAAAAAAAAACTAAACCATTAAAAATGATATAGGGTAATGGGATTCACTATTCACAAACAACGATGAAGGTTTGAATCCAACAAAAGTCAATTCATAGAGCCAACACTTGGGGGAAGTCACTTTAAGGAACATACACTAGTACAAAAAACACCTAAGGCACTCCCCTATCGCGTCGCTTGTTAATAATATGGGACACCTAAAGCTATTGTGTCACTTGTATATATAATGTTAGACACAATAGGTTGTGATTTTTTTTAAAATACCTATTGTGTCGCCTCAAACATTATAAGTGACACGTAAAGTTATTGCGTCTGCACATATATTATGTTGGATGCGATGGAGTTAGTCTTTGTGTCCCTCTGAAATAACAAAGGGACGCATTAACGTATTGCGTCCCTCTTAAAATAAATGGGGACACAATACATTTTTATGGAACTATAGCGTCACTTGTATTAAATCATTAGACACCTTAGATACAAAAAAAAAATAAAGATTAAAAAAAAAAAAAACCCCATATACTATACTAACAAATCAAGGAAGATGGGATTTGACTAATATTGATTTCCAATTGCCTCCAGAGATTCAGTTTTTGGTTCTAGCTTCTCCTCTTCCTCTGCATTCCTTTCCTGACTTTCACTTCTCCATTTTCCAAAAGAAGGATAAATTTTCAATCAAATGTGCTTAATTATAATCATTTCTTTCATCATAAGTTTGAAGAGGAATGTGAGTATTCTTTCATCTGGAAGCAAGATTTTCCACCAAAACTTAAATTCTTCCTTTGGTAGGTGTGGGGTGACAGGTAACCTTCTAATGCTACTCTCAGCCAAAGAGCCTTAGGTATTAATGCAGCCTGTACATTCTGCCAGAATGAATGCTCAGGAATCTGCATTCCATATCCTTTTCCTTTGCCCTAGAGCAACTCAATTCTGGCCTCCACCCCTCTTTCAACATCCCTTCAAATCCTTCACTCACTTGGCTAAAAGAGCAACTCTATAAGTCTGATCCCTGTGATGGAATTCTTTTCAATCTTTTCTTCACTTGCTGCCTGTGGGGTCTCTGGAAAAGAAGAAATGCATGGGTTTTTAAAAGAGTTAATACTTCTGCCAATGAATGCTTAGTCCAAGCTCTTTTCCAGGCTTGGGAATTTGACAATGTAAATTCCACACCTCATATTCTTCACCCTCAGCAAGATCATACCCCCCGACACAGACACAACCCATACCCACCCCCTCCCCCTCCCCCCCTGCTGTTCAGTCATTCTTATCTTCTCATACTAACCCTATTTGCTTTGTGGATGCCTCTTGGGAGTCTAGCACTTGGGTAACAGGGGTTACTTTTTGTATTCTTAGTAATTCAGGCTACTGGATCACAGGCCAGTGGGGTTCATGTATTTCAGCTTCAACTCTCATGGCTGAAACCTTAGCAATCAGAACTGCTCTACAATGGATTAGCACCTCTGACTTGAAAGGATGCATTATTGTATCTGATTGCAAAAATGTTGTAGAGAGAATAAATGACTGCAATGCTTCTCTGAGCTTTATGACTATGGCTTACTTATTCAATGATTGTAGGGAGCTCCTAGATCTTCGTTCACCTTCTCTAGTTCAGGGCGTGGATAGGAAGCTAAACAAGGTGGCGGATAAGCTGGCAAAGGATGCAAGAAGTGGATGGAATTTTTTGCATAATTATGAGTGTAATGCTAATGTTATTACTATTTCCTCCCCTCCTAACTGTATTTTGGATTGGTTCATTCCAATTGGGGATTATTATGTTTTTAATGATAACGACTTGGACTAATAGTTTTGGACTGCTTTTAGGTCCCTTGTTTGGTGATCATAATGTAATTAACGTTATTTATCTATCTATCTATCTATCTAATGCCCCTCCTTTATTCCAAAAAAAAAAAATTAAACAAAGATTAAAAAAAAACCCAATTAAACACCCTGCTTTCACGACCTTCGTTCTCCCTGCCAATTAAACACCCAAAAAACGATCGAAACCCTAGCTATTCGTCTTCGTCGATCGTTCTCCCTTTCACCTTCTCACCTTCGTTCTCCCTTAGTGTTCGTTCATTCCCCATCGTTCACTTTAGCTTCGCTGCCATTGTTAATTGCTTCCTTGCGTTGCTGCGCCATTGTTGTTGTCGTTGCTACGTCATTGTTGCTGTCGTTGCTGCTCATTGCTGTGCGAGGTAATTCTTCTTCTCTTCTCTAATTTAGAAATTTCTAGGGTTTAATCTCAATTTTAGTTGTTTGATTTTAGTTGTCTGCTCAATTATACATATATGTATGTATGTATATATATATATATATATATATGTATATGTATATGTATATATATATGTATATGTATATATATATATGTATATGTATATATATATGTATATGTATATATATATATATACATATACATATATATATACATATATATATATATGTACTGCAACTTTTTCTTGAATGCGATTATCTTTCACTTTTACTCCTGCAAATTGTTATTGTTATTGCTCCATCAAAAATCAAAACACCCTCCAACTCTCCAAGTGTTGATCCTTAGCTTCAAGCATCTTGAATCACCACTGACATTTATTACTTAAATTATTGACTCAAAGTTAACAAGAAAAGGTCCTTAACTTGTCATTGACTTGCATTTCCAAAAACCATGTGTTTGTGAGGTGTTTATTGATTACCATGGGTGCCCTTGGGATTCTGAATTTTTTTATGTGTTTTGAATGTTTAATCTTCTATGTATGACAATTTCGACAATCTTGAACAATACTATATCTATTTTCAAATTTACAAGATGATAGAGGATTGATTCGAAGGGTTTGTTGCTTGGCTTGACTCTGCAATGTTTCAGAAATGCTAGTTTCATTTTCTTTTGATTACAACTGATAATGGAATTTTTTTTGTTTTTTTTTATTTGATCAGCGAAGGTTGCAAATTGCAAGTGTGTCTGTGCCTTCTAATGCCAATGCAATTAAAAAGAAATTTTATAGAGTACTAGTTTTAATAATTAGTTTTGGCTTATTATTGATGTTTATATTTGTAGGGATGCTATAGTGACATGGATCAAGAAGAAGACATGGCCTAGTGTATTCAACATCACAACAACAGAGGAAGCTGAAAAGATTCTAACTTCATATGAAAAAGTTGCTTTGGGGTATCTGAATTCATTGACGGTAATTTCATTTTCACAGTGAATCAAACTATTATAAGATGTGCTATGTAGTTAAGAATATGATGTATGAAGTTCTGTAGGATGTTTAGTATGTAACATCTTATATATGCTCTACACTGGTAACTTTTGATAGGTTTACTGTTTATGGCAACCTGCTTGATATATCTCTTTGGAAGCATATTCTTTTAGTATTCTATTTATTGGGCTAATGGGCTTCATGTCATCATGTCTTCGTGTATTCATATTTGGTTAAGGTAGAAACTTATTATATCTTTTAATTTTTTTTTATGGTTGATGGGTACATATATATGTGATGAATTAACATACACTTCTTTATGAACTCATACATGTATTTGCAAAATGAGGCTAAAAAGAATGGTCTAAGTGATGCAATTGGTTATCTTTGTCCTCAAAGGCTTGGTTTGTTCAAAACTCGTCCCACTGTGCTTTAAACCTATCTAGCCCATTCCATATCGATGCAAAGTACAAAATAATACATTAATTGTCCCCTTTCAGTAAAAGTAAGTCTTTTGTCGCATTATTTTTTCTTAATAAACTATTAATTTATGTTTCCATATAAATGACACTTATCATTTTATTTGTTGAACAAGTCATCATTGGATGTTGGTTGTAATTTGCATCAAGAAAGGAGAAACTTTATTTTTTGATTTGTTAGGCGGTGGATATGAAAATGTGCAAGTCAAAGGATTCTTGTTTGTGTAAGTATTTTTTTTCTGTTTTGAATGTAGTGACCCATAAAGATCTATTTTGCTGATAACTTGCCAAATATCTGGCATGATGAATTTGGGTATATGTATCTCTGTTTGCCTTTTTTTGTGTATCTGTTTTCAATGATGGTGAATTAATTACCATTCTCACATGTATTGTGAGGGGCATTTGTCCATTATTAGGGGAGATGTTGTCGAAATTTATCCAATCTTTTTTATGTCAAGTTCTTTTCTTAGCTTGCTAATAGTTTTGCTTTGCTTTATTTTATTATATGATGTATAGGGCATATAGGACTCTAAACCTTGGTTACATGGCAAGAAAAAGCTTAAGGTGGGAAACCGTTGAGGTGAGTTTATATGATATTTAGATTGTGTTATCTTCTTCATTAATCAAATTTTTTTCTCTTTTATCATACCTTAAATTTTCAGTTTTCTAATCTTTTTTTTTATGAAATCTTTGTAGTACCCTCGACAACCGGGTAAAGTTGAGTGTGGTTATTATGTGATGATGTATATGCATCAATTAATCACTCTTATTTCACAAAATGAAACTAATTTGCAAAAGGTAATTAATTAACTTAATCATCTATATCTCCATTCATGTATAATTTATAACTAATTAATGTTGTGATTTTAATTTTAATTTATAAGTTTCATATATACGTCCTTAATCTAATTTTATTTTTATTTTTTGCATTTTGTTCTTGAATGTGTAGCATTTTTCATCAGCTGGTTATTCCCAAGATGTTATTGATGATGCTCGCGAAACATGGTACAGATTTTTCATTGACTATTGTGTTTAGGTTAACTTTTGTTATCCTGATTAGTTTAGATGGATGTGTATTAAGAAAAAATAGATATTTGGATTTGTAGTGTTTGGGTATTTGGATTTGTAGTGTTATCTTTACATTTTAAATTTGTAGTGCTATCAAATAATTGTATTTGACATTTTAAATAGTTTAATTGAGTGAATTATCTTCTTTAGTATTTTATCTAATTTTTAAATTGAATTATCTAATAAATAATAAAAAAAAATTACATACCTATTGCGTCGCTTGTTATACTAAAAAGAGATGCATTAGATACAAAATACTAATATAAAAGACAATCTATCGTGTCGCCTCTAATGTAGTAAGAGACACAATAGCTTTTTTTTTAACACAATTGTTCTGCTGCGTCGCTTTATACAAATGAAGGGACGCAATAGCTTTTTTTTAACACAATTGTTCTACCTCGTCGCTTCATACAAATGAAGGGACACAATAGCTTTGTTTTTTTTTTTTTTACGTAATTGTTCTATCGCGTCGCTTTATAGAAAGGAAGAGACGCAATAGCTCACCTAATGTGTCGCCTACATTAAAACTAGTGACGCAATAGCTTTCTTTTTACCCTTTGAAAATGATCTATCGAGGAAGGAGAGGACTCACCCAGTTTCATTTCTCAATCTTTCGTGGAGGAACCTAACACAAAATATATGATAATTAGGGATAAGAATATAATGTACTGTAAACAAGCATCCCTTATTACTATACGACTCTAGTCCTCGCAAAATTAGGACTCTTGCAAGAACCCTAATTGTAATATCCCAAAGTTTGGATATTAATTTCCATGTTAATTTGTTACATGATTTATTAATTTAGGGTATTTAATCCTGATTATTTAATTTTGGGCCAAGTCCAAAATTAATCATGATTAGGCATGCTTAAGTGTAAGTGGCCCACTTGCACAATTTGGCCCATTTTCCCCTCACATAACTGGCCCCTCTCTCATATTTGCTCCCTTTGGCCTCTTGTCTTATGTTCACACTTAACAAACTCTATAAATAGGTGGTCTGTAGTAAACTTTGGGTCTTTTTCCATTTGATCATCGTTGCTCACACAATTCAAACTCAAAAAAACCTCCATTCAAATTCAAATTTTATCACCTTTGTAACCCAATCTTAAAGATTCAACTCCCATTGATCTTATAAACTCAATTAAACTACAAAACATTGGTTCAAGATTGTTCATTCGGATTTGGTTTTGGGTTGGATCATGATTGTGTGTTCGTGTTCGTGGGTTTCATGACGGAGGACCGTGGTTGTGCTCGCGGTTGAGGGTTCGTGTGGGTTGGTTGTGTTCGCGGTTGAAGGCTCGTGCATGTTGGCTGTGAAGGGTCATGCAGTGGTGGTTCGTGGTGGTCGAGTGGTGCACGTGCTCGTGAGGAAGTGAGAAGCGGTGGTTCGTGTGGCCGTGCGGTGGTCTTCGGCTGATCGTGGTCGTGTTGTGGTGGTGCCGTGTGTTGCTCGTGCTTTTGCGTCGTGTGGTTCGAGCGGTTGAGCCGTATGACTCTTGTGTTCGGGTACTCGTGTTCTTGCTCATTTACGTTGTTAGTTTACCACCTTGTTTTCCAAGTAACTAGATCATATCATTTAAATTTGATGATTCAAATATGTAATATGACAAGGAGTTTAATTAGATTTCATGATTAGAATTAAAATATGTTTATTTCATGAATTTAAGTAGGATCATTGTTTTTAATTGGAATTATATGTGATGATTTTAATTAAATTTTGATCATTAAAATGGATGGTGATGTCGTGTGATGATGATGATGTATGGTTAGATTTGTTTGTTATTCGTGTTCATTTTATGTTCATAATTATGATAATTATTCTTAGAATTCATGTATAGATTTTTGATTTATTATCATGAATTATATGTATGGATTTTTCGTGATTTTCATATAATTTCATGTATGAACTTTTGGTGGTTTACATGGATTTATGTTGATCAATGTTTGTCTTTGGAAAAAAGGTTATTTCGTTTAATTTCTTTTAAAATTCTTGATAGTTTTTCTTCAAATCTTGATGATTCTTGGTCTTTTTAGATGAATCTTGATGAGTCTTGATGTTTCTTTATACTTGGATTTTCTTGATGATTCTTGGTCTTTCTTGGTTAATCTTGAAATGGTTCTTGAAAGGTTTTGTCGTTTCTTGAATAGTTATTTTTGAATTCTTTGTTTTTCGTCGTTTTCTTGATTTTTGGGTCGAATTCTTGAAAATCGTTATTTTGGATTTTTGTATCGATCTTGATGATAGTGTCGTTATGCTGTCGAAATTCTTTTTGAAAAAAGGTCGCCTAATTTAGTGAAACTTGAGTAAATAATTTTGTTTAAGTCGTAGCCGCTACCTTGTGTTCGATCGTGGGGTAGTCGTTGTCCTGGGATATGTTGTTGTCTAGTTAGCGAAACTCGAGTAGCTAGTCCAAGAGTGGTGGTCATTACCTAGGCATAGTTCTTTTATTGGAGAACTACGGGAAAAATGTATTGGTTTGACTCGACATGTGTTTAGGAGAGTTGGGAAACGCATAGGTTGACCAACAAGCATGGACGATACTGTTGTTATTTCGAGTCATTAATTGCATCATTCCGTTCGTGTGGTTGGTTAATTTTAATTTTGTTTTGGTTTTCGTAATTTGTTTAGGAGGAAAGGACACAAAGTGATCGGTTCTGATATTGTAGTTCCGGTTGCAGAGACGTAGTACTTCTTTCGTTTCATATTTAATCTGATTTTGGAAAGCATGTTTTGTTGGCTTTGAATAAGTCCTTGTACTTCGTTTTATGTTGATATGTCTTGTCTCCGCTGCGAAGGATGCCAGGTACGCATTTTGGTGTGGTGTTTATGTTGCATGTAAGAATGCGTTTGACGTGTTATTCACCTGGCTTTCCTATCTTGTGTTGCATGCTTGATGAGTTTCATATTTAAATGGGACAGTCTGGTTACTCGCCACTAATGGTGGAACTCCATTTTCAAGTGACGATGCTGAGTAGCTTGGTTTCTGTTATGCCGGGCTCGAGCGTGTGCGTTGGCGAGGATGTGTAGATAGTAGTAGTTTTATTTTCTATGTTGATTAGTGATTTTGATAAACACTTTAGTTGTTTGTGGTTTGTAAACATTTGGGTTGTATATGTATTCGGACTATTATGACTTTGGAGTATTAATAATAATTGAGAAATTCTATTTGGTGGCCTTGAACTTTTAATTTTTTCATATGGTACCAAGCCATTCAATTTTTCACACAAAATGACCATCAACTTTTTAATAATACATATAGTGACCTTAGTAACTAGATTTATGGCTAACTCATGACTAATTTGTAACTAAATAACGCTTGTATCTAAATTTACTAACCTAACACTCATAAAATAATTGAGAAATTGATTTAGAAAAACCCCAAGAACTCTCAAATCACCAGCAATCACAGAAAAGAAAGAACACCAACGATGTCTTGGTCTAGTGGTGCCAGATATGCTAGACTTGGTAGGGAGAACCACGGTTCGATCCCCGCAAGCACGTTGAGTGGAGTTTAAAACCTTAACCCTGGGACGCACCCTAAATTCAGATTAGCCCAAAAGGGTGAACCGGGTGGGTACACCCCACAAAAAAAAATCACAGAAAAGAATTGAAAGGGACAAAAATCCTAATTCACCCAGGGAAGAAAACTCAAATGTATATTATTAAAAAAAAAAAAAACACTCAAATGCATATGTGAAATTTTGGATAATCGAAACCCTAATAATATTACTTGAGCAAGTCATGCTTTGGTCCATTCTCCACTTTCATGGTCCTCCAGTTACAACGTCCTCCAAGTAAATGAAGGAAAAAAAAAACAGTTCAAATAATGATCAAACAAGTAATGGAAGGAACTGTTCATTGAAGCAATGGACACAGCACAACCACCATTATTTCTTGGAAACTCAAGCTGATTATACACCATTGAGAGCACAAATTTAAAACTAATCATGCCATCGATCATATATCAAACCATAAACTATAAAGGCCCGTTTGGTAGTCAGTCATAAATGGAGGTAATGGGAATGAACTTATAACTAGATTTGGAAGGAAAATCAAAATTTATTCCCATGGCCGGGTGGTGCTACCTTAACTCCAATATATCAATTTTTTTTTCACAAATATCCATTCCCATGTAATACCACACTTCCACATGGTAATGGATGGTAATGGAAAATAAGAAGAAATTTTAAGTTTGGGAATGAAAAATGTGTTTTCCATGAAGATTTTGAAGTTTTTCCTTAACAAATCACACTTTAAATCCATTACCATTACCACAATTCATACTTTAAGATTAATTGATGGTGATTGTCAATTTTATGAGGGTTAAGTTAGTAATTTCAGACATGAGGGTTATTTACTTACCTATTAGTTATGGGTGAGCCATCAATCTAAATATTAAGGTCACTATATGTATTTTTAAAAAGTTGATGGTCACTTTGTGTGAAAATTTTAATAGCTTGACAGTTGACACCATAGGGAAAAAGTAAAAGTTCAAGGCCACCAAATAGAATTTCCCATAATAATTTTGGTTTTATGTTTAAAGTTTTTAATATTTCGTTATTTTTACGGCACATTTGGTTGTTGATAATAAATTGTGTTAATGGTAATGAATTTATAGTGTAATTTTGTTAAAGAGGAACCTTATAATCTCCATGCAAAACAAATTTTCATTCCCAAACTTCAATTTTCTTCTCATTTTCCATTCCCATCCATTACCATTGGGGAGAGTGGTATTTGATGGCCATGGGAATGAATATTTGTGAAAAAAATTAGATAAATTGGAGCTAAGGTAGCACCCCTGTGGGAATGGATTTTGATTTCCCTTCCAAATTTAGTTATAAATACATTCCCATTACCGTGATTTATAACCGGCTAACAAACGGGCCGTTAGTGGCATTTAGGCTTTATATTTGTATTAAGTTACTATGTAAAAGTCGGGGAGTTATAGTAAGTCATGAAAATTAGGGTAGGGTTTCAGCCATAACCCTAAAATTAAACTACTCACATCAAATTAATAAATGCATAACTAAATTAACAATTAAATCTAATTTATCCTAAAAGTAAGAAGAATACTAATAAACCTAATCTTGAAATAAGAATACTACAACTACGTACTAACTTATAAGCTAACATATTGTTCAAACAAAAAGTTGAATTGAAAGTGTCTTAGAAAGTGGCAATAACCTAAGTCTGGATCAAGGTCGGGTCTTCAGGGAAACATAAGTCTGAGTTAATGCTAGAGTCAAGGGTGACCTAAGTTTGGATTAAGGTCATAGCATAAGTCTGGCTTAATGCTAGAGACAACTGGCCGGGAATTGAATGTGTCTGTTTGTAATTGAATGAGATGACCTAGCTCGGGGTTAAGGATCACCTTAAGGGAGACATATATAGGTCTAGTATTACGTCGACGGGCAGTGCGGTCTGGTTCGATGCCACGCAGCATGTTTAAGTCTAGTTTTATTGGAGATTAGTAGAATTAAGTAGAATGTAATCAATTGTATTAATTGATTTTTTTGTATTTGTCTCTTTTATTTCTTGGCTTTTAGTTAGTTGTTATAACAACTATAAATATAGTTTGTTATTTTGTACTTGTTACCAAGTTAAATGAAGTAACTAATTCTAATTCTTCTATTTTCTCTCTAATTCCTTCTCTCTGCTTCCACCCAAACACTCAAAATACAATATGGTATCAGAGCTTTGAATCCAAAAACAATTCTAAATTCTTCTGCAATTTCGTGTTGCTTCAATGGCGACTTCAACAACTAATCTCAATCTTGATATCAACAGCATCTATTATATTCATCCTAGTGATGCAAATTCTCTACAACTCGTATCCTTCAAATTTGATGGATCGAACTTTGAAGATTGGAAACAATCGATTCTAATTACACTCTCTGGGAAAAACAAAATTGGATTTGTTGATGGATCGATTAAAGAACCTGATGGAACTACGCATGCAAAGGAGTATCAAGCTTGGGCACGATGCAATGATCTTGTTAGGAGCTGGCTGCTCTACAATCTTGATCCAAAAATTGGTAAGAGCGTTTTGTTCTTCAAATCTGCGTTTTCTATGTGGAAAGATTTACAAGATCGTTTTGGTTAACCTTCCATGACAAGAATCTTTAATTTGCAAAGAAAACTCTTCGAATTGACTCAAAATGCTATGTTAATGTCTGAATTTTATACTGCAATCAAAACAATTTGGGATGAATTGAATGAGGTGGATCCTATTCCTTTTTGCACATGTAATCAGTGTACATGTAATCTTACCAAACGAATTCTTGAAAGAGAACAAAAGCATCAGGTGTTGCATTTCATGATGAAACTAGGTGATCAATATAGTAATGTCAGGGGAAATGTTTTAATGATGAATCCTTTTCCAAAGATTGCCAAGGCCTATAGATTTTTTGCTCAAGAAGAGTCTCATAGGGAACTTGTTCATACTGCTATTGGTAGTTACTCTGAACCTGTGGCTTTTTATGCTGATAGAAGAGCTTATAGGCCTAATGTATATGTGAGACCTACACCATATACTTTAAGACCTTCTCAAGGTCCTGCTGGTTCTGGTGTTCCAAGGAGGAATTCACTTTATTTTTGTACTCATTGTAAGATCCATGGTCATTCGTATGAGAGGTGTTTCAAGGTCCATGGTTATTCTCCAAATTTTAAGCCAACATCTGCACTGGCTTCACCTTATTCTAAAGATAGGAAAGTGGCTGCTCTTTCTCATAATGATGATTCTGTTCCTGATTCAAAGTCCACTGACTCCAAGGCTTCTGATCAAGTTAATGTTGGCACACCCTTCACTTCTGAACAGTATCAATATTTGATGGACATGTTTAACAAGCAACAGCCTGATCAGAATGCTCTAATGGCTGTTACATCTTCTGATGCACAGACTACTCTTGCAGGTAATCTGTGTTTATTTTCCAGTTCTAGTACTTCTTGGATGTTAGATAGTGGGGCAAGTGATCACATGTGCTCTAATCTTGATTTGTTTTCCAAAATTTATCCTAATTCACATGTCCTTCCTTCCATTACTATTCCTGATGGTAGAAAACTTTTAGTTAAGCATGTTGGTGAAGTTAAAATCAATGATTCTTTAACTTTACATGATGTTTTGTATGTTCCTGATTTTCATTTCAATCTGATCTCAGTACATAAACTCTCACAAGATCTTGGTTCTCCATTAATTTTTGACAATTCTAAATGTTATATTTAGGGCCATTCTCAGAGAGGGCCTCACATTCTTCTTGGTGAAGTCAAGAATGGCTTATACCACATTGTTCCATCTAACTCCTCTTCCTGTTTTGCTGCTGAGAAGGTTGTTTCCTTGGCTGAAAATGATTGCAAATTGTGGCGTTTAAGGCTTGGTCACATGCCTTTTGATCATCTTAAATTGGTGGTATTAGATTCTCCTATTAAATCTTGTAATAAAGATTCCATTTGTCAAATATGTATGTCCTTCTACTAGACAAGTTAGATCTTCTTTTCCTATTAGTTGTATCAAATCTACTTTTCCTTTTCAAATGATTCATGTAGATATATGGGGACCCTATAGAATAAAGACTTATACTGGTTGTTCTTTGTTCTTGACTATTGTTGATGATTTTACTAGATTTACTTACTCATTTGTTGAAAGCCAAATCTGATGCTGTGCCTGTTATGCAAGATTTCTTTCATTATGTTTTCACTCAATTTGGTTCCAAAATTCAAATTGTTAGATCTGATAATGCAAAAGAATTTGTTGATGGTCCTATGAAAATTTTTCTTCAATCTCAGGGTGTTATTCATCAATCTAGTTATCCTAATACTCCACAACAAAATGGAGTTGTGGAGAGAAAACATAGACATTTGCTTGAAACTACTAGGGCTTTATGTTTTCAATCTAATTTTCCTAAGAAGTTTTGGGGTGATAGTGTGTTATGTGCTACTTATCTCATTAACAAGATGCCTCTTAGAGTCCTTGATTACAAAACTCCCTATGAAAAATTGTATCCTGTTTCTCCTTCTTATTCACATTTAAAGGCTTATGGTTGTTTGTGTTTTGTTTCAACTTCTAAGGTTCATAGGACCAAGCTTGATCCTAGAGCTCTGGTATGTGCTTTCTTGGGTTATTTACATACACAAAAAGGGTACAAAGTTCTTCATTTGGATAACTATAAGGTTTCTATTTCTAGGGATGTTGTTTTTCTTGAAACTCATTTTCCTTTCCATCTACATTCTTCTAATTATGATTTTGTTTTTCCTAAAACCTTTTTCTTGCCTCATATTACTCCAAAACCTACTTCCCTAAATACTGATGATATTTTTCCTCAATTTCTAGCTCCTGAAAATTCAACCTCTTCTCCTTTTCTTTTCACCACAGATTCTCCTATTACTTCTTCCTCTTTTTCTTCTAATCCTTCTAATATTGTGTCATTCTCTCAATCTCCTGCACATTCTTGTTCAAATATTCAACCTTCTCTTTCAAATTCTGCCCCTCCACATTCTGGTTTCCCTCTTCTCCCCACTGCCACTTCTCAAATGCCTTCTCCTAACTCAGAATCTTTACACCATGATGTTCCTTCTTCCTCTTTAAGAAGATCTAACAGAGACAGAAAAGCTCCATCATATCTTAATGATTGTCAAGGCTCAAATAAGCATGCTGCTACTGCTATTACGCCCACTCATTGGTGCAATCTGGTTTCCTCTTCATTCATAGCTAATGTTGTCCCTCATGTTCCTTTTTCTGAACCATACTCTTATTCAGAAGCTTCTTCCAAACCAGAATGGATAGAGGTTATGAAGAATGAGCTTATGGCTTTGTCAGAAAATGATACATGGGATTTTGTTGATTTACCTCTAAACAAGAAGCCTATTAGTTATAGATGGGTATATAAAGTGAAACTAAAGGCGGATGGTTCTCTTGAAAGGTGCAAGGCTAGGCTTGTTGCTAAGGGCAATACTCAAAAGTATGGAATTGATTATGATGAGACTTTTTCACCGGTTGTTAAAATGACTACCATAAGATGTGTTTTAGCTTTGGCAGCTTCTAAACAGTGGGATGTTTTCCAACTTGATGTAAATAATGCCTTCTTGCATGGTGATTTGCATCAGGAGGTTTTCATGAAGGTTCCACCTGGCTTTCCTAATCCCCAAAACAAAGTTTGCAAATTGAAGAAATCTCTTTACGGTCTCAAGCAAGCTTCTAGGCAATGGAACTACAAGCTTGTAAATGCTCTTAAATCTCAAGGATTTCAACAAAGTAAAAATGACTACAGTTTGTTTTTGAATAAGTCTGGTGAGGATCTTACTATTCTTGCTGTCTATGTTGATGATGTTATTTTAACTGGCAACAATTCAAAGATCATTACTCATATGAAAAATTTTTTGGATCAAATGTTTACCATAAAAGATCTTGGAACATTGAACTATTTTCTAGGAATGGAAGTTTCTTATGTTCAAGGTGGCATTCTACTAACACAAAGCAAATTTACTAAAGATCTTTTAGATTTCTGTCCTTATTCTTTACCTTCTAAGGTGAAGACTCCTTTGCCAGTCAATCTCAAAATGCAGGCTCTGGATGGAGATCTTATTTCTGATCCTAAGGTATATAGGTCTCTGGTTGGAAAAATTAATTTCCTTTCTAATACCAGGCCTGATCTCAGTTTTGATGTACAATCTCTCAGTCAGTACATGAAGGCACCCAGAACATCTCATTTTCATGCCTTACTTCACACTCTGAGTTATGTCAAACCTACTGCTGGTCAAGGCATACTTCTGCTTGCTTCTGATCAATTGCTTTTGCAAGCATTTAGTGATGCTGACTGGGCTTGATGTGCTGATACAAGAAGATCTACAACTGGTTATCTTCTCTTGCTCGGTTCCTCTCCTATATCCTAGAAATCAAAGAAACAACAGACCATATCTAGGTCATCAAGTGAGGCAGAATACAGGGCAATGGTTGCTGCTTCTGCTGAGCTAACTTGGGTGGTTCGACTGTTAGAAGAGCTTGGTGTTGTTGGTTTAAGACCTGTTACTCTTAATTGTGACAACCAATCTGCTCTACATATTGCTGAGAACCCTGTTTTTCATGAACGGACTAAGCACATCGAGATTGACTGCCACTTTACTCGGGACAAGGTTATGGAAGGTCTCATTCAGCTTTCTTATCTTCCTACATCTGAGCAATTAGCTGACTTGTTTACCAAAACTCTTGCTTCTCCAAATTTTAAGTTCTTATTGTCCAAATTGGGTTTGTATGATCCTCATACACCTCCCAATTTGGGGGGGGGGGGGGGGGGGGGCGGGGTATTGGAGATTAGTAGAATTAAGTAGAATGTAATCAATTGTATTAATTGATTTTTTGTATTTGTCTCTTTTATTTCTTGCCTTTTAGTTAGTTGTTATAACAACTATAAATATAATTTGTTATTTTGTACTTGTTACCAAGTTAAATGAAGTAACTAATTCTAATTCTTCTATTTTCTCTATAATTCCTTTTCTCTGCTTTCTCTCTGCTTCCACTCAAACACTCAAAATACAATAAGTTTAAGACACGAAAAGAGACGGTACGTTCAGAAATGTACCATGCAGCATCTTTAAGTCAGGTCTAAGACATGAAAGGACGACACTAGAGTCTAATCCTAGTAACTAGTGTCACTCGAAAGGTGCTAAGAGAGTCAATGAGAATGTGCTAATTGAAAGAGTCTATGGAGAGATGACATAGTTTGCTAATCGAAGTGGCTTTGACTTGGATGTAACCTGAGATTGACTATGAATCGAGCCTGAACTAGACTTGACTTGACTTGACAACGACATTGACTTGGCAGGACAATGATATTGACTTGACACTGACTTTGAATTGATAGTGAAAGAGACAGGGTCCTCAAACTGAGTTTTGGGATTTCATTTTGACAGTTACAAGCTTGATCATACAATAGTGCCTTTAGGAGACAAGAAGCCCCCAACTAGGACATAGGAGGTTCCACCGATGAGCCGCGATAATGGCAAGCCCCCCAGCGAGGCATGGAAAGTGTGTGACTTTTTTGGATTGAAGAGGTGAGGCTAAGACTGAGATTGATGAGACAAAGCTGAGGGCAAATGGGTCATTTTAGTGGACTAAGGGAATGATCTGAGCCCCCCAATAGATGTACTAACCTAGAAGGTTAGGTGGCATTACTTCTTAGGATTTGAGTCATAGAGTCCTTGAGGGTGACCAAAGAATGGGCTATGGTTCGAAAAATAGAATGGGTCAAAATTTGTGACTCTGGGTCAAATATGATCTGGCTATATGAGAGGTTGACTAATGATGTTGGTTCAAACACGAGTCTATGTCAGGATCTAGACTAGAAAAATCATTATCAAATTCTTAGCAAGCCAAAGCACTCAGCGGGCCTCAAGTGACTTAATGTTAATGTTAACGTATGGTGTCGGACCTCAAGATCAAGAAGAGGTTTCCTATGTATCCTTACGGAATCAGACCATCGTAGTTCTGTGGGCGATCTTTGCATGTTTGAAATTGAACAATGCTTGTTAAAATGGGCTTTTGAAGGTTGCAATGTGAGGCTAAGGTTGAGGGTAAAGAAAGAAATGGATAAAGGCTCAAAGATGCCCAATGAAGCCCCCCATGGTCGCAATGTGCCTTTGAATTTTGCTTTTGACTTAGTTTTTGCATCATGAAATTGCATTTGATTTGAACTTTGAATTTTGGCATTTTGAATTTTGAATTTTTGAACTTTGCCATTGTATTTTGAATTTTGATTTTTGTACTTTGAGCTTGAACTTTGAATTTTGCACATGTCTTTTCCTACGTACCATTTAATTCCCATGGGTTAGGTAGATGTGGGTGAAGAAAGAAAGAGGTTGCTGTGTTTGGGATGCAAGGAGTGACAAGGGATTGAATGTTGTTCTCGTGAATGGAATGGGATAGTTGTATTTGTGGAGCTTATGGAAGAAGGCCTTTCAAGCATTGTTCAACTTCATTAATTAGGTCAGTTTCAATTTAAACCAATTGAGGCCATTAAGTGTTGAGACTTGCAAAAAATAAGAGAATAGTAGTGCCAGTAGAAATTGAGAGACACGAGTCATTTTATTGCATTGAAATTGTAAAGTACATGACTTTATTGATATAGAGATTGAAAGAGACCAACATTAATTGCCTAAGGACATAGACTCATAACAAAATGAATTGAAAGGGACAGTAGTTAGGGCAAAGGACTCGATGACTCAAATTTCTTAAAGACCGCGTGGGCTATCGACCCATGCCTTAAAGTGACTTGTTGGATGGAAGGGGATTAGTTGTGATGTTGGGAAAGACGACCTTTGTAGCTATAGGGATTAGAAAGCGACCGTCTTCGATCATGTCTTGAATCTTGTGCTTCAAGACCAAATAGTTCTCAGTAGTGTGGCCCCGTCCCTAGTGGAACTTGCAATATTCATTGGGGTTCTAACTCTAGGACTTCTTATCCTCTGTAGGGTCTGGAGTGGGCCCGATATGAGCATGCGCACCCTTTAAGGTCAGTCTGTCAAAGGCCTGCTCGTGGGTTATGCCAATGGGAAAGAAGGTCCTTTGTGGCCTCTGAGGTCTAAAACTAGACAGAGTGGGTGAGATAGTTGCGAGGCTAACTTGATTAGCCTTATTGGAGTTGGAAGAAGAAGAGCCCCCTTTCTTATGTGAGCCCCCACTATTTCCCTTGGTCTTCTGGGCTTGGACATCCTCTTCGACGAGAAGCCCAACCTTTTGGAGCCTGGAAAAAAAGTCAATGGGTTGAAACTTGAGTGGCTCTTGATATTTGGGATGGAGGTTCTTGATGACAATGCAAACCTGGTCCCTCGATAGGTCTGTTGGTCATTTGGGCGGCCTTTTCTCTCCACTTGCTTAGGAAAGTACTGAAGTCCTCTTTCTCTCCCTGTTTGGTGGATTCCAAGTCACAGAGACAGACCAGTAGTTGGGAGTTGAACCTGTACTGATTTAGGAACTCCTCCTTGATTTACTCCCAATCATTGATCTTGGATGGGCTGAGAGTCTTAAACCACCTAGACAGATGGGTTTCAAGAGTGACTGAAAAGATCGAAGCATACATCTCCTTACCCATGCCTTTGAGAGCCATGCTGATGTTGAAGGTGCGGAGGTGGTCCTCGGGGTCTTCAGTCCCCTTGAACTTGGGAAGATCAGTGATAACAAACTTCTTTGGAAGATGACCCTTGAACTCATAGTCAGGATGGGGTGTTTAGATAGCTTCCTGACTAACTCTTCGATTTGCTCAACCTTTTGTTCCATCTCGTTCTTTAGAGGGGGGGGGGGAGGTTTGGCGTTGTCTTCCTCCTCCTCGTCAGATCCGGGAGGTTTATCATTGTCTTCTTGTCCTTGATCTCCTTGATGTCCTTCTCTTGGGCATCAAGGCGAAAGTTCATAGCTTTGAGTTGTTAAAGGATTTGATTGAGCTGCTGTTCAGTGAAGACCATTTGGGACTGTGTGAAGTGGAATGAACTGAGCCTTCTGGGAATGAGAGTTCCTTGTAGAACTGGAGCACATCGGGTTTTGCTTCTTGTGACTCTTATGGGCCCCAAGTACAAGTCTCGAGCCTTTGCTATCTTGTTGAAACATGAAACCCTTCATTAGGACCTTGAAAACAAATGACAGACTCGACTCTGGACTGGAAAGAACTTAAGCTTGAACCTAACTCTGTCTTAAGGTTCTGGACTCATGGACTGGACTCTACATTGAACTTGAATGTGCTTATGCCTAGACCTAATTCAGTTTTGAGGTGCCAGACTCGTGCAATTTGACTTGTGTCTTGTGTCTACGCCTAGACCTAGTTCTGTTTTAAGGTGCTAGACTTGAAAGGTTCGGACCTATATCAGTTTTAAGGACCTATGTGTCTTGTGCCTTGTGACTTATGCCTTGTGTCTAAGTCTAAACCTAGTTCTTGCTTGAGGTGATAGACTATTACACCTAAGACGGACCTATGTCTGTTTTAAGGACCTCTTATAACTATTGAGCCAATTGAAATTTAATGAGACCATTGAATGATACCATGATGGAACCTAAATCAGCTTTAAGGTTCTAGGATGGAAATTGAATTGAAATTGATTGAGGCCTAAAAGCAAACCTAATTCGGTTTTAAGGTTGTTGGGTTCGAGCCTAAGTCTAATTTAAGGTTCTGAGGCAAGTGTCAATAGGTGAACCTAATTCGGTTTTAAGATTCTAAGAGGTAGAACCTAATTCGAATTTAAGGCTCTGAAGTTGGACTGGGTATGGAGGTGCATTGGGCCTAAGGTTGAACCTACTCCAGTTTAAAGGTTCTTGAGCTTGGAATTTGACTTGAAGTTGGACTTGGAAGAGTTTAATTGGACCTACATCAGTTTTGGGTCTCTAAGAGTATGGAATAATGTTGGGTCTAAGATCAAACCCAGTTCGGTCTTAAGGTTCTAGAATCTATGTTCGGGCTTGGGCTTGAGATGGAATGGGCTTACGGTTAATCCTAATTCGGTCTTATGGAGCCTAGACCTAAGGTTTGACTTAGACTGGGCTTATAAGTTGAGCTGGACTATGTATTGGACTAGAGCATTGAATTGTGGGAGACAATGGACTGAGCTAGAGGAATTGAGTTAAGGGTCTTGAACTAGTGGGCCTTGGATTAGGTCTTGAATTGGTGGGCCTTGGAATTGACACTATTAGAAAAATCCCCCATTAGTATCATTTTTTAGCCTATTAGTATCGTCTTCACATGATACTAATAGAAGCGTTACTAATAGAGAATTATATTGGTATCGTTTGTAAAAAACGATAGTAATGCAGACTATTAGTATCATTTGTTAGAAAAAACGATACTAATATAGAGTTTATTAGTATCGGTTTTTAATAAAAAAACGATACTAATAGAGAATCCATTAGTATATCATTTGTTACTAAAAACGATACTAATAGACTCCCTATTAGTATCGTTTATATATACAAACAAATGATACTAATGGACTTTCTATTAATATCGTTTTTCCAACAAATGATACTAATACTGTTCTTTTATTTAAATTTATATTTGATTTTTGGGCTAAATATATATATATATATACTTCCTCCGTTCCAAAAAAAATGCAACAATTTCCAAATTTGGATGTTTCAAAATAAATGCAACAATTTTTTACATTCCTTTTATGGTAAGATTTTTTGAGGTACTTTACTATTTTACCCTTACTTAAAATCATTAATAATTTACTTTATACTTTTTGGTTCCCCACTTTCTCTCTCCAAACCATTAACAATTTACTTTTGACCTTTTGGTCCCCACTTCTTCTCTCCGTTTATCTTAATCAACTACCCTAACTTTTCCTAATTACCTAACTTCAAATTTTGACTAGGAGTCTGTGTCGTCTAAATTGTTGCGTTTTTTTTTTTTTGAACGGAGGAAGTATATAAATATGCATCCTTTCGGCATTATCTGCAGCCCTGTGCAATTCTGTATAATGTACAATAATATAATATTTTTTTAATTAATTAAAATTTGTAAACGATACATATATAATAGAAGTTCGATGTATTCATATACAATATAGTTTACAAGAACGAGTTGGATACGATCGATGTTTACGAAGTAACTATAAATAAAATGTATAAATAATGTGCTACTAATACAAATTTTATTTAATTAGGATCGGACAATAAGAAATTTAACGTGAAAAACCTCGCCCATTGCTCGTGAACCTCATCCAACTCTCCTTTAATTTGGTATATGGGGCAGATCTTCCAATGTAGTCCTTCAAAATCAAAGATTGAAAAAAAAAAACATATAAGTAATGTTATAGACGCCATCTTGCTTAGAGTTTTAGGGCCACAATCAAACATGCTACATTATTGTAAAATACCATTCGCCTAAAATAATATTCTCTCCATTAAGCTAGCTAATATGTCACTTTATTAGTTTGCAAGGAGTATATAGTTTGCTTAAGTAGCGTCCAACTGATTAGAACTAACTGATCATACACTTAACTAACTGATCAGATGAGCACTAACTGATCAGATGAGCACTAACTGATCATGAATTTAGTTTCGCAATATTAGCTTAGGCGGACTCTTTTAGCAGTACAAGAAGACAACGGTAGTTGGTCATATATGCTCAAAGTGGTGAAATAAGATCAGAATAGCATTGGTGGTAAACAGCAGCATGCTGCTAATGTGGTCATGTAGTGGATGTGAGTTGTTGCTACATGAAATAGGTATAGGCAACACACGACTACACAGCAAACTAGCAAAGCAAAGACAAAGCACCACCTTCCAATACAATCAACTAAATAATAGTAAAACGAAGTGGTGTTCATAACCACTTCCTCTCCAAAACTTCACCAAAATCCCAAATAAACCTCCAACTATGAGCACTAAACAAAGCATCGCCTTCCAATACAATCAAGTAAACAATAGTAAAAGGAAGTGGTGTTCATAACCACTTCCTCTCCAAAATTAAACTTCACCAAAATCCCAAATAAACCTCCAACTATGAGCACTAAACAAAGAACCGCCTCCAAATACAATCAACTACACAAGAGTAAAAGGAAGTGGTGTTCATAACCACTTCCTCTCCGAAACTTCACCAAATTTCCAAAAAACCTCCAACTATGAGTACTAAACAGGAAACTTCACCAAATTCCAAAAACACAACAAATTAAGGCATGATACAACTTGCCTTTATTTGCTTCATATCACCCTTACTTTCACCAACTTTCTTGACTATCTCATTCATGTACTTCATCACATAGTAGCCACAATCCAAACCACCGGTCTGCTGGGCGCACTAACAAATTTACAAAAAACTAGGGTCATAACAAATTACAACTTGATATTATTGTATCAATAAAAAAATTGTATAATATTCGAATAAGAACAAAATATAAGTCACTCATACCTCAACTAGTGTGACCTCCAACACCATTTTAGTATTTTCTTTGATCCTTGCTATGTACGACTTGTAAGCACTGAAAAAAATTCAATATGCAAAAGTGATACCAAAATTAGGCAAGAATTAACCTAATAATGGACAAATGCCCCTCACAATACATGTGAGAATGGTAATTAATTCACCATCATTGAAAACAGATACACAAAAAAAGACAAACAGGGATACCGATATCCAAATACATCATTATTGAAAACAGTTCAATAACAGTAAGCACTTTATCCATGTTGCCACAACTCTTACAAGGGCAAAAAGATGTTCCCGTTCCTTTTGATGTGCAACCGCAAATTGAATAAAATCCTCAACTCCTTTGCGAAATTTGGGCGTCTTACGCTTACTTGGTATCCAACTTTTATCCATTACTATCTACGCAATCATATCAAATACAAATTTAAGTCATTAATTATGGAAGAAATACAATATCTAAAGTTATGCAGACAATGTTCTCCTTTCTTTTCATTCAATATCTTTTATCTTATTAGAATTTATTATTTCTAATGATGCAATTGGATATGAAATGATATATGTGATTGTGAATATAAGAGGTAATTTCTAAGAAAAGACAATGTATAAATACTTATAAGAGGTTCACATTAGAGGTAATCTACCTAACATTATCATTGTAAGAGGTTCACAATCAGTTATTGTGAACTTGTATGTACATATACAATTAGGCGACATATAAGAGATTCACAATATAAGAGGTAATCAGTTATGCAGACAATAAATGTATATGTAATTACCCAGTGAGGTAAGCCAGCACCACCCACAACCTAGCAAGTCACGCTCATCCAAAAAAACTTCAGCAACTAAACCACCCATAAATCGTCCCTGACACGACAAGCCCAGCACCACCACTTACCCTTTTCTTTGTACTTCCAAGCTAGAGGATGAGGAGACATGAGTGATAAGGACTTACAGTTCAGATCTGGTGAAAATGGAACTAGTCGCCATTGAAGAGTAGAGGACATTCGTAGCTCATGAGTCGAAGACGAAAACCCCAATTCGCAACTCGCAGAGCCCAGAAGAAGCTTAATCGATCTGCCATAGCTTCGCAATTCGCAACCCTAGCTTCGAAATCCACCTCCAAGCCCTTTCTCGCCGAGTCGTCGTGCCCCAAAGCTCAGATGACTCGAGCCTAGGGTTTGAGGCAGAGACAGATTCGCGACCCTCCTCTCAGCACAGCCCCGCCCATTGAACCCCCTCTAAAATCTAGCTCCTCGATCTCATGTGAAGATGGCGTGGAGATGGAGGTTGGGCTAGGGTTTAATGGTGGATAAGGGTTTCGTTAGGACTTGTTGTAGTTGTTTAGAAGTCTGAATGTGTTTGTGAGGGTTTTGTGGGTACTTATAAGTTATATGCTGATTTATTTTTATTAGTATCGTTTGAAAAAAAAGGTTACTAATAGAGACCTATTAGTACCCTTTTTTTTAAAACGGTACTAATACAAACCTATTAGTACTACTCTATACACTATTAGTATCGTTTTTTTAAAAACGATACTAATAATTTCTCTATTATTATCGTTTTTACCAAAAATGATACCAATAGATAACTTATTACTATCGGTTTTACCAAAAACGATACCAATAGATAACTTATTAGTATCGTTTTTGGTAAAAACGATACAAACAACGATTCATTGGTATCTTTTTCAAAAAAACGAAACAATTATAGCACTATTACTATAGTTTTTCAAATAAACAATACTATTGGAGCGATATTAATAGACAATTTTCTTTTAGTGAATTTAGGTTCATAGTATAACTCAAAATAGGATTAAAAAATATAGTGTTGAATTAAGATTGAAATTGGTGTTGAGATTGAAGTGACATCGAATTAACTATTGAACTTGAAGTTAGGATTAAGAACATAGTATTACAAATATGTATAAAATTATAAAGCACGAAATAATTAATTATTACATTGTTATTGTTAATTAAGTCAAGCCTTTAATACATAGTTTTGATGATAAAACTAGGTGATTAGAAAAGAAAGAATCTCATAAATGATATCATGTGTGCGGCGGTCAAGACGAACTAGAACACCGCTTTGAGTGTCACTTGAATTGAGTTAGGAAGAGCCTTTGAAGTGCTTTTGAATATGTTTTAGAAGAGTCGTTAAAATCGTCCCCAATAATCAGGTCCGACAATATGTATTTATAGGCGAAAATACCTTGGGGAGCACGGCAAAATGAGCGTGTACACACTCAAACGAGCGTCTATACACGCCCAATGACACGTCACTAGTACAGCGGTAAACGCGTACACGCTCATGGGTGACGTGGTAGCCAGCGTGTACACGCTGGACAACCCAGTCAGCTTCATTTCGTTGCCTTTTGTGCGACATTTGGCGTATATACGCTGGACATGAGTGTATATTTTACTCCGCATAAGTTCGGATATTCTGTACCGATTCCATTTTATTCTTTTATTGTATAATATGCGAGCAATTTGACGGAAAAGATCCTTTACTTAGCCAAGTAAATAAATCTATATTATTTCGACTTTTGAGGCAAGAAAATTCATTTTCTGGAACGCTAAGGAACATTTTAGAATATTCTGGAAGATTCCGAAAGATTCTAGAAGAATCGGAGTTAGAAAATAGAAAATAAAAGGAAAATAGCTAAATAAAAGTAAATAATGAATAGAAAATAAAATAAATATTAAAAAAAACCCGAAAAATTCTAGAAAATCATATAAAATAGAATAAGTAAAAATAAAAAAAAAATGCTGGGGCGCACTATGGGAAATGACGAAAATGCCCCTAGCGTGTAAAAGTGCTTTAGAAAACTAAATAAAAAGGGGAAAAAATGTGGAAAAGTTATAGAAAAATAGGAAAAATAATTTGAATGTTAAAAAATTGTTTGAGACCCAGTGAAATTAGCAAAATGCCCATGAGACTCAAAGAGCGTCCTAAAAACCATGGAAAAATCCCAAAAAATTACCAGCAAGCTATTTTTGCCTAGTAAATTGATAACGACTTCGAATGAGGCTAGAATTGATGTAGAAGAGTAGTTTGAGACCTAGAAAATGGTATAAAGTGACACTTGAGCATAATTAATATCAGCAAGCTATTTTTGCCCAGTAAAGCTAAACTGAACTGAATTGAATTGAACTGAATATTAGAAACAGACCTGGGCAACCCAATATCGATGAGGAAAGTTAGGTTACTTACAAGCCATAGGAGGTTCCATCCTAAAACTAATTGGTAATAGGAGGAGTAACTCATAGACTTATAAGCTAGTTTAGCCTTTCCTCATCTTCCGATGTGAGACACTCACTAGTGCACTATATGGGGGGTTCAACAATATATATATATATATATATATATATTCGATTTAATTATTTTTTATAAGGAGTAGTAGTAAGATTGATTGTCCCTTAGATTTCATATTACCTTATTACTTGGAAAAAATCATAGAATTCTGTTATTTTTTATGATGGAATAAGAATTGCCTAATTTATTTTATAGATATTTTTTGAAAAATTTACTTTAGATAGATTAGCATTAGCATAAATTCAATTTAGAAATAAGATTAGGATCCGTGGTGCTATAATTTCATTGGCCAAAAAATTCATAGATAAGGATTAGAATATATTTAATTCAATAATATGATTAGTATTCGTGATGCTATAATCTATTGGACAAAAATTCTTATGTGATATTATAATTATTTTAATCTAAAATAAATTAATTATCACGAATTCTATTGGTCTATAATCCTATTGCGATGACGTAAAATTATTTTATTTAAAAAGAATACTCCGTATTTAATTGATATATAAACAACGATTTAAAATTTGAATTATTTAACATAATAGCTAGGTATATGGAGCATATGAATATAGAGAATATTCAAGTTAATTTTGGTAATAATATTTTTGTATAGATATATGACATATGAATTTTATCTTAAATCATTTTTCACGCTTATTATAATGAATAAAAAATTAAAAATTTCGTAACAAAATTATTCTTAATTTGAATGTTAAAATTATATGTAGTTTATGAGGAATAATTATTAGATTAGCATTTAGGAGAATAAAAAAATTAATAATATGAAAATAGTATTTTATCTTTTTTACTTTAAATCCTATATAAAATAAAATTAAAAAAATTATTAATATCAAATTTATTGGCCAAATAATGTTATGTAATTCAATTTTATAGGTAAATATATCTTATATGACATCTTAGTTATTAAAGCTAAAAGAAATTAATTAATGGGCTTTTGATGAGGTTGCTTTTATACATGCCTAAGAAAAGGTTAATATATATATATATATACTTCCTCCCTTCTGAATTAAGTGCAACACTCAACATTTTACTCATGGCAAGACATTACTTTGACCGTTAATATCTATAATTATGAATAATTAAAAATTATAAAAGTTGATATTAATAAAGTACTTGTTATTGTGGCCTTATTCCACGCACCATGGTTCTGGTTCCAAGTGTTCTGGTCCCGATTCCCCAACTCCGCCATCAGCCATGCCGACGCCATCAGAGACGCCGATGGCCGAGTTGGGTCCCCGATTTTGGCTATTTAGTTCTCATTCCATGAAGGAAAAAGTTTTGGTTCCTGGTACTATGATACCTAGTTCTCATTCTAAAGTCTATGACTAAGCTTAGTCAAATGTTAAATGTCAAAGTCCAGGTTCTGATTCCTGAAACCTAGGTGTCAGATTCTGATACATACACACAGAGTTGATATGCCATCCTTTTGATAAAAGGACTTTGCCAAATTCACTTAAGTCAGCGTCATGGAATCATAGCCAAATGTCTCAAAAAGTTAGACCCAACTCGGCCTTCGGCATCTCTGATGTGGTCGGCGTCTCTGATTCCAGCGAGGATTAATCTGCTGCTGATGGACTTCTGATCCTGATGAAGTATTATGGAGGTTCTCAGCTAGTATCAAGGTGCTGATTCCCCAACCTAGCATCAGACACGCCGACGGAATCAGCTATGTCTTTTGCCGAGTTGGGGTCCTAAATTGAGGGAATGTGATTCTCATTCCAAGTATGATGTTCCTGATTCTGATTCCAGAAGTAAGTCCAATATTTTTTCTAGGTATAAGAATACTACACTGGTTCTGGTACCAATTGAGGCTCCCGACTCACGTTCCAGAAGTCATGATCAAAATTTTCGCAAGTATGAAAAGACAAAGGGCCTGATTCAGGTTCCTACCCAAGCTTCTAGTTCTCATTCTAACATTGTTTGCTCGAGAAATGACTAAGTACCAATTTTGGTAACTACTTAAAGGTATGGTTCTCATTCTCAATGAAGGAACAGTTAGCCAAAAATTCCTCCAAGGTAGCAACCAAGGAATCAGAGCCAAGGTCTCAAAAAGTGAGAACCAACTCGGCCTTCGGCATCTCTGGTGTCGTCGGCGTCTCTGATTCCAAAGAAGCTAGTCTGGTTCCGATGAAGTAGAAAGGAAATTAAAATATGCTAAGGTTTTGGTTCCCCAACTTGGCATCAGCCACGCCGATGCCATCAAAGACGCCGATGGCCGAGTTGGGGTCCCAAATTAAAGCGTTTGATTCTCATTCCAAGCATCTATTTCCAGATTCCCATTTTAGTTATGATGAGAATATTTCCAAGTATTACTACGATCTAATCGTGGTACCTCCCTAGGTATTTGATTCTCGTTCAAGAGTTTATGATTCAAAATTTTCCTAAGTGTGGGATGGCCAGAGTCTGGTCCCGATTCCTACCAAAGTCTTTGGTTCTCATTCCAAATGTCAGGGCCTACATTTGTCTAAGTATGGAAAGGTCGAGGCCTAGATCTGGTAAATGGGATGTTTGATTCTCATTCCACTATCAAATATTAAAAGTTATCAAGACTATAAAGTATTGAGTTCTGGTTTTGATGCCTACTAAAAAAGTCTGATTCTCACTGTTGAACAAGACTTAGCTGAATTCCTCATGAGCTAGAATAAGGGAATCAGAGTTGAGGTCTCAAAAAGTGAGACCCAACTCGGCCTTCGGCATATCTGATTCAAAAAAGTTATTCTAATTCTGGTGGAACTATGATGGAGGAGGAATTTTGATGAAGTTCAACTGGAATCCTTAACATTATAAAGATCCTGATTCCCTCACTTGACATCAGACACGCCAGAGGAATGAGCGATGTCTTTTGCCGAGTTGGGGTCATAAATTGGGGATCTTTGGTTCTTATTCAAGCACATGGAATATTACCTAAGGGATACTAATTGTCATAGTCAAGCTGGCATCTCACGGTTTCAGGTTCTGATGGATTACTATTTTTACTTTAAAAATATGCAAGTAAACGCAAAATCAGCACCAAAGTGGGCCAAGCAAAATAGAGACCTAACTCGGCCTTCGGCATCTCTGATACCTTCAGTGTTGCTAATTCCAATAATTGTAAAAGAAATCATGGCGCCAACACATCCAAGCACCATAAATTAAAAAATCGAAAACAAAAAGAAAGAATACCTTCGTCTCTTGTGCCTTGGTGGTAGGAGCCTTGGTCCTGTTTGGGCCGGCCAAGCTCGTACGGATTTGTTTTTTGGCACAACCCTAAAGGCCTCATACTAGTTTGGTGAACTAACAATAATAAGGAGCTCTTCAACTCCTTATTTCTTCCATGTGGGACTTGGATTCTTTATCCTCAACATTAGCCCTTACTTTTCAGTTATGAGTTAATTAACCTTAATTTTATTAGAGGAATTGGAAATTATTAATCCTGATAAGCCTTAACTTAACCTAATCAAATTTGATAAGTTATGAAATATGATAAAATAAGTTGAAGAGAACACCATTAGTTTTGTTCGACCTTACCGTTTTGGTTAAACTCTATAATAGCGCGATTAGTTTCAATTGTTATACATTTAACGTATATAGGACTCACAGGAAGATTGAGTCCTTTAAATGATCATATAGAAGTATATAGTGAGGTTGAATAGTCTAATTTATAGAACCTGATGAAGGAATATGTCCCAAGACATTTCCGACAATTATATATATGTATATAGGATATTATATTAAGACAATAAAGTTAATTATTATTAGTAATTATAAATGTTTGTTATTGAATAGATAGGATTAGCATGACTGTTATGGTCAATTTTACCTAACCATGAGTACAGGTTGAAAACTGAGAAGCAAGTAAAGCCGAGAAGCAGAGATACAGGATCACGCCAGAAGATTCTAGAAGAAGGCACACGTTTAAATTTGAAGAGGAAGAACGAGTCAAAAGTCGGCTTGCATAGAGAGAGCCAGGCGTGTACTGACATGGCGTGAAGAAGTCCTCCCCACTTTGTCTCACACATCCCAAGGAAATAGGACGTTGTTCCTATTTCGTAGCAACGGCTAGCTAGGCGGTTTTAGTCATTAAATAGGGAAAAAACTGATTGTATTAGGCAGATTGTTATTATTCATTATCACTTACACACTGTTCTAAAGAGAAAATCAGTCATTCATTCACATTCGAATTGTAATTCATTGTAATCAAAAGGAAGCAATAGTCATTCATATAGTGGATTGGTAGACTCAAAGCTACCCGCAGTTTTCCCTCAGTTTCGAAGTTTCTGCGTCATCATCCTCTCGTTTTACCCCCGTCCCCGTCCCCGTTTCCTTTCATTCCTATTTTTCCATTTACGTATTTTTTACGCCATCAGCAATATTCATCACGCACATCCAATCTTACACAATCCAGCTGTGGTTCGTACAAGCTTAGTCTCATACCTAAGTAGGGATTTCGCATAAACAATTTGGCGCCCACCGTGGGGCCATAGCTTGATTGTTCACTCGAAAAAACAAAAAAAAAAACAAAAAAGGAGTATATACCTAGTCGTCACAAAAAAAACATAAAAATACACATATTATTTTTCTTTTTCAAATAAAGATTATGGCTTCCGAGACATCAAGCCAAGGTGCAAACGCGAAGCAGCTCGAAGCAATGTCCCAAGCCCTGAAAGATACTCAAGAGCAACTGAGAGTGGTTATGGAAGCAGCTAAAGCCAAAGATGAAACCGTAGCCTCCCTTCAGAAAGAACTGGAATCTGTGAAGAGCAATATCCCTAAAACGAAGAAGAAGTTTAGAACCGATAACATTCCCTCCTTCAATCTGGACTCGGAAGAGGAAGATGACAGAGAAAAGACCCCAGAAAATGAAGATGATGACACACCACATGAAGAAGATGACCGAGATGATCAGGAAGTCTCCCTAACTGCCAAAGATGTACGGAATATAAAGAAGCAGTATAAGGAGATGAAGAAAATGATGTCCAAGTCCTCTGGTTCTCACGAACACGACTTATTCGAGAAGCAGAAGCTGTACTCGCATAACCCCTTCACTGCCAAGACTGTGGAAAACATGCCACCCAAAAAGATCAACATACCCCCATGGAACAACCTATCTGATGGAACCACTGACCCCCTGAACCACATAAACCATTATCGCCAAAAAATGATGTACCTCCCGATACCCACCAACAAACTAGACGCAACCCTCTGCAAAACCTTTGGGGCACCCAGGATGGACCCGCCTTGCAATGGCTGATCAACCTAAAAGCAGGATCCATCCCGGACTTCCCCACCCTAGCTACTAAATTCTGTAACCAGTTCTCCAGTAGCAGAGCACTCGAGAAACACTCTAGTGATCTGTACCGGATCGCCCAACGCCAAGGAGAACCAACCCGAGACTACCTAGACCGCTTCAACAAGGAGATGATTAGGATACCAGATGTTAACACCCGAACCTGTGTAGAAGCTTTCAGAAGAGGACTTCCCCCTGCTTCCAATTTGTACCAGGAATTGACCAGTTACCCAACTACCAACTTCGAGGACGTAAGGCGAAGAGCTATGGCCAAGATCCGCTTTGAAGAAGATGAAACACCACGAGTCGGAGGACTAGAACCTAGGAAGCAGCAAAGCAGAACCTGGAGACACCAACCCTACCCCAAAAGGGAACCAGATCAGGTAAACTCTGCTACTCCTGATCAATCAATAACTGATTATTTTCTTTTGGCTGCTGCAGGTAACCCGAGCATAACCAGAAAACATATGGATTACCCAAGTCTATCCTCGTGTACCAGTTCAATACGGATGCAGAGGGCATGGTAGAAGCGTTAAGGCGAGTAGGTGAGATGGCCGAAGAAAAGTAACAGACCGGACTTTGAAAAAGACAAATCAAAGTGGTGCAGCTAACACCAAGATCATGGACACGTGACCAGGGAATGCTTCCAGTTGAAGAAAGAAGTAGCTTGGTTACATAAGAAAGGACACCTAGACCACCTGGTGCAGACAAAAGAAGCAGTGATCAACCAATCAGAAGGACCACCACCACCACCACCATCCGGGAAGGTAATCAATTCCATAATAGGAGGTTCTGATTTATGTGGACTAACATATTCTGCAGCTAAAAGAGTATCCAGAGAAACCGGGTCAGTGTCGAGCATAAGCAGAAGGCCTCTGCATGAAGCAGAGAAGAAGTTACTAGAGATGCCAGTCAGCTTTGAAGGAGACAACCTGGAAACAACCGAACACCACGATTGTTTGATAATCTCACTGCATGTCAGTAACTTTCTCACCAAACGAGTCCTAGTAGATGGAGGAAGCACAACAAACATCATCTTCATGGACGCATTGGAAGCCATGGGGTTAGGAGAAGCAGACGTGGTGAACAATACTAAGACTCTGGTAGGATTTGGCGGAGAAACAAAGCAGACAATCGGTGAAGTGACATTGCACACTTGGGCAGGAGTAAATACTTCCAACGTCTTCAATGTAGTGGATCGCCCGTCAGCTTACAACATCATACTCGGTACTCCATGGATACACAAGATGAAAGCAGCACCGTCAACCTTCCACCAAGTAGTAAAGTTCCCAACACCTTAGGGGATCCAAGAGATCAAAGGAGAAAGAAAAGCAGCCAGAGAATGTTACAGTAGCAGCTTGAAACCAAAGAAATAGCTGGCATAGCAACTACAACAGAATCCAGCCCCAATTGTACCAGAAGAAATGTTATTAGATGAAGTGGAGCTGGACCCTTCGCAACCAGAGCGCAAAGTTTTAGTCGGTGCCAACCTAACCGTGCCCCAAAAAGAAGCCGTAATCAATTTCCTGAAGCAGAATCCAGATTACTTTGCTTGGTCACACGAGGATATGGTCGGAATCAACCCCGAAATCATCACTCACAAGCTGAATGTAGACCCAAGTATGAAACCTGTGAAGCAGAAGAGGAGGAAGTTTCACCAGAAAGAAACAAAATAATAAACGAAGAAGTAGCAAAACTCTTGGAAGCAGGAAAAATCAGGGAGGTGAAGTATCCAGAATGGTTAGCCAACGTGGTCGTTGTGGGGAAGAAGAATGGCAAGTGGAGAGTTTGTATTGATTTTACATATTTGAACAAGGCATGCCCAAAAGATCCATTTCCTCTACCTCACATTGACTCAATGGTGGACGCAACAACCGGACATGAGATGCTGACATTCTTGGACGCATACTCGGGTTACAACCAGATATTGATGCATGCAGAGGACCAGGAAAAAACAGCTTTCGTCACGGAAAAAGGTATATATTGTTATAAAGTAATGCCCTATGGTTTAAAGAATGCAGGTGCGACTTACCAGAGATTAGTGAACAAAATGTTCGAGAATCAACTAGGAGATACGATGGAAGTTTACATCGACGACATGTTAGTGAAATCCAAGAAAGCCGAGGATGACATTCAACATTTAACCGAGACCTTTGAGATACTCAGGAAGCACAACATGAAGCTGAATCCCACGAAATGTTCTTTTGGAGTTGCAGCAGGGAAGTTCCTAGGGTACATAGTAACGCAGCGGGGCATCGAAGCTTGCCCCGACCAGTTAAGAGCTATTGTGAACATCAGGTCGCCTGCTAACTTAAAAGAGGTACAAAAACTAACCGGTAGGGTAGCTGCATTAAACAGGTTTATATCTAAATCTTCAGATAAATGCCACTTGTTTTATAATGTTTTACGAAAATATAAAGGGTTTGAATGGACAGAGGAGCATGAAAAAGCACTCCAGGAACTGAAATATTACCTGGCATCGCCTCCTCTGCTATCCAAACCTGACCCGGGGGAAATCTTGCAGCTATACCTATCAGTTAGTGAACAAGCAGTAAGCATCGTACTAACCATAGAAGCTGAGAACCAGCAACTCCCCATCTATTATGTAAGCAAAAGACTCTTAGATGCTGAAACCAGGTACTCTTGATTAGTAAAATTGGTATTAGCTCTGGTTACAGCATCCAAGAAGCTAAGGCATTATTTCGAGTCTCACATAGTAGTAGTAATGACCAACTACCCGATAAAAGCAGTTTTGAAAAAACCCGAACTTTCTGGAAGAATGGGTAAATGGGCCATTGCACTAAGTAGTTTAGACATCAGGTACCAGCCGAGATCGGCCATAAAATCGCAAGCACTCGTAGATTTTGTGGCTGATTTTATATGTGGAAGGTTCATCTAATTTCAGAGGAGCAGGGTTAGGAGTTGTACTAAAATCGCCACAAGGGGAGATGATAGTGTAATCCATAACCTATGACTTCTCCGCTACTAAAAATGAAGTAGAGTAAGAAGCCTTGATTGTAGGAATGACGCTAGCCAAAGATTTGGGAGCTACAGGGCTGAACGTCTATAGCGATAGCTTGTTGATAGTAAGTCAAATCCGGGGAGAATTTGCAACCAAAGATTCAAAGATAATCGCCTACCTAGCAATAGCCAAGCAGAAAAGTACCAACCATTCACCATTACCCAAGTACCTAGGGACCAAAACACGCAAGCAGATGCACTCGCCAACCTAGGATCAGCACTCAAGAATTGCAACTTTGAAAACGTACCTTTAATACACTTATCAAGCCCAACTATAACCAAACCAGAGCAAGATGCTTACCCTCTAAATTCCACTTCCCAAAGTACGCCCTGGTTCCAAAAAATCCTCGACTACTTACAAAAACAAACATTACCACAAGACAAGATGGAAGCTAGGAAGATAAAAACAAGGGCAGCAAATTACGAAGTGCGAGAAGGCGTTCTATTCAAAAGGTCATCCAAAGGAATTATGCAGAGTTGCTTGTCAGAAGTCGAGTGGCCAACAATCCTCTCAGAATTTCATGACGGCCAATGCGGATCCCATATACCAGGAAGGTCGTTGGCAAATAGAATCCTGAAATACGGGTACTATTGGCCAACCATTAAAGAGGACGCCCACAGGTACGCATCTAAATGTGATAAATGTCAAAAGCATGCAGGTTTGTCGCACCAGCCCACCCAAAAGCTAAACCCAATCCTCACACCATGGCCTTTCATGAGGTGGGGAATGGACATAGTATGGAAGTTACTAGAAGCACCAGGCCAGAAAACGTATATGCTCACATTAACAGACTACTTGTAACGACCCAGATTTATCGGTATTTCTGTCACCGATTTATGTGTTATTTATGTGATTTTATGTATGGTCCAAAATTTATTTTGGACTATTTATTTTATTTTATGTGAATAATTTCGATTAAATTCGATTATTTTGTTTTTGATTGATTATTATTTATTTTATTATTATTTAATTAATTAGAATTTTATTATTTAATTCTCTAATTAGTTAATTATTATTTTTGGGCCAAAATAAATTTAAGCATGATTAGTCATGCATGAGTGCAATTAGCCCAATTGATCACCATTAGACCCATTTGAGCCCTATTAGAACTGGCCCCCATGTGCTTAATGGCCTAATTATGCCGCTTGCTTCATGTTCACACCTTAAACCACTTCTATAAATAGAAGGGGTAGTAAGGCTTGAGGATTCATTTGCTCATTTGCTCATCCTTTTCCATCACAAGTTTAAACACAAAACTCCCTACATTTGCCTCTCAATCACACGCCATTTTTGGCCCTCCAAACACCAAATCATTGTTCATCACCATTTCCAATCCAAACATAAGAATTCAACATCCATTGATCTTTAAGTACCAAAACACAATCTAAACCCAATTGTTGCAATCAAGATCACTAGTTCGGGTTGGTTTTCGGGCTTGGTTCATGTGGGTTTTTCGAGTGGGTTGTGCGTGTGAAGATGTGGTGGTGCACGGTGGTGCTCGTGTGAAGACGTGGTTGCTACACGGTGGTCCCGTGGTGGTTCGTGTGACGCCGTGTGAAGTCGTGCTGAAGCCGTGCGTGTTGCTGCGCATTTGGGCTGTGTGGTTTGGGTTCCGGGCAGAAAGTTTTGTGCATTACTTTGTGTAATCTTCAATAAGGTAACATGCTATCCAAATCCTAATCGGCATACTAAGTGATTAGATTGAACCGGAATTGATGTTTTGTACTCATTTCATGTGTGAATTTGGGGCTGATTTGGGGGTGATATTTTTATGTTATTCTTTCCATGATTCAATGTATCCTTTGATGTTTAAATGATTCCTTGATTGATGTTGATTATGTTCAAGTTTCGTGAAGTTTTGATGTTTACAGGTTGATGAAAAAGCTGTTAAAATATGCCCATGTTATGCGTGATATTTGATGAATGTGTATAGGGTTAATTTCTTTATGATTTCTTGATTGAAGTTCTTGAATCTTGGATGAGTTCTTTATGAGTCTTGTTAAGATCTTTATGAGTTCTTGGTTGAGTCTTGAAAGTTAAAGAAAGTTAAAAAGGAATTAAAGAAAGTTAAAGAAACTTAAAGAATGGTATTTGAGGTTCTAAGATTGATTGATTTACATGTTATTCTTGAGTCAAGGTGGAGGATGCAACTCAAGATTAACTAAGAATGTAAATTAAAGTTAAAGATTTGCTTGATTTTGCTACTAGACGCCTAATCTTAGAGTAAGGTTCTAAGAATTGGGTTAAGACGTTGCCCCTATCCTATCCGCGGTATTGGGATAGTTGGTGGTCTTACTATATCGTCTTCGGATATGGATTTCCCGTAAGATGAGTTTCATGGGGTTGGGAGTAAGATTCTCAATCCTGGCATAGTAGAAAGTTCGTTCGTGTACGATGCGTTTGTACGTGCATAGTCCGGTCTAGTATGTAAATGATTGCGCCAAAGTTTAAAGATATGTTAATTGTTGGTTAAAGTTAGTCGAGTCAGCATGATTACTTGATATGATTCGCATGTTAATATGTTTGATTTGGTTACTTGTTTTATGCTATGTCCATGTGTATCCCCGTTAGGGTGGGACAGTTATGTTATTCGCCACTGACGGTGGACTGTTATTTACTTTTCAGGTAATTCTGATGATGAGGTTCTTGCTTAGCTTTGGGTTGGGCGAGTGCCGATGTTATTTAGATCATGTTTTATTGTTTTACGATTCTAGTATAGACTATAGTAGTGTTATATGTAATTTCTAACTCTGACATTTATTTGGAGTTAATATTGTTAGTAGTAGTAATAATGACATTTGGGTTTAGATATGTACAATCTTGTGGGTGTTGCACTTTTGGATTTAGTATATATTCAATTTGAGGTTTTGTTTTTAATTTTTAAGTATTTATAGTTTGTTAGAACTGACTATTCGACTCGTCGGCTTCTTCCGCGCCGGTTTAAGCGAGTCGGGTCGTCACAGTTGGTATCAGAGCCGAATATGTTTTAAGTGATGTTTTAGAATTTGAGTAAACCCGGGAGTTGAGAGTTTTATCTTTCCCGAGTGATGAACCCAAATTAAGTTTAAGTATAAGGGAGAAGAGTGCGGGTAGAAGAACCGGGATAAGAATCTTTTTCCTTTCTTTTTCTTTTGATTTTGTGTACTTGACTGTGGTGGGGATGTATGACTGACACTGTTATTTAGTATGTCTTTGTTCTATTGCGTTGCAGCATGTCTACGCATCGCCGGTTGAGTACGGGACGACAGAGGTTACGAGTGCTCGAGAAGGCGATCCTTACGTTGGCGCATCATAGTCGTCATACGCCTAGTACGCAGTCGACGTTCGATCGTATCGCACGTCATCGACCTCCGACTTACGATGGGGTTGCCGACCCCACTATTCTGGAGAGTTGGATCCGCGAGATGGGGAAGCTCTTCGATGCTACGTTTTGCCCCGAGCACGAGAAGGTGCAGATCGCTGCCTACTATCTACGTGGAGAGGCCGATAACTGGTGGACTGTAGCTAAGGACTCATGCTTACCCTTACATTCTATGTCATGGATCGAGTTCGTAGACAAGATCCATGAGCGATTCTACCCCGACGAGTTGCGGTGGCAGAAGGAGTTTCTTACTCTTACTCAGGGTAAGATGACAGTTCAGGCGTATACCGACAAGTTTACGGAGTTATCGAGGTTCGCTACGTCCGTCGTTCCATCAGAGAAGGAGCGGGTCAAGCGCTACATCCAAAATCTAGATCCGAGGATTTGCGTTCACGTGATCAGTAGTGGAGCGAAGACATTTCAGCAGGCCTATGAGGTAGCACTCGAGATTCAGGCATCGAAGATCGAGGAGGATGCGAGCAAGAAGAGGACTCAGGTTTCGGGGACGTCGTCTTCTTTTAAGAAGCCTCGATTTAGTGCTCCTAGCAGTACCCTTCCGACCACGAGTTCGCATAAGGGTTCCGATGGCTCGAGATGCAGAGGCTGCGGCAGGGACTTCCATCCAGGGAAGCGGTGTGACGGTTCACCCATGGCTTGCTTTATCTGCAGGAAGGAAGGCCATAAGGCGTCAGTTTGGCCCGAGAGGAAGCCAGACACCGAGATCAAGATGCTTCCGGCACCGACTAAGACTCCGGTGAAGAACCTAGTCTACTGTATTACTGAGGCAGAGGCCGAGGTTCAGCCCGACGTCGTCTCAAGTAGATTTCTTGTTTCTGGTGTGTTAGCATTTGTCTTATTTGATTCTGGTGCTACTATCTCTTTTGTGGCTAGTAGTTTTGCCTCGAGGTCTAATCTTCGTGGCAGCATTCCTGTCAGTTCTGTTATAACTCTCCCATCTGGAGAGGATTTTATTTGTCAGCGCGAGTTCCGAGGAGTGCCTATCGTGATAGCTGGGGAGCAAGCGACGACCGATCTGAAGGAGTTCCCGCTGATGGAGTTTGATATTATTCTTAGTATGGACTGGTTGTCGAAGTATCGAGCGATCATTCGTTGCCGAGATCAGTCAGTGACATTCCGAGGATCACTCTAGGTTCATCCTTAAGAAAGGAGTTAAGGTAATCTCAGCCTTGAAGATGAGGAAACATCGCCAGAAGGGCGATATGGTGTACTTATGTCAGGTAAGGGACTTGACTAAGGAGCGTCTGTTGGACGATATACCTGTAGCGAGGGATTTCAGAGACGTATTTCCTGATGAGCTACCAGGAGTTCCACCCGAGCGCGACGTCGAGTTTCATATCGACTTAGCACCCGAGACAACGCCGATTTCGAAGGCACCTGACCGGATGGCACCATCGGAGTTACAAGAGTTAATAACGCAACTCCAAGATTTGATCGATAAGGGCTTCATTAGGCCGAGCGTTTCTCCATGGGGAGCACCTGCGCTCTTTGTGAAGAACAAAGACGGTAGTATGCGCCTGTACATAGACTACCGAGAGTTGAATCGGGTAACTATCATGAATAAGTACCCGTTGCCTAGGATTGAGGACCTGTTCGATCAGTTACGAGGAGCGGGAGTGTTTTCGAAGATAGATCTTCGATCTGGATATCATCAGATTCCAGTCAAGAAAGAAGACATCCCGAAGACCGCTTTTCGTACGAGATACGGCCACTACGAGTTCGAGGTGATGCCCTTTGGCCTCACTAATGCGCCAGCCGTGTTCATGGACCAGATGAACCGGACTTTCCTTCACTTACTCGATAAGTGCGTCGTAGTATTTATAGACGATATCTTAGTCTATTCGAGAGATGAGTTTGAGCTTGTGGAGCATCTTCGGATGGTATTAGAGATATTGCGTAGGAATAAGTGGTTCACGAAACTCTCCAAGTGTGAGTTCTGGCTTCGCGAAGTAGCATTTCTGGGTCACGTGATTAGTAAAGAAGGCTTAAGGTAGACCCGGCAAAAGTTAAGGCTGTAGTTGAATGGAGTAGCCCGAGAAATGTGGCGGAGGTTCGTAGTTTTCTGGGATTAGCCGGATACTATCGACGATTCGTCCAAGACTTCTCCAAGATTGCTAGGTCGATGACTAGTCTCCTATAAAAGGAGATCCGATTCGTTTGGATGGAGGCTTGTGAGCAAGCATTCCAGCAGTTAAAACAGAGATTAGTCTCTGCTCCTATTCTTACCCTTCCGAACGATGAGGAGGACTTCGAGGTCTATAGTGATGCATCGAAGAGTGGCATAGGATGTGTGCTCATGCAAGGCGAGAAGGTCATCGCTTACGCATCGAGACAGCTGAAGGTGCACGAGTGTAACTATCCCACACATGACTTGGAGCTAGGAGCTGTGGTGTTCGCGCTTAAGATTTGGAGGCACTATCTCTATGGTGGTTCGTGTAGATTATTCACGGATCATAAGAGTCTCAAGTACATCTTTACTCAGAAAGACCTCAATATGAGGCAGAGACGATGGCTTGAGCTTATTAAGGACTACGACCTGACGCTTAACTATTGTGAGGGAAAGGCGAACTTAGTCGCGGACGCGCTGAGTCGCAAGCATCGCTTGAGCTTCAGTAAAAGCCGTAGTTCCGTCAGACTTCGTCTGACATCTATGAGTGCTGAGCCTGAATTACTTCAGGAATTGCGCGAGGTCAGCAGAATGATCCGCAGTTGGCTAGGATTCGAGAGGCTTTGTGGTAAGGAAAAGCCGTAGGTTTCGAGATCTCTTCCGATGGTAGTCTGCGATTTCGAGAGAGGTGGTGTGTACCGGACAGTTCTGATCTTAGGAACATAATTATGTCTGAGGCACATAACTCACCCTACTCTGTTCATCCTGGAGGTAACAAGTTGTACCAGGACCTTAAGGGCCAATTCTGGTGGCCTAAAATGAAGAGGGATGTAGCAGAGTTCGTAGCTCGATGTTTAGTCTGTCAGAAGGTTAAAATCGAGCATCAGAGACCTGGAGGTCTGTTGCAGCCACTACCGATTCCGACCTGGAAATTTGAGTCGGTTTCTATGGACTTCGTGGTTAGCCTGCCTACCTATAATGGTTTGAATGCCATTTGGGTAATAGTGGATAGGTTGACCAAGGTCGCTAGATTCATACCGATGAAGATGACCTGGTCTATGGAGTGCCTGGCAGAGGCGTATACCCAGGATATTATCCGACTTCACGGAGTTTCGAGGGAGATCATTTCTGATGGAGATCCGAGATTTCTGTCTCGTTTCTGGAAATCAGTTCAGGAAGCCTTTGGGACGAAGTTGAAGCTGAGCACCGCTTTTCATGCGGCGACAGATGGTCAGACTGAGAGGACCATCCATACTCTGGAGGATATGTTACGAGCATGTACTCTGGAGTACCATCAGTCTTGGGTACATATGTTGTGCTTGGTAGAGTTCTCCTATAATAATAACTATCACTCCAGCATCGTTATGGCTCCGTACGAGGCCCTGTATGGCAGGAAATGTCAGAGTCCGATTTGTTGGAATGATATCAGTGATACTGTGGCTTTAGGACCTGAGATGGTACGAGATACTATTGAGAAGGTCCGAGTCATTCGGTCTAAGATGCAGGCCGCTCAGAGTTGTCAGAAATCCTACGCCGATAATCGACGTAGACCGCTGGCTTTCGAGGTAGGTGACAAAGTCTTGCTTAAGGTTTCGCCGTTCAAGGGAGTGGCACGCTTTGGTCAAAAGGGGAAACTCCGACCGAAATACGTGGGACCTTACGAGATACTAGAACAATCTGGGGAGGTGGCATATCAGTTGGCTTTACCACCTAGTCTGTCTAATGTTCACGATGTGTTCCATGTTTCCCAGCTAAGGAAACATGTACATGATCCTACCCACATTATCCTAGTGGAGTCGGCCACGTTTGAGCCGAATCTGACTTTTGAGGAGCGACCCGTCCAGATCTTGGATTGGGAAGTGAGGACCCTCCGGCTTAAGCAAGTCCAGCTCGTCAAGGTGTTGTGGAGAAATCAACACCATGAGGAGGCGACTTAGGAGACAGAGGCGTCCATTAGGCAGAAGTACCCGGAGCTTTTTGTAGGTGAACAATCTCCTTTGCCTTAAATTTTGGGACGAAATTTCTTTAAGGAGGGTAGGTTGTAACGACCCAGATTTATCGGTATTTCTGTCACCGATTTATGTGTTATTTATGTGATTTTATGTATGGTCCAAAATTTATTTTGGACTATTTATTTTATTTTATGTGAATAATTTCAATTATTTTGTTTTTGATTGATTATTATTTATTTTATTATTATTTAATTAATTAGAATTTTTATTATTTAATTTTCTAATTAGTTAATTATTATTTTTGGGCCAAAATCAATTTAAGCATGATTAGTCATGCATGAGTGCAATTAGCCTAATTGATCACCATTAGGCCCATTTGAGCCCTATTAGAACCGACCCCCATGTACTTAATGGCCTAATTATGCCACTTGCTTCATGTTCACACCTTAAACCACTTCTATAAATAGAAGGGGTAGTAAGGCTTGAGGATTCATTTGCTCATCCTTTGCCATCAAAAGTTTAAACACAAAACTCCCTCCATTTGCCTCTCAATCACACGCCACTTTTGGCCTCCAAACACCAAATCATTGTTCATCACCATTTCCAATCCAAACTTAAGAATTCAACATCCATTGATCTTTAAGTACCAAAACACAATCTAAAACCCAATTGTTGCAATCAAGATCACTAGTTCGGGTTGGTTTTCGGGCTTGGTTCGTGTGGGTTGTTCGAATGGGTTGTGCGTGTGAAGACGTGGTGGTGCACGGTGGTGCTCGTGTGAAGACGTGGTGGTGCACGGTGGTGCTCGTGTGAAGACGTGGTTGCTACACGGTGGTCCCGTGGTGGTTCGTGTGAGGCCGTGTGAAGTCGTGCTGAAGCCGTGCGTGTTGCTGCGCATTTGGGCCGTGTGGTTTGGGTTCCGGGCAGCAAGTTTTGTGCATTACTTTGTGTAATCTTCTATAAGGTAACATGCTATCCAAATCCTAATAGGCATACTAAGTGATTAGATTGAACCAGAATTGATGTTTTGTACTCATTTCATGCGTGAATTTGGGGCTGATTTGGGGGTGATATTTTTATGTTATTCTTGCCATGATTCAATGTATCCTTTGATGTTTAAATGATTCCATGATTGATGTTGATTATGTTCAAGTTTCGTCAAGTTTTGATGTTTACAAGTTGATGAAAAAGTTGTTAAAATATGCCCATGTTATGCGTGATATTTGATGAACGTGTATAGGGTTGATTTCTTTATGATTTCTTGATTGAGTTCTTGATTGAAGTTCTTGAATCTTGGATGAGTTCTTTATGAGTCTTTCTAAGTTCTTTATGAATTCTTGGTTTAGTCTTGAAAGTTAAAGAAAGTTAAAAAGGAATTAAAGAAAGTTAAAGAATGGTATTTGAGGTTCTAAGATTGATTGATTTACATGTTATTCTTGAGTCAAGGCGTAAGATGCAACTCAAGATTAATTAAGAATCCAAATTAAAGTTAAGGATTTGCTTGATTTGCTACTAGACGCCTAATCTTAGAGTAAGATTCACTACTACAAAATTGAGTTATTGCAACATTTCTTAATTGTGTTGCATTTTAATCCAAGATAAGAAAATATGCAACGCTTTAGCGAAAAGCGTTGCCAATACATTCATTTTGCAACACTTTTCCAAAGTGTTGCATTTGTGTCCACTTTATGCAACGTTTTTAGCAACATTTCTAAAATGTTGCATGTACACGATTAAAAGTGGGCCTTCCAAATTATTTTTAGGAAGCGCGCATTCACATTTTTTTTGAGGAAGTACCACTCACTCTCTTTCAAAATTAAAAGTCACAATACTCCAAAGTGCAAACCTATTCTATTTCATCTCTCACGACCCACACTCACTCTCTCAGTCTCTCTCGATTATTTTCGCGGCCTTACTCGTCAGAGTGCTGATGTAACCCCCAATGACCAGCTTTGTTGCTCACAAAGAGGGCTGCTCCCCTTCTTTTTCCGTCGGGGCCTACTTTCATTATGATGCTATTGCCGGTGAAGCGACCATTGTTGAGGTTGTTTGTGCTGTTATCGCTAACTACTTTGTAGGGTATCACGTTTTTCATTTCAAATTCTCTTTGTTTAGAACTCAATTGAGTTAGGGCTTAGCTTGTATTTTGAGACTTGAAATATATATCTAAAATCTGCAATTTGGGTTTTGGATTAATTGTAAGTTTAGGGTTTTTAATTGAAATTTAGCTATCTTCATATATTTCTAGTTTCCTTGATAGTCTGGAGTATAATGTAATTTAAATTGGCACCTCTTGCATATGAACAAACTTTGAACTAATATGCTTTATTCCATCAGTTTATTGGAATAATCTTCTTAAAAAGGGTTGTTTATGGCTGTGTGGGTCTAGTTTTGTATCAGGATTATATATTATACCAATAACCATGGAAACCATTTTTTTTAATTAATTTAGATTTTCTAGGTTTTTTGTTTTTAGGATTTTAGCATGTAGCATTAATCAATTTTTTTTTACTGTAATTTGAATAACTATTGGTCTATTTTTATTAGATTCATGGTTTTTGATGGTTGAACAATACATAATAATTATACTTTACTAGTTTGGAATGGTTAGGCAGTGTTTGTATTTGGCTTTTAGTGTTGATATATTATAAATTAGGAGCTTTGATAACTTTTGCAACGTGTGTATGTTGATTAGTGTATGAAATTTGTCAATTGAGAATATATGAATGCTTGTTGGTTTTTTATAGTTTAGGAACTTTGGACGAATTTGGTAATTTTGAAGTTGATTTTGAATAGTGATCAGTGGCAGCTTATCAATGGCGAATGGTGCTGTGATTTACAACCAGATTTTGTTGAAGATTAGATCCAGATTCATCCTTCAAGAAGAGGGAAGAATAGCTTGCATTATGGTATTGCTACAAGTATGTGGGGAAAACTTTTTAAATAATGAATTTGTTTATGGCTTAAAATGGCTTTATTATTCAAAACTAATGGTACTTATGAAAGTATGTGACTTTCATAGATTAAACCAAGGTCAAGTTTTACATTAGAAAATAAGCAAAAAATGGTTTCCACCATATAGAATTTTCCATTCTTGAAGGCCATTGCATATAATTTTCCATTATGTCTTTTGGAGCTCCTTATATACTAATGTTTTTAGGCTCTCTTATGCGTAAGATGTGGTCTGCTTTAAGGCTATATAGAGGCTACAGGTTGGTGAGCGTGTAAGGCTATGTAGGGGCTGCTTGAGACATAGGACCTCAAATCACCTAATTAACCTCCAACTCCAACAATTTGGTTTAAATGTCTAATATTGATAATTGATTTGTTAATTTTTTTTTCTTTTAATCAGTAAGATTTAGTGATTTGGTGATGTTTAAATGTCTAATATTAATAAATGATTTGGCAAATTTTTTTTCTTTTGATAAGCAAGATTTGGCGATTTGGCAATGTTGCTCCACAGTTACTTGATAGATCCTTTTTTTACATAATATCAGTCAAGGGTATTTAAGGTAGGCTTAATAGGCTTCCTTCTGCAGGTGTTGGAAACATGGCCATGGCTACTGTCAAGTAAGCCTAATCTTTGTAAGAAGGTTATGCATGCTGTTATTGTTTGTCAACGCAAGCCTTGGTGCTGAAAGGATGGTGTTTTCATGTACTTCGAAGGTAGCTTTGTTCTTTCCTTTCCTTTCTTTTTGGAATTTCTCTTTGCTGCGTTTGGTATTTTGGTTTTTGTTTGATTTAATTTGATGTGGAATTTTGTGAAGAGTGGTGGATTAAATGGTGATTTCATCTAAAAAGGAAAGCAGTTAGGAAGAAGAATGTAATAACGGCTATGGACTATGTGTTACTATTTTATTTATTCAAAAACTGATGCTACAACCCTAGTATTTACACAATATATATACAAGAGAGGAAAGTTGAGATCCCTAGATGATTAGTGCAAAAACACAAAGAACATGCACTATTGTCACATGCTCCTAGTACTATGGCTGATACAAAACAAAAATAATAAAAGAACTAATACAGAGTAATTAATAGTAATCTGTAGTAATTAAGTACAAGCCCTAGGTTCTTCATCAGATTTGGATTTGGAACATGGGCAAGCTTGATTAAGTTGATTGGGTGTATATTTATCTAGGTTTTGTTGCTGGATTTTAATTAAAGAATTGTGATGTGTTTATCATGAAAATCTTTCTAATGATACTATTTGATAAGAAAAGTAGTGTGTTTTGAATTTCTTTCATGCAAATTCGACCTAGTGGAGGAAGCAAAGTGAATTCAGAGAGTATAGTTTGCAGAAAGGACCAAATCTTTTAGTGTAAATACAACCATATATGTAGTTGTCCTGTATGTATTATTCTGTCCCAACTTGCATTTGATGATCGAAAATCAATTGCAAAACATAAGCAGGTAAATAAAACATGAAGTGACTAAATTTTACTAGTGTTTTACCTGGTGACCTAAGCAAAAAAGTAGTCAGTGTAAAAATCGCTTTCACCAATAGTATAACACAAGATCATTTTCAGAATGTAGTTCTGCATGACTTTCTCATAGGCCATTATTACCGAAACCTATGGAATCAAGAAAGTATCATCTATTAGCTATAAAGCTTGAGTGGGTGAGGTATATTTGATTATACATATATGTAAGAGCTGAAGAGCATATTTGTTAATATTACTATTGGTGTAAAGTTAGTTAATAATTAAGGTACTTGGCTGTATGGGGGACTGTAGGGGGGATGGGGGAGGTGCAGGGGCGGACTGTAGGGGGATGGGGGTGGCTGCAGCGGCGATGGGAGGACTACAGAGGGGATGGGGGGAACTGCAGGGGTGGATGGGTGGGGACCGCAGAGGGGATGGGGGGCTGCAAGGATGGGTGTTGAGAATTATTTCTGTAACTTGTTCAATGTGTGTACTGCTTCCTTACAAATTAATTTTTCTTTATCGCAGGGTACGAATGAAGATGCAAGATATATAGCTTATTCAAGGAAGGATTTAAAGCTTTTTGTTGTACATACATCTAAATATGGATCGTCAAACTGATAATTGGCATATCACGTTAGCTTTTTGGACAAATTTTGTGGGATTATCATGTTTTAAGTTGTCAATTTGTAATAGTGTCCTATGTTTTATGGATAAGTTTTTGTGAATTACGTTTTCGGGATCCGAATATAATTTTGTAAATTACTACTGATTCAAAATTAGTATTTGTTTACATTGGCATCTTCTATAATATTATTAACTTTTTAAGAACTCAATTTTAATTTACAGAAATTAACAGGTACGAACATTATAATATATATGTTTATATTATATAAACAAAAGTGTTGCAATTTGGCAAACAAGTGTTTCAAATTGGTGCATACATACTAAGGGAAATCACGCTACAAATGTTGTAATTACTAAATTCTTGTTGTTGATTCATATTTTCTATATATTATGATTATGATCCGGTAGTAGATGTTAGGAAATTTGTTTCTTGAAATTCCTCTATATGTGCATCCATGTTTTCATGTACCTGAGACACCTACTTTAAATACTATATACTCCTGAAGCACTCCATTGCTCGCATATGAACTACCTTTAATCTTACTATATAGACGGGTCACAAACATCTTCATGGGCCTTCTTTGTACTTTCAACATAAGATTAACTGAAACCAACTGTAGGAAAAATACTCCATTGAGTTAGTGTATGTTCAACCCTATTTTTTTAAGACATAATTCAGATAGACGCCATATTAGTTTTCTATTAACTTTTGGTATGTCAGGACTTTCTAAAACTCAAGTAAAATTATTTTTCACCCCTCAAATTTTCATGTACAATATAAACATGATATCGTCTATTCTAAGGGTGACATCACCCAGAGGACTTTTAAGAGCCTTAAATAGAGTTTTGAAAAATTTAAAACTTCACTTAAGACTTTGTTAATACCAAAACACATAATTGAAAGATGTGTACAAAGTCTTGTCTTAAGATACATTTGACGATGTCATCCACACTCTTAAAACTCAAGGCTGAACATGCTCTTAGTCGCTTCAAACAAATCTCTGAACCTTCCATTTTACATTAATGGGATGACCCTTTCTAGGTCTACCAATGAGCAAGGTTGCTGGCATTGATATCATGATAAAAAATTTATAGGATCTTGTCATAATTTACATTGATGGAAATTTTGACCACTTAGAACTTTGATGGAGTCATATAAAACAATGTATCGATGATCTGACAACTTACAACTCAAGTGTTGAGCTCATGAATAACCCTCGCGTATATATGGATTTAAGGAGCATTGAGATGATTATCTCACTTTGAATATTTCAACTCATTTACTATTTAAGAGATTACTCTCCTAGTAAACATATGATTTCATTTTTGAAGTGGATGTTAATCCCCCATTACTCATATTATGAATGTAGGACATCTATATATTATACTAAAAGAGAAGCGGATCGATGTGGAGCTGACAAATGTCGCTCTCTGATTTGTTTCTCTTATATTATTTTAAAAATGTAAAAATCTTTGAAATCTTATATACATATATTTATAAAATTCCCTTTTTATTTTAGGTAAGTGGTTGAATATGTTAACTTAATACAATTTTTTTTAAATAAAATTACACAAAAAATGTAAAATACCTCTAACTTTTTTTTAATATATTGCTAAAAAAATATAATAAATATCTTTTACCATTAACTTCAATTTATTCTTATAAATATTATAAAATATCTTCGTATACAAGTGACGTTCTTTAATTCACTTCTCTTATATAATTAAAAATAAAGGAGGGAAATGTATTGTTGGGGCCCATAACATCAGAAAATTGAATAAAAACCGGCAGATGGTAGTGCTATCAAATTAGAAATGCTTTATTTGGTAGTTGTATAACAATTTTTTTTTATTTGGTAGTATTTTTCAAAAGTGGACATTTATTTGGTATTTTTGGACAATTTTTCCTAATAATAACTCAAATTGGAGGCCTTATTGTTTTCGGACCCAGAGCAGTTGCATACCCAGCACACCCTCAAAGCTGGCCCCGGGTACGGACACAAAATGGATACGTGAAAACATCACTGAAAAAATAATGGAGGATGCGAAAAGAAAACAATAAGAGAATATACATATAAATTTCAACATAATTTCAATAGAACATTGAGATAAATATTTAATTTATTAGTGATGATAATATGGTTATACACTATATAAATGGAGGTGGAGGTGGTGGTGGCAAGGGGGTGGTCAGATGAGAGAGAAAGAAAATGGAGGTCATGGTGTTGGTGGTGGTAGGGGGTGATCAAAGGAGAGAGAAAGAAGATGTAGATGTGTTAATTATGATAGTATATTATTAAACCATATTATTGTGTTAACTATGTTCTGGAGTTGTTAATTAACAAATCAAAGGTAATATTTCGTTAAATTTAACGGAATATTCTAATTTGGGGGTGATGTGGATAAAAGAGGGGAAGTTTTGGGGGTTAAATTAAAAAAATAAATTTAAAGGGGGTAATTGCTAAAAACGTGAAAATGTTTAGGGGTTATTCCTAATTTTTCCTTATTTTACTAACTTTAATTGTTGGGTTTTTCTCACTAATACCCATGTGTTTTTGCATTTTCTCAAGTGTACCCACTTTTACCCAATTTTCTCAGAGGTACCTATCAGCTGATCGACCATTAGTCAACCATAACCTGATTTGCATTCCTCACTAACGACGTTAGGTGAAAGTAATTACTTACGTTAGTTAAGTTCAAATGCATAATTAAAAAATGAAAATAAAAATAAGAGGGAGTTAGGCACTGTTTCTTTGGACTGAATTTTGCTGAACTGAAATTTTAATTTTATTTTTTTATATTTCCATTTTTAATTTTTTTTCTTAAATTTTTTTTTAATTTCAATTTTTATATTTAAATTATATATTTTTTTAAAAACGATCCGACTAGCCCCCGAACTGCGTTCCCGATTCGCCTCAATTTACACTTAGTTATATATATGTCAAAAAATGCTCTCTCAAGGTTTTACGGGCCATTTTAACCTTTAAAGTTCAAATTTGATGTAGAAATTTGCAAAAAAAAAAGACTAGATTAGCCCTGATTTATGTTCCTAATTCGCCTCGGTTTTAGCGCATTAATTTATGTGTAAAAAAAATTGCTCTCTCAAGGTTTTATGCAGGCCATTTTAACACTTAAGAGCTAGAATTGATGTCGAAATTTAAAAAATGACCCGATTAGCCCCGATTTACGTTCCTGATTCGCCTCGATTTGCACGCATTAATTATGTGTAAAAAAAATCTCATGGTTTTACAGGTCATTTTAACCCTTATGGGTCAAATTTGAGTTCGGAATTTGAAAAAAATGATCCGATAATGAAAACCGTCGCCGAAAAGTCAAAAACCGTCACAGAAAAATTGACCGGAAAAAGTCAATCGAAAAACCATCTTGTATTATTGGCCGGAAAACCGTCGCCGAAAATATCGGCCGAAAAAATGTTGCTGGAAAAGTCGGAGAGAAAAAGATCATGAAAAATTAATAACAACAACAACAATAATAATATTATTACCAACTTAAGTTAACGTCGTTAACTTAACGTTTCATCATTAAATTGGGTATATATCATTATCGATGATAAATTGATGGGTACCTCTGAGAAAGTTGGATAAAAGTGGGTACACTTGAGAAAATGCTAAAACACATGGGTACTAGTGAGAAAAACTCTTAATTGTTTGTCTCTTAGGTTTTGAATAATTTTCTTTCTCTCTCCTTTGACCACCCCCTTCCACAACCAACACCATCACCTCCACCAGCTTTACCCTCAATCATTCCAAGCTCCTTCAATCATTCACACACGTATATCGACAATCACACAATCAAATTTAGTAAGTTATGGGAGGGTCAGAGGAGCGAGAATGAAGTAATGGTGGTTGTTGTGGTCAAAGGAGACAGAAATGGTTATGGTAGTGGTTTGGGATGATGAAATGAAGAAGATGATGATGAATGAATGATTAGGGAGAAAGGAGAGGGAGTAATTAGTAAAAAAATGGGTCCAACCGTTAGATTTTAACAGATTTTGGTGATTTGGGGGTGATTTGGATAACGGTGGGGAAAGTTTGGGGTAAAAAATCAAAGGGGGTAATTACTAAAAACGTGAAAACGTTTTGGGGTTGTTTCTAATTTTTTCGAAAAGGTATGGGGTGCTTGAGATAAGTTTAATCAATTGTTTCAATGTTAGTAAGTGTGTCCAATGTGTGTTGTGTCGGAAATGGGGTATGGTAGGTTGGATGTGTGTCCGTACTTCCTAGGTTGTAACCGAATAAAGTGGTGAAAGCCATTGCCGGAAAAAATGGATGAGAAAAACATAACTGAGTTGAAAAAAACTGAAAATACGTCCAAAAGAACATGGGGGTGAACTTTTTTTTAATGTTTCTTTTTCATTCTATTCAATATTAATCAATATTTAAAATTTATATTTTTGTTTTATCTATTTTTTAATTTTATACATTTTGATTTTATGTTTATATAAATATTTTTTGTTTAGTAATTTTATTTTTTATATTTTTAGACTGCAGAAAAAAATTTTCCGAAAATAGTCGGCCAAAAAAGTTCTTTGGAAAAAGTCGATCGGAAAAAAAAATTCGGAAAAATTCGGCCGAAAAAATTTCCCCGGAGAAGTCAAAGGAAAAGGTTCACAGAAATATCAGCCAAAAAATTTTGCCGAAAGAGGTTAATGTTCGCCGAATAGAGTTGGTCAGCCGAAAAGTTGGCTCGAAAATCGGGTCAAAAACCGTTCACAACGAAAAAGATACTATTTATGACAGAAATTTCCGTCGTAAGCTATAACACCCCATATTTAAAATGCCTTTAATTGATGTGGTATAAATTACATTTTATTTTCTTAAAACTTTCGTTTAAACTTTGAGGGTGTTACCGCCACATTTTCTTTCCTCTAAAAATAAATGCAAGGCTAACCAAAACTTTATTAAAAACCAAAACAAATCCAAATTATCCAGGTGTACTAAAACAACTAAAGTCAATGAAAATGGGGTGGGCTAAATTGTTGAATTGGTGGTAGGATTCTCCAAATTTGTAGTCGGGGTGAGGTGGGTTCGATTTGGCTGGGGTCGGTTTACAAGCTTGGGTTGGGTGGTTGTGATAGGGTGGTTGGGGTCCGGGTAATAAGGTGCTGGTGGTGACAGGGGCAACACATAAAAAGATTAGGTGGTTATTTCTAATTTAAAAAAAAAAAAAGGAAATAATTGCTACAAACGTGAAAAGATTAGGTGGTTATTTCTCATTCCTCAAATATAATATAAAAAATTGAAATAGGCAACACATGCCTAACATTATTATTGTAACATTTTGACAACTGTTACCCTTTATAGTATAAGGCAACAAAAATGTTATATTACCTTGAACTCAAACAATACATTACTTCGTAATATTCAATCATTTAGGAGTGCTGCTATATATATATATACTAGCCTTATATGCACGCTATGCGTGCGGTGATGTTTTTTTTTTTTCAAATTTTAAATAATAAAATAACAAAAAATTTTAAAAATTAATACTTAATGCTAGCTAGATGGTATGAAATAATCCACATTGCATCACAAAACCATATAATTTTCTATTTTGAACTAATCTTCTTGAATAGCCAAGCACACTCATCAGCCCAATCAACGTCAAATATGTAATCCACATTATGAGATTGTCGTGCAGTCATGGCCCCACTCGGTGTATGTAAGAACCATGAATACTCTTTAAATCCAAAAGCTTTCATTAATTTGTTGAAAATTATTCTTCTTCCATTACCCTGCAAATTGTAATCAAATATTTGATATTTCATATAACAATATGTAGGAATTAAATGATTTTTAAGTTATTTGAACTACCTGTTTCAGTATTGATTTGATTTCCGTCGATGTACATTTGACCATGTGTTGTGTTATGTCATGCATTAATGTTACTCCCAATTGACCACTTTTGTCAGAAATTCTTAGACGTAGTAGCAATCTGATAACCGTAAAGGAAAATTAGTAACAAATACGATGGTAAGAAAACATTTAAAATAATTTTTTAATATTTATACCTTGGAGTTGTTGCAACATTAGAGAGATTGCATTGTACACATACATATGAAGTCTGATTAATGACAACTTTTCTTAAACAACGTTGGCATGCTTCATAGATGATCTCCTCAGGAGGTGTCTCGATACGAACCACATGGGCAACTAATCGACAATAGTGAACCTAACACAGGGAAAGAAATAAAATTCATATATATGTTACGTATTTGTTACTAATAATTTATGTCATGTAAACCAATTGTATAGATTTATCGTTAGTAACTTACAGTTCTTATGGTTGATAATTTGACTATTTCAGTACGAATAGCATTATAAATAGCAATTGATTTGTGTAGTCCAAATGAACATGAGTGAAAAGCTGTAACCCTTTTTTGTGCCAATTTATCTGAGTCATACCTATATTTGGTATGTGTTAAAAAGGTCATGTCCACACGAATTAATGCAATAGAAAAATCTATTTAAAGTCAGGCATACCATGTTGATAAAAAAGTAGTACTTTTATTATCTAGATTTAAGTATATTCTGCTATAATAACCTGTTGTAAGATATACCCCTGTACACGCGAAGAAGTCCAATTGTTAAATTAAAAAAATGAATAAGCAATGTGCATAGTAATGTGAATTACGTGATAGATATTAGTTGTACCATGGTAATTTTTCACATGAAGTCCACATGCAATTACAATTGGGCAATTTTGACCGCATGAAATTGGCCCATCTCCGAAGATATGGACAAACTCATTCCAGACCGTTAATTTTGTAATGCTCCACCTGTAGACGGAGCAAAAAAATATAACGTAATTGTAAAGAGAACATTATGCAACTAAGCAAATAATATTTGATCTCATATTAATTGAACATGGTGTACATACGTGTTATCCATGATTGCAATGTCTCTTTTTAATGAATTGGTACCAATATGCAGAATTGGTGATAATTTAAGAATTATTCCAATGACATCTGAAATAATTTACAAATTAAGGTTATGTAATTATTTTTTTTAATAAAACATTTATCAAGTTGTTTAACCAAAAAAATAAAGTATTACCAATCAATCTTTCATTATTGTCGATATGCCGACATATCTGGGATAAGAGTACCCTTTCATAGTAAAAGTAAGGCATTGATAAGTCATCTTCATGTTCACAAATGACGTAAGATTTATCTGTCAACAACATTTGTTTGTTGTCACGAACGATGTCATTCTTAAAATCGTTAGGAACTATTTGCACATTTTGGAGTTCATAAACTTTGTCCATTTGGAACCTCCCTAGAAATCTCTCAATGTGTGGGGAGAAAACAGTACATTGCATGCCATCACCCAATATAGAAATGTACAATATGAACAAATTATAATAGTAATAACAATGAAGCAATTCATCTCCAAGTAGTAGAAAATTATGAAATGTACCTCACTATCCACAAATAGCATCTTCCAAATCTGTTTACTTGTTCCACGATGTGTGAAGGTGAAAATGTCAAAATTATGAACCAGTCGAGCTCGTACATCATACTTTCTTAATCCGCACGGAAATAAATAAGTAAATGGTGTACAATGATAGTCCATCCTACAAATTGTTAATGATTCATAAATAAATAACATGTATTTAACTTTATTATAAAGTTGGCGCTTTAAATAGGTTTTTGTTCTTCTATTAAAAAATAAAACTCAATGAGCATGTTCAATCTACACACCATAATCTAACAAATTTTTATTCATAAAAATATATTTAATTCAAAGATTTCTAATGCTAATAATTATTTCATATCAAGTTACACTATGTAGAAGGTAATAAAACTTCTTTATACACAATATTTTTGGTGAATATTCCTTCCTTTCCTATAATCTTGCCTTTATCGATGGCAATCTTAGTCGTGTTCTTTGAAATTCCACGTGAAAGTGCCACGTACAGTTGGCCATGGCAAAACACATGATCAGGAAGGTATATCCCAACATGTGGGATCGTTTTCCCTTGAGACTTGTTTATAGTCAAACCAAAGCTCAACTTAACTGGAAATTGCTTCCTAACCATCTCAAAAGGTAACCTTATATCTTCTGCAGTTTTCAACGGTATCCGTGGCAAAAACACCCTATTACCCTTTGCATGTCCAGTTAAAATCTCAGCATAATAAAATGATCCTTCAGTGAATGACAAAGTAGTCGTGTTCCATTACAAAGACCATTCTTAGGATCGATGTTTCTGAGGAGCATTAAAGGAACACCAGGTTTTAGTTTTAGCACGTGTGGGGGTAATCCTGATGCGACTACTGAGTTTAGGAACTCTTGTTGATACAAATTCCTTGTATCATTGGGCACAGAATCATATGAGTAATATGTTCATCCTTCTCCTAGAAATCTGCCAATAACCCTGTCATTTATTGTAACGACCCGACTCGCTTAAATCGGCGCGGAAGAAACCGACGAGTCGAATAGTTAAAAACTACAACTTAAAATGCTTAAGAAATAAAACTAATTCCTCAAATATTGTTATTAAACCACAAAAGTACAAATACCCACAAGTTTGTACATAAACTAGTCCAAAAGTCAAAACTAGAAATACTAAAATACAAATAACTCCAACCACACGTCAGAGTCTAAAACAACGTATCAAAGTCCCTCCAACAACGTATAAAATCTATATAACTCCATCACTATCTAAAACAACAGAAAACAGTAAATACAACAGATAACAGTAATAACAACGTCGCTCGCCCAGCCCAAAGCTAAACAAGAGGATCATCATCAGAAATACCTGAAAAATATACAACAATCCACCATCAGTGGCGAGTAACATAACTGACTCACCCTAATGGGAATACACATGCACATAGCATAAATCAAATAAACAACATCAAACAACAACCCAGAGTACAAGATCAACCCAAACGTGAACTCGACTCAAACCAACCTAAACAACTATCTTTGGCGCAATCATTCGCATTCTAGACCGGACTGTGCTCGTACGAATGCATCTTACGCATTCGAACTTTCTACTATGCTCGGATTTGAGAATCTTACTCCCAAACCCCATGAAACCAATCTTACTGGAAATCCATGTCTCGTGAAACCAATCTTACTGGAATTCACAAAGATCACATAGTATGACTCCAACTATCCCAATACCGCGGATGGAATAGGGGCAACGTCTTAACCCAAAAACAAAGAATCTTACTCTAAGTTTTAGGCGTCTAAAAATGAAATCAAGCTAATCATTATTAATCTTTTAATCATCTTGATCATGTTATTCATTTTATTATTCAACCTAACTAAATTATATTGAAGAACTCGCCTCCAGCCTTGATTCTTGAAGATAACTAGTTAAAAATATCGAAGTTATACTCAAGAACTGCCTCTAGCCTTAATCTTGAGTCTAACCAATCATTATTCAACAATCTTTAATCATTCTTTAACCAATTATACCTCAATCTTTAACTTTCTTTAATTAATAACCCACTTTCTTTAACTTTCAAGACTCATCCAAGAAACTCAAAGAACTCATAAAGAACTCATAAAGACTCATCAAGAACTCATAAAGAACTCATAAAGACTCATCAAGAACTCATAAAGAACTCATTCAAGATTCAAGATCTTCAATCAAGAACTCAATCAAGATTCAAGAACTTCAATCAAGAACTCATCCAACTCAAACATCACACGCATATCATCATCATTGAACATTCGAAAATTCAACTCTTACTCATCCAAAATTCGTCAAACTTTAACATAACATTCATGCTCATAAAACAACCCATAATCAATCATAAAATCATGAAAACCATCATCAAAACATCATTTATACACATAAAAATCAGAATATAAATCATACATAAAATCATGAATAATCAACAATAAACAACCCAAACATGCATTTAATTCATACTATAAACATAGTACACCAAATAGGTTGAGAAAGCATGTTACCTTATTGAAGATTACACACAACCAACACACAAATATGCAGTCCAAGAACACGTCAAACACGAGCACACAACACGGCCTGCTGCACGGCTTGGCTCGAACCACACGAACACGAGCACACCAACACGGCTGCTGCTCACTGCACCACGCACGGCCACTGCAGCACGGTTCTTCACACGAACCACCACCTCACACGGCTGCTCTTGCACGGCCTCTTCACGGCACCACTCGACACCACCACGAACACCCACACTAGCACGAACACGAACCCAAAACCAAACCCGAACTAAAAGTCTTGGATGAAATGAATGTGTTTCGGATTGTGTTTGGACACCTAAAGATCAATGAACTTTGAATCTTTAAGTTTTGGGCTAGGAAAAATGATGAACAATTGATGGGTATCAATTGATCAAAAATGGCGTGAGGTTTTAGGCAAATGGGAGGGAGTTTGTGTTTTGAACTTTGATGGCTAATTGTGTTTAAAAGCAAGGATGACAAAAATGAGCCAAAGCCTTACTAACTCTCCTATTTATAGAGTTAGTTAAGGTGTGAACACAAGGCAAGTGGCAAGCCTTGCCATGCCTTAGGAAAACCGGCCAAGAGGGTCACTTGGGCCTAAATTGGGCTCTCGTGATCCATCGGGCTAATTTACAAAAACCGCATGATAGATCATGCCTAAATCGATTTAACCCAAAATATTAAATAATTAATCAGAAAATTAAATAAATAAAATTCTAATTAATTAAATAATAAATAACGTAAATAATAAAACTAAAAATAAATAGTTCAAAATAATTAATTTGAACTAGCACATAAACAAACATAAATGCACATAAATACCGGCAAAAATACCGATAAAATATGGGTCATTACAACCTCCCTTCCTTAAAGAAATCTCGTCCCGAAATTTCAAGGTGCAGGAGATCGCTCCCCATCGAACAGCTCTGGGTACTTCTGCCGCATAGACGCTTCCGTCTCCCAAGTCGCTTCTTCATGGTGTTGATTTCTCCACAACACCTTGACAAGCGGTACCTGCTTACGCCGCAGGGTCCTCTCTTCCCGATCCAAGATCTGGACGGGTCGCTCCTCATAAGTCAGGTTTGGCTCGATCACGACCGGATCCACTGAGATCACATGAGTAGGATCATGTACATATTTCCTTAGCTGGGAAACATGGAATACATCATGAACATTAGCCAAACTAGGTGGTAATGCCAATCGATACGCCACCTCCCCAACTCGTTCAAGTATCTCGTAAGGTCCCACATATTTCGGTCGGAGTTTCCCCTTCTGACCGAAGCGTACCACTCCCTTGAATGGCGAAACCTTAAGCAAGACTTTGTCACCTACTTCAAAAGCCAGTGGTCTACGTCGATTATCGGCGTAAGATTTCTGACGACTCTGAGCGGCCTGCATCTTAGACCGGATGACTCGAACCTTCTCGATAGTATCGTGTACCATCTCAGGCCCTAAAGCCACAGTATCGCTAATATCATTCCAACATATAGGACTCCGACATTTCCTGCCATACAGGGCCTCGTACGGAGCCATCTCAATGCTGGAGTGATAGCTATTATTATAGGAGAACTCTATCAAGCAGAGCATGCGTACCCAAGACTGGTGATACTCCAGAGTGCATGCTCGAAGCATATCCTCCAAAGTCTGGATGGTCCTCTCAGTCTGACCATCAGTCGCCGCATGAAAGGCAGTGCTCAACTTCAGTTCCGTCCCAAAGGCTCCCTGAACTGACTTCCAGAAACGAGACAGAAATCTCGGATCTCGATCAGAAACAATCTCCCTCGGAACTCCGTGAAGTCGGATTATGTCCTGAGTATATGCCTCAGCTAGACGCTCCATCGACCAGGTCATTTTCATCGGAATAAATCGAGCGACCTTAGTCAACCTATCCACTATGACCCAAATAGCATTCAAGCCATTGCAAGTAGGTAAGCTCACTACGAAGTCCATAGATACCGACTCAAATTTCCAGGTCGGAATAGGTAGTGGCTGCAACAGACCTCCTGGTCTCTGATGCTCAATCTTGACCTTCTGACAGGTCAAACACCGAGCAACGAACTCTGCTACATCCCCCTTCATCTTAGGCCACCAGAACTGGCCCTTAAGATCCTGGTAAAGCTTATTACCACCGGGATGAACAAAATAAGGCGAGTTATGTGCCTCGGACATAATTCTAATTCTGAGGTCAGAACAGTCCGGTACACACCATCTCCCTCGAAGGCGTATACTACCATCAGAAGGGATCTCGAAACCTACGGCTTTACCTTGCCATATAGCCTCTCGAATCCTAGCAAACAGTGGGTCGTTCTGCTGACCCTCGCGCAGTTCCTGAATTAAATCAGGCTCGACACCCATCGATGTCAGACGAAGTCTGGCAGAACCACGGCTTCTACTGAAGCTCAAGCGATGCTTGCGACTTAGTGCATCCGCGACCAAGTTCGCCTTGCCCTCGCAATAGTTGAGCGTCAGGTCGTAGTCCTTGATCAACTCAAGCCACCGCCTCTGCCTCATATTGAGGTCTTTTTGAGTGAAGATGTACTTGAGACTCTTGTGATCCGTGAATACTCTACACGAACCGCCATAGAGATAGTGCCTCCAAATCTTGAGCGCGAACACTACAGCCGCTAACTCCAAGTCATGCGTAGGATAGTTACGCTCGTGCACCTTCAATTGTCTCGATGCGTAAGCGATGACCTTCCCACCCTGCATGAGTATACAGCCTAAGCCACTCTTCGAGGCATCACTGTAGACCTCGAAGCCCTCTTCATCGTTCGGAAGAGTAAGAATCGGAGCAGAGACTAATCTCTGTTTTAACTGCTGAAATGCTTGCTCGCAAACCTCCGTCCAAACGAATCGAACCTCCTTCTGTAGGAGACTAGACATCGGCCTAGCAATCTTGGAGAAGTCCTGGACAAATCGGCGGTAGTATCCGGCCAAACCCAGAAAACTACGAACCACTGCCACATTTCTCGGGCTACTCCAATCTACTACAGCCTTAACCTTAGCTGGGTCTACCTTAATGCCTTCTTTACTAATCACATGGCCTAGAAAGGCTACTTCGCGAAGCCAGAACTCACACTTGGAGAGTTTCGCGAACCACTTATGACTCCTCAATATCTCGAGTACCATCCGGAGATGTTCCGTATGATCTGACTCATCTCTCGAATAGATCAAGATATCATCTATAAATACTACGACACACTTATCGAGTAAGTGGTGAAACGTCCGGTTCATCTGGTCCATGAACACGGCTGGCGCATTAGTGAGGCCAAAGGGCATCACCTCAAACTCGTAATGGCCGTATCGAGTACGAAAAGCAGTTTTCGGAATGTCTTCTTTCTTGACTGGAATCTGATGATATCCAGATCGAAGATCTATCTTCGAAAACACTCCTGCTCCTCGCAACTGATCGAACAGGTCCTCAATCCTAGGCAATGGGTACTTATTCTTGATAGTTACCCGATTCAACTCTCGGTAGTCTATGCACAGGCGCATACTACCATCCTTCTTCTTCACGAAGAGCACAGGAGCTCCCCATGGAGAAACACTTGGCCTAATGAAGCCCTTATCGATCAAATCCTGGAGTTGTGTCTTTAACTCCAATAACTCAGATGGTGCCATCCGGTACGGTGCCTTCGAAATCGGCGCTGTCCCGGGTACTAAGTCGATATGAAACTCGACATCACGCTCAGGTGGAACACCTGGTAGTTCATCAGGAAATACGTCTCTGAAATCCCTTACTACAGGTATGTCGTCCAACAAAGACTCTTTAGTCAAGTCTCGTACCTGACATAGATACACCATATCGCCTTTCTGGCGACGCTTCCTCATTTTCAAGGCAGAGATTACCTTTACTCCTTTCTTAAGGATGAACCCAGAGTAGGTAACTCGGTTGCCCTGAGATCCTCGGAATGTTACTGACTGATCTCGGCAATGAATAATCGCTTGATACCTTGATAGCCAGTCCATACCAAGTATTACGTCAAACTCCATCAGCGGAAACTCCTTCAGATCGGCCGTCGCCTGCTCCCCAGCTATCACGATAGGCACTCCTCGGAATTCACGCTTACTAACAAAATCCTCTCCGGAAGGGAGAGTAATAATCGAACTAACAGGAAGGCTGCCTCGAAGATTAGACCTCGAGACAAAACTACTAGCCACAAAAGAAACAGTAGCACCAGAATCAAATAAAACTAATGCTAACATACCAGAGACAAGAAATTTACCTGATACGACGTCAGGCTGAACCTCGGCCTCCGCCTCGGTCATACAGTAGACTCGGTTCTTCACTGGAGTCTGTGTCGGTGCCGGAAGTCGCTGAATCTCTGAATCTGGCTTCTTCTCGGGACAAGTCGACGCCTTGTGGCCTATCTTACCGCAAGTGAAACAAGTGATCGGAGAACCGTCGCACTTCTTCCCTGGATGGAAGTCTCGGCCGCAGCCTCTACACTTCGAGCCATCACTACTCTTACGCAAACTCGGGGTCGAAGGGGTACTGCTAGATGTGCCAAACCGGGGCTTCTTAAACGAAGCTGTAGTCGTCGGAACCGGAGCTCTTTTCTTGCTTGAATCTTCCTCGGTAATCGATGACTGTATCTCGAGTTCCACCTCGTAAGCCTGCTGGAACGTCGTTGCTCCACTGTTGATCACGTGAACTCGGATCCTCGGATCTAGCTTTTTGATGTAGCGCTTGACCCGATCCCTCTCCGATGGAACCACAGACGTAGCGAACCTCGATAACTCCGTGAATCGATCAGTGTACGCCTGGACAGTCATCTTACCCTGTGCAAGAGTAAGGAACTCCTCCTGTTTCTGCCACCGCAACTCGTCGGGGTAGAAACGCTCCTGGACCTTATCGATAAAGTCGGTCCAAGTCATCGCATGCAACGGCTGGTACGCATCCTTAGCTAACGTCCACCAGTTATCGGCCTCTCCACGTAAGTAATATGCGGCAATCTGCACCCTCTCGTGATCGGGACATAACGTCGCATCGAAGAGCTTCCCCATCTCGCGGATCCAGCTCTCTAAGGTAGTAGGGTCGGCAACCCCATCGTATGTCGGAGGTCGATGACGCGCGATGCGATCGAACGTCGACTGCGTATTCGGCGGATGACGACTATGGTGCGCCAACGTAAGGATCGCCTCCTCGAGTGCCCGCAACCTTTGTCGTCCAGTACTCAACCGGCGAGGTGTAGACATGCTGCCACGCATCACAACAAAAGACATAACAAGGAATAAATGTTAGTTCAATACCCCACTAAAGTCAAGTAACCAAAATAAAGGAAGAAAAGAAATGGAAAAGGTCCTATCCCGGTCTTTCTACCCAACTCTTCTCCCTTTACTTAAACTAGAATTTGGTTGATCACTCGGGAATAGTAAAGCTCTCAACTCCCGGGTTTAACTCAAATCCTAAAAACTTCACTTAAAACCTATTCGGCTCTGATACCAACTGTAATGACCCGACTCGCTTAAATCGGCGCGGAAGAAACCGACGAGTCGAATAGTTAAAAACTACAACTTAAAATGCTTAAGAAATAAAACTAATTCCTCAAATATTGCTATTAAACCACAAAAGTACAAATACCCACAAGTTTGTACATAAACTAGTCCAAAAGTCAAAACTAGAAATACTAAAATACAAGTAACTCCAACCACACGTCAGAGTCTAAAACAACGTATCAAAGTCCCTCCAACAACGTATAAAATCTATATAACTCCATCACTATCTAAAACAACAGAAAACAGTAAATACAACAGATAACAGTAATAACAACGTCGCTCGCCCAGCCCAAAGCTAAACAAGAGGATCATCATCAGAAATACCTGAAAAATATACAACAATCCACCATCAGTGGCGAGTAACATAACTGACTCACCCTAATGGGAATACACATGCACATAGCATAAATCAAATAAACAACATCAAACAACAACCCAGAGTACAAGATCAACCCAAACGTGAACTCGACTCAAACCAACCTAAACAACTATCTTTGGCGCAATCATTCGCATTCTAGACCGGACTGTGCTCGTACGAATGCATCTTACGCATTCGAACTTTCTACTATGCTCGGATTTGAGAATCTTACTCCCAAACCCCATGAAACCAATCTTACTGGAAATCCATGTCTCGTGAAACCAATCTTACTGGAATTCACAAAGATCACATAGTATGACTCCAACTATCCCAATACCGCGGATGGAATAGGGGCAACGTCTTAACCCAAAAACAAAGAATCTTACTCTAAGTTTTAGGCGTCTAAAAATGAAATCAAGCTAATCATTATTAATCTTTTAATCATCTTGATCATGTTATTCATTTTATTATTCAACCTAACTAAATTATATTGAAGAACTCGCCTCCAGCCTTGATTCTTGAAGATAACTAGTTAAAAATATCGAAGTTATACTCAAGAACTGCCTCTAGCCTTAATCTTGAGTCTAACCAATCATTATTCAACAATCTTTAATCATTCTTTAACCAATTATACCTCAATCTTTAACTTTCTTTAATTAATAACCCACTTTCTTTAACTTTCAAGACTCATCCAAGAAACTCAAAGAACTCATAAAGAACTCATAAAGACTCATCAAGAACTCATAAAGAACTCATAAAGACTCATCAAGAACTCATAAAGAACTCATTCAAGATTCAAGATCTTCAATCAAGAACTCAATCAAGATTCAAGAACTTCAATCAAGAACTCATCCAACTCAAACATCACACGCATATCATCATCATTGAACATTCGAAAATTCAACTCTTACTCATCCAAAATTCGTCAAACTTTAACATAACATTCATGCTCATAAAACAACCCATAATCAATCATAAAATCATGAAAACCATCATCAAAACATCACTTATACACATAAAAATCAGAATATAAATCATACATAAAATCATGAATAATCAACAATAAACAACCCAAACATGCATTTAATTCATACTATAAACATAGTACACCAAATAGGTTGAGAAAGCATGTTACCTTATTGAAGATTACACACAACCAACACACAAATATGCAGTCCAAGAACACGTCAAACACGAGCACACAACACGGCCTGCTGCACGGCTTGGCTCGAACCACACGAACACGAGCACACCAACACGGCTGCTGCTCACTGCACCACGCACGGCCACTGCAGCACGGTTCTTCACACGAACCACCACCTCACACGGCTGCTCTTGCACGGCCTCTTCACGGCACCACTCGACACCACCACGAACACCCACACTAGCACGAACACGAACCCAAAACCAAACCCGAACTAAAAGTCTTGGATGAAATGAATGTGTTTCGGATTGTGTTTGGACACCTAAAGATCAATGAACTTTGAATCTTTAAGTTTTGGGCTAGGAAAAATGATGAACAATTGATGGGTATCAATTGATCAAAAATGGCGTGAGGTTTTAGGCAAATGGGAGGGAGTTTGTGTTTTGAACTTTGATGGCTAATTGTGTTTAAAAGCAAGGATGACAAAAATGAGCCAAAGCCTTACTAACTCTCCTATTTATAGAGTTAGTTAAGGTGTGAACACAAGGCAAGTGGCAAGCCTTGCCATGCCTTAGGAAAACCGGCCTAGAGGGTCACTTGGGCCTAAATTGGGCTCTCGTGATCCATCGGGCTAATTTACAAAAACCGCATGATAGATCATGCCTAAATCGATTTAACCCAAAATATTAAATAATTAATCAGAAAATTAAATAAATAAAATTCTAATTAATTAAATAATAAATAACGTAAATAATAAAACTAAAAATAAATAGTTCAAAAAAATTAATTTGAACTAGCACATAAACAAACATAAATGCACATAAATACCGGCAAAAATACCGATAAAATCTGGGTCATTACATTTATTCTGTCGGCATCTTCATTCAAGGGAGTGATGACAGCCCTTTCTACCATAAAATTTCCGTCACCTATGTGATCATTTAGATTAGGAAAGATTTGATCAATCAACCCATCAATTGAGGTTTCAGCAATTATAGGTATTAACATTTCACTCGGCAATTTTATCATATCATCTGAGATGGTAGGTTCATCTCCATTACCAATAGAGAGTAAGAAATTAGAAAATCAATTATCATTTCTAGATCTCATGTTCTCCCTCAAATGCATAACGGAAATATGATTCCATAGTGGTGACCTTATTAAGGATGCATTAATCATTTGCGCTCTTGTTCCATTCCTCACAACGGGTAGAACCTGTCTAAAATCCCCACCGAACACAATTATTTTCCCACCAAATGGCAAGTCATTTCCCATCAAATCCTTAAGCGCCCGATCAACTGCTTCAAACTGATACCTATGGGTCATTGGGGCCTCATCCCATATAATGACGGAAGAATTTTGCAAGAATATGACGGTTTTGGAACGCTTAGTAAAGGAGCATGATGATGTGCTTTCAGGTTTCAATGGTAGTTGAAAAGTTGAGTGTGAAGTTCTCCCTTGGTGCAACAATGAGGCAGCAATTCCAGAAGTTGTTGTTGGGATAGCTATCTCACCTCTACCTTTTATTGTAGCTAGTAGAGCTCGATAAAGATATGTTTTCCCAGTACCACCGGGCCCATCAACGAAGAAAGCACCACCTGTTTTCAATGTCACAGCATTCATCACTGTATCATATGCATGTCGTTCATCGACATTCAGTTTGGCAACACACTCTATATCCTCAATAGGTATTGGAACTGAGAAGTAATCATCCATTATTTCATATAGCTCATCCACATTTTCAATGGATTCCGGTAAACTTGGCAATTCGCGGTAGTCTGAAATTCTTTTTCTTAGTGGCCGAAGAAGACGATCCAAGTCTTTAAGAAGCTTATAAATCAGAATTTCATTGTTGTTTGCCATGCTTGAAGTAGGATAATCCTCAACCATGTGTGGAAAGAACTCATCCCACCATGCACGTAGTCCAGTTGGTTGACAATATACCAAGATAGTTGCAAATAATCGTCTCAATGCTGATGGCATTCTAACTTGACATGCTTCTGCAAGACATTGATGTATGCTTTGATCATTCTCTATCAAACCCAATGACTCAGCAGCAGCTCTAAATGTAAGGTGAAGTATCCCATTGACTGTCCTTAAATGCTCAAATGATTGTGGTCCTTTTACATGGTTTAGTAACATTCGCAGGTAAAACCTCTCTGCATCTAGAGGTGAAGCTACATACAATCGACCAATTACTCTCTGCATGGTTTTACGTTGATGCCATTCACGTGTGGAGTTAATCCATCTATATTTCTCTAGAAATTCTCGATATAAGAAATTCCTGGCTACTGGGTCAATTGAATTCATTTTAAAAAACTCAGTCAACATTGTTTTAGAGCTTCTTGGGTCGGCCAAAATGCTCTCGATTGGCATATTCCCTTCGAATCTAACTTGGTGCATGTTGGGTAGATGAACTTGTAGGCGGTCTGCAGACGGGTTCATGCGAATTATTGGAAATTTGTAAAATTTCCACATAGCTTCTGGTGCACAAATCCATCTGGCATCAACAAATTGCGCAATCTCATCCCCTTTATGAACTTCCATGGATACTCTATCTGAACCCTTATGGATGTATTTATACAAATATTTAACACACTTTATGCTACTGCATATCTCTACATTAATGTGACAATCATACTTGTTCAACAACCACGGATTATTTGGAACCACCCATCTATTATCTACAGTAACTCTGGAATTCTCACGTATTGGTACAGGTAGATCACCTTGACGTCGACGGTACAGGGGATATGAGTCATTTCCTTGCATCGTACAATCAGAGAATGCTTTAGGAAACCCCTTCTTACAACTCCCTTTCTTCATGCATGGTGACCTTGGGTTCTGGACGCCACATGGATTGTGAATCATATGTTTTATTTCTGTGGAGCTCAGGCTCTTCTTGTTGGTTAGGAATCTCTGCTCTGACTATCTTATCATAATCATCAGGAGTGGCTAGTTTATCACTTTGATCCAAAATTAGTAACATATGAACATGAGGAAGGCCTCGCTTTTGGAATTCAATCACGTAAACATACGCAATAACTTTACCAAGTACATTCCTCTCTAAAACATCCTTTTTCAACTCCTCTAGTTTAGCATGAAAAACCCTTGTCAATAAGTCTGGACGATCATGAGGTTGTTGCCCAGGGTGCAATTTTGATATGATTTCTGGCCAGCAAGGATTGCACGTCATAGTAAGAAATATGTCAGGCTTGCCAAATTTCTGTACCAAAGCCATTGCATCCTGGTAACGTTGATGCATATCTCGCGGACTTCCAACGAATGATGATGGAAGTATAGTTCTTCGCCCAACATTTTCTACATGTAGGTATGAAATTAATAACCTTTGAATTTTTTTATAATTTTACGTATTACAATAGAGCATTAATGACATATACATACCTGTGTTATGTTCTCCAGCATTGTATGAATCCTCTAGTCCCTTGTACAAATCCGCACGAATTGTGTCTTGGTTAAGCGCAATCCACCGCAAATTGGATGCTTGCATCTTTACACAGTTGTCCACTGCGAATTGTTGACCTAAGCGGCCAGATCTGAAGATAATAGAATCGAAGCATTCTCTCATCTATTAAAGATATAATTTGGTAATGAAGTTAGAGAAATAATATTTTTATGGAAAAACAATTTTTGAATATAACTATATTTAAGAATTGTAGGCACCTGAAACATATAGGCATAAAATTCTCGACATGTTATCTTCTTTCCAGTAAAAGATCTGGTGTTCAGATCCCAACCATATGAGCCATAAGGAAAAAGTAGAGGATATTGCAATGGATCATAATAGCCCGCAGTATCTCTGATAGACATAAGATGTCCAGTGACAGATTCTACCATAATATCCCTTTCGTTTAAGTTAGAAATATCATCACCCCCAACGACAACTGCTGCAACTTGAGAAGCTGAAGGCATTGCATAATTGTGTTGATTAGGGGATTGCTCTTTTATGACAAATTTACATTCTTCTATGTCATCACGCCGAGCAAGATGTCGAAGAGTGTGAACAAAAGGATTATGTTCATTTAAAATGTTTTTAATCCTTTCGATGATATCCATTCTTAATGACTTGTTCTCAGATAAACGATGCTCATTTTCATGCTCGGTATCATATATGTACATTTGAAGGAATCGAGGACGATCGTTTGAGTTCAAAGGTAAAAAACCACCAATGCGATGATAAATTGAACCTTGTGCTCGAAATGTGTATACACCTTGTCGGGCATTGGCTAATTCATCATCTATTACAACTCCTATTGAAGTGAATGCAAAGACATGATTGTATTTCCGAATGTTCAGTCTAAAATGTTTCCCATCATCTCCTTGATCAGCATACAGGTCTAGTAAAGAAGACGATGAAGGGAATTTAGGTAATTTGACCTTCCCGCTTAAACAACACAATTCTGATGTTTCACAATTGAAAAGCCGTGCTTGACAGTGTGGACATGTTTTCATTGGAGGTAAAGTGAATACGGGAACCCCTTGACTTTCTTGGTAATCTCTTGCACAATTATGATATCTGCGATGCCCAACCTTCCAAATCCTTATTATAGGGGTTCCAGTTGTTGGCACTTGATTGACATTGGATGTGCTGCTTTCACCAACACAAAAGTGTCGGATGGGCATGTTACTTTCAGTTGCAATCCGAGAATAGTTATTGGCATTGATGTCAAATAGTGGTTGCACTGCATAATAGGTAGTGTAAATTATTTGAGTAATGAAATTTTAGGTTAGTGTTGTTGCCGAGTTAAGATACTCACAGTTATGTACTTCCTGATTTGGTGTAGCATGACATTGATGATTCGTGATGTCCACCAAAGGCATCCTTGTATTCAAGGAGGTGGATGCATCATTTTGATTCACAGCCACGTCTTTCAGTGGTGGGTGATTCAAATTGAATACGAAGAGGCGCCACACTATCATCTTGACGTCTAGCTCGTCTTCTTGCATTTTCTGATTGTCTTTGTTCAGGGGTACATGAATTTCTTTGTCGCCGTTTCTTTTCCATCCATCTAGCTCTACGTTGTTGCGAATTGAGCACTTCCAGTTCATCCATTCTATATCGTAACAAAGTTTTCTCTATTTGAATTGTCTTATATCGAATTGAAAAAATATGCGCGAGGATATATAGAAATGACATTGTGTTGATAAGTTTGAAGCGTTACATTACTTGCAAAGGGGGCAAATTTGACATGCCCCAAATATCTCTATATCAGTGAAGGGGAGCAATGGTGTCCCCTTCCAAAAGTCTAAAATAGCCCCTATAATTTACTAAATATCAAACAACCTCAATATTTACTAAAAAGGAAAGTTTTTGTATCCTTAAATTGAAATTCTTATAAAATAAATATTTCAAACAAAATAAAATTAAAATAAAAAATTATACAATTCTATACAAATAGACATCCATATGATATAATTCTTACACAAATATTTTACTTTATTTCATTATAGTATAGATTTGATAAGAGAAATAAAGAGTATAATGGATGATCTTTTTATTTTTTTTCCTTAATTTTTATACTATTTCAACGATATTGGAGAAAAAAAAGAGGATTACGAAATTAAAGGTCTGGAATGAGTTTGTCCATATCTTCGGACATGGGCCAATTTTTCACGCGGTGAATAGTGCCCAATTCTAGTTGCATGTGGACTTCATTTGAAAAATTACCATGGTACAACTAATATCCATCACGTAATTCAATATTATAAAATAGATCAATAATTATATTGCCAATTTATCGTTGATTGCTCTTCCAGTTCTTTAACTGACAATATTTTTTTATAATTTAAATAATAATTTTTTTAAATTATTATTTATAAGTACAGTATTTTTTTCACATTGTAAAATAGATGTCAGCTTAGTTACAAAATTTAAGTTTTAATTTTTTCACATCATAATACTATGCCCGAAAACTATCGTAGGATAAATTGGCCCAAAAATCTTTGGAAATAAATCAATGATGAAAAAGGATAAGTGTAACAACCCGACTTTTTCACTTGTCGATTTACGAAGAGAAATCGACAATCGGATCATTAATAACTTAAATAAAAATAAATCAAATTAATTTATTAAATTAAATAACTTTTATTAAATAAGTCTATCAACTATCCAAAACATCCCAAAAGTCATTAACACAAGTAGGGTCTTAAAGAACTGTCCCAACATGCTGGGAACATTAAATAAACTAATAAATGTCTCAAACTGTTCTGGGAAAACTAAATACTCAAAGTAAAGCTAGTCTACTCAAGCCCATCCAACGAAGCCCGCTCACTCTGCCGCAACGTCACCTGAAACTGAGGGGGGGTCCACCGTCAGTGGCGAGTAACTAGGCTGTCCCATTTAATCGAGGGACCACCAAACACATAATAGCATAGAAATACACATAAAAACTGTAAAGAACTTAATACATGCCTTTATACAAACATACAAAAATACGTATAAAGGTACGTATAAATATACGTATAAATGTGCGTATAAAATACATATAAAAGTACGTATAGGAATACGTATACATGTACGTATAAAAAATACGTATAAATACACCTGCAGAGATACGGTTAGAATACGTATAATTTACGTATAATGTACGTACAAACAACCCTGCAAATACGGTTAGAATACGTACAAAAATACACAAACCATCCATGTACATACATACGCATATATACTTACATAAATACAGATTCATACACAGCGGAAGACTTAGATATTCAAATACTTATACTTATAATATACAACTTAAATTAACTCAGAATCTTAACTTATACTATACTCATCATATACTATACTTTCGTATTTCATATTCATACTTAACATGTTCTCTTCATAAAATGTAACATATCTTATCATCAATAATCATATCTTATCTTATACCATAACATCGATCTTATAATAAGAACATAATATCTTCTTAGCTTTACATATGTACTTATTATATCATCTTATCTTATCATCTTTGCGGACTGTCTTCTTCAGCTCGTAGCGAACCTTTGCGTTCGCAACTTTCCTAAAACATGTCGGGGTGAACCTTTGCGTCCCACCCGTAGCCCTCCTCTGCGAGAACTAAGCCTAAGCTATGGCCATAACCCCTAACTAGCCCTCCATTGCGAGAACTACCTAGACGACTCCATATTCTAGAACCAAGAACTGCGCGGGGGAACCTTTGCGTTCGTCCCATGTGAGCAGTGGCATCGACTAAACCCAATTGACAACCTTTGCGTTATCGCAGGGGCGTCCTATCTTATTAACCCGATTGATGACCTTTGCGTCATTGCAGGGGCGATCTTAACTTATTATCTTTCAATTCTTTATATTATATCTTTATTTAATCATATCATATCATATATTGGGAAATACTAAGTGACCGTAATAGGAAATGAAATGTTCGGAGTCCCAGGAAAGAGAGGTGCGGCACGTATATTGGCCACCTTAAATACCAAGTCTTTCCTAGCCAGAGACCGAAACATAACATGTATAGCTATTACTCTGTTTCCTTTCTTATCCCTAGTAGTATCTTATGCAACTTTAAATCTTATCTTATACTGTCCTTGATATCTTATCATATACTTATAACCTATCCTTTCGGATACTAACCTTAATATCATATACTAACTTGTAGATATTATTATTAATAATTGTAATAGCCGAATACTATTAGTAATAATAATAGTCATATTATCTATCCCTTCACTTTACAACTTATCCCTAATAATTATTTTATCCGTAACTTTTATTATCAATTATTCCCTAAATTAATAATAATTCAAATTAAACAAAATTGACTAATTCTACCTATTCACACGGCATACTCAATATTATAACAATAATTAATCAAATTCCTTAATTTAATTTAATTACTCACTTTTATTACTAAAATTACCAAATATGGATAAAAATTCTATTTCCCTTGATTTTTAATCCACTCGACAATTTCCATAACTTAACCAAAATTATTTAATTAATTCATATAATTTAATCTACAACAAATAATTAAATTAAATCTACAATTACCATAAAAATCATACTTAACCTCAATTAACAAGATTGAAATTCAAGAATCAAGATTAACACTTGCTTTTAGTTCCATCATACACGGCACATATATATAATAGTTCAAGAAATAATGTTCATAATCAAGAATTCAATTTATACATTCAAGAATTCACAAGACATAAAATAATTAAAGATTAGAATAAAAACTCACATATTTAATCTAGTATGATCAAGACTAGTATAAAAATAACATTTTTAATTCTTCCATAATATCTTAATATCACTCGGCAATTCCAACAAAAGAACAAGATTTAGTTTTAATTCAAGATCTAATTATACTAACTAATTAATCATGTTTCATGCTTTAAAAATTAAAGAAACACATCAAAACATGAATATATATATACTCAAAAAAAACTTAGAATAAAAATCAGAAATATAGATCATAAATTTCATAATATATTTCGAACCATACATAAATATTACGAATTAAATTATACAAATTTTAATTATTAAAACATGCATAAATCATACACAGGAATCAAGAAAAATCATGAAAATAAATCAAGAATAATATATCATCATGCTCGACATTTTCAACTAAAACAAGATCAGATTCCCTACAATTTCCATATTCAATTCCTAATTAACTATGTGTTTTTCTACCCATAGATTAAAGAAGATAGCGAAGTTACCCGGATTCGCTAATTAAATTCCAAGGAAAAATTCACCTATTTGGTGAATGATGGCTCACGGTTTTGAGGGGGAACAAAGGGGAGAAGAAAATGTATTTTACTTTAGGGTTTAACTAAATTGGCAATTAGGACCCAAAAGAGAGCAAGGGATCCTATTTATAGAACACCAACAAAAACAAGCAAACCCTAATGTCAACTTAGGGCTGCCGTGTGAGGGGAGCAAAATGGGGAGAAATTAGCTAGTTTGTTACACAACTAGTTGAATGGGTCCAAAAGATTTAAATTAATTAAATTAATTTAATTATCCAAAAATATTAATTTAATTAAATAAAAAAAAAACAAGGTTGGCCCAAATACCATACAAGGACCGGCCAAGGTAAATAAAATAAAGAAATTGGGTCTTTGGCCCAATTTGGAGGAGAAAAGATTGGGTTAAAAATAAAAACAGTCCAATTTACATGGCCTTTTGGACTTAGAATTTAATAAATAACATTAATAACCGCGAAATTTTCTGGCCCAAAATTCCGGGTTATTACAATAAGTGGTGAAGGAACTAAACTAAATTAAATTGAACTGAATAAAAAATGAATTAAAATAAAATAAAATAAATTGAAATAAACTAAACTTTAATTAACTCAAATAAAATACTTTTAACATATTATAGGACAACAAAATACATCACATTATAAGAAATGGGCCTTGGTAGAGCAATCAATGATAAATTGGCAATAACACTCAACTTCTTTAACTCACAAACACATTCTCAGAATTTTAAATCACATCTCAATAACCCTATCCTTTGCTCTCTCTCTATCCTCAGTCCTCAAACTCCGCCATCTCCACCTTCTCCGCCGTCTCTGCCGTTCAGCCGTCTCCACCTTCTCCGCCGTCTACACCAGCCGTCGTCGCCAGGCGTCGTTCGCCAGCCGGATTTCACCTACACCGGATTTCCCCCCACTAAAATATACTTGTCTGTAAATGCCACTATACCAAAATGCACGCTATGCACCGCTTAACAAATCATCCTACTTTGGATTAACAACTAGTCTGTAACTCAAATTCATATTTCCTTTATCGATTTAATTAACTAATAAATGCTTGTCATGTAAATTCAATCTGCTAAGCAATATTTTGTCTATTATGTAAACAAACGACCTTGTATCATCGGGCACAGAATCATCGTCTTCTTCGCATTCTCTCGGCAACCACCACAAACACTCCACTGGTTGGGCTGCCTCTGGATAACCACCACCACCGCGGTTGAGAACCCACAAAAGTACATCCATGATCCTCTTCGAAGTGTAAGTTTGTGTTCATCTTTGTTCACTGTTCTTTGTTGTTTGTTTATTGTTGAAGTTTTATATAGTTGTTGATTTCTTTTTTTTCTTGAATATGTTGATTTTGGGTTGTGATGTTGATTTAATCAATCTGTAAATTAAATTTTTTTTTTCCTCAAAATTTTTCGTTTCCTCCTAAGATCTTCAATTTCTCATCACTTTAATTTGGATTTTATTTTTTTTGTCTTCCTCCTAAGATGTGGCTAACGATTGTTGCATGTTATTTTTTTTGTTTTAATTTTCTATTTTTTAATTTAAATTTAAAGCGGCATTTAAAAAAAAATATTAATTCCCAGCTGAAATAAAATTAATGTGTGTTATTAACATTTTTTTTGGGTTGGGTGTGATTTTTTTTTCACTTTTAAACCGGTCTTTTTTTTTATCTGTTAAATATGTTTGAGATGATATTTTTTTTTTATATTGCTGGATGCCTGGATCTGTTAATTAGATTTATTTCAAATTTTTAAAAAGAATAAAAAAAATCAAAAGTGTATATTTTTAATAAATTTTTTCCTTTGTTTTATAAATTCCAATTTTAGATTTTTAATAAATTTTACTACATTATATATTTTTGAATTTGTTTAATATATAAGGGTGTGAATTTTTCTACATTATATATTCTGTATTATTAATTTATAAAAAGTGAATATTTTTAATTTTTTTGTAATTTTTAAAATCCTGTATTTTATTTTTTTATAAATTTAACTACATTATTATATTATGTATTATTAATTTATTACAATTTTTTTTTTGAGAATTATTGGAAAAAAATTATACATTTATGATCTTATAATATTTATTTTAACCTATTAAAGTAGATTATACTGACTATGTACAAATAAAACACACATTTTTATAATAATTATTTCCAATAGTGTTTGGAAAAAAATTAGTCCATAAAACGAATAATACATACTGAGGTATGAACCAAATTTATAGAATGATTAAATGGGGACTAACCTTTGTTGTTTTGTAATTGTGGCTGTAATAAAAATCAGCTGTAAGAAAAAAAGTTTATATATATATATATATATATATATATATATATATATATATATATGTCATATATAACAGAATTTAAAAGGGAAAAAAAAGGAAAATATATTCGAATCATTATTGACTAACCTTTCTTATTTTTTCATTGTGGTGAAATCCAAATTTTAACATGTAAGAGTGAAGAAAATTGTTAGTTTGCAACGAAATAACAATTTGAATATTAACTATGATATGACTAATCTTTTTGCAAGGAATGTTGGAGGCTATGCAAGTGAAGACCAATGGATCCTTCTAGGAGAAATTGTCAAAAATTTCAAAACAGCAATACTACCATTCCAATTTTATTTTTTTAATAATTTTTTGAATATGTGATTATGTAGGGTAGTTATCATCTTCTCATTCAATATTAGTATTATAGTAATAAGGAGCGGTCATTTGCAATCCCAATTCTTCCTCACTTTCCTTTTAATGTGACTTTTGATATGCCTTTTAATATTATCATTCTAATTTCAAATTTTTGCTTAAAACTGAAAGTTTATGTATTAGGTTAATTATATTTTTTGGTTTGGCAAGTTTTGATATTTTGTAACGTTGGTCAACCATTTTCATTGATAGAGTTATATTTAATGGGTATTTAATTTTTTGTTTTATTTTTTTATTTCCTTTTACTGTACACTGTAATTAATTTAATTTGTAAGGCTAATTTAGACATTTTGGGGGGAGACACCATTGCTCCCCCCTTCTCTTATATTATAGAGATTGATTAATCACTACATATATGAGATATGTTAAAATACTTTATGTTGTATTTGTTTATGATCTTATATATACATCACAGCTATTTGATTTGATACATCACGGCTATTTTTAGATTCTATTAATTGTATCATTAATGCATAAACATTATAAGTAGAGATTGCCCCATATTAAATAATATTTTATCAAATCTTGTAATATTTTTACATATGCAAATCAATTTTTACTTACCACAAATTAAAAAATACGTACCATTTTTCCATATTTTTAATTTATACTATATTATACTAATTTTCTTAATTGATTGACAACTAATTTGGTCAATATGTCATGTGTCAATCAATTTGCATTAATGTCAATCAATTAGTATACGTACCATTTTAACTATAATCTTTGTTAGTTGCTTACCCCAAAATAAATATATGATAGAAGATTGCACATATATCAAACTTATATAAATATGTACCAGTTTCAATCAACACTAACACAATTGCAAAAATAATTAACACCACCTCATTTATAAAAAAATATTTACTTTGTTCAATCACAATGTCATTTACTATGGCATCTGATATCACCCTTCTTAAAGAATCATGGAAAATTAAAGTTAGAATTGTTAGGTTATGGTATCCACTGGATTACAACAACCCCAAAATAACTAGCTCAATTGAGTTAGTAATAGTTGATACAAAGGTATACGAATTTCTTTTTAATTATGTGTCCATCTTTTTATGTGTTTATGTATACTAATTAATTTTATCTGCACCATTAAGGGGTCAAAAATACAAGCAAGCATTAAAAAACATTGATTTCAAGGTTTGAAGGGTTTGTCATGAGGGCGCTTCCCGTATTATCTCCCACTTTGGAGTGGGTAATAATACTGGTAAACATAGATGTAATACCCCGGAAATTTCACTTTTAAAAACTCTAAACATTACTTAAAATTATGTCATAAAATATATTTGAAAAGAAATTTCCAAAGCATTACCGTCACGTGTGAAAACGTTTCGGCTTATTCAGAATTTTGCAGCGGAAGAAAACTTAAATCGAACTTAATCTCAAAAATAAACCTAACTAGTTAAAGCTTACAGTCTAGTAAAATTTTAAAACCCTTACTTAGAAAGCAATTGTTTTTGAGATAAATAATTTATATGAAATTCCATTATAAATAATCGTAAACTCTCTCTTCACACCGATCCCAAGACCATGCGTATGCTGAAAACTTGAACTTCACATTAAAGTTAAACTGTGCAATTCTGCTCCCCAATAATATAAGTGCATATATTGGTTCATCACAGGGTTACTAAGGCGAGAGCCATGACCAAAGAAGACACAAACAAAAGCACGTAATCAGCAAAAGCTTAGTACATATATACAACAAGAGATGCACATATAATATAACAAGATTATGTAATGCAAATGATAACCTGCTAAACACTCTACATGATCAATTCCCATACATTCCTAGACTCTATTAGTTTATAAGGAGATTTGGATTCAACATCGAACGAGTTTCCAAAGATAAGTAACCATGCTCACCAGAGCCCCACTCAGTTGCAACTCAAGTGGTAAAAACGATGCCACTTAAGAGTGGCGGGATCCCAAGCCAAAATAATAAAAATAAACAAGGGTGAACAACGTCTTATACCCCTCGTAGGACGCTATTTAGCTTCCCCCATATGTTCATACTCAAGGTATATACGTTCTAAGAGTTTTGGTGTGAATCCTCTTTCGCTTTACGTGATTTATCATATTTAATTAGTAACTGTGAAGACTCACCCCACACAAGACATCACACAATGTCAATGCGTCACACAATCTCCCAGAGGGAGAGAGTAAAAATACTATCTAGTCTCAATCTCTCGAAGGAGAGAGTAAAACTCCTACCCAGTCTCAATCTCCCGAAGGAGAAAGTAAAAACAATACCTCTAGACTCAACAGGTGAGTAATAACAGTTTCCTTGCCTAAGTTGCGACATATTTTCTTTTTTCATAATCATAGCAAACAACCAACACTGGGGAATTCATACTACTTGATATATTTTTGTTTTACAACGTGAAGGATTATATAAATAAATAAATTTCCTTTTCCAAACTACATGTACCCATACATATATATATACATGTACAACATTTCATCACAGTCCACACAATTTCTTAACCTATACTATATACTAAAACAGGATGTTGCTGACATCATCCTCACCTAAAAATGTATATATGTCAATTTCTCAATCAAAATTTTCCCTCCAAAAAGTTTATGACATCATCTTTTCTTTTCTTTTTTTTCTTCTTTTCCTTAGCATTTAACATACTTTGAAAATTTAAATATCATTAACTTCGTTTTTCAATTTTCCATATGCAATTAATGACCAGTATAATGTTTTATTATCATAATATTTTCTTTATTTTGTCAATTTTCAAATATTTTAAAATTTATACTAAAATCTTTTTATTGATGTAATAATTTTTATATTAAAGAATCTATATTAATTTTCAATTGACTTATAATCTAACAAAATTTTAAATTTATCAAATATTATTTGATAAAACCGTGCATAGCACGGGGCTAACCTAGTCATGTTACTACTTTAGGAAATAAGTCTTGTGTACACATGTACCTGGTATATTAGATTCCACTAGCCACAGTTACTCGAATTCACGAAATTCAAAATCCCCTCACGCACAACAGCACCAGGGAAGGCTGCAGGCGGCAGCGGCGGTGGAGGAATCCGGCGAGCAGGGCGGCAGGCCGGTGGCACGCTTGCGCGACGGCGGTCCCCGGTGGTAGCGGTTGCTGGTCGCGGTGCTTGCTGATTGTTGAAGAAGATTCAAATTTATTTTTTTTTCCTTTTTCCCTTTTGTTCTTCTTGTTTGCTGTGCTACGGGAGAGAATAATTAGAGAGGTTGTTTGTGTTTTGGTTTTTTTTTTCTTTTCTAATTTAAGGTTTTGACTTATTTTGGTCTACGCTAAGGTATATATATAACTCGGATCTGGTTTGGATTTTCCGCTGGGTTGGACTTGTGGCATTTGTTATAAAAACTTTTACCCTTTTTCAAACCGGAACATTTTATTTTACCAACGACGCCCAAAATACACAATTAGAACTTTTAATATTATTTCAAATATGATTTTATAAAATTCCTTTATAAATATATAGATATTATTTAAATACCCAATAAATAATATTTTTTTTGTAAATACTGACTTAAAACCATTTTATTAATCCTAATTCGTAAAGCATATAAAAATATTCTTTTAGGCGTAAAAAATACGTGTATAGGTTATAAAATACGTATAAAAATACATGTATAAATGTACAAAAATACGGGGTATTACAATAGATCTACTCGGCATACCTACAAAATAAACTTTTTTTCAAGACAATTGTGAAGGAATGTGAAGATGCTCAACTTCCTCGACATAGTTTTTATTTTGTCTCCTTTGATAAAATCCTTCAAAAACGGGAAGATGACGTATTTTTAGTGGGTAAGATATTTTGATGATTTATTATTTTCCATGTAAAAATTAATGAACAGACTTTTCCACTCAAAAATATACATGTTATTGGAGAACTCATTGGAATGGGTGATCATATCAATGTGTCTAAAGATGATACTCCAAATTACAAGCTTGTAGTCGAGCTAGAAGATTTGAAATAAGAAAGAATCTACATATTAATATGTTCTTAATCATATTAATTTTATCTTGTATATTTGTAAATGTTATTAATGTTGTATTATATAACAAGAACACATTGAGCTGTACTTTATGGGGGAAATATGCCATTCAAATGTCCAGCTACAATAAAGATGACATTAAAGGGTGCATAATTATTTGCAAAAGTAAAGATTTTTCGTGGTAATATTTTGGATGAATCGTGTTTCATTTGAATTTTCATGATTATTTATCATTATTAACTTAAACCCTTAATTTTTTTACTTGCTTTTTTTGGTAATAGATGAAGTTTCTTTTTCAAACTCTCTATTTGCGACAAACCTATTCATCAATGAGGATATACCCGAAATTCAAGAATATAAGAAAAGGTATTTTACATTCTTTAATTATGTAGTTATTCTAATGATTATCTTATAATGCTTTATAATAATGAATTTAGAGATTATACTATAATTGCGTATTAATATAGTTTTTGTTTTATTATGTAGCATCGATAATGGAGATGATTCTCATTCGATTGTAATAACTCATTTGTCAAGTAAGAATTCACATTCTATATCAGATGAATGTTTAAATTTGTCTGAAAGAAAACAATTAGATGAGATATGTGAGACCAAAAAGGTATAACCAAATAAAGAATGTTATTATAATTTCTATTATTTTAATGTCTATTAGCTTGATATAAGAATTACTCATCTAATTCTTTACTTTATAGGAGTGCTTTTGTGTGACCTTTGCTACCATAATTGGCATTGAAGACGGGAACGATTGGTATTATAACTCTTGCAAAAACTTTAACAAGAAATTAAAATTGACTATGAAGGTGGTGGAAAATATTGGTGCTTAATGTAATACCCTGAAAATTCCCTACTTGAAAATTTTAAATATTATTCTAAATTAAGACGTAAAGTATATTTGAAAAGAAATTTCCAAAGTATTACCGCCACGTGTAAATGTTTCGGCTTATTCAGAATTTTACAGTGGAAGAAAAACTAAAACCAAAAGTATAGTGTTTAAAGTAGACATAATAATATTATTTAAAACCTTACAATTTGGAACCCCTAGTGGCCCTTCACTAAAAACTAAAAATAGATATGAGAAGAACCCACTAATTTTAAGAAATAATTAACATAACTTTTAAGGTATTGAAACTTAAAATAAATAGTAGTGAGTAATAGAAATAAATACACTCGATCACTCCCATAAACCCTAGATGATGCAACTGAAATCAGGGTTCCATCGCCATCTAATTTCTACATGTACAATCTGCTCTCCAAAATTTCCGAGTGAAATAATGGATCGTCGCAAACCCACCAAAAAAGAAAGGTGGATAACACACACAAAAATGCACACGTAGTCAGCGAAAAGCTGAGTACATACATACAACAGGGTGAGAAATAAATAAATAAATAAATAAATAACTCGATGTAACCGAACCAGGACTAAGGACTTCATGATTAGACAAAGAAAAAAATAGTGATCAGATTAAATAATGGTGGAATGTAAATTAGTGGATTATTTATTAAGAGATTGGATTCACATCGAACGGGCTCCCAAAATAAAATATAAAGAAAGTTGCCTACCACGGCTGCCACCTGGCCACGCACTCGGTTGCGATCCGAGTGGAAATATCCACCGTAAGGTGGGTGGGATCCCAAAAATAAAAAAATAAAACAAGAGTGAACGACGTCTCGTACCTCTTGATAGGAGCATAAGCTCCCCCATTGTTCATACTCAAGGTATATATGTTCCAAGAGTTTTGGTGTGAATCTCGTTTCACTTTACATGATTTACAGTGTTATTAAGAGAAGTCGGGTTTTAATTAATTTATTTCCCTAAAAAATCTACAACACAAACAATCATAATTCAAATCACACAGTTGCAGGTTTATTTATCTTTTATTTAGCGATCACATAATTATTAAATTCCTTAATACTACCTTGCCCAACACAATGGTGGTAAAATAATATTAATGCCACCTGGCCCCACATTAAGTGGTAAAAAGGTTCATAATTGAACTCATAACCCAAACTGTGATAAAATACCCAATTTTGGACAACATGCTGTAACAATATATATTTTTCCCTTTCCACAATCACAGATGTAACATACAATCAGTCATCACAGTTCAAATCATGCCCTAGACATAATATTACATGCAGACAACTTACTGAGTACATACATACCTGATGTAGTATACTCTACTAGCCACAGTTAACTGAATTCTCTGAATTCAATGTATCCTACAATAAAATATGGGACTAATTAATTCCCTTGAACACATAACCTATCCTAGTATATATTACAAGATTCCAGCTTCTATAAAATTCCAAAAAAATACTTTTTAACCTTTTTCTTTAATTCAATAATTACATTTTTGTGCCCTCCACTTAAAACACTAAGCAAACGCTTGAATAAATAAACAAACTAATATTTAGGCGGGGATAAATAAAAATTCCAGCCCTTATACGAACATCCTAAACCCTTCTAAAACGTTCCGAACATCGATTTTTATCATTCTAACAACACCCAGCAAGTTGCTACACCACCGGAAACCTTTATACACTACTAACGACAAAACCTTTTGGATTTAAACCATTTTTCCAAAATCACAGCAATTTAAAAACCTTATAAACCCATAAAACTGATGTTTAAAGTCCCAAATTCGCATATAAAGTTAATACAACGCGCAGGATATAATTTTAACCAAAAATATTCAGAAAAAAAATTAAATATAATAATTTAAATAAAATTTCAGAATAGTATCACTTACTAAAATACCTTTAAAACATTGGAAACATAGTTCAAACCCTAACTTATTATGAACAATTCCGACGCATAAAACCCATAAAGACGCATATATCAAACAAGTTTCTTTGAATTTTTAACCCCTTTTAAAATCTGAAAATGATTATTAACATCAACATAAAAATCAAAATTAAATTTCCTAAAGAAAACCTTGATACGAAATTTATACAGTAAAAACAACATATTCATCAACAAAATTCTGGGGTTTATATAATACAAATAAGATCTGAAATTAAACCCTAAAACGTAATATGAATCAGAATTTAAAATTGAGAAAAACCCATCCAAATCAATGTTTAAAACATATAATTGTCCTCTATAAATTCAGATTTGAATTAAGATAAAACTTAGAACAAAAAGAAGATTAAAAGAGAAAGAGAGTTTTTTTTTTTAAACAGTACCACTCGACAGGGCAGGCACGGTGGCGGCGGCGGTAGACTCGGCGATTGCTGGCCCGGGTGGTGGTCTGTCCGGTGGTAGTGGCGGTCTGCTTTAGATTTTCTTTTGAAAAAATTGTAAAAAATAAGTCAACCTTTAGCCGACCTTCTCAAATTAAGTCAACCTTTTGATTAACTCAAAATAAGTCAACCTAATATACATGTCTTCTCAAATTAAGTTTTTTCACTAATTGTTTGTTGATTAAATTAACATTTTCAATGAAATATCATATAAACAACAACATTTTAATGCACCGCTTTAATTTTACATTGAAATTATTAACTTTCTCAACCGGTAAATTAGTGAAAAAACTTAATTTGAGCGGATATGTGTGATAGTTTGACTTATTTTAAGTTAATCAAAAGGTTGACTTAATTTGAGAATACCGGTTAAAGGTTGACTTATTTTTTACAATTTTTCCTTTTCTTTTTTCTTTTCCTTTTTTTTCTTTCTCTTGTTCGAAGTAGTACGGGGGAGAGAGAGGGTAAGGTTTGTGTTTGGTTTTATTTCTTTTTCTTTAGCTGATTTAGGGTTTTGACCTGTTTTATTTTATGTTATAGGTATATATATAATTTGGGTCCGATTTGGATTTCTAGCTGGGTTAGGCTTGTGACAGTGTGAATAAAAACTTTTACCCTTTTTCAAACCGGAATACTCTATTGTATAAGCGACACCCAAAATACATAATTAAAACCTTTAATTTGGAAAAATTCATATGAATAATCCCAACTATTAGAGGTCTTCCAATATTAATCCCAACTATAGGTTATTTCACTATAATCCAAACTAAGGGGGTAGTTTTATGATATTAGTGCATACTAACTTTTGACCGGCTACGATTTTCTTCGTAGAAAGGGAGGAAGGTATAGTCAGGTACAATAAATAAGAAAAGAGGAAAGATAACGAATACTTATGAATTGGTGACCGATTACAATAGTTTAAATAAGTCAATGGACTAATATCATAAAACAACCCCCAAAGTTTGCATTATACTGTAATAACTAATAGTTGGGATTAATATTGGAAGACATCCAATAGTTAGGATTATTTATATGAATTTTTCCTTAATTTTATTTCAAATATAATTTTATAAAACCCCTTTATAAATATTTAGAAATTATTTAAATACCCACTTAGTAATATTTTTGTGAATATTGACTTTAAACCATTTTATTAATCATAATTCGTAAAGCATATAAAATATTCATTTGGGCTTATAAAACATGTGTTTAGGTGTATGAAATACGTATAAAAATACATATATAAATGTATAAAAGTATGGGGTATTACAATCTACCCCCTTAAAATAAGTTTCGTCCCGAAACTATGGACAATCTTAATTCAATATTCCAATTAGAGGTGAACATTTTTATCCTACAGCTGAAAATTGCAATACTACTTAACTCTAATTATGCACATATTTGTGCTCACAAAATCATAGCAACCATGTTGCCGACGCAATCTCCACTTATAATTAACAAAATATGAAGAAGAACCTCAAAAGGAGTGTCAAATATCCTTGAAATGAACAAATTTATGTTCAAATTCTTAACTTATAATGACATCTTTGACTCTATCGCTGGAATTGTAACACTAATTGTCTTTTCCTTTGCACAAAATTTCTGCTACCTAGCAAACTTCCATAAACACTACAACAAAGTTGCATAAATTAACGTAAGAATGACTATGATTTTTGCAAAAATATCGTCATTTTATGACTTATTTACTCATAAAAGAAAGAATCCAAATTTATCGCACTCTACCCCCTTAAAATAAATTACGCCCCCGTAACTCGCAACATAAAATAAATTGCTATTTTTGAAAACAAAAGGCATTCTTTTGAAATTTATTGACGAAATAATTTATATCCTATAATACTTATTTCAATCTTCTATTAAATCCTTAAATTTGTAAATAAGTTAATCCACACCCTACAGACTTTATATTCTCAAATACCAAAATTGTCCCATTCCTATGTGGTAAAATTTTCACTGTGTTATCTTATTCATCCTTAATAAAAGTTACTAATTGTTAATATCTCCTCAATAAACACAAATTCTCGATCACGTCCTATATTTAAATAGCACCTAAATAAATCATCTTTATCCAATAATCCTTAAATTATATATATCCAAACTCTCTTTTTGAGCACTCTTATCATCCTTTTTTTCCCTTCCATTAAATATTATATCCTCAAATGAAAAACACTACAAAGCTTCCATTAAATATCATAAATAACCATGAAATATATGAATGTACTTCCCAACAAACAATTTATAATTACCACATAAAATTCCTCTGTATCAATTATTGGTGACAACTCTAATTTACATTATTCCTTCCTTATTATCTGCACTCTTATCCTCTATTAACAAACTTTACCCTTATTGAACCATTCGACCAAAAATATAACTTATCATCAATACACACTCATATCTTTAATAGCAACATTTTTATCATTTCATATATAAGTAGCTTCACAAGCACCTCATAACTAAATTAAAACTGTTAAAAGACTTACATATTCCTCTTATCTCACCTCAAGATCTCCTAAAACGCACAAACAATATTGGTGTATTATTAATATTAGGCTTATTTTGCCTTGTAATATTTTTTAATTTTTCCATATATTAGTTAGTTAGTTGGTTTTAGTTGTATTCTTATATATACTCTTGTTTTTCTTTTCCTTCTCAATCATAACAAAATATTCTTTCTTACTTTACTCTTTACATTCTCTCAAACTTCATGGTATCAGAGCCACGACTTTCACCCAGACAATTTGATTTTCTCAGATTCATCACCATCTTCCTTAATAGCTCAATTTCTCAGATTCATCATCATCATCTTTGAATTTCGATCAAATCAATTCTTCAATTTCTCTGAATTTCGATCTCTTCGAGAATCAATTCCTCTTAATTGTTCTTCTTTCTCCGATTCTTCTTTAACCTAAAATGGCAACCATAACAGTCCTACCTTTAAACCAAGATTCTTCAAGCAAATATTACATCCATCCTTCAGATTCCAATGCCATACAAATGGTTTCATTCAAGTTCAATGGGGATAATTTTCACGATTGGAAGAAATCCATGCCAATTACACTCTCAACCAGAACAAATTGGGGTTCGTTAATGGAAGCATTGAAGAACCATCAGAGGATTCCACACTTGAACACGATGCTTGGGAGCGTTGCAACAATCTGGTAATTGCTTGGATCCTTTACAATCTTGAACCAAAAGTTGCTAAAAGTGTATTGTCATTTAAATCTGCAAAAGACATTTGGATTAATCTTACAGAGCGATTTGGTGATGCCTCAATGACACACATCTTTAATCTTGAAAAACAATTGAATAACCTAGCTCACGGATCTTTGTCTATAGTTGAATTTTATACACATTTCAAAACTATTTGTGACAATTTAGATGATGCTGACCCTCTCCCATACTGCACATGCAACAAATGTACTTGCAATTTGACTAAAAGAATTAAAGTTCGTGAAGAATCTAGAATTGTAGTTAAATTCATGATGAAATTGAGTGATATTTTTGCTAATATTAGAGGAAATATATTGAAGAGGAAATATATTGATGATGAAACCCTTTCCCAAAATTTCTGAGGTCTACCGTTATTTCACCCAAGAAGAGTCACATAAGGAATTGGTACAAAACTCTACAAATATGGAACCCATAGCCTTTTATGCTGATAAAAGGAGAAGTTCTTTTTCTCCTAAGCCTTCAACTCCTTTTCAACCTAGACCAAATACATGGAAAAAGACCCAATCTGCTGGACCAATTATTAATCTTAGAAGACCTGGATCAAACTATTATTACACCCATTGTAAGATCCCAGGTCACAGCTATGATAGATGCTTCAAGGTACATGGATTTCCACCAGGGTTTAAGGGGTTGCAGAACACCAAGTTAGCTGCCTCTGCTGTCCAATTAGAAGATACTTATGCTTCTGATGCTGCTAGTGCTACAGTCTCTGGCTTCACTCAAGAGCAGTTGTCCTCTTTGGTGAACTACCTCAACAAAACTCAGATTGCAGAAAACAAAACTGAATCAGATTCACAGGTTAATTTGGCAGGTAAATCTTGCTTATTTTCATATTCTTCAAATAAAAGGGTATTAGATAGTGGTGCTTCTAACCATATATGCACTAACTTACATCAATTCACAACTTATAATAAAATTCTTGATTCAAAAATGACCATAACTATACCTGATGGAAAACAAGTTTCTGTTCCTCACATTGGAAAAGTTGAATTAACCCCTGATATTATCTTGAATAATGTCTTACACATTTGTGAATTTCAATTCAATTCAATATCAATAAGTAAGCTTTGTGAAGATATGAAATATGATGTTATTTTTAATAATTCTGAGTGTTTTCTTCAGGGCTATACTTTGAAAGAGCCTCTGATTCCTCTTGGTAAGGCAAGGGATGGTCTCTATCTTGTTGATCAATTTGATTTGCCTGCTTCTATTACTTCTGCTCAATCAAAGAACTATTTAATTCCTGTCCAAAATAATGCTAAATTGTGGCACTTAAGATTAGGCCGTTTATCTTTTTCCCAATTTAGATTTTTACCTTTTCAATGTGATGTAAATGAGTGTGTCAAACAAAACATTTGTCAAGTATGTCCTGCTACTAAACAAACTAGGCTGAGTTTTTCTTTAAGTTCTATTAAAAGTTCTATTCCTTTTCAATTAGTTCATATTGATGTGTGGGGACCTTACCATACTAAAACTCAAAGTGGATGTACTCAATTTTTAACCATAGTTGATGACAAAACTAGATTTACTTGGATACATCTGTTAAAATATAAAACAGATCCTGTAAAAGTCTTTGAGAATTTCATTTCATATGTTACTACACAATTTCAAACCAAAATTAAAACCGTTAGATCAGATAATGCTTTAGACTTAATAGAAGGGGACATGAAATTACTATTGCTAAAACATGGAATCTTGCATCAAACTTCTTGTAGGGAAACTCCACAACAAAATGGGGTTGTTGAAAGGAAACATAGGCATTTACTAGAGGTAACAAGAGCATTGTGTATTCAATCTAATTTGCCTATTCAATTCTGGGGTGAAAGTGTGATGTGCGCAACTTATTTAATAAATAGGACTCCCTTGTCAGTATTAGGAAACATTACACCTTATGAAAAATTGTATTCTACCCCACCTAATCTCACTCACCTAAAAACTTTTGGATGTCTTTGCTATGCTTCTACTGTGAAACAAGGGAGAACTAAACTAGAACCTAGAGCTAAGCCTTCAGTTTTTATTGGATATTCAACTACACAAAAGGGGTATAAAATTCTGGATTTAGAGACCTACAAAATCATTGTCACAAGAGATGTAGTTTTTCATGAATATAACTTCCCTTTTCATAATCTTGCACCAAATTATCATATTAATTTGTCTCGAAATAATATCTTCTTGCCTACTATAAGTAACCCTGCTTCTATTACATCATATGAAAACAATTCCTCACTTACACCCAATCCACCCATTCAACACTCTTCCCAACCTGTTACTGTTACTCCTAATTCTGCTCCTATCATTAAACCTGGCCCAACTTCATATAATTCAGACTCTAGACTAGAAAGAATAAGAATGCCTCCTGCCTATCTCAAAGATTATCACTGCCTCCCTAGCATAACTAAAAATTGGTGTAACCTTGTTGCTTATACAGAAAGGTCTTTACCTATAATTCAAGAACCCCACTCTTATACAGAGGCCTCCCAAAAATCAGAATGGGTAGAAGCAATGCATAAAGAAATTAAGGCTTTAGAAGATACAGGAACATGGACTTTAGTTGATCTCCCAAATGGAAAGAAACCCATAGGATGTAAATGGGTCTATAAGATTAAACTTAATTCAGATGGAACCTTAGAAAGATGTAAGGCACGTTTGGTAGGACAAGGTTATAAACAACAATATGGAGTGGATTTTGAAGAGACTTTCTCACCCGTGGTCAAAATGACCACAATTAGATGTATTATGGCAGTAGCTGCACATAAGTCATGGCCTCTCTTACAATCAGATATTAATAATGCATTTCTCCATGGGGATTTACATGAGGAAGTTTATATGAAGGTGCCTCAAGGTATACCAAATCCTGAAAATAAAGTTTGTAAATTGAATAAATCTTTATATGGCCTTAAACAAGCTTCTAGACAGTGGTTCTCTAAATTGCAACATGAACTTCAAGCTCAAGGTTTCCACCAATCCAAAAATGATCACAGCCTATTTCTTAATAAGTCAGGGTCTGATTTAACTATTGTTGTAGTGTATGTAGATGATATATTGCTCACAGGTACTAATCAAGATACTATTAATGCTCTAAAAACTCATTTACACCATAATTTCAGTATAAAGGACTTAGGTGCAGTCAATTATTTCTTGGGTATGGAAGTCCTCCATACTAATGATGGTATGATTCTTTCTCAACACAAGTTCACAAAGGATCTTTTAGCTGCTTGCCCTTTTTCTTTACCTTCCAAGGCTGCCACTCCTCTACCATTGCATCTCAAACTCAACACCACAGAAGGGGAACTGTATCCACAGCCTGAACTCTACAGGTCTTTTGTTGGGAAGCTCAACTACCTCACCAACACTAGACTAGATTTGGCCTTCACAATCCAATCACTGTCTCGGTATATGCAACAGCCTAGGATGTGACGACCCGACTCGCTTAAATCGGCGAGGAAGAAACCGACAAGTCGAATAGTCATAACTAACAACTCAAATACTTAAGAATTAAAACTAATACCTCAAATATTATTATTATAATTCCAAAAGTACAAATACCCACAAGTTTGTACAACACTAAACCAAAAGTCAAACTACAAAGTCTAATATACGATAAACTCCAAACACATGTCAGAGTCCAAAACCGCCGTATACAAGTCCATACTACAATCCAAAACTATCCAAAATCAATAAACAACAAAGTACAACAAAATCATAAAATCGGTGCTCGCCCAACCCAAAGCTAAGCAAGAACCCCATCATCAGAATTACCTGAAAAACAAATAACAGTCCACCATCAGTGGCGAGTAACATAACTGACTCACCCTAATGGGAATACACATGAACATAGCACAAATCAAATTTCCAAACCAAACATCAAAATATGCGAAAATCATCTAATAACAAACTCGACTCAAATATCTTATCCAAACTTATCTTTGGCGCAATCATTCATATACTAGACCGGACTACGCACGTACGAACGCATCTTACACATTCGAACTTTCTACTATGTTAGGAAATGAGAATCTTACTCCCAAGTCCCGTGAAACCAATCTTACTGGAAATCTACATCCGAAGACAACATAGTAAGACTCCAACTATCCCAATACCGCGGATGGAATAGGGGCAACGTCTTAACCCAAAAACATAGAATCTTACTCTAAGTTTTAGGCGTCTAGCTACGAAATCAAGCTAAATCTTTAATTAATCTTTAAATCTTAACATCACTTAATTAATTTCAAGAATTGCCTTTGCGCCTTGATTCTCGAAAATAATCAGTTAAAACACAAAGTTATTCTCAAGAATTGCCTTTACGCCTTAATCTTGAGTCTAACCAACACTTAACCACTTTCTTAATCCATTCTTTAACTTTCTTTAACATTATCTTTAACTTTCTTTAAAACCAACATTACTTTCTTTAACTTCCAAGACTTAACCAAGAACTTACCAAGACTCATCAAGAACTCAACAAGACCTTAAAGAACTCAACCAAGACTCATAAAGAACTCATCCAAGATTCAAGAACTTCAATCAAGAACTCAATCAAGATTCAAGAACTTCAACCAAGAACTCATCCAATAATCAAACATCACACGCATATCTCAACATGTAACCATGAAATTACCAACTTACTATCATCCAAAAATCATCAAACTTTAACATAATCATCATGAACTTAAATCCAACATATTCAATCATCAAAACCAACATTTTCAATCATCAAAATCATCATTATACCACCCAAAATCAGATTCACATTCATACTCGAAAACATGATCAAACTTCATTAAAAATCATTTCTAATCATCTAATCTATACTATGAAAAATAGTATGCCAATCAAGTTGAGAAAGTATGTTACCTAATCAAGAATAAACACGAAAATAACGTCCAAAAACTGCTGCCCGGATTCGTATCCACACGTCCCAAGCAACACGGCATAATACGGACCACCACTGACCACCGTGCACTGCTGCCCCTTGGCACGTCTTCACGCACAGCTGCACCACCAACCACGAGCACCACCACACACGGCTGCTGCTGCCCGGCCAGACCACACGCACCACTGCCCACTGCACACACGTCCTTCATTTGGACCACGAACCAAACCCCAACCAAACCCGAACACCCGATCTTTGATCAACGGCAATAAAGGATAACTTGTGTTTGGATACCCAAAGATCTAAAGATGATGAATCTTTGAGTTTGGGTTTAGAAAAGATGATGAACAAATCTTGGGTTTATGATGCCCAAAATAGGCGTGTGGAATGATGGGCAAAGGAGAGAGTGTTTTGTGTTGAATGTGGCAAAAGATGATCAAATGACAAAATGAATAATCAAGCCTTACTACTACTTCTATTTATAGAAGTTAGTTAAGGTGTGATTGCAAGGCAAGTGGCAAAACCAAGCCACTTAACATAAGGGGCCGGTTGGGCTTAGGCTTAAATGGGATTTTAAGTTCATTTGGGCCATTTGCACTAATTCATGACTAATCATGATTATTTTCGCACTTGGCCCAAAACTAATTAATTAATTAGAAAATTAAATAATAAAATTCTAATTAATTAAAATAAAATAAAATTAAGAAATAATAAACCATTAAATACAATGGTTACACTCAAGCAATAAAAATAGTCTAAATAAATTTAGACCATGCACCGAAACAAAATAATTACAATAGCCCAAAAATCTGGGGCGTTACATAGGATGCCACACTTTCAAGCCCTGCAATATGCTCTAGCTTATGTTCGAGAAACTGCTGGACAGGGGATCCTTCTCAAAGCTTCTACCAATCTCACTTTGCAAACCTACTCAGATTCAGATTGGGCATCTTGCCCAGATTCTAGAAGATCAGTCACTGGCTACCTTACATTATTGGGAAACACACCTATTTCATGGAAGTCTAAGAAGCAAACAACCATCTCAAGATCATCATATGAAGTTGAATATAGAGCTATGGCTTCAACAGCTTCAGAGATTACATGGTTAGTTCGTTTACCGGATGATCTTGGTGTAACAAATTTGACACCCATAACTCTACATTGTGATAATCAATCTGCATTACATATTGTACGTAACCCAGTTTTTCATGGACGTACGAAACACATAGAAATTGATTGTCATTTTACTCGTGACAAAGTTTTGGAAGGATTGATCCAATTGAGCTATATTCCTACTTCTACACAACCAGCAGATCTTCTCACTAAAACTTTACCTTCTCCTCAATTTAATCTACTCAAGTCCAAGTTGGAGCTGTCTTCTTCATCACCACCTCCAACTTGAGGGGGAGTATTGGTGTATTAATAATATTAGGCTTATTTTGCCTTGTAATATTTTTCTATTTTTCCATATATTAGTTAGTTAGTTGGTTTTAGTTGTATTCTTATATATACTCTTGTTTTTCTTTTCCTTCTCAATAATAACAAAATATTCTTTCTTACTTTACTCTTTACATTCTCTCAAACTTCAAACAACATGTAAATATTCATAACTTCACTCATTCCATATATAACTAAACATCTATGAATCTATAAAAAAAATAAAGTTAATAACAACTCATCTCCATGACGTTATTCTCTTACATGTCTTCCTTACTTCCCTTAGTAACTTTTATTTTTAACTTTTCCTAAATTTCCCCATATGCAAATTTTAACAATATAAGTCCTCACTTGCTCCCACTTATTTAATTGTTTCTTTTTCATATATAAATATCTACAAAATTTATAAACTACCAAAATTTATGTACATCTACCTCTCATTTATTGGTGTCATACCTCAAAATATTTGCCACCCTAAATGACTTTTCATTAAGTAACCCCATAAAAATTCCATCTACAATCAATAATCTCAGCACTATGTTATCAATTAAAATTCCCTATCATCAATATATCTAATTCTTTCAATCAAATTAACTCATCCTAAAGTACAATATATATAATGGAATTTTCCTTTATGATCAATCTATCCATGTTCCCTTCTCATATAAACTTTAACCTTACCAATCTGCACTCCAATAAGCTAAACCTATCCACCTTTACAACTCATCCCCTCATCGCCAAATATGACATTTCTTCTTCCGTTGTTTAAATCATATTAAAATAAAACTATTTAGATAAATAAAAGAAACCTTTTGAAAATACAACATGAAAAATTTATTGTTTCAGAGAATTATAAAGAGTATTGTAATTGATTAAAAAAAATTAAATTGGAAAATAGAATTTAAAAGGATTGGAAATAAAAATATTTAACTTGATTTTTACCCATAAAAAACATTCTTTATAAAGAAATAATTATAAAGAAAACATTGTTAAAATAATAAAAATTAATTCATCGCACTCTACCTCCTATGATAAAATGAAATAAGCAAATAATTATGATTTTAAAAACTCTAAATATTATTCAAAATTAGGCATAAAGTATATTTGAAAAGAAATTTCTAAAGTATTACCGCCACATGTGAAAACATTTCGGCTTATTCAGAATTTTGCAGTGGATGAAAAACTAAAACCAAAAGTATAGTGTTTAAAGAAGACATAATAATATTATTGAAAATCTTACAATTTGGAACCATTAGTGGCCCTTCACTAAAAACTAAATATAGATATGAGAAGAACCCACAAATTTTAAGAAATAATTAACATAACTTTTAAGGTATTGAAACTTAAAATAAATAGTAGTGAGTAATAGAAATAAATACACTCGATCGCTCCCATAAACCTCAGATGATGCAAGTGAAATCAGAGTTCCATCGCCATCTAATTTCTACTTGTACAATCTGCTCCCCAAAATTTTCGAGTGAAATAATGGATCGTCGCAGACCCACCAAGAAAGAAAGGTGGATAACACACACACAAAAATGCACACGTAGTCAGCGAAAAACTGAGTACATATATACAACAGGGTGAAAAATAAATAAATAAATAAATAACTCGATGTAACCGAACCAGGACTAAGGACTTCATGATTAGACAAAGAAAAAAATAGTGATCAGATTAAATAATGGTGGAATGTAAATTAGTGGATTATTTATTAAGAGATTGGATTCACATCGAACGGGCTCCCAAAATAAAATATAAAGAAAGTTGCCTACCACGGCTGCCACCATAAAGATTTCAAGAAACTACATAAAATGATCAAGAAAAATTCATAATAATTCATCACATGGTTCAAAATTCTTAACCTTAACATGATACTAATTCCTTTAATTTTCCTAACCGTTTTCATGATTTAATCCTAATTAGCTATATGGGAAACTTGTACCAAATTTAAAAGAGATAGACTAGTTACCTCAAAACGCTAAAATTTCCAAGAAATTCACCCCCTCTTTGGAATAATTTCACACGGCCAATCAATAACAAAATTTAGGGTTTTTGGAGAAATTTTGCAATTAGGATAAAGAAAGAAAGCAAAAAAAAATAACAAGTGTGTTGCTCCTATTTATAAGAAGCAAAATAAATCAAATAGAAGGGAGAAAGAAAGGGGGCAGCCGTGAGGAAGAGTGGAAGTAGGGAAGTTGAGCAAGATTAGGGAGACTTAGTTTCTAGGGTAGACCAAGCTTAAAATTCAAATGGAAAATATTTTAATTTATTATTAATTAAACAAATATAATTATCTAATTAATAACAAATCAAAAATGAAAAATAATTGTTGGCCAACTTATAAAGGGCCGGCCAAGAGGAATAAATGCGGGTCAAAGGAAACAATTGGGATCGGGTTTTGGCAAGATAAAAAAAAGTTAGGGCCAGGCTCAAAATAACTAGATTGCTACACAAAATAATAATTAATTAAATAATAATCAATTTAATAGTTAATTAATTATACATTTAATTAACTAATAAAAATTTTAAAATATCCCAAATTTTCGGGGTATTACACAACCAGTCATCACAGTTAAAATCATGCCCTAGACATGATATTGCATGCAGACAACTTACTGAGTACATACGTACCTGGTGCAGTATACTGCACTGGCCACAGTTAACTGAATTCTCTGAATTCAAAGTATCCTACAATAAAATATGGGACTAATTAATTCCCTTGAACATATAAACTATCCTAGTATATATTACAAGTGTGGCGACCCAACTCGCTTAAACCGGCGCGGAAGAAACCGACGAGTCAGATAGCCAGAACTAACAACTAAAAATACTTGAAAATAAAAATAAATCCTCAAGTAATCATATTACTAAACCAAAAAGTACAAATACCCACAAGTTTGTACATAACTAAACCAAAGGTCCATTCGTTATCATTAATCAATACAACTCCAAAATACTAAAGAATTAAGGAATACACCAATACTGGAACAATAGTCCAAAACTGAAGTAAAACAATACAACTATGGAAACATAAAATGACAACGGCGCTTGCCCAATCCCAAACTAAGCAAGGACCTCATCAACAGAATTACCTGAAAAGTAAACAACAGTCCACCGTCAGTGGCGAGTAACATAACTGTCCCACCCTAACGGGGATACACAAGATCATAGAATAAATCAAATAAAAAAACAGTTAATCACCAAACATATATCGACACGACTCACTTGACCAATAACCATCATTCCATTATCTTTGGTGCAATCATTCACATATTAGACCGGACTATGCTCGTACGAACGCCTCTTACGCGATCGAACTTTCTACTATGCCAGGATTGAGAATCTTACTCCCAACCCCATGAAACCAATCTTACTGGAAATTCATGTCCCGTGAAACCAATCTTACTGGAAATCCACATCTAAAGATAACATAGTAAGACTCCAACTATCCCCATACCGCGGATGGAATAGGGGCAACGTCTTAACCCAAAACATAGAATCTTACTCTATGAAATAGGCGTCTAATAGTGAAATCAAGCGAATCTTTAATCTTTATCTTTCATTATCTTTACCCTAACTTAATTAAATTCAAGATTGCCTTTACGCCTTTATCTTGAAAATAATCAGTTAAAAACACGAAGTTATTCTCAAGATTGCCTTTACGCCTTTATCTTGAGTCTAACCAACAATATTCCACTTTCTTTAAACCATTCTTTATCATTCTTGGACACTTTCTTTAACTTTCTTTAAATTATTACTACTTTCTTTAACTTTCAAGACTCGACTAAGAATTCATCAAGAACCCATCAAGACTCAAAAGAACTAATCAAGAACTCATTAAGATTCAAGATCTTCAATCAAGAACTCAATCAAGATTCAAGATCTTCAATCAAGAATCAAACCCATATTATTCATCATCATTCACGCATAGACAACAACAATTTAGAAAAAAAATTTATCAACTTCAAACATCCAATTTTTACCAAAATTGAACACGATTTTCATAGAACTTAATAATAACTTTAAATCATGAAATCATCATTTTAAAACATTAAAATCATCATAAAATCACTTCCAAACCAGATTATAATTCATGCTTAAAATCATGTTTAAACTTCAAGGAAACCAATTCTAAACATTTAATCTATACTATGAATCATAGTATACCAATTAGATTGAGAAAGTATGTTACCTATTGAGATATAACCATTAAAAATACCCGAATCTTGTTGCCTGGAACGACTTCGCACAGTCCCAAGCAACACGGTACACCCCCGGCTTTGCATGAACACGTCACGGCTTCACCACGAACCACCATGCACGGCTGCCACTGCACTGTTCTTCACCAGCGGCTGCACCACCATACTGCACGGCCTACCTTCACGGCCACCACACGAACCCACACGAGACACCACACTAGACACCCACACGAACCAAGCCAAATACCAACCCGAACTAAAGATCTTGAATGAAATTGTTGGGTTTTAGATTGTGTTTTGGTACTTAAAGATCAAAGGATGATGAATTTTTAAGTTTGGGTTTAGAAAAGATGATGAACACACTTGGGTTTATAATGCCCAAAATAGGCGTGTGGCAAGGGCCATATGGAGGGAGAGTTTGTTTTTTTTTTGAATTGATGAGCAAAGGATGGCAAATGAGCAAGTGATGGCAAATAACAAAAATGGTCTTAAGGCCTTACTAACTCTTCTATTTATAGAGGTTAGTTAAGGTGTGAACATGAAGCAAGTGGCAAAACCAAGCCACTTAATCATAAGGGGCCGGTTGGGCTTAGGCTCACATGGGCTTTTAAGTTCGTTTGGGCCATTTGCACTAATTCATGACTAATCATGATTATTTTCGCACTTGGCCCAAAGCTAATTAATTAATTAGAAAATTAAATAATAAAATTCTAATTAATTAAAATAAAATAAAGTTAAGAAATAATAAACCATTAAATAAAATGGTTACACTCAAGCAATAAAAATAGTCTAAATAAATTTAGACCATGCACCGCAACAAAATAATTACTAGCAAACCAACATGAAAAATAGCCCAAAATCTGGGGCGTTACAACAAGATTCCATCTTCTATAAAATTCCAAAAAAAATACTTTTTAACCTTTTTCTTTAATTCAATAATTATATTTCTGTGCCCTCCACTTAAAACACTAAGCGAACGCTTAAATAAATAAACAAACTAATATTTAGGCGGGGTTAAATAAAAATTTCAGCCCTTATACGAACATCCTAAACCCTTCTAAAAAGTCCCGAGCATCGATTTTTATCATTCTAACAACACCCGACAAGCAGTGGCGGAGGTAGTGCAGGTCCTGGTGGGTCCAGTGACTCATCACGGACCATCAGGAATTTTCGGATTTTTTTTATAATAGGTTATATTTGATTTTGAAGTTGATGATTGTTATTCACGTTGCAACGACAAGTGTCGAAATGGTATTTTCTTGTAGCATGATTGTGAAACATAAATTACGTAATAGCATTGGAGCTCAAATGTCGAATGATTGTTTGATTACTTTTCTACATAGTGATTTGTTTATCGATGTTAAAATGAGTGATTTTATAAATGGATATTAAAACATGAAAAGTTGTTGTGAACAATTGCAATACACTATAAAAAAAGGCCCATTAACGACAATGCACATTAATGACGGGCCTATATCCTGTCTAAAAGCATATGTTTTATAATAGTTTTTGGTCCTGTCGTTAGAATTCACATAATACATAATCCAAACTCCATTAAATTAAATTTATTTATTTGCAATGGGACTGCGAGTTCGCAAGGAGAAAAATCATTCAGGAACCCTCATTTTTAGGATGAGATGAGTCACATATTTGCAACTAGAAAAAATTATTTATATACCCTTTCCTAGGACGGGGTTACATTTTCACGACTAGAATACTTGTCGTAAATCGTATCTTTTGTAGTATTGATAGTTTTATAATACTATCTGTTTGTTTGGCAAATATTTTCAAACAAACATTTGCCAAACAAACAAATAGTACTATAAAAAAAGTACTATCTGTTTGTGACATTTAATTTGAAGATTTGTAATACTTTCGGCTTGTAAGATGATTTTTTTTAGTATTATTTGGTCGTTGTAGTATGATTTTTTTTTAATATTATGTTGATGAACTCAATTATGTATTGGACCCAAATTTTTATTTTTTTATTTTGACATATGATCAACCATTTATGGTGACCCACCGTCTCCGAAATCCTAGGTCCGCCACTGCCGGCAAGTTACTACACCACCGGAAACCTTTATACGCTACTAACGACAAAACCTTTTGAATTTAAACCATTTTTCCAAAATTGCAGCAATTTAAAAACCTTATAAACCCATAAAACTAATGTTTAAAGTCCCAAATTCGCATATAAAGTTAATACAACACGCATGATATAATTTTACCCAAAAATATTCAGAAAAAAAAATTAAATATAATAATTTAAATAAAATTTCAGAATAGTATCACTTACTGAAATAACTTTAAAACATTGGAAACACACTTTTTAAATCATAAAAATTTTATAGTTCAAACCCTAACTTATTATGAACAATTCCGACACATAAAACCCATAAAGACGCATATATCAAACTTTCCAATAACACCGCACTCGACCTTGATAAAGGCCGAGTGAGGTAAAAAATAAATATTTCTTGCAACAACCCCCCAACCTTGATAAAGGCCGAGGCAGGGTGTTGCAAGCAACCTTCCACTAATGCCTCACGCGACCTTAATAAAGGCCGAGTGAGGCAAAAAAATAAATGTTGCTTGCAACAACCCCCCTCGACCTTAATCAAGGCCGAGGCATGGGGTTACAAGCAACTTTCCAAAAACACCTCACTCGACCTTGATAAAGGCCGAGTGAGACAAAAGATAAATGTTGATTACAACAACCCCCCGACCTTGATAAAGGCCGAGGTAGAGGGTTGCAAGCAACCTTCCACTAATGCCTCACGCGACCTTAATAAAGGCCGAGTGAGGCAAAAAATAAATGTTGCTTGCAACAACCCCCCTTGACCTTGATCAAGGCCGAGGTATAGGGTTACAAGCAACTTTCCAATAACACCTCACTCGACCTTGATAAAGGCAAAGTGAGGGAAAAGATAAATGTTGATTAAAACAACCCCCCGACCTTGATAAAGGCCGAGGCAGGGGGTTGCAAGCAACCTTCCACTAATGCCTCATGAGACCTTAATAAAGGTCGAGTGAGGAAAAAAATAAATGTTGCTTGCAACAACCCCCTTCGACCTTGATCAAGGCCGAGACATGGGGTTACAAGCAACTTTCCAATAACACCTCACTGTCTTCTTCATCATCACCACCAACTTACATCAATTGACAACTTATATAAGCAGCCAATTATATAAGCTACCTTACCAAAACTAACTAACAGTACTAAATTTTTAATAATAATAATAATAATAATAATAATAATAACAACAACTAAATTAGTACACTAACTAAACAATTACTAAACTAATCCACTTAAGATCATCACACCATATATATCTTGTACACAATCTTCTACATCTCATACCATAATCTCTATATTTCCTATATCATTTCTAATCCCCCTTCCAACTCATGTAATCTCAACCATATCACACCATATCACACATATCATCACCATTACCATTATCCTATCACCATGCTTCCCATATTTATCATCCAATATCTCATCATATCAACCATATCCCATCCATATCTTCCATCAAATCTCATGATTTCCTACATAATCATCTCCATATCAAGCTCTTACCTTATTCTATCTCATCACATCCCCCCATATCCTTCTTGATTTTCTTCTTGAACCTTCCAATCCCACTATATATACCTCCTCCCATTTGTTTAATGACATACTAGAAAACCATCATAGCACCACTAACAAGTCCTAGCAACACCAAAAACTAACATACTAACAAGCCATAATACCCTCCTTTGTATCCGCCTTAACAGCATACTTAACAAGCCATATAGAAGCCATTAAACCCCTCTAAAAGCAGCCCCTAAACTGACTGAAAATAACCGAGTAAAACAACCGCAACCGCAAAACAACCCCGAAACAAGCAATTCGAAGCCTTTGACGATTCCGTTTTGACCACGACGATTCGGTATTAATTCTGAGGACCCTAACTCATTATAATCATATATATATATTTTTTATTTCATTAATCATTTAATTGTTAATTACATTACCCATGGTTTGTATCAAGATTTGATTTGATGATTCTATTATGTTTCTTCTCGGTTTTGTGTTCATTGCTGCAACTTTGACGATTTTTCCTACATTGCTCAGAACGAATTACGAGTGGTGTAAATACTCGTTTTGAAACCTATTATGTCTAGTTTTACATAAAAATATTTCAAAAAATTTAACAAAATTCCTTCTGGGTGTTTTATGGGATCGAACACAGCCTGGTCATGAACTCGCTGTTCATATTTTTCATTTCTAGTTTTGTTTCTCTAACTTTGTTGAATTTTTCAGGACTATTGGTGATGAATTAGAAGTCTCATGAACAGCCGTTTTGAATCTTATTATGTCTAATTTTACTGAAAAATATCAAATAAATTTTATAAAATTTTCTTCTAGATGTTTTCTGGGTTCGAACAGAGGACGATCAGTCTTGCTGTTTTCAGTTTCGTTTGTCTGACTTTGCTGAATTTTACAGGATTGGTCAAAACGAATTAGTGGTTGTGTGAGTAGTCGTTTTGAAGATTATTGTGTCTAGTTTTATGGAAAAATATTATAAAAAATTTGGAAAATATTCTTACAGGTTGTTTTCTGGTCCGAAGCCAGGTTGGTCAGTGCTGGTTGCATATGACTTGATTTTCTTAGCTTCTTTTGTTTTATTTTTGTTATTTTTTTGTTATTTGATATTATTTGACCCGATTTTATTCGATATGATCTTGTTTTATTATGTCATCTTTGGTTGGTTTTATTTATTTCATTTGATTTTACTCTATGTGATTTTCCTTTATAATATCATATCTGATTTGATTTTAATTTCATTTGATATTAATGTATCTTATTTTTATTTATTCACGATTTATTTGATTTATTTTCTTAGTATTTTAATATGGATTTAATCCAAAGTGGTCACAATAATTAGTTCTGATTTGTAAATAAATTAAACCCACTTAGTAATATGCGTTTCTTAGGGTAAAACTGAGATATTTATGTATTCGGGATTAATAATAATTTGACCACAAAAAGAGACCTAGTAGAGACCGCTTACAGGCGGGCGGGCCCAATGCACGATTGGCCCGTAACCTGTCCCCGAACCCATACTCTAGTGCATGACCATATGGGGCCAATTGCTCCTAGCATTGGTATTTCTTCGGTGTCCGTGGACCGTATAAAACACACGGTAGCGACTCCTACTAGTCCGTATTCACATACGGCGTTAACGAGCATTCAAAACAAACTCGTGAGATGTAGGCAGCCGGGTAAAAACGACCCCTACACTATGAGACAAGCACATGAACCTATACGCTGCACTATTTTCAGCATAACCAACAAAAATAGCATCAAAAGTTTTAGGTCCAATATTTTCCCGTTTAAAAGCGGGTAATCCTACTTTAGCAAGACACCCCCACACTTTTAAATATTTAAGGTTAGGCGCATGACCTTTCCATAATTCATAAGGAGTTTTATCAAGCTTTTTATGAGGCACTTTATTTAGAACATTGGTGGTAGAGAGTATAGCCTCCCCCCACATGTTATTAGATAAACCAGAACTAATTAACATAGCATTCATCATATCTTTTAAAGTTCTGTTTTTCCTTTCAGCAATGCCATATTGTTGGGGAGAATAAGGGGCAGTAAATTCATGGATAATTCCATTTTTCTCACAAAGTTCCTTCAAAAACATTGTTCCATACTCTCCTCCCCTATCGGACCTAAGTCTTTTAATTTTGCGATCCAATTGGTTTTCTACCTCAGTTTTATAAATTAAAAACATTTTTTCTGCCTCATCTTTGGTTCTCAACAGATACACTTTGGTATATCTAGAATGGTCATCTACAAAAGTAATATAATAACGTTTTCCGCCTCTACTTTCGGTGCTCTTGAAGTCGGCTAAGTCCGTATGAATTAATTCAAGTAGCACAGATTGTCTACTACTTACAGCTTTGAAAGGTTTTCTAGAATGCTTAGATTCAACACAAATTTCACATTTATGACTATTACCAACCAGAATAGGAATTAAAGACATGTTTTATAAACGTTTCATAGAACCATAATTTACATGTCCTAATCTAGCATGCCAAAGATCAATAGACTCAATCAAATAAGCAGAAGTGGAAACTTTATTAATGGATTCAACAACAAATACAGTCTCTAAAATAAATAAACCACTAGACAGATAACCCTTTCCCACAAATTCCCCATTCCGGGACAAGACTAACTTGTCACCTTTAAAAACAAGTTTAACACCAGCTTTATTAAGTAGTGCACCGGAAATTAAATTTCTACGAAGGGAGGGGACATACAGTACATCTTGTAAAGCTAATGTCTTTCCTGAATTTAATTTGAGGAGAATTTTCCCTTTGCCAAGCACTTCAGAGCTGCTGGAATTTCCCATGAAAACTTGATCAGCTTTTGCCAATTTCTGTAAATTCAGTAAAAAGATCTTTGTCAGAACAGAAGTGTTTAGTTTCCCCTGTGTCTACAACCCATTATGCTTTGTTGCTGACAATGTTTACTTCAGAAACTACTACTGCAATAACATCATCTTTCTCTTCTGCAATGTGAGCTTGATTCTTGTTCTGGTCTGTCTTATGTCCATTATTAGGGGTGTCTTTACGGTTGTAGCACTGCCATGCTTTGTGGCCTTTCTTTCCGCAAACATAGCACCCACCACTACCTTTTTCAGTTTTTCCATTTTTCTTAAAATTATTGTATTTTTTGTTATGAACTCCAAGAGATTTTTGATTCTGGTTCTTTTTGTTGGTGTTAGTAGCAGCTTTGTTTTGTTTAGACCTGTCAAATTTTGGAACAGAAGATTAACAATGTTAACTTTAACAGAAGAATCATAAGGGGAAGAGTCCTTATCCTTTAGTCGATTGGCTTCTTCGATCTTCATGTGTCCGACCAGTTCCTCAAGAGACATGTCCTTTTTATGCTTCAGATGATTGCGGTAGTTAGACCAAGAATCAGGAAGCTTTTCGATCAGAACATTAGCTTGTAGGACCTCGCACATCTTCATACCTTCAGCCAGGATGTCAACAACAAGGTTCTCGTACTCATGGACTTTCCAGTAGCATATTTCTTCTTTCCGGCATCATCAGTCCCGTATTTTTTCTCCAGGGTCTCCCAAAAACAGATTTGGCAGACTTATTGTTGATGAAAAGATCAAATAGGGGGTTGGACATATGGCTCAGAAGGTGACCTCGGACAAATTTGTTATGTTTTTCATATTTCGTGATCTGTTCTTCAAGGGCAGCGGATGCAGTGACATCAGCAGTGGTAGCAGCAGTTGTTGTGGAGGTAGGTCGAACTGGGCCGTCACGAAACAGAACGTAATCAACCTCTAGTTTTTCGAAAAAGATCAGTATTTAATGGCAGAGAGAGACCAGTATTTAATGGAACTCACAAAATGCGCAGAGAGAGAATAATTGCGGTTTTTGTTTTTGGTGTGTAAAAACTGAGTGCAGAGACCAGTATTTAATGGCAGAAGAAAAACAACTGTTGGAGAAAATTTTGGGAGCAGTAAAGTTGAGGGGAGAAATAGTAAAAGCAGTTACAAACGTTTGGAAAACTCAGTCTTGGAACAGCAGTTACAATAAATGACAAATACATTAATAAACAAGTAAAACTCTCCTCATTCCTTCAATGTGGGACAAGCTTTTACATTAAAACTTTAAAACATTTCTTCTTCCACTCCATTACTCCTTATCTTATGTATTATTTCCAACAGCATTTTGAAGAAGCCAAACTCAACCCCCCCCGACGCCTCAAGAATAATGGTTGAATTGACGCGTTGGGGTTGCGTTTTTATTTGCTGCTCCAAAATGCTTCTTCTTGAAGTCTTCCTTGTCGATTTCTTCTTGTATGTATTATTGCTTCAGGGATAATGCATGGTCTTCTGATCTTGCTGCTATATATATATATATATATTTCCAGAATCCATTATTGCATATTTGCATTTGATGATTATCACTTATCAGGCTATCGGGCGGGCGGCCTATGTTATGTATTTTCGGATTTTCTTTCTTGTATTGTTTTCGTATTGCAATACTAATTGTCTATTGTTGGAGTTTATATGTTAAACTATTATATTTGCTTCAAAAGAAATTGGAAAATTAATTACTGATTATTTTGGGTCAAAGATTATTTATTCCGTTTGACTAATTACATCCCTCCATTAATTCTTTTGATGACTGTTTCTTCCTTGTTTTATGCCATTACCCCGCTTATTCAGTCATGGGTATGGATATTATTAGGTGAGGTTTCTTATAAAAAAGCAGTTTCTTGATTCCAGTATAAAGACACAAAAATACATATTCACTTTTTATCTCTTTTCTCCTTATATATTCCTACAAACATAAACACTTCACGAATCATCTTTTTCTGGGTAATATTCAAGACGTTCTCAACCTATTTCCCTGTCGACACCGGTGAAATAGTTATCGTGTATCCCTGGAGGTTAGTTGCCGTGAGTCCGTGCGTCATAGCGGGGCAATTTCAGCTTTAGGGCAGTGATCACATACGATTTTTCCAGATAAGTCGTTCCTTTATTTTATCCGTTTTTATTCCAACATTCTAAAGCTCAAATTTTTATACCATTGAATTGTTTAATTGTGTGAGTTTATCATCTGTTTGGTCGAGTGATTTGTTTTGAAATTAAAATTGAATTATTGTGATCTTTTTGGTGCTATGAGTCAAAAGGGAAAATCTGCATCAATTTGGTGTTAACTGTTAAGAGGCAAATTGAATTCCCGTCCAATAGATCTGATCTTAGTGGAGAAAGAAAATTTATTAATATATTATTAATTATGGAGAAAAAAAAAAAAAAAAACCACCGGTTACTGTAATCGATCAGATGAATCATAGTATTCGGTCGTTATTGTCTGTTACGACAGAAATAGAATTTTCCCAGAAGTCCATCCCAAATTACTGAGTTATGATGATTTCTTTTGCTCAAATTACCTTCTTCAATCTTCTCTTATCTTCTTCACACCCTTTTCACCACTTCTTCTTCTTCCTCTGTCACAACAATGCCAATGGGGTTTGCGTTCAAAGTTCAATCATGGCAATAATTTTTCTCTCCCTCAAAAAGGGAATATGGGAGTGAAGAAGACGCGAATTAGCAAGACCAAAATCAGATTGACCGTATTTTTGTCTAATTGTAAGGGTTTGTTGTTGTTGTTTGTATTGATATGAGGATTGCTAGTAGTGCTTATGCGTTGCTTAAAACAAGTGGAGTATTAAATTTTGGAATACTACTGGTGAAGGAAACTTTGTTCGCTATAACATGATATAAATTTAGTTGGTTTGGAACAAAAGATGTCCAATGCAACTCAAGTGTTTGATAAAGTTCTCAGAGTATATAAGAAAAGGGAAGTTCTTTTATTTTGAATTTATTTATATATAATTATTATTATAGTTCTCTAACTCATTTACGTAATAATTTTATTATGTAGTTCTTATATGATTTGTTTGTCTGTGGGGCGAACCGGCCAAGGTTTGAGACCATGGATTGAAAGGAAGATCAAATGAGGTTTTTGTAAGATTAATAGTGCCTACTCTGAGCTCATTTAAAAAAAAAAAAAAGATGTTTTTCTTTTGTTGTTTATTTTAAGTCTAACTTATTAGCATAATTTATTTTATTTGTCCAATGGTTTTGATATTATATAATTTTTACATCTTATTTTTTTGGTGTACCCACCCGGTTCATCCTTTTGGGCTAATTCGGATTCGAAGCGCGTCCCGGGGTTAAGGTTTTAAACTCCTCCCAACGTGCTTGCAGGGTATCGAACCGTGGTTCTCCCTACCAAGTCTAGCCCCTGGCACCATTAGACCAAGACAACGTTGGTATAATTTTTACATCTTATTAATTGCTAGTTTATGTTGCAATATGGGGGATAAGTTAGATCTTGAAACGGATAAAGATGTTTGACATGTTTTGTCATATTTTTTGCGAAAGAAATTATGTTTTAGAGCCAACATGTTTATTTTGGCCAAATGTTTAACTCTTGGAGTTGTGAGTCTTGTACTTTTGCCTTTTGCTTTATATATACCTGTATATATGTGTGTGTAGTGGTTACATGAGGTACCCTTGTAGAGTATTCTTATATAATCTAAGTATTTGACCATGTTTAGTCAAGTGAGCTATAGTTGAAATAGTAACACTTTATTGGATCATTAAGAGTACGATCATCTTTAATTATGGAGGTTATATAATTTGTAAGTTAAATTTTTTATATGAGTTTAGCTATAAATTTTATTTGTTATGATGAGTGGAGATTCCATATTTCAAGGACATAAAGAAAGATAGATCAAACTCTGAGTCAGCTTCTTCAATGATCTCATTATTTTCTAGTTCATCGGTTCTAACCCCTACACGAGTTGCATCCAACATTGATAATGGTTTTATGCGGTTATGCAAAGAGACAAGAAAAACAATGAAAGGAAATGTATCTCATTTTTAAAGTAACGTGAAAGAGTATTCTTGGTTAAAACCAATGTCACTAACGGTCACAGATTCTCATTTGAAAACCATTGTTACTCATTTTTATTAAAAAAAAATCTAATGAGATTAATTTAAGTTCTCATGCTATATTCTGTGTATTTGGAATTTTTACAAGAGTTTTGGTGTTGACATGTGTTGCTATTTTCACCTTGTGATAAGGTTTACCTAAGTTAATGTTATGATTGCATTAGCTTTTTTATTGCCTTGATTATTTATCAAGTGGATGTTTAGAGGATATTCTTGGGTGATAAGTCTTGTAGAGGAAGTGTGTAGACTTGGTGAGTGGACTTGAGAAGTTTTTATTGTGGTTTATTGAATACACCTTAGCTGTTAAGTTATTATAATTTCTGTTGAACCAAATAATTTATTTTTTGGCTTATGATGATGGCATAAGTTTTTTGTGTTTTTTTATATGATTGGTATCAACATTGTTTATATGTCCTTGATGACTGATCTTGATATGTTCCATATTAGTTTGATGATGGAAGAATTTTTTTTATTTTTTATTTTAAGTCGAGGTGGAAGTTTGAGATGGGATGATTATGTGCTTCATGGTGGGTAAGGCCAAATGAGTTGGTAAAGTACCCATAATCTCAATCTCATTTGTGGTAAAACTTTGTGATAGACTCGACTATGATATTGAATATATAGTTCACATATATATTTTTTTTTTGTTGTTGTGTTTGAGCATAGTGTTGTGAAATTATTTAGAGAGTTAATAAATATGCTCTTTATATTCAGTTTGACTTTAGTTTGGAGTTAAATTGTGGAGATTATATCTCAAGGTTTATGATAAATTATTTGAAGATATAATATTTTGTTTGGCCTTGACTTGATATTTTATGCAGTTTGATTGTACACCCATGTTAATGTGGTAATGTATGGGGTTTCCTTGTTTAGTCAGGAATGTGTTCACAAGATGCCATGAATAAGATCGAATTGTGGGTGGTTTGAGAATCCTATTGGGTGACTGTCAGTGGTAACTAGTAAGAAAAATAGTTGCAAATAAAATAATGTTAGATGATTTACTATGGATAATGGGGTCATAGTAAGATCATGTTGTTCAAGTAGCATTGTGCTTGAATATATGTTACAAATCTGATCAAAAATAATGTGATGTCACATGAGTGTGTGAAATTTGAGAAGAATATTGCAGATTCTCTCACAAAAGGCCTATGTACAAAAATGATGTTGGAGTCAGCATAAGGAATGGGTTTAAAGCCTATGAGGGAGTGAATTGTGATGGATACCCACTTAGAATAAATTTTCTAAGTTCAAGGGTCAAACGAAGTCACAAAAGAACTCTAGTTGTTGGATACTACTACCAGTCCTAGTAATAAAATTAAATTTTTAGTGATGTAGCATTTTTTTATTTATTTTATATATATATGTTGTTATGAGTAAGGTTGAGCATTCGGTTCTTAATAAGTTCATAGCCTCCTTTTTGAGGTGGTTTGTGGCAGCACAAACTTGATGGACTTACCTATGTGAATGTGGAGGGTTACGCCCAATTCCCTATGAGAGTCCAAAGGCTTAGGCTTTCTAGAGCATTCACGAAAATCCAGACAATGTGTGGGGCATCGATATATTGCAAATTGCGAGAACGCTTCTTGATTTGAGAAAGGTTGAGTGCGCTATTGCATCTTACGAACCCCGTGAAAGGTTCAAAGAGTAATCTACCGCTCACGATAGTAAGATACGATTGTATGCACTGAGTATCAATTCAAGTCTATTAGACATTGGTGCTTCGAAACTAAGTATCTATTACCCAAATTAAAATTTTCTTTTCAGATTATTTCCTTCCTAATTAACTTCTTTTGAATCATGTGGGGGATTGTTGGAGGTTATATGTTAAACTATTATATTTGCTTCAAAAGAAATTGGAAAATTAATTACTGATTATTTTGGGTCAAAGATTATTTATTCCGTTTGACTAATTCCATCCCTCCATTAATTCTTTTGATGACTGTTTCATCCTTGTTTTATGCCATTACCCCACTTATTCAGTCATGGGTATGGAAATTATTAGGTGAGGTTTCTTATAAAAAAGCAGTTTCTTGATTCCTTACATACTCACTTTTTATCTCCTCTCTCCTTATATATTCCTACAAACATAAACACTTCACGAATCATCTTTTTCTGGGTAATATTCAAGACGTTCTCAACCTATTTCCCTGTCGACACCGGTGAAATAGTTATCGTGTATCCCTGGATGTTGGTTGCCGTGAGTCCGTGTGTCATAGCGGGACAATTTCAGCTTTAGGATATTGATCACATCACGCCACAATTTTTCCAGATAAGTCGTTCCTTTATTTTACCCGTTTTTATTCCAACATCTATTACATGTCTACTTGTATATATTTTTTATTTTTTTCATATTTAGATTATAAACATAATTTTTAAAACTAATTATACAAGATTGAACTGTACTGTGAGCACTTGAATTGAAATTTAATATAGTGATGATACTTGACTTTTAATTAATTAGAAATATATCTATACTAAATATTTAAAACAGGAACTTTAAGCACCACGTGTCATCCTATTGTCACCCCTCCTTACTTTCTTTCTTCTTTTTTTATATATGTAAAAAAAAAAACCTTAAATGTTTTCTTACTCCTATAACAATTGAGTTCCAATTTGATCCCAATCTTGTGAAATCACATATCACAAAAAATCAAATCGTCATACTTGAAATAGCTCAATCAAAATAGAAATCATACATTTTGCTTCAAATAAGAAAAAAAACCAATAATTTACATAATAATTGGCTTAAATGATCAAAATCCGTGCATAGCACGGGGTTAAAACTAGTTAATATTTAAACACAATCAATATCAACTTTTATTATTATTAATATAAGAAATGCAATTAGGAAAAATGTTACAGGGTATTCGTTGTCTTTAATGGATCGGACAAGGCTTTATCGACCAACACCAATACAAGGCCAGAAATACAAGGCCAATGATGATAGTTGACCCGATTTGGCCTGACCTGCTATTTAGCCTTTTTAGCCAACCTGAACCGCACTGGCCTGACCCTGACCCGTCCCGACCCGCCTTATAACCAGGTCTAACAACAAAAACAAAGGAGCTCCACTCTCTTAGCGATATATTGCAAATTACTGGTAAAGATGTGAATAGCCACATACACTCAAATTATGATGATGATGATTATGACACGACTGCTCAACATTATTTTCCGCCAATGAATTTTCGAAAATTTTTGAGGAAAAGTTTAAATCAAAAATAAAACACTGCACATGGGGTGATGCTGCAACTTTTTTGCGGTTAATTAAATTTTAGAAGTCTAGATTAATAAATTTTACTATGTTTTGATATATTTAAATAAAATATTATAAAAGAGACACTTTTAAAAAAAAATGATGTTCATTTTTGTGTTATAAGAAACTAAAAAATTAACAAATGTTTCTAGTAATTTCAACCTCGAGTTGAATCCTTAATAGTTTTATGGACCCTAATGAATTTAAAATAATATAAGTTTTTTCAGCAAATTATTGGCTGGACCCGGGACCATGCAGTTGGGTGGTCCCGGTCCAAACAACATGAACATTTGATAATTTTATGTTGGTGAATATTTGATAATTTTGTTGTGAACATTTGATAATTTTATGTTGATGAATATTTGATAATTTTGTTGTGAACATTTGATTTGATGTTGATGAACATTTGATAATTCTGTTGTGAACATTTGATCAATATTTGATATATGTATTGATGAACAGTTGATAATTTTGTTGTGTTCGTTTGTGTTTGGTGAACATTTGTATAAGTTGGTGAACATTGTAAATTATAAGTTTAAGGTGGTATTATAACAATATGTGGTGAATATTTGTGCATAGTCGTGTGAACATTTCTCTTTTACTGCGTGAACATTGTTACTTTAATGTGTGAACATTTGCAGAGTGAGAGTATGAGCGTGAGTTTTTTTTTATTTAGTTTTAGGACACGCAGGACCACAGAGCTAGATGTTCTGGGTCCATTTATTACCTATTGAGTTTTTTCGGCTAACCATAAACTGAGGCGTTTTTAATCATGCAAAGTAATTAATGTGAGTTGGCTGTTGCTTTATAGCTTTAAATTGAGCACTTAATGGCCAAACTGATCCTTATCAAGTTATCACCATAAATTGAGCTTTTAGGCACACTAAAAATCGAGAAAATTGCAAAACAACAAAAGTTTTCCGATTTATGATATTGACGATCACTTTAGCCCTTGATGACTCAATTTGAATTCGAATTAAAAAAATTACAAGAAATATCAAATTTTGCATTTAAGGGGACAAAATTACAAGTTTTCCGATTTATGATATATATATATGTATATATATATATATATATATATCTTTATTATATAAGCCAAGGGGGAGCCATGGTGTCCCCCCTCAAAAAGTCCATCCTACCCTTCAAAACTTTTTAAAATCTCAATTTTTATCACTCCTAATTATTAAGGAAAGTTATTAAATTTTTGAACTTTTTTAAATGAAAATAGTAGAATATATAAAATTCGAAAAAAATAAAACAAAAATACCAAAATTAATATTTTTAAATTCTCTATAAATAGACATCCATATTGATATATTTCATCAAATAAAAATTTTACATTTTGATTATCATAGAAATTCTGTAGCCAATAGTATCTGGTAAATAAAACTTTTCTTTTGTTCATTGTTGTTGGATGACCGAATGAAAGAGAAAGTTTGTTTGGACAAATTAATAGATGTATTAAAAATACCATCGCACGCAAAGCGTGCATAGAAAACTAGTATATATATAAGCCAAGGGGGAGCCATGGTGTCCCCCCTCAAAAAGTCCATATTGCCCCTCAAAAATTTCTAAAATCTCAATTTGCATCACTCCTAATTATTAAGGAAATTTATTACAATTTTCGTACTTTTTAAAATGAAAATAGTACAAAATATAAAATTCAAAAAAATAAAACAAAAATACCAAAATTTATATTTTTAAATTCTCTATAAATAAACATCCATATTGATATATTTCATCAAATAAAAATTTTGCATTTTGATTATCGTAAAAATTTGGTAGCCAATAGAATATGGCAAAATAAATTAAACATTTTCATTTGTTCATTGTTGTGGGATGACCGAATAAGAAAGAAAAAGTTTTGTTTCTGATTATATGAATGAGTGTGAATTTGACAGATTTTTCAATTTTTTGAATAATTAACCTTTATTTTATTTTGTTTAGACAAATTAATATATGTTTTTTTAAAATATCATTGCATGCAAAGCGTGCATAGAAAGCTATATATATATATATAGGGTTGGGTTCCGATGAGAAAGGTGCATATGGTGAGAAAACGTGAGAAAATAGATACATTGAGGGATTATTAAAGGTACATCAAATTATAGTTATAGGTATACTAATCAAACAATAGGGATACATCAACTAACCATAGCAAATGTATCAACTAATAAATGTAAATACATCATGTAGATAAGACGTAATCATTATAATGAAAAAATGGTACTATAATCACTATTATATAAGCTAAGGGGGGAGCCATGGTGTCCCCTCAAAATGTCCATCTTACCCCTTAATACTTTTTAAAATTTCAATTTGTATCACCTCCTCATTATTAATGAAAGTTATTACAATTATTGAACTTTTTTAAATGAAAATAGTACAAAATATAAAATTCAAAAAAATAAAACAAAAATTTCAAAATTAATATTTTTAAAGTATCTATAAATAGACATCCATATTGATATATTTAACAAATAAAAATTTAACGTACATTATGATTATCGTAGAAATTTGGTAGCCAATAGAATATGGTAAATAAAACTTTTCTTTCATTCATTGTCATGGGATGACCGAACGAAAGGAAAAAAGTTTTTTTTTATTAAATAAAGTTTATTCAGACAGATTAATAGATGTATTTAAAATATAATCGCACGCAAAGCGTGCATAGAAGGCTAGTAACAATTAACAAATTAAATATGGGGTATCAAATTAATTAAGATTTTAAATGAAAACAACTAACTTTACTACTAACTTTAATTTTATAATTTAGCTACATTGATCATGTGAGAAAGGTTCTTTAGGTGAGAAGGCTTGTTTATATGAGAAAAAATCTTGAGTGTTGATTTATTTTGATCTAAAGGGTAAGATTTTATGGATTTTTTTTAAAAAACCCTAAAATTTCTCCCCTCCCAACCTTATAATACGTAGGATTAGGAATTTTTATTTTTTTCTTTTTTTTCTTTATGACTTTCTAAAACAACAGTTTTTTTTTTTTGTTTTGAATATTTTTATTTTTAAAATATCAATTTTATGGATTTTTTTTCTAGATTTGTTGTATTTAAAAAAAAAAAGATTCGAGCATAATTTAGAGTATGACTAATGAAATTTAGAACATAGTTCCTAAAATTTAGAACATGGCTATAAACTTTAGAGCATATACATATATAACTCAATATTCAATTAAAAAATAGAAATTTACATTCTTTATTTAAAAAAATTATAATTTTAAGGCTTATTTTTTTTAAAAAGTTACTTTATTAAAAAAAATCATAATTTTAGGCTTAATTTTTTAAAAAACTTGTAATTTGCTGTTTTTATTAATAAATATTTCAAGCTCATAAAATAATCAACATTAGATCAAAATAAGTCAATGCTCTAGTTCTATCTTATATGGCTTGGAAACTATATTATAAAAATTTAGAACATGACCCGTACAATTTAGAATATGAATCATAAAATTTAGAATATGACTTATAAAAAATTTAATATTTCATATAATTTTTTTTATCTATAGTTCATATACATAAAATAAACCCAACAATAAACTGGCATTTTCTGCAAACATACACATATTAGAACATGATTTATAAAATTTTAAACATGGGTTGTTAAATTTACAACATAGCATTTAAAAATTAAAACAAAGTTTATAAATTTTGAACATGGCATATAAAATTTTGAACATGGCTTATAAAATTTTGAACTTGGCTTATAAAATTTTGAACTTGGCTTATAAAATTTTGAACATGACTTATAGAATTTGGAACACGAGTACTTACGAACAAATAAACAAATAACTTAAATTTTAGATATTGTTTATTTTATGAAAAAAAACAATTTTTTGAATTAAAAAAACGTATTTTAAAAAAACCAAAAAAAAAAACAGATTTTTTTTTTTTTTGCTATAAAAAATAGAAATATACTACTTAAATTTAATTACCAAGTTGCCCTTACTAACAAAAACACAAGATCAAATAACAACCCTTAGATCTAAAATTATTAGCGGTGCAGATGTTTTCTCTCATAAAAGTCTTTATATAGATTTCTTATTTTTCCTAAAGTAAGCTTTTATTCTTGAAAAATTAGAAATTCTTTTCCTAAAATAAGAAATCTATATAAAGTATTTTAAAAACGATTTTAAATTAGATTTAATTTTAAGAATTAAAAACAAATCAGAATTTGTGCAATCCTAGCCATCCACTACGGTAGCCAGTAGTGAAAAGACTACACTAGAATCATCCCTCTTCATTTCCTGTAAAATCGATACTAAATTCCTTGAATTATCAGATTTCCTGCTAGGGCTGAATAGAGTGCGGTCTGAAACGCACCAAACCGCAATTGTACGTGCGGTTTGGTTTGGTTTGTAATTTGAAAACTGCAGTTTAGTTTGCAATTTTACCAAACTGTAATTTTAAGGTGCGGTGCCGTTTCCAAAAATTTTGAAACCACACCAAATCGCAAACCGTCATTTTTTTAATTGTTCTAGAAAATTGAATTTCATACTTTTTATTTGACCTACTATCTTACTGAATTTATGCCTTTTTTTTTGCCATATCTTGTTGTTTAAGCCCATAACTCTCTAAGACTTTTCTAACTCTTTAAGACTCTAACAAAAAATAAATCTAAGATTTTTTTTTGTCCTTATCAACTACTAATTATAAAATATAATTATAAAAAGTTGGTTAAACCACAAATCGCACCGCACCAATCCATATTTTGCGGTGTGGTTTGGTCCGGTTTGCGGTGCGATGCGGTTTCCAAAAATGGCAAACCTAATTTTGCGGTTAAGTGCGGTTTGACGTCCAAACCGCACCGCGCTCAGTGCTATTTCCAGTCCATGTTTTTTCTCCCCCAACATGGCTTTTACAAGCTCCGAATTAAGTCAGGATCCTCTAGATTTGAATTCTATAGATTTCAGCAAATGATAACCCTTCAACAAAGATGTGTGGCTAATATTGACCCTTAATGAATTTACAAATTAAAAACAAAAGTAAAATTAAAAAAACTCTCACTCTCACAACTCTACAACTCCATAACTACTCAACTCTATATGGCCCATTTAAAAGCCATTCACAATTGAAATTGAATAATAAGTTTAGGGCTCTCTAATTTAAACCCCTAAACGACATCAAAATGCATCACTAAACCGACCGACCGAGTTGGACCGAGTCCTTGCAAAAGATGAAAGGGTTATTCCCACTGATACACCTGAAAATATAACAAATCCCACTAATACAACTAAGTTTTTTAAATTCCCAATAATAAACCTGAGTTTTTGACAATTCTCAAACGTGACATTTAGAAGGAATATTCCGTTTAAAAACATAATATTCCGCTAAATTAATATTCATTTAAGGAATATTTCGTTTAAAAGCATAATATTCCGTTAAATTACTATTCATTTTAGTTTTTAGCACGCATTTGAAGATGAATATTGTCGTTTTTTTTTTGCAAATTTTGATTTCAAATTTGATCCATTAAAGACTAAAATGACTCCTAAAACCTTTGATTGTGTAATTTATTCGTCACACAAACCAATTGCACATAAATTGAGACAAGTAGTTAACGATTTTGGTTAATAAATGTCACGTTTGGAAATTGTCAGAAAGTCAGGTTTATTATTGGGAATTTAAAAAACTTATGTGTACTAGTGAGATTTGTTAAATTTTCAGATATACCAGTGTGAATAACCCAAGATAAAAGTGCATATAAGCACTAGTATATCAAAATCCCTCACTGTCTCCTTAGATACTACAAGTCTACAAGTACGTAACATGTAATGGAAAACCGCACAATTAAACAAATTGGCATTATAAGCACTACGTACATTGCAAGAGAACAAAATCACTAGAATAGTGGATTGCATACTTAGGCCTCTTTTGGACTACTAAAACCTGAAATCAATTGAATTGTAGAGATACACTGGAAAGATTATATATAGGCGAAAAACTTGCGGCTGGGAAAAAAAATTATCGGAAAATCTATTCGTAACCTCTTAGCCATATTAAGTGGAGACAAATTTTATTTAAATCATTGTCGGAAAAGTCAAACAGAAAAATTTCATCGGAAAACTATTGCCGGAAAATAATTGCCATAAAGGCCGGAAAGTTGGCCAGATCGGAAATTCATTGCCAGAATGTTCGGAAAGTTGGCCAGAAAATCATTGGGGAAAAAGTTGATCGGATTGATTTCAGTTTTTTTATTGCCAACTTTTCCTTAACATCCATAAGAATAATTAAGCTGAACTTTCGTATGAGCATAATCCGTTTTCCTTTCCTTATCCAAAAACATAAAATACTCCCTAAATTAAAGTATGGGTGTCACGCTTATAGTTTTCATGTGGGTGAGGTTGTTTTTTTCCCTTTTTTAGAAGCAAATCTTCTTGGATTCATGAATAATTCTAAGAAAGTGAGCACATTATTACTTTGTATCTAGCTAGCTTATAGTTTTCATGCATGCAACTATTGCACATTACATTACTTTGTATCTAGCAGATTGTTGCGTGCGTGGGTGTGCCCCATGTTTGGAATTAGAAACTATTAAGAGTAGACAAAGCTTTGTGGACTAAAATCGTCCACACAACTAGATTCCTTGACAGCTAACCTACCATATGCATGAGTCTACCTTGATATATATATATATATATATATATATATATATATATATATATATATATATATATATATATATATATATATATATATATATATATATATATATATATATATATATATATATATATATCCCAATACTATATTTTTTTTTTTGTTATTTTAGAATGAAAAAGAATACTTGTGATAAATCTTCAAAAATTACCGTGTAAAGTTTTTTTTTAAAAAAATTTTACTTTTGTTGTGGCATACTTAATTATTCATTTTTCAATCTATTTCTCTTTTTAAAATTCATTTTTTTTGTCTAGAAGTCTATATATATCACATACTTATGTAGCGAGTGTTGCATCCATACTCAAGAAAGCAAGAGTGGGAGCCATTAAGTCTCTTGATAGCTGGAAAACAAAGCAATATGGAGGTAGTACATATATATATGGTGGGTTACGGAGAGAAATTTCTTATTGTAAGAAGGTGAGAAAGAGATAGATACATCAACTATGAACTATAGATATATTGACTAATAACTATAGGTAAACTATAAATATATTGAGTATGTAAACATTGACTTTAGACTATAACTACATGTCTACATTGCTTACAAACTTTAAGAAGAGTAAAAGGAAATAACTTTAATTTAATCTCGACCGTTCATTTGGTCATCCAATGATCTACAATGTTTCTCATCCTTCTCACTATAACTAGGTTTCTCACGTGAGCCTAGTTATATATAGGGTTGGGTTTCGGTGAGAAATTTCATATTGTGAGAAATGTAAGAAGCGATAAATACATCAACAATGATCTAGAGGTACATTGACAAATAACTATATATTTGTGCATTGATTATAAACTATAAATATATTGATTGTATATACATTGACTTTAGACTATAGATACGTTGCTTACAAATTTTAAGAAGAGTACTAGGAAACAACTTGATTTAATGTTGACCTTTTATTTATTTATCCAAGGGTCGTGATTGTTTCTCATCCTTCTCATCGTAACTAGATCCTAGTTATCATATATTAGGATGGTTATAAGTACTTGTAACACTTACTATACATTCTATCTATCCCATACTCCCTCTTATTCAGATCAATAGCCCCTTATTTTAAAATATTCTTATGCTCTCAGATTATTAGCCAAACACCAATCCTGGAAAACAAAATAATGATGAATAATCAGAACACTAATAATCATCAAGCTGAACTAAAGCCTAGCATAACTAGTAATGGAACAACACCAACCCCAACCCTAGGAGTAGTAGCCGCTCTTGCATCGACCAATACACCAAGACTTGAGACACAACCAAGCAACGCTACCAACCAGAAGAGCACTGAAAGGGGACAACCGGAGCATAAGGAGTGTTATGATGCTATGACCGCCGCATTTACCTCTCCTTACTATGACCCATTTGGTGTCGAAGACGTGCAGGAGGAGGACCTTGAGGGGGAGGAGGTTGTTAGTCCGGCTAATCGACAAGGTGTTGCTGTCATTGAAGCATATCATTCTAATGGTTCTCGTCGTTAAAATTTAACAATTTTATGTTGCATGCGTATCTCAGTACTGTGCTATGATGTTAAAAAAGCACGACATAGTGGGATTTTAGTAAATAAAATCAAAATTTCAAAACACATGCAGCACATCCATTGGTGAGTTGGCATGCAAAAGTACTAAAATACTACAGTGCTGTGTTATTTTTTTCTTTCTCGCATAGCACGGTGTTGAGTTAGGCATCGCTTGTTCGTTTATGTTGTAGCATGCATGATAGGGTTTTAATTAGAATAATTAATTAGCTCTTTCATTTGTAACTGTGTAGTGGATATTGTACTATATATGATGTGTGAATTTTAGGTTTGAGGATCACTAAAATTATTTATGTACTCCATTTACGTGTGTGGTTTTAGTCTATGCCCATTATGATCTTCAAATTAAAACATATTTTGTCATTATTCAGTATATGTCAAATTATATAAAAAGTTAGATTTCTGATCTGTTAGACAATTTCAATATGATTTGGAGGTATTTGGCAATGTGGGGACGTTTTAAAGGAATTTAATTTATGGTTAATATTTGGGGTTTAAAGGATCCTCATTGAAACAAAGCTTTAAATTATTGTGAGAACATTAGCTTAGGTTTTAAAACCAAAGGTTTTGTCACATGGTTTTAGAAGTTTTTGTTATATCAATTGTAGGACATATTTGAATAATTTTTGGGTGATTGTAACTTTTGGGTGATTTGGATGGATTTGGGAGTGTGGGTGAGGGAATTAATTTATGAAGTGTATATAGATCATATAGGTTTTCGACGGTTTTTTTTTTTTTTTTGTATCTATATATATATTAATTGCATTACATATTTGAATTGATTTTGGGTGATACTACATTGGTTTTGGATATATGAAATGAAGGATATGATTTGATTATTGGAGTTCATGATAACATAATAGAGTCTAATTATTATACTTTGTTCTAAAAGGTAATGGACTTAATTCTTTCACATAAATCTATGTGTAAGTTAATCTATATTGGAAGAATATTTCAAACTTCACTATAAATGAGAGCAAGAGTTTTTTATTTGATTTTTTAGTAGATAAGTTTTTATATGTTTATATTTAAAATTATTTTTAAAATTAAGAGATTTGTAAACGAATTTTACTGGTGTTAACAAGTTAACTTTTAAGTCAACCTACTTTTGGCAATCTCTATAAGTTTGGCTTATTTTTAGGTTATCAAAAGCTTGACTTATTATTTTTTGCAGATGGAGTAAAACTTGGCTTATTTTGTGTAACTTTTTCTTAAATTTGTAAAAGGTATGATAATATGATATGGTCTAGGTTTTTTTTTTTTTTCTACTTTCAATTTGTTTTGGAGGGATTTTGTACTGAGTGTGAGATGTTTTGGAAGGATTTATTGTATGAAGAGTATTTCATTTGGATTTTAGTGTGTTTCCTCATTGAAACAAAATAATAAATTATAATCCAATTTGGTTTGGAGGGATTTGGGAGTGTGGGTATGCTTTGAAGGGATTTGAGGTAGAATTAAGAGCATTTGCTGCTTAGAGGTTACTCAGGTGAAACAATCTCTTTAATTATAATATAGATACTAGAGTAAACTGGTACAAATGTATTGATCTTAATATAAACACTTTCAATTTGAGTTGGAAGGATTTGGTAGTGTGGGTATATTATGGAGGAATTTAATATATGAATAGTACGGCCCGTTTGATTGTTGGTAATAAATTGTGGTAATGGTAATGAATTTATAGTGTACTTTTATTAAGGAGGAACCTTATAATCTCCATGAAAAACAAATTTTCATTCCCAAGCTTTAATTTTCTTCTCATTTTTTATTCCCATCCATTACCTTTTGAGAGGGTGATATTTGATGGGAATAGGTATTTGTGAACAAAATTAGATAAATTGGAGCTAAGGTAGCACCACCATGGGAATGCATTTTGATTTCCCTTCCAAATTTAGTTATAAACATTCCCATTATCACCATTTATGACCGGCTACCAAACGGACCGTTAGGGTTTAGAGACTCCTCATAGAAAGAAACTTCAAAATTATTTTGAGAACCGTAGGTTTTGTCACATAGGTTTTATTCGTTCTTATTCTATATTAATTTTGTGTCATATTTGAATGAATTTTGGATATATTATTAGATGAAGGTATGATTTGATTATTGGAGTATCGTGATTTAAAAAATAAAAAAAAATAAAAAATAAAAAAAAAAACTCTACTTATTAATATTTGTTTTAAAAGAAAGTGGACATAATTACTTAACAATAAATCTTTTTATGAGTTAATCTACGACATATTGTAAGAATATTTGGAACTTTATTATGTATGAAACAAGAGTTTTTTTAGGTTATTTTAGTGCTTATTTTTTAAAATGTTTATTTTCATGGCAATAAAACTTAATCTATGTGTATAATAAGTTTTTATATTTTGGAGCGAGGAATATCCAAAATATTATGTACGATTCCAGTCTTTTTGGGTTAATGTGGTAGATCTTTTTCAACAGTTTAAACTTATAAAAGGTATGAGAATACGAAATGGTTTAGGGGTTTTTCAAAATTTTAATTTGTTTTAAAAGGTTTGGGAGTGTGAATATTTGGAGGGATTTAATGTATGAAGAGTATGTAGTATTTGAGAATTTGACGACTCCTCATGAAAAATATTTTCTTAAATTATAAATACTAGAATGGGCTAATGCCGATGTACTGGTGTACTAATAATATTAGAAAATTGAGAAGGTATTGTGTCAGATTGGTCTGACAGTAACGTTTCTGTCAGACCAGTTCACTGGACCTGGACACATATGTGTTTAACCTGGACACATGCTGTTAAATCTGGACATGTATTGGTAGACCTGGACACATTTGTAAACCTGGAAACAGAACTTGACACATTTGAACCTGGAGACAATTTGTAAACCTGGACAAATGTGGACAAACCTGGACAAATATGAACAAACCTGGACAAATCTAGACAAACATGGACAAATCTAAACAAACATGGACAAATCTGGATAAATCTGAACATGCAAACCTGGACAAATATGGACAAATGTGGACAAACCTGGACAAATGTGGACAAACCTGGACAAATATGAACAAACCTGGACAAATCTAGACAAACATGGACAAATCTGGACACACCTGAACATTCAAACCTGGACAAATGTGGACAAACCTAGACAAATATGAACAAACCTGGACAAATATATGAACAAACCTGGACAAATCTAGACAAACATGGACAAATCTGGACACACCTGGACATGCAAACCTGGACTAATGTTGACAAACCTGGACAAATATGGACAAACCTGGACAAATATGAACAAATCTGAACACACCTGGACAAACCTGGACACATATTGTTAACCCTAGATACTTATTTGTAAACCTGGACACCTATTTGTAAACCTTGACACATATTGTTTAAACATGGACACATATTGTAAAACATGGACACATTTTGTAACTAACTTGGACAAAATACATTTTTTTGCATTTTGAGGCCTTTAGAGGCCTCGTTTGGCAATTTCCGGTGGCCAAATCCCCTGCGGGTATTTGCAGCTGCGTTCATCTCGAAAAATTAATCAATTTCGACATATCATATGCCCCGATTCGACACCCGAGCGCAAAGTTATAGCCTCCCGAAGTTTTTCACCATTATAATTGATTACAAGGGTCAGCCGTCTGACCAGATTGTCTGGTCAGACCGTCTGACCCAATACTTTCACTAGAAAATTTGTACACAATGCTTTATTAAATTTTTTATCTATAATAATGGAACTATATTACAATATAATATATTTTACATGCACCATAATTTTGTTTTAAGAAGAAATAATTTCTTTTACTTCTTAGCAACTTATATAGATAGTTCTTGTGATTCTTCATTTTAAGAGTATAGAATGAATTAGGTAATTTTAAAATTGTACTTGCATGGCGAAATTAAAGTCTAACTCTTCTCTCCCCCACTGAAAAATCCTAAATACCCTAGCCTTTTTATTTCTAGCCTCAAGACGATATTGTACTATTATCAGTTTTTTTAATGATGGAAAGCCTCAAATTATTTTTTAATTTTTTTGGTCACTTTATTTTTGTTACTAGTACTGTTCTTTCTCTCTTTATGAGAATTTTGTACCAATTTTTGGGTTCTTTGTCTCCTCTAATCGGAGTAATTTAAATTCGAGTTTTCATTTCTTTTTTCCTTTATGAGCGATTAGAATTTGAAAAAGTTAACTTGTAATCTGTTGTATTTTTTGAATTGACCTTAGTTAAAAAAAATTCAAAATTGTTACACCTTTTCTTAGCTTCTTGATATATTTGTTTGTTTATACTATCACAATCTAGTTTATAAGATGTTGAAAATTTTATTGTCAAAGTTGAATAGTATAAACAAATAAAAAATTGATGGAAAAAGTAATTAAGAAGCTTTTATAATAATTTTTTTGGGTAATGTAGTGGTTTTTAATCTTATCATGTACGTTATTTGTAGGGTTTTTTTTTATGTTAATTGTCAATAAATATTTTTTGAAAAGATAAAAAAATTGTGGTGAGTTCATTGGAGGTTTGGACGCGGTGTGTGGTTAAAAAGAGAGATTAAATTATTATATAGACTTTAAATAATATTAGTTGAGTTTATAATGGTTAGTTTATGTTCAACATATTATTTATTATACTAAAGATAAGCAACTTAAAAAAAAAAAAACATAATCTTATTTGAACAAATGTCAGATAGAAAATTTATATAGCAATTGATTAATTAAACTAGGTTTTGGTCCGGCGTTGCTCGGGTGGTTGCCTATTTTCTTAATTGTCATTCGTACAATTTATTTAAATTGGTGTTTGTTTACATTGTTTAATAATGATTTTTATTGAATTGTAATTTACTATGAATTTTCATAGTATATGTTTCTTTTTGTAAATTCAACTTAAGCAAAACCTTTTTTTTTTTTGAAAAAAAATCAATATATTGATAAAAGAGTCATACGATATCTACAAAAGAGTATTGAAAGAAGGATCTTTTTTTTTTTTTTACGATGGTTTATAAGTTGAGTGAGGGAGAGTTGGGATGATAAGGTGGTGATGTGTCAAAAGTAGAGAGAAGTGCTTTGGATGATAGAGTGATGATGTTTCATTTTCTTAGGGAGAGAGAGAGATGAGCTAGATCACTTAATAGGTTGCCATGTGTGCTTGAGGGGGAGAGTTTTTATATACTAGGATAGATGGGTCAAAGTAGATCGTTTCTGGGTATACGTCATTCTTAAGCTATCCTATTTAATTTATTACATTATTTTTATTAACCCATTTAACTAAATAAGTGAAAAGGTTAACCCAAATTCTTTTTTTTTTAAGGTAGGTTCAGATCGGGTTATCGGATTATTGGATTAATTTTGTCTAATCTTTAGAAAAAGCAAGTGTGCATGTGATGTTATTGATATTATTTTAAATATTATTTAATTATATAATTATATTTTGAAAAACTTATTAATGTTATATATTTAACAACTTTTAAATTGAAAATTTATATAGTATTGGGTTAAACGGGTCAAAATAGTTAATTTTTTGCTTAGAAAGGAAACAAAGATAAAGACAAGGACAAGCTAACATGTAAAGTTGTAGAATGGAAAAGGATGGTAGCCCACCCCGGACCGTGCATAAAGTAAGGTTGGTTTTATGCGAGAGAGGAACCACTCTGCATTTCATGGATAACATCAGGTTCATATCCGCTTAAGCTTCTTTGGTTTATCAGTTAGCCCATGTAGGGAATACTTTTAAAAACTGGTAAAAACTATTGTTGCTTCCTGCCGCTAAAGTCCATCTTAACCTACCCTCATTTAAATAATCAGATTATTTGTGTTAGCCCATATAATCAAACGGTTAAAAACCTCAACCTTGATTCCATTTTTCCGAAGTTAGGTTCAGGTCACATTATCAATTTGAGTTACTTTTATCTATACCTGTCAAATGGGTCGGGTCGAGTTGGTGTAAACTAGTTGTCGGTTCGGCTTGGTGTAAATTAACTAGTTGCCTGTCGGTTCGGGTTGAAAGCATGTCAGGTCGAATTAGGAGCGAGTTATATTTAACGTGTTTAAAACGGATTTGGTTGATATTTTTTATCAAAACCCATTATTTACAGGCCGAGTAAAAAAGTGACAGCTCTATTGTTATCCAATCTGATCCTAAGAAAAGGAAAGCATGCTATCATTGTTATGTTACTATTATTATTATTATTATTATTATTATAAAATAAGGTTAGTGGGCCCCACCACAGAACTCTCATTGGATATAAGAGCAGGAAGCTATCTCCGACATCTTGTTGTGACTTATTTTCAAAAGCATCCCCACTCTATCGATGTCGATACATTTTGAGGGGGCTAGTTGTAAGGGGGCCTACCGGTGCACTGGCAGGTCTACCCTACTGACGTCTCTGCCAAGATGTCAACCGCCAGCACTTAGCGGTGCCGGCTCATGGAGATTTCGACTGCCAGTCTATAGACGGTGCTACGGATGTCGTCCTAATGTTGCCGGACCCAGAAGCTGCCAGCCCTAGCAGGCAACAGCAAGAAGCCAAAAGGAATCTTTTAGCAGTGGGCCCTAGTACCCCACGTGTTGCCCATTAAGGGCACTACTCAAGTGAACACGCCCCACTTCTTAACAAACTAACTAACTACACCTATGAGAAGCTTACACGTGGCGACCCACTCAGAATCATAACTAAATTTGAACACACGATCCTCGTGGCTGGTCCTAATAGGATACGTGTCCCTGTCGGCCTTAAGACAGGTCGGCGGGGTATTAAACCATTCTCTATAAATAATGAAGGATGATCTCACCATTATGAGGTACACATTCCTTCACTCACAAAACACTCTCTCTCTCTTGAATTGAATCCCCTTGCTGACTTAATCATCGGATGATCTTTCCCCGGAAACATCCCGGGGTTTGCTCACCGTTTGTGCAATTGTGCAGGTTACCACTGTGTCAAACACCTTGGAGCACCACCACTTTCAGAGGTGATAAAACTTGTCGGAACACCTGTCAAACGGGTTGGGTCGGGTTGGTGTAAACTAGTTGCCGGTTCGAGTTGGTGTAAATTAACTAGTTGCCGGTCGGTTCGGATTGAAAGCATGTCAGGTCGAATTAGGAGCGGGTTATATTTAACGTGTTTAAAACAGATTTGGTTGTTATTTTTTTGTTAAAACCCATTATTTATAGGCCGGGTCAAAAATTGACCGCTCTACTGTTATCCAATCTGATCCTAAGAAAAAGCAAGCATGCTATCATTGTTATGTTACTATCATTATTATTATAAAATAAGGTTAGTGGGCCCCACCACAGAACTCTCGTTGGAATACCAAAAAGTCATTGCTCTTTCATTATATTTACTAGGTGATATCCGAGCAAATTTTCGATTTTTTAAAATTTGATACATGTAGTAAAAAAAAATTAGAATGTAATTTTTTAATTAAAATTTTATAAGAACAATCCTGGCTTTTACTTAATTTTCCAAAAATAAAAATCCTATCTTTTCATTATTCTAGAATAATCCCAACTCTAATGCCTCCATTCTCGAAATGAATCGAAGTGTTATGTTTGTTATTTAAAAGTTTAGATTATTTACAGATGATGCCTACTAAAGTTGGGATTATTTTAAAAAGATTAGTGAAAACTGGAGTGAGTAGTATATAAGATTAGAATACTGGGGGAAAAAGACGGATCGTCATCGATCATACGATGTTAATACTGATATTTTGTTATAGATAAGCATCAATTGTCCTTCAAAAAAAAAAAAAAAAAGATAAGCATCAATTGGTAACGGTGGCCTGGATGGAAGCAGCTGAACATGTCATCTAAGACGAACGACGTCACGCGGCAGCTCGTATCGCCACGCAGCCTCACCGACTTAACAAACGCATGGCACGTAGGCTAGCATAGTATTTCTCTCTCTTTCTATATCTCTCTTTATTTAGGACATTAAAAACATACAATATTATAAATAAAGATATGTAGCAAGTTAAGTATAAGTATAAAGATATTATGTTAATGTTAATTATCTGAAAGTAGCTTTAATATAATTTCTAATTGGATCAAGGTGGCGGTCAAGGTGGCGGCGAGCGTGGCGGAGCCACTGTTGCGGCGGAAGTTAAGACTGCAGGGACAGTTAATAGTACCACTAATGATCCAACAACTGATGTTACCACTGAAGGCAGAGGCAATAATAATGAAGTGAGCCAAGAGAAAGTAACCAGAGTTAAATCACAACATCTATTTTTGTTTTAAGAACGTTAAATCACAACATCGGCTTATTAATATATATATATATATGACCATTTCAATCAAAATTCTAGTGTAGTTTTATGATTATCGACTATCGTAATTGATGGTTAAGATTGTACGTTTTTGATTTATTTTTAATTGTTAAATTTAATTAAAAAAATTTTTTAAACACTTTAATTAGATTTCTTATATTAGGAAAATAATTTTTGATTTTTTCTAAATCGGTTTTATTCTTGAGAAATCATAAATTATTTTTCCTAAAATAAGAAATCTAATTAAAGTATGACTAGTGTTAAGCTGCGCTCCTCATGAGTCTTGTGTAATATGTATAGAATTGAGCTAGTGTTCAGGGTTTTTTTCATGTAGTAAGCAGCTCAATTCATTGCAATCACGTACTATATGTAATATGACTAATGAGATGTGTTTAGTCATTAGTCACGTACTATTTTAGGTATTCCTCTTCCTTCCTCTCCAATTTTGGATGAATCTTGTTGGGGTCTTTCTCCTGATGGTTAATTTACTATCAAATCAGCTACATGGCTCGCCCATGTCATTCCTCCTTATTCTCTTAAATGGGATTATTAATGGCTTTGGAAATTGGACATCAACCCCAAACTACAGATCTTTACTTGGCAATTCCTGCATAATGGCCTCCAGGTTTGTCAAAATTTGGCATACCGAGGCTTGCTCTTTTCCCCTCTCTGCCCACTTTGCTCCACAGCTGAAGAGTCCCAAGATCATCTTTTCTTGCATTGTCCGTTGGTTCTTCCCATTTGGTCCTATATTCAAGCTATTTGCTTCATTGCCCCTCCCTTCCTTCTCTCCTCACTATGCTTCATGACTACAAGGTAAAGCCTTATAGCAACAGCCAAAAAGTGTTGTTATAGCCCTATGGCAACGGTTTAAAAACTGCTACCAATAGGTGGCGTTGCTAAAACCTTCTGGCAACATTTTTTTTGCATAAGGCAACACTTTTAGAAATACTGTTGCAATAAATATCTTTAGCAACACTTTTATTTAGCAACACTTTTGACTTTAAGAAACACTTATATCTGAAATTGGAAACTTTAGACAATAGTTAATTACCAAACTATGGCTACACTTTTTAAATTTATAGCAACGTTTATTTAATTTTTTTGCAACAGATCAATGTTTAGGCAACAACTTTACTCCAAGTTAAGGCAACACTTTTTGTAACATATAGTAACGGTTGAAATACTTTTTGTGGTAACGGTTAGTATTTTGGCAATGGATATGGTAACAACATTTAAATACCTTTGCATTGCTCACAAGCTATTAAGAATAATCCAATTCCAAGTATTTTTTTTAAAAAATACTATAATAAAATAAAATAAACCAATCTATTTAAAATGCACTCATAGATAATCAAACAAGCTTTATATAAAGAATGATAACGTTTTCATCCATTATATCCATTATTCTAGCTAGTGGTAAAGTTTCAAATCTAAAATAACCTACATATAATTACAAAAAATGACTGAAAGTCATATCATCAAAACCTAAATAATTATTTAATTACACAACCCAATTCCAATAGAATTTCTCATATTTGAACCTTGTAATAGTTGATCTTCTCTTCATCCTGTAATGAAATAATAGAAACTGATTAAAATAGGAACTAAGGAAATTGCTTGAAATGAAAAAAGAAAAAGAAAAAAGAGTTAAAGAAATGGATATTATTATTTATTGGTAACAACACTACTAAGGTAAAGCAACTCTGCAAAAAAAGCATGTCCGTCCTCACCTTCATCAATCACAAAGAGAAAAATCCAAAGAAAAGTCCAGAAAGATGATAAGGTGATTGTTCACAGGAGAATGAATTAAAGCATATAATAAGGGCTTCTCAAAATAAGGATTCATGTAAAATGAGTTTAGAAAAGTAGATGAGTTTTATTGTTGGTTTGAGTTAAATTAGTATATAAATTTTTGTTTAAAATTTTTAATTCAAATAGGAAGCTAATTGTGTTGTAGTGAGTTGAATATGGAAGTTGCATAAAATTGTTAAACTAAATCAAGTCCTAGTTGAAGGCTGAACAGAACCACGGAACAGAGGCTAGCCACCTGCTGCCGCCTCTGCCAGGGCTGTCAGAAACGCCCAGCTGCAGCTGGCGAACTGCTGTTGCTGCCGAAGGGTGATGTCGTTGGCTGCAGGGCTGCTGCTGCACAGAGGCTAGCCTGTTGCACCAGCTGGCTGCTACTGCCAGGACTGGGCTGCTGCCTCCTGCTACCGGACAACAGCCTGGTAGTGGCGGCCTCACCTTATGGTGGCTATTGGTCGGTGGTCGTTGCCGGATGGGCGACGCGTTATGAAGTACGGGTTAATATATATATATATATACCACACTTATATTTATCTACTAGCAGTTGTATTTTAGGTTGTATATGTTTAAGTAGTGGACTTGGATTGTACTTTTGGGTAACTTAAAACTTATTAGATTCAAGTAGGTCTCCCCTCCTTGTTTTCTTTCCTTTCCCTTCTCTTCCCTTTATTAATCTATCACACAATTAAAACAAATTCTATCTAATCTAATCTAATCTATGTATCCATCATTTATCATCCATCATCAGCTGTAAAATTACCAGAGAAAGATGTAGCAGAAAGAGAGTCAGGAAAGGGACCTCCAGGAAGCTAAGGCCTCCAACTTTACAACATACTCTACTGTACTACTATACTATCTATAATTTCTCATCCTGATCCTGATCCATCTCATTCTCAATTTTCCACCGGAATAAGACTATGAGTATGACTATGACTATGACTATGACTATGAGTATGATTGTTCTTATTCACACCCAATTTCCAGCCTCAGAACGATGCAAATACCATGTAAAAAAATACCTTTATTAGGTTGTTAGGAAACGGAATTTGAGAAAAAAAGAAGAGAAGAAAATATCAAATTTTAGCTCTACATATCTTGTTAGAGTTTGAAACATAAGAATCAAATTTAACAAACTTTAAATAACACAATGACATAAACTTACAATATCGGAAGGAGAACCGAAAAATATCTAAAATCTGTTGACAAAAACCAATGTAGATGCTTTTTAACTCCCATGACTTGAAGTTGTTTTGTCCTCAATCCCACCATGGACGACAAAAGTCCCAAAATCACCTGCACAAGAAGAAAACCACAGATGATGCTCCCCAAAGCATCATCAAAGTAAGGAGCATGGTCATTTGAATATGAGAATTTACAAGACTAATTGACATCGAGGACACTGAACATAAATTACACCTAGTATAATCAAGGTTATATGGAGCTGAAGGATTGCTGCAAAGGATTTTTTATCACAGCACAAGTGTGTGTTTAAAAAATAACACTAAACAAAGTAAATGAAAAAATGAACATAAACTACAGATATAACATATGTTGGTGGGTATGAAACTGTTGAGCTATCATTACATCTATGCAATGATGATTTTATTCGAAAACTTAATAAAGAATGGAGGGATGAAGACCATGCTACTGCTGTTCTATCAATGCCACAACATATCCCAAAACTTAAGTTACCAATTGTAAGTGTAAAGAAATCTTTCTAAATGTTTTTCATTTTAAATGTGTTCTGGTCACTTTCACCATCTTCCCAATTTCAAGGTAGCTTTAATGGAATTACTTTAAAAAAATACTAAAAGAATGTATAATGAATCAGATGGTTTAAGTGGCGTTGCCATATCCCTCTTTTCTTGTAGTATGACCAGCGGTATGTCTCCATTTACATAATCCTTGATATCTTATGGAGTATTTGGAAAACTCATAACAGGTCAGTTTTTCATAACTCCCAATTCTCTGCAATTAGTGTCTTCACTCAGGCTCTCTCCTACTTCCAAGAATGGACGGCTCGCCTCTCCATAGATAAGTTGCACACGGTTTATGACTCTGAATTACATGCTCCCCCTTCTTTTGTTTCATCATTTGTCGCTTGGTCTCCTCCGCCCCCAGGTACTATTAATGTAACGACCCGTACTTTAGCAACGTTGATTTCGGAGAAATCAACACATCGAATCATTATCGTTCAATTACTTATTAAGCAGGACTTAGAAATATAATGAAAACTCTATTAAACTAGCTTTTATTACTTGAATTCTAATAATCCAAAAACATAAAAATAATTCAAAGTTCTTTAAAACTGCTAATCCTTACTACAAGTCTAATGGAAATCAAAATAAGGCCAGGACTACTAAAATAATCAGGTAGCTAGAAGCTGCTACACTTGAAAGCTCACGAATCAATTAAAAAATAATTCTAAGCAATTCTAGGCATGTTCTACACAATTATAAATTTGATCTATTCTAAAACTAAGTACAACATCTAATTACCTAATATTGATGGAACAAGCTAAGGATTCGAAATTCCTTTTTGGTTTGGTCGTGTGTTATTCGAACAAAAGGCTTGGTTTTCTTAGATTCTTGCTTCAATCTTGTGCTTCAAAGGATGTATGTGAAGTCTTTGAGTGATTTGGCAAGGATTGATGAGCATGAACTTTGAGAGGATTTATGTTGGTGTTTTTCTTGTGTGAGCCGTGAGGTATGAGTGGTATGAGGGGGTTTTGGTTCTTATTGTTATGTATCTATAGAAGTAGTAAGGGTTAAGGTAGTTAAGAATAATTAGGAGGGTTATTAGGAGGATAAAGGATAATGGTCAATTGTAGTTGACTTAGAACAAAGGGGGCCGTGAGGTTGGGCGTGTGGGTGGTCATTTGGGCCTCGTTCTAGATGGCTAATCACGGAGTGGGTTTGGGCTAGTTGCGGAAATAGTTAGTTCGGGTTTTGAAAGGAAAAGGCTAAAAGGCTTGCTTGAATCGAATTACTTTTGCCATCAATATAAGTAATTAAATAATAAAAAATTTAAAATAGCCCAAAATGGTTATTACAATTAAGCTTAATTTTGATGGTTCGTTAAACAACAATGCTGCTTCCGCAGGTGTGGTACGTCGGAACCATCTTGGCGAGTGTATCGCAGCCTGTGTGTTTTACTTAGGCAACACTTCTCCTCTTGTGGCGGAAGCAACTGCACTTCGAAATGGTCTTTTATTAGCTCATCAATTCAATTTTACTTCTATTCACATTGAGGGTGACAACCTAACTGTTATCAGTGTTTTGCAGGGTCATTTCCGGTGTCCGTGGAAAATTCAACTACTTATGGATGATATTCGGACTATTCTTCGGGATTTCACTATAGCCTCCTGTTCGCACATCTTTCGAGAAGCCAACCAGTCTGCTGATTATATTGCGTCGCTCGGGCACTGGACCCCTACGCATGTCGATATTGAAATTTTTTTGGAAGCTAAATTTTCTTTTTTTTTAGCTCTAGATAAATCAGGTTATTTCTTCGAAAGGAAGAACTCCTGATTTCCTTGTAACATTTTCTCCAAAAAAAAAATGAGATGTGTTTAATTTTATCTAGCTTGATTAGACTATAAAGTACTATATATGATGTAATCCCAATTGTAAGAGGTATGGTTAGCTTCCGCAAGAGTAATGCCTCATGTTCATTCCTCATCTTATCTATCCCTTTTTATCCGGGGTTGGTCTCTAAAAGGTATAATAGATAGAGCTGTCAGTTTGGTTAGGAACTGTTGGTTCAAGTGTTAACCTAATTGAACTAAACTGAACCTAACTGAAATAAAATGAACCAAGAATCAAATACTGATAACCGAAATTTCAATTGAAACAAAATGAGCTGAACTTAACTGAACTGAAACTTGACTGATTGATGAACTGAAATCAATTGAACTGAAAAAGTTGATTATATAAAAATGTTTTTAACCGATCATAACTGAACTGAAATTATCTGTAAATTGTTTGGTTTTGTTAGTTTATTATTTAATTTAACTGTCTTTAACTGTTGATCAATTGAACCGAAATGACTTATTATAAATTATTTGGTTTTGTTAGTCAACTAAACTGTTATTAATTGTTGATAAATTGAACCAAAATGACTTGATATTGTTTTAATTTAAAGTTAATTGATTGTTAATTTGTTATAATTGGCCCCGTTACAATATCTGAATTTTTTTGTAACTGGCATGTGTTAGTTACAATAGGGTACTTATTGTAACGGGCCTGACATATGCCCGTTATAATAAGTGTACTTATTGTAACGGGCATATGTCAGGCCCGTTACAATAAGTACCCTATTGTAACTAGCCTAAGCTATGCCAGTTACAATAAATATACATATTGTAACTAACTTTGTCCATGCACGTTACAATAGTGTTATTTTTTAAAATAAAATAAAATATTATTATTATTATTATTATTATTATTATTATTATTATTATAATAATAATAATAATAATAATAATAATAATAATAATAATAATTTATGCTACATACAAGGCCCACAATTGCAATAACAAATGGTCAAGCCGTCAATAACTTCATTCATATAAAAAATTTACAGTAAGTAACCCACACATTATATTGTCGACCAATATCATCCAAAACCAACTTACATATAGTGCTATACAAGTATACATTATACATTCAAAAGTAACATAAATCGATACTTTAACTCACTAAAAAATTACTTATAAAAAAATCAGCCCGTTGTTCTCGAACTCGTTGATTTCCTCAGCACAGTAGGCGGTAGATCTTCCCAATATAATCCTTAAAAACAAATAATTACAAAAATGATTATATAGTACACTTAGATGATGATAAAAAAAATCAAGTAACCAAATCGTGCAAAAATATAGAATACATGGTTTTGGACAAAAAAGGTCATTTCAGAACTAAAACTAGGCAAAATGGCATGTTATTTTTTTACTAAGTTTATGGCGTTTTCATGAACATCTTGTTACCTATCAACCTATTTATTGTTTCTAAGATTTATCCATGTTCTATATTATTCATGTAAGTATTAAATGACTTATTAGATTCATTTTGGGGAAAATAGGGCATTTTATAACAAAAACAACACAAATAGGTCATTTTCTGCTAGTTTTGGGTGTTTCCGTTCCCATGTTCTCACCAACCAACCTATTTCATGTTTTAACGGTTTAAACATGTCTTATAACATTCATTTAAACACTAAATGACTTATTTTCATGATTTGGAGCAAAATAAAGGCGTTTCGGAACAAAAACTAGGCAAATAGCTCATTTTGGGCGAAAATATGGCGTTTTGGATCAAATGGGCCATATTTGGCATGTTTTTGGAGATTTTGTTCACCTATCACTACCAATCAATCTATATCCTGTTTTTAAGTTACCATGTCCTATATCATTCATGTAAGCAATAAATGATTTATTTGCATGACTTTGGGGGAAAATATGGATGATGCAGATGGGCGGAATGTTATGGAACAATTTATCCATCTTGCGGAAGAGTTGAACTACCATATTCACACTAATTAAGAGAGAAATCAATGCACTCATGTGTTTATGGCTTATCTGAGGTCGATCAACTTATTGCGCACTTATCCATGGGTGATAGGAATGGACTCCACATATAAGACGAACCGGTATGGAATGTCGTTGGTCGAGATGATTGGGATGACGCTGACCAATCATAACTTTTTGATTGGGATGGTGTTGATGAGGGATGAGACGATGAGGAGTTACCGATGGGTGTTGCAGATTCTCAATGACCTAATTGGGCCACGTGCTCATCCGGCTGTCATTTTCATAGACCAAAAGAGTTGGCATTGTTACGCCCACTTCAGGAAATATTTCCTGGCACCCATCATTTGTTGTGCACGTGCCACATCAACAGGTATGTGGAGGCGAGAGTGGGGAAGATAACAGGCGACAAAAGCTTGGGAGAGTGGTTTTGTCATGGTGCTTGGGCCCGGGTGATGTATGCGGCAACAGAGGCAGAATATGATGCACAACTGGCTCGGATGAGATATGGATGGGTAAGATTTAGAGGAGTCATTGAGTATGTGCGTGAAAAACACTTGGCTTCCTCATAAAGAGAAATTTATCGCTGCTTGGGCTAATAACGTCCTTCATTTGGGTAACAAGACAACTTGTCGGGTGGAGAGTGCCCATTTTGTGCTGAGAGGTTGGCTTGGCACCTCTACCAACTCAATTGAAAATCTGTTCAAGCGAGCAAATGCAATGGTTAAGCAACAGCATGATAAATTGAGTATCAACTGGAAACCTCAATGAACAGACAGGGCACCAGGTTTAGGAATAAGTTGTTGTTCAGCATGCTTGTCGGACGTGTTATCTCCCACTGCATGGAGCTACTGCTTAAAGAGCATACTCGGATGAGGGAGTTAGCCGACGAGTTCCATGATCGTTGTGGTTATGTGTTCCGCTCAACCTGTGGGATCCCGTGTGCATGTGAGATTGCAGCATTAGTACAACAACGCACAGGTATACATTTGTGAGAGATCCACGACTTTTGGAAAACACTGAATATTGGTAAAGGCATTGACATCTCTGAGTTTGCCAATGACGACGAGGAAGAACCCGAGCACCTATCTTTGTTGTTCGAAGAAGTTAGACGGAGAAGCTCCGACTATTTGAGACAAGCAACCCGAGTTATGCATGAAAATATCTTCCAAGATACAGACTCGCTGGAAGAGCCAGAGACCAACACCAATGTTAGGGGTAGACCTCCGTACCAAGTGATTTTTTTTTGGGTGGAAGTAGGTGAAATTAGTTAAAGTTGATTTTGTTAACTATATTATTAAATAGGATTAAGTAGTACATAATATGTTTTTTTGCAAAGCTCGTCTACTCAACGAGATCGGAGTTTCTTTGAGCATGTTTCGATAAGCCAGGGGCGTCGTTTGACCTGCAGCCATGGGCGTCGTTCCAGGAACACGGGCTCCTCTATGGGAGAAAACTCAGGATCCCATGTGGAAGGTGATGATCATATTTTATTTGAATTTAGTTATTAAGTAGTAGATGCAATTATTTTCTAAATATGTTTTATTATTGTAGGTGGTAGCGGTAACATAACAAGGGAACGATTTCCTTACTATGACAATGTTCCCCATTTTATATTGCCGTTTATGGAGGGTTGGACTGATGTAAGAGCAGACGGAAACTGTGGGTTTCGTTGTGTGGCAGATGCTTTTCACGGTGGATAGGACAACTATCTAATGGCTCAAAGAATCATTGCAAATGACTTGGGGTAAAAATTGCTGATTACGCAGCTATTTATGGAGGGCAGCAGAACGTCATTGAAGCCGTCACACTTATCTCTTGGGAAGGTGGCAGATGCGATGCTAACCATTGGATGGAAGTCATGTTCGACTTATTTCCGATCGCAAATATGTATTATTGCGCCATCATGTTGTACCCGTATGGGAATAACCGATCGATTGGACAATGTTGTACTATATTGCCGACGAGAGTCCTGCAGCTCATCACGGCTCCTACGAGTGAGCTTCATATTGTCTACATGCAGAATTATGCCCACTGCATACGGTTACATGTCAGTCCAGATTCCCCGATTCCACCCATTGCAAACTATTGGAACTTTGTGCATACACAAACCATCGAAGGGTGGGATGCGTTATACGCCAGGAGAATAGCACAGTGGATGAGACTTGCTGAAAATTTGCATTGAGAATGTTTAATTAGTTCAATTTGTGCATATATTTAATGTTGTAACCTGAGTTAGTTCATTATATGAATATATTTAATGCTGTAACCATGGATGAAACTCATTAAAAGGAAATTCATGATCTAATCAAAATATAACGAAAAGGAGTAATGCGATTACATACAAATACAAAATATGGTGCGTAGGAAGTAAATTCAAAATATGCGATTACATACAAATACAAAAAAGATTAATACTATATATTAAAAAAAAACTACTATGCATGACCGCCCCAACTAGATGGACGCTCTCTCGGTGCACGTCGTCGGATGCCAACACATGTCTCGTATTCATCAAACCCTTTTCTCAATCTAAGGAGACCCAACTTTAGCCTATCCTAGTGCTCTGGTAGCTCATCAATCAAAGGATCCCACAACACTTCCTGTAATGACCCGTATTTTAGAAACGTTGTTTTCGAAGAAAACAACAATACCAATAAGGCTGGCAGATCGGGTTGATGGGTCGAGTTCGGGTTCGGGTTTTCGGGTTATCGTACCCTCAACCCGAACCCGACCCATTTAATAAACGGGTTGAGTTTTTATAACCTAACCCGACCTTAAAATAAACGGTTCGGGTCGATCCATTTATTTTTTTTACCAAAAATTTCTTCTACAATATGAAGTATTTACATTAAATCCCAACAACGAAGAATTTACAATTTCAACAAAGTTGAATATTAAAATCTAAATGATAATAGTTAGTTTGTATTAGCTTAAAATTCACTAAAATAGAGCATTCAAAAGAGCATGCAGGTTAAAACAACCGCTTAAAATTTAAAAATAACAGATAATCAGGTTAAATGGGTTATAATCAGGTTAGAATTTTCAACCCAACCCATATAATAATGGGTCGGGTTCGGGTTGACCCATTTAACTAAACGGGTTGAAAATTTCAACCCAACCCATTATTAATAGGTCGGGTTAGCGGGTTGGGTCGCTTTTTGTCGGCCCTAAATATGAATCATTAATAAACGAAATTATAATAAACAAATCTTAAAACGAAAGCGGAAGCTCTAAAACTTAGCCATTTATTAATCAAAATTATCTAACCAAACGCTAGAGATATCCCAAAGTTTTCATTAAACCACTAAAATACTATTACAAGCTAGAAACATTAACATTAGGCTAGGACTACTAAATTGGGTAGCTAAACTGCTACGCTTGCAAGCTCACGAATCTCAACCCTCGCTAACACACGGCTTATTTTTCTTCATCACCTGAAAGGAGAATGGAGGGTCCACAGTCAGTGGGGAGTAATTAGAACGTTCTACTTAATAGTATAACGCAATTAAATATATAATAGTCAGAACACGAATCACCCAATCACTCGAATAAGTCATCATAAACAATTATATTCAAATATAACAACAATTAGTCAACGCAGCGGAATAACATACGACTAAACCATAACTGTTCTATATACTTCTGCTAGGGTCACCTCAAGACTCTAGACTTCTTAACCGCTAAACTTTTATCTTCCCAATTCATTCTACTAATCTAAACCATGATCATTCTATACACTTGCTAGGGCCACCTCAAGACTCTAGACTTCTTAGGTTCTTAATTATTCAACTTCCAAATTCATTCCTCCATTCTAATTCGTGACCAGTCATATGCTCGTAAGGGAACTTATTCCCCAACTTTCCTTTCTCTGGGATCCTGAACTGACACCATCCCGCAATGGTGCAGTGGCTTCGACTATGCCCGTGTTTGTGACCCTTATTGGAACTTATTAGACATTATTGAAACTTATTAGACCTTATTGGAACTTATTAGACCTTAAGGGAACTTATTAGAACTTATTAGACCTTATTGGAACTTATTAAACCTGATTGGAACTTATTGGAACGTATTAAATATGATTGAATAATAAATTATTATTAATAATAATAGTAGTAATGCTGATGATGATAATAATAATGATCATAATAATACTAATATTATTATTATTATTAATCCAAAAAAACAATATTCTATACATTTGAATTTATGTTCTTTTTTTTATTGTTGAATTACGTTTAAGTAGGTAGTAATAATTAGTATCTCATTTTTCAAACCCATTATTAATTAATATTATCAATTCCAATAATAACTTATCTACATATTTAATTTTCCTTAATTTCGTCGCAAGTTGTTGAAAATGTACAACCACGAGCTGATGTAAATTTAACTGATGGTGAACGACTCAAGGCAATTAAAGTTGTTCGTACAATATTACAGATGAGATATGACAAGTTGTACATGAAAAAATACGTTCGATAAATAAAATGATATAGAAGGTGAAAATATGTACTCCGATGATGAATATGAAGCAATGTATTGATGTGGATTTTTATTCAGGGGAATTTTATTTAATTTTAATTAGTACTAGAATTGCGAATTATTTTAAATATATCATTCTTATTTTATAATATAAAAAAATAGTTTAATTCTATCTAGCTCTGATTGGTTTCTCTAAAAAATTATAAAACAAGAATAATAAAATAAAATCCATTTATGTTGCGGATTAATTTAATTAATTTTATTTAATCAATAATAAAAAAAACTAAACCTGATTGTAACTTATTAGACCTTATTAGAACTTATTAGACCTAATTGGAACTTATTAGAACTTATAGGACCTTATTGCAACTTATTAAACCTTATTGAAACTTATTAAACCTGATATAACTTATTTAAATTTATGTGAACTTATTAAATCTGAAACTTATTTTTTTTAGGTTGAAGAGAACCCTAACTGCGCATATAAAGTCTCAATTTCTATAGGGACAAAAGAGAGAACGAGGGGCCAAAAATATACTCTGTTAAAAAAAAAAAAAAAATCAGTAATTGGCTTCCAATAATTTATTTACTTCCACCGATAAAATAGAAAAGCATAAGCTAATTGCCTGCCAAAATTGTTTGTGGTTATCTGTTCCTTTCCAGAATTACTGGTATTTTAGGGTTTTATTATAGGGTTTTAAAAACCCAGAAAACTGATGATCTCTGTGATTTGAATAATTGAGTGTTTGATTGAATTGATTGGGCAGAAGAAAATGGGCTGGAAGGAGTGGGAGTGCAAGATGTTTCCGAAGGAGTGTGACTGCAAGATGTTTCCGAAGGTTGTGCGTGAGTTGGTTTCTTTCAAAGGCGGCCCATTTCGTGATAACCCTGAAGTTTACAAACGGGATCGCGGTAATTTTATTTGTTTCTCTATGACCTTTAATTAATTTTGGTTGAATTTGTGTAATGTCGTGGCTGTTGAGTTGATGATATCTATTATTGCAATTACACAACTAAGCAATCAAACAAACATGTGTGTTTTGGTTTTACGATTAGTTTCAATAATGTTAATCAATATTAAAAGAGTTTTTCTCTGTTTCTTGTTGTTGGTTCACACTATCGGTTTGCTATGGATATTTTGACGGGTCGGGTTGGGTTAGAATTGTGCAATTGGTCAAAGGCTAGGAAGCACGGGGACGGCTTTTTGGGTGCCGTAACCATACTGGGGGCGGTGTGGGGTCGGCAAAAAAACGTACCGGAACGGCTTGGCTAAGCTGGGGACGGCTGGGTACTGGGCTGGGGATGGTTCGGGGACGAGAAGCAGAAGAAAGAGCCGTCCCCAAAGCTGCCTTCATATTTTTTATAAAAAAAATAATTGAATGAAAAGCTTGAAGAAGCAAAGAGAAGGTCAGCCATTAAAGGCTATTTACACTACAAAACTTCTGATTTAATTGCTCCTATTTTCACTCCCTCCTCAGCTTTGTTTTTTGTTTTTTGTTTTTTGTTTGCCTTCTTTGTTTTTTGTTCGAATTGCTATTTACACTACAAAACTTCTGATTTCTCTCTCCTCAGCTTTTAATATTTCTCTCTCTCTCCAACTTGCAACACTTCTTTATCTTCTTCTCTCTCTTCAACTTTAAATATTCTGATTTAATTGCTCCTATTTTCACTCCCTCCTCTCTCTCATCCTTTTGTTATGTGGGACATTAAATAAATTTGACTTTTCCACTACAATATTTCAAGCTTTTTTTTCCATTTTTTCTTCTTTACACTACATTTTAAAGATAAAATGTACATTATATTTTAGTACTACTTAACAAATTAAATTTAAAAACATAAAGAAAATAAAATAGTTTATCACCAAATATTCTTGACTTTTTGAAGTATTTTATTTAAAATAAAAATATAAAAACCTTCTAAAAATTAGTCCCAGGTAAAAAAAATTATCATTTATTTTAATTTTAATTCTTTTGATATATTTTTTGCCGTCCCCAAGCCGTACCTGTTTTTAGAATTTTTAATTTTGCAGTTTTCCGTCCCCGTCCCCGTTTTTTACCCCGAATCCGACTTTGTGCAACCTAGGGCAAAGGGTACTATCAGGAAACAATGCCAAAGTCACAATATACAAGAAACAATGCCCAACAGACGCATCCAGTGTAGTGTAGTGTGCAAACCCATTTCTGAGAACCATGCATCACACGGGACTAATTTAGCAAGAAAACGAAAGAGTAAGTGAGAAGGTGGATGAGAGGAGAATTACAACTACAAGGAAAATAAATGCACTCCTTTGCAAAGCATCATTGGATAATGCAAAATGGATCAAAATCAGTTTCACAATAAGATATTTTACACCTTGGCCGTTGCAAATGGAGCCATGATAATGCCTTGTGAGCAGCTCAATCTCTTTTGAGCTCCAGTAGATATATCATGTGTTTAGTGTTTCATCAAGGCATACAACGTATATTTCTAGTCGTCCTCTTGAAAAGCTTTAATCCATGGTTTAATCTTATGTGACGTGCTGCTTAATCGATGGTTTGTTTGATAATATAAAAATAAAGCAAAGGATTAAAGAATTCATATTGTTTGAAGATTATCATTAAAAAAAAAACTAGACTCAAAGTGGGAAGGGATTCTAGTATGTCGGTCTCTTGCTCTCTAATTTTTGGAATAAATTAAATAATCTGTAAATTTATGTCTTCATGGTGTATACTACGAGTATTTTCTATATTTAATATATGAAAAGTATCCTCAGGAATGCATGGGAACTTGAAGCACTTCTTCTCTGTTTTGATTACTGAAAAGGGTGGTGTCCTGCTCTTTACTTATGCTGATTCCGACGAGTTTCTGCCTGTGTTCGTTCACTTGTTTAATGTAAGTTCTCCATGTAAAGCTGGTTTCTCGATCTACATGATCAACAAATATCTGCTCTTACTCAATCACTTTTGTTTATCTTAATTTACCTTAACAACTACTCATGTTGTAAGCCTGTAAGTAATTTAAGTATTATGTTTCTTGGTTTTGCCGCTACAATATAGATTATAGATTGATGTGATGTCTTTCATGGTTGCTCTTGTAGTGTTTTCAAGTGTAACTTTTTATGTTGGAGTTTGCCTGGGCAGTACTGAATTTTAAAAACTGAAATCGAATTCTTTCATCTGTTTTAAATTCATTTTTGCAGCTGAAGGATATATCCTATACAATGTCGTCTCCCCTTGGTTCTTCTTTGTTGTGCTTAAGAAATCAAGAGTTGATTGTCTTGTCTACTGAGCCTCCTTTTAAGGAAACCACATTTACTGCGGATGGAATGGTTTGTTTTTTCTGTTATCCCAGCTTATTGTAATTGCAATTAACAAGTGATGATCTATTGTTTTTTCCATTTTTCTTCCCTGAAAACTCATGCTTCAAAACCTCTATTTGGCTCATTTTGCAGATCTGTGATGCTGGGTTTTCTCCACAGGAGAACTTTCTGTATCTTTTGCGCAAACCATCACCCAACGAACAGGTTTGTATTGTTGGCGTCTATGATGTTGACGTATCATTTGTTCACTTTTTTCATAACCTGTCACTCATCATTTGTATTATGGGATGATGTTTCAGCGTGTCAAGCTAGAAATTCGAGATGCAAAGACTGGACATATCAGAAAACAATTTGACACTGCAACCACAGGATTTTCTTTGGCTAATCGAACCTGCAAATTTTAAGTAATTAATTTTTTTTTCCTCATCATTTCGATTGTTTGTTTGTTTATGTTGTATTGGTATAAACTTGTCTCATGAAAATACCTTGGCAGGTGGGACAATGACGATAATTATATTGCTTCCCTAGAATCAAACTGTGTGGTGGTTATTTATGAAACCAAAAAATTTTCTCGTATCAAACCTTTGTCATTCAGAGAAGTACTGGATTTCAGTTGGTCACCTTCAGCACCAGTACTGGCAGTTATTGCCGATTCTTATGTTAGTTGACAAACTCTACTTTTATCACATTACTCATCTTATTTTCTTATCGGCTTTCCCTATCGTCCCTGTATATGTGCTTATACAGTGTGATTTTTGCAGATAGAAATTGTCGATGTATGCAGTGGTAAGGAGTTATTTAAAACTGGTTGGAGAGGGGCGGATAAGTGTAAACTATATTGGGAAGGTTCTGGGGACTACCTTGCTTGTATGTGTAGTTGGAATGATTGCAAGAGAGTTTTACTCATTTGCTGGAAGTCTGGTAAGACCAAGTTCGTTACTCCTCGTGGTGATTTCATTGATTTTGCTTGGCGAGGCAACGGGAAAGATTTTGCAGTCACTCAAGGAACTGGAAATGGAGAGCCTACCAGAGTAAAGTTTTACACTGTAAACGAAGATGAGAGTAATTTGAGGCAGAGAGTTGCAACTGTTGAAGATATGATGGCTCATTATCTTCACTGGTCAGCAAATGGTCGGTACATGGTGATGCAAGGGCCATGGGATTCCGGAGAACTATACTTTTATGATGTTGATAACCATCAACGATTGACCTCAACAATCTTCAAGTGTTACAAGATCCAGTGGGATTCAACTAGCAGGTAATTGTACGTTGTTCAATGGCTTTGTGTCCTGACTTAATATGGTTCATTGACTACTAAGAAAAAAGGGGAACGATCTCGAGTTCGATTGCTTATAATTAATGATATGTATTGTTTGTATTCCTTGTATTCAAGATATTTTCCTCTTGTAGGTTTGTTTTATCACAAGCAACTCTGCCTAAGAATGAGGGTGATTTAGTAGTACGTATTTGGTCGTCACTTGGGGTGAAGCTTATTGATGTCGGCCCTTTTTTCTTTCATGTGGTAACTTAACAGTATTCATATTGATCATAGAAATTTTTATTTATTTTTACATCTTTTTTGCTCAGATCGATAATTAGTAGAGCATATATTTTTATTGTAGGTCTGGGGTAGTAAGCTGACATCCATTGGTGGGAGTTCCATGCATGTTGATGAAAAAGAGGATACATCGAATAACGTTGATGGTGATAAAGCTACTGGAAAGAGGCTAGTAGATACCAGTGGAGATTTTCCGAGCAATTTGCGAAGGAAGTTTGATCATGTTTATTAACTAAAAGCTACTGGAAAGAGGCCATTAGATAACAATATGTGTACATCTTTGCGTCTACTTTGTGCGTCGCTTGGATCCAAAACCAATTGATGTAAAGCTGAATATGTTTTACTGCTTGTGTGATATACGGAGTAGAAGAAAACACTTTAAAGTCATTCAACTTTGCTAACTAATACTTTCTCCATAACACGAAGATTTTAACAATTCATTTTAAGGAATTGATTTAAGGGTGTTAATAAATTAGTTTAAAACTAAATGCTTTGTTTTTTCAAAAGTACTGCATGTTGGTTGTTGCTCTTATGTGGTCGATTGATGCCTTAATGTTAAAAATTAGTGAATTTTTAAGTGAACCAATCCAAGTTATCTAATAAGTTTTAAAAAAAATATGATTAAAAAACCTTACATACCATATCTAATTTTGACTATGAGAGTTATTTTAAGTTAAAAAGTTAGTCACAATAGATCAAAATAATATCTTGAAAAAGAGATATATAAATTAGAGGGATGGACAACAATCACATTCAACTATTCTCTTGGCCCAGCGTTGCCTAGACTTCAAGAATATATACTTTTATGTAAAACAAAAAATTGTGAGTGTACGACACTGTTGATAAAGAACGAACCTTCCATGTTTAGAAGTAAACATTTGTATATTCTTTTCTCAGCATTGCCCGATATGAATTGTTGGAAAAAATATTGATAAGTTGATTTCAATTAATCAATTTTTGTGATGCCTCTATTGTTGTATTAGATCCACAAATTTTTATTCTCACTGTAAGGATTTTTTTTTCGAAATATGGAATGTAAAACTTATAATAATAAAAGCAAAGATAATAGTAATTGCTAATTTTAGAATCGAGTTGGACAAAAAAAAATTCAAAAAATGAATGGCTAAGATTAAATTTGATTTTTCTTCCTTACTCCTCCATAGTTTGGAATCAGTATATTTATAGCATAAAGTCAAATTATTTTAACTCAATGTATTTATAATCTATATTGAATGTAATTATAGTTGGTAGTCAATGTACCTAAAGGTCTTATTTGATGTATTTATCTTTTTCTTTCTCACAATAAGATATTTCTCACCGAAACCCAACCCTATATATGTATGTATATATATATATACTAGTGGTTGCACTGTGCGCGATGCACACAGCACCACCAATGGTGGTTTCATTTCCGGTGGTGCATTGATTAGGTACATAGGCAACCATTGTATTGGAGTGTTTGGAATGTTTAGGTTTATATGGAGTTGATTGGTAATTGTATGTTATGAAAGAATATGCGAGTATACACAAATGTTGATATAGAAAAGAAATATTGATAGATTAGACAATCGATTGAAATCAAAATTAGAATCACAAGAAAACAAAAAGAATAGCATCCTAAAGTACAAAAAAAATGTCTAAGCTATGAAATCTTGGACCCTATGTACATGGCGTGAGCGCGCCCAATAGTGTCATGAAGGGTGTAGTATGTTCCAGTACGTCCAATTCCAGCACTGAGAAAAACAAATAGGATGCCTGTGTGACAGGGTCATAATCAATATAGAAACGCGATGTACCTGCAATGCACCATTATTGGGCCTACGCCATGTAGCAGATGACATGTTCTTTTGAAAAAAAAACCTAGACAACTTCTGAATCTTTGGTACACCATGATCTAGCCACTGAGGATACTAAACATGCAAAAACATAATGGTGGCTCTTCTAACTGCATTGTAAAATGAAGCACCATCCCACTAAACACATCAAGTAAAAGGAATAGGAACGAGTTGGAACATATGAGAAAGAGTTAACAACAAAACTCATTAACGAAAACTACAAAGAAAAAATCAGCAAATGAACTATGTATCTTACTTGGATATTTGATTTTAAAATCATGCATTTTTACTCCCCTTCTAATCCTGAACAGAACAACATCGGTAAATATGATGAGAATTAGATATATTGATGGATGGTAGCATTTGTAAAGCTTAAGCACTTAGTTTATAATCTATAAGTAAATTGAGGTAATGAAACCCCAATTTTTGGAAATCAAGTATTAAAAATGCATCAAGATTCTAATAGCAACAACATAACACAATAACAGCAACAACATAACACATCAACAACTTAACACAGATCAACATAACAAACAATAGCTAACTCATAATAAAAGGACAACATAATTTATCTAAGGATACCGAACTCTAATCCATAATCCATTTTTCCAAGACATAATTTGTATAAATCAAACAAAATCTCAATCTGGTATGCAAGCACACAAGGTATGCCATTTTATCGATCATTATTTCATTAACTTAAATAAGATGAAAAAGGAATGAGAAGACATTATTCATGCAAACATAATCCATTTTTTACTCCATTTCATTCAATTCATTGGCTTTCACTTCATCATTTCATTTCAACTTATTCTTGCATGCATTCAATCATCAATCATGTAAACATCCATGCATTCATTCTTTCATTTTAAAACTCTGATCTCTTTATCCCTCTCTTTCTCTAACACTAACTTATCCATTTCATTTAATTTTATCCATTTCGTTCGTTTTATCCCTTTCAACTCATTAACATGCAAACATTCATTTAATTCATTTCATTTCAATCAACTCATTCATTTTATTTCATTTCACCATTTCATTTCAATTTCATTTTTTTTTTCATTTAATTTGTTTTCATTTCATTTCGAACACTTCATTGCATTTAATTATATTCAATTCATTTCATTCATTTCATCCATTTCAATTCATTGCATTGCATTTCATTTCATGCATTCATTCAATTATTCTTTCATAAAAGTCAATTTAATCATTTCTCACTCGATTCAATAAAAGCAACTAAACAATTTAGTGAAAGCAATATGAAAAAAAATTGCCTACATATATCACCTCCCTTGATGAAATCAACAACCAATAACAACTGTGCCCAAAAAAGAAAGGATGTTTTGGTTGTATTTTACCTGTACTTTTGAAGAGTTGGAACTTCGTTTTGCTTTTTCTGGAAACCATTGTCCATACCTAAGTCTGCAAAGAAGTGTGACGATTTCAGTGGTGCAACTTCTATCTGTATTGTTGTTGTTTTTGACATAATCAAAGCAAGCCATTGCATTAATCCCAACTCTGAAAATTCACTCTTCAAAATATAAACCACTGTCCATGTCAATTTATTTTCCAATTAATATAGCACTGTCCATGCACCAGTGTATTAATCCCTTCAGAATTTCCATGAACCACTGTCTATATCATATTTTTTTCTCAAAAAGGAATCAAAATTGAATATCAAATAAACCAAACACAGTTAAATCAACATAGAATCCTCAAAATGTTGCATTAAACCAAGGAGAATCCTTAATAATTCCTCAGCAAAGAACCACTACTATATATTAATAAAATTTACCAAATAACTGACAAAAACACCAAGAAGCATATATTAAATGGTCTAACAACACAAACTTATTAATAATCACTCCTAAAATCTGATAGGTATAATAGAAAATAACTAAAATTAAGCCAAAATAAAAGGAACACCAAGTATCCAACATCAAGAACACCACTTAAAAAATGCAAAAACATAGTTAAAATGGAAGAAAGATACCTTACAAAGGTAAAATAGGTGAAAGGTATCCAAACAAATGAACCCAGACATTGACCCAAAGAAAGTAAAATGAGTGAAAAGTAAGCTAATAGAAGGAAAAGGCAAGAGAAAATCAAATAATAATATTAGACGATCTAGATTTAGAAGTAACAACACATAATTCCCCTAAGATGACAAAATTCAATTAAACCGATTGAACCAAAAAGGAAACAGTTTTCAACAGCAAAAACATAACCGAAAAAAGGGAAAAACAGAGAAAAAAGGACAAAACATACCTTGCCAAGGTGAAACATGTAGTAGGTATCAAAACAAATGAACCAAGAAATCACGCCTAAAACACAGGGGTGAAAAAGATTAAAATGAGATAAATATACAAAGAGGGGGGAAAAAAGATTAAAATGAGAAAATTAGGCTGATTTAAGAAGAAATCAAGGGAGAATTTAGGCCGATTTTAGCAATAAAATGTACCAAATACTGAAAGCCCCTTAGCATTTTATTATTCAAAATGAACATTGATTAGGTCGATTTTAGCACGGCCGATTTTAGCCCATTAGAATTTAAGCAGATTTTAGCACGGTGCCTCCTATGGTGGTTTCGTTTCTGGTGGTGCATTGATTAGGTACATAGGCAGCCAGTGCATGAGTCCATCTTCAAGTTGCTTTCCATCAAATATCAACATCTACTGCTCTCATAAAATACACATTACAAAGGAAATCATTCAATAACAATGAAAATCTTAAAATGTTCACATTAGTACTAAAGCCACAAGCAATCAACACTATTAAATTAATAAACTATGTTCCTGTTGTATTTTATTTATTACTCAGCATAGCGCATCACTCAATCACAAAAAAAAAAATGAAAACTCACATATTTACTCAATACATTAAATGTCAGGCACATCAATAAACTATATTATCCAAGATTTAATCTTAGTTACGTCTAAGGGTATATAATCTATTCCAAACAAAAATAGAAGAAAATACATAATTGGCAAATAAAACATTGCGTGACGTAAAGCCGTCAACATGTCAAAAGTTTGTATTAAAAATCCAGGGGAAACACTAAGATAACAAAATAGATCCCACAACCATCATCGAAGCATTTAAAATTATCAATTAAAATCATGAGTTATGGTTATGACTTATGAGTTACGTATTTTCTTTTGTATTTAAATGAGTTATGGTTATGGCTTATGAACTTGTGAAATATGAAATCTATGAAGTTAGCGATGAAATACATTGTGTACCAATTCTACTCTTTTGTAATATATAATATCTACTTCATCAATTTTAATGCAAAAACCCAGATTCTAAGGCATTGAGTATGAAAGCTCTAATTTGAAGACAAGTAACCCAAACCCATATTTTAAAAACCCAAAAGTTGGCCATTAATAAAACAACATTTTATGGAGTGAAGTTGATACACTGGCACCAGTTGTAAAGGCAAAACAAAAGTTGTTGATAGGTGCATAAGCCAAACTGCCACAGTGATTTCTGGAAACTTCCGGACATTTTATAGCAAAAAAATAAACATTTTACACAAAATTAGATGCAAGATATACCTGTTTTGCAAGATTTCAATCTCATATATACTTCATTGAGCAATATTTTCGAGAGTCCAAAGATCAAACAGAACAGTTTACAAACTATAAGTGTGACGACCCGACTCGTTTAATCCGGCGCGGAAGGAACCGACGAGTCGAATTGTCGATCTAACAAACAAACATATCTAAAAATCTAAAATTTATACCTCAAAATATTACTAGAATCCCAAAATGTACAAATACCACAAGTTTGTACAAAACTAAACCACAAGTATCACTACTAAAGAGTTAACTCCAAAACAAATATCAGAGTTAGAGTATACAAACTACAACTACTAAAAGTCCGAATTCTAATAACAGAAAATAATCTATAAAAGAAACAGTACAACGACGCTCGCCCAACCCCAAGCTAAGCAACACCGTCATCATCAGAGTTACCTGAAAATGAACACATATCCACCATCAGTGGCGAGTAACATAACAGTTCCACCCTAAAGTGGATACTTATGAACATAGAACCAATCAGATAAACAAATCAAACAATTATAAACGAAATCAATCAAAGCTTATTCGACATTTTAAACTTAACATTATCTTTGTCGCTATCATTCGCACATTAGACCGGACTATTCTCGTACGAACACATCTTACGTGATCGAACTTTCCTATTATGCCAGGAATGAGAATCTTACTCCCATACCCATGAACCCATCTTACGGATCCATATCATCAAGAAAACATAATAAGTACTAACTATCCCAATACCGCAGTTAGGATAGGGGCAGCGTCTTAACCCAAGTCTTAGAATCTTACTCTAAGGTTAGGCGTCTTATATGCGAATTCAAGCTAATCTTTACGTTTCTTTACATCTTTGTTCTTCTCAAGTTAACATCTTACGTCTTTACTTGAGACTAACTATGTACATTACTATCTTTGAACTTCTTTAATCATTCTTTACCATTTCTTTATCTTTCTTTAAACTTCCTTTAATTATCTTTAACTTTCTTTAATTATGACTATATAATCTATACTTAAAGAATACATAATCATAACTAAGAAAATCAAGAACTATCAAAGAATCATCACATAAACGTTCTTTAACTTAAATCATCGATTATTCATACAAGATTCACATGGAACTCATCAAGATCTATCAAGAACACATTCATCCATCATTGCTCAATCACACGCATATCATCACCATAATTCATCAACATTTTCATCCATTATATGCATCAAAACTTCATGGAAATTGAACATAAACATAATTAAGCATGAATCTATCATAAGTAATCAAATCATGCATGAAAACTAGGCAAAAACATTCACAAAACCATCACCCAAAAGGTTGCCAGATTCACGCATAATAGGGATGAAGTTCATCAACTTTTTAGCCTAATTTGATCACCTAATCTATCCTATGATCATGGTATTCAATCTAGGATGAAAGAACATGTTACCTTAATAAATCTCGGTTGCTAAAGATTACAAAAACCTGCTGCCCAAACTCAAACTACACGACCCAAACACCACGCACAATTGCACGGCCACGGCACCACACACGAACACACACGAGACCACCGTACAACACCACCTGAACCACCGTGCAGCACCACTCGAACACCGTGCAGCACCCACACGAGCACCACGCACAACCCACACAAACCACACCCAAAAATCCGAAACCAAGCCCGAACAAATGATCTTGAACATTGGCAATGAAGTTCTACTAGTGTTTAATTGCTTAAAGATCAATAAGAGATGAATCTTTAAGCTTTTGGGTTGAAGGAATAGGATGAACAAATTGGTGGAAAATATGCCAAAGTAGGCGTGTGGAATGGAGGGACAAGGAGGGAGTATTTAGCTTTTGATTTGTGAGCAAGGGTGATTAAATGGGCAAATGATCCTCAAGCCTTAATAACACTTCTATTTATAGAAGTTAGTTAAGGTGTGAACACAAAGCAAGTGGCTTAGGAGCCAAAACCAAAGGGGGGCCGGTTTTGGGCAAGCCTAAATGGGCTATGATGGTTACTTGGGCCACTTGTACTTAAGCATGATTAATCATTACTAATTTTGCACTTGGCCCAAAATTAATTAATTAGAAGATTAAAATAAAATTCTAATTAATAAAATAAAATAAAATAAAAAATAAAACAATTATCATAAAATAAAATAATCACACTCAACCAATAAAAATAGTCCAAATAAATTTAGACCATACACAAAATAAATATAAACACAGGCAATACAATCAAAACAAATAACTCAAAATTCTGGGGCGTTACAATAAGAGCATTCGAAAAAACCCGGATCTTAACTTCATCTCTTGTAAGCTTTTGAGAAGCATCTTTTGAGAGAAACTTTCTGTAATTCGTCATTAACAGAGGGGTTAGTGATTGGGAGCATTTGAGAGTTTGATAGAAGGGATTTTCTCACCAAATAAAAACCCCCGTCGTAGTAAGAGTGGGGGTGTCGAACACGGGGAAGGTACGTCGCACTAATCTAGGAATGAGCGTCGAACAAGCTAGGTTAAGTGATGGTCGTGAGAGGCGGAGAGAACTATGAGAACTAACTAAAACTACACTATGAAAAAAAAAAAAACGGGACTAGGGTAAGAGATCCACAACTCATACCACCATGAATTGTGACTCAATCGAACTTAGACTTAGGTCATGGATAAGGGGAGGTCATTCTAACATCACACTACTCTTTCAAGCTAGTGTGACGACCGGGAAGACATACATGAACCTAATTTCGTGGCGGGACACCTAACTAGTCATAAGCACAATTTACGAAGACCGGTAACTTTTCCTTGATCGAAGGCGCAACTTTCGTGGTGCTTCCATCAATCGGGCGAAGGGAGTCATCACCCACGTTCACCTTTCAGTCCTTAGGTGGGGATCCTTCTATGAATCTAATGTTACCTAGACACGAGACTCAACATCATCGAACCTTCGGTACCGACATTATCACAACCCAAAGCCAAGAAACAACTAAACCACAATCATGGAGGATTTGAGAAGTTTCACTCAAACCGTAGAAATTAACTACTCACAATTAATTAATAAAAGCATGATAAAAACTAAAACTAAATACATGAATTACACCTAAAACTATGAACAATAAAAAACAACAATTAAAACCTAGAAAACTATGAACAAAACAAATGAAACTAAACCCTAGAAAATAAGGACACTACTAGCAAAACAACTATCAACTAAACTACCAACAAAACAAACAACAACAACAATAACAAACTAAAACTATAAGGAATAAGTACATAAAGCAATAAAAAGCAAGTAAAAGAAAGCTATAAAAGTACCTTGAAGAGGAGAACAAGAATGAGAAGAAGAAGAACTATACTACTTGCATAAATTGAAGTGCAAAATGTAAATTACAAGAGAAAATGAAGATGAAAGCTTAAAAATCTAACCTAACCCTATGTGTGAGCCTTTAACATCAACTGAGGAAGAAATGGGAAGAGGGGACTTTATATAAGTCCCCAAAAAGTTGAGCAAAACAGCTGAAAAACACTAAACAAAACGAACAGCAGCGCGCTGAGGCGATGACAGCGCCCGCTGACCGCTACTTTCATAGGCTTGCAGGCTCAGAAGACTAAAGGCAGCGGGTGCGGAGTTGAGATCAGCGGGCACTGCAAGCCCTTTGAATGCTACTGCCTCAAAACAGGGGAGAGGGACAGCGGACACTGAGTTGGGGGTCAGCGGCCGTTGTTCTTCATTTTGCACATCAGGTGGCCTGGCAACTTCAAAATCAGCGGCCGCTGCAAGGCCTTTAAAAACCTACTGCCTCTTTCAGCCAAAATGAGCCTCGAAGCAATGTACATCTCAGCGGACGCTGAGGGATTTCCAGCGCCCGCTGAGGCCTTTTTAGCACCAACAATGGCATAGAGGACTTGTGGTTTCCTCGAGGTTCCCGGCTCGCTTCCTCGGGTTCTGAAATTGACTCGGGACGTGAAAAAGGGGAAGAAAACGCAGAAACAAAGCAAAATCGAGGAAATCACATAGAAAAAGGGGAAGGGGACTACAAAAGCGAAACTAAACTAAAAAGCGTAAAACACTAACGAAAGCTAATAAAAAGAAGAAAATAAACTAATAAAAACTAAGAAAATAACTACCAAAATACCACTTATCAAACTCCCCCAAGCTTAGCTTTTGCTCGTCCCGAGCAAAACTTAAGCTAGATGTGATGGAAGAGCTTGGTAGGAGGTAAAACTAGAAAAGAAAACAAAACACTAATAATTCACACTAACTCACTTAAGTAGGAATCACGGTTTTTTTAGCAAAAACAACAAGCCATTTAAACCTCAAAGTCGCCAAGGAGGACGAGTGTGCTCTCGTAAGGGTTTCCAAAGAGTTTAACCCATAACTCCCTCAAAACAAACCAAGGCTAAAGTTCACAAGAAACAAGAGAAAAGAAAAACAAAAAGAAAGGAAAATAAAAAGAAAACCAAACAAAACAAAAACAACTAGTTGGACTTGTTAAAGGACCGAGGATCAATGAATGCGAACCTTTCTAAGCACTAACGGAAAACATGCTTAAAGATGTCAAGGGTGGATAGTCAAATAAAACATGCTAGATTGGAGAACTAGAGAGGAACATTCCCTTTTCGCTCAACAACCAAGCATCCACATGCTAAGCTAGTGTCATCTCCACCCATAAAGGTAGCTTCTCATAACTCCACGAAGGAGTCGGAAAAACAAAAAGGAGAAACAATTTAGGCTACCCGACATCTCATCATAGCAAACCACTCAATATGCTTGAAACATGACTTCCTCAACCGAAAATGACTCAACTATCTAGGATCGAGAGGGCTTTAGGGTTGTAATGTAAGGCTAGGGATAGGGTAGGAATCAATTTGGCTTGTGGTTCTCAAACCTAAATAGTGAAGAAATAAGTACAAATGAGCATCAAATAGCAAACGAACTCCTCAAATTCGCACACATACACCAAAAACCCCCAAGCTTATTCAAAAAACTATATGAAAAATGAAAAATTTATACAACAAATTAAATTATTTTTTTTTCCTTTTTCAAACTATTCCTCCCCCCCAAGCTTGAATGACACAATTCCCTCATTGTGAAAAAGGAAGGAATAATTGGTTTTTTTTTTTTTTTTGTTTTTTTTTTTTTACATGACCTTGCCTCTTTTACAACTTAGGTCGGCTTTTGCTCTAATTCATACAAATTAACACACTTTCGATTGGGCGAACTCCTTACTTCAAAAATTTTCAATACAAAACATATACAAACCAAGACGCTCCAATTGCTTCACCACACCTAAAGGGTACAAAACAAAACAATGGGAATCAAGGCTTGTAACGTGGCTAGAAGAAAGGAAGGGCCAAGCTCAAAGGGTTTCAATGGATGAATGTAAAACAAACACCTAGAAAAGTAAAAAGAAGCAAGACACTAAAAGAAAAAGCAAAAATGGAAAATAACTGAATGAATGCCTTCGTCCTCCCATAGATTAGCTCGGTCACAGTCTCGAAAAGTCACGAATCAAGTTCTTGATCAAGTTATACTATGACAAGGATCCTATTGCCACTCAAACAAAATGATGAAGGCTAGAAAGATTTGACAATTTTCTCACATATGAAGGGTAGTGAATTGTAAATACTACCTCAAGGGCTTCAACTAGCTAGCAAAGCTTTGCCAATCGTACCACAAGCCAAGACATTAGGTTTCATGAAATCCAAAGTTCTGAAACCTAGCATGTAGTATTTGAAAATCAACCCCAACATCTCAAACCATGTGGACCACTAACACTTAGGAAGGAATGCATTCAAAGTCCAAGAAATTAAGAACCAAGTCCGAACTATGAACAAAACAAAAACACACTTTGCCTTGAAAAGAAAATAAAAGAAAAAGAAGAGGAAAAAGGGAAAATAGAAATAAAAACTAAACAAAAGGAGGAAAATAAAATCAAAGCATGAATGACTCTCATTCAAGCAACCAAGCATCATCATTGGTATAGATCCATAGCTTCCCACGAGTTAAGTGCAATGGGGTATGACAACATGACACCTAAGTTTAATGGCAAGAACTATGCTTGGTGGAAAAACAGGATGAAGAACATCATCATTGGTATAAATTATGAGTGTTGGTTGGTTGTAAAGAACGGTCCGTTGCAAATCACCATCAGTGACGACTCTGGTAAAACAGTTGCTAAAACAGAAGACGACTACACAATAGCAGATTTCAAGAAATTAGAGAAAAATGCAAAGGCGATGTCAGCATGTATTTCAGCCAAAGAGATTTGGGACACTCTGATCTTGAACTTGCCCTTGAAGGCACCAGTGAGGTAAAACGTTCTAAGATAGATTTACTAATGTCTAAATATGAATCTTTCAATATGAATAGAAATGAAAATATTAATGACTGTTTTGGAAGATTTATGACAATAGTAAATGATCTTAAGTCTCTTGGAAAAACCTTCACTGATGAGGACTTGGTTAGAAAAGTGTTAAGAAGTCTGACAGGGTCTTGGACATCAAAGGTTACTGCAGTGTATGAGGCAAATGATCTATCAACTCTTTCTCTAGACCAGTTGATTGGTTCCCTCATGACCCATGAAATGCTAGTTGATTCAAAGAGTGAAAAAGACCCAACCAAGAGTGTTGCAATGAAGGGAACAGTTGAAGAAGAGGATGACATTTCTATGATGGTAAAAAGATTTGAGAAACACTTCAGGGCTCAAAGGAAAAACATGAGGAACAAGGGTTCAGGAAAGCAAAGCACCTTCAACACTGGATGTTTCAAGTGTGGAGAAATAGGTCACATCATTCGTGATTGTCCTAAGTGGAAAGATAAACAGTCCAGGAAGGAAGATAATAGAGCCTTCAAGAGAGCTATGGTTGCAGCTCTGTGGGGAAATTCTGACTCTTGTTCTGATGAAGAAGAAGGAGAAACCCCTGATGACGAGAAGTGTATAATAGGCATGCTAGAACAAAGTGGTAAACCAGTTCAGGAGAATAGTTCATCACATGTATGCCTCATGGGGAAAACCGTTGGAACAAGCTCTCAACAGGTAGCAATTTCTAAAATCTGTGAGGACATGTATGAGTATGACAGAGAGAATATACTGGAATGCTTAGAAACAATGCTTGATCAATGTCTTGAGTTGAGTAATGCATATAAAGATGGTGAAAATAAATTAAAAGAAAAAAAAACTCGAGAATGTGAAATTTCTAATGCCAGTTGTGATCATTTGGAGGAGTTATGTCCTAACCTGAAAAATGAAATAGCCGAGTTAGAATTTTCACTTGATCAATGCAAGGTGGAATTGGAAACAGTTAAATCTAACACATCACATAATGTTTTATCTGGTGATGAGGAAGATCTAACTGGTCCCCTGGTGAATCTTATGCAAAACCCAGAGGACCCAATTAATCTTGATGTTGTCAAAACTAAGGCAGGAACCTTAAGCAAATCTGGTCTGTTAAACAGTTTTTGTCTTCTTTTGGAAGAAGTTAAAGATTTGCACAAGGAGCTTGTCTCAGCCAGAACAGGACAAACCACCATGGTTAATGTACAGTTAAGCACTGAGGTCAGTAGGATGATTTACCTATTGAGCTTTATAATCTTAAAGAGAAAAACAGAAAACAGTCTGCCCACAATCTGAAAGAGTCTTTGGTTTTAGATCTAAGATCAGAATTTGCAAATTTGAAAAGTGATCTTAAATCCTTAGATGACAAGAATAATCGTCTAATCAAGATTCTTGAAACCAAAGAAGATGATCTCCAAAATAGTCAGAAACTTGTGGACAAACTGTTAAATGCAGAAAAGAACTTAAGTCAAGTTCTGTCTTTGAAGAACAATAAAGGTAAGGCAGGTCTAGGGTACACCAGAAGGAAAGCTAAACCTAACTGGTCACCTAGAGAGACCACCTGGTTAACTGAGTTTAAGAAGGGAAAATATGTGATTGTCAAGGACATGTATGTTTGCTATCACTGTGGCAAAGGTGGTCACATAATTGATGATTGCATCTATAATAAAAGGAGCAAGGGAACAAACACTAAACATATTAAGAAGGTATGGGTTAGGAAGAACCAGTCTAAGTTAACTGTTTGTGAATAGGGAACCATACCAATTTGGGTTCCTAGGACTAATGTTTGATCTGATTTTGCAGGGCAAGTTGAAAGGAGATACTCACTGGTATTTGGACAGTGGTTATTCAAGACACATGTCTGGACATAGAGAACAATTCCTTTCACTTGTAGCCCATGAAGGGGAAGAGTAACATTTGGGGACAACAGTAAGGGTACCATTTTTGGCCTAGGTAAGGTTGGTAAGTCTCTCTCCCAAGCTATAGACGATGTTTATTATGTTGAAGGCTTGTAACATAATCTCTCGAGTATATGTATGTTATGTGACAAAGGCAATAGAGTTGAATTTCAAGCCGACCTGTGTCACATAGTTAACAATCAAACAGGTGAATTGGTCTGTCAAGGAACTGGAAAAGATGACATCTATGTTACTTATCTAGATCAAATTCCTCAGGACAAGTCCATTTTTTTGAAAGCTGTAACTGATAAGAATCAATGGCTTTGGCATAAGAGGTTTGGACATGCTAGCCCGACACTTCTGAACAAGCTTAAGTCAAATGACTTGGTTGTTGGTCTACCTGACATCAAGTATGAAATTGACAGAGTTTGTCCTGAATGTGCTAAAGGCAAGCATGTGATTTCTTCTTTTAAACCAAAGACAGTGATCAACACAATCAGACCACTTGAATTGATCCATATTAATTTATGTGGACCCATGAGAGTGCAAAGCAGAAATAGGCATAGGTTTGTTTGTGTTTTGGTTGATGACTTTTCTAGGTACACTTGGACATTATTTCTATCTTCAAAGGATGAGACATTTGAAGAGTTTGAAGCCTTGATCAAACTAGTACAGAACCAGTTGAGCACTACACTGGTTGCCATAAGATCAGACCATGGTACTGAGTTTGACAATGCAAGCTTCATTGAGTTTTGTAGACAAAATAAAGTAAGTCACAAATTTTCTGCCCCAAGAACACCTCAACAGAATGGAGTAGTTGAGAGGAAGAACAAAACATTGGAGGAGATAGCCATAACAACGTTGATTGAAAGTGGTCTCCCCAAGGGTTTTTGGGGAGAAGCTGTACACCCATCTTGTTTTATTCTGAATAGAGCCTTGTTAAGACCATTAGTAAAGAAAACACCTTATAAACTTCTAAAGGGTAGAAGACCCAATATTGCACATCTATGATTTTTTGGATGTAGATGTTTTGTGCACAATAATGGGAAAGAACAGCTTGATAAATTTGACCCTAGAAGTGATGAAGGAGTTTTTCTTGGATACTCTGCACACAGTAAATCTTACAGAGTTTTCAATAGGAGAACACTGTGTGTTGAAGAAAGTGTTCATGTTATTTTTGATGAACTTAACATGTTCTCTGAGATTTCACAGGTAACACATGATGACTCCATTGGTTTAATGGAATTCACTGGAGAACAACCAACTGGTCAAGGCACTGAAGACCTAGCAGAACCAGGTTCACCCAATGTGCCTCCAAATCTGAATGGAGAAGAGCCTGGAGGAGATCAAGGAAACTCAGGGGGAACTGGAGATCCTGTTCCCAATCCAACTGAGTTACAGGTAAGTGAGTCTAATCAGGAAGGTGAGCAAGTGTTTCCCCATGGAGAACACTAGTCTGCATCATCTGAGGGGGAACACAGGCCATCTGGTTCTAATGAAGGAAATGCACAATTAAATCAAATGTTTAAAAGTTTCAAATAATCATCTTCTCATCCCACTGAGCAAATATTAAGTGACATCAATAAAGGGATTGAAACAAGAAGATATGTTTACCAAAACTTTTGTACATCTTCCTCATTCTTATCTAACATAGAACCAGCTGATATTAAAACAACACTTCAAGATCTAGATTAGGTCATAACTATGCAAGATGAATTAAACCAGTTTGAAAGAAACTGTGTGTGGAATCTTGAACCTAGACCCAAAGGAAGATATGTGATTGGTACCAGGTGGGTTTTTAGAAACAAACTTGATGACCTGGGTACCATAGTTAGAAATAAGGCTAGACTAGTGGTGCAAGGATACAATCATTAAGAAGGCATCGACTATGATGAGACCTTTGCACCAGTAGCCAGACTAGAAGCAATTAGACTTCTAATAGCCTTTGTTGCACACATGAACATGAGAGTGTTTCAAATGGATATCAAGACAACATTCTTGAATGGATATTTGAAAGAGGAAGTGTTTGTGGAACAGCCACCTGGTTTCACTGATTCACAGTTCCCTGGTTATGTTTTCAAGTTGGACAAAGCTTTGTATGGTTTAAAACAAGCTCCTAGAGCATGGTTTGAAAGATTGTCCAACTTCTTGATGAAAAATGAGTATATCAGAGGAACAGTAGATAAGACCTTGTTTAGTAAAACAAAAGGGTCTGACCTGATTGTAGTCCAAATTTATGTTGATGACATACTATTTGGTGCTACAAATCATAGATTATGTAATGAGTTTGCTGATCTTATGCAGAGTGAGTTTGAATTGAGCATGATGGGAGAACTTGGTTTCTTCCTTGGCCTACAGATCAAGCAAACAGATGAAGGAATCATGATACATCAACAAAAGTACCTTCTGGAACTTCTAAAGATGTATGGCATGCAGAACAATAAGGCATATGATACACCTGTTCCAACTTCCATAAAGCTTGATACAGATGACAAAAGAACAACTGTGCATCCTACACTATTCAGAGGCATGATTGGATCACTATTGTATCTCACTGCCAGTAGACCAGATATTGTATTCTTTGTAGGGTTATGTGCCAGATTTCAGAGTAACCCTAAGGAATCACATTTGAAAGCAGTAAGAAGAATTTTCAAGTATTTAGTAGGTACTGATGATTTGTGTTTGTGGTATCCAAGAGGTAGTACAATTGAACTGGTTGGATACACTGATGTTGATTATGCAGGTTTATTTGTTGACAGAAAGGGTACTTCAGGTATGGCACACTTTGTGGGATCATATTTGATCTCATGGGGTTCCAAAAAGCAGAAATCTGTAGCTTTATACAGCAGAAGCTGAATATATTGCAGCTGGTGCTTGTTGTTCTCAACTACATTGTGTAAAGAGTCAATTGCAAGACTTTGGAGTGTTGTTAAATAGAGTCTCTATCTTCTATGACAACTAGTGCCATTAACATTTCCAAAAATCCAGTTCAGCACGCCAAGACCAAGCACATAGAGATAAGACATCATTTCCTAAGGGATAATGTTGAAAAGGGTCTAGTTGAGTTGCAATTCTGCAGAAGTGAGGATCAAATTGCTGATATCTTCACTAAACCATTATTTAGAATTTCTTTTTGTAGACTTAAGTTGCTTTTAGGACTAATCAGCATTAGAAAGTAGGACTTTACTTAGATTTAGGTTAAGGTTCTTTTAGTTAGACTACAGGTAATAAAAATTGGTCCATTTGGTTGAAAAAGGCTTCTTATGATTGAACTCATTTCTTTTGGCTAGATTAATGTTCATGGATGTATGGATTGCTTGCATAAACATTGTTGATTCCATTTGTTATATCTTGATACATGAACAGGTGAGTTGTGTAAGTTTCCCAGAGCAGTTGAGCTGTGTTATGATTTGAACGAGTACAGGTGAACAATAGAATACTACAAATATGTTTTTGTTGAATTGATTTTTGTCAAAAATTAAAACAAGTATTTTATTCATTCTGAAAGGGATAAGTACTTTGGCAGTTGGTTTTCATTATTTAGGCATGCATGAGTGATGGAAGGAAACTTCCACACGTGCCTCTCACTTAGTGGCAGTTAATGAAGTTATTGTACTTTCTCTTGAACTTCTCTCTTTTGTAACTGACCACTACTCCCACTTCCCACATTTATTTTCTTCACTGTCATTATATCACTCTACACTAAGGCTATTTCATCATCTCTCTCTCACTTCATCTTGTCTCGAATTCAAAAGCTTCATCTCTCGAGAATCTCTGCAAGTCCAAGCAAGAAAAAAAAGGTGAGAACAAAGGGACTAGCTAAGGCAAAGAAGAAGGGTAGTTCAGGGAATGCATCTTCATCAACCTCCATAGCAGAATCTGATACCTCGATTGACAAGGGTAATGTGTCATATGCAGCAACACCTCAAGTAACTAAGTAACAATCACCAAAACCACCTTCAACCACAAAAACCTCCACCATAAAATCAACCTCAACAACCAAATCCACTTCCTTACCAGCTGAGAAAACCCTCGAAACCGAAACCCTACTTTCTCCCACTCCTATCTCCATGGTACCTCCATCCATTGAACCCACATCACCTCAAACCACTCAAAATGAACCCTCAACCGGAGCTAAAGTTCAGGGGAAACAACAGGGTGACACTGTTCAAGCTGACAGGATTGTATCAGAAACCCTAGAGAAGATTTCTGAGGAAATTGAGGAGGATGACCAGGAAGATGATCAAGAGGATGATCAAGAGGATGAGTCTGTGCAGGCTAAGGAAAAGGATCTAAAGGGGAAGAGTGCAGAGGAAGAGCCAAAAGTGGCTGAAGAAGAAAGAGTTCAGATTGCAGGTGAGGCGAAGGGTCCTCCAGTTTAAGTGATAAGCAGAACGTTTACCAGATCTGGTAGCACAATCAAACAGGAGATTTTTGAATCTCCAAAGGTCACACCCACTAAAAGTGTGAAGAGGAAAATACATGTTGCCAAAACAGCTAAAGGTAAATCTATTGTTTCTATTACTGTTTCTGATAGGAATGTTATGTCTGGTTGTGGATGTGAGGAAGGTTATTATGATATGACTGCTTTATCTGAGGTTAAGGAAATTTTAGAATTTCAAGGTTGGATGAGATTATTCAAAACTGCTAGAAAAGCTTATGTAGAGGATATTAGGGTATTCTATGAGAATTTGGAATTATGCCCTGATATGAGTGTTAGCTCTACTGTTTCTAGTGTTAAGTTGGATCTGTCTGTGGCTTCTATGTCTGTGTTTTTGAAGATACCTAGGGATGGGTATTCAAACTATTGTTCTGATGGTTGGCCCAGTATTGGTGGGGTCACAACAAATAATATAATTAAGTTTTTGTTTGGGAGGGTATTAGCCTAGAAAGATGGCTATCTTGCTAAGAATTTGACTAAGCCAATCATGTTGGTGCTGCATTCCATTTGCAACAAGGTGCTTTTACCTAAGGCACAGGGTAGGGGTTCAGTTAGGATAATGGATATGGTACTCATGTACCTAATGATGAAGAAGGTTAAGATCAATCTCCCCTCTCTAATGCTAGACCACATGATTGTGTGCAAGAACTCTCAAACCCACTCCCTTCCATATGGCTCAATACTAACTTATTTGATGATCAAGAAAGGTATCAAACTGGCTGGAGAAACTATGATAGGACAAAAATTCTCTATGGAGATTCTGAGGCAGAAAGGACTGGAAGCATCTGGTTCAGCATTGGTTTGGAGAGACCAGGAGCATGTTCAACCTACTGTAAAGAAAAGGAAGAGCAGTGTATCTGCTTCTTCAGCAGGTCTCACTCCCCTTCTAGGAAGGATGGAAAAGCAGGAGGAAACCCTTAGCACGCTAATGGCATTGGTTAGAGGGTTGACTAATATTATGGCTCAGAAATAGGTGTCTCTGGAGAAGAAGCTGATAGCTATAGAACTTCAAGTGTTACAGATGGCAGGTAAAAAAAAAGAGGAAGCTGGTCAATCTTCAGGGAAATCTAAACCATCAGGGGAACCAGTTAATGGTGAGAAGGATGTAGGAGAAACTTCCTTAACAGAGAAAGCTGCACAGTATTATGAAGAAGATGCAGAGGTTTCTGAAGATGATGATGATGAATGATGCCTGCCATTAGTCTTCTTATTTCCCTTTCCCATTCTGCCAATCTGCCTTTAGTATTTCCGTTTTCCTTACCTTATTACAAAACAATTTGTCTGTAATTTGGTTTCCTTTCATACTCTACTGGATTGTCTTGCTAGCTTTTTGAACTATTTTTGGGATAGTGAGTTGATGACTCACTAGTGACTGTTGACAGGTTTAACATTTAGTTAGTATTGGCTACCTTTTGGATGAATGCATGACAATTTCTTGCTTTACTTGTGTGTGATTATTTTTTTTAATGATGCCAAAAGGGAGAAATTAGGTCATTTGAAGTTTTGATAAAGCTAAATGAGACTAGTAGAATAAACCTTAGTCTGATTACTAATTCAGAAGCCTAAGTGTTTAATATAGTCTGAGAAAATAGTTCTAGTTAGTTAGTTGAGTTAATAAAAGTTTTTTTTATTTATTTTTACAGCTGTTTTGGATAGTTGTTCTCATGGCCAGATTTTTGCAATCTTTCAGGATAGTTGTTCTTAGTATTGAAATAAGCTGAAATAGTTAGTATTTCACTTAGAATTCAGGATTTTTGATTTAGTTAGTTATTTTCTTTTTGAGTCAGAAAATTCAAAAAATTCAAAAATAGTTCTATATGTTTGAAGCTTTATGTGACTAACTTGTTTATAGCAGGAAAAAATTCAAAAGGTTTGTCATCATCAATAAGGAGGAATTTTTTGAGACCCTTGATGTTTTGAGTGATGACAAAAAAATGATTCAAACAGGTGTGACAAACAGTTGTCACAAACAGCTGTTAAAAACAGTTGACAGGAACAATTGTTATTGAATGAGTTTATGCAGTTGTTCTAAAAGCAGCTGAGGTATACTGTTCTTGTGTTACTCATTCTGAGTAATATTAACTTTCATGTCATATATTGTATATTGTATTGTGCATGTTTGACAAACAGGTATTCCAGTACTTGAGACATGTGGAACCGCTTTATCAAAACTGAAGTGTACTAACAATGGAGAACCAAAGTGTCCAAGTAGTGAAGAACATGAAGACTGAAGAGTAGCCTTAGGGTTTTTACTTAGTCTTTTTGTTGTATAGAATGTTTAAGTAGTTTAGTAGATTTGTGATGTTTGATCTTGGTATGTTGCAAACACCAGACCAGTGTCTAGAGGTTGTAACACACCTGATCTGAAGAACAATTCAACAGACCAGCAGGTTAACAAACTGACCCATGAAATAATTTGAAAGAATTCGATTCTTGGATTCTTTAAAGATCTTGCACGTGATTAAGTTTGGTAATCAATGTTAGGTGCTAACAAACCCACGTATCTTTATGAGATCTTAACAAATCTTCGAGATCTTTTGATTTTGAATATTTGATCTCAACATTAAATGTGTTTAATGATTACGGTTACAAAAACTCGCTTGATTGGAATAATCTGGGTTTTTCTAACTATCTATATATAGTAGCACTTAATGAACAAAAAGTGACAAAGCTGTGAGACTCTCATATACTTCATTGAGCAATATTTTCGAGAGTCCAAAAGATCAAACAGAACAGTTTACAAACTACTAGAGCATTCGAAAAAACCCAGATCTTAACTTCATCTCTTGTAAGATTTTGAGAAGCATATTTTGAGAGAAAATTTCTGTAATTCGTCACTAATAGAGGGGTTAGTGATTGGGAGCATTTGAGAGTTCATTTGCGAGTGCTTGTGAGTTCAAGTGCGAAACAACACTCTTGGGTTGAGAGTGAGGAAGTCTGTCGTATGAGTTTACGATAGCAATTAAACTATCTTTTGTTCATCAAAGTTGATTAATAAAAGATTGGTAGCAAGAGTAGAAGGATGTAGGCACAGTTGCCGAACCTCGTTAAATCTGTGTATTCTTTTCTTTATTTGCTTTATATTTACTGTTTTACTGTTCTAGATATTTCCGCTGCTAAACTAGTTCTCTGGTTCTATCGCTAGAACAAATCAAGAAAAAGTTGAAAAAGAAAATTTTAAAGAAACACTCAATTCACCCCCCTTTCTTGAGTGCTATTGGGACCTTCAACATGGTATGCCTTCTGATACTTCATTAAATGTTGCCTATTTAGATAATCGAACTAATTGCTTTCTAACAATGTAAATAGATGCTATATGCCCCCACAATGTGAAGAAATCGCCTGGCTCCTTTCTTCAAAAATAAACTAGAAGAGTTCAAATATCATATTCTTGAAGTGCATAAACAACCTAACGGGTAGCACTATATATGAATACCTTCGCAACTATATAATTATTCATCAATTGCTTGCCTTACTAAGAATATTTTTTTGTGCAATTATGATTGTTAGATGTATCTCTCGAAGTGGATCGAATGTGGTGATATTAATATCATGAAAGATATAAAATACACAGTATAAATCGTCATGTGTCATACATATTCATTACGGAACAAATCATCATGCACGACAACTAACCTTTTTTTGTACATTGGACAGAGCATCGAAATGCGCGTTGAACGATTAAAGTGTTTGGCAAGGATCTTTTTCAGTAAACATAACGATCCAGTTATTATCAACCGATTGTTTGGGGACAAAGCATGAAAAATTCCATTCATATATGTGCTCATTTAAATAAATGTAGTGACAATCTACATAAAGTTTCTTTTTTTCAATTAAGGAGTCTTGTAAACATATTTCGCTTTGTAACAAAGCGTTTATAATATGTTATTGCTATTTTTTTTCCTTAAAATGGAAACACTTTTTTTTTATATGCTGATCTACACAAGTCATAATTTATATAATGTCCACTTTTCACATTTTATATTACATGCATTTGATTAACTGACTAGTTCAAAAAAAAAAATTCTCTTCACATAGATGTTATACTACAATTGATGCAACAAGTATACTTTTTTTTGTTTTTTTTTTTTTAAAAAAATTTTAGGCCCTTAGCTTAGTTATAAAACCCTTAGAATGCAATGCCCAACATACATATTTAATAAAAAGACAATAAGTCAATAAGTATTGTACATGTATTCGCCCGAATAAATATAGGTGAAAACCAGATCTGTATCACCAATAAAAACTTATAAAGAAATAAACAAACATTATAAGTACTCACTAAAATTATAGGGCCTTAGCTTATTTATAAAACCCTTAGAAGACAATGACCAACATACATATTTTATAAAACCCATTTATGTATAAGTCAGACACTAAAGACTTAAGACAATAAGTACAAAGCATGTATTCACTCAAATAAATATAGGTGAAAACCAAAACTATATCAAAAATATAAACACACTTTATAAGTAATAATACTATATAGGACAATTTGTAGCATTAACACATAGATCTACTATCATATATATAAGTATATTAGCTAATCCAAACAAACCAAAAGAAAATCATGACATCCCACGCGAGGGAATGACCAATACAAATATTGGTTAAATCCACAACACAACAATGTTAAAACAAAGTGCACATACAACTTAATTAAGTAGGTTCATATAAACATCAATGAAATCCTGAAGGAGCTCTATGTGGTGTCAAGAATTGTCTCTGGCCTTGTCGCAACCAATGTCCTCTTTGGCCTCCAAATTAGGAGCAACTTCAGCTGAAACATCATCCACTTCCGGCTTAGAGACGACACTACTCTTCTCTGTGGCCTGCTTGGATGGAGGGTTTTCATGTGGACCACCTTCACCTCTGCTATTTCGCCTGCAACATTCTCATCTATGGTTTCTTTGTCTTCAGGAGTTGAACACTCATTTCCTGCTTTACCATCACCCTCACCCTCACCCTCACGCTTTTCATTGCCATATTTAAGATCAATGAGGACCTCTTTAAATACGGAATCGACCGAGTCCATTGGACATTTTAACCCAATTTCCTTCTCACTCGGTTTTGGGGTTTCATCAGGTTTGGCGGTATCATTAAGTTCCTCATTCAGCGGCAAGGAGCTCATATTTACATACACTGAAGGAGAGGTTGATTGTGCAGGTTTTTCACTCGATGGCGCAGCGGAATTTTCATGTGATTTGTTCTTTTCATTAATTTCTTTTGGCAGCTAGGGATTGGGTTGTTGCGTACCAACATGAGCTTGGTCTTCCATGTTTTCACTTCGTACCGCCCTTTTTCTTTTTTTTTTCCTCCTCACTGTCCCCTGATGAATTGCTACCGCTCGGTTGTTTCTCATCCTCGTAGTCACTCCCTGAAACACTAGCCTTCCCTTTCTTCTTCTTTCCCTTTACTTCCGTGTTTTCAGAAGCATCATCGCTAAAGTCCCCTCTATGCTCCTCCAAATGGGACAGAATCAACCCCAGGAACGTCTCGGATCTCATTCAATGCTTTCTCAACAATCCTTACTTCTGCGGAAGGAACCTTCCCCACAATATTAGCTTTATCATTGTCAATGACTTCCACCATCTGCATATGTATACTAATATCAATCAATAATACAAAGGAATATTTGATTTTAATAATCCAACCTTTTGATTATTCCTGAATAATCCAACCTTTGTACTAAATTTCATAGAGTGAACCAAAACCAAATTTTAGGTGTGATATTGGGGCTTATTTAAGTGTTGTTTGTGTCTTTAGGTAAGTGGTCAACAACGTTAGCGCTAAACTACCCAAAAACCACTTAAACCAACCCCAAAATGACACCTAAAATTTGGTTTTGGTTCACTCTATGAAATTTGGTACAAAGGTTGGATTATTTAAGAATAATCAAAAGGTTCGATTATTATTTGTGAATGGCTGAAAGGTTAGATTATTAAAATCAAATATTCCTAACCTTTCAGCCATTCACAAATAATAATCCAACCTTTTGATTATTCCTGAATAAATTAACATAAGTGTAATATTTAACTTTCTACAAACAATTACCCTGTTTGTTTTGTATCCTTGTGCTAATTTGAGGATGAGCTCGTGCAATGTTTTTGTGTTTTAATATATAATCCTCGGCAGTTCATATTTCCAATCATGTTGCAGTCCGGACTTAGGAGATTATTGACAAAAAATGGCCTGAAATTATATATTCATTATAGGTATTAGTCATATCCAATATATGCCATTGCCCAATATTACATTTATTTTTGCTGTAAACACATAACAAAGTCCACTGCATATAGAGAACTTCCATATAAGCATTAACCAATGCAATTATCAGTCATTTCAGAAGTACAACAGTTAGACAAATGCATCAAACAAAGTACCTTCCACTAACATTAGTGTATCATTGTCCATATATGGGTATTCCCTAAATATAGTTCATGTCATTAGAAAATAAAAGAAAAATAAGGGAAAAACAGTAACATAATGCAATGAAAATTTAAGCATACCATTAGAAATAGTGGACATCCTCCCAAAGTTGTTGGAGCATTTTTGCTCTTGAACTTAGCAATAGCACGAACAGTACTTTTGAGTGTGAATTTTGCAAAGTTAAAATTCACAATTCCGTTAATATCACCAACCACATGTGCCCAATTCCTTCTTTCCTCTTCAAAATTGGTTGGGCACAATAGGATCGTCATGACAAACATGGTGAACATACGGAGAAAATTTGGAGAATCATGAGGAGTCTTATTAATCTCGGAAGCCATACCCTTAACACCCAACTGCAAGAATGTAAAAAATCCTTCCTCTATTTCTATCGTGTGAATAGGTTCAATAAGAAAGCCATGGTCTTTAAATCCCAACACATGTTCAACATGCCTTGAGGTTATCTCAATTCTATCTCCGTAAACCTCTAAAACTATGGAGGAAGGGTCGAAGTGGTCAATCACCCACTTGCACATTGTTTTCCTAATAATCTTGGTCTCATAATCAACCAAAAAATCAAATCCAATCATCTCTAACGTTTTCTTCTTCTCCCTAGGAAAACCCCTAACTAAATTGATAAGTTCAGCTACATCACACAATGGGTTCCATGGAGTCCGTAATCAACTAATTCAAGTGGCGTTTTAGCATATTGGAATCGCATACTAAAAGTTTATTATAAGCTAAAGCATAAGAAAGAAATAAATAATATTATCATTTATACCATTTTCGCTGAGCTACTAGAAGGGAATGGCTTCAATTTCTTTTCAGAGGGTAATTTTGAAACACCTTCGTCGGCATTCCTTTTTTTTGTATGACCAGTCATATTTGGCTAAACACATGTGAACGGATAAAAAAATTAATAATATTTGAATCTAATATCAATGTACGAAACAAGATGTAGCAACACACAATTACACATACTAAATAGGAAAATAAACCTAGAACAACAAGTCATCACACAACTATTTCCCAAACACTTTTCACACACTAAAGCACTCAACAACAACCAGACACTCAAAACCTAATGAAAACAACAACAATAACCCATTTCATAAATTTCTTTAACCAAACCAATTTGTTACATTTAAGTAACTACAAATTTTTACTACTAAAATATCCCAAAAACAGAGCCAATTACACTTGAATATGTCCTGCTAATAGACAAAAAAAACCCTCCAAAACAGAGTAAACAATTACAATCAGAGAAAAAACTTACATACTGTAAACATTAATTTATAAGCAACAAACAAAATTGAACTTCATTACAAACATGCAAATTAAATTGAGAATTTATTGTAAAAATAATTTCAAATGTTCAATTAATCGATATTTAACATTCAAATCTATAGAAATTGCAAATTATAAGTTGTTGTTGTGAGACATAAAGCTAAACTCATGAGAAATTATGAAATAAAACTGACATTTAATTTGTTGGTTATATCCTATAAATTCTGTCGGTGTAAGTGTCGTCGCCGTCACCACTCGTCGCAACCGCCGGTGCAAGTGGAAGAGCCATCGTGAACTACCTCCGTATCGTATTAGTTGCAACGATGTATGATACAGAGGTATTATGTAACACCGTCTGCTACATGTTGTGGAATTGTTTCTGTTTTATATAAAACATAATAATTTTGTTCATCTTTTAACTCTATTAGCTGGTTAACAATCAATTTAACTCGATTTTCTCTCACAGAATGCCCCTTGGAGTTAAGTGGAACCAATTTTACTCTACAAAACCTTGCATCAACTATCAAGACTTCAAACGCTCTTACTTCTCAAGTCATTACCCTACCATCAAACTAACAATCCAAAATCTTAACAATATACCAAAATAATAATTTAAATCTCTAATTGTTGTCACTAATTTTTTCCATCTAAAGAAATTTTCCTATATTTTCTCACATGGTTTGCTTGCCAATCCTGAAATGGGTTATTTAGATCACATTTATATTACACTACATTGATTATAATTATTACTTTTGCACTAGTGCTTTTTTCTAATTGTTTTTTTTTTGTGAAAGGTTTTTTGTTTCTTTTGTATTAGGGTATAGAAAAATGGATACAAGTTGGATTGAACTACCCAACAACCATCCATCTTATCGTGCTGGATCCGTCAAATTCATCGAATTGGCCAAAGAAGGACTTGTAGATGGAAAAGCCTTGTGCCCTTGCAAGAGATGTAAAGTGAGGAATTGGTTACTGATACAAGAAATTGAGGAACATATCATGTTCAAAGGGTTTGACAAGCAATATAATAAATAGATTTTTCATGGGAAAGGAGATGTCCTTGACCGTGTATTAAATGATCAACGTAGGACAAACATTGAGGTAGTGGGAGGCACTAATCAAGGATCTCATAATGTGGAACCCGAAATAGTTGGACAGGATGTTATGAGAGGTTTATTAGGAGATACCTTTGGTGTTAACATTCCTACTACTAATGAGCCTGTAGATTCACAGCAAGTTGAATCATGTGACCAAATGTTAGAAGATCAAGGTGATCAATCACCATTGCACGAGGCCACCCCATCCCCTACACAAGTCATGGATGAGTAAGAAAAGTCTGATTTTGAGAGACTCTTAGAAGCTTCTAGTAAGGGATTGTACGTGGGATGGACAACTTTTTCCAAACTTTCATTTCTTTTACGCTTGTTTCACATAAAATGCATGCACAAATTATTAGTTGAATCCTTGAACATGATACTTCAGCTTCTTATAAAAGCATTTCCTCAAATTAAGGATTTCCCACAATCCTATTACGAAGGCAAGAAAATGATAAATCACTTGGGATTGGGGTATGAAAAAATTCACGCTTGTCCTAACAATTGCATTCTGTATCATGGTGAGTTTTCAGAGAAGGATGAATGTCATGTTTTTTCATACTTCGAGATGGATAACTAAGGGCAATACAAATGGGGAAAATCAAGGCACCAAGGGTGAACCGGCTAAGGTAATGCGATATTTTCCATTAATTCCAAGGCTAAGAAGAATTTACATGTCATCTAAGACAACTGAAGATATGATATGACATCACATGTTTGTCATACTTCGCATGGAAATGATTTGATGAACGATATAAGGATTTTTCTAAGGATCCACGTAGTGTGAGGTTAGGTCTTGCTAGTGACGGGTTTAATCCTTATCTCTTAATGAACACCACATATAGTACATGGCCAGTGGTATTGAGTGTATACAACCTACCACAATGGTTGTGTATGAAGCGTTCTTCACTCATTTTATCTTCTATTATTCCTGGAAAATCAAGCCCTGGAATTGACATTGATGTCTTTTTAGGACCTTTAGTGGAGGAGTTGAAATTGTTATGGGAAGGTGTAGATGCATTTGATGCTAACAAGAAACAACCTTTTAAATTACGAGCCACCTTGCTGTGGACGATCAACGATTTTCCGGCTTATGCAATGTTATCAGGTTGGAGCACGAAAGGTTTTCTTGAATGTCTAGTTTGTGCACACAATACTCAGTACAGTAAATTTGCAGGGAAAATATGTTACGCATGCCATCGTATGTGGTTGCCTTCTAATCACCCTTATTCAACTCAAGGCCACTTGTTTGACGGGACAGAAGAGTATGGTCTTGCTCCAGTTCGTCAAACAGGGACCGAAGCTCGAATTCAACAAGAACGGGTTTCTTATACCTATGGAAAAGGTAAAGCATCTTCGGGGAAGAAGAGAGCAAGGCAGGATAATGGTGATGTTAGTGAGGACAATCAAGATGTCATGTGGAGTAAGAGTAGCATATTATTTGATTTGCCTTATTGGGAGCCTAATCTCCTTCGTCATAATTTAGATGTCATGCATATTGAGAAAAATGTTTGTGACAATTTTTTGGGAACTCTATTAGAAATGGAACATAAAAACAGGGACGATGATAAGTCTAGAGAAGCAATCAAAGCGATTGGAGTAAAGTCTCACCTTTGGCTTAAGACTGGTCCTAATGGAAAATCATATAGGCCTCCAGCTTCTTATTCTATGTCGTCACAGGAAAAGCAACGTTTCTTGAGGGTATTAGGAAAACTGAGAGTTCCAAATGGATATGGTTCAAATCTTTCTCGTTGTGTGAACATGAAACAAAAGAAGTTGCAAAATTTGAAGAGTCATGACAATCATGTTTTAATGCAAGATATATTACCAGTAGCTTTACAAGCGTCTAGAGCTACCAAAATTGTTGATTTGGTTTCAGACTTGTCATCTTTTTTCAAACTCGTTTGCTCAACAACTCTTGATGTTGTTAAGTTAGATGAGTTGCAAGACAAAATTGTCATGACTCTTTAAAGATGGAGATTGATTTTTTGCCGACTTTTTTCACCATCATGGTCCATTTAGTCGTCCATTTAGTGGAGGTGGCCAAGCTTGGTGGGCCTGTTCACTATAGGTGGATGTATCCCATTGAAAGTTTAGGATCTAGTTATATATATATATATATATATATATATATATATATAGCTTTTATTATTAATTATTTATCTAAGTATTGATAGTAATTATATTTATTAATATTTGAAGGTATTTGGCCCATTTAAAATCATATGTGAGTAACAAAGCTCAACCGGAAGGGTCAATAGCCGAAGGTTATCATCTAGAAGAAACAATTAACTTTTGTTTGAGATATTTGGAAGAAATTGAGACTTTCTTCAATAAGTCGATAAGAAAAGACGATCACATGCTAGATACAAGTGCCTACTTGTTTAATACTGGTGGTCGAGTCATCGGAATGGAGAAGGACGTTCGTTTAGATGAAAAAAGTCTTGAACAAGCCCATCGTTATATCCTCCTCCATTCTGATGAGATGGCAGAGTTTCGTGAGTAAGTACCAGCCTTTTAAAATGTCGTCATTCATTCTTATATTAAGAGAAATATATCCACCTTATTAGGAGTTATTGTTTTGATTTTTTTTTATAGTGAGTTCTTACGCGAGAAACGACGAGAAAATCGTTTTAGGGGTATACGAGGAGCTAATCGAGGTGCAGGAGTAGAGCATGAATGGATAATTAATGATTTTTCGGAATGGCTCAAAAATCATGTCATAAGCTTATGTAAATATATTAAGATGACATTTGTACTTAGTTTTATGATATTCTTACTCTTAGTTATGATGTCATATTTAGGTACATGACATAGATACTACTAGTGAGCAAGGGAAGTTAAAGAAAGCTTTGGCTGGTGGTTTATATAATCATGCCAAAGAGTTCAAAGGCTTTCTTGTCAATGGTTACAAGTTCCTTACAGTAGATCGTGAACGTTATCGCAAGACACAAAATTCAGGAGTCATGCTTCAAGAAGATGGCAAATGTTATTATGGAAGAGTGACAAACATTTACAAATTAAATTACTATGGATCTTGCAAAGTTGTGTTGTTTCGTTGCGATTGGGTAGACATTAATAAGTTCTTGCGGACATATGCAAATGGTCGTGTTTGTGTCAACTTTTCTAAGTTGATGCACAGTGGTCGGTTGTTGCATGATGATCCGTTCATCTTCTCATCTCAAGCTAGACAAGTTTTCTATATTGAAGATGAAATGCAAAAGGGGTGGCTACATGTAATAGAATCTAAGCCTAGATATTTGTATGACGTAGGGGATGTTTGATTGATTAGTTACAGTTGATACTTGTCTTTTCCAGAAACAGTTGCAGAATTACGTTGTTCTCTTTGGCATATTAATTATGTTTCTATAGAATTGAGTTATTCTCTTTGGTTTCTTCAAACTATTTCTACAGAATTGAGTTCTTATCTTTAATTTCTTGTTCGCTTCATAGCCTTTTCCCCTATCATTTGTCCTCTTTATTTTTATATGTTGTTTCATATCTTTGCTGTCATTTTCTTCTTTGTCCACTGATGTTCATGTATTTGTTTTTAGTAATTCATTATCCTCTAGTTCTGTTCATGTTTTCTTCTATTGCTTACTTTCTCTTGAACTTTTTGCTTTCTTCTTTTATTGGTTCGCCTTTATCCTGGATCCTTACTCATCCTGCTATCATAGTTATTAATTTTAATTTTTCAGAATTATGTTGCTCTTGTTGCATTATTTAAGCTATACGAGTTTGATATTTTTATGTGTTTTTACTGTATATCTTTGCTCTTGATGTTTATTTAGGCTTTTAATCTATTTATATGTTATGTAAAGGATTTTGGAATATGTTTCGAAGCAAGAAGTCAAGAAGTGCTGCAAACAATGTTAATGTTCCTGGTCAATCAGAAACAAATGCAACAACTTCTAATGCTTCCACAGTGGCACCAACTTCTAATATGCTAAATCAACCTCTAAATGCTTCCACACAGGCAGCAATATCTGATATTCGAAATTAGCCCCCTCTAAATGCTTCCATAGAGGCAGAAGTAGTTAATGGTAACAACAACTCTATTGAAGAGAATGAAGCTTTAAGAGATGGAGGAAGTTCAAAGAGAAGGGGTAAGAGAAAGAGATGTGCTGTTAGTGAAGAATCTCGAGATTGGATAGATGAAGTGACTTTCAATGAAAGGGAGGATGTTCGTGCAATTGGTAAGTACATGTCTGCTATAGGTTAAAGCAGTTTTTATAATTCTGATTGCATGGCAACAAGTCAGATTTTAGTTTTGGAACCATGAAATTGTAAACTCAGTGTTCTGTTTCTTTTGGAACTCGGTGTTCTGTTGGTTCTGTAACTCTATTATTTTTCCCGGATATTTTTGCAGATGCTGAAGGGAATGTGGAGATATGGTATGACTCTATTCAACCGCATAATGTGTGGTTTCTTAAAGAAGGAGTAAGGTTCGAAGTTTGCTTCAATCGATACCAACAACCAATTAGGAAGGGTGGGTTAGTTCTTGTGAAGTTTGTGGCTGACATCGCAAGGAAAGATGAGATATGTCCTATTAGTATAATTAATTGGCGTAAAGTAAGTGAAGGGGTGCAGGCGAACATTATTGAAGTGATTCGTGTAAGTTATTATTTTTTATATTGTTAGTTTACGCTATTCATTGGCATATTTATTATATGTTTTCTTCTCTTACAAGATATATATTCCTTATGCTTAGGGAAAATTCAAGATTCCTGATGGTAAGACCTATAATGATGCAATACTCAAGCATGTTGGTAAGCATCGTCGACAATGGAGGTTTGAGCTCAAAGCTAAATGCTTTAAGCCTACAATGAAACCCAGGGAACAAATAGAGAATGATAAGCCTGGAGAAATTTCGAAAGCTCATTGGACAAACTTGGTGAAATATTGGTATTCGTTTAAAAGCGAAGTACTTTAATCAACTTTAATTTTTTATTTTTTTATTTCAAAGCTTTTACTTGTTTGAGTTTCATTTGGTAAAAGCTGATATGTAACATTTTTATTCTATTTTTGTTATATTAATGTAAGAAATTTTCTAAGATTGGTAAAGAAGCACGTGCATCGCTTGGTCATCTTCATACCAATGGCTCCACAAGCTTTGCTAACACAAGAGCTGAATTTGTATGATTTATATATATGCTTATACCTTTGTGTATTGTAGAATTATATGACTAAAATCAGCATTATCTTTTTTATGCATACTAAAATCTCTATTATTATAGGAGGCTAAGCATGGAAGGGAGCCAGGTGGCTTTGAGTTTTTTCTTCAAACTTACAAAGAAAAGAATGGAGTTTACCCCAACAACACCAACACTGAAGAATTCATTGTAATATTCCATCACTTGATGCGTTTCTATAATTATGTTGTCAAATGTAGTTAATTTACAAGCGATTAATTGTATTTGCATTATAAAATTGCAAAATATGGCCTAATCAAAGATTGAAGAAACTAGTGCTAATTCATCTAACAAGCCTCAAGTAGATATAGAGAATGAAGTTTTTGATGAGCTCATGTATGAAAAGGATAAAGTTAATCAGAAACCAATTGGTTATGGTTTTGGGGTGAAGCGAAGTGATGCGATGAGAGTGCATGCTTTGCTGCAGAAAAGAGGCATTAGTTCCAATCATAATAATGAAAACCAAGACCTACAGGATGAGTTTGCAAGGCAAAAAAAAAAACGACAAATCTTGTAAGGAGAGTGGCAACACAAATGAGTGAATTGTTGAGTGCCATGGAAAGTGGTCGTGTTTCACCAGAAATGTTAGCTGCAGCAAACTCCGCTTTACGATCCATAACTAATCAGGTCAGTGCACTTTTGTTTTCTTAATACTTAGAAATTTTGGTGCTTTCTAGTGTTTGTTGCTGGTGGTTTTTCAGTGGCTGGTTGCTGTTTTGTGTTATGGTTTTGGGTTGACTTGAGTTGTGTAGATGGGGTTGTGGACACACAGAAAACACAACGCAGTATTGATTAGGATTCTTCTCTGTTTCTCGTTCTAACACTGCTATTTCTGGTTGTCTATGTTGGATGGTGTGTCTGATTGTGTTGCTCCTATTTTTGTTTGTTTTATTACCTTCGGGCTGTTTTGCGGGTTAAAAGCTTATGTTCTCGTTGCTCTTGGTCTGGGATTTGGGCCATTTTCGATAGTGACAATATATACCATTCACACCATATGTAACAGATTGAATTGGCAACACAGTAACAATATATATTTTGGAAACAAGGGTTTTCATTTTTCATCCATAAATGATACGGAGTATTAATTTTTATTTTTTATATATAATTTTGGAAAGAAACATGTGAATATCATTAATGAGAGAGGGATATATAGGGTGCTGCATTTATTATATACTGTAGTATGTACTGTAATTCATTTCAGAGCTCATCCACTTTCAAGACTTGATTGAGTTTTCAATATGTACTGTAGTATGGCTTCAATGGTAGAACAAACGTTTGACTATAATTTCAAGACTTGATTGAGTTTTCAAGTCTAAATTTGCATTGTTCAAGACTTAGAACTATTCAAATCCACTTTCTGTATTTTTTTTAGGTCAAGGACATCATTAGAGGTTGAATGGAGTATGAATTATGAAGGGTTGTGTTTGAAGGTTTAAAGAAAGGGATAAAGATTGATATTCTGATTTTCAGTTTTTATTTTATTTTATTGATTTAGTTGTCAAATTATTTTCAAGTAATACAAAGTTACTAAAATTATCAATTTAATTGAAAATAATATTTTTATACATTTTTAGGAAAGTTGAATGAATTTGTTGATCATTTAATTTCTTAATCACAACTAGCACAATCAAATGGCTATAATTAACTTGACTTTCATTGACTTTGGTGGTCATTTTTAAGACGACTACCAAAGAATTTTCACCCCTACTTGATTCCAGAACCAGCTTGCTTCTCTTTCATTATTTTGGAATGATGAAGTTGCATGATTGACTTAGCCTGTGTTATTCTTGAAAACCTTCTACGAGTGCATGATGTGATCTTCAAAATCTGTAAATTTCAGTTAAAATGCACGATGTTGATGGGTTTTTTTTTTCCAGTGTAATCCAGAGGAATCAAATGAAAGATCGGAAGACGAAGATGAATCAGACGATGAATAATCTATTAGGATAACTAGTAAACAATGAAGTATATATGACGGATATTGATCCATTAATCTTTTGTAGGTTGTTATTAACTTTCTAGGTGTCGTGTTATGAAGTACGTTTGAAAACTTCATTTTGCTATGTATAGTTAATTAAGGATGTTTGTTAAGTATTGTATGACTTTTGGTCACTTATTACAATTTTTACATTTATATGATAGCCTGTTTTCCTATTTCATTTGTATGGGTTTTATAATTTTTATTACATTAGATTTTTTTTACTCTTCTTAAAAATTCTTAGTATAGCATTTATAATAATATAATAATTCATTTGTGCAAATAGTTTAACATGATTTCGACACTTTGAATCGTCTAAAGTTTCTTTGCTAATCACATTTATCTCGACACATTAAAAAGTTAGAAATTATTTATTGTAGACCACGTCAAAACCTTCCCGACACTTTAAATTGTCTAAAGTATACCCCAATTTTTTGGAGGCAAAACCATGCCCGACACTTTAAACTGTTGAGATAATAAGGAGGGAAAAGTATACCGACACTTTAAAGTGTCGAGATGAGGAGGAGGGTAAATTCTACAGCAAATTTTCTCTGAACATTTCGACAGTAAAAAGTGTTGGGGAAATTTATTTTTGATGCTTTAATATGTCGGAATTGTGGACACAAAAAATGTCGTTAATTCTCGACACGTGAAATTTTGACACTTTTAAAAAGTGTCGGTAGTGACGTATCCGACACTTTTAAAGTGTCGAAAAATTAAGGAAAAAGTGTAGAAAAAGGTAGGGAATTTTAGTAGTGACTTGAATTTATTTTGGTCATTGATAATTGCATCCGAGTTAAACTACAATTTCTGGATTGTTTTAATTTTGATTAAACTGCAATACTCAGTTATATGATCTGTGAAGACATGAATGGTAATAATGAGTATTTGATTTCATAACTGATTCGACTAATGCCTAAGCAATTATTAATAAATATTGGCAATGACCACTTATGCATATTGTTATTGCATACATTATTATTTACCTATTTGTTTATTGAGTGGACATTGTTTTTACTTTTTGAAAACGAAAGGACATTCTTTTGTGGTTGAAAGCAAGATCATGAATCCATGATAGAGTTTATAAATATATATAGACACACACCCACACACTTGAAAATATAGCCGTGCAATATCTAAGTGGACATGTCCTATAATATCATGAGTTGTTGCCAATAATTATTAATCTATGAATAATCCTGGTATGTATTCGAAACAAAGTCAAATCATATCTATGGCCATGCCCTATTTAGTTGTTTGTTATTAACTATTATTCAATGTATATGAATTGTAAGTTCAATGTATACTCAAGAAGGGGGGTTGAATTGAGTATGTGTATTTTTTCAATCATTTTCAAGTTTGTTTATCAATTTATGGAAACGAGAGAACAGTAAAATAAAGAGTAGGGACACAAGGATTTAACGAGGTTCGGCTTCTCAATAAGCCTACGTCCTCCACTCTCTCACCAATATTATTAATCAACTCTGAAGAATAACAATGGTTACACACTTAATCAAATGCTACAACTATGTAACATTCAATTCCCCAACTGTTAACTCTAACAGTTCACTCAGTGCTCACAGAACACTCCCCAACCGCTTCCCTCTAAGTGGTTCAAATACAAAATCAAATTATCCGTAAGTTTTCTCTTGAAGATGAGTATGGAGATGAATTTTTGTTCTAAGAATGAACTTCTGAAAATATGGCTTAGTTTCTTTTGGAGAGCAAGAGGGGTTTTAGGGTTTTCAAAGGATAAACAATTTTTGCAAATGAAAAACCGTACCATCATTGTGCATGGAGACTTGCTTAAATAATAAAGACAAAATCAGCTGACACAAGTACAATAGTATTAGTTCAGACTTTGTTCCCTTCCACTACATGTAGTGGGTTAGTGGAAGGTACACTAGTCCAAAATGGTACAATGCATTAAATGAGCTGATTTGGAATATTATTTCAGCAGATATTCCAAAACCTAAGTGATCAATATTTATCGTTTGAATTTTAAAACATTTTGGAGTTAAAATATCAATACTGATCACTTAAGTGCACGTGCATAATTTTGAGGTTAAAACACTCAGTACTACTAAGTTTTTGTCTGATAAAGAGATATGTTCTCTGCTTGTTCTTTGCCTCTTCTTTTTACTAGACATAAACTTTAACCCTTCTTTCTTCATTACAATTACACATAAGCCTTACTTCCCTAAGTTCATTTTACAAGAAGATCATAATGTACATAAAAATAAAAAGCTCCAAGATCTTGGCTTCTGATCTTCAAGTATCTCAAGGCTCTGAAGTTCTTCACTTCAAATGTTTCCTTGATGTATCCTCACTTGATTCAACCTGTTTATACATAGTCATACAAAGAAATAAAGTATAGAGAACTGGTTTGTAATCATTCAAATCAAACATGGTTCAACAATTTCCCCCTATTTGATGATGACAAACCATAAAGTTCCCCCTGAGAACAGTAACCAATTTTTTCAAATAAAATTAAAACAACTGTTCAGAGGAACTGGTCTTGCCCTGTGGCTGCAGTCAGACTCATAATCTTAGAGAATTAAAGCATAATTAGACTGATTACAAGGTCAGTCAACTCATCACATTACTCAATAATTATTGAGTTTCAACAATTAGACTTGTAACCTGCAAGACTTATCAATACCAAGTGTAGCAAAAGAAATCTAAGTTCACTTGGAAGTTTTACTTCCAGTTGGGATGGATAGGAGCATTTGATCTGAATTCAAAATTCTCCTAGGCATAAAGCTGGGCCATCTCTAACAAGGTCTGAACCTTGTTCATGTTGCTACACATGATACTAGGAACTTCATCTGCCCCTATTTCCCCTTTTGGCATCATCAAATTACAAACATAGACAAAGCATACAAATTGGGAGAAGATAATAGATAAAGTCAATCACAAGCTTATATCAATACAACATTCTAGAGATGCTGTTCTAATCAGTGAGTACCTGCAACTCACAATCCCAGACAGTTCAGAGCATACACACAAGTTTAAAAGAATTATACAGACCAAGACCACTTGGCATAAGAAATATTCTGCAAAGTGGTCAAAACCAAAAGCTAGTAAAATAATTTAGAGAAACAGAAGTAAGAAAGTTTGGTGAATATGTTAGCAGAGCAGGGGGGTAAATCAAGAAGAGTTGGAGTTAGTATCATCTTCAGAATCCTTAGTTGAATCCTCTAATCATCTTCATCTTCAACATTCTCCTTCTTCTTCTTCTTCTTGACTGCTGCAATGATAGGAACTGGTCTTTTGTTGGTCTTGGGCTTGATGTTGGAAGAGGAGGCAAGCTTGTCATCATGGTTGTCCAGCCTTGCAGATATATTCTTGAGAGACCCATCTAATGAAGTACACAGAGCATTCACACTTGCCATCATTTGCTGTAGCAGCTCTCCATGTGTTTGGACTTGCTTAGACAAGACCACAATAGCTTCATCAGGCTTAGAGCTGGTTCCCCTTCTAATCCCACTTATCCCCTCTTCATCCTTCATCTTCAAAACCCCATCCATAAAGGTCATTCCCTTTTGTCCTAAAATCTGATTGGTGAGGACATACATCTTCTTGACCTCACCACAGAGAGGAACATTCTTATCCTGAAAGACTAGGGTGAGCCAAGCACCATAAGGAAGGGAATGTTTTGACCTCTCAAGGATGCTAAACATGTGGGCAATCATAAGACTAGGGAGACTAAGCTTAATTTTCTCATAGAGACAATAGATTATCACAGCGTCCATATTCCTAACATCCATCTTGCCTTGAGCCCTATGGAGTACTATTTTGGAGGCCATAATATGAAACATTCTCATTACTAGTTCCCTCAGTTGGCTAATTACATAGCCTGAACTGTCAGAGGGAGAACCAGTAAAGAGGGTGGTCTGTATGTGTTCTGTACTGACCTCTGGAATAGTAGGCTAGTTATCCTTATAGTACTCACAAAAACCTCCTTTAGGCACCCCTAGTATCTCCCCTAGCTTCTTTTTGGACAGAGTGATGTCCACCCCCCAACCTCACTCCAGACTTTTCCCTTGTCAAGTTTACTCAACTTAGAGTAAAATTCCTCAGCACTAGACTCAAATACCTCCAGTTTCCTACTTAATAGCCCCTCCCATCCCAGAAACTCTAAAGCCTCTTTAAATTCCTTTAAAAAAGGTTGACTCAGCCAAGAATTGGGACATGCAAAAACCAAATAGTACACCTCTACCACTTAGTTCAAATCGTGGTTGGGAAGTGGACTTACCTTTTTTCTTGGCAGAGGCCTTCTCAGGAATAGAGTCAGCCTTCCTCTTTTTCTCTGTTGGCAGCTTTGGTGTAGGCTTAGGGCTCTCAGACTTCTTACCCTTCTTAGCAACATTTTTAACCTTCTTCTTCTTCTTCTCTTCCTACTTTTCCTCAGCCTGATCCTCCTCAGATTCCTTCTTCATCTCCTCCTTACATACCTTATACCTCAGAGGCATTGTCCTCTTGTTAGGGCCCTTTTTCCCCTGTTTCTTACCAATTATCTCAATTTCCTGATCAGCTTAAGGAACAGAAGGGTGTGAGTCACCACCCTCAGTTTGAACCCTATCTTGGGGTTCACCCAATTTATCATCCTTGTCCTCAGTTCTAGGATTTGGTTTGTTAGTGGTATGTGAAGGCAGAGATGGGGATTTTTGTGGTTGTGGGGAAGGAGATGGAGATTTTTCTTTTGGTGGTGGAGATGGTGGTGGAGTCTTTTTCTGTGGTGGTGGTGGTGGTGGTGGAGTCTTTGTATTTGGTGGTGATGGTGGTGGTGGAGTCTTTGCCTTTGTGGATGATGGTGATTTACGTGGGGGAGATGGAATAATAGGCTGTGGAGATGGTTGTTTGGGTGACGGTGATGGTGATTTGTTTGGTGTAGAAGTTGTTGATTTAGGTGGAGAGGGAGTTTTCTGGGTTTGTGGTGGTGTTCATTTTTGTGATGATGGTGGTGGTGATTTTTCCTTTGGCTTGCATGATTCCTTTGTTTCCACTATTGTTTCCTCAGTCACATGTGTCTCGACTTAAGGAAATAAAGTTGACAGTTATTGAAGAGAATTAAGGAAGTTACTTTACACAGTTCATAAGTGTCAAAACGGTCATCTGTCAGAAAATTAACTTCTCAAATTCAAAATTGAAAATTCAAGAATTGAACTGACATAACTGTCATAGAGAACTGGTCTGACAGTGGTCTGAAGCTGGTCTGTATTCATTTAAAACTCGAGGTACCTTGGAAGTTAGGCAACTTAGAGGTACAACATATTAGAACAACATCACCATAAGAACTTTGTGAGCACTTGCAAAAATGACAATTTAAATGTTAGCTAACCCTGCTTATTTACACTAAGGATTAATGAAGCCAAATCTGATCAAAAGGGGAAAGATAAATCCTAAGGAACTAGGATCTAATCCTTAACGTACCAAGTAATGTGCAGAGTTTGACAAACGCTTCCCTGCTCAGGGGCTTAGTGAAAATATCAGGCAATTGCTCTTCAGATCTGCAAAATTCAAGATTGACATTTCCTTTTTCCACATTTTCTCTGAGAAAATGGTGTATTTATCCAAAGCAACTGAGCACTTGTATTATCACACAAAATGGGAACACATCCAGAACAGACCCCAAAATCCTTCAGTTGTGTCTTTATCCAAAGCAACTGAGCACAACACAATGCAACAGCTATGTACTCTGACTCAGCTATGGATAAGGCCACTGAATTTTGTTTCTTAGATCCCCATGAAATGAGATAAGAACCAAAGAAGTGAGCCATTCTTGAAGTGCTCTTCCTGTCAACATTAAAACCAGCAATGTCATCATCAGTGTATCCTAAAAGATCAAAATTGCTACCCTTTGGATACCACAAGCACATGTCCTCTATACCACTCAGGTAAATAAAGATTCTCTTAACAGCTTTTAGATGAGACTCTTTTGGGTTGCTTTGAAATCTAGCACACAACCCAACTGAGAACACTATGTCTGGTCTACTAGCTGTTAAGTAGAGGAGTGAGCCAATCATACCTCTGTATAGCTTGTCCTCAACATCCTTTCCTTTCTCATCTAGGCTAAGTTTAGAAGAAGTAGGAATAGGTGTGTCATAGTGTAACGACCCGTATTTTAGCAACGTTGATTTCAGAGAAATCAGCAAAATGAATCGTTATCGTTCAAAATTTATAAGGCAAGACTTAGAACAATAGTAAAAGTTCTATAAAAACTAGCCTTTTATTACTTGAGTTTTAATAAATCAAAACAAATGAATTAATTAAAGTTATTTAAACTACTAAATTCCTACTGCAAGTCTAATGGAAACGAAATAAGACTAGGACTTCTAAAAGATTAGGTAGCTAAAAGCTGCTACACTTGAAAGCTCACGAATCCCAACCCTCGCAATAACCCAATCAATCTTCTTCACTACCTGTAAAAGGGAATGAGGGGTCCACAGTCAGTGGGGAGTAATTAGAATGTTCTACTTAATTGTAGAACACAATCAAAATATAATAGTCAGACAGATCGACAAATCATGGCAACTAACAAGTCAAACATAATAATATCAATTATTCAATCAGGTACATAATTCAATCAGACAACGCAGCGGAATAAACATATCATAACCAAATCATAGTCTCTAGCTAGGGTCACCTCAAGACTCTAGACTCCATAGACTTTAACTATTCAACTTTCTTATTCAATTCATTATCTTTCATTGGTCCAACTTCAACGTACATTAAACTTGTACTCCATTGTTCCATTAATATTTTCATTATCTTTCATTGGTCCAACTTCAACGTACATCAACTTGTACTCCATTTTCCATTAATCTTTTCATTATCTTTCATTGGTCCAACTTCGACGTACATCAACTTGTACTCCATTGTTCCATTAATCTTTCATTGGTCCAACTTCAACGTACATCAACTTGTACTCCATTGTTCCATTAATCTTTTCATTATCTTTCATCGGTCCAACTTCAACGTACATCAACTTGTACTCCATTGTTCCATTAATCTTTTCATTATCTTTCATAGGTCAAACTTCAACGTACATCAACTTGTACTCCATTGTTCCATTAATCTTTCATTATCTTTCATTAACCAATTCCTTTACTTTGACTCTAAGTCAACTTGACTTAATGACTCATTCAATTCTAGGTCAAGACTCATCTTAACACCAACTCTTAGACACGACATAATGTACGAGGTACTTCAATCACTCAACTCAACAATTCGAACCCAAATATAATTGAACTATAATAAATCGATAGATTCACAAAATAACAATCAAGCAATAATTCATGAAAACAACATAACTTCAATAATTAAACTTCAATCATCTATTAAATACACGAAAAACTAATCTTAAATTATTCTCAATATTCAAGGTAATTTCATGAATTAATTATCAATAAAACATAATTAAATAATTTAATTAATTAATTTGAAATAACGATAATTGAATTAATTAAATTAGACTAACTTTATAAAAAATCCAAACTTTAATTATTAAAACAGAATTTTCGAACCAAAAAATCATCATGAACCTCATCACCACTCGACATTCTTCAATTAATAAACAAGGTTAACAATTTAATTCAAGAACTTATTCAATTAGTAAAATTAAATCAAGAAAATAATAAAGAATCACAATTTGAACAAGATTACAACTAAAACATATTCTTGAAACATCTTAACATATTCGAAAATTTCCAAGATTCAACATGAACAAACTCAGTTTTTAGGCTAGCAAAATAATTCATCAAATCAATATCAAGATTCATGGCAAGGATCATAAATTATAAATAAAGTCATGACAAAACATAAAATAGAATCATCATATCACCATGCTTTCATTCGGCTAACACAAAGTAATCATCAATCATGTAATTTCAACAATTCAAAAATAATCTTAAGCAATTCTAAACATGTTCTAACAACTATAGGTTTAATCTATTCTACAATTAAATAGTACACCTAATTACCTAAGATTGATGGACAAAAGGGTTCGATATACTCCTCTTTGGCTGTGTGGTTTTTCGAACAAAGGCTTGAAATGGTTGGGTTCTTGCTTCAATCTTTGAGTTGTTTTGATTATAGAATTGTTTGAAGATCTTTGAAGTTTTTATGATCAAATTTTTTTAGAAAGAAAGAAAAAGAATTATTGATTGTTGATTGTTGATTGTCATGGGGGTAGCCATGAGGTAGGGGTTGGAAGGGGTTTTATGTTTGTTTTCAAGTTGTTGAAAAGGCTCCTAAATTTTAGTAGGCCAAGAAAAATAAAAATAGCATTTTTGGTTAAGGGTAAATCAAAGGTTTAATTAATTAGAAATTAATTAACTAAAGAAGAAACGGAAAAAGGGGGCCAGGGTGCCGTGTGGGCCTTGGTGGGTCAAGGGGTTTTGGGCTTTGGCTTTAATTTGGCAATGCAAGGTAAAAACTTTGGGCTCGGGTTTTAATTTGGGCTCAGCTTGAATCGAATCACTGTGCCATCAACATAAGTAATTAAATAATAAAAATTTAAAATAGCCCAAAATTTCGGGTTATTACAGTCACCCCTCCTTAAGAAAATTTCGTCCTCAAAATTTTTCAAAAGGAAACACAAGTATGAAAGCAATAAAACAAAAGAAAAGAAGCAAGGAATTTAGAGATCGCTGCAACTGGATCTTTAACTCTTTGAGTTCTGCTGGCGCCATTCTGTAAGGAGCCTTTGGTATATGTGCCGTTCCCGGAACCAGATCAATTTTAAACTCCACCTCTCTTCCTGGAGGTATTCCCGGTAGCTCTTTGGAAAAAACTTTCGCATAGTCTCTGACCACAGGGACCGCGTCGAGTTGTTCCTCTTTAGAAAAGCCCTTCACTTGACGCAAGAATGCCGCTTCGCCTTTCTAATGCAACTTCCGCATCTCCACTACGGATACGATCTTCACGCCTTTCTTGCTTGTGGTGTCGGGGTAAGTTATCCGCTCCCCTTTGGGTCCATGCGACACTCTGCTCGATCTCTGCCTCGAATTACCGCTTGATGCTTGGATAACAAGTTCATTCCAAGAATCACATCGAATTCTATTATCGGAAATTTCTTTAAGTCTGCCGTTAGTGCTCACCGGCGATGACTATAGGAACATCCTTAAAATCACGATGACAAGCAAAATCATCTCCCGAAAGAAGAGTTACAATAGACTTTTCAGGAGACTTTCCCTACAAATTAGTTTTACAGACAAACGACTTTGCAACAAAAGAGACTGTAGCACTAGTATCAACCAATATTAAAGCAAACACATTAAAGACTAGAAATGTACCCGTGACCACATCGGGTTGCACATCTGCCTCTACCGGAGTCATGCAGAAAATAAGGTTCTTCAACGGTGCCTTGTTCTCGATTGTAGCTTGTTACCCACTCGGACAGGTCCAAGACTTGTGGCCTTCTCGTCCGCACTTGAAGCACAAAATTGTTGTCCCATCACACCTATTTCCGAGGTAAGAATCTTTCTTGCACCCTTTGCAGACACTCGGTCCTGGCTGGTAGGCTGACTGGTCGAACTGTTGTTGTGGTTCACTTGTTGGTTCGTAGCGCAGATTCTTTGCAAGCACAGAAGGTTGACTTGCAGGAACTCTCTTCTTTGTCGCTTCTTCCTCGGCCAATGATGCGTGAATCTCTAAAGCGACCTCGTAAGCTCACTAAAAGGTGGATGCTCCGCTGCTGATCACATGCACTCGGATGGGGGGATCCAGTTTCTTGATGTACCTCTTCAACCTTTCAGCTTCAGAGGGAATCATAGTAGTGGAAAAACGGGACAACTCCGCGAACTTATCCGTGTAAGCTTGCACGAATATGGTGCCTTGATTGAGCATCAGAAACTCTTCCTGCTTCTGCCAAAGAAGTTCGTCGGGGTAGAAGGGTTTTTGGAGCTTTGCGGTGAAATCAGCCCATGGCATACCTCTTACCGATCCTTCTTGAGTTCTGACTGTAGTCCACCAATTGTCGGCTTCCAGTCTCAGATAGTAGCTTGCTATTTGAACTCTTTCTTCATCGGTGAAGTTTGTAGTGTCCAACAGCTTCTTCATTTCCCGAATCCAGTTCTCAAGGATCACAGGGTCCGCAGTGCCTCGGGGGTCGATGACGGGCAAAACGGTCAAACGAGGAGTGGTTGCTGGGCATTTACACGCCTCTCTGAGCCAACGTGAGGATGGTGTTTTCGAGGATGCTTCGACGGTCGCGAGTCCCAAGATAACGACTAAGACATGGCATACTACAAAACAGAACACTAATTAAAAGAAAAGTAAAGTTAACACAACTAAGGAATCAAAATCATTTTAACCCTTGGCTCTACCCGAGTCAACACTCACTAAGTTCTCGTGGTATAGCTAACTATGTCAAGCTATCGGAATCATAGAGCGCAGAATCTTTCGGGTTACTTATGAGGAAGTAATCCTAAGGTTTAGCTCTGGTACCAACTGTAACGACCCGTATTTTAGCAACATTGATTTCGGAGAAATCAACAAAACGAATCGTTATCGTTCAAAATTTATAAGGCAAGACTTAGAACAATAGTGAAAGCTCTATAAAAACTAGCCTTTTATTACTTGAGTTCTAATAAATCGCAACAAAAGAATTAATTAAAGTTCTTTAAAACTACTAAATTCCTACTACAAGTCTAATGGAAACGAAATAAGACTAGGACTACTAAAAGATTAGGTAGCTAAAAGCCGCTACACTTGAAAGCTCACGAATCCCAACGCTCGCAATAACCCAATCAATCTTCTTCACTACATGTAAAAGGGAATGAGGGGTCCAGAGTCAGTGGGGAATAATTATAATGTTCTACTTAATTGTAGAACACAATCAAAAATATAATAGTCAGAACATAGATTGACAAATCATGGAAACTAACAAGTCAAACATAATAATATCAATAATTCGATCAGGTACATAATTCAATCAGACAACGCATCGGAATAAACAAATCACAGCCAAATCATACTCTCTAGCTAGGGTCACCTCAAGACTCTAGACTCCATAGACTTTGACTATTCAACTTTCTTATTCAATTCATTATCTTTCATTAGTCCAACTTCAATGTACATTAAACTTGTACTCCATTGTTCCATTAATCTTTTCATTATCTTTCATTGGTCTAACTTCAACTTACATCAACTTGTACTCCATTGTTCCATTAATCTTTTCATTATCTTTCAGTGGTCCAACTTCGACGTACATCAACTTGTACTCCATTGTTCCACTAATCTTTCATTGGTCCCCTTTTTATCCCGGACCTCTATGTCAAACTCACTTAACAAAAAAATCCACCTTATTAATCTCAGTTTGGCCTCCTTCTTCACCATTAAGTGACGAAGAGCCGCATGATCAGTATAAATAATGACTTTAGTAAGGAGTAAATAAGATGAGAATTTTTCTACAGAGAACACAACGGCTAAAAGTTCTTTTTCAGTGGTGGTATAGTTTTGTTGTGCCTCATTAAGGGTCATGGACGCATAATAAATAGCATGAGGTACCCGTCCTACCCTTTGACCTAAAACTGCCCCGACGCAATAGTCGCTGGCATCACACATGATCTAAAAGCGTAGAGACCAGTCAGGGGTCGAATAATGGGAGCCGAAACAAGCTGCTCCTTCAAGGTGTTGAATGCCCTTTTACATTCATTATCAAAGTCAAAATCCACATATTTTTGAAGAAGTTTACAAAGTGGGGATGTGAGTTTTGAAAAATCTTTGATGAACCATCTATAGAATCCGGCATGACCCAGGAGAGACCGGATGTCTCGAATGTTGGTTGGAAAGGGTAAGGATTGAATGATATTAATATTTTCCTTATCAACCTTCAAACCCTCATTTGAAAAAACGTGGCCTAACACTATGCCTTGTCGGACCATGAAATGACACTTTTTTAGAGTTTAACACAAAATTCTTATCAATGCAACGTTTTAAAACCAGAATAAGATGTGCCAAACAAGTGTCAAAAGAGTCCCCATGGATTGTGAAATCATCCATGAAAACCTCTACAAACGTTTCCACATATTCAGAAAAGATGCTCATCATGCATCTTTGGAAAGTGGTCGGGGCATTGCAAAGCCCGAATGGCATGCTCCTATAAACAAACGTACTGAAAGGGCACGTAAAAGTGGTCTTATCCCGATCCTTAGGTGCTATAGCCACCTGGAAGTACCCCGAGTACCCGTCTAAGAAACAATAGTAAGAGTGGCTTGCAAGACTTTCTAACATTTGATCCAAGAAGGGTAAAGGGAAGTAATCCTTCCTAGTTACCGCATTCAACTAGCGGTAATCAATGCAAACACGCCACCCATTTTGGATGCGTGTAGGAACTAAGTTACCATCCCTGTTTTCAACCACAGTCACTTCAGATTTCTTTGGAAAAACTTGAGTCGGACTTACCCATTTGTTGTTAGATATGGGGTAAATCATACCTGCCTTGAGTAGTTTCAGAATCTCTTCCTTAACTACCTCCATCATTGGTGGGTTAAGTCGCCGTTGAGGTTGGCGAACAGGTTTTGCTTCTTCTTCGAGCAAAATCCGGTGCATACAAGTCGTTGGACTTATGCCCTTGATGTCGGCACTGGTCCAACCAATGGCTTCCTTGTGCTCAACTAGCACTTGGAAAAGGCTTTTCTCCTCATTCTCGGTGAGCTTGCTAGAGATGATCACCAGTAATGTTTCCTTGGAACCAAGAAAAACATACTTGAGATCATCAGGCAATGTCTTAAGCTCAAATGCAGGTGCCTGCAAAACAGATGGCACAAGCTTGTCCATAGGACCAAGTGAGGTAATCGGATCATCAGTAGTTACAGAAAGTGATAAACTATCACACTATGCCAAATCGCACAAGGTGTCTTGCACACTAGCACTTAACACATATTCACTATTAGTTTCACCCAATGCATTTCCTACCGAAACTAACAGATCATGTTCTCCATCTATGTCAAAGATACCCTATGTCATTGTATCAATGACATCAATGGAAAAATAGGAATGACCCTCAGGAGGGAATTTCATGGAGTTATAGATATTAAATTCCAGACACTCTCCATCAAACTCCATAGTCAATGACCCGGTGTGAACATCGATTTTAGCCCGAGCAATTTTCAAAAAGGGACATCCTAGTAAGATTGGAGTGGCACTGCCATCATGGTCCATATATAGGACATAAAAATCAGCAGGGAAAATCATTTGCCCAACCTGACCAATACATCCTACACTATACCCTTAGGATAAGCGTTGGACCTATCGGCCAATTGTATCATGACACTCGTTGGCTTTAGATCAACAAGCTTTAAAGCTTTAAACAATGAAAAGGGGATCACATTAACTGATGCCCCTAAATCTAGAATGACGTTACTAAAAATGATATCACCAATAGTGCAAGGTATAGTGCACATGCCCGGATCACCACACTTCGGAGGTAACTTTTTTTGGAAAATGGTTGAGATATGTTCACTCACCTTCACTTTTTGGTGCCCTTTAAGCTTATTTTTCCTTATACTAGTGCAAAGTTCTTTTAAAAACTTTGCATAGCGGGCGATTTGTTTAATTGCATCGAAAAGGGGGATATTTACTTCACATTTACGAAAAGTCTCATAAATATCCTTATCCACACTCCTTAGTGCGATTGTCTATCATTCCTTTCAGGAATGGGGGTTCCGGTAACTACGGAGATGGAGACGGACAAGGTGTCTCCACTTGAGGTGGTGGTGGTGTAAGAGAAGGCAAATTGCTTTGTTCTTCGTTTACTACCACCTCATCCTCAAGCTCTCTCGCGCTCACTTGGAGCTCCTTCCCACTCCTTAGAGTGATAGCACTAGCATTAGACTTTGGGTTAAGCTCTGTTTGGGATGGAAGCTTCCCCGAATCTAACTTACCCTCTAACCTAGACACAACACCCGACACTTGGCCCATTTGTCTTTCCAAGTTCTTAATACTCGATCTAGTTTCATCTTGGAATTGGACCATGTTACCTTGCATCCCCGTCACATTTCTGGTCAACATATTTAACATCTTCTCCATAGAGGAGTTGTTCGAATTAGAACTTTGACCTTGTGACCATTAGTTTTAGGGCCTTTGGTACTGTTGTTGGGGTGGTCTATTATATTGGTTATTTTGGCTATTTGGATGTTGGTAGGGTTGGTTATTTGGATTTTGATAGTGTTGTTGTTGAGGTGCTTGTGGGTTGTCATATTTAAAGTTGGGGTGAACTTTCCAACCAAGGTTATACGTAGAAGAATATGGATCATACCTTCTAGCATTACCTTTTTTGGGAAATCCCATGGCCTTAGCCTCCTCGCCTTGCTCCTCATTGGATTAAGGGAATAACTCGGTAGGGTGGTCACTGGCACAAATACCACAAGATTTTACTTTATGTGATGTATTATTTTTCACCATGAAGTCCCTCATCATAGAGGTGAGAGCCTCGAGTTTTCCATCAGTTCTAGAAAATCCGGCTCACGAATTCTCAAAATTGTACATTCGAGCACTAGCCCTTCTACTGAACTGACGAGTACCCTCTGCAGATTCTTCGATAAGCGCTCTTGCGGCCGATGGGGTTTTATTGAACATAGAACCACCACTAACCTCAATGATCATGCTCTTATCGTCATCTTGCATACCATTATATATGTAGATTATCAGGTCTTGCTCCGAATATCCATGGCAGGGACATCGGGCGCAAAGTTGCTTGAACCTCTCCCAATACTCGTAAAGGTTCTCATCTAGGCCCTGTTCAATGGTGGAAATTTCCTTCTTCATAGTACTAGACTTTTAAGCCGGAAAATACTTTTCCAAGAACCGCCTTTTTAATTCATTCTAGAATGTAATACAACCTGGAGGCAAATAGTATAACCAATCACTTGCGGCATCCTTCAAAGAGAAATGGAACGCACGCAATTTTATTTGTTCTTCTATAACTCCATTTGGTTTCATGCTTGCGCACACTACTTGGAATTTCGAAAGATGCCGGTTAGGGTCTTCACCCCCTAAACCGTGAAAACTTGGCAGTGCATGGATTAGACCATTTCAACTCAAAGTTTGTACCTTGAGGCAATTCGGGCAAATCGATGTATAATGGTTGTTGGTCCATGTTTGGAGTGGTTAGCTCCTTCAAGGTCTTTTCAGGACCCGGTGGCATATTGTCTATGTAACACCCCATATTTTTGGGGTTAGAATTTTAGGTAATTAGATTGTCTTTCCTGACGTCTTAAAAATTTATTTCGAAAACTATTGATAAATTCCCTGTTTTATAAATGGAAAATCTCTTAAAAGTTATTTTCCGGGAATTTATGTTATTAATATTTCACTATGTGTCAAACTAATTTTCTTTATGATGGCTATCTTATATTCTTTCATTTGGCCTCAACCTGTTAGGTTCCTAAATCTTCACCTTAAAGCAATTCAAGGTTGTGGACCGACTCAAATTTAATGTTGAATTAATGACGAGTTGGCTCAGTAGGGGTTAGAAGTAATTTTAGTCCCTTTCTTGGTAACCGGACTGGAATAGTCTTTTCATATGATTTCTGGCCCAAGTTAAACGTTAGCTTTGGGATTAATAATCCAGCTCAAGAATTCATTCCAAGCCCAAAAACTATTTCAGTGTTTGGACAATATTTCTTATCTTTGCCCAAAATAATTCAAGCCCACTTCTTTTCCCTCTCTCCATTTGATCTGTTTTCTATCTCTTTAATTATCTTATTTTTCTATTTCATTCTATTATATCTTTTAATGGATGTAACCAATATTTTCCTAAAGGTGGTTACACATTTATCCTATTTATTTCTTTTATTCGTTAACCCAATAATATCCTTTAATCATATCATTCCCTATTTTTCTCTGAGTTGTTACCCTTTTTCTTCCTTTTCTTTCATTTTCCTTTAATTCTTTTATCATGTTTTATTTTATTCATTTTATTTATTTTAACTATTCCTTTTAATTTCTTTTAATATCTTTTAATTATATCTGTCCTTATTCTTTTTCCCCTTTCTTTTATTTATTTAATCTTATGAGCTTTCTTTACTTTAGCCCAATCATTCAAGCAAGAACCCATCTTTTTATTCTATACCTATTCTCCACTCCTAATTAAAAATCCACCTTTTATCTTTTAATATCTTTAATAAAGATCCTCTCATAACAACACTTCAATCAATTATTTTCTTTACTCTCCCAAAAGCATTATTCACAAAACTTCAAATGATCTTCAAAGTTTTTATTTGAATTCAACCCAAAGATTGAAGCAAGAACCAAGAAAGCTAATCCTAGTGGTTCGAATAACCACACAGACAACCCAAAGGAGAATTTCGAATCTTTGTCTTTCAATTTTAGGTAATTAGGTGTTTTACTTAATTCTAGAATAGATTAATTATATAATTGTTTAGCACATGCTTAGAATTGTTTAGAATTAATTCTGAATTGATAAAATTGCATGTCTATGTGTTCACGTGTGATGGCCGAATATTGCATAATGTTTTGATGATTGCATTTTATGTTCTGTCATGATTTTGTGATTAATTTATAATCCTTGCTGTGAATTTGATGATAGTTTTGATAATTATTTGTTGGCATATGAGAATCATATTGTCTTTTGATTGTTCATAAAATTTCGAGTGTTTAAAGGATTAAAGAATCAATCTTTTTATTATAGTCTTGTTCAATATATGATTCATTATGATTTTCTTGATATATTTTACTAATTAATTAAGTTCTCGAATTAATATATTTTAATCTTGAAAATCTTGGAAAATGTCGAGTGATGATGAAATCTTGAGGAATCTTTGGTTCGAATTTTTGGAGTAATAATTAAAGTATGGATTTTTATGAAGTTAGTCTAAATTGATTATTGATATTTTGATTTAATTAATTAAAATCTTGAATTATAATTATAATTATTTTAAACTTGAAATATCCGAGTTTAATGAGGAATTTTGGTTCGAAAATTTTGATTATTAATTAAAGTTTGGATTTTTACAAAGTTAGTCTAATTTAATTAATATAAATTATCTTTATTTCAATTTTTTTTTTTGAGCAAAGGTAAAAATATTATTAATAGCTCAAAGAACAAGTACACAAAACAGTGTGAACAATCTCACACACCAAACAAGCTACAACAGCCACAAGCAAGAAACAACTTAAGACATGGCAAAGTTAAACCACTCCCTATTCCTCACACTAATCTTCTTAGGCATAACACCCCAAACTCTACAACCAATAACTCGTTGCAGCTGCCTCATTGCTATCTCAGGTCTTAGAACAGTACCATTCCAGACAAAATTATTTCGTTGACTCCAAATACAATAGACAATACCTACACAAACAGCTTGCACAACCTGCCTACGAAATCTACCAACAATAGAGAAAAATCAAGCCACTGCCTGGTCCACATCAATCAAGTTCAGCTTCCAGCCAGAAATCTGCTCAAACCAAGAAATACAAGCTTTTCTATAGCTACAATAAAAAAAGAGATGCTTAACAGATTCAGAAGCCACACCACAAAGAGGACAATGGTTATCACTGACAAGGGTCAGTCGAAACAAGGAGTTCTTCACTCTCAACCTACCCCAAACCGCCAACCATAAGATAAAGGAGTGCTTAGGAACATTAAGCCTATTCCAGACCCAAAATCTCCAAGGAACCTGAGGAGAAGTAGAAGCTAACCAGGCATAACCACTCCTAACAGAATAGCCACTAACATCCAACCTCCAACCATTACCTCTATAACCAGCTTTGAAAGTATCTCTAACAAACCAGAGCTGCTTCCAGTACCAACTACAAGAAGAAGGACAAGAATAGTCTTTCCAAGATCTACCCTTTAAATACATATGATCAACCCATTTCAACCAAAGGTTATCAGCCTTACAAGCAATATTCCAGATAAGTTTACCCAAAGCAGCTAGATTCCACCAATAAACATTCTTAATTCCCAAGCCCCCTTGACTTTTAGGTCTACACACCAAATCCCAAGCTATGGGAGGAGGCCTAGAATAAATTGCCTTCCCATCCCATAGATAATTCCTGCACACACTTTCAACACCACTAATAACCTTCTTTGGCAAGACAAAAATAGTAGCCCAATAGATATGCAAAGACATCAAGACAGAGTTAACTAAAACACATCTCCCAGCATAACTCAAAGAACTAGCACCCCAAGCTCTAATTCTACTAGTAATTTTATCAATCAGATAAAAACAATCATCTTTACTCAGCTTCTTAGCACTCACATTAACACCCAAATACCTGAAAGGCAGCTGATCCTCTTTAAATCCAGAAGCCTGCAGAACTGCTAATTTATCCACTTCAGGGATGTTGCAACAATAGATATTACACTTAGCTTCATTTGCCTGCAAACCTGAAACTTGAGCAAAATTCTTCAAAACTAACTTTAGCAACTTGACAGAACTCCTATCCCCTTTACAAAATAGTAATAAATCATCAGCAAAGACCAAATGATTTAATCTAAGCTTATGACATCTATAATGAAAAGAAAACAAAGGAGACTTCCCAACAAAAGCCAAAGTCCTAGAAAGATATTCCATACACACAACAAAAGGAAGAGGTGGCATAGGATCACCCTGAAGAAGCCCCCTCTTCCCCTCAAAAAAACCACACAAGCTTCCATTAATCATTAAAGAGTAAGAGGGAGAAGAAACACAAGCCATAACAATCTCAACAAAACGAGTAGGGAACTTCAAAGCCATCAACATATCCTTAAGAAATCTCCAACTCACCGAATCATAAGCCTTCTTAATATCTACTTTCATCATGCAACCAGGAAGAGAAGACTTCCTACTATACCTGCCAACCAAATCCTGGACTATGCTGATATTATGGATAATTTGCCTACCCTTCATTAAACCAGATTGGTTCTCTGAAATGACCTGGGCAAGACCTCCCTCAATCTACTACAAAGAAGCTTTGTTATACATTTGTAAATCGTATTACAACAAGCAATGGGACGAAATTCCAGCACACTCGAAGGATGGGAGACTTTAGGGATTAGAGTGAGAACAGTACAATTCAATTCCTTCAGCAAAACACCATTATTCAAGAACCCCAGAATAGCATCAGTAACCTGACCCCCAACAATACTCCAAGACTTCTTGAAAAAGGTACTATTATAACCATTTGGACCCGGAGATTTACACCCTGGAATAGAAAAGAAGGCCTTTCTAACCTCCTCCCTAGTGAAAGGACTATTTAAGACACCAATTTTGTAATACCCCGAAAATTTGGGATATTTTAAATTTTTAATTATTGATTAAATGTATAATCAATTGACTATTTAATTGATTATTATTTAATTAATTGTTATTTTTAATACTTTTTGAGCCTAGCCCTCATCTTTTTATTTTGTTTTGGCCAAAACCGAGCCCAATTATTTTCTTTAATTTTGTTTTGCGCAGTCCATCCTTTTATTCATTTTCTTTTCTCCTAAATATTTTATTTAGTTCCAAGTCCAAAAGGCCTATTATTTTGGACTATTTTTATTTTTAATCTAATCTTTTTCCTTAAATTGGGCCAAAGACCCAATTTTCTCTTCCTTAATCCTCTTGGCCGGTTTTCCCATTTAGTATTGGGCCAATTTTTATTTTTATTTTTCTTTCAATTTATGTAAATACTTTTAATTAATTTAATTAATTTATCTATTTTTTTAACAAAAATAAACCTAGATCTATTCTTAGCCCATTCAAAGGATGTTGTCAAACCCTAACCAAATCCCCCTAATTTTCCTCTAAACTCACGGCTAGCCTAACAATAAGATTAGGGTTGTTGTTTTTTTTATTTTTCTTTCCTCTCTTTTCTATAAATAGGATCCAAACCTTCACTTGGTTCCTATTTTGTTTTATACACTTTGAACCCTAAAGAAATTATTTTTCTCCCCTTCTTTCCTCTCAAAAAAGTCGAACTGCTTGAGAAAAATTCATCAATAGTGAATTTTTCGTGCCTTGGAAATTTTAGCGATTTAAGGTAACTATGCTCTCCTCTTTAATCTATGGGTAGAAAAACACATAGTTAATTAGGAATCATATCATGAAAATTGTAGGAAATTTAATATTGTTTTACTTGGATATGTCGAGCATGAAGCATGAATTTCTTGATTGATTTTTATGTATTTTCTTGATTTTATGTATGATCTTGTATGAATTTATTTACCAATCAAATCTTGTTATTTCTTGATGAATTTTTCATGGTATCTTTTTTACTGTTTGATTATTAACCATGATTTATTTCGTGGCAAAATTCGTCCGTTTATTATTTATAAAAATTTAATCTTTCAAACCGGTAAAACTGTCCAGAATAGGTTTACGAATTTATTAGTGTACTTAATCAAATCTAATGGCTACGAAATTTTAGGTGGAAGTCATTAATACTGTTTTAAAGCTTCTGTAATTTTTTTGTAATTTTTAAAGATCGTTTTCTATGGCATAAAATTCTGAAACCGAATTCAGCCTAATCTGACTGGTTAGTATAAAATCACTTAAAAATAGTAAAAGGTGTTATTTTTAAACGAAATTTATGCAAGTTAAACCTTTAACCCATATTTAACTTCCATTAAAATTTCCAGACTATTCAAGACCTTTAGATGGTTGATCTTAATTTAATCCTTTAAAATCAGATTGTGTAAATTAGTGTAATTTAAATTGTTATATAAGTTTATATGATTAAAAGATGATTATTGTACTTGATTAAATTAAAGCATGAATTTTGGGTTATATATATATATATAATTCGAGTAGATTGAATAAACAAAAATAAGATTTTTATCATGTTTTAGTTAATTTTGACTTATAATCTTTTAGAGATTTAAAAATCTGATTTTTATCTTGCTATTGAATTATTTTGCTGATTGTTATGATTATGGCATGATTTATTTGCTTAAATTAAATTGGTATGATCAAAGGTTGTTAATTATATTTATTTAATTATTATACAAATATTCGGTATTTTCATGAGAACTGTCGAGTGCCTTCAATTTTGGAAGCATGGAATTTGTATCTTGTTTTTATGTATTTTAGATCATTAATTATAATTAATTTAATTAGTGGAATAAAAATGTAATTTTTGGTTACTATTTTTCCTTGAATGTCGAGTGAGATAGTTAGAGGATTAGAATCTTTGACCATGATTTTAGGTAAGGGTTGTTACTAGTTTGAATAATTATTTTTTTTTATTTAGATAATTAAATTATTTAGTGATTATATTTATTTAATTTGGATTAATAATATTTAGGTGTAACCCTAATTTGTCGAATGGAGAAAAATAAGGAAAAATATAATTTTTATCATATTTTGGTATTTTGGCAATTAAATTGATTAATTAAATTAATTTAGGAAGATAATTAATTATTGTTATTACTACTAAAATGCCGTGTAAAAGGAGAAGAAATAGTCAATAATAACTAAATTTGACTTATTATTAATTTAGGAATATTTAATAATAAAAGTACTGGATAAGATAATTTTTAGGAATAAGTTGTAAAGTGTAGGGCAAAAGGGATATTATTATTATTATGGTTAAATGGGCCGAAAATAATATAATATTATTAATGTAAATATTTTCGGATATTTATTATAGATAGTATATGATAGGATATTTAGATTAGTATAAGATAAGGTATAAGGTTTGAATTGCATAAGATATTACTAGGGATAAGAAAGGAAACAGAGTAATAGCTATACATGTTATGTTTCGGTCTCTGGCTAGGAAAGACTTGGTATTTAAGATGGCCAATATACGTGCCGCACCTCTCTTTCCTGGGACTCCGAACATTTCATTTCCTATTACGGTCACCTAGTATTTCCCAATATATGATATGAAATAATTAAATGAAGATATAAGACACAATATGGACGCCCACCTAATGACTCGAGTAGTTAGACTAGGTTAAGTCGAGGCCACTGCTCAATTGGGACGAGCACACGAGCTCCCCCGAGCAGTTCTGGGTCTTAGGATATGTAGTCGTCTAGTAGTGGTACACGAGCCACTATTAGGAGTTATGGCCATAGCTTAGGCTTAGTGGTGAAACACGAGATCCGCTACGGTTTGAGTACACGAGCTCACCCCGGCATGTTCTAGGAAAGTTGTGGTGAAACACGAGATCCACAACGAGTTATAGTGACCGGTCCGCCAAAGATGAAAAAGATGATATGATATGAATCGATACGATTATGATATGATATGAAATGAAAGTTAAGATATGATAATAAATGAAAGGTACGATATGTCATGAATAGAATATGATAAGATAAGAATATGAATCGATAAGGTATAATATATGATAGGTTACAATATAAGTTAAGTATATAATATGAGTTATAACATAAGATACGATGATATGATAAGGGGTATAATATAAGATGTAGGTTATGATTTGATAAATATGTGTATTAAAATGATTTAAGTCTTCCGCTGTGTATCTGTGTACGTATGTATTTGAAAAGCATGTATGTATGAATGTATGGGTATGTATGTATGCGAGTAAGAATGCATGTATGTACGAATGTTGAGTGTATATTTGTACGTATTTCTAACCGTATGTGCAGGGTTGATTGTACGTACATTATACGTAGATTATACGTATTCTAACCGTATTTCTGCAGGTATATTTATACGTATTTTGTACGTATCCGTATACGTAGTTTGTACGTATTTTTATACGTAATTTGTAATGAATGAAGTATAGCATATATTAGATTCTCTTATGGTTTTTATGATCTTTTCTATGCTATTATGTGTTTGGTGGTCCCTCGATTAAACGGGACAGCCTAGTTACTCGCCACTGACGGTGGACCCCCCCCTCAGTTTCAGGTGACGATGCAGCAGCGTAGAGCGGGCTTCGTTGGATGGGCTTGAGTAGTTTAGTTATTTTCTTTGAGTTTTTAGATTATCCAGAACAGTTTGAGACATTAATTTAGTTTTGATTATAATCCCAGCCTGTTGGAAAGACATTTATTTCATTTATGTAACTTTTAGGCTAGATGCCTTTGACTTTGGATTTTCAGATTACTTATATATAATAAAAGATGATTTATTTTTAGTGCTTGATTTACTTTTAGAGTTTAATCTGGTTAAGTAATGATCCGAGTGTCGATTCCCTTCGTCAATCGACATGTCTTCAAAAAGACGGGTCGTTACAAATTTGATCCTCACCCAACACAACCCCTTGATTAATAATTTCAGGAACAATAACCTTATGAAGAACACTCTGAGACCCCAAGAGCTCCTTGTAGTACCTCTGAAAAGCATCAACAACCTCTACAGAACCCTCACACCATTCTCCTGAAGCATCCTTAATACTTAGTACCTTCCCAGCATAAGAGTGCATCTTGATAGTTTTATGGAAGTAGCTAGTATTTTCATCACCCAGTTTTAACCAAGTGACCTTGGACTTCTGCTGCAAAAAGGAAAAATAAGCTTTCTTACATCTACCCAATTCAGCTTCAGCCAACTCCATACTTCTTTGACCATCACTACAATGGTAATTAAGATGAAAATGCTAAGAAGCCCTATCAAAAGCCTTTTTAGCCTCCTGAAACCTTGCCTCGATGTTAGAAAAGGCAACTCTATTAAGCTCCTTCAAATTCTTCTTCAACAACCTGAGCTTCTGAACCACCTGGAACATATCATAACCATCCACTTGAGCAACCCAACCTTGTTGAACAATCTCCAAGAAAGACCCATGACCAGCCCACATATCAAAAAATTTAAAATTTCTCCTTATCTGATGCCTATCATGAGTAAAAGAAATCAACCCAGGGGAGTGATCAGAACTATTATCCGGCAAACAGTTCACATAAGTAGAGGAAAAAGAATCCAACCAACTGTCATTCACCAAAGTTCTATCAATTTTAGAGAGGACTAAATCAGAACCATGCTGTTTATTCGACCAAGTAAAGAAGCAACCAGTACCAGGCACATCCTGCAAATTGCAATGAGCAACCATATCCCTAAAAGGAACCACCTCATTGAAACCCACCACAGACCCCTGCCTATCATCCAAATTTAAGGGACAATTAAAATCCCCCGACACCAACCAAGGCCCATCAACTGAACCAACAATCCTTGACAGAGCATTCCACAATTCTACCCTTTCACCACTATGATTGAAACCATAAACAAAGGTACACCAAAAAGTAGCCTTATAAGCATGATGAAAGACCTTACAATGAAGAAATTGAGCTCCAACCTCTAAAATATCAACATGAAAAAAATTATGAAGCCAACCCAACAAGATTCTACCCCCTTTAACACAATGGAAATTAGAGGAAACACACCACCCATGCAACATATGAAAGTACATCTCACTAAAAATTTTATTTTTAAGTTTGGTCTCTAATAAACAAACTAAGCCAGCACCATAAGAGCGAATAGCATCCCTTATCTCCCTTTGTTTAGAAGGCTTACCAAGCCCCCTAACATTCCACACAAGCACATTATCCATCAAAGGTTAAGGGAACTCCTATAATAGGAGGAGGCCTTACAACAATTTCACCAACAATTATATTATCACCCTTAGCAAGGACATCAAAAGAATTACTAGTAATAAGAGCACCAGAATTAATTTGGACCGTACCTCGCTTACTAGGCGCCACAGGGGTTCGAACTTCCTGATTCACAACATCAACCGACCCCTGCTCCACCACATCAGCCCACTGACCAGACCCCCTGCCAGCCAGAAACCCAGTGGAACCACCAGCAGCCCCTCCAGAAGAACTTCCAGCAGTCACCCCATTAGAACCACCAACAGCAGCCCCCACTGAAGCTCCAGCAGAAACTCCCATTACCAGCCCAGCAGATGCCCCAACAGACACCCCAGCTGAAACCCCAGCAGCAGCACAAGCCTCCACCCCAGCAGGAGCCTGCTCCCCACCAGCACCCCCAACAGCTACAACCACACCTGCAGCCTCATCACGACTCACCCCAAACTTTGGCTTCCAAACCATACGCTTACCCTGTGCACATTGCGCCTCATTATGTCCCAACCCTTGAAATTTCTTACAAAAAACCGGCCTCCATTCATAAACCACCCGCTGCTCATATAAACCTCCATTTTCAGTCATAAATTCAATTAATTCCGGCAAAGGATTTTTAATATCCACATTCACTAACAAACGAGCAAAGTTCAATATATCCCTATTAAGAGTGGCAGCATCTAATTGAAGAACTTCACCAACTAGCCCTCCAATCTTCCCCAAACAACTCCTCCCCCAATATTTAATTGGAAGCTTAGGCAACTGAATCCACAGGGGGATCTTCGTCACTTCCGCAAAAATCAACTCCATACCATCTTCCCATGGCTTCCTCAACACTGATTTCTTATCAAATAAAACAAAGTCATTCAAAATAGCCTTATTCTTAGAATCAATATTAAGAAATCTCACCAGAAAAGTCCCTTTGGCAAGAGGTACCACCTTGTCAACATTCTGAGATCCCCAAACCCTCTTACAAAAGCTTGTGAACACATTGACATGAGGATTACCCCCAAACACCTTCATAACCACTCCTAAGCTCCAATAATCAAGCTCATCAACAATGTCAGCCATTGAAAGCTGCAACCGAGGCATCTCCACACCCCCCACATTCCCTTGCACTCTTCCTGCTTCCGAGGGCTCCTGCACCGCCGACGAAGAGGGTCGACTTCGCATCCCTGAGAACCAGTCAGCAAGATTACGTTCAGGACGAGGGTCATCATCAGCACCTAGCAATTGTTCGAAATCCTCAATATCCTCAACATCTTCAACCACAATAGAGTCAGGACCATCACGAGAACAACTCCTAGAAACACGATTATTGCTCTGTATCTTCTGCTCTGTACTGGCTTTCCCTTTCGAGCCCCCATTTTTCCCCTTTTTCCTCGCCATAGCTAAGGAGGAGAGAGAAAATCAGACAGCAGAGAGAAAGTTAAAAGTATCCCCTATTAGTTTTTATCTTTATTTCAAATTAATTAATTAAATTATTTAATTATGTTTTATTGATTATTATTGTTTAATTATTAGATGATTGAAGCCTTTTGTTGAACTATGTATTTTTATGAAGTATTTGTTTTGCTTTGTGACCAAATTGAATTAGCTTTGTTGAATTTATGAGATGTTTTCGAATGATTGAGGTGTTTGGATTGATGAGCAATTGAAGTGTCTAATTTGTTCGACGAGTCTAGAAGTCAAAGTTAAGATGGGGTTTGACCTAGAGTTGACTAGTCGTCGAGTCAGGTTGACTTTAGAGTCAAAGTAAAGGAATTGGATAATGAAAGATAATGATATTGATAATAGAACAATGGAGTACAATTGATGTACGTTGAATTTGGACCAATGGAACAATGAAATACATTTGTCGTACATTGAAGTTGGACCATTGGAACGATGGAGTACAATTTATGTACGTTGAAGTTGGACCAATGAAAGATAATTAAAAGATTAATGGAACAATGGAGTACAATTGATGTACGTTGAAGTTGAACCAATGGAATAATGAAGTACATTTGTCGTACGTTGAAGTTGGACCATTGGAACGATGGAGTACAATTGATCTACGTTGAAGTTGGACCAATGAAAGATAATTAAAAGGTTAATGGAACAATAGAGTACAATTGTCGTACGTTGAAGTTGGACCAATGGAACAATGAAGTACAATTGATGTACGTTGAAGTTGGACCATTGGAACGATGGAGTACAATTGTTGTACGTTGAAGTTGGACCAATGAAAGATAATGAATTGAATAAGAAAGTAGAATAGTCAGAGTTGATGGAGTCTAGAGTCTTGAGGTGACCCTACCTAGAAAGTATGATTTGATTATGATATATTTATTCCGCTGCGTTGACTGATTGAATTATGTACCTGACTGAATTATTGATTATTATTATGTTTGATTGGATAGTTGCCATGATTTGTTGATTGGTGTTCGGATTAATATATTTTTAATTGCGTTCTACAATGAAGTAGAACATCCTAATTACTGCCCACTGACTATGGACCCCCATTCCCTTTTACAGGTAATGAAGAAGACTGATTGGGTTGTTGCGAGGGTTGGGATTCGTGAGCTTCCAAGTGTAGCAGCTTTTAGCTAACTAGACTTTTTAGTAGTCCTAACCTTATTTTGTTTCCCTTGAATTTGTAGTAGGAACTAGTAGCTTTAATAAATTTTGGTTAACTCTTTTATTAGGATTTATTAATATTCAAATAATGAAATGGCTAGTTTTATAGAGCTTTCACTAATAATTCTAAGTTTCGTTTTATAAGTTTTGAATGATAACGATTCGTTTTGTTGATTTCTCCGAAATCAACGTTGCTAAAATGGAGGTTGTTACAGTCTACTTCTAAATCAAGATCAAAAGGTAGAACATGGAACTGGTCACGTATCTCCATTCTGGATCTAAGTAGAGTTAATTCTAACTCGGGATTGTATTGTAGGGGTTCGCTGTTCGTGGAGCGAGTTGCTACCATAAACAACCAACCAAAACAATAAAAGTCCATAGGTAGAGTTAATTTATGAACTTAAACACAAATCAAAACAACAGCGCTCCCCGGCAACGGCGCCAAAATTTGGTAGGCCTTTTATGTCGTTACAAATAAAAGACTTATCAAAAGTAAATTTCTCCTACTCTCCAATTACAACTAGTGTAAAGGGCAAGTAAGGTTCATATCCACAGAGAACGGATTTATGTCAATTTAATTGTGTTAAAATGTATTTGGATTATTAAAAGGGAAATCAGTAATTCCTTAGTGATATTGCGAACAAAGGGGGTGGAAGATTGAAGATTTTAATGAGAAAAAGAAACTAACGACTAAGTGATTACAGGAATATTTTAGTTTTAAAGAATCTTAGGATTCAGTTACAACGACTCTTACTCGGCTAATTGAATTAGACTCTCAATTACCAAACCAATTCAATACTCAATTAATTATTGAAATGAGTAAACTCTTGTAGTCCCCTTAATTAACTAGACAAGATAAATCGTAAATTGCCTAAAACTCTTAATGTTCAAAGAACACGCAGTGAACAAAGGCTTTACGAACGGAGACACAATAAGAACGCAATTGTTTAGAGAATACGCAATAAACAATTAACGTTTAAACAAGCTCTACTAAATTGTTCACAATAAGAATACACTTAAGCATGAAAAAGATAGTTGCTAGTCGAGGTTGAACACAATAATCGATTGTGTTCAAACCCTAGTAATGATTTTGTAATATATAATAACAAGACAAAGATCAAGCTAAAACATTCAACCAAACCAATAACAATTCATATAAGAGCAAGTAAATAATTGAAGTAATGAAATAGTTTAGAGTTAGAGAATCTTCACAAGGAGCTTTTTAGAATCATTGAAACCAATCCCAAGAACAAGTTTAAGCTACCATTTCCATTGATAAACAAAAATTCTTCATTAATTCCATAATAAAAGATCAAAATTACAAACTAAAGATTAAAGAGTTTTAATGTAAACTAAGGAGAAACTAGAGAGAAATTAAGCTAAGAAAGTTATTGAACATGAAAACCTGGATTTTTACAATGAGAATCAACTTTTATATTTATACTAAACTAAATTATAACCTAGAAATCAAGTGGATGAAGCCGCGTACAAAACAGAGCAAAGGGGACGCTGGCAGCTCCCTCATAGGTGCGGGGCGCCCCACCCCTTCTTTGAAATGTTACTGTGACATAGGCGCTAGCAGTGCCCTCATAGGCGCAGGGTGCACTCTTCTATGGAAAGCTACTGTGTCATGGGCGCTGGCAGCGCCCCATAGGCGTGGGCCGCGTCTTCTTCCTTGGCCATTTCCTCCAAACAATCTTTCTAGATCAAATAGGCGCTGGCAGCACCTTTAGGGCGCTGGGAGCGCCCTACCTTCTTCAAACACTTTTCCCAAGTCCCTAACAAGTCTCGATCTTCCCAATTATATACAAAATATTGAAAGAAGCTCGAGCCTGTAACAACAAAAATAAACTAAGTCCTAAAAAGTAATTAAATTATGAAATGCAATATTAAATTAAGTTTTGAGACATAAACTTTCTTTTAAGCTTAAAGTTAATTAATATCACAAAACACGTTCTAAACTATTACAAACTATGCATAAATAAGCTAATTGATTAATACAAACTGAACACATCATTGGGATGTGAGGATGTTTAGGGTTTTCTAAGCATCTAACATTTTGTTCAATTGGTTCATACAATCTGTTAGTTCAAGCTCCTTATTTTCAAGCCTTTTAAGTTTAACTTAATTTTGTTTCTCAAAAGATTTTAGATCAACTCTAGTCTTTTGAAGTTCATCTTGTAGTCTTGAAACCAGGGAGGGATCTAGTTTGTCACTGGTTTTCTTGACGTTTTCTTGTCTTAGCAAAATAAGTTCAACCTCAAGATCACAGATCTGAGCTGTACACTCACCATGTAAAACGTCAAGAACATCATCAAAAGTAGTGGGAGAACCAGTCTCTTTAGAAACCTTAAGATCATTATGTCCTTGTGTAAATCTTTGAGTTTTTTTAATTAAATGGTCATATACAAGTATGACATCAGATTTACTCAAGTTACATGCATATTGTAGCAATTCAAAATTTGAATCATGTGTAAATAGTTCCTTGAGCTCATTAAACCCCTTTTTAATTTTTTCAAAAAGTTTATCCTCCTCAGGATTTGGTTTGGAGTTTAATGTCTCAAGTTCTATTGTTTGCTGGTCTACTGTTATTTCAAGTTCAGAAATTTTCTCTTTAAGTTCCTCACAAATGAGTTCAAGTTCAGCAGATTTAGCGCCACATATCTCATAATCTTGAATTGTTTCTTTTAGTTTCTTTTTGTTACTTTGATAGGCAGACCCAGCACGAATGCATTGATCTATTGTGAATTCAAGATAATCAAGTAATTCATCTCTATCTAAATTATGCATGTTTGCTTTTATTTCATCAAAACATACATGGTTATCATCTAATGAGCTTCCACCAGCCATGAGACAAAGAACAGTTTCTTCATCAGAACAAGTCTCAGATTGGTCTGTGTATGTGAAAACAGTGAGGCAGATATTTTCTTCTTCAGCATCTTCCTCATCTTCAGATTCAGAATCTCCCCAAACAACACCAAGCATAGCCCTCTTGAAGACCTTCTTCTCAGTCTGGACTCCAAGGTTTCCCTTTGCATTTTTCCAAGATGGAAACTCCTTTATTCTGTGCCCTGGTTCACCACACTTGAAGAAACCATCATTGGAGCTGGTTTTCTTGAACTGTCCAGAACTATTTCTCCCTTTTGAAAACTTACCCTTGGATTTGGTTCTCAGGTACTTTTCAAATCTTCTAGCCATGAGACTGATGACATCCTCATCTTCCTTTCACTCTTCTGCCTTGAGAACCATTTCCTTATTCTTCGAACTGGTTTCTGCCTTTGAATCTACCAACATCTCATGTGTCATTAAGGAACCAATCAGATATAGATAGGGTGGTTATATCTTTTACCTCTTAAATGGCTGTAACCTTGGGCATCCACTTGCCTGACAAGCTTCTTAGCATTTTCCTCACCAACTCTTCACTTGAGAAGGTCTTACCTAATGACTTTAGCTCGTTAACAATGGTCATAAACCTTGTAAACATATCCTTGATGTTTTCTTCTCTAGTCATCTCAAAGACCTCATACTTTGACATGAGCATGTCGATTTTTTACCTTCTTACTTCAAAGTTAACCTCATAAGAAAGATCCAAAGTATCCCAAATTTCCTTTGCAGATGAACAAGCTAGGATTCGATTTACCTCACATTCTGCAATTTCTTGTTGGACACGTGACATTGCCTTGGCATTCTTTTCCAGCTTCTTGAAGTCCTCACTTGTATATTCTTCTTCAGACTCGGGAACAATGAACCCTTTTTTATTCTTCTTTTGGATAGCCGTGGGTGCATTCTTGACAATCATCTAGCACTCATAGTCAATTCTAATGATAAGATTCTTCATGCATTTCTTCCACCATGAGTAGTTTGTGCCATTAAACTTGGGAAGTCTGGATCCACTAGATTCTTGAGTATTCATCTTCTTGCTCCTCTAGGTAGTTAACCCTTTGAGAAGTTAGGCTCTGATACCAATTATAAGTTCAATGTATACTCAAGAAGGGGGTTGAATTGAGTATGTGTGTTTTTCAATCGTTTTCAAGTTTGTTTATCAATTTATGGAAACAACGAGAGAACAGTAAAATAAAGAGTATGGACACAAGGATTTAACGAGGTTCGACTTCTCAATAAGCCTGCGTCCTCCACTCTCTCCCCAATATTATTAATCAACTCTGAAGAATAAAATAATGGTTACACACTCATCAAATGCTACAACTATGTAACATTCAATTCCCCAACTGTTAACTCTAACAGTTCACTCAGTGCTCGCAGAACACTCCCCAACCACTACCCTCTAAGTGGTTCAAATACAAAATCAAATTCTCTGTAAGTTTTCTCTTGAAGATGAGTATGGAGATGAATTCTTGCTCTAAGAATGAACTTCTGAAAATGTGGCTTAGTTTCTTTTGGAGAGCAATAGGGTTTTAGGGTTTTCAAAAGATAGACAATTTTTACAAATGAAAAACCAAACCATCATTGTGAATGGAGACTTCGTTAAATAATAAAGACAAAATCAGCTAACACAAGTACAATAATACTAGCTCAAACTTTGTTCCCTTCCACTACATGTAGTGGGTTAGTGGAAGGTACACTAGAGTCCAAAATGGTACAATGCATTAAATGAGCTGATTTGGAATATTATTTCAGCAGATATTCCAAAACCTAAGTGATCAATATTTATCATTTGAATTTTAAAACATTTTGGAGTTAAAATATCAATACTGGTCACTTAAGTGCACGTGCGTAATTCTGAGGTCTGTTTCCACAATGGTCTCAGTACTACTAAAGTTATATCTGATATAGAGAACTGTTCTCTGCTTGTTCTTTGCCTGTTCTCTTTACTGGACATAAAATTTAACCTTTCTTGCTTCATTACAATTATGCATAAGCCTTACTTCCCTAAGTTCATTTTACAAGAAGATCATAATGTACATAAAAATAAAAAGCTCCAAGCTCTTGGCTTCTGATCTTCAAGTATCTCAAGGCTCTGAAGTTCTTCACTTCAAATGTTGCCTTGATGTATCCTCACTTGATTCAACCTGTTTATACATAGTCATAAAAAGCAATCAAGTATAGAGAACTAGTTTGTCATCATTCAAATCAAACATGGTTCAACATGAATGCCTATAAATTTTAATTAAATGGATCATGGCGTAGGTGGATCTGAATGGCGATGAGAGTGACACCAAAGATAATAGTTTCGAAGAGGATATTCCGAATACATTTCTAGACCTTGATGTTTGGGAAAGCATTGGAAAGAATCTTGTAGACTTCACACTTGAAGACTCGAAGCAATTGTCTTTCAAAAACCATAAGACTTGCATTCAATTCTATAAGATGTACACCAAGGTTGAAGGTTTCGGCGTACGGTGTAAGACCACAACGATGACTACAATTGACGGACATTCAGCCTCCAAAAACTATTTAGTGTAACAGGGAAGGTTTCAGAGCGGCAAAAACATGGAAAGACCAGATAGGAAGCGTAAAGAAAGGGCTATAACAAGATGCGGTTGCAATGCATACATTAGTTTCAAGTAGGATCATTGCAACAATAGATGGTACGTGGCAAAATTTGAAGCTGAGCAAAATCATGACCTTGTTCCTATGAAACAGGTCCCGTTTATAAGGTTGGTATCGATTTTATTTATTGTTTTACAATAAAATATGCATTACTAATTTGCCGAAACTAATTATACACGTAAAATCATTACAGGAGTCATAGAGACATCACAGATGCTGACTCAATTCACATAAAGTCTTTAATAAAATATGGTGTGAAACCATGCATCACAATGAGGAACATTGCTCAAACTGCTGGAGGGCTTCGACATGCAGTTTCCTAACGAAAGACTTGTACAATGCTTGTGAAAAATTCAAAAAAGAAGAAATGAAAGACGGAGACAATGAGACCATGTTAGCATACTTGCTTGGTAAAACAGCTTCAGACCCCTCATTTTTCTTGAGATATATAAGCGACAATGATAATGGCATTGATAAAATGTTTTGGTGTGATGGAATATGCTAAGCCAATTATAGGGCTTTTGGAACAGTTATTGCATTTGATGCTACATACGAAGTCAATTCATACCAGAAACTATTCGTTATTATCGTTGGTGTCAACTACCATAGGAAGACAGTACCATTGGCCATTGTTTTGATTGCAAATTAAAAAACATAGATATATGTATGGGTCTTACAACAATTACTTGAGGTAGGTGGAAATACTACTCAATATATTGATCAGTATACTTTTTGCTTGTTTTCCGCGCTTTTTAGGCTTAGTTTTCCAATTTTTAAGCCTTTTTAGCTTAAATTTAGTTTATTTTGAGTTTTCGTCAAAAATTGAGCATTTTTGCATTACTTATGCCTTGCTTTCATTTATGCAGGTGTTGTGCGGGTTTCCAAGTGATTCTCAAAAGCCGTCAAAGTTCGTGAGAGGTCCCAAAAAGCTTAGAGAAGCATGCCGCAAAGCCAAGACCACAAATCAAGGCAAAGTACACCCGAGGGGCATTTTTGTAATTTTTAAGGCTTGTCAGGCCCGAGGCCCGATGTCGCGGGAGGTGTGCCGACCCGTACCGAGAAGCCCGAGAAAAATTTGGAAGCATTTGGGTCAAGAGATGGTCGCGGACAGAGGTTTAGGCGCGCTCATGCTAAATGAACATCACCCGTGACAGCCCCCAAAGAAAGCAACGCCCAGGCCATCTCGATCCCTCACTCGCGGCCACGCCAACTCCAACGTCGTGCCTGCGCCGCCCTCTTCGCACCCTCGCCGCCCCCTCCGCGCGACCGCGCTCGAGCAGGCCGCTGCAACTTTGTTTTTGCGGCCTGTTCGTGGCTGCTCATGCTGTCTTGTTTTGGGCTCGTGCCTCTTTTGTGCTTAGCCCATTGCTTTCCCCTCTTGTATATATATATTCTAAGGTCCCTAAACATTAAAAAAACACACTTTAGATTAGTTTTTAGTTCCAAAAATTAGATTTAGCTTAGGGTTTGAGGAGAGAGAAACCATCTCTTCCTCTTAGTTTTCCAGGGTTTATGTTCAATTCTTGTTTTCCATAGTTTTAGAGGTAGATTTAGCTCTTGATTTTGAATGCTTGTTTATGTTGGTGAATGAATTTGAAGGTTTGTTAAAGTGACATGGCCAATCCAAAATTTTTTCTCATCAAATTCCAATAAGTTCTCTATTTCTCTTCTTTACTTATTCATGTTTTTCGTTGTTTTAAATCTTGTTATTTCATGCTTTGCTTGTTGATTATTGTTTAAATTATGCAATTTCAAGTTTTTAGTTGATTTATATATGATTTGTGAGTAGTTGATTTCTAGGGTTTGAAGGTGATGGGTTCATGACTTGAAATTGGTAGTTTTTATATAGTTTTTGGTTGAATTGTGTTCATGGTTGGTTAATTTTGGTGTCAATGAGCTTAGAGATTAGCTAAAGGCCATATTTGATTTCTTGGTATTTTGGAAGTATAATAGGGCTTTGTCTATGAGTTAATTATGCTTTGATTTTCCTTGCCCAATGTTGCTAGTGAGACCATTACAACAGGAGTCGGTGGTGGAGCTAGGAATCCACTTTAGGTACGTTGTTAGTGAGACTATTAAAACGGGAGTCGGTAGTCGAACTAGGAATTTACTTCTAGTAAAACCTTGGTATAATAGTGATTATTGAATGTAATGATAAAGTCCATTCGGGAGAAGACGTTATTGTTACATTCATTCGTCAATTCCTAAATCATTCTGGGAGGAGGTTTAAGTACATTAGAGGTTTTATTTGTTTGGTGAAAGAGCCTAAAACCCCTTCATCAAAATGGCGCCGTTGCCGGGGAACAACGGTTAAAAAGTGTTGTGCAATTTTTCTTGATTGAGTTTATTGGTTTATTTTTCTTTTCTTTTATTTTTTTTTCTTATTTCCTTATTAAAAAAAGTTTATATTTTTTTTATTTTTGGCCATTTATTTATTTAATAATAATTGCTTACATTTTTGTCGAATTTTGGTTTCATGATGGCAAGTTTTTTAGGTTCCTCAATTCGAAGGTGAGTAATTTTGGAGATATTTCAATAGAGTTCAAGGTTTAGTCCCATTTAATTGGGATGATAATTTGTTGAATATTTGTGAGGTGATTTACATGGGTTTGAATGCTTTTACTTTGTATGTTGTTGAGTCTATGCATAACGGTGAGTTTCGAGCTTTGACCTTAGGAAATGCTTGGAATTTTTATTGTTGGCTAGCCCAAGACACTTATGAATGGGACATGGGTACCCATTCTAGCCAAGTTCAACCCAACTTCGATTCATTTCCTCCTATTTCTCCTAATTGTAATGATGTGCCCCCCGATTTTAATTCTTCACTTGATTGCAAACATTACAATCAAGATTCTCATGTTTCTAGTGATGAGATTAGCTATGACCCTTCCCTTCTTGATGAGTTTCTAAGACCTTCTAACTTTGTTCATACAAGTGTTTGTACTCCTAAAGCGATTAAGGGGTATAATGACTTGATTGACATGTGTTTTAAGATCCTTAAATGTCTCCCATTAGAAAGTGAGGGAAGGCTAGTCATCAAAGTGCAGATAAGTAAATTAATAAAGAGACTTGAGATATTAGATTCTTTCTTAGAGGATGAGATGGATGATTTTGGATTTATGGTTGATTGAGAGGGTGGTTGAGGTAAGGATAACCCGAGCTCTTCTTTGAGGAATCCGATTCAAGAAGAGGTGGATGTCGCTCAAAAGGATGATGATGATTCCTTTGAACCAGTTTTTACATCTCCCTCTCCTCTTGAGCCGACCACTCCTTCCTTTCTTTCTTCAGCTAATCATCCAAGCTCCATGTTTCCATTGAGGAGGAAGAGGATTTGCTGCTTTTAGTTGATGAGGTTTTTGCATTTCTTGATGGCAACGATGTTGAGTATGGAGAAAATCTTAGGGTTTTGATTGATTGTGATGGTGGCGTAGCCCATTGTGACGACTCGAGTGATAGTGAGGATGAGGAGTTTTGTTTTGGATTTCAAAACCCTCTCTTTGAGATTGATGATGACACTTGCGAGTTTCTAAATCCTCTTTTTGAGAATGATGATCAAATTTGTGAGTATCAAAATCCTCTCTTTTAGAATGATGATGTTAAGCCTCCCTATTCTATTTTCATCGAGTCTCTTCCTTGCCCCACCTCACATAGGGCGTGTGTCCTAGTTCCTTCATCACCCATTTCCCTTCCGCCTTATGTTTGTTGTCCACCATTTGATGAGTTTTTACCCCCTATTGAACCTCATGACTACTATTTTGAAACCATAGCGACAAAAATGTATAGTAATAGTAGTTTTTCTTCTTTTACTTATTTTGATTTCGAATTTTCTTCTTATTTTGTTGATTTTTCTTTTTCTTTCAATCTTGTTCCCCCTCCCCCACATAAGCAAATGGTGACATTCCTTTGTCATTTTCCCTATATAATTCTCTTTGCTTACGTTGTTCTCTCTCGATTTAGTGGCGATGTCCATTACACGCTACTACGAGCTCTACGATGCTATTTACTAGATGGAATCCTTCTCTCTCTTGTACATAGTTTTCCTTGGCTTTCCCCTCATTTCTTTTATCTGTAATTAATTTGTTTTTGGAGTTTGGTGGTTGCTTTCTCTTCTTTTACAGGTTTTATGATTAGGCAACTCAAATGGCTCATGTATGGTGCTAAAATGCAAAATAGAGGTTGTTTTCCTTATTTTGAAGCCTGCTTTAGTGAGATCTTTCCAAAATCTCTTTTTTATTTTCTTTTTTTGCTTAGTTTTAGGATTAGGTCTAGGAGGAGATGATTGTTGGAGGATGTTTGGCTTTTAATTTTGTCTTTTAATCCCTTGATGACATTTGGATGTCGATGGCGTTGGGCCTCGATTTATTTATTTGTTTGATACTTGATTGCTTGTTTGAGAGTCATTCATGCTTGGATTTTGTTTTCCTCCCCTTTGTATAGTTTACTTATTTTGTTTTTCCTTTTTCCCCCTTCTTTTCCTTTTCCTTTCTTTTCAAGGCAAAGTGTATTTTTGGTTTTGTTTTTAGTTTGGAATTGATCGTTTTGGAATATTGGACATAGAATGCATTCCTTCCTAATTATTAGCGCCTTAGCGGTCCACATGGTTTGAGATGTTGAGGTTGATTTTAAAATATTATATGTTAGGTTTTAGAGCTTTAGAGTTCATGAAACTTAAACTTTTGGTTGTGGTATGATTGGTGATGCTTTGCTAGCTAGTTGAATCCCTAGAGGTAGTATTTGCAATCCACTACCCTTAACATGTGCGAAATTGTCAAATCTTTCAAGCCTTCAACATTGTTTTGTTTGAGTGGCGATAGGATCCTTGTTATAGCTTAGCTTCATCAAGAACTTGATTCATGATTTGCCGAGACCGCGACCGAGCTACTCTAGGGGAGGACGGAGGCATTCATTTTCTTAGTTATTTTCCATTTTTCCCTTTTGCATTTTCCTTTTTATTTTAGCGTCTTACTTCTTTTCACTTTTATAGGTTTTTGCTTTGTATTTATCCATTAGAACCCTTTGAGCTTAGCCTTTCCTATTCTTCTAGCCACATTACTAGCCTTATATGCCCCTTGTTTTGTTTTATACCCCTTTAGGTATAGTGAAGCAATTGGAGCATTATGGTTTGTATTTGTTTTGTAATGGAACTTTGTGGAGAAGTAAGGGAGTTTTCCTAAGCTCAAGTGTGTTGATTTGCATGGTTGCAAGCAAAAGACGACCTAAGATGAAAAAGGCAAGGTCATGTTGAATAATTGAAAAAAAACATTGGAAAAAAAATTGAAAAATTGAAAAAAAAAAGTGAGCATTAATTCCTTTCTTTTTCATAATGAGGACATTGTGTCCTTTAAGCTTGGGGGTGGAGGAGTAATGCAAAAAATTGTGTAAAATTTTTCAAATTTTTTTTTAGTTCTTTGAATTAGCTTGGGGGTTTATATGTTTGTAAGTGGAGTATTAGGAGTTTGTTTGCTAATTGATGCTCATTTGCGCTTAGTTGCTTCACTATTTAGGTTTTGAGCACCACAAGCCAAATTTATTCCTACCTCACCCCTAGCCCTATGATGTGTCGAGTTTGTACGCGTTATTTAACTCAATTATAGTTCATTTATGTAATTAGTTTAGCGTAAATTTGCACATTTTGTTACTTTCAAGTTTAAGCGAAATTTTACTTGAAATGTAAAGTTGTATTGCATTTTACGATTTTTATTGGTTTTTAGGAATTAGATGGTTTTTCTATGTTGCTCTTGTTTTTTTTGTTAGGCTTAGGTTCTTTTAGCTTGAAGTGGTAGAAGATTTTAATGAGTTTTTGGTGAAGAATTGAAGAAGAAGAGCTTCGCAAAAGCCATAGCGTATAATGACGGTCAAAGAGACATTAAGAATGTTGTCGACTAACTTCAAATGTGTATAACTTTAATTCTATGAATTGTTTTTGTATGATTCAAGTTGGAAGTGATAGCTTTCTTCAAGAGCTTTCCAACGACTGGTCATAAGCTGAATTTGGATGAGAAATGAGGGAGATATGGCTGTTTTAGTCTGAGCTGTCAAGCCCTGCTCGCGAGTCGCGACCTGGGGGATTTTCCTCCTTGATCCAAAATCAGAGCAGTGCAAGAACAAAGAGGAGGCAGAGGCTTCTCGCGATTCGCGAGATTTGGTCGCGAGTCGCGACCCTTGACGGTGGATGTTGCTTTTGTTTTTCTTCTCTTGCAAGTTGGCTTGTTTCTTTTGTTTTTGATTGGTGAATGTTGAGGCACGTCCCTTGGGGGTAGTAAAAGGAGAGGAGAGAGGGTAAGAACAAAAAACATATCATACTTTCACACTTAGAATTATTTGGACATCTTCTTCCTCTCTACATAACTCTTCACCATTTTTACACTTTTGATGTACTTCAAAGCTTTGTATATTTTGGTTTTAATGAAGCTTGTAGCTTAAACATTATCCTGGTGAAGATTTATGGAAGCTTCCTCTATTGTATTGTAAGAATTTCTACTCTTTATTTATACTTGATTATCACTTGTATTTCATGTTTGAATATATTGGTTTGTTGCATAGGTTGCTAGAAGTACTACTAGTATTGTTGTGTTGATGAATTATTGATAGATTTGTGATTTGCCTTGGTAAGGAAATCCCTTGTCAATTAATAGCAAGTTAGGCTTTGGTTTGGATGTGCTCCATCCTTATTTCTCCTTAAGAGTTCAAGTGTGTTGTTATATGGTAAAAGCTTTTTTAACATAAACGATCTTATTGTTCTCTTCATTCTCTTAATGTTATTCTAGGATTGAACTTAGAAGCCGATCTTCTAGGTTGTCTTTGAATAAGGGTTTTGTAGTATTGGAAATTTTACTACTTAGCTAATCATAAGGAGATTAGAAGATTTATTCTTCACATTAGGTGATCAAGATTATAGATTTTGAGTTGTTTTCGATGATTGATACTCTAGTCGGAACTGGATATTAATTGGAGCCAAGACCTCCTTCTTTGATTACTAATTCACCGATTATTGAAATTATTTATTCTTGCTCAATTCCATTGTTTTATTGAGTTTCTTAATTAGTTTAATCATTTGCTTAACAATTTCATAACCCCCCTCTTTTCACTATTTTAGTTTATTTCATTTTAGTTTAATTTAAGTACATTTTAGTAACCCTGGTTCCCTTTGGATACGAACCTTGCTTCCCTACTACATTTATTTGTATTAGAAAGTAAGAGAATTATATTTGGTTTAGGCGCATACGACTAGGGCTTGCCAAATTTTGGCGCCATTGCCGAGGAACTCTGAGTTACTTGTGTATTTGGTGTTAAACTTGAGTGATTTCTTTTGTTCTTGTGTTTTCTTTCTTTTCTTCTTTTCTTTTTCTATGTCATTGCCAATCTTTTTCTTAATTTAATCTTGTATATGAGTGGTATCCTTCAAAATGGCTAGTTTCTATGTACCCCAATTTGAGGATGAGGCCTTTTGGAGGTATTTCATCAATTGTTTGCAGGATCCACTTCTAGTCCCTTGTGATTGTGAGTTGTGGGAGATTTGTGAGGCGATTTATGAAGGGTTGAATTATTCAACAAGACTTGTAGTTGAGGATATGTTCAATGGGGCATTCCGATCTTTATCTTATGGTGAAGCTTGGGACTATTATCATTGGCTATCTCAAGACACACATGAATGGGATAGAGCTATGGGATTCCAAAACCTAAACTCTATCACCATCAATCCGGGTTGGGAGGGTCATATGAATATTACTGATGAAAACCAACAAAATGACAACGCACCCCACCACCCACAACATAACCAACCTCCACATTATAATGGACTAACCCAATTACCTTACCAAGGACCTTCTCCGAGCCAAGGTTTGCACTCGAGATCCTCAACTGAGGAAATGCTTCACCTCTTAACAAACAATTTCTTGGAGATGCAACATAATATGGTTCAGTTTCAAGAAGAAACATGTTTCAACATCAAAAACTTGGAAAGCCAATTAGGCCAAGTTTCGGGGCTAGTTACCAGGGTAAAGAGCATATGTGAATCCGGTGAGCTCCCAATTCAAACGGGGTCTCAACCGAAACCTAAAATTGCTTACTTTGAGGATGAGGATACTGTTATGGTGCATTTTAGCTAAACTGATTACAGGTAGGAAACCGAGGCTCAGCTTGGTGAGCCGAGCGTTACAGGTTATACGCCAAGGACATGCCGGGAGTAGCAGGAGCATAAGCAGGAACAGATACATAAGTCAAATGGTGCTAGGTATCGGCTTCATAAGCTGGAATGTGAGCTGGATCAAGTACATAAGCTGAGCGTAAGCTGGAACATACGTTGGATCAGGTTCGTCAGCTGAGGGTAAGCTGAGAGTAAGCTGGATCACGTTCGTAAGCTGAACAGTAAGCAGAACACTAAGCGGGTCAGCTAGCGCCTATAATGTTCAAAGTGTATTGTGGAAGTTACGCATGGTCAATGGTCCAAAGAGTTAGTTCCTAAATAAATGGAGCCATTAACTCCACTTACTTAACAAAGTCCTAAGAAGAAGTTGTGCGTGTGTGTGATGATTTCACCATGAAGCCGTCAACATGGCCGTTGCACGTGAAGCATGAAAATAGGAGTTGGTTCAGAAAAAATCTCTCCAAGTGCCTACAAAATAGGAGGGAAGCATTGACAGTCAAAAGGAATTGAAGCAACCCGCATAGCAGTAGGAGGAATATCAGCAACAAATTCCTACATTTCAGCAAGCAGTAAACAGAGAATACCAAGTCAAACCACTAATGACCACTTATCTATTTTCTAGGAGAGTGGACAGCATGGATCAACTGTAATATATGCCTATATAAGTGTTCCAAGAAGGCAAAGAAAGGGGATTCGGTCAGAAAGAGAAAAAACCTTATTACAAACTCGTATCTCCACAACCCAGAAATACTCTGCTTCGCATATCTAACCCGACAGTTATCGTTTTCACTTGAAAAAAGCAGGGCATGTCGCCCATATCCCTAGGGTGCTACTCAGCTAGTTTCAGCCAATTTTAGTTTATATTATTCGAGATATTGTACGTGTACTAAACGGCTTTTATGCCCGAATTATAGTGGATTGGTGGACTCATAGCCACCCGCGGTTTTTACCCCTGTTCTTGGGTTTTCCGTGTCACCATTTTCTTGTGTCTTCTCTCTTTTACTTCTGGCCATTTATTTTCCGCACCTTAGTCTAGCTATCGCCCGTTCCAACCTTAAATTGTCATCTTTACAATTTTTGGCAAAAACAGGTTGGCAGCCACCGTGGGGCCGATGGCTAGAATTTCCCATCAAAAATATGTATCCACAAAATAAATATGCTCTTTGACACAAAAGATTAATCTATCCTTGTTTGCATCAAAACCTAGCAACGAATAAAGGCATTATTCCTAGATCGGTTCATGCCATTATCAATAACAACTAATATATGGAGAACATCGAGGAAACCAAGAAGCTAATAGTAAGAGTGGTTGAATTAAATCAATCGGTTTGGTACATCACGCAATTGGGTTGTCGTAAATGGATTGAGAAAATCTCTCCCGACAGCTTTGGTGTTAATTGATGATTTTTCAAGGTGTTGTCATGCCAAAGATAGCTTGTAGATGGTTAAAAGTTTCAAAGAGTGTCCTATTTCGTAAGATCCAAGCGGAGTCAGGTTCAAAGCGTTCGGGTTCCAGCTAGCCTGTTCGGGTAGTTACCCGAGCCATACAGCTTCCCAGCTAGGGATGCAAACGTGCTATAACAAAGTAAGTGTTATTTTAATTTTCAACTAGCACGGAACATGACTCTGGTTCAAATTAATTTTTGTCCTTAAGTCGTAATCTGTAAGCTGAACTCGCAGCTTGACCAAGTAGGTTCCTCAACCCACGAATTGGGGGCTAGTCGTTACATCGTACTTTTACTAACCCGAATGCAGACTGCAAGAAGAAAGTTCGGAGTTATCACAATTTGTATTTTACTTACCCGAGTACATTGTACTTTCACTAACCCGAATGCAGGTCGTTGCAAGCTGAAATTTCAAAGTTATCATAATTTATGTTTAATTACCCGAATTCGGGTTGCAAGATTAAAGCTCGGCTTAGCCAGATTAGATTTACTAGTTTTGAAATAAGTTGTTATTGCGAAATTTTGCTTACCTGAACACAGGTTGCAAGCTGTAAGTTGCAAACCGCAAGCAAAATGCTGTAAGCCGCAAGCTGTAAGCTGCAAACTGTAAGCAGAATGCTGCCAACCGCAAGCAGTAAGCTGCAACCGACAAGCAGAATGCCGTAATCCACGAGTTGTAAGCTGGAAAGGCTGAAATTATTTTTTAGCTATAATAAGCAACAACCGGTAGCTGGTTCCCAGCAACCTGTAGATAATTCGCAGCAACCTGTAGCTAGTTCCCAGCAACCTGTAGCCGGTTTCCAGCAACCCGTACATGGTTCCCAGCAACCCGTACATGGTTCCCAGCAACCTGTACATGGTTCCAGTAAGTTGCATATAGCTATTCCAACATGGTATGTCTTCAGCTATGTATGTACCCCTTTCATCTACCTGGTACCGGTATGTATTTCGCAAATTGCAACCTGTTAAACCTTTATTAGCAAGCATCACCTTACGGTTAGCTAGCTTAGCTCACAATTAATTTATACACATGCCACGTAAATAAATATCCGGCCTGAAGTAGGCAACCAGGTATAACGTTGCATGATTACTTATGTTAGCTTCATTAATCATGATATGATTGTATTTATCATTCCAAATTGTCCCTAAGTAATAACATCTGCTAATACTTGTGACTTCATTTTGAAACAACTTAAGTTTTTAAGTATACACGTATTAGTCTGACATGTCAGGACTCCTTTGACATCCATTTTCATCAAACAAAGAAGCTCTAGCATAATCATGTGGACTTCAAGTCTGACAAGCCGACAACAATGACACTTTATGGTTGAGAGAAACCAGAGATTTCAGCTAGCAAGCTGTTAGCACATAAAGACGAGTGGAAGATACCTCTAGTTGAACTGCTTGGAAACGTGAATATGTTACCAAAAGCTGAACCAGCTTATCAGGCTCGCACAATAAGCTATGTTAAACTGTTAATGACGGCAAGTAAGCTTTGAATTATCGAAATATTCAATGTCGTTCACATGTATGTATTATTTCCAAACTTTATTCCCCTAGTTGACATCACAGCTTACCCGATGTGGGAAGGGCACTTAGTAGCTACCTTATAAATTATACTCAAGCGTGACTTATATGCACTCGTATTCATTTTCTTTTTGTGTGGTTAATTATTAACTTCTTGGTAATAAGTATAAAATTAGTGCTCTCTTATGAACTAACGTGAAGTGCAGTGAAAGAGACTTATAGGAAACTTGATACCAACATGTAAGTTGAAGACAACAAGATACTTCAAATCTAGAACAACTTCAACATTAGTGATTTTCTTAAGATGATACCTAGCTAGTTGGCAGAAAGACGCATGGCATGGAATCAAACGACTAAGACAATTATTGTCACTGCATTGCTTCACAAGATCAAAAGTGTAAATCAAACAATCATCTGAAGAGCTAAGTAACTTTAATATACTCGATAGTCAAACTCATTTGTTTACTTTACGTTCGTACGATCTCTCACCCACATTGCTAACAACTGTTATTGCTTGTTCACTTCGGAATATCTTCAAATCTAATTTGTATTCGAATTAAATTTGTCATATGTACCACAATAACAAATCATGCTTTTACTTTATGAATCAATCATGTAGCAGTTGCATTTCGATGCTTAAACTCATGAAAGTCATTCTAAAGAAAATCAGTGTTAAGCTGCACGCATGTCTCTTTCCACCAGGTATAAAGTGCTATTAGCCAGATCTTAGCGGGGCGAAGCTGAAACAAGCTGAGAGAAGCTAACGCAAGCCGAGCAAAGCTGACACAAGCCGAGCAAAGCTGACACAAGCCGAGCAAAGCTGATGCTAGCCGAGAAAAGATGACTCTAGCCGAGCGAAGCAGACGCAAGTCGAGGAAAGAAGAGCGAAGCTGACAGAAGTTCAAACAAGCTGACGTAAGCAGGGGAAAGCCGAAGTGAACCCGAAAAATTCCGACGTAAGTTGCCAAGGGTGCAAGCAACCCGACAAGTACTAGACACAAGCTGCAAGGTGTTAAACTTAAGCTAAGCGAAGTTACAATAAGCTATCGTGTATCAAATTTAAGCCGTTGGGTGCTAGACATAACTTAGTTGCAAAGATGGATCACACAGAGCTTTATAATGGTAGTCGATTTATAAAGGCAGTAACATTAGTCGAAATCAACTTACATCGTTTACTATGGTAACATACCAGCAACAAGAGGTAAATACTCCCGAATTCACTAATGCATTTTTTAAGATCATTGAACTCGTTGTCATACTCCAGCGAATTTACTTATGTTTATATTCATTCATTCATTGACCCAAGTTGTTATGTCCTAAGTTAAGACTCGCATATTGAAACACGTAAGGCATTTACTCGTGCAAAGGAAAAAACGCTTTCACTATATGCCATTATATAAATCTGTATCGTGATGCAATATGGTAAACCTGCTCTTAAGTTAGCTTGACAATAAGATTTATAATTATTCTAAAAGTAAGAGATCAATCTCATGCAAAGAAGTCTAGTTACCAGCTTAACTTACAAAGTAGCCCAAGTGCAAGCTCGCAACACAGTCCAAGTGCAAGATGGAAAGGTGACCTAAGCGTCAGTTTACAAATTCGCCTAAGCTTACAAAACGGTTCAGCTACTAGCTTACAAAGCAGCTCGGGTACTAGTTTGTAAACCGGCTTGAGTGCCAACTTACAAGTGACTTAATCACAAGCTTATAACGGCCTTGTCTAAAATAATAGTTCACATTGTGGTCCATGTACCAGATACTAAGCTGCAAAAGAGGCTAAAATGCCAGCTTAGCAAAAGAACAAAAGCATCAAAATCATAGTGGCTTATGTGTCAAATGTTAAGTCTTTAATTCGTCACTCTAATGTTAATTTCAACCAACGATACAAAGGTGAGGTCTAAAGCTATCTAAGTGATCCACGTAAATAAATGCTAAAGTCAATGTGCAAATATTATAAAAATTATCAAGCAACGTAGAACGTTCTGTTACATCAATCGGAAATATTTGACAATGCCAGCTTAAATGCCATGTGTCGATAGCTCGGTAAAGATCAAGAATCGAAAGACTAACAATTGTTTTAATCATAAAGTTATAAGGTATTATTTCAAGCTATTAAGCTATTGTTTTAAGTTGTTTAACGATTATCTCAAGTTGTTATCAGGTTGATTATTTCAAAAGAGACACAAATGTTAGCAAGCTACATTATTCCGAGCACTAACTTATCAAGAAACCAAGGTATTAATATCCTAGTAAGCAATCGAAAGAGCAAAGATAACGAACATAATTCCAGACTTAGCTTGAAGCTTATTTACCTAATTTTCGGCGTGCTCCAATTAGGAAAATGGGGGCTAATTGTTATGGTGCATTTTAGCTAACCTGATTACAGGTAGGAAGCCGAGAGTTACAGGTTATAAGCCAAGGACATGTCGGGAGTAGCTGGAGCATAAGTAGGAACAAATACATAAGCTGAATGGTGCTAGGTATTGGGTTCATAAGCTGGAACGTGAGCTGGATCAAGTACATAAGTTGAGCGTAAGCTGGAACATATGTTGGATCAGGTTCGTAAGCTGAGGGTAAGCTGAGAGTAAGCTGGGTCACGTTCGTAAGCTGAATAGCAGGCAGAACAGTAAGCGGATTAGCTAGCGCCTACAATGTTCAAAGTGTATTGTGGAAGTTACGCATGGTCAATGGTCCAAAGAGTTAGTTCCTAAATAAATGGAGCCATTAACTCCACTTACTTAACAAAGTCCTAAGAAGTAGTTGTACGTGTGTGTGATTATGTCACCATGAAGCCGTCAACATGGCCGTTGCACGTGAAGCATGAAAACAGGAGTTGGTTCACAACAAACCTCTCCAAGTGCGAGTTCTGGCTTCGCGAAGTAGCATTTCTAGGTCATGTTATTAGTAAGGAAGGAATTAAGGTAGAGCCAACTAAAGTTAAGGCTGTAATAGAGTGGAGTAGCCCGAGAAATGTGGCGAAGGTTCGTAGTTTTCTGGGTTTGGCCGGATACTATCGACGATTCGTCAAGGACTTCTCCAAGATTGCTAGGCCGATGACTAGTCTCTTACAGAAGGAGATCCGATTCGTTTGGACGGAGGCTTGCGAGCAACCATTTCAGCAGCTGAAACAGATTTTAGTTTCTGCTCCTATTCTTACCCTTCCAAACGATGAGGAAGATTTTGAGGTCTACAGTGATGCATTTAAGAGTGGCCTAGGATGTGTGCTGATGCAGGGTGGGAAGGTCATCGCTTATGCATCGAGGCAGCTGAAGGTGCACGAGCGTAACTAACCCACGCATGATTTGGAGCTTGCAGCTGTGGTTTACGCGCTTAAGATCTGGAGGCACTATCTCTATGGTGGATCGTGCAAGGTATTCACAGATCATAAGAGCAAGTACATCTTCATTCAGAAGGACCTCAACATAAGGCAGCGACGATGGCTTGGGCTCATTAAGGACTATGACCTGGCGCTTAATTACTCTGAAGGTAAAGAGAACTTAGTCGCTGACGCACTGAGTCGCAAGAATCGATTGAGCTTTAGTAGAAGTCGTGGTCCAGTCAGAGTTTGTTTGACATCTATGAGTGTCGAGCCCGAGTTATTCCAGGAATTACGCGAAGGTCAGAAGGACGACCCACAGTTGGCTAGGATTCGAGAGGCCGTGCTACAAGGAAAAGTCGTTGGCTTTGAAGTTTCGACCGACGGTAGCCTGCGTTTTCAGGGGAGATGGTGCGTACCAGGCGTTTCTGATCTTCGAAACAGGATCATGTCTGAGGTGCATAACTCGCCCTACTCTGTTCATCCTGGAGGTAATAAGTTGTACAAGGACCTTAAGGGTCAATTCTGGTGGCCTAAGATGAAGCAGGATGTGGCAGATTTTGTAGCTCGATGTTTGGTCTGTCAGAAGGTTAAGATCGAGCATCAGCGACCAGGAGGTCTTTTGCAGCCACTACCAATTCCGACCAGGAAATTTGAGTCGGTATCTATAGATTTTGTGGTTAGTCTGCCTACCTGTAATGGGATGAATGCTATTTATGTAACGACCCGACTTTTTAAGCTGTCGTTTGACGAAGGAAAACGACTTGCGGATCATTACTTAAGCATTAAATTAAACATTAATTATATATTTAAAAATAGAAACATCTTTTATTATCTTAAAAGTCTGAAAATAATCCCAAAAGTCATTAAAGGTAAAAATACCTAAAGTATTACATAAACTGAAAATATTGTCTTCCCAACATGCTCGGATCATATATAAAATAAAGTAATGTTGTCTTAAATCACTCTAGTAAAAACTAAGGTAAAACTAAACTCTGCCACGCTTAAGCCCAACCATCGGAAGCCCGTTCTAAGCTGCTGCATCGTCACCTGAAACGGAGGGGGGGTCCACCGTCAGTGGCGAGTAACTAGGCTGTCCCGCTTAATTGAGGGACCGCTAAACACATAATATCATAGAATTATACATGAAAATCGCACATAAACTTATTACATCTTATACGAAAATTCATACGGAGTACGTATAAAAAATACGTACAAAAATACGTATACAAATACGTATAAAATACGTATAAGAATACCTGCAGAATACGGTTAGAATTACGTACAAAATACGTATAAAGTACGTACACATTACGTATAACAATGCCTGCAAAATATGGTTAGATATATGTACAATCTACATATACAATACAAAATACATACATTATACATACATACATTATGCTACACTCACACAGCGGAAGACTTATACTAAACATATAAATATTGCTTAACTTATACATCTTATCCTTCAATTATCGTAATATACCTCATATTATTATCAATTCCATATTCATATCGTATCATATCCTTTCATATCATTTCATATCATTATTACTTCTTAACGGACCGGTCACTATAGCTCGTTGTGGATCCCGTGTGCACCAAAACTTTCCTAGAACATGCCGGGGTGAACTCGTGTATTCAACCCGTAGTGGATCCCGTGTGCACCACTAAGCCTAAGCTATGGCCATAACTCCCAAATAGCAGCTCGTGTACTACTACTTAGACGACTACATATCCTAAGACCCAGAACTGCCCGGGTGAACTCGTGTATCCATCCCATTGGGCAGTGGCATCGACTTAACCCAGTCTGACGACTCGTGTATCATCAGGTGGGCGTCCTTATCTTATCTTATACTTCAAATCTTATATCTTTCTTAAATCAGGAAATACTAGGTGGCCGTAATCGGAAATGAAATGTTCGAAGTCCCAGGAAAGAGAGGTGCGGCACGTATATTGGCCACCTTAAATACCAAGTCTTTCCTAGCCAGAGATCTAAACAATTCAAATTCCTTTTACTCTGTTTCCTTTCTTTCCCTTTTAATGTCTTATCATCCTCAATTCCTTATTGTAACTTATCCCTACTGTCTTCCTTACTTATAATAATAATAATAATAAGTAATAAATAATAATAATAATAATAATTCCTAAAATTATCCCAATATTATTATAATTCCAAAATAAACTAAAGTTGATCAAAATAAAAAGGCCACTCGGCATTTTTTAATTATAACATAATAATCAGATCAATTCATTAAACAATCATATAAACAATTTAACAATTAACAACATATATTACTCAAAATATGATAAAAATCCTGTTTTTATCACATCAAGCCATTCGACATTCTCGAATAAAAATACCAAAATTATACTTTTAATCAATTGAATACAATTATCAACAATTGATCAAATAAACTTAATAATAAACAATTTAATTATACTTTAAACATTAAATCATAAAACATGGATTAAAACAAGATCAAAATCATTCCTTTATTTACATCACACCACACGGCTATCATAGGGTTCAAACAAGATCAAGATTGAATTCAAGAATTCAAAATAACATGTTTTAATAATTTAATCTCACTAATTTACACAATCTGATTTTTAAACAATTAAATTAAGAACGACCTTTTAAAGGTCTCTATTACTCTGGAAATTTTAATGAAAGTTAAATATAGGTTCAAGGTTTAACGTGCATAATTTTCGTCCAAAAATAACATCTTTTACTATTTTTAAGGAATTTTATAACTAACAAATCAGATTAGGCTGAAATCAGTTTCAGATTTTTCTTCCATAGCAAACGATCTTTAAAAATTACGAAAATTTAACACAAGCTGTAAAACATTATTACTGACTTCCACCTAAAATTTCATAGCCATCCGAATTTATTAAGTGCCTTGAAAAATTCGTAAACTAAATCTGGACAGTTTTACCGGTTTAAAGGATTAAATTATTTCAAGCAAGAGAAGGACGAATTTTGCCATGAAATAAATCTTGATTAAAGATCAAACAGTAAAGAAGCTCCTAAAATTATTCTAAGTCACTCGACAAATTAGAAAAACAAGAAAAAAAATATTCATGCAATTATTCATACAAAATACATAAATAAATTAATTAATTTATGCATAAAATACCTTAAAATAATAAAGATTCATACTAAAATCAAGAAATATCATATTCATAAAATTCATAAGGTTTGAAATAATCTAAACCTAATCATGATACTAATTCCTTTACAATTTTCATGCTTTTAATCCTAATTAACTATGTGATTATCTATCCCAAAATTAAACGAAAAAGCAAAGTTACCTCAGATCGCTAAATTATCCAAGGCAAAATAATTCACTCTTTGGTGAATTTTAGTTCGGCTCTTTATGGAAGGAAAGGAGGAGAACAATATTTTTAGGGTTTAAGAGATATTAGCAAATTAGGAACCAAGTGGGTGTAATAGGTCCTATTTATAGAAAAAGAAGAAAAACAAACCCTAAAATTACTAAGGGTGCCGTGAGAGGAGGGCCAAAAGTAGGGGAGTATGGACCTAATAAATGGGCTAGGTCTTTCTTAAGGCTTCCAAAAATAATTAATTAATTTAATTAATTAAACCCTTAAATAATTAAATTAAAAGAAAGAATAACATAGGCCCAAATGAAAAGAGGGGAACCGGCCAAGGCCAAGAAAAGGGAGAAATTGGGTCATTGGCCCAATTTAGAATAAAGAATAGAAAATCAAAATAAAACAGTCCAAAAATAATGGGCCTTTTGGACTTAGAATTAAATAAATAGAACTAATAACCGCGAAATTTTCTGGCCCTAAATTTCGGGGTATTACAATTTGGGTAATTGTGGACAGGTTGACTAAAGTCGCTAGATTCATACCGATGAAGATGACTTGGTCGATGGAGCGCCTAACAGAGGCTTATACCCAGGACATCATTCGACTTCACGGAGTTCCGAGGGAGCTAGTTTCTGATCGAGATCCGAGATTCTTGTCTCGTTTCTGGAAATCAGTTCAGGAGGCCTTCGGGACGAAGTTGAAGCTTAGCACCGCATTTCACGTGGCGACGGATGGCCAGACTGAGAGGACCATCCAGACTCTGGAAGATATGTTGTGAGCATGTACTCTAGAGTATCACCAATCATGGGTTAGGATGCTTTTCTTGGTCGAGTTTTCGTATAATAACAGTTATCACTCCAGCATTGATATGGCTCCGTACAAGGCTCTCTATGGCAGGAAATGTCGGAGTCCGATTTGTTGGAATGATATCAGTGATACTGCGGCTTTGGGACCCGAGCTTGTACGAGACACTATGGAGAAGGTCAGAGTCATTCGATCGAAGATGCAAGCCGCTCAGAGTCGCCAGAAGTCCTACGCCGATCACCGACGTAGACCGCTGACGTTTGAGGTAGGTGACAGAGTCTTGCTTAAGGTTTCACCATTCAGAGGAGTTGCTCTCTTTAGCCAGAAGGGGAAGCTCCGACCGAAGTTCGTGGGACCTTACGAGATACTTGAACGAGTTGGGGAAGTGGCATATCGTTTAGCTTTACCGCCTTGTTTATCTAATGTTCACGATGTGTTTCATGTTTCTCAGCTAAGGAAATACGTATATGATCCTACCCACATCATCCCAGTGGAGTCAGCCACCATTGAGCCGAACCTGAATTTCGAGGAGCGACCAGTCCAGATCTTGGATCGTGAAGAGAGGACCCTCCGACGCAAGCAAGTCAGACTAGTCAAGGTGTTGTGGAGAAATCAACATCATGAAGAGGCGACTTGGGAGACTGAGGCGTCGATGAAGCAGAAGTACCCGGAGTTATTCGAAGGTGAGCAATCTCCTTTGCTTTAAATTTCGGGACGAAATTTCTTTAAGGAGGGGAGGTTGTAACGCCCCAGATTTTTGAGTTATTTGTTTTGATAATATTGCTTGTATTTATATTTATTTCGTGCATGGTCTAAATTTATTTGGACTATTTTTGTTGCTTGAGTGTGATTATTTTGTGATAATTGTTTTATTACTTATTTTATTATATTAATTAGAATTTTATTTTAATTTTCTAATTAATTAATTTTGGGCCGGGTGCGAATTTAATCATGATTAATCATGCTTGAGTGTGATTAGCCCATGTGATCATCATAGCCCATTTTATTAAGCCCAACCGGCCCCCTTCCCTTTGTTTGGCTCATTGGCCACTTGCTTTGTGTTCATACCTAACTAACCTCTATAAATAGGGGATGTTAGTAAGGCATTAGGATCATTTGTCCATTTAATCATCCTTGCTTACAAATCAAAGTTAAACACACTCCTTCCTATTCTCCATCCCACACGCCATTCTTGGCTATTCACCATCAACTTTTGTTCATACAATTCCTTCAACCCAAAACTTAAAGATTCATCTCCCATTGATCTTTAAGTACTTAAACACAAGTTAACCTTCATTGCCATTGATCAAGATCGTTGGTTCGGGTTTGGTTTTGGGATTGGTTCGTGTGGTCGAAGAGTGGCGGTGTTCGTGTGGGGGTCGAAGCCTGTGTTGGTGGCCGTGCCGTGCATTGAAGCCGTGCTGATTGAAGCCCGTGTTCGTGTGGTGCTGCCGTGAAGAACAACGAGTTTGGGCAGCGGGGTTTCGTAGTTTTTAGCAACCAATTTTCGTTAAGGTAACATGCTTTTTCATCCTAGATTGAATACCATGATCATAGGATAGATTTGATGATCAAATTAGGCCGAAAAGTTTGATGAACTTAGCCATATTATGCGTGAATCTGGGCAGCATTTAGGAATTGATTTTTGTGATGTTTTTGCTTTGTTTTCATGCATATGTTGATTACTTATGATAGATTCATGTTTGGTTATGTTTATGTACAATTTTCATGGAGTTTATATGAAGTTTTGATGCATAACAATGATGATTATAATGCTGAACTTTGGTGAATGACATGCGTGTATTTTGGACTATTGATGATGATGATTCTTGATAATCTTGATGGGTATTATGTGAATCTTGGAATGATAATTCATGTATTAAGTTAAAGAACGTATTCTTGATATATATTTGATGATTCTTGAAGTTCTTGATAATTTTATAATGATTCTTGATTTTCTTTATTATGGTTATGTAGTCTTTAAGTATAGATTATGTAGTCATAATCAAAGAAAGTTAAAGGAAGTTAAAGAAAGTCTAAAGAATGACTAAAGAAAGTGTCGTACATAGTTAATCTCAAGTAAAGACGTAAGATGTAAACTTGAGAATAACCAAGATGTAATGAAACGTAAAGATTAGCTTAATTTTACATATTAGACGCCTAACCTTAGAGTAAGATTCTAAGACTTGGGTTAAGACGCTGCCCCTATCCTAACCGCGATATTGGGATAGTGTGTACTTATTATGTCGTCTTTATGATATGGGTCCGTAAGATGGGTTCATGGGTTTGGGAGTAAGATTTTCATTCCTGGCATAGTAAGAAAGCTCGATCACGTAAGATGTGTCCGTACGAGCATAGTCCGGTCTAATATGTGAATGATAGCGACAAAGATAGTGTTAAGTTTAGGGTCGGATAAGCTATGATTGTTTACGCATATGATTGTCTGATTTGTTTATTTGATCTGTTGTATGTTCATATGTATCCACTTTAAGGTGGGACTGTTATGTTACTCGCCACTGATGGTGGATATGTGTTTATTTTCAGGTAACTCTGATGGTGATATTGATGCTTAGCTTGGGATTGGGCGACCGTCGATTTACTTGCTATTGTATAGTTTTATTTTCTGTTATTAGAACTTGGATCATTAGTAGTTGTATATTCTAATTTAACTCTAACTACGGATTTGGAGTTAATTCTTTAGTATTGACTATTTGAGGTTTTAGTTTTGTACAAACTTGTGGTATTTGTACGTTTTGGGATTTTTTTTTAGTAATTTTTTTTTGAGGTATTGATTTTAGATTTTAAGTATGTTTGTTTAGTTCGACAATTCGACTCGTCGGTCTCTTCAATTCCGCGCCGGTTCTTCCGCGTCGAAAATTCCTTCTTTTTCTTCTTTTCATTTTAATTTCCCTTTTTCTACTTCTCATTTTCTTGTTTCTTCTTTTGTTTCTTTTCATTCCTTTTCCAACCGCCCCCAGTCTTACTTTAGCATTGCTTTAACCCTTGCTTCTGCTTTGCTATTCTTGTTTACCAGCTTGGTAAATTCTAAATTTTGGGCGGTTGCGCATGACAAGCTTTTGCGGTCATTGAGGTGTTATTTACTAAATAACACTTGACCGAAGCTTCAAAGTTTCTAGCAAAACCCTAATCCTTACTCTGTAGTTTTCCAGATGAAAAGAAGGGAATTAAATAAAAAAAAATTACATCAACATTCAATCATAAAAGAAATTAGTAAGCATGATAAACAAGGACCCAAGCAAACTAAAAAATCACACACCATAAAAAAAGTTTCACTCTAAAACTTCGAATAACATGATTAAAGCAAGAAAGGTGGGACTAAATATCGAAATGTCAAATTTGTAAACAAATAAATTAGGGATTTAGGCTTTTAGTGCTCAAGACTTCAAGAAATATCAGGGATTCAATAACAACCATGGCAAAAACTCACAGATTATAATATGCCATTGGGCGACTGGCGACTGACGATACCGAACGGCGACGGCGTCTTGCGAGGCTTCGGTTGTCAACATTGTGCGAGTCCTGGCCCCTTCTCCATGTTCGCGTGCTGCTCTAGCTAACCTCTCGCTACTTCAATGGAGAACATCGCTCAGAAGAAGAGAAAAAGAAGAGAACGAGGAAGAAGAGAAAAAGAAGAGAACGAAGTCGCGATGGTGGTGGTGGTGATGGCGATGAAAAAAAGGAGAGAGGCCAGAGAAGAGAGAAGACGGAGAAAGATGTAGAAAATGAAGAGGAAAGATGAGGAGCAGCTGCAAGCTAAGGTTTAAGTAGTGCGAGGAAAACGAAGAATGGAGGATGACGGTTGGATGACTAAATAGTGTTAATGAAGAAAGGGATGACGTCAGAAGAGGAATGTGGACCTTTGGATGTCGAAACTGTTCAAAATGAACAGTAAGTTTTGATAGCCATATTTAAAGTTTATTTAAAGTTTATTATATATATATATATATGGCTGGTTACAATAAGCTGACTTATTGGGATTGATTAATATTTATGGAAAATGCTAATATGGAAATAAGTTGTGAATTTATGTGAAAATTACACATTGGTCAATGTAATAAATGCAGAATTAATGTTCTTTAATTCCTTTTTTAACTTTTTATATGCAGCCCTAAGGGCTACATATAGCATAACCCTATTTTTATTACCCTTGCATGTCTTTAAGCATGATAGAGTTGTTAGGGATTAAATTGGTTGGTTAGGTTGATCTTACTCAACCCTTTTTATTATATTGTTTGGTTCGGTTGATATTTATTCAACCCATTTTATTATATTGGTGGGATTGGTTGACATTGTTCAACCCTTATATCTTATTTTTGGTTCGGTTGGCTTTGTTCAACCCATATATCTTATTGGTTGGTTCGGTTGGCTCTGTTCAACCCATTGGTTAATAATCTAAGTGTCAACTTGTGATTATGTTATCACCTTGTCCTAAACATTAAAATCCGGTTATGGTTGTGGTTGAATTGATTGGTTGATAATTTATAAATTAAGCTACTAATCACTTAAAGTGAAAGACATATTAGCAATAAAACTCTAGATGAGTGCACGTCTGGAGTATTGACTACTTGGTACGGGTTGGGGAGTAGGTTCCCTTCTTTAGAGTCGTCTGATCAACGTACTCATTATTGGTTCGATAGTGGTGCTTGGAATAAGTCCCTACCCTTATTACTTCTTGAGATCTCAGAACAGGTTCGCGATCGAGGAGTCGCGCCCTTGACCGTTCATTGCGCTATTTATGGTTGGTTCATTCTTGGAAACACGTGGTCTATTGCTATTCCGAATTAATATAATAATAAATAGTATGTAAGTTAGATATTAGGATTTAAGTTTGATTGGGTTTGAAGTGGTATTGCAATTGATTTGGATTGAGTTATGTCTCTTCATGGATATTATTTGCCGTATGTTCGTTAGCTTGTTGCATAGTTTATAGAATTGTATGTATTCAGCTTTGCTGATTATGTGCGCATTTGTGTGTGTGTTATCCACCTTTCTTTCTTGGTGGGTCTGTGATGATCCATTATTTCACTCGGAAATTTTGGGGAGCAGATTGATTATACAGGTATAAGTTAGTTGATGATGGACCATGCATTGTACATTTGCATCATTTGGGGTTTATGGGTGCGATCGAGTGTATCGATTTCTAATCTAATAGTCACTGCTTTTTATTTAAAGTTATGCTAATGTAGGACTCGTTTGTTTTTCTTAAATTTTTTTTTTAGTAAAGGGTCAATAATGGTTCCAAGTTGTAAAGTTTTATTTATATCATTAAGTTTTTCTTAAAACTCTTTACTTTTAGTTTTTGGTTTTCTTCCGCTGCAATATTCTGAATATGCCGAAACGTTTTCACACGTGGCAGTATCACGTCGATAATTCCCTTTTATTTTATATAAGTATTCATAAGTAAGTGGGGGAATTTTCGGGGTGTTACAAGTGGTATCAATTTAGCAAGGTCGATTCTGAAAATACGTTAAGATCTTCATATCTTAACATTCGTTTTTGTTCTTCCAAAACAGTTTTCTTAAATCGAATTTTGTTTTTAAATTATTTTTTTCACTTTTTAAAATTTTGAAATCTACATTCTAAAACTTTACATATTTTGAATAAACTTTTCGTTTAATGTTAATGAGAAAGGATAGATTTTAGAGATGGAAATTACATTTTTACTTAAGAGTCCAGGCCTAAAGGAGATGGAATTTGTAATAGTGCAAAGAGGATATAATGTGAAAATAAAGCATATGATAAAGAAAGAAAGAAAGAATGTTGACTTGCAAAAAGAAACATTTGTTGCTAATAATTTAAAATTTCCATAATTAGTAAATGTTGCAAATCAAAAGAAATAAAAGAATGAAGACATTAAATTAAAATAAAAGTGTATACATAAATCATAATATATGATAATACACTAATCAGAATAATCACTACTGTTAACATCAGTTTGATCAAAACCCTCATCATGGATTCTAAGAGAAAATCTATTTTGATTTTCTGAAATCCAAGGGTGGTTCTGAATAACATGAGCTTCCATTTCATGATGGTTGCCAACGAAATTACATCTAGTCATAGCATTCGGAAGATGATGCCAGTCACATGGTCTAGCACTTAAATCCCATATTGCCTTATCTTGTTGTTCTGCTTTTCGAAATCCCTCCCCTAGCACTAATCCGTTACAACCAACTCTTGGACAATGCCCCATCGTTGACCTTTCCAATTTCGTGTTCCAAAATGATAAAGAAAATGATGATGATAAATTGGCAACACAACATCGTCTCTCCTCACTTGTACCACACACAAAAGCAAGGCAGTTTGGATTAGAACAAACTACTCTCAATGCATTGTGTGGGACAAGATTACAAAAAAGACATCGGGGTGCATTTCCTTCACTTGTCATTTCCTAATTGAAGTAATGATTATTTATAAGTCATTTCCTAATTGAAACAATTCCAAATGTTCAAAATAAAAATTTCACTACCAAACAATTAAACAAATAATAAAAATGACAAATATAAAAAAAATTAAAGAAAATTAGAAATAAAAATAAATAAACAAACAAACAAACATTGAACAAAATTAATCTATTTACCATTGTTAATAATTCCACTGATAAAACAATTAAACGAATTTACCATTGTTAATAATTGCTTCTATCTTTTGCAGATATTTTGATCTTTAGACCCCATCGGTTCACTAACCTTTAAGCATGCTCTAAATTCATTAGACATTGATATTATCCTTCCAGGACATCAAATTTAGTTGGAGAATTAGACACTAGATATTATCATGTGGTCACTTCTATTAAATAAATCATTGACATTTAAGCTAATGTAAATACCAAAACTGACCATCAATATATCGCACTATTCATATATTATCTCCCCCTAATCCATGTATATGGGGTTATTGAATTAGTCCAACAATATTTTAAAATCCCTTGAACCTTGTAAGACATAATTTCTTTTGGTATAGTCATGTATCAAGTGAAGTGTTCATCTTGCATCCATTTTAAATTGGAATATCTTAGAAGTATGGCCATTGACAAAATAAATTAACGACCTGTTTGGTAGCCGGTTATAAATCATGGTAATGGGAATGAATTTATAACTAAATTTGGAAGAGAAATCAAAATCCATTCCTATGATGGTGCTACCTTAGCTCCAATTTATCTAATTTTCTTCACAAATATCCAATTCCCATCAAATACCACCCTCCTGAATGGTAATGGATGAGAAAGAAAAATGAAAAATAAAATTGAAGCTTGAGAATGAAAATTTATTTTCCATGGAGATTATAAGGTACCTCCTAAACAAAATAAAATTTGTTTTCCATGGAGATTATAAGGTACCTCCTAAACAAAATAACACTATAAATTCATTACCATTACCACAATTTATTACCAACAACCAAACGGGCCGTAAATATATTTATCAATTGAGATGCTCAAAATGACAGGTTCAATCTCTTAAACTCATAAATACTATGCGTTGCTTAGAAAGATAACATACACTATGTTTGCAATTCTGATGAGTTTTTCTATGAATTATAGATAGTCAAAATAACATTATGCAAACATGCTTCTAACTCTTAAGTAAGCAATTTCTAATTCAATTCTAGGAATGAGCTAGCAAGTCTAAACAATATAGTTTATAAGTCTAAACAATATATGCACACTAAACCATAAAATTAAAAAAGAAAAAACTGTTTCATAAAATATCGACTTTTCACATGACATTATATATGTCTCAACCACATTAGTATTATGAACTTATTCAAAACATGATAGATTATTACGACCATTGACAAGATTATATGCCAAAAAATAAAAAATTCTGCTATTGACGGAATATAACAACATTTGTTGCTTATCCCTCACATTTAGGCGCAAAATTCGCTTTTGTGGCCCAAATAAGATTATGGGATTTTGAACGGAATATTTAACGACAAGTAGACCATAAATTCGAACCAAAAAAAATGAACGGAATTTTTTCGTTTGAATTTTCATTTAAAAAATAATCGAACCATAAATTAAAACCATAATAGAACGAAATTTTGGGAAGATAACTTACAGATGTGCGGTTTAGTAGGGCCTTAGGGGCGGCGCTTTTGGTTTAAGGTAGCGCAACGAACGGGGCTCCGGCGGTGGAGGTCTGGCGGCGCAACGAACGAACGAAAGACGGATACCGTCAGGCGACTCGGCGGACTGGGCGGTGGTGCAACGCAGCAAGTCAGCAACGGTGCGAAACTGGGCGAGGGCGACTCCGCGACTGGGCGAGGGAGAGCGACTGCTGACTGTCGTGTAGGGCCTCTGGGTGACTGCCTGACTGGGTGAAGGCGCGAGGCTGGGTCGCTGGGAGACGTGCCGCGGTGCGTGAGGCCGGTGCCGATGTCGGACGTGGGACAGTGGGAGACTGGGAGCGACTAGAGGCAGAATGAAGCTAGGGTTTGATTGTTTGAGGTTTTGTGACCTGTGAGTTTTGGTTTGAAAGTTACTGTGTGTTTTGGGCCTTGGGCTTCAAATCTTTCCCCTCTCCTTTTTGTTTAAGACCAACTCAAGCACTTCAAATAATATTGAGTATATTTGTTCAACGAATTAATAATGGAGATCATACGATCAGGAAGCTACTTGAATTATGCCATCTACAGATCTACGTATTACGATCCTCTCCATTTTTTTTTCTCCATTTTCTATTCTAAGATCATGACACTCATTTAAGATTAAAATAAGGGTTTTGTTATTCATAGCCCTAAGGGCTATGCATAAGAATTAGCAAATGCATTAATTAATGTAAAAAATACATTGAAAATTGTTTTAAACAATGATTATATGAAAATTTTCCATTCAAATGTGAAATTCTTTTCATATATTAAATACATATTTCAATTTTCTATGTGATATTTTCATATAATAAATAAATAAAATATATTTATTTCACTTTTCAATGAATTTTTGACACATATTAAATGTAAATTTCAACTTTTAATGCATTTGATAATTCTTATGCATAGCCCTTAGGGCTATGAATAACAAAACCCTTAAAATAAAAATCTAAAAAAATCCCTATATTTCACCCTTGGGATATCTTGAACCATTGATTGAAAAAATGGAGTCCATTTCCTACAAGAAATGGAGATGATCTTGACTCCAGATCTACTACATAGTACGGAGTACATACAAGATACAAGTGGACTACAATATCAGATAAACAATCCACTTCATAAATATATCTCCCTTCAATTAATCAATTCAATTTCGATTTTATGTAGATTCTTAAATACATTGGGTTCATAACAAATTTAATATCATTTCACAAAAAATTATTAATTACCTTCTTTAATTTTAATTGAGTTGTTGTACTTTTAAATTATTTCATCATATCATAGGCTATAGCAATTATTCAGTTAACTTTATACATTTGTACACTAAATTATTCAGTTAACTTCTTCTCAAAAAAAAAAAAAAAATTATTCCAACTTTATACATTTCTACACTAAATTATTACATATCCAATATCTATCCAATGCACACTTTTTTTTTTAATTTTTTGTTCAAAACATTACACCATATTAAAATCATACAAGCTTGTCTTCTCACTTTTCACTACACTTTGGCAATTCATTTATGCAAGCAATAATATAAAAGCAGGGGCAAAATTGTCTTTTACATTTGGATTTAAAGGAAGTTATTACTCCTTTTGTCCTAAATTAAATGTTCAATTTTTACCAAATTTGTAATATATAATTAACAAAAGTGTCTAGGTTATATTTTGTCCATGTTAGTTACAAAAAAGGTTTAGGTTTAACAATATGTGTCCAGGTTTAGCAATATGTGTCCAGGTTAAACAATATGTATCCAAGTTAAAAAACATGTGTCCAGGTTTACAAATGTGTTCATGTTTACAAATATGTGTTCAGGTTTACAAATAGATATCCATGTGTAACAAGCAATATGTGCCCAGGTTGAACAAATATGTGTTCATATTTATTAATATGTGTCCAGGTTTAACAAGTTTTTACCAGGTTTACAAGTATATATCCAAGTTTACAAATATGCGTCAAGTTTAATAAATAGGTATCCAGGTTTAACAATATGTGTCCAGGTTAAACAAATATGTGTTCAGGTTAAACAATATCTATCCAGGTTAAAAGTGTTTTCACCAGGTTTACAAATAGATGTCCAGGTTTAACATTATGTGTCCATGTTAAACAAATATGTGTTCAGGTTAAACAAATATGTGTCCAGGTTTAACAAATTTTAACCAGGTTTAACAAGTTTTCGCCAAGTTTACAAATATGTGTCCAGGTTTAATAATATATGTTCAGGATTAACAAGTTTTCACCAGATTTAACAAGTTTTCACCAGGTTTACAAATATGTGTCCATGTTTAATAACATGTGTCCAGGTTTAACAAATATTTGTCCAGGTTTAACAAGTTTTCACAAAATTTAACAACCAGGTTTACAAATATGTGTCAAGATTTACAAATATATGTCCAGATTTAACAATATGTGTTCAGGTTTAACAATATATGTCCAAGTTTAACTAATATGTATCAAGATTTAACAATATGCGTCAAGATTTAATAATATGCGTCTAACTTCAGTTAGACTTGTCTGACAACAACATTAATGTCAGACGAGTCTGACAACAAATGCCTTCTTTAATTTAAAATTTTGAACATAGCAATGGAAAATTTGAGACATTATTTTTGAGTCAGACGAGTATAAAGAATAAAATATCTTGTGCATATCATTATTTTTATGCCCGTTGATTCTGTTAGACATGGAGTTTTTTTTTTTTGTTATTATTTCTATTAATTTTAATTTTTTTTCTTAATCCTTTATTTTACCAAGATAGTAGGAAGTTCCAAAAAAAATTACCCTTAGTTTTAAATTGCAAATAATTTTTATTTTTTATTAATAGAAAAAGTCAGATCATAACATTTAGATTTCAAATATACAGTCCAGGTTTATTCTTATATACAACACTTATTGTCACATAAATACAAATAATCATATTTTATTTTTCACACTGTACTACACATGGTGAAGCAAGAATGGGATGATTCAGATTCCTGAAGAATGACAGAATATAACCAATTTTAGCTTGTAAATATAGTCGTTTGATGTTTCCTTTTATGTAAGGATTAGTGGTGTGTTTTTGCTAAAAAAAAGGATTAGTTGTGTACTTTGACAATAAAAGTTATGTTGGAATACTTGATTTCACGTTTTTTTAAGAGAATTTACATCCTTTTGGAGATTTAAATTCTTCAAATGATGCCTAGCCGACCTTGCGCTGGAACAAGGCAACAATGCGCTGCTGACATTGTGGCTGAACGATCAAAATCAATAGCTTACAATAAGAATAAATTAAAGAAGGATTTTCTTTTAAAAACCCCCAACAAGTTGGGTACTTTTGACAAAACCCCCAACATCTCCACTAATTTTATGAAACCCCCAACAAGTCTAAAACCTTTTTATACAACCCCCAGAATCTCAAAACGTTAATCAAAACACCCCCAAAAGCTAACACCGTCAATTTTTTTGTTAAATCCGTTAAGTTTGAGTGTTAGTCGGTGGGACCCACACTATATTTATAAATTAAATTAGTATTAAAAACTAATTTTGATAATAATATAGTAAAAATAATAATTAATAATAATAATTATAATAATAATAATAATAATAATCAAATATAATCAAATTACCAACAAAAAAACCACCAGCACACCAACCTCTCACCCAAGCCACCGCCCCCACACCCGCCACCGCCCCCACCCATAGCCACCACCCCCCACCCCCACTCCCCCAGCCAGACGCCCAGACCCACCACTAAGGTCGCCGACATCCGGCGACCTTCCCCCACCCCCAAGCCGCGACCCTTAGCCACCGGAACCCCCCTCCCACGCCGACTCTGGCCTAAACCCTAACTTTATAGCAACGCCTATTCGGCCCTCCCCACCTAACCCAAACCCATACTCGGCCTTCGTCGTGCCCCGCCAACCCACCCCCGCCCCTAACCTCCCCCTAAACCACCCCCAAACAGCCCAATCGAACCCCTAAACCACCTCAATCGAACCCCTAAACCACCCCCAAACCACCCATTCGAACCCCTAAACCACCCCAAACAACTCATTCGAAACCCTTAACCACCCAATCGAGCCTCCAACTCACCCAATCGAACCCCCAACCACCCAATCGAACCTCCAACTCACCCAATCGAACCCCCAACTCCTTGTAGTATTCATCACTCTTCATCAATCGGTGGTGGTAGTTGGTGATTTAGGAGGAGAGAGAGGGATTTGGTGGTGGCGGTGGTGTTTTTAATTTGGAGGAGAGAAGGGTTTTGGTGGTGGTGGTGGTGGTGTTTTTGAAGGAGGGAGAAAGGTTTTGGTGGTGGTGAATAATTAAAAGGAAAAAAATAAGAAATTATTAAAAAAATTGTTGGCCCCACCGACTAACACTCAAACTTAACGGATTTAACAAAAAAAATTGACGGTGTTAGCTTTTGGGGGTGTTTTGATTAACGTTTTGAGATTCTGGGGGTTGTATAAAAAGGTTTTGGACTTGTTGGAGGTTTCATAAAATTAGTGGAGATGTTGAGGGTTTTGTCAAAAGTATCCCAACTTGTTGGGGGTTTTGAAAAAAAAATCCATTAAAGAACTATGGTTTAACTTAGTTTATCTATCCTTTTTCGGCACTTTTGTCAAATAAATGCAGTTTACAATTTGCCATTACAATATCTAGAGAATTTAAAGAGTTTACTACATTAATCTCCATCAAATTCTACACATCTGTGCCTAAGGAATGCATCTACCTTCATTATCTATGAATAAATGTTGGCTTCTGTTTCAAGATGACATAAACTACTGCTCCCTCTGTTTTTTTTTTTTTTAATTTACTCACTTTCTTTTTTGAATGTTTTTTTTTAAAAAAAAAATTTAGTCACTTCTTACATTTATTCTTGTACATTTATTAATTTATGATTCCTAAATGTATTTTCTATATTCTCTCTCCTACTTTTTTGACTAACTTCAATAAAATTAGCATCTTTTCTCTCTTTTTCATACTCTCTCTCTTAATTTTTATACAACTTCTAATCATCATTTATTTTTTTTCTCCAACTCCCAATAATTTTTTAAATTGAATAAAAACTCAAGTGAGTAAACTAAAAAAAAAAGAGGGAATACTAATTATACTATATTGTTACAAACCAAATCCCTTAGCATAAAAAAAAACCAAATCCCTTTATAAAAAACACGTACCCTTACCCTTGCTCCAACAAATTTAAATGCTTTTAATATTAGGCATTCGGATAAAAAATCTATGACACAAAACACAAACACCTACAATAACATACAACAAAAAACTAAAAACAGTTTTCAATTTTCAGTTTTCTCAAAATTGTTTTCATTTTGTTTTGAATTAAATCTTGTATCATCTATAAGTTTTAACTTATTAGTATAATTTTGTTGTTGTTGTTTTTATTGTTAATTTTTTTTCAATTTTTTATCATCTATTTCACACAAAAAAAAGAGTATACATAGTTAAAATAAATTTATTGATTGAATAAGATTATAACAGAATTTAAAGGACCAAGAAAAAAAATTATCAATATAAAAATGTCAAATACAATATAATGTAATATATTGTTTTTAAGAGAGAAATATAATGTAATCTTTATAATATAAGGGAAGGGGGAGCTATGGTGTCCCCCCCTAAAATGTCCATAATACCCTAAAATGTCCGTAATATTGTTACTAAAAAACTAACTCTATTTTTACTTGCATACCAATAATTGGATTACACCCACAATTGAAAAGAAAGGAAGGTTAGTCACTCTGATAATCATTCAAACATATTTTTGTTCATAACTTAATGTTAATCACTATATTTCTCAAATTGTTACCAAAGTCTAAGAATTATTTTTTTTTTTTAAGAAAAAGATAAACAAAACATAATATATTTTAAAAAAAAAAAAACTAAAGAGCATAAATATTGTACATGAAATTCAAAAATAAAAAACACATTAAAACCAATTCGAAAAAACCCTCAAATAATCACAAAAAAACCTAAAAAAGCATCATATTCACAGTTTTAAACTAATGAGCTTTCGAATAATATTCATTGCTACTTCATCTTTTCAAGTACCGCAATACAAACTATTTTGTACTATTTTAATATCGCTGTAATAACCCGAAATTTAGGGCCAGAAAATTTCGCGGATTATTAATATTATTTTATTATTCTAAGTCCAAAGGGCCTGCATATTTGGACTGTTTCCTTTTATTTCGTCGGTCTTATCGGGGAACCGGGTCCCATGACCCGTATTGGATCCCTCTTGGCCGGTCCCCCTTATGTAATGGCCAAGGTTGTTTTCTTTTTAATTTATTATTAATTAGGTGATTTTATTATTTATTTAATTAATAATATTTTAAATATATTTGAATTAGTAAAACCTAGTCTACCCCCTATACTAAGTCCACCTAAAATCACTCCCACTTCCCTACCTTCTCTCCTCTCTCACGGCTATCTCTCTTTTTTTATTTATTTTTTATTTTAATTTCTTTTGTTTCTTTTAATTAAAATAGGAACAATACCCATACTTTTACCCTAATTTCAAAAGCTATCAAAGAAAAACCCTAAAGATTTCTCTAAGCATTAGCCGTGTATATTCAAGGTGCCAAGGGAGATTTTCTTGTTTTCTTTCCTAATCTAAGGTAACTAGACTATTTCTCTTAAATTTGGTACAAGTTAATTGTATACTTAATTAGGATTAAGCTAGGAAAATTTTTAGAATTAGTATCATGATAGGATTAATATTTTCGAACCATATGACATGTTGATCATGATATTTTTCTTGATATTTTATGTAATCTTATAAATCTTTGATGGCTATAATTAATTCTGTGCATGAAATAAATTATTTAATTGTATGTTTATATTGAATAATTGCATAATAATTTGTTGAAACATGTTCTTGAATTTTCATGTGATGGTCGAACATGATGATGATGATTATGGTGATTTTCATGTTATTTTCTTGAAATTATATGACGATCTTGATTGTTTAATTGATAAATTAAAGTCTTAAATTGAAACAAATAATATGTTCATATTAATGCAAAAATTTCGAGTGACATAAAATAATAAAAGAAAGTAAAAATCTAATTTTTATTATTGAATCTTGATAATTCTTGAATTAGTAGTATTAATCTTTAATTTAATCTTTAATTTAATTATGTTGTTTCTTGAAATTAAACCTTGATATTGTTATTGTGCCAAAATGTCGTGTGGTTCTATGTATTAAAAGAATGGATTTTAATCTTGTTTTGGTTCAATTTTGATGATTAAATGTTTAAAGCATGATTTTATTGTTTATTATTAAGTTTATGTAATTAATTATTGATAATTGTATTTATTTAATTTAAAGTGTAAATCTTGGTTTTTTTCACTAAAAATGTCGAGTAGGTTAGAATAGGAAAAATAGGATTTTTATCATGTTTTAGATAATATATGTTGTTAACTGTTAATTTAGATGAATTATTTAATTGTTTATATGATTATTTGATGAATTTATTTAATTATTCTTTTGTCACCAAAATGTCGAGGGGCCCATATTAATTTTGATCAATTTTGGTTTAATTTTTGACTTATAATAATATTAGAAGTTAATTTTAGGAATTAGTATAATTAAAGGAATTAAAAGGAACTAATAGGGATAAGTTGTAATATAAAGGAAAGTAACAATATGATTAAAAGGAAAGTTATAAGATGATATGAATTAGTGGTCTCAAGATGGCCTTTAGAAAAGATGATATGAATTAGTGGTCTCACGATGGCCTCTAGATACGATGATTGATAAATAATGGTCTCACGATGGCCTTTAGAAAAGACAAGATACGATACGGACGCCCATTTGATGATACACGAGTCATCAGATCGGGTTAAGTCGAAGCCACTGCCCTACTGCGGTCTCTGGGCAGTTCTGGATCTTAAGATATGTAGTCGTCTAAGTAGTAGTACAGGAGCTACTATTTAGGGGTTATGGCCATAGCTTAGGCTTAATTCTTGCAAAGGAGGGCTACAGGTAGAATACACGAGTTCTCCCCGGCATGTTTTAGGAAAGTTGAGGTGCACACGGGATCCTCAACGAGCATAATGACCGGTCCAATAAGATGGTTAAAAGCAGGGTTTTTGGGTAAAATATGACAAGATAAGTATTTCACGGGAAGGATTCTGTAACGACCCGACTTTTATAGACTGTCGATTTACGAAGGAAATCGACAAATGGATCATTACCAAACATAAAACTTAGAAGTAATATTAATAATAATGTTCAATAATTTTTTTATTAACTAAAAAGTGAAGATAAAATCCCAATAGTCTAAAAATAATACCCAAATACATAATAATAGTGTTCTTTCCCAACAGGCTGGGAATAGCTAACTAATGAACAAAAGAAATAACTCAAAACAGACTACGGTTACTCTAATCAACTCTAAAACACACAGCCCGAGCCAACGCAAGCCCATTCTAAGTCTCAGCATCATCACCTGAAATGGGGGGGGGGTCCACCGTCAGTGGCGAGTAACTAGGCTGTCCCGCTTAAATGAGGGACCGCTAATCGCGTAATAGCATAGAATCAACCAAGAAAATCATGCAAAAACACAAGGAAATACGTACGAAAATACATACGAAATACGAACAAAAATATGTAGAAAAAAATACGTAGAAAAATACGTAGAAAAATACGAGTACAATACGTATAAAATACCTGCAAAATACGGTTAGATATACCATATACGTATAAAATACAAATACGTACAAGTATACATACAAAATACGTATAAAAATACAGACAACGTACGGATACAATACGTACAGAAATACAGACAACATACGTACACAACGGAAGACTTAATATTACGAAATTAATACATAATACACAAAAATACACATAACACATATAACAGAATCCTTCCCGTGAAATACTTATCTTGTCATATTTTACCCAAAAACCCTGCTTTTAACCATCTTATTGGACCGGTCATTATGCTCGTTGAGGATCCCGTGTGCACCTCAACTTTCCTAAAACATGCCGGGGAGAACTCGTGTATTCTACCCGTAGCCCTCCTTTGCAAGAATTAAGCCTAAGCTATGGCCATAACCCCTAAATAGTAGCTCGTGTACTACTACTTAGATGACTACATATCTTAAGATTCAGAACTGCCCAGAGACCGCAGTAGGGCAGTGGCTTCGACTTAACCCGATTTGATGACTCGTGTATCATCAAATGGGAGTCCGTATCGTATCTTGTCTTTTCTAAAGGCCATCGTGAGACCACTATTTATCAATCATCGTATCTAGAGGCCATCGTGAGACCACTAATTCATATCATCTTTTCTAAAGGCCATCTTGAGACCACTAATTCATATCATCTTGTAACTTTCCTTTTAATCATATTGTTACTTTCCTTCATATTAAAACTTATCCCTATTAGTTCCTTTTAATTCCTTTAATTATACTAATTCCTAAAATTACCTTCTAATATTAGTATAAGTCAAAAATTAAACCAAAATTAATCAAAATTAATATGGGCCCCTCGACATTTTGGTGACAAAAGAATAATTAAATAAATTCATCAAATAATCATATAAACAATTAATAATTCATCTAAATTAACAGTTAACAACATATATTATCTAAAATATGATAAAAATCCTATTTTTCTTATTCTAACCTACTCGACATTTTTAGTGAAAAATACCAAGATTTACACTTTAAATTAAATAAATACAATTATCAATAATTAATTACATAAACTTAATAATAAACAATAAAATCATGCTTTAAACATTTCATCATCAAAATTGAACCAAAACAAGATTAAAATCCATTCTTTCAATACATAGAACCACACGACATTTTGGCACAATAACAATATCAAGGTTTAATTTCAAGAAACAACATAATTAAATTAAAGATTAAATTAAAGATTAATACTAATAATTCAAGAATTATCAAGATTCAATAATAAAAATTAGATTTTTACTTTCTTTTATTATTTTATGTCACTCGAAATTTTTGCATTAATATAAACATATTATTTGTTTCAATTTAAGACTTTAATTTATCAATTAAACAATCAAGATCGTCATATAATTTCAAGAAAATAACATGAAAATCACCATAATCATCATCATCATGTTCGACCATCACACGAAAATTCAAGAACATGCTTCAACAAATTATTATGCAATTATTCAATATAAACATACAATTAAATAATTTATTTCATGCACAGAATTAATTATAGCCATCAAAGATTTATAAGATTACATAAAATATCAAGAAAAATATCATGATCAACATGTCATATGGTTCGAAAATATTAATCCTATCATGATACTAATTCTAACAATTTTCCTAGCTTAATCCTAATTAACTATACAATTAATTTGTACCAAATTTAAGAGAAATAGTCTAGTTACCTTAGATTAGGAAAGAAAACAAGAAAATCTCCCTTGGCACCTTGAATATACACGGCTAATGCTTAGAGAAATCTTTAGGGTTTTTCTTTGATAGCTTTTGAAATTAGGGTAAAAGTATGGGTATTGTTCCTATTTTAATTTAAAGAAACAAAATAAATTAAAATAAAAAAAAATTAAAAAAGAGAGATAGCCGTGAGAGAGGAGAGAAGGTAGGGAAGTGGGAGTGATTTTAGCTGGACTTAGTATAGGGGGTAGACTAGGTTTTACTAATTCAAATATATTTAAAATATTATTAATTAAATAAATAATAAAATCACCTAATTAATAATAAATTAAAAAAGAAAACAACCTTGGCCATTACATAAGGGGGACCGGCCAAGAGGGATCTAATACGGGTCATGGGACTCGGTTCCCCGATAAGACCGACGAAATCAAAGGAAACAGTCCAAATATGCGGGCCCTTTGGACTTAGAATAATAAAATAATATTAATAATCCGCGAAATTTTCTGGCCCTAAATTTCGGGTTATTATAGTCACCCCCAAAAAAGTTTGGGAGGGAAGGTTAATTTTTCATTGAAATTTGGGAGATAAAAAAGTTAATTTTTCATTGAAATTTTGGAGGGAAGTTAATTTTTTCATTGAAACTTTGGTGGGAAGTTAATTTTTTTCATTGGAATTTTGGAGGGAAGGTTAATTTTAATTGAAATTTGTGAAGGAAAGTTAATTGAAATTTTGGAGGAAAGGTTAATTTGTAATTGACATTTGGGAGGGGAGTTAAATTTGTAATTGAAATTTTGGTTTAGTTAACCAACGGTTTAACAATTTTCAGTTCATTTTGGTTCAGTTAACCAATAATTTAAAACATTTTTCTGGTTCATTTCGATTTAGTCAACTAAGAATGTAAAACAATTTTTAGTGAAGTTCAGTTTAGTTATGATCAGCTTAAAACTATTTTAAATAGTCTAACTTTTTCAGTTCAGTTTCAATTTAGTTAAGTGCAGTTCATTTTGTTTCAGTTGGTATTTCAATTATGAATCATTTGGTTCTTGGTTCATTTCACTTCAGTTAATTCAGTCCAGTTTGTGTTAGGTTTAGTTTCAGTTAGATTCATGTATCATCTTTTCAGTTCAGTTTCAGTTAGCTTCAGTTATCCTCTTTTCAGTTCAGTACAGTTAATTTTCAGATACTTTTCAGTTCAGTTTCAGTTTAGTTATTTTCAGATACTCGATTTTTAGTTCAGTTTCAGTTCAGTTATTTTCAGATATTTAGCACTTAACTTCAGTTTCAGTTAGCTTCAGATTCAGTTCAGTTCAGTTCGATATTTTTCAGTTGCATTTCAGTTATCAGTTTATTTAGTTCAGTTCACTTTCAGTTTCAGGTAATTTCAGGTCGACCCAAAACAGTTCCGTTTCAGTTAGTTCAGTTCAGTTAAATCAGTTCCGACCCAATCTGACAGCGCTAACACTTATAAATATTTGTAATTCATTTATGAGTTTATTAATTTATTATTTATTTTTTCATTCAAAATATGGCTTGACTCAATATATTAACAAGTTTATTCTTTTGTAATTTAAAAATACATATTGCAGTGTTGCAGAATTTACTTGATTTATAATATAGTTATTGACAACATTTAATGGGTACCTTATTTTTAAATTAGCAAAAAGGCCTAATATATTACTATGATTTTATAAAGTCGAATTTCCATACAAGAATAATCCTTACTAACCTCACGACAATTACTCAACAACCACCTAAAACAATTTGCTTCCATCACCCAATACAATCCAACCATTGCAAAGATCATTCAACCTCACAAACAACTACCAACCGTGAACAATTCTTCATCATTGAGGGTTCGTGCCTTGGCCGTGCTTGGTGGCGAGTGAGCCGTGGTGTTGGGCATGATTCTTGGGTATTTGTCTATAGGTAACTAGCTATTCTACTTAGGATTAGGATTGGATTACATAGAATAATAGGATTAGATAGTGTTGTTGTTGATGGTTTCTTTGTGTGAAATAGCCGAGTGGTTTATGATGAATTACTTTAGTTTCCTTAATGATAATCTTAAATCTTGTAGAATCTTTGCGTGTTATTGCTTTATATGATCTTTAATGGATGATTTGGTATGATTCTTGAAGCCATTTAAGGAGCCATGAACCATAGCTTTTGGATGAATACATGCGTGTATGTGTACATTATGAAAGTATGGAATTTTGAATTGTTTAATTGCATATCACGTTGAAGCTTGATATATTTATGCTTGGCTTGATCTTTGAATTATGAACCCATATGAAACTTGTCGCAATTTATGCATTCTTGAATCATTATTAAAGCTTGATTATGCGTGTGGTTCCATTATGACTAAATTATGAGTTTTTGATGAATTTTATGTATAGTTTGATGGCTAAAGTTTGAATCTTTAATTTCTTTAATTCATGAATTATATTAGATGTATAAAGTTTGTGTTTTGTTTTTTTTTTTTATTTCAAGTCATGCGTCAATCTTGGTTTTATGACCAAGATTGAATCTTTATGTTGTTTCTTGTTTATTCTTGAAGTCTTGATTTAATATATGAAATTATCATGATTGTTTTATGCAAATTGGTGAAGTTAATCTTAATTTTGACGTTGATCCTTGATGGCCGAATGTGAATGATGTGATTGATTATTGAGTGGCGTCTTTTGAGTATTGTCAAAGTCTTGTCGTGTCTATCGGTTGAAGACCGAGTGAGTCGTATCTATCGGTTTATCTGTGATAAACTGAGCGGGTCTATCGGTTCATCGGTGATGAACTAAGCGGGGCATGTTTGTTTGTTTGTTTGATAGTCTTGTCGTGTCTATCGGTTGAAGACCGAGCGAGTCGTGTCTATTAGTTTAAATTGAGCGGTTCTATCGGTTCATCGGTGATGAACTGAGCGAGGCATGTTTGTTTGTTTGATGGTCATGTCGTGTCTATCGGTTGAAGACCGAGCGGGTCATGTTTATCGGTCTACGGTTGTAGATTCGAGCGGGTCATGTTATCGGTTGTAGACCGTGCGGAGTCTTATATTTTGAATTATGAATTGAACTTGGGAATCGTGTGTGTTGATTTATGATGCATATGTTATGATCCTGTTATGTTTATTGAATTATGATGAAAGTTGTGTTCCGCTGCTTAACTCTGATGTTGGATTTTTGGTTGACTGTTATGAACGTTGTTGCACGTCATGCTTCCTGTGTTTCTAATATGTTATTTTATGTAATGTGGTTCTACTACTAAGTAGGACAGTCTAGTTACTCGCCACTGACGGTGGACCACATTTTCATTTTGCAGGTGAGCAGAATGAAGTTTAGAGTCGGGTTGGGAGTTGGACGAGTGTTCTAGACTCCTGTTTATTTTCCCTGTTTTTAGCAATTTCAGTTCTTTCTTGAGTTGTAGTACTCGAATTTGGTTTGGTTTATTAGGTTAATTTCTTATAACATTTGGGTTTCATTATTATTAATAATAAATACTATTTTTCCATGAGTTTTAGCTATATTCTTGTCATTGAATCGATTGGTAATTACCTATTTACGAAGTTATCACCGCTAACGTCGTCGTTGCTCGAAATACGGGTCGTTACATCCAAGATCTGTTGCCATCTCTAATTCTGACTGGGCTGCTTGTTTGGATTCAAGAAGATCGGTGTCAGGTTACATTCTGAAGTTAGGAAATTCCCCCATCAGTTGGAAGTCTAAGAAGCAACCAAATGTGTCTCGAAGTTCTTCAGAAGCATAATATAAGGCCATGGCTAGAGCAGCAGCTGAGGTTACTTGGATGGTCAAACTCTTAGCAAATCTTGGCATTAACAATTTACAGCTAGTTACTTTGCACTGTGACAACCAATCTGCTATACACATTGCAAAGAACCCTGTCTTCCATGAGAGGACTAAATATATTGCTATAGGCTGCCATTTTACAAGAGAGAAGGTCCTTGAAGGCTTGATATAACTCACATATCTACCTACTTCCAGCCAACTTGCAGAACTGTTCACTAAAGTTCTTCCTTCTGCTCAATTCAACAGCTTGAAGTCCAAGCTTGGAATGCTTCCACATTCAAGCTTGAGGGGGGTGCTGAAGAGAGTTAGTTAGGAGTTAGTTAAGTTAGTTTAGTTAGTTAGTCTAGCTTTCTCTTTTCTTTATATTTAGTGTTTTTCCTATGTGAAAGTATTGGGTCAGACGGTTTGACCAAACAATCTGGTCAGACGGCTGACCCACATACCCAATTATAATAGTGAAAAACTTCGGGAGGCTATAACTTTGCGCTCGGGTGTCGCATTGGGGCATATAATATGTCAAAATTGATTAATTTTTCGAGACGAACGCTGTTGCAAATAAGCAAAGGGGATTTGGCCACCGGAAACTGCCAAACGAGGCCTCTAAAGGCCTCAAAATGGAAAAAAAAATATATCCAGGTTATATTTTGTCCAAGTTAGTTACAAAATGTGTTCAGGTTTTACAATATGTGTCCATGTTTACAAATAGGTGTCCAGGTTTACAAATAGGTATCCAGGGTTAACAATATGTATCCAGGTTTGTCCAGGTGTGTTCAGATTTGTTCAGATTTGTCCAGGTTTTTCCAGGTTTGTCCATATTTGTCCAGGTTTGTCCACATTTGTCCATGTTTGTCTAGGTTTGTCCAGGTTTGTCCATATTTGTCCAGGTTTGTTCACATTTGTCCAGGTTTGTCAACATTAGTCCAGATTTGTACAAGTGTGTCCAGATTTATCCAGATTTGTCCATGTTTGTCTAGATTTGTCCAGGTTTGTCCATATTTGTCCAGGTTTGTCCAAATTTGTCCAGGTTTAACAACTTTTCATCAGGTTTACAAATTGTGTCCAAGTTTCAAATGTGTACAGTTCTGTTTCCAGGTTTACAAATGTGTCCAGGTCTACCAATACATGTCCAGGATTAACAGCATGTGTCCAGGTTAAACACATATGTGTCCAGATTCAACAATATGTGTCCAGGTCCAGTGGACTGGTCTGACAGAAACGTTACTGTCAGACCGGTCTGACACAATACCTTCTCTTTTCCTATATATAGGCTTGTTTTCCTTATTCTTAGATACTGAAAATACTCTTTGCACTCTTTACTTTTAGCTTGATTAACACTATGGTGATTCGAAACACTCTCTACTAAACTTCCTCTGTTTCATCAGTTCAATAAAAGTCGTTTAGTTTTAAATACCTGAGCCTAGATTAGAGGGCTGTGAATTTTAATTAGAATAATTAATTAGCTCTTTCGTTTGTAACTGTGTAGTGGATCCTGTATTGTGATGTGTAAATGTTAGGTTTGAGGATCACTAAAATTATTTATGTACTCCATTTACGTGTGGTTTTAGTCTATGCGCATTATGATCTTCAAATTAAAACATATTTTTTCATTATTCAGTATATGTCAAATTATATGAAAAGTTAGATTTCTGATCTGTTAGACAATTTCAATATGATTTGGAGGGATTTGGCAATGTGGGATGTTTTAAAGGAATTTAATTTATTTATGGTTAATATTTTGGGTTTAAAGGATCCTCATTGAAACAAAGCTTTAAATTAATGTGAGAACATTAGCTTAGGTTTTAAAACCAAAGGTTTTGTCACATGGTTTTAGAAGTTTTTGTTATATCAATTGTAGGACATATTTGAATAATTTTTGGGTGATTGTAACTTTTGGGGGATTTGGATGGATTTGGGAGTGTCGGTGAGGGATTTAATGTATGAAGTGTATATAGATCATATATGTTTTAGACGTTTTTTTTTTGTATCTATATTAATTGTATTACATATTTGAATTGATTTTGGGTGATTCTAAATTGGTTTTGGATAGATAAAATGAAGGATATGATTTGATTATTGGAGTATCATGATAAAATAATAGTCTAATTATTATTCTTTGTTCTAAAAGGTGATGGACTTAATTATTTCACATAAATCTATGTGTAAGTTAATCTATATTGGAAGAATATTTCAAACTTCACTATGTATGAGAGCAAGAGTTTTTTATTTGATTTTTTAGTAGATAAGTTTTTATAAGTTTATATTTTAAATTATTTTTAAAATTAAGAGATTTTTAAACGAATTTTACTGGTGTTAGCAAGTTAACTTTTAAGTCAACCTACTTTTGGCAATCTCTATAAGTTTGGCTTATTTTTAGGTTATCAAAAGCTTGACTTATTATTTTTTTGCAGATGGAGTAAAACTTGGCTTATTTTGTGTAACTTTTTCTTAAATTTGTAAAAGGTATGATAATATGATATGCTCTAGGTTTTTTTTTTCTACTTTCAATTTGTTTTGCAGATGGAGTGTGAGATGTTTTGGAAGGATTTATTGTATGAAGAGTATTTCATTTGGATTTTAGAGTGTTTCCTCATTGAAACAAAATAATAAATTATAATCCAATTTGGTTTGGAGGGATTTGGGAGTGTGAGTATGCTTTGAAGGGATTTGAGGTAGAATTAAGAGCATTTGCTGCTTAGAGGTTACTCAGGTGAAACAATCTCTTTAATTATAATATAGATACTAGAGTAAACTGTTACAAATGTATTGATCTTAATATAAACAATTTCAATTTGAGTTGGAAGGATTTGGTAGTGTGGGTATATTATAGAGGAATTTAATATATGAATAGTACGGCCCGTTTGATTGTTGGTAATAAATTGTGGTAATGGTAATGGTAATGAATTTATAGTGTAATTTTATTAAGGAGGAACCTTATAATCTCCATGAAAAACAAATTTTCATTCTCAAGCTTTAATTTTCTTCTCATTTTTTATTCCCATCCATTACTTTTGTAGAGGGTGGTATTTGATGGGAATGGGTATTTGTGAACAAAATTAGATAAATTGAAGCTAATGTAACACCACCATGGGAATGCATTTTGATTTCCCTTCCAAATTTAGTTATAAACATTCCCATTACCACCATTATTTATGACCGGCTACCAAACGGACCGTTAGGGTTTAGAGACTCCTCATAGAAAGAAACTTCAAAATTATTTTGAGAACCGTAGGTTTTGTCACATAGGTTTTATTGGTTCTTATTCTATATTAATTTTGTGTCATATTTGAATGAATTTTGGATATATTATTAGATGAAGGTATGATTTGATTATTGGAGTATCATGATTAAAAAAAAAAAAAACTCTACTTATTAATATTTGTTTTAAAAGAAAGTGGACATAATTACTTAACAATAAATCTTTTTATGAGTGACATATTGTAAGAATATTTGGAACTTTATTATGTATGAAACAAGAGTTTTTTTAGGTTATTTTAGTGCTTATTTTTTTAAATGTTTATTTTCATGGCAATAAAACTTAATCTATGTGTATAATAAGTTTTTATATTTTGGAGTGAGGAATGTCCAAAATATTATGTACGATTCAAGTCTTTTTGGGTTAATGTGGTAAATCTTTTTCAACAGTTTAAACTTATAAAAGGTATGAGAATACGAAATGGATTAGGATTTTTTCACAATTTTAATTTGTTTTAAAAGGTTTGGGAGTGTGAATATTTGGAGGGATTTAATGTATGAAGAGTATATAGTATTTGAGAATTTGACGACTCCTCATGAAAATATTCTCTTAAATTATAAATACTAGAATGGGCTAATGCCGATGCACTGGTGTACTAATAATATTAGAAAATATGTACACATATGCTTTATTAAAAATTTTATCTATAATAATGGAACTATAATACAATATAATATTTTTTACATGCACCATAATTTTGTTTTAAGAAGAAATAATTTCTTTTAGTTCTTAGCAACTTATATAGATAGTTCTTGTGGTTGATTGTTATTCTTCATTTTAAGAGTATAGAATGAATTCGGTAATTTTAAAATTGTACTTGCATGGCGAAATTAAAGTCTAACTCTTCTCTCCCCCACTCAAAAATCCTAAATACCCAATTAAAGCCTCAAATTATTTTTTTAAAATTTTTTTGGTCACTTTATTTTTGTTACTAGTACTGTTCTTTCTCTCTTTATGAGAATTTTGTACCCAATTTTTGGGTTCTTTGTCTCCTCTAATCGAAATAATTTGAAATTGAGTTTTCATTTTTTTCTTCCTTTATGGGCGATTAGAATTTGAAAAAGTTAACTTGTATTCTGTTGTATTTTTTGAATTGACCTTAGTTAAAAAAAATTCAAAATTGTTACACCTTTTCTTAGCTTCTTGATATATTTGTTGGTTTATACTATCACAATCTAGTTTATAAGATGTTGAAAATTTTATTTTCAAAGTTGAATAGTATAAACAAATAAAAAATTGATGGAAAAAGTAAGAAGCTTTTATAATAAATTTTTTTGGTAATGTAGTGATTTTTAATCTTATCATGTACGTTCGTTATTTGTAGTTTTTTTTTTATGTTAATTGTCAATAAATATTTTTTGAAAAAATAAAAAAATTGTGGTGAGTTCATTGGAGGTTTGGACGCGGTGTGTGGTTAAAAAGAGATATTAAATTATTATATAGACTTTAAATAATATTAGTTGAGTTTATAATGGTTAGTTTATGTTCAAAATATTATTTATTATAGTAAAGATAAGCAACTTAAAAAAAAACATAATCTTATTTGAACAAATGTCAGATAGAAAATTTATATAGCAATTGATTAATTAAACTAGGTTTTGACCCGGCGTTGCTCGGGTGGTTGCCTATTTTCTTAATTGTCATTGGTACAATTTATTTAAATTGGTGTTTGTTTACATTGTTTAATAATGATTCTTATTGAATTGTAATTTACTATGAATTTTCATAGTATATGTTTCTTTTTGTAAATTCAACTTAAGCAAAACCTTTTTTTTTTGAAAAAAAAAATCAATACATTGATAAAAGAGTCATACGATATCTACAAAAGAGTATTGAAAGAATGATCATTTTTTTTTAACAATGGTTTATAAGTTGAGTGAGGGAGAGTTGGGATGATAAGGTGGTGATGTGTCGAAAGTAGAGAGAGGTGCTTTGGATGATAGAGTGATGATGTGTCCTTTTTTTAGGGAGAGAGATAGAGGAGCTAGATCACTTAATAGGTTGCCATGTGTGCTTGAGGGGGAGAGTTTTTATATACTAGGATAGATGGGTCAAAGTAGATCGTTTTTGGGTATACGTCATTCTTAAACTATCCTATTTAATTTATTACATTATTTTTATTAACTCATTTAACTAAATAAGTGAAAAGGTTAACCCAAATTCTTTTTTTTTTAAGGTAGGTTCAGATCGGGTTATCAGATTATTGGATTAGTTTTGTCTAATCTTTAGAAAAAGCAAATGTGCATGTGATGTTATTGATATTATTTAATTATATAATTATATTTTGAAAAACTTAATGTTATATATTTAACAACTTTTAAATTGAAAATTTATATAGTATTGGGTTAAACGGGTCAAAATAGTTATTTTTTTGCTTAGAAAGGAACAAAGATAAAGACAAGGACAAGCTAACATGTAAAGTTGTAGAATGGAAAAGGATGGTAGCCCACCCCGGACCGTGCATAAAGTAAGGTTGGTTTTATGCGAGAGAGGAACCACTCTGCATTTCATGGATAACATCAGGTTCATATCCGCTTAAGCTTCTTTGGTTTATCAGTTAGCCCATGTAGGGAATAATTTTAATAATTTTATCAGTTAGTCCATCTTAACCTACCCTCATTTAAATAATCAGATTATTTGTGTTAGCCCATATAATCAAATGAGTTAAAAACCTCAACCTTGATTCCATTTTTCCGAAGTTAGGTTTGGGTCACATTATCGATTTGAGTTACTTTTATCCATACCTGTCGTCAAATGGGTCGGGTCGAGTTGGTGTAAGCTAGTTGTCGGTTTGGCTTGGTGTAAATTAACTAGTTGCCGGTCGGTTCGGATTGAAAGCATGTCAGGTCGAATTAGGAGCGAGTTATATTTAACGTGTTTAAAACGGATTTGGTTGTTATTTTTTGTCAAAACCCATTATTTACAGGCCGAGTAAAAAATTGACAGCTCTATTGTTATCCAATCTGATCCTAAGAAAAGGAAAGCATGCTATCATTGTTCTGTTACTATTATTATTATTATTATAAAATAAGGTTAGTGGGCCCCACCACAGAACTCTCATTGGATATAAGAGCAGGAAGCTATCTCCGACATCTTATTGTGACTTATTTTCAAAAGCATCCCCACTCTATCGATGCCGATACTTTTTGAGGGAGCTAGTTGTATGGGGGCCTATCGGTACACCGGCAGGTCCACCCTACTGACGTCCCTGCCAAGATGTCAACCGCCAGCACTTAGCGGTGCCGGCTCACGGAGATTACGACTGCCAGTTTATAGACGATGCTACGGATGCCGTCCTAATCTTGCCGGACCCAGAAGCTGTCAGCCCTGGCAGGCAACAGCAAGAAGCCAAAAGGAATCTTTTAGCAGTGGGCCCTAGTACCCCACGTGTTGCCCATTAAGGACACTACTCAAGTGCACACGCCCCACTTCTTAACAAACTAACTAACTGCACCTATGAGAAGCTTACACGTGGCGACCCACTCCAAATCATAACTAACTTTGAACACACGATCCTCGTGGCTGGTCCTAATGGGATACGTGTCCCTGTCGGCCTTAAGACAGGTCGGCGGGGTATTAAACCATTCTCTATAAATATTAGAGGATGATCTCACCATTATGAGGTACACATTCCTTCACTCACAAAACACACTCTCTCTCTCTTGAATTGAATCCTCTTACTGACTTAATCATCGGATGGTCTTTCCCTGGAAACACCCCGGGGTTTGCTCACCGTTTGTGCAATTGTGCAGGTTACCACCGTGTCAAACACCTTGGAGCACCACCACTTTCAGAGGCGATAAGACTTGTCGGAACACCTGTCAAACGGGTTGGGTAGGGTTGGCGTAAACTAGTTGTCGGTTCGAGTTGGTGTAAATTAACTAGTTGCCGGTCAGTTCGGATTGAAAGCATGTCAGGTCGAATTAGGAGCTGGTTATATTTAACGTGTTTAAAACGGATTTGGTTGTTATTTTTTGTCAAAACCCATTATTTACAGGCCGGGTCAAAAATTGACCGCTCTACTGTTATCCAATCTGATAGTAAGAAAAGGCAAGCATGCTATCATTGTTATGTTACTATTATTATTATTATTATTATAAAATAAGGTTAGTGGGCCCCACCACAAAACTCTCATTGGAATACCAAAAAGTCATTGGTCTTTCATTATATTTACAAGGTGATATCCGAGCAAATTTACGATTTTTTAAAATTTGATACATGTAGTAAAAAAAATATTTAGAATGTAATTTTTTAATTAAAATTTTATAAGAACAATCCTAGCTTTTATTTAATTTTCCAAAAATAAAAATCCTATCTTTTCATTATTCTAGAATAATCCCAACTCTAATGCCTCCATTCTCGAAATGAATCGAAGTGTTATATTTGTTATTTAAAAGTTTAGATTATTTACAAATGATGCCCACTAAAGTTGGGATTATTTTGAAAAGATTAGTGAAAACTGGAGGGAGTAGTATATAAGATTAGAATACTGGGGGAAAAAGACGGATCCTCATCAGATCATACGATGTTAATACTGATATTTTGTTATAGATCAGATAAGCATCAATTGGTAACGGTGGCCCGGATGGAAGCAGCTGAACATGTCATCTAAGGCGAACGACGTCACGCGGCAGCTCGTATCGCCACGCAGCCTCACCGACTTAACAAACGCATGGCACGTAGGCTAGCATAGTATTTCTCTCTCTTTCTATATCTCTCTTTATTTATGACATCAAAAACATACAATGTTATAAATAAAGATATGTAGCAAGTTAAGTATAAGTATAAAGATATTATATTAATTATCTGAAAGTAGCTAGCTTTAATATAATTTTTAATTGGTACGGTCTATATAGAGGCCGGGGTGAATTCGATCAAGAAATTAGAAACAATGGAAGATAGTGGAAGAGAAGGCGGTCAAGGTGGCGGCGAGCGTGGCGGAGCCACTGTTGCGGCGGAAGTTAAGACTGCAAGGACAGTTAATAGTACCACTAATGATCCAACAACTGATGTTACCACTGAAGGCAGAGGCAATAATAATGAAGTGAGCCAAGAGAAAGTAACCAGAGTTCCCCTATCACGCGGTGGTGGTGATAGCGGAGATAAAGGTGGTGTTGAATGTTGGCCAGATCCTACTGGTGGTACCTTTTGCTTTCAGCGTCGTTCTCAATGAGCTGATCTGAGATATATATATATATTACATTAAACTCTAATAAAACAAACTTATCTATACTTTATTTTTTACTTTTATATGTATTATGTAATGTGTGACCAGCCTATTTAAGGATGTTGTTTTTTTTAATAAGTGAACTTTGCTCATTCTTCTACAATTAAGTCAAAAGTTTTTAATTAACCATGAATAAGTTAATCTTATATCTACTTTTGTTATAACGACGTTAAATCACAACATCTATTTTTGTTATAACAACGTTAAATCACAACATCAAAATTCTAGTGTAGTTTTATGGCTATCAACTATTGTAATTGATGGTTAAGATTGTACGTTTTTTGATTTATTTTTAATTGTTAAATTTAATTAAAAAAAAATTTAAAACACTTTAATTAGATTTCTTATATTAGGAAAATAATTTTTGATTTTTTCTAAAATCGGTTTTATTCTTGAGAAATCAGAAATTATTTTTTCTAAAATAAGAAATCTAATTAAAGTATTTAAAAATGGATTTTAAATTAGATTTAGAAATTAAAAATTAATCAAAAATCTTGCGATCCTAGTCGTTCACTATGGTAGTCAGTAATCATAAGACTACACTATAGTAGTCATCCGATTTTAAACGTCATCAACTTATTTAATGCAAAAGTCACATGTAAAAAAAAAATTATTTTTAGAAAAAAGGGTGACTTATTAAAAGCAAATTTCTCTCTATGATAAATTTTCAGCCTTGTGTTAAGCTGCGCTCCTCATGAGTCTTGTGTAATATGTATAGAATTGAGCTAGTGTTCAGGGTTTTTTTCATGTAGTAAGCAGCTCCATTCATTGCAATCACGTACTATATGTAATATGACTAATGAGATGTATTTAGTCATTAGTCACGTACTATTTTAGGTATTCCTCTTCCTTCCTCTCTAATTTTGGATGAACCTTGTTGGGGTCTTTCTCCTGATGGTTAATTTACTATCAAATCAGCTACGTGGCTCGCCCATGTCATTCCTCCTTATTCTCTTAAATGGGATTATTAATGGCTTTGGAAATTGGACATCAACCCCAAACTACAGATCTTTACTTGGCAATTCCTGCATAACGGCCTCCAGGTTTGTCAAAATTTGGCATACCGAGGCTTGCCCTTTTCCCCTCTCTGCCCACTTTGCTCTACAGCTGAAGAGTCCCAAGATCATCTTTTCTTGCGTTGTCCGTTGGTTCTTCCCATTTGGTCCTATATTCAAGCTATTTGCTTCATTGCCCCTCCCTTCCCTCTCTCCTCACTATGCTTCATGACTACAAGCTAAAGCCTTATAGCAACAACCAAAAAGTGGTGCTATAGCCCTATGGAAACGGTTTAAAAACTGCTACCAATAGGTGGCGTTGCTAAAACCTTCTTGCAACATTTTTTTGCATAAGACAACACTTTTAGAAATACTGTTACAATAAATATCCTTAACAACACTTTTATTTAGCAACACTTTTGACTTTAAGAAACACTTATATCTGAAATTGGAAACTTTAGACAACAGTTAATTACCAAACTATGGCTACACTTTTTAAATTTATAGCAACGTTTATTTAATATTTTTGCAACAGATCAATGTTTAGGCAACAACTTTACTCCAAGTTAAGGCAACACTTTTTGTAACATATAGTAACGGTTGAAATACTTTTTGTGGTAACGGTTAGTATTTTGGCAATGGATATGGTAAAAACATTTAAATACCTTTGCATTGCTCACAAGCTATTAAGAATAACCAATCCCAAGTATTATTTTTAAAAAATAATATAATAAAATAAAATAAACCAATCTATTTAAAATGCACTCATAGATAATCAAACAAGCTTTATATAAAGAATGATAATGTTTTCATCCATTATATCCATTATTCTAGCTAGTGGTAAAGTTTCAAATCTAAAATAACCTACATATAATTACAAAAAATGACTGAAAGTCATATCATCAAAACCTAAATAATTATTTAATTACACAACCCAATTCCAATAGAATTTCTCATATTTGAACCCTGTAATAGTTGATCTTCTATTCATTCTGTAATGAAATAATAGAAATCTGATTAAAATATGAACCAAGGAAATTGCTTGAAATGAAAAAAGAAAAAGAAAAAAGAGTTAAAGAAATGGATATTATTATTTATTGGTAAAAACACTACTAAGGTAAAGCAACTCTGCAAACTATTTAGCAACTCTGCAAAAAAAGCATGTCCATCCCCACCTTCATCAATCACAAAGAGAAAAATCCAAAGAAAAGTCCAGAAAGATGATAAGGTGATTGTTTATAGGAGAATGAATTAAAGCATATAATAAGGGCTTCTCAAAATAAGGATTCATGTAAAATGAGTTTAGAAAAGTAGATGAGTTTTATTGTTGGTTTGAGTTAGTATATAAATTTTTGTTTAAAATTTTTAATTCAAATAGGAAGCTACTTGTGTTGTAGTGAGTTGAATATGGAAGTTGCATAAAATTGTTAAACTAAATCAAGTCCTAGTTGAAGGCTGAACGGAACCACGGGACAGAGGCCAGCCACCTGCTGCCGCCTCTGCCGAGGCTGTCAGAAACGCCCAGCCGCAGCTGACGAACTGATGTTGCTGCTGAAGGGTGATGTCTCTGGCTGCAGGGCTGCTGCTGCACAGAGGCTAGCCTGTTGCACCAGCTGGCTGCTACTGCCAGGACTGGGCTGCTGCCTCCTGCTACCGGATAACAGCCTGGTAGTGGCGGCCTCACCTTGTGGTGGCTGTTGGTCGGTGGTCGTTGCCGGATGGGCGACGCGTTATGAAGTACGGGTTAATATATATATATATATATATATATATATATATATATATATATATATATATATATATATACACACCACACTTATATTTATCTACTAGCAGTTGTATTTTGGGTTGTATATGTTTAAGTAGTGGACTTGGATTGTACTTTTGGGTAACTTAAAACTTATTAGATTCAAGTAGGTCTCCCCTCCTTGTTTTCTTTCCTTTCCCTTCTCTTCCCTTTATTAATCTATCACACAATTAAAACAAATTCTATCTAATCTAATCTAATCTATGTATCCATCATTTATCATCCATCATCAGCTGTAAAATTACCAGAGAAAGATGGAGCAGAAAAAGAGTCAGGAAAGGGACCTCCAAGAAGCTAAGGCCTCCAACTTTACAACATACTCTACTGTACTACTATACTATCTATAATTTCTCATCCTGATCCTGATCCATCTCATTCTCAATTTCCCACCGGAATAGGACTATGAGTATGACTATGACTATGACTATGAGTATGATTGTTCTTATTCACACCCAATTTGTAGCCTCAGAACCATGCAAATACCATGTAAAAAAATACCTTTATTAAGTTGTTAGGAAACAGAATTTGAGAAAAAAAGAAGAGAAGAAAATATCAAATTTTAACTCTACATATCTTGTTAGAGTTTGAAACATAAGAATCAAATTTAACAAACTTTAAATAACACAATGACATAAACTTACAATATCGGAAGGAGAACCGAAAAATATCTAAAATTTGTTGACAAAAACCAATGTAGATGCTTTTAAACTCCCATGACTTGAAGTTGTTTTGTCCTCAATCCCACCATGGACGACAAAAGTCCCAAAATCACCTGCACAAGGAGAAAACCACAGATGATGCTCCCCAAAGCATCATCAAAGTAAGGAGCATGGTCATTTGAATATGAGGATTTACAAGACTAATTGACATCGAGGACACTGAACATAAATTACACCTAGTATAATCAAGGTTATATGGAGCTGAAGGATTGCTGCAAAGGATTTTTTATCACAACATAAGTGTGTGTTAAAAAAATAACACTAAACAAAGTAAATGAAAAAATGAACATAAACTAGAGATATAACATATGTTGGTGGGTATGAAACTGCTGAGCTATCATTACATCTATGCAATGATGATTTTATTCGAAAACTTAATAAAGAATGGAGGGATGAAGACCATGCTACTGTTGTTCTATCAATGCCACAACATATCCCAAAACTTAAGTTACCAATTGTAAGTGTAAAGAAATCTAACATTTGGAGTATAGTCCTTTTGCCTATGGCCTATTTCTAAATGTTTTTCATTTTAAATGTGTTCTGGTCACTTTCACCATCTTCCCAATTTCAATGTAGCTTTAATGGAATTACTTAAAAAAAATACTAAAAGAATGTATAATGAATCAGATGGTTTAAGTGGCGTTGCCATATCCCTCTTTTCTTGTAGTGTGACCAGCGGTATGTCTCCATTTACAAAATCCTTGATATCTTATGGAGTATTTGGAAAGCTTATAACAGGTTAGTTTTTCGTAACTCCCAATTCTCTGCAATTAGTGTCTTCACTCAGGCTCTCTCCTACTTCCAAGAATGGAAGGCTCGCCTCTCCATAGATAAGTTGCATACGGTTTATGACTTTGAATTACATGCTCCCCCTTCTTTTGTTTCCTCATTTGTCGCTTGGTCTCCTCCGCCCCAGGTACTATTAATGTAGCGACCCGTACTTTAGCAACGTTGATTTCGGAGAAATCAACACGTTGAATCATTATCGTTCAATTACTTATTAAGCAGGACTTAGAAATATAATGAAAACTCTATTAAACTAGCTTTTATTACTTGAATTCTAATAATCCAAAAACATAAAAATAATTCAAAGTTCTTTAAAACTTCTAATCCTTACTACAAGTCTAATGGAAATCAAAATAAGGCCAGGACTACTAAAATAATCAGGTAGCTAGAAGCTGCTACACTTGAAAGCTCACGAATCAATTACAAAATAATTCTAAGCAATTCTAGGCATGTTCTACACAATTATAAATTTGATCTATTCTAAAACTAAGTACAACATCTAATTACCTAATATTGATGGAACAAGCTAAGGATTCGAAATTCCTTTTTGGTTTGGTCGTGTGTTATTCGAACAAAAGGCTTGGTTTTCTTGGATTCTTGCTTCAATCTTGTGCTTCAAAGGATGTATGTGAAGTCTTTGAGTGATTTGGCAAGGATTGATGAGTATGAACTTTGAGAGGATTTATGTTGGTGTTTTTCTTGTGTGAGCCGTGAGGTATGAGTGGTATGATGGGGTTTTGGTTCTTATTGTTATATATCTATAGAAGTAGTAAGGGTTAAGGTAGTTAAGAATAATTACGAGGGTTATTAGGAGGATAAAGGATAATGGTCAATTGTAGTTGACTTAGAATAGAGGGGGCCGTGAGGTTGGGCGTGTGGGTGGTCATTTGGGCCTCGGTCTAGATGGCTAATCACAGATTACGTTTGGGCTCGTTGCGGAAATAGTTAGTTCGGGTTTTGAAAGGAAAAGGCTAAAAGGCTTGCTTGAATCGAATTACTGTTGCCATCAATATAAGTAATTAAATAATAAAAAATTTAAAATAGCCCAAAATGGTTATTACAATTAAGCTTAATTTTGATGGTTCGTTAAACAACAATGCTGCTTCCGCAGGTGTGGTATGTCGGAACCATCTTGGCGAGTGTATCGCAGCCCGTGCGTTTTACTTAGGCAACACTTCTCCTCTTGTGGCGGAAGCAACTGCACTTCGAAATGATCTTTTATTAGCTCATCAATTCAATTTTACTTCTATTCACATTGAGGGTGACAACCTAACTATTATCAGTGTTTTGCAGGGTCATTTCCGGTGTCCGTGGAAAATTCAACTACTTATGGATGATATTCGGACTATTCTTCGGGATTTCACTACAGCATCCTCTTCGCACATCTTTCGAGAAGCCAACCAGTCTGCTGATTATATTGCGTCGCTCGGGCACTGGACCCCTACGCATGTCGATATTGAAATTTTTTTGGAAGCTAAATTTTCTTTTTTTTAGCTCTAGATAAATCAGGTTATTTCTTCGAGAGGAAGAATTCCTGATTTCCTTGTAACATTTTCTCCAAAAAAAAATGAGATGTGTTTAGTTTTATCTAGCTTGACTAGACTATAAAGTACTCTATATGATGTAATCCCAATTGTAAGAGGTATGGTTAGCTTCCGCAAGAGTAATGCCTCATGTTCATTTCTCATCTTATCTATCCCATTTTATCCGGGGTTGGCCTCTAAAAGGTATAATAGATAGAGCTGTCAATTTGGTTAGGAACTGTTGGTTCAAGTGTTAACCTAATTGAACTGAACTGAACCTAACTGAACTGTTGATGAATTGAACCGAAATGACTTATTATAAATTGTTTGGTTTTGTTAGTCAACTAAACTGTTATTAATTGTTGATCAATTGAACCAAAATGACTTGATATTGTTTTAATTTAAAGTTAATTGATTGTTAATTTGTTTTACTTCTTGCGTAAATGAATTTTTGCAACAAATGTATTTTTGACACTATTCACAATTTTCACTTTGAGTCTTTGATCATAATTTGTCACTTGTACATACAGAATAAATCGAATACGATCTGCTCATATTATTTGGGGAATAACATAAGAAAACTCGGGTAAACCCATTAATACTCGATATCTACCTCGATCACAACCGTTAAAGATGTCCTTATAAAACTGAAAATAATATAATCATTTAAAATTAACTGATAATAACTGAAATCGTACGGATAGAACTGTATTTATCCATAACGTAAAATGAATATAATCGGAACCGATATATCAACCGTTCACAATGAACTAACATCAATTGAAATCGTACGGGTAGTAAAACCGAAGACCAACCATAACTTAAACCGAATACAATCGGAATTGTTATGTCAATCTTTCACAATGAACTGACAACAACTGAAACCGTATGGGTAAAACCATAACTGAACTGGTTTGAATTAAAAATAAAAATAACTGAACTGGTTTGGAACTGAAACTGAAAAGTTAAAACTTCATTGGTTAATTTAAAAAAAATTAACTGAAGTCTACTGAAATGAAGTCAACCAAACTATTTGGGTCCACCCATAGCTGAACTGATTAACTGAACTAACACCTCTAATAATAGAAAGGTAGATCCAATGTAAAAAAAGTGACTAAATGAAAATGATAGAAAGAGAAAAAAAGGGTTCCCCATGTGATAGAATAGTGGAAGAGACAAAATAATATACCTATTTAGAAATAAAGTGTTGAATTTAATTTTTTTTTCTTTTTAAAAAAGAGAAATATAAAGATCATTAATTGAAAACTATATGGCATGTATCTAAAATAAATATTACAAAATTTTTGAACTACAATAATCAAAGTAAATGAAATAAAAGTATTCTTCAATGTTACTAGCTATCTTAATGAGCTATTGGAGTATATAGTAAATAAGTAGTTGTATAACAAATGTTGGAGTATATAGTATTCTTTAATGTTTGTTCCTGATTTCCAATTCAATTTGATTTCTGTTCAAAAATTATCTCAAGATCTTGGTACTTCTTTAATTTTTGACAATGCTAAATGTTATATCCAGGGCCATTCTCAGAAAGGGCCTCACACTCTTCTTGGTGAATTAAAGAATGGTCTATACCACATTGTTCCTTCTAGTCATTCTTCTTGCTTAGCTGCTGAAAAGGTTGGTTGTATAGCTGATAATGATGGCAAATTATGGCATCTAAGGTTAGAGCATATGCCTTTTGATCATTTGAGGTTGTTAGTTCTAGAGTCTCCTGTTAAAAGTTGTAATAAAGATTCAATTCGCCAAATCTATCCTGCTGCTAGACAATATAGAGTTTATTTTCCAATAAGCTCAATCAAATCTGTATTTCCATTTCAAATGATTCATATTGATATCTGGGGTCCTTACAGGATAAAGACATATACTGGTTGTTCTTTGTTTTTTACCATAGTTGATGATTACACTAGATTTACTTATACTCATTTGTTGAAATTGAAGTCTGATGTTGTAGGAGTGTTGCAAAAAATTTTCCATTATGTTTTTAATCAATTTGGCACTAAGATTCAAATTGTGAGATCAGATAATGCTAAAGAATTTGTTGATGGTCCAAAGAAATTTTTCCTTTAATCTCAAGGTGTTATTCACCAAACTAGTTGTCAAAATACTCCACAACAGAATGGTGTTGTTGAAAGAAAACATAGGCATCTTCTTGAAACCACTAGAGATTTGTGTTTTCAATCTAATTTACCAACTAAATTTTGGGATGATAGTGTTTTGTGTGCCACATATCTCATAAACAGAATGCCTTTAAGAGTTTTAGAGTACAAAACACCATATGAAAAGCTATATCAAATTCCTCCCTCTTATTCTCATCTCAGGACATTTGGATGTTTGTGTTTTGTGTCCACTTTTTAAGGTTAATAGAGCAAAACTTGAGCCTAAAGCTTTGCCTTGTGTTTTTCTAGGTTATCCTAGCACTCAAAAAGGATACAAAATTCTTCATTTGGATACATATAAAGTAACAATTTCTAGAGATGTCATTTTTCATGAGACTAATTTTCCTTTCCATTTACGGTCTTCCAATTATGAATTTGTGTTTCCCTAAAAATTTGTCTTACCTCATGATCTGCAGCTTATTATTACTGCACGACCTGCAGCTTATTATTGGCTGAACCTTTGGGGAATTTGAAGCCTACTAGGAGTATTTGCACCTTGGTGGGGATTTTAGGTAGCCTTCTGCATGCATTGTTAGATTTGGGCGCTTATTTCCTCTACCTTTGAGCCTTGATCAAGAGTTTGTCTAGGATTTCCCGAGTTTCAAGTGACCGAGCCACCCTTGGGGACGACGAAGGCATTCACTTTTTAGTTAATTTCATTTTTCTCCCTTTTCATTCACTTTTTTTTTCCACATTTTGCGATTAGGCTTTTTCTATGCCGTGTTGGCTTTTATTTTTCGTTTTTTATATTCACCTTTGGAGCCCTTTGAGCTTGAGCCTTTCTTTCTTTGAGCCACATTACAAGCCATTTCCTTTACTTTTCTTTCACCCTTTTAGGTAAGTGAAGTTAGGGGATCTTGGTGTTGCTTAGTATGGTTATGAGCTTTGGAAATGTAAAGTCTAAGCATCTTTAGTTCTCTTATTTGTGAATTTTCATGAGAAATAAAAGCCTACTAAGTGTGAAAAAGGCAACGTCTTCATTAAGTTCAAAAAAAAAGAGAAAAAAAGAAAAAAGAAGCATTTCATTACTAGGAGAAAAAATGAATTTAATCATTAGAATTTTTTTTTTAAAAAAAAATCAAAAACAAAATTCAAAATTTTCCTCCTTCCATTTCTCACAATGAGGACATTGTGTCCTTCAAGCTTGGGGGAGGAATTCAAAAAAAGAAAAAATGTGTTATTTTTGTTTTGATTAGGACCTTGTGAAGTTTTTTTTTTTTGGTCCATTTTGTGTAAGGTTGTTTTATTGAATAAGCTTGGGGGAGGTTATCTCCGGTATTTTGGTTTTAGTGTGATCCCTTGTGTTTTGTACTTCACTTTAGGGCACCACCACATAGTCAAATTCTTCCACACCCTTACCCAAGCCTTACGTTACTTCCATAATAAGTCCTTCCGACCATGCGGGGTTGAGTCCTCCTTGGCTTTTGGGGAACTAGCCAATTATATTGAGCGGGCAAACAAGGGCAGTGATGGGGGTTAACTCTAGCTCCAAAATAAATGAACCATTCACAACGGATCCGTTTTCCCTTTTTCTTTCCGGTTCCTTCGCGGAATCATGAGACACTCCTAGTTAGGTGGATTTTAACTCTTTGGTTGGGTTGAGTTATGTTTGGTAGAACTAGCTTAGGACTATTAGGTTGTGCATAGTTTTCTTAGTTATCTTTCTTTCTTTCTTTTGGGTCAATTTCTTAGGTCCTTTGCATGCCAAGTTTGGCAGAATTAGGAAACTTGTGTTCTTTTATGCGCATTCTCCTATTTCGGCTAGAGAGTTTATTAATCTTCTTTCTTTTCTTTTTAGTCTTAGCTTAATTTGTAGTTGGTAAGAGTTATGGGTTAAACTCTTTGGAAACCCTTACGAGAGCATTCTCGTCCTCATTGGCGACTTTGGGGTTTAAATGGCTTGTTACTTGTGCTAAAAGTGACCGTGATTCCTACGAAAGTGAGTTAGACTTTTTGTTTCCTTTTTTTCTTTAGTTTTCTTTGCTTGAGGACAAGCAAAAGGCAAGCTTGGGGGATTTTGATCGGTCCATTTTGGACCTATTTTCCGGCTTCGTTTCATTTGTCTTTCGGGCCTTTTAGACTTTATTTCTTTGGTTTTTAGTCTTTTAGTATAGAATTAGCTCATTTCATGGTTTCCTTCAATAATGTTGTGTTTTATTTGCTTTCTTGAATAATTAGGCTCAAAATGGAAGCTTTTCAAATGCTCTTGCATATATAGGCTGATTCAAAGACTCATATCTTTTTTTCTATAACTCTTTGTCGGGTGATTCTACTTGGAGAGGATTCCTTATTCCAAGAGCTTTAATTTGATATATTATATGCTCAATTCCGCTAAGAAACGAAGGAGATATGAGCATTTGAAGACCGAGTGCGTAGATCTGCACGACCGTGCAGCTACCCTTCCTTTGAGCACGATCGTGCAGCTTATTACTGCACGGTCGTGCAGCATGCTCGTGCAAAGGTCAGAGAGCCCCTTTTTGGAGTGCACGATCGTGCAACTTGACCTTCATTTCGCCACGACCGTGCAAGGTTCGACTGCACGGTCGTGCAACTAAGTTGCACGACCTGCAGCACGTGAAATGCCCTGTTTTGGCCGTGTATTTTGTTTAATTTTTAGAGTTTAGTTTTTGGGGGGGTTTTTAGGCTTTGTTTTAGACACTAATATGGATAGAATTAGACTTAGATTGATTAGTATGGTACTCAAGATGCTCTCAAGTAAAAAAACACTCTCTCAAGAATTCTTAGTTTTTCAATAATCAAAGTAGTTTAGCAATAATTCTTCAAGTTCTTTTGTTCTCCAATGATTCTCAAGATTCCATTGATTTCCAATCCAAGTTTTATTTTGTTTTCATTGATGTTTAGATTGTAATTCCTTAATACTTGTTGTCATTTTAGTTTTAATAGAATTAGTTTTGATTCATAGAATAGTTTGAATTGAAATTTATGAGTTTTTTTTTTAATGGCTATCATTAGTGAGTAGTTCTTTTTCTAGGGATTGGATGACTTGATGTTATTGATTTAGGGGGTTTATCATTGGATTAGTTTTGTGTTTGAATAATCTTGATTGTATTTTCTCTAGAATTCTTGAACTTAAGCACGATATCTTGGTGAAGTGTTCACGATGAGTTTGGTGATTGTTGATGATTTTGATAATTGCTTTCAAGATTTCCATGAGAATTTCTTAATTGCTAGAGATAGTAATTAGGATTGTGAATTGATATAAGTGATTTGACGAACTCGATTTTGGGTTTTGCTAACTTGACTAATCGAGAGAGGTTAATTTAGCCAATCCTAGAATTTCCTATCGCCTAATCGAGAGAGGGTGTTGAGATTGAGTCCGTTAATGTTTTTTGAATATTCACTTTGCAATTGAGATAATCGAACATGAGTTAATTCAATGATTGTAATTCCTCCGATTGAAATAACATTAGGGAGTCTAATCCTTAGAGTTTTAGTCATTTGATATTCAATTTGTGTAGTATTCCAATTCAATTCGCTTAGTTTTCAATTCATTTGTTCTAGATTAGATTCAATTTCACTTTTCACTAAACAAAAGAAAAAGACCCTTGGATCAACTTGATTACAACTAGTCCGTATTAGTTCCTTGCGGATCGACCCTAACTCCGCTAATACTACGTGTTAGTTGTTAGATCTTACAAATTGTATATTTGCTTGGCGATTAGTGCCACGACACCCTAGGAGCCGATCACCTCAAATAACATCAAATTTTAATTCTTCAAATTTTGAACATATTTTTCCTCCTTCATCTGAATCTGAGTTGTCATCTACTTCTTCTCCTTCTCTTTTTACTTCTAATTCTCCAAATGATACTTCCTCAAACACATCTTCCACTTCTAATTGTCATGATTCTTCCCCTTCAATTCACATCCTTCTAATTCTCAGCCTATTCTTCCTCAGCCTCCTACTATGCAGTCACCACCAATCTTTTCTCAGCCTCCTCTGTCTCACACACAACCTATTCTTAACAGATATGACAGAAGATGGAAACCTCCTGCATATCTTAATGACTATCAATGTGTTACAAAGAAAACTTTTGCTGCCCTAGTTACTTCTCATTGGTGCAATCTTGTCTCCTCATCTTCTTCCACACATTCTGTTGTTCAAAACATTCCTTATTCAGAACCATCATCTTATCTTGAAGCATCCACTAAACCAGAATGGGTGGAAGCTATGCAAAAAGAAATTCATGCTTTGTCCAAAAACAATACTTGGGATTTAGTTGATCTCCCTTATGGAAAGAAACCAATCAGTTGCAGATGGGTGTATAAAGTTAAATTAAAATCTGATGGGTCCTTGGAAAGATGCAAAGCAAGACTTATTGCCAAAGGCAATACTCAAAAGTATGGAGTTGACTATGATGAGACTTTTTCCCCAGTAGTAAAAATGACTACAATAAGATGTGTTTTGGCTCTAGCTGCTTCTAAGCATTGGGACAATTTTCAACTTGATATAAAAAATGCTTTTCTTCATGGTGATCTACATGAAGAAGTATACATGAATGTTCCTCCAGGTTTTCCTAATCCTCAAAACAAAGTTTGTAAGCTTTAAAAGTCTCTTTATGGCCTTAAGCAAGCAGCAAGGAAATGGAATTCAAAACTTGTTCATGCTCTAAAATCTCAGGGTTTTCATCAAAGTAAAAATGATTATAGTCTTTTTCTAAACAAATCTGGAGATGATCTCACAGATCATCTCATCTTGAAGCTTTGAAGCACACTCTCAGCTATGTCAAAGCTACTTCTAGCCAGGGTATTCTTCTACAAGGTTCTGATCAGTTGGTGTTGTAGGCTTTTAGTGATGCTGATTGGGCTTCTTGTTCTGATACAAGAAGATCTGTTACTGGCTACCTTATTCTTCTTGGTTCTTCTCTTATTTCTTGGAAGTCTAAGAAGCAGCCAACCATTTCTAAGTCTTCTAGTGAATCTGAGTACATGGCTATGGCCACTGTTGCTGCAGAACTTACTTGGGTAGTTCGTCTATGGAAGAGCTTGGAGTTCTCTATTTACAACCTGTCACTCGATCTCAATTGTGATAATCAGTCTGCATTGCATATTGCAAGAAATCCTGTATTTCATGAGTGAACTAAACACATAGAGATTGATTGTCACTTTACTCATGACAAGGTAATGGAAGGCCTCATTCAACTGTCCTATCTTCCAACTTCAGATCAGCTAGCAGATCTTTTTACCAAGTCTATTTCTTCTCCACATTTTAAAGAGCTTCTGTCCAAATTGGGCATGTATGATTCTCATACACCTCCCAATTTGAGAGGGGGTATTGGAGTATATAGTAAATAAGTTGTTGTATAACAAATGTATTATGTTATTTTTCTTGTATTTCCTTTCTTTCTCTAATACTTGTAGTTAGTTAGAGTTGTTATAACAACTATATAAAGATTGTTTTGCTTGTAATCAATTCAACGGATTCAATAAAGATTTCCTAAACTTTCAATTCCTTTTCTCTCTTTACTTCAAATTCCATTATGAGCCAAATCTTACAATTCTACACATCCCTTTTTGGGGCTAATCATCATTAAAAATAAATATAGTAGGAGTTTTGTAAGTTGGTTGCTTAGTAATTTATTCAGTTGTAACAAATTATTGCCAACTGTATAATTTGTTACTGACTCTGTTGTGCATTTCTTACATTATGTATCTATATATATACATGTACTGTGAAGTTCAAGAAATAAGATATCTTTCTACATTCTTCTACTCACTTCTTTCTTCCTCTTCAATTCTCTGTGTTCATTTGTTCATGGTATCAGAGCTCCCAGGCTCTTCTATACCCAACAAAAAAATCGTGCATACAATCAGAAGCATTCTAAAATGTACAATATTCATACAATTTATATTATGTACCTAGTTATAATTATTTGTACAGAATAAAAAGAGTTATTTTTATTGTGCTGATTTTCTTTTAGATTGCTTATTTTTTAGATTACTCATTATTTCCATGTTGTTTCCAAATTTAGCTATTAATGAAGAAATTGCCTCTATTGGTTAAACTAACCTATTTACTTAGCTAATGTATGTATTAACTAATTTTAGTTAAGTTATAGTTAGTTATGAATAGTGGTTATAAATACCTAACTATTCTATGATGTTAGTATTGATTCTGTATCAATTAATTTGATCATTTCAACAAGAATTATTCTGTTCTTTTCTTCTCTTTTCTGTTTGTTATCATGCTATCAGAGCTTCTCAATTAGAGATTTTTTTTGTTTTTTTCCATCAAATTTTATCAAATTTCTTCGTCTTCATTTCTTAGCTTCAATGGCGGCAACAACAACAACGAGCTTACCATTGAACCAAGATCCTGCGAGTAAATACTATATCCATCCTTCTGATGCGAATTCAACATAATTAGTTTCTACAAAGTTCAATGAAACAGGGTTTGTGAATTGGAAGAGGGCGATGAAGCTATCTCTTTCTGCAAGAAATAAGCTAGGGTACGGTTTGTCAATGGGAAATTAAAATTAAAAAACCTACTGATTGAACTGCTGAATTTGAAGCTTGGGAAAGATTTAATGACCTGGTTTCGACATGGCTGATAAATAATCTAATAGTATGATTTCTCAAAGTATTATGTTCTTGAATCCGCTGCTGATATTTGGAATAATTTGGAAACAAGATTTGGATTCATTGCTTTGACTGAGTTGTTTTCTTTGGAGCAAAAGTTTACTTCTATTTCTCAAGGTTCTGATTCAATTTTAGAAAAAATTCTCTGCAATTAAATTTGTATGGGATGCATTAGAGGAAGCAGATCCTATACATTTGTGTATTTGTGATAAATGCACTTATAATGCTACAGAAAAGAACCAATTAAGGTGAGAAAGGAAGTTGTTACTTCAGCTTATGATGAAGTTGAAAGAGGATTATTCTACTATAAGAGGAAACATACTTATGCATGATGAAGCCAACCCCTAGTGTCACTGAGGCTTATAGGATCTTTTCTCAAGAAGAGAGCCACAAGGTGGTTTCAGGTGTTACTAATGCACAACAAGATAGCTTGGCATTTTATGCTGATAGGAGGAAACCTAATTTTACCGATCAAAGGTTCTCTGATCTAGGTTTAATCAAAATGGTGGTTACTCTAATCAAAATCAGATACAGAGTAATTTTAGGAAGAATGACCGAGGTGGTTCTTCTTTGTTTTGCACATATTGCAAAATGTCTAATCATACAATTGATAGATGTTATAAATTGAATGGTTATCCTGCTGATTGGAATAAGAATAAGAGGGTAGCAGCAGCTTTGTATCCAGAACAAGAAGAGAATAGTGATACAATGGCAGTCTCAGCTAATCAATATAATCAGTTCATGGAGTATAAGAATATTCAAGGGCAATCAGATCCTTTGGATCAATCTTTGACAACTCGGTTGGAGCAGGACATGCTATGCTTGCCAGCACAGGAAATGCTATGTTGTCAGGTAATTTTTGCTTGCTTTCTTGTTATGGTTTTCAATGACTTTTAGATAGTGGTGCCTCAGATCGCATGTGTTTAAACCTTATAAGTTTTGCTTCTTACCATGCTCTTAAAAAAGGTTTAAATGATTATATCACAATTCCAAATAGAAGCAAAGTTCCTATATAAAGTACATAGCACTGTTAAATTGAATAATGATATTATTTTGGATCATGTTTTGTATGTTTCAGATTTTAAGTTCAATTTGATTTCAGTATATAAGCTTTGAAAGTATTTGAAGTGTGAGTTACATTTTACTCATGACAAATGTTTCCTTTCTAGATAATGTCAAACTTTGGCATTTAAGGTTAGGGAATATGTCTTTCAAACAAATGAAACTTGTTGATCCTGCTAGTTTTGATACACATTCTTGTTTACAGAATGACATTTGTTAGATTTATCCTAAAGCAAGGCAGCATAAACTTCCTTTTACTCGAAGTAGTACTAAGACTACTAGACCTTTTGAAATGATTCATGTGGATACTTGGGGGGCGTTTGAGGTTTAGGACTCATTCTGGTTATACTATGTTCTTGAATATTGTTGGTGACTTTACTAGGTTTACTTAGATTCACTTATTGAAATATAAAAGTGATTTTGTTTCTGTTTTTCACAACTTTGCTACTTTTGTCGAGAATCAATTTAATTTGAATATTAAATGTATGTTTGAGTTCTGATAATGCAAAAGTGTTGTGTGAAGGAGCTATATATTACTATATTTTAGAACATTTTGGGATTTTACATCAAACTAGTTGTAGTGATACTCCAGAACAAAAAGGGTTAGTGGCCTGAGAGGAAGCATAGACATTTATTGGAAACCACTAGAGCTTTGTATTTATAATCTAGGATTCCTGATGAATATTTAGGTGAGTGTATTAAAAGTGTTATATCATTAATAGGATGCCTTTGAAAGTTACACACAACCTATCTCCTTTTGAGAAGCTTTATGGGCATAAAGCTCATTTGGGTGTGTTAAGGACTTTTTGGGTGTTTGTGTTATGTAAGTACTTCAAAAACAGTCATAAATTGGCACCTAGAGCATCTCCAACTGTTTTCTTTGATTATTCTTTAACTCAAAAATGGTATTTGTTATTGGATTTAGAAAGGAGAAAATTGCATGTTTCAAGAAATGTGAGCTTTTATGAAAAACAATTTCCTTTTCAAATTCAACATTCTACTTCTAAAAAATCACATTTATTTGACATTCTCATGTTACCCACCAATGATCCTGATACTACATCAATTGCTTCTCATTTGGAGTACGTGTCAAGATACTTCAAATTCTAATTCAAATGCAAATACGAATTCTTCTACACTTCCAAGGTTTTCATGCTTCTGAACATTCCTCTGAATTTGAACAATTCTCATGCAAATTCATTAATTGATAGTAGTTGTGGTTCAGAACAACCCTCAGCATTTGAGGATTTTACAGAACATATGTTATCCTTTGTCTGTTGACCCAACCCGGATAATTCAGATACCCGGGTTATCCGAATTGGATCATGGGCCAACCAATCCACTCCCCGACAATCCGGGCCGCCCAATCCCTTTTTTACAGGAATTAGGGAGTATTATATACTAGATATGGGAGCAAACAAAACTACTCGTACTTTCATTAATCTGATCGATCATACTAATTACGACTCGATCTGTAAAACAAACATCATTCCGTCAAGCATAGCCTCACAGCAAAAGGGAAAAAGGCCACATTACATTACATTACATTATTCTTGACACAAGTTGAAAAACAAAGCAACAGTACAAATACAAATGAAGCAGCACCTAATTCATTTAAAAAAAACCGAATGAAGAAGCTGATCTGATCTGAAGCTAGAATTTCCTTGTTAACCTCGGCGTTGCTGCCCTTCTCTCTCTTTCCATCCTCCGGTATCATACCCACCGAGACTCCCTCCTTTCTCGCCGCCTCCAACTCCACGAGCCCGGTCACCCCCCATCTCCTCGAACTCATGGGGTTGGTCACCCAAACGGGTCACCTCAATACGCTCCGTTCTCTCTCCCATCGCTCCACGGGCCTGCCCACCCATTCCCCGACCCGTATCATACCCTCCAACACCGGTGGTGCCCGTGGTGTAGTGTCCGGGCTGGTAAGCACCCGTGCTATCATATGTGCCCGTCACCTCAGTGGCGTGGACGGGCACACCAGCCTGGTACCCACCAGTAGTGGGCTCCATACCGGCACCTGTCCCATAGGTGTAACCTTGTTGGGTATCAGCACCAGCACTGGAGCGGTGCAGCTGCTGCTGCTCGCCACTGCCGGTGCGATAATCAGTAGGGTCATACCCCGGTGCGCCCATATTTGTCATGGACGCTCCAGTAGACCCAGGAGCTCCTAACGGATCACGGGCACCAGGTGCGCCTGTGGTTCCTGGAGCTCCCATCCCACCACCTTGTCCAGGGGCGGTGGTTCCCGATTGCCTAGTTTGACGACTAGCCATATTTTTGTTATTTTTTTTTAGGTGAACAAAGTTTGTTGATTTAGTATTATGTATATAGTTTGGATGAAATTGTATTTTATTTTAGAAATATGAAATTGTGTACGTCGGAAATAAGAAGTTGCATGTGTGAAATTATATACTACGTATAAAAGTATCGTAGATGAGGATAGAGGTGGGGTGGTGGCATATGCAATGCGGTGGAAGATGAGTTGCTGCGGCCATAATACGACACGTAGCTGAAAGGTTGCGTGGCTGATATTTGAAGTATTTGGGTTGACACACTGCTTTTTTTTTGGGGATCAGAATCTATGTTTAGAAACGTAGCGGTAGCGCCATGTTCAATCCAACAAATCAGTAGTTTGGGGTTATAAAATGTTGAAAATGTTAAGAAATATTGGACGAGAAGGGGAATAGAGGATTTTGTATACTGCAAAGGAATTGTATTTCAGTGTATCTTTCAATACTGAGAGTACCTCAATATTTATAGAGGAATGATGTTGTTTCCTTTTCTCCATAAAATGATGGCATTCACCCATTTAATCAAACTTAGGCCATCCACAGCAGCAAACCTAAATAAAAGGTTCACACATTTCTCTCTCCATTTCTCTCTCCTCCACCTCAGCAAACCCAACCATTTACAATTTACCTCTTAACAACAAACCATAACAAAAAGGTTCACCCTTTTCTCTCTCCTACCTTTTCCCACCCCACCATATTTTCTCTCTCCTCCATTTATTTTACACCATAATTTTAAACACCTATTTATAATTAACATGGGTAAGTATATTTAATTCGCTTAATTTTAAATAACATATTAAATTACATCGTTAATAATTAATTTTTTTTTGATGATTTAATTATACTTAAATCGAATAATTGTACATAATATCTTTAAAAAATTAACTCGATTATCCCTTTCGTTAAAACATTTAAATTAACATAGCTCGTTACTTATAATTAATACATATTAATTAACAATCGCAATTATAAAACGAACATTAATTAAACAAACTTGACTACTCATTAATATTAAAACTTATGCATTACTCTACAATAAAACGATTATCATCCTACTCATTGTCACTTCCTCCAAACTTGTTCCAAATATGTTCCACAAGATCCTTTTTAAGGGACAAATGAGTTTGCTGATCTTCAATTTGAGCCTTATGACGTAAATATAAGTTTATATCCACAATTCGATTTGTGTGATATTGGAAATCTCCATCATCATCTTCCTCCAAACTTGTTCCAAATATGTTTCAAAAGCCGTTGTAAATATAGTCGTTGGAATATAGCCGTTGGAATATAGCCGTTGGAAATATAGCCGTTGTAAATATAGCCGTTGTAAATATAGCCGATGGAAATATAGCCGTTGGAAATATAGCTGTTGGTAAAAAAAAATATGACAAAACTATATCAATATGGGTATCTACTTGTAGAGAATTTAAAAATATAAATTTTGGTGCAATTAGTTTTTTTTTTTTAAATTACCCTTTTTTAGTTATTTTAATTATAAGTTAAAACACTTACATGATTTTTTTCTCTCTCCTCCCCTCTCTCCTCTCCTCTCTCCTGGCGTGGCAGCAAACCGTTGGTAGCTGTTGTTTTCTTTTTTTTTTTTGTAATGAATGTCAGACCTTTCAGCACCGAACGAGTTCGGTTTTCCGAACTTTTTTCATTCAGTTTGCTACCCAACCATTTCCCAGTTTGCTGTTAAGGCAGATTTTTAATGGTTTGCTGTTTGCAAACCTTTTTGGGTTCACTGCTAAGGATGCCCTTACTATTGCATGAATAGTACTACTATTCATGAACAATAGCCATAATAATGCATCATAACACTCCCCCTTGAATGCCGCTCTTTATGTAAATACATGCTAGTTAGGAACTTCGTCAGGAAAAACCCAATGGGATAAAAACCTGATAAAATATACATATATATATATATATATATACAGTGTATACATTCTCCCTCTAAATCTAACATAGGTCATGAAGATGTCGCATTCCAATTTTGTACACCAATTCTTCAAATTTCTTGGATGGAAGTGCTTTAGTAAACAGATCAGCGAGATTGTCACATGATCTGATTTGTTGAATGTTAATCTTTCCTTCCTTCTGAAGATCGTGTGTATGAAACAGTTTTGGTGTCAAATGCTTGGTTCTGTCTCCCTTGATATAGCCTGTGCTTACTTGAGTAATGCAAGCTTTATTGTCTTCATAGATTATTGTTGGATTTTCTTTAATAGCTTTCATCCCACACGTTTCTTGAATATGACTGATTAATGACCTGAGCCATACACATTCTCGTCCTGCCTTATATAAAGCAATCAACTCTGCATGATTTGATGATGTTGAGGTCAAAGTTTGTTTTGTTGGCTTCCATGATATTGCAGTTTCTCCATAGGTGAAAACATATCCATTTTGTGATTTCGCCTTTTGAGGATCTGACATATAACCAGCGTCTGCATATCCTACGAGGGTGGCACCTTCTTTTGACTGATAATATAGACCAAGATCTTTGGTTCCTCGAAGGTATCGGAGTAAGTGTTTGATTCCATTCCAGTGTCTTATTGTTGGTGCATTGTTGTACCTGGCTAATAAATTTACTGCAAAAGCGATGTCTGGTCTTGTATTGTTTGCTAGGTACATTAAGGCACCAATTGCACTGAAGTAAGGCACTTCTGGACCAAGAACCTTTTCATTTTCTTCTTGTTGTCGAAATGGGTCATCTTTAATATTTAACGATCGAACTATCATGGGGCAGTTTGTTGGGTGTGCTTTGTCCATATAAAACCGTTTAAGAACTTTCTTAGTGTAATTTGATTGGTGGATAAAAATTCCTCTCTTGAGGTGTTCGATTTGTAAACCAAGACAAAATTTGATTTTCCCAAGATCTTTCATCTCAAATTCCTTCATTAAGTGTTTTGCAGTTATTCCGAGTTCCTTGGGAGTTCCGATAATATTTAAATCATCAACATAAAATGCTATGATAGCGAATCCTGATTGAGATTTCTTGATGAATACGCAAGGGCTAATTTGATTATTTTTGAATCCTTCTTTCGTGAGGTATTCACTAAGGTGGTTATACCACATCCTCCCTGATTGTTTTAGCTCGTAAAGAGATTTTTTCAATTTTACAGAAAGCATTTCCCTAGGTTTGTTACTTTCTGGTAACTTGAGCCCTTCGGGAATTTTCATGTAAATATCAGTATCAAGTGCCCCATATAGATAACGTTGAACCATGTTTGATTTGATGGATGACAAACCAGTTCTCTATACTTGATTGCTATGCATGTTTTTAATTGAAGAGGTTAATTCAAGTGAGAACTCTTCAAGGCAAATCTGAAGACCTTGAGATACTTGAAGAATCAGAAGTCAAGAGCTTGAAATCTTTTAATTTATGTACTTCTAGGATCTTCTTGTAAAATAGACTTAGGAAAATATTCTTTGTGTTTTTAAGTAAAGAGCAAAAAGATTTTAAGTTTATATCCAGTAAAGAGAACAGGCCAAGAACAAGCTAAGAACAGACAAAGAACAAGCTTGGAACAGTTCTCTTTACCAGATGTAGACTTAGTAGTACTGAGACCACTGTGGGAACAGACCTCAGTATTATGCACGTGCACTTAAGTGATCCGTACCAATTTTCGTGTTCAAAATTATTTTTGAAAATTTATTTGAAAAATATTGATCACTTATGTTTTGGAAATCTGCCAAATTGATTCACCAAATCAGCTTTGCAATGTACTTGTTTGGACTCTAGTGTACTTTCCACTACATGTAGGGAAGGAGACAAAGGTCTGAAATAGGTGCCTTTGCAATTGTGTCAGCTGAGCTTGTTTGCACAATTTAGGCAAGTCTCCAAGCACACTTCTAGGGGACGGTTTTTTCTTGCCTATATAAACAATCTTTTGAAAAAACCCTAGAAGACTTTTTCTCTCCAAAGAAAACGAAGTCATATTTTCTGAGAGTCTATCCTTAGAGCAAAACCATCACCATATCCATCTTTAAGAGAAAAACTTACGGAGATTAAAGTTTGTAATATTTGAACCACTTAGAGGGAAGTGGTTGGAGAGTGTTCTGTGAACACTGAGTGAACTGTTAGAGTTAACAGTTGGGTAATTAAGTGTTACAAAGTTGTAGCATTTAATTGAGTGTGTAACCTTGTTATTATTCTGAGCTGATTAATAATATTGGTGAGAGAGTGGAGGACGTAGGCTTGTTTAGAAGCCGAACCTCGTTAAATCTTTGTGTCCCTACTCTTTATTTACTGTTCTATCGTTATTCTCACAAAAAGATAAACAAACCTTGAAAACGATTGAAAAAACGCACATACTCAATTCAACCCCCCCCCCCTTCTTGAGTATACATTGAACTTACAGATATGCAGTTACAACATCCATTAGGCGCATTTGTAATTTTTCAGACACAACCAAACTTACCAGAAACCTTAATGTAGTTGCATCAACTACCGGAGAATATGTTTCATTATAATCGATCCCTGGTATTTGAGAAAAACCTTGTGCCACAAGTCTTGCCTTGTATCTTACTATCTCATTTTTCTCATTTCGTTTTCTTATAAACACCCATTTATATCCAACTGGTTTTATATCTTGTGGTGTTTGAACAATTTGTCCAAAAACTTTGCGTTTTTCAAGTGAATTTAATTCTGTTTGGATTGCCTCTTTCCATTTTGGCCAATCATCTCTGTGACGACACTCATTCAATGTTTTTGGCTAACTATCATTTTCATCATATGTTATCTCAACCGCTACGGAGTAAGTAAAGATCTCATCTATGACAACATTTTTTCTATTCCATTGTTTCTTTGTAACAATATAATTTATTGACATTTCATTGTTGTCAACATCATTATCTTTGTTGTCATTTTCATTCTTAATTTCCTAGTTATCGATTGAGATGATAGTATTGATTCCATTTACCATTTCTTCTTGTTTTTTCAATTTTCTTGGTTTAGAATCTTTTGAACTAGGTGGCCTTCCACGTTTTCTACGCGCAATAGAATCTTTATCATCAGTCTTATTACCAACAGGAATTTCAATACTTGCAGGGGCATTTTCTGTCGGGATATGCGATTTTGTTACTTTCTTAGCATCTACAAATGCATCAGGCAATTGGCTTGCAATACCCTGTAGATGGACAAGTTTTATAACTTCTTGTTCACAAGAATTTGTCCTTGGGTCTAAGTATTGTAATTGTGTTGATTTCCATGTAATTGGGTCTAAGTATTGTAATTATGTGGGTCCATCTCTCCCCCTAAGGCTGGGAACATCATTTCGTTGAAATGACAATCAGCAAATCTTGTTGTAAACATATCACCAGTTATTGGTTCAAGATATTTAATGATGGAAGGGGATTCATATCCCACATAAATTCCCAACCTTCTTTGTGGACCCATTTTTGTCCGTTGAGGTGGGGCAATAGGGACATATACAGCACAACCAAATATTTTTAAATGTGATACATTTGGTTCTCGTCCAGAGATCAACTGGAGTGGTGAAAACTGATGATAAGCCGTTGGCCTTAATCTTATTAATGTTGCCGCATGAAGTATTGCATGGCCCCAGGCAGAGGAAGGCAATTTTGACCTCATCAATAGCAGTCTTGCAATTAGTTGCAATCTCGTAATCAGTGATTCTGCGGGACCATTCTGTGTATGAACATGAGCAACAGGGTGCTCCACCTCTATTCCAATGGACATACAATATTCGTTAAATGTTTGGGATGTAAATTCCCCAGCATTATCAAGTCTTATTTTCTTGATTGCGTGATCCGGAAAATGAGTTCTTAGCCGGATAATCTGGGCAAGTAATTTAGTAAATGCAATATTTCTACTTGATAAAAGGCTCACATGTGACCATCGTGTTGAAGCATCAATCAACACCATAAAGTATTTGAATGGTCCACTGGTAGGATGAATAGGCCCACATATATCTCCTTGAATCCTATGTAAAAATGATGGAGATTCAGTGGCTATTTTGTTCAATGATGGTCTCGTTATTAATTTGCCAAGTGAGCATGATGCGCATGATAACTCATCAAACTTGGGAATCCTAACATCATTGATTGAATGTCCATTTGAATTTTTAATAATTCTATGTATCATTCCAGTGCTAGGATGACCCAATTGGTCATGCCATAAATTAAGCAATTTATGGTCATCTAACCTTTTGTTAGATATCATGTTTATTTCGATTGGACGTATATGGATAAGATATAGCCCTGATGAATATGCTGGCAATTTCTCATACATATATTTCTTACCACATCTTTCTGTCGTGAGGTATAGATATTCTTTTCCATGTGATACCATTGTTTCTAAATGATAACCATTTTGACGTACATCTTTGAAAATTATGAGGTTTCTTCGAGATTTACTCGAGTATAATGCGTCATGAATTATTAATTTTGTTCCTTTAAGGAGTATCATGCAAGCCTTCCCAGAACCTTCTATTAATTTTTCTGATCCAGAGATCGTGTTTACATTTGCTTGAAACATCTTCAGTTCTAAAAAATATTCTATATTTTTCAAGATAGTGTGCGTTGTCCCACTGTCCAAAAGACATTGATTTTGAGGCCCATGCATATCCATAGCTTCATAATAAATGTGATATTAGTAATAAAATAAAAAGGTACATCTTATTGATAATAAAAAGGGGAATACATTACCAAAGTTTTAAAAAAAACGAAAAATTACATGAAAAAAAAAAACTTAAATAACATCATATTGCAATTACGAGATTAATTGTTGTTGTTGTTAAACACATCAGCTTCATCCATAAAGAAATCAGATACATCTAAGCTAGGCATAGATGTGCTTGCTCTAACAACAAAATTTGCTTCTGCTGTCTTCCCTTTGTTTTTCAAGGAAGCTTGATATAAGTCTGCAAAATGTTTGGACGTACGACATGTACGTATCCAATGCCCAGCCATGCCACATCTATTGCAGATATCTCTTCCTTTAGCAGGAGCAAACTTATGATTAATGATTTCTTTGCCCCTATGCTTATTTGAGTTTTTAAAATTTTTACCATTTGGGGAAAAATGGTGTCTACCACGTCCACGTCCCCTACCACAGTAGTTTCCACGGCCTCTACCATGGTAATTGAACTTTCCATGCCCATTTCTATGAGCAAAATTTGCTTCATGTGGATGTGATATTTCTAGGGCATTCGCCTCATTTATTGCCTTAGATCCAGTGGGTCTAAGGTTATGATTCTTCAATACAAGACCATTATTCTGTTCAGCAACGAGCAACAAAGAGATCAACTCAGAATATTTATTGAGTTCTTTGTTGCGGTATTGTTGTGATGTTATCATATCTTGTGGATGGAAAGTGGACAACGTTTTCTCAATCATTATTTTGTGTGTGATTGGGTTATCACAATATTGCAGCACTGTTGCAATTTTGAATATTGCAGAATTATAATCACTGACAGATTTAAAATCCTGAAACCTTAGGCTTGTCCAATCATATTGGGCCTTAGGTAGGAGCACCGCTTTATGGTGTCCAAACCTATCATGAAGATTTTCCCATAATGTCTTGGGATCATCCACCCTTAGATATTCAGATTTTAATCTATTGGTTAAATGGTGTCTTAGAAAGACAACCACTTTAACTTTTTCTTGCACAGTGGCAATTTTTGGTACTATAATTGTATTTGTAACTGCATCAGTGATATCATCCTTCGCAATGGCATGTTCCAAACCTTGGGCCTTTAGGTTTATTTGGGCGTCTACCGACCATTCTAAGAAATTTTGGCCGGATAATTCGAGTGCATTGAATTGTCTTTTCATAACGTCTGCCATTTTACTATAATCAAATAAATACAAATATTAATATTTCGTATGCATTAATTTTAGTTATGAAACAATATTAATAATGAACTAATAAACATTATCTTCTCCCCCTTAGTTCATCATTAAAGTTCATAAAAAAAATAAAATAGATAAATAAAAAAACCTTAACTAACACAAGAAAATGACATTGAAACATATAAAAACAAACTAATATCAAAATAATATACTTAGTACAAAATAAGAAAGGAAAAAACATGCATTTTAAAAAAAATTAATACATACCTACTTATTAATAATCATAAAAAATACAATAGCTACAAATAAGACAAATAATGCAGCTATTAGAAGTAAGTAAACTTCTAATGCTCGTAAATCTTCCTTAACTGAGGAGGTTTCTCAGTGGTTGTTGTGGTAGTCATGTTGGGTTTTTTTTTTTTTTTTTTGTTTAAGATGAAGATGGAGAAAGAGAGAAAAAATGATAGGAGTGAAAAATGAAGATAAGATAAGGGGTGTGTGGTAAAATGGATATGGGAAATCTTCCTTTTATAAGAAATTATCTCAACTGTATTATACACTGTTTAATATTATACTGGGAAAAAAATGTATATGATTATATCTATGTGGATTTAGTAGCATAAAGGTTCATTTTAGAAAGATATTATGTAAAATCTTCATTTTGATCAACAATATTGCAATTAAAAAAAATGTAGCTAATGCCTATCAAAATAAAAATGTAGACATAATAATGCTTATATTTATAAGAATAAAATATAAACAAAACATAAAGGAAAAAAAAATAAACATAAATAACATAGCCGAACATATAGGCGGCAACCAGTCCATATAGGCGGTTTTAAATAAACATAAATAGCATAGCCGACCATATAGGCGGCAACCAGTCCATATAAGCGGTTTTGATAGCATACAAAAAAAAATTATTATTATTATTGTTATTATATTGGTTGATTAGTATTTTGATGACGTTTGTCACTAGTAGTAGAGGGTCCTTCTTCGTCGTCTCTTTTCCTTTTATTTTGTGGTGGTTGTGTTGGATTTTCATTTAGGCTAGGGACAGGTGGTCGTGGGTTAACCCCAACAGGGATGCCAATAAGGGGATTAATCCGTTGGGACGGGTGAACAATTGATCGTGTCGGATTTGTGATACTAGGTTCAACATTTTGCTCTATAATAAAATATATGCTAGAAAAGGATATATTACTTAGAGTAGTATTGATCACGTTCCCTTGGGGGTCCATATTTTAGTGAGGAGAAAATGAAATTTATATTGATTATTGGATAAAAGAAACTACCTGTTTGTTGCTAGAAAATTGGGAGCAAACTCGTGCTGATAATGTGTTAAGAAATATTGGACGGGATGGGGAATAGAGGATTTTGTATACTGCAAAGGAATTGTATTTCAATGTATCTTTCAATACTGAGAGTACCTTAGTATTTATAGAGGAAGGATGTTGTTTCCTTTCCTCCGTAAAATGATGGCATTCACCCATTTAATCAAACTTACTATTGCATGAATAGTACTACTGTAACGACCCTGATTTTATAGGTATTTCTGCCGGATGTTTATGTGTATTTATGTGTTGATATGTATGGTTCAAATTTATTTTTGAACTATTTATTTTATTTTATGTGAATAACTTCGATTTAGTTCGAAGTATTTTATTTTGATTAGTTATTATTTATTTTTATTATTATTTAATTAATTAGAATTTTATTATTTAATTTTCTAATTAATTATTTAATATTTTGGGCTAAATCGATTTAAGCATGATTAATCATGCAATTTTTGTAAATTAGCCCAATTAATCACGAGAGCCAATTTGGCCCATTTTGGCTCATGAAAACCGGTCCCCTTATGTGCGCATGGCAAGGTTAGTTTTGCCACTTGCCTCATGTTCACACCTTAACTAACCTCTATATATAGGAGGGTTAGTAAGGCTTGAGGATTTTTTTGCTCATTTGCCATCTTATGCCCTTGCCATCAAAAGTTCAAACACAAACTCCCTCTCATTTGCTCCCAATCCACACGCCATTTTTGGCTCTTCCAAATCAACCATTTGTTCATCATCTTTTCAATACCCAAACTTAAAGATTCAACTTCCATTGATCTTTAAGTATCTAAACACAAAACTAAACCACATAATTTGCATTCAAGATCTATAGTTCGGGTTGGTTTTGGGTCGTGTTCGTGTGGGTGTTCGAGTGGTGATCGTGTTGGTGCCGTGCAAGGGTCGTGTGGTGCCGTGCAAGGGACGGTGGTGCTCGTGTGGTTCGTGCTAGGCAGCCGTGCTGGGCAGCCGTGGTGCTCGTGTGGTTCGTGGTGGTGTTCGTGCCTAGGCCGTGCCGTGCGTGGTGGTCCGTGTGGTTTGGGCCGTGTGTTTTAGTTTCCAGGCAGCGAGTTTTTGAGTGTTTACCTTGTTAATCTTCTTCAAGGTAACATACTTTCTCAACTTAATTGGTGTACTATGATTCATAGTATAGATTAAATGAACAAGATTAGTTTATATGAAGTTTTGATCATGTTTTGAGTATGATTGCAAATCTGATTTTTAAGTGGTTTAATGATGATTTGATGATTGAATATGATGATTTAATGAGTGTTTATGTTGGTATTAAGTCTATGTTAATCATGTTCAAGTTTGATGAACTTTAGATGCTAAGAAGTGCTGATTTCATGTGTTGAATTGTGTAAGTATGCGTGTGGTTTATGTATGAGTGGATGAGTTCTTGATTCTTGGATGAGTTCTTGGTTGAAGTTCTTGAATCTTGATTGAGTTCTTGATTGAAGATCTTGAATCTTGGATGAGTTCTTGATGAGTTCTTTGAGTTCTTGATGAGTTCTTTAAGAGTCTTTATGAGTTCTTGATTAAGTCTTGAAAGTTAAAGAAAGTTAAAGAAAGGATTAAAGAAAGTGGTTAAATGATATAAGATGTTTGGTTTACATGTTATTTTCTTAATTCAAGGCGTAAGATGCAACTTAAGAAGTAACTAAGAATGTAAACTTCGGATTTAAAGGTTTAAAGATAGTTAAAGATTAGCTTGATTTCGTTACTAGACGCCTAATTCGTAGAGTAAGATTCTATGTTTTTGGGTTAAGACGTTGCCCCTATCCTAACCGCGGTATTGGGATAGTGATTACCACTATGTCGTCTTTGACGTGGATTTCCAGTAAGATTGGTTTCATAGGGTTGGGAGTAAGATTCTCAGTCCTGGCATAGTTGGAAAGTTCGTTCGCGTAAGATGCGTTCGTACGTGCGTAGTCCGGTCTAGTATGCGAATGATTGCGCCAAAGATAAGTTTGGATAAGTTAGTTGAGTTGAGCATGTATATTGGTATGATTTCGCATGATTTGATGTTATGATTTGGATTTTTGGTTTATGCTATGTTCTTGTGTATTCCCGTTAGGGTGAGACAGTTATGTTACTCACCATTGACGGTGGACTATTGTTGTTTTTCAGGTAATGCTGATGGTGAGGTTCTCGCTTAGCTTTGGGTTGGGCGAGCGCCGATATAGTTTTATAGTTGTACTTTTGATGTTATTCTATGATTTCAGATAGTGTTGAACTTTGGTAGTAATACTTGTTTACTTTTGCTATAACTCTGACATGTGATTAGAGTTACGTTTATTAGTAGTAGTTTGACTTTTGGATTAGTAATGTGCAAACTTGTGGGTAATTGTAGTTTTTGGTTTACTAATAAAGTATGTTGAGGTTTTGTTTTAATTTTTAAGTATTTTGGGTTGTTAGTTCTGGCTATTCGACTCGTCGGTTTCTTCCGCGCCGATTTAAGCGAGTCGGGTCGTCACAGTTGGTATCAGAGCCGAATAGGTTTTAAGTGAAGTTTTAGGATTTGAGTTAAACCCGGGAGTTGAGAGCTTTACTATTCCCGAGTGATAAAACCAAAATTTAGGATAAGTAAAGGGAGAAGAGTTGGGTAGAAAGACCGGGATAAGATCTTTTCTATTTTCTTTTTCTCTCTTTATTTTATATACTTGATTGTGGTGGGGTATATGACTGACATTGTATTTCTGGTATGTCTTTTTGTTGTGATGCGTTGCAGCATGTCTACACCTCGCCGGTTGAGTACTGGACGACAGAGGTTGCGGGCACTCGAGGAGGCGATCCTTACGTTGGCGCACCATAGTCGTCATACGCCGAGTACGCAGTCGACGTTCGATCATATCGCACGTCATCGACCTCCGACTTACGCTGGGGTTGCCGACCCCACTATTCTGGAGAGCTGGATCCGCGAGATGGGGAAGCTCTTCGACGCGACGTTCTGTCCCGAGCACGAGAAGGTGCAGATCGCCGCATATTACTTACGTGGAGAGGCCGATAACTGGTGGACGTTAGCTAAGGACGCGTGCTTGCCGTTACATTCGATGTCGTGGATCGAGTTCGTCGATAAGATCCAGGAGCGTTTCTACCCCGACGAGTTGCGGTGGCAGAAATAGGAGGAGTTTCTTACTCTTACACAGGGTAAGATGATTGTCCAGGCCTATACCGATAGGTTTACAGAGTTGTCGAGGTTCGCTACGTCTGTGGTTCCGTCGGAGAAGGATCGGGTCAAGCGCTACATCAAAAAGCTAGATTCTAGGATTCGCGTTCACGTGATCAGTAGTGGAGCGACGACATTTCAGCAGGCCTACGAGGTAGCACTCGAGATTCAGGCATCGACGGCTGAGGAGGATGTGAGCAAGAAGAGAGCTCCGGTTCCGGCGACGACAGCTTCATTTAAGAAGCCCCGATTTAGTGCACCTAGCAGTACCCTTCCGACCACGAGTTCGCATAAGGGTTCCGATGGCTCGAAATGCAGAGGATGCGGCCGAGACTTCCATCCAGGGAAGCGGTGTGATGGTTCGCCCATAGCGTGTTTTATATGCAGAAAAGAAGGCCATAAGGCGTCAGTATGCCCCGAGAGGAAGCCAGACACTGAGGTTAAGCAGCTTCCGGCACCGACAAAGACTCCGGTGAAGAACCGGGTCTACTGTATGACTGAGGCGGAGGCCGAGGTTCAGCCTGACGTCATATCAGGTAGATTTCTTGTCTCTGGTGTGTTAGCTTTAGTATTGTTTGATTCTGGTGCTACTATCTCTTTTGTGGCTAGTAGTTTTGCCTCGAGGTCTAATCTTCGTGGCAGCTTTCCTGTTAGTTCAGTTATAACTCTCCCTTCTGGAGAGGATTTTATTTGTCAGCGCGAGTTCCGAGGAGTGCCTATCGTGATAGCTGGGGAGCAAGCGACGGCTGATCTAAAGGAGTTCCTACTGATGGAGTTCGACGTAATACTTGGTATGGACTGGCTGTCGAGGTATCGAGCGATCATTCGTTGCCGAGATCAGTCAGTGACATTCCGAGGACTTCAGGGCAACCGAGTTACCTACTCTGGGTTCGTCCTTAAGAAAGGAGTAAAGGTAATCTCTGCCTTGAAAACGAGGAAACATCGCCAGAAGGGCGATATGGTGTACCTATGTCAGGTAAGGGACTTGACTGAGGAGCGTCCGTTGGACGATATACCTGTAGCGAGGGATTTCAGAGACGTATTTCCTGATGAGCTACCGGGAGTTCCACCCGAGCACGATGTCGAGTTTAATATCGACTTAGCACCCGGGACAGCGCCGATTTCTAAGGCACCTTACCGGATGGCACCATCGGAGTTGCAAGAGTTAAAAACACAACTCCAGGATTTGATCGATAAGGGTTTCATTAGGCCGAGCGTTTCTCCGTGGGGAGCACCTGTGCTCTTCGTGAAGAAGAAAGATGGTAGTATGCACCTGTGCATAGACTACCGAGAGTTGAATCGGGTAACTATCAAGAATAAGTACCCGTTGCCTAGGATTGAGGACCTGTTCGATCAGTTGCGATGAGCAGGAGTGTTTTCGAAAATAGATCTTCGATCTGGATATCATCAGATTCCAGTCAAGAAAGAAGACATTCCGAAAACTACTTTTCGTACTAGATATGGCCAATACGAGTTCGAGGTGATGCCCTTTGGCCTCACTAATGCGCCAGCCGTGTTCATGGACCAGATGAACCGGACATTTCACCATTTACTCGATAAGTGTGTCGTAGTATTTATAGACGATATCTTAGTCTATTCGAGAAATGAGTCTGAGCATACGGAACATCTCCGGATGGTACTCGAGATATTACGTAGTCATAAGTGGTTCGCGAAACTTTCCAAGTGTGAGTTCTGGCTTCGCGAAGTAGCATTTCTGGGACACGTAATTAGTAAGGACGGCATTAAGGTAGACCCGGCTAAGATTAAGGCTGTAGTTGATTGAAGTAGCCCGAGAAATGTGGCGGAAATTCGTAGTTTTCTGGGTTTGGCCGGATACTATCGACGATTCATCCAGGACTTCTCCAAGATTGCTAGGCCGATGTCTAGTCTCCCACAGAAGGAGGTCCACTTCGTTTGGACGGAGGCTTGCGAGCAAGCATTCCAGCAATTGAAACAGAGATTAGTCTATGCTCCTATACTTACCCTTCCAAACGATGAGGAAGAATTCGAGGTCTATAGTGATGCTTTGAAGAGTGGCCTAGGATGTGTGCTCATGCAAGGCGGGAAAGTCATCGCTTACGCATCGAGACAATTGAAGGTGCATGAGCGTAACTATCCTACGCATGACTTGGAGTTAGCGGCTATAGTGTTCGCGCTCAAAATCTGGAGGCACTATCTCTATGGTGGTTCGTGTAGAGTATTCACGGATCACAAGAGCCTCAAATACATCTTTACTCAAAAAGACCTCAATGTGAGGCAGAGACGATGGCTTGAGCTGATTAAGGACTACGACCTGACGCTTAACTATTGCGAGGGCAAGGCGAACTTAGTCGCAGATGCACTAATTCGTAAGCATCGCTTGAGCTTCAGTAGAAGCCGTAGTTCCGTCAGACTTCGTCTGACAACTATGAGTGCTGAACCTGATCTGATTCAAGAATTGCGCGAGGGTCAGCAGAATGACCCGCAGTTAGCTAGGATTCAAGAGGCTCTGCGGTAAGGCAAAGCCGTAGGTTTCGAGATCCCTTCCGATGGTAGTCTGCGATTCCGAGGGAGGTAGTGTGTACCGGACTGTTCTGATCTTAGGAACAGAATTATGTCTGAGGCACATAACTCGCCCTACTCTGTTCATCCTGGAGGTAACAAGTTGTACCAGGACCTCAAGGGCCAATTCTGGTGGCCTAAGATGAAGAGGGACGTAGCAGAGTTCGTAGCTCGATGTTTAGTCTGTCAAAAGGTTAAAATCGAGCATCAGAGACCAGGAGGTCTGTTCCAGCCACTACCTATTCCGACCTGGAAATTTGAGTCGATATCTATGGGCTTTGTGGTTAGCTTACCCACCTGTAATGGCTTGAATGCTATTTGGGTCATAGTGGATAGGTTGACCAAGGTCGCTAGATTCATTCCGATGAAGATGACCTGGTCTATGGAGCGTCTAGCAGAGGCATATACTCAGGATATTATTCGACTTCACGGAGTTCCGAGGGAGATCGTTTCTCATCGGGATCCGAGATTTCTATCTCGTTTCTGGAAATCAGTTCAGGAAGCCTTTGGGACGAAGCTGAAGTTGAGCACCGCTTTTCATGCGGCGACCGATGGTCAGACTGAGAGGACCATCCAGACTTTGGACGATATGCTCCGAGCATGCACTCTGGAGTACCATCATTCTTGGGTACGTATGCTCTGTTTGATAGAGTTCTCTTATAACAATAGCTATCACTCCAGCATCGAGATGGCTCCGTACGAGGCCCTGTATGGCAGGAAATGTCGGAGTCCTATATGTTGGAATGATATTAGTGATTCTGTGGCTTTAGGACCTGAGATGGTATGCGATACTATCGAGAAGGTCCGAGTCATCCGGTCTAAGATGCAGGCCGCTCAGAGTCGTCAGAAATCCTACGCCGATAATCGACGTAGACCGCTGGCTTTCGAGGTAGGTGACAAAGTCTTGCTTAAGGTTTCACCATTCAAAGGAGTGGCACGCTTTGGTCAGAAGGGGAAACTCCGACCGAAATATGTGGGACCTTACGAGATACTGGAAGGGGTTGGGAAGGTGGCATACCGATTGGCGTTACCACCTAGTTTATCTAGTGTGCATGACGTATTCCATGTTTCCCAGCTAAGGAAATATGTACATGATCCTACCCACATTATCCCAGTGGAGTCGGCCACGCTTGAGCCGAATCTGACTTTTGAGGAGCGACCCGTCCAGATCTTGGATCAGGAAGTGAGGACCCTTCGGCGTAAGCAAGCCCAGCTCGTCAAGGTGTTGTGGACAAATAAACACCATGAGGAGGCGACTTGGGAGACAGAGGCGTCCATGAGGCAGAAGTACCCGGAGTTGTTTGAGGGTGAGCGATCTCCTTTGCCTTAAATTTCGGGACGAAATTTCTTTAAGGAGGGGAGGTTGTAACGACCCTGATTTTATAGGTATTTCTGCCGGATGTTTATGTGTATTTATGTGTTGATATGTATGGTTCAAATTTATTTTTGAACTATTTATTTTATTTTATGTGAATAACTTCGATTTAGTTTGAATTATTTTATTTTGATTATTTATTATTTATTTTTATTATTATTTAATTAATTAGAATTTTATTATTTAATTTTCTAATTAATCATTTAATATTTTGGGCTAAATCGATTTAAGCATGATTAATCATTCAATTTTTGTAAATTAGCCCAATTAATCACGAGAGCCCATTTTGGCCCATTTTGGCTCATGAAAACCGGCCTCCTTATGTGTGCATAGCAAGGTTTTTCCACTTGCCTCATGTTCACACCTTAACTAACCTTTATATATAGGAGGGTTAGTAAGGCTTGAGGATCCTTTTGCTCATTTTCCATCTTATGCTCTTGCCATCAAAAGTTCAAACACAAATTCCCTCTCATTTGCTCCCAATCCACACGCCATTTTTGGTTCTTCCAAATCAACCATTTGTTCATCATCTTTTCAATACCCAAACTTAAAGATTCAACTTCCATTGATCTTTAAGTATCTAAACACAAAACTAAACCACATAATTTGCATTCAAGATCTATAGTTCGGGTTGGTTTTGGGTCGTGTTCGTGTGGGTGTTCGAGTGGTGATCGTGTTGGTGCCGTGCAAGGGTCGTGTGGTGCCGTGCAAGGGTTGTGTGGGCTGTGCAAGGGACGGTGGTGCTCGTGTGGTTCGTGCTAGGCAGCCGTGCTGGGCAGCCGTGGTGCTCGTGTGGTTCGTGGTGGTGTTCGTGCCTAGGCCGTGCCGTGCGTGGTGCTCCGTGTGGCTTGGGCCGTGTGTTTTAGTTTCCGGGCAGCGAGTTTTTGAGTGTTTACCTTGTTAATCTTCTTCAAGGTAACATACTTTCTCAACTTAATTGGTGTACTATGATTCATAGTATAGATTAAATGAACAAGATTAGTTTATATGAAGTTTTGATCATGTTTTGAGTATGATTGCAAATCTGATTTTTAAGTGCTTTAATGATGATTTGATGATTGAATATGATGATTTAATGAGTGTTTATGTTGGTATTAAGTCTATGTTAATCATGTTCAAGTTTGATGAATTTCGGATGCTAGGAAGTGATGATTTCATGTGTTGAATTGTGTAAGTATGCCTGTGGTTTATGTATGAGTGGATGAGTTCTTGATTCTTGGATGAGTTCTTGGTTGAAGTTCTTGAATCTTGATTGAGTTCTTGATTGAAGATCTTGAATCTTGGATGAGTTCTTGATGATTTCTTTGAGTTCTTGATGAGTTCTTTAAGAGTCTTTATGAGTTCTTGATTAAGTCTTGAAAGTTAAAGAAAGTTAAAGAAAGGATTAAAGAAAGTGATTAAATGATATAAGATGTTTGGTTTACATGTTATTTTCTTAATTCAAGGCGTAAGATGCAACTTAAGAAGTAACTAAGAATGTAAACTTCGGATTTAAAGGTTTAAAGATAGTTAAAGATTAGCTTGATTTCGTTACTAGACGCCTAATTCGTAGAGTAAGATTCTATGTTTTTGGGTTAAGACGTTGCCCCTATCCTAACCGCGGTATTGGGATAGTGATTACCACTATGTCTTCTTTGACGTGGATTTCCAGTAAGATTGGTTTCATAGGGTTGGGAGTAAGATTCTCAGTCCTGGCATAGTTGGAAAGTTCGTTCGCGTAAGATGCGTTCGTACGTGCGTAGTCCGATCTGGTATGCGGATGATTGCGCCAAAGATAAGTTTGGATAAGTTAGTTGAGTCGAGCATGTATATTGGTATGATTTCGAATGATTTGATGTTATGATTTGGATTTTTGGTTTATGCTATGTTCTTGTGTATTCCCGTTAGGGTGAGACAGTTATGTTACTCGCCACTGACGGTGTACTGTTGTTGTTTTTCAGGTAATTCTGATGGTGAGGTTCTCGCTTAGCTTTGGGTTGGGCAAGCGCCGATATAGTTATATAGTTGTACTTTTGATTTTATTCTATGATTTCAGATAGTGTTGAACTTTGGTAGTAATACTTGTTTACTTTTGCTATAACTCTGACATGTGATTAGTGTTACGTTTATTAGTAGTAGTTTGACTTTTGGATTAGTAATGTACAAACTTGTGGGTAATTGTACTTTTTGGTTTAGTAATAAAGTATTTTGAGGTTTTGTTTTATTTTTTAAGTATTTTGGGTTGTTAGTTCTGGCTATTCGACTCGTCGGTTTCTTCCGCGCCGATTTAAGCGAGTCGGGTCGTCACAACTACTATTCATGAACAATAGTCATAATAATGCATCATAACATGTTAAGAAATATTGGACAAGAAGGGGAATAGAGGATTTTGTATACTGCAAAGGAATTGTATTTCAGTGTATGTTTCAATACTGAGAGTAACTTAGTATTTATAGAGGAATGATGTTGTTTCATTTCCTCCGTAAAATGATGGCATTCACCCATTTAATCAAACTTAATATTGCATGAATAGTACTACTATTCATGAACAATAGTCATAATAATGCATCATAACACTCCCCCTTGAACGCCACTCTTTATGTAAATACATGCTAGTTAGGAACTTCGTCAGGAAAATCCCAATGGGATAAAAACCTGATTAAGAGATTAATTGTTGTTGTTGTTAAACACATCAGCTTCATCCATAAAGAAATCAGATACATCTAAGCTAGGCATAGATGTGCTTGCTCCAACAACAAAATTTGCTTCTGCTGTCTTCCCTTTGTTTTTCAAGGAAGCTTGGTATAAGTCTGCAAAATGTTTGGACGTACGACATGTACGTATCAATGTCCAGCCATGCCACATCTATTGCAGATATCTCTTTCTTTAGCAGGATCAAACTTATGATTAATGATTTCTTTGCCCCTATGCTTGTTTGAGTTTTTAAAATTGTTGCCATTTGGGGAAAAATGGTGTCTACCACGTCCATGTCCCCTACCACGGTAATTTCCACGGCCTCTACCATGGTAATTGAACTTTCCATGCCCATTTCTATGAGCAAAATTTGCTTCATGTGGATGTGATATTTCTAGGGCATTCGCCTCATTTATTGCCTTAGATCCAGTGGGTCTAAGGTTATGATTCTTCAATACAAGACCATTATTCAGTTCAGCAACGAGCAGCAAAAGAGATCAACTCAGAATATTTATTGAGTTCTTTGTTGCGGTATTGTTGTGATGTTATCATATCTTGTGGATGGAAAGTGGACAACGTTTTCTCAATCATTATTTTCTCTGTGATTGGGTTATCACAATATTGCAGCACAGTTGCAATTTTGAACATTGCAGAATTATAGTCACTGACAGATTTGAAATCCTAAAACCTTAGGCTTGTCCAATCATATTGGGCCTTAGGTAGGAGCACCGCTTTATGGTGTCCAAACCTATCAGGAAGATTTTCCCATAATTTCTTGGGATCATCCACCCTTAGATATTCAGATTTTAAACTGTCAGTTAAATGGTGTCTTAGAAAAACAACCACTTTAGCTTTTTCTTGCTCAGTGGCAATTTTAGGTACTATAATTGTATTTGTAACTGCATCAGTGATATTATCCTTCGCAATGGCATGTTCCAAGCCTTGGGCCTTTAGGTTTATTTGGGCGTCTACCGACCATTCTAAGAAATTTTGGCCGGATAATTCGAGTGCATTGAATTGTCTTTTCATAACATCTGCCATTTTGCTATAATCAAATAAATACAAATGTTAATATTTCGTACGCATTAATTTTAGTTATGAAACAATATTAATAATGAACTAATAAAAATTATCTTCTCCCCCTTAGTTCATCATTAAAGTTCATAAAAAAAAAAAAAATAGATAAATAAAAAAAAAACTGAATTAACACAAGAAAATGACATTGAAACATATAAAAACAAACTAATATCAAAATAATATACTTAGTACAAAATAAGAAAGGAAAAAACATGCATTTAAAAAAAAATTAATACATACCTACTTGTTAATAATCATAAAAAATACAATAGCTACAAATAAGACAAATAATGCAGCTATTAGAAGTAAGTATTGATCCCGTTGCCTTGGGGGTCCATATTTTAGTGAGGAGAAAATGAAATTTATATTGATTATTGGGTAAAAGAAACTACTTGTTTGTTGCTAGAAAATTGGGAGCAAACTCGTGCTGATAACGTGTTAAGAAATATTGGACGAGAAGGGAATAGAGGATTTTGTATACTGCAAAGGAATTGTATTTTAGTGTATCTTTCAATACTGAGAGTACCTCAGTATTTATAGAGGAAGGATGTTGTTTCATTTCCTCCGTAAAATGATGGCATTCACCCATTTAATCAAACTTACTATTGCATGAATAGTACTACTATTCATGAACAATAGTCACAATAATGCATCATAACAGAAAATAAATTCTAACGTGATTTTATGATTATATATTATCGTAATGGATGACTATTGTTGCATGATTTTTTATTTATATTAATTTCTAAATTTAATTTAAAATTTATTTAGAAATATTTTAGATTTTTTTGAAACCGCCAGAAATTTATGCTCGTTTTGACAAAAAACTCAAGAACTTATTTTGCTTTAAAGAATCCAAAAAGTGAGAAACTCTTTAATTTAACCCAAAAACATTATAAAACTATTAAATAGAACCTTGAGAAGGTTGTTTACACCGTTAAGTTTTGACGTTAAATGCGGCTCACTTTCACCCTCTCCCTCTAAAATGTCTTCCTCATTAACTTTGAGTTATCCCTGTCTCTCTCCTTAATCCAACCATCTCCCACATCTCTCTCCCTTAATGTTGAAAAAAAATGATGTTAATTGTACATAGAGAATCGAAGTGCCGAATAGGAAGAAAAAAACTGAGAGAATCCATTTTTTTAATCTAAAATTACACTTAGTTTCTTGGAAGTGTATAGTTCGTTAAAAATGATCTTATAGCAATGTTATGTAAAATTGATATACCACATTTGTCATTACCAAACCATAATCCATCTAAAATTAATATTGTTCAATTTGAAATCAATAAATATCTATCTCATTCGAATTTTATAGTACCCGAATAAATTCGGATATTATTTGCTTCATATTCAAAATTGATTGATTCAAACCTTTATCTAAATGAAGATGGTCTAACTGTAACTGAACGGAACACGAGAAGATAAAATACAAAGATGACTTGAATTGAAAGATACCTGAATTTGACATGAATTTGACCATTTCATTGACCTAACCCTACATAACCTACATCCAGTAGGGTTGAACCTGACAATTGACATGACCCGACATTAAACTTCAATTGAATCCCAGAAGTAAAATTCGACGAAGACTCAGATTTGAAAATACTCGAATTTGTCCTGAATATATTCATATCATTAATCTTACCCAAAGTAACATGCATTCAATATAACTCAATATGACATAATCTGACCTAAAGCTCATTAAGAGTTAAGACCCTATTCTTTTAAAATGAATTTATTTAAACTAAACACCGAATTTGTCTTAATTGAATTAAATTCAACTAACTCCGTTTAACACCCTATTGATGACACATATACGGGCGGGGCCGATAGATGTAAGTGGTATGGGTGACTGAAGACGGTAACTAGTTGAAGGATTGACATTAACGTGTCACCTCATCATGCAGCCAGAAATCATTAACATCAACGTGTCAATCTCACACATACTCAAAACTCAAAAGCATTGCATGACTACGACATGCAAACCAAACACGTGAATCAACCTATTCTCTAACACACACATATATATGTAAAACATACCCCCAAAGTGAATACAAGATAATTACTTACTAAAAATATAATATAAATTCCAAGCAGTGAGGAAAAACACACAGATTTCACAAAGTAGGCTTAGGAGAAGAAAAAATAATGAATAATCAGTTGAGAGATGTGTATGGTAACCCGATTCGTCAAACAGACGAATATGGTAACCCGGTTCAGCAGTCAGGCACCATGGGTTCATATGACACAGGAGCAGCACGGCATGGAAGTCAAGATGTTCGTCATGATCCTTTGACGCGCACAGACTATGGAGTTGCTGGTGTTGGAACCCAAACCACAACTACTGGTCATCAACATGCTGCCGGTTACGACACCGGAAACCCAACTCGAACTGGCTACCAAGGAGGTAGCTATGACTCAGGTTTACAACATCACAGGCCACATGAAACTGGGCCTGCTATGGTTCATCTCACTGGGACTCATTCTGACTCTAGCTCTGTAAGACTTTCTTTTCAACCTCATTTCCTTTGAATTTGTGTCTATCAATGTTACCTACTTTATCTTTAAGTTCGACCATAATGGATAAAAATAGCCCAAAATCGACCATAATAGGGTAACTGGTGAGCTCAATAAAATAAAATTAAAAAAATTTATAAAAAGATTTGTTTTAATGCTATGATGTAGTGTTGTGAACTTTTAATAATGGGGAAAATTTGCAGTCTGAGGATGACGAACTAGGAGGAAGAAGGAAGAAGAAGGGACTGAGAGAGAAGATGAAGGAAAAACTACCGGGTGGGAAGCCCCAGACAGCCGAGTACGGCGCTACAACGACTCCTGGGTTGGATCCACATACCCATCATGAAGAGCATGAGAAGAAAGGAATTATGGAAAAGATCAAGGAAAAGCTACCTGGTAGCCATTAAATATCGACATTTTATATTTCCTGTTGTTTCCATTGAAGTTATGGATCTGGAACAGTAATAAGACAAGTCTTTCAAAAAAAAAAATAGTAATAAGATAGACAAACTAGTTTGCTACATCAAAGTTGTTACTCGTTAAGACCAGCTGTATCACTTAAAAGCAAGGAGATGAAATAGTATGTGAGATTTCCTGAAAATGTACCTCTTTCTCATTTCATTATCCCCCCACAAATTTTTATATATGTACAACAAAGTGCTAAGCTAAACATAAGGCCACAATTAAGCTGTCATGAACTTTTTAACTATGCTACCATAAACATGACACAATAAGACTATGCTAACCCATCTTAGATCACTATATGGTTTTACATGCCATCAAAATTCAAAAACACAAACTAATACATCCACAACTGCCAAATTGCCAATGCTAACGTACAAAATTGCAACAGCTGAGGGGCAATGTAAAATTTAATGAAGGCGTAAGAATAAACCAAACATGAAGATTATCTAGGAATGGAAGCCAAAAGGAAGCCCTCAGAGGAGCTAAATGACGGTGGAAAGGTGCCTGTTGCTTCTTCGATAGATTGGATAAGATCCCTAATTACATGTGGCAACATATACATCTCATCCGCCTGGCTTTTTGTTTCCCATTCTTCATTTATTCTGCAAACCAACATTTAGTTTAGTTGAATTTTAATATCAACTGCACGATAGAAGATAGATAGTAGATGTATATGGAGCATAAATCAACCACAACCAAATGCTTACAATACAAATTCGAACCGAATTAACAATGGGTAGAATACAAATTCAAACTTACACATGCTTGTCGACTTGTACAAAGAGTGAACAATGAACAAAACGCAACCCAGCTTAATACAACTCATAACCCTAAGGCCTAAATCAAATCAACATCAAATCCCTCTAATTTGATTCTATAATTTTAATGGATTCTTCCTCAACTTCTCACAGGAATCCTCAAAAGAGTTGTCGCCAAAATGACTACAATTTTCTTCTCCCTAATGTACATTCACAAAACCTAATGTTCATTTACTTAAAACTAATGTTCGTTCATGTACGTAAACCTAATTAATGTTCATTCACATAATGACATAAACTAATGTTCATTCACATAAATTAATGTTCGTTCTCATAAAACTAATATTCATTCACATAAATTAAATTAATGTTTCGTTCACATATCACTAAAGTTCATTTAGATACACTAATGTGAATCTAACATAGTTAATTCATCTTGTTCATTCACATTATACTAATGTCATTGTTCAAAATAAATTGGTAAATTTAGAAAATTCCTTTTTATAAAATACATGTTAGATATTTTAAATTTTTTAAAAAAAAAATGAAAAAATATATTTGAAGCTCTCCAAAAACTTGTGAAATTAAAAAAAAATTAATAAAATAAAGGAAAATTTGTTAAAAACCACCTTATAAAACAAGCTTTTTTTTTAAACCACCTTTTATTTTTTTTATTTTTTTTGTAAAAAGCCTCCTTATTTTAAAAAATATTGTAAAGAACCACCTTTAGCCGAATTTCGGTATTTAAATCAAACACACTTCCTACCTCCCCAAGCCTCTCCGTCCCTTTTCCTCCCCTTAACCACCACCCCGAAAAAAACCCAAAATCAAAACACGAAATTCAGCCAAAGGTGGTTCCTTGAAAGAAAGAATTTAAAAAAGATAGCTTCTTACAAAAAAATAAAAATTTAAAACGTGGTATTTGACAAAAAAAAAATGGTTTTATAAGATGGTTTCTAACAAATTTTCCTAAAATAAAATGAGGGAAATTTTGTTTTTGAATTTGAATCATAATTTTTGAAAATAAGTAGTTACTATATTTCACGAAGCAAAACTGATTTTTTGGACGGGAAAGCTATGTTGCTTAGACTCAAGTTTGGATGTCGTATCCAATTAGAGATTGAAGGACCCGACACTCGCATTCCAAAAATTAGCAAATACAATCAACAGAGTGTCTTGACCTATATTTTGGATAAGGTTATCTATTCAATTGTCGGGAAATATTAGTAGACACGCGATACTCCGGGGAAAAAAGGGTGTCTGAGCAACAGAGCAGGAAAGTACACTAGCCAAAATGCAGTTACATTGTTGTTCACTGATGTTCATTGAGAGAGACTTGATGTTCAATTGTTCATTATGGGTTTTTTAAAAATAACAAAAGATGCATCTTATAGAGTCTGTGTTTTGGGGGATGTGTACCTTCCCCTCGGTAAACATGTATGAATGTTCTACCGATTCTGCATAGAAGGATTTTTCTATCTTTTTTGCATTGTATGATTTCTAATAATTTTCGATTTTTAGACTGTATACTAAGGAGTGTTTTGTATAAATTTAGGAATTGAAATGTAATGAAAACAAATTAAAAAGGGAATGAGTAATATCAAATGATACCATCATTTGTTGTTTGGTATAATTAAAAAAAATAGAATGTAAACAAATTATACGAAACAACAAATAATGGTATTATTTGATATCCTCCTAGGTTGATAGGTTGGAAATAATGGCTCCAGCATTGGGCACAAACAAAATCTTCAAACTGACTTCGTAAATAAAATTCAACTAGATGACTATTTCATATTCATTTAAAAGGCGCCACACTTGTCAATTCAAATTGATAGTTTTCATAAGCTCAGGCCCTCTGATTTGTAAGGTCTGCTTGTGCATTCCAATTTAAACATCCTACAAGTCTGCAGGCTGGGGAACAGGAGGTTCATTCCAATTTAAGATCAGGAATTCCAGACCTTGTTAATCTGGAGGGTCAGCAATTCAGCATCCAACACAGGCAGTTATGACTTCTAAAAATGTGTTGTCAAATTCATCACCTTTTAGTTATAAAAGTTTATCCAATTATCATTAGTTTCAGAAATTCAGAAAGTAAAGGTGGTCCCTTATCCCCTGATCAAACTATCTTATGTATGGAAGTCCTTACAACAGCATTAAGGTGGGGGTAATAACTTAGTTTCAAAGGTGTTGTAGCTTAGGACCCCATAAACCTCCATCTTTTCTTTGCGAAAGAAATATTTTGTTTTCCTTGTTAAACCTTGATAGCGTCCTTGTTCTAACTAATTTCAACCACAAGTTGGGTCAAATTGTACATTATCAAAATTCTTTTATCAAGTTCAATTGTTCAAAGCTATACCCTTTCAAGTTTCAAATAATTGCACTCGCCCTTCACATCTAGACTCTAGAGACTAAAGGCTCCAAAGGTTGGGAATTCAAGGGCTGATTGATAAGATTACAATCTGTACCATTGACTTATCCTTGCAGTGCCATTGCAATTTTGCATGACCCAAAAGCATATTGCTTTTATCTCTCATGTTTAATTGGTTTTCAAGATTACCGTTCAACACTTCGACTAGTAATTATATGAACTGCTAGGTAGCACTCTGCTGCTCCTAGGCATGGCATCCCTCCGTCTAGGCAACTAGGGGATTTGCAATTTGTTGAATCGGTTGTTTTTTTAATTCAGGCCTGCAGAATAGTTCATCATCTTCAGTCGTTTCCCTCTCAATGATATAGTGCAAAACCTTGAGTTCAAACGTGGGTACACATAAGGCAGATAGGACTCTTGATGATGTTTGGCAGGTACGTACTTCTGGCTCAACGATTTTCTGCTTGGCCTATTTTCCCTGCCATGCTTCTTTTTAACTTCCTATAAATCCATGTCTGTAATGTGGGCATTATCAGTTGACTCTTTTGACAATGGCACTCCATGTCAGATTCTGAGCTTGTAACATCCTTCCAAACCTATGAATGATTGTCTATTAAAAGTTCTCTATACTTTTTTGTTCGCTTGTTTATGCTATAATAATTCAACAGTATTATTCTTTGGATTTTCATCCCTAGAATTTCCCTCCACCTGTTAACGACTACTAATTTTGTACAAAATTAATCTAAGCTGAAGTTAGCGGGACTAAACTCAACTATACAAGTTAGAAAAAATAAACTGGACTGAAAATAAGTCCCACAAAGCAGGGTCTTAGAGGAAAACTAGATTAGCACTTGTGCATTGCATAGTTTATGCAAAATAATGATAATTAATTTTACTTTGTAAAAGTATTATTGAATCAGTGTTATTTAGAAAATCCTGACATAATAAATATCAGTGTAAGATGGTTGAAAAAAAATTTTGAAATTTAAATACTCCGCAAGTACGTAGCCGAATTTATTATGTAGAAAAAATAGGGATTAATAAAATTGTAATACTACCTCCGTTCCAAAAAAAACACAATAATTGTCATGTCACGGACTCCTAGAAAATTTTTTGTTGAGTGTAATTAGAAAAAATGAAGGGTAGTTGATTAAAATAAATGGAGAGAAAAGTGGGGACAATTAAGAAGTGGTGAGAGAAATTAGAGACAATAAAGAATCGGAAAGAGAAAAGGTGGGGGACAATTAAAGAATTAGTAAGGATATTTATGTCTTTTATGTAACAAAAAATTACCATACAAGGAAAATAAAAATTTGTTGCATTTATTTTGAAATATTCCAAAATGGAAACTATTGTGTTTTTTTTGGAACGGAGGAAGTATTAGTTTCTTCATCTTGTAGTTTTTCAACAGGGGAGTTAAAACGATATTTATTGTAAATACAACAATCAATAAATCAAAGCCTTAATTGTAAATACAAATAAGATTTATTTTAATAGTTGATATTTGCTAGGCTTGCAATAATTACTTTTTTTTTTATTTTAAAAACAAAACGATGAGGTCATATTTTATTTTGGAGAGAATATTTTCTTTGAGGATTTGACACTTGTCCCTTAATAATATTAGCAATGGCCTATTTTATATAGTTATAGATAGATTATAGATGTTTTGTGCCCTTCCTATTCTCCTAACCAAAAGTTTTTCTATGGAAGTTGCTTTATAATGGTCTTCTAGTCAATTCTAGCTTTGCTTTCTCAGAGTTTTCTGATTGACACTCAAAATAGAATTACTAACATCTTCTCGTGTAATATGTACGCATCGCTTTCGGTTTCTACTCAATATCAATCTTGGGTTTTGGACTACTTTATGGCATAGCTTTTGCCACTTTGGCTGTAGCTTGGGTTCAGTTATGGTTTGGTTCTGTGGATAATGTTTCACACTTGCAATAACACGAGTGCTCAAGGTTCAGTGGCAGTCACCTCATCTTCATTCATTTTGCTGCCTTGTTCAGTGTGGGAAGGCACGCTCATGATTTAATGATATTGGGGAAAAAATTAGATAAATAGATAATTAAAGAAACTCAGTCAAGCTCACAGAGTAGGTAACATTGGATATCCTAGTAAAATATTAAATTTTCCAAAAGTCAAAATTACAGCTTATAATTAAGAACCAGGGTATCAAGATTAAGCTTTGAGCAATAATAACCTAATTGTGCTTAGCTTAGAAAAACTAAAATCTGATTCAGCTCTTTATAAGATGACTAAACAGATTTTAAAATCCAGCAATTCAAGCCAAAAGTAGAAAATAAACCAATTATGAGTAAAATGGGAATAATGGAGCTTTATTTTGAATAACTAACCTGGTTTTAGTGTCAGGGTTATCATGGCATTGAGAGAAAAGCAACTTAACAACAGGGTGCAGATTGATCTTTACAATTGGTTCTGCAATACCTTCTGAACAATAGCCAGTACAGCACCATGAATTAGGGTTAAGCAGAACAATATTCGCATTGGAAGATTTCTTCTTCAGATCCTTAATCACAGTGCGGAAGGACAGTTCATCTTTAGCACTCTCCAGAAGTTGACAAGCAAACATTCTATCCAACGTGTACTTGCTGTGCACAAAAGCAAAGCACGTAAATTCAGGTTTGTTGTTCCAATTCACCAATGCTGAAGAAACCATATTTATAGATAGGAATATAAACATTAATTCTTCATAAAGTACCTGAACAAATCATCTGATAGCTTCGTGGGTGGAGAAATCGAGATGTAGCATTTAAACAGCCGAATGCCACCATCTAATGGAACAGAACCATCACTGCGTGGATATGCGCCTAGAGTGCAGGAGCACTGAGGGCATGCATAATCAATCCATTCAATATCTTTCGAAAGGCCGTCTAATCTGAAAACAAAAGCATTTCCAAGATAGCAGTTAAGAAATGACTTTTGGTCAGCTTGAAGAGCAACAGTTACACTGAAAGGTAGGTCCTTCAGAGAAGATTCTGAAGCATCATGTTCGCAACAGTGATGTGCTGAATCAGAATCTGTAGTGGAACCATCCCTTGAAGGAGCACAAGATGGTTTCTCCCTATGATCTTCATCAGGTTTTGTGGATACTCTGTTCATGACATTATTTTTTGTTGGGGAGTGCTCTGAGACAAGCTTCGGAGATGAATCATTAATTTGATCAGAAGCAATGTCAATTAAAGCCTTTTTATCACTACTTTGGATACAACCCTGCTCCAGAGACATAAACCCTAGAATGTCATCCTTGTAAAGAATGACAGATGCAACAGTTAACAGACATGTTCCCTTGATACACCTATAGGACTTCACATATTTGGCTACAAGCTTCTCACTTATGCCACCAAATGAACAACAACAAGTCCCAAACCAGTTATCAGCTACATCAGTCCAGTTAACAGAAGGCAGGTCCACCAAACACCTATATCAAATTAGTAATTAATGAATACACTCATATAGTTGTAACAAATCAACAATAGACAAAAAGGCGTACCAATAGATAATTTGAAACCAAAAGAACTTCATGTCTAAAGATATCGTTGTGAGAGACTGAGAGAACCCTCTAACAATTATAAACACCAGAAACATGCACAAATATTCTTAGGGGGTGTTTGGTATAAATTTAGGAATAGAAATGGAATGAAAACAAATTAGAGAGGGAAAGGGTAATATTAAAGGATACCATTATTTGTTGTTTGGTATAATTATGAAAATGGAATGGAAACAAATTAGAAAGGAAAAGATTTTGTTTCCACAAGGTTGAGAAGGGTAACAAAATTGTGGTAATTGTTCCAATTAGGAAAGGGTATGCTGACATCGGGTCAGGCCAAGAATGACTCAAACATATTCTAGAAGGAAGTTGGTTAATTAAATGCTGCTGTCATGAAATTAATATTTTGTATTGGATATTCTGTTATTTTGTTATGAGTTTGTTATGCCAAATGTCATGCTTTGTAGTGGCTAAGGGAAATTAAGTCTTTATATTATCAAGGTTTTTAAGGAGTCTATAAATAATCATGTAATGGAAGAGAAAAGGCATGAATGAAATATATCAAGGAGTTTTGGGAAAGAGGCTACCTCTCGAAAGTAGCTACTGTGTGCTTTACTTTGCTGATTTCATTTGCTTACAGCTCTAGGGTGCGGCAGTTGGTATCAGAGACAATGACAAACACATTCAAAGTTTAAACTTTCAATTATATCACAATATTTTCAGCTTTCAATCACATATCTCTGCCTCTTACATGCAAATGCCATAGTTGTGTTATTAGCTTGCTTTTCTAAATCTTCTCTCCATCTCATATCCTCAACTGCAAGTGATGAACTATATATAAATGAACTCTCTGGATTAATATCCCATTTTCTATAAGAATCGCCTTCGTAGTTGCTTGTGAAACGGGAAATTAGTCTAATATTGCAATGAATAAAAACCAACTTGTCGGCTTGAACGAAATTCAATCGATTTTTTATTTTTTTTTTGCATTGTGAATGAATGCATAAGTGCTCCACATCATCTCCGTGGAGGAGCCACTAATGGGCTGTGACAGAACTTTGATAGCAATCTCAGCTAATCCGGGTGCCTCCGCTCCATATAACAAACATAGATGTTGATGGAGAAGATGTTCCCGAATTAGCTAAGATAGTTATAACAAACATATAAGTGATATAACAATCTCCTATTTCTTGTTGGTCTACTGGTCCACTTATGGAAAATGGAAATGGGTTAATGACAAGCTGGTTTTCATTCAATGCAATATTAGACTAATTGCCCGTTTCACAAGCAGCTACAAAGACGGCCCTTATAGAAAATGGGATATTAATCCCAAGAGTTCATTTATATATAGTTCATTACTTGCACTTGAGGATATGAGATGGAAAGAAGATTTAAAAGAGCAAGCTAATAACACAACTATGACATTTGCATGTAAGAGGTATGTGATTGAGAGCTGAAAATATTGTGATGATTTAATTGAAAGTTAAAACTTTGAATGTGTTTGTCATTTTGTAACTTTTGGAGGTTTATGGAAATATGGAACTTTTAGTCATGTATGATTTATATACTAGGTAGTATGAACTATCTATGGAGTTTTTTTTTTTCGTTTTATGTCATCATCATATTTGGAGAAATGGATTAATGGTAATGAATATTTTTATTTTAAATACATTTTTAGATTTATTTTTCAGATTTTTATGAAAAAAATATATTAAACTAAACATCGAACGTTCCCAATTCACCAAAGGTAGCGTTTCCCGTTTCCGATTCTGTCCCACACTCATGCATTTCGTATTGAATTTCGTTCTTTGTATCATTGATATGAATCGAGACAAAAAGGGATTTGAGTTCATTTTAGTTCGGTTTAAATAGAGCTGATACAAGTGAATAACAATATGGGCTTTCAAATTGATTGCTTCCGGTACAAGTGCAATTGAGTTGACCTTCTAGAATTTCAAGTAAAATCTGCTAGTAACTTTCGCCTTTTAATTCAGGCTATTTCTGGTCACGGTTTACTTTTGTGTTACAATTCGCTTTCAATTCAGCTTATTTCGATTCAGTCGATGGGTAAGTTGGTTTGACATGTCATGAACCAGTTTGATAAAGTACAAGTAGTAAATTTAGTCTCTGAATCTCTCCTATTTGAATGTTGATTTGTTAGGCTACTTTTTGGCAATTTTGGGTTAAGGCATCCTTTGTCACATCTAAACAATACCTTCTAATAAAAGAGCTAGATCCAGACTAGTAACCAAGAAAATTTTACAAAAATAATAGTTATGTACAAATAGGAATTGCGAAAAAACAGTTTTGAGGTTTGAGTTCATTTTAGTTCAATTTAAAATCGAGTAGATGCAAGTCAATAACAATTCGAGATTTCAAGTTGATTTCTTTCCATACAAGTGCAATTGAGTTCAGGTTCTAGTTTTTCAAGTCCACTGCTTGAGTAACTTTCGCCTTTCAGTTCAGGCTATTTGTGGTTATGGTTGGTTTTCAAGTTATGGTTCGCTTTAATTCAGCTTCGCTCGGTTCAGTTGATTGGCACTTAAGTTTTTTAGACAGATCAAGGTATGACCCAGTTTGACAACATAAAAGTAATAAATTGGACAAAGAAACAAAATGATTGCTTATATATTAGAACAAATATTTCAAAATTTATGCACCAAATTCTAATTTGATCCTTATATACGCTTGGTATTTTCAATTTCAATTCATAACAAAAGTAATCAGCTATTGAACATGCATTAAAGCATTTTTCATAGTTGTGTTTTCAGAACTGTAACCAAGATTCTGAGATAATAAAAATGCAACAAAAAATACAGAGAAAATTTGAGCCATCAAGGTATCAAAAATTGTTAGGGAAATTAGGGGTTATATTAGAAATAAAGATGTATGGACAGATTTTAAGAAATTTCGAGGCGTGTATTCACTTTCCTAAAAGTAGCATTTCGACCCTACGAAAGCCCGGGTATCACGAAATCCACCTTTGAGATACAACGAAGAACAATAATACTCAAGCTTTCTTTGAGTATTACCCAATGAAACAAAGTATACTTGTAGAACTTAAAAGATGAATACTTAGAACTTTTTGCAATAAGAAAAGGAGAATGAAAGCTTATAGTTTCAATCTGATTTTGCACTCAACATATAGCCAATACATGGCCACATACACGTACAACACAACCCACGAACATAGAGAACGTGATTTGACCAAAAAACCGCAACGAACAATCCAACCGCCATTTGTCGCGGGCGCGACCAAGGCCACGGCGCGGGCGCGACAGGGGCGGCGCGGGCACGACCTTTGTGCAGCACGGGCGCAACCTTTGGTTCTACTTTGTTCACATTTGTTGACTCATCTCGCACCCGATCGGGTGGCACAACCCTAGCAAGCCAAATATGACCCGATAGAGTTGGCCACATACACGTACAACACAACCCACGAACATAGAGAACGTGATTTGACCAAAAAACCGCAACGAACAATCCAACCGCCATTTGTCGCGGGCGCGACCAAGGCCACGGCGCGGGCGCGACAGGGGCGGCGCGGGCACGACCTTTTTGCAGCACGGGCGCAACCTTTGGTTCTACTTTGTTCGCGTTTGTTGCCTCATCTCGCACCCGATCGGGTGGCACAACCCTAGCAAGCCAAATATGACCCGATAGAGTTGGCCTTAGAAGTTACTTCACTTGGTCATATTTTGCCACATTCCATATCTTACGATACAATATAAGTCCGGAAAATTACGCGTATAAATATTATTTAATTAATTCGTTACACCATGTCCACACAAATTAATTAAATAAACTTGAGTATATTCTAATACTCTAAATAAATCCAACAAAAAATCATTCCATCAGAGTAGCGCATGAAACATATCCAGAATTGACGAAATAAATTTAACAAAAGAGTACCTAACAGGGCGCTTCGTCAACTTGAAAGCACAATTTCTGCAGTAGAAGTCGATATCTCCTCTGGAAGACAACTCCTTGAAATCTACTTCAACACCAGACCAATTCAGAATTTACAGATAATAAAAGAGGTAAAACATAGAAAGAAAAAAAAAAAAAAAGATATCAGCAACGTATCATCATACCAGAATTCATAGAAAGCGGCTCAACAAAGCCGTTGGATGAGTTACGCGCGTCAAATTCATCCGCAGGATTAAGTTCAGAGATAAAGCTGGAAACAATGGGATGATCAATAGGAAGAAGAAGGGAAAGTTTAACTTGAATGTGATCATCAAAAACTCTGAAATTGAGCGGAGAATCAAGGTCAACCAAAACCCTAGGTAGTGGAACAAAAAGTGAAACTGAATTTGGGGATTCTTTGTCATTTTTCCAACTTACGATGATGAGCGATTTTTCGAATTTCAAATCAACCCTAAGCTGAATGCAGTGAGTGATTGGATTGATTTCTGGAGCAAAGATGAAGAGTTTGAGGAGAGGGAGGTGAGATTGAGCTTCCCAAGTGTAACGCCATTTTCTAGGGTTTTGGTTTACTTGCGACATTTAATTTTTTTTTCTCCCGCCTTCAAATATTTCTGGTGTGCTAACTGATGTAACGGACAGTGTGCGTTTGAACGTTTTCAAACTAGGGTCAACAGTGAACTTGAAGCCAAGAACATGCACTTCTTTTTTATTCCTAACGAAAAATTAGCTTAACCATAAAATTCTAATGAACATTAATCTTGTAAAAAAAAGGAAGATTTGCCAAGTTTTTTAGGATAAATAACAACTAGTTTTGAGACCCGTGCAATGCACAGGTTTTATTTGATTTTAAAATGTTGAATGCATTTTAATTGGTTTAACTTTTTCCTTTTCTTATTATTTTTGAAAAATCTATTTGGATTATGATTCAATTTTCTATGACCTATAATAGTCAAATTAAAATAAAAATAGAGTAAAGATTTAAAAAAATCTCAATAAAGCAAAAATATCGATCTTAATAAATACCTAAAATTACAAAAAACAAAACAAAACAACTTGTAACGATTACTCTCTGTTTTTTTGTGTTCTTAATTGAAGAATGATAATCAGTAAGTAATTGGAGTAAAAAGGTTAAAAAAAACAAAATAGAGTCATATATATGTGTTTAGGCAAGAAACTAATATAAATAATCATGAAGGCATTGAGTAGTATTTATATCACCTTATTAATGGTAGTAGATTATCAAAAGTGACACATGGCAAAGAAAGTGTTAGAGGTGGACATGTGGCACATAAAACATCATGTTTTAAATATTTAAGTTTAGATTAGGCGTTTTTTTAACTTATTCTCAAATTACTGAGGATGTGTTTGGGAAAATAGATTTCATTTCAAATACATCATTTGAATTATAAAATTAAGTATTTCAAATGACATGGTTTACCTTGTCATTTGAAATCCTTACCTTCATTGCTTGTTACTTATTAGTTGTAGAATTTGGGCAAATTCATTATTTGAAATTCTTGGTCATCCAAACACACCATGTTCATTTTAATTGTTATTATTAGAATTTTTTGTGGGGATAGCCCATCATTTAAGGCCATTTTATGAGGATATATCCCTTAATAAAATTTTTTTTTGCGAGGATATCTCAAACTACATTTAATGATTGCGAAATTAGCCCAAATTTTATTTTCTGGGAAAAAAAGTCAAGATTCCAGGCCCCATTCGATGCCCGAAATGTTGACTTTTTTCCTCGAAAAATGGAATTTGGGCTAATTTCCCAATTATTAAATTTAGTTTGGGATATCCTCGCAAAAAAAAAAATTATTAAGGGATATCCCCACAAAATGGCCACAAATGTTGGGTTATCCGATCCTCACAAAAAAATTCTTATTATTAGGAATTTTTATCCAAAACTGCCTCAGTTTTAGGCCAGTTTACGAAAAACTACCTTCCTTTTACGAAATTATCTTAAATTATCGTAAAAATATAAAACCATTATTGACACATACCCTAGATGATTTTGAATCAGTTTTCTGATCAGTAAAAAGCATGTGCAGAGCACATATTCCAAGTAACCATTTAGAAATCATGTGCAGGACAAATTTTTTCCATTATTTCCCAAAACAAACCATTTCAAGCCAAATGGTGTGATTTTTGAAGGAGATAGGAGAATTTCACATATTTTTATTTCATTCCTCTCAAAAATCTAATTTCAACAAATTCCATCTCCTATGATGAATGAAGTGAATTACCATGAATTTCGTCCAAAAAAAAAAAAAAGAAGGTGTTTGAGTGTTCAACTAGTACTTAGACGATCGCATTCAACTTTAAGCAGTGAATTCTATTGTATTCAACTGTTCGAGTTTTTTCAGGTAAGGTAACACCAACTCCAAACTTATTTTACTGTTTAAATTTGGTTGAATTGTGGGTTTTTTTTTGTAACTTTTCAACTTTAAAGCTTGCATTGAGTTTGTTAGCTTGATATTTTAGGCTTTTTAAATTGTGTTGATACATTTTGCTTGAATTCGTTTAGATGTGCGAATTGGGTTTGAACTGGGTTTGATGCTTAAATGTGTTTAGTTTTTTTGTTGTTACTACAGGTTTGAAACTTGGGGTTTTTTGTCTTAATTCTTTCAAATTGAGTATTTGTTTTATAATGAATCCTATAGATGTTAGGTTATACCATGGTGGTCTTTTTGTTAATAAGTTGAAGAAGCGATAGACTACATTTTTTGGTAAGTATGGATATATATACCAAAGGGGAAAAATATACAACCTATGCTAATAAGAGAAAACTCTTATAAGAGGTTGTAAGAGTATCAGAGGGGACAAATCCCACCTTTGATACAGCACAACCCACTATCCTAAAAATGCCCGAGAGACACAGTTAGCTAGGAATTAGCCTACTACATCCTAACAATATCTATAAAAGAAAGTCATTACAGTTATCATTACACCTGTAAGAGACTTTATATAAAACATCTGTAACAATATCCTCTACTGCTCTAAAAGATCCATTAAAAACTTTGTTGTTCCTCTCAATCAATATGATATAGATAGTTTCAGTGAAGCACATCAAAATTACATTGGACTTATTGTCTTTCTTCTTGGTCTGTCTCTTCATGAAATCACTCACAGTATCAAATTGATCATCAAAGTGAATTTGCAAATTGCAGAGCTGTAGCTGCAACTAAAGAACAACTTCTGCTTGATCTCAATCCCATTCGTACACAACACACAGCCTGGATCTATACCAAAGTTCCAACTGATGAGCATGTCTTTTGTGGGGTAACCTGTTCTGAAGATTTAGCCAGAGTATTAAAATGCTCCTAGGTGAAGCTTGATTATTATTGCAAACTAGCTTCCTCCAACTGACTTTCTCCCCTTGAGGCCTAAGCTTATTGTACATCTTATGGATGCTAAAGTTTCCTTTATGTTCAAGCTGGTCCCAACCTCCATGTTGATCAATAAGCCCCCTGTACTTCAGAATTTTTGCAAGAGTCCAAGAGCATTTCTTAGGAAAACAGGAGTGCCACCAATCAGCCTTTTTAAAAGAATACTCCCTCTGTTTTTTTAGATGTAACACTTCACTTTTCACACTTACCGAGACACAACTTGGACTCGTAATATCTCTAAATATATAAATGTAAATATTATAAAAATTATATATTTGGAAAGTGTATTCCGAGATGAATCCAACAAGATCACACATGAGTAGTGGTGGCCACCGAACGGGCTGGGCCAGAGACCGGGCCGGATCGAAGACCTCTGGCCCATGAACCGGCCCGGTGGTTTACCGGGCCGGGTTCATGGATAGGTGACCCATGAACCGGCCCACCCGGGTTGGACCGGGTTGGTGGGCCGGGTTGGACCGGGTTGACCGGATTGACCGGGTTTGACCGGGTTACGGGTTATAACACTCCGACCCATGACCCACCCGTTTAGCAGCGGGCTGGATCACGGGCCGGGTCCGGGCTAACCGGGTCTGACCCATCAGGGCTAAAAACCGGGCCGGGCCGGGTCAACCCGGCCCAGTGGCCACCACTAGGTGTGTATATTTTTCTGTATATATAAGTAACAATTAACGGTCAGAGTGACTCGGATGAATAGTGTCAAAGTCAAAGTGTTACATCTAAAAAAAAGGAGGGAATATATATGAACCCACGTTACCCACAAGTTGTCTGCTTTCTTTGCCAAATCCTAAAGAATTCTGTAGATTGCTGCCTTGTTCCAGTCGTGTAAGGAGAGCACATTCCAACCACCACTTACCTTAGGCAAACAAACCTGATTCCAAGATACAGGAGCTTTCATGCTTTTCCCACTAGTGTCAGTCTAGATAAAGATTCTAAAAGCACTTTCGATGTCTTTTAGAATCTGTTTAGGTAGCAGAAATATTTGGGCCCAATAGGTTTGTATACCAAATAACACACTCTTGATCATTTGTAACATGCCTTCATAAGAGAGGTGCCTAGAGGACCAAGAGTTGATTCTCTTTGTTACTCTATCCACAAGAGGTCTACATTGAACAATCGTGAGCTTTTTTGAGGAAAGAGGAGCTCCAAGGTATTTAAAAAGGAATGGAACCCTTCATCATACCAAGGACCTCTAGCATGGAACTTTGCTCATTCTCAAGCACCCCTCCAAAATATACCTCACTCTTATCTAAATTAGTGACAGACTACTTAATTATGAGGGAGGGGGCTTAGTTTGCATTGAAACAGTACGAAGTATGTCATATTGAAATTCTTTGGTGGGTAAAACAAATGGGGTACAGTAACCAGGAAGGATATGGTTTAGAGTGAGTGGTCATAGTTTGTTTAATGGTAGGAAAGAAATAAAAGATGGCAATGATGTTGCTAATTAACTTAGCTTTTTAGCATCCCTAGAAAAAAAAATGGGTTCTTTTCATTTGTATGTGGTTCATGACAAAAACAAAATAAAGAGGGGGGGGGAGGGAGGGGGAGGGGGGTGGTGGCCACTACATCTCAGAAAAAATAAAGAGGCGAGTGAAGGGGGAGAGGATATACACATGGTTGAAGATGAAGCTGTCTACGAATCAGATGAAGAAGAGTTGCATACCACCCTTAATTATGATGATGAGGAGAGTAACTCATACAAGACCTTTAACCCTAAAGTTAATTTAAAAGACAAAATAGAGTTGAGTAGAGGTCAAAATTTTCCATACTTGAATGTTTTTAGGAAGGCATTTTAGTACCTTGTGATACAAGAGGGTTATGACTACTACTTCCTACACAGTGGTAGCAAAAGGGCAAATGTATACTGTAAGAAGAGGTGTGGGTGTGAGTGGCAAAAAAGGTAGGGGCAGATTTGGGTTGTGTGTTTGTAACTCAAAGCTGAAATGCAAGTTTAAGGTTTATTGAAAAGAAAAAAAAAAACAGAAGTTGTGAGGGGATTTTCAGGTAAAGAGCTTGAGGCTTAAGCATAGTCATGGGTTTATAATAACCAAGAACACCAATTTAACATCACAATACCTAGCTAAGAGGTATTTAGAGGATTGAAGAGATAACCCATCAAAAAATGTAAAAGTGATTTAGGAGTGAAAGTGAAATATCAAAAGTGTTACTATGCTAGGTTGAGGGCATTTTTCATGATTCATGGTGATACATTTGAAGAATACAAGAGATTTTGGGACTATGCACAAACAATAAGAAAACACATCCCTGGTTTAGTGCTTTTGTGAAAGTGTCTTTCAGAGAATGTACATCTTCTTGCAGCCTTGCAAAGAGGGCTTTATGGGTAGTTGTAGGCCAATTTTAGGACTAGATGAATGGTTTTCATCTCAAATGCCCATTTCTAGGAGTAGGGGTGTTCATAAATCGGTTCAGACCGAAATTGGACTGGAACCGGACTGGTTCGGTGCAAATCGATTTAGTCCCCGATCCATTAAAATAGTGACTCTAGTCCACTGGTTCGGTCCGGTCCAAACCCGGTAAATTCCGGTACAGACCAGTTTGGATTGGAATCTAAAAAAAGTAATACATAATTTTTTTTATATAAAAAAAGTGTATTAAAATTTCGGTCTAGTCCAAATTGGGCCAAATCCAGACCGGTTAGAGTAAAAAACTTTATTTTTTTTTTAAAAAAAGTTAGAAACCGGTCCAAACTGGTCCGGTCCAGGTCCAAAAAAAATGTGGATTTCGATCCACGGTCCAACCGGTTCTGGTCTGGTCCTGTACCGGTGCACACCACTACCTAGGATTGTTGTTGGCAGAAGTTGAAAATGATGGTAACAATAATATCTTTCCAGTTGCATGGACCTGTGTGGAGGTTGAGAACTTTGAATATTGGACTTGGTTTTTGGAGCTGCTTACCCAACATTTTAGTTTTCGGCCCAAAATTTTCTACCAACGGTTTTCCAGCACAGCTTTTTCCGGCAAACTTTTCTGACCGACCTTTTCTGGTAAAAGTTTTCGAGCCAACTTTTCTAGCTAGTGAACTTTTTTCTGAGTACTTTTTCGGTTGAATTTTTCGGACGAAAATTTTTCGGTCTACTTTTTTGATGAACTTTTTTTAGGCGGCTAAAAATAAAAAATAATTAAAAAATAAAACTACAATTAAATGTTAAACAATTTATAAAATAAAGATTGAGAAAATTCAATATATAAAATTGAAAATATAAAATTAAAATTAAAATTAAAACAAAATTTAAAATTTAAAATATAAAATAATAATAAAAATATAAAAATATAAAATAATATTAGATAAAATGAAAAGGTAAACATTGAAAAAGAAGTTCATTTTAGGCCATGTTCTTTTGGACTTATTTTTAGTTCACTTCAGTTCAATTTTATCTAGTCCAAAAGAATATGCCTTAGTTTTGAATTTACCTTTTACCATAAAAAAAAGACATTTAAAAAGAAATTTTAGGAAAATTGGATTTAAATAATCCAACCTTTTAACGTAACATTTGGACAATAATAATCCCACCTTTGTGTAATTATCTAATAATCCAAACTTTATTTCATTGCATTTTGACACTAATGATTCTGATTATGATTGGCAATGGATCGGGTTTGGGCCGGGTCCAGCCAGACATGGACCCGTTTATTTTTTGGAGATCCTGACTCAACCCAGAGTTCCAGACTCACTTGGTCTAGAATTCGTAGACCCAAACCCTATGAGTCTATGGGTTCTAAATGGATCATAATTGGGTCTTTCAATTCATACTTCAAACATTTAATCAATAATTTACCATCGTGTAATAAAAACTTAAATTTTCACCGGCATTATAATTGATGATCATAATGGGGGCATACCGGTACACCGGCATTATAATTGATGATCATAATGGGTCTTTCAATGCATTGCAAGAGGGATGAGGGTGTTATTATTGATGGCCTGGACATGGTCGCTAAGCTTGAAGATCATCAATGTGAGTTATTATTCATTACTTCCTGCATATACAAGGGTTTCAAAACTCTATTTTTATTTAAAGACTTGCCCTCCTTGTATTTTTTATAGAGGTTCATCACTCCTTGGAATGTATTGTTACCTCTTTGAGGCCCGAGTTTGGTAATTGGCAGTGACGTCTTGCTACCTTGCTTTTTTTTCTTTTGACAGACTTGGTGTTTATTCTGCAGGTGGTGTTTGACTGTTTGGTGTTATGCTTTTCTTGCTTCACGATTGCATGCAGTATGCCAGCCTACAGACTAAACTCCTATATGTTGTGCTGGTGTTGTTGGTTTTGGTCATACTTTATGAGGAACACTGAGTTTGTTTAATAGAATTGTGGAGACCGACTTTTTGCATAATCCAAGCGAGGTAGTTTTGGTGAGAAGGGTGAGAAACAATCACAACCCTTTGATCACCAAATGAAGGGCTAAGATTAAATTTAATTTTCCCTCCTTACTCCTTTGATAGTTTGGAGTCAATGTATATATGGTATAAAGTCAATGTATTTTTACTCAATGTATTTATAGTGTATGGTGAATGTACCTATAGTTGGTGCTCAATGTACCTCTAGGTTATAGTTGATGTATTTATCTCTTCTCACATTTCTCACCATAAGAAATTTCTCACCGGAACCCAACCCTATATATATATATGTGTGTGTGTGTGTGTGTGTGTATATGTATATATATATATGTATGTATTTCACTAAGGTTACCGCAACTACATAAGCCACTAAATGGAGGCTAATAAAACATCAATATACCCCTCTGTTACGAAATAGTAGTGAAAACAGTTGTATCAGGGAGGACTCCTATGTATATATAATTTCTTTATGGTGGTATTATGTTCTATAATAATAAAAGAAATAGACAAAAAAAGAGAGTACAAAACAGTACAAGCCACATGCAATTCGATAATCTAGTATTTTTTTAATCAAAAATAAAATAGAAGGAAATAGTTGCTACTTTTGTGTGACATCGTTAAATAAAAAATGTTGTTACTAATTTGTAACGAGGGAATCGGAGTATATATATATAACATCTAGAAAGTATATGATTGCCGTATTTTGCCAAACAATTAATGGAGGGCTACGATCATTGATCAATGACTTGTCTGAAATAAGGATAATATTATAAGCCATAGAAAAATAAATTGGATTTGAATATTATACTTCAATTTTTATAAATTATTGCATATTTGCATTGATTCGAAGCTCACAATGTGGCTTCGCCAACACCTCTTTTTCCATTTCTTTATGTTTTTTTCCCTTCTTGGAATTAAGGGCTCTCATGCACACCTCATTATCCATAGAATTAACATAGTGATTATACGACCACACAAATTGGCACCTCACACACCTAAGCTCTTACCCATTGGAGGAGTGTTGCTATTTGATACTCCCTTCCACTTTATTCTTTATATATTTCTGGTTTTAGTGTTTAAGTTCTTTTAATCTTTACATTTGCTTTATTTTCCTTTTTTATTTTATTATCAACCACTCATTTTACCACTTGTAATTATTATCTCTATCTTCACTTCTATTATTAATTAACATCCTCAATTTCAATAATAATTTATGTCTAGTTTACACATTTTTTAGAAATACAATTATATAGAGTTAAAAATATGTTAGTTTACAATACTACTACTTTTGCAAACTAACATATTTAGTATGTAGTTTTGTAAACTATCATATTTTAACTCTATAAATTAACATTTCAAATTAATTTCAATAATACTTATCTACAAATTTAATTTTGATTAATTCACGTGCAAAAGTAAAAACGTAAAGAATAAATCGGAACGGAGGGAGTACTATTTATCTGTGTTGGTTATGTATGTGAGTTATGAGCTTATGACTACTTTTATATGCATGTTTACCCATATGAACCAAAAACGTCGTCAACCATTTCATGTATATATGTCCAATATACTTTCGTCTCTACTCTCAAGTACTAACATAAGAATATAAATATCTCATTATCTCATGATTTTTTTTTTAAATCAGTGAGGTTGTTCCAGGGCCGTCTTAAACTTAATAAAGGCCCTGTGTTAAAAATCAAAAGTATGCCCTTCATATTATTAACATATATGAATTTCTAAAACATTGGTAGGAGAATGAGTAACTTTTTTTAGTTAATATATATGAAAATTTAAAATTTTGAGGCCCTTTTAATGATGAGGCCTTGTGCGGTAGGTCTCTTTGCACGCCCTATTCACCGGCCCTGAGTTGTTCATATACCCATGATACTAAACTCAATCTATGAAATATGTGTATGCATTTGAGAGAGGATGGCATGAAATCCTCTCCGACACATCATTTGGCCTGGTGAGGTTCGAACTCAAAATTATTCATATTCAAATAACTTAAATTATCCCACCGCGAAAAAATATTCATCAATTTCAAGATTTGGTATTGCTTTTGTTTCATAATAATTTGTACTCGTTTGGATTATTATAGTTAATGATTTACATTCACTTCGCATTGGTTACATACAAAAACTTTTGAAGATTACCTTAAATGTGGTATGATTTTACTATGATCTTATGACTACAAACTACCATAACAGAGGGTTGAGATCACGTTTTTAAAATAATTTTTAATTACTAAATATAAATATAAATATTTTTTAATTACTTTCCATTTTTTTTGGAAATTATTTAGTTTTTTCAATTTTTTAAAAATAAAAATAGAAAATGATTGTTGAAAATATAAAATTTATTCAAAGTAATTAAAATTTAATTTTTTAGTTAGATTTACTAATTAAAATTCAAAAGACAAGCAATCTCAATCCTCCATTGTGGTAGTCCATAGTCATATGACCACAATAAAATTTTCATAAACTATTTACTCCATCCATTTCTTAATATTGTGGATGTTTACTGTTCATATGTCTCCCAATGCAAATTTTGGTAATGAAAATATCTACAATAGGTTAAAATTAAAAACTATAATGATTTAATATTAATAATACACTTATTAAGACGGATAAAACAAGTCCCCACACGACAATGCTTACTTTAATTTTTACGTTATTAAAAAAATTCTTTCACTTGCAAACACTATAAGAAAACACAAACATACACAATTTTAAAATGGATAGGTACTTAGGTAGTTTAAAATGTAATAGATAATGTAATGTTAATGGATAGGTACTTAGGTAGTAAAGAAAAAGTGAAATATAATACTCATTTGTACTATATTTTAACCATAACTATATTTTGAAATCAAATCAAGCAAAATTCCCCTTCAATATAACTAGGGCCAACATAACCATGAGTCTATGATGTCCATGAAACATATCTAAAAACAACCCATTTATACCAAATATTTTTTAAATGGTTAACTTTTCATGAAATTGTGCCACATGTCTCATCTATTCCCTAATGAAACTCTGCCACATAATATAATTAATTTTGTTTTCATGAAGGTAAACATAAGATAACGAGAAAATTAAAAGTCTTGGCTTTGTTTGATTCACCTGAAAATTGCTTAATTATCTAATCAGATTAGAAATTATTTTTTCTGATATGATCTAAAATTATTGTCTAATTGATCGAACTAAACTTTGATCGTGTATGTATGCTAATCCATAAGAAAAAAAATATATCAATTGCGATCTTATTTTATTTGTATTCATGAGTAGTTTATATAATATGTAATTTTAATAATATTTTTTTTGTCGCAGAATTAAAAGTATTTAATGTTTAAAAGCATCAAAGTAAATTATATGATCTGAATTTATTTTTTCTAATCTGATATGAAATAAGTAAAAATAAGTTAATCATACAAGGCCTTAGCTTGAACTCTCAACCTTCGAAAAGGTTACTTACATTGCCGCCATGTTACTTAAAACGTGATCATTATTTTTTTGTAAACAAATCATCAGTATAGGATCATGTAAAAACTAGCTTTTAAATGAAAACTAATTTTTTTTTTTAATTTGAGCCATTTATTTTTTAGATCAACGGTCCTGAATAGACCGTGTACAATATGCAATGTAAATCGTCCGATTAAAACCAACTGCCTCTACTTTTCTCTCTCCTCATTTCATTTCATGCATGTTCAGTCTCTCCCTCTTCATTCATCTCTTATTTTTCAAGGGGTACATACAACATTAAAATGGTACATATAATATATCAAGGGGTACATATATACAACATTAAAAGGGTACATATAAGACAACAAATACAAATGAGTACATACAACATTAAAGAGGTACATAAAATAAATTAGGTGGCACATACAACATTAAATGGTACGTATAAGATAACAAAGATACAGGAGTACATACAAAATTAAAGGGGTACATATAATATATTATGGGTACATATAACATTAAAAGGATGCATAAAAAGATACACGAGTACATACAACATTAAACATTAAATTTAGTATGTAAATTATACAGGGGTACATGTAAAATATATATCATGGGGTACATATAATATTAAAAGGGTATATATAAGACTTAAAACCTAAAATTTCTTAAAATTCCTATTCGAATTGCATTCAAACCATCTTTTAATCATATTCGAACTATCTTTTGAATTACAAATTGTGAACATAAGGAAACAACAAAAACAAATCCTTAATTCCAAAAACTATGAAACAACTGCATTCAATCTCTGAATTACAAAAGCATACAAAATTACATCAAATTTCCTGAATTATAATATTTGTTTGTGAACATAATGAATTTTGTTCAGATTCCTTGCAAAGAAGCTCCGATGGAGTTCGTCATTCGAAAATAACACCAATTATATGCTATCGATCTATAACTCTAATTGCAATTTTGATGAACAATGATTCCAAAAATTGAAATTTTGGATTGTTCTGAAACTGTTTGTAATCTTTTCATAATTCCTCTGAAATTTTGTAATTGATTTGAGAGAAAATGGGAAATATGGATGATTTTTTGAGATTATGAGGTGTTGATCTATATAAGTCAACAAATAAGATGGTTGACTAGTTTGTTAGTCTAGTTGACGGAGTTAGTTATTTACTATCCACATCTATTAAAATTAGTTTACCTGATGGTTCACATAAGATGGTTGAATGGGTTGGAAGTGTAAAGATTAAATCTAATTTGATCTTACATGATGTTATGCTTGTTGAAGGATTTAAACATAATTTACTGTCTATTGGTAAACTCTTAAATGGTTGTAGTCTACATGTGATTTTTACTGAGGATACTTGTTATTTTCAGGACCCTACTAAGACTATCTTGGCTATTGGATACTTGGTGGAAGGCTTGTATTGTCTGAAATCTACAGAACAACTTAGATCTTTGAATAAAACAGAATTTCCAGCTGATAACCAGCCTAGTATAGTCTGTAATCAATATACTAGCAATCTTGATAATACCTTGAATTTAGAAAATAAAATTCCAAATCATGTACATTTACTTCATAGCAGATTAGGTCATTTGTCTATGTCCAAAATGAGACATATTCCAGAATTCAATTGTAGACAGAACAAACAATACTGTTGTGATATATGCAATAAAGCTAAATGCACAAATTTCCTTTTACTAAGAGCAACAGTAGAGCTAAATGTATTTTTGATCTTGTTCATATAGACCTTTGGGGACCATATAGAATAATTGCTATTAATGGTGCAACATATTTTTTAACTATTGTGGATGATCACAGTAGAGCTACATCGACATTTTTATTGCACAATAAAACCCAAGTTAAAGCTATTGTTATGCAGTTCCTTGCTTATGCAGAAACTCAATTTCAAAAGAAAATAAAAATAAGACCTGATAATGGGACTAAATTAGTTAATGAACAATGCTCTACTTTGTTTAAGGAGAAAGGAATATTACATCAAAAGAGTATAGCTGGAGTCCCTCAACAGAATGGGAGAGTTGAGAGGAAACATAGACATTTATTGGAAGTTTCTAGGGCTATTAGATTTAATCCTAACTTACCTAAGAAATTTTGGGGTGAATGTGTTTTAACTGCTACTCATTTGATTAATAGAATGCCTATTAAACTTTTAAATTGGAAAAATCCCTTTGAAATATTATCTGGAAATCGTCCTAAGTATGAAGACTTGAAAGTGTTTGGATGTCTTGCCTATGCTTATAATATGGATAGACATAGAGATAAGTTTGATGAAAAAAATAGGAAATGTATCTTTATTGGATATCCTAGTGGTCAAAAGGCATATAAGCTATATGATTTACAAACTCATGATGTTTTTGTGTCTAGGGATGTCTTATTTTATGAACACATTTTTCCTTTTCATAAGGATAAAATAACTTCCTCAAGTTCTGCTTCTCCTGATTTAGTGAATTTTGGTACAACTGATAATATTAATGTTTCTAATATACATTTAAATGAGTTTAGTGCTTCTAGCAGACAGAATACTAACCTACAGGATGAAGGTAGCACAGGCAGGCAGCATATAGAAGCTGATCATGATATGCAAATGGTCAGCAATGACTATAGTCCTGAAATACAAAATACAATACAATTTACAGGTGATTCAACTAGCACTACTCAAAGTCCTTCCTCAATCTCTAAATCCCATTCTTCTTCCAATCAACCTCCTGTTATACATAACAGAACCTCTTCCAGACCTGTTCAAAAATCAACAAAACTAAATGATTATATTTGTCCCTATATACCTCATAAAAATAATTCAGAACCCTCTCAATCCTCTTCTTTTATAGTAAATGCTTCCCATTTTATTGAACCTAAAACCTATCATCAAGCTAAATACAGTGCTGACTGGCTTAAAGCAATGGAGACAGAGTTACAAGCTTTGGAGCATAATCAAACATGGCAGCTAACAGATCTTCCCAAAGATAAGAAGGTTATTGGATCAAAGTGGGTGTTTAAGACAAGACTACATTCTGATGGGTCCATTGAAAGGTACAAGGCAAGGTTGGTGGCAACTGGATATCAACAAATTCCAGGACAAGATTTCAATGAAACTTACTCTCCAATTGCTAAACTTGCAACTGTGAGAGTGTTAGTTGCATTGACCACAATCAAACAGTGGCCAATTTGGCAATTGGATGTCAATAATGCCTTTCTTCATGGGCATTTGGATGAGGAGGTTTATATGCACCCTCCTACTGGCTATAATAAAGCAAAACAAGGCCAGGTTTACAAGCTTCAAAAATCTATTTATGGCCTTAAACAGGCACCAAGGCAATGGAACAAAGAGTTAAAATCTTTTTTGTTCAATATAGGATTTAAGCAATCAAAACAAGATTACTCTCTATTTACTAGGACCTTAAATGGGGCTTTTGTTATCCTATTGGTTTATGTGGATGACATTTTACTTACTGGGACATCTGCTGATCAAATTAATAAAGTCAAGGAAGCTTTAGATCATACCTTCACAATCAAAGATTTAGGGCCTATCCATTACTTTCTTGGTGTTGAGGTCATTAGAACTAAAGATGGGACTTACTTATCTCAAAAGAAGTATATCTCTGATATTCTAACTGATGCAGGTCTGCTTGATTGTGAACCTACAGTTGCTCCTTTACCACTTGGGTAAAAACTATCTAAAGAAGAATGTACTATTCTTAACTGCCCTGAAACATATAGAAGAATAGTTGGGAGACTGTTATATCTTGGGTTTACTAGGCCTGATTTATCATATGATGTGCAACATCTAACTCAATTCATGCAGCAACCAAGAACAACACACCTAAGGGCAACCCTTCATGTTCTGAAATACTTAAAAGGCGCATCTGAATTTGGAATTTTCTACTCTTCTCATACAGATTTTAAAGTTTAGATTTATAGTGATTCTGACTGGGGAAGTTGTCAATTCTCTAGCAGATCACTAAGTACATATGCTGTGTTTCTTGGTTCAAACTTAATTTCATGGAAAACTAAGAAGCAAGCCTCTATTAGTAGGTCTTCTACAGAGGCTGAATACAGGAGTGTCTCTAATGCTGCTAGTGAGATTATTTGGCTGTATGAGCTACTGCAAGATCTTCAAGTGTCAAGTGACTTGCCTATTTCACTACACTGTGATAATTCATCTGCTCAACACTTAGCTCTTCACCCTATGTATCATGAAAAGACAAAACACTTGAGGAGAGACGTGCATTTTATTAGAGAACAAGTGGATATTGTTTTATCAAGGTTCAACATGTTTCTACAAAAGAACAACTGGCTGACATATTTACTAAGGCATTGCCTTCTTCAAGACATACTGATATTTGCATCAAGCTAGGTCTTATACCTTGTCCTAGCTTGAGGGAAGGGTATAAGTCAACAAATAAGATGGTTGACTAGTTTGTTAGTCTAGTTGACGGAGTTAGTTATTTACTCTTCTTTCCTTTGTATTATTAGCTTAGCTCTGCCTATATATATGAAGCTTATTTCCTTATTTGCTGTATGATTCTTTTACATCAATAATATTCAATTACTCTTACTGTTAGTTTACAATCTAAATTTAAAGGCCATACATAAAAGATTTTAGTTTTCAACCACACATAGGTTTTTAGTAGATCCTTATATCTAATGACTTCATTGTAATTTGTAGGCAAGTATGCAACTGTTGAGTTTCTCACTTTTCTTATTTTTGTTTAAAGAACTGTCATATATACCTATTCTTTTTTTTTCCCTGAAAAGATATATAACTATTCTTAAGTTTAAAAAAAGAATGTAAATATAAAGGGATTTTTTTTCCTATTCTTTTCACAAAATTTCCTTTTTTTATATAATGTACAATAATTCAATTCAATTCTTTTAATGCATGCATAGACAATTTTTGTCTCAATTTCTTATAAGAATTTTACTTCTTGTGACCTAATTTATTAAAATCTATCTTAACTTGTTCCACCAAAACTTTACTTTTAAGGTTAATTAATAAAGCGCACCTAAACATGTAACTTGTAACATGAGAATTTCTTCTTCTAATATTTTTTTGGAAGGGGCGAGAAAGAGCCCTATGGGAGAATGGAGATAATAGAGGGTATTTGTCAAACATATTTAAAATGATTAGAAATTATTGATCAGCTTAAATATTAAAACTTATTAAAGTTATGTAATCTGATTGAACCGTATTACAATTATTGGATCTAATTGAATTTGATTTTACCTGATTTTGAGAAATAATTTAACTTAATCAAAACTTATTTATCTTATTATATCTGATTATATTAGTCATGATTTAAACCGATCTTAACTTATAAGTTATTTGAAGTTATTTGAATTGAATTATTATTTTTGTTTGAGATGAGAAAAAAAATTACACTAGGCAATTTCAAATTGTGCTAACTTTTGATGATGTTGGTAGCAACATTGCCAAAAGAATGCTGTAAAATGTCCAATTCAGCAGCATCATACACGCATCTCCAACTCCAATAGCAATTTGATAAAAGAAAATTTGTTAATTCCCTAACGACATCAATTTTTATTAAATACGGGTATGTGTCGCACCCATCAACGAGCTGAGGGAGAGTCTAACTTAGAAAGCTTAGGAGATTATATCCTAAAATCATATGGCAATAAGGGAGTAATTAACCCTTAACATCATAAAGTGCTTATATTAGCTCTCGCTCTCTCTTTTTTTTTAATTTTTTTTATCAATGTGGAACACTTACATGTGGTGAACTTTGGAGATCTATGCTTGAACACCCCCTCATATGTAAGGTCCATTTTCTTTAAACTTTGTCTAAAGTGATTTTCGGGCTAGAGCCTTTTCACTCTCCTTCACACGGACCTAATGAATTTGTTCACACAGGGAACTTAAACTTTTTTTTTCCCTTCCATTTAGGGTCTCATATCATGGGTCTTGCTATGATACCATATTAAATACGAGTCTGGTTATACCCGTACATCAACGAGCTGAGAGAGAGCGAGTCCACCTTACAAAGCTTAGGAGGTTCCACCTTAGAACCATATGACAATAGGAGAAAAATCTGTTGTCACATAATATGTTCCACTTTGTGTCCTACATCCTTTAATTGTGTCTTTTTCTATTTAAACAATAAATAAAGGCATTTAAGTAAAATTAAGTTTAATTAGAAAATGACCCAATTAATTAAAAGGAATGAGACACAAAATGAAATACATTATGGGACAACAGATTTGAGTCCATAACAATAAGGGATGTAACACCTTAACCTTATAAAATATTTAACTTTTTCTCTTTTTTTATTAATGTGGGGGCACTTTTGGTATATTCTTCAACAATTTTGTATACATAGTAGTCTACTAGTCTTATACGTATTACGGTATTAGGATTTTGTGGCCTTGTGGAGTTGTGGGTGGCACGATTTGTACTGATTCTCCAACCCAATAATTAAGAGATTAGCTAGAGAAAAAAAAAAAAAAAAACTTCAATTTTATTTTTAAATGGACAATAAATAATTTAATTCCCATCCAATCAATTTCAGATAAAATAATAAATTTGGAAAGATAGGTCATTGTATATGGGCACACAAATTAACTGAGAAAACTCCAAAACTAACTGCATCACATGACGCATTTCATGTCATACAATAATAACTAGTGCCATCCTAAGCATAACTTAACAACAATTATTGCATAATGTCCCACAAAATTACATCCACCATACAAAATAATGCACCATACATATAGCATAACAATAATGGTTTTTTTTGTTGGTTATCTCTATCGTTCTAATTTTATCAGAGCACAGTCTTTAAACGGTTTTAACACTAATACATGAACCCGTTTTGAGTAAGAAGCAACATAGAGTAATAATAATATTTTCTTCATTAATGCTGATTTGTATTGTTCCAATTTTATCAGATTACAGTCTTTAATCAGACATAATACTAACACATAAACCCGTTCTGGGTAAGACGCAACGTAGACTAATAATAATGTTTTCTTCCTTAATGTTGATATGTATCGTTTCAATTTTATCAGATTACAGTCTTTAAGCAGACGTAACACTAGCTAACATATGAACCCGTCTTGGGTAGGCATGATTGGATAATTAGCAAAGGAAAACCCCCATGGATTCATTGTAAACCCATCATCAAACTCATCAACATCAAAACTGTTGTTATTGTTGTTGTTGTTGTTGTTGTTGTTGTTGTTGTTGTTGTTGAGGCAGGTGATGATGTCATTGAGGGACTGAAGGCGGTGGCTGAGCTCAGCAAGCTGTGCCCTAAGGATAGAATTCTCTGCTTCAACGTCCACGTAAAGCTGTGTGGTAGCAGTGGTGGTGGTGAAGATCTTATGGTTCTGAGACTTGAGCTGGGTCACCTGAGCCGTCAGATCATCCACGTGTTTCTGTTTGCGAAGGCGGGACCGCCTTGCTGATTCACGGTTAGATTGCATACGCTTCCTCTTCCTTATCACATCCACCGTCTGATTCTCTGATCCTGATGAACTTATTACTGAACTTGCCATCTTTATTTATTATTATTATTATTATTATTATTATTATTATTATTATTATTATTATTATTATTATTATTATTATTATTATTATTATTATTATATACTAATATAAATCTATGTAATTAATAAAATATAGTTTGAAATAACAATAATAATAATAAGTAATTAATAAATTACGAGAAGACGTAGAACCAGTAGAGGAAAACAACGGAGAAGGAGGAAACGAGGTGAGTACGACGGCGAAGAGCGGAGTTAATGGTGAACCCAGAAAGGAGGACTTCACTGATTATAGGAGACATGAAGAAGATAATTGGTAGGTTTCTATCTTAATCATCAATTTAATTTGTTATATATATAATATTATATATATATATAAATTGAAAATAAAATAAAAAGAAATTATGAAAGGAAGAAAGTAAAGTAAATATATGGGAAGAAGAGATCAGAGGAGAAAGGAAAAACCAACAAAAGTAGTGAAGAGAAAGAAAGAATGAGAGGTGATGAAAATAGAAATAAACTTATTAGCTTCTACTTCAACCTAAATCATAAGAATGTGGATGAGAAAGAAATAGGCTTACTTTGGTGAAGGGGTGATCCAAGATTTTTGTATTTTATAACATGTGATTCCTCATTTTTTTCACTCTTAATTATTATTATTTGATAAGATTCTTTTTTATTTTGAAATGCTCCACTAGTTCATTATATTTTTTTTAATATCATAATGTGTGGGATATTAGGCTCTGAAATCCAGCCTTATTGCAGGTCATTCGGCTCAATGATTGCCAACACACACATCTATAAGGGGGATAATAAGGAATCCTCGTAAATGTATGCGGTGAGAATCGAATCTAGGACTTCGTGCCTGAAATTCTGAAGCCTTGACCATTAAGCTAAGACCCCATCCTCTCTAGTTCATTACATACACAAATGTATATATGTATATACATCTACTTGAGAATTATTTAATCAAGGGATATTGTTATGCACCAAAATAACCAGTGGAGTATATGTTGCTATTTTTTTTTATAAAATATGTATATTAAAATATCACCGATTTGGATTGGTGTACGTATCAATTTCTATTTTAAGGTATCCATCAAATTATTGATATGTTTCTATTATTTGTCTAATTTGATTATTTTTTAATTAATTAATGATTAATCTAATGATATAGTATGACAATTATGCCACTCATTAAGTAAAGCAAAATTTTCTTTAAACAACTACTACCAATTTTTTTTTTTAATTTAAAACAACTAATACAAAATTTTAAATACTTGATTAAACCACTACAACCAAAATACCAATTAATTCCGGTGTTAACAGATCCATAAAGTGGAGTCCAAAAGGTGACGTAGATTATTAATTAATTAAGGGTGTGTTTGATTCATTGATGATCTGATATGATCTGATCTGAAATTTTCTAATATGGTCTGATTTGATCTGAAATATATATTACCAGACACGAACAAATTCAAATCACAATGAAATAATCTGCAAAAAATATATTATAAAAGAACTTATTGATGTTTCGTGGCCAAAATCACCACTAGGTTGAAAATGGAATTAATTAGATGCTACAACTATGCTTCGCCTTTTTCGGCATGAAATTCAAGGATTAAATTCGCACATTCAACCTCACTATAGAAAACTAAGGAGGATGATTGAAGCTTCTAATACTTGCACCCAAGAACAATGTAAATAGTTGAATCTAAATATAAAGTGTTTGAACAATCAATGTATTTTTAGCCTTTTCATGTATCTATAAAGATATCAACCAAGGAGATATGTATGGAATCAAGTAATTTGATCCTCTTCCAAAATGTCACAAACAAAGGCTTAAACTTAGACAATGTGGCAATTAAAAGAAATAAATCAAAGAGAATAAAAACTCCAACAACGAACATTAGGGTCACGGGCCAATACCAGAATTTAACTTTGTAATAGTTGTGTGGGGCAAAAGGAACTTGTGGGTCGCGGGCCAGGTTGCAACCCAATAAGTAGTCATTTAGGCCACCTTTTTTTAGCAAAGGCCAAAGGAAAAGCTATTACAAATTTACAATCTATGGTACATGGTAGCTAATTAGTGTACCAGGGTGACACAATACATGACGTTCAATCCTTGAAGTCTTCACAAAATAAACTCAACCCATTGGTGACCCGAAAATCAATCCGGAAGAAGTGGGTAATGAACAAGAGAAACCAATCCGAAACCCATTAAATATCCCAAGATTAGACATGAAACTCGAAACTCGTTATACCTAAACTCATTTTTGATCGACCGAAACCGACCTGACCGAGAATTTGCCAGTATAATCCATCTTGTGCCTACGTATTTTGATTTGGGTGTTGCCATTAAAGTTGAGTACCTTCCACGCTCTATATGTTTGGAGGAGAGCTTGGTCCCTTCCTCAGGGCCGTGTCGGAGTTATCGGGGCACTGTTCTAAAATTGTACTTAATCCCTTCAGATCTTAATAAATGCTAATATTTGATATTATTTTGACAATACATGTATACATCCCAAAAATATTTTAGTAGAAAATCGTTAATTTAATTTGTATAAAAATATATGAATAATTTAAGACAAATGACTAAGAAAAACAAAAAAAATAGGCCCTTTATATAACGAGGCCCTGTGCAGTGGGGCTTTTTGCACACCCACCCGACACCCCCCTGCCCTTCCTATATTAGGGTCAAATACCCAAGTTAGGATTTTGTTGAACCCCATATAGCGCACTAGTAAGTGTCCCACATCGGAAGATGAGGAGAGACTAAATTAGCTTATTATAAGTCTATGAGTTACTCCTCCTATGACTTGTAAGTGACCTAACTCTTCTCTTCCATATTGGGTTGCCCATATCCATTTCTAATATTCAATCAAATTTAATACATTTGGTGGTCGTGGATGATAAGCCTTGGGGACTTGAGTGGGTCCCCTGCTGCCTGCTGGGAATGTCTCCATCTATTGAAGTTATAATCAGGTTCATTAGGATGCGATATGATTTAGGCTGAACAGGGCTTGGTTAAAGATTATTTCATTTTTGTGTAGTCATAAGGCTAAAAAAATTGAGAGGAATTTCATCAATTTGTCTCCTGAGGTATCTTGTATTCGGAAAAGATATACATATAGATGTTGAATTTGCCTAGCCAGGATTGGAGTGTGGGTAGTTCTATGTGCATAATTATTGTGACGCGATGACATCTACGAACGACCTCAGATCAGGTGTTGGACGTCCTCCAACCTTGATGGACTTTGATGGCTCATAGTGTCACTCGACGCCTACAATAATCCTAGACATCCTCCAGCTCTTGTTGACATGATCATATGGTCTTGGACGACTAATACCATCCTTCTACGTACCCAGTGCCCCTTGAAATCCTCCAAGTTTCTCGACATCCGGTAATTGCTCTTGACTCTTTACATTGATGTCGGACGTCTGACACAACCTAGGTTATTCGATGCCCGCCAGGACACCTGACAACAAACCGAACATCTGATGTCTTCCAAGATGCCACTCATGACATCCCACGCCGCCATCCGCCATCCAACATCTGACGTCCCTGTTATGCTCGACCCCTGTGATATCCAACGCTGCCCAGGATGTTTGGCGTCTTCCAAGATGCTGCACAAGGCTCCCAACGCTCACCAGGACGCTCGACCCATATCAGGATGTCCGACGTTTTCTAGGACGCCAACAAAGTAGTCACATGACACCAGAAGCTACTAAACAAGTCAAAGTAGTTACTAGTGTAATAACCCGAAATTTCGGGCCAGAAAATTTCGCGGTTATTAATTTTATTTATTTAATTCTAAGTCCAAAAGGCTACTTAATTTTGGACTGTTTTTATTTTTAGTCCATTCTTTTTCCTCAAATTGGGCCAAAGACCCAATTTCTCTCTTTTTCTTTTCCCTTAGCCGGCCCTCTTCATGGTACATGGGCTAAGTGATTATTTTCACTTCTTTAATTCTTTTTGGGCTTAATTAATTAATTAATAATTATATTATTTGAATTATTAAATTGATTAATTAAAAATTATATTTTAAAACCTAAGACAACAACCTAACTAATTCCTCCCCTATTTTTCTACCCCCTTCACGGCACCCTAACAAACCATTTAGGATTTGTTTTCTTTCTTTCTCTTCTATAAATAGGACTATTATGATTTAATTTGTTCCTATTTGCAAAAGTCATAAACCCTAAAAAGATTTCACTCTTCTCTTTTTTTTCTCTCTTGGCCGTGAACCCCATATTCACCAAAGGGTGAATTTTTGTTGGATAATTTAGCGAATCAGGTAACTTCGCTATCTCGTTTAATTTTGGAACAAGTTAATCATATAGTTGATTAGGATTAAAAGCATGAAAATTGTAAAAGAATTAGTATCATGATTAGGTTTAAATAATTCGAACCATATGAATTTTATGAATATGATATTTCTTGATTGTAGTATGAACCTTTATTATTTTAAGGTATTCTATGTATAAATTAATTTATTTATTTATGTATTTTTGTATGAATAATTGCATGAATATTTTTTTTTCCTTGTTGTGCTAATGTGTCGAGTGACTTAGAACAATTTTAGGAGTTTCTTTACTGTTTGATCTTTAATCAAGATTTATTTCATGGCGAAATTCGTCCTTTTATTTCTTATAATAATTTAATCTTTCAAACCGGTAAAACTGTCCAGATTTGGTTTACGAATTTATTAATATACTTAATCAATTCTTATGGCTATGAAATTTTAGGTGGAAATCATTAATAGTGTTTTACAGCTTGTGTTAAATTTTCGTAATTTTTAAAGATCGTTTGATATGGCAGAAAAATCCGAAACTGATCTCAGCCTAATCTGATTTGTTAGTTATAAAATCCCTTAAAAATAGTAAATGACATTATTTTTGGACAAAAATTATGCACGTTAAACCTTGAACCTATATTTAGCTCCCATGAAAATTTCCAGACTATTAGAGACCTTTAGATGGTCGTTCTTAATTTAATTCTTTAAAAATCAGATTGTGTAAAATAGGGTAATTGAATTATTAAAATATGTTATTATTAATTTCTTGAATTTTTCGAGTAACCTAGTATTAAAAAAGGGAACTAAAAATATGATTTTTATGATGTATCTTGATGATTCTTGATTTATTATTGCTAATCTTTAATTTAACCTTTATGTTAATCTTTAATTACATCATGTTAATTTGAATCCTTGAAATAAACCTTGTTCTTGTTTATTCTTTGAATATGTCGAGTGAAATAGGAATAGAAAGATGAACCTTGATCTTGTTTTGTATTCAATCTTGATGATTTTATGTTAAAAATATGATTTTTACTATTATTGTTTAGTTAATTTATTTAATCTTGTTGATTGAAAGTATTTAAATTAATTGACAAAATTTGTGTTCTTGAGTGGAAAAGGTCGAGTGGACAAATTTTTATCATATTCTAAGTAATTTTAGTGGTTAAATAATTAATTAAAGTAATTTACGAATTTAATTAATTATTGTTGCAAAATCCGAAACTGTCGAGTGACACAGTTTATTTAGTCAAATTTAGTTAAATTTTGACTTATTATTTTTAGGAATAATCAATTATAACAGTTACAATTAAAGGAATTATCAGGGATTAGTTGTAACAAGAAGGGTAGATAATAATGTTATTATTATTAGTATTAGTATTCGGATATTACTATTAATAATATTAATATTACGGTTATTATTAGTATTATTATTAATATTAGGAATCAGTAGGGATAAGATATAAAAGGGTACGATAAGATATTAATAGGGAAAGAAAGGAAACAGAGTAGGAGGATTACGAATCGTTTCGATCTCTGGCTAGGAAAGACTTGGTATTTAAGGTGGCCAATATACGTGCCGCACCTCTCTTTCCTGGGACTTCGAACGGTTCATTTCCGAATACGGTCACCTAGTATTTCCCGATATAAGATAAGATATAAGATTTGAAAGATATAAGATAAGATAGGGACGCCCACCTGATGACTCGAGTAGTCAGACTGGGTTAAGTCGAAGCCACTGCTCAATGGGACGAACACACGAGTTCCCCCGAGTAGTTCTGGGTCTTAGGATATGTAGTCGTCTAAGTAGTAGTACACGAACTGCTATTTGGGAGTTATGGCCATAGCTTAGGCTTAGTGGTGAAACACGAGATCCGCTACGGGTTGAGTACACGAGCTCACCCCGGCATGTTCTAGGAAAGTTGTGGTGAAACACGAGATCCACAACGAGTTATAGTGACCGGTCCAATGAAAGATGATAATGATATGATATGAATTATAAGATATGGTATGGATGAAATGAAATGTTAAGATATGATATGATTACGGAATTATGGAAACCATATAGTATAAGTTAGGGATTAATTGTATAGGTCTTCCGCTGTGTATGATTTGATGCACGTATTTGTACAGGTACGTTATACGTATTTATACTCGTATGATGTAATGATATATGTATTTGAAATCGTATGTTTTGTGTACATGTATACCTGTGTTGTATTCGTATTTGTACGTATTCCTAACCGTATTTTGCAGGTATAATTATACGTATGGTATACGTACCTTCATACGTATTTTGTATGTATTTCTAACTGTATTTCTGCAGGTATTTTTATACGTATTTTATACGTATTTTATACGTATTCGTATACGTATTTTTGTACGTATCTCGTATATTTTGTATACATTATATTAGGTTTTATGTGTGTTTTCATGTGTATATTCTATGATATTATGTGTTTAGCGGTCCCTCAATTAAGCGGGACAACCTAGTTACTCGCCACTGATGGTGGACCCCCCCCCCTCAGTTTCAGGTGACGATGCAGCAGCATAAAACGGGCTTCCGTTGGATGGGTTTGAGTGTGGATGAAGTTTAGATTTATTTTAGTTATTCCAGGACTTATAAGACAATATTATAGTTTTTATTTATAATCCCAGCCTGTTGGGAAGACATTTACTTAGTTCATGTAACACTTTGGGCACTATATGCCTTATTTGACTTTTGGATTTTAGTTCAGTATTTTAATATAAGTTGCTTAATTTTAATTAATTAATTTCATTTATAGTTTAAATTGTTTAAGTAATGATCCGAATGTCGATTTCCTTCGTCAATCGACAAGTCCAAAAAGTCGGGTGGTTACAACTAGTGCTTTCTAAAATTAAGCGGGACATGGCTAACATATTATGTGACACTGGTGTGCATCAACAGATGAGTAACACTCCAATTTGATGGAGGGAATTTTTAACTCCGAGCCTCCTCAAGCCAAAGAACAAATTTGTGTTTTTGAACATTATGTTTGTTCCAAACCCAATCTTTCAAATCCACAATGGGATAATCAGCTCCTAGCCAATTATATATTTATAGCCACTAGCCCGTCACCTATTCTTGCTCGAAGTATGGTAATAAAAAAAATCAAAATCGATCTTGGATCCCACCTCCTAATAACTATGCTAAATTAAATTTTGATGGTTCCAAAACTAGCTCGACATTCATTAATATAGGTTTTATAATAAGAGAACAATACTTAAGAATTTTAATTTTAGGATCAATAAAAGCCCTACATAACAATGCCTTAATATTATTCGTAGAAGCAAATGCACTAAGAGAGGACATAAAAGAGCTATAATGCTAAACATAAAAGTAAAAATAGGTAAAAATGAAAATAAGAAATAGGTATGTGCCTTGTACCGTTGTACACGATATTTTTTTGACTGAAAAGTTGAAGTCAACGCACAAAGTAATAAGCTGTGATCGTTAACAACGAAATGGATAAAAAAGAATATAGTTTTTCACAAAATTTTTTCAATAATATAGTTTTTCACAAAATTTTAAAATAAGGTAGTAGATGTACTTTTGGACAAAAAAAATCCTTTATCTTATTAGTGGATAGGAAACTAACGACACTAATTTGAGATTTTGTAGTAGAATGTATTTCATAGCCATGTATAGTCCAGCCCAAAGCTAGAAGGCACAAATAAAGCCTAGAACAAGCTGCCGTAAGGTAAACGGGTATGAGATATCCAATGGGCTTAAAAAATTTTGTGGCTGCTGGGATTCGAGCCCAGGTCTCCACGGCCACAACGTGGAATTCTAACCACTAAACTACAGCCACACAATTGCTAAAAACATATAGAGTTATTTATACAACCTATTAGTGCATACAAATTTTCTTTTCATAGTATTCCTAAACTTTTAATAATAAATTAAAAGGTGAGGTGAAATTAAAAGGTGTTATTTTGACCGTATTTTACCACGTAAGCGGCATATAAAATCAGAGGTAATCATGGGCTGGATCGGGCCCAATGCACAAAATGAAGCTCATTAAGTGTCCGAGTTCGAGCGGGCCTAGTTTGAGCTCAAATGTGTTGGCCAAAATTTGAAAATTTAGTTCGAGTTCTGCAGACTTTTCGGACGTTTTTGACCGGGCGTAAAAAATTAATCAAAAAGCTTAATTTAAGTGTCCACATCCCGTACAAAGAAATGAAAAATCGTGTCGGGTACAAATTCGGGCCTCCAGTAAAAATTGGGCCGGGCTACTTTTGATCAGCTTTGCATAAAATTGGATTCACATTTTTTTAAAAAAAAAGGGAAGGACAAATATCATTAATTGAAAGCCATGCAACATTTACAATATGTATTAAGCAAATATGGACTACTATTATTTTTAAAATTTTGACTTTTGCATGTGAATTAAGAAGAACACATAGAAGTGTTATTAAAACGGATCTTGGATCCGCTCCGGATCCGCGAATCCAAATCCATTTTTGAGGATTTGGATCTTCATATTTTGGATCCGCACGGATCCGGATCGGATACGGATCCTCTGGGAAAATGCGGATCTGGATATGGATCTTGTTTATAGATCCGCATTAGGATCCGCAAGATCCACAGATCTGTTTTTTTTAATAAAACATATACTAAATTAATGATAGTCTTATAAGTTATACGGGCCAAATGTCCAATACTACCCAATTTGATTATTTAATGTATGGATTTTAGGATGTTGATGATGTTAGTTTGTTAGTACTAAGTTAGTAGTGGGTTTTAATTTGCATATTAATTGTGTTTGTGATAAAATGACAATTTTAGTGCATTAAAAGTTTTAATTATCTCAATTAGTAAGTATCATATAAGAGGATCCGTTTTAGATCCGTTTTTGATCTGGATCCACAGGATCCGCAGGATACGGATCTGAATCCTCATTCTATAGATCCGCCGGATCCGGAGCGGATCTGGATCTTGGCAGAAAAAACGTATCTGGATCTGGATCCATTAGGATCCGGTCCAGATCCGGTCCGCCACCATCTCTAAGTGTTATACTTTAAAATTACTTTGAAGTTGTTGGTAAATGTTTTGGAAATTGGAATTACACTATTATACTAAGTACTCCTTTTTGGCTTTTAAGTGGAAAATTAAAGTGAGTATTGTTTATAGCCAACTAAATTTGAGTATTTATTTATGGATAGTTAGTGTAATTTAGGAAATACAATTTCACCATAAAAAATAAAAGTATAAGTATTCTTCAATGTTATTATGATGAATCAGATACAATACCGCACGTCTCCATGAGAACGTCTATCATGCTAAAATAATTTTCAAAAGAATGGACATTATTTGATGATAATACATCAAAGATTCCAACACCTACCGATTGTAATGTAGGGTGGCTAAAATCCATGAACTTACAATTAAAAAAACCAAAACTCCAACATCACGATAACTCGATATATAAGGGGGAACAATAACCCAAAAAAGGAAGAAAACTCTCATATAGGAGAAAAAACTGTTAGAAATTGTGGAAGTGTTGGTGGGTTTTTTGGTATTTTGGAGGAGTAATATGGAGAAATGCTATTTTTATTTCTTATTGAATTTCTTACTTTACATCATCATCATGCATGTATTTATAGTAGTGGCTACATGTTCTTCATTAAAACATTAGAAGTATCTAGATTAGTCATATCCTAGATTTATCTAGATTCTCTTATTATCTTTTAATGCTTCTCTACATACAACATAACTCTAGATTTTTCTAGGATAAGCACATACTATTTTTTCATGACATATTTAATTTCTAGATAGTTCTAGATACATGATACTTACAAGATTTTTCTAGATTAATCTTTTCTAATAAAAACTAAAAAGTAGGTAGAAAACTTCCATAAATAGAGAAAATGAAGGATTACTATTAATCCCAACAAGAGAAACTAACAAAAAAAATCGGGACATACCATCATCGAAAATGTTGATGATGGCAATGCCTATGGCTGAAAAAATAGGGCTTTAGAGTTTTTTTTTTTAGGAGAAAAAACAAAAGCAAAAATGATAAAAAAAAGGAAGAAACTTGCATACTCATCAGTGATAATGGTCTTTATGCCTTTATGCTCACGTCATGAGCTTTTTTTTTTTTCCTTTTTTTTTTTTTTTTGTCTTCACTTCCCCTTGCAGCTCTAGTTTGTTATCTATATTGTTCATTTATAAATTATTGATTGTTCAGTTAATATTTATCTGTCAATTGTTCATTATTTGATTGGTTGTTCATATTTACGTATTGTTTATTAGGAAAACATCACTTACGTATATTTTCATTTGTATAATACTGATTGTTTATTTGTAAATTATTGATTGTTCATTTAATATTTATGTGTTCGTTGTTCATTGTTTGATTGATTACTTATTTTTACTTATTATTCATTTGGAAAACATCTCTAATGGATATTGTTCATCTGAATACTATTGATTGTTCATTTGTAAAATACTTATTGTTTATTTAATATCCAACACTTATGTGTTCGTTGTTCATTATTTGATTGATTGTTACTTATTGTTCTTTAGGAAAATATCACTTATGTATATTGTTCATCTGTGTACTACTGATTGTTCATTCATTTGTAAATATTACTAATGATTATTCATTTGTAAACTATTAATTGTTCATCTAATATTTATGTGTTTCTTGTTCATTTGTAAACTATTGATTATTCATTAGGAAAATATCAATTATGTATGCTACTGATTGCTCATTTGTAAACTACTAATTGACATCACTTATGTATATTGTTCATCTGTATATATACTATTGGTTGTTCATTTATATTAGTACTCCGTATGTTTTGAAAGTCCACCCAATTGTCATTCCAAAAATCTATATTAGTACCTGTCCCTATGACCCATTTGCTACAAGAGGTAAACAAATTCCAAATAGACCCAACATCTTTCCAAATAAAGGATCCTTTTCTAAAAGATATTGGGGACATCCTGTTTCCAAGATACTTGGCAAAGAAAACTTTTGAGGCTAAATTAGAAGGGTAGTTAATCAACTTCCAGCAGAGTTTATTTTAAGAGGCAAGCTGAATTGAGGATGCTCAAATTTTTAATTCCTAAAAAACCTCCAGCCCAAGTACGTGATGCAATAGCAGAAAGGGGAAAGAGATGAATCTCTTTGCTGTAAGAGAAACCCCAAAAGAATCTGATTAAGATAGAGTTTATATATAGAAGAGATGACAGAGTTTGGGAGCTTACTACATTGCATATAATACATGGGAATGGAGGTTAAAGTAGAGTTTATTAAACAGAGCTTTCCTGCTTTGGAGAGCATGAAAGATTTACAATTTGCAAGCATAGACCTGACTTTTCCAACAATGAATTGGCATATGGCTTTGGAAGGTCTTTAAGAGAGAAGAGGAAAACCGAAATATGATCCCAAATCATTAAAACTACTTGGGCAATTGAGGATAGCTAAGAAGTAATCCATGTCTGAGGTACTGGTATTTAATTGGGAAAAACAGACCCTACTATTAGATAGAGAGATTGATTTTTTGTCTAGATGAAAAAGAAAAGAGCTCTAGAGCATCTTTGACGGTATCAATTGTAGCATGAGATGTGTCACCAAACAAAAGCAAATCATAAGGAAAAAGAAGATGTAAGATTTCAACTCTATTCCTCTCCATCCTAAAAGGAGTCCATAATCTTTCCCTACATTGTTGGTGGATCAACAAGGATATATAATCTCTCCATGCATTGCACAATATGAAAATATAAGGTGATAGAGGGTCTCCTTGTCTAATACCTCTAGTTGGAAAGATTTTGTTTGAGGGCTTTCCATTGATAATGATGGAATAGGAAAGTGAAGAAACACAACTCATGATTAGCTTAATAGAATGAGAATCAAGGCCAAAGCTAATCAAACAATTCTTGATGAAACTCTACTCTAGCTTACCAGGCCATAGGCTTGTTCCAGGTCAATTTTAAAAGAAAACCAATCTTTCAAGCCTTTCCTTTTTTTTTTTTCTTTTCATGGAGTGGAGAATTTTAGAAGTCACTAAGAAGTTAGTGTCAGTTCCCCTTGAAGGGGTGAAGGCACTCTGGTTTGGGCAAATCAAGGAGTGTATGAGAGGCTTTAACCTATTGATAAGGATTTTTGAGATGATCTAATAAGAATTATTACAAAGGCTGATAGGTCTTAAAATTTTGATGTTGTTTGGGAAATTAACCTTTGGAATAAGAGCAATATTAGTCTGATTTATAAAAGGAGGGACGGACCCTTCCTTGAAACCGAAGAGACAAAGGAGAGTAGGTCATGATGAATTGTATATATCAAGTGGTATCTGTAGATCGAAGAATCTATGGAAACCATCAGGCCCAGGGGCATTAAAAGAAGCTAAGCCAAAAACAACTTCCTTGAGTTTACCAATAGAGTGTACGAAGCCTATGTTAATGTTTCTTCTTTGAGAGGAGGGAGTGGTGGGCATGAGGTTATTAGAGGAAGTAGAATTAGTAGTGAGAAGGTTTTGGAAGAAACAAACAATATGGTTGGATTGAGGGAGGGGGTGTTAAGGGCATTACCTTAGCTTGCTCATCAGTAAGGCTGAAAATTTTATTCTTTCTCCTCCTAATTTGAACACAGTGATGGAAAAAGGAAGTATTCCTATCTCCCTCTGTTAACCAATTCCTTGTCCTAGTTGACCAGTACTGTTGTTCTTGGAGGAGGACTATAGTGAGTTGTTCATCTAGGGAGGACTGTAAGTTTTGAAGAAAGGAACACAAGGGATAGATAAGAGGACAAGCTTTTTGCACTCCATCAATCCTAGCAAATAAGATATTTTACACTTCATTTTTTCTCTTCCTTAATTTAAGAATAAGTCCCGAGGGAACCGCGCTAACCCATTTGTTGCAATTAAATCGATACCGAATGAGTAATTTATTATATTCAAAAGTTATATTTAGATTAATCTTGAGTTTCATAATGTACTAGTTTATTATATTCAGAACTATAATGGTCTAGTTGCAGAATAATCTTTGAGTTTCAGAATACTTAGTAGGATTCATAATCTATATTTAGCTTTAAGTAAATCTCAATATTGAGCCTTAGAATATGAGTATTGAGTTTTAGAATTTAAAAAGTATCTTAATCTGAAACTTAACACTTAGAATCTGAAAGTGAACCCTTATATTCTTAAAATTAACACTTAGAATATGAAAATGAACCTTCAGGATATGAAATTTAATCCTTAGAATCTGAAAAAAAAATATTCCCTCTGTCCCAAATTAAATGATACATTTTGACTTTTGGCACTGTTCACTTTGTAACTTTAACTTCTTTTAATTTTATACATATAAGATAAAACATATCATGTGGGATCTCGTTTGATTCGTCTTGATACGTACTTTCTAAATATATAATTTTTATAATTTTTTTGTTACACACAACTAAAAATATTAATTTTTAAAGATGTGTCTTAGGTGATGTAAAAAAGTAAATGGAGCAGTTATTTTGAGACGGAGGGAGTACTTAATCAAATAAATGAACCATTTTAGAATCTAAAAATTTAACAATTAGAATCTTAATTCATTTTTTTTGTTAGGTCTGAATCTATTTTTTTTGTAAAGATTTAAAATAAAATAATTTTGGAAATTTTTTGATGTCAAAAAATAAAATATTAATAAACTAGTTTTTACCTAAAAAGATATAGATGTTAGATTTTATCTAATAACTATTAAAAGACTTAATCTAATGTCTACAAAAAGGTTCGCGTGGTTTTCATGGGATCCTCTGAAACTCCCTTGAGCTCCACTATTCATGATCTATATATGAATTGATTAATTAATATTTCATTCGCTCTTATATATATAATTGCATCCAACACTTACAATTTAGACACTATTCATAATTACTAATATAATCGTACTAGCTTTTGAGCTTTATCCATCTAAACAAATATAGTCAGGTGAATTCTCTTTAGAATCGCCTCAATGAGTATTTTAATGTAATATAATTTTAATATTATTATTATTTTTTTTTTTTTGTAAAACATAACTAAAGATATTACTAATATAACTTATATATTGGCAAGCAATGGAAACATTACAATTAATATGGAACAGATGTGGTAGTTCATATTGAAAATCCCATAAGAACCAGTATATATGAATTAATTAATAGTTTTTAGGGGAATTAATTAGTAGTTAACATTATAAATGAATTAATTAGTACTCCCTCCGTCCAAAAGTAATTGCTCCATTTGATTTTTCACATCTCTCGAGGAACAATTTTAAATATTAGTATATGTCTAATTCCACATAAGAAAAAAATATAAAAACTATATATTTGGAAAGTAAGCTCCGAGACAAATCCAACGAGATCTCACATGATCGACTATATTTTTCATTACATATATCAACTTAAACAAGGTAGAAGTAACAATGTAAATAGCATCAAAGTCAATTTGGCCGGAGCAATTAATTGTGGATAGAGGTAGTACTTACGGCCTGTTTGGTTGTTGGTAATAAATTGTGGTAATTGTAATGAATATATAATGTAATATTGTTGAGAAGGAACCTTATAATCTCCATGGAAAATAAATTTTCATTCTCAAACTTCAATTTTTATTCTCATCCATTACCATTGGGAGGTGGTATTTGATTGGAATGGATATTTGTGAAGAAAATTAGATAAGTTGGAGCTAAGGTACGTAGCACCACCATGGGAATGGATTTTGATTTCCCATCCAAATTTAGTTATAAATTCATTTCCATTACCATGATTTATGATCGGCTACCAAACGGGCCGTTAATATTATTATAATTATTATATAATATAATATATAAGTATATTAAAAATGAGTAAAAGTTGTAGGACCATGGTCCATAAAAGCTGGATGCATGCCCTAAATTTAATTCAAACAGGGGAAAAGATGCATATTCTCTGCTTCATGGCCTTGTCTTGTTCTGAAGCAAGTAATTTTAATCGGCTATCGCCCTTCATAACAACTTTATGTCTAGAAAAGTAGCGGATCTACGATTTAAAAAATATGGATACGGAGTACATATGTTGGATATTAGGATAAAATTAAACCAAAAATTCTAAAATCAAACAAAAAAATGGCATATTTATTTTATCCATCTGATTAAAACAACCAAGCTAATACATCAATCAAAACTAAAAAAAAAACTAAAATAATTAGAAAATCACACAAATATTGAAAAATCAAACTAAAAAAACCAAAATTAGACTAAAAATAAACGTACGTTACTCTTCTGCCAGAAGTTACAAACTCACAAATCGAAAACTAAAAACAATCAAAATTAGACCCAAAGAGAAGGTGCAAAATAAAGCTAAAAGTTACAAACTTAGATCAAGCAATCAAAAACTTAAATCAAAATCAAACTAAATAAATTGAAATGACAAAATTGAAAATTTAAAATCAATTAAACAAACAAAAATAAGGATTATTCCCATTGATATATCTGTATATTAGCATATTCAAGTGGTATACCTGAGTTTTAAAAAATTCCTGAAATATGTTTAGGTTGATAATGTAATTCAAGTAACACATCTAATGGTTGTTTTTGGCCAATTAACCACCACTAATCGATCCTTAGTTAACTATAGTTAGTGTGCATTTACAACCCCATTTTCTAGGACAGAGTCACATTTTCAAGGCGATAATTTCTGTCGTAAATAACATCTTTTTTTAGTAGTGTACATTAGTTTTTGTTGATTCAATACTCTTCATATAACAATTATAAAGTATCATTTACTTACTACTAAAACAGAACTGGGTGCAACAAATGGTACATTGTAGTAAAAAAAATCCCTCTGAAAATTTATTTTGATAAAATTCTAATAAGATCTATTACAAAATGTATCCAACTTAAATTCTTTTAAAAATCTAAAACTAATATACTCCCCCCCCCCCCTTCCTCGACGCTTTGTACAATTTTTTTTTTCAAATGAGCGTTCCCTAAAAACTTCATACATTTATTGTGATTTATTTCATTTCGAGACATGTTTTTACTAGGGAGCAAAACATTACTTATAAAACTATTTTCCTCTATTATTAAATTTACTACTTTATAAAGTAGTGTAAAACCATTTCCCCTGAAGTAAAATATCTATTATAATGATGGGAAACTATTTTGTCCTCAAAATGAAAGAAAAACAGTTTTCCTTCATTTTCCTTACCTTTCCTTCTGTCAAAACAAGCAGCCAAGAATGCAGTAACTAGCAACACAAATCACACAAGAATTTACTCCTTCACTGCCCTCTAATCTAGGCTCAGGATCTAGAACTAATCAACTTTATTCAATGGAAGTAATGTGTTTTACAAAGGTCTATTGGCAAACTATATTAGTGTACTGTACTCTAAATCAGAAAAGGAAAGAAAAGAAGAATGCAAAACTAAGTAAGTAAGAGAACTAAAATGCTCACTTATATAACAGTGCTTACTAACAAACTAAAATGGTTAGGCTAACTAACTATAACTAACTAACTAACTAACTATAACTATATCTAATATCTTCAACACCCCCCTCAAGCTTGAATGGGGAGCATTCCAAGCTTGGATTTTAATTCTTCAAACTGAGCAGAAGGAAGGACTTTAGTAAAAATGTCTGTTAGATGACTAGTAGTTGGGAGATAGGTGAGCTGAATCAAACCTTCAAGCACTTTTTCTCTGGTGAAATGACAGTCAAGGGCAATGTGCTTGGTTCTCTCATGAAAAACAGGGTTCTTTGCAATGTGTATAGCAGATTGATTATCACAATGCAAAGTAACAGGTTGTAGGTTTGCAACACCCAAATCACCAAGCAGCCTAACCATCCATGTCACCTCTGCAGCTGCACTTGCCATAGCCCTGTATTCAGCTTCTGAAGAGCTCCTTGAAACTGTTGGTTGCTTCTTGGATTTCCAACTAACAGGGTAGTTTCCGAGTTTGAGTATATAACCTGAAACAGACCTCCTTGAATCCATGCAGGCTGCCCAATTTGAGTCTGAAAAAGCTTGAAGTGTCAAGGAAATGTCTCCACTCAATAGAATCCCCTGTCTTGCAGTAGCTGCTACATATTGAATGGTATGCGGAAGAGCTTAAAGATGGGTGGTTCTTGGATTCTGCATATATTGACTAAGATGTTGCACTGAATAGGCAAGATCTGGTCTTGTGTTTGTAAGAAAATTTAACTTCCCAACCAAGCTCCTATAAAACTCAGGGTTAGTCAATAACTCACCATTAAAAGAATCCAATTTCAAATTTAATGGAAGAGGAGTAAGAACTGGTTTGAAAGTGGTTATACCTGAAAACTTCAAGAACTCTGCAGTGTACTTATGTTGAGTAAGAGCTATGCCTTGAGGCATATAATTAACCTCAACACCCAAAAAATAATTGAGCTTACCTAAATCTTTTATACCAAAAGTGCTGTGAAGATGAGACTTTAAATGCAAAATAGATGTAAAATCATCTCCAGTTAGAATTATGTCATCAACATAAACAGCAGCTAGAGGTGGGCAAATTCGGGTACCCGGATTTTCGGGTCACAATTTTTTTGACCAGGAAATTCGGGTATTCGAAAATTCGGTTCCGGGAACCGGGTATCCGTATCCGATTTTTTTTTTTCTTATACAAGTTTTTTTTAAAAAAATAAACTGCTTTTTAATATAAAAAAATGTTTTATTTTTTTAAATAAAAAAACAGTTTATTTTATTATTAAAAAAAAACTGTTTTTTTTCCAAATTTTTTATAAAAAACAAATTGTTTTTTCTAAAAAAAATATTGTTTTTTTTAAATTTAAAAAAAGTATTTATAATAATAAAAAATTAATTTTAAATAAAAATAAAAAACTTTATTTAACAATAAAAAACTATTTTTAAAAAATTAAACCGGGTACCGGGTACCCGGTTTTTAAAAAATCCCGACCCGGATCCGACCCGGTACCCGGTTTGTAAAACCGGGTACCCGACCCGGTTTTATTTTCGGGTAAAAAAAAATCGGGTATCGGGTCGGGAATCGGTTACGGGTTTTTTTGCCCGGCCCTAACAGCAGCAATAGTAAACTTACCATTTTGAATTTTAATAAAAAGAGAATAATCATTTTTTGATTGTTTAAAACCAAGAAGCAAAAGTTCAGAAAGTAATTTGGCAAACCATTGCCTAGAAGCTTGTTTAAGTCCATAAAGGGACTTCTTGAGCTTGCACACTTTGTTTGATTTTGCTGTAATACCAGGAGGAATTTTCATATAAACTTCCTCATGAAGATCCCCCATGCAAGAAAGCATTATTAACATCAAGTTGGAAAAGATCCCAAGACTTACTAGCTGCCACAGCAATGACAGTCCTAATGGTAGTCATTTTTACAATAGGAGAAAAAGTCTCTACAAAATCAATACCATATTTTTGAGTATAAACTTGAGCAACAAGCCTAGCCTTATACCTTTCTATAGTGCCATCAGTCTTTAGCTTGATTTTATAAACCCATTTACACCCTATAGGCTTCTTGTTATTAGGCAAAGTCACAATTTCCCAAGTTTTATTCAAATCTAATGCTTGAATTTCTTTATGCATGGCTTCTACCCATTTAGGATCTTTGGAAGCCTGACTATAGTTAGTTGGTTCAGTAGGAACAGAATGAAAAACTGATAAAGCTTTATGAGACAACAAAACCTCTTGAAAAGAAACAAAATTACACCAATGTTGGACTGAACTGTGGGCTGCAGAGGATTGTTTACTAGGTAAATTATAAACATAATTGTGTAAATAACTTGGGATCCTGGACTCCCTAGCTGAAGTTCTAAGAGGAACAGCAGCCTGAGAGACAGGACTAGACTGACTAGGAACTAAGGAATAATTTGAAATATCTACTACCAAAGGGCTGGACTCAGAACCTGTAGAAACATCACCAGCAGGAATAATCTCTTCATTAAAAGAATTTTCATTAACAAAATCAACCATATTTTCTGAATTATCTGAGTTTGTAACCCTTGGAGCATCTGAATTTAAATCAGTAGAGAAAGTAGAATTAGAAACAAAATTATTAGTGGAACCAGGCAAGCCCTGTGACTGAACATGATCTTCTACAAAAAACTGTTCCTGATTTGAAGAAGGCAAGAAAAATTGAACAGAAGACTTGTTATTTTCAAAATGGAAAGGAAAAAAATTTTCATAAAAAATTACATTTCTTGAAACTATTATTTTTCTTGTTTTAATATTCAAAACCTTATAACCTTTTTGAGTTGCAGGATAACCTAAAAAAACACATGGTTCTGCCCTAGGATCCAACTTACTTCTATTAACAACAGAAGTAGAAACATAGCACAGGCAACCAAAAACTCTTATATGGTCCAAATTAGGCTTAGAGTGATACAACCTCTCATAAGGTGAAACAAAACCAAGAACTTGCAGAGGCATTCTATTTATCAAATAGGCTGCTGTAAGCACACAATCCCCCCAAAAATGTATAGGCAAGTTAGCTTGATACAATAATGCCCTGGTTGTCTCTAAAAGGTGCTTATGTTTTCTTTCTACCACTCCATTTTGCTGAGGGGTATGGCTACAACTAGTCTGATGAGTAATTCCCTTCTTCCTATAAAGATTCTTAATAGGACCTTCACACAACTCCTAGCATTATCACTCCTAATAATGTGAACTACAGTAGAGAATTGAGTTTCAACAAAAGCAAGGAAATCTTCAAGAATAGAAACTGAATCACTTTTATTTTTCAAAAAATGTAGTGGCCCTACTAAAATCATCTACAATAGTGAGAAACATTCTACAATTATTCCCTGTAGCATGTTTATAGGGTCCCCAAACATCAACATGAAGAAGCTGAAAAATCTTTGAAGATTTTATTTCACTACTATTAAAAGAAAACCTAACTTGTTTAGCCTTAGGACATATCTGACATATAGAACTAGTACAAGGATTTGAATTTATTGAAGAAACAACATAAGAAAGCTTGTTAAAAGGCAAATGTCCTAGTCTTAAATGCCACAACTTTGCCTCATCTATTTCTTTAGCTGTAGAAACACTAGCTAAAGTCTGAAAAGAACCTGTAGCAGGCTGTTCTGTAGCAAGTTTCTCAGCAGTATAATACAATCCTGATCTAGAATTACCAAGAACCAAGTCCTTTGTCAAGGAAGGCCCCTGTACAATACATTGACTATTAGAAAAAACCACAAAATACCCCAAATCCTTGCACAACTTAGTAACAGAGATCAAATTAAACTTAAACTCTGGTACATACAGAATATTATGCAAAACAATCCCATGTGAAAGATGCACAGTTCCATGATGAGTAATCTTAACCTTAGAACCATTAGGTATAGTAATAGTACTATTAGCACTGGACATAGGCAAATAAGAACTAAACAAGGTTAAATCATGACAAATATGGTCAGTAGCACCACTATCTATTATCCATTGAGCACTAGCATGAGAAAATAAGCAAACATTACCTGCAAAATATGCAGACTTAGATGTATACCCAGGAGTTGAGTTATCACCAGGAGCTTGCTTAGGATTATCCAGAAGCTGCAAAATCTTGGAATACTGATCTTTAGTAAAAGTTTCTTGCACTACCTCATTCTCCACTTCATTACTCTGCTCACTCTCATTAATTGGTGCACAATTTGCAAACCTCTTCTGAGGAAAACCCCTTGTATCAGCAGAAAATCTTGGATTATTTTTAGAACTAGAAGGGTAGCCATGTAGCTTATAACACCTATCCACAGTATGCCCTGTCATCTTGCAATGATCACATGATAATGTGGAATTCCTCCTAGGCCTTCTATCCACAAAACCTCCTCTATCATTAGTATAAGTTCCCCTAGGAGTAAAATTCTTAAAAGATTTCTTATCATCAATATTTTTCTCATAAAACCTTCTCCTGTCTGCAGCTAGGACTACTGAATCATTCACCCCATTCTCCTGTCCTACTAACAATTCTTTATGCTTTTGTTCTCGCAAGAGCATGCTATACACCTCAGCTATAGGAGGCAAGGGTTTAATCATAAGTATATTACTTCTGATCTGTTTGTAATCATCATTCAATTTCATTAAAAACTGCATTAGCCTATTATCCTCTTGTATTTTAAGAAATTTTGCACTTAAATTGCAAGTACAAGTTCCTCCACATTCACAACTAGGCATAGGATACAAGTCATCCAATTCATCCCATAACACCTTAATTTTAGCAAAGAATTCAGGAATTAAATCACTACCTTGGTGTAAGGAGGCTATTTCCTCTTGTAAAGAATACAACTGAGTAGAAGTGGTTTGACCATACCTAGTCAAAAGATCCTTCCACATGACACTTGCTGTCTTAAAGAAGAATACACTCTTAGCTGGAATTGGACCCAAGGCCTTAAGAATCCATCCTATCACCATGTCATTACACCTTTACCCAAGCATTGTACTTGGAATCTGTTACAGCTCGTTGTGACAAAGAACCATCCACAAAACCCATCTTATTCTTAGTTGAAAAACCTATCAACATAGATCTCTTCCAAGAACTAAATCCTTCACCATCAAACTTTTCTGTGACAAATGATTGTGGACTACTATCTGAAGGATGGATATAGTACACACTACTAGGATCTTGTGTTTCTTCCAAAGCAGTAGTCATATTGAAAGAAAACTTGCAGCAAATTTCAGTAATGAAGTGAGAACAAGATGCAATGAATAATATTGCTCAATGAACAATTGAATTTTTCAAGAATTCAATATTCAACAAAAATAATAAAAAAAAACTATGAAATGAACAATATCTTGTGAAGAATTGGATTGCTAAAAGAAACAGAATACCAAAAAAAAAAAAACTGCTGAATAATGCTTGATTGATAAAAGAAAATCAAGATAACGAAATAACAAAAATGCACAGCAACTGCTCAACAAAATGCCTGAAAGAATTTGCAAAAAAGAATCACTGATTTAGCAGAGGACCTGCTCTAATACCATGTCAAAACAAGCAGCCAAGAATGCAGTAACTAGCAACACAAAGCACACAAGAATTTACTCCTTCACTGCCCTATAATCTAGGCTCAGGATCTAGAACTAATCAACTTTATTCAATGGAAGTAATGTGTTTTACAAAGGTCTATTGGCAAACTATATTAGTGTACTGTACTCTGAATTAGAAAAGGAAAGAAAAGAAGAATGCAAAACTAAGTAAGTAAGAGAACTAAAATGCTCACTTATATAACAGTGCTTACTAACAAACTAAAATGGTTAGGCTAACTAACTTTAACTAACTAACTAACTATAACTATATCTAATATCTTCAACACCTTCTTACTTTCTTTTTCATTTTTATTATTTTTCGTCATCTTTTTACATCGTAGTAAACAATAAAAAACCTATTTTACAATTATTATTTTTTATTGTAAATTATTTTACATAATAATTATTTTATATTGAAAATATTTACACCCAATTAAATTGAGCCTAAGGAGAAAAACAAGTAATAATAAGTAAGTTGTGAAAGAAAACTTATATGCAGGTAACATGTAATTAAGTTAATTAATAAACTATATATACAGGAAACAAAACATTCTCCTTCATTAAATTAAACTATAATTCTACAAACATCCAATAATAGCTTCTTAGACCTACATACTCTAGTTTCTTTTAGTCTCTGTATAATTTAATTAAGCTATATATCATGACACAAATAGAATCTGGGAATCCCTATGCTTCGGATAAGTAGATATATATGTATTTGAGAATAAAACTAGTTTAACAGTTCAGTAATAAGGGCAATTTCATAATTTAATTACTTTCTATGTAGCAAGCGTACTTCATTTTTTCTTGCGTATTCGTATTGGGTATGTGTATTAGTGTATGACACTCATACTTTACGTGTACTCAATATTTTGTGTTTTTGCATATATTTTTTTTGTTTGTGTTTAGCTAGACAATTATTATTATTATTATTATTATTATTATTATTTTTTTTTTTTTTTTTTTTTTTTTTTTTTGCATTATACTTATTTTTTCCCTAGTTTATATTTATTGAATGCACCACAAATTTCATGCTCCTTGAACAACTTAATCAAATAATCTTTTTTTTTGGGCACGGGGCAAATAAGCTGTTTGAAAAATTCATAAATATCTTTATCTTGTAATAAATTTAAAAAATGTAATATTTATCATACATATTATTTTTTATATTTTTTCAATAGGCGTATCTGGCATACTTGTTTTAAACGTATTAAATTATGTCTCTTAATGAGAGATTACAACCATGCATATGATTGACTTAGTAAATCATTGACTAAAAAGTTGTGCAAAGCCCAACTACCGTCACTTAATGAGATTATACTCTAAAATAATTCACTAGAATATTAATAGAAATGCAACAAAATAAAGTAGCTTGATTAATTAACTGTATTTGGCCTATATATACATCTATATGTGTAGACGATAAATAAGAGAATGAACTGGGTCCTAAACTCCTAATCATCAAAGCTTTAATTAAAAAGTTTGATTTAAAGCAAAAAATAAAGTAGGAAAACAAAAATAAATAAAAAAAAAGTTTGATTTGACTTCAATTCATATATTACAGTTATGATCATAACGTACTTTGAGTATAAGAAGAATGCACGGATTAATAAGTAAAAAAAAAACATAATAATAATAATAATATTAACTATTTAAAACAATTATTCACCATTCTACTTTTTGTATGCAAATTAATTTTGAGGGCAACCCTTCTTATTTATAGACGTGCTAAATTAATTAATACAAGTAGTTATTTTCAGTCACTGCACTTTTTGCTGATTATCATCGCACTTGAGTAACTAGCATTAAAATAGTTGCAAAAATATTGCTAGAAATGGATCAACTATTAGGTGGATCCAATGGCCAGACAAAAAAAGTTGCATATAAAGGATATGCAAGACCAGAAATAATTAGTGTATAACTGTGATGTATATATATCAGTTATTGGATTTTTTTTTTGTCTTTTTATAAAGAAAAATAGTAAATTATGTTTGTCATGTAGCTGATATACATATATATCAGATGTGCACCAATTTAACTAATAATACCTCATGCAAGACAGTGACAATATTTTTTAAAAAATTAATAAGGATAACTGAACTCTTGGCAGGAGGCAATGTGATACAAATTAGAACCTTTTTTTTTTTAAGGAAATACAAATTAGAACTTAAATGTAGGAGTACCAATAGAATGATATTAGTTTAACCCCAATGAAAATCAGTATAAAATATAATGAATATTCTTCGGAATTCAAAATTAGATCATATGAACATTTTATTTATTGTATTTATTTTGCATTTGTACGGGTGTACCTTAATTTTTGAATAGGTTGATGATTTTGAATGTGTTTTCATGGGCAACAAACTTAAGTTCTATGAGTGTCCATGAAAATGAAAAAGTTTATCCAGAAATTAACTTAAATAATTACTTTGCACAATCTTTATATGTACATGATATTTGCAGGAACCAACCTCATTTTTGGAGTCATGGTTAAAGTATTTGATAGATCACATGGTATCAGAGCCAACTTGATATAGAGGTCACGGGTTCGAATCTTTAAATCACGCCAGGTATGATGGGGCCTGTGCTGCATCCACATTTCAAGCCCAAATGGTCTTCCATGTGAGGGAGAGTTATAGAGTATATAATATATCCTGGGCCTCAACTATCAGATTAAACTTTTAGTTGAGTTGGTCCTTTAACAGTATTCATAAGTTAACATGTACACATCAGGAATGGAGAATTTGTGGGAAGGGATTTTTGAAACGGGGTTTGTTACTCTTGATGTTGATCTGATGTTGTGATTGGTAATGAATCATCGTTTGGTTCAGTTTATATTGCTTAGTTTGTTTCTTTATTGAACTTTAGACTAGCACTGTCAAAAAAAAAAAAAAAAACAAAGTTATTAGTCTGTAAAGCTGAGGTTGAAAATTAATTAGATTTTAAGATTAAAAAGCTTAGATAAAACTAGAGTTGGGAATATGATGTGAGTCCCCTTATGAAATTCCATGAAGAGAATGAGATTATCCATGAGCTTACGACCCATTATACCCCAAAGTAGAATGGAATATCCAAGAGGGAAAATAGGACCTTGAAAGAAATGATGACTGTTATATTTATGCTTATAAGTTCGTTTTCCCACTAACATGTGGGAGGAAGCTCCTTATGTATTTGCTAGAACCGTGTCCCTCACCAAAAAACAAAAAAAATAAATAGATAAGACTCAGCTCCCTCTAAATTGTGTCCCTAGTCGTTTCCCAAATATACAATTTATAATACTTAACTAACTAATACGTTGTATTAGTGGAGCTAGAGTCGATCCACGCAGAAGTAGGTGGATTGGAATTGATTTTAGAGAATCTAGTGAATTGAGGTTCTATTTTTGTTATTTTCTTTGAATTGTGAAAATTTAACAACTAAATGAAAAAACTAAATCTAGGATAAGGGTAATCAATGCAAAAACCTCTAGGGACAAGACTTCTTGAATACTACTTCATTTGGAGGATTTCTGATCATTGAAAACAAATTAATTATGCTTTGAGAAATTAAATTGGCAAAACTAAGCTAAGGCAACGCTTCAAATGTGTTGCTATAGGGCTTATTAATGTTGCATAAAGCCAAATGCAACACTTTAAAAAGTATTTCAATAAGTCTTGTTGCATTAGGTTATCGCAACACTTATACTAGGCTATTGCAACGCTTTTAAAAAGCGTTGCATCAATAGTGAAATGCAACGTTTTTTCTATGCAACGTTTTTAAGCCTCTATTGCAACACTTTTTGAAATTCATATACAACCAATTGCAACATTTGTTTTAGTTATATGCAACACTTTTGAAAAATTTTATGTAACAAATTGCAACATTTTTTCAATTATATGCAATACTTTTCAAATATTCATGCAACATATTTCTTCAATTATGTGCAACCAATTTGCAACACTTATTTGCCAAATTGCAACACTTAGTTTATATAATGTAAATATATATTATAATAAACATACTTGCTGATTCCCTGTAATACTTATGTAAGAGCCTTTGAACAAATGAAATTGACATCTTAAAAAGTTCATAATATTATAATAGAAGATGACAAAACATACAATACTAGTTTTGGATCAGTAGTACTTTCAAGTATAAAAATATTACAAAATTAGTTTCTGATCACTACTACTTTCAAGCATGAAAGTATTACAAAATGACAAGCTAAAACTTTCTAAATCCTCAAAAACTTATCCAAAAACTAACATGATATGTCAATTCTTCATTTGACAATCCATATATATACATATATGTACAACAATAGGCTTTAGGTCATTCTTTCTATAAGCTAGACATGCATCTTTGTAACCTGGGACAAGAAAAATTAGATTGTTATCACTATATTGACAATTCATAGGTTGGAGTTCCCTTGACATAAAAAAAGAGCTTTGTATAGAATTCACTAGTAGAAAAAAGTAGATTTGCTCCGTTTAAAAAGCTTAGTATAGCAGAATCAGGAAGGTCAAAAGAAATCTATTCCAGACCTTTAGGATCCACCTGAAATATATATAGGGAAACTCATAAATGCAATTATACGTGCAATTCATATAGCACAAACAAGAAAATGCATGGTTTCATAAGAATATCACAAACAATTTTATGGAAAAAATTCCCACTCCTTAGAGATAGATTTTGGGTGAATTGACAACCATACTTGAACAGTTAAGATATTTGTAACAAATTCAAGAGGCAAAGATTTGCCCTTGATTGTGAACTGCATAAGAACACAATAGCATAAGCAAATAATAAATCAAACAAGTCAAATTACATCCAAAAATAGACGGTTCTTTCTTTATATGAGAGATTATAATCATTTCTCACATATGTAAGTTAACAAGTCATGAACCATAAAAAGGCAAAATAGTTTCCAATATTAACTTCTGCCAACAAAGGGTCATAATAATAAATGGGATCATGTTGCCAACAAATAATTAAGAATGATAGAATCTTAATTTCTCAATAATCTAAAATAAATGGGATTATGTTTCATACCAATAAAAGAAAGAAAAGAGGTGGAAATTACACTCAACAGCAAAATACACATATTTTGATAGGTGTCAAATAAATGTCCAATGTCTTCAAAATTTGAGCAGAGTATAAAATTTCTACCATATGACCAACAAATCCAATAACTTTCCTGCAACCAATAATATTCCCAAATGCAACTAACAATTAATCATTTAATTCACCACACCAAGTCAACAACCATCATACTAATTAATACTAGAAACAATAGTAGATTAACATCGTTTCTCAAATTCATTGGTTTTTGGACAACTCACACTAAAACCATCATAACTTTTAGCACCAAATTCAAAATCAAGAAATTCTGGAGCCTAAACTTATTAACTTTTCAAAACCTACAAATCTCATCAAGGGCATTTGGCAAAAACCGACCTTAAACTTTCAAAATGAGCAGCACAGATTACGACTTATGAGCTGAGGCACAAATTCACTAAAAATAAATCAGCAACAATGAACTTAAACTTCTAGACAACAGCCAAACAACAAAATAAATTTACTTCATGCATCAACAACATCCCAACAATCATGTGACAACGAATACTTGAAAAACAATTAAACATCCTTCAATCCCCAAATCAATACATAGCTCCCATCATTCTTTCTCTCAACTTCAACCTAATCAAATTAGACTAACAACTACAACAACATCCACAAACCAACAAAACAATTCCAACAACAAGAAACATACCAAAAGCAAATTTATTTACCCAAATCAACAACCTAAAAAAACTAATCAAGTAAACCCTAGAATCAAAGAGGGAAGACCATTGGCACCTTGGGTAGACGTGGATAGAACGAACAAGGGAGGAAGAAGGGGCGAAGACCACCAGCAACAGCAATTCCGAGGGCGACGATCGCCGATTGTGGTGGTGAACAGCGACAGCAGCCAAGACGCAACAACAAAGACAACAATATGAGATTTTATTATATTTTTTTGTAAACCCTAACATAAGTAATCAAAGTGAGAAGAGGAAAATGAGGTTACCATGATGAGGGTGGTGGCGGAAATCCGACTAGAGGGAGGCGGGACGGCGCCGGAGACGGTGGAAGAGCAGCAGGGGGAGGGGGAGTCGTGAGGGAGGACGCGAGAGAGAAAGCAGCTGTGTTTTCTGTTGTTTGTGGTTGCTCGTATTGCTTTTGATGAGTGAAATGGATATTTATTAAAAATATATCATTTCATTTGTATTTAATTTTTTTTCCCCAAATATCCCCATAAATCTTTAGCCTTGATTTTAAAATATATGACTAGGATTGAACACGATAATGTGATTTTTTTTTATTACGGAATATACTTCAAATGTATTATTACAATAAAATACTTAGATCACCCAAATAATTTTTATGTTATGGAATTAAAGATATTTAAAGTTTAAAAACACCAAATTAAATTATCTTATCTGATCTTGGCTTATATTTTTGATATGATCAAATCTAATCTGAAATGAGTAATGAGTTGTTGAAATAATGTCTATAAAAAGGCCTTGATAGGAGGATATTTTATTTTTAATAAAAAATCGCATCTTCTGTTTAATAACTGATGCGGTTTTTTGTTTTGAATCGTAGCATTTATTTAACCTAAAAAATAATGCACTTTTTTCCAGTAGTGAAAGTTCACAATAACAAAAATTAGATAACAAACAACTAGTCAATAACAATTAATTAATAAACAATTATCGACCGTCTAACAATTAATAAACAATTATTATTATTATTTGTAAAATTATCGACCGTCTAACAGTGGGTAATCACAAGGAGCGGTCGGGGTTTTTTTTAAGAAAAAAATTAGGATATAATTACCGAAAATACCGATTGTTTTTTAAAGGTCAGTAATTCGGTCGATAAAGACACGAATTCTTGTTGTGCCACCGATTAGAACCCAAAAACTCCCTTAAATCCATACATAAAAACCCAATTTATTTTTAAGATATTTGTAGCCAAAACGCCCAGAAAATTGTATACCTTATAACTCTTTCTTCCACCTTTCTCGAAATTTGCAACATTATTATTAAGTGTTACTTGAATTGTTAAATATTATACTAAGCAAGAATGCAACATTTGTAGATAGAGTGTTGCATAAACCAAATAAAATGCAACGTTTCTAGAAAGTGTTACATTTAGTGTTGCATAAACCAAAAAGAATGCAACATTTATTCAAAAGTGTTGCATTTGAGAGAGTTATGGCAACGCTTTAGGATGAAGTGTTGCAACTTATATTACATTAGCAAAAAATACAACACATATAAAAAGTGTTGCAAACAAATTGTTGCAATAGGTCAATTTTGTAGTAGTGTAAATCTTAAAAAAAAAAAGCATTAACAAAGCCAATCCTGAGGCTTTTCTCGAATAAGCATAAGGAAATCTTAGGAGATGCTAAATTAGTCTCTCTCGACTACCCAAAGTATAAAATCCTAAAATTGAGTTTGTCAAGGTACTTTTATCAATTTACAATTCCAATTACTATCTCTAGTAATTTAGAAAATTCTCCATAGAAAATTGAGTTTGTCAGGAAATCATGAAAATTAATCCAAAATCACTAGAGCTCAACATGATTACTTCACCAAGCAACCATGAAAAGCAACACGAAACTTAGAAAAATTAACAATCTAATAAACTCAACATTCATGGATTACAATGATCAACCTCCAAAATACATAGAATCAAGTCATCCAAATTCCTAAAAAACCTAATTAAATACTCAAGCATAATTGGGGAAAATCAAAGAGAAGAAATTAGTAGAGTAGTAATCTAAGCAAGAAAATTTGAATTAAACCTAAGCTAAATCTAACAACAAACATGCAAGTAAATTAAGAAAACAAGTAAATGCAACAATTAAACTCTAATCTAATTGCAAAGCATGAATAAGAGAAGAGTAAAAGCAAATTAAAAGAAAATGATTGAATACCTTGAGAACAACTGATGACATGAAAATCAAAGAGAAATTCAAGACATTGGACCTAAATCTAGCTTAATCAATATATATACTATAAGAGAAGCACCTAAAACTATATCTTTCAACGTGTCACTCTCACATAAAAAAAATTCCCGCCTTTTTCCCTTAACCTAAGAAAATTAATTTTTTATTCTATCTTAATATATTTTCTACCTTAATAAACATAGATATACAATATATATAACATATCTTTAGAAATGTTATGTGACTTAATTCCTATAAATAATACTTGTACCTTGATTATTTAATTATAAGTAATTTAGTTTTGATCATATATTAATTGCCTATATTTTTGTTATGATCAAAATTTTCTTTCCATTATGCATTTATTGCCTATACATATTCTCATAATAAAATTCTCCTACTTTTTTTTGGGGAAATAAGTATTATTATTGATCTATTATTTTTACATGCATAACATGACTTTTTATATAATTCGAAGGATCTCCATATTAGTTTATCATTTTTTTAGGATTCTAATAATTAGAAAATAAAAAAACAATGTACATTTTAGTTTTCTTTTCCCTAACAGTTGTGATAAAACAAGTTTTATCAAAACTATCCTTTAAAATCAATAACTAGCTAAATTTTGTTAACGATTATTGCGGGTTAAAGTTGGTTCTAATTTTTTTTTAAAAATTTACTTAAAAATTTGTTCGTGTTACCTTAAATTTAACCATTTTATATAACCATGATTACTGTACCAATATTCTTAGAAGTTTATATGTGAATGAAAATATGAGTTAGCAAGTTATGAATTACCTACTCATAAAAATGGGGGCAAGCTATGTTTTTAATGGTTGGGCAAGCTATGTTTTTAATGGTGGATTGGTAAATGGTAGAAAACTATTAGAGAAATAAGAATAGAGTAGGTAGTTGATAAACCTTTTTAAATTTCCACTTTTATACAAAAACATGTAATTGTCAGTGTTATTTAAAAAAAAATTAATCTATATAAAGACGGGTGTAAATTAAACAAACTTGTATTGACTTTAATTTGTTCATTTAAAAAAAATATTTTTTCATGCATTTTTAAACAATAATAAGTTAAAATTATATGATTCAATCATATAAACACTAAAATATGATTCAATCACCTTTTTAAGTAAAAGAGATGTGTAACTATTTTATGAAATATATAAAGTGTATATGAAGATTTAGAAAATACCTTTTAAAAAAAATTGTGTGAAAAGACCTTTAAATTTTTTTTTTTAAGAAAGGGACCTAAAAAAAACTTTGTGAAAAGGAACATTTCCATCGTTTTTCAAATTTTTGCGAAAAATACATTGTGTAACGACCCGTATTTTAGCAACGTTGTTTTTGGAGAAAACAACAATACGAATCATCATTATTCCAAAACCTTATGAACATAACTTAAAATAAAAGCGGAAGCTCTAACACTTAGCCATTTTATTAATTGAACTTCAATAATCCAAAAACAAAAGAGATAAACAAAGTTCTAATTAAAACACTAACTCTTACTACAAACTAATGAAACAGAAAGTAAGGTTAGGACTACTAAATTAATTGGTTAGCTAAAAACTGCCACGCTTGCATGCTCACGAAACCCAACCCTCGCTAATAATAACCCCAAATCATTCTTCATTACCTGTAAAAGGGAAGAGGGGTCTACAGTCAGTGGTGTAACTAGGTTGTTCCACTTAGAAGTGGAACCATAAAATACATAATAAGAGAGAACAGAGCAATCATAGCATATCAATCATGTGGAAACATCAACCAAGCATGCTTCAGTCTATCATTCGAAGATCAGCGGAAGACTTAACGAACAAGACATACCAATAATCATAATATCAAAACATAACATGCTTAACAATACACGACTGGAAGTAATAATCATACGATAACTTAATCAAATTCCAAACGATCGACCGACTCAACTGAATTCTAATCATACATTCGAATCAACTGTAATCTAATCAAACAATCGCCACGACCGAAGTCGATAACACATAATCGCCACGACCGAAGTCGATAACACATAATAGACTCTTGCTTAGATCTAAACACGTAAATTGTTCACTTAAAATATACTGCTTCAGAGACGAATGATAAGTATTCATGAAACTTATCATTCGAACCCATGCAAGGCACATAACTGACTAAACCACGTAAAAGCTCATATTATACTTAAAGCCACGTAGTAAATCATCTAGTAAACATATAATCAGTTAATCATCACGTAATCATGCATAGCAACACAAATAAGAAATAAAATTCAGTCTTTCATCAAATGGAACACTCGGCCATGCACGAAAAAGTAAGCAACAAGAAGATCATGCATGTTCAACAAGAAAAATCATCATGCAAATAAAAGTCATAACTTTAAACGGTCATGCAATTAAACTAATAAAATAAAGATTCGATTTTTATGCTTTCAACCCACATAGAACATTCAAGAATCTTCGTAAATTAAATTAAGAATTCAAGAATAGAAATCACGTACCTTCTGATTTAACTTAAAGTGAAATTATTCTCAAAGGATTCGACAAGATATACTCTAAAATTATTTTAGTAATTCAATCACACTATTTTACAAAATCTGATTTTACCGATTTAAATTAAAGAACAACCATTTAAAGGTCTCGAATGTTCTGGAAATTTTCATGAAATTTGAATCTAGGTTCAAAGTTTAACGTGCATAAGTTTCGTCCAAAAATAACATCACTTACTAATTTTAAGGGATTTTATAACTAACCGATCAGATTAGACTATAATCAGTTTCAGAATTTTCTGCCATAGCAAACGAACTCTAAAAATTATGAAAAAGTAAGAAAAATCTATAAAACACTAATTCGGAATTTCACCTAAATTTTAGTTGCCATCAGAATTGAATAAGTATTTTATTAAATTCGTAAATTAAATCTGGACAGTCTTACCGGTTTGACAGAATAAATTTTCATAAGCAAGAGAAGAATGAATTTTTCCACGAAATAAATCATGATTCATAATCAACCAGTAAAGAAACTCTCACGAAAAATTCATCAAGAAATAACAAGATTTGATCAAGAAATAAATTCACACACTCAACAACATACTTATAATCATGCAATTGTTTAATATCAATAATAATAATTCAAACATAAAAAAAATACAATCTTTAGCATTTGAACCCCACGAAAATCATCAATAACAAATTCATATAATCACACGCATGGTTCAAAAGTTTCACCAAGTTTTCATGATCAAAATTCTATAACTAGCAATCTATTCTATCAAATTATGTAAATTAGTAATCCTAATTCTAAGTGGTTAATTAGCCTAGTTACCTTGAATTAGGAAGAAGGATTTCTAAATTCTTGATCTTAGTGCACTCGGCAATTACACGACTTGCACACACCACTTTTAGTCTTTGAAGAGTTTTGGAGTTTTGAGATATGATAATTAAAAAGAGAGAAGGGGGGCCGTGAGGAATAGGAGTAAGAGAGGGAGTTTGTTGATGAAAAGTAGGAGGGTTAATATGATCATAGATTAGGATATTTAATAAAAATTAGGTTTTTAGATATGGAAATTACTTAATAGGTTAATGGGCCAAAACAAAAGTAAATCCCTTGGCCATGAAATCCATAGAGGCCGGCCAAGGTAGAGCATTGTGGGGCCATTGGGCTCAATTGGTACATGGATAGATTAAGATAACCCAGCTCGAAATCCAAGATCCGAGCTTAGAATTGGATAATCCTAACACATATTCACGAAATTTTCTAACCCAAAAATTCGGTAGGTTATTATACATTGTGTCGGAAAAAAATGGAAAAGTTTCTTCTCGCAAAGGTACTTTTTTGTTCAGGTCCCTTAATAATAATAATAATAATATGAAAAGGTCTTTTCTCACAAAAAAAAAATTAATTAATTAAAAGGTCTTTTCAAATTTAATTTTAGAGATGTGATTATTATTTAGCCACAATTCAACGATTTCAAGATATGCTATACTTACTTCTTTCGCTATCATATTTATATTAAGTAACATATACATTAAGTTCCTCATCAATTTTTTTTTTCATATTATATTTATTCCATTAGCAATTCACTAGATACTATAAAGTTGTAATACTTGATTTCTTAAAAGAAAAAATAAATTATTCATGCCTTATTTTTAATCATATTGTGCAAGTACCTTTTTTAACTCCATATTTTTTAACTTAATAAATAGAATTATTATTTTGATTGGTTTATCATTTTTTACATTTTAATTAGTGATTTTTTTTAGTTTCTTAATAACTCATATTTCTTAATTATAATTTAAAACTTTTTTAAAATTAAAAATCAAGCATTTGTCCGGGATTATCGCACACGCGTGTGTGTATATATTGGTGTTTAAAGATTCACAAGGGTGAAGATGAGAATTGATCCCAAAATCTCCTGGAACTAGGAGAGAAATTCTTACAACTTGAGCTATTCGTCACACAGATACACACACATGTAGCAACTTCAGTACAATTCGAACTCTTTTTTTTTATCTCATCCCACACCAAATTTTCTCTGTATGCTATAACAATAGCCGTAAAGTCATTATCCCTATATTATAATTTATTGTCAAGTATTTCTCGTTTTGCTTTGTAGATTTCTTCTCCTATGGATTTATATTGTGTTAATTTCAATTAATATATCTTAATTCCATAATTGATAAATATTATAACATGTATTCATCTCTGCCCATATTTTGTGTTTATATTCAATTTTATCTTCTTTTTACTCATAACCATTTATCCCCTTTTAATGTTATTTTGTATTAATTAGTTTGTTTTTATTTCATCTTTCCTATTATCAACACTAAGTATGATTTTTTACAAATCAATTCATACCAATAACATAAATAATCAAGCAACAATTACACATACAAACTAACCCAAAATTTCGACCCCAACACCGATCAGGGAAAAACAATCATTAGCCCGTGAATATGACGGGCCATAAAGATAGTCTATATAAGAATGGAGAGTTGTTTATGTTATATATTGCCATAGATCTTTTGACTTAGACTATGTTGGTTTAATGAATTTTTGACTATCTACACTTTTATTTTTTTAATCTGATCTGATTTTTAATGATCTAATCTAATGTGATATGAACTTATTGTCATATTTGACCGTATATATACGGTAATCCATAAGAAAACAATTATTTTCTATTGAGGTCTTATTTTATTTATATTAATGAGTAGTTTTCAAATATTAATTTTAGGAAAAATCTTCGAGAACTAACAAATAAATGTCGACTTTTGAAAATTAATAACAAATAAAAATAATTGTTATAAAACTACCTAATAAATCAATTCTGACTTGATAGCACTACCACTTGTTGTGTTTTTTTCATTTTTCTGATTGAATGGGCCACCACGTTTGATTTCCCTATATTTTTTTTTCAAAAATTTATTTTTACATAAGCTCAATTTATTGGCAATTTTTCACTATTTTTATTTTTTGCTGGTATATTATATTTTATTATCTTAACAAACTTATGCTCAATTTTGTAGGCTTGAATGTTTTGTCAGTATTGCAGAGAGACCATGCATGTATGTATTAGTGTTACAGAGGAAGTGCAAAATTATTTCACTTATTTCGATACGAATTTCAGTATAATTTTTTTGTGAAACATTTTATTTCCTTTCAAAATTTAATATTCATTTTGTCTGCAAAATTTGATGGGCATTGTGGAATGTTGTGGTGTATTTGCAGCTACTGTCTCTCCCATCCAATTCCAATAATCATGTACGTATTGTCTTAGATTCACGGTTGTTAGGGCTTGTTCGACTTTATCTTTTAAGTTAGTTTGTTGTTCACTTCTGAAATAGGTCAAAATACTATTTAAAATAAATATGAGTCTTTGGCATACTAGCTTTAGAGCGAGGTAAAGAGTCGGGTAACTGTTGTGGAAATTAATTAAGGCTCTGTTTCGCAATCAGCTGTTAGCTCTTTGGCTTTTGGCTGGTTTAATAGGGTTGTTTGACTGGCTGAAATGTATTGGCTTTTAAGTTGATTGTTTAAGCTAGCTGTATGTATTGGCTTCTTAATTTGGTTGTTTAAGCCAGCTGTTTGAAATAGTGTTTGGTAAAATTATTTGTGATTGTTGGCTGTTTATTATAGGTTTGTGGGCCAAAAAGTCAATCAAAAAAACTGCTCAGCCAACAAAAAAGGCAGATTTATCATTTTGCCTTAAAAGCCAGCTTTTCAGCCAACAAAAAAGCGAATAACCAAACTTATTTTTTGCCAGTTTGAGCATATTGAAAAGCCAAAAGCTAGCCAAAAAGCCAGTTTTCAAACATGGCTTAAAGCTAGGAAAAATAGCTGTTCAAGTAGCTTTTGGGTTTTTCAATTTTTGGGGGTGTTTATCTTTTTATTTATTTATATCCATAACTTTGCTTTGTGAACCAAATAATTTAAACTTACAATGGGAAGATATTATTGTTATCTTTTAGAAAATTTGTTGCATATGATGAGACCCAACACAAAATCTAAACATATTCGAAATGCTAATCCAAAACGGATTGACCTGAGCTTAAATTATCCTACAATTAATGTGTATATAACATTGATTATCAAATTATATTAAGGACAGAGACAAAAACAAAGTTAACCTGGCCATGCTGAAAAGGATGATCACATTACTAATAATGTGGTGTATGATCAACTAAACATTTTTGTGCAAATAAGAAATTATTTGTTGAATTCAAAGAAGTTACTCAGGAAGGGCTCATTTCTGATAACCTGTTTAAATTGGAAACCCTAATTCTAGATTGGGCAAAAAAAATATTGGTGAAGTTTTTAAGAAAAAAGGGACTTTTTTCTAGATTAAATGGAGTTAAAAAGGCTGTGTTCCAACCCAAATTGCACTTTCCTTTTCTAACTTGAACATTCTTTAGATGAACAATTTACGTACCACTGTTCAGAATCAAGAACAACTTAAATTTATTGGTACACAAGGGAAAGGATTAATTCGTTATTTTAAGGGAAACGAACACTAATATTTTCCATAATTGTGTCCAGGTTAGAAGGAAGAAGAACATAATTTTATGTTTATTTGATGACCTTGGCAACACTTGGGATATTCTGGCTTAAAATGAGTCACATATTGTTTCCTTTTTCAATAAGCACTTTTCCACCTCAAATTCTTCGAGCATTCTCTTTCTTGACTTTCCCCTACTCATGATACGTTCCATGCTAGTAACACTCCTAATCTTTCTGAACTTGAAAAGGCTGTTTTGGCCTTGCCCCTTACAAGGCACCTAGCCCTGATGGATTCCATTACTTCTTCTTTAGAGACAATTATTGGAACAAAATTCAAAGCGATCTTCTCAACTTTGTCTCTAACATACTCAGAGAGGGCGTCATTCCTCCCAGCATTAACAAAACCAACATTGCTCTCATTCCTAAAACTGATATCCCAAATTTTATCAAGAATATCAGTCCTATTAGCCTTTGTAATAATTCCTATAAATTCATTTCTAAAATGTTGGTTAATATACTTAAACCTACCATCCACTCTTTAATTAATCTCACCTAATTAAACTGCCTTTATCCCCTAAAGGGGTTATGACACTAATTTCATAGTAGCTTCTGAGATCTTTCACACAATGAAAAAGTGGAAGGGAGCTAAAGGTTGGTTTGCTTTAAGTTTAGAGCTTGAGAAAGCTTAAGACAAACTTGAGTGGGACTTCATTTGGAATTCTTTAATTATTTTCAATTTTGATTCTCATACAATCAAGTTAATCATGAGTTGCATCTCCACTATCTCTTCATCCATTCTAATTTATGGTAAGCCATCAGCTACAAGCTAATCAGGCAAGGTGACGCATTTTCTCCTTACATTTTCATTATGTGTATGGAGAGGCTTTCTTTATTGATCCATGAATAATATAGGGATGGTCTTTAGACACCCTTTAGAATGGGAATATGTAAGGATGGTCATATCTTTTTTGTTGATGAACTCTTGCAATTTGGGGATTTTTCTAAATCAACCATTGAATCTGTTAAGAAAATCCTGGATCGCTTCTCCTTTTCTTCAGGATAGTTCATTAATCTAGACAAGAGTAGAGTTTCTTTTTCTCCTAACACCAAGTTAGTGGACATTGAGTATTTCTTGTCCTCCTTAAACTATCATACAACTGATGACCTAGGTTTCTACTTAGGTTTCCCACTCTAAGCCAAGTGTCAATTTTTGTTGACAAAGTCAGATCAAGACTGGCTCTTTGGAAGTCTTCCTTTCTAAAGCAGTCAAACTTTGCTTAATTAACTCCACTATTTCTTCTATACCTTTGTATTATATAAAATTTAGCCTTTTCCCCAAGTCTCTAATTAAATCTCTAAATAATAGCATCATAACTAGTTTTTTCTAGGGTTCCTCTCATAGCAGAGGAATTCAACTTCTCCCTTTTTACACTCTTTCTACTCCTACTTGGGCTGGGGGCTTAAGTATAAAAAATTTGGAGCTTGTTAACAAATGTTATCTTTTAAAGCTTTTTTGGAAGTTACTCAATCAGCCGTCCAACCTAGCTACAAACTTTCTTTTCAATACATATATTGGTAGCAGATCTTCTCCCATCTCCTTTAAAAAAGGTTCTTTCATTTGGAAGGATCTTGGTTCAGTCTGGAATATTTACACCTCAAACTGTAATGACCCTGATTTTATTGGTATTTTTGCCGGTAATTATGTGTATTTATGTGTGTTTATGTGTTAGTTCAAATTTATTTTTGAACAATTTATTTTATTTTATGTGAATAATTTCGATTAATTCGAAATATTTATTTTTAGTTTTTTTTATTATTTACGTTATTTATTATTTAATTAATTAGAATTTTATTTATTTAATTTTCTAATTAATTATTTAATATTTCTGGTGAAATCGATTTAGGCATGATTAATCATGCGGTTTTTGTAAATTAGCCCGACGGATCACGAGAGCCCATTTTAGGCCCATAAACTCTCTTGGCCGGCCCTCTCTAAATGCATGGCAAGATTTTGCCACTTGCCTTGTGTTCACACCTTAACTAACTCTATAAATATGAGAGTTAGTAAGGCTTTGGCTCATTTTGTCATCCTTGATTTAAAACACAAATTGCCATCAATTGCTCTAGCCATCAATTCAACACAAACTTCCTCTCCTTTGCTCTAAGTCACACGCCATTTTTGATCAATTGATCCTATCAATTGTTCATCATCTTTTCTTGCCCAAAACTTAAAGATTAATAGTCCATTGATCTTTAAGTATCCTAAACACAATCTAAACACAATTATTTCGTTCAAGATTATTAGTTTGGGTTGTTTTCCGGGTTGTGTTCGTGTTCTTGTTGAGTGGGGTTCGTGTGCTTGTGTTCGTGTGGACGGTGTGGTGGTGCCGTGCTGACTGGGCAGCGTGTCGAGGGTCGTGTCGTGGCTGGGTGCAGTGGTCGTGGCAGCCGTGCAGTGGGCCGTGTGTGTGTCGTGCTGTGGTGCCGTGTAGGAGACGTGGTGCTCGTGTGTGTGTACCGTGTTGTGTGGCCGTGTTTGTTGTGATTCCGGACTGCATTCTTGAGTTGATTTTGTGTGTAATCTTCAATAAGGTAACATACTTTCTCAACCTTTTTGGTATACTATGTTTATAGTATAGATTAAATGCATGTATGGGTTATTTGATGAAGTTTATCCATGATTTCATGAATGATTTCTAAATCTGATTTTTATGTGTTGTATGGTGTTTTGATGATGATTTTTCATGATATTATGATTGATTATATGTTGATTTATGATCATGAATATTATGTTAAAGTTTGATGAATTTTGGATAAGTTGGATGGTAATTTTCGAATGAATTGTTGATGAATATGCGTGTGGATTGAATTGGTTTGGATGAGTTCTTGATTGGGTTCTTGAATCTTGATTGAGTTCTTGATTGAAGATCTTGAATCTTGAATGAGTTCTTTATGAGTTCTTTGAGTTCTTTATGAGTTCTTGATAAGTCTTTGAGTTCTTGATTGAATCTTGGAAGTTAAAGAAAATGGTCTAAATGATAAAGAAAGTTAAAGAAAGTGTCTAATATGATTAAAGAATGATTATTGAATGTTGGATTATGATTGGTTAGACTCAAGATTAAGGCTAGAGGCAGTTCTTGAGAATAACTTCGATATTTTAACTAGTTATCTTCAAGAATCAAGGCATTGAGGCAATTCTTGATTGTAATTTAGTTAAGTTGAGATAATTAAATGAATAATATGATTAAGATGATTAAAAGATTTAATTAATTAATTAGCTTGATTTCATTTTTAGACGCCTGATACTTTGAGTAAGATTCATTGTATTTGGGTTAAGACGTTGCCCCTATTCCATCCGCGGTATTGGGATAGTTGGAGTCATACTATGTGATCTTTGTGAATTTCCAGTAAGATTGGTTTCACGGGACATGGATTTCCAGTAAGATTGGTTTCATGGGGTTTGGGAGTAAGATTCTCAAATCCGAGCATAGTAGAAAGTTCGAATGCGTAAGATGCGTTCGTACGAGCACAGTCCGGTCTAGAATTTGAATGATTGCGCCAAAGATAGTTGAATAGGATGACTTGAGTCGAGTTCACGTTTGAGTTGATCTTGCACTTTGATTTATTGATCTGATGTTGTTTATTTGATTTGTACTATGTACATGTGTATTCCCATTAGGGTGAGTCAGTTATGTTACTCGCCACTGATGGTGGACTGTTGTATATTTTTCAGGTATTTCTGACGATGATAATCTTGCTTAGCTTTGGGTTGGGCGAGCGACGTTTACTGTTGTTTTTATTGTATTTTCTGTTTCAGTTGTTTTTAGATAGTTTTTGACTATTGTAAGGACTTCTATATGTTATGTTTTGACTCTGACATGTGGTTAGAGTTATTCATATTTTAGTATTTTTAGTTTGACTTTTGGACTAGTTATGTACAAACTTGTGGGTATTTGTACTTTTGTGGTTTAATAATAATATTTGAGGAATTAGTTTTAATTTCTTAGGTATTTGAGTTGTAGTTTCTAACTACTCGACTCGTCGGTTTCTTCCGCGCCGATTTAAGCGAGTCGGGTCGTTACACAAACTGTAAGTGGATTATAGGTTTAGGGGAAAAAATAACTTTTGGGATGACACTCCCATCAAATTTATACAATGCGTTGCTTATGGAACACGGAATTTGAATCGGATAGGCTTTGATCTTCCTCCTCCTTTATTGACTTTAGTTCTTGGTACTCCAATTCCCCGATCTTCTTCTAGGGATATTCATTATTCCAAATTTCTTTTGAAGGGAAAATTTTCTCTAAGAAAGGCTTACAATTCCTTCATCAAAGGCTCCTTCCAATCTGATTATGACTTTAAGTTCGTTTGGAAGTGCAATACTATTCCTAAACTGAAGGTATTTCTATGGCTCATTTGGTGTTAAAAACTCCCCACTAACTCCACCTTGGCTTATAAAGGACTTTTAATTAACCCTTGCTGCACTTTCTGTCCCTTCACCCTTGAGACAAATTTTCACAGCCTACTATTTTTAGTCCAAGATCCATTGAAGTTTGGCATTTGCTAAATGTGATGGAAGGGATTTTCACCAAATAAAAACCCCCGTCGTAGTATGAGTGGGGGTGTCGAACATGGGGAAGGTACTTCGCACTAGCCTAGGCGTGAGCGTCGAACAAGCTAGGTCAAATAATGGTCGCGAGAAGCGGAGAGAACTAACTAAAACTACACTAAGGAAACAAGAATAAAAGAGACTAGGGTAAGAGATCCACAACTCATACCACCATGAATTGTGAATCAATCGAACCTAGACTTAGGTCGTGGATAAGGGGAGGTCGTTCTATGATCGTACCACTCTTTCAAGCTAGTAAGATGATCGGAAAGACATATACAACTCACTTTCGTGCAGCGACACATCTAACAAGTCCTAAGCACAAATCACGAAGACCGGCAACTTTCCCTTGATCGAAGGCCCAACTTTCGTGGTGCTTCCATCAATCGGGCAAAGGAAGTCATCACCCACGTTCACCTTTCGGTCCTTCGGTGGGGATTCTTCAATGAATCCTATGCTAGCTACACACAAGACTCAACATAACCGAATCCTAAGGTACCGACACTATCACAACCAAAGCCAAGAACAACTAAACCACAATCATGGGGGATTTGAGAAGTTTCACTCAAACCCTAGAAATTAACTACTCAGAATTAATTAATAAAAACATAATTAAAACTAAAACTAAAAACATAATTAAACCTAAAACTATGAACAAAAGAAATTAACAACTAAAACATGGAAAAACATGAACATTATATAAACACCAAAAACTACCAACTAAACAATATAAACAACAAAATCAAGCATAACAACTAAATTAAAACAACATAAACATGAGAATCTAAAGCATTACTAACAAGAAACAATGAAGAACTAAGTGCATAAAGCAAATAAAAGCAAGTGAAGGAAAGCAAATAAAAATACCTTGAGATGGAGAACAAGAAGAAGAAGAAGAACAAACTAAGAACTTTGCATAAATTGAAGAAAAAATGTAAAATTACAAGAGGATTGAAGAAGAAAGCAATAAAACTAAGCCTAACCCTAACTATGAGCTTCTAACATCAGCTAAGAGTGAAAAATGGGGGAAAAGGGGTATATATACAAGCCCCAAAAAAGTCGAGCAAAACAGCTTCACACGTATTAAAAAAACAGAGCTGTCAAAAGGAGCGGCCGTGCAAGCATGAGGAGCGACCGCTCCTTTTGTAAAAAAGGCTACTGCAATTGAGTCCGTCCAAAGGAGCGGCCTTGCATACAAAAGGAGCGACCGCTCCTTTTGGATTTTCAACTACTGGAAAACATGAGCGCGCCCGTGCAAAGAGAAGGAGCTACCGCTCCTTTGAATAGAGTAGCTACTGCTTTTTCGACCTGTCCAAAGGAGCGGCCTTGCATGTGAAAGGAGCGGCCGCTCCTTTTGGAAAACTATGCTACTGACCCAATTCAAGTTTTGAAGCATGAAGGCACCTGCACAAAGGAGCGGCCGTGCGTATGGAAGGAGCGACCGCTCCTTTTGTTTTTCTCAACCACTGCTAACACCACCTGTAGAGGGGAGCGAGGGTGCAGATAAAGCCAAAAATAGGAGCGCTCAAAAGGAGCGGCCGTGCAAAACATAGGAGCGACCGCTCCTTTTGTTCTGTTGCAATTTTTTTGCTTTGTTTCTTGCCTTGCTCTCCAATGACCAAGGGGGTGTTTGTTGGGAGAACTGACTCTAGTTTTCCTCTGGGCTTTCCGGCTTACTTCCTGGTGCTCCGAAATGAACTCCGGACCTACAAAATGGAAGGAAACACAAGAATAGAGCAAAATCGAGGGAAAACACATAAAAACCAAGAAAGGAGCCCTAAGCACCAAAACAAAGAAAAAGGAGAGAAAAAGGGAAAAAAACAAAGAAAACTACTCATAAACTAAGTAAAAAGACAAGGAAAAAAGGAACAAAATACCGCTTATCAAACTCCCCCAAGCTTAGCTTTTGCTCGTCCCGAGCAAAACCTAAACTAAAAGAAGGGAAGAACATGATAAGAGGTAAACCTAAAAGAAAAAAGAACAAAACACGAATAAATACACTAACTCACTTTCGTAGGAATCACGGTTGTTTTTAGCGAAAACAACAAGCCATTTAAACCTCGAAGTCGCCAAGGAGGACGAGTGTGCTCTCGTAGGGGTTTCCAAAGAGTTTAACCTATAACTCTATCAAAAACAAACCAAGGCAAAGGTTCGAAGGAAACAAAAGAAAAGAAAAACAAAAAGAAAGGAAAAAGAAAACAAAACAAAACAAAAACAAAAGCAACTAGTTGGACTTGTTAAAGGACCGAGGATCGATGAATGAGAACCTTTCTAAGCACTAACGGAAAACATGCTCAAAGATGTTAAGGGTGGATAGTCAAATAAAACATGCTAGATTGGAGAATTAGAGAGGAACATTCCCCTTTCGCTCAACAACCAAGCATCCACATGCTAAGCTAGTGTCGTCTCCACCCATAAAGGTAGCTTCTCATAACTCCACGAAGGAGTCGGAAAAACAAAAAGGAGAAACAATTTAGGCTACCCGACATCTCATCATAGCAAACCGCTCAATATGCTTGAAACATGACTTCCTCAACCGAAAAGGACTCAACTATCTAGGATCGAGAGGGCTTTAGGGTTGTAATGTAAGGCTAAGGATAGGGTAGGAATAAATTTGGCTTGTGTTGCTCAAAACTAAATAGTGAAGCAATAAGTGCAAATGAGCATCAAATAGCAAACGAACTCCTCAAATTTGCACACATACTGTAATGACCCAGATTTTATTGGTATTTTTGCCGATAATTATGTGTAATTATGTGTATTTCGGTGTTAGTTCAAATTTATTTTTGAACTATTTATTTTATTTTATGTGAATAATTTCGATTTAATTCGAAATATTTATTTTTAGTTGTTATTATTTATGTTAATTATTATTTAATTAATTAGAATTTTTATTATTTAATTCTTCTAATTAATTATTTAATATTTTGGGCTAAATCGATTATTGCATGATTAGTCATGTAGATTATGTTAATTAGCCCAATGGATCACGAGAGCCCATTTGGAGCCCATTCAAGGCCCTTGGCCGGTTTTTACAAGGCATGCCATGCCTTGCCACTTGCTTTGTTTTCACACTACTCCAACTTCTATAAATAGAAGGGATTAGTGAGCCTTAAGACTTTTGCTCATTTGCCATCTAATGCACTTGCCATCAAAGTTCAATCACCAAAACTCCCTCCCATTTGCTCTAACTCCACGCCATTTTTGGGCACTTTGATCCCATCAAAGTGTTCATCATCTTTCTTAACCCAAAACTTAAAGATTCATACCCTATTGATCTTTGAGTAACCTAAACACAATTTAAACACAATTATTTTATCCAAGATCGTTGGTTCGGGTTGGGTTTTGATCTTGCTCGTGTAGAGGGCCGTGTGTGGGTGCAGCCGTGTGTGCGAGTGGTGCAGTGGCCGTGCGTGGTGCCGTGCAAGAGCAGCAGCCAGGCCGTGCAAGTGCAGCAGGCTCGTGGGTTCGTGTGTGTGCAGTGGCTGGGCAGCCGTGTGGTGCGTGGTGGTGGTGCCGTGTTCGTGTTTGCTTGGGCCGTGTGTATTTTGTTCCGGGCAGCAACTTTTGTGTTGTTTTAGTGTGTAATCTTCCATAAGGTAACATGCTTTCTCAACCTTGTTGGTATACTATGTTTATAGTATAGATTAAATGCATGTATGGGTTGTTTGATGATGATTATTCATGTTTTTATGAATTGATTATATTCAGATTTCTTTTATGTGTTCATATGATGTTTTAGTGATGATTTTTCATGATTTTATGATTAAACATACGTTGTGATATGATCATGATTAATGTGTTAAAGTTTGATGAATTTTGGATAAGTTTAAGTGGAAATTTTCGTGTGGTTCATGATGAACATGCGTGTGGTTTTGATGAGTTTGGATGAGTTCTTGATTAAGATCTTGAATCTTGAATGAGTTCTTTATGAGTTCTTTATGAGTTCTTGGAGTTCTTTATGAATCTTTAATGAGTTCTTTGAATTCTTCATGAGTTCTTTGAGTTCTTGATTGAATCTTGAAAGTTAAAGAAAGTGGTCTAAATGATAAAGAAAGTTAAAGAATATGTTTAATTCGATTAAAGAATGATTATAGAATGTTGGATTATGATTGGTTAGACTCAAGATTAAGGCTAGAGGCAGTTCTTGAGAATAACTTCGATGATTTAACTAGTTAATTTCGAGAATCAAGGCTAGAGGCAATTCTTGAACTTAATTTAGTTATGTTGGGTAATAATAATGAATAATATGATTAAAATGATTAAATGAATTAATTAATGATTAGCTTGATTTCATTTTTAGACGCCTGATACTTTGAGTAAGATTCATTGTATTCGGGTTAAGACGTTGCCCCTATTCCATCCGCGGTATTGGGATAGTTGGAGTCATACTATGTGATCTTGGTGAATTTCCAGTAAGATTGGTTTCACGGGACATGGATTTCCAGTAAGATTGGTTTCATGGGGTTTGGGAGTAAGATTCTCAAATCCGAGCATAGTAGAAAGTTCGGATGCGTAAGATGCGTCCGTACGAGCACAGTCCGGTCTAGAATATGAATGATTGCGCCAAAGATAGTTGAGTAGGATGATTTGAGTCGAGTTCACGTTTGGGTTGATCTTGCACTTTGATTTATTGATCTGATGTTGTTTATTTGATTTGTACTATGTACATGTGTATACCCATTAGGGTGAGTCAGTTATGTTACTCGCCACTGATGGTGGACTGTTGTATATTTTTCAGGTATTTCTGATGACGATACTCTTGCTTAGCTTTGGGTTGGGCGAGCGACGTTGTTATTGCCATTGTCTGTTGTATTTACTATTGCTGTTGTTTTTAGATAGTATTGGAGTATTGTATGGACTCTTTTACGTTGTTTATAACTCTGACATGTAGTTGGAGTTTACTTGTATTTTTAGTATTTTTAGTTTGACTTTTGGGATTAGTATGTACAAACTTATGGGTATTTGTACGTTTGTGGTTTATTAATAATATTTCGAGGAATTAGTTTTAATTTCTTAGGTTTTGAGTTGTAGTTTATAACTATTCGACTCGTCGGTTTCTTCCGCGCCGATTTAAGCAAGTCGGGTCGTTCCAGTTGGTATCAGAGCCGAATAGGTTCTAAATGAAGTTTTTAGGATTTGAGTTAAACCCGGGAGTTGAGAGCTTTACTATTCCCGAGTGAATAAACCAAATTCTAGGATTAAGTGAAGGGAGGAGAGTTGGGTAGAAAGACCGGGATAGGATTCTTTCTATTTTCTTTCTTTCCTTATGTTGTCTACTTGATCTTGGTGGGGTATATGACTAACATTGTATTCTTGTTATGTCTTTTGTGGTGATGCGTGGCAGCATGTCTACACCTCGCCGGTTGAGTACTGGACGACAGAGGTTGCGGGCACTCGAGGAGGCGATCCTTACGTTAGCACACCATAGTCGTCATCCGCCGAATATGCAGTCGACGTTCGATCGTATCGCACGTCATCGACCTCCGACTTACGACGGGGTTGCCGACCCCACTATTTTGGAGAGCTGGATCCGCGAGATGGGGAAGCTCTTCGACGCGACGTTCTGCCCCGATCACGAGAGGGTGCTGATCACCGCATATTACTTACGTGGAGAAGCTGATAACTGGTGGACGTTAGCGAAGGACGCGTACCAGCCGTTGCATGCGATGACTTGGACCGACTTTATCGATAAGGTCCAGGAGCGTTTCTACCCCGACGAGTTGTGGTGGCAGAAACAGGAGGAGTTTCTTACTCTTGCACAGGGTAAGATGACTGTCCAGGCGTACACCGACCGATTTACTGAGTTGTCGAGGTTCGCTACATCTGTGATTCCGTCAGAGAAGGATCGGGTCAAGCGCTACATCAAAAAGCTAGATCCGAGGATTCGAGTTCAAGTGATCAGTAGTGGAGCGACGACGTTCCAGCAGGCCTACGAGGTAGCACTCGAGATACAGGCATCGATTACCGAGGAGGATTCAAGCAAGAAGAGAGCTCCGGTTCCGACGACTACAGCTTCGTTTAAGAAGCCCCGGTTTGGCACACCTAGCAGTACCCCTTCGACCCCGAGTTCGCGTAAGGGTAGTGATGGCTTGAAGTGTAGAGGTTGCGGCCGAGACTTCCATCCAGGGAAGAAGTGCGACGGTTCTCCGATCACTTGTTTTACTTGCGGGAAGGTAGGCCATAAGGCGTCGACATGCCCCGAGAGGAAGCCAGATTTTGAGTTTAAGCAGCTTCCAGCACCGCCGAAGACTCCAGTGAAGAACCGAGTCTACTGTATGACCGAGGCGGAGGCCGAGGTTCAGCCTGACGTCGTATCAGGTAGATTCCTTGTCTCTGGTGTGTTAGCTTTAGTTCTATTTGATTCTGGTGCTACTGTTTCTTTTGTGGCTAGTAGTTTTGTCTCGAGGTCTAATCTTCGAGGCAGTCTTCCTGTTAGTTCAATTATTACTCTCCCTTCCGGAGAGGATTTTGTTTGTCAGCGTGAATTCCGAGGAGTGCCTATCGTGATAACTGGGGAGCAAGCGACGGCCGATCTGAAGGAGTTTCCGCTGATGGAATTTGATGTTATACTAGGTATGGACTGGCTATCAAGGTATCGAGCGATAATTCGTTGCCAAGATCAGTCAGTATCATTCCGAGGATCTCAGAGCAACCGAGTTACCTACTCTGGGTTCGTCCTTAAGAAAGGAGTAAAGGTAATCTCTGCCTTGAAAATGAGGAAACATCGCCAGAAGGGCGATTTAGTGTATCTCTGTCAGGTACGAGACTTGACTTATGAGTCTCTGTTGGACGATATACCTGTAGCGAGGGATTTCAGAGACGTATTTCCTGATGAGCTACCAGGCGTTCCACCTGAGCGCGATGTCGAGTTTCATATCGACTTAGTACCCGGGACAGTGCCGATCTCGAAGGCACCGTACCGGATGGCACCATCTGAGTTATTGGAGTTAAAGACACTACTCCAAGATTTGATCGATAAGGGCTTCATTAGGCCAAGTGTTTCTCCGTGGGGAGCCCCTGTGCTCTTCGTGAAGAAGAAAGATGGTAGTATGCGCCTGTGCATAGACTACCGAGAATTGAATCGGGTAACTATCAAGAATAAGTACCCATTGCCTAGGATTGAGGACCTGTTCGATCAGTTGCGAGGAGCAGGAGTGTTTTCGAAGATAGATCTTCGGTCTGGATATCATCAGATTCCAGTCAAGAAAGAAGACATCCCGAAGACTGCTTTTCGTACTCGATACGGCCATTACGAGTTTGTGGTGATGCCCTTTGGCCTCACTAATGCGCCAGCCGTGTTCATGGACCAGATGAACCGGACGTTTCACCACTTACTCGACAAGTGCGTCGTAGTATTTATAGATGATATCTTGATCTATTCTAGAGATGAGTCCGAGCATACGGAACATCTCCGGATGGTACTCGAGATATTGAGGAGTCATAAGTGGTTCGCGAAACTCTCCAAGTGTGAGTTCTGGCTTCGCGAATTAGCCTTCCTAGGTCATGTGATTAGCAAAGAAGGCATTAAAGTAGACCCAGCTAAGATTAAGGCTGTAGTAGATTGGAGTAGCCCGACAAATGTGGCGGAGGTTCGTAGTTTTCTGGGTTTGGCCGGATACTATCGATGATTCGTCCAGGACTTCTCCAAAATAGCTAGACCGATGTCTAGTCTCCTGCAGAAGGAGGTCCGATTCGTTTGGACAGAGGCTTGCGAGCAAGCATTTCAGGAGTTGAAACAGAGATTAGTCTCTGCTCCGATTCTTACTCTTCCGAACGATGAAGAGGGCTTCGAGGTCTATAGTGATGCTTCGAAGTGTGGCTTAGGTTGTGTGCTCATGCAGGGTGGGAAGGTCATCGCTTACGCATCGAGGCAACTGAAGGTGCACGAGTGTAACTATCCTACGCATGACTTAGAGTTAGCGGCTGTGGTGTTCGCGCTCAAAATTTGGAGGCACTATCTCTATGGTGGTTCGTGTAAAGTATTCACGGATCACAAGAGTCTCAAGTACATCTTCACTCAGAAAGACCTCAATATGAGGCAGAGACGGTGGCTTGAGTTGATCAAGGACTACGACCTGACGCTCAACTATTGCGAAGGCAAGGCGAACTTGGTTGCAGATGCGCTAAGTCGCAAGCATCGCTTGAGCTTCAGTAGAAGCCGTGGTTCTGCCAGACTTCATCTGACATCTATGAGTGCCGAGCCTGATTTATTTCAGGAGATACGCGAGGGTCAGCAGAACGACCCACAGTTTGCTAGGATTCGAGAGGCTATACGGCAAGGTAAAGATGTAGGTTTCGAGATCCCTTCTGATGGTGGTATGCGCTTTCGAGGGAGATGGTGTGTACCGGACTGTTCTGATCTTAGGAACAGGATCATGTCCGAGGCACATATCTCGCCTTATTCTGTTCATCCCGGTGGTAATAAGCTTTACCAGGATCTTAGGGGCCAATTCTGGTGGCCTAAGATGAAGAGGGATGTAGCGGAGTTTGTTGCTCGGTGTTAGACCTGTCAGAAGGTCAAGATTGAGCATCAGAGACCAGGAGGTCTATTGCAGCCACTACCTATTCCGACCTGGAAGTTCAAGTCGGTATCTATGGACTTCGTAGTGAGCTTACCCACTTGCAATGGCTTGAATGCTATTTGGGTCATAGTGGATAGGTTGACTAAGGTCGCTAGATTCATTCCGATAAAGATGACCTGGTCGATGGAGCGTCTAGCTGAGGCATATACTCAGGACATAATCCGACTTCACGGAGTTCCGAGGGAGATTGTTTCTGATCGAGATCCGAGATTTTTGTCTCGTTTCTGGAAGTCAATTCAGGAAGCCTTTGGGACGAAGCTGAAGTTGAGCACCGCTTTTCATGCGGCTACTGAGGGTCAGACTGAGAGGACCATCCAGACTTTGGAGGATATGCTTCGAGCATGTACTCTGGAATATCACCAGTCTTGGGTACGTATGCTCTGCTTGGTAGAGTTCTCCTATAACAATAGCTATCACTCCAGCATTGAGATGGCTCCGTACGAGGCCCTGTATGGCCGGAAATGTCGGAGTCCTATTTGTTGGAATGATATTAGCGATACTGTGGCTTTAGGACCTGAGATGGTACGCGATACTATCGAGAAGGTTCGAGTCATCCGGTCTAAGATGCAGGCCGCTCAGAGTCGTCAGAAATCCTACGCCGATAATCGACGTAGACCGCTGGCTTTCGAAGTAGGTGACAAAGTCTTGCTTAAGGTTTCGCCATTCAAGGGAGTGGTACGCTTCGGTCAGAAGGGGAAACTCCGACCGAAATATGTGGGACCTTACGAGATACTTGAACGAGTTGCGGAGGTGGCATATCGATTGGCATTACCACCTAGTTTGGCTAATGTCCATGATGTATTCCATGTTTCCCAGCTAAGGAAATATGTATATGATCCTACTCATGTGATTACAGCGGATCCGGTCGTGATCGAGCCGAATCTGACTTATGAGGAGCGACCCGTCCAAATCTTGGATCGGGAAGTGAGGACCCTGCGGCGTAAGCAGGTACCGCTTGTCAAGGTGTTGTGGAGAAATCAACACCATGAAGAAGCGACTTGGGAGACGGAAGCGTCCATGCGGCAGAAGTACCCGGAGTTGTTCGATGGGGAGCGATCTCCTGCACCTTGAAATTTCGGGACGAAATTTCTTTAAGGAGGGGAGGTTGTAATGACCCAGATTTTATTGGTATTTTTGCCGATAATTATGTGTAATTATGTGTATTTCGGTGTTAGTTCAAATTTATTTTTGAACTAATTATTTTATTTTATGTGAATAATTTCGATTTAATTCGAAATATTTATTTTTAGTTGTTATTATTTATGTTAATTATTATTTAATTAATTAGAATTTTTATTATTTAATTCTTCTAATTAATTATTTAATATTTTGGGCTAAATCGATTATTGCATGATTAGTCATGTAGATTATGTTAATTAGCCCAATGGATCACGAGAGCCTATTTGGAGCCCATTCAAGGCCCTTGGCCGGTTTTTACAAGGCATGCCATGCCTTGCCACTTGCTTTGTTTTCACACTACTCCAACTTCTATAAATAGAAGTTATTAGTGAGCCTTAAGACTTTTGCTCATTTGCCATCTAATGCACTTGCCATCAAAGTTCAATCACCAAAACTCCCTCCCATTTGCTCTAACTCCACGCCATTTTTGGGCACTTTGATCCCATCAAAGTGTTCATCATCTTTCTTAACCCAAAACTTAAAGATTCATACCCTATTGATCTTTGAGTAACCTAAACACAATTTAAACACAATTATTTTATCCAAGATCGTTGGTTCGGGTTGGGTTTTGATCTTGCTCGTGTAGAGGGCCGTGTGTGGGTGCAGCCGTGTGTGCGAGTGGTGCAGTGGCCGTGCGTGGTGCCGTGCAAGAGCAGCAGCCAGGCCGTGCAAGTGCAGCAGGCTCGTGGGTTCGTGTGTGTGCAGTGGCTGGGCAGCCGTGTGGTGCGTGGTGGTGGTGCCGTGTTCGTGTTTGCTTGGGCCGTGTGTATTTTGTTCCGGGCAGCAACTTTTGTGTTGTTTTAGTGTGTAATCTTCCATAAGGTAACATGCTTTCTCAACCTTGTTGGTATACTATGTTTATAGTATAGATTAAATGCATGTATGGGTTGTTTGATGATGATTATTCATGTTTTTATGAATTGATTATATTCAGATTTCTTTTATGTGTTCATATGATGTTTTAGTGATGATTTTTCATGATTTTATGATTAAACATACGTTGTGATATGATCATGATTAATGTGTTAAAGTTTGATGAATTTTGGATAAGTTTAAGTGGAAATTTTCGTGTGGTTCATGATGAACATGCGTGTGGTTTTGATGAGTTTGGATGAGTTCTTGATTAAGATCTTGAATCTTGAATGAGTTCTTTATGAGTTCTTTATGAGTTCTTGGAGTTCTTTATGAATCTTTAATGAGTTCTTTGAATTCTTCATGAGTTCTTTGAGTTCTTGATTGAATCTTGAAAGTTAAAGAAAGTGGTCTAAATGATAAAGAAAGTTAAAGAATATGTTTAATTCGATTAAAGAATGATTATAGAATGTTGGATTATGATTGGTTAGACTCAAGATTAAGGCTAGAGGCAGTTCTTGAGAATAACTTCGATGATTTAACTAGTTAATTTCGAGAATCAAGGCTAGAGGCAATTCTTGAACTTAATTTAGTTATGTTGGGTAATAATAATGAATAATATGATTAAAATGATTAAATGAATTAATTAATGATTAGCTTGATTTCATTTTTAGACGCCTGATACTTTGAGTAAGATTCATTGTATTCGGGTTAAGACGTTGCCCCTATTCCATCCGCGGTATTGGGATAGTTGGAGTCATACTATGTGATCTTGGTGAATTTCCAGTAAGATTGGTTTCACGGGACATGGATTTCCAGTAAGATTGGTTTCATGGGGTTTGGGAGTAAGATTCTCAAATCCGAGCATAGTAGAAAGTTCGGATGCGTAAGATGCGTCCGTACGAGCACAGTCCGGTCTAGAATATGAATGATTGCGCCAAAGATAGTTGAGTAGGATGATTTGAGTCGAGTTCACGTTTGGGTTGATCTTGCACTTTGATTTATTGATCTGATGTTGTTTATTTGATTTGTACTATGTACATGTGTATACCCATTAGGGTGAGTCAGTTATGTTACTCGCCACTGATGGTGGACTGTTGTATATTTTTCAGGTATTTCTGATGACGATACTCTTGCTTAGCTTTGGGTTGGGCGAGCGACGTTGTTATTGCCATTGTCTGTTGTATTTACTATTGCTGTTGTTTTTAGATAGTATTGGAGTATTGTATGGACTCTTTTACGTTGTTTATAACTCTGACATGTAGTTGGAGTTTACTTGTATTTTTAGTATTTTTAGTTTGACTTTTGAGATTAGTATGTACAAACTTGTGGGTATTTGTACGTTTGTGGTTTATTAATAATATTTCGAGGAATTAGTTTTAATTTCTTAGGTTTTGAGTTGTAGTTTATAACTATTCGACTCGTCGGTTTCTTCCGCGCCGATTTAAGCGAGTCGGGTCGTTACACATACACTAAAAACCCCCAAGCTTATTCAAAAAACTAAATGAAAAAAAAGAAAAATTATACAACAAATTTTTTTTTCTTCAACTACTTCTTCCCCCAAGCTTGAATGACACAATGTCCTCATTGTGAGAGGGAAGGAATAATTACTTTTTTATATATATGTTTTTTTTTATGACCTTGCCTTTTTCAACTTAGGTCGGCTTTTGCTGCAATTCAAACAAATCGACACACTTTCGCTTGGCGAACTCCTTACTTCCACAAGTTTTCGATACAAAATAAAAACAAACCGAAAATCTCCAATTGCTTCACTACACCTAAAAGGTATAAAACAAAACAAAGGGGATGCAAGGCTGGTAATGTGGCTTAGATGAAAGAAAAGGCCAAGTTCAAGGGGTTCCAAATGGTGAATGGGAAGCAAGAACCTGAGAAATTGAAAAGAAGCAAGATGATAAAACAAAAAGGAAAATGAAAAAGGAAAAAGGAAAATAACTAAGAAATGAATGCCTCTGTCCTCCCCTAGAGTAGCTCGGTCGTGGTATCGAAAAGTCATGAATCAAGTTCTCGATCAAGTTAAGCTATGACAAGGATCCTATTGCCACTCAAACAAAATGATGAAGGCTAGAAAGATTTGTCAATTTTCTCACATATGAAGGGTAGTGAATTGCAAATACTACCTCAAGGGCTTCAACTAGCTAGCAAAGCTTTGCCAATCGTACCACAAGCCAAGACATTAGGTTTCATGAACTCTAAAGTTCTGAAACCTAGCATGTAGTATTTGAAAATCAACCCCAACATCTCAAACCATGTGGACCGGTAACACTTAGGAAAGTATGCATTCAAAGTCCAAGAAATTAAAAACCAAGTCCAAACTACAAACAAAACAAAAACACACTTTGCCTTGAAAAGGAAATAAAAGAAAACGAAGAGGAAAAAGGGAAAATAGAAATAAAAACTAAACAAAAGGAAGGAAAATAAAATCAAGCATGAATGACTCTCAATCAAGCAACCAAGCATCAAACAAATAAATAAATCGAGGCCCAACGCCATCGATATCCAAATGTCCTCAAAGGCTCAAAAGCCAAAAATTGAAAGCCAAACATCCTCGAACAATCATCTCCTCCTAAAACTAACCCTACAACTAAGCAAACAATGAAAATAAAAGAAAGGGAGTTTGGAATGATCTCACCAAAACATGCTAATAAGTAAGCATACAACCTCCGTTTTGCGCTTTAGTACCGTACATGTCCATGAGAGTTGCTTATTCATTTAACCTGCAAAAAGGAAAGAAAAGAAACCAAACTCCAAAAAACAAAATAATTACAAATAAAAGAAAAAAGAAAAAGAAAAAGAAAGGGCTCGGGTTGCCTCCTGAGAAGCGCTTGTTTAACGTCTTAAGCTTGACAAAGGAGCTGGACACAGGGACTAAGACATAAAAGAAAAACTATGTCAAAGTCATCCAGTGGGAACAACCACCGGGGCTCAGTAAATAGCCCACATAAGCAATGGTCAAATAAAGCAATGGGGACGGTTTGAAAACCGGCATCCTATTCTTATGTGGGAGTGAGTGCCCACAGGGAGGTAAATTAAAATAAAAACTACAAAAAGAAAAATCAAATAAAGTAGGGGGAACACCTCCAAACACCTCCCTTGCCTTGGTTTCTGAAAGAGAAACATTGGAGTCAAGACAAGAGATGATGCCCTCGGATGGAGGTGATATGAGCATGGATGGAAGTGGGGTGGGATGTGAATAGACGAGGTTAAATCCTCCTAAAAAGGGAATAAGAGAATGTGGTATAACCACATCCTCCACATTAATTACCTCGTCGGTTTCACTCGACTCTGCTATGAGGGCCTCATCCTGTACAACATCGCATGACGATATGAAAGTGTCGTGATTCTCATCACAACATTGCCAATAAATGTCATCGTCTATGTGAGTCGAGATGGTGTGCTCAACTATGAGGGGTGAGGGATCGAATTCGTGACTAAGGTCATCATCGAAGGGTTCACCTAGGGGAATATGAGGTGAATCAACTATGTTCATGCCAAGACCTTGTAAATACTCATCAAGAACATGATTAAGCGAACTCGACTCATGTGAAAAATGATGAGAAAAATCGAAGGTAGTGGCATGAGGTGATGGTTGATTAAAACCATATTCCTCAAGTGCACTCAACTCATGACTAGAATCATGTATTCCTTGGCTAGTTATATCCCATTCATAGGTGTCCTTAGCGAGACACTCAAATAAGAGCCAAGCTCTATCCAAGTCGAGAGCTAAGAAATCGCCATGAGATAGGTATTCTATCCAATTCCTCGTCTCATAGTTCAAACCCTCATACAACATATTGCATATATCCCACTTACCAAGATTATGATTAGGCGGAAGAGAGCTTCTGATCCTGTCATAATACACCCAAAACAATTCATGCTCATATTGGGGATCGATCAAAGGAGTGGCCATAAGGCCCAAATATTCACAAAAATAAAAATAAAGAAAAAGAAAGACCTAGAACCATTCTACTTAACCTAAACTAATGGCATTGCCTTCCCCGGCAACGACGCCAATTTGATGGAAGGGATTTTCACCAAATAAAAACCCCCGTCGTAGTATGAGTGGGGGTGTCGAACACGGGGAAGGTACTTCGCACTAGCCTAGGCGTGAGCGTCGAACAAGCTAGGTCAAATAATGGTCGCGAGAAGCGGAGAGAACTAACTAAAACTACACTAAGGAAACAAGAATAAAAGAGACTAGGGTAAGAGATCCACAACTCATACCACCATGAATTGTGAATCAATCGAACCTAGACTTAGGTCGTGGATAAGGGGAGGTCGTTCTATGATCGTACCACTCTTTCAAGCTAGTAAGATGACCGGAAAGACATATACAACTCACTTTCGTGCAGCGACACATCTAACAAGTCCTAAGCACAAATCACGAAGACCGGCAACTTTCCCTTGATCGAAGGCCCAACTTTCGTGGTGCTTCCATCAATCGGGCAAAGGAAGTCATCACCCATGTTCACCTTTCGGTCCTTCGGTGGGGATTCTTCAATGAATCCTATGCTAGCTACACACAAGACTCAACATAACCGAATCCTAAGGTACCGACACTATCACAACCAAAGCCAAGAACAACTAAACCACAATCATGGGGGATTTGAGAAGTTTCACTCAAACCCTAGAAATTAACTACTCAGAATTAATTAATAAAAACATAATTAAAACTAAAACTAAAAACATAATTAAACCTAAAACTATGAACAAAAGAAATTAACAACTAAAACATGGAAAAACATGAACATTATATAAACACCAAAAACTACCAACTAAACAATATAAACAACAAAATCAAGCATAACAACTAAATTAAAACAACATAAACATGAGAATCTAAAGCATTACTAACAAGAAACAATGAAGAACTAAGTGCATAAAGCAAATAAAAGCAAGTGAAGGAAAGCAAATAAAAATACCTTGAGATGGAGAACAAGAAGAAGAAGAAGAACAAACTAAGAACTTTGCATAAATTGAAGAAAAAATGTAAAATTACAAGAGGATTGAAGAAGAAAGCAATAAAACTAAGCCTAACCCTAACTATGAGCTTCTAACATCAGCTAAGAGTGAAAAATGGGGGAAGAGGGGTATATATACAAGCCCCAAAAAAGTCGAGCAAAACAGCTTCACACGTATTAAAAAAACAGAGCTGTCAAAAGGAGCGGCCGTGCAAGCATGAGGAGCAACCGCTCCTTTTGTAAAAAATGCTACTGCAATTGAGTCCGTCCAAAGGAGCGGCCTTGCATACAAAAGGAGCGACCGCTCCTTTTGGATTTTCAACTACTGGAAAACATGAGCGCGCCCGTGCAAAGAGAAGGAGCTACCGCTCCTTTGAATAGAGTAGCTACTGCTTTTTCGACCTGTCCAAAGGAGCGGCCTTGCATGTGAAAGGAGCGGCCGCTCCTTTTGGAAAACTATGCTACTGACCCAATTCAAGTTTTGAAGCATGAAGGCACCTGCACAAAGGAGCGGCCGTGCGTATGGAAGGAGCGACCGCTCCTTTTGTTTTTCTCAACCACTGCTAACACCACCTGTAGAGGGGAGCGAGGGTGCAGATAAAGCCAAAAATAGGAGCGCTCAAAAGGAGCGGCCGTGCAAAACATAGGAGCGACCGCTCCTTTTGTTCTGTTGCAATTTTTGTGCTTTGTTTCTTGCCTTGCTCTCCAATGACCAAGGGGGTGTTTGTTGGGAGAACTGACTCTAGTTTTCCTCTGGGTTTTCCGGCTTACTTCCTGGTGCTCCGAAATGAACTCCGGACCTACAAAATGGAAGGAAACACAAGAATAGAGCAAAGACAAGGAAAAAGGGAACAAAATACCGCTTATCAAAATGTCACCCTTCATACTGATCATTTCACCCCTTGGTTAAAAGCTCAACTCAACTCCAATCATGTTCACTGTTATGGCCAGATTTTACCTAGCCGATTCGGCAAGCTTGGCGGGACACCTAGCAGACGGTTATCTTCTCAGAGATTCTGAGTGTTGACTTAGTCCAAGGCAGTTGAGAAAAACAAAGAACGACTTGAGCTCTCTTGACCAGCCAGATGCCACGTCAGCAGTCCGTTGCTTGATGACCTATTCTCAAGGAGGCTACAGAGGATGGAGCAAAGAGAGGAGCGTCCCTATAAAAGAGTTGTTTTAGGGTTTTTTAGGGATACAAGATATTCATCAGAAAAAGCATGCAGAAAACTCATACATTTCTCTCCTCCCACCATTGTAATTCATTACAAGTGATTAACTTTACTTTTCGATATCAATTCCCTTGTAAAAAAAATAAATTAATATTCAAATAGTGGATTGGTGGACTCATGGCCACCCGCGGTTTGTCACCTATTTAAAGCTTTTCCACGTCACCATCCTCGTGTGTCTCTTCTCTCTTTTCTTTGTTCTTTAATTTCCGCCATTACTGTTATTATATCCTCAATATCACAGAACGTCTAGTCGTAGCCGGATCGGCCAGATTCCACAAAGTGCAGAATTTGGCATAAACATGCACCAAGGGCTCCCTTAGAATTTCTTCATCTCTTGTATCTTAAGGGGAATTGGAAGAGGATAATTAAATGCTTGGAATTTTGAAAGGAAAATTATTTCAGCCAAAGATTGCCTTAACCAAGACCTTTTCCATGACTGAGAACACTTTAACATTCTTCCCCAAAATTATTTTAGAGTTGCAGTCAGTCAACCCCCACTTTTACCCATGTTTCACTTAATGTCCATTTTCCTTCTCCAATTAATGTCTTTGTTGATGCTTCTGAGAACACTAACACCGTGCAAGGTAGAACACTGTATGCTATTTTTAATGACATAGCACAATTGATATCAGGTTCATGATAGTGTATCTATGCAGACTCCTTCTTCCTAGAGGAACTTCTATCCCTAAGGGAAGGACTTGCTTAGTTATCAAGACAAAACTAATTAAACATTATTGTATAGTACTGTGTTTATAGATTCCAAATGTGTTGTATATTGTGTCCTCTCCACTAATGGAATTTCTGAGAACATGATTATACTACGCCAAAAACAACCCTTAATAGTGCTTTTTTATAGCGGTTTTCAAAAAATTGTTATAATAATAACATAGAAACATGATATTTTATAGCGGTTGTAAAGAAACCGATGTCAAAACATAATCTTTAATGTTGATTAATAATAATATGATTTTTTAAAAATAATGTACATAGCTTCATTCTTTAATGTTAGTTCTCTAAAATTGTTATTGTTTGATTGTCATGTGGGCCATGTGGCCGAATTTTTGCAAGATACATGAGTATAGAGCAAAGCACCTAATGTTAATGTTGAAGGAAAAGGGGTTTAATTGTAATGAAGTAAAAACAATGTGTTTTGTTTTACATTTTTTTTATGCAGAATATCATGTGCCTCCTTATTAGTGCACGTGAGTGGTACTAATCCCTAGAATGATCTCTAGGTTTTTTGGTGTGCTTCCATATAAATAGCAAAAGGAAAATATGTTGTACGAACAGAAAAAACACCTGAATGAATGAATAAAAATTCCATGGCATATTTACTACTAGAATACTCACGCTTCACTGCATTTTAGCTCTTGTCATTATGGTATCAGAGCAGGTATCATTTCCTCTCTTTATTTCAACTTGCATTTATGCTGTAGTAGTTATGGTATAATCGTTTTGAGTGTTTGTGGTGAAGTCTTGTGGTGCCTTGAATCTGTTTGATGAAAGTTTGCTGAGAAACATTTCTCTTATTTCTTATTCTTTTTTTTAGTCTGTTGATCTCCTGTTACTTGCTGATTAAAGTTATTGTTTAAGAAAGTAATGTCAAAAATAGACATGTACAGTCCTCTATACCTCCATCCTTCTGAAGGAACTAGTAATCTCAATGTAGAGAAGTTGGAAGGATCGAGTAACTATAGATCCTGGAGGAGGTCTATGGAAGTTGCTCTAGGATCCAAAAGAAAACTCAGTTTTGTGACAGGGGGAGAAAAAAGAGAAACCTATGCAGGTGATGCTATGAAAACTGATGCTTGGGACACATGTAATGACATGGTGATCTCTTGGATTCTGAGCTCTGTGTCAGAGTCCATCAAAAAGTCCATTATGTTCATAAAGAATGCCTCTGTGATATGGAAGCAACTTGAAAGCAGATTTGCTTTCTCAAATGGGTCTAGAAAATACCAGCTATGTAAGGGAATGTTTGAAGTTAAGCAGGAGCAAGAGGAATATCAGATTACTATACTGAAATCAAGTGTATGTGGGAAGTGTTTGAATCCTTGAAGGATATTCCTCTGCTTACAAAGTCTGATGATGAAATTGTGGGATTTGTGAAAGCTATAAAGAAAGAAGATGAAGAATTAAAACTTTTTCAATTCTTGAATGGATTAAATGAGTCTCTTGGGACTGTAAGGAGTCACATTTTAATGATGAACCCACTTCCATCAATTGAAGCAGCATATGGGATACTGCAGCAAGAAGAATCACAACAACAGATCCTGCATCATACTAAAGATGAGGCCGAAGTCTTAGCTATGATAACTAAGAGGACTGAACAAAAGTGCAACAACTTTGGGATGATTGGGCACACTGTAGAGAAATGCTGGTCGTGTAAGGTCTGTGGAAAACCAAGGCACACCGCTGAAAATTGCTGGCATGTTAAAGGGTTTCTAGCAAGAAATTGGAAAGGAAAAATGAAAGGACAAATGAATAGAGGGCAAGCCAATAAAGAACAACCTAAACCACCTTCAAAATGGAACAAAGGAAAGGAAAGGGCTGCAGCAAATGCTTGCACACAAGGTGATAGAACAGGCATAACAGCAGATCGGCTGGAACAGCTGTTAAGGATGATACCTGCACCATCTAAGGATGGAGATGAAGACATGGAGGAATTGGATGCAAATTGTGTAGAATTGGTCAATTGCAACTCAGTTAAGGCTAAAGAAACCAATTGGATAATAGACTCTGGAGCAACACACCATATGTCTGAAAGTGCAAATCTGCTTGGAGATGTAAAGAAATATAAAGGAAGCTCATGCATTCATATGCCAAATGGTGAAACACCAGCTGTGACTCACAAGGGAGATGCAATGCTCAAATGCAAAATTAATCTAACAAATGTGATGTATGCTCCCAAGTTCAAGCATAATCTCATTTCTGTGAGTAAATTGACTCAACAAGAGGGATGTAAAGTGCTGTTTACAGATGAATTTTGCTTTATACAGAAAAAGGAGTCAAAAGAAGTAAGAGGCATTGGAAGGAAGGTAAAAGGAGTGTATCATTTGATCAATGAAACACGTCAAGAAGTTGCAAGCAAGCTGAAGTATTATGTGAATCATTGGTACACATCCAAAAATTCATAAATGAAAGAAATGAGCACCAACACTTCTCTAAAAGTTCCAGCTCAAGTAAGTAAGGACAATATGAAGAAAAACATCACTACCATGTGGCATAAAAGATTGGGTCATGCCCTAATCCAGAGAATACAAAGATTGACTAATCTCAGAGGGTTTGATTCAAGTAAGGCTGAAGAATGCCTGATTTGGCCTATGGCAAAAATGACTAAACAACCATTTCAATTGAGCAGAAGCAGGGCTCAAGAATGCTTTGATCTAGTCCATTTTGATACATGGGGACCTCATAAGGTGGCCTCAAGGCAAGGGTTTAAATATTTTCTAACCCTTGTAGATGATCACAGCAAGACCACATGGGTGCATCTGATAAAGAGCAAGGATGAAGCACATCAAGCATTGGAGACTTTCATCAACAAGGCACAAACACAGTTTGGAAGGAAAATAAAAAGAATGAGGTCAGACAATGCTCAAGAATTCAAGGACAAGTTCAGTAAAGCCTTGTATGAAAGATATGGCATTGCCTCATGAAACTTCATGCACTGATACTCCTCAACAAAATGGAAGAGCAGAAAGGAGGCATAGATCACTACTTGAAATTAGCAGGGCATTGAGGATTCAGAGGGGAATTCTAATCAAATTCTGGGCAGATTGTATTCAAGCTGCAGCACATATCTCAAACAGACTTCCAACATCCATATTGGGAGGAAAATGTCCTTATGAGGTACTTTACAATGAAATTCCAAATTATTCTTTATAAAAAGTATTTGGATGTTTGGTTGTTGCATTGAATCCTGATAGAAAGCATGATAAATTTAAAAATAAAGGAGTGCCTTGTGTATTTGTTGGATATCCGATCCTCTTCAACAAAGAGGATACAAATTGTTAAATCTGATATAAAATTTTTAATGCCAAAGGTGAACAACAATCACCATTGACTATTACAAAATTAAGTGATTGATATTCATGTGGACGATGATGGGCTGTCAGAAGAACATTCTGAAAATCAGCAAAATGATGATGAAATTGATGAATGTGAACCCAATAATGAGGAACCTGATGATTCAAATGTTGATGAAGAAGAAATTGATAGGGTTAGTAATGAACCTCCTTTGAGACAATCTCAAAGAACTCATAAACCCCCATCTTTGATGAAAGACTACTATACAACACAAGGAAGGAAGGCAAGTGAGCCTCAAACTATTCAGAATCAGATTGACACTGATGTGAGTAGCAAGTTTAGCTGTTTCATGTCTCTAGCAGAAAAGGTGACTGAACCTAAAGGTTTCAAACATGTTGTGAAACACCCAGAATGTGTGATGTCTATGAATGAAGAGCTAGAAGCTTTGGAAGAAAATCAAACATGGGAAGTAACAGAGCTTCCTCCCAACAAAAAGGCAATTGGGTGAAAATGGTTATTTAGAGTTAAGTACAACCCATATGGGACTATTGAAAGATACAAGTCTAGACTTGTTATTCTTGGGAACAAGCAAAGGTATGGCATTGACTATGAAGAGACCTTTGCTCCTGTTGCAAAGTTGGCTACTGTGAGGTCATTCTTAAGTGTGGCAGCTATCAAAGGGTGGCATTTACATCAAATGGATGTAAAAAATGCCTTTCTTCATGGAGAATTGTAAGAAACAGTCTATATGACTATGCCACCTGGTTATAAAGGGATTGGATCAAGAATTAAAGTTGGTGATAGTGATGAATCATCCTGATTAAATGGATCTAAAGTATGCAAACTAATTAAGTCTTTATATGGACTCAAACAAGCACCAAGGCAATGGTTTGCCAAATAAAGTGATGTGTTGATTGAATTTAATTTCAAACAATCAAAATTTGATTATTCATTGTTTACTAAAATAGAAGATGATTCATTCACTGTGATTCTTGTCTATGTTGATGATTTGCTAATTGGTGGAAATAATATGCAGAAGATACAAGCTACAAAGGATTTCTTGCCTCAAAATTTTCACATGAAGGATCTTGGTGAGCTAAGGTACTTCCTTGGCATAGAAGTTGATAGATCAAAAAATGGAATTTTTCTTTCACAAAAGAAATACATCACTGATCTTCTTCATGAATACAAGATGCACAATTGCAAAATTATGAATCCACCCATGGATGCTCACCTCAAATTGACTCCAGATCTTAGAGAACCACTTGCTGATGCAACTATCTACCAACAACTGGTTGGCAAGCTGATTTATTTAACTCTGACCAGGCCAGATATAGCCTATTCAATCCATTTTCTCAGTCAGTTCATGCATAAGCCCAACAATGTTCATTACCAAGCTACAAAGAGAATCTTGAGATATCTCTCAGGCACTTCAGAACAAGGAACCCTTCTTGCCTCTTCTTAAACTACCAGCCTCAAAGCCTATTGTGACAGTGATTGGGCTGGATGCCCTGTCACAAGGAGATCAACATCTGGTTTTTTTATTATGCTTGGGCAATCCCCCATTTCATGGCAAAGCAAAAGACAATCTGTGGTGTCTAGATCCTCAGCAGAAGCAGAATATAGGTCCATGGCCTTGACTGTTTGTGAAGTCATGTGGCTGACTCGACTCCTCAAGGATCTTGGTCTCTCTCATCTACAGTCCACTCCTCTATTCTGTGACAATCAAGCTGCCTTAGCCATCTCTGCTAATCCAGTTCATCACAAGAGAACCAAACATGTTGACATTGATTGTCACTTCATACGAGACAAAGTTCAAGATGGTGTGATTCTTCCTAGCTACACTCCTTCATCCAAGCAGGTTGCTGATGTCTTCACCAAGCAGCTCTCTGTTTCTCAACATCAACATCTTTTAAGCAAGTTGGGAGTGTGCTTCTCTCCACTCTCAACTTGAGGGGGAGTGTTGAAGGAAAAGGGATTTAGTTGTAATGAAGTAAAAACAATGTGTTTTATTTATATTTGTTTTATGCAGTTTTTTGTAATATCATGTGCCTCCTTATGAGTGCACGTGAGTGGTACTAATCCCTAGAATAATCTCTAGGTTTATTGGTGTGCTGCCATATAAATAGCAAAAGGAAAATATGATGTAAGAACAGAAAAAACACCTGAATGAATGAAAATTCCATGGCATATTTACTGCTAGAATACTCACGCTTCACTGCATTTTAGCTCTTGTCATTAGTTAAAGACATTGTCCCATGGTGTCCCCAATCCAAAATTGTCAAAGATGATCGATAGACCTTTTGGAAGATATTTTTAGTTGGTATCTCTAATTATCTAAGCTTCTTTTCGGTATTTGATCTGGTTTTGGTTTAAGATCTATATAGCATTATTATTTTAGAATCAGCGTTTGTCTTTAACGTGCAATCTTGGGTTTGGTACTTGATTTGGGTTGAGTTTTGGTAAAGATAATTGTCTGTAATCTTGGATCCAATTAGTATAATGTTGGGTTTTATGACCCAATATTGTGGCCCAAATTTACGGTTCATAAATAGGAAAATGTTGGTGCATCAAGTCAATTAATTTGACAACATTCTAGAAACTTCTAATGATTAGATTAGATTATTGATTTTAATTTGATAGATTTTTTCTAGATTTTTCTATGTAAAATCTTCTAGCTAGATAGTCTAGAGTATTCTAGCAACATAAGGAGCTAGAATGTTCTACTGACATTTTCCACCTCCACAAATAAGTATAAATAGGAGAATATGGTCTAATTTCCAAGCATGCTCACAACAAGAGAGGCCAACACATACAAAGCCGTAATACAACATCAAGCCAAACACACAAGAAGCCACAAAACACATATGTCTTTCACCTTGTAATCCTCCACCCAAATATATCCACTAATTGTAATAGTCCGTTGTGAGTAATTATAGAGAGAGTCTTATTGTAATACAAACACCCTCAAAAGGGATAATTGTACTCTCCTATATTTCAAATAGTGGAATAAAAGGCTCGTCGTCAAGTGGGTGTTCCCACACAAAATCGTCTGTTTTCATCTTAATATTAGTCTTGCCTATTATTGCCTTTATTATATTTCTCGATCAATACATCTTCACTTCCGCTGCGCACTCTCGACCCCTAATAAGTGGTACCAGAGTCAAAGGTTCGTTAGAGTGTATCATCTGAAGATGTCTTCGGTAACAAAATTCGAGATTGAGAAATTTGACGGCAAGACTAATTTTAGCATCTGGAAAGTCCAGATGAAAGTCGTTCTTGTGCAGAGCGGATTGAAAAAGGCTCTGGATGGGAAAGCTAAAAAGCCAGAGTCAATGACGGACGAGCAATGGGAAGAGTTGGATGAAAAGGCATTATCCACAATCCAACTATGTTTAACCAAGGAGGTTCTATGCGAGGTCATTCACGAGGAGACAACAACCGGATTATGGTCAAAGTTGGAGTCTCTATACATGACCAAAAGCCTCGCTAATAAATTACGGCTTAAAGAAAGGCTTTACACAATCCGAATGGCCGAAGGTACATCAATTCAAACTCAGCTCAATAAATTTAATTCTATTCTTATTGATCTTGAAAATTTAGATATTAAAATCGAAGATGAGGATAAAGCTGTGCTATTAACTGTCTCTCTACCACCTTCATATAAGCACTTTAAGGAAATTATGCTTTACGGCAATAATGAAACTCTTTCTTTTGAGGATGTCAAATCATATTTACTCTCAAAAGAAAAATTTGAACTTGAAGTGCATACGGAAGATAAAGCCGAAGGATTAAATGTTAAAGGGAGACAAAACGGAAATGAATGTACCTATAATAGGCCCAAATTTAATGGGCACAAATTCGGAAAATCTTGCAAATTTTGCAAGAAACTTGGGCACACTGTAGAAGAATGTCGCTTTTTAAAGAAAAAGCTCGACAAAGAAGAAAAAGAGAAAAAGGCTAAGGAGACAGCAGAAGCCGATTTTGGAGAACTAGAGTCTGATGATGTTCTCTTAGCTACTTCTCCTAGAAGAAGTAAAAATTATGATTGGGTGCTTGACTCCGGTTCCGCCAACCATATATGTTCGCAAAAGTCTCGCTTTACCGATTATAAAACGGTAAAGAATATAACAGTTTCTATGGGCAACGGGTATCGTTGCAAAGTTCGTGGTGTTGGCTCTGTTCGGATCAAGAACGAAGATGGTGTGATCAGGACTTTAGTCAATGTTCATCATGTTCCTGATCTAAAGCAGAATATCATCTCTCTTGGCATATTAGACTCTAGAGGTTATAAGATTTCGGCTCAAGTTGGAGTACTTAAAGTCTCCAAAAAGGTGCTCAAGAAAAATTAAAGGCCATCAAACATAGATATCTCAATGTATTACAAGGATCATCTATAATGGCTTCTAAATACTCAAGCTCGACCCGGCAAAAACACCCTCATAGTAAGGGTTCAAGTAAGTCACTCTATTATTCTAAACCTAAGTTTCGATCGGGTTTAGCAAGTGACATGTTTACTTAATATCGTTTGAGCTTCATACGACGAGCACATACAAAATTTGGTCCAAGGTGGAGATTGTTGGGTTTTATGACCCAATATTGTGGCCCAAATTTACGGTTCATAAATAGGAAAATGTTGGTGCATCAAGTCCATTAATTTGACAACATTCTAGAAACTTCTAATGATTAGATTATTGATTTTAATTTGATAGATTTTTTCTAGATTTTTCTATGTAAAATCTTCTAGCTAGATAGTCTAGAGTATTCTAGCAACATAAGGAGCTAGAATGTTCTACTGACATTTTTCACCTCCACAAATAAGTATAAATAGGAGAATATGGTCTAATTCCCAAGCATGCTCACAACAAGAGAGGCCAACACATACAAAGCCGTAATACAACATCAAGCCAAACACAAAAGAAGCCACAAAACACATAAGCCTTTCACCTTGTAATCCTCCACCCAAAGATATCCACTAATTGTAATACTCCGTTGTGAGTAATTATAGAGAGAGTCTTATTGTAATACAAACACCCTCAAAAGGGATAATTGTACTCTCCTATATTTCAAATAGTGGAATAAAAGGCTCGTCGTCAAGTGGGTGTTCCCACACAAAATCGTCTGTTTTCATCTTAATATTACTCTTGCCTATTATTGCCTTTATTATATTTTTAATTTTATGGAACTGGAAAGATATTTTTGAGATATTTTTTTAATTTTATGGAACTGGAGAGATATAAATGCATATTTTGAACACTATCCGTATTGTTTTAGGAATTATTGTATAAATATTCCTAGGTTGTAATTTTTTACAATTTTTTAGTAAAAATACACCCTTTTAATTTGGCTTACAAACTAGTCTGGTATGCCTTTATGTCATATGTCATAGGTTTTATTGATATCATGTCATAGGTTTTAAACCTATTGATTCTTTTTTAATTTTAAAAAATACTTTTTTATAACGGTTTTTTAAAATCGCTTTTAAAAGCTATATTTTTTTTGGCCTAATTATAGTGCCCATAACAGGATTGTTTAGAGCGGTTTTGGAACCACTATAAAAAGTCTTGTATGCTTTTAATGGCGCTTAATGCAATAGCGGTTCAAAACCTCTATTAAAAGCACCTATGAACCGTTATAAAAGGCGTTTTTTGGTGTAGTGTTATTCTAACATTATAAATGATTGTAAGGAAGCTCTCGTCCTGTCTTTACAGATTCACCTTCGATTCATGGATAGGAAATTCAACAAGGTGGCAGATATGATGGCTCATTTGCCGCAATGAACCTACTTAGCTTGAAGAGTGGAGTAGTGTTTGTAATGACCCTAAGTTTTGGGCCATAAAATTTCCTGTTAAAATTAAGTCTTTTGAGCCCAAACACTTTATTTTGGGCCAACAGACTTATATTCTATATCTGTGTTCAGAATCGAGCCAAAGACCTTGCTTTGACTTCCCATACTCGGCCCTTCCCTATTACCTTTGCCCATATTTCTTTTTCTTACTTAAACCCACCCCATCCTATTATATGATACCCTTACTCTATATAAACCCCTAAAGTCCACACTTATCCCTCCCATATTCATAATATTCATATTCACGATTTTTTGAAGAAAAAACTAAAAAAAAATTGGAAAAAATAATTTTGGAGTCTTAGCATAATAATAATTTGACAAAACAAAATTGCAATAAATACATATAAAAATGAAATTAAATATTAAATTAAGACGAAAGCATGCATAAAGGGCCGTCGCATTGAATTTTGGGGCCCTGTTCTCATACAAAAATATTGGGCCCCTAAATATGAAAATGAAGAATTAATTCATGGAAATTTAAGATTTGCAATTAATGAGTTATTTTTTTTTAATGTAAAAATGGAATATGGAAAGTTGGAGCAATTAGTTGATATTCATTATAGATTACGGTTAATTTGTTTCTTTCTTTCTTTGTTTTTTTTTTATATTGGGCTAAATATGAAAATGGGCCCTTACAATTGGGGGCTTGTGCTGTTGGTCACCTTGCACATGTGCAAGGACGGCCTGTGCATAAAAAAAGGCAAACCAAGGTGGGAAATAATCATGTTAAACAAAGTGCATGAAAGTAAACATAAAAGGCATAATGAACAACTAACAAACGAAAATAAACACACATAAAAACATAAACAAATAACTAAACATACATATGTGATTAAAGGAGCAAAAGAAAAAAAGACCAACATGATAACTACTATACAAGAACACACGACCAGCAAGAACAAAAGGAAAAAAAATATACTAAAAACTCACATAAAAATCCTAACCTGACGGTAAACTAAAATATAGAAAAAGAGCAAAAAATCATGAAAACATTAAAAAAAAAATTACTTAGCATGGAAAAATAAATTTCTTGAATTTAATAAGTTAGCTCGTAACATGAATAACATGAACATAAAAGGCCAAAAAAAAAAAATAGCAAAAGGACAACATGCAAACATGAAATAAAAAAAAGGCCTAAAACATGAATTTTAGGCATAAATAAAGCATAACATGACTCACCAGAAAAAAAAATTAGGCATAAATAAAGCATAACATGATTAACAGATCACTACAAGAAAAACCATTTATCGCAACAAATGTTTTGCAACGACATTATTGTCGTTGCTAAAAATAATCTGTAGCAACGACATTGTCGTTGCCAAAAACAAATTTTTATTTCCCTCCACCAAATTATATGGGCTCCATAATCTGAAAATTTGGACCCATTTATAGCAACGACTTTTGTCGTTGCTATTGTTTTAAACATATATTGCAACGACTTTTGTCGTTGCGGGTATTTCAACACGTCTTTTGCAACGACTTTTGTCGTTGCTAAAATTTGTGTTATTTATTGCAACGACAATTTCGTAGCCAATATTTTTTTTTTAAAACATCATTTTATTCCTACTTTTAAACAAGTTAGGAAAAAACTCATTCAACAAGTTTTCTTCACTGCCATTTCGTTCGTCTCCTTCACTGATCGAGCAGGCCATTGGGTTCGTTCGCCTCCTTCACTGAGCATCGCTGGCGACGGAACGCCGCCAGGTAGTCTCTCCGGCATCCTATTTTCGCTGACCCCCATCAATTGAGATAATTTTATTTTAGGGTTTTTTGAGGTTTAAATTCGTTTTTTCATCCAATTTGTTTTATTTTAGGTTTAAATTCGGTTTTGCTTTCAATTTTGAGATTTAAATTATCAACATTTAGATGTTAGAATCTGATTTTACTTATAGAATTTATACCCAAAATCTGTTTTTATTTTTTTTATGCGTGTTTTTTTCTTGTGTTTGTTGTTTATTTATGTTTAAATTCATTTTTATTCTTTTATTTTAGGTTGAAATTC